>CM028132.1:584915000-589715000 GCA_016271365.2 Neoceratodus forsteri | reverse complement strand
GTCCCGCTGTCGCATTAACCTGCTGGAGCTCTGGGCAGTGTGTGTAGCTTGGACTGCCTTCACTCATGTAGTTCAGGGTCACATGGTCCAGGTCCAGACGAACAACACAGCCATCATGTATTGCCTCAACAAGCAGGACAGGACACACTCCCTTCCTTTGTGCTGGGAAGCCCTGAGCACTTGGACCCTCGTCCACAGCCTGGATGCCAACCGTCTAGTGATCCATGTGGCTGGCACATCCAACCAGCTGGCAGATGCCCTCAGCCGAATGAGCAAGACAGCCCACTGGTGGTCCCTTCATCAGGAGGTGGTCGATCATCTTTTCTCCCTCTGGGGCTCTCCTCTGATCGACATTTTTGCCTCCAAGAAGAATGCGAAACTGAGGCAGTTTGCACACACACACACACACACACACACCCCTGTGTGGGACACTGGTGGATGTATTTGCGACACCCTGGTCAAAGATCTCTGTATGCATCTCTCCCTTCCCTGATTCACAGGGGTTACTCAAACCACGGAGGGACAAGGTACAGATGATCCTGGTGGCACCAGACTGGCCTCGCCAGTTCTGGTACCCGATCGCCTCAGCCGCCAGGTCCCGTGGAGGTTGCCCCTCCGCCCACACTTGCAGCCTTTTTTTGTCACCCAGCGTTTGATCCCTGCACCTGACAGCCTGGTTCTGCAGGGCTAAATTTCCAGGCTTTGGATCATTCTGACAAGGTCCTCCATGCGGGTGAGGCCTCTCAAAAGGAGTTAATTCGAAGATGCCATGCCTTTAAGTGGAAAATGGTTTCCATGTGGTGCCAGGGCAAAGCTTTGTCCCCTTTTCTTGCCTGGTGGCTACCATCCTGAATTACCTGTGGTCTCTCTCTCTCTCTCTCTCTCTCTCAGCTGGTGCCTCGGTTGACAACCCTCAAGGTGCACCTGGCAGCCAACTCTGCATACCAGGCAGAGGCTGGTGTGATAACGGTGGAACATCAAAAGGTGATCGGGCACTTCAAGGGCATTGGCCACATTTCCCCACCGGTGTGTGAACCAGCACCACCTTGGGGCTTGTTGCTGATGGTGGCGATGTTCAAGGGCAAGCCATTAACTGTGCGAGGCATAAAATGTCACACCTGTCGTGGAAGACCGGCTTCCTGCTGGCTGTCACCTCTGCCTGAATGATCAGTGAGCTCAGGCACTTTCAGTGGAGTCTCCTATTTGGTCTTTCACAAGGACAAGGTTGTCCTCTGCCTCAATCCGAAGATCTTACCTCGAGATACAGCTCTTGCAGCAGGTAACACCATTAGGACTGAAGCCAGCAGGCGGCAGGACCCCACGGAATTCTTCTAGCTAGCTAACTTCAGCAGGGGACCGCCTCCGACGTCAAGCGTAGTACATAAGAGGCGGTCCGCCAGACTCCCAGTTCTTTTCCCGCCGTCGACTTGCATGTCTCAACCCTTCGGCTCGTTTCTAGTGCTTGTGACGTGTGGTTAAGTTCTTCCTTGAGGGGAGTTCATTTTTGGCTCAGTTGCTGTCTGATGTCTCTCCAACCTCTGTTGAAGGCATCCCTCGAAGTGCGCCTGTGGGAAGCAAATCCCGTTCAAGGATCCACATTCGGCCTGCGTCCGGTGCCTAGGCCCAGACCACGACACCCGGTACTGTATTTTCTGCCAAGGGTTCAACAGCTGGACCCGGATCCGTCGCCAGAAGGCTCTGCAGGTGTTCCTGCTCGAGGAGAAAGTTAAGGCCATGGACACCTCCAAGGGGAGTTCTGCTGAGAAAGCCCAGAAACATTCTGAGAAGCACCGGGAGAAGGCTCCATCCAAGTCCCCGTCTAGGGCCTCCGATTCCCGTAGTTCCGGCTCCCGGTCCGACTGTTCGCCATCCCGGGCCCGTTCTCAGACTCCCTCCGCTGCGGTGAAGAAACCTTCAGGCTCCTCTTCCTCCTCACAGGCCAAGACCTCCAGGCCCTCTTCGTCCTCTTCTTCCAAAGCCCTGGTTAGGTCTGGGGACCATCCTCGTCACCACAAGTCGGGTTCCCGCCATTCCGAACCCGACGTCAGGTCTGCCTCCTTGCCTCCTCCTCCCCAGCGGAAGACCAAGGAGCTTACTTCGCTTAAGAAGCCGTCAGACTCGACGTCGGCCACTCATCACAGGTCCCAGGAGCTGTCGACTGCCAGACGCCCGTCGCTGGTCAGGCCTTCGCCCTCTCGGTCGTTGGTAGGAGGGCCGACATCCGCACGAGTCGAGAAGAGGACTCCTATGCCTCCTACCGATGTCGGTCAGGAGACTATCATGGAGGAGGAATTGACGCAGCCCGAGGACCAGACGGGCGAACCCGGTCCTGTCGAGCCTCCCAGGGAACCCTCCCCGCAACCTGAGGCCCCTGAGGAGCCGACGCCGGAACCCGACGACCAGCCACTGGCGCCCGGTGCGTTGTCGGGCCTTTCCTTTTCTGAGTTTAAGGAGCTCTTTACCTACTGGTGGGATACCATTAAAAAGGATGTGGTTCCCACACCACCTCCTCTACCTCCTCTGCCACCTGCGACCCCTCCGGCCCCTGCGCCCCCTTCTCCATCCGGGGCAGCAGGCCGAGTACCTCTCCCCCAGGAGCCTACGGACCCGCCAAGGGGAAGACCAGATAGAAGGAGACCTCCGTCTAGATCCTCTTCAGGGTCACCCAGTCCTAAGAGACCCAGAAGACGCCGCCATTCGCCTTTGACTGAGGATACAGGATCAGACTCCTCGGTAAGATCCAGATCCCCCTCTCCCCTTCCGATCCCCTCTCCGGACCCAAGTGAGCTTCCTAGATCTCCTCCGGATGAAGCATCGTTCGCGGAAATCATGAGACATATCCAAGAGAACATGGGCTGGGATGCAGAAGAGTTAGACCCCGAGAGACTGCGCCTTGCTAGATATCTTCGGCAGAAGGATCCCAAGCCTGTGGTGGTACCACCCTTGGTGGACACTTTTGTGGACGTCACCAAGGCAGCGTGGAAGCGTCCACACTCGCTCCCGTTGATGCCGAAGAAAGCTGACCGCCTGTACAAGGCTCCTAAGAAGGACCAGTACTTGGCTCAACATCCTCTGGCCGACTCTCTGGTCATAACAGCCTCTCATGACCGGTCCCAGAGACCGCAACATTTGAGCACCCTGCCACCGGACCCAGAGTCCAAACAGCTGGACGCTATGGGCAGGCGCACGTATGCTTCCGCTACATGCGCCATCAGATCCCTGAACTACTTGACCCACATGGTGCAGTTCCAAAATGCTCTGTGGGAACAGGGACTGGATCTGGCGGAGAAATTGCCAGAAGGTGAGCAGAAGGAGGAGATGTTGCAGCTCCTCCGTACGGGTTCGGACGTGGGAACCCAGGTGCTGCGAGCCGCGTATGATTCCGCGGACTCCTCGGCCAGAGCGGCAGCTTCAGGCGTATGCCTCCGGAGACACTCATGGCTTCGTGTCTCCAGATTTACCCCGGACGTCCAGAAGAACATCATGGACGCCTCTTTCGAAGGAGAAGTTCTCTTTGGTGCACCCTCTGAGAAGGTTCTCACCAAGCTCCAAGAGGCCGGGAAGCGGTGAGGTCGGTCCAGGCAATGTACCGACCAAAGCTTAGTTCCTTTCGTAGGAACCAAAGCCGTTTTCGTGGACAGACACAGAGACAACAGTCCCGCACTGGTCCACAACAGAGGGGCTCTGGTTCCCGCCTTTTGTCTTCTGATGGTGGATCCTCGGTCTCCCATTCTGATGTCGTCCTGTGGCGGAAGTCTCCGGCGGGAGAACTGGGGAATCTGGCGGGACCGCCCCCTTATGTACTACGCCTGACGTCTGAGGAGGGGCCGACGTCAGAGGCGGTCCCCGCTGAAGTTAGCTAGCTAGAAGAATTCCGTGGGGTCCTGCCGGCTTCAGTCCTAATGGTGTTACCTGCTGCAAGAGCTGTTCTCAAAGATCTACTGTTACGGTAAGTTCTTACGTAACTGTACTTTCCTCCCGAAGGTTGTTTCGGAGCTTCACTTTAACCAGGTGATGTACCTCCCAGTGTATTTCACCACTCCTACCTCAGAGGCCAAGCACAGGCTCTATACATTGGACCTGAGGCGAATGCTTGCTTCTTATAAGGAGTGTACTGCTGGAGTTTTGGGTGAGGTTCGCCAGCTGTTTGTCACCTATGTTGAAGCAAGGGACTATCTGGCACCACGGTGTGCTTGCATGCGTGCCGGGGCCTTGGGCAGGGAGAAACCCGAGGGGTAAAATCCTATGTGTCCCTGTCACCAGTCGGGGGAGGTGGCGACGGGGGCCAAAGAGCTATACTAAAAACTAGCTAGCAGTTTACCACTGTGCGCCCCCAACATCAGTCATCTGACGTCAGCCTAGGCTGTATAGGAGGCAGTCCACCACACCACCTCAGTTCTTTTCCCCTCTGTCGACCCATGCACATCGGGCCTTGGTGAACGTTGGAGTGACCGCCGTTCCCTCTCCTTTTTTATTTTCATTATTTCTTCAGTGTTAAACATTGAATTTTCAGTGTTCCCTTCAGGTTTATATCTTCTCCACTCGCTTCATTATCTGACTGCTCCACTAAGTGTGCCTGTGGCAAACATCCCCGAGAAGGATGGTCACTCTTCGTGTCTGATCTGCCAGCACTGCCAGAAATTCAACCAGGCCACTCAGACGTCAATTAAAAATGCTGTCGAGCCACCTTCTTAAGCAGAAGTTGCTTTCTGTGGAAAAAGAGCTGCAAGCCAGGAGTGCCTCGGCCTCACCGGCACAGTCCTTTGGGGCCTCCTCTTCCCACAGAAAAAAATTGGGGCAAGCACAAGCACCGAGACAAACGCCAAGATCGGGCCTGGTCTGCTTCCTGGTCGTGGTCACCCCACAAACCTTCATCTCCTGCTCCCTAGCCCCTAATGCTCAGGCACTTGACTTCTAGGTGTTCTCAGCCAGGAGGCTTGGCCAGTTCTGTGCCCTTGGGCAGCGGCCTTGAGCCAGTCTCTCATCCCACCCCCCGGTCACTGCTCTGCCTTCGTTGCTTCCCAATTCCAGGACCGACGCCAGCTCTGGCATGCAGCGCCTGAGGCAAACTGTTTCTTCCTCCCAGGTGTCATCTCTGTTTTTACACAGGGGATCCCCCCAGGGTGCTGGCCTCTCCTGTTGGGCTAGCATCACCTGGCCCTTCCCTAGGGCCTTCTAGGTCGTTGCCTGTTGGGCCTCCACCTGTGCTGCTGATGCCCCAGACTGCGGGCCCGATGCCAGTGTCGCCTCAGCTACCACCTTCACTGCAGCCGGCGCCTTCTACCCTGGCACCGGATCCCTTACCGGTGCCGATAAGCCTACACCAGGTTACAAGTTGCTGGCTCTTCAGCCATTGTTCCATAACCAGACGCCTTTCTTGCCTTTTCTACCTGTGTATAATTTTATGTCACAGGTAGACTTTAATGTCCTGGTCTCGACATGGTGGCTGTTCCAGAAACAGACCCCCATCCCTCAGGGCCTGCCTCCTCCTCTCCTTCTCTTCCCTCCGGGATCCCCCTCCCAGGGACAATGGTGGGGCTGGCCTGAGTGAACCCCACATGACTGTGTCCTCTGGCGCCCATCTGGACACCGGCACCAGCTCAAGGGGGAATGATTGGCCTGTGGCCCCGGCCCCAGATAGTCCTCTGAGGATGACTCTTTTTCTTCGGGATCTTCCTCTTCCCAAGGGGAGTTGGCAGGGGAGGACCAGCCCAAGGAAGTGCCCAAGTGTCGTTCTCCCAAAAAAATGAAACATCCTTTCTGAATGCTTTGCGTCACATATAGTCCATTATGGGATGGGAGACTGAGGAACTGGACCCAAAAAGGTGCCGCCTGGCTATTTTTCTCTGGCAAAAGGATGCCCTGCCTGTTGTGGTGCTACCCCTTGATTGTGTCCTACGAGATTGCCACCTGGGCGGCTTGAGCTCACCCCTCGTCCATTCCACCTCTTAGTGTCCCCCCAGATGGGAATCCCAACAGCTGGACCAGATTGGCAAACGAGTCTTTGCCTCTGCTGCTTTGGCCATTAGAGCCATCGACTGTCTGACTCATGTGGTGTAATACCAGAATGCCATCTGGGACCAGGCCAGAGACCTGGTCCAGATGCTGCCTGAAGATTCCACCAAGACATAGCTTGCCCAGCTTATGAAGTCCTGCTCAGATGTGGGCAACCAGGTCCTTGGCCGTCTTATGATGCCGTCAACTCATCTGGGCATGGGGCTGCCGCCGGAATTTGCCTCCGGCGCCACTCTTGGCTCCAGTTCTCTGGTTTTGCCTCGGATGTCCAGTCCAACATGGGTTAGATGCTCCCTTCTGGGGCTCAGTCCTCTTTGGGGGTGATGTTCAGGACCTTATTTCTAAGTTGCAGGAGTCTGGTAAAGCCCTCAGGTTGGCTCATTCACTCTACCATACCCAGCCTAGAGTGAACCAATGCCATTCCTTTCGTCAGTCCTCCCGCAAGCAGTCCCGAGGACAGTCCACCAAGGGCTAACACATACGTAAGGGCTACTGCCACTCAAGCCTCCAGAGGCTCCATGACCCACTCCAGCCCCTACCTCCTGACTCCTTAACTGATCCCCTCCTCCGACCGAGGCCCCAAGGAAGCTGGTTGGGTCGGTTCTCTTGCCACCTGGTAGGGTGGCAGTGAGTGACCACTGACAACTGGGTACTCAAGCTCATAGCTCAAATTCACAACCTGGAGTTTCTGAAGTAGCCACCAGAAAAACCCCTGGTCCACTCTGCTTACCGTCCTGCCCACCTGCCCCTGGTTTGGGAGGAAATTCAGGCCCTGCTACAAAAAAGCGCCATAGAGCCTGTCCCTCAGGCTCGGTGGGGAAGAGGGTTTAACTTCCACTTCTTCCTCATCTCCAAGAAAACTGGGGATCTCCAGACCATCCTGGACCTGAGCAGTCTGAATTTGTACATAGAGTAAAAGTGCTTCGGGATAGTGACCCTTCAAGGATTACTACCTCTTCTGGAGATTGGTTCTGTTCGCTGGACATGCAGGACGCCTACCTGCACATCCAGGTCTTTCCTGCCCATCGTCTCTTCCTTTGCTTCCACTTTCAGGGTGCCCATTTCCAAATTCAGGCCCTCCCGTTTGGTCCTTCTTGGGCCCCCTGGGTATTTATCAAATGCCTAGCAGTTGTGGCAGTGGCATTAAGGAGGCAGGGTTTCTATGTATTTCCCTACGTGGACGACTGGCTGTTAGCAGCCCACTCCAGGGAACGCCTGGTACAGACCCTGGAGTGCATCATGCATCTTTTCCAGGACCTGGGGATCATGGTAAATCTGCTGAAGTCCTGCCTCTCCACTTGCTGACGCCTTCAATACATAGCGGTGGTTCTGGCCACCAGCCAGGGCAAGGCCTTTTTACCCGAGGACAGGGTGGGATGACTGATGGAACAGGCCTGTTGGATTTCCTCCGCTAGAGTTTTCTTGTGACTTGTGGGCGATATGGCAGTGGCCATTGCCACTGTTCACCCCCCCCCCGGCCCGTCTGCATATGCGGGTTCCTCAGTGGACCGTGAGGGTTCAGTGGGACCAGTGCACAGACGACCTGGACCAGTTGATCCTAGTTTCCGACCCAGTCTGGAAGGTTCTGTCGTGGTGTCTCGACCCGGCCAACCTCCTCTGGGGGATCTCTCTTCAGCTTCTAACCCCCCCGACAAATTCTCACGACAGACTTATCTGGCCAATCAGCAGACCCAGAGTATCTGGACGGATGTAGAACAGAGTCTCCATATCAATGTCCTGGAGAATACTCCCTGGCCTGCTGGTGCAGATGGACGTGTGTGGTGTACTACATCAACAAACAGGGTGGGGGGGGGCATTCTTGCTCCTTGTGTCAGGAGGCAATGATAGTCTGCTGTTGGGCCATCGAGCACGGTCTGGAACTCTCGGCCGCTCATGTTCCAAGTGCACAAAACGTATTGGCCGACAGTCTCGGCCACTCCAGGTCTCGGGCTCACGAGTGGGAGCGTCTAACCTCAGTGGTCAAAAATCTGTTAGGCGGTAGAGTCGTCCAGAGTTCGACCTCTTTGCATCCCCACTGAATGCAAAACTGCAGTTTTCTGCTCGCTTGATCCCAGGCCTAGAGTTCTCTGGCGAGATGCATTGTCCCTTTCCTGGAAGGGGAGGTTTCTGTACGCCTTTTCTCCCTTTCTGCTCCTGGGGAAGGTTCTGCTGAAGCTCCAAATAGAGGGGACAGAGATGATTCCCATAGCTCCCTTCTGGCCTCGCCAGATTTGGTTTCCCTTGCTGCAATAGCTAGCCTTTGAACCTCTGGTGCCCTTGTGCACAGGGTTGCTGTCCCAGAACCGGGGCACCCTAGTCCATCCAGACCCCAAGTCCTTGTATCTTCATGCATGGCTCCTGCTGACCTAGCTATTGCCCACTTTGAGGTTTCGTCTAGGGTCACTGACATCCTGGTGGTGGCCAGAAAGCCCTGCATCAGGGTCACTTACACTATGACATGGAAACGCTTTTCCATTTTGGGCCACTACTCACCACTTGGATGCCTTCACCTGCCTGATGAATCAGGTGTTAAGAGTACCTCCTTACAGATTCAGGCCTGGGGTACTCTTCTCTCAAGGTGCACCTCTCCGCCATCTCTGCGAACGATGCACCTATCGAGGGCAAAGCTGTTGCCCAGCTCAAGGTGTCTGGTGCGTTCCTACGGGCATTTTGCATCTGAAAGCTCCCATTCGGGACCGGGTCTCTCCATGGGACCTCAGTTTTATTTTGGAGAAACTCACTTTACCTGCCGGCTGCGACTTGCGAGCTGCGTTTTCTGTCATGGAAAGCATTATTTCTAGGGACGTGGATATGTTGTTCAATCCACACTTATTGGCAGGTTCCTTGCCGCTTTAAATCTTGCCGGAAGGTCTTCAAGCTGGCCCCTCCCACCCACCTGGGTGGTAAAACTCTCGGCTCCGCCTCATGACACCAGATCTTCCTTACCGCTTGGAAGCTCAGGTTCCCTCCTTAGCGCTCTGCGTTTTAGGCCTGTATCCACGCTCTTCGGTTAATCTGAAACTTATTCTCAAATTTACAAGACTTCGGTCTTCTTTTTCCCTCGCGGCTGCGATGGACAAATCGACTCCTGGATTTTGTCGGTGCCCCTGTGGGCAGATGATGTCCCGGACCGACCCGCACTCCACGTACATTTACTGCCTAGGACTCTGCCACGATTTGCAGGCTTGCGATTTGTTCAAATCCTTTTCTGCTTCGGTCTTGGCGGACCGCGCTGCTAGTCTTCTTTTGGGGCGCCCTGAAAAACGATATCCATCGGTCAAGTCGAAGGAGGCCCGTTGGGCGGTGTCCAGCGGCTGGCTCCGCGGATCAGTTGGAGCAGATGATCGCACTCGAGGAGGAGGCAGCCCAGGCCGCATCTTCTTCCTCCTTGGTCGCAGCATTTATCTTGTTCTCCTTGGGCTCCTCATATACAGCTTACGAACATACAAAATTTGCCAGCAGATAAAGGCCTAGAGGTCTATCAAGTCTGCTCGAATGTGCAGCTAGCACCCCTTATTCTGCAGCTGCCCTTCCCTTCCACCCTTCCCCTTCATTAACCCTCCCCCTTGTCCTGTCCCATCCTCGTTGGAAGCAGTCCACTGTTCTACTGCATACCACTTCAGCAGGTAACACATTCACCCAGCCACCACCCTCTCTGTAAAAAAGTGTCTTCTCGTCTCCCTCCTGAACCTTCCTCGCTCCAGTCTCGTATCATGGCCCCTGGTGGCCCTCCCTTACTTTGAACAGCCCCTCTGTACCCGTCTTATTTATTCCTTTCATGTATTTAAAGGTTTCAATCATGTCACCCCTGTCTCTCCTCTCCTCCAGCGAATACATGTTCAACTCCTTCAACCTCCTCTCGTATAAGTCCCCCAGCCCCTTGATCATCTTTGTCGCTCTCGCTGCACCCCTCCAGTAACTTAATGTCCCTCTTCGAATCACGGACACCAGTACTGCACGCAGTACTCAGGTGTGTAGTCTAACCACTGTATGGGTCATTAGTTAGACCACACCTGGAGTACTGCCGCGGCTACTCAGATAATAGTCTAACTAATGACCTGCTCACAGTGGCAAGAATCACCTCCCTCCTCGAGAATATACCCTTGCAATACAACCCAGCATTTTGTAGGCCTTTGCAGCTGCCTTCCTACATTGTGCCGAGTTGTTCATTGACCCTACAATGAGCACACCCAGATCCTTCTCCTCCTCTGTCTGGGCTAGCTGCACTCCCCTAGCTGGTAACTCCTCCTTGGGTGCTTCATCCCAAAATGCAGCACCTTGCACTTTTTGGCATTAAAGCCCAGTTGCCAGGTGTCTGACCAGGTTTCAAGCTTTGCCAGATCATCCTGCAACCCCTGCCATCCCCCTAGGTCATCCACCACTGCACCTACCTTGGTATCATCAGAAAACAGACTGATCTTGCTCTTGGTGCCCCATATATGTCTGCAATGAATATCCCAAACAACACTGGTCCCAACACGAGCCCTGTGGAACACCACTCGTCACTGCCCTTGGGTGTGAGGCTCCCCACCCACCACCACCCTCTGTTGCCTTCCCTGCAGCCAGTTTCCTACCCATCTCACCAGCTTTGCACCGCCCCTGTGCCTACTAACTTCCTACCAGCCTTCCATGTGGCACTGAGTGAATGCCTTACTGAAGTCCAGATACAGGACATCCACTGCATGGCCCTGTCCAGTTGCCTAGTTGCCGGTCATAGAGCTACGACCAGGTTGGTTTGGCAGGATCTGCCACGTGTGAAGCCATGCTGTCTGCTGTCCTATAGTCCTTTGGCCTCTAGGAGGCCACAGGCCTCTCCTTCAGGATGAGTCTCCATTAGCACCACGATGGATGTGAGGCTCACTAGTCTGTAGTTTCCCGGTTCATCCTTGGGTCACTCTTGTGGAGGGCATCACATGAGCCATTCTCCAGTCCTGAGGTACACACCGAATGTAGTGAGGGCATTAAATAGGTCTGCCAAAGGTCCTGCAAGGACCTCTGCCAACTCCTTCAGTACCCTGGGCCGGATGCCATCTGGGCCTGGTGCCTTGTCCACCCTCAGTGCCTTCAAACCCTCTCGAACTCTGCTCTCTCTGATTTGCCCATCTGTCACCACTTTCCACCCTGCTTCTGCCAGTTCTCCCACCTTGGGTGTCACCCCCCTCTTCTCTTTAGTAAATACTGAGCAGAAGTACTCATTTAGTGCTTCCGCCTTATTGCACCCTGCTTCCACCCGACCCCCCTCCTTCCTAATCCTTACAGCTCCCTTTCTCCCTGATGTACTTAAAGAAGTCCTTCTCCCCCTTCTTAATGCCTTGTGCCAGCCTGAGTTCCATAGATGCTTTGGCTCCCCTTACTGCCCTTGTCACCTCCTTCGATTCTGTCAAGTACTCCTTCCTGTCCTCCCCCTTCCCTGTTTTCTTGTACTTCCTAAAGGCAGCTGTTTTCCTCCTTACCTTTTCCATGACCACCTTGCTCAACCAGATCGGTTTCTTAGCCCTTGCCTTCTTGCTCTGGGCTTTGCAGCAGGTTTGGTTGCCTCCACTATCCCCAGCTTTATGAGCTCCACCTCTGGTTAGTGTCCATACTAGATTGAATTCTGGCCAGGTACCCTTTTACCACTTCCCCATCCTCCCAAAGTCGGCCCTCCTGAAGTCCAGCACTATTGTGCCAGATTCCCTCCTTCCTTGCCCATATCCAATATGAGCCATACTGAGTGGTGGTCACTCCTTGACAGCCGGTTCCTCCTGTAAGTTCTCTCACAAAGTCCCCATTTGCCAGCACAAGGTCAAGGGTATTCCCTAACCTGGTTGGTTCACTGACCATTTGCAGCAGGAAGCTGTCCTGGAAGGCATCCAGCAGTACTTGCTCCCTTCTGTTCCTGGTTGTTGGGGTGCTCCAGTCCACTCCTGGCATGTTAAAGTCCCTCACAATCACCACACTACCCTTTTCGCAGGTGGTCTTGATCTGTCCCGCTAGTTCCCTGTCTAACTCCTCCATCTGAGATGGTGGCCTGTACACCACTCCCAGTCTAAGAATCCTATTCTTGGAATCCTGGATTTGCATCCACATTGACTCCGTACTACCCTCCTCCCTTTCCTCCCTTCACACTTCAGTCCTTCCTTCACATATAGTGCCACCCCCCCCCCTTTCCCAATCACCCTGTCCCTCGCGAAATAACCTGTACCCTGGTACAGACAGGTCCCAGTCATTGTATTGGGTGGCCCATGTTTCGTGATGGCTGCAGTGTCCACCTCTCCCTCTGCCATGAGAACCTGTAACTCTGCAGTTTTTCCTCCCAAGGCTCCTAGCATTAAGGTAACCACCTTCCACCCTTTCGCCCCTCCATCCTGCCCTCCTTTCCTAGCATCACCAACAGTACTTGCCATTTGTCCTTTGTCACTGTTATGAGGTAGCTCATATGATTTCCCAACCTGTGGTCTCTGCATATCTCTTCCCCAACTGCCACCCCACTCCTAGTTTAAATTCCAACTTCCTCTGTGCACTCCTCCATCCTCTGTTTCAACACTTTCTTTCCCTCCTCACTCAAGTGTAGTCTGTCCTTGGCATAGAGACTACTGTCCTCCCAGGTCCTCCCACCCCCCAACAGCCCATCCCTTTAGCACAACACCAGGTTCTTAGCCGTCCATTAAATTCCTCTATTCTCAGCTTCCTTGTTGTGCTTGCCTTTGGCACTGGAGTATCTCTGAAAAGTTACTGATCTTCCTGCTCCCTCACATAATTGTGCTAGTTCCTCAAACCTCCTCTGGACTGTATCTACTGTCTTGTCAGTCAGGTCGTTTGTCCCAAGGTGTAGAATTAAATGAGCTTGTCCCTACCCTTCTAGCATGTTTCAGAACAGACTGTCCCACCCTTTCCGCTGTCATTCCTGGCATGGCCTCCACCCAAATCGACTGTGCCTCTCCCCTTGCTACCCACCTAACTCCTCTTAGTATTGGGTCCCCAGCACTAAGATTCCACCCCTCTTACTCCTGCTTGCTTCCATTCATCTCCCTCTCTCATTTCCAGCTCCTCCTCTTCCTCCTGCACATTATTCCCCCTTTTACCCATTTGCAATTCTCCCAACAGAACTTCACCCGCTCAGTTTGGTCCAGGCATTTATCAATTACTCCTCTAATTTCATCACTTCCCTCCTCCACCTTCTTCCTCTCTAGCAGTCACAACTATTTTCTGAAGGCCCTTCACAAATGCCGCTCCCTCTCTCTTCATAGTAACCTGTTCTCTCCTTTCCACTCCATGACTTTTGCCACTTCTTCGCCTCCCTCACAAGTCCCTATCTCCTCCTTCCATTTGTCTTTTGTCTCTGACCTGGTTTCCCGGCAATTGTTCTTCTTGGCCTGGCCCCTTTGTCTCTCTTGCCTTCTTCTGACCCTCTCCTCACCACTGTTGGCTTCATTGCCCTCCCTCATCTCCTTCTTCCTCCCTCAGTATGGGCTAAACCCACCCCAATCTGCCTTGCCTGTCTTAGTTCCTCCTGCAGACCCTCAGTCTCCTTTCTAAGTTTTCTATGTGGTTGCACACTAAACATCCTCCCACCTCCAGGCAATTTTTAGAAAGATTGGTGCACGCAGTTGTTCAGCCTACCACCCTACCCATTGCTGTCGTTGCCTGGCGACCCCCCACCCTTCAGATGCAGGGTACCAAACACTCCCCAAGTCTCCCCTCTCCCTCCTCTATCAGTGCAAAACATTTTCTTTATTTCCCTTACCTCCTTTGTTGCACACGTTTAGATATATTGAGCAACTGCTTTTTATATTCCTATCCACACTCAAAAACAGGCTTTAAGTTGCCATTCACAACCTTCTTCAAACTCCTATTCGTCCTTTCCCCAATGCAATATCAATGCGAAGAAGTAATAGTAAGCTCCTAGATTTGCATTTACTCCCTTCCCTGAGAGGCAGTCACCTCTTCACTTGCTGCTGTTCCTTTCCTAGTATGCCCTCCCTACTCAACACCCCTTAATATACCCAGTGTTTAGCTCTTAAATTGAAACCAAACAGCAGCAGCTCTGTGATGTAATCCCAAGGTCAGAGCAGCAGTCCACTCTCTGTAAAGAGAATCCTGAATTGAAACCAAACAGCAGCAGCTCTGTGATGTAATCCCAAGGTCAGAGCAGCAGCCCCACTCTCTGTAAAGAGAATCCTGAATTGAAACCAAACAGCAGCAGCTCTGTGATGTAATCCCAAGGTCAGAGCAGCAGCCCACTCTCTGTAAAGAGAATCCTAAATTGAAACCAAACAGCAGCAGCTCTGTGATGTAATCCCAAGGTCAGAGCAGCCCACTCTCTGTAAAGAAAGTCCTAAATAAGCTTCTTTTAAGGGCTTTGCCAGTCCCTCTCCACCAAGGAAGGACCAGCCAGGACATTCAGTCGGTCCAAAAAGGACTCCAAAGGTAAGTCCCACCGTCGAAGTTTGTGGGAGCAGGAGAGATCCCCTTCACCGGATGGTCGACTTTCGACTTCGGTCGAGGTTGCGGCTGAGGCCGCTGGCTTCATGGTGTCCCCGTCAGGTCAGCCGGCTGAGACACCCATCGACGCAGTCGAGATTTTTCTCGACCCGTCGGACGGTTTGTCGACTGGTGATGCCGACAACCCTACTTCACCGGTTCCCCTGGTGGAAATTGAGGACTTGCCTGTGCCTCCTGTGCCGGAGTCCCCGGTTAAGGTCCCTGAACCGAGGGAGGCGGATTTCCCCGTCCCCTCTGTGACCCACCCCAGAGATCCCGAAGGTCTCTGTCTCGGACCTCTTCCAGGTCCAGCCCGGTCCCTTGACGTCAGCAGTGTGTTGGCACCATGGAAGTGGTGGCGCCGCTCATCCTCGTCGTCCTCTTCGGAGGATGGGCTCCGGCGCAAGTTGCGTCGGTGCTACGAGGATTTAATGTAGCAGCAGCTCTTATTATCCGGGAATAAGCTGACTCCGTCGCATTCTCTGGCCATTAAGTGGCTGTCACCTGAGGGGCCGAAAAAACACCTTGTAGTCGGAGCTGAAACCGGCTGCTCCACCCATTGTGGTGGAACCTCTGCCTCCACAACCGAAGACTGGGGCCCCGACCAAGGATTCTCGGTCAGGTCAGGGTTTGCCCCATAGGTTGTCTGTCACCCTCACTCCCGATTGACCTCGGCACGTGGAGGGTGGGTCAGGTGCTCGGCAGCTGTTCGCGGACTCCTCTGAGTCTGACGATGACAACTCCTTGTTCTCCAGGCCGCTTGACCTGGAGTCTACAGGGGATCAGTCGGTGGACGAGAGCCTGTCCTCGTTTTTAGGAATGCTTCGACTCATCTCAGAGTCCACTGGGATGAAGCTCGAACCCGTTTCAAAACGGGCCAAGTATCCCCTCACAGAGATACTGGACTGAGGGGATTCCCCTACGGAGGCCTTCCCAGTGGCCGAAGCCATCGTTGGCCCAGCCCTGGAGCTGTGGCAGCGGCCAGCATTCTTGTCCAGCACCTTCGCCCAGGAGGGCTCGAAAGTATGCGGTCCTTACAGGTTCACTCTCCGGTTTCTCGGAGCACCCCTCTGCAGAGGGGTTAGTGACCGACAGTGTTTTCCGGCGTTCCGGGAACACTTGGGATGTGGACAAACCGCCCGATAAGGAGTCCCAAGAAATTGGACTACTCCGGCCGGAAAGTTTATGCTGCTTCCTCCCTAGGCCTTCGTCAGGCTAGCTCGGCCGTTGTGATGGCACACTTTTCACACGTCGTTTTGGGCTCCCTGGATGAGGTGATTCCTCATCTCCCGGCTGATCTTCAAACGACGGTCAAGCAGGTGCGGGATCAGGGAAGGACGGTAGCTAAACAGCAGCTCCAAACTTCATTGGACATCGCTGATTCGTGTGCCCGGTCAGTAGCGGCCGCAGAGCTTGGCTGCGGCTCTCCACCTTTACGGCTGATACCCAGCACAAGCTGACAGACGTCCCCTTCCTGGGTACCGACTTGTTCGGACCCAGAGTAGAGGGTGATCTCCAATGGATTGAGAAGTCCAACGCCACCTTGGACTCTGTCACATCTGCCCAGAAGGACAAAGGCCGCCAGCAGCAGCATAAGCCCTTTCGTCCTCGAGCCCCTGCGGCACGTCTGGCCCAGCAACACCAGAATCAGGGCCAGCAGGCTCGTACATGGCACCCCAAAGCCAAGCCTACTGCTTCCTCCAGCCGGGAGGAGAAGGCCCAGGCGGCTCCTCGGCTGGGCCTTCCTCCAGGCCTGCCCTGTGACGGGTTGAGGGGTGTCTCCCCCAACCTCGTCACTCCTACCCGGGTTCTCCCCGTGGGGGGACGACTCTGCCACTTCCTTTCCGCCTGGTCCGATATCACCACGGACCGCTGGGTGTTGGAAGTGGTAAGCAAGGGTCTGCCTCTGGAATTCGAGCAGCCCCCTCCTATCGAGCCTTCGCCCCACGAGGGGCTACAGGTTCCGCAGCCTCTCTGTTGGCTCATTGAGCCGACATTGCCCTGCTCTCCGAAGGAGGTGATCAGGAGGTGGCGGACCCCCTCCCCAAGACCCAGGGTTTGTGTCCAGGTACTTCCTGGTCCCAAAACAGAAGGGGGGCTGGCGCCCCATTCTCGACCTACACGACCTGAACAAGTTCCTAAGGTCTTGCACCTTCAGGATGGTTACTCTGGCTCAGATCATTCCATCCTTGGAACAAGGCATGTGGTTCTGTTCTCTGGACCTTCAGGATGCGTTCTTTCACGTCCCAATCCGTCCGTCTCACCAGCGATTCCTCCGCTTCAGGGCAGAGGATCCCTTTACAAGTTCAGGCCATGCCCTTGGCCTCTCTCCAGCTCCCAGGGTCTTCACCAAATGCATGGCAGTGGTGACAGCATTCCTACAGCGCCCAGGGGTCCGGGTGTACCCTTACCTGGACGACTGGCTGATTGCAGCCCCCTCCAGGTTGGAGGTGGAGCGGTCCAGGGATCTGGCCCTCCAGGTCTGCTCTCAGATTGGCCTCCTCATCAACGAGGCCAGGTTGGAACTCGTGCCATCTTGGGTGATTCAGTTCATCGGGGCAGAGCTCGACTCTCTTCGAGCCAGAGCACAACTCCCGGCGGACAGGGCTGAGGTCCTTTCCTCCTTTGCCCAATCATTTCTGGTTGAGCAGTTGTGCCCTGCCCGGGACTTCCTGCGCCTCCTTGGCCTCATGGCGGCCTGCACCAGCATGGTCCATTGGGCTCGCTGGCATATGCGTCCCCTACAGTGGGGGCTGGCCCGCAAATGGTCACAGCGCTCCAGTCCTCTGGACCAGCCAGTGACAGTGACCCAGGAGATGTGGAACGGCCTTCAGTGATGGCTCGTTCCAGCTCATCTGCAGGAGGGCATCCCGTTTGTCCGCCCTGATCCGACGGTCACTCTGACGACCAACGCCTCTCTGATGGGTTGGGGTGCCCATCTGCGGGAGCTCAGAGCCCATGGCCTCTGGTCCCCTCAGGAGTCTCGATGTCGCATCAACCTGCTGGAGCTTCGAGTGGTCCGACTAGCCTTCACTGCCTTCGCTCCGTTTGTACGGGTTCAAGTGGTCCAAGTCCAGACTGACAACACCACGACCATGTACTACCTCAGCCGACAGGGCGGGACGCACTCCTTGCCTCTGTGCAAGGAGGCTCTCCGCAATTGGTCTCTCGTGATCAGCCTGGAGGTGGATCTCCTAGCCATCCATGTAGCAGGAGCCTCCAACAGTCTGGCCGATGCTCTCAGCCGGATAGGTGCTGCATCTCACGAGTGGTCTCTCCTGCCAGAGGTAGTACAAGATCTGTTCTCCCACTGGGGCTACCCTCAGGTGGACCTGTTTGCCTCCAGGGAGAATGCGAAGCTGAGGCTGTTTCATGCCCGCCCCCCTCTGCAGGGCTCACTGCAGGGGGATGCCTTCTCGAGGCCGTGGACCCCGGGCCTCTTCTACGCCTTCCCTCCATTCCCCTTGATCCACAAGGTACTTCTCAAGGTGAAGAGGGACCAGGCGCAGGTGATTCTGGTAGCCCCAGACTGGCCCCGCCAGTTCTGGTATCCAGATCTCCTCAGCCTCGGCTTCTGAGGCGGCTTCCAGCCCGCCCGGACCTGATCTCACTCAACAAGGGGAAGGTACTCCATCCGGACCTTCAATCCCTACGCTTGTCGGACTGGTTCCTGAGCGGCTAGAGTTCCAGGCCTTGAGTCTTTCCGACGAGGTCCTCAACGTTGTTGAGGCATCCTGTAAGGAGTCGACCAGAAAATGCTGTGCCTTCAAATGGAAGAGATTTTCCTTTAGGTGTCAGGGCAAGGGGTTGGATCCTTCCTCCTGTTCATTGGCTAGCATTCTGGATTGCCTGTGGTCCCTTTCTCAGCTAGGGCTTCGGTTGACGACACTCAGGGTGCACTTGGCAGCCATCTCTGCTTACCGGGCGCGGGCCGGAAAGTGGTCGGCACTTTTTCAAAGGCCTTGATCACATATCCCCTCTGGTGTGAGAACCTCCACCTCCGTGGGATCTACTGCTGGTATTGGCTAATCTCATGGGCAAGCCATTCAGACCGATGCAGGTGTGACATCTCTCACCTGTTGTGGAAGACCGCCTTCTTGGTGGCTATTACATCAGCCAGAAGGATGGGAGGCTCAGGCACTTTCCGTGAGTCTCATACCTGGTCTTCCACAGGACAGGTTGTCCTCGCCCCCACCGAAATTCCTTCCGAGTAGTGTCGGGAGTTCATCTTAATCAGGTGTTGACTCTGCTGGTGTTCTACTCAATCACACCTCGGAGGCGAATATAGGCTCCATACTCTGGACCCTAGAAGAGCGCTTTCTTATTATAAGGAGTGGACGGCTGAAGTTTGGGGAGAGGTTCGCCAGCTGTTTGTCACCTACGCTGAAGCCACACCTGGCAGACCTGCAGCCAAGCGGATGATAGGCAGGTGGGCCACCTCCTGCATAGATCTCTGCTATAGGTTGGCGGGCATGGAGCCTCCCAAAGGAATAAGAGCTCATTCTACCCGCCATACCGCTGCTTCGGTGGCTGCTTCCAGGGACATCCCTATCCAGGAAATCTGCAGGGTTGCTACCTGGAAGTCAGCACACACCATCATCACCCACTACCACATCAACCTTGAGTCACGCCGGGATGCTGGTTTTGGGACCTTGGTTCTCCAGTCCTTATTCCCTAAGTAGGGGGTGCGCACCTTGCCTCATTTCTCGTGGAAAACTGCTAGGAGTCTGCCAATAAGTGTGGATTGAACAACATATCCACGTCCCTAGAAATACAGGTTACTCACCTGTAACAGAGTTCTAGGAGTGGTATATGTTCATCCACACAACTCACCCGACCTCCCCGGCTTCAACGCACAACCTGGCTTCCAGCGGGCTAGATCTGGCGTTATGGGTCGGAGACGAGGGTTTTACCACTTGGGCAGGTGGGAGGAGCCAGCTTGAAGACCTTGCGGCAAGGAACCTGCCAGTAAGTGTGGATGAACAACATATACCACTCCTAGAACTACTGTTATAGGTGAGTAACCTGTATTTTTAGTTGCCATTACTTCTGCTTGCAGAATTTCGAGCTCCAGGCTCTGATGTGTAAAGAGCCTTATTTGGATTTTCAGAACGACAAGGGTGTCTTTGCGTACTAATCCTAAGTATTTACCTATTGTGATGTCCAAGTTTACTTTAAATCAATCTATCCACCTTTCAGTTTATTTTCCTGAGTATTTTAATCAGGGGGAGGTCTTGTTCCATACTTTGGATGTTCACAAAACATTGCAATATAACACGAACCACACCAAGTCTAAGGAAAACCGACCAGTTGTTTGTTTCGTTCACCCCCAAGAGAGAGGGCCCTGCTCCTTTTTCAAACAGTGTTTGTCTAAGTGGTTAGCAAATTGCATTGTTTACTGCTACTGCAAGTACAACAAGCCCCTTCTGGGGGTGGTTAAGGGCCATTCCACCAGGGCTGGCTCCACAGCTTGTTTCAGAAATGTCTGCTGCTGACATCTGCACAGCTGCCACCTGGAGTTCTGTCCGTATCTTCACCAAGCATTACAGTCTGGACATTGCCTGTAGGTGCAGAGCCAGTTTTGGTCTGGTAGTTCTTCTGGGCCTTCTGTCATGAGCTCTTGACTGCTGACCTGTCCTCCTCCTCCTGGTGGTGGTATCCTGGTGATAACTGGTGCTGCTTGGGACTCAGTCCTACCGGTGTGGCCTGCTGAAGGAGCTTTCCTCGAAGTAAGATAGTACAGTTACATAAGAACTTACCGTAACAGTTGAGCTTCAAGAGAAGCTCTTGCAGCAGGCCCTGCTTTCCCTCCCTCCTTCCCCCTGCTTCTCTTTTTCTATCTCATCTGCTTCTGCCTTTTCTTTGGCTCTCGGAATAACCTCCTCGGTTCTCCATCAGCTGGCCTTGCAGTCTCCCCGTTGGGAGAACTGAGGTGGTGTGGGGGACCGCCCTCTTGTATAGCCTAAGCAGATGTTAGTGGGGGGGGGGGGGGGATCACCCATGGTAGATTGCTCGCTAGAAGTTTTCCATGTGATCCTAGTGCCTGGTGGCATAGTCCTACTGGTGTGTCCTGCTACAAGAGCTTCTCTTGAAGATCTACTGTTACAGTAAGTTCTTGCATAAATACTTTGTAGGAGTGGTATACGGTGTACATCCACACAACCCATCCAACCTCTCCTGGCAAGTGGCACACCTTCTTGCTTCCAGTGTGCAAGATCTGACGTCACAGGGCGGCACTGAGGAGGATACCTCCTGGGTAGGTGGGAAGAGCCTGCTTGAAGGTGTTCTGGCCAACTCTTAAAGGGAAAGGATCCTGTCAAAACTGTGGATGTACACCGTATACACTCCTACAACTATGGATACAGGTGAGTAACCCTCATTTTCCTGCTGTAACAAAACAAACTTTTTCAGATTTTTAGGTTTATTACAAATGTTTCACTCATTTAGCTCTCTCACAGCTTGAGAAATAAATCTGATGTTAGAGGGCAGGGGAGAGTGTGACCACCGAGCAGAGTTTCGAATTTCATTCTAATTTTCTCTAATTAGCATAAAATTCTAAGTTTCGGGGCAGCTCATTCCAGGGGAATGATTGTATTTGTCAAGTATAGTCAGAGATGTTTGGTACAAGAACCTCTTAGGTTTCAAATACTGCTGGGACCAAGTAAAAGGCCTGATAGTTAGACGGGGAAGCAGCAGGGGGCAAGAGGAGAAGAGAGGATAATAACCCTGATTAGACAGTAGGTCCTTGGGGTAGGTAAAACATGGCAGACTGCATGTACCATTGGTCTTTTGCTGTCGACATTTTCTTTGATCCCACCATGGACCCAAGTTGGGATTTGTAGAACAGATCCCAAAATGATCGAGAATTTATTGATACAATTGTATGGAGATCAGTGCAGTAACCTTCTGTATTCTTTTTCACCCCACCCCTGCAGGCATGTTCCAGCGCCTGGATAAACTGCGTAAGAATGCATTTGCCAGTGTCATCCTTTTCGGCACAGACAAAGACAGCAGCATCTCGGGCGTTTGGGTCTTCCGGGGCCAGGACCTCGCTTTCACGGTGAGTGGGACCAACCACCAGATTCTTAAAACACACTCATTGCTGGTCCTGTTAGTTAAGTTATGCAGTACCATCAAACCTGTCATGATGCAGTGCTATTTGTAGATTTTGTATGCAGCGTCTTTAAACCACGCATGTCATTTTATGTGATGTCCAGTACTGCCTATTTCACTGGTTTCCATTGATGCTGAATTAATTAATATGGCCAGAGTTCCTACAGTATCTTATGAAATGGGCAGGAAAATCTTACAATCCTGTTGGTCACTGTGGGCCTTACCAATGAGCAAATCTGCAACAATCTATGAGAAAGGAATCTCTTGGAAATTTTAATTAATAAGATTAATATGGCAGCCATTTTAAACCTCACTAAAAACTTTAATTAGGTTTAGTAACTAAAACATCCATTCCAGCCTGAGAGTACAGTGGTAGCATTTCCGCTTGCGGTTCAGAAATGTTCGTAAGCCATTGGGGGCTGGCTTGGGTGGTAGGATGACAGTTTCCCAGCGGACACACTACAGGGAGGGAGGTGTGCTGCACTGCAGTACTGCCACCTTGGTGACCATAGCTGGCGGTGCAAGAGGAGCTGCAGTGGTTTGGCAGATGTTCTCTGCAGTTCCAGCCCACGAGGCATCTGGGAGAAGAAGAGAGAAAACTAGACTTTACAAAACCTGCAGGTGACACTCTCCTCTCCTCCCAGGCCTGAGGGACTTGGGAGGCTCTGCCCAGGGGTGCAACTAGGGCACTCTGGAATCGGAAGATAAGTCCCAGTGGACGGGCTGGGGAACAGAGGCTGATGAGGACTCTCACATTAACAAAAAAAAAATTCCCTTTTCCCCTGTTCATTACACGCTTACAGAAATTTAAAATATAAAACGCTGTTTTATTTTCTGGTGTTTCTTTGCTTGCCATGAAAAAATCCTCTTCTGCTCCTACCTGCTTATCGTGGAAATCATTGCTGCTTTTCCTGCCACAGGTAAAATTAAGTCCCTGGCTCCATATTAGGCCTTCAGTTATGTTTGGGTGTGTTAAAATTCTGCCAGCAGAATTTTGAAATCTAGCAGGAGAAGAAAATGTTATTGTTCATCAGTAATTACATTACAACTTAAAAATAGAATAATTGTCAGTTCTGTTGTACAAAGTACATGTTATAAAATACACAAAATAGTGACATGCACATATAACCCTTAGGCTGCCGACAGAAAGTGTAGGAATTCTGGACTGATGCATCAGTCTGCAGCACAGGAAGGGTTAAAGATTTTTTTTTCTTCTTATACCTAAGAATGTCCATTAAAAAGTGTCCCAGTATTAAAAGTACATCCCTATTTTCAGTAGTAAAAAGTGATATCACCACAGAGCTTCTGTCTGTTCTTTGATTCTTCAAAAAATGTCCTATCCATTTACATCTGGCTTTTGTATAGTATGGGCAAACCATAAGTACAGGAAATCTTGTATTCCATGGTAAACATTCCAGGTGTATTTATGAGGGGGGTTGAACATTCTGTCAGCAGAATTTTGAAATCTGTGGGCATGGATACAGTTTACTATACACACTTGGGTGGTTCCACTGGAAGTGCTGATTCATCAGATGTCTTTAAGCTAAGTTCCTTCCACCACCTCGGCAGTATATCCTCCAGCTCTGTCCTGTGATGTCAGATCTTTCTTTTCAATGGAAGAGATAGGTCTCTTCCTTCACAGCTTTGCGGTGTTTGAGGTTTCAAATTAGTGCTTTGGCGACACTCTTTTCAAAAATGTATTTGAGATAGAGTTCTTTGATTCAACACTATGCTCCTTCATGCTAGCTCTGCCTCAGTGATGGAAGATGGACGTGGAGGAAGCAAAGCCATCCCATGACTTCAAGTTCTGCATCACGTTTCGATAGAAAATGTCGAACACGGACCCACACATGTCTTGCCTTGACTGCCTAGGGCCCTGCCAGGCAATGCTTCTGTTGTCCTTGGAAGATTGTGCAGTCCTGCTCCTTCTCAACTGGTGGGCCGAGAGGGATCTGAAGTCCCGATCTAAGGGTTGCAAGAAGGCCTCCATTGTGACGGGGTCGGCTGCTCAGCTTACAGCGGTGGCTGTCATAGTGGACACCTTATCGAGTTCGGCACTGCTCCTGGCTGGGGCCAGTGTTGGGAGGATCCTTTGGGGACGGATTCCGGGACATGTGCCGGGTCCTCCAGGTTTTGGGGAGAGCCCTGTCCACCATAGTAAGAAGCACAAGCAGCTGACGACTCGGTCAAGGGGTTGGTTGACAGCTCTATGATGCCCTCATCAGGCTTTTCGACTTAAACACCATTTGAGCAGGCTGTCAAGATTTTTCTCGACCCTGTAACCAGTTGTCGGGGGAGATTGAGGAATCGATCTGGACACCGGTTCTCCTGGTCCTCTTCCAAGAGGATGTGGGCTGATCAGTGTCCCTCACCAGATCCACTCAGGGACCAGCCTCCACCGGTGGTCTTGCCACTGAAGCTGATGCTGGTACATGTTGCTTGACATGTGGTCTGTATTGACCTTCAGGTGGCTTCTTCTTGCCCTTTGTTGAGAAGAGGCACCCGCCGCAGGATGTAGCACCACTGTGAGGAGCTCCTCTGGCAGCAGTGAACCATTGCAGGGCAGTTTAGCGCTCTGCCCCCTGGACCTGTGGTCAGCTGGCTGGCACGGTGATGCCCATGCTGGTCAACTCTCAACACATGTTCCCGGCATCTGCCTCTCCACCCTTGCAAGCCGCAGCCTTTGGTGGAAGCCCCAGCCAAGAACTGCTGTACTGCAGTGAGCTCACTAGGTCAGCTGTTGTTGGATATCACCCAGTCAGAAGATACTCAGGTGGTCCATGGCGGCAAATAGTCACTGGCCGTTTTCAGAGTCTCCTCAGACTTGGATGGGTTCTTGTCACTGAGGACCCACACCTTTGACTGGGCGTCAGTGAGCTTAACACTGACTGTGGGCTGGTGGTGTTTGGGGCTCTCCTCCACCTGGAGTTGAAGTCCATGAATGTGTCCTTGGCACATCATACTGGATATGCACAGTCTGAACCAGTTCATGCAGAAGCGCAAATTGAGGATGGTCACTCTGAACCGTATTATACTATCTCTGGAGCAGGGCATGTGGTTCTGCTTCCTGAATCACCAGGACACATCTTTCCAAATCCCAGTCTGTCTGCCGCACTGGCAGTAACTTCAGATCTTACTTCGAGAGGGCTCTTGCAGAAGGTAATTACATATAGGACTGATGTCGACCCAGGCAGCAGGACCCCCCAGAGAAAAATTTCTGGCTAGCGGTCCTGGCGAGGGACCTCCTGACGCCCTCCTTCCAGGTCTTTCCCTTGCGTTAGCTTGTGCAGTGCCTGCATAAAAGTTCTTTGCCCGTCAGCCTCCCTTAAGTCGTTTTACAGAGTATTGCTTTTTCCCCCACAATCGTCGAGTACATCTGTCGATTGTATGTAGTCCCCTACACACTCCAAGCACAAAAATAAGTCGCGACTCATGCGGTAGCCAACTCCCTTTAAGGGCGGCCATTCTCTGTGCCTGTTCTGTCTAGGCCCGATGATCGAAAAGTGCCAGCACTGCCTCAGTTTTAATGCGTCTACCCAGAAAAGGCGGCAGCAATTTCTGGAAGCCCACATTCTGAAGAAAAAGATGAGTTCTATGGAGAAGGAGCTCAAAAAACTGCAGCAGGCGTCCACTTCCCCTGAAGGCCATCGGAAGAAGAAAGACAAGGAGAGGCACCGGGACAAGGGCTCCTCCACCGCGACTCCCTTAGGAGTTGCCGTGATTCAGGTAACGTCTCACTGAGACCGCTCCTCGGCAGCCGCCTCAGGGCTTCTGGGTGGCGTCGGCCCGCCATCTGGCTCGGGCTCCTCCGGGCTATTGGGCGGCCTCCGCCCCAGATTCGGCTAGCAACTTACGCAGCCCTGCGGCACCGGCGACTCCGGTAAGCAGGCGTCGGCTCCCTCCGTCTGCGGAGAAGGATGGTAAGTCGCTACGACCCTTGGCGGCCGCGTGCTCCCTCTCGGACCAGGCTAATCCTCGGCGATGGGTCCCGTAAGTCGGATGCCGGCTCCTCCGCGCCCGGGATCTCGCTGAAAAGCCGCGACGTCGGTTTGTCAGGCGTCCAGTCAGCGAAAGAGCCAATGGCCCCATATCCGTCGTCCCGGCTCTCCGCGACTTTGCTGCCTCGGGGACCCTGAGTCCCCAGTCTGACCCAGGGGATTTTTCCCCTCCATCCCCGGGTGACGCTGGGGTTCCTTCTCTGTCAGACCGTCCACCTGCGGGTCCGACGCTGGCCCCGACGCCGGGGCCGTCTGCTCCGGCAGCTCCTCCGGCTCCCGGATACCCTCCATCCTATCCGATGCCATCGTATCTGGGACCACAGTATCCGGCGCCACAATACCCGATGCCTGGTTTTCCGCCGCCTGGTTTCGGATACTCTCCATATGGGTATAATCCATACCCTTATCCCCGCCCTCCTCCACTGCCCCCTCAGCCGCCGGTGGATTTACAGGAGACTCTGGCCTCCTGGTGGGCTGAGGCCAAGGCTCAGCTCACCAGAGAGGCAGAGAGCCGCCTACAGATGATGGTGCCGACCCAGGTTCCCGTACGTCCACAGTGGCACACTCCCTCACCACCTCCGGACACCAGGGCTATTCCCTCTGGGTCCAGAGGGGGGCAGGACACGCTTCCTTGAGGGCTTCCCAAGGGTCCGTTCCTCCCCCGGTTCGGGAAAGGGAGTCTTTTTCTTCTTCTTCCTCTTCCTCCTTGGACTCTTCCGACGGTTGCTCGGAAAGGGACGACGAGCCACGCTCTCCGTTGAAGCCCAGGCCAATTACTCCTCCGAAGTTGCCTCCAGAAGATCCTTCCTTTACGGAGTTGCTACGCAAAATCCAGGAGGTTCATCAGTGGCAATCTTTGGAACCAGACCCTCAGTGGTTGAAACTCGCCGAGCATCTGGATCTGCCCGTGACAGCTCCCACCTTGGTGCCACCCTGGATAGAGCCTCATGCTGACCTTGTTACCACCATTTGGAAACAGCCGTCGGCTCTAGCCCCACTTCCGTGGAAGTCGAACAGGCTATACCAGGCTCCCAAGGGTGTTGATTTCTTAGATTCTCACCCTCGTGCTGACTCGGTAGTGATTAGCGCCTCTCATGGTCGGTGGGCTAACCCAAAACACCTTAGCTCGTCGCCACCTGACAAAGAATCCCACCTACTGGACCAGTATGGCAAGAAGATTTTTCTTTCTTCCATGCTGGGGATCAGGGCCCTGAACTATGTCGGTCATATGGGGGATTACCAGAAGGCCATTCTTACTCAGGTGGAAGC
Organism: Neoceratodus forsteri; assembly: GCA_016271365.2. Lineage (NCBI taxonomy): Eukaryota > Metazoa > Chordata > Ceratodontiformes > Ceratodontidae > Neoceratodus > Neoceratodus forsteri. Next base: position 589,688,142 of record CM028132.1, on the reverse strand, counting down.
CAAATTGGACTCCCTACGGACTCTCGGGTCAAGCAGGAGTTGGCTGATCTTGTCCACTCTGCTCGTTCAGCCAGTCGACATGCTTGAAATGCGACCTCACGATACGGTAGACACTGCTGGGCGGAGCTCAGCTTCGCTGTAAACTACGTCGTCACACTTGGCTCCGTGTGTCAGGGTTGGTCCCGGAGTGCAATCCGCTATCCAGGAAGCGCCCTTTCGGGGGTCGGTGCTTTTCGATGGTGATGTCAAGGACATCATCACTGATTTGCAGGAGAAGAGGATGGCACTAAAGTCCGCTGACTTCATGTACCATCCCCACCAACCACAGCGCCGTCCCTTTTGCAGACTGAATCGGCCCAAGGCGAAACCCCAGGGAAAGCGGGCCACAAAACGTCGGGCCCACACAGCTACTAAGCCCCCCCATCCAAAAAAGCAGCGGATGCTTCAGCTGCGGCGCTGCCCCACACCACCTGACTCCTTTCCTCTCCCACAGCCTCCGGACTCCCCGGAGGAACCGGTAGGAGGGAGGGAGGTTTTTCCCCTCCACCTTCCGGGCTGGGAGAGGATAACATCAGAATCTTGGGTGCTCCAGCTGATACATGAAGGACACTCAATAGAGTTTCTTGAACCACCCCAAGTCGTCGTATTCATGGGAGCATCTTCTCTTGGTCCAGGAAGAGATTTCAGCTTTGTTACTGAAAGAAGCGATAGAACCCGTCCTTCATCTTCAAGGGACGGGTTACTATTCCCACTTCTTCCTGGTCCCAAAGAAGACAGGAGATCTAAGACCCATTCTAGATCTCAGCTCCCTGAATCTTTTAGTGGAATACAAAAGGTTCAGAATGCTGTCTTTGCAGAGCCTTCTGCCCCTCCTCCGTTTGGGACAATGGCTGTGGTGTTCTTGTTCCAGGTGTCCAAAATGTCTTGGCTGACAGCCTAAGCAGGTCTTGGTCTAGGACCCACGAGTGGGAGCTCCTCCAGTCAGTGGTGGAGCAGCTCAACAGATGGGGTTGGCCAGAGTTGGACCTCTTCACGTCCCCACTCAATGCCAAACTGCCCGATTTCTGCTCGCTAAATCCAGGGCCTGGGGTTTTCTGGCGAGATGCGTTGTCCCTCTGTTGGACAGGGAGGTTTCTTTACGCCTTCCCTCCATTCCTCATTCTTCAGAGGGTACTTCTCAAACTTCAGGTGGAAGGAGCAAAGATGATTCTCATTGCTCCCTTCTGGCCCTATCAGATCTGGTTCTCTCTGCTCCAACAGCTAGCCTCTGAACCCCAGTTCCTCTGCCCCTGAGCTCGCACTTGCACTCCCAGGACCAGAGCATTCTTTTTTATCCGGATCTCAAGTCCCTGCATCTGCACGCTTGGCTCCTGCAGACCTAGCGGTCACTAGGTATGGGGTTTCTCCCAGCATGGCTGATGTCCTAGTGGCGGCAAGAAAGCCCTCCACTGGGTACACCTATGCCATGAAGTGGAAGAGGTTCTGTTTGTGGGTGGTCGCCCGCCACCTTGATCCCGTCTCCTGCACAGTGAACTCCATTCTTGAGTATCTCCTCTCTGTTTGACACAGGTCTGAGCTCTCTTCTAGCAGGGTGCATCTGTCTCTCTGCCATCTCTGAGTACCATGCACTGGTAGAGGGTAAACCCCTTACTCAGCTTGATTTGTCCTGTACCTTCCTTTGGGGCATTTTGCATACGAGACCTCCCATCAGGAACCTTGTTCCTCCATGGGACCTCCTCTTTATGTTAGAGAAACTCGCACTCCCCGCCTTTGAACTAGCCATGGATTGTGAGCTACGCTTTCTCTGAGTCACGTCTGCTTGGAGGATTTCTGAGCTCAATCTTCTGATGTGTAAAGAGCCCTATTTGGTTTTCCATAAGGGCACTGTGTCCTTTCGGACTAATCCTAAGTTTTTGCCCAAGGTGGTGTCCAGATTTACTTTGAACCTGAACATTCACCTGACTGTCTATTATCCAGAGTATTCTAATAGGGGAGACCCATTATTGCATACTCTGGACGTCCACCGGACGCTTCGTTTTTATTTGAACCGTACCAGTCCTTTAAGGAAGACTGAGCAGTTGTTTGTGTCTTTTGCTCCCCAATCTCAGAGAGCACCAGTTACTAAACAGACTTTGTCTAAGTGGTTAGTTAACTGAATAGTTTACTGTTACCAAAAGTATAACAAGCCTTTACTGGGCCCTGTTAAAGGCCATTCCACCAGGGGAGTTGCTACTTCCTTTGCCTCTTTGAGCGTCGTTTCCGCTGCAGATACTTGAGCAGCTGCCACCTGGAGCTCTGTTCACGTTCATCAAGCACTACAGCTTGGACGTGGCTTCCAGGTGTAGGACTGGGTTTGGCCTTGCAGTTCTCCATGGCCTACTTTCCTAAACCTCACTGGCTGACTTTTTTCACCTCCTCCCATGCTAGTCTGTTCCTTCTCCCTTGATTGCTTGGGACTCTATCCTTAAGGTTATTGCCTGCTGCAAGAGTGCTAACTCCAAGTAAGATAGTACAGTTACGTAAGAACTTGCCCTAACAGTAGAGCTTTGAGAAGAGCTCTTGCAGCAAGGCATTGCTTTCCCTCCCTCCTTCCCCCTGGTATTCTTATTGTTGCCTTTCTTTGGGCAAGAACCTGCCTGGTTTTCCTTCCATCCTAGACTCCGGGTCTCCGGTGGGAGTACTGAGGTAGGGCTGGGGACTGCCCTCTTTATACCATTGGCTGACGTTGGGGCGGTCCTTCACTGAAGACTGCTAGCTAGAAGGTTTCTGGGGGGTCCTGGCGGCTTAGTCCTTAAGGTTATTTCCTGCTGCAAGACCTCTTCTCGAAGATGTACTGTTATGGTACGTTCTTACATAACTGTACTATTCTTGTATTCCATGGAAAACAAACATTTCATCTTTTCAAGTGGGAAAGATATAGGGAAAGGAAGGATGACACTAAGTGATTCAAAAAATGATTTCCTATTGTTTTTTGTTTTTTTTAATTCTTTGGTAACTGGGTAGGGCCCACTAAGCACAAGTGCCTGTTTTCAGAGGTGACAGGAGCACTGCAGAGGTTAAAGGAAAACTACCAGTAGAGGTGAAGCCCTGACCGCTGCACAGATCGGGGCGTCACCTCTGATTTCCCACCCAGCAAGCACCAGATTAAATTAGCATTTTATTTACCTCTGCACTTGTAAAATAGGACAATCCCCCAGTGCACCTGGCATTTTAACTATGGCTGGCGTGAATATCGCGCAATCTCCCTGATATCTGGCTCTGATGTTGCCTTGCCCGTTCCTCAATAGTGCCCCATGTATGGAGATTTTACAGAGTTCATATCTCCAGAGCTCAGTGATATTTTTACAGGATTTGCCTAAATTAGGCAAATTGTGTAAAAATACCCCTGGGCATTGGAGATATGAACTTTGTAAAATCTCTATACATAGGGGCACTATTGAGGAACAGGCAAGGCAACATCATCAGAGCCCGATATTATCAGGGAGATTGCACAATATTGACGCTCGCCATAGTTAAAATTCCGGGCAGACCATGGGATTTATCATATTCTACAAGTGCAGAGGTAAATAAAATACTAATTTAATCTGGTGCTTGCAGAGGGAATTGGAGAGGTGAAGCCTTGCTCTGTGCAGCCCTGCTGGTAGAACTCCTTTAAGTGACTTGTTCAAGAGTCGCACAGTATGTAAGTGGAGGTTGTGGAAATCAAACCCAGGACTGCTGGATGTTCAAAGCTCATTCACAGCTCGTTACTCTAATGTCTAGGCTATACTGCCAGCCCCACAGTTTTTCAGAGTACCTGTGTTGGGACCAGGGATAGATGAACCTATTTGGAAGAAATCACTTTCTGTGATGCAAACACTCAGCTTCCTGCTGCACAGAACTGTTGAATTTGGGACTGTTTCATTAGTGGCTGCATCACTTTTGTTGCATTTCATTAAAACCTTTAATATTTGGTGTTTTTTCATAGATTGGTCAAATTTATAATCTCAGTAAGGTACTCGGGGCGTTTGTTGGCTAATTTACCTCATTTTGTGGGATATACTTGTGTTGTTTGACTCTTTTCTATGTCCGGTGCCACACCACTCAATGTGTGGGTAAATTTTACAACAATTCACACCCTGTCATGCCTTCCTGCCTGATTAATCTGTTGGTGTTTAGGTTAGCTCACTGTGATTGCTAGAGATGGAGCAGCAGGGCTACTAAGAGCCAAAGACAAGACCTTGGTGTTTATTCCTTAGCATGAAGTGTTCCGCATGATCTGCAGCAGATGACAGTTTCACTTTAATAAACACTTTTATCTCGACACAGAGCAGTCTCTTTGTGCTCCACGGATAGGAGGGTGACTGTATGTTCCAAAGTATGCAAGATATGTGCTGGGAACTGTTCTTGTTTGTGCTCTAGGCAGCTGCTGTGTCTGAAGCCTTAAGAATGACTGTGGAAAGAAGTTTTGATCTGGTAGTGTAGGTTAATAGTCGTCATTTATTCATTTTGTATAGCACTTTACCCAAAAAATGTTTAAGTGCTTTACTTATGAGAGGAAGCCATACAGTACAAATGCATACATACATGGAACATGTTAAAGTAGATGAATTGTAGATATTACAAAATCGGCAGTATTCTTAGTACCACTATATTACGGACATAGAGAGGGTGGAGACAGGCCAGAGGAGGGCAACTAAAATGAGTGCAGGGGTTGTACAGAGTCCTACGAGGAGAGACTGGGGGATCTCAACATGTACACCCTTGACGACAGGAGAGCTAGAGGGGACTTGATGGAGACCTACAGGTACCTCACGGGGTACACAGGGTGCAAGAGAGGAGTCTCCTTCAAATGAGAGAGTACCACGACTAGAGGGTGTTGGGGGGGGGGGTTAAGAGGGAGGTGAGGAAGTACTGCTTCACTGAAAAAGTGGTGGACGTCTGGAATAGGCTGCAAGTGGAAGTTGTGGAGGCAAAAACGTACCATGTTTCTGTGACTGCCACGATATCCAGATGTTCCTCCTCCATCAAGGCCACCAATTCAGGAAGCTTGTTACCCAGACTACGGGCATTGGTACTCATTGCTCTCCATTTTTTGATAGCTTTATCTTCTGTAGCAGCATCCCCCACTGACCTTTCTACCTTGATCTTTTTCTCATTTAGTACCCTGTGTTGTAGGGGGAGGCTGGGATTTTCCTGCTGCTTATCAGTGCCTCCCCCCTTGACTAGTTTAAAAGCTTGCCAATGAAGCATTTAAACCGATTGCCCAAAAGACTTGTTCCCTTCCTGGATAGATGCAGACCGTCCTGCCAGTATAGTCTGGTGTCCCTCCAGGTGGAACCCCAGTCCCCAATGAAGCCAAACCCCTGTGCTCCACACCATTTTTTTAACCATTCGTTAAACTGCATGGTGCAAAGTACCCTCGCCTCACCCATGCCACTGACAGGCAGCACCTCTGAGGATACTGTGTGTGCTACTTGTCTTGGGCCCCTCCCCAACTCTAAAAAGTTCTTCTGCACTGCTCAAATCTCATGATGAGCCAAGTCATTTGTCCCTAGGTGGACAGTGACGTCCAGCTCAGACTCCCGTGCAGCTGTTCTCGTGATCGTAAGGATGCGCTTCCTGTCCCTCCAAGCCATGGCACCAGGCAGGCACCTTACTTCAGTTTTCCCTGCTCCCCCCAGTTCTATCCCCCTAATAATTGAGTCCCCCACCAGGAGCTGCTTCCTTTCTCTGTGGTGCCCTCTGCCTCCTTCTTGAGGGCCTCCCTTGTGACAGTTGTCTGCACCCTCCTTAGTCTCCCCTGCGGGTGCATCCATAAGGGAACTGTGCTCCCCCAGAATGGTGTATGGATTGTGGAGTGGAACAGCTGACTGGGTGTGCCTCTGTTCCACCACCCTTACCCTCCCTGAGCCCACTGTGGTCGTACTGCTGTCCTTCCTTCGCAACCTCTGAGGTAGTGGTGGTGGCTGTAGTGCTCCCTGGATGGGGAAGGTTCCCTTACTACTGTCCAGTGCGGCCTGAAGACAGGCAACTTCCTCCATCAAGGCAGATAGTTGTCTGCAAACAGGGCAGCATCTTAGCCTCCAGAAAAACTCCCGGAAGACTGCTGCCCCACAGCCATTACATTACTCCCCACATAACTGTCTTCCTTGTTTAGTTTTTGTGTGTGTGTGTGTGTGTGTGTGTCCAGGCTGCTCTCTTATTATAAGGATCGGACGGCGGAAGTTCGGGTAGAGGTTCACCAGCTGTTCGTCACCTGCGATAAAGCAGACGGCTGGCAGATGGATTATATCCTGCATTGATCTCTGCTATAGGTTGGCGGGCAAGGAGCCTCCCAGAGGGATAAGAGCTCATTTTATCCACCATACTGCTGTGTCGGTGGCTGCTTCCAGGGACATCCCTATCCAGGAAATCTGCAGGGCTGCCACCTGGAAAACAGCAAACACCTTCATTATCCACTACCACATCGACCTTGAGTCATGCCGGGATGCCAGTTTTGGGGCCTCAGTTCTCCAATAAGTAAGTATATCAGAGGGGGTGTGCGCCTTGCCTCCTTCCTCCTGGAGAACTGCTTGGAATCTGCCAAACAGTGTGGATAGAACAACATATCCACAATCCTAGAAAAACAGGTTACTCACCTGTAACAGTAGTTCTAGGAGTGGTGTATGTTGTTCATGCACATGAACCAACCCAACCTCCCCGGCTTCGACACATAACCTGAGTTTCCAGCGGGCAAAGTTCTGGCATCATGGGGCGGATCCAAGGGTTATACCACCCAGGTTGGTGGGAGGAGCCAGCTTCAAGACCTTCCGGCAAGATTCTTAAAGGGAAAGGACATGCGAAACAGTGTGGGTGAACAACATATACCACTCCTAGATCTACTGTTACAGGTGAGTAACCTGTTTTTCTCCACCCACACCAACGCCATGTACACTAAACAGCACATTAAGCTAGGCTAGCTGTACTGCAGCACGTCCTGCCACACTTCTGGTCCACCCCAGATTATCGTCAAGATGATCTTGCTGGTGTTTCATTATATGGATATAGTTTACAGTACTGCCCCTAAATCCATCTTAGCCAGGAAGGCCCCCTGCCCCCTTTTCCACTTAGTTGTTTTTCCCTCAGTGCCCTGCCTCTTACCTATCACTTATCTCTCTACTGGAACCTTGATCTTCCCTCCCTTGAATCACACTGGCTCTCCTACTGCTCCACCTTCCTTTCAGAATTCTTGTTTCTAGGGACATGGATATGGTTCACTTATCCACACTTCTGATAGTCTCCCTTTAAGAGCTAATTTGCCAGACCATCTTTAAGAGACTCTTCTTCCACCATCCAGGTGTTATATCACTCAGCTCTGCCTGTGATGTCAGATCTTCCTTTCCACTGAAGAGTTGTGTCGCCTCCTTTGTAGTTCTACGCGCAGTGTAGGCAGTACAGACTTCTCTGGATTTTTGTTTTCCCTTCGGTTCCACTTTTGTCAGTCAGCGCATATATGGAATGTGAGGATTCCAAGCCAGCTCCCGGCTTCAAGTGCTGCGTCCAGTGCAATCAGAAAATGTCGTGGATGGATCCGCACGTCTTGTGCATTCATTGCTTTGGTGAACAGCTTGACTTTGCTGCCTTCTGCCTATGTCAAGCGATGCTTCCCACTTCCCTTGGAGACCACTACACTTGTCTTCTCCTCGGCCTTCGGGCTGAACAGGATCCATCAATGAAATCTAAAGAAGCTTGCAAGGTGGTCCCCAAGGCCACAGAGGGCACCTCTTCTGTCTTGGCGCTGCTCCCATTAGGGGCTAGTGTCGAAACACCCTTCACGGGTAATTTCTGCAAAATGTGCAGGACCCTCCAGACCTGTGGGGAGAGCACTGCCTGCCACAATAAGTCAAAGTCTCAGCGATTGTTGGAATGGGAATAGGCATGCTCTTCCTGACCACTCGATGGCTGCAGAGTTTTCAGCTTTGGCTGAGCCCACTTCAGTCAAGGGACAGGCTGCTAGCTCTGTGATGACTTCGTCAGGCTTGTCAGCGTTGACACAGGTCGAACAGGTGGCCGAAATTTTTCTTGACCCTCTCAACCCATTGTTGGAGGGGAGTGAAGGTGATTTGATCTCCAGGACCCCAGTCCCGTCAGGCCTCAGTCAAGAGGGCCAGGAATGATCAGTGAACCAGATTGTCTCCTCTCAGGAATTGTCTCCCTCTGTCCGAATGGACGCATCTGATACGGGTAGTGTACATGGCCCCTCTGGCAGTATCTTCTCATCAGTGGCAGCCATGTCGATGTTCGAAGTCCAGGTTGAGGGATTCCTCGCACTCAGTCTCGCTCAACTGGAAGGCATCGCCATCAGTGCTCTTCTTCCTCCTCATCCTCTGACAAGGAGGTGCTCCGGTATATGTGGCAGCTTTATGAAGAGCTCCTTTGGAAGAAATGGGCCTTGGCTGGGCAGGGTAGGGCTCTATCCTTGACCCCTGCAGTCACCTGGTTGTCACCAGTACAGCCCGTACAGGTCCTACCAAAACTGCTGTCCCCAGTGCATGTTTTGCCACCGATTCAGGTGGAACCGTCTCCACGACAGCCTTTGCAGGGAGCCCCTTCTAAGGAATCCTGTCTGGCTACTGCCTTGCCAGACTGGTTGTCTGTGGAAAATCATGCACTCTGAGTCCTGAGTGGTGCACAGTAGCAATAGGCCGAGGCTTGCTTTAGAAGATTCCTCAGATGACTCTTTAACGGGTCCTCGATGTATTCCTCGAGGACTCATGCATTCAACTATGTTTCGGCTGAAGAACTGAACACAGACCATAGGCCTGTGTCTTTTGGGTCTCTTCTCAGGCTTATGTCGGAGTCCATGGAGGTTTCCCTTGAAGCCAGTCCAGCAAAGGGCTAAATACCCTTTCACTGAAATACTGGATAGGGATGAATACCAGAAGGTTGCCTTCCCAGTGACCAAGGATGCTGGGACCGGTGCTGGAGCTTTGGCAGCTTCCTGCTCTGCACCCTCTGCCCATGTGGTCTGAAAGTACATGGTCACTACTGGCACCTTGTCCAGATGTTCGGACCACCCCTCAGCTGAGGGTCGGGTCGCCAGCGTGGTATTTCATAAGTCCTGCAATACTGGGGATGTGAAAAATTCCCCTCCTCCCGACAAGGAGTTCAAGAAGCTTGACCATGTGGTGATGAAGGTCTATGCTGCATCCTTCCTAGGTCTCCATCAGGCGAGCTGTGCACCGATTATGGCCCACTTCAGTCACTCCCTAATGGAGATGCTGGATGTCCTCCCTGCCGACAGGCAACTGGCAGCGAAAGTGTTTTAAGACCAGGGTCATGTGGTGGTCAAACACCAGCTTCAGACAGCCTTGGACATTGGTGATTCTCACTCCTGTGCCATAGCAGCAGCTGTCACGATGTGTCGTGGGCCCTTGCTACGGATTTCCACCTTTATGGCAGACACTCAGCGTAGAGTTGACAGATGTCCCCTTCTTTGGCCCAGGGGTGAAGGACACCTCACTAGAACTGAGAAATCCAGGGTCACCCTGGATTCTGCGAGTTCCTTTCAAAAGGACCTGAAAGGGCAGAAACAGAAGTGTTTTTAGTTTTGCCCCTTGCCATCACTGCATCCTATGCAGCAGCCACCCCAGCAGGGACAGTCTTAAGCTTGGCACCTAGGGACCAAGTTCCCTGATCAGGGCCCCAAAAAGAGCAGGGGTAGGGGTAGTGGTGCCCTTCCGGCAGGAGCCTCCGGTGCCCCCTCCAAAGCTGCCCACTGACAGGGCGGGAAGTGTCTACTTCCTTCCATCCAGTCCCTGCCCCAGCTCCCCGTGGAGAGTCTGCTTCACCATTTCCGTCACAGTTGGTCTGTAATTTCCTCAGACAAGTGGGTCCTAGAACTGGTGGGTAGAGGATTTCCTGTCAACATTGAGGCTCTCCCACCTTACCGACCCCACGCACCAAGGTTGTCCATGGTGTTGCAGGACATGCTGTCTGCCCTCAGGGATGATGTTGCTCAGCTCCTCGAGAAAGGAGCCGTAGTCCATGTCCCAAATTCCATGGCAGGCCAGGGCTTTGTGTCCAGGTACTTCCTGGTCCCAAAATGGATGGGGAGTTGATGCCCCATACTGGATCTTCATAATCTAAACCAGTTTCTCAGGAAGTGCAAGTTCACGATGATCACGCAGAGTCAGATAACACCATCTCTGGAGTGGGGCATGTGGTTCTGCTCCCTGGACCTCCGGGATGCATTTTTCCACATTTCAGTCTGCCCATCCCACTTGTGGTATCTCCATTTCTGTGCAGAAGGGTTCTGTACCAGTTCCAGGTCATGACCCATGGCCTGTCATCAGTGCCCATGGTCTTCAAGTGAATGGCAGTGGTGGTGGCATTCCTCCTGCGCCAAGGGGTTGGGTTGTACCCCTCCCTGGATGACTGGCTGATTTCCGAGCCATCCAAGGAGGCTGTGGGGCGGCCTAGGGACCTTGCCCTTCAGACCTGCAGAGACTTGGGCCTTCTGGTCAGTTTGGACAAGTCTGAACCGAACCTCTCACAGGGGATTCAATTTATCGGGGCAGAGCTAGACTTCCTTTGTGCCAAGGCTCGATTCCCTGCAGAACGGGTCCTGGTTCTTACCTTCTTTGCCCGATCATTTCAGGTTGGGTCCTTTTGTCCTGCCCGGGACTTCCTGTGGTTGCTGGGGTACCTGGCATCCTGCACCAGCGTGGTCTGATGGGACTGCTGACTGATACGGCACAGAGTCCCATTTGTCCGCCCAGAGCCAACAGTCACTTTTACAGCGAATACGTCGCTGGTGGGGAGCGCACCTGTGGGCCCACAGGTTCTGAACCCCCAGGGGGTCCCGTCACCATATCAACCTGCCGGAGCTCTGGGCAGTGCACTTAGCTCTGGCAGAATTCACTTCTTTTGTCCAGGGTCAGGTCTTGCATGCAAGTCCAGATGAACACCACCACGACCATGTTCTACCTGAACCAGCAGGACAGCATGCACTCCCCTCCCTTGTGTCAAGAGGCCCTCTGCACCTGGACCCTTGGATGCAGATGATCCATGTTGTGGGAGCCAACAACCAGTTAGTGGATGCCCTCAGTCGGATAAGTGAGACTGGTTCTTGCATCAGAGGTAGTGGGCTACCTGTTCTCCCTGTGGGACACTCCTCTCACAGACCTGTTAGCCTTCTAGGAGAACGCAGAGCTGAGGCTGTTTTGTGCCCACCCCCACAGGCAGGGACACTACTTGGGGATGCCTTTGCAAGGCGCTACGCCTCCTGTACGCCTTCCCTCCCTTTCCCCTGATTCACAAGGTGTTGGGTCAAGGCGCAGATTATCCTGATAGCTTTGGGTTGGCCTCGCCAGTTCTTGTACCTAGATTTCCTCAGCCTCAGCAGCAGACCTCCATGGTGATTGCCTCTGCTCCTGGATCTACTGTCTTATCAGAGGATGAATGTGCACCTGAATCTTAAACTCTGTACTTCACAGCCTGGTTCCTGAGCAGCTAGAGTTCCAGGCTCTGGGTCTTTTGGACAACAGGAACTTCCTGTTTGGTAGCAGGAAATGAGTGATCACAGAGCCACCAAAGACTCACCATCCTAGAAGGGCAAGAGTAGCTCTCAGTCCCCCTCCCAAAGCTGCTGGAGGTCTGACTCTGAGCAAGTAAGGAGACTACTGAGAAATATAGGAACTTCTTGTCTCGGAACAGGAGGATCAGGAGCTAAAAGGGGCACAGAGGCAGTAAGTAAGTAGGGAAAGGAAAAAAAATAAAATAAACAGAGGAAAGAATAAGTATTCCAAACAACAGTTAGAGGGCCAGAAAAAAAGACATGATGGGGAGTGGTGCAGTGCAGTGGCTGTGGAGCAGCAGTCTTCCGGGAGAGGTTCTGGAGGATGTAGTGTTGTCCCATCTGCAGGCACTCTCTGGGCTGAGGGAGGAGGTTGCTCATCTCCAGGCAGAGTTGGCCAGGATTTGTGGGACCTCCTCTCCCACCCACGGACCACCAGGGTCACTGCCGTTGCCTCAGAGGTTGCCAAGAAAAAGGAGCGGTTGGACCACAGTGGGCTCAGGGAGGGTGAGTGTGGTGGAACAGAGGCACATCCCTACAGTTGTACCTCTCCACAATTTCTATGCCGTTCTGGAAAAGTGTTGTTCCTCTATGGAGGCACCCACAGTGGAGACCAAGGAGGATGCTGGGAACCTCCACAAAGGAGACCCACAGGAGGGTGGCATGGGACCCCACAGGGGGAAAGAAACAACTCCTGGTGGGGGACTCCATTGTTAGGAAGGTAGAGTTGGGAGAGGAAGTGGGGAGGGAGGTAAGGTGCCTGCCTGGTGCCATGGCTTGGAGAGACAGGGAGCGAATCCTCAAGATCACAGGAGCAGCTGCACAGGGAAGGGAGCTGGATGTCATTGTCCACCTAGGGACAAATGACCTGGCTAAGAAACGGATCAGAATAGTGCAAGAAGTGTTTGTGGAAATGGGGAGGGGCCTTAGACAAAATAGCACACACGGTAACCTTCTTGGAGGTGCTGCCTGTCTATGGCACGGGTGAGGCTAGGGTGCTCCACAACATGGTATTCAATCAGTGGTTGAAAAACTGGTGCAGAGCTCAGGGATTTGGCTTCATTGGGGACTGGGAGTCCACCTGGAGGGATGCAGACCTATACTGGCGTGATGGTCTGCATCTGTCCAGGAGGGGAACCAGGATCCTAGGTGATAGGTTTAAATACTTGATTAGCAAGCATTTAAACTAGCCAATGGGGGAGGCACTGGAAAGGAGCAGGGAAATCGTAGCCCCCCCAAAAAAAAATCAGGGTACTAAGTGAGGTAGAGACCACCATAGAGATGTCAGTAGGGAGAAGTGACAAATGCAGTAAGGACAGGGATGGGGCAAAAAGGGTAAGGCCATCAAGAAATGGAGGGTAATGAATACCAACGCTCGTAGTCTGGGCAACAAGCTCCCTCAGCTGGTGGCCTTGATGGAAGAGGGATACCTGGATATCGTAGCAGTCACAGAAACGTGGCACACAGAGAACCATGACTGGGATGTTAACATACCAGGGTACACAACCTACAGGAGAGACAGGGAGGGCTGAAGGGGGGGATAGCTCTCTATGTAAGGGAAGGGATAAAAGCAACTGAACAAAAGAGTAAGCAGGGAGGAGAGGAGGCACTGTGGGTCACCTTAGAGACTGGAAATGGCACCACAATCCACACAGGGGTTGTATACAGACTCCCATGTCAGGGGGAGGGAATGGACAAGGATATGATAGAAGGCATACTTAGGATGGCAGAGAAAGGGGAGATGCTGTTGATGGGGGAGCTTAATATGCCAGATGTTCAGTCAGTCAATCAAAATCTTTAGTTATCCAGGCGAACATCATTGAGCAGAGCTCGTTTACAAGATGGACCTGGTTAGAACAGGGTCGGATAACATCCATCATAAAAACAAATACATGTAAATTAGTATATAAACACCAACACAATGGTGCAGTAATAGGGGAGTCAAATGATAAAAGGAAGACAAGGCAAGCCATAACAGAGGAGGATTCAAATACAAGGGGGTAGGTCCACCATTGAACCATGCAACTGTATATAAACCATGTTCTCTGTATAGAAGTACCAGTTAGTTCATTTACCAGGGAAGTCACTAGTACTAGCCATGAAAATGGCTTGGAGAACTACCAACTAATGCAGATGGGGTACCAGGAGGGTAGATGTTAACTGGAGCACCTTTGCTGCAGCTACATCCAAAAGCAGGGCCATTCTTGATGCCCTTCAGGTGACATGCCTCAGACAGTTTTGGTACCTACTCGTGAGGGAGCAATCTTGGACCTTGTGTACTCAAGTGGGGACAGTGAGAGGATCTCTGATCTAGAAGTGGGTAGCCATTTGGGAACAAGTGACCACCAAACAGTGTGGTTCACGATAAACTCAGCTAGAGTCAAGCCATACAAAAGTGAGGGTTCTGGACTTCAGGAGGGCCGACTTTGGCAAGATGGGAGAGTGCCTTAGAAAAGCACCAGCAAACAGCTAGAAGGAGGGGTGGAGCATCAATGGGGAAATATCAAAACTGCCATCGCAGAAGCAACAAGTCTTTTTCTGAAGCAAATAAACAAATCAAAACGAAAGAAAAAGCCACTATGGTTCTCAAAAGAGGTAGCGGTGAAGGTTAGGGAGAAAAAGATAGCATTTAGGAAGTATAAGGAAACACAGAAGGAGCAGGACAGAGAACTGTACCAGTTAAGGCAGAAGGAAGTAGGGAGGGTAGTCAGAATAGCAAAGGCACAAACTGAGGAAAAGATAGCTAACTTGGTTAAGAAGGGGATAAAACCTTTTATAGGTATATCAGGGAGCGTAGAAAGACAAAGGGAGGGATAGTGAGGCTGAATAGAATGGATGGTGGGTGGGCAGAGAGTGACAGTGAAAAAGCAGGGATACTGAATGAATACTTCTGTTCAGTATTCACAAAAGAGGAAGTGGGGGAGGTGCCTAATCCAATTAACAGAAGCACTCTGGAGAGGGAGGTCGATCCCAGTCATTTCACAGAAGAAAGGGTTCTGAAAAAACTAAAACTGAAGGTGGACAAAGCAGTGGGGACAGATGAATTTCATCCCAGAATTCTAAAAGAATTAAGCAGAGAACTAGTGACACCACTGACTACCCTTAACAAACCATGGGAGTATGGTGTGGTACCTGAGGACTGGAAGAAGGCTAATGTGATTCCCCTTCACAAAAGTGGGAGCAAGACAGAGGCAGGAAACTACAGACCTGTCAGTTTGACCTCTGTGGTAGGGAAAGTGATGGAATCACTTCTGAAGGAAAGAATTGTTGAGTACCTAGAGGCCAGTGGGGCACAGGACCCAAGGCAGCATGGGCTCACAGTGGGAAGGTCATGTCAGAGCCAGATCTAATTCATTTCTTTGACTGGGTGACCAAAATAGTAGACCAGGGAGGGGCTGTGGACATGGCCTACCTAGACTTTAGCAAGGCATTTGACACAGTCCGACACAAAAGATTAGTAGTCAAATTAACCAGCCTGGGAGTGGGTCCCAGGGTGGTAGCCTGGGTAAAACATTGGCTGAACAATAGGACACAGAAGGTAATTGTAAATGGAGTCTACTCTGAAGAAAGAGGTGTTATTAGTGGGGTATCGTAGGGTTCAGTACTGAATCCAGTTCTTTTTCATGTCTTTATAAGTGACATTGCAGAGGGACTGGAAGGAAAAGTATGCCTCTTTGCAGATGACGCAAAGATCTGCAACAGGATTGATACACAAGGAGGCATGGAAAGGATGAGAAGGGACTTGGCAAAGTTGGAGGAATGATCAGAAGTATGGCAGCCTATCTTCAGCGCCACGTGTTTTTACCAAATGCCTGGCAGTCGTAACAGCGGCCCTCAGAAGACAGGGCCATTATGTGTTCCTTTATCTGGATGACTGGCTTCTCATGGCCTCCTCGCGATAGACGCTGGTAAAGGCTAGTCACGATACTCTCTCCCTGTTTGGGTCACTGGGTATCACCATCAAGTCAGGAGAAGTCGTCACTCATCCCCTCGCAAAGGTTGTAATTCATTGGCGCGGTTCTTTTCTGGATGCCCGCCAAGGAAGAGCATTCCTGCCCAAGGACAGGGTGGATCGCTTCAGGTCTTTGATACAGGACATTATGGCGAAGAAACTGGTTCCTGCATGTACCATGCTTCACCTGCTCAGACACATGGCAGCTGCCATTGCCATGGTCCCCTTGGCCTGCCTCCATGTGAGAGTTACTCAGTGGACGCTGAGAGCCCAATGGGACCAGAGTCAGGATCACTTAGATCGTCTCTTAAGGGTCACAAAGCCAGTCATTCAGGACTTGCACTAGTGGCTTGTCCCGGAACAGCTCTCAAGGGGAGTCCCCTTCTTGGCACCTGCTCCGTCTCTGACTCTCACCACGGATGCTTCAGTGTCCGGTTGGGGAGCTCACCTGGATGAAACCAGGACCCAGGGAACCTGGTCACCCCTGGAAGCTCACCTCCATATCAATATTTTGGAGATGAGGGCAGTCCTGTATGCCTTACAGGACCCACAGTCAGAGATTCCACCGGGCCACGTGTTAGTCCAGACGGGCAATACCTCGGTGGTATATTACATCAACAAGCAAGGAGGCACTCACTCCTACCCACTTTGCAGAGAGGCAAAGAGGATGTGGGATTGGGTACTACAGCACGGCACCACAATTACCGCAGTGCATGTTCCTGGTGTGGACAACACTGTCACGGATCAACTGAGCTGGTCACAAGCCAGAGATCACGAATGGGAATTGCTGCAGGAGGTTGTAGAGGACCTGTTCCGCAGATGGGGGACACCAGACGTAGACTTATTTGCGTTCCCATAGAACGCAAAACTGTCCCAATTTCTGCTCGCTAGATCCAGGGCGTGGTGTTTTCTGATGAGACGCATTGTCACGCTCTTGGACGGACAGGTTCCTCTATGCTTTCCCACACTTCCCTTTGATCCGGAGGGTTCTTCTCAGAGTCCAGTCGGAAGCCGCGTCGGTGATCTTGGTGGCGCCCTTTTGGCCTAGACAAATCTGGTTTCCACTCCTCCACCAGCTGGCTCAGGATCCTCCTTTACTCTTACTGGTCAGCTCACACTTGCTGTTTCAGTAGGCCAGCTCTTTGGTTCACCTGAACCTCAAGTCCTTGAACCTGCATGCTTGGCTCCTAAGGACGTAACTGTCCTTAGACATGGAGTATCCCAGGGAGTGGCCAACATGCTGGTGGGCGACTAGGAAACCATCCAGTCATGCCACCTGCGCCATGAAGTGGTGGAGGTTTTGTCTCTGGGCCCAGGCTCACGACCTTGATTCGCTTTGCTGCCAGGAGAGGTCAGTTTTGGACTACCTCATATTCCTGTTTCAATCAGGCCTGGCATATTCCTCCATGAAGGTACACCTTTGTGCCATCTCGGCATACCATGCTCCAGTAGGTCAAGGCCACTGACAGCTAGTGGCCTTCTTGCTCTTGTGCAGCATTCTGCATCTGAGACACCCCAAGTAAGGACCCTGTTTCTCCTTGGGATCTTCCTTTGTCCTAGAGCAGCTTACGCTGCCTCCCTTTGAACAAGCCGCAGATTGCGACCTACATCTACTCTCTTGGAAGACATTTTTTGTTGCTATTACTTTGGCAAGGAGAATTTCTGAACTCCAAGCGCTCATGTGTAACGAGTATTATTTGATTTTTCATAAGGACAGAGTGTCCTTAAGGACCAGTCCTAAATTTCTTCCCATGGTAGTCTCAGTCTTAATCCTAATCAGGACATCGACCCGGCGGTATACTACTCTAATCGAGGGGAAGCTCTACTGCACACTCTAGATGTGCACCGGATCCTCAGGTTTTACCTGAACAGAACCAGACCACACAGTCAATCTGATCAGCAGTTTGTCCTTTGCTCACAGGATTGTTGGGTGCACCTGTGTCGAAACAGACACTTTCTAAATGGCTGGTTAACACTGTTGTGTTCTGTTACCAAAAGTGCAATAAGCCCTTACCAGGATCAGTAAAGGGCCATTCCACTAGGGGGAGTGGCTACCTCCTTTGTTGTGTTTAAGAATGTTCCAACGCCAGCAATTTGTGCAGCTGCTACTTGGAGTACAGTGCACACTTTCATCAGGCATTACAGCTTGGACATTGCCTCAAGGCGCAGAGCAAGCTTCGGCGTGGCAGTCCTCCAGGGACTTTTGTCCTAGAAGGTCGATTTTGGGATCCCTCCTGTCCTCTTCCCGAAAGGGTTAGCCATTACCCTTACTGCTTGGGAATCGGTCCTTATGGTGTAACCTGCTGCAAGAGCTGTATCTCGGAAGTAATATAATATAGTTACGTCAGAACTTGCCATAACAGTAAATCTTCGAGAACAGCTCTTGCAGCTGGTAGTTTCCTTCCCATCTTCCCCTCAGGAGGTTTGGTTCTACTTTATGACGTCTCAGATGCAAACAGATTATTTAATCTTCCTCTGGAAGCGGATACTTGGACTCCCCTTCAGAATTACATCACCTTGCAGGAGTCTTCGGAGGGAGAACTGAGGGATGCTGGGGGACTGCCCCTTTTAAGATGTGGGGTCGGGGCCGACATTCGGGGCGGTCCCCTGCCTGGTATAGCTAGCTAGAAGTTTTCCGTGGGGTCCTGCCGCCTGCCGGCTTCAGTCCTTATGGTATAACCTGCTGCAAGAGCTGTTCTTGATGATCTGTTGTTACGGTAAGTTCTTACGTAACTCTACTTTACTGCCTTTCCCTCCTACCCTCTCCACCTCCCTCCGCTCTTGTGACTCTCAGGCCTTTTTCATTCTCAGTTGCAAAATTGTCTATCCTTTTATAAAAGCAGGTGACTCAAATTACAACTTCCTGTTGCTAGCCTTTTTTTCTTACTAATTGCCCTCCATCCCACCCGTCCACCCACCCACCCCAAGCCAGTTCTACTTTTATAGCCACTGGATTTGACTGTCAGCAGGAACTTCCTGTTTGGCACTAGGAAGGGAAGGATCATAGAGAAACATTGGTTTTGTCAACCCTAAAGGAAAAAAGTAGCTCCCCCCCCCCACCCCAAGCTGCTGGTGGTCTGACACTGAAGCAAGGAAGAAGGAGGCTACTGAAGAATATAGGAAGTTGCTGTCCCAGAACAGGAAGGGTGAGAGTTGTAAGGAGAGGACAGAGTAAGCATACAGAGAAACGGGAGAGGGGACACAAAATAAGACATGATTGGAGTGGTGCAGTACAATGGCTGTGGGGTGGCAGTGTTCTGGGAGACATTCTGGAGGCTGCGATGCTGCCCTATTTGCAAGCACCTCTCTGATCTGAGGGAGAAGGTTGCCCGTCTCCAGGCTGACCTGGCTAGGGTTCGTGAAACCTCCTCCCCCACCCAGGGAACACCAGGGCCAATGCCACTACCTCAGAGGTTGCCAAGAAAGAGGAGAGGGTGGGCTCAGGCAGGGAGAGGTGGTGGAACAGAGTTGCATCCCTCCAGCTGTACCTCTCCACAATTCATTCACTCTTCTGGTGGATAGTGGTTCCTCTACGGAGGCACCCGCAGTGGAGACCAAGGAGGATGCTGGGAACCTTCACAAAGGAGACCCACAGGAAGGTGGCATGAGACCCCACAGGGGAAGGAAGCAGCTCCTGGTGGGGGATTCGATCATTAGGGGGTTAGAAATGGGGGAGGAAGGGGATTGGGAGGTAAGGTGCCTGCCTGGCGCCACGGCTTGGAGGGACAGGAAACGAATCCTCAGGATCGTGGGAGCAGCTGCACGAGGGAGGGAGCTGGATGTCATTGTCCACCTAGGGACAAATGACTTGGCTAGGAATGGGATAAGAGGAGTTTGTAGAGTTGGGGAGGGGCCTTAGACAAGTAGCGCATACAGTAACCTTCTCGGAGGTGCTGCTGTCTATGGCGAGGGTGATGCTAGGGTACTCCTCACCAGAGAATTCAATGAGTGGTTGAAAGACTGGTGTGGAGCTCAGGGTTTTGGCTTCATTGGGGACTGGGGAGCCACCTGGAGGGATGCAGACCTATACTGGTGCGATGGTCTGCATCTGTCCGGGGGAGAACCAGGGTCCTAGGTGAGAGGTTTAAATGCTTCATTGGCAAGCATTTAAACTAGCCGAGGTGGGGGCACTGAAAAGGAGCAGGGAAATCCCAGCCTTCCCCCACAAAACACGGTAATTAGTTGAGGTAAACACCAAGGTAGAGAAGTCATTTGGGAACAGGACAGAGGTAAATGTAAAAAAAGGCCAAAGGCAGTAAGGACAGGAATGGGGCTAAAAGGGCTAAGGCCATCAAAAAGTGGAGGGTGATGAGTACCAATGCTCGTAGTCTGTGTAACAAGCTCCCTGAACTAGTGGCCTTGATGGAAGAGGGTTGCCTGGATATTGTGGCAGTCACAGAAACATGGTACACAGAGAACCACGACTGGGATGTCAACATACCAGGATACACAATCCACAGGAGGGACAGGGAGGGTAAAAGAGGAGGAGGAGTAGCTCCCTATGTAAAAGAAGGGATCAAAGCAGCAGAACTAAAGAGTAAACAGAGAGCAGATGAGACACTCTGGGTCACCCTGGAGACAGGAAATGGCACCACAATCCGCCTGGAGGTTGTATACAGACCCCCATCTCAGGGGGAGGGAATGGTCAAGGAAATGATAGACGGCTTCCTTACAATGGCAGAAAAATGGGAAATATTGTTGATGGGGGACCTGAATATGCCAGATGTTAACTGTAGTACCTTTGCTGCAGGCACATCCAAGAGCAGGGTCATTCTTGATGCCCTACAGGGGGCATGCCTCAGGCAGCTAGTATTGGAACCCACTCGGGAGGGAGCAATCTTAGACCTGGTACTCTCAAATGGGGACGGAGAAAGAATCTCAGATTTAGAAGTGGGTAGCCATCTGGGAACAAGCGACCACCAAACAGTATGGTTCACGATAAACACAGCCATCCAATCAAGCCATACAAAAGCAAGAGTATTGGATTTTAGGAGGGCTGACTTTGGGAAAATGAGAGAGTGCCTCAGGAAAGCACTAGCAAACAGGCAAGAAGGAGGGGTGGAGGAACAATTGGGAGTAATCAAAACAGCCATTACAGAGGCAACAAGCCTTTGCGTAAAGCAAATCGACAAAACAACAAAGGAAAAAAATGCTATGGTTCTCAAAAGAGGTGGCAGGAAAGGTTAAGGAGAAAAGGATAGCATTCAGGAAATTTAAGGAAATACAGAAGGAGCAGGACAGAGAACTTTATCAGTTAAAGCAGAAAGAGGCTGGGAAGGCAGTCGGAATAGCAAAGGCCCAAACCGAGGAAAGGATGGCCAACTCTGTTAAGGGGGATAAGACCTTTTATAGGTGCATTAGGGAGTGAAGAAAGACCAAGGGAGGGATACTGAGGCTTAATAAAGGGAAGGGAATGTGGGTAGAGGGTGACAGTGAAAAAGCAGGGATAGTGAACGAATATTTCTGCTCAGTATTCACAAAGGAAGAGGAGGGGGAGGTACCTAAACCAAACAAGAGAAACACTCTGAAGACGGGGGTCGATACAAGTCCATTTGCAGAAGGAAGAGTTCTGAAAGAACTAATAAAATTGAAGGTGGACCAAGCCATGGGGCCTGATGGGATTCACCCAAGAATTATAAAAGAACTAAGGGTAGAACTAATGACACCGGTGACTATTCTTTAACAAATCATGGGAGGATGGGGTGGTACCTGAGGACTGGAGGAGGGCGGATGTGATGCCTCTTCACAAAAGTGGGAGCAGGACAGTGGCAGGAAACTATAGACCAGTTAGTTTGACCTCAGTGGTGGGGAAAATGATGGAATCACTTCTGAAGGAAAGAATTTGTTGAGTACTTAGAGGCCAGTGGGGCACAGGACACAAGACAGCATGGATTCACAATGGGAAGGTCGTGTCAGACGAATCTAATAGATTTCTTTGACTGGGTGACCAAAGTAGTAGACCAGGGAGGGACTGTGGACATGGCTTACCTAGATTTTAGCAAGGCATTTGATACAGTCCACAAAAGATTAATACACAAGTTCGCCAGCCTTGGAGTGGGTCCCAAAGTGGTAACCTGGATAAAAAATTGGTAGACAACAGGATGAAGGATGCAACAGGGTAGTAGTAAATGGAGTCCACAGTGAAGAAAGGAGGGTTACTAGTGAGATACCGCAGGGTTCAGTACTGGGACCGGTCCTTTTTAATGTCTTTATAAGTGACATTGCAGAGGAACTGGAAGGAAAAGTATGTCTCTTTGCAGACGACACAAAGATGTGCAACAGGGTTGATATACCAGATGGAGTGGAAAGGATGAGAAGGGACTTGGCAAGGTTGGAGGCATGGTCAAATGTATGGCAGCTCAGATTCAATGCAAAGAAGTGCAAGGTAATGCACCTGGGAAACAAAAACCCAGGGGAAGAGTACACAATGGGGGGTGAGACACTGACAACAGTAAAAATGGAAAGTGTCCTGGGGGTAATTATATCAGATGACCTGAAGGTGGGCAAGGAATGTGAGAAGGCAGTAAGGAAGGCTGAGGGGATACTGGGATGCATAGGGAGAGGCATCAATAGTAGAAAACAGAAGTTGTTATCCCTCTGTACAGACAGGTGGTGAGACCCCATCTGGAGTACTGTGTGCAGTCCTGGAGACCCCATCTCCGCAAAGACATAGACAGAGTGGAGGCTGTCCAGAGGAGGGTAACCAGAATGGTGCAGTGTCTGCACCAGAAGACATACGAAGAAAGACTAAAGGAGCTTAACATATATATATACCCTTGAGGAAAGGAGGGAGAGAGGGGACATGATAGAAACTTTCAAGTACCTCAAGGGAATCGACAAAGTCCAAGAGGGTAGCATCTTTCAGAAAAAGAGATGTGCAAGAACAAGGGGGCACAATTTGAAGATAGAGGGAACAGCTCAGAGGTAATGTAAGGAAGTATTTTTTTCACAGAGAGGGTTGTGGATGCATGGAACAGCCTCCCTGAGGAGGTCTTGGAGTCAAGAACAATGGGGGAATTTAAGAATGCATGGGACAGGCATAAGGCAGTCCTAGTGGGGGTTAGGAGGAAGTAAGCTGTTGGTTAACTAGGATCTGCAGCTTATTATCTGTTAGGTAGGAAAATGGGCAGACTAGATGGGCCAAGTGGTCCTTATCTGCCGTCAAATTCTATGTTTCTATGTTTTATCCCTCCACCCAACCATATCTTTGCTTTCTTTCGTGCATGGTATGTTTCCATGTGTGGTCATGGCGGCAGACACTTTCATTCAGGGCATCTTTGGGCATACTCAGATGGGCATTCCAGCCCTGTGTGCATATTAATTTTCTCCTGATGTACCGGTCTGCTACCTCTCACCCCCACCTTTGTACACTTTCAGACCCTACTTGAGGACTCTTCAGCTCATTCACTCCTATTGTGCCTGCATCATCACCTTTTTGTTTTCCAGCTTCTGTTCTTACCTTGCCTATTATCACATTCTCCTAGATCTACGCCCTCCCCGTTTTTTTTCCTTGCTTATTAAATCTGCTAATTTCCCCTCAACTCTCCACTAACTTTGCTGGTTTCCACTGAAGACCTATAGTTTTTTTATTTATTTATTTAGTTCAACATCAGTTTAGAAACCTTTGAGCCAGAGGCTCATTTACAAAGGTACCTCGTCACAAAGAGGACATCAGAACAGTAGTACAAGGGACACAGTACTTACAAACAAAAAAGTTACAGTTCAATTACAGTTTTGTTACAATAGAATACAATCTCCAACGAAGCAAAAGATAACAAAAGGTGCAAAACTTATGGTCGGGGGAGAGCTGGTGGGGGTAGAAGGGAGGGAGATAGGGGAGGAGGAATTAGTAGGGAAAGGAAGGTGGGGGGCCGCTGAGTGAGCATTGTCAGAGTATATTTTTTTTTTTACACTAGGCTAGCGGCAGTTGCATTTGCGAGAGCTAAGCAGGAAGTTTCTGAGCCTGGGCTTAAAGCAAGCTAAGGTTAGTGAGTTTGAGACACTGGCAGGGAGGGAGTTATACCAGTGGGGCGCACGTGAGGGGAATGCCCTCTGACCTTGAGAGGTCCTGGCTCTCGGAATAACTAGGGTAGCTCTTGGATGAGCTGGCGCGTGATCAGGGTCGTGCAGCACGGCGATTGGAGTTGATAGGCCTATGGGGATAGGCCACACAGGGCTTTAAAGGTGAGCTGGAATGTCTGATACATGAGTCGCCTCTTCCAGGTTGAGTAGGGTAGCCAGGGTGTACAGCTCACATGTGTGAGTAAGTCTGGGAGCACCAGTGATAAGTCTGCAGGCCTTATTAACTGTGAGGCGAACCTTGTTGAGGGCAGTCTGATCTGCTGAGCCATAGACTGGAAGGCCATAGTCAATGAGAGACATGAGAGGAGGTGACAGCCAGGCGGAGGGCATCAGGAGGGAGGCATTTCTTGTGCCGGTAAAGAATGCCTAGCCGTGAGTTGGCGACAGAATTTAGGGCAGATATATGTCCATGGAATGAAAGTGCAGGGTCAAAGGTTATACCAAGATATTTATAGGACTGCACCTGGTCAATGACGAGATTGGGTGTGGAGTGGACAGCTAAGGAAACTCGCTGTACTTATTTTGGGATGGGAGAAGAGCATCGTTTTGTTTTCTTAAGGTTGATAACAAGTCGGTGCTCAGTGAACCAGGTAGCTGCAGAGTCAAAGACTAGTTGGAGGGAGTTCTGTAGCAGCATGGGGTCATTGTGGGAGGCAACGAACAGCATCATCAGCATAGAAGCATCTTACCCGTACAACTGCTGGGTAGGGAGTTAAGAAAGAGTGAGAATAGTAGGGGTCCAAGAATCTGAGCCCCACGGCACCCACAGAGCCGAATGGGGGGCATGTTCTGAGAGAGAGGACCGCTGACTTTCACACATTGGGAGCGGGAAGGAGAGATAGCTGGTGCCCAGGAAACAGGTCCTGAGGCAAAGCCTATTAGGTCGAGGGTGGAGAGCAAAGAGGATGCGAACGGTATCGAATGCTTTAGACAGGTCAATGAATATAGCACCAGCCAGGGCACCAGAGTGCAAGGAGGCATGGAGGAAGTTGGAAAATTCCAGAGTGTTGTATTGGTACTATGACCTGCTCTGAACCCGTGTTGTTCAGGGCAGAGAACATTGTACTTACAGAGGTAGTCAGAGACTTGGGACGCCACAATTTTCTCTAACGCCTTAGAGAGGGGGGAGAGGATTGAGATGGGTCGGTAGTTACCCGGAAGAGTCCTGTCACCACCTTTATGGACAGGGGTAACTGTGGCAATCTTCCAGGCAGAGAGGAATTGTCCGAGACAGAGTGATTTGTTGAAAATGCACGTAATAGGTGAGAGGACCTGATCCAGGACCTGACATAAAAGGCAGGGATCAAGTGAGTCATTACCGATGGTGTTACCTTTTAGGGCTTTTAGCAAGTAAGGCCTAGCTTCTTGCATGGTGACACGACGAGGTGGAAAGAGGGGCAGGCAATGGTGGTGGTACAGATGGAGGAGGTGGACTGAAAAGTTACCAGGAAGTACTGAGCTAAGGTCGGTAAAGGAGTTATTGAGGTGGGTGGCAATGAGGGCAGGGTCAGAGGAGACGGTACCATTGATGTTGAGAAGAGAAGGAGAGGGGACTGGGAGTGACCATTCAGTTGCTTGATGTTGTCCCAGAAGCACCTGGGGTTCCCCAGGAGGAGGTAGAGAGGCTTGGTAGTATTCCGCCTTTGCTTTGCGGATGGCCCAGGTGCACTGGTTACGTGCGGCAGCATAGGACTGCCCGTCAGCTGAACGGCCAGTAGCAACAGGTGCCAAAGATTGTCGCGCTGCTTAAGTTGCCACAGTAGGGCAGGGGTGATCTAAGGGGCATGTTTCACTTTGGACCTCCTAGCAGTTATGGGAGCAAAGATATCACAGGCAAAGTTGAAAGTAGCACAAAGAAGGCCAGGGCCAAGTCAATGTTGGTTGCCCTCGTCAGAAGGACCAATCAGTGTGGGCAAGGAAGCGTTTAGGCCTATGAGTCCCCAGGCCTAGCCGCCTTGAGAGGTGGTTTTGACTGGGGATGAGGGCAGAGGGTTTCCCAGTTGAAAGCACAGGGAGTGGTCACTGAGGCAGTCAGGAGGATTTGGATGTTGTGGATGCGGATTGGCCTGTTGGTGAGGACCACATCCAGGAGGGTGCTTGTCCCAGGGGTTTTTCTAGTAGGCTGTGTGACCAGTTGAGTTAGGTTAATTGAATCGAAAGCCTCACGGTGGGAGGAGGAGACGAGGGGCAGAGCCAGTTTATATTCAAGCGCCCACCAAGATTTGGTCCGACGAGTTGGGTAGAGAGGTGAGGTAGTCAATTAGTGGGCCCAGGGCCTGGGATTGGTTCTTGGGGGTATGTAGCTACAGGTTAGGAATAATGGAGCCTCTAGCTGGGTCAGGGGACAGCTTTAGAGTAAGTGCCTGGGCCTTATGGTCGAGGTTAGGCGGGGGTGGTAGCCCATGAAGAATCCTTCAAATAGAAGACACAGCCCCTCCTCCTGCCGACATGGTCCAACCGGTGGAGAGTGTAGCGGGAGAGAGTCATGAGAGTTAGGAGTGGAGGGAGACGCCAGGTTTCAACCAGGGCAACATCAGGTTTATGAAGCGTCACCCAGCAGTGTAGAGAGTCCATTTTTCAGGAGGCTACAGATGTTCATAGAAGCAATCGCAGCCCAGGAGATTTCAGGGGAGGACCAGTGCTGCCAGGCCGGGATGAGGGTGGACATTGCCTGACAGGAGCAGGAGGAGGAGGAGGACTGATCTGGGGAGTGCACAATGGCGGGATACCGACATTGGAGAGGGTGATCACCAAGTGAAAACAGCTACTAGAGAGCAGTAAAATGTGACAAGTGAGGTATTGAGAGCAAATTGTTCAAACTTAATCAGGCTCCTCTAGTGGCAAAACAATATAAGGAGCTAATGGAGAAGTTGGGTGAAAGAAGAGAGAGGGGGGATTAAATATGCAGCACAGGCAAAAGATTAACTTGCTGGGGGCGGGCTGGTAGTGGGTGTGGGGAGAAGAGCAAATGGGCTGTGGGCTATCAGGTACTATTGTGATTCAAAAATAAGGTGATTACTAGCAGGGCAAACTGAAATTCTGCACACTGGAAATGCACTTAGAAGTTAAACAGTCCCCAAATGAGTTTTTCACAGGGGGGTAATTCAGCTACAACTGGAAATGCACTTTACAAATTAACAGTCCCCAGTGAGATTTGCACAGGGGGAGATTTCAGATAGAACACAGGTCCTGGGCTTGCAGTGACTCTAAGCTTTTAAATACAGTTACAGGCAAATGCAAATAGTTTTAGCTGGTTTGTTTTAAAAGTTTCAAAATCAGGCACAAAAGTTGAAACATCAGTTGAAACTTTACATTTCCAGTGTGTATTTAATATTACCTCTTTTAAGTTATATATTTTTTTTGACCAGGTAAGTGTGCTAGACAGTTGAATGCCTATTTTCAAGCATGACCTGGGAGGTTACATAGGCTTGGGGTCAGTGAACAATTTTACAGGAGGTTAGATGTATTCGTTTTGGTTAATATTTTTGCCTTTGATTTTTTTTTTCCCTTCACCTTTGATTTGTTGTACTTTCTTCAAAATTGTAATTGATTGCTTTTTGTTAACTGCCTACTGTTCAGCTGCAGATTTTGATTCTTGTCCATTCTCCAGTGAAACCACCACCCCAGGTCACAGCTAGAAACGAGTCTTGGCTCAGTGGATCTTTGTCAATCTCCAGTTTTCCTTTTTTTCCATGGAGGTTTTTCTCCCTGGCGATGGTCCTTCTTCATGGCTATTCCTTGTTCAGGCCTGCATCCTCAGACGCCCACACACCCCCGGCCTTGGTAACTCACTTGTCACCACCATCATTTCCCCTCCTTAGCAGGTGGCCCGCCACGATGGTCCTTCTGCCCTTTAAGGTCCCTTTCCTCGCCCGACATGAGTGCAGTTGTCTGGTTGGCTCTGTGCGAATACAGTACGTCCCTGCGGCAAGAGCCAGCTCCTTGGCCTAGCTGCAGTGGTTTCTGTGGCACCAGACCTCACCATCAATCAAACCTGACCAAGGCACCCTGCTGTACCAGCCTGGCCTGCCTTCTGATGTGGCTACTCGAGTTTGCTTCTGAACCCAGGACGCCTGCACAACAGCACAACACACTGCTGCTGGGCCAACGGTGCAGCTCAGTCACCAATTTTTAAATTAGTAAAATATTTGATTAAGGGAAACATTGCAACGGGCAGCTGGATCAACTTAAGAACGGAACCTCTGCAACATTTGAGTCATGAAGGGAACAGTCCTAAGATTTTGAAACCTGTTTTTGTCTGGGACACTGCATGTCCCCATCTGCTTACAGTACTTATAGCACAGCTGCAGAGCTCTGTCCCTACCCTCTTCCTGCTCTCTCCAGATATGGTCGATGCTGAGACAGCTATGGAATACAGGGATGACATCCTGTCTTCTGTAGTAATTTCTTTAAATTTGCCCAATGTAAGGACACCACCTAATGATAAGGTGCAGAGGTACAGTAGCTGCTGATCTGACAGAGGCAAGATGCAGCTGCAGTTGCCCTTCAGTAATAAGGACTACACCCCCCTCCCCCGAATGAGAGTCCCCTTTGCAGCTGATCTGTGCTGTGCCTGTCAAATGGAGGGGCCCTGGGAGAGATACTTCGGTGCAAACAAGCTGACTCGTGATCATCTGGATGGAAGTCTTGCCTCCACCAGAGCCTCATACTGTCTTGGAAAAAAAAAGTCTGGAATGAGTTTTAGAACTATTTCTTTCTTTGTTTCTATAAAAGTTACTTACAATAGGCAATATTTGGAGCTTACGTGACCCATATGCTGAAAGTGTTAGACACACGCCCACTCTCTTAAACTCCAGAGACTGCAAACATCCTTGCTGCCAAGTGGAATTGAATTTCCACTTAATAGGCTTGATGGGCAGGATCAAAACTCCACACTGAATACTTGTGGCGAGAGAGCAGCAATCAAAATTCCTTCAGTTCACTGCATGGTTCTGGTTCGTGTTGGGCTCCAAATACTTCATCATTTTAAATATTAACCCATAAACAGGAGAGAGTCTTTAGCAGTAGTTTGTTTACAGCAGAAACTGTTGCCTTTTCTGTCTTGGCTGTGGGGCTTGAACTGCATCTGGACTGTATTATTTCCAAACACAGCTCATGTCTTGTGTTTCTTAGAGAGGCAGCTTTTCTTAGTGGTTAGTGTGCAGATCTGTAAACCTGGTGACCCAGGTTTGAATTACACAACCATTAGTTACTCAACATGTGGCTGCGTAAATCACTTTTACCTGCTTGTGCAAGTCTCCTTGCGTGCCTGAAATCGCAGCAGTATTCTGTTGCCTCCCTCTCCTTGATTAAGTGCTTTGGGATGCAGTTAGCGTGAAAGGCACTGTATGGCATTATATCACCCCAAATTCAAATTTTCTTCCTTCCTCCCTCCCTCCCAGTGTCCTCTCTCTCTCTTGATATGGGAATGTGATATAAGTCCAGCATGACAAAAATCTTCAGTAACTTCAAATTATTTTTTTTTTTTTTTGTAGTAGTAGTAATGCTAGTAAAAAATATTATTTCTGGGGGTGTGGATATGGTTCATACACTCTGGCAGTTCTTCTGGAACTATGTTATTGACCTGATGTCTTTAAGCTAAGCCCCTCCCACCACCCAGGTGGTATATCCCCCAATTCTGCCCTGTGACACTGGATGTTTCTTTCTGCTGGAAGAACATGTCCACCACCTTCATGGCATCTGCTTAGGTTATCCGCGCCATTGGCAAACATTATTGTCGAAGTTTTCAATATTTTTAACTCTTCTTTTTGCAGTTCTCTTGACTCTTGTCTCCAGACCATGGATGGAACACAGGAAACTAGGATTCAACTTGCGTGTTTAGTGACAGCAAAAGATGTCTGTCACTGATCCACATGGCACATGCGTGTGCTGGATGCGGCCTTTGCAAATCTATGCTTCCCGAGTTCCTCGAGGACAGAAAGCTCCGGCACTTGCTGGGCTGGCCTTCGGAGTGAGCCATGGCAGGGTAGTGCTCTACCTCTGGACCTCCAGTACCCTGATGGCCACCACTGGTGCCCACTCTGGTCCACGCTGTGCTGGTGCTTCCAGCCTCTTCTCCACCTGTACAGGTGGTGCTGCCACCACTATAACCAAAGGTCAGTCACGTGACGAGATAGGCTAGCCTTTTGGCCACTGGCTTGGCGGGATAGTTGTCAGTGAGGATCATTCCAGATGGGGATTCCTGGGAGGTCCATGGTGAAAAGCAGATGAGGGCTGTTTTTAAGGAAATATCGGTTGACTCTGATCAGGAGACTTTGCTGTTCACAGCTTAGTAAAGGAGCCTTCCACTGAGCATGCACACTTTCTTTCAAAGGGTTTCTCAGACTTATTTTAGAATCCATATCAGTCCTACCTGAGCCGGTCCAGAAAAGGGCCAGGTATCCACCCACAGAAACTTTGGACCAGGATGATTCCCAGAGGTTATATTCCCTATGGCTAAAGTCATTCTGGGATTGTAGCTCTGGCAGCATCCTGCCCAGCACCCCGCCCATATGGCCCGTAAGTATGCGGTCCCTACCTACTCCCTTTTTGTATTTTTGGTCCACCCTTCTGTGGAAGGTCTGGTCACAGATTTGGTGTAAATCCGGGCACAAGAGGAACATGGACAAGGAGTCTCTGAGGATTGACCATGCCGCTAAAAAGGTGTACATTGAGGCCAGCTCTAGGTCTGCAGCAGGCTAGGTATGTCGTGATGATGGCTAACTACAGTCACTCCCTGATGGGATTCTTTTGATGCTGTCCTTCCGCACATCCTTGAGTAACAGTTAACGGTGGAGCTTGTCAGAGACCAGGGTCAATCACTGGCTAAGCACCAGCTCCAGACAGGTGTGCCATGTTTGATTCTTGCGCCTGTGCTGTGGCATGGGCTGTCTCAGTGCATCGTTGGGCCTGGCTGCAGTTGTCCACCTTCATGGCAGACACCCAGCATAAGCTGGCCGATGTCTCTTTTCTGGTCACCAACCTTTACAGCCCTCTGGTGGAAGGGCATCTCACCCAGATTGAGAAGTCTAGTGCCACCCTAGATTTTGTGACTTCGTCCCTGAAGGACCTGGAAAAGATGCATAGGAAGCAGGCTTTCCAATACTGACCCTTTCAGTCACAGCCTCCCTGGCAGCAGCCTCTGCAGGGGCAGTTCCATGCCTTACACCCCAAGCAGAAGTCAGGGGGCCAAGATCTGAACGGGAGGGGCAACGGTAGTTGTGCCCCTCCGGGAGCAGCCACTGGCGCCCCTGGAATAGCTGCCCAGTGACAGGCTGGAGGGCATTGTTACTCCACCTGTCCTGTCCCTGCCTGCTTTCCTGGACACAGTGGGCAGAGGATTGTTTCTAGATTTGGAGGCTCTCCCACCCTGTTGCCTCCATGTGCCTCAAGAGTCTGGGGTCTCGGGACATGCGGTCTGCCCTGAGGGGGGACATCACTTGGCTCCTTGAAAGGGCTATAGCCAATGTCCTGGATACCATGGTTAGTCAGGATACATTTCCAGGTACTTCCTGGTCCCAAAATGGGATTTTTGGGGGGCATCTCATACTGGATTCGCACCATCTCGGCTGAGTTTATGCAGAAACGCAAGTTCTGGATGGTCACTCTGAACCAGATTATACCATCCCTGGAACAGAACATGTAGTTTTGCTCCCTAAACCTCCAAGATGAATTTTTCCATGTTCCTGTCCTACAGTCCCACTGCCAGAACTTCATATTCTGTGCGGAAGGGGTCCTGTACTAGTTCCAGGTCATGCCTTAGGCCTCTCTCAACACCCATGGTCTTCAGTGCGTGGCAGTGGTGGCGGCCAACCTGTGGCAACTCTGCATCATTGTGTACCCGTCTGGACGACCGGCTGATAACCGGTTCATCCAGAGAGGCCGTGGAGAGATCCGCGCTGATCTGGCTTTCCAGACTGGAGACATGGGTTTGTTGGTCAACCCTAACAAATCCAAACTGGTACCAAAGCAGGTGATCAGGTTCATCGGGGCAGAACTAGACTATCTGTAGGCTAAGGCCCACTGCTTTGTGGACCAGGCATTGGATCTTACGCCTTTGTCAGATCATTTCAGGTTGGGTTGCATGCCCTGCTGGGGATTTCCTGCAGCTGCTGGGGTACATAGTCCTGCTCCAGTGTGGTCCTTCAGGCTTGCTGGCAGAGGAGCCACCTTCAGTGTGAACTGGGCTATCAGTGGTCCCAGCACCTAGGCCACTCTGACCAGCCCGTCACAGTGACTTAGCTGACGTGGGATGTCATCCATTGGTGGCTTGTCCCAGAACACCTGGGGGAGGAGTCACCTTTGTCCACCCAGAACCAACTGTCACACTCATGATGGACGGGGATCACACCTAGGAGACCACAGAGCCCATGGGTTTTGGTCACCCAGGGAATCCTGTCACCACATAAACCTACAGGAGCTCTGTGCAGTGCACGTGACTCTGACTGAATTCGCTCCACTAGTCAGGGGTCAGGTTCTGCAGTTCCGGATAGACAGCACCACAACCATGTTCTTCCTGAACTAGCAGGACGGAACCCACTCACTTCCCCTGTGTTGGAAGGCACTCTGCACCTGGACCCTCGTACGCAACCTGGGTGCAGATGATCTGGCACTTCATGTCGCAGGACAGAACAATCAGCTATGAGCGCTCTCAGCTGAGTAGGAGGGACGTCGCACAAGTGGTCCCTGAATCAGGAGATGGTGAACCACCTGCTTTCCCTGTGGGACATGTCCTTGGTGGACCTGTTCTCCTCCTGGCAGAATGCCAAACATGGCTGTTTTGTGCCTGCTTCCACAGTTCTGAACACTGTTGGAGGATGTGTTCATGAAGCCCTGGACCTCAAGCCTTGAATACACCTTCTATCCCATCACCTACTTCCAGGAATTTGTGATCAAGGCCTGTAGGGACAAGGTGCTGATGAGCCTGATAGCTTCAGACTGGCCACGGCAGTTCTGGTACCCGGATCTCGTCAGTTCAGCAGCAGGCCTCCTTGTTGACTGTCTTTCTGATCAGACCTGCTGTCCAGACTTCAGGGGATGGTCCTGCACCTGAAACTTCACTCCCTGCACATCACAGCCTGGTTCCTGAGCGGCTGGAGTTTCAAGCCTTGGGTCTCTCATAGGACGTTCTCCATGTTGTGGAGGCCTCCAGGAAAGTCTTGACTCGCAGATGCCATGCCTTCAAATGGACAAGATTCTCAATTTGGTGTCAGTGCAGGGGCTGGATCCCCTTGCTTGTCCTCTGGCTAGCATCCTGAACTACTCCATGTCCTTTTCCCAACTGGGACTGCGGGCGACCATCCTTAAGGTGTGCCTGGCAGCCATCTCTGCGTACTGGGTGCATGCTGGTAAGCCAACAGTGGCCTAGGAGAAGGTGGTTGGGCACTTTTTCAAGGGCCTAGACCGCTTGTTCCCTTTGGTGCATATTCCATCTCCACCATGGGACATACTGCTGGTTTTGGCAGTGCTCAATGGGCAAGCCTTTCTAGCCAGTGCACAGGTGTGAAATTTGTACCTGTCATGGAAGATGGCCGTCTTTGTAGCCATTATGTCAGCCAGAAGGATTGGGGAGCTCCAGACACCTTTGGTGGACTCTTCCTGTCATGTCTTCCAAAGGGACAGTCATCATTCGCCCCTACCCAAAGTTCCTCTCAAAGGTGGCATCTGAGTTTCATCTTAACCAGGTGATTGACTTACTGGTATATTTTACCAGCCCATCTTTTGAGGCCAACCACAAGCTCCATACCCTGGACTTGCAGAGGGTACTCTCCTGTTATGTAGAGCGCATTGTTGGAGTTCAAGGACAGGCTCGTCAGCTGGTTGTCACCTACGCTGGAGCTGTGCCTGGCAGACTGGCAGCAAAGTGGACGATTGCAAGGTGGATTACTTCTTGCAGCCACCTCTGCTACAGATTGGCTGGTAGGGAGCCTCCTGTAGGGCTTAGAAACCTCCAGACATACCCAAGCCTTGGTTGCTGCTTCCAATGACGTTCCCATCCAGAAGGATCGGTAGGACTGCTACTTGGAAGTCAGCATACACCTTTATTTCTGATTACTGCATTGACCTGGAGGAGTCATGCCGGGATGCTGATTTTGGGACCTGTGTTCTCCAATTTCTGTTTGCCAAGTAGGAGCATGGGCCTTGCCCCCTCCTCCCTGAGAACTGCGAGGAGTCTATGGATAAGTAAACCATATCCATGCCCCTAGAAGAATCTGTTACTCAGCTGTAACCGTCGTTCAAGGAGTGGTATATTGTTCACATCCACACAACCCACCTGGCCTTCCCTTGCAAGTGGCACACAGATTCTGCTTCCAGCATGTTGGGGATATACTGCCCAGGTGGTGGGAAGAGCATAGCGTAAAGACGTCTGGCCAATAACACTTTCAGTGTAACGACCAGATATAAACCATATACCACTTCTAGAACTACGGTTACAGGTGAGTAGCCTATGCTAAGGGCATGGATATGGTTCACTGTCTACAGTGACAGTTCCACTGGAACTGTCTGATTGGCTGGATGTCTTTGAGCTAAGCTCCTCACACCACCCTGGCAGTATGTCCTCCGACTCCACACCGTGACATCATATCGTTCTTGCTCTTGGAAGAACAGGTCACACCTCCTTTGCGGCTCCCATGTAGTATTTAGTGCACCATGGGCGATCTTTGTTTTCTAAAACTTCCAAGTTATTTCTTCAGTTCTTTTGATTCTCCTTATCGATCTTCGATGGAGCAGCACAAGCCTGGGATAAAGTTTTTGTTTGGTGCCAGCGGAAGATGTCCATCACCAACCTGCATGACACATGCATGTATTGCCTGGACAGGCAGTACGATGTGGCTGGGTGCAGCTCTTGTCTCGGCATGATTCCTGAGTCCGTTGAGGACAGAAAGCTCCCACTCTTGCTGGATTGGTCTTTGGAATGAGATCTGAAGGGCAACAAGAAGGCCTTGGCCGCACCCGGCTGCTGTAGCTAGTACTACTTCTGGCCTCAGTGCTGCTCTTGGCTGGAGCCATCATTGGAGGGTTGTTTACCGGAGGCTTCTGGGACATGTTTGTCCCTCTAGGCCTTGGGGTGGAGACCTACCCACAGTTGTGCTAAGCCAAAGTGCTGCTGCCGCTGTTCGTGGGACCAGGAGAAATTATAGTCCTCTTGATCTCTCGACCTGCCTGATGGTGGGCGATGGGCAGGTCAAAGGCTCTTCGGTTCCCCTCTCAAGCCAGTTGAGTTAGACTCCGGTGAAGCAGGCCACAGAAATTTTTCCTCGAGCCTGTCGACCAGTTATCGAACGAGGTCAAGAATTCTATCTCGAGGACATGGTCCGGTCCGAGCCCCCGTCCGGTCGGGGTCACCTTTACTGGAGGTCGAGCCTTCCATGCCCATACTGCATAATGTGGGCAGACACATGGTATACTACAATCAGCCAGAAGGTTCCCCTCGCCGTCAGTCTTCTGGTCGTAGAGTGAGGGGTTCCCGCTCAACCGAGAGATGTCGCTGTCAACACTGCTCGACTTCAGTGAATGAGGAGAGGCTCAGTCGCAAACTGCGCTGGTGCTACAGTGAGCTCCGCTGTCAACAGTGGACCATTGTGGGTCGGGGAAGGGCTTTACTTCCTGGACCTCTGGTCCCCTGGCAGCTGCCAGTGGTGGTGCCCACACCAGTCCATGGTCCACTGGTACTTCCCACAACTGTTTCTCCCCCTCTTCGGTTGGAGTCACCACCACTGCAGCCGAAGGTGGGTGCTCTGACAGAGGACACTTGTTCGGCCACCAGCTTTCCAGGGAGGTTGGTGCAGATCACCACGGGGGAGGATACCATGGTGGTCCGTAGTGAGTAGTAGTTTGACTGCTTTCAGGGAGTTCTCAGACCATGAGTCCATGGCCTTCTCTGGTACTCCTCTTCTTGTCCAGGGTTTGGTGGAGGAGCTGTACAGCGAGCATGGCCCAGTGTCCTTTTGGGAGCTTCTCATCTAATTTCAGAGTCCGTGTCAGTCCCGCTCAAGCCAGTCCAAAAAAAAGAGCTGAGTGCCCTTTTATGGGCAGTTTAGACCAAGACAGTTCCCCAGGCTTGCAGTTCTCGTGTCTGAAGCCATTTTAGGACTGGCCCTGGAGCTTTGACTGCATTCAGCCTCCTGCTCGGCACTCTGACCATGTGATCCACAAGTATGTGGTCCCTAGTGGGTTCCTTTCTGAGTTCTCTGGCCACCCCACTGTGGAGGGGCTGGTCACGGATTCGGTGTTCCACAAGTCTAGACACCAGGGAGATGTGAACAAGCCTCCAGACGAGGAGTCCTGTAAAATTGACTGTGCTGCTAAAAAGGTGTACGCTGCGGTGTCCTTGGGTCTCTCGTTGGCTAATTATGTCTTTCATGACCACCAGCTTTGGCCACTCCCTGGTAGGAGTCTTAGCTACAGTCCTCCCTCACCTCCCTGTTGAACAGCAATTGGTGTAGACTGTCATCAGAGACCAGGGTCATTTGCTGGCTAAACACGAGTTCCAGACTGCCTTGGAGATGGGTGATTCATGTGCCCATGCCATGGTGGCGACAATTTCCATGAGTCGCAGTGCCTGACTGCGACTGTCCACCTTCACGGCAGACACCCAATACAAGCTGGCCGATGTCCCCATTTTGGACACAGACCTATTTGGCCCTTGGGTGGAAGAACATCTCACTTGGATTGAAAAGTCCCAGAAGGACCTGAAAAAGCAGCCCAAGAAACAGGCTTTCCAGTACTGGTCCTTTCAGCCGCATCCTCTTCGGCAACAGCCCCAGCAGGGGGCAGTACCAGCCCTGGCACCCAAGTCTGGGGGCAGGGGTAGTGGTGCGTCTCCTGGCCACAGCTGTAGGTGCCCCTGCAAAATCTGCCCAGTGACTGGCCGGGGGGTGTCTTCCTTCCACCCATCCTATCTCTGTCCGCACTCCCCGTCGGAGATAGACTGTCACTTTTTGCTATGTTGGTCCACTATTACAACTGAAAAGTGGGTGTTGGACCAGGGTTCCCATTTAGGTAGAGATGTACGTGACACACACAAAGAATGTGAAGTTCAAGTACATTTCTAAGCCTCTGGGGTACATGAATGCAAGGAAATCACTTTTACCACTAAACCTGAAACAGGAGAGATTGTCTGCAATCAAAATCTTTAATCTCCAAAAACACCCATAGAGTGTACAGAGCACCCTCAAATAGGGCATCATGTGAACTCTGTATTGGACATAGTGGGCAGAGGGTTGCCTGTGGACTTCGAGACTTCTGTCTTACTGCCTTCATACACCTTGGGAGTCGGAGGACATGCTATCTGTCCTTTGGGAGGACATTGCTCAGCTTCTTGCTAAAGGGGCAATAGTCAGTGTCCTAGATACCCTGGCCAGTCAGGGTTATGTGTCCAGGTACTTTCTGGTCCCGAAATGGATGTAGGGCTGGTGCCCTATACTGGATCTGCACGATCTGAATCAGTTCATGCGGAAACACAAGATCTTACTTCGAGAGGGCTCTTGCAGTAGGTAATTACATATAGGACTGCCGGCGGCAGGACCCCACGGAAAAATTTCTGGCTAGCAGTCCCTAGCGAGGACCACCCCCCGTCAGGTGACAGCGTCAAGGCGATGTCGGTATAAAGGCGGTCAGGCGCCCCGCCTTCAGTTCTTTCCTGTCGTTAGCTCGTGCAGCTCATGATAAAGTCGTGCTTAGCAAGCCTATTCTTCGTCCGGTTTTACCGAAGTTTTGAGATTTTTTTCTTCTCATTGTCAGGTCAGCGTCTGTGTATGTCGTCC
This sequence comes from Neoceratodus forsteri, assembly GCA_016271365.2. Lineage (NCBI taxonomy): Eukaryota > Metazoa > Chordata > Ceratodontiformes > Ceratodontidae > Neoceratodus > Neoceratodus forsteri. The sequence goes on along the minus strand of CM028132.1, from coordinate 589,650,803 downwards.
CCTGCACCTTCCAAAAACAAGTGCGACTCGTGCGGCGCCCAACTGCCACACAAGGACGGCCATTCTCTCTGCCTTTTTTGCTTAGGCCCCAACCACCCGGTGGACAAGTGCCCGCATTGCCTGCACTTCAACGTGGCTACCTGCAGACGACGCCAACAGTCCCTGGAAGCCCATCTGCTCAAGAAGAAGATGTCTTCAATGGAAAAAGAATTGAAGCTCAGGTAGGCGTCGACCTCTCCTGAAGGACACTGTAAAAAGCGGGACAAAGAAAGGCACCAGGAGAAGGCCTCCTCGCCGGTAACTCCGGCCGGAATCGCGGCCCAGGTAACATCCCCTCCAGGGGATCGTCCGGCAGCCTCCAAGGTTTTGGAGGAGGCGTCAGCCCGCCCGTTGGGCTCGCGCTCGGGCTTTGCGGGCGCCCGGGCAAAGGAGGCCTCTGTTCTCAGTACCGCCGAGGGCTTGCGACCTGCTGGCGTAAGCACCTTCCCATAAGCCGGACGCCGCCCTCCAACGTCCGCCAGGAGAAGGTTGACAAGATGCCTGACTCGGGGCGGGCACGACTGTCCCCCGAACTGGCCACCTCTCTCCTCGCCCGCCCGACGAGGGACCCCAGATGCCGGACGCCGCCCTCCAGCGCCCGCCGAACCAGCCTCGCCGCATCGCCGGCTCCCACGACGTGCACCGGACGCCGGAACCTACGACGGACCCTCCAACCCCTCGCATTTCCCAGTTCCCTGCAGCTCAGCCATCCGGGAGCCGAGTCACCCCAGCCTGACCCCGGGACTTTTCTCCACCGGCCCCTGGGCGATGCCGGGATATTCCACCACCATCAGATCCTCCTCCTAGGGAACCGGATCTGATGCCGCCCCCGGACGCCGGCTCGATGCCAGTCCCACCGACGCCGTTCAGACACCGCCCCACCGACGCCGACTGGGAATATTCCCTTCCGTCGGGCCCGACCCCGGCCTCTCAATGTTGACCCACCCATGGGCCTCCTTCTGGGCCGTCTGCTCCGGCAGCTCCTCTGGTACCCGCGTCCTATCCGAGCGCCATCCTACCCGGGTCCGCAGTATCCGGACGCCAGTACCCGGCACGTCTTTCAGCAGCCGGTTTCGGATACTGCCTCTTACAGATACAATCCATACTTATCCCCTTCCTCCTCCTCCACTGCCCCCAGGCCGCCAGTGGATCTGCAGGAGACTGTGGCTTCTTGGTGGGCTGAGGCCAAGGCTCAGCTCACCAAGGAAGTAGAGAGCTGCCTTATGGCAATGGTGCCGCCCGCGTACGCCCGAGACGGCACACTCCCTCACCGCCTCCGGATTCCAGAGCCCTTCCCTCTGGATCCCGAGAGGGGCAGGACACGCGTCCAGGGATCCCCCCTAAGGAACCTGTTCCTCCCCTTAGACGTGCCAGGGAGTCTTATTCTGCTTCTGATTCTTCTTCTTCTTCACTCTCGGATTCCTCCGACGGATGTTCCGAGAGAGACGACGAGCCTCGCTCTCCGTCCAAGCCCCGGCCGAGGACTCCTCCGAGATCCTTCCTTCACGGAGTTGCTCAGGAAGATCCAGGAAGTACATCAGTGGCGTTCTCTGGAACCAGATCCTCAGCGGGTCAAACTCGCTGAACATCTGGACCTGCCCCTTACGGCTCCTACTTTAGTGCCACCCTGGATCGAGCCTCACGCCCACCTTGTTTCCACTATTTGGAAACAACCTGCGGCTTTAGCCCCGCTTCTTAGGAAGTCCAACAGGCTATACCAGGCTCCGGAGAGTGTAGACTTTTTAGATTCTCACCCTCATGCAGACTCAGTCGTGATTAGCGCCGCTCACGGTCGGTCTGCACATCCCAAACATTTAAGCTTGTCTCCTCCGGATAAAGAATCTCGCCTCCTGGACCAGTATGGAAGAAAAATCTTCGCCTGTTCCACACTGGGAATTCGGGCCCTGAATTATGTAGCTCATATGGGGGATTACCAGAAGGCCATCCTTACCCAGGCGGAATCTAAGATTGACTCCTTACCTGACTCCCAGGTCAAGCAGGAGTTAGCTGATTTAGTCCGTTCTGCTCGTTCGGCCAGTCATTACATCCTGCGGACAACATACGATGCAGTGGACACTGCCGGGCGGAGCTCCGCTTTCGCTGTTAGTCTTCGGCGTCACGCCTGGCCCTGCGTGTCAGGTTTGGTCCCGGAGGTGCAGTCAGCAATCCAGGAAGCACCTTTCAGGGGTTCAGTGCTGTTCGGTGGTGATGTCAAGGACATCATCACCGACTTGCAGGAGAAGGGGACAGTTCTGAAATCCATGGATTCCATGTACCGTCCCCATCCCCCACAGCGCCGCCCTTTCGCAGACTCAGTCGGCCAAGCTGAAACCCCAAGGAAGGCGGGCTATCATAGCTGGCCCCGCAGCTGCCAGGCCCCCACCGCCCAAAAGCAGCGGGGGCTCCAGGCCGCGCGCTGCCCCACACCACCTGCCTCCTCCTCCCACCGCCTCCGGACACCCCGGAGGAACCGGTAGGAGGGAGGCTCTCCCTCCACCTTCTGGGTTGGGAGAGGATAACAACGCATTCATGGGTGCTTCAGATTATTGCGGAGGAGCACTCCATAGAGTTTCTACAGACCCCCGTGAAGTCGCCCCACGCAAGGGACCATCTTCCTTGGTCAGGGAAGAAATATCTGCCTCTTCTCGCTGGCGCAGGCCATAGAACCGCTCCTCCTCACCTTCAAGGGACGGGTTACTATTCCCATTTCTTCCTGGTCCCAAAGAAGACGAGAGATCTCAGACCCATTCTAGATCTCAGCTCTTTGAACCTTTGCGTGGAATACAAAAAGTTCAGGATGCTCTCCCTTCAAACCCTTCTGCCCCTTCTTCGGCCAGGTCAATGGCTGTGTGCGCTGGATATGCAGCACGCATGTCTGCACATCCCCATTCGTCCCTCGCATCGCAAATACCTCCGGTTTGTTTTCCAGTGGGACCATTACCAATTCTGGGCACTTCCGTTTGGTCTTTCCTTGGCTCCCTGAGTTTTTACCAAATGCCTGGCAGTGGTAGCGGCCCACCTGCGCACTATGGGAGTTCAGGTGTTCCCCTACCTGGACGACTGGCTCCTGACGGCCTCGTCCAGGGAGGAGCTCCTGCATTTTCTCTCCCTCACCCAGCAGGTTTTCACTTGCCTGGGTATTACCATCAACCATTCCAAGTCTCATCTGGATCCCTCCCAGAGACTTCAGTTCATCAGGGCTATCCTCGATACGACGGTGAGCAAGGCCTTCCTTCCTCCGGACAGGGTGGCCTCCTCCACTCATAGATTTCCTGCTTCGAACGCAGGAAGTTTCCAGCAGGTCGGTTCTCTGTCTCTTGGGCTCATGGCGGCCGCCATCCCGACTGTTCCCTCGCATGTTCCACATGAGGATTTTCAGTGGATTCTCCGCCCCAGTGGGATCAACTCAGACGACCCAGATCATCTGCTTCTGATCTCGCCGATGACAAGAGACTTACAATGGTGGGTGGTTCGAGAGAACCTGTTTCGGGAGGTCCCCTTCTGTCATCCTCCCCCCTCCCAGACTCTGACCACGGACGCATCGGGTGAAGGTTGGGGAGCCCATCTGGGTCCTCACCGAACCCAGGGTTTATGGTCCAGATTGGAGCTAGCTCTTCACATCAGTGTGCTCAAGCTACGGGCAGTACTATATGCTCTCCAAGCCCTTCACCAATACATCCTTCCGGGTCACCTAGCTGTCCAGACGGACAACATGTGCGTGGTGTGGTACATCAACAAGCAGGGAGGGACTCGATCCTACCATCTATGCAGCGAAGCAATGAGGGTTTGGGACTGGGCAACGTTTCACAACCTTCATCTCACGGCAAACCATGTTCCAGGGGTCGACAATACCCTGGCAGACAAACTAAGCCGCTCCTCTGCTCTACCACACAAGTGGGAGTTGGACCAAAAGGTTCTAGACTACATCTTCCAGCTTTGGGGGACTCCACAGATAGACCTGTTCGCCTCTTCCCAAAACGCAAAACTTCCCACCTTTTGCTCGCTCGCTCCAGAGCGAGGCGCTTTCTGGAGCGACGCTCTGTCTCTAAACTGGAAGGGCAGATTCGTCTATGCTTGTTCCCCCAATTTCTCTGGTCCCTCATGTACTGCAGAAACTAACAATGGAAGGAGCGAGAATGATTCTGATCGCTCCTTTCTGGCCCAGGCAAATCTGGTTCTGTCTTCTTCAACAATACTCAGAGGTTCCTCCAATTCCTCTTCCTCTTCCTTTATCTCGAGGTTTGCTGACCCAGGATCCGGGGACCCTGGTCCATCCGGTACTCAAGTCCCTGCAACTTCATGCATGACTCCTGCAGACCCAGCCCAATCTCGCTTTGGTGTCTCTCCAAAGGTGGCAGAGATTCTGGTGGAGGCTAGAAAACCCTCCACTAGGTCCATGTATGCCATGAAATGGAAGAGATTTTCTATTTGGGCCACCTCTAGGAACGTGGAGCCTTTCTCCTGTCCTGTGGCCGTTCTGCTTGAATATTTACATCACCTCTTCAACCTGGGTCTCAGTCATTCCTCTTTGAAAGTACACATGGCCGCTATTTCAGCTTACCATGTTCCTTTCGCTGATAAAGCCTTTGCCCAATTAGAGGTGTCCAAGACTTTTCTTAGAGGGGTCCTTCATTTGAGGCCCCCTGTCCGGACTCCTGCTCCACCTTGGGACTTGAACTTTGTTCTCGAGAAACTTACCCTTCCTCCCTTCGAGCCTGCGGCCTCCGCAGATCTGAAGTTTCTGTCATGGAAGACGCTCTTCTTGGTGGCCATTACTTCCGCTCAAAGAATCTCTGAGCTCCAGGCCCTTATGTGTAAAATCTCCTATTTGATTTTTCACAAGGAGCCAGTAGCTCTTCCATACGTAACCCTAAGTTTCTACCTAAAGTGGTAGCGGAGTCTACCTTAAATCAGTCTATAGAGTTACCTGCCTTTTTCACGCAGTACTCCAACCAAGGAGAATATTTACTCCATACCATGGATGTTCACGGATTCTGAGATATTACACCAACAGAGGCTAAGGATCTCAGAAAGACTGATCCAGCTGTTACGTCTCTTTTGCTCACAAGAGGGAAGGCAATGCCGTTTCAAGCAATGCCTGTCAAAGTGGTTGGCTCATTGCATCACTTTCTGTTATGACAAGTACAAGCGAGACCCTTCGGGTCAGGTTAAGTCACTCCTCCAAGAGGAGTAGCGGCCTCTCGCGGCTTGTTTTCAAAGAATGTGTCTAAAGACATTTATTGTGCTACCCGCCACCTGGACTTCCGTCCATACCTTCTGAAACATTACAGTTTGGACATTGCCTCTCGCCGTAGAGCAGGCTTGGGGTAGCTGTTTTGCAAGGCCTCCTGTCTTGAGGTTTGCAAGGCTTTTGCTACTTCTTGGAGTAGTTACTCCTCCAGGTGCCTTTCTTTGTTCCAGACTGCTTGGGATTCAGTCCTGTATGTAATTACCTACTGCAGGAGCCCTCTGATAAGATAGTACAGTTATCATAAGAACTTAGCGTAACAGTAGATCTTGAGAGGCTCTGCAATAAATGCTCTCCATCCTCCATCCCCCTAGGCTTTTCAGCTCCTTTTCCATTGAGGAAACATCTGCTTCTCTTTCGTCCGGGCCTGTGGCGGGAAAAGAACTGGAAGGCGTCCGGGACCCGCCCTTTATACCGACGTCATCTGACGCCGGTCACCTGCCATGGGGGCGGTCCCTCACCAGGGACTGCTAGCTAAAAAATTTTCTGTGGGGTCCTGCCTCCGGCCGACGTCAGTCCTATATGTAATTACCTACTGCAAGAGCCTCTCTCGAAGATATACTGTTATGGTAAGTTCTTACATAACTGTACTTTCTGGATGGGCACTCAGAATCTGCTCATTCCGTCACTGGAGCAGAACATGTGGTTCTTTCCCTAGACCTCAGGATGTCTTTTTCCACATCCCAGTCCATCAGTCCCACCACTTGTACCTCTGGTTCCAAGCAGAAGGGGTCCTGTACCAATTGCAAGTAATGCCATTCAGCCTCTCCTCTGTGCCCACTTTCTTTACCAAGTGCATGGCAGTGGTGGCAGCATACTTGTGCCTGCCGGGGGGGGGGTCAGAGAATACTCCTACCAGGATGATTGGCTGTTAACGGTTCTTCCATAGAGGGCAGTGGAGAGGTCCAGAGATCTGTCTCTTCAGACTTGCAGAGACTTAGGCCTGTTGGTCAACCCAGACAAGTCTGAACTGGTACCCAAGCAGGTGATCAAGTTAATCTGGGCAAAACTAGACCCGCTGTGAGCCAAGGCCCACCTCCTTGCAGACTGGACACTGGATCTTTCCTCCTTTGCCTGATCATTTAGGGTTGGGCTTTCGCGCCCTGCCTGGGATTTCCGGAAACTGCTGGGGTACATGGCGTCCTGCATCAGTCTGCTCTATTGGCCTGTTGGCAGATGCTCCACATCCAGTGGGAGTTGGTCCATCACTGGTTCCAGCACCTAGACCCACTTAGAACAACTGGTCACTGTGACCCAGTCGATCTAGTGCTGACACCTATTCTATTAGATATAGGCAAAGTGAGGAAAACTATGTATAGTATAATTGCAAAGTCTAAGACTATATCCTATTGTGCAGCATAGCCATATCTAAGAATAGATGATGGTTGTAATACATCCGCCATGGCTTCTGTGTATCCATTAACAGCAACAGTGCCTGTCATGTCAGCCAGAAGGATCAGTGAGCACCAGGCACGCTCGGTGGTTTCCTTACTTGGTCTTCCACAAGGACAAGGTTGTCTTTCGCCCCAGCTTGAAGTTCCTGCTGAAGGTTGTGTCTGAGTTTCACCTTGCATCTCCCGGTGTTCTTCACCACTCATACCTGAGAGGCCAAGCACAGGCTCCATACTTTGGACCTGTGGCAAGTGCTTGCCTATTATAAGGACCGCACTGCTGGAGTTTGGGGAGAGGTTTGCCAGAAGTTTGTCACCTATGCTGAAGCCGCGCCCTGACAGACTGGCAGCTAAGTGAATGATTGGCAGGTGGAGTGTATTCTGCATTGACCTCTCCTATAGGTTGGCGAGTACTGAGCCTCCTGTAGGGCTTAGGGCACATTTCATCCATCATACCGCTGCCTTGGTGGCTGCTTCTAGGGATATCTCTATCCAGGAAATCTGCAGGGCTGCTACCTGGAAGTCAGCACACACCTTCATTCCCCCCTATCATATCTACCTTGAGTTATGCCGGGATGCTGGTTTTGGGGCCTCAGTTCTCCAATCTGTTTTCCCTAAGTAAGGGTTGTGCGCCTTGCCCAGCCTCCCTGAAGAACTGCTAGGAATCTGACAGAAGTGTGGAATTGTACATCTTATCCATGTACCTGGAAAAACAGATTACTCGCCTGTAATAGTAATTCTAGGAGTGGTATATGATGTACATCCACACTGACCCACCCAACATCCCCTGGCAAGTGACACATGGACTCCGGTACAGTCGAGCTCCCATGGGGACCCGAAGTCCACCTCCGATGACAGGCCACCAGTATCCAGCCCGTCGTCGGGCCTGAATCTGGCAGAGGTGAAGGAGCTCTTCACCTTCTGGTGGGACACAATCAGAAAGGATGTGGTCACCACACACCCTCCTCCCGCTCCGGCTACTCCAATGCCTGCGCCCCCTCTCCCATCCAGGGGTCCGTAGGACGGTCTCCAACCCCCAAGGAGCCAACACCCCCTCCTAGGGGCAGATCATCATCAGGGGAGAAGGCCTCCTCGTGATCCACTTCGGGTCCCCAGCCCGCAAGAGACCCCGACGACGTCGGTATACTTCATCCGTGGAGGACTCCAGATCTGACACCTAAGGGCGCTTCAGATCTCCTCCTCTAATCAGCGTCCCTTCCCCTGACCCACGCGACCTTCCCAGGTCCCCTCCGGATGATCCCTCTGTGGCTGAGATGACGAGGCATATCCAGGAGAACACGGGGTGGGATGCGGAAGAACTAGACCTGAGAGACACCGCCTTGCCCGCTACCTTCGGCAGAAAGACCCAAAGCCTGTGGTAGTCCCACCCTTGGTGGACACCTTCGCGGACGTCACCAAGGCTGCGTGGAAGCGTCCGCATTCGACCCCGGCAATGCAGAAGAAGGCTAACCGCCTGTACAAGGCCCCAAGGGAGGACCAGTACCTGGCAAGCCACCCTCTGGCCGATTCCCTGGTCATCACAGCCTCACGTGACCTGTCTCAGAGACCTCAACACTTGAGCACACAGCCACCGGACCCAGAATCCAAGCAGTTGGATGTCCTGGGTAGGTGCACATACGCGGCCGCGACTTGCGCCATCAGGTCTTTAAATTACCTCACCCACCTGGTTCAATTCCAGAACTCATTGTGGGGACAGCGACCGGACCGGTTGAAAAGATGCCGGACAGTGGTCAAAAGGAGGAGCTTTTAAATCTCCTCCGTACGGGTTCGGACGTGGGGACCCAGGTGCTTAGAGCCGCATACGATTCTGCGGACTCTTCGGCCAGAGCTGCAGCCTCAGGCGTGTGTCTGCGGAGACACTTTTGGCTCCGTGTCTCCGGTTTTACCCCAGAAGTCCAGAAGAATATCATGGACGTCCCGTACTATGGTGAAGTCCTGTTTGGTGAAGCCTTGGAGAAGGTGATCACCAAACTTCAGGACGCAGGGAAGTCAGTTAGATCTGTTCAGGCTATGTACAGATCTCGACTTGGTTTCTTTCGTAGGAACCAGAGTCGTTTTCGTGGCCAAACACAAAAGCAGCAACCGCGTTCCGGCCAACAGCAAAGGGGCTCCTTTACCCGAAAAGCCCAGGTTAAGTCATCCTCAGGTAGAGGCCACCGTGTTGCAAAGTCGGCCAACCTGCGGGATCTAACGCTGCCACAGCATGACTCCATCCCGGCCCCCGCCTCAGGATCAACGGGAATGAAGTTCGGGGGACACAATGCACGTCACCTGCCAGGGTGGCGGTCGATCACCACCGACAGGTGGGTGCTGCAATTGGTCGAAAAAGGCCACTATATAGAATTCTTAGGCAACCCACCTACAAGGCCTCCTCTGCTTTCCTGCTACTCGGGTCAGCATGCCCTGCTCATACAGCAGGAAGTGCTCATGCTTCTGGAGAAGGAAGCCTTGGAGCACGTTCCAGAGAATCAGAGAGGGTTAGGCTACTATTCGCACTTCTTCCTGGTTCCAAAGAAAACAGGACACCTCTGTCCAATTCTGGATCTCAGCGACCTCGATCTATCGGTAGTCTACAAACGCTTCCGCATGGCGACTCTTCTGGGTCTAATACCCATGCTAAAGTGGGATGCCTTTTTGGCGTCATTAGACATGCAAGATGCCTACCTGCACATCCCAATTGCTCAAGCGCACAGGAGGTTCCTGCGCTTCGAGTTTCAGAGCTGTCATTATCAGTTCCGAGCGCTTCCTTTCGGACTGTCATCGGCACCTCGCGTCTTCACGAAGTACATGGCGGTGGTAGCGGCATCTCTAAGGAGACAAGGCTACTACGTGTTCCCATACCTGGACGACTGGCTTCTCATGGCTCCCTCCAGGGAAGCACTGACGACGGCCATTCACAGTACCCAGGTCCTTTTTCAGACACTGGATATTCTCATCAACCACGAGAAGTCTCTCTTGCTACCGTACCAGAAACTGCAGTTTATAGGAGCAGTTCTGGACACCGTCAAGGGAAAAGCTTTTCTTCCCGAGGACAGAGCGGAACACATTCGATCCCTCATAAGGGACCTGTTGGTGAAGAGGACCGTTCGGACAGACTGGTCCTTCGCCTGCTCGGACACATGGCTGCGGCCATTGCAACAGTCCCGATGGCGAGGTTCCACATGCGGGTAACCCAGTGGATGCTGAGAGTGCAGTGGGACCAGAGGCAAGACCATCTGCAACAGCCAGTTCGAATCACGAATGCTGTGATTCGAGATTGGCAATGGTGGCTAGATCCGGGGAACCTCTCCGCAGCGCCGTCTCTGACTGTGACTCTCTCCACAGACGCCTCAGGGCTCGGGTGGGGAGCACACCTGGATGGGGTGAGGTCCCAGGGCACATGGACAGTCCAGGAATCCCATCTCCACATCAATATTTTGGAGATGAGGGCGGCACTTTACGCCCTGCAAGCCTTCCAGTCGGAGATTCCATCGGGGACTCTCCTGTTGCAAACAGACAATATCGCGGTGATGTATTACCGCAACAAACAAGGAGGCACTCACTCCTACTTGCTTTGCAGGGAGGCCATGAGAGTGTGGGAGTGGGTAGTACAGCACGGCGCAAATCTAATTGCAGTACACGTCCGAGGAGTGGACATTACCGTCGCAGACAGTCTGAGTCGCTCTCAGGCCAGAGTCCACGAGTGGGAACTTCTACAGGAGGTGGCAGAGGATCTGTTCCACAGATGGGACACTCCAGAGTTAGACCTGTTCACGTCCCCATCCAATGCAAAATCGCCCAATTTTTGCTCGCTAGATCCAGGGCCTGGTGTTTTCTGGCGAGACGCGTTGTCCCTCTCTTGGGCGGGCAGATTCCTCTATGCCTTCCCTCCTTTCCCGTTGATCCAGAGTGTTCTATTAAAACTTTGCAGGGAGCAAGCGACGCTCATTTTGATAGCGCCTTTCCGGCCCAGACAAATTTGGTTCCCGCTTCTGCATCAGCTGTCCCGGGAACCTCCAGTTCTTTTGCCAATCAGCTCCCATCTGCTGTCTCAGGAGGGCGAGTCCATCCGGACTTACATTCATTGAACCTGCACGCTTGGCTCCTAGAGATATAGCCATGATGCGACACGGGGTCTCGCAAGAGGTGGCAGATGTACTTTCTGCCGCCAGAAAACCGGCAGCATACGCCATGAAATGGCGCAGATTTTGCTTGTGGTCTCAGGAGCGCGGTTTCTCGCCGTTACAATGTCCCGAAAAGCGGGATCTGGATTACTTGCTTTCACTTTTCCAGTCCGGATTGGCTTACTCCTCGATTAAGGTGCATCTTTGCGCAATTTAGGCTTATCATGCCCCCATAGGCCATCGGATGGTGGCCCAATTGGACACTACTTGTGCCTTTTCAAGGGGAGTCCTCCACTTTAGGTCGCCTATTAAAGACCCGGTCCCCCCTTGGGACTTGCCCTTTGTCCTGGAGCAGCTTACGCTGCCACCTTTTGAACCAGCCGCGGATTGCGAGGTACATTTCCTGTCGTGGAGAACGTTGTTCTTAGTTGTAGTTACTTCGGCAAGAAGGATTTCCGAGTTGCATGCACTTACATGCAAAGAGCCTTATTTCATTTTCCATCAGGATAGGGTATCCCTGAGGACAAACCCAAAGTTCCTGCCTAAGGTGGTCTCAGGTCTCAGCCCTCACCCTTAATCAGGATATCGACCTACCAGTGTACTTTCCCAAGTACTCCAACCGAGAAGAAGCATTGCTTCACACCCTTGATGTACACAGGTGCATCAGATATTATCTGACCAGAACCAAACAGTATCGAAAATCGGATCAGCTGTTTGTTGCCTTTGCTGAGAGAATGAAAGGAGCTCCTGTTTCTAAACAGTCTCTTTCGCATTGGCTTATCCAGTGTATCTCTTTCTGTTATGACAAGCGCAACAAACCCTTACCAAGTGTGGTCAAGGGTCACTCCACGAGAGGAGTGGCCACTTCCTTCTCGGCGCTAAGGAATGTCCCCACCTCAGCCATTTGCGCTGCGGCCACCTGGAGCTCGGTGCATACCTTTATTAGGCATTACAGCCTGGATATCGCATCGAGGCGAAGAGCAGGTTTCGGCCCAGGTTTCGTCCTTCAGGGACTTCTGTCTTAGGCTCGAGTAGGATTGTGATCCCTACCTTTCCTCCTCCCTGTGGCATAAGATTGCCACTATTGCTTGGGAATCAGTCCTAATGGTGTAACCTGTTGCAAGAGCTGTAAGTCAAAGTAAGATAGTACAGTTACGTAAGAACTTACCGTAACAGTAGATCTTCGAGAACAGCTCTTGCAGCAGATACCTTCCCGCCCACCATCCCACTTCTAGTGGAGGTAGGTCATAGCCAAACATCCATCTTACAGGATGGGATATTCTGTTTTTTTAAGTCTTGGCCTTCTGATGGCGGATCCTTGGTCTCCTCTTCTAATGACATCCAGCGGCTGGGAGTCTCCGGCGGGAGAACTGAGAATTGTGGGGTTACTGCCTCCTTATGTACTACGCCTGATGGGGGCAGGACCAACGTCAGAGGTGGTCCCCGCTGAAGACTGCTAGCCGTGGGGCCCTGGCGCCTGACTGCTTCAGTCCTAATGGTGTAACCTGCTGCAAGAGCTGTTCTCGAAGATCTACTGTTACGGTAAGTTCTTACGTAACTGTACTTTCCTTTTGTGGAAGACTCTCTTCTTGGTGGCCATTACTTCGGCTCGGAGAATCTCCGAGCTCCAGGCCCTGATGTGTAAAATCCTGTACTTGATTTTTCACAAGGAACGAGTAGCTCTTCGCACGAATCCTAAGTTTCTCCCTAAAGTAGTAGCTGAGTCTACCCTAAATCAGTTCATAGTTACCTGCCTTTTTTACACAGTACTCTAATCAAGGGGAGTATTTACTCCATACGATGGATGTTCACCGGATTCTGAGATACTACACCAACAGGACGAAGGATCTCAGAAAGACTGATCAGTTGTTCGTCTCTTTTGCTCACAAAAGGGAAGGCAGTGCTGTTTTCAAGCAATGCCTGTCTTAAGTGGTTGGCTCATTGCATCACTTTCTGTTATGACAAATACAGCAAGACCCTCCTGGGTCAAGTTAGAGGCCACTCCACTAGAGGAGTAGCTGCCTCTGCAGCTTGTTTCAAGAATGTGTCTGCGGCAGACATCTGCGCTGCTGCCACCTGGACTTCTGTCCATACCTTTACGAAACACTACATTTTGGATGTTGCCTCTCACCGTAGAGCAGGCTTCGGGCTGGCTGTTTTGCAAGGTCTCCTATCTTGAGACTTGCACAACCAGAACTAAATTTCGGAGTAGTTTTCCTCCTCCCGGTGCCTCTCTTTGTTCCAGTCTGCTTGGGATTCAGTCCTATATGTAATTACTTACTGCAGGAGCCCTCTCGAAGTAAGATAGTACAGTTACGTAAGAACTTACTGTAACAGTAGATCTTCAAGAGAGGCTCTTGCAGTAGGTAATACCTTCCCGCCCTCCATCCCCCTAGGCTTTTTCAGCTCCTTTTCCATTGAGGGAAATATCTGCTTCTCTCTTGTCCAGCCTCTTTTGGCCTGTGGCAGGAAAGAACTGGAAGGCGGGCGTCCTGGACCGCCACTTTATACAGACGTCTCCTGACGCCGGTCACCTGACGTGGGGGCGGTCCCTCGCCAGGGACTGCTAGCTAGAAATTTTTCTGTGGGGTCCTGCTGGCGTCAGTCTTATATGTAATTACCTACTGCAAGTGCCTCTCTCGAAGAGCTACTGTTGCGGTAAGTTCTTACGTAACTGTACTTTATTGTTAAGTAACCTGTTTTTCTAGGGACGTGGATATGTTGTTCATCCACACTTCTTGGCATGTCCCTTTCCCCTTTAGTTCTTGCCAGAAGGTCTTCAGGCTGGCTCCTCCCACTCACCAGGGTGATATAACTCTCGGCTCCGCCCCGTGACGCCAAATCTTCCTTTCTGCTGTAAGATTCAGATTGCCTCCTCTCCGCTGCTGCGTTTTGTTGTCCCTGGCTTCGGCTTCTGCGGATCTTCTGAAGATAATGCTCATTCGAGCTAGTGATTGTGAATTTTGCCATTCGATCATGGAAGATAAATCTTCCCCCGGTTTTTGCCGGTGCCCAGAAAATGTGACGCACAGACCCACATATTGCATGCGTCTACTGCTTGTGTGTCTGCCATGACACTCAGGCATGCGAGATGTGTCACACTTTCCACCCGAATGTCCTTGATGATCATCTCAGGCAACTCAAGTTGGCAGGCCGGAAAAACTGAATCCATCGGTGAAATCGAAGGAGACCCAGTGGACGGTCTTCATGGCTGCGGTCCGCCCGAGCAGTTAGAGCAAATGCAGGCCTTCGAGGAAGAGGCGGCATGGGCCACAGAGCTCTCCTCTCGACCGATTTTTGTTCCACTCAATCTGGGCTCCACCTTCTTGGGCTCCTTTCATAAGATGTGCCAGTCTCTCCCCACCAAGGGCGAGGGACCATCAGGCTCGCATGTCTCCCGGTCCCGTAAAAAAGACAAGGAATCGAGAGAATCTTTATCTCGGCGAAGACGTTCTTGGGACCGAGAGTGATCTCTGTCACAGGAATCTCCATTCTCGACTTAAGTCGAGATTGCTCTTTCAGCTTCTCGGCTTTGCCGACTGGTCAGCCGGCCAAGGTCTAATGTGGCAACAGCTGATACTGTCCAGTCAGAAGCCTTCTATGGTTTCCACCCCGACCATTGCTTGGCTTTCACCTCCCAGGCCAAAGCTGACTCCATTAGAACCGCCCACTATATACAGTCACGCTGATGTCAGTCACGTGACGCCAGGTGGGCAGTCCCCTGTCAAGTATTGCTAGAAGTCTGTCATGCGGCCCGACACCAGGTAGCGTTGGTCCTATATGTGGTGACCTACTGAAGGAACCTCTCTCGAAGATCTACTGTTGCGATAAGTTCCTACGTAACTGTAGTTTCATCCACACTATTTGGCGTGTCCCTTCCACTTTAAGATCAGCTGGAAGTCTTCAAGCTGGCTTCTCCCACCCTCCTGGGTGGTGTATACCTCGGCTCTGCCCCATGACGCCAGATCTTCCTTTCCGCTGGAATATTCAGGTTGCCTCCTTCATGCTCACGCATTTTGTAGGCCCTGACTTTTAAACCTTCAGTTATTCCGAAAATTTGCATTGTTTATATTAGTGATCGCAAGTTTACCGCTTCAATTATGGAAGACAAGTCTTCCCCTGAATTTCGTCTGTGCCCTTGCGGCCAGAAAATGTCGCACACCGATCCCCACACCGCGTGCATCTGTTGCCTCTGTGTCGACCATGACACTTCAGAATGCGATATGTGTCTCACCTTTCATTCCAACGTCCCCGACGACCATCTCACACGCTTGAAGCTGGGGAGGCGGAGAAAGGGAACCCACCGGTGAAATCCAAGGAGGCCCGGTGGGTGGTTTCCGTGGCTTCGGGATCCGCCGAGCAATTGGAATGCATGCAAGCATTCGATGAGGAAGCGGCTCGTGCTGCAGAGACTTCTCAGAGCTTCTTTGTTCCGCTCAGTCTTAGCTCCACCTTCTCGGGTTCCTTCCAAGAGTTGTGCCAGTCTCTCCCAACCAAGGGAGGGGCGCCTGCGGGATTGCACTCCTCTCAATCCCGTAAGCAGGAGATGGATCCGGGATAGTCTTTGTCTCGATGGAGATGTTCTTGGGAGCGGGAGAGATCTCGGTACCAGGAATATGCGGTCTCAACCTCGGTCGAGATTGCTTCTTCGGCCGCTGGCTATTCAGCCTTGCCGTCTGGTCGGTCAGTCAACTATGTTGAGATGGTCATCAATCCGTTATCGCCGACTCCAGTAGACGATTCCCTCGATCAAACTCCTAACTTGGTCTTCCCAGATGTCGAGACCCAGCCTGCTGGGACTCCCATCAAAGACGTGGTCCCTGATCGTGGGAAATCACCCGTCCCGCCGGTGTCTCCCGAGCGACTGAGTCAGCCTGTCCGATCTCGATCAAAGTCTCAGACCCCCTCGACCGACAGGCCGAGGAAGAGCCATAAACGCTCTAAAAAGAGGCAACTCCATCGATTATCCTCATCATCCTCGGATGAGGAGAGGCTCCGGCAGAAACTCCGTCAGCACTATGAGGACCTCATGTGGCAACAGCTGATTTTGACCTGGCACAAGTTGGCTCCGGCTTCCACACCTGCCATTACCTGGCTTTTGCCTCCTAGGCCGAAGCAGACTCTTTTGGAACTGATTAAGTCGGTTCCCCAGGCCGCAGAGCCGGTAAAACCTCCAGTTCTGCCCAAGACGGGGTCTCCACTGATTGTGGTGGAACCACCGCCCAAACAGCCTGTGGGAGGGGCTCCTTCCAAGGAAGATAGACCAGACACTGCACTCCCCTGACGTTTGTCTGTCACAGTCACCCCAGACCACCCTCGGCGAGTCTAAGGTGACCTGGGCGGTCGGCCGTTATACCCGGATTCCTCTGATTCGGACGTCACCGGCTTGCATTGTCATCCGGTTGATGATGTGTCAACCATTAGTTTGGAGATGGAGGAAGGTCCTTCATCTTTTCAGGACATTTTTCGCCTCCTCTCCAAGTCTACAGGGATGCCCCTGGAGCCAATCCAGAAAAAGGCGGAGTACCCTGTTACGGACATCCTTAAGAGAGGGGGGATACCCCAATGGAGGCTTTTCCTGTGGCCGAGGCTATAGTTGGCCCAGCCTTAGAACTCTGACAGCGTCCTGCCTCTTGTCCAGCTCCGTCTGCCCGCATGGTCCGCAAGTATGCTGTGCCCATGGGATCCCTTGCGGGTTTCACAGAGCACCTTTCAGCTGAAAGCCTGGTGACTGCCTCTGTGTTCAGGCATACTGGTAGTTCTGCCGACACTGACCAACCTCCTGATAGAGTCCAAGCTTTTGGACCCTTCAGCTAGGAAGGTCTGTGTGGCTTCCTCCTTGGGCCTTCGACAGGCAAGTTCAGCCGTCATCATGGCACACTTCTCTCATGCCCTTCTAGGGTCGCTGGATGAGGTCCTTCCACATCTCCCCACGAACATGCAGACCACAGTCAAGCAGATACGGGATCAGGGCCGAGCTGTTGCCAAACAGCAGCTTCAGACGGCACTGGATATTGGGGATCCTTGTGCCCGCTTGATGGCTGCCGCAGTTGCCTCTCATTGCAGGGCTTGGCTGAGGCTGTCCTCCTTCCCGGCAGATACCCAGCACAAACTAGCTGACGTGCCCTTCCTGGGAACCGACCTGTTCGGCCCAGGAGTGGCCGGTAACCTTTAGCGCATTGAGCAGTTCATTGTCAGCTTGGACGCTGCTTCTGCCAAGGGTTCTTTGGGCAAAAACCAGCAGAAGAAGAAAAAGAAGCCTTTTCGGCATTCTTCCCCTGTGGCTCAGCAGTCCTCCTTTCAGGGGGGACAGCAGCAGGCTCAAGCTTGGCGCCCCCAGCCCTAGCCTGGACCCCAACAGGCCTGTAACGGAGGCTGAGGTTCAGGTCCTGGAGCCGCCTGTTCAGTGACGGGGTGGGGGCTGTCACCCCAGCTCTGGGTCCTCCCGTGGGGGTCCGACTCCGCCACTTCCTTTCCGCCTGGTCCACTTTCACTTTGGACAGTTGGTTTCTTGAAGTGGTCAGTCAGGGACTGCCTTTGGAATTCAAGCAGTACCCTCCGAGCCGAGCCTGCGTCCCTTGGAAGGAAGGAAAGAGTATCCGCTCAGACTCAGTTGGCTCTCCGAGACAACATCGCTCAGCTCCTCAAGGAGGCAGTAGCTCCATTGGCGGATCCTCCAGCAGACCCAGGCTTTATCTCCAGGTACTTCCTGGTGCCCGGGGGGAGGGCCTGATGCCCCATTCTAGAGCTGCACGACCTGAATCTATACCTTGGGTCACGCACCTTTTAGATGGTCACTCTGTCCCCGATCATACCATCCTTAGAGCGAAACATGTGGTTCTGTTCACTGGATCTGCTGGACACATTCTTTCACGTCCCTCTCCAGCCTGTCAGAGGTTCCTCCACTTCAGGGTCAGAGAGACCCTGTACGAATTCCGAGCCATGCTGTTCGGCTTGTCATCAGCCCCACGGGTCTTCACCAAATGCATTGCAGTGGTGGCGGCCCATCTCAGGCATCGAGGGGTCAGGATTTATCCTTACCTCAACGATTGGCTCCTAGCAGGTTCCACCCAACAGGAGGTGGAGAGGTCCAGGGTCCTGGCCCTCCAGACCTGCTTCCAACTCTGCCTCGGTGATGGGCTTAATCGGGACAGAGCTCGACTCTTGTCAAGGCAGAGCTCTGCTTCTGGCAGACAGGGCAGCGGTTCTTTCCTCCTTTGTCTAGTCATTTCTGGTTGGGCAATTGCGCCCTGCCTGGGACTTTCTGCACCTTCTGGGTTACATGGCGGCATGCACCTCAGTGGTCCGTTGCACATGCGCCCCCTCCAATGGGAGCTGGCCACCCAGTAGACTCAGCGCTATGGTCATTTCGACCAGCTGATCACTGTAACCCAGAAGATGTGGGATGCTCTCCAATGGTGGAACACCCTAGACTGGTTGCAGGAAGGCATCCCGTTTGTCCACCCGAGCCGACGGTCATCCTCACGACCGATGCCTCTCTCATGGGCTGGGGAGCCCACATGGGGGACAAAAGGGCCCATGGGCTCTGGACCCCCGAGGAGTTCCAATGCCGCATTAACCTGTTGGAGCTCAGAGCAGTCAGACTGGCATTGTCAGCTTTCACTCCTCAGCTCTGGGGTCAAGTGGTTCAAGTCCAGACGGACAATACCACGACCATCTACTAACTCAACAAACATGGTGGCACGCATTCCCATCTGCTGTGCAGGGAGGCACTCCGCATCTGGACCCTCGTGAGCCGATTGGAGGCAGATCTCCTAGCCATCCATGTGGCAGGAGCCTCAAACCATCTGGCAGATGCTCTCAGCCACTTAGGCCAGACATCCCACGAGTGGTCTCTCCATCCAGAGGTAGTATACAGCCTGTTTTGCCACTGGGGCAAACTGATGGTGGACCTGTTTGCCTCCAGGGAAAACACCAAGCTGAGGTTGTTTCATGCCGGCCCCCCTCAGCAGGGTTAGCTGCAGGGGGGGTGCCTTCTCAAGGCCGTGGACCCCAGGCCTCCTGTATGCCTTCCCTCCATTTCCCTTGATCCACAAGGTGCTCCTCAAGGTGAGGAGGGACAAAGTGAAGGTGATCCTGGTAGCCTCAGACTGGCCACATCAGTTCTGGTATCCAGATCTCCTCAGCCTCAGCTTCAGGCCCCCGGAGCGGCTTCAAGCACACCCGGACCTGATATCACTCAGTCAAGGGAAGGTATTCCATCTGGACCTTCAATCCCTGCACCTCATGGCTTGGTACCTGAGTAGCTAGAGTTCCAGGCTTTGGGTCTTTCTGAAGATGTCTACACAGTTGTGGAGGCACCCAGAAAGGAAAGGTTATGTCTTCAAATGGAAAAGGTTTTCCATTTGGTGTCAGGGCAAGGACCTGGACCCTTTGTCCTGTCCAGTGGCTAACATTCTCGACTACCTTTGGTCTCTGTCCAAAAGAGGTCTTCAGTTCATCGACCTTGGGGTGCACCTGGTAGTTATCTCTGCTTACCGGGCGTGGGCTGGTCAGCCGACGTTGGCGCAGGAGGCAGTGGTCGGATGCTTTTTCAAAGGCCTGGATCACATATCCCCTCCAGTACATGAACCTCCACCTCCATGAGATCTACTGCTGGTACTGGCAAAGCTCATGGGCAAGCCATTCGAACCAATGCACGTGTGCCTTGTCACAATTGTCGTGGAAGACAGCTTTACTGGTGGCTATCACGTCGGCCATAAGGACTGGGAGCTGCAGACGCTTTCGGTGGACTCCCCTTATCTGGCCTTTGCACAGGGACAAGGTTGTCTACGCCCCCACCCGAAATTCTTTCCGAAGGTGGTGTCAGAGTTTCACCTTAACCAGGTGTTAACCTTGCCAGTTTACTACCCTAATTACACCTCCTAGGTCGAGTACAGGCTCCATACCTTGGACCTGAGATGAGCCCGCTCCTATTATACGGAGAGGACGGCAGAAATTCGGGGAGAGGTTCGCCAGCTATTTGTCACCTACGCTGAAGCCGCTTCTGGCAGACCTGCAGCTAAATGGACTATTGCAAGATGGATTACATCATGCATAGGTTTGTGCTACGAGTTGGCGGGCAAGGAGCCTCCCACAGGGATCAGAGCTCATTCTACCTGCCATACTGCTGCATCGGTTGCTGCTTCCAGGGACATCCCTATCCAGGAAATCTGCTGGGCTGCTACCTGGAAGTCCACAAACACCTTCATCACCCACTACCACATCGACCTTGAGTCACGCCGGGATGCTGGTTTTGGGGCCTCAGTTCTCCA
Source organism: Neoceratodus forsteri (assembly GCA_016271365.2). Classification (NCBI taxonomy): domain Eukaryota; kingdom Metazoa; phylum Chordata; order Ceratodontiformes; family Ceratodontidae; genus Neoceratodus; species Neoceratodus forsteri. Next base: position 589,630,726 of record CM028132.1, on the reverse strand, counting down.
ATCTCTGATCTTACTTCAAGAGGGCTCTTGCAGTAGGTAATTACATATAGGACTGACGCCGGCAGGCAGCAGGACCCCACGGAAAAATCTGTAGCTAGCATTCCCTGGCGAGGGACCGCCCCCATGTCAGGCGACCGGCGTCAGGAGACATCGGTATAAAGGGGCGGTCCCTCACGCCCGCCTGCTAGTTCTTTCCCGCCGTTAGCTCATGCCAGTGCCTCGCGGATAAGTTCCTTGCTCATCAGGCTCCTTCGGTTCTTTTACTGAGTATTTTCGCTTTTTTCTTAGACAACGTCAGTCATTCGTCGGTGTATGTCGTCCCCTACACCCTGCAAGCACAAAAACAAGTACAACTCGTAGGGCACCCAACTCCCGCACAAGGACGGCCATTCCCTGTGCCTTTTTTGCCTAGGCCCCGACCATCCAGTAGAGAAGTGCCAGCACTGCCTGAGTTTCAACGTGGCCACCCGGAGAAGGCGGCAGCAGTTGCTGGAAGCCCACATTCTCAAAAAGATGAGCTCCATGGAGAAAGAACTCAAAAAGCTTCGGCAGGCGTCAACTTCCCCTGAAGGCCATCGTAAGAAAAAGGACAAAGAAAAGCACCGGGACAAGGGCTCCTCTCCCACCGTGACTTCCTCAGGAGTCGTCATGTTAAAGGTAACCTCCCCCTCCCGGGGGTCAGCTCACTGGCCGGCATAGAGGCTACAAAGGCGGCAGTCCACCGATCTGGCTCGCACTCTGGCCCTTCCGGGCACCTCCGGGCTTTGGAGGCCTCCGCCCCTGGTAAAGCCGTGGCTTCGCGGCCTACTGGAGCAGGCAGCTCCGATAAGCCAGACGGCTCCTCCGTCGTCCACACGGAGAAGGTCGGTACATCGCCCAACCCTTTGGGGCAGCACGTGGCCCCTCTTCCACCAGACCAGGCCACCCCTCCTTTGTGGCCTGCCTCCGGCGAAGGATCCGTTAAGTCGGACACTGGCCCCTCCGGCGCCTGCCCGGATCCCGCTGCTAAGCCGTATGTCGGTTCGCCCGACGTCCGCACAGCGGAAGAGCCAACACTGGACCCTCCCACTTCCGTCGTTCCCAGCTCCCCGCAGCCTTTGCTGCCCTCCAGGGACCCTGAGTCTCCTCAGCCTGGCCCCGGGGATTTCTCCCTTCCATCCCCGGGCGATGCTGAGGTCCCTGTTCCACCTCCGTCAGACCATCCTCCAGCTGATCTGACGTATCCTCCCCGGACGCCGACTCCGGGCGACATCCCGCTCCCGGATGCCGCCCTGACGCCGGGCCCTGCGCCCAGAAATCTCTGTTCCCTAAGTAGAGGGTTGTGCGCCTTGCCTCCCTCCTCCCGGAGAACTGTTAGGAGTCTGCCAAAGAGTGTAGATGAACAACATAGCCACGCTCTTAGAATAGGTTACTCACCTGTAACAGTAGTTCTAGGAGTGATATATGTTGTTCATCCACACGGACCCACCTGACTTCCCCGGCTGCGGACGCACAACACCTGGCTTTCATGGGCCAGGATCTATGCCATGGGGCGGAGCCAGGTATGTACCACCCGAAAGTGTGTGGGAGGAGCCAGCTTGAAGACTTTCAGCTGATCTTAAAGTGGAAGGGGACATGCCAAAGAGTGTGGATGAACAACATGTACCACTCCTAGAGCTACTGTTACAGGTGAGTAACCTGTTCTTGCTCACCTGTAACAGTAGTTCTAGGAGTGGTATGTGTTCATCTACACTGACCCATCCGACCCCCCCCCCGGGCTGCGATGCACAAACCTAGTTTCCAACGGGCTAAGATCTGGCATCATGGGGCATAGCCGAAGGCTGTACCATCTGGGTGGCTGGGAGGAGCCAGCTTGAAGACCTTTCGGCAAGAATTAAAGGGGAAAGGGACATGACAAGAAGTGTGGATGAACAACATATACCACTCCTAGAACTACAATTATAGGTGAGTAACCTGTTTTTTCTGCACTAGTCAACTGAAAGTTACATTAACACACAAAACTGTTGGAGGTGCTTGTCCTGTCTGATAGTTCAGTAGACTTGCTACACTGTCATTTTATGATGGGGCCCTTCAGAGATCTGCCATGTTTAAAGGGTTGTTGACCTTCTCTCTAATGGTGAGGAGATAATTATTTATTTGAACGTTTGTGACTGGGAGAGGCACACTAAGCCGAGGGTTGTTTCCAGGTGCGACCCATGGGCAAGGGAAGGGGAGTATGTCAAGATGTAGACTGACTTGCAGAACCAGATTACGCTGTTGGTGGTATTTTTACTGAATGGGGGGAATTTGGCCAGGGCACCGGGCAAATTCCCCTTTTCTTATCAAGAACTGCCATGGGGTCTTTAACGTCCACCTGAACAACCATCAGAACAGGCAGACAGATATTCTAAAAACCTTCTAGAATCTATAGTGCTCATGTTTCTTTCTTTTTGGGGCCAGGACCTCGCTTGCACGCTAAGTGAAGACTGGCAGATCGACTACGAGTCCTACAGTTGGCGTAAACTAGATGTGGACAGCGAGGAGTGCAAGACCTTGGTGAAGGATTATTTCATGTGGGAAGGTGAATTCAAACACGTTGGCAAAGCTATCAACCAGGGAAAAATCTTCAAGTAAACACGACAGAGGATCCACCGGCAAGCCTGTCTAGGAGGGCCAAGACTATTGGAGACATAAACTCACTTATCAAGATGAAGACCTTTCACTGTACAGCCAGTGAGATCACAGGCATTTGGGAACTGTTGGTGACAGAAAAAACACACGTCGGTCACTTCCTTTAAGTTAACAGATGACAATAAAAATAAACACCTGCTGAAGTCATTTTTCCTACGTCACTTGTTTACTGTTGTTTTCACTGTTATTTGTGAGTTTTGACCTGGAAGGCATACTGAGTTGGAGGCCACTCATTTCCAGATGTGTCTTGGGGGAGGAGGGAGTGTGAAATAGAGCAGAAGGGTAGGATTCCAGATGTAAAAATGTACATACATAGGGCCAGCCTGTCAGTGCAGTGGTAAGGCTACATCTCGCAACACCAGCGACCTGTGTTTGGAAGCGAGCCTGGGTTATTGGGGTGCCGTCCAAGGGAGGAGCATTGAGTGTTCCAGAGGACACTCACCTCCAAGGAGGGAGGACCACTTGCTTTGCTATGACACTGCCAGCTGGGTGACCACAGGTGGCAGTGCAGTGGCGCCGCAGTGGGTAGGTGGGCGCTTCCTGGTCCGGAGCACACATCCACTTGGCCCTAGTCCATGGAGTGCTCAAGGGAGGGAACTGGGAAAGGAAACACCTACTCACCTGTAAGCAGCATTATGCCTCCTCTCCTTCACAGGTTCCGCATTGCTCACCTGGCCCCTAACCACAGCAACCCAGCTCTAACACCTCCTGGGCCTGGGGAACTCAGGAGGCTCCACCACAGGGAGAGGGGGCAATCTGTGGATCACTGACCGGTCAGAAAGTAAGTCCCAGGGACAGCGGGTGATGGGGCTGGGAGGAGAGGACTGCCAAAGTCAGCCAGGCAGGATGGCAGAAAGTGGAGTAAAATGAACCAAAAAAGGTACATATGTACTATAATAAGGTATATAAATGGCATGTAATAGTAAAGTACAGCAGTTTAATAGCAAGTTGGTTGAAATTAAGTTTTGCGGCCACTAGGCAGCAGGGTTAGTGGCTGCGAATATCCATTGGCACCATAAACTTTTACACTGGCCCTATTGGTATATTAATTGAAATGCTACCAGCCAGCAGGGCTAATTTACTCATTCTCCTCAGAGTACAACTCTTGAGTATTCTGCCACTTTGTCCGCAGCACACTGCAGGTGTGTTATCCTGAGGCTATACAGTCAGAATGCAGCCCAGCGCACCATATCTCAAACAAATGCATATATCTTACAAACTTTTATTTATGTTTATTTATGTCTTTGTTGACCAGGTAAGTGCACTGATCCAGAGGACCATTTTCAGTCACAACCCGGGCCACAGGGTGGCAAGCAACAGAGAAAAACACAGCAACACATACAGGGAAGCTTCAAATCTATAGTGTAAATTCATACCTCGGACACGAGGTGGTATAGAAAAAAGAAATACAAATAACATAATAGTACAAGGCAATGGCCAGGCACACACAGTGTGAAGAGTGGGCCATACATAGCAATAGAAATAACATGAGATACAGGAGCTACATTACATGTTGCAGGAGAACATATGTAGCACTATAAATATGACGTGAGACCAGTTTAGTACAGTCATCAGTAAAGTTGTGCGGGTTCATATAAAGTTTTGCATCAGTTCATGGATTTGAGGTAGTGAGGGAAGGAGGGTTATAGAGAACTACAGTGACGAGGGAGGGGATGAACAGGCGGGCAGGGGAGGAAAAGAGACATGGGCATTAGGGTGCCCTAGTGTTACTTACTGGGTGCAGTGACAGTCAGCAGCTGCCAGGAGCCAGGTTTTCATTGCCTGTTTGAAGGCAAGGTGTGAGGGGGACGCGCGGATAAACTGTGGGAGCTTGTTCCATAGGGAGGATGCAGAGACGGTGAAAGCTCTACTTCCCATTGCAGTGGAGACGCGTGGTGTCTCCGATGGGGGGGGCTGAGGATGCTCTAAGTGTCCTAGGAGCCATTCTGTCTGTCAAGAGGAGAGAGTAAGAGGATAGGTGTCTGTATCTTAGTGCATTGTCCACTAGACAGCCCATCGCTTAGTCAAAGCGACCTTGTACAGGGAGCCAGCCCAGTGACTGGTAAAGAGTGCAGTGGTGGGTCCAGTGTGGAGCTTGAAGGACGAAATGACAGATAGTTATAGGTAGTGTTTAGTGTTGATTTCAAGGTGAGGGATATGAGGGAGTAGATGGGGGAACAGTAGTCAAGTACAGGCAGTAGGTTGCCCTGGACGATGGCAAGGTGTGCTTCAGCCAATGGAAGGTTTTTGAGTCTGTAGGCAACACCAAGTTTTAGGTGGATTCTCTGCACAGTGTTGTTAACATGCTCAGTGAAAGAGAGGAAGGGGTCGAGAGTGACACCTAGGTATTTAAACGATGGGACAATCTCAGGTGGGGGGCCTGCTGGGGTGTGTACAAGGAGGGAGGAGTTGGATTTGGCAGCTTTGACGAGGAAAGGCTTGGAACCAAAAAGCATGGACTTAGTCTTCTTTTCATTGACTAGCATCCTGTTGACAAGGAACCATTTATGAGCAGAGCCATAGTTATGTGTGAGGATGGAGGAGATGAGCTCGATGGATTTATTACTGTGGCAGAGAACCAGGTCATCTGCATAAAGGATCGCTTGACAGCTCCCTTGGGAGTGAATCTGTGAAAACGGAGAAGAGCAGGGGTCTGAGTATGGAACCTTGGGGACTCCAGTGCGTACAGGAAGGGCAGCAGAGGGGGTATTGTTGATGATGACAGACTGAGATCGACTGGATAGATAGCTGCAGAACCAGGCTGCAGTTCTGCCAGAGCAGCCAAAGAGAAACAGGGTTGAGTGGAGGAGGTGAAGGTCAAAAGCCTTTTGATAGGTCTATGAAGGCAGCTCCTGTGGCTTTGCCGTGGTCCATATTTCTCAGCATATGATCAGAGAAAAGGGCCAGAGCAGAGGAGGTACTGTGGTGCTTGCGGAAACCATGCTGGAGAGGACATAAGAGGTTATACTTTTCGAGATGCTCTGAGAACTGGAGATGCACAACTTTTTCAAGCAGTTTGCTCAGGTGAGGGAGTAGGGAGGTGTAACTAATAGCTACACACCAAAGTGTGGGCGGCGTAGTTCAACAGAAGATGATATTTTTAATAATGGCAAGTAAGCCAGTGTAATCATTTGTTTGTTCTCAGAACCTTGAGTAATACAGTACTAACAAAAAACAAATTTAACAAAATGCACACAGTAACACAATTTCTTATGAAATACAAGGCATACCAAACCCAAACTCTACATGCATGTAGTTAGAATAAGGACACTAAATATACATGTGCTGTTTGGGGTACATGTCTTATTTTGCACAAAATAATTGTGTTTCTGTGGTCGGATTTTGATGAAAAAAATCATTGTTTTAGGTGTTTTCCAAGGTGTAGGAAAAAAATTAATTCTTTGGCTTGCCTATCATTAGAAAGGTAATTGTTTTATATTTAAAATTTTTGAGGCAGCAGGGTTATCAAGAAATACATAGTACATCACAACGAGAAAGCATTCTACGTACAAGTACAGAACAACTAGCATTGACTAAGGAAATCTAAATGAGGCATTCTATATTAGATAAGATGGAATCACAATAATATGAGGTAAATAGCAATTTCTAGGAACGTGGATATGTTTTTCATCCACACTATTTGGCATGTCCCTTGCCCCTTTAAATCTTGCCAGATGGTCTGAAAGCTGGCTTCTCCCACCCTTGACGCCTGCTCTTCCTTTCTGCTGGAAGATTCAGGTTCCCTCCTTAATGCTTCCATGTTGAGTAGGCCCTGGTGAACAAATTCTCTGAATACTTACCTAAACTTAAACTTGTTTGAGTTTTTCCGCATCGTTTTGCGATCACAACCATGATGGGGACAAGTTCTCGCCCGGGTTCCGCTTGTGCCCTTGAGGCAGTATGGCGCAGTGGGTTAAGGCTCTGAGCCGCAAATCTGGAGACCTGGGTTTGAATCCCAAAGCCCCCTAGGTGCATACTGTGTGACCCTGAGCAAGTCACTTAACTTCCTCGTGCTCCCAGGTTGCACCTGCAAACAAGCTTTCAGCTTAGTGTGTCTCACCTGGTAAAATAAAAAATAAAATGTCTCGTATCAACCCGCATGCCTCACACGTCTACTGCCTGGGCCATGCTCACAACACCCAGGCTTGCAGAGTCTGTTGCGCATTCCAGCCTAACATCCTGGACAATTCTCACGTGGCTACAGCTCAGCTGACCAGAGAAACGGAACCCACCGGTCAAATCTGAAGAGACCCATTGCAGGGTCCACTGAACAACTCAAGCAGATGAAGGCTTTCAAGGAGGAGGTGGCTCGGGCCACTGATCGGTTGTCTGCTTCTGTCTTCGTCCCGCTCAAATGGGCTATACCTCTTCAGGCTCCTTCAAGGAGTTGTGCCAGTCTCTCCCGACCAAGGGGGAAGGACCATCGGGCATGCACATCTCCCACTCCTGTAAAAAGTATAAGGAGTCGAGAGAGGAATCGTCTCGTCGACGACATTCTTGGCATCGAGAGAGGTCTCTGTCCCAGGAATCTGCTGTTTCGACTTCAGTCGAAATTGCGGCCTTGGCCGCTGGCTTCATGGTACCCCCACGTGTCCAGCCAGCCAAGACGTGGGACAACCCGGTTGAAATTATTGACCCCGTCGACCCGTTGTCACTCAATGAGGTCGACAATTCCTTGTTCAGGACTCCAGACCTACCGAGGAGGAGGAGATCCAACCTGTTGGGAACATCTTCACGGTCCCTATCCCTGGCCTGCAGGAGCTGCGGTTCTCCCCAGCTTCTAGGCACTGACAGTGGGGAGTCTCACGAGCACAACCGACCGGCCAGTCGAAGAAATCTCACAAACGCTATTCAGGACATTCTAAAAAGCGGCGGTGCTGCCATTCATCCTCAGAAGAGGAGAGGCTTCGATGCAAATTGCATCAACACTATGAGGACCTAATGTGGCAACAGTTTATGTTGGCAGGTCCGAAGTCTACCCTGGCTTCTACACCAGCCATCACTTGGCTGTCACCCTCCAGGCCGATGCCAACTCCTCCGGAGTCAGTCGACGTCGTCTGCCGGTGAAGACTCTTCCGGCTCAGCCAAAACCGGCCTCTCCACCAATTCCGGTGGAGCCACCACCTAAGCAGCCTCCCTCCAGAGCTTCTGCCAAGGAATCTCAGCCCGCTAAGGGCCTTCCGCACAGACCGTCGCCCTCACTCCCAACCGCCCCCACCGGGTCGAAGGTGACATGGGTGGTCAGCCTATCTACCCCAAGTCCAAGGACTCCAACTTGCATTCACGTCCGTTGGACGAAGAATTGATTGGGAGTCTCTCGATGGAGCAAGGTCCCACATCCTTCGTGGGCATCCTCTGTCTCATCTACGGGTATGCCCTTGGGGCCCATTCAAAAATGGGCCAAATATCCCCTAACGGATATCCTGAAGAAAAGGGATTCCCCAACAGAGGCCTTTTCTGTGGCCAAAGCCATTGTTGGCCCGGCCTTGGAGCTGTGGCAGCACCCAGCCTCCTGCCCTGCTCCCTCAGCCCAGATGGCCCATAAGTATGCGGTTCCCATCGGCTCCCTTTCAGGATTCACAGAGCACCCCTCGGCCGAGGGGTTGGTGACAGAGTCTGTTTCGGCGCTCAGGCAATTCGGGAGATGCAGATAGAACCCCGGACAGAGTCCATGAAGCTGACCATTCTGTCAGGAAGGTCTATGCTGCCTCTTCACTGGGCCTTCGTCAGGTGAGCTCGGCCGTCGTGGCGCATTTTCCTCATGCCCTCTTCAGCTCTCTGAATGAAATCCTCCCTCATCTCCCCACGGACCTCAGAATATGGTCAAGCAGGTCCACAACCAGGGTCGGGTGGTTGCCAAACAGCAACTCCAGATGGCTCTGGACATCGGGATTCTTGCACCTGCTCTGTGGTGGCCGGAGTCGTCATGCACCACAGGGCCTGGCTGAGGGTCTTGACCTTCACAGCAGACACTCTGCACAAACTGATGGATGTTCCCTTCCTGGGTACCGACTTGTTTGGTGTAAGAGTTGAGGTCACCTCCAGCGCATTGAGAAATCCAGTGCCACCTTGGACTCGGTTACTTCCGCCCAGAAGGAATCTTAGGGTTCCAAAAAGAAGGGAAAGGCCTTTTGTCCCTGTGGCTAAACAGTCCGTTTCATTCGGGGCAGCAGGCTCAATCTTTGCACCCTTGGCCCAAGTCAGGGACTTCAGCGGCCCGTAAGCCTGGAGGAAAAGGTCCCAGCAGCTCTTCGAACGGACTTTCTTCCAAGCTTGCACAGTGACGGGATGGGGGTTGCAACCCCCATCCCGTCATGCCCACTCTGGGTCCTCCACTGGGGGGCTGGCTCCGCTACTTCCTTTCCACCTGGTCTTCTGTCACAACGGACAGGTGGGTCTTGGAAGTGATCAGCCTGGGGCTGTCTCTGGAATTTGAGCAGTACCCACCAAGCTGAGCCCATGCCCCACGGGAGGAGATGGTATCCGTGCACAATCAGTCGGCTCTCCAAGACATCGCCCAACTCCTCTGCAAGGAGGTAATGGTCAGAGTCACAGATTCCCCTCAACCCAGGGTTTGTTTCCAGGTACTTCCTGGTCCTGAAACGGACGGGTGGCTGGTGCCCTATTCTAGATCTGCACAGCCTGAACCAGTTTCTCCGGTCTTGCACCTTCAGGATGGTAACTCTGTCTCAGATCATACCATCTCTTGAGCAGAACATGTGGTTTTGGTCCTTGGCTCTGTAGGACGTTTTCTTCATGTCGATCTGTCCAACACACCAATGGTTCCTCCGCTTCCGTGCAGAGAGAACCCTCTATGAGTTCCATGCCATTCGGCCCCCAGGGTCTTCACCAAATGCATTGCACGACATGGTCATTTCGACCAGCTGGTCACTGTGACCCAGAAGATGTGGGACGCTCTCTATGGTGGACCGTCGAGGCATTTGCAGGAGGGATCACTATATGCCCCGAGCCGACGGTCGTCCTAACGACCGATTCCTCTCTTTCTGGCTGGGGTGCCCACACGAGGAATCAGAGTCCATTGACTGTGGACCCCCAAGGAGTCACGATGTCACATCTACCTGCTGGAGTGCTGACTGCATTCGCTCCATTCCTTCGGGGTAAAGTGGTGCAGGTCCAGACGGACAGTACCACAACCATGTACTATCTCAACAAGCAGGGCGGTACACACTCCCAGCCTCTTGCAGGGAAGCACTCCACATCTGGACCCTTGTGAGCAGACTGGAGGCAGATGATCTAGCCATCCATGTGGCAGGAGCCTCAAATCAACTGTCGGACGCCCTCAGCCGTGTGGGCGAGGCATCCCACGAGTGGTCTCTCCATCCAGCGGTAGTACACAGCCTGTTTTCCCAGTGCGGCACCCCTCAGGTGGACCTGTTCACCTCTAGGGAGAACACAAAGCTGAGGCTGTTCCATGTCCGCCCCCCCCCCCCGGCAGGGCTCGCGGGGGATGCCTTCTCGAGGCCGTGGACCCCAGGACTCTGTGCCTTCTCTCCACTTCCCTTGATCCACAAAGTGCTCCTTAAGGTCAGGAGGGACAAGGCACAGGTGATTCTGGTTACTCCAGACTGGCCCCACCAGTTTTGGTATCCTGATCTCCTTAGCAACATGCTTCCAAGGCATCTTCCAGCACACCCGAACCTGCTCTGTCAACAAGGGGAAGATCTACACCCGGACCTGCAATCCCTGCACCTGACGGTGTGGTTCCTGAGCGGCCAGAGTTCTAGGCTTTGGGTCTCTCCAAAGATGTCCTAACTGTAGTTGAGGCATCCAGGGAAGAATCGACCAGGAAGTGCTATGCCTTTAAATGGAAGAGATTCTCCATTTAGTGTCGTGGCAAGGGCCTGGACCATTTGTCCTGTCCGGTGGTTAGCATTCTTGACTACCTTTGGTCTCTCTCCAATGGGTTTCTTCGGTGTACGACCCTTAAGGTGCACCTGGCAGCCAACTTTGCTTACCAGGCACAGGCTGATCTTACATCGAGTGGGAGCTCTTGCAGCAGGCTATCAAATTAAGAGTATGCCGAAGGCACTGGGACCCTCCGGAAAATTTCTCAGCCAGCAATACCCAGCAGAGACTGCCCCGATGGCTCCACCCCGTGTCGGCTCTGGTACAAAGGGGCGGGCTAGCTCCACCTCAGTTCTTTTCCGCTTGCGTCCTGTGTGCACATGAGAGGTTCCTGCTCATCTTGGCTTGCCAGCCCAGCTAAAGAACCAGTTTTTTCACTCTTTGCGATTTTTCTCCAAGTTTCGACTTTCAGTGCCTACCGACGCATGTCTTCGCCGTCATCAGTCTCCTCGATGGCCGCCAAATCCCATCTAAAGACTGTCATTGGCAGTGCGTTTTTTGCCTGGGGCCTGACCACGATACCTCGGCCTGTAAGAAGTTCACCAGCCGAACTCTGATCCGCCGCTTGAAGGCCCTGAAAGTGTATCTGCTGGAACAGAAGATGGATCTGCACACCTCAGGAGAAGCAGAAGGATAAGTCCAAGCGGCCCCACGAAAAGGACCATAGTCAGTCCAGCACCAGTCCAGGTTTCGCTCCCACTCGCGGCCTTCTCCCAAGGCAGCCTGTGGATCCAAGGCCTCAGGTGAGCATCCCAAGTCTAAAGACCTGGCTAAGGCTGGACCTTTGGGGGAGAGGCCAGTGAAGCCTAAGGTGACTCCACTCAGGGTCACCATGAAGTCCTTGGGCGCAAGCTTGGCCCAGTCTTCCAAGGCCCCAGCGCTGCCTGTTCAGAGCCGCCTCTGGTCCAGGGCGCTCCGCGCCCCCTGGTGGGTCCCGTGTGGGTCCCTTTACTGATGATGGGTGATGGGGCAATGGATCCGGACTGCAGCGCAGAGGGCTGCGTCATCATCCCCAAAGTCCTCCTCCCTTGGGGCTCAGAGTGGGCTCTCCTGCTAAGGTCGACGTCCCGGATATTCCATTTCCAGGAAAGTGGACTCTGTTTTTCAATAACGAGCTCCAGGATCTGTTTCCTTCTGGTGAGGCAGGTCCAACCCCAAGTTGGTCCCGGACTCTTTGGATGAACCACAGCCAAGAGGTGCTTCTTCCCCGAGTAAGACCCCAGACAGGCCACCGCCTACTCCTATTAAGGCTCGGTCACGGTCCGTTGACTGATACCGGCACTCTACCAGATCAGGTAGCTGATGCCGGGTCAGGTCTTACACTAGGAGCCGTTCCCATTCTGCTAGACGGGACCGCTCCGAACGTCGATCCCCTGACCGACGGTCTCCGCTCCGTCAGTCCTGTGACTGTCTTCGGACTAACGTCTGTCCGTGAGCTGCCGACGCTAGAGTGGGGCTAGCCATAAGGACAGGTCTGGCTACTCTTCACTCAGTAGCCATTCCTCCTCTGTCTTCTATTTCTTCCTTTTCGGGAATTGGGGGTTCCCCAGGAGAGAAGGACCAGCCTCGCTCATGTCCGAACGATCCCACCTTCATGGACGTTATCCAGGCCTCCAATGAGTGGGACACGGAGGACCTGGATCCGGAATGCCGTTTGGCTAGGTGCCTGAGGCAAAAGGAGCCCAAACCCTTGGTGGTACTTCCTTTAGTGGACACGTTCCAAGACCTCACCAGAGGACCTGGAAGCGTCCGGCTTCAGTCCCGGCAGTTCTGAAAAAATTGGACAGGCTGTATAGAGCCCTGAAGGATGAGCCATTCTTGGCCGAGCATCCTCAGGCGGACTCTTCAGTCATTTTGGCTGCACACGACAAATCTAAGCAGCCTAAACATCTCAGCTCACAGCCTCCCGACCCGGAATCCTGCTACTTGGACCAGGTGGGCAAGAAAGTGTACTCTGCCTCCACCTGTTCAATTAGGTCGCTGAATTTCCTTACACACATGGTCCAGTACCAGAATGTGTTACGGGAGCGGGGACAAGAGCTGGTTAATGCCTTGCCAGACACTGAGAAGAAAACAGAGATTCTGGACATTCTCAAATCAGGCTTGGACGTAGGCACGCATGTTTTGCGTGCCTCATACGATACGGCAGCCAGAGCAGCAGTGTCAGGTGTCTGCCTCAGGCACCATTCCTGGTTGAGGGTCTCGGGATTTCATCAGGATCTGCAGTCTGGCATCCGGGACTTACCGTTCCAGGGTACCATTTTGTTTGGGCAGGAGACTGAGTCTTTGGTCTCTCGCCTCCAAGAGTCAGGCAAGTCCATCTGGTCTGTCTGCCAAATGTACAGTGGAGACCAGCGGAGGCAGCGAAAGCGGCCATTTCGGAAGCCCTCAGGTCAAGTCTGTGGCAATCAACAGGGTCAGAGAGGAGGCTTTCGGAGGAGAGCCGGCAACCAGCAGCCTGGTGGCGCTCCTCTCCGTGGGTCCAAGTCCTCCCAGGCCTCTCTGCCCACCCCTGGCTCCGCCAAATGACTCCCTTCCTACCCCCCCTCCTCCGGCGGAGGTACCAGGGGAGGTGGTAGGGGGTCGCTTCTCCCTGTAGTTTCAGGGTTGGAGCTCAATAACTGCAGACAATTGGGTCCTAGACGTCATAAGGAGAGGACACACTTTAGAGTTTACGGAGATTCCTCCAGATACTCCACCAAGATTCTCCAGATAGCCTCCTTCTCATATTCCTCTCATAGAAGGAGAGATACAGGCCCTCTTGCAAAAAAGGGCGATAGAACCAGTCCCTGAGACAGCGGGGAAAAGGGTATTACTCCCACTTCTTCCTGGTTCCATAAAGGACCCAGGACCTTCATCCCATTCTGGACCTAAGCTTACTAAATCTTTATATAGAGTACAAAAGGTTCCGGATGGTGACCCTTCCAGGTCTTCTTCCTCTGCTGCACCAAGGGGACTGGCTGTGCTCCCTGGACATGCAAGATGCGTATATGCTTATTGGGGTCTTTCCCCCTCACAGGAAGTTCCTGAGGTTCCACTTCCAGGGGGAGCATGATCAGTTTCGAGTTCTTCCGTTCGGCCGCTCTTCCGCTCCTCGAGTCTTCACTAAGTGTTTGGCAGTGGTGGCTGTGGCTCTAAGGCGTCAGGGGCATTGTGTCTTTCCCTACCTCTACGACTGGCTGCTAGCGGCCCCATCAAGGTCACGCCTACTTCAAGCTCTCAGAGATACTTATACACTCTTCTGAGACTTGGGGAGTACCCTGAACCTTCCAAAGTGTTCCCCAAAACCCAGCCAAAGACTCTTCTTTATTGGAGCAGTCCTGGATTCGGTATAGGGCATGGTTTTCTACCCCCCGGAGAGGGGCGATCGCCTGCAGGAGATAGCCGGATCGGTTCTAGTAACTCCTCAGGTCTCAGCAAGGACCTTCCTCAGACTTCTGGGGCACATGGCGATGGCCATTCCAGTTACTCCTCTGGCCGGCCCCAACATGAGAATCCCACAATGGGTGCTCAGGGTGCAGTGGGATCAGTGCTCAGACGACCTCGACCACATGGTCAGAATCACAGAGCCAGTAAAGAGAACGCTTCTTTGGTGGATGGATCCACTCAATTTGGAAAGAGGGGTCCCCTTCCGTCCGGAGCCCCCAAATCAGACCCTTACGACGGATGCCTCGGATTTGAGGTGGGGGGGGGCGTGCCTAGGGGCCCACCAAACACAAGGCGTTGGGACCCCTGAGGAACGCAAACTCCACATCAGTGTCCTGCAGATGTAAGCAGTCCTCAATGCGCTACACGCCTTTCAGGAAGACCTCATGCCAGGCTCTCTTCTGGTTCAGACGGACAACATGGCGGTCATCTTCTACATCAACAAGCAAGGGGGAACTCATTCTTACCCCCTGTGCAGGGAGGCGACAAGAGTCTGGTATTGGGCGCTGGAACGGCACATCACACTCTCCACGGTTCATGTTCCGGGTGTCCTCAACAACTTGGCCGACAGTCTCAGCAGATCTCGGTCCAGGGCGCATGAGTGGAAGCTACTGCAGTTAGTAGCGGATCAGCTGTTCAACAGATGGGGTCGTCCAGATCTGGACCTGTTTGTGTCACCACGCAATGTCAAACTGCCACTTTTCTGCTCGCGCCAGGTGTTTTCTGGCCAGACGCGTTGTCCCTATTTTGGGCAGGGAGGTTTCTTTACGCCTTCCTTCCCTTTTCTCTTGTCCAGAGGGTTCTGTTGAAGTTACAGGCTGAGGGGGCATGAATGATTCTGATCGCCCCGCTGTGGCCTTGGCAGATTTGGTTCCCACTGCTTCAGCGGCTTTCCATGGAACCTCCAATTCCACTGCCAGCATGCTCGCAGTTGCTGTCCCAGGATCAGGGCTCGCTGGTTCATCCCGATCTCCGATCCTTGCACCTTCATGCTTTGCTCCTTCAGACGTAGCAAAGTACAGGTACGGGGTATCGCCAGAGGTGGCAGAAGTTCTTGTGTCGGCGAGGATGCCCTCCACATGCTCCACTTACGCTATGAAATGGAAGTGTTTTTGTTTGTGGGCCTCATCTCACCAACTGGATCCCGTTTCCTGTCCAGTGAACTTGGCTGTTCAGTATCTCCTGTCTTTATATCAACAAGGCTTGAGCTACTCCTCCATAAAGGTGCACATATGGGCCATCTCGGCTTATCATGCCCTTTCTGGTGACAGAACCTTAGACCAATTGGACATGGCACGCACCTTTTTATGGGGGATTCTTCATATGAGACCTCCCATTTGGGATCCTATCCCACCCTGGGACCTCCTTCTTGTGTTGGAGAAGCTTACCCTTACTCTGTTTGAACCTGCAGCGGATTGTGAGCTGCGATACCTGTCTTGGAAGGTTTGTTTTTTAGTTGCCATTACTTCAGCTCGAAGTTTCCGAGCTTCAGGCTCTGATGTGTAAAGAGCCATACTTAATTTTCCACAGGGAAAGGGTTTCCATGAGGACAAACCCTAAGTTTCTTCTGAAAGTGGTCTCTGAGCTGACCCTCAACCAGTCAGTTAACCTTCCAGTTTATTTTCCTTTGCCCTCTAACAGAGAGGAGGCTCTCCTTCACACTTTGGACATTCACAGGAAGCTTAAGTATTACCTTAAGCATACAGCTAATCACCGTAGATCGGAGCAATTGTTTGTGGCCTTTGCACCACAACACTTGGGTAGACCGGTGTCCAAACAGACCATTTCTAAATGGATTGTTCACTGTGTCTCTTTCTGCTATGAAAAGCACAACAAGCCCCTTCTGGGTCAGGTTTGGGGTCACTCCACCAGGGGAGTGTCTGCTTCCTTGGCCGCGCTCCGGAATGTATCCATTAAGGATATTTGCATGGCCGCTACCTGGAATTCAGTGCATACTTTCGTGAAGCACTACAGCTTGGACACTGCCTCCAGATGCTGTGCAGGCTTTTGCCTGGCAGTCCTTCAGGGACTACTGTCTTGAGCCTCTGTGTTCAGCTCCATCTCCATCTCCCAGGGTTGATTTACCTTCTTGGCGAGGGACTGCTTGGGATTCAGTCCTAATTGAGATGGCCTGCTGCAAGAGCTCCCACTCGAAGTAAGATAGTACAGTTACGTAAGAACTTACCATAACAGTAGATCTTCAAGAGGAGCTCTAGCAGCAGGTGTTACTTTCCCGCCCTCCTTCCCCCTCTGAGGTTTACAGAATTCCGTCTTCATGCTTCACTCCATTCTCCTGTCAGGGCTCGTTCTTGGGACTTGGCGGGGGAACTGCGGTGGAGCTGGGTCTGCCCCCTTTTTGTACCAGAGCTGATGCCGGGGTGGAGCTAATGCAGGGGGCGGTCCCTGCTTGGTATTGCTGGCTGAGAAGTTTTCCGGAGTGTCCTAGTGCCTACGGCATAGTCCTAATTGTGATAGTCTACTGCAAGAGCTCCTCTCGAAGATCTACTGTTACGGTAAGTTCTTACGTAACTGTACTTTCAGCATACATTGGCACAGGAGAAGGTGGTCTGGTGTTTCTTTAAAGGCCCTGACCATATTTCCTCTCTGGTGCATGAACCACCACCACCGTGGGATCTACTGCTGGTATTGGCAAAGCTTATGGGCATGCCATTCGAACTAATGCATAGGAGTGAGATGTCACACCTGTCGTGGAAGACCACCTTCCTGGTGGCTATCACGTCAGCCAGAAGGATTGGGGAGATCCAGGCGCTCTGTGTTGAGTCTCTTTATCTGGTCTTCCACAGGAACAAGGTTGTACTGCACCCCAACCAGAAGTTCCTTCTGAAGGTTTTGTCGGAGTTTCACCTGAGCCAGCTGATGACACTGCCGGTGTACTACCCCAATTACACCTTGGAAGCCGAGTACAGGCTCCATACTTTGGAACTGAAATGAGCACTCCCCTATTACAAAGAGCAAACCGCTGAAGTTTGGGGAGAGGTTCGCCAGCTGTTTGTCACCTATGCTGAAGCCGCACCTGGCAGACCTGCAACCAAGCGTACGATTGGCAGATGGATTACTTACATCTTGCATTGATCTCTGCTATAGGTTGGCGGGTAGGGAGCCTCCCATTGGGCTAAGGGCTCATTCCATGTGCCGTACTGCTGTGTCAGTAGCTGCTTCTAGGGACGTCCCTATCCAGGATATCTATAGGACTGCTACCTGGAAGTCAGCAAGCACCTTCGTTTTCCATTACCACATCGACCTAGAGTCATGCCGGGATGCCGGTTTTGGGGCCTCAGTTTTTCAATCTCTGTTCCCTAAGTAGGGGGTGTACTCCTTGCCTTCCTCCTCCTGGAGAACTGCTAGGAGTCTGCCAAACAGTGTGGATAGAACAACATATCCACGTTCCTAGAAAAACGGGTTACTCCCCTGTAACAGTAGATCTAGGAGTGGTATATGTTCATCCACACAAATCCATCCGACCTCCCCGGCTTTGACACACAGCCCTCTCCTTCCAGCGGGCAAGATCTGGTATCAAGGGGCAGAGCCGAGGATATACCCCCAGGTGGGTGGGAGGAGACAGCTTTTAGACCCTCTGGCAAGATTTAATGGGGAAAGTGACATGCCAGACAGTGTGGATGAACAACACATGTCACTCCTAGAACTACTTTTACAGGTGAAGAACCTGTTACTTACAGGGAAGTTTGCTGAAACAGTAAGCATCACAACAGAGGTAGAGATTAAGACCAGAACATCAGCAGGCCTTCCATTTCTTCCAATGAAACTAAAGCTGTGGCACAAACTACAAAGGAGAGGGGTTAATGTCAAGGAGATGCTGTGCCCAACATTGCCATTTTAGTGAAAGTTTCTTGGTGCGATCATGAATGAAAGCTATCATGCACTCCATGTGGTAAATTTCTAGGACTACTGACCGCCAGGTGGCAGTCGCTGGGGATTGAGGCTGCATCCAGAGTCCGGCTATTGACTTTTTAGCTGCTAAAAATATAAACATAAGCCAGAGCTTGCCGCCTCTAGGTAGAAATTGCTGTGGAGAAGAGGACTAGGGCAGAACCTCGCACTCCTTGAGCTGAATCTGTAAAGTGCAGTGGCCCCTTCCCCCCCTCGAGCTACAGCCCAAACTTCTCTCCTCCCCCCTCCGCCTGTCTCCCTACCTTTAAGCTACACCTAAGGCAGCTTCTGTCACTCTCCTGTTCCTGCCTACCCCCACTGTAACCCCATATCTTTTCCCTTAACCCTCACCTGCTCTGTCCTCTAGTTCTTTTTATCTTTTTACCTCTACCCCAACGGCACTGAGCACATTGTCTTATGTTTTGTTTACTAATCACTGCTGTGTAAAAGCTGTCGTCTTATTAAACTAGCACAGTTACTAATACCTCTGTGTACTCCCGTTATGCTGCCACTGTTTTGGATTGTAGGTTGTTTTCTCCCTGCAACTCCTTCCCCAGGTTGCACCAGGAAATGAGCCTTGGCTCTGTGTGCCTTTCCCAGTCACCAAGTTTTAAATATAATCAAGGTAATACCTGGAGGAGGAACTACAAGGACTGCCACTGCAAGAGAGACTAGATCACTAGGAAGGGCTAGGGCCAAAAACTGCAGCACCAGGCACAAGCAAAAGATACAGGAATGATCAGCTGAAGAATGACCACAGAGGCACTAACATTTCCATACTCCAAGGGCATAAATTAAGCCAAGACCGCAGAGGTCCAAAAAAATATGTAGTGGCACCTCCGTGCAGATTCCTGCCACTTTGTAGACAAAGTCTTACCTAGTGCCAGAGAGCAGGGCAAAGCCAAATGTCAAAAGATGTTTCATAATGGTCTATTTCATAAGTATAGATTTTGTTGAGTCACAGCAGGTCACTCACTGCCTTATAAAAGTTTTCAGTAAGATGGGCCTGAAGAGAGTCCTGTGTAGGTAATATTTACAATGTCAGTAACAAGGGGGTAGGGTCTGGTAGTTTGGTCCTCTCGGATGTTTTGTGTAACAAGTAGGTGCATACTTGAGGGTACCAAAAATGCTCCCTGCCGGTAAGACCGTATATTGTTTGCAAGGACTCAAAAGGCAGTACCTCACGGGAGTCCGGAAACTGGTATATATAGTGCATGCCTAAATGTCGACAGCAAGAAAAGGTTTTGTCTAATTGGGAAGGGAGGAAATCTGTTTCAGAGGTCCCAAATCCTGCAAAAGTAAAAGATTAACAACAGTTGTGGGAGGGATTGCAGTTTATACCATTGTGAGAAAGTGTTTGCCGTAAAAGTGGTTAAATCAGCTAAACGAAGTCTCTGAGTGGGAGGAGTAAAAGAGAGCATGGCCTATATTGTGTAAATCATTAAGGAAAGATTCCAACTGTTTCCAAGGAGGAGAAAGATGTGGATGGTGCCAAATATAAATAATGCGAAGGAGAGAAACTAGCATAATAAAGAATGCTCGGGAGGTTGACCCCCACCCTTTGCAGTTGGCAACTGCAACACCAAGCAGCGTATCTTGGGGCAGAAGTACCTTCTCCGTACAAAGTAAGGACTTAAATTATCCCAGGAGTGAAAATAAGGAGGAGGTGAAAAAAGAGGAAAGGTCGGGGGGAAGAACATTGATATGGATCATTTTGATCCTGGAGAAAAAGATTGTCCATCAGAGCAGCGGTCAAAGGTTTGTAATTAAGTAATTCTTAGATCTTACTTCGAGAGGGCTCTTGCAGTAGGTATTCACATATAGGACTGAACCGACAGGTTTCAGGACCCCACGGAAAAATTCTACCTAGCAGTCTCTGGCAGGGGACCACTCCCACGTCGGGTGACTGGCGTCATGTGATGTCAGTATAAAGGGGCGGTCCCCCACGCCCACCTTCCAGTTCTTTCTCGCCATCGGCTTGTGAAAGTTCCTCGCACTAGAATAGCACTTCTAGGGACATGGATATGTTGTTCATCCACACTTATTGGCAGGTTCCTTGCCGCTTTAAATCTTGCCAGAAGGTCTTCAAGCTGGCTCCTCCCACCCACCCGGGTGGTAAAACTCTCGGCTCTGCCTCATGACGCCAGATCTTCTTTACCGCTTGGAAGCTCAGGTTCCCTCCTTAGCGCTCTGCGTTTTCGACTGGTTCCTGATTTTTTTCGGTCTCCGAATTTAGCTGGAAGTTTTCTAAACGTCGATCTTCTTCCCTCACTGCTGCAATGGATAATTCGTTTTCCGGCTCCCAGAGACGCCCGGTTAATTCCTCCAGAAAAGACCCGCGCTCCATGTGCATTTACTGCCTCAACTTGGACCATGATCCGCAAGTTTGCGATTTTTGCTCTGCCCTTTCGACCAGCGCCCTGGAGGATCGTGTGGCCCATTTGGGGCTCGGGCGACCTGAAACTTTTTCCGCGCCGGAAAAATCCTTGGAGACTCGGGCAGTGTCCGCATCGGCTGTCTCGGCTGAGCAGCTCAATCTCCTTTCCCCCTTGGAGGGGGCGGCGACCAAGTCTGTCCCCCCCTCCTCCTCAGTCGCGGCGCTTATCCCGCTCTCCTTGAGTTCTCCTCATTCAGCTTCGTTCAAGGCTTCGCCAGTCCCTTTCCTCAAGGGAGGGACTCGGGACCTGCCTCTCGGCCCAGGTCAAAGGAGTCATGAGCTAAATCCCATCGTCAAGCGCTGGCGGGGCGGGAGATCTCCCTTCCCTGTCGTCCGACTTTCCAACCCGATCGCGGGTAGGCTCAGGCCGCTGGCTTCCGCAGTGTCCCCGTCAAGTCAGCCGGCCGGGACTCCCGTCTGGCGTGGTCGAGTCTCTTGACCCGTCATCGGGCTATCTTCTGCTGGAGCCGCCATCCCTTGCGGTTTCCCGGTGGAGGCGAGGTTCTGCCTGTACCTTCAGGCGACAGGCCTCTGTCTTTCGTCGAGCAGAGGAAGAGTGCAGCTCCCACTCCTTCCAGAGCCCCACCTCGGTTCGCCCGAGGATTTGGGTCTCGGTCTCGGTCCTCTTCTCGGTCAAGCCACTCCCGCCGTCTTTAGCAATCTCGGTCGGGGCACCGAGTTAAGTGGCATTACCATTCTCCCTCGTCTCCCTCCTCGGATGAGGAGTGGCTTCAATGCAGATGGCGTCGGCGTTACGAGGAGTTCATGTGGCAGCAGTAGTTATTGTCCGGGAATCAATCGACTCCGATTCATTCCCCGTCCAGCAAGCAGCTGCCGCCCGATCGGCTGACGCAACCGCTCGCTGCAGTCGAGGTGCCCACTCAGGGCTGGTTGTTCGTCCGGACCTGCTGCCCCACCGTCTTCGGTGGAACCTCGGTCGGGTCACGACCTGTCCCACAGGTTGTCTGTTCCCCTCACTCCGCCCCGCCCGGCGGCGAAGAGTGACTCAGGCCTGAGGCAGCTCTTTGCAGACCCTTCAGAGTCCAACGCGACTTCTCCATGTTCCCAGTCGGGAGGACCGGGGTCCTCTCCGGGCACTCTGTGGGCGACAGCCCATCGTCCTTTATGGGTCTGCTTCAGCTCATCTCTGGAGTTCACGGGATGCAGCTTGAACCCGTGTCCAAACGGGTCTCTATCCCCTGACGGAGATTCTAGACCAAGGGGTTCACCCTGGAGGCCTTCCGGTGGCCGAGGCCATTGTCGGCCGGTCTTGGAGCTCTGGCGTGCCTACTTCCTGTCCTGCGCCCTCGGCCAGGAAGTACTCTGTCCCTGTCGGTTCTTTCCTGGTTTCTCGGAGCACCCTCGGCTGAGGGTTGGTTACCGATAATGTTTTCCAGTGTTCTGAGAACGCTCAGGATGTGGATAGGCCCCCCGACAAAGAGTCCAAAAGGATGGACTGTGTCGGGCGCAAGGTTTACGCTGCGTCCTCCCTAGGCCTCCGTCAGGCCAGCTCAGCTGCACTGATGGCACATTTCTCCACGCCCTTTTGGGCTCCTGGATGAGTGCTCCCTCATCTCCGGCCGACCTACGGACCACGGTCAGCGGGTGCGAAGGACCAAGTGAGGCGGTGGCGGCAGCAGCTTCAGACTGCTGTGGACTTAAGTGATTCCTGTGCCAGGTCGGTGGCGGCCGCAGTGTCCATGTCGCTAGGGCATGGCTGAGGTTATCCTCTTTCTCAATGGAAACCCAGCACAAGTTGGCGGACATCCCCTTCTTGGGGACTGACCTCTTCGGCCCTGGAGTGGAGGGACACCTCCAGGGGTCGGAAAAGTCCGATGCCACTCCGGACTCGGTCACCCCCGCCCGGAGGGACAAGGGCCGCTGGCAGCCTTTGCGTAAGACCCTTGGCCCCTCGGCCCCTGCGGCTCGATTGGCCCATCAACTCCATGAGGGCCAGCAGGCTTGCGCTGGGCGTCCTGACCCCAAGCCAGCGGCTTCCCCTAAAGGGAAGCAGGGAGGTAAAGGCCCAGGAGCTCCCTCGGCCAATCCCTCCTCCAAGCCTGCTCGGTGATGGGCTGCGGGGCACTGTCCCCGGCCCCGTCACCTACCGGGTTCCCCCGTGGGAAGACGGCTCCGCCCCTCCTCCACCTGGTCTGCCTTCTGGGTGTTGGAGGTGCTAGGGGAAGGTCCTGCCTCGGGATTGCGAGCAGGCCCCACCCTTTCGAGCCATTGCCCCACGGGGGTCTTGGGGTCCGCAGCCTCGTTGTCGGCCCGCCGAGCCGACTTGCCTGGCCCCTTGAAATAGAGGTGTTCAGGAAGGTCGCGGATCCTCCTCCAGACCCTGGGCTCGTGTCCAGGTATTCCTGGTCCCTAACGGATGGGGGGCTTGTGCCCCATTCTTGAGCCACACGTCGGGATGGTCTCTCTGTCTCAGATATCCCATTCTCAGAACGAGGTGTGGCTGTTTCCCTGGACCTCCAGGACGTACTTACACTTCATTCCGTCCGTTTCTTGGGAGACTCCTCCATTTCTTAAGCGGGGGATCTCTTTACGAGTTCCAGGCCAGGCCCTTCGGCCTCTGCTCAGCAGCATTCCTGCGGCACTGAGGGGTCCGGGCGTAACCTCACCCTGATGGCGGCCTGACTGCAACCCCTCTAGGCGGAGGGGGACAGTCCAGAGTTCTGGCCTTCTAGGTTGCTCTCAGACTGGTCTGCTTTTATTGGAGCCACGTTGGAACTCGTGTCTTAGCGGGTGATCCTTCTTCGGGACGAGGCTCGACTCTTGAGTCCGAGCTCGGCTCCTGGCGGACAGGGGCCGAGGTTCTTCCTCCCTTACCTAGTCAGGTCTGACTAGGCAACTGCGCCCTGCCCGGGACTTCCTGCACCTCCTGGGCCTTGCGGCGGCCTGCACCAGCGTGGTCTGTTTGGATCTGCCGGTTCATGCGTCCCCCTAATGGGAGCTGGCCAGCCAGCGGTCACAGCGCTGCATTCCTTTGGACCAGTCCGTGATAACAGTCCAGGGGTTAGGGAATGCTCTCCTTCGTACCGTTCCAGCTCATTTGCAGGAGAACATCCCGTTCGTCCGCCCTGAGTCGACGGTCTTCTCCAACCGATGCATCTCGGATGGGTGGGGGTGCCCATCAAGGGGAATACAGAGTGCACCGCCTCTGGTCCTCTCGGGAGTCCTGATGTCTTTCCTACCTGCTGGAGCTCCAGGCGGTCCGCTTAGCTTGCACCACTCGCTCCGTTTGTGTGGGGTCTAGTGGTTTAGGTCCAGGCGGACAACACCACGACCATGTGCTACCTATCCCGCCAGGATCGGAGGAGCCCCTTGCCTCTGTGTAAGGAGATTCTCCACATTGGGTGTTTCGCGCAGCCAGGAGGCGGTTCCTAGCCATTTCATGGCAGGAGCCTCCATCACCCTGGCCGATGCCCTAAGCCGGATAAGGGCTGCGCCTCACGAGTGGTTTCCCTGCCGGAGGTAGCACAAGATCTTCTCCCTCTAGGTCACACCTTGGGTGCACCTTTGTTTTTCCCTCCAGGGAGAACTCGAGGCCGAGACTGTTTCATGCCTGCCCCCTCAGCACGGCTCGCTGTAGGGAATGCCTTGAGGCCATGGACCCTGGGCCTCTTCTACGCCTCTCCCCCATTTCCCTTGACCCTCAGGCAAGGCGAGGAGGGACTAGGCGCAGGTGATTCTGGTAGCCCCAGACTGGTTTTGCCAGCTCTGGTATCCAGCTCTCCTCAGTGTCAGCCCCAGGCTCCCGAGGCGGCTTCCAGCCCACCCTGTCCTGTTCTCTGTTTTAAGGGGAAGGTACTCCATCCGGACCTTCAATCCCTGCACCTGACGGCCTGGTCCCTGTGCGGCTAGTGGCCAGATCTTGGGTCTTCCGGCAAGGTCCTCGACGTTTTGAGGCGTCCTGCCAGGAGTCTACCAGATATGCTTGCCTTCAAATGGAAGAGTCCTCCATTTGGTGTTGGGATAGGGCCTGGTCCCCTCTCCTGTTCCTCGGCGAGCATTCCGGACTATCTGCGGTCCATTCTTTTCTTGAACAAGGGCTTCGGTCGACAACCCTATAGCTGCTTCTGTTAGCCACTCCTGTCTTCCGGGCGTGGACCGGAAGGTAGTCGGTGGCGCAGGAAAGGTGGTCTGGCGCTTCCAGGGCCTTGACCACACCTTCTCCGGAGAGTATCCCATTTCTATGGGATCTTACGCTGGTATGGGCTTAGCTCACGGGCAAGCCGTTCGAACCTTTGCACAGGTGTGAGTTCCCCCACCTGTTGTGGAAGAACACCTTCTTGGGGCTTCCATGCCAACCAGAAGGATGGGAGAGTTCCAGGCGCTCCTTTGAATCTCCCTATCTGGTCTTCCACAGGGACAAGGTTGTCCTGCGCCCCACCGGAAGTTCCTTCTGTAACCGGGTATTGTCTCTGCCGGGGTTCAACCCCATTCACACCTTGGAGGCCGTATATAGGATCCATTGGGACCCTATTTAACGCTCGCCTTCCCAGGGAGCGTAGGGCTGAAGTTCGGGAGAGGTTCACCAGCTGTTTGTCATCTACGCTGAAGCCGCACCTGGCAGACCTGCCGTCAAGCAGACGATGAGCAGGTGGGTCACCTCCTGCATAGATCTCCACTATAGGTGGGCGGACATGGAGCCTCCCAGAGGGATAAGTGCTCATTTTACTCACCCTTCCGCTGCATCGGTGGCTGCTTCCGAGGATACCCCAGTCCAGGGTATCCGTAGGGCTCCTACCCGAAGCAGTGATGATACTGTTCCCCTTCCACATCGACCTGGGTCACGCCAGGATGTTGGTCGGGCCTCGGTTCTCCAGTCTTTATACCTAAGTAGGGGTGTGCCTTGCCTCCTCCTCCTGGAGAACTGCTAGGAGTCTGCCAATAAGTGTGGATGAACAACATATCCATGTCCTAGAAATACAGGTTACTCACCTGTAACAGGAGTTCTAGAATGGTATATGTTGTTCATCCAACTCTCGGCCTCCTGCCGGCCTTTAGCCTGGCTTCCAGCGGGCTAGATCTGGCGTCATGGGCGAGCCAAGGGAGGGCCAGCTTGAAGACCTTCTGGCAAGATTTAAAGCGGCAAGGAACCTGCCAATAGGTGTGGATGAACAACATATACCATTCCTAGAACTCCTGTTACAGGTGAGTAACCTGTATTTATCAGTTCATTCATCGGTCCTAAAGTTTCCAACTTTTTCAATCTTTTTCTCTCTTTTTTCGATTTTTCTACATCTGCTGTGTGTCGCTGACGCCCTCCGAATCGCATAAAAACAAGTGTGACTCGTGGTTTCCAGCTTCCACACAAGGACGGCCACTTATTTGTGCCTCTTCTGTCTAGGCCCCGACCACTCTGTGGAGAAGTGCCAGCACTGCCAGAAGTTCAACTCTGCTACCTGCAAGAGAAGGCAGCAGTCCCTGAAAGCCCATCTCCTCACGAAGAAATTGGCCTCCATGGAAAAAAGTTAAAGATGCTTAGGCAGGTGTCTACTTCCTCAAAGGCCAGAAAAAGAAGCGTGACAAGGAGAAGCACCGTGAGTGGGAGTCGTCTTCCACAGCAGCCGTGACTTCAGCTGGAGTCGCGGCCTTTAAAGTAACATCCCCTCCGGGGGATCGGTCCTCAATGGCCATCTTGGTGGCTACCAAGAAGGCATCACCCGTCCTGTCGGGCTCGTGTTCGGGCCCTTCAGGAGCCTCTGGG
Source organism: Neoceratodus forsteri (assembly GCA_016271365.2). Lineage (NCBI taxonomy): Eukaryota > Metazoa > Chordata > Ceratodontiformes > Ceratodontidae > Neoceratodus > Neoceratodus forsteri. Next base: position 589,604,699 of record CM028132.1, on the reverse strand, counting down.
GCAAAGGAGGCCTCTGCTACCGTTAAGGCTGCTCCTTCTTCCAGTCAGAGCGGGTCTGGTAAGTCAGACATCGGTCCCACTGATGCCCATCCGGACAAAGCTGCTAAGCCGCTCACCTCCTCGGGTGATCACCCCGCCAAACCCCCTTCCGACAAGGCTGCCACTCCTTCATGGCCTTCCTCGGACAGGGAGTCCGATAAGTTGGACGCCAGCTCCTCCAACGGCCACCCGGACACTGCCGATAAGACGGCCGCTGGCTCCTCAGATGACCACCTGGTCAATAAGCCTGTGCCAGACCCTGTCCTCACATCTGATGCCCCAGGCTCTCTGCAGTGGATAACCTCATTGGCTACTGAGGTCCCCTCAGTTTACACCCAGGGATTTTAGTCCTCTTTCCACGGTTGAAACCGATGACCGTGGGATACTGCCATCAGGGGTCCCCGCTCTTCTGCCAGTTCCGACACCGGCGGACCCGATGCCGCCCTCCAGCGTCTCTTTGCCCGACAGAAGACCTGTTCCTCCATCAGGACCGTTGGACCCGCACGACGGTATACCTACGCCGGGCCCTACGCTCCCTCTGTCCAGCCCGCCAGCAGGGTCTTTGCCAGGTCCTTCTGCTCCATCAGAGCCCCTGGCGCCAAGGTACCAGACACCGCAATACCCGGTGGCACAGTACCCGGCCCCCAATATCCAACACTGCATTATCCAGTGCCACAGTACCAGACACCTCAGTACCTGACACCGAGCTTCTAGCCGTCAGGCTACGGATACTCCTATTATGGGTACCCACACTACCCGTATCCCCCACCTCCTCCTCCTCCGCCACCTACTCCACAGCCGCCGGCGGATCTGAAGGAGACCTTGGCCTCCTGGTGGGCTGAGGCCAGGGCTCAGCTCACCAAGGAGGTGAAGTCGTCTCTCGGCGATGGGGTCCCTACACCGACCCCATGTCAGAGATGGAGACTCCTCCCTTTACTCGACACCAGAGGAGAACCTTCTGGTGCCCGAGGTGGGGAGGACACACGCCCCCAGGAACTCCCCAGAGGCATCGTCCCTCCCCCTTCCAGGGAGGAGTCTTTTTCCTCTTCCTCAGAGACATCTGACTCAGAGTCCGACCACTCTGACCATGGAGACGAGCCCCATATACTCCAGAACGCCCAAGGCCGAGGGATCCTCTGAAGTCCCTTGCGGAGGACCCTTTCTTTCTGGAGCTATTAAGGAAGATTCAGGAAACACGCCAGTGGCAATCAGTGGAGCCACACCCACAGCGTAAGAAACGCGCTGCTCATTTGGATCTGCCCGAGACCACTCCTACACTGATTCCACCCTGGATAGAGCCTCATGCCGATCTTGTTTCCACTATGTGGAAACAGCCTTTTGCCCCCAGCCCCCATTCTGAGGACAGCAGTCAGGCTATGCCAGGCTCTGGAGGGTGTAGACTTTCTCAGCCTTCATCCTAAGGTGGATTCATTTGTCCGCGCCCCCCACGGCCGCTCCGCCAACCCTAAACATCTGAGCTCATCCCCGCCTGACAAGGAATCCCGACTTCTGGATCAGTACAGGAAGAAGATCTTTTCCTCTTCTACCCTAGACATTAGGGCCCTCAATAACGTCAGCCATATGGGAATTTCCAGAAGTCCATCCTTAGCCAGGTGGAATCCAGGTTGGACTCCCTTCCTGATTCACAAACTAAGCAGGAACTGGGAGACCCAGTCCATTCTGCTTGTTCGGCCTCTAGGCACATGCTTCGTGCCACTTACGATGCGGTGGACACAGCTGGAAGAAGCTCGGCCTTCGTCGTCTGCCTATGGCGTCATGCCTGGCTCCGTGTGTCAGGATTGGTCCCTGAAGTACAGTCTGCTATACAGGATGCTCCCTTCAGGGGTTCGGTGCTGTTCGGAGGGTGATGTCAAAGACATTATAACCGAACTGCAAGAGAAGGGCACTGCACTAAAGTCTATCCAGACTTTGTACAGACCCTCTCAGGGGTAGCGACGTCCTTTTCTTTTTTTGAACTTCAGGTTTGAGAGTGAATCAAGATTATATATACAGGGTCAATCATCAGCTTATTACTGTATAATACATTAATTACACCAGTTCTTTAACTTTTCATTCTTTTTCTAGAAAGATTCAATTTCACATGTCTGTTTGCTCCTGAGTAAGTGTAACCTCAGATCTTACTTCAAGAGGGCTCTTGCAGTAGGTAATTACATATAGGATTGACGGCAGGCGGCAGGACCCCTCAGAAAAATTTCTAGCTAGCAGTCCCTGGCAGAGGACCAGCCCCACGATGGGTGACCGGCCGGACAGCGTCTGTATAAAGGCGGTCCCGGACGCCCGCCTTCCAGTTCTTTCCCGCCGTCCAGCTCGTGCAGCGTGAAGTTCGTATCAGCCCTGTTATCGGCCGGTTTTAAACCCAAAAGTTATCAGTATTGTGATTCTTTTCGCCAGGTGAATGCCGGTTTATGTCGTCCCTTCAAAAATAAGTGCGACTGCATGGGCGCCTAACTGCCTCACAAGGACGGTCACTCCTCTGCCATTTTTGCTTAGGCCCCGACCACGCAGTCGAAAAGTGCCCGCATTGCCTGCATTTCAACGCGGCCATCCGCAGACAACGCCAGCAGTCCTTGGAAGCCCATCTCCTTAAAAACAAGATGTCTGCAATGGAGAAGGAGTTGAAGAAGCTTAGGCAGGTGTTGACCTCCCCAGAAGGACACAAGAAGCGGGACAAATAAAGGCACCGGGAGAAGGTCTCCTCCTCCGTGACTCCGGCCAGAGCCGTGGCTAAGGTAACATCCCCTCTGGGGGATTGCCCGACAGCAGCCTCCAAGGCTTTGGAGGAGGCGTCGGCCCTCCCGTCGGGCTCGCGTTCGGGCCCATTGGGCGCCTCCGGGCAAAAGGAGGCTTCTGCCCCAGTACTGCCGCAGGCTTATGCCTACTGGCGCTGGCGCCCCATAAGCCGGATGTCGGCCTCCGCCTGCCGGAGAAGACTGCTAAGATGCCCAACCTTCGGGCGGGCGACGGCAGTGTCCCCTCGGACGGGCCGCTTCCCACTCTCGGCCCGCCTCGATGAGGGACCCCTGTCGGATGCCGGCTCTGGCGCCTGCCGGGATTCAGCCTTTGCGTCGACGCCGGCCCTCCGACGCGCTGGGCATCAGAGCCTACAACAGACCCTCCATCGTCTGTCATCCCAGGTTCCCCAGCCTTCGCTGCTGTCCAGGAACCCGAGTCCCCCTGCCTGACCCGGGACTTTTCTCCTCTGTCCCGGGCGATGCCGGGATGCTTTGCCGCCAGACCTTCCTCCCACTGAACGGATCTGACACGGCCCCGGACGCCAGCCCGCTGCGGCTCGACACGGCCCCGCCCGGCGCCGGTTCCAGTGCCAGCCCCTCGCCGGTGGGGAATATTCCTCTCCCATCAGGCCCTCCCCCCCACGGGCCTATCACTGTTGATCTGCCTGTGGAGCTCCCTACTGGGCCGTCTGCTCCGGCAGCTTCTCCGGTACCTGGGTATCCGCCGTCTTATCCAACGCCGGCTTACCCAGGTCCACAGTATCCTGCGCCACAGTACCCGATGCCGCAATACCTGGCTCCGGTATTCCCCTCAGCCAGGTTACGGATACTCGCCTACGGATATAATCCGTGTAACTATCCCCTCCTCCTCCTCCCCACCACCCCCTGGGCGCTGGTGGATCTTCAGGAGACTCTGGCTCTGGTGGGCTGAGGCCAAGGCTCAGCTCACTATGAAGTCGAGAGTCACCATGGCGCATTTCTGTGCCACCTTCCGGCCCCAGACGGCACACTCCCTCTCCGCCTCCAGATTCCCAAGCTCTTCCCTCTGGATCCAGAGAGGGGCAGGACACGCGTCCAGGGATTCCCCCTAAGGAACCCGTTCCTCCCCCTAGACGAGTCAGGGAGTCTTACTCTGCTTCTAATTCTTTTTCTTCTTCTCTCTCAGACTCCTTGGATTCCTCCGATGGATGCTCCGAGAAAGATGATGAGCCTCGCTTTCCGTCCAAGCCCCAGCCAAGGACTCTTCCGAAGTCTCCTCCGGAGGATCCTTCCTTCACGGAGTTACTCAGGAAGATCCAGGAAGTACATCAGTGGCGTTCCTTAGAGCCAGATCCTCAGCGGGTTAAACTTGCCGAACATCTGGACTTGCCCCTTACGGCCCCTACTCTAGTGCCACCCTGGATCGAGCCTCATGCCCACCTTGTTTCCACTATTTGGAAACAACCGTCGGCTTTAGCCCCATTTCCTCGGAAGTCCAACAGGCTATACCAGGCTCCGGAGGGTGTAGACTTTTTAGATTCTCACCCCCGTGCAGACTCGGTTGTGATTAGTGCCGCTCACGGCCGGTCAGCACACCCTAAACATCTGAGCTCGTCTCCTCCGGATAAGGAATCTCGCCTTCTGGATCAGTATGGAAGGAAGATCTATGCTTCTTCCACACTGGGGTTATGGCCCTAAATTATGCAGCACATATGGGGGATTACCAGAAGGCTGTCCTTACCCAGGTGGAATCTAAGATTGACTCCTTGCCTGACTCCCAAGTCAAGCAGGAGTTAGCTGACCTTGTCCATTCTGCTTGTTTGGCCAGTCGTCACATTTTGAGGATGACCTACGATGCAGTGGACACCGCAGGGTGGAGCTCCGCGTTCGCCGTAAGTCTTTGGCATCATGCCTGGCTCCGAGTGTCAGGTTTGGTTCCCAGAGGCAGTCAGCAATCCAGGAAGCACCGTTCAGGTTGGTTGGCACCGTTGGTGATGTCAAGGACATCATCACCGACTTGCAGGAGAAGGGGACGGCCCTGAAATCTGTGGATTCCATGTACCATCCCCATCCCCCGGAGCGCCGTCCTTTTCGCAGACGCAGCCAGCCTCAAGTGAAACCCCAAGGAAGATGGGCCACCAAACTCTGGGCCCCCACAGCTGCCAGGCCCCCGCCGCCCAAAAAAGTAGCGGGCGCCCCAGCTGCGGCACTGCCCCACACCACCTGACTCCTTCCCTCTCCCACCACCTCCGGACTTCCCGGAGGAACCAGTAGGAGGGAGGTTCTCCCTCCACCTTCCGGGTTGGGAGAGGATAACATCGGATTCATGAGTGCTTCAGATTATCGCAGAGGGGCATTCTATAGAGTTTCTACAGAAACCTCCACGCCACCCCCCTCTGAAGTCTTCTTACTCAAGGGACCATCTTCCTTTGGTCAGGGAAGAAATATCTACTCTCCTCATGAAGCAGGCCATAGAACCCGTCCCTCCTCACCTTCACGGGACGGGTTATTATTCCCATTTCTTCCTTGTACCAAAGAAGACGGGAGATCTCAGACCCATTCTCAATTCAGCTCCCTGAACTTCATGTAGAATACAAAGTTCAGGATGCTCTCCTTCAAACCCTTCTGCCCATTCTTGGCCGGGCCAATGGCTTTGTGCACTGGATATGCAGGATGCATACCTGCACATCCCCATTCGTCCCTACTTTTGATACCTCAGTTTGCTTTTCAGGGGACCATTACCAATTCGGGCACTCCTTTTGGTCTTTCCTCAGCTCCCCGAATTTTTACCAAATGCCTGGCGGTGGTAGTGGCCCACCTGTGTACTTTGGGAGTTCAGGTGTTTCCCTACCTGGACGACTGGCTCCTGTCGGCCTCGTCCAGGAAGAACTCCTGCATTTTCTCTCCCTCACCCAGCAGGTTTTCACTTGTCTGGGTATCACCATCAACCATTCCAAGTGTCATCTGGACCCTTCCCAGAGACTCCAGTTCATTGGGGCAACCTTCGTATATGACAGTGTGCAAGGCCTTCCTGCCTTCGGACAGGGGCCTCCTCCATTCACAGATTTCTTTACGGAGCAGGAAGGTTCGGTGAGGTCGGTGTCTGTCTTTTTGGGGCTTATGGCGGTTGCCGTCCCGGCACGTGTTCCGCACCGCGACTCCACATGAGGATCTCCAGTGGACTCTCCGCACTCAGTAGGATCAACTTGTAGACGACCTAGATCATCTGGTGCTGATCTCCTCACCGATGACAAGAGACTTGCAATGGTGGACTCTGACCACGGACGCATCAGGCGAAGGTTGGGGAGCCCATCTGGGTCCTCAACGAACCCAGGGTTTATGGTCCAGATTGGAGCTAGCTCTCCACATCAGTGTGCTCGAGCTATGAGCAGTAGTATATGCTCTCCAAGCCATTCACCAATACATCCTTCCCGGTCACCTAGCTGTCCAAACGGACAACATGTGCGTGGTGTGGTACATCAACAAGCAGGGAGGGACTCGGTCCTACCCGCTGTGCAGGGAAGCAATGAGGGTTTGGGAATGGGCAACGCTTCACAACCTTCACCTCACAGCGATCCATGTTCCAGGAGTCAACAATATCCTGGCAGACAAGCTAAGTTGTTCCTCGGCTCTGCCACATGAGTGGGAACTGGACCAAAAGGTTCTAAACGGCATCTTCCAGCTTTGGGGGACTCCACAGGTAGACCTGTTTGCCTCTTCCCAAAACGCAAAACTTCCCACCTTTTGCTCCCTCGCTCCAGAGCAAGGCGCTTTCTGGAGCGACGCTCTGTCTCTAAGCTGGAAGGACAGATTCATCTATGCTTTTCCCCCAATTCCTCTGATCCCTCGTGTGTTGCAGATACTTGCTTTGGAAGGAGCGAGAATGATTCTGATCGCTCCTTTCTGGCCCAGGCAAATCTGGTTCTCTCTTCTACAACAATACTCAGAGGTTCCTCCTCTTCCTCTTCCTTTATCTCGAGGATTGCTGACCCAGGATCAGAGGACCCTGGTCCATCTGGGACTCAAGTCTCTCCAACTTCATGCATGGCTCCTGCAGACCTAGCCCAATCTCGTTTTGGCGTCTCTCCTAAGGTGGCCGAGATTCTGGTGGAGGCTAGAAAACCCTCCACTAGGTCCACCTACGCTATGAAATGGAAGCGATTTTCCATTTGGGCTGCCTCCAGGAACATGGAGCCTTTCTTCTGTCCTGTGGCCGCTCTGCTCGATTATTTGCATCATCTTTTCGACCTGGGTCTCAGTCACTCCTCTTTAAAGGTTCACATGGCTGCTATTTCAGCCTACAATGTTCCTTTTGCTGATAAAGCCTTTGCCCAATTAGAGGTATCCAAGACCTTTCTCAGAGGGGTCCTTCATCTAAGGCCCCCTGTTCGGACTCCTGCTCCCCCTTGGGATTTGAACTTTGTTCTCGAGAAACTTACCCTTCCTCCTTTTGAGCCTGCGGCTTCCGCAGACTTGAAGTTCTTATCGTGGAAGGCGCTTCTTGGTGGCCATTACTTCTGCTCAGAGAATTTCTGAGCTCCAGGCCCTTATGTAAAGTCCCTATCTGATTTTTCACAAAGAATGAGTAGCTCTTCGCACGAACCCTAAGTTTCTTCCGAAAGTGGTAGCGGAGTCTACCTTAAATCAGTCCATTGAGTTACCTGCCTTTTTCACGCAGTACTCCAACCAGGGAGAATACTTGCTCCATACCATGGATGTCCACAGGATTCTGAGATACTACACCGACAGGATGAAGGATCTCAGAAAGACTGATCAGTTGTTCGTCTCTTTTGCTCACAAAAGGGAAGGCAATGCTGTCTCCAAGCAATGCCTGTCAAAGTGGTTGCTCATTGCATCACTTTCTGTTATGACAAGTACAACAAGACCCTTCCGGGTCAAGTCAGAGGTCACTCCACTCGTGGAGTAGCAGCCTCTGCGGCTTGTTTCAAGAATGTGTCTGCGGCAGACATCTGTGCTGCCGCCCTGAACTTCTGTCCATACCTTTACGAAACATTACAGTTTGGACATTGCCTCTTGCCGTAGAGCAGGCTTCGGGTTAGCTGTCTTGCAAGGCCTCCTATCTTGAGGTTTGCAAGGGTTTTCCTACTTCTTGGAGTAGTTCCTCCTCCCGGTGCCTTTCATTTGTTCCAGACTGCTTGGGATTCTGTCCTATATGTAATTACCTACTGCAAGAGCCCTCTTGAAGTAAGATAGTACAGTTATGTAAGAACTTACCGTAACAGTAGGTCTTCGAGAGAGGCTCTTGAAGTAGGTAATACCTTCCCTACCCCCATCCCCTAGGCTATTTTAGCTCATTTTCCATTTAGGGAAATATCCGCTCTCTCGTCCGGGCCTTCAGGGCTGGGGGAAAAACTGGAAGGCGGGCATCCGGGACCGCCCCTTTACACCGACGTCGTCTGGCGCGGTCACCCTGACGTGGGGGCGGTCCCTCGCCAGAGACTGCTAGCTAGAAATTTTTCCATGGGGTCCTGCCACCTGCCGACGTCAGTCCTATATGTAATCCTACTGCAAGAGCCTCTCTCGAAGATCTACTGTTACGGTAAATTCTTACGTAACTGTACTTTTCCTGACTGCACCGATGTTTAAACTATGCCTTTTTTACAAAGAGGTCTCTTCTCCTATCAATTGGACTGTATCCTGTACAATCAAGCAATTAATAATATGTTTATCTCTCTTTTTCTGTATAGTTAACAGTTATTAATTTAACTATAATATGGTTTCTAACAATCATTATTTATTCCGTTAATCTCAAAAATAAAAAGTAAATTATCAAGCTTCCCATTTTATTTGTCGAGGTTGTTGAGGTGTTAGAGATGCAATTTTATTGAGAATACAACCCCTTATTTCTCAGCATCCATCAGTTCCATCCCTATTTTCTCCCTTGTACAGGTGCATGTGTGGGCGATCAAGGTTCCTGGGTTAGTACCCTGGTAAATTAGAGTGGTCTATTTGCCCTCTTTCTTTTAATCCAATAATAGTTGTTCTATGTCTGGGATACCTTTAATTTTTGTTATGTAATGAAAGTAAGGGTTCCATCTAGAGTTATACTTGTTGATCTCTAGCCGTAGTCTGGCTGTAATTGCTTCCATTGCCTTGATCTCCTCCACCACTGTTCCATTTTTGGTTTCCTTTCACTAAGTCACCCCTTAGTGATGACTTTTAATGCAGCTACAACCATTATCCTAAATAAATATTTATTGGTTTCAAGTCTGAGTTCTTTTGGAACTAACCGTAAGATAAGATGCTCGAAACTCACTGACCGTTGAAGGTTCAGTATCTCCTTTACTATCTGGGCAACCTCATGCCAGTACCTATGAACCTTTGGACAGTCCCAGAAAATATGACAATAAGTTCCCCGCTCTCCACAACTTCTCCAACATCTATCTGACCTATTATTGCCTAGGTGTTTAGATATTATGGGAGTAATAAAAAATCTGCCTGTCACTTTCCACCTGTATTCTCGCCGTATGGCTGATGACGTAGTATGGCGGATATCGTTCCAAATTTTATCCCATTCCCCTTCCTCAAGCTTTATGTTTGTTTCAGTCTCCCAGCTACTTTGTATTTCTTGTACAGCTAGATTCCCTTCCTCTTTCAATATACTTTGGCAAACATATGAAATAAGGTGTTTTGTATTCATTAGCTTTGCTCTGTTATTTATTACTAGAATAGTTTCTATTGGTTCTATTTCTAGTGCATTACTCCCTATCTCAGAATTTATGTAGTGCCTACACTGAAGGAATCTATAAAAATCTTGATGCGATATTTTGTATTTATTTTGTAAAGTCTTATAGTCTAGGACAATACCCTTTTGTACAAATTGTATAAGGTATTTCAGTCCTTGAGTTTCCCAGTTTTCAAAACGTTTATCATATTTCTGAATTGGGAAGTTTGGAAGGCATTTAAGAGGTATATATAACCACACCCGGGATGGTTGTTCCCAATATGTTCTAATTTTTAACCAACACTGTAAAGTGTGTTTTGTCCAGTCGTTTTTAATGCCTCGTGATGTCTTTCGGAAGAGTAATCCATAGTAGCACTTTCAATGGGAGCTCAGGATGGGCATTGCTTTCTAAAGACCACCATGTACCAGTCCTTGGTGGTGTCAGTATTTTAATAATTGGGGTAACTTGAGCAGCTAAATAATAATTATATAGGTTTGGTAAGCCCCACCCTCCTTTCTCCTTGGGGGCCATCAAACATTTCTTCCTTATCCTGGGTTTTCTCTCTGCCCATAAAAAGATAGCTTCCTCTGACCCCTTCTCCAGTCTTGTTGTTGGATCATAATGGGAAGTGTGGAGAAGAGAAAGAGCAATCTGGGGAGAACATTTTGCTTAATTGCTTCAGTTCTGTTTGAAAGAGATAAGGGAAGCAAGTTCCACCTCTTAAGGTCTTCAAATATTTGTTGCCACAATCTACCATAATTAACCTGATATAATTGTGATAGCTTTGTGGGATCCAAATGCCAAGATACCGAACCTTACCCCTCACCCATTTAAAGGGAATGTTACTCTCCCCCGCCCAAGCTACCTCATCTGTCCCTAAGGGGAGGGCTTCTGACTTGTCTGTGTTAAATTTGAACCCTGAAATATTATTATATGTGGTGAGTAATTTTAATAAATGTGGCAATGACTCTTGATATTTATCTAAGTAGACCAACATGGCATATACATAAAGGGACACTTTACAGGCCTGTCCACCCACCTTGATTTCCTCAATATTTTGAGTTTGTCTGATAGCAGCTGCTAATGGCTCTGAACTTAAGACGAATAACAGTGGGGATAGAGGACATCCCTGTCTCGTTTCTCTTTGGATAATGAGAGGGGTGGAAATGGTTCCGTTCACTCTAATTTTGGCTGTGGGGCAAAAATAACATGATTTGACCCATTTGAGAAAATTTCCTCCCACCCCCATATGTTCCATTACCGTGAACAAGTACTCCCATTCTAGCCCATCAAAGGCTTTCTCCGCATCCAGAAAAAGTGCCAATTGTGTGGAATTATTGGGTGTTCTATATTTTATAATGTTTAGCAATTTCCTAATATTGTCTGTTAATTGTCTATGGGGAATAAAGCCCGTTTGATCCGGGTGAATAAGGTGTTTGATGTATTTTTGTAGTCTGTTAGCTAAGATTTTTGTAAGGATTTTCAAATCCTGATTTAATAATGATATGGGACGATAAGCCTCACAAGTTTCAGGGGGTTTACCTGGTTTGGGGATTGTGGTTATAATGTCTTCCTGCCATGATTGTGGTGCTCTATTATCCACAAGAGCAGTATTGTATACCCTTGAGAGGATGGGAGCTAACGTAACCGCAAATGTTTTATAAAAGGAGGAGCAAAAACCATCAGGTCCAGTGTTTTTTCCCATCAAAAGGGATTTAATTACTGAGCAGACTTCCACCTTAGATATTTTTTACCCAGATCTTCTTCCATATCTCTCTTTAGTTTAGGTAGTTCATAGGTTTCTAGAAATTCTTTTGTAGCTATTTTTACTGTCTGGTTTTCTTTTTGGTATAATTTTTGATAGTAGATTCTAAACTGTTCTGCTATATCTACTGGATAACCAGTTTTAAAGCTTCCCAAATAGATATCTGTGAGCATCTCTGCTCAGCATTAATATCATAGATAGCTTGAATTTAGTCTGCTAACTGCGACACAAAATGCTTATCATTTAATAACGAGACATTAAGCCTCCAGAGTGTTTTTTTTTCCCTTCTTAAGGTTAAGAATGATCGACACTGGAACATGGTCTGATAAAGTGATTGAATGTATTCGAGATTGACTAATAGTATGTATTTTTATCTTGCTGCATATAAAAAAGATCTATTCTTGAGTATGAGGCATGGGGGTTTGAGTAAAACGTATAATCTCTCTCTCCCACATGTTGCTCCCTCCATATATCTTTGAATCCCAGCTCCTTAATTAAACCCAATAATGTCCTGGTCACTGTCTTGTTTGAAGTTTGAGTCCTGTCCGATCTATCTAGGGCTGTGTGCAGTGCAATATTAAAATCTCCTCCCAATATGACCTGTCCTTGCAGTAATTCTGCAATCTTCTGAAACCTTCTTTAGAAAAGCCATGGTTCCTATTATGGGGGTGTAAACATTAATCAGGTGCAGTGTCTCTCCCTGAAATTTTGCTGTAACTCTGATAAAGTGCCCTTGATCATCCCTTTCAATTTCTCTATTTTTGATGGCAGTTCCCCTTCTAAACAATATTGCAACTCCTGCCTTTTTTAGGTTTCCTGAGGGGGGGCAGTCTCTACCTGTCCTACCCTATCTCGTCTGAGCTTTAAATGTTCCCCTTCCATCAGATGTGTTTCTTGCAAAAACGCAACCTCACATTTAAGTTTCTTTAGTTCCACCAGTAACCTTGATCTTTTGATAGGGGAGTGTATTCCCTTCACATTATAGGATGTAATTTGAATTTCAGTTTCAGCCATTGTCCTACTGAGTAAGTCTTACCTCCTCTGTCCTATAATCACCTCTATCATCTTCTCAAAATAGGTAGCATCAGATCTCTCATGAAATCCAAAAACATAATTAACAACTTTTGTCCTAACATGGACTGTAACATGTATTTCAATAAACAAATACGTAAACAGCACTGCAGCATATTTTCAGTTATTCCTCTTTTATTTGTACTTCCTAGGTGAATGGCTTTGCCTCACCAGCAAAAGCCAACTGTTTTCCCTTTTCTTTGGTTCTTTGGGAAATAGGCCGAGTACTCTAGTTAGTTATTTTACCAACTACGTCCTCCCTAGGCCCAGTTGCGAGAGTTACTATAACTCTAATTAGCGCCCCACCACATTTTTTATCTCCTGACGACTCCTCTCATGTCAAACAATTCTCTCCCTTCCCTATTCATAGACATTATTCCCTCTGTAACCCTTATACCAAAATGATCTAATATTCTTCATATTATAATAGCAAGGGGTACCCACGAGGTGAGGTACGAGAGTTTCATTTTAGTTTAGATTCTTCCCGGTGTCAGTTCTCCATATCTTTCTCTACTTCTGGTCCATTTATAACTGTGCCCCAAGTAATTCGTTAGTGTCCTGAGGCGACATGAAACAGAAATATCCGACTCACTCTGGTACACATTGAGACATTCAGCCTTCTGCATTAGAGCAAGTGTTCAGTTTTTTGTCCCCAGCAGAGCCTGTCACGACTTTCTTTGCCAACCTGTATACATCTGGTGTGAGAGAGTTCGGTATCTGCCAGGGTGGATTTCATTTCCTCCCCTTCGACTGAATGGACCAAGATCCCTCGATTAACTTCTGCTCCAACGTATCCATTGTAAGGTCTGGCAGGGCAACGTGATGTTCTTTCAAAAATGGCACGGCTTCAACCAAGGGGCTGAATATTCTGGTTCTTCCCTCTGTATGTATTTTTAATCTCGCTGGAAACATTAACTGAGCCTTAATTTGTTTTTCTTTTAAGTCCCTTATGATTGCACGTACCATATTTATCTTGGATTGTAGTTCAGCTGAGTGATCTTAATCAAAGAAGATTTGACTTCCCTCATAAGTGAGGGTTTTTGGCGCCATGCATCCTGAAGAACGAACCCTTTTTCTTGATATCTCAGCATTTTTATAATCCACGATCTTGGGCGAACATTTGAGTCTGTAGGTTTTTGTCCCAATGATCAATGTGCTCGTTCCATTTCCAGTGTGAAATCAAATGGTATTGAGAGCGAGGATTTTAAGACCTGTTTATTAAAATCTGGGCCTGTAGCATAACCCTCCTACGCCACTTCTTTGATGCCGTAAATCCTAAAATTGTTTCTTCTTGCTCTATTTTCGGCATTCTCTAACCAGTCTTGCACCAATCTGTCCCTCCAGAGAAGATGTAGTAAGACCCAGTCCATGGATTCCTGTGCCTCCACGACTTGAGCAATTTTAGCTTCATTCTGTGTAACTTTTTGATCTATGCACTTCAGGTCGCTTTTAAAGTTCACGAATGCCACTTCTACTTTATTGACCGTTTTCAGGATTTGTTGAATGGCTTGAGCTGAGTTCAGCTGTTCTGTCTCTACGTTTTCCTCAGTTTCTGATTCGTTTTCAGCCCTGTTGTCAAGCCATGCATCAGTAGTAAGGCCCTTCATAGCAGCCCCAATAGAAAGTTGTTTAAATTTTGGTTTTGCTGCTTTGTTTTTAAAATCTTTTTGCCTCGGGGGTCTTCCTGTCATATCTCAATATAAAGCGGTTGTGGTTGGAGGAGGAAAATTGACCAATGTATGAAGAATAAAATATAATTACTTGAGAGGTCGCTCAGAGCTCTGAAGCAAGACTGCTTCCATGTAGGTGGCACCACTGGAAGTCCCAGCGACGTCCTTTTCATTGCCATACCAGTCAAAACCAAAAGCCTCAAGGAAAACGCGCCAACACATGTCGGGCCCCTCCAACAACCAAGACTCCCCCCCAGCAAAGTCCACGGAGCTCCTGGTGCCGCGCTGCCCCACACCTCCTGACTCCCTGCCTCCTCTGCTTCTGGCCATTGCAGAGGAACCAGAATAGGGGGGAAGATTCTCCTCCCATCTGCTGGTTTGGGAGAGGATAACATCGGACGCTTGGGTGCTCCAGCTAATATCGGTAGTACACTCAATAGAGTTTCTGCAAAAACCACCCCCTCAGTCATCTTACTCCCTGCAACATCTTCCTCTGGTCCTAGAGGAAATTATCTCCCTTCTGTCGAAGGTGGCGATAGAGCTAGTCCTCACTCATCTTTGGGGGCCGGGTTACTATTCCCATTTCTTTCTAGTTCCAAAGAAGATTGCAGACTTGAGGCCAATTCTAGACCTCAGCTCCCTGAACATGTTTGTGGAGTACAAGTGCTTCAGAATGCTGTCTCTCTATAGAGCCTTCTACTGTTACTCCGGCCGGGACAGTGGCTATGTGCTCTAGACATGCAGGATGCGTACCTGCATATCCCTATATGCCCTTCCCTTCGCAAATACCTCCATTTTTGTTTTCAAAGGGACCACTATCAATTCAGGGCCTTCCCATTTGGTCTCTCCTCAGCCCCACAAGTGTTTGCCAAATGCCTGTCAGTGGTAGCGGCCCACCTGCATACCCAGGACATGCAGGTATTCCCATACCTGGATGGTTGCCTCCTGGCAGCCCTGTCCAGGGAGCAACTCCTGCACTCCCTTTCCCTTACCCTGCAGGTTTTTACCAGCCTGGGTATCACCATCAACCAGGCCAAGTCCCACTTGGTCCCTTGCCAATGCCTCCAATTTATAGGGTCGATCCTGGACACAGCCACAGTCTTTTTGCCTCCGGACAGGGTCGAGACCCTTTAGAATCAGGCTCGTCTTCTGTCCAGTCACAGGAGGGTCAGAGCCAGGCCAGTTCTCCACCTCCTCGGGCTAATGGCAGCTGCCATTCTGACAGTCCCATTTGCTTGGCTCCATATGAGGATCTCTCAATGGATGCTTCGACCGCAGTGGGAGCAGACATGGGACGATCTAGACCAAGAGGTTTTAGTATCGGATCCCATGATCAGGGACTTGCACTGGTTGATAGTTCAGGAGAACCTGTGTCTGGGAGTTCCTTTCTGCATCGCTCTCCTTTCCAGATGTTGACAACAGATGCGTCAGGAGTGTCCACCTAGGGTCTCACAGGACTCAGGGCAGCTAGTCCAAGTTCGAGCAAAATCTGCACATAAATGTGCCCAAACTGAAGGCAGTCCTTTATGCCATCCAGGCTCTTCTTCCCGGTCATCTCCTTATCCAGTCAGACAATGTGTGTAGTCTGGTACCACAAAAAACAGGGAGGAATTAAGCACCCTACCCCCATGCTGGAGGCGATGAGAGTCTGGTATTGGGCAGCCCAGCACCTTCACCTGACCGCAGTTCATGTTCCGGGATTGGAAAACACACTGACAGACGAACTCAGTCGGTCCTCAGCCAGGTCTCACGAATGGGAGTTAGAGCAGCAGGTCATAAACGACATCTCGCGGCGGTGGGGGACACCTCAGGTAGACCTCTTCACCTCTCCCCAAAATGCAAAACTTCCCTCCTTTTGCTCGATTGCTCCAGGGTGAGACGCTTTCTGGTGGGATGCTCTGTCTCTCTGTTGGGGGCAGATTTGTTTATGCCTTTCCTCCTATTCCTTTAATTCCAAGCGTCCTGAACAAACTCGGATTGGAAGGGGCTCGAATGATTCTCATCGCCCCCTTCTGGTCCAGGCAAGTTTGGTTCTCTCTTCTGCAACAGTTTTCAGAGGAACCACCTCTTTCTCTGTCACAACAATTGTTGACCCAGGATCAGGGGACCCTTGTTCATCCAGGTCTCAGATCCCTTCATCTCCATATGTGGCTCCTTAGACATAGCTAAAGCCCGCTTCAGAGTCTCTTCTTTAGTATCAGACATTTTCATCCACCTACGCTATGAAGTGGAAACAGTTTTCCATCTGGGCAAAGTCTAAAGACTTTGCGCCTTTCTCGTGCCCAGCCAACAAAGTCCTGGATTACATTTGTCACCTCTTTGACCTGGGTCTCAGCCATTCCTCGTTAAAGGCCCATATGGCAGCTATTTCAGCTTACCATATTCCCTTTAGAGACAGGACTTTTGCTCAGTTGGAAGTCTCTAAGACTTTTCTTAGTGGGGTTCTCCACTTGAGACCCCCCCATTTGCATTCCTGCCCCTCCATGGGACTTGAAATTCATCCTGGAGAAGCTCACACTGCCTCCCTTCGAGCCTGCAGTGGAAGCTGATTCAAAGTCCCTCTCTTGGAAGATGCTGTTCCTAGTGGCCATCAATTCTGTTTGGTGCATTTCCGAGCTTCAGGCCTTGATGTGTAAAATCCCGTATTTGATTTTTCACAAGGAACATGTGGCTCTACGCATCAACCCTAAGTTTCTCCCTAAGGTGGTGGCTGAATCTACACTCAATCAATCTATTGAGCTACCCACTTTCTTTATGCAACACTCCAATCAAGAGGAGCACCTCGTGCATACTTTGGATGTTCATGGAATCCTGAGATACTACACCAGTCGGACTAAGGATCTCAGGAAGACTGATCAGCTTTGTCTCTTTCGCTCACAAAAGAGAAGGCAATGCTGTTTCTAAGCAGTACCTCTCAAAATGGTTGGCGAATTGTATCACTTTGTTGCAAGTACAACAAGACCCTTCTGGGTCAAGTCAGAGGTCACTCCACCAGAGGAGTAGTTGCCTCGGCGGCTTGTTTCAAGAATGTGTCAGCGGCAGACATCTGTGCAGCCACAACTTGGACTTCTGTCCATGCCTTCACGAAACACTACAGTTTGAACATTGCCTCTTGCTGTAGAGCAGGCTTCGGGTTGGCTGTCCTACAAGGTTTCCTCTCATGAGACCTGTGCAGCCCTTAGGTTTTGTTATGGATGACAGTCCTCCTCCCGAGTGTTTTTCCTTGTTCTAGACTGCTTGGGACTCAGTTCTATATGTGAATACCTACTGCAAGAGCCCTCTCAAAGTAAAATAGTACAGTTACGTATGAACTTACCGTAACAGATCTTCGAGAGAGGCTCTTGAAGCAGGTATTGCCTCCCTGCCCTCCATCCCCCTAAGTTTCTTTGCTTCATTTCCATAGGGAAATATCCTCTTCTCTCTTGTCTTGCCTGTTTTGGCCCTGGTGAAAGAACTGGAAAGAAGTAGATTGGGGAACAACCCTTTATACGGTCGCGATGATGCCGGGTCTCCTGATGGGCGGTCCCCGTCAGAGACTGCTAGCTAGAAAGTTTTCCGTGGTGTCCTGACGCATGGTGGCTTAGTCCTATATGTGAGTACCTACTGCAGAAGCCTCCCTTGAAGATCTCCTGTTACGGTAAGTTATACAACTGTACTTTCCCAAGATCTCTTGGACTGTGGATGCCTAATTATTTAAATTTAGTGCCCCTCCATTTTAGCGGATACATTTTTTAAGGGAAGGAGAGAACAATGTAAGAGAAAGAACTTCTGTTTTATGGAGCTTTAAAGAGAAACCAACTAAGAGTTTATATTGGTCCAGTACTGACCATACGGCAGGGATAGATTTCACAGGGTTAAGTAAGGATAGTGGAACATCATTAGCATATAACGCTAATTTCTAGGAGTTTGGATATGACAGTCAGTATCAGTGGCTCAGTAGGTAGCACACTTGCCTCTGAGACTGGGAAATCAGAGGGCTGTGGGTTCAGTTCCCACATCTGGCACTTGGGTTGATATCCCAATACTGACACTGTAGTGCAGCATGAGAGGAGTGCTGCACTTCTGAGGTGCCGTCTTTCAGATGAGATGTTAAACTGAGGTCCCATCTGCCTGGATTGGTGGTAGTTCAGGTGGATGTTAAAGATCCCATGGCACTTATCGAAAAGAGTAGGGGGAATTTTCCCCAGTGTCCTGGCCAAATTTCCCTCATTCACTAAACATACCACCACCAACAGCTTAATCTGATTCAAGGTCAGTTGGCATTCATCTGTATCCCCCTCACCCAGGTCGTGCCTGAAAATAGGCAGGATTTGTCTAGTCCACTTAACCGGTTAACAAAAAATGAAAAAAAAAAAATATATATATATATATATATATAGTTCACTGTCCACATATTGGCAGTTCCACTGGAAGTGCTGATTCGTTGGAATGTCTTTAAGCTAAGCTCCTCCCACCAACCGGTGGTATATCCTTGGGCTCGGCCTGTGATGCAAGATCTTCCTTTCCATTATGAGAGTTCAGTGTCCTCCTTTACAGCTTGTGTCTTGTGTCTACTGTCTGGGTACTGCACACACTGTTTTGGGCTGCGGCGTGTGCCAAACGATGCTCCCTACTTCATTGGAGGATCATGTGGCCTGGCTTCTCCTTGGCCAGCCAGCCAATAAGGACCCAGAACTGTGGCCAAAAAATGGCTTCTGCTGTGGCGGGGTCAGCAGCCCATCTTGTGACCATGGAAGAGGCTGGGGCCAGTGCTGCTGTGGGCACCTTGTCAGCCTTGGCGTTGCTCCCAGCTAGAGCCATCGTTGGAGCATTTTTCACCAATAAATTCTGTGAGATGTGTCAGGCCCTCCAGGCCTTCAAGGAGAGCCCTGTCCACCATGGTAAGAACACAAGCACCACTGGTCTTGGGACTGGGAGAGATCATGCTCCTCTTGATCCCACGATTCCCCTGTCTGCCCAGCGAGTCATGCCTTCCTTGCTTAAGGGCCAGGTCGTGAGCACCATGGTGCCCCATTGGGCTTGCCTATCTTAAAACTGACTGATAAGGTGATCAAGGTTTTTCTCTGCCCCGTCGACCAGTTGTCTGAAGAGATCAATGAGGAATCAGTCATAAGACTCTGGTGGTCCATGTCTTCAGGAGGACATGGACCAGTCGTTGTCCCCAATAGGCTCCACTCAGGAACAGCTTGCACTGGAGTTCATGCCATCAACACTGCTCCCCGGTGGCTTCTCCAATTTGACAGCCCTCAGGTCAACTGTCGAGGTTGATATCCAGGTTGTGGTGCTGCTCACGAACTGGGAGGCATAGCCTTTTGACATTCCTCTACCTCATCCTTGGAACAAAGTGAAGTTCTGCTGTTGAATGCGGTGGTACTATGAGGAACTCCTCTGGTGGCAGTGGGCCATGACAAGGTAGGGCTCTATCCCTGACCTCTGGTCAACTGACCAGCACCAGTCAAGCCCATGTTACTCCATCCAAGACAGTTGCCCCCAGAACCTGTCTCCACACCTTCATGGATAGAGCTGCCTCCATTGCAGCCTTTGGTGGGAGCCCCGACCAAGGACTCCATACCACGACCAGTTTACTAGGCTGGCTGTCAGTAGAAGTCACCCAGTCGGATGACTGTAGTGTAGTCCATGGCGGCAGACCGTCGAGGGTCGTTTTTGAGGAGTCCTCAGATGGCTCATCCATGCAGTCATTGAGGACGCATGCCTTTGACAGCGTGTCAGTCAAGGAGCTGACTGCTGACCATGGGCCGGTGTCTTTCGGGGCCTTACTCCAGCTAATTTTGGGGTCCATGTCTGTCCCCCTGGAGCCCATTCAGAAAAGGGCTATGTGCCCTTTGACAGACATCCTTAATGGGGACAAATCCCTGGGGGTCACCTTTCCCATGTCTGAGGCGATTTTTAGGACTGGCCCTGGAGCTTTGGCAGCATGTAGCACCCTACCTGGCATTCTCTGTCCATATGGTCTGCAATTACGCACTCCCTAAAGGCTCTCTTTCCTGGTTTTCAGACCACCTCTTGGCCGAGGGCCTAGTCTCGGACTTTGCTTTCTAGAAGTCCAGAACCCACCAGGACCTGGACAAGCCCCCTCAAAAAAAGAGTCGAAAAAACTTGACCATGCGGCCAAGAAGTTCTACATTGCCTCTTGTCTCCGTCAAGTGAGCCACGCTATGACGATGGCCAGCTTTGGTTACTCCCTGCTGTGAGTGCTTGATAATGTCCTCCATCACCTCCTGCTGACAAACAGCTGCTAGTGAAGTTGGTCAGAGACCAGGGTCAAGCGCTGACTAAACGCCAGCTTCAGACTGCCTTAGACATGGGCAGCTCCTGCGTCCGTGCCTTGGCAGCGTCTGTTGCAATGCATTGCAGGACCCTGCTCAGGCTCTCCACCTTTATGGTGGACACACAACACATGCTGGCCAATGTCCCCTTCTTGGTTACTGACCTCTTTGGCCCATGGGTGGAAGGTCATCTCACAAGGACTGAGAAGTCCAGTGCTACAATGGGGCCCTGTGGCTTTGTCCTAGAAGGATCTGAAGGCCCAGAAACTGAAACAGAAGCCTTTCAGTTTGTCTTCTTAGTAGCAGCAGCCCCAGCAGGGGTAATACCAAGCCTGGACAAGTTTTCTGGCCAGGGGTTCAAACAAGGTGGGGGTAGGGGAAGTGCTGTCCTTCCTGTCCCAGCGGCCAATGCCCCCTTCAAAGCTGCCCAGTGATGCATAGAGAATCAGCTTTGTCACTTCTGGCCACACTTGTCCGTCAATACTACAGACAAATGGGCTCTCTGGGTTGTTGGCAGAAGGCTGTCTCTAGACTTCAAGGCACTCCTGTCTTACCGATCCCATGCTTCTTGGCAGTCTTTGGTGTCACAGGACATGCTGGCCACCCTATGTGACAGTGTCGCTTAGCTCCTTTTAAAAGGGGCTATAGCCCATATCCCAGATGACCTGGCAAGACAGATACATGTCCAGGTACTTTCTGGTTGCAAAACAGACGGGGCTAGTGCCCCATAGTGGATCTACACAATCTCAATCTGTGCATGCCAAAGCGCAAATTGCAGATGGTCACTCTGAACCAGATTGTATCATCCCTGGAGCAAGGCATGTGGTTCTGCTCCCTGGATCTCTAGGCTGCATTCTTCCACAGCTCAGTCCATCCATCCCACTGGCTGTACCTCAGGTTCCGCACAAGGGGCACTGTATCAGTTTCAGGTCATGCCCTTTGGCCTCTCATCTGTACCCCGGATCTTCACCAAGTGCATGGCAGTGGTGTCAGCCTTCCTGCAGCACAAGAGCATCAGGGTATACCTCTACCTGGATGACTGTCCATGGATCTGGCCCTCCAGACCTGCAGCAACTTGGGCCTCTTGGTCAACCCGACCAGGTCCAAACTGATCCCTTCACAGGTGAAATGCTTCATCAGGGCAGAGCTAGACTCCCTGTGGGCTTCCCTGTAGACTGGGCATTGGATCTTACCTCCTTTGCCTGATCATTTCAGGTTGCATGCTCGTGCTCTACATGGGATTTCCTGCAGCTGCTGGGTTACATGGCATGCTGCACCAGCATGGTCCAGTGGGCCCGTTGGTAGATGCGGCACCTGCAGTGGCAGTTGAGCCATCAGTGGTGCCAGCACCTAGGACACTTGGACCAGCTGATCACAGTGACCCAGCCAGTGTGGGATGCCATCCATTGGTGGCTGATCCCAGAACATCTGGAAGAAGGAGTCCCATTTGTCCACCTAGAACCAACCATCACTCTCACAATAGACTCGTTTCTGAAGTAGGGCGTGCATGTGGGAGGCCACAGGGCCTATGGGCTCTGGTCACTCAAGGAGTCCTGTCACCACATCATCCTGCTGGAACTCTGTGCAATGTGGCTAGCTCTGATATAATTCACTCCTTTTGTCAGGTGTCAGTTCATGCAAGTCCTGGTGGACAACACCATAACCATGTTTTACCTGAACAGGCAGGGTGGCAGACACTCCCTTCCCTTGTGTCGAGAGGTCCTCCATACCTGGACACCCCTGTGTGCATCCTGGTTGCAGATTTCTTAATAATTCATATCACCAGAGTGGACAGTCAGTTGCCAGATGCTCTCAGCCAAGAGGCAGAGACATCACACAAGTGGCCCCTGCATCCGGAGGTGGTGAGCCACTTTTCCTTCTTGTGTGGCACACCTCTGGTAGACCTGTTTGCTTCCTGGGGGAATGCAAAACTGAGGCTGTTTTGTCCCCCAGTCCAGGACACTGATGGGGATGCCTTCTTGAGGCTGTGGACTCAAAGCCTCATGTACATCTTTCCCCATAATCTACAAGGTGGTGATCAAGGCCCGTAAGGACAAGGCATAGATGCTCTTGATAGTTCTGGACTGGCCAAGGCAGTTCTGATGCCCAGATGTCTTCAGCCTCAGCAGCAGACCTTCATTGTGGTCGCCTGTTCACCAGGACATGCTGATCAGACAACATAGGAGGGTTCTACACCTGGACCTTCAGTCCTGCACCTCACAGCCTGGTTCCTGAGTGGCTAGAGTTCCAGACTTTGGGTCTCTTGGAAGATGTGCTCCATATTGTGCAGGACTCCTGAAAAGTGTTGACTCGTCAGTGCTACGCCTTTAAATGGAAAAGGTTTTCAATTTGGTATTGGCAAGGAGTTTGATCCTCTTGCCTTCCCCCTGTGACTAGTATCCTTGAGTACCTCTGGTCCCTTTTCCAGCTGGGGTTGCGAGCAATGAACCTCAAGGTGCACCTGGCAGCCATCTCTGCTTACTGGGTGCAGGCTGGTACATCGGTGGTGGCACAGGAAAAGATGATCGGGTACTTTTTCAAAGACCTGGACCACCTGCCCTCTTCAGTGTGTGAACTACTACCATGTCACCTGCTGGTACTAGCTGTGCTCGTGGGCAAGCCAGTTGAGCCCTTGTACAGATGTGAGATGTCACACGTGTGGAAGGTGGCCTTCTTGGTGGCCATCACGTCAAGCGGAAAGATCAGTGAGCTCCACGCGCTTCGGTTGGGTCTCCATATTTGGTTTTCTACAGGGATAAGGGCATCCTTCATCCCCACCTCAAGTTTCTCCTGAAGACTGTATCAGTGGGTTAAACATTAACTAGATGATGAATCTTCTGGTGCTTTTTACCAGCCCATCTTCAGAGACCAACTGCAGGCTTCATACTCTGGACCTGTGGAGGGCACTCTCTTACTATGTAGAGTGCACAGCTGGAGGTTGGGGTGATTCTTTCCAGCTGTTTGTAAATACTCTAAAGCCACACTCTGGCAGACTGACAGCAAAGCGGATGAATGGCAGTTGGGTCATATCCTGCATCAACCTTTGCTATAGGTTGAATGGTGGGGAGTCTCCTTCAGGGCTTAGGTCTCGTTCCACCAGACATACCACTGTCTCGATGGCTGCTTTCAGGTACATTCTTTATCCAGGACATCTGCAGAGTTGCCACCTGGAAGTCAGCACACATCCTCATCTCCCATTACAGCATAGACAGTGAGTCTTGTCAGGATGCTGAGTTTGAGACCTCGCTTCTCCAATCTCTGTTCACCAAGTAAATGTGCACTCCTTGCTCCCTCCTCCTGGAGAACTGCTGGAAGTCTGCCATTGTGTGGCTGGTGAGCTATAACCACGCCTTTAGAAAAATAGGCTATTCACCTGTAACCATAGATCTTACTTCAAGGGGGCTCTTGCAGTAGGCAACACTGTTGGGACTAAGCCGCCAGGCGCCAGGACTACACAGAAAATTCTAGCTAGCAGTCTGCAATGGGACTGCCCTGATCATCAACGTTGACGTCTGAACTGGCATAAGAAGGCGGTCCCAGCCCCCCTCAGTTCTTTTCCGCCCGCCATCGACCTGCGATCGTCGAATCTTGCGGATCATTGCCAGGTCACCATTTTCTTCAGCTTTCTTTGTTTTCTAGTGATCATAATTTGCTTTTGGCTCCATGTCGTCACTGACTTCCTCTGCGGACGCCCACAAGTCGAAGTGTGCCTGCAGAAAGCAGCTCCCCAAAAAGGACGGTCACACCACATGCATCATTTGCCTAGGCCCATACCATGACACCGAAGCCTGCCAGGCGTTTCAGAAATTCAGTCAGGTCACGCGGAAAAGACGCCAGAAGGTTCTGGAAACCCATCTCCTCCAGCAGAGATTGGCCACCTTGGAAAAGGATATGCAGACTCGGGCCACAACAGGGACTTCTCCAGAAACTCCATCATCCAGGAAGAAACATAAGAAGCACTGGGACCGGGAACAGTCCACTGCTGAGCTGCAGTCACCTCCGGGGGCCGTGGAAGATCCTGAGTCTTCCTCCCATGGGAGGATTGACTTCTACATCCACATCAGCCCTCCATCCTTCTGGGCTGCCTGTGGACAAGTCTCTGGACATTATTTCTGTGGTGGGATGTGCTTGCGTGGGTTCGGAGGATTCTTCCTCTGCCCCGCCGCCACTGCTGTTGCGCAGGCCAGTTCTCCAAAAAGGTCCTGAGCCACATGGCTAGGCCGGTTCCTTGGGTGATGCTTCAACTATCTCCGCCCATCCGGCCTCAGTGTTTTCGCCAGACCCCAGCTTGAGGCCCAGTGATGGTCAGTCAGACTGACGCCTGCTCCTTCTGGCCTGCAGCCTGCATCCATGGGGCCTTCACCCATGGTGCCTTTGGGTCCTCAGCTACCGTCAGTGGTCTCCTTTCAGGATACTCCCCACCAAGTGCCAGCAGGGCCTTCCTCCACCAGTCTCCCATCTGCGGACCCGGCACCGCCTTTGGGTCCTCAGCTGCCACCAGTGGTCTCCTTTCAGGATACTCCCCACCAAGTACCAGCAGGGCCTTCCTCCGCCGGTCTCCAATCTGTGGATCTGGCACTGAGCTGCCCTTCAGAGCCCGCGGGTCCTCCCTGTCTGGATCATGCGTCCCGGGCATCATCACTTCCGGTCACCGCCTTGGTTCACCAGGAGCCGGTCCCTACCTCAGACCCCTCGGAGGTTTTTCCCAATCAACCGCAACAAGCCAGTTCTGATCTCAGGCTACCCCTCAGATCCTTCAGTCTTGGATTTGGACCTATAGTCCACGCTTTCTGGGCATTTGGGCTCATCAGGAGCGGTGTCAGTCCTCATTTACAGCTTCCTGATGCTCTACCCGGTGCTGGGTTGCTCTTTCCACTCGATGCTCCTTTGCCGGACGTCAGCCGACTACAGCGCTCTTCTTACTGTGTGGTGGGCATCCGCCCAAGGACTAGCCCCTACTCAGCAGATGCTTGCACCAGCCTCTTCCTGGCAAGGGACTCCCATTTGTCCAACATAGAGGCTCCTTCTCCTGAAATGGAATGTCACTGCTGCACTCTGTCTCGGACTCTGAGGGATCGTTATATGTTGTCTCAGACTCCCTGGAATCCCCAGTCTCCCCACTGCATTCGCCCCCCGGGGAGATATGGATCAGGGACACTCTTAAGTTCCCTCCAGAGGACCCCTCATTCCTGACGATGATGAAGACAATCTAGGCTTCTCGGATGGCGCTCTGAGGAGTAGGACCCTCAAAGACGCCATCTGGTGAAGCATCTGTGCCTTCTGGAGGTCGAATCAGTGGTTATCCCCCTTTGGTGGTACCACATGACATTTTTTCTACAGTCTGGCAACAGCCAGCAACAGTCCCAGCCATTCCAAAGAAGGCCAACCAACTATATCATGCCCCGGATGGCAATTCCCACTTTGACTCCCACCCCAAGGCTGACCCTTCTTATTATCAGGGGTTCAGGCTGTGTGAGGGGTCCAGTAATTGGGACAATCACCCTCTGGATAGGTAATCCAAACATTTGGACCTTCTGTGGCACAGGGTCTGTGCCTCTTCAACCCTGGCCTTGAGGGCCCAGAACTACCTTGCACATATCCTGATGCATCAACAATCCCTTTTTGGGCAGGTAGAGGATTTGCTTCAGAACATGCCAGAGTCTACTGCTCAGTCTCAGATTGAGCAACTCTTAGGTCCTGCCTCTAACATAGGCTTTCATACCCTCCGTGCCTCATGCAACATGGTGGATGCTGCCGCCACAGCTCGGCCTCTGCCATCTGTATGAGGCATCATGCTTGGCTTCGCCTGACTGACTTTACTCCAGTGGTCCAGGCTTCCATTATGGATGCTCCTTTCTGTGGCCCTTCATTGTTCAGGGAGAACCTACAGGAGTTGCTGTCCTCCCTGCAAGACTCACACCTGCCTTCGGGGCAGTCACCCCAGCGTCCTCCGCTCTCTTGGAATTGGGACAAGCACCAGGCCTCCTCAGTCCCGGCTATCCCAGCTGTTAATGCCCACAGGGCAGAGGTAGAGGCGCTGCTGGCGCCTACCACTTCCACTTAAACCCTGGCGACCCTCTTCCCTCCTTTTTTTGATGGGTTGGAGGACCGGGGAGGAGAAGGAATGGGACAAAGGGGTGCAGCTTCCCCCTTCCCTTTTGTGCCTTCCTGCTCCTTTTGTGTACGCCCTACTAGGGATGTCTCTTTGCAGGGCATTGGCCCAGGATCTTGCCTGGTGAGTAGGTGGCCCAGGCTCCCCTCAGGTAGGGTGAGGTGACACCTTATTTTCTCTTTTATTGTTTCCAGAGGATCAGGTTCTACCTTCCCTCTTCCACGGCTATCGGGCCTTACGCTCCTTTTGGCCCAGCCATTCCAGGCCCATCATTAGGCCTGGATAGGGACACAAGTCTGCCGGCTTCTGGACATTTTCCCTCATCACCCTTCCTTGTCTGTGGGGGATGGCACCATCTTCAACGGAGGATCTTACTTCGAGTGGGAGCTCTTGCAGCAGGCTATTACAATCAGGACTGTGCTGCAGGCACTAGGACCCTCTGGTGAAACTTCTGCCAGCAATACACAGCAGGGACCGCCCTCAACGCCGACCCCACCCCGACGTTGGTCAGGGTACAAGAGGGCGGACCCAGCTCCACCCCAGTTCTTTCCAGCCGCGTTCTGCACGTGAAGAAGAAGGAACAGCTTCTGCTTGCAGTTGCAGCTCAAAACTTGTGGATTTAGTTCTACAATCAAGATTTTACACTTGTTTTCGATGGGTTTTCTCGTCTTAAGGTACCCGACATCAGTCCGCTGCCCGTCAGTTGTTTTTTCCACCTTTTGAGCATTGTTTTCCTCATTCTTATCTCTGTTACCGAGTCCAACATCAGCCGTTGCCTGGCCGAGATCGACGGATGTCTTCTCGGGCGTCGGTATCTCCTGAACACTTAAAAAGTGTGAGTGTGGGAGGCAGATCCCAGCGAAGGACGGCCATTGGCGGTGTGTTTTTTGTCAAGGCCATGACACCGCCAACTGCGCAGATTGCCAGACCTTTACCAGCCGGACCCGCATCCACCGCCTCAAGGCCCTTAAAGCCTATCTGTTGGAGCAGAAGATGGATCTGCACTCCTCGGAGGAGAAGCGAAAAGAGAAAAAGCACCATAGCAAGGACCGTAGTCGGTCCCGACACCGGTCATGGTTGCACTCGCGGCCCTCTCCTAAAAAGGCCCATCCCTCGGGTTCTGGAGAGCTCCCGAAGACTACTCAGGCTAAGACTGGCTCGTCGGGGGAGAAGCCGGCCAAGCCAAAGGTGACCCCGCTAAGGGTCATCGCTAAATCCTTAGAGGTGCCTGCTTCGGCCCCTCCTGCTAAGGCACCGACGTCGCCTGCTAAAGGCGCACCTCTGGAGCCCAAGGACTCTCCGGCACCCCCCAGCAGCACCCTGTCATCAGTACCTACACCGACGCAGGTCGAAGGGGCGAAGGATGCGGAACGGTCGTGGAAGAGCCAACATCCCCGTTGCCCAAGTCCTCCTCCCCTCTGGGCCCTCAGGAGAGCTCTCCTTCATGCCCTGACGTTCCAGAGACTTCCTTCCCGAAACGAGCAGCTGAAATATTCACCAAGGATGAGCTCAAGGATCTTTTTTCCTTTTGGTGGGGGCAGGTCCATAAGCGGTCCTCCCCATCGCCGGCCCAGACACCGGTACGGACCCTGCAGAAAAACCACAGCCAGGAGGTGAGTCTTCCCCGAGGAAGTCGCCGGAGTGCCAGCCTACACCTCCCTCCAGGGCTCATTCCTGCACAGGGTCTCAGGACCACCGACGTCGCTCCCAGGACTCGGGTGACCGATGTCGGTCTAGGTCACGCTCAAGCCCTTCTCACTCGAGGTGAGAATGCTCCGGAAGTCGGTCCTCTGACCGACGTCGGTCCCAGCTCCGTCACCGGTCCAGGGACCGGAGTCGGTCTTCGGACTGACGTCGGTCCCCTAGCTACCGACGTCAGTGAAGGCATGGCCATAGGACAGGGTCAGACTATTCCAAGTCGGATAGTCGATCCTCCTCACCGACGTCTACCTCCTCTTCCTCTCTCAGTCTGAAGCACTCCCCGGGAGAGAAGGACCAGCCTTGCTCGCCTCCGGACGATCCTACTTTTATGGACGTCATGAGGCACATCCAGGCCTCCAAAGAGTGGGACACGGAGGACCTGGATCTGGAACGCAGGAAACTGGCCAAGTACCTGAGGCAAAAGGAGCCAAAGCCTCTGGTTATCCCTCCTTTGGTTG
The DNA here is from genome assembly GCA_016271365.2 of Neoceratodus forsteri. NCBI lineage: Eukaryota > Metazoa > Chordata > Ceratodontiformes > Ceratodontidae > Neoceratodus > Neoceratodus forsteri. The sequence continues at coordinate 589,576,178 of CM028132.1, read as the reverse complement.
ATACATTCTAGGACCTTACCAGAACCACCTGGATGCACCCGGCCTCAATCCCGGCAGTTCCAAAAAAGTCGGACAGGCTGTATAAGGCCCCGAGGGCAGAACCCTTTCTAGTGGAACACCCTCAGGCTGATTCTTCAGTGATCACAGCTGCCCATGACAAGTCCAGGCAACTGAAGCACCTCAGCTTCCAGCCTCCCGACCCGGAGTCTTGTTACTTGGACCAGGTGGGCAAAAAAGTATATGCTGCTTCCACCTGTTCCATCAACTTTCTGATGCATATGGTACAGTACCAGAATGCGCTTTGAGAGAGAGGACTAGAGCTGATGAAGACCATGCCAGACTCTGACCAAAAGGCAGAGCTCCTGGCCCTCATCCAATCGGGCTCAGATGTAGGCTCCCATGTCCTGATAGCCTCGTATGACACTGAAGACACGGCAGCCAGGGCAGCCGCTTCCGGGGTGTGCCTCCGGCGGCATGCCTGGTTGAGAGTCTCGGGCTTTCACCAGGATCTGCAGGCCAGTATCAAGGATTTGCCCTTCCAGGGTACCGTGCTGTTTGGGCAGGAGATGGAGGTCTTGATCTCCTGCCTCCAAGAGTGGGGCAAGTCAATCTGGTCGGTCTGCCAGATGTACCGTGGCGACCAGTGACAACACCTTAGATGGCCTTTTCGTAAGTCCTCAGGCAGTCAAGGTTCAGCCCATGGCAACCAACATGAGCAGAGAGGAGGCTTTCGCAGGAGATCCGGAAACCAGCAATCTGGTGGACCTCCTGCCCGTGGGCCCAAGTCCTCCCAGGCCTCTCTCCCCACTCACGGCTCTGCCCAATGACTCCCACACCCCCCTTCTGCGGGAAGATCCAGGGGAGCCAGTTGGGGTCCGCTTCTCCCTTCATTTCGAAGGGTGGAAGTCAATCACCGCAGACCAGTGAGTCTTGGATATCATCAGGAGAGGACACATGCTGGAGTTCACAGAGTTTCCACCGTACACTCCACCAAAGCTCTCCCATTATCCTTCTTCTCACATCCCACTAATAGAAGGAGAGATCCAGACCCTCTTGCAGAAGACAGCAATAGAGAGGGTCCCCTTGCATCAGCGAGGGCAGGGGTTCTATTCCCACTTAATACTGGTCCCAAAAAAGACTCAGGACATTTGTCCCATTCTGGACCTCAGTCCTCTGAACCTGTTTATCGAGTACAAAAGGTTCAGGATGGTGACTCTTCAAGGACTCCTTCTCTTGCTGCACCAGGGGGACCGGCTCTGCTCTCTCAACATGCAAGATGCATATATGCATATCGGGGTCTTTCCTCCCCACAGGAAGTTTCTAAGGTTCCACTTCCAAGGGGAGCACTTTCAGTTTCGAGTGCTTCCGTTCGGCCTCTCTTCTGCTCTGTGAGTCTTCACCAAGTGCCTAGCAGTGGTGGCTGCAGCTCTAAGGCATATGAGGCACTACGTGTTTCCCTACCTAGACGATTGGCTGCTTACGGCCCCATCAAGAGTAAGCCTTTTAGGAGCTCTCGAAGACACTTATACTCTGTTCTGAGAGCTGGGGATCACCCTGAACTTACAAAAATCATCCCTGGAGCCCAGCCAAAAGCTCGCCTTCATAGGAGCGATCCTGGATTCCATCCAGGGCATGGCCTTCCTTCCGCAGGACAGGGGAGTTTGCCTGCGAGAGATGGCAGAACAGATCTCCACACCTCCTCGAGTTCCGGCTTGGAACTTTTTCAGTTTACTGGGGCACATGGTGGCAGCCATTCCTGTCACTCCCTTGGCCCGCCTCCACATGAGGGTCCTGCAATGGATGCTCAGGGTACAGTGGGACCAGAGCCACAATGATCCAGACTTCCCGGTCAAGATCTCGGAGCTAGTCAGGAGAACTCTGCTTTGGTGGATGGACCCCAGCAATCTAGAGAAAGGGGTCAGCTTTCGTCCGGAGCCACCAGGTCAAACTCTGAAAACAGATGCCTTGGACCTGGGGTGGGCGGCGCACCTGGGTGCTCATCGAACGCAAGGGGTTTGGTCACCCGAGGAACAGTCCCTTCATATCAATGTGCTGGAAATGCGAGAGGTCCTCTACGCCCTACAGGCTTTTCAAGAGGACCTGGTGCCAGGCTCTCTTCTAATTCAGACAGACAACATGGCGGTCGTCTTTTACATCAACAAACAAGGGGCACTCATTCGTATCCTCTTTGCAGGGAGGCGATGAGAGTCTGGTACTGGGCGCTGGAGTGGGGCATTCTGCTGTCCGCAGTGCACATTCCAGGCATCTTCAACGATCTGGCTGACAGCCTCAGCAGGTCGCGTTCCAGCGTGCATGAGTGGGAGCTGCTACAGTCCATGGTGGACCAGCTCTTCGACAGGTGGGGTCTTCCAGAGTTGGACCTGTTTGCGTCACCACGCAATGCCAAACTGCCAATGTTCTGCTTGCGAGAGCACGTGCCTGGAGTTTTCTGGCCAGACACGTTATCCCTTTGCTGGGCAGGGAGGTTTCTCTATGTGTTTCCACCCTTCCCTCTCATTCAGAGAGTGCTGCCCAAGTTACAGGCAGAAGGGGCCTGAATGATCCTAGTGGCCCCCAAATGGCCTCGGCAGATTTGGTTCCCACTACTGCAGCGGTTATCAACAGAACCTCCAATTCCGCTGCCCATATGCTCGCAGCTGATGTCCCAGGACCAAGGGTCGCTGGTCCATCTGGATTTTCGGTCCTTACACCTACATGCTTGGCTCCTTCAGACGTAGCTCAACATAGATACGGGGTTTCCCCGGAAGTGGCGGCAGTCCTAGTGTTGGCAAGAAAGCCCTCTACTCGCTCCGCCTATGCTATGAAGTGGAAGCGTTTTTGTCTTTGGGCATCGCCGCAGTGGTTGAATCCCATCACCTGCCCTGTGAGCTCAGCTTTACAGTACCTCCTCTCCTTGTACGATAAGGGTCTGAGTTACTCCTCTATCAAGGTGCACATGTGGGCAATCTCCGCCTATCATGCTCTCGTGGGAGTTAGAGCGTTGGCACAATTGGATGTAGCCCTCACCTTTCTTAAGGGAATTCTACATATGAGACCGCCCATCTGGGACCCTATCCCACCTTGGGACCTCTTTTCTGTGTTGGAGAAACTCACCCTCCCTCGTTTTGAACCAGCAGCGGATTGTGAGCTGCGTTACCTTTCTTGGAAGGTTTGTTTTTTGGTTGCTGTTACCTCAGCTCGAAGGGTTTCCAAGCTTCAGGCTCTGATGTGTAAAGAGCCCTATTTGTTTTTTCACAGGGAAAGGGTTTCCATCAGAATGAATCCTAAGTTTCTTCAAAGTGGTCTCAGAATTGACCCTCAACCAGTCGGTTGACCTTCCTGTTTATTTTCCTTCCCCTTCCAATAGAGGTGAGGCTCTCCTCCACACATTGGATGTCCACAGGACTTTGAGGTACTACCTCAAAAGGACGGCTCAGCACCGTCAATCGGAGCAACTCTTTGTGGCATTTGCATCACATTGCTTGGGTCAACCAGTGTCCAAGCAAACTATCTCTAAATGGATAGTTCGTTGTATCTCATTTTGTTACGAGAAACACAATAAACCCCTACCGGGCCCGGTTAGGGGTCACTCCTCCACAGGAGTGCCAGCTTCTTTCACCGCCCTGTGAAATGTCGCCATAAAAGACATTTGTGTGGCTGCAACCTGGAACTCGGTGCATACCTTCATCAAGCATTACAGCTTGCATATCGTCTCCAGATGCCGAGCTGGCTTCGGCCTAGCCATATTACAAGGGCTTTTGTCATAAGGCCTCTGGAGTCAGCATATTCCACCTCCCGGGGTCGTCTACCTCCTTGTTGTGGGACTGCTTGGGACTCAGTCCTGATTGTAATAGCCTGCTGCAAGAGCTCCAACTCGAAGTAAGATAGTACAGTTCACGTAAGAACCACCGAACAGCAGACCATGAGAGGAGCCTTGTAGCAGGCAGTACTCCCACCCGCCTTCCCTCGAGGTGTGCAGATCCATTTTCGTTTTCTTCTCCAGTTCTCTTCATAGTAGGCTTTGTCTTCTCCTCTTGTCAGGCCTTCTTCTGGGTCTTGGCGAGAGAACTGAGGTGGAGCTGGGTCCGCCCCCTCTTGTACCCCGACCGATGGGGCGGGGCCAGCGTCAGGGGCGGTTCCTGCTGTGTATTGCTGGCAGAAGTTTCACTGGAGGGTCCTAGTGCCTGCGGCATAGTCCTGATTGTAATAGCCTGCTGCAAGAGCTCCTCTCGAAGATCTACTGTTACGGAAAGTTCTTACATAACTGTACTTTAGGGCTGGAGTGAGCGTCCCTGATCCTCCCAGTGTGCCTAGGCAGGGTGTTCTTTTCCTCGGTGTTCCTCCCGGCCTTTCTAAAGGTCCACCAGTTTTCTTGAGAACTGTGGTGGGGCTCGATGTCACCCCCCTCTTATCGTCTCTGTCAGGGTGGCATGACTCAGTTCTGCAGTGGTGGGCTTCTACCACTCCTCGAGTGTGAGGAAGTGGTCGCTCCTGGCACAAGCTGAGGGGTTTCCTGCATTCTCTTGTTCCTATGGTGGTCACTTTCTTTCTGGGCAGTGACACTCTTCGTCAGGGGCATGCCTGATGCCTGCTTATTTGGATACCTACAGAACGCCTTTTTTTTCAGGACAGTTCATCAGGGCTTGCGGACCAAGGGTCCTTCGTTTCACCCTTGGTCAACTCTTCCATACCTGGACAGGGTTCCTTTGGGTTTCTCCGGTTGCTGCTCAATATAGAGAGCTTAGTGCGCTCACGGAGCTTTACTATCTCTGGCCTCTTTGGGTGTGCCTAAGGCAGAGCAGGTGGTAAGCAAGGGCCCTAGGACCTCTTTGAAATAAGGGGCACCTAGCTCAGGTCCTCTTCCCTTCAGACTGGCCGATTTATGCCTTCATCCCTAGGGTTAGGTTTTCACACGTCGGCCTTCCATTGCAGTTCCGCAGCAGGCGGCCTGTTCAAGCCCCTGGATTTTAGGGGTGGGGAGTACTCTCTACACGACCCCTCCCCATGTCCATTTGTGACAGCTTGTTGCCCTGTCCCAATCAAGCATTGTGGGGTGGCACTGTAGGTGGGCTCCAGCTCTCACTTCACGATTATGTCTCCATGTTGCCCTGCATTTGGCGGACAACAGCAAGACTCTACTTCTTCAGGCCTAGTGTCGGTCCTTGTTACTCTTGCCTGGGTCCTTCCTATTAGTCCTTACAGGGCAACGGTCTGACCTTTAGGCTTTCACCATTCCCCAGGACCTCCCCTCTTCCCCCTACTTTCCCCTATGAGGGATGGGACCCGAGGGTTTTTTTTGGGTGTCCATCTTTCAGAGGGAATTGAGAGGAGCATTTCTAGGAATGTGTATATGATGTTCTATCCACACTTATGACGGTGTCCTTTCCCTTTAAGAGTGTGCAGGAAAGTCTTCAAGCTGGCTTCTCCCCCCAGCCAGGTGGTCACTCCCTCGGCTCTGCCCCATGATGCGATATCTTCCTTTCTGCTGGAAGAAGCAGGTTCCCTCCTTACCGCTTCCATGTTGAGTAGGCCCTCATGCTTAAATCTCTGGATTTACTTACAAAACTTTAAAACTCTTAATGAGTTCTGCCTTTGGCTCGATCTCCGATCACGACCGTTATGGACAATAAGTCTGTTCCCGGGTTTTGCCGGTGCCCATGCAGGCAGAAGATGTCCAGGACCGACCCGCACGTGTGTCTACTGCCTGGGGCACGAACAAGATCCCCAGGCCTGCAACTTTTGTCATGCCTTTCACCCGACCATTCTGGAGGACCATCTCGCTCATCTTAAACTGGGCCGCCTGGTGTATTGGAACCTGCCGGTCAAATCCAAGGACACCCATTGGGTGGTCTCCATGGCTGTGGGGTCCGCTAAACAGCATGCAGCATTTGAGGAGGAGGGAGGCCGAGGTCACAGCTTGCTCCTCTTTGGCTTCTGCCTTCATGCCCCTCCAGCTGGGCTCGACTTTCGTGGGGTCCTTCAAAGAATTGTGTCAGTCCCTGCTGACCTTCGGTCAGGGACCCTCTGGGCACAAATCTAAATCTAAAAAAAAAAAAGTCCAAAAAGAAAAAGATAGGACTCACCATTGTTTGTGGGATCAGGAATGCTGTCGGTTGAGAGCTTCTGATTCCAGCTCTTCTCTGGATCCGACTTTGGTTGAATCCTTGGCCCAGGCTGTTGTCTCCATGGTAACCCCATCGGGCCAGTTGGTTGAGGTCCCAGCCAAGATTTTTCTCGAACCAACCGACCAGTTGTCATGTGAAGAGGCCGATACTTCCTTGTCCAGGACTCCGGTCCTGACTCAAACCATTGGAGGGATGGATCAGTCTGCTGACCTGACCCGCCACCTCTGGTAGAAGACCAAGACCCGGAGGAGCCTCGGTGCTCGCAGACTCCCTCTGAGCCCGGCCGCCAGTCCCCCTGGCAGTCGAGGTCTCAGTCTTCCTCCCGTGGGTCAAGCTAGCCCTGCCAACACTGGCGCTCCCGTTCTCAGCACCATGGGAAGCGGTGCCATCGCTACTCATTATCTTCATCCTCCTTGGGTGAGGAGAAGCTTTGATGCAAGTTGCATTGACGCTATGAGGATTTGATGTGGCAATACTTGGTGCTTACTGGCATCAAGCCGACTCTGGCTTCTAAGGCGACAATCACCTGGAAGGCTGACACTGTCTCCATCAATGGAGCTGACCAAAATTATTCTGGCTCGGCCGCCCCCGGCGTCTTCGCTGATAGTGGTGGAACCGCCACCTAAACAGCCACCGACCAACACTCTAAGGAGTCTTCGCCATCTAAAGGGCTTCCCTATCATCTATCAGTCACCCCGACCATCCACAGAGGGTCACTGGGGATTCAGACAGTCGACCACTCTTTAAAGATTCCTTGGAGACTGAGGGATCCTTCCTGCACTCCCATCCGGTCAACAAAGAGTCGGTGGACAAAGGTCCATCATCCTTCATGGGCCTTCTCCACCTGATCTCTGAGTTAATGGGAATAAAAATGGAGCCAGTCCAGAAGTGGACTAGTTACCCATTGACTGAGATCCTTGACTGAGGAGATGCCCTGACAGAGGCTTTTCTGGTGGCAGAAGCCATTCTTGGCCTGCCCTGGAGCTTTGGCAGTGCCCCACTTCATACCCTGTGCCTTCTGCCTGGATGGTCTGCAAATACTTGGTACCCACCGGCTCCCTCTTGGGATTCACAGAGCACCCATCAGCCAAGAGATTGGTGGCAGACTCTGTGTTTAGGCACTCCTGCAACACTGGGAATGTTGAGAAGCCACCTGACAAAGAGTCTGAGAAGTTGGACCATGTGGCTAAGGAAGTCTACACTGCCTGTTCACTTGGTCTCCGCCAGGTGAGCTCGTCCCTCCTCATGGCCCAGTTCTCTCATGCCCTGCTGGGCACCCTGGATGAGGTGGTTCCTCATCTGCCAGCAGAGCTTCAGACCACGGTCAAACAGGTCCGGGACCCAGGCTGGGCTGTAGCCAAACAGCTCCAGACAGCCATGGACACTGGGGACTCCTGTGCCTGCTCTATGGTGACCTGAGTGGCCATGCACCGCAGGGATTGGCTGAGGATCTTGACCTTCATGGCAGACACTCAGCACAAGCTGGCAGCAGATGCCCCTTTCCTGGGCACCGACCTGTTCAGTCCGAGGTCAAGGGCCACCTCACCCATATTGAGAAGACCAGTGCCACCTTGGACTACATAACATCTGCCCAGAAGAACCCTAAGGGCTCCAAGCAGCAGCAGCAGAAGAGGAAGCCCTTTTGGTCTACCTCCACTCCTGTGGCCAAACCCGCCCAGCCCCAGGCTGGCCAGCAAGCTCAGGCATGGTGACCTCGGCCCAAGTCGGTGGCCTCATCCATCCACAAGCCTGGAGGGAGAGGCTCCGATGGTGCCTCAACCAGGCCCTCCTCCTCCTCCTGCCCAATTATGGGATGAGGGGTGCCTCCCTCATGCCCATCACACCTCCCTTGGGTCCTCCTGTGGGGGGCTGGCTCCACCACTTCCTTTCTGCTTGGTCCACTGTCAAAACAGACAGGTGAGTTCTCAAAGTGGTGGGTCAGAGTCTGCCTCTGGAATTCAAGCAGTACCCTCCTTGCTGAGCCGTTCCCCACCAGAGGACTTTCCACAGACTGGTTCCTGGTTCCACAGACATGTTGTCAGCTCTAAGAGCCAACATAACCCAGCTCCTCTACAAGCCATGGTTCCTGTTGTGGATCCTCTGGAACACCCAGGGTTTGTCTCCAGGTACTTTTTGGTGCCAAATCAGATGGGGGGACTGGCGCCCCATTCTAGATCTGCACGACCTGAACAAATTTCTCCGGTCATGCACCTTCAGGATGATAACTCTGTCTCAGATCATATCACCTCTAGAGCAAAACGTGGTTTTGCTCCCTGGATCTTCAGGACGCATTCTTCCACATCCTGATCCGTCTGTCTCATCGAAGGTTCCTCTGCGTCTGAGCAGAGGGAACCCTCTATGAGTTCCAGGCCATGCCAGTTGGCCTCTCCTCAACCCCCAGGGTCTTCACCAAGTGCACTGCAGTGGTGGCGGCTTATCTGAAGTGCTGAGGGGACCAGGTTTACCCCTTCCTGGATGACTGGCTGATCGCAGGTCCCTCCAGACAGGAGGTGGAGCGGTCCATAGATGAGGCCCTCCAGACCTGCATCTCCCTTTGCCTCCTTCATCAGGGCGGAGCTCAACTCTTGCAGAGCCAGAGCCCGGCTCCCGTCAGACAGGGCGGAGGCTGTCTTCTCCTTTGCCTGTTCATTTCAGGTTGGGCAATTGCGCCCTGCCTGGGACTTTCTGTGCCTGCTGGGCTACATTGCAGCCTGCACCAGCATGGTCCATTTTGCCAGCTGGAAAATGTGCTCCCTGCAGTGGGAGCTGACCAGCCAGTAGCCTCAGTGCAAGGGTCATTTCGACCAGCTGGTCACTGTGACCCAGCTGATGTGGGACGCCATCCAGTGGTGGTTAGTCCCAGCGCATCTGCAGGGAGGGATCCCGTTTGTTGACCGATGCCTCTCTCATGGACTGGGGTGCCCACATGGGGGAACAGAGTCCATGGGCTCTGGACCCCTGAGAAGTCCTGATGCCACATCAACCTGCTGGAGCTCCAGGCAGTTCGGCTAGCGCTGACAGCATTCGCACCACACATCCGGGGCCAAGTGGTCCAGGTCCAGATGGACAACACCACGACTATGTACTACCTCAATAAACAGTGGGATGCACTCCCTGCACCTATGCAGGGAAGCTGTCCGTGTTTGGACCCTCGTGCGCAGCCTTGAAGTGGATCTCCTAGCCATCCATGTGGCAGGCGCCTCCAATGAGTTGGCGGACACTGTCAGCTGGGTGGGAGAGGCATCTCACGAGTGGTCCCTCCAACCAGAGGTAGTGCACAGCCTGTTCTGCCAGTGGAGCTCCCCAAATGTGGACTGATACGCCCCAGGGAGAAGCAAAGCTGAGGCTGTATTGTGCACGCCCCCCTCATCAGGGAATGCTGCAGGGGGATGCCGTCTCAAGGCCCTGGACTCCAGGCTTCTTCTGTGCCTTTCCTCCAGTTCCCTTGATCCACATGGTGCTCCTCAACGCCAGGAGAGACAAGGCACAGGTGATCCTAGTGGCTCCGGACTGGCCACGCCAGTTCTGGTACCCTGATCTCCTGAACCTCAGCAGCATGCTCCTGAAGCATCTTCCTCTATGGCCAGACCTGCTTTCCATCTATCAGGGGAAGGCACTCCACCTGGACCTTCAGTCCCTGCACCTGACAGCCTGGTTCCTGAGTGGCTCAAGTTCCAGGCTTTGGGTCTCTCTGAAGCTGCTTACCCTAGTGTCATAGTAATGTGTCAGCAGAAAAGGACCATCCTGGCCCATACCGTCTGCCCATCTCCCCTCCCTACTTATCACCAGTGCACAAGGAGCCTATCCTCTGTCTTCTGACCAACTCCCTATGTCTATTCCACGCTGTCGAATCCCTCCAACGTTTTGACACCTACCACCTCCTCGGGTAATCTGTTCCAGGGTTCAACCACCCTTTCAGTGAAATAACACACCCTTACATTACCTTTAAATCTTCCTTCTTCCAATCTTAAAGTATGACCTCTTGTTTTAATTCTGACTTTCCTTTTAAATAGACTTCCTTTCCTCACTATTTATCCCCTTCATGTACTTGAATGTCTCTATCATGTCTTCTCTCTCCCTCTCTTCTAAACTCCAGCGGATACAGATATAATTCTCTCAATCTTGTCTCATATGGTTTCCCTTGCATACTCTGCACCATCTTTGTTGCCCTTCTCTGAACCTTTACTATTACATCTATGTTCTTTCTTAAATGAGGCCTCCAGAACTGTACCCCATACTCCAGATGCGGTCTAATCATGGTGGCATCAGCATCTCCCTCTTCCTACTAGTTATGGCCCTTCCTATGCACACCATCATTCTATTAGCTTTGCCAACCGCCTTACTACATTGGTCATGTACCCTAAGGTTGTTTGATATTATAATCCCCAGATCCCTTTCCTGTTCTGTTTGCTTTATCTGCTCTCCACCCAGTGAGTACTTGGCCAGCCAATGTTTTCGCTGTATATGCATCACCGCATCTTCTTTGTCTTCACCGTTGTGGAGGCATCCCAGAAGGAGTCGATCAGGAACTGCTATGCCTTCAAATGGAAGAGATTCTCCATTTAGTGTCAGGACAAGGGGTTGGGCCCTTTGTCCTGGCCAGTGGATAGCATTCTTGATTATCTATGGTCCCTCTCTCAGTCGGGCCTTTGGTCGAGGACCCTTAAGGTACATCTGGCAGCCATCTCTTCTTACCGGGCATAGGCCAGTCAGCAGTCAGAGGTGCAGGAGAAGGTGGTCTTGCGCTTTTTCAAGGGCCTTGACCACATTTCCCCTCCGATGTGTGAACCACAGCCACCGTAGGACTTGTTGCTGGTTTTGGCAAAGCTCATGGGCAAGCCATTCGAACCGATGCACAGGTGTGACATGTCTCACCTGTCGGGGAAGACCGCCTTCCTGGTGGCTATCACATCAGCCAGAAGGATCAGTGAGTGCCAGGTGCTTTAAGTGGAGTCTCCTTACCTGGTCTTCCACAGGGACAAGGTTGTCCAGCGCCCCAACCTGAAGTTCCTCCCAAAGGTTGTGTCAGATTTTCACCTTAACCAGGTGATTAATCTCCCGGTGTACCTCACCAATCACACCTCGGAGGCCAAGCACAGGCTCCATACTCTGAACGTGAGGTGAGCACTCACTTATTATAAAGAGCGCATGGTTGGCGTTCAGGGAGAGGTTCACCAGCTGTTTGTCACTTACGCTGAAGCCACACCTGGCAGACCTGCAGCCAAGTGGACGATCGGCAGGTGGATCACATCCTGCATTGATCTCTGCTATAGGTTGGTGTGTAGGGATCTTCCCGGAGGGATAAGCACTCATTCCACCTGTCATACCGCTGGCTGCTTCTAGGGATGTCCCTATCCAGGAAATCTGCAGGGCTGCTACCTGGAAGTCAGCACACACCTTCATTTCCCATTACCACATTGACCTAGAGTCATGCCGGGATTCTGGTTTTGGGGCCTCAGTTCTCCAATCTGTTCCCTACGTAGGGGGTGTGTGCCTTGCCTCTATCCTCCCGGAGAACTGCTAGGAGTCTGCCAGAACTGTGGATAGAACATCATATACACATTCGTAGAAAAAACAGGTTACTCACCTAAGATAATAGTAGCCATTACCAGTTTTGGGCCCTCCCGTTCGGACTCTTGTCCGCCCCAAGGGTCTTCACCAAATGCCTAGTGGTGGTGGCAGTGGCATTACGCAGGGAGGGACACTTCGTCTTTCCTTATCTAGACAACTGGCTCATCAAAGCAGCCTCCAAGTCTTCCCTACTTTCTTCCCTGCATGCGACCTTCACCCTATTTCAAACTCAGGGAATAGCGGTCAGTTAGCCCAAATCTCACCCAGAACCGACTCAGAGACTCCAATATATCGGAGCCATCCTGGACACGACGTCAGGAAGAACATATCTTCAAATGGACAGACAAGAAAAAATCTGGTCTCTCACTTCCCGTTTCCAATGGGAACAGTCCATATCAGTCAGGCAAATATTATGCCTTTTAGGGCACCTAGCTGCAGCCATCCCTATTGTGGTCCAGGCACACCTACACATGAGGCCGGTCCAATGGATCCTACAAAAACAATGGAATCAAAAATCAGGGGATTTTGAGGACCACATTCAGGTCACCCCCACCCTCTGCACTGCCCTCAACTGGTGGACCCATTGCGCCAACCTCTCTCACGGTATGCCTTTCCAGTCCCCACCACTCTAACAGACGTTGACTACCGACGCCTCCCCAGAAGGTTGGGGTGCGCACCTCGGCCCTTACAAAACTCAAGGCCAGTGGACCCCAGACTCCGTCCATCTCCACATCAGCTTATTGGAAATGAGAGCAGTACACTTCACCCTCCAGGCATTCTGCCCTTATCTAACTCCAGGACCTCTCCTAATTCACTTGGACAACACCTCAGTTGTATATTACCTGAACAAACAAGGAGGAATGAAGTCCCTCAGCCTCTGCAAGGAGACACTGAAAGTCTGGGGAGAGGCTCTGCAGCAACAATTGACAATGACAGCCATACATCTACCTGGTCATCACAACACCCTGGCGGACTTTCTCAGTCACCACTCTTCCACTCATGAGTGGACTCTCTATCGCGAAGTTCTGCAGGACATTTTTCAGATGGGGGGGACCCACAACTAGACCTCTTTGCATCCTCAGATACTCACCATCTCCCCAGATATTGTACCATTATCCAGAACACAGAGGGACGGTCTGTCGATGCCCTGTCCCAACCATGGACAGGACTCTTCTTATATGCTTCCCCCTTCCCCCTCCTACTACATACCCTACTGAAGCTACAGCTGGAACCAGCCACCATGCTTCTAGTACCCCCTTTGTGGCCTCATCAAGTCTGGTACCCACTCCTACAACAATTTTCTGTTGCGGAACCCTCCCGACTGCCCATCAGACTGGACCTTTTGACACAGGATCGGGGCACTCTACTCCACCCCAGCCTGAAATCCCTACACCTTCATGCCTGGCTCCTGAAGATGCTTTCATAGCCCTGCTCCAGGTTCCTTTCCAGTGGCTAATATTTTACTGGCTTCCAGTAAAACATCCACCAGACAAACCTACAATGCCAAATGGAAGCATTTCTCCATCTGGGCCTCCTTGAAATCTTTGGACCCCTTTTCATGTCCTTTGACTACGGTCTTAGACTACCTATCATTGCTCGCCTCATTAGGCTTGAGCTATTCCTCTTTAAAGTACATCTGGGCCCAGATATTCAAAAGAGTTGAGCCATGCGCAATAGGGTTGCACCTGCGTAAGTCCAAAATTGCGCCATTCTGCGATATTCAGCAGGAGGCAGTTTGCTCCAAAATCATGCTGAGCAACAAGCGCAATGATAATGAAGGCATGCACAACCGAAGGGGAGGAACCATGCATAAATAAACGATGTGATATTCAGCGACTTGCGCCATCTGCGCAATAGAAGCAAGTGGAAGTTGTGCCATAGCGGAAATGAGCAAAATAAAAAGAAGCAAGGGAGAGGCGCAAGAACGCACAGAGAAGCCACATGAGGCAGAACCATAGGCAGACAGACAGGGCAGGAGGCACAAACAGGGCAGGCCAGGGAAAGGGCACTCTGAACAGCCAGGCACAGGGAAGGTGTGGGGAGCTACAGCTACTGCAGAAGGAGTGCCACAGGCACAGAGGCCAGCACAGGCAGGTGTTCCTGGTGCAGGGAAGTAGCAGCAGGACAGCAGTGGAATAAAGCAACAGCTGCCACGGGGGACACAAGCCAGGGACATGGCCAGTGCCACCTTCCAGATGGAGGCCATTATGAGGGGGGGAGAAGGCAGGCGGCAGGGGGGCATGGCCGTGGAAGGGCCCGTCGGCGGTATGCCCCCAACAGGCAGTACCAAGCCTGCACCAGCTTTGAGCTGTACACTGATACTGAGATTGTGGGCTGGTACTGCCTGAATAGGGCAATTCTGAGGCAGCTCTGTGAGCTGTGCAGTGATGTGATGCAGGCACCCACACGACGGAGCCATGCCCTGTCAGTGGAGACTAAGGTAACAGCCTGCATGTGCTTGCTCGCCACGGGTACCTTCCAGAGATGAACTGGGGACACCACAGGCATAACCTAGTCGGCCACGTCACGCCACCTCACCCAATTCCTCAGTGCACTGCTGCCACATGCTACGGAGTACATCCATTTCCCCAGCACAGTGGTGGAGCGCACAGCAAATATACAGGAGTTTCACAGGGTAGCACATATGCCTGGCATGCTAGGGGCAATAGACTGCACCCATGTGGCCATATGCACACCACCTGGCCCCGAGAGGGCCGCATACATAAATTGCAAGGGCTATGCCAGCATCAACTGCCAGGTGGTGTGTGATGCCAGGGGGCGCATAATCAATGTCTGTGCCATGCACCCTGGGGAGAACACGATTGTTCATCTGGTACCAGTCGGCACTGTGCCACAGATTCAAGAGTGGGGACATCCCGCTGGACACCTAGTGGGTGAGTATGCAAACCACATGGACAACCATAGGGCCTGGGGTTGGGGGGGCATGGCCAGAGGTGACATGGGTAGTGGCCTACATGGCCTGGGGCAGGGCTGATGCTGATCACCAAACTAACCTCTGCCCTCTACACACAGGTGACAGTGGATACCCACTCCGTCCCTGGCTGCTCACACCCTACCAGTGGCCCACGACCCTATCGCAGCAACGCTACAATGAGGCACACGCCACCACACGTAATGTCATTGAGCGGGTGTTCGGGATGCTGAAGGCACATTTCCGTTGCCTGGACACCTCTGGCGGTGCCCTACAGTACAGCTCCTCAAAGGCCTGTGGGCTATTCCTGGCCTGTTGCATCCTGCACAACATGGCCAATGAATATGGGATAGCCGTACAGGTCGAAGAGGGAGACAGAGATGGGGACGCCAGTGATGATGGTGATGGGCAGCCCCCCCTTGGCCGATGGGACCCCCGACTGATTCGGCTGGCACAGCTGCACTGGTACACCATCACGGAGGAGCACTTCAGCCAACCCAGGTAAGTCATGGGGCCATGTGCAACCACCAGTTGCTAAGGCACAACCCACAAACATGCATGGACACACACCAGGGGTGCATGCCGTCAAGGTAAGTGGCAGGGCACAGAAGCACACACACAACCAGGGATGGGTGAGGATTAACATGCCATGCGGATGGACACGCACACACACAACGCACCAAACATGCACAGAGGGCAGGAGGCACACTGACCCAGAACGCCAGCCCTAGCAACACACATGTCCACAGGCCACCCCGCCCACTGCCTGTCCATGTGCGTGTGTCAGATGTTGAGCACCATTGCACATTGGTGTACAGCACAATGCAGGCATCATCATGCACACGCAACTGCGAACAGCAGCTGGGAGGGTGTGCAGGTGGACTGTGTGTCCATGTGCAGGGCCGGGTACCCACCCGTGCACTGCCCACTAAAACACACAATGCACACAGGGCAGCACCAGACAGTAGCAGCGCTGGGAGACAGGTCATTCATATGACACAGTGCCCCAGCCACCACGGATGCATGGGTGGCCCAGCTGAGACCCGCCAGCACTGACAGGCTGACCACTGGCCTCATGGGGTGGCACTGATGGTCCCCCAGGGGTTCCACTGCGTGACCATGACCATGCTCGCGCAGGGGTCTGCAGCACACCAAACATGCCTGTGCCAGGAGTGCTCAGGATGCCCACAGCTGAACCCGGTGTTGACAGGGTGAGAGTCACACGATGCCGGGAACAGGGGGTGGATAATGCACTGCGTGGTGTCCGCGATGCATGGGCACCTGACTGTGTGCCCATTGTGGCCATGACAGCAGTGAATGCCTGTGCATGCCTGTCAATGGTAGCAGTCACATCCTCCCACAAATGGTCCATCCCTGCCAGGATCAGTGTGGTGTCCCTGCTGTGATGCTTCTCTGCCCGCTCCAGAGCCACACGCAGTGCATCCACAGATGTCACAAGCTGCATCTGCTGCTGGACTGATGCTTGCAGTAGGCGGGTGTGCTCGTCCAAGAGGTCATCAGCCTCCTCGGCATCCTGTCCCTCAGGGTGTGCACGGCACCCATGATCAGCACCCCTTGAGGGTGGGTGCTGTGCACCAGGACCAGGTCTGGGCATGTCCACAGGTGGTGCACAGACGCCACCGCTGAACCCTGTACCCCCAAGCCCATTGGGCGACTGCTGATGCTGCCCCTCCGGCTGCTGCTCCCCAGGGCTCAGTGGTGCCGCTGCAGTGGCCGCAACAGTCCCACTGTCCTGAACAGACACCAGTGCTGCCCCACTGGTGCTGACAGGCACAGGCTGGAACTGTGCTGACACACAGGCCTCCATGGCAGCACCACCCACAGCCATGGGTGCGAATTTCCCTGCTGTTTGGCCATCCCGTGGCACACACGTGTCACTGCCCATGACGGTAGTGTCATCATCACCGGTGATGGACTCTGCACCGGCCACAGTCACAGCATGCTGGCATCTGTGGACGCCAGCATGCTGGGACACAGGCAGGGCTTCCTCCACACCTGTTACAACAACATCAGTGTGGACAGCCAGGCGGCCCCACTGTCGCAATGCTCCACGTATACCTGTGGAGGTGGATGGTCCCTCCTCCAACTCCAGCTGACTGTCCTCAGTGGACAGGCCCATCACCGCTGACCCATGCAGATGCTCAGGATCTGTAAGGAAAGCAAAGTCGCGTTACTGCGTGTGACCTGCCCTGCCCCCCCCCATAGACAGACCATGACTTACCATGCAGTGATGGCCACCACCCGTCTGGAAGCCACCACCCGGAACACCCTCAATGGCACTGCGCTGCATGCTTCCAGCAAGCCTCTCCTCCTGTGGGGTCAGCTGTACCACCTCCGGCTGTCCCCCACCTGTTGCAGCACGTGCTGCCCTGATGGCAGCCACCTTCTCCTTTATCCTCCTCCTGTCCATGCCCATCTTTTCTTACTCTCCTGCCCGAGCGCTGGTGGCTGCCATGCAGGTTCACAGCAGTGCCACCTCCTCCCATGCAGCATCATGGGCTGGGTGTTCCCGCTGTCCACTGAGAAGTGGCTCCTGATCCAGGTAGACCTCGAGCAGGGCCTCGGTTTCGGCCTTTGTAAAGTTAGGCCTCCTCCTCCTCCCACCACTGTGTTCCTCCTCTCCAACAACCCTCTGGTCATTATGTAGCCTGTAAGAATGGCAGTTGTTACCTGTGACTGTGCAGTCCCATGCATGTCCCTAAATCCACAGTCCACACTCCCAAACAGCATGCAACTCACCAATAGACTGCAGTAACCGACTATGGCCACTGCAGCACAATGTCGCACTTTTATAGCGCAACCCATGCAAATGAGGCGAGGAGCAACTTTAAGTAGATGCAAATTGCAGTGCTGCGTGATTGAATGGCTGATTAGATGATTTGCATATGACGGCTGAATAGCGCGCTGTTGCACTTTGCGCAATTGTGTTGAATGTGCTGAGCCAATGGCGCAGTTCTGTGACATGCATAGTACACACCTCACTGTGCATGCCCGGGTTGCTGACGCAGGCGTCTGCCGCACTGATGACATGCTGTGCATGGTAGGCAATGCAGGGCATGGCCACCATTGTGCCAGTGGCGCTATAGCGATGGTCACTACATGGTGCTGTGGCACTGGGCCATCATAGGCACAATGGGCCAACTGCGCGGTAGGCCGCTATGGCGCTGGCACACAGGCAGCCAATCGCGCTACACGCATTGTGTTCCAATGGCACTGTGCATGTCCATGCAGAGACCCATGACCCTGTGCCTGACCTTTTTTGCCCCTAAGCCATCGTCGGCGCGTTAATACCTCTATCGCGCTGTTCGGTAACGGCGATGAAATAACGGCTGAGCACTGCAGCATCTGCGTGGGGAGCTGCGTGCGAAGAGCCATATTGCCAACTAGAAGAGAGATGGCACAGAAGGGCAGCCCAGTGGTCTGCGATTGAATTAGCTAATCTAGTGGCCATTGTGGAGCCACAGCATGGGCCTCTCTTGGAGGCCCTGGACAGGGCCAGGACCCAGGTGTGGCAGGAGTGGCCACTGCCCTGGAGGAGGCCACTGGACAGGGAGTAGTGCTTGAGCAGTGCAGGCACCGATACAGGGACCTGCGGAGGAGGGAGTTGGAGCTACTGGCATGCCTGCGGGCACGTGCCAGGAGGGGCACGGTGCCACAGCCAGGTAGGGGTTCCGTCAACACACTTTTATCGTCCATTTGGGTAACAGTGTTGTATGTGTCCAGCACATAGGGGAGGGACCATCTGGGGTTGGCTGTGGTGGTGTTCACAGGGTGTGGGGTGGGTGGGTCTGGCTGGGTGGGAGGGCACACACCTGGGGGCAGGGGACTTTGCTTCAGGATTGTACTGATGTTCCTCTCTTCTTGTTTGCCCCACAGGCCTGGAGGAATGCCACCGTGCGAGGGAGGAGCGGCGGCGGGAGGAAGATGGTGCAGCCAGGCGGGGCAAGGGCCATCACCACCCACCTGACCGGCCCGATGAGGGTGAGTGCCATACATTCATGATTACTATTGCATGCTGTGTGACAGGGTGGGCAGCGGGGCATGGCCACCATTCATTGACACCACTGCCATGCACGCAACTTGTTACAGTCAACACTGTCCAGTGGCAATGCATGTCTGGGAGTGCGTCAATGGTGGTCCATGCGTGCACCAGGTGCATGGTTGTGCCACTGCCTTTGCACCACATAGCCATGTCACTAAACGGCCACGGTGGTGCTGTGCGTGACTTGGCCGGTGTGTGCGTGCAGCGTTCCACATGGCTGTATGTGCCTGGGTGGGCAGATCCTGTGGACGTGATCACTGCGGGTGGTCACATACCATCACAGTGGTATGTCCCATGGCCGTATGCCATGCACAGTGGGCAGGCTGTATGGGGTTGTGCATTCACACCTATTGACTGTGCTCTCTTGTCCTAGGTACCCGCCATCTTCGTGAGATACGGGAGGCACTGTGGGAGATATTGGTGGTGGCACGGGCATCGCTGGACATCCTGCAACGCATCGATGAGACAGGGGTACTGAGGAGGCACAGGGCCCGGAGGAGCCAGAGTGGGGAGAGGTGCTCCCGCTGAGATGGATTGCTCCAGTATTCCCCTACCCCCATGGACACACCCTCACACCCCTCCTTCCCCATCCAATTTGTCCACCCCTGCCCTCTTCCCACCCCCACCTTGTTTGTGGCCCCCCCAACATTGTATATAGTTCCTATGTTATATTGTATATAGTTCTTGTATTATTGTATATAGTTGATTGTTATATATCTTTTCAATACATTTAATTTTGATATGAATACTGTTGTGGTCTCTGATTTGCAGCGGGCTATAGGTGCTCAGCTGCAGTGGTGTGCATGGCGTTAGGGGTGGTGCGGTCATGGGTGTGTGTGTGTGTCTGTGTGGAGGTGACTATGGTGTGGGGGTAGCTATCAGTCAGTCTCTGTGGTGTGTGTGTTGTTCCCTGTGCACTGGATGACTGTGTGCAGTGGTACATGGTGCATGCTCTGTGTTCATGGCGCACCCATTGGCCCGTTCATTGCCTGTGCAGCTGACACACATGCATGTCTGTGACCTGCACAGTCTGCTGGCATGTCAGTGGTGGCAGTCCCTGCAGGGCAGCCACTGTACCCATCACATTTCTGGGTTGCCTCCTGTCACTGGTGTGGTGCATGCCTGCCTCGGGTGGCACTGTGGGCACCACAGTCATTGTCCCACCCCCATGCTGTGCCTTGTGTGTGTTGCAGGGCATGTGCCCCACTGTCTGTGACTTGTGCTCCGGACGACTGACGGTGGTGGTGTGCAGGTCCACAGTGCCTGCGCAGGGTGGCTGGAACTCCAGTGCCATGGAGGACTGCGGGTAGTGTGTACACAGTTTACATGGGCCCACAGAGGGGGCTTGGTTGCCCCATCACTGCGTCTCTGTTTTGTTGTGCCCTTTGGTATGGGTGGGTGTCTGTCCATACACTGTGTGCATCCGTGTGGTGCATGCTTCACACCACCACTTTGGGTGGCTGTGCTGGCTGTTGTGGCCAGTGGTGGGTCGGGTGTGTCATTGGACTACTGTGCAGGTGCTGTACCACTGGTGGTGGTGTCAAGGCACGCCTGTCCTGTATAGGTGACCTCTTGTGCCGGCACATGGTTGGTCTCTCAGCAGTACCTCGGGGGGACTGTGCATGGTGGCACTGTGTCTGCCGTTATTGCATTGCTGTGTGCTGCCACCCACTGATGGGTGCTCATGGTGGGGCTGGCTTGCATGGTTCTGTGGTGCACAGCGTTACAGTGTCACAGTGGGGGTGGTGGCATGCATGGGGTTTCCTGCAGTGGTGGTCACTGCTCGTGGGGGTGTCTGGGGTCATGATGCAGGGTGTGCTCTGCATTGGGGATGGTGTGGCACGGGGTGGTCAGCCCTCCTTGTGTGTGCCAGTCACAGCTTGCTGGTGGGTGTGATGGGGCACCATGGCCGGCTGTGGGTTGTTTGCTTGTCTCCATGGGCCAGTGATTATTCCAGCCCTCCCCCAGTTGTGCAGTGCATGGAGTGTGGGGGGACGATGTCTGTTCTGCTGTGTGTTCCTGTGCCCATCTGTGGCATGGGTGGTGGGCCCCTACCTCCCTGGTTGTGCAGTTACATTGCTCTGCTGCTGGGGGGCGTCCCTGGTTGCGCTATGGCACATCTGGACTGCTCAGCTGAACATCCCTTGTTGCGCTATGGTGCATCAGATCTGCTCAGCTTCCCCTCCCTAGTTGCGCTATGGCGCAGGTGGTGCGATATTCAGTCGTCGGCTGTAGGCGCAGTTTGGTCTGCTCCGTTTTTGAATATCGCATCTCTTGCGCATGGGCGCAATAGAACTTGTCTTGCTCCTGCTATTGTGCACTTTTTGGGTGCAGTTTGAATAGCTGGGCCCTGGCCTCTATTTCAGCCTTTCATTAACCCTTGGAAGGAAGGTTAATTTACCAACACCATCTTGCAAAGATGTTTCTTAAAGGCATGCTGCATCTCAAACCGCCTATTCGGAGACCAGCTCCTCCATGGGATTTAAATTTCCTACTGGAAAAGTTGACTCTCAAATTCTTTGAGGCTCCAGCTACCTGCGATCTCTGCTTCCTAGCTTGGAAAATGTTATATCTAGTAGTTGTGATCTCAGCTCCTCGTATTTCCAAACTACAAGCCAAAGTGCAAGGAACCTTATATGATCTTCCATAAGGACAGAGTATCCCTACGTATCAGTCCCTCCTTCTTACCCAAGGTGGTCTCAGAACATACTTTAAACCAATCTGTACCAATGTTTTTTCCCCGAATACACAAACCCAGGGAAATCCCTTCTACATACATTAGATGTGCACCGTAGTCTTAGATACTACATATCTCGCACCAGACCACTCAGAAAAATGCCTCAACTGTTTATTTCCTTTGCCCAGTCCAGGGAAGGTTTCCCAGTCACTAAGCAGACCCTTTCCAACTGGTTGGCACACTCTATAACATTCTGTTACAAAAAGTATAACAAACCATTACCAGCTCCAGTTCATGCGCACTCTACCAGAGCCATGGCCACTACTGTGGCTTGCTTCAAAGGTGTGTCTATTACGGACATCTGCAATGCAGCCACCTGGTCTACAATACATACCTTAATGAAGCACTACAATCTAGATGTTGCTTCGTGCCATGGGACAGCCTTTGGATGGGCAGTCCTACAAGGTCTCCTCTCATAATTTCCTTTCCACCCTTCACGGGGCTTACTGCTTGGGAATCATCCCAAGAGTATTACCTGCTGCAGGAGATAACCTCGAGGAAGATAGTGCAGTTGCGTACCTACCGTAATGGTAGACCTTTGAGAGGATCTCTTGCAGCAGGTAAGATCCCTCCCTCCTTCTCTAACAGACCCATTCCTTGTTCCCAAAAAAGGCGGGGGTGAGAGGTTGGGGGCATCTAGGGTACCTCGGTTCTCCCTCGGTCCTTGCTTGGCGAGTTGAAGCTGGCAGGGAACTGAGGATGCCTGGAGCCGCCCACACCTTTATAGTCACAGGATGATGATGTTATTTGTGTGGGCAGCCTCTAGGCAAAGACTGCTAGAAGAAGCTGCTGTGCAGAAGAGCATACTCTGGTGAGGACTCAAGAGTATGACCTGCTGCAAGAGATCCTCTCTAAGATCTACCATTACAATAGGTACGCAACTGTACTTTCTAGGAGTGGTATATGATGTTCATCCACACAAACCCACCCAACCTCCCCTGGCTTTGGTGCACACATCTGCTTCCAGTGGGCAAAATCTAGCATCATGGGGCGGAGCAGGAGGAGTTTCCACCTGGGTGGGTGGGAGGAGGCAGCTTGAAGACTTTCTGATAAGCTCTTAAAGGGAAAGGACACTGCCAGAAGTGTGGATGAACATCATATACCACTCCTAGAACTACCGTTACAGGTAAGTAACCAGTTTTTTTCTGCCTCGCCCAGTTGTTTCGAGGTTTCTTCCCGGGACACCTTGACCCTTCACCTTTCCTAGGCAACCAGGGTCGGGTCTTACTGGGGTCTCCCAGTATCTCCTGGGGAAGAAAGGCCCTTTTTTGACTGTCCCTTTCTCTTCAGGACAGGCCTTTCAGTCAGAACTCTCTGCCCCCAGACTTCTTGGTTTGAATTGGCCTTTTTTTCCAGCTTTCAAATACCTTACCAAGTAATCTTTTTTTTATACCTCCTGTCAGAGGTCCTGTTCCCTTCCTCTTGCAGTTGGTTTCTTCCCAGGGCCCTCCTATCCCTGGGTCACACCCGTGAAATCTTCCAGGAGTTTGGGGAGTTCCTTTGTGCCATGTGAAGAGCCAGTTTGGCTCTGAAGTATGACTGACATCAGGGGACATTGCTTTGGATGGGTTCAGTCTACCTCTGATTGTTTCCTCAGAAGGACGGGGGGAAAGTTTTATTCTTGATGGAGATTAGGCTGCATGTTTGGTAACTCTCAGGCTCCAAGCACTCTTGGTTATTCTATCCTTTGGCCTCCTTTGGGTTTGCCCCGGTCTATCCCTGACAGGGCATTCCTTTATATTTTTTTGTATTTAGTTTTTGTTGATCGGGTAAGTGCACTAGACAAATCCTGCCTATTTTCAGGCACGACCCAGGGAAGGGGGATACAGATGAATGCCAACTGACCTTGAACCAGATTAAGCTGTTGGTGGTATTTTTAGTGGATGAGGGAAATTTGGCCAGGACACCGAAGAAATTCCCCTACTCTTTTTTGATAAGTGCCATGGGATCTTTAACATCCACCTGAACTACCACCAGAACAGGCAGATGGGACCTCGGTTTAACGTCTCATCCGAAAGACGGCACCTCAGAAGTGCAGCACCCCTCTCATGCTGCACTACAGTGTCAGTACTGGGATACTAACCCAAGTGCCAGATGTGGGAACTAAACCCACAGCCCTCTGATCTCCCGGCCTCAGAGGCGAGTGTGCTACCTACTGAACCACTGACACTGCTACTGCTACTGTAATATCAGGGGTTCTGACATCACTTCCCAAAAGTGCAAAGGACACACACTTGTTCATATCCGTAAAGGCACAGCACACTGAATAGGGGGTAAAGACACTCACATGCTTGCACACACTAAAAAAAAAATCTTAAACAGGAAGGAAGACAGATGTGAGGAGTGGTGCAATGCACTGGCTGTGGAGCAGCAGTCTTCCGGGAGATGTTCTGCAGGCTGCGCTGCCACCGTATTTGCAGGCACCTTCCTCATCTGAGGGAGGAGGTTGCCTGTCTCCATGCTGACCTGGTGAGGATTCGGGAAACCTCCTCCTCCACCCAGGGACCACCCAGGCCACCACCACTACCTCAGAGGTTGCCAAGAAGGAGGAGCGGTTGGATCACAGTGGACTCAGGGAGGGTGAGGGTGGTGGAACAGAGGCGCATCCCTTCAGTTGTGCCTCTCCACAATTAATTCACCATTCTGATGGAGCGTGGTTCTTCTATGGAGGCACCCACAGTACAGACCAATGAGGATTCTGGGAACCTCCACAAGGGAGACCCACAGGAGGGTGGCACAGGACCCCACAGGGGAAGGAAACAACTCCTGGTGGGGGACTCAATTGTTGGGGGGGTAGAACTGGGGGAGGAAGGGGAGAGGGAGGTAAGGTGCCTGCCTGGTGCCATGGCTGGGAGGGACAGGAAGCGAATCCTCAGGATCGTGGGAGCAGCTGCACGGGGGAGGGAGCTGGATGTCATTGTCCACATAGAGACAAATGACCTGGCTGGGAATGGGATCAGAGCAGTGCAGCAGGAGTTTGTGGAGTTGGGGATGGGCCTTAGACAAGTAGTACGCACAATAACTTTCTCGGAAGTGCTACCTGTCTACAGCATGGGAGAGGCTAGGGTACTCCACACCATGGGATTCAATGACTGGCTGAAAAACTGGTGCAGAGCTCAGGGGGTTTGGCTTCATTGGGGACTGGGGATCCACCTGGAGGGATACAGGCCTATACTGGTGTAATGGTCTGCATCTGTCCGGGAGGGGAACCAGAATTCTAGGTGATAGGTTTAAATGATTCATTGGCAAGCATTTAAACTAGCCAAGGGGGGAAATCCCAGCCCCCCCCAACACACACACACAGAACAGGGTAGTTAGCGAAGTAGACACAAAAGTAGAGAAGTCAATAGGGAGCAGGACAGGGGTAAATCCTGAAAAAGGTAAAGGCAGTAAGGACAGGGATGGGCCTAAAAGGGGTAAGGCCATCAAAAAATGGAGGGCAATGAGTACCAATGCCCGTAGTCTGAGTAACAAGCTCCCTGAACTAGTTGCCTTTGATGGAAAAGGGACGCCTGGATGTTGTGGCAGTCACAGAAACATGGTACACAGAGAACCATGGCTGGGATGTTGACATACCAGGGTACACAAGCTACAGGAGGGACAGGGAGGGTAAAAGAGGAGGAGGAGGAGTAGCTGTCTACATAGGGGTCAGAATCAAAGCAACAGAACTAAAAGGTAAACAGGGAGGGGAATAGGCACTGTGGGTCACTCTGGAGACAGGAAATGGCACCACAATCCACACAGGGGTTGTTTACAGACCCCCATCTCAGGGGGAGGAAATGGATAAGGAAATGATAGAAGGAATCCTTAGAATGGCAGAAAAAGTAGAGATATTGTTGATGGGGGACCTGAATATGCCAGATGTTAACTGGAGCTCCTTTACTACAGCCACATCCAGGAGCAGGGTCATTCTCAATGCCCTACAGGGGGCATTGCTCAGACAGCTAGTGTTAGAACCCACTCGGGAGGGAGCAGTCTTAGACCTGGTACTCTCAAACGGGGATGGAGAGTGGATCTCAGATTTAGAAGTGGGTAGCCATTTGGGAACAAGCGACCACCAAACAGTGTGATTCACAATAAACACAGCTGTAGAGTCAAGCCATACAAAAGCAAGGGTGCTGGACTTAGGAGGGCTGACTTTGGCAAAATGGGAGTGTGCCTCAGAAAAGCACTAGCAAACAGGCAAGAAGGAGGGGTGGAGGAACAATGGGGAAAAATAAAAGCTGCCATCACAGAGCCAACAAGCCTTTGTGTAAAGCAAATCAACAAAACAAAATGAAGGAAAAAGCCACTATGGTTGTCAAAAGAGGTGGCAGGGAAGGTTAAGGAGAAAAGGACAGCATTCAGGAAATATAAGGAAACAGAAGGAGCAGGACAGAGATCTATATCAGTTAAAGCAGAATGTAGCAGGGAAGGCAGTCAGAACAGTAAAGGCCCAAAGTGAGGAAAAGATAGCCAACTCTGTTAAGAAGGGGGATAACACCTTTTATAGGTACATTAGGGAGCAAAGAAAGACCAAGGAGGGATAATGAAGCTTAATGGGGGGGGGGCGGAATGTGGGCAGAGGGTGACAGTAAAAACAGAGATACTGAATAAATAAGTCTGCTCAGTATTTACAAAAGAAGAGGAGGGGGAGGTACCTTAATAAGACAATAGAAACACTCTGGATAGGGGGGTCGATACCAGTCCTTTCACAGAAGAAAGGGTTCTGAAAGAACTCTTAAAATTGAAAGTGAACAAAGCAATGTGGCCTGATGGGATTCACTCCATAATTCTAAAAGAACTAAAAGTAAAACTAGTGACACCACTGACTACCCTCTTTAACAAATCATGGGAGGATGGGGTGGTATCTGAGGACTGGAGGAGGGTGGATGTGATTCCACTTCACAAAAGTGGGAGCACGGCAGAAGCAGGAAACTACAGACCTGTTACTTTGACCTCAGTGGTAGGGAAAAATGATGGAATCACTTCTGAAGGAAAGAATTGTTGAATACCCAGAGGCCAGCAGGGCACAGGACCCAAGGCAGCATGGATTCACAGCGGGAAGGTTATGTCAGACGAATCTAATAGATTTCTTTTACTGGGTGACCAAAGTAGTAGACCAGGAAGGGGCTGTGGACATGGCCTACCTAGACTTTAGCAAGGCATTTGACACAGTCCTACATAAAAGATTAATATACAAGTTAGCCAGCCTTGGAGTGGGTCCCAAGGTGGTAGTATGGGTAAAATATGGCTGGACAACAGGGCGCAGAGGGTAATAGAAAACAGAGTCCACTCTGAAGAAAGGGGGTTACTAGTGGGGTACCACAGGGTTCAGTACTGGGACCAGTCCTCTTTAATGTCTTTATAACTGACATTGCAGAGGGACTGGAAGGAAAAGTATGTCTTTTTGCAGATTTCACAAAGATCTGCAACAGGGTTGATGCACAAGATGGGTTGGAAAGGATGAAAAGTGACTTGGCAAGGTTGGAAGAATGGCCAAAAGTATGGCAGCTTAGATTCAATGCAAAGAAATGCTAAGTAATGCACCTGGGAAACAAAAACCCAGGGGAAGAGTACACAATGGGGGATGAGATACTAACAACAACAAAAATGGAAAGGGACCTGGGGGTAGTCATATCAGATAATCTAAAGGTGGGCAAGCAATGTGAGAAGGCAGTAAGGAGGGCTGGGGGATACTGGGATGCATAGGGAGAGGCATCACCAGTAGAAAACAAGAAGTTGTTATCCCTCTGTACAGACAGTTGGTGAGAGCCCATCTGGAGTACTGTGGGCAGTTCTGGAGACCCCATCTTCGCAAGGACATAGACAGGTTGAAGGCTGTCCAGAGGAGGGCAACTAAAATGGTGCAGGGTCTGCACCAGAAGCCAAAGAGAGGCTAAAGGAGCTTAATATGTATACCCTCGAGGGAGAGGAGGGAAATGATAGAAACTTTCAAGTACATCAAGGGAAGCAACAAAGTCCAAGAGGGTAGCATCTTTCAGAAAAAGGGATGTGCAAGAACAAGGGGGCACAATTTGAAGATAGAGGGGGGACGGCTCAGAGGTAATGTGAGGAAATATTATTTCACAGATAGGGTTGTGGATGCATGGAACTGCCTTCCTGAGGAGGTCGTGGAATCAAAAACTGGGGGAATTCAAGAATGCATTGGACAGACATAAGGCAATTCTAGTGGGGGGTAGGAGGAAGTAGGCTTTTGGTTGACTAGGATCTGCAGCTTATCCATTAGGTAGGGAAATGGGCAGACTAGATAGACCAAGCGGTCCTTATCTGCCATCAAATTCTCTGTTTCTATGTCTATGTTTCTATGTTTCCTCCTGCTACCGTCTTTTTCAGAGGGCTAGCCTCAGGTTAAGGGTCTGCTTGGGCCTTCTTTCACTCTGCATATTGCAGTGATCTGTCCTCCTCCCTGGAGTTTTACCCCCCATATTTCACTGCTTGGGACTCAGGCCTAATGGTGTTGCCTGCTGCAAGAGCCCATTCGAAGTAAGATAGTACAGTTACTTAAGAACTTATTTTAACAGTAGGTCTTCAAGAGGAGCTCTTGCAGTAGGCATGTTTTTCCCTTCCTCCATCCCTCTACGCTCTTTCCATCTCAGCCTTTCTTGGCTACAGAAGTCCTCTTTTTCTTCTGCTGGACCTCGTCTCAGGGTCTCCAGTGTAGGGAACTGAGGTGGGCGTAGGGTACCTCCCCTCTTATACCAGATCGGACATCAACATGCTGACGTCAGGGGGTGGTCCCCATTGTAGATAGCTAGAATTTTTCTTTGTGATCCTGGTGGCTTAGTCCTAACTGTGTTGCCTACTGCAAGAGCTCCTCTCAAAGATCTACTGTTATGGTAAGTTCTTACATGACTGTACTTTCTCAGAATGGTAATAGTTTACATCCACATCCCCCACCTGGCCTCCCCTGGCAAGCGGCACACAGATCCTTGCTTCCATCCTGCAAGATCTGGTGTCACGGTGGAACTGGAGCATATGCCACCAGGGCGGTGGGAGGAATATTGCTTGACATTCTGATGAATCAGTACTTCCAATGGAACTGCCAGTGTGTAGATGCGAGCTATATACGACTCCTAGAACTACGGTTACAGGTGAGTAATCTATTTTTCTAGGGGTATGGATATTGGTTCATTTAGCCACACTCTGGCGGATCTTACTTTGAGGGGCCCTGGCAGTAGGCAGTAACCAAAAGGACTGAGCCGCCAGGCACTAGGACCACACGGAAAACTTATAGCTAGCAGTATATGTCAGGGGATCACCCC
Organism: Neoceratodus forsteri; assembly: GCA_016271365.2. NCBI lineage: Eukaryota > Metazoa > Chordata > Ceratodontiformes > Ceratodontidae > Neoceratodus > Neoceratodus forsteri. The sequence continues at coordinate 589,547,485 of CM028132.1, read as the reverse complement.
CAATGGCACGCCGACGTCCGACCTATGGTATAAAAGGTGCTGTCTCACAGGCCATCTCCAATTCTTTTCCCACCATCGACCCTCGCAGATCAGACCTCCATGGTCTCCTGCTTCTAGTCGGCTGCCATTTTTGTCGTGTTTCAACCGTCATTTGTTATTTTCACAGTTTAATGTTTTTCCTTCAATTTCTTCGAGTTTCTCCATCTCTTCTTCTCCAGTGACATCTTCTGACTTATGAACGAAGTGTGCCTGTGGCAAGCAGATCCCCTTAAGGATGGCCACTCCTCGTGCCTGCTCTGTCTAGGCCCTAACCTTGACACTGGGCCTGCCAGCACTGCCAGGACTTCAACTAGGCCACACAGAGATGTCGCTTGAAGACTCTTCAGGCTTTTCTTCTGCAGCAGAAATTAGCAACAATAGAGAAGGAGCTCCAGGGCAAAAGCTCTTCTCCCTCCCCAGCCTCCAGGGCATCTGCTTCTTCTTCCCGCAGAGAGAGAGGAAGGGCGAGAAGCAGAAGCACTGGGACAAGGACAGGGATTGGCCCTGGTCAACTTCCCATTCCAGGTTACCGCACAAGTTGGTGGTCACTTCTGGATTTTCCTCCCACGGGAGAGAGGTCCCTTCTTCACCAGCAGCCCTCACTCCTTCTGTGCTGCCCGTGTCTTCACCTCCTACCCTCATCACCATTTTGGGTGAAAGCTCTTCTGGGCTTGATTGGCTCTTCAAGCCCACCACCCCTGTGGTCATGGTGTTGCCTATGTTGGTTCCATGTTCAGGGACCAACATCTCTAAGCAACACCTGGAGCATGTACTCATCTCCTCCTCATGGGCGATGCCTCTGTTCCCAGCAGGAGTTTCCTCCCCTATGCAGGTTACACATGCGCTGGCTGCTTCACCAGACCGGCATCAACCCCCTTCTCCTCAGTCATCACCGGCCACACTGGCATCAAGCCTGGCGATGCCTTCACCGTCGTCAACTAAGCCCCAGCTGGAGCCAGCCGCTCCTTCAGGATAGCCACAACTGATACCTAGGAAACCAGCACTGAGCCCTTTAAGACAGATGATGGCTAGCTCTTTGCCACAAGAGCTGTCATCTGGTCACTCAGTTCCCCACGGACTGATGCCAGAGTTTACGAAGCCTCAGGGGCCAATGCCAGGAGATCCCATACCTACCCGCCTTGCTCCGCCTCCCCTACCACCACCTTTGGATTATACCACCTTATTCACTGGTGGGAGTTCATGCAGACCAAGGAACCCTGAAAGAGGCCTCCTAGCCCACTTTCAAGGGAGCCTTCACCTTCACCAGTCCAGGTTCTCCCTACCACTCCCCAGTCTCTATGTTACAAGGAGGACTGGCACAAAAAGGATTGCCATCCACTGACACCGGTTCTGCACTCTGAACCATTGGGGGGGATTTCTTCTCTGACTCCGAGGATTCCCGGTTGCCCTCAGAACCTGTGGAACCCAGGCATACCCCCAGATCCCCTCCTGACAATCCAACTTTCCTGGACATCAATGTGGCACATTCAGTCCCTCATGGCTGGGGCTTGGAGGAACTGGACCCAGCACATCAATGCCTCGCAACCTTCCTCTGCAAGAAGAACACACTGCCTATGGTTATCTCTCCTCTCATTGACTCCAAGGATGTCAACAGGGTCACCTGGAATCACCCATGAGGATCTTACTTCAAGATAGAGCTCTTGTTGCAGGTAACACCATTAGGACTGTGCCACCAGGCACTAGGATCCCGTAGAAAATTTTCTAGCTAGCAGTCTAAAGTGGGGTACCACCCTCCTGACGGCCCCACCCCCGATGTCACACATGGTATAAAGGGGGTGGTCCCCCGGCACCACCTCAGGTTTTTTCCCACCGTTGACCCTTGCATATTGGCTCCATGGATGCCTCCTGCTTCCAGTTGACCACCATTTTTCATGCTTCATGCAAGTTTTCAGAGAGAAGAGATCGGGTGGGAAACATCACAACAAGGACAAGGAATGGTACAGGTCAGAGTCCCATCCTAAGTCCCCTCCTAAGATTTCGAAGTCTTCGACCTCGGGCTCGAGGTCAGATTCTGCCCCCGGCTCACTGGCTGTCCCGGGGTCTCTAGTGAGGAAGCCTCCTGCCTCATTCCCAGTTCACAACGGGGAGTCTTCCTGGCTCGGCTTTTCTCAAGGCCCCACGTCCCTGGCTTTCTGACTCCTGAAGCAGATGCTAGGGTCTCAGCAGCAGGGCAGGCGCAAGCTGCGCCCAGTGACAGGTCACAGCCTGCCACCAGCAAGAGCTCAGTTCCTGGGATGGACGACAAGGTATCAGGGTTGGACGTCTCTAGAAGGCACCAGGACAGCGAGCATCAGGTCAAGCACCACTCACCTTCCAGGCAGTCGTCAGCCGAAGCTTTGGACCAACGTATGGCCTCCTCACATTCTGACTCTACTGCGGAGCCAGACCAGATGCCACCATCCAAACTGCCATCTGCTCCACAAGGCCTGCCACTAACCCTGACTACAGATCAGATGTCAGGAGATCTGACACTAGGCTCGGGGGACAAGAACCAAGCACAACCCCCTCCACCTAGGGAGCCTGACAACCTGTTGTCCAAGCACCCAATGCAGGAGGATAGTGCTTCACATGAGCCCACGCCAGATAAGGGCACACCTTTGGACATGATGTCAGGGGAACAGCGTACCGCAGAGGCTGATGCCAGGGACACCTAACGTCTCTGACCCACGCCAGACCCCCAACCTTGCCCAGTGGTACCTTTGGCAGAGGTTGGGGCCTTGTTCAACAGTTGGTGGAACACCATCAATGGGGACTGCTACCAAGGCCTCCAAAGCTGGTTCCCAACCCCACCGGGATACTGACCCCAGCTCCACCTAGACAGCCTTCCCCCCAACTGCCCCAGCCACTCCCGACGTCTGACCATCCACCATCAGGGGATGATGGGCAGGGCTCACCCGTACTTCGGAGGTATAGTCACCACCCATCATCTCAATCCTCCTCCAAAGGCCAGCCTTATACCTCTTTGGAAGGGTCATCTGGGGATTCCTCCTCTTACAACTCCTCAGAGGGTGACCTTCCCCTACCTTCACCAGATCATAGAAGGGACTCTCTTAGGTGACCTCCAGATGATCCCTCATTTCTGGATTTTATGAGACTTATCCAATTCCTGAACCAGTGCAAGACAGAGGAATTGGACCCAGAGAGACGTCGCTTGGCCAGATTCTTGGGATCCATGGACCTAAAGCCTTTGGTCATATCACCCCTAGTAGAACCTTTCCAGGATGTCATGAAAGTAGCCTGGATGCACCCTTTCCCTCACATCGGCAGTCCCTAAGAAAGCTGACCGATTATATAGGATGCCAAGGGGAGAACCTCACCTAAGAGAGCAGCCTAAAGCAGATTCCATGATCCTTACAGCTATCTATGGTAGGGCTCAGCAGCCAAAGCACATGAGCTCCCAACCTCCAGACAAGGAATCTAAGAAGTTGGACCATCTGAGCCGTTAAGTATATTCTTCGGCCACGTGTACGGTCAGGTCACTTAATTTTTTTTGGCCCACATGGTCATGTACCAAAAATCTCCATGTAACAAGGCCATGGACCTGGCCAAAGTCCAACCAGACTCGGATGGTAAGTCCAAATTAATGGCAGTGCTCCAGTCAAGGGCTGACATTGGGAGACATGTTCTCAGATGCTCATACGACTCAGCAGACACTGCCACCAGGGCTGCCGCCACTGGCGTATGTCTGAGACACCATTCCTGGCTTTGGGTCTCAGGATTCCACCAGGATCTTCAAGATGCTATTCTTGACACATCTTTTCAGAGCCCAGTCCTTTTCAGACAAGAGGCAGAAAAGTTAATCACGGACCTACAGGATTCAAGGAAGGCAGTCTCGGAGGTATGCAAAATGTACAAATCCGAGCCAGTTGCACCCAGGCACCAGCCCTTTCATAAACAACAGGGTCAGCAAGGAAGGAAACATCAACACAGAGGGGGTTTCAAGAGAAAGGGTACCCCCCTGTCTGCAGGAGCCCAGGGATCCAAGAGCTCCAGAGCTCCCTTGCCCACGCCCACCACTTCGGCATGACTTTCTGCCCACCCCCCTCCTCCAGCAGAATTGCAGTGGGAGGCAGTGGGTGGAAGATTCTCCCTCTACCTCAACAGCTGGTCCAACATCACCACAGATCAGTGAGTACTTCAGATAATGGAGTGGGGTTATGCACTAGAATATATGCAAATCCCTCCAGACAACCCACCCATGCCCTCCCATTGCTCCCCATCCCATGCAGGGCTTCTCTGAGCAGAAATCCAAGCCCTCCTAGACAAGAGAGCAATCCAGGCCATGCCTCTGTCACAAAGGGGACAGGGATACTACTCCCACTTCTTCCTTGTCCCTAAGAAAAAGACTGGGGAACTTCATCCCATTCTGGACCTCAGCCAACTAAACACTTTCATCGAATACAAAAGGTTCAGGATGGTGACACTCCCAGGATTGCTCCCTATGCTTCACCAAGGGGATTGGCTTTGCTCCCTGGACATGCAGGATGCCTACATGCATATAAAGATCCTGCCGCCCCACAGAAAATACCTCCGCTTCACCTTTCAGGGAGAGCACTACCAGTTCAGAGCACTGCCATTCAGCCTTTCTTCTGCAACCAGGGTGTTCACCAAGTACCTGGCAGTAGTGACAGCAGCTCTCAGGAGGCAGGGGCTGTCACAAACCCACAGGTCAGCCCTCTACTCCCAAAGTGCCAACCTCTGAACATAGAATTGTGAACAGTTAACAGAACAAGGTAACCCTCTTGTCTGTTTTTGTGGGTTCGAGTCACCTTAGTCCCAAGTTCTGGAGGTATTCAAATTGATAACCTCTTGTTAGCGTACCCAATTGTCAGGCTCAGATAATTCTGTCTTGGGGGGCCAGATTTCTTTGCCTACAGGCACCTAACCAGGTATTTCAAAATGAACCCTTAGAACTCTATGCAAGACCTAGAGAACTCTGACCTGTTTCCCAGTTTGGTATCACAATAAGCCCATGCACAGTGTCAACTATAACCATCTAAGCTTCACTTATATATAAAGAAGTTTCAAGACACACCAGGCAGTTTCTGTTTTTAAAATATATATCTTTACTTTAAAATAGGTAAAATAGGAAAACAGTAAAATACAGAACAAGATAGCCCAACACATACAGCCTTAAAAACAAAATGGGTTTAAAAGTGCAAATTCCTACAACACATACACTCAGACTGGTCTTATCTAAGGTCCTTACTTTCTTAATCTTTCAGTGCTTCAGTGTTCCTCTTTTCTTAGTCAGAAAATGAATGTCACTGTGTAAGGTCTGCACAGTATTTTTAAAAGCAGTCTTGAGCGGCCTTCTCTCTGAGGTCACCTAACTCTGCCTTGGTGTATTAAAATTAATTTTTTGTAACACAGGATGTCCTACTAAGATATTTAAAAAAATAATAGGTGACATAAATGTGACTTGCCAAAACCGGTCTGTGGTCTGCTTCACACAGACATCAAAAGTCTCTTTGATGTAATTCACTGGATACCCCCAAGCAAATGCATATTGGACTTCCTAATTTAGTCTGGGACCTGCTTCATCCAGAGATCAAAGTCTCTTTGATGTATTTACTGGCTATCTTGGGAGACACCCCAACACATGCATATTCTCCTTCCTCCATGACACCTTATGCAAATCAAAGGATTTCCCTGAGGACATCATGAATGGATATTTTATTTCCCAGGCTTCAAAGTAATTGCATTTCAGATATCTGCAGTTTAAGCTACCTCCTGTCCTTTGAACTTATCCCTGGGGGGTTTGATGTGTCAATTTCAGCAAGACAGTATTTCCTCCTGACAGACATTCCCTTACATATTTTATTTTGCAGAAAAAATATCATATTGAAATCAGAACCAGCTGTCCACGTGCCACAGGGGCATTATGTCTACCTCTACCTTGACAACTGGCTTCTAACAGCTCCCACAAGAGATCAACTATGTCACTCTCTGGCAGACACCCTTCACCTGTTCCAGAATCTGGGGGTCACCCTAAACCTTGCCATGTCATCCCCCAAGCCTACAGAGGTTGCAGTACATAGGGGCTGTCTTGGAACCTGTCCAAGTGAGGGCCTTTCTCCCCTCAGACAGGGCAGATTGACTAAGGGTGCTGGCTCTGAGATTAGCCTCCGCAAATCAAGCTCCAGCAAGAATGGTACTGCAGCTGCTAGGCCACATGGCAGCGCTATAGTCACTGTCCCCTTTGCTCATCTGCACAAGGGTTCTACAGTGAAACCTCAGGATTCAATGGGACCAGAGCTTGGATGATCTTGAACAGCCAGTCCGAGTCTCTAAGGTGGTAAGTCAGACTGTAGAGTGGTAGCTCACCCCCTCCCAGTTTGAATCCGGGGCTCCCTTTTGAAGTCCCAGTCCTCAGCAGGTCCTGATAACGGATGTCTTGGGACTAGGATGGGGGCACATTTCGGAGTCCACCAGACAAGAGGGACCTGGACCCCTGTGGAACAAAACCTCCACATAAACGTGTTGGAGATGAGAGCCGTCCTTTATGCCTTACAGGCGTTCCAGACGATTCTCCTGCCAGGGCCTCTACTGATCCCATCAGACAACATGCCAGTGGTCTTCTACATCATCAAGCAAGGGGGCATGCACTCGTACCCCCTCTGCAGGGAGGCCATGAAGGTATGGTACTGGGCAGTGGAGCACAACCAGGAACTCACAGTGATTCATGTTCCTGGGGTTCAAAGCACCCTAGCCAACAGCCTCAGCCACTCTTGATCTCAGGCTCACAAATGGGAGCTACTACAAGACGTAGTAGATGACCTTTTCAGAAAGTGGGGCTTTTCAGAACTGGACCTCTTTGCATCCCCACAGACTGCCAAACTGTCCAATTTCTGCTCGCTATATCCAAGGCCTGGTGTTTTCTGGTGAGACACGTTGTCCCTCTCTGGGCAGGGTGGTTTCTGTATGCCTTCCTTCCCTTTCTTCTGACTCAGAGAGTGTTACTCAAACTTCAAGCAGAACAGGCAACCATGATCCTCATTGTACCATTCTGGCCTCCACAGATCTGGTTTCTACTGCTTCGACAGCTGGCATTGGAACCTCCTATTCCCTTGCCCCTGTCCCCTCAATGGCTCTCGCAGGAACAGGGAACCCTAGTGCACCCGAATCTTCAGTCACTGCATCTGCATGCTTGGCTCCTGCAGACTTAATCAGAGACAGATACAGGGCATCTTTGAGGGTAGCAGAGGTCATTGTAGCCATAAGGAAACCTTCAACTAGGGCCACATATGTCATGAAATGGAAACATTTCTGCCTGTGGGCATCCTCCCATTTTCTAGATCCCTTTACCTGCCTAGTAAATTTGATACTGGAACACCTTTTTTCTCTCTCTGACAAGGGTCTTAGCTACTCATCCATAAAGGTACACCTTTCTGCTCTATCAGCCTATCATGTACCTATGGAGGGCAGGACCCTGGCACAGTTGGACTTGTCCAAGACCTTTCTGCGTGGTATCATGCATATCAAGCCTCCCAGGTGGGACCCTATTCCCCCCAGAACCTGTTGTTCATGTTAGAAGAACTTACGTTGCCTGTCTTGGAGTGTTATTTTTGGTTGCAGTTACTTCTGCTCGGAAGATTTCCGAGCTTCAGACTCTGATTTGTAAAGAGCCCTATTTGATTTTTCACAGGGACAGGGTATCCCTGCGCATCAATCCTAAGTTTCTCCAGAAGGTTGTGTCTGAGCTTACTCTTAACCAGGACATTCAACTTCCAGTTTACTACCCAGAGTACTCAAACAAAGAGGAGGCCATTTTACATACTCTGGATGTTAATAGAGTTCTCTGTTTCTACATAGATCGTACCCGATCTTCCAGAAAGACAGACTAGTTGTTTGTCTTTTTTGCCCAGTGGATGTTAGGGGCACCAGTAACTAAACAGAATGGCCAAATGGTTGTTCAGTTGCATAGTGTTCTGTTACCAGAAGTACGACCGGTTAAAGATCATTCTGCAAGGGTGTTGCCACTTACTTTGCATCCCTAAGGAATGTCTCAGCAGCAGATCTTTGTACAGGTGCTACTTGGAGTTCAGCCCATACCTTTATAAAACACTACAGTCTGAATATTGCTTCAAGGAGAGCAGACTTTGGCCTAGCCGTCCTCCAAGGACTACTCTCTTAAGGAGTACCAGTGGTTTTCTATTTTGCGTTACCACCACCCTTCTGACCTGGATTTTATCCTTGTGCTGCTTGAGACTCCGTCCTAATGATGTTACCTGCTGCAAGAACTCTATCTCGAAGTAAGATAGTACAGTTACGTAAGAACTTACCGTAACAGTAGATCTTTAAAAGAATGCTTGCAGCAGGTGCTTTACTACCCTCCTACCCCAGGGAATATGTAACTGTACTTTTTCTTTCTGGGGGATGTAAGAACCCTCCTCAGTTCCCCATCTTTATGCTAGTCGGATCTCCGGCAGGCGAACTGAGGTGGTGCCAGGGAACTGCCCCCTTTATACCATGTGTGACGGGAGCAGGGCTGATGCCAGGAGGGCAGTTCCCCTATCTTAGACTGTTAGCTAAAAAATTTTCTGTGGGGTCCTAGTGCCTGGTGATATAGTCCTAATGGTGTTACCTGCTGCAAGAGCTCTTCTTGAAGATCTACTGCTACGGTAAGTTCTTATGTAACTACTTTCTTCCCTGGCACCTTTCTAAGAAGGCAGACAGGCTTTATCACACCCCAGGGACAAGCCTTTTTATGGGGAGTATCCTGTGGCTGACTCATGACCATACTAAGAGGCCCAGACCTCTCAGTATGTACCCTCCAGATAAGGAGGCTAGGCAGGTGGACTTCTTAGGAAAGAAGGTCTACATCTCAGCCACTTTGGCTGTTCGGTCATTGAACTTCCTAGCCCACATGGTCCAATACCAGAATGCCCTGTGGGACAAAGCTCTTGAACTGATGCAAGCCCTCCTCGAGGATCCTATTAAGTCTCAGTTGACCCAACTCCTGAAGTCTGAATCAGACATCAGCAGTCATGTCCTGAGGGTGTCCTACGATACTGCAGACGTGACTGGACAGGCGGCTGTATTCACCACCATTCTTGGCTCAGGGTCTCAGGCTTTGCCCCTAATGTGCAGGCCAAAATCCTTGACTCTTCCTTTAGGGGTCAGTTCTCTTTGGTGAGGATGTTTAGAACATCATCTCCCGCCTACAGGAATCTGGCCAGGTCCTAAAGTCAGTACATTCCTTGTACTGCTCCCAGCCAAAACCCCAGCAGCATCGGCCCTTTCAGAGGAAACAGTGTCAACAGTCCCGGGAACAGCAGCCCAAAGGAGCCTTTAAGCATAAGGCCCCCTCACAGGCGGCAGGAGCCTCTACCCCTAGGGCCTCCCATGCTGCCCTGCCCATCCCAGGTTCTTCAGCATGACTCCTTGCCTGACTCCCTTCCCCCAGCAGAAGCTTTGGGAGAGGCTGTGGGGGATCATTTCTCCCTTTACCTGGATGGATGGTGCAGAATCACCTCGGATCAGTGGGTGCTTCAACTTATGGAAAGGGGACATACTCTCGAATTTCAAGAGATATCCCCAGACAACCCTCCCTTGCACTCTCCTACTCTCTAGATCATGTTGCCGTTACCCAGGAGGAGGTCCAGGCACTTCTGATCAAAAAGGCCATAGAACCTGTTCCCTTAAATCAAAGGGGAAAGGGTTTCTATTTGCATTTCTTCATGGTCCCAAAGAAGACCGGCGATCTGAGACCAATTCTGGATCTCAGCCACCTGAATCTGTTCATTGATTACAAACTCTTCAGGATGGTTACCCTTCAGGGTCTTCTGACCGTTCTTCTTCAAGGAGAGTGGTTCTGCTCCCTGGACATGCAAGATGCCTTCCTCCACATCCAGGTCTTCTGGCCTCACAGGAGGTTTCTCCACTTTTGCTTCCAGGGGAACCACTACCAGCTCAGAGCCCTACCCTTTGGCTTTTCCTTGGCACCTCAAGTCTTTACCAAGTGCCTGGCAGTAGTGACTGCAGCTCTCAGGAGGTAGGATCTTTATGTCTTCCCCTACCTGGATGATTGGCTCCTCCCAGCCCCTTCCAGAGACCAGCTGCTCCAGACAATGGAGATCACCTTCAGTTTGTTTTGGATGCTGGGCATCACCCTCAACCTTTCCAAGTCCTCCCTCTGGCCAAGTCAAAGACTGCAGTTCATTGGGGTGATTCTAGATTTGGCTCAAGGCAGGGCCTTCCTGCCTCCAGACAGAGCAGGCTGCCTGAGAGCACAGGCCCAATTGGTGCCTTTGTCACATCAGGTCCCAGCCAGGTCGTTCCTCAGGCTCTTGGGGCATATGGCGGTGGCCATAGTCACTGTTCATCTAGCCCACCTGCACATGAAGGTGCCTCAGTGGACCCTGCAAGTTCAATGAGACCAGTGCAGACAGTTTGGAACAGGGGATCCTAGTATCCAGTCCTGTGTGGCAAACATCCTGGTGGCTGAACCCCTCCAATTTCCTCAGAGGGGTTCCCTTTCATGCAGAATCTCCAAGTCAGATTCTCATGACAGATGCATCCACTCTGGGGTCGGGTGCCCACTTGGCAGACTGTCAGACCAAAGGGACTTGGTCTCAACAAGAGCAGCATCTCCATATCAGCGTATTAGAGATGCAGGCAATCCTTCTTGCCTTTCAGGCCTTTCAGAATAATCTGCTCCAGAGCCCTCTCCTGATACAGACAGACAACATGTCAGTAGTTTGTTACCTCAACAAGCAGGGGGAGACTCACTCATATCTCCTGTGCAGGGAGGCCATGAGAGTTTGGCATTGGGCCATAGAACACAACTTCAGCAGTTCATATTCCAGGTGTCCAAAACGTCCTGGCCAACAACTTAAGCAGGTCCAGGTCGAAAACACAGGAGTGAGAACTCCTATCCTCCATTGCTGAGAATCTCTTTGACAGGTGGGATCGTCCTGAGCTGGACCTCTTTGTGTCCCCACTCAATACAAAACTGCCCAATTTCTGCTCGCTAGATCCAGGGCCTGGTGTTTTCTGGTGAGATGCGTTGTCCCTCTCTTGGACAGGAGGTTTCTGTATTGTTTTCCATCCTTTCCACTTCTACAGAGTTCTTCTCAAGCTGCAATCAGAGAGGGCAGAGATGATTCTGATAGCTCCCTACTGGCCACGCCAGATATGGTTCCCATTGTTGCAACAACTAGCAGTGGACCCTCCTCTTCCCCTGCCTCTTTGTTCTGAACTGCTTTCCCAGGAACTTTCTCAGGTGCTCTGATTCACCCAGACCTAAAGTCGCTTAATCTCCATGCGTAACTCCTTCAGACTTAGCTGTTGCACATAATAGGGTCTCCTTTAGGGTGGCAGATGTCCTGGTGGCCGCAAGGAAGCCTTCCACCAGAGTCACTTATGCCATGAAGTGGAAACAGTTCTCCATCTGAGATACTGTCCGGCACTTGGATCCCTTCACCTGTCCAGTGAATCTTATCCTGGAGTACCTCCTTTCACTTTCAGACTCAGATCTGGGCTACTCCTCTATCAAAGTGCACCTTTCTGCCATCTCTGTGTATCATGCACCCATCAATGGCAAAACTATTGCCCAGCTGGACTTTTCCCCGACTTTCTTGTGGGGCATTCTCCATTTGAAATGTCCCATTAGGGCCCCAGTCGCACCATGGAATTTGCTGTTTATTTTGGAAAATCTCACTCTTCCTCCCTTTGAACCTGACACGAACTGCGAGCTATGCTGTCTGTCATGGAAGGTGTTGTTTTTAGTTGCCATTACTTCATCTCTGAGGATTTCCAAGCTTCAGACTCTGATTTGTAAAGAACCTTACTTGGTTTTCCACGAAGACAGGGTATCTTTGCAAACCAATCCTAAATTTTTGCCTAAGGTTGTGTCTGAGTTTTCTTTGAATCAATCCATCCACCTACCTGTTTATTTTCCTGAGTATTCTAATCAGGGGGAGGCTTTACTCCATACTCTAGAGGTTCATCGGGTGTTCCATTTCTACTTGGACCGCACCCAACCTTTTAGAAAATCTGACCAGTTGTTTGTTTCATTTGTCCCCAGGACAGAAAGGGCTCCTGTTTCCAAACAGTGTTTACCTAAATAGTTAGCTAATTGCATTGTTTACTGCTACTGCAAGTATGACAAACCTTTGCCAGGCCAGGTCAAAGACCATTCTACCAGGAGTATGGCTGCCTTGACTACCTCCTTCAGAAATGTGTCTGCTGCAGACATTTGCTCAGCCGCCACTTGGAGTTCTGTCCATACCTTCATTAGGCAGTACAGTTTGGACATTGTCTCTAGGCCTAGAGTCAGTTTTGGACTTGCAGTCCTCCAGGGCCTCCTGTCATAAAGTTCCCTATGCCTGCTGTTCTTCTCCTCCCGGTTGACTGAGTCTATTCCTCTACTGCTTGGGATTCGGTCCTTATGGTTATTGTCTGCTGCAAGAGCCCCTTCGAAGTAAGATAGTACAGTTACATAAGAACTTACCGTAACAGTAAATCTTTAAGAGGAGCTCTTGCAGCAAGCACTGCATCCCTTCCACCTTCCCCCTGCTTGTTGCTTCTCCATCACAGATTTTCTGCTTTCTTCATTTAAGAGGAACCTCCTCTGTTCTCCAACTTCTGTACACACTGGGGTCTCTGGTGAGAGAACTGGGGATGGGCTGAGGGACAGCCCCTTTTATACCATAGGTCAAACGTTGGAGTGCCAACATCAGGGGTGGTCCCCTGCCATATACTGCTAGCTAAAAGTTTTCCATGTGGTCCTAGTGCCTGGTGGCTCAGTCCTTATGGTTATTGCCTGCTGCAAGAGCTCCTCTCAAAGATCTACTGTTACGGTAAGTTCTTATGTAACTGTACTTTCCACTGGAATGCAATGATTGGCTGGACATTTTTAAGCTGATAATCTCTCACTACCTGGGCAGATATATCCCCCCAACTCCACCAGATGATGTCAGATCTTTCTTTCCGCTGGAAGAACAGGTCACTTCCTTTGCACTCCTCTTAGGATTTTCTGTGTTCAATAGCTCAACATTTTCGTAGTTTTCAAAGCAAAATACCTCTTTTTTCATGGTTTCCTTGACTCTGGATATACGATGGCTTGCAGGAGACCTGCTTGGGCAGGCAACATGACATGGCTGGGCACAGCATTTGCCTTTCAGTGCTTCCTGACTCCTTTGAGGATAGGCTCTGGCTTGCACTGGGACAGCTTTCACCATGAAATCTGAAGGATCACTTTAAGAGCAGAAAAAAGGCTTTCTTGGCTGTTGGGTTTGCAGCACAGCTTGTGTCCCTTGAAGCAGAAGTGGCGGTCACAGGGGGCACCACCATGGCATTGTTCCCACCTGGGGTCAGTATTGGAGTGGCCTTCACGGACCAGTTCTGTGATTTGTGCTGGTCCCTCCAGACAATGGGAGAGTCTTGCCCACTGTGGCTCTTGGTCTAAGACTAAGTCAAAGAAATCTTCTTACCACTATCGCCAGTCATGGGACAGGGAGAAATATTGGTCCTCCTGTGCCCTTGACCTGTCTGACCTCTTGGCAGCTGTTGGGCACCCCTCGGTCAAGTGGGCAGGTCAACAGCTCATCGGCCCCACCAGTGAGCCAGTTAAACTTGACTTCGGTCAATCAACCTGTCAAGGTTTTTCTTGATCCTAGTCAATCCGTTGCTGGATAAGGTCAAAGATTCGGTCTCTCAGGCCTCGGTGCTCCCAGTCCTCACCCAGGAGGATGTGGTTTGATCAGTGACCTCGGTCGATCCTGTTCAGGACAAGCCTCCAACTGAGTTCAGCTCTTTGCCCATGTTACTGAATGTGGGCCAGCAGGTTATTTATAGCCAGATCCAGAAGACCCCCTTCTGCTGTCAACTGGGTGGTCCATAGTCGAGATCACAGTCGAGGTGTTCATGCTCTTGATCCTGCTTGACCAGGCTATGCTGCCCTTCATGGTCCTCATCCTCAGGTGAGGAGAGGCACTGATGAAAAACATGCCAGTGCTGTAAGGAGTTCCTGTGGCAGCAGTAGGCTACCATGGGGCAGGGTAAGGCTCTACCCCAGGGATCTATGATTCCCTGGCAAATGCCAGTGGCTCTCCCACCAGCTCATGTTCCCCAGATGCTTCCAATACCTGCTTTTCCACTGATCATGGTGGAGCTGCCACCCTGACAGCCACTGTTCAGCACTTCAACCTGTGAGGTCAGCCATTTGGTTCCTGACTTGCCAGGCCAGTTGTCGGTGAGGATCACCCTGGGTGACGAGTCCCAGGAGGTCCTTGGTGAAATATGATGAGGACGTCTTTGAGGAATCATTGGATGACTTGGATTAGGAATCCATGGTCCTTTGGGGCTCTGCTTTTTGACCGTTATTCGGTCGAGGAGCCTTCTACTGAATAAGGGTTGGTCTCTTTTGGGGTGTTGCTCCATCTGGTTGCAGAGTCCAGGTCCATCCAGAAGAGGGCTAAGTACCCTCTCATGGACATTTTGGACTGGGATGAATCCCCATAAGTTGCTTTCCCGGTGGCTGAGGCCATTTTGGGACCACCGTGGAGCTTTGGCAGCATATAGCATCCTGCCCAACACCATCAGCCCATATGATCCACAAGTATGCAGTCTGTATGGGCTCCATTATGGGGTTTTCTGACCACCCTTCAGCCATAGGTGTGATAATGGATTCAAGTTAGGACACCTGAGGAATGTGGACAAGCCTCCGGACCTGGAGTCCTGCAAGATTGACCATGTCACTAAAAAAGTGTATTCTGCAGCTACCCTGGGTCTCTGGCAGGCTAGCTATGCTGCTGTGATGGCCAGTTAAGGCCATTCCGTAATGAGAATGTTTGATATCTGCAAAGCAGTGGGTGGCAGTGTGTGACAGGGTTGAATAGGACCCTGTCTCAGTTATTATGGAGAGTTTGAATGCAGGGATCTGTTCTGTTCTTTCCTTTCCTGTCTGGTTGCACAACCAGATTTTCCTGTGAGACCTAGGATTTGATCACCCCAACAGTCTCGCAGTTCTCTGCCTCTCACTGTCTCTCAGTCCCCTTTGTTTAGAAATTATATAGTGTTACTGTTGAAATGTATATAATTATATTTTGAGATTATTGCAAAAAGCTATTGGGAACACAAGGGGTTAACCTGAGAGCAGTTTTTAATTTCTTTTTCAGAAGCTATGGAGAAGGGGCCTCAGTTCTGGGACATTGTGTTCTTGTTGCACCTGCCTGAAACATAGAAGAACATTTTAGGAAAAAAAACAGGATGCTTGTTAAGGAAGGGGGGTTGCAAGGTCTTATAAAAACAGCTGCAATTTCTTGCAAGACAGAGACACAGACACACAGAGACTGAAGGAAAACTCAGATGGATCTCCTCTGTTTATTCTGCCTCTGTAAATAGTTATTCTGAACAATTTAATTTTTTTTATGTTACTGCTAGTACAGTACTAATAAACACTTTTTGTGAATTCTACAACTGCTCCTGGTTTTCCCTATGTTTTCTGACCTGTGCCTCGACGACAGATGGTGTCAACTTAAGTGGGATTTATGCCATGCATACTCTAAGCCAAGAGTTTTGTGCGTGGGTACTGGACTTAGTACCAGGGAAGCATAGAGTATGTAAATAAGTAAGTATGGATTCTGCAGCAGCAAGCCCAGGAGTGGTTACCAGGAGAGTGGCAGCCAAACTAGCAGAGGCAGAAGTTCAAGCTGAATTGTACAGTCAGCACAAGCTATGGAAAAAGAACAGGCAGTGACAGAACCTGAAATCCGGATGGACTTTTTCAAATGGTGGGCTATACAACAAAAAGAGATGGAGAAGCAGAGAGAAAAGAAGATTCAACATTTAGAAGCACAGAGGAGAGAAGAGATGCAGTGACAGAAGCAGCAGAGGAGAGAAGAGTTGCAGCAGAGGAGAGAAGAAATGCAGTGACAGGAGCAGCAGAGAAGAGATGCAGCACTGGATAATGCCTTGCAAGCTATCAAAGGCAGAGGATCTGGCACAGATCCAGACGAGCAACAAAACACAAGCAACTTAAAGGCCATTAAACTTACAAAGTTGTGTCCCTCGGATGATATCAAGGCATACCTGACAACTTTTGAAAGAGAAGCCACAGCCTGCCGATGGCCAGAGCAGCAATGGACAATCAGACTGGTACCCTACCTGACAGGGAAAGCTCAGCTTGCCTACAGCAATATGGACACCGCACAGTCAGAAAATTATGACTTGGTGAAAAGCGAAATCCTGAAAAGGTGTGACATCTCAGGAGAGACCTACAGGCAGAGATTTCGATCTCTGAAGTACAACTCAGTCAACAATCCTCAAGAAGCCTTCACTCGACTCAGAGAACTCCTGATAAAATGGCTCCAACCAGAGGGCAAAACAGTCCCACAGATCATTGACACATTTGCAATGGAGCAATTCATCGACATCCTGCCTACAGATGTGCAGCTTTGGGTGAAAGTACATCGACCAGAAAGTGGAGAAAAGGCTGTTTCTTTGGCCAAGGGCTACCAAATCGACAGACAGATGCCACAGCAATGAAGTAACAGCCAAGCACTGGTAAGACATTCTTTTTCCCATTTTAAACTCAAAGTCTGATAAGAACTCTGGTGGGGGTAACAGATCTGCTCTCAAAGACTTTATTTATTATAATTGTAACAAGCCAGGCCATATTGCAAGAAACTGCCATAGTAAGGAGAGTGGCACTGGAACAGATTTGTCCTTAGCAAATTGGGGCAAGTACTTAACAGATGTGAAGGTGGGGGATACGACTGTAAAGGGACTCATTGATTCGGAAGCAGACAGACCCTAGTGCAAGTTGAAGTGCTAGGAAAACACTGCAAAAGGACCAGCTACTGGTGTTATCTGCATCCACGGGGACACTCGATACTATCCCACCACCCAAGTGACTCTGACCATTAAGGGTGTGTCGCACCAAATGAAAGTGGGGGTAGCACCCAAGTTACCTGTACCGGTGATTATTGGAAATGACTGTCCAGGATTTACTGAGTTAATCTCAGAGGAACTAAACCATGCAGTTTCAGCAGCAGTGGTAACAAGAGCTCAGGCAAAGAAAATCTCAAATGGTGGGGACACTTTTCCTTTCAGTGACTTTGATTCAGACTTGTCTGAGCACAGCTCCAAGATCCAGAAATCCAGGAAAGAAAGACGATGCCTGAAGAAACAGTGGTAACAAATGACTGATGGGCATAAGGAGTTAACATATGAAACTGCTGAAACTAAACTGATCACTGATTGTGATTTTCTTTTAGAACAAGCTAATGATGTTGTTCTCCAGAGTTATTTTAAGCAGCTGGGGGTGAAACCAAAACAGGGTGAACCAATGTTTAAAAAATTTAATGGGTTACTGTACAGAGTTTGGGTTAAACCTCAGAGACAGGAACAGACAGAACAATTGGTTATACCACAGAAGTATGGAACAGAGTTGTTACAGATAGCACATGATAGTCCTATGGCTGGTCACTCAGGGAGGGATCGCACCCTTGCCAGATTGCTGTATAGATTTTACTGGCCTGGAAATCATGAAGATGCTGCTACCTATTGTAATTCCTGTGCTGAGTGTCAGAAAGTAGCGATAGTCACTAGAAAAACAAGGTGCCACTGGTGCCCCTACCCTTGATAGATGTGACTTTTGAGAGCATTGCAATGGATGTGGTTGGCCCTGCAGACAAAAGAAAAAGGGTAATAGATTTATCCTGGTAGTATGCGACTATGCTACTCGATACCCAGAAGCAGTTCCAATGCGTACTGTCATAGCTTCAAAAGTGGCATCAGAGCTTGCAAAAATTTTCGGTAGAGTGGGCATACCTAAAGAAATTATTACTGATCAAGGTAGTAATTTTGGTGCTGCATTACTTAAAGCGCTGTACAGACTACTAGGTATCACTGCCATAAGAACCTCTCCCCATCACAAGATGGTCTTGTTGAGCGTTTTAACCAAACCCTAAAACGCATGTTAAAAAGGTTTGCAAAAGGGGAAGGGAATGATTGGGACCAATACTTGCCTTACCTACTTTTTGCTTACAGAAAAGTGCCACAGACATCAACAGAGATTCACCATTTGAAATGTTGTATGATAGGCAGCCAAGAGGGCCACTGGATGTGATAAAAAAAGGTGGGAAGATAACTCCACTCAGAAACAATCTATAACATCTTATACATGTGCCCTAAGAAAGAAAGTGGCAAAATATGTTGAAATTACCCATAGTAATCAAGAAGAGGCACCAAACTAGCAGAAGATGTATTATGACCATGGGGTAAAAGGAAAAGTTTTTGAGCCAGGTGAAAAGGTTTTGCTACTGTTACCCACAACAGAAAATAAACTGTTAATGAAGTGGCAAGGGCCTTATAGAGTGCTTAGATGTACTGGCACCATTAACTACGAGATTGAGACCCCTGACAAGAAAAATCCTACTAAGATATACCATGCTAACCTCCTCAAGAAATGGGTTAAAAAATGCCAAAAGCTGCTTTGCTATTTTTACCAGAAACTGATGAAGATATTGATGTAGCTTATGATAGACTAGAACAAACTGTAACTGCTGATGCTGTAAAGATAAATGTTTCCTTAACCTCAGAACAAACTGCAGAAATTTGTAATGTGCTAAAGACATTTAACAGTACTTTTACCACAATACCAGACTGAGCAAAAGGGGTTGAACACGTAATAGTGCCAAGGAATATTTGCCGTATTAGACAAAAGACATACAGGTTACCAGAGCGGTTAAGAGCTGACGTGGTTAAGAAAATACAAAAAATGAAAGAATTGGTTATCATAGAAGAGCTGAGGAGTGCTTGGTCATCTCCAATGGTAATTGTAAACAAAAACGAAAGGGGGTGTTAGAATCTGCCTTGATTTTAGGAAACAAGTGTCAGAATTTGACAGTTATCATATGCCCAGAATAGATGATTTGGTGGACAGACTGGGGAGTGCAAAGTATATCAGTACCCTCAATCTCACCAAGGGTTACTGGCAAATACCTTTAGCTAAAGAATCCAGAGACAAAACTGCATTTGCCACTCCTATTGGATTCTATCAATTCACCACCATGCCATTTGGTTTACATGGTACACCAGCTACATTCCAGCGGTACGTGGATGTAATTTTATCATCTCACACTGGTTATTGTGCTGCATACTTGGATGATGTCATGGTGTACAGTCCAGACTGGATAAGCCACCTGGAACACCTATGATCAGTTATCCAAGCTATTAAAAATGCAATGGTCTGACTATTAATCCTACCAAATGTGCATTGGGCATGCAGAAAACCAGATATTTGGACTATGTGTTGGGAAATGGAGAAGTTAAGCCTGAAATTTCTAAAGTAAAAGCTGTAGCTAACAGCTCTGTCCCTAAAACAAAGAAGCATGCCAGGTCACTTTTAGGGCTGGCTGGTTATTATCAGAGATTTGTTCTGAACTTTGCTGATTTAGCTAATCCCTTCACTGAACTCACGAAAAATGGTATCCAACAATGTGAAATGGACCCCAGAGTGTGATGAAGCTTTTCAAGCCATTAAGGCTGCATTATGTTCATCCCCTGTTTTAAGAAGCCCAGACTCTGAGAAACCATTTTTGTTACAAACAGATGCATCAGAGGTAGGCCTAGGTGCAGTACTGAGTCAAAATATAGATGGGATGGAACATCCTATTCTGTACATAAGTAGGAAGTTACATGACAGAGAGAAAAGGTACTCCACCATTGAAAAGGAATGTTTAGTAGCAAAGTGGGCCATGGAGTCCTGTAAGTTTTATTTGCTAG
This sequence comes from Neoceratodus forsteri, assembly GCA_016271365.2. Taxonomy (NCBI): domain Eukaryota; kingdom Metazoa; phylum Chordata; order Ceratodontiformes; family Ceratodontidae; genus Neoceratodus; species Neoceratodus forsteri. The sequence continues at coordinate 589,527,688 of CM028132.1, read as the reverse complement.
GAACTGTCTTTGTACTTATAATAGATCACATTCCTCTCTGTTGGCTTAACCAAATGAAGGACAAAAATTCTAGAATCACACAGTGGTACTTGGCACTACAGCCATTTAAATTCAAGCTGATACATAAATTTGGTAAAGAGAATAGTAATGCTGATTTTCTGTTAAGATATGGATCAGGAATTGAGGGTTCTGAATGTTGAAAAACAATTGTATGAGTTTAAACTTTACTGTTTGCTATACTGTTAGAAAAAAGGATACTGCAAATGTGCTTAATTTCTGAAAGTTAGAAGCTAATGTTCGAGAATTAATAGAATGTTCCGGAAACCTGTTTGATAAAACAGATTCCCTTTTGGGGGGGGTGTATGTGACAGGGTTGAATAGGACCCTGTCCCAGTTATTATGGAGAGTTTGAATGTAGGGATCTGTTCTGTCCTTTCCTTTCCTGTCTCTTGTCTATCTGGTTGTGCAACCAATTTTTCCTGTGAGACCTTGGATTTGATCACCCTGACAGTCTCGCAGTTCTCTGCCTTTCACTGTCTCTCAGTCTTTCCTTGCTGTTTCTATCTTTTCCTCCCTTGCATATCTACTGGTATATAAATATATGCAAATCATTATGTGGAAATGTAACTGATATTGGGATCTCTTTATTTAGAAATTATATAGTGTTACTGCTGAAATGTATATAATTATAGTTTGAGATGTTAGCAAGAAAGCTATTGGGAACTCAAGGGGTTAACTGGAGAGCAATTTTTAAACCCTTTTTCAGAAGCTATGGAGAAGGGGCCTCAGTTCTGGGACATTGTGTTCTTGTTGCACCTGCCTGAAACATACAAGAACATTTTAGAAAAAAACAGGATGCTTGTTAAGGAAGGGGGGTTGCAAGGTCTTATAAAAACAGAGATGCAATTTCTTGCAAGACAGAGACATAGACACACAGAGATTGAAGGAAAACTCATCTAGATCTCTGTTTATTCTGCCTTTGTAAATAGTTATTCTGAACAATTTAATTTTTTTTATGTTACTTCTAGTACTAATAAACACTTTTTGTGAATTCTACAACTGCTTCTGGTTTTTTCCTATGCTTCCTGAACTGTGCTTTGACAACACAGTGGAACTCATCAATCAATTGCTGGCTAAACACCAGCTCCAGACAGCCTTGGACATGGGCAACTTTTGTGCCCGTGTGGGGAGGCTATCTCCAAGCATTGCAGGGCTTGGCTGCGTTTGTCCACCTTCACAGTGGATACCCAACAGAAGATGGTGGATGTCCCCTTTCTGGGCACTGACCTCTTTGGCCCTGGGGTGGAAGGACACCTCACAAGCCTCAAGAAGTCCAATTCCACCCTTGACTCTGTGACTTTGTCTCAGAAGGATCAGAAGAAAAAGCTTAAGAGGCTGGCCTTTCAGTACCTGTCCTTCCTGTCACAACCTCCCTGGCAGCAGCCCCAGCAGGGGCAGTTTCAGACCTGGTGCCCCAAGAAGTCTGGAGATCAAGGTCCAAAAAAGGGGGGATGGGTAGTGGTGCCCCTCTGGCAACAGTTGCCTATGCCTCCCCAAAAGATGCCCAGTCATAGGCTGGGGGGTGTCATCCCTCCACCTGTCCTATCCTCAACTGCTTTTCCTGTCAGATGCAGGCTTAGTCTTTTCTTTCCACATTGGTCTGCTATCACAACAGACAAATTGGTGTTGGACATAGTGGGCAGAGGACTGTCTCTCAGTTTTGAGGCTTTCCCATCCTTCCGCCTCCAAGTACCTTGAGAGTCTGGGGTGTCTCAGGACATGTTGTCCACCCTCAGGGAGGACATTGCTCAGTTCCTTGTGAACAGAGCCCCACAGCCCATGTCTGGGACACCCTGGCCAGTCAGGGTTATGTATCCAGGTGTTTCCTGGGCCCAAAACAGATGGGGAGGCTGGCACCCCATACTGGATCTTCACAATCTCAACTAATGCATGTGGAAGCAGAAGTTCCAGATGGTTACTCCGAGCCATATTATATCATCGTGGAGCAGGACATATGGTTCTGCTCCCTGGATCTCCAGGATGCATTCTTCCACATTCTTGTCTGCATTTCCCACCGCCAGTACCTTCAGTTTCTGAGCAGAAAGAGTCCTGTACCAGTTCCAGGTCATGCCATTTGGCCTCTCCTCAGATCCAAGGGTCTTCACCACATGCATGACAGTGGTAGCAGCCCACCTGCAGCACCTAGGGGTCTGAGTGTACTCCCTACCTGAATGACTGACTGATAGCTGCTCAATCCAGAGAGGCTGTGGTGAGATCCACAGCCCTGCTTCTCCAGACCTGCAGAGACTTGGGCCTGTTGATCAACTAGGACAAGTCCGAACTGGTACCAAAGTAGGTGATCAAGTTAATTGGGGCAGAACTAGACTCCCTGCAGGCCAAAGTCCACCTCCTAGTGGATCAGGCCCAGGATCTTATCTCATTTGCTTGATCATTTCAGGTTGGGCTGTTGTGCCCTGCCTGGGATTTCCTACTGCTGCTGGGGTACGTGGCATCCTGCACCAGTGTGGTTCACTGGGCCTGCTGGCAGATGCACCCCCTTCCGTGTGAGCTGGTCTATCTGTGGTCCCAGGGCCTAGGTCACTTGGACCAGCTGGTCACAGTGAACCAGCTGATGTGGTCATGGTTGGTCCTGGAACATCTGGAGGAAGGAATCCAGTTTGTCCGCCCAAGCCGACCATCATGCTAACGATGGACATGTCTCTAGTGAGGTGAGGAGCACACCTGGGAGACCACATTGCCCATGGATTTTGGTCATCCAGTGTGTTCTGTCACCCCATAAATGTGTTGCAACTCCATGCAGTGCACTGGGCTCTGAAGGAATTTGCTCTGCTAGTCAGGGGTCGGGTCATTCAAGTCCAGACGGACAATACCACAAACATGTTTTACCTGAACAGACAGGGTGGCACACAATTCGCTCCAAGTGCTGGTCTTTGAATGCTAATTGATGGCTGCCAAGCTGGGCGGCCTCTGAGCAGCGGAGTAGGAGAGTAGCAGAAATTTTATCAGTTTCAATAGTTTTAACAATCTTTTAGACTGAAACTCAGATACTGAGTTTAGGTTAGCTAGTTAGAGTTCTGTAGTGAGTTAGTAAGTTTAGCTGTGTGTTTTCAGGCATTGTCAGACCCCGGTTAGTACTCACCTGTGGGTTGTTCCACCATACTTTGAACCTGTCTGGTGCTCAGTGGTGAGAGAAGTACCAATAATCGTTAAGTCGACCAGCCGTGGAGATAGCAGGAGTCGGCAGGGATTTTGCCGGACCACTGAAGTGGGTGAGGAGTCATTGATGAAGGCAAAGAGTTTGTTCCATCTGTGGGGGCATGTCAGAGTGAGAGTCTGATGGATGTCCCCAACCCGGAAGAGTGTTGTCTTGGGTTTTCATTTGGACTGGGAAGGAAGACTTGTGAGCTGGCCGGAGTGGAGCCAAGGAAACCTGAAGGAAGATCAGTGGGGCCGACCCATTAAGGTGATTGAGGGCTGTCCAGTCTCAGAGGCTCGACCAGTTGCATCGGCCACAGGCCTACTGAAGGGTGGGCTGGGGTGCTGATCCGGCTAAGAGGCCTGGGAGTGCGACCGGAGGGCCACTTGTCCAATCTCTCTGTAGGATTAGGCCAAGGGGATCCAGATAAGCCTTAGGGGGAAGGCCCCACCAGAAGAGGATCCAACTGGCTGTTTTTCTAGAACAGGAGCCGCAGCAGTGATGAAAGAGCCGTTGGAACTCTTAAGATCTGAGTGGTGCCCTCATTTGGACTATCACGGTTTGTTGTTGACTTTTCTTTGGGAAGGGTGGTGGAACCTTTGCCTTTCTGGTGAGAGTCCTTGTGTTGTGAACAGCATGAGCTTACTGGCTCAAGATTAACCTTTCAAACTTCTTTCCTGATAGTATCTAGCGGACCTGGGTAAGAGTCGGATCCACTAGAAAACTACATTGGACAATTTTCACAAAGGTGGGAGCTCTGTGAAACCCTAGACTGCTACCTGGACATTATTTTAAATGTTATCACTGGAAATTTCAAAAGCTGCTGCTATTTAAACTCTGGTTTGGGGTATATTGCATTTGGATAGCTGCTGAGGAGGATCAAATTGAGTGCATGTGTGTGTGTGGTCATGTGTAAGAGTTGTGTAGGAAATTTGTTGTATTTAACTTGGTTAGTGTATGACTGTGAGGATGGTGTGTTTGATATTAGGTGAACTGTATTCGTGAGTGATTGATTTTTTAAGGTAGGGTGTGGGTTGGTGGGATATTGGGCTGATTTTAATTATTTGTATTATAGGTATTTATCTAATTGTTATTGTAGGGTGAGAGAGTAGTGGATTAGCATTTTTGTTGGTTCTAAGTCTGAACATTATGCGTCTGGGAGGACAAGGTGGCCTGGGGCGGGTCAGGATAGTGTATGGGGCTGTCCCTGCTACGTGATCTGTGGCCCTTTTCTGACCTCCCTGTTTCTACCACCATAGCACATTAGTGCCGGGAGGTCAGAATTGTAAGGCGCTGCTGTGATCATCCGTGGTGGGGTGACCCGTGCATATCGGAGAGGGGTAGAATCGAGGTTGTTGGGTGCAGGAGGTGCCCTGGGTGTCATCAAATCATGGAGAGAGGGGAGACATACTTGGTTCTGATGCCCAGGGTTCCTGCCAGACCAAGTGGGCAGGTGACAAGAGGGGTGCTGCACTGTCCATCAGTCCCCTGAGGGTGGTGATATGCAATGCCAGATCGATCAAGAACAAGACTGCTGTTATCTTGGACTTGTTTTCCTCGGTCAACCTGGCTTGCTTCACCGAGACCTGGTTGGGGGATGATGCTGGCCTGGATTCTAGAGGCTTCCATTCCCCCCGGGTATTTGGTGGTGCACTGCCCCAGAGTGGAATGCTGGGGTGGGGGAGTGGCCATCTGCTTTAGAACCGAGCTTAACTTCTCTGTGCACCTGGTGGGAAGACCAAGTTCATTTGAATGTGTGGCCGTATATGGTGGTCCGAGCGCAGACTGTAGGATTCTCCTGCTTTACCGCCCCACTGGTGCGGTGGAAGAATTCTTACAGGAGATAGCCAACTTCATCATCAGTGAGACGCTGGCACCTCCACGATGTTTAGTCTTGGGGCATTGCAACGTCTGGGCTGATGATGAGTAATCCAGACTGGGTTCCAACCACCTCCAGATTATGTTTTCTCTGGGCCTGTCACAGGAAGTTTCCTCTGTGACACACTAGGGCAGTCACATGTTTGATTTCGTCTTCTCTCTGGGGCTTGAGGTTTCTAACCTCAAGACTGATAAGGTCATTTGGTCCGATCACTGCACAGTAGAACTTTCGCCTGCCCCCCCCTCTGAGAACCCTTCCCCTGCTGAGATGGTCAGTTATCACCTTTTGAGGTGTTTGACCCCGGAGGGATTACTTGCAGTGGCTGATCTATCTATTGTGGCCAGTGCATGCACAGGGGGTTAGGGTGAAACAGTTGCTGCCTATAATAGGGTGCTAATTGGGGTGCTCAACTGTCTCACACCAATCTGTGTATGACCCAAATCTTTTCACTTGAGGTCCCCATGGTTTGATGTAGAGCTCAAGGTGATAAAGATTTTGGGTCGGAGGCTGGAGCGCTGCTGGCGGAGGTCTGCCTTGGAGGTGGATAAACTGGTCTTGCGTACCCACTATCATGAGTACCAGGTGGCAATCACCCAGAAGAAGGCAGAATTCCTGACAAGGGAGATTGCTGCCAGGAAGAATCGACCAACAGCGCTCTTTTGGACTGTGGACAGGCTTTTAAATGCAGCCTATCTACTGCTGAAACAGACTTTTTCTAGCACTTTATGTGAAGAGTTCACTGGAGTCTTCTCGGACAGGGTGTCCACCGTCTGGTGGGATATTCTGCCAGTGGGCCCTATGGAGGCCAACAGTGGTCACTGGGGTCATCTGGAGAGCACTTCATCTAGTTGGGGGAGTTTAAGCCCATGAGGCGTCAGAGGTCATTGAGGTGCATCCAAGTTGAAACGCACCTGTTGTGAACTGGACCCGGTACCGATACGTTTCTTAATGGAATGTGTGGATACTGTTGGCCCGGTGTTCGCCTTGATTGTCTGGTGTTCTTTATCTGAGGAGATTTGCCCGATGCCTTGAAGGAGGCATTGATGCGTCCCCTCCTGAAGAAATCTTCCTTAGACCCTGACATCAAGGAGAATTACCATCCGATCATTTTTAGGTAAGATTTAGGTAAGATTGTTGAGAAGATGGTAAAACTTCAGTTGGAAGAGCACCTCTTGAACTTTGATCTTTATGAGCCTTTCCAGTCTGTTTTTTGTCTGAGGCATAGTACGGAAACTGCTCTTGTTAGAGTGCATAATGATCTCCTCAGGGCTAGAGATCGAGGAAGGGGACAATTCTTATTCTCCTTGATCTCTCTTCAGCATCTGATATGGTAGACCATTGTGTGCTGCTTGACTGCCTGAGGGAATTTTGTGGGCTCACTGGCATGGTCATCTGTTGTTTTGAGTTCTATCTCATGAACAGGAGGCAATGGGTAGTGATGAAATTCTCCTCCTCCTCCCCTAGTCTTCTTTCCTGTGGAGTACCTCAGTGCTCGTTCTTGTCCCCAATGTTGTTTGCTGTTTACATGCTGCACCTGGGTGAGATCATTAGGAAATACAGTCTGTATTTTCATTGCCATGCTGATGATACCCAGCTGTATTTTTCCTTTGCACCAGGAACATCCAATGCGGTGGAAGCACTGAACCACTGCCTTACAGAGATCAATGACTGGATGACCTCCAGCTGGCTGTGATTGAATCCTGACAAGATGGAGGTACTAGTGGTGGAGTCAAACAGAGGGCAGAATAGGATGGCCTCTGGTGGTGAAACAAGCTTGTTTCTGGGATCCATGCCATTGAAGGTCTCCTCAAGGGTATGAAACCTTGGCATAATCCTTGACAGTGGTCTGACACTTGAAGCTCAGGTTTTGGCTACTGTCCAGACCAGCTTCTACCATCTCAGGAATATTGCCAGGGTTAGGCCCCTTGTTCTGCCCCTGGACCTCCCCACTTTGGTGCATACCTTCGTATTGACTAGGCTCGACTACTGTAATGCGCTCTACCTCGGGGTCTCGGGGGGATGCCTCCACCGGCTGCATCTAATGCAGAATGCAGCTGCCAGGTTGTTGGTGGGGCAGTCTAAATTCTGCCACATCACCCCAGTGCTGTGTGAACTGCACTGGCTGCCGGTCAGATGGAGGATCCTCTTGAAGGTGAGGTTATTCACCTTAAGGCCCAACATGGGTTGGGCCCTTGTTATCTGTCTGATCTCATAGAGGCAACAAGCCTTTGTGTGAAACAGATAAAGAAAACAAAGCAGAGTAAAAAAACACTATGGTTCTCAAAAGAGGTGGCAGGGAAGGTTAAGGAGAAAAAGACTGCATTCAAAAAGTATAAGGAATCACAGAAGGAGCACGACAGGGAACTGTATCAATTAAAGCAGAAAGAAGTGGGGAAAGCAGTCAGAACAGCAAAAGCCCAAACCGAGGATAAAATAGCCAATTCAGTTAAGAAGGGGGATAAAACCTTTTATAGGTACATTAGGGAGCATAGAAAAGTTAAGGGAGGAATAGTGAAGATTAATAAGGGAGAGGGGAGGTGGGCAGAGGGAGACAGTGAAAAGGCAGAGTTACTGAATGGATACTTTTGCTCAGTATTCACAAAAGAAGATGAGGAGGAGTTACTTAAACCAGACAATAGAAGCACTCTGGGTAGGGGGTTGACACCAGTCCATTTACAAAAGAAAGAGTCCTGAAAGAACTCCTAAAACTCAAGGTGGACAAAGCAAATGGGCCTGATGGGATTCACCCCAGAATCCTAAAAGAACTAAGGGAGGACCTAGTGACACCACTGACCACACTTTTTAACAAATCATGGGAGGATGGTGTGGTACATGAGGACTGGAGGAGGGCAGATGTGATTCCCCTTCACAAAAGTGGGAGCAAGGCAGAAGCAGGAAACTACAGACCTGTAAGTTTGACCTCAGTGGTAGGAAAATAATGGAATCACTTCTGAAAGAAAGAATTGTTGAGTACCTAGAGGCCAGCGGGCACAGGACCAAAAGCAGCATGGATTTACAGCAGGAAGGTCATGTCAGAGAATCTAATAATTTCTTTGACTGGGTGACCAAAGTAGTAGACCAGGGAGGGCTGTGGATATGGCCTACCTAGACTTTAGCAAGGCATTTGACACAGTCCCGCACAAAAGATTGATACTCAAGTTAGCCAGCCTGGGAGTGGGTCCCAGGGTGGTAGCCTGGGTAGCAAACTGGCTGTACAACAGGACACAGAAGGTAATAGTGAATGGAACACATTCAAAAGAAAGGGGGTCACTAGTAGAATACCTCAGGGCTCAGTATTAGGTCCAGTCCTCTTTAACATCTTTATAGGTGAAATTGCAGAGGGTCTGGAGGGAAAGGTATGCCTCTTTGCAGATGACACAAAGATCTGTAACAGAGTTGATACACAAGGGGGGTAGAAAGGATGAGAAGGGACTTGGCAAGGTTGGAGGAATGGTCAGAAATATGCAACTTACATTCAATGCAAAGAAGTGCAAAGTAATGCACCTGGGAGACAAAAACCCAGGAGAAGAATACACAATAGCAGGGGAGGTACTAACAACAACAAAAATGGAAAGGGACCTGGGGGTAGTCATATCAGATGATCTAAAGGTGGGTAAGCAATGTGAGAAGTCAGTAAGGAGAGCCAGGGGATACTGGGATGCATAGGAAGGGGCATCACAAGTAGAAAAAGGGAAGTGGTTATCCCTCTGTACAGACAGTTGGTGAGACCCCATCTGGAGTACTGTGTGCAGTTTTGGAGACCTCAACTATGCAAGGACATAGACAGAATGGAAGCAGTCCAGAGGAGGGCAACTAAAATGGTGCAGGGTCTGCATCAGAAACCATATGAAGAGAGACTGAGAGAGCTTAATATGTATACCCTTGATGAAAGGAGGACGGGGGACATGATAGAAACATTCAAGTACCTCAAGGGAATCAGCAAAGTCCAGGAGGGTAGCATCTTTCAGAAAAAGAGATGTGTAAGAACAAGGGGGCACAATTTAAAGATAGAGGGGGGACGGTTCAGGGGTAATGTGAGAAAAATTTTTTCACGGAGAGAGTTGTGGTTGCGTGGAACTGCCTTCCTGGGGAGGTTGTTGGGGCTAAAACAGTGGGGTAATTCAAACATGCATGGTACAGACACAAGGCAATTGTAGTGGGGGGGTGACAGGAAGTAGGCTGTTGGTTAACTAAAATCTGCAGCTTATCCAGTAGGTAGGGAAATGGGCAGCTGGGTGGGCCAAGTGGTCCTTATCTGCTGTCAAAGTCCATGTTTCTATGTTTCTATGTTTCTCCTGTTGCCTGCTGTATCAATCTGCCCCCTCTGGTCCTCCTTGAGGGGCCTCCTAGTGATTCCCAGGATGAGGTTGAAAACGGCCAGCGACAGGGCATTTAGTGTTGCTGGCCCCATCCTGTGGAATTTGCTCCCACCAACTGTATGAGAGGCCCCTTCTGTGGAGGCTTTTAAGACCCACCTCAAGGCTCACCTGTTTCGTCAAGTTTTTCCTCGATCCCCCAGACTGAGTTGGGCACGACCATTTCTTTCCTCCCTTTATCCTTTTTTAGGTCCACTGATTTTAGTATTTATGTGATAATTTGTAGATTAGAAATGTTACACTTTATAATGTATGATGAACCTGTTGTTGTTGTGTGGTGCCCAGAGCCTCTGGGATTGGGTGCCTGATAAATAAAATTTACTTTGCCTTGCTTGCCCTGTGTTGGGAAGCACTCCACACCTGGACCTTCATGCGCAGCCTGGGTGCTGATTTCCTGGTGATTCATGTAGCGGGGGAGAACAATGAGCTGGCAGATGCTGACAGCCAGGTAGGAGAAACATCTCATGAGTGATATTTGATCAGGAGGTGGTGAACCACTTTTTGTTCCTGTGGGGCTCACTCTCAGTGGATGTTTGCCTCCTGGGAGAATGCCAAATTGAGGCTGCTTTGTGTCCACCTCCCACAGTCTAGGATAATAATGGGGGATGCCTTCACGAGGCCGTGGACTCCAGACTTAGTGTAAGCCTTACCCCCCTTTTCCTTGATCCAGTGGATACTGGTCAAGGTCAGGAAGAACAAGGTGTGGATTATCCTGATAGCTCCAGACTGGCCAGAGAGTTCTGGTAGCCAGATCTCCTCAACCTCAGCAGCCAGTCTCCATGGCCACTGCCTCTCTGACCAGATTTCGAGGGACAGACCTGCACCCAGACCTTCGGTCCATGCACCTCATAGCCTGGTTCCTGAGCGGGTAGAGTTCCAGGCCTTGGGTCTATCTATGATGTCCTCCTGGTTGTGGAGGCATCCAGGAAGGAGTCGACTTATAGGTGCTAAGTCATCCAAGGCTGCGATTTCATGAATGTTGGATTTTGCAGTTAGGAGCAGCTTAGGTCTGACAGAGAGTATCTAGTGGTGGCAGAAATCTGCATTCAGTGCAGTGCTGGAAACATCCATGGTTTCGTTCCTGGAAACAAACTCAGTTGTTATCCATTCCCTTCAGGGCAGTTAGCAGGAGTCAGCCAGCTATTTCGTTCATCAGCTCCACCGTGAGATGTGATGTTTGTGTTACACACACTGTGCATGGCGTCCTTAGGGCTGCCCTGATAGGCACCAATGGAATCTTATCCTAGAAGGTGTCATTTGGATGGCATATACTCAGCTAGCAAGATCAGTAAACGTCAGGATTTTTCATCTAAAGAATCTTACTCGTAGTGCATAAGGATAAGGCAGTGATCAGGGCAGCTCCATTCTTATTCCTAGGGTTCTCTAAGGTGAACCATGTTGTTTGCATAATATCATTCTGTCCAAAGCCAGTGAGTCAGAAAGACAGGACATTTGAGACTTATCTGAGGATGACAGAGATTTCAGGAAGTCTGAGAGTCCATTCATTCTAACAGGTTTGCCTCTGTTATTCCGTCTGAGGCTGAAAACTCCAAAAGACAAGGAGGTTCATAAACTGGCTTTGCACAGGATACTTACGACTTAATCTGAGGAGGATATAGGAGTTCAAAAAGTTTGAAAGTTGGTCTTAATTGGAGCAGCTATGACAGATCAGAAGGTATCTTTGACCATCTAAGTCAGATGGGTAAGAGCTTGCATCCTCAAAGCATATGTGACTGAGCAGAAGAGAGCATCCGCTCTGATAAGAGCACATTCTACCAAGGTGCTTGATATTTCCTAGATGGAAAGAGGAGAGGCCTCTGTGTTGTAACTATGCAAGTGGATGTGGTGCTCTGTTCACACATTCACTAAGCACTGCAAAGTCGATGTCCAGACATCTGCTGATGTGGCCTTTGGGAATTGAGTTTTACAGATGGTAGTTAGCAGATGAGTCTAATACTTAGTTCTTATGGGTTTTATATGGGGCAGTATTCTCCCCCACCCAGTTTTGGAATGAGCGCTGCTTTTTAGAGCCCATGTGTATTAACTCCCCACTGACAATGTGGAGCGATACAGAAAGAAGAAATCTTACTTTGAGAGTCAGCTCTTGCAGCAGGTAACACTGGAATGTAGCCAGCAGGCAACAGGACCCCACCACAAACGTCTAGCCAGCAGTCTATGGCAGGGACCGCCCCCTGACGTCGGCCTGCCCCTGACGTTACGCATGGTGGAAAGGGTGGGCAGTCCCCGACATGCCCCAGTTCTTTTCCCACTGTCAACTCATGTTCATCGGCTCCATGGCATGCCTCTTGCTAGTCCGACCGCCATTTTCCAACAACTTTAACTTTCTTATTTTTTCATCAAAAGTTCTGCTTTTAGCGATCTTTTCTTCTGTGTGTCTTCTTCCCTGATGCCCTCTTCTAGGCACACTAACAAGTGCACCTGTGGGAAGCAGATCCCATCTAAAGACGGCCATTCGGCCTGTCGGCTGCACCTGGGCCCTGATCACGACGCGCAGAGTTGCCCGCACTGTGAGAAATTCAACAGCAGGACACAGATCCATCGCCAGAAGACCCTGCAGGCCTTCCTCACGAAACAACAGTTGTCCATCGTGCAGTGGGACTCCTCTTCTGAAAGGGAATCTTAACACCATCTGCACAAAAAGTGATCAGGGAAACAGAGATAAGAAGAAAGAGGAGAGATCCCATTCGCGTTCCTGATCTTCTGGCTCCCACTCTGCCTCCAGGGACAGCTCTGACTCTGCTGCCCAAGACACCAGACTCACCATGGTCAAGGCCTCAGCCATCATCCGGGCTATGGGGACCAAGGACAGAGGCTCTAGATCTTCAGGCCCCTCTCTCCAGCCTATAAAAATTAGGCATTCAGGCACCCCTACAACTTGCTCTACTGACACAGGTAAGGGACACCAGTCAGGTCTTTCTCGGTTGGCCTCTGCATGCAGCACTCACCCCTGGGACAGGCTGAAGGCCTTGGGTCATTCGTCTGGGAGATCTTCCTCTCTCCCACCCAGGCACGCTAAGAAACTGGTGGAGAAACCCAGTAAACCACCGTCGGACAAACGTCCATCAGACAGATGTCCGCACTCAGCCTTCGTTGGACCAACACTGATGTCAGCCTGATGACGCTCCAAAAGTTCCTCACACGCCAGCGCCACTGGTTGGAGCCCTGTTGTCTCCGGTTTCTCCCCCGCCACCAGTCGACAACAGGCCTGATGACACCCATATGGAGGACAGGCAGGCATTGGTCCCCCAAGAGAAACAGATAGCCAACAATGGTCTAGCCAACACCAGCCTGTCGTCACCTCTGATAGGTCTGCTGACACCAGACTGCGCAGCACCTGATGTTGGCACTGGTATCGATGAAGACATTGGGACTGGACCAATGCTGAACCGGGCGTCAGGCTCAGATGCAAAACTGAACTTGTCTCAAGTTAAGGATCTCTTCAGCCATTGCTGGGAGACTATCTGTTCTGATATTCTACCCCCAAAGCCTCAAGTGGATGCTCCTACTGCACCAGAGGTGACAAAAACTCTGAATGGTGGGGCACCTGCAAAGGCCCTTCCCCCAACTCCTGACACAGTCAAGGTCCCCTCTTCTCCTCTAGATGAGGGCCATGGCAATGAGCCTCCTCCTCAAAAAGCCTAAAGGAAAAGCCTCTTGTAAGAGACATCACAGGTCTTGGTCATGGAGCCCGAGCCTTTCAAGCTCTCCTGACAGGCATGGATGCAGGAAGAGGCAACACAGGTCCCTTTCATCTTCTCATCGGACTCATACCGGCCCTCGGACTCTTCTTACTCAGACTCATCCATCAGTGACCTATCTTCTCTAGACCCAGAGGATACACCAAAATTCCCCTCCCGATGACCCCTCTTTCATGGAGGTCATGAGACACATCCAAGCTAATATGGGTTGGGATACAGAGGACCTTGACCCAGAGAGAATGTGACTGGCAAAATACCTCCACCAGAAAGATCCCAAGCCAGTGGTCATACTGCCCCTGGTAGATACCTTAGCCGATGTCACACAGGTGGCTTGGAAGCACCCACATACCTACACTGCAGTCCCTAAGAAGGTTGATCACCTTTATAGAACCCCCGAAGAGCAACCTTTTCTGGTTGGAGCTCCCCCTAGCTGATTCAGTAGTGATTTTGGCAGCCCATGATCATTCCCAGAGGCCAAAACACCTCAGCACTCAAACCCCAGATAAGGAGTCCAAACAGACTCCATGGATTGTAAGGTTTATTCCTCCGCCACCTGCAGCATTAGGAGCTTGAACTTTTTAACACACATGGTTCAGTTCCAGAATGCCCTCTGGTAACAAGGGATGGATATTGTACAAGAAATCCCTGACTGTCCGCAAAAGACTAAGCTCCTCAAACATTTGCAGACCGGATAGGATGTGGGTACCCATGTCCTCATTCAGCTTGCAATTACACAGACACAGCAGCAAGAGCGGCAGTGACAGAAGTATGCCTATGTTGCCACTCTTGGCTCTGGGTCTCTGGGTTTGCACAGGACATTCAATCCAATCTCCTTGATGCACCCTTCAAAGGCTCAGTCCTCTTCAGTGAGGACACTGAAATGAATATTAATAAGTTACAAGATTCTGAAAGGCAGTTTGGACTGTACAGTCCATGTACCACCCGAAACAGAGACAATTTTGAAGGTCTCATTTTCATGGCCGAGGGGGACGTCAGCCACAGCAACCCTGCTTTCAGCCCCAACAGCCACAGCGGGGAGGCTACAGCCAGAAAGGCACCCATAGAGGCTTTGCCAGACCTGCCTCTTGCTTGGCCAAACCTACCCAAGTCACCTTCCCCCACTTCTACCACTGCCTGACTCCCAGTTGGACCCACTTCCTCTTGTGAACCCAACAGGGGAGGAAGTCGGAGGCTACTTTTTGGTCTGTACAGAAAACTGGCGAAAGGTGACCTCCGATCAGTGGGTCCACCAACTGATAGACAATGGACATTCCTTTGATTTTGTCCAGCTCCCACCAGACAGGCCCCCCCCATCCTGTTACTCCATGGAACATGCAGATCTCATTCACGCAGAAATTCAAGCCCTGCTATCCAAGAATGCCATAGAACCCGTTCCCCCAACCCAGAGAGGAAAAGGGTTCTACTCACACTTCTTCCTTGTGCCGAAGAAGTCAGGTGACCTGAGACCCATTCTGGACCTCAGCAAACTCCACAAGTTTGTCGAGTAAAAGAGGTTTCGGATGGTCACTCTTCAGGGCCTGCTCCCCATGATCCATCACGGGGACTGGCTGGCATCACTAGACATGCAGGACACTGCAATGAGCCATTTGGGATGCCTGTTCTCTCTTTGAGGATCTAGGTATCATGATCAATGCCCCAAATACTTCCTCAACCCATCCCAGAACTTGAACTTTATTGGGGCGCACCTCGATACTGTTCGAGGGAGAGTCTATCTGCCACAGGACAGAGCTGCCCGTCTTCATTGGATAGCTCGCCACGTTTGTTCTGCCTTGGTAGTACCAGCCAGAACACTACTACAGCTGTTAGGCCACATGGCAGCATCCATCATTACAGTCTCTCTTGCGAGACTCCACATGAGGACAATCCAGTGGACCTTGCGCGTCCAATGAGAACAAAGATGGGATGACTTGGCTCTACCAGTCTCCATCACAAAGCCGGTCTGTCAGGAACTCCAGTGGTGGATGTTATCCCTTTCGTTGCTCGAGGGGATGCCCTTTCAAAGAGAGGTGCCAGACCAGGTGTTAACATCCAATGCCTCAGGCTCAGGATGGGGAGCGCATCTTGGCACTCACAGGACTAAGGGCTCCTGGTCCGTGACCGAGGAATAAATCCACATAAATATTTTAGAGATGAGAGCCATTCTCTACACTCTGCAGGCCTTGAGCACTGTGCTCTGCCCAGGACACCTCCTTGTGCAAACAGACAACATGTCTGTAGTGTTTTATCTCAACAAACAAGGAGGCACACACTCCTACCCCCTCTGCAGGGAAGCAATGAGGATGTGGAATCAGACCATATCCCATCATCTTGAGATCTCCACAGTCCACGTTCCTGGAGTCCAGAATACTCTGGCTGATGCTCTCAGCCAAACTCTGTCAAGAGCTCATGAATGGATTCTCTTGCAGTCTGTCGTAGATGAACTCTTCGACAGATGGGGAACCCCCAAACTGGATCTTTTTGCCTCCCCTGTCAACACAAAACTGCCCAGTTTTTGCTCTCTAGATCCAGGGCCTGGTGTTTTCTGGCGAGATGCATTGTCCCTCTCCTGGAAGGGGAGATTCCTCTATGCCTTTCCCCCGTTTCTGCTCCTTCAGAAGGTCCATCTCAAGGTACAAGCGGAGAGGGCGACCATGATCCTGGTGGCGCCATTATGGCCTCAACAGATCTGGTTCCCACTCCTGCAACAGCTGGCTGTGGAACCCCCAATTATCCTGCCTGTGAACACTTACCTGCTCTCCCAGGAAAATGGGACCCTGGTTCACCTGAACCTTTGGTTGCCACACCTATATGCATGGCTCCTGAGGACCTAGCCAAACTCCATTTCTGAGTCTCTGACAAGGTAGTTGACATTCTGGTGGCTGATAGAAAACCTTCCACCAGAGCGACCTATGCCATGAAGTGGAAATGCTTTTGTCTCTGGGCTATGGCTCATCACCTAAACCCTTTGGTCTGTCCAGTGAACACTCTTCTTGAGTACCTGCTGACTCTTTCAGACTTGGGCTTGAGCTACTCCTCCATCAAGGTGCACTTAGCTGCCATTTCTGCCTACCATATTCCTGTACAGGGAAGAACAGTGGCACAGATGGCAGTAACCCATGTTTTTCTTCAAGGTATCCTGCTCATAAACCCTCCATAAGGGACTCTGTCCCTTGTTGGGACTTATTATTCGTTTTGGAGAAGCTGACCATACCCCCTTTTGAACCAGCCGCAGATTGTGAGCTTCGCTTCCTGTCATGGAAAGTGTTATTTTTAGTTGCTGTTACTAAGACTCAAAGGATTTCTGAGCTTCAGGCCCTGATTTATAAGAAGCCTTACTTGGTTTTCCACGAGGACAGGGTAGCCTTGAGAACCGATGCCAGCACCAGGACCATGAGGAGGTCATGAGGGATCCACGGAAGAAGTCCTCCCCCCAGCTGCAAGCTCCCCGAATCAAGATCCCATCACCGGGACTGCGAGGAGGTCATGAGGGCTCCATGGAAGAAGCCCTCCACTCACCTGCAAGTTCTCTGGATCAAGATCCCAGCACCAGGACTGCGAGGACATTGTAAGGGCTCCACGGAAGAAGCCCCCCCCCCCAGCTGCAAAGCTCCCTGAATCAAGATCCCAGCACCGGGACCATGAGGAGTTCGTGAGGGCTCCACGGAAGAAGCCCTCCCCCCATCTGCAAGCTCCCCAAATCAAGGTATGGATGGTGTTCTCAGAGCACGAGGAAGCTCTCCCTCTCTCTCCCTTTGTTTGAATTTGGTGCCATCTTGTACTATATCGGGACTGGTATACACTTGCAACAGGAATGAATGAAAGCCCTTAAATAAAGTAAAAACAATACTTGTTGGCACAGGCCCGCTGATAGGTTTTCAGCACCAGATTTTTTTGCTATTACATATGAAATCCTGGGTTTCTCTGTGTAGCTTTAAGTAGTAATGTAATACTATTTCTGAAGGAAACCTGCGTTTCTCTGCATTTCTTGTAGCAGGCTGTTTAAATTGCTACTGCAGGTGGTGTCTTATTAGTTTAATAGTAATGCACTGCCTTGTTTTAAACTGTGGAATAGTCAGCTGCATTGCTAATTCGTGGGTCACAACAGCTCAGCACAAGAAACGTACTTTATTTCATAAGAAAACCTTCATTGCTCTGCATTGCCTTAAGTAGCTATGTTGAAAGCTAGGCCACAATGCTAAACTTGTTGTAAACTGTAGATTAGGAAGCTGCAAAGCTAATTTGTGGATCCCATTGCAGATCAGCACAAAAAGCTTATTTTTGTTATAAGAAATCCCTCTCTCTGTCTGCATTTCATTAAGTAGCCCTGTTGAAATCAGTAAGCAACCCTGTTGAAATCAATTTATAGAGCTGTACTGCTGCTGCTATTGTGACCAATCCCCACTCAAGCTAGACTTACCCTGCATTGAAGGTCCCACATAAATTGAAGTCCTCTTTATGATCTTGTTCCTACAGATCCCAGCACCAGAGGTCGTGAGGGCTCCACAGAAGAAGCCCTCCCCCCCAGCTGCAAGCTCCCCGAATCACAGCACGGACGGCGTTCTTGGAGCTCGAGGAGGTTCTCCCTTTCTCTGCCTTTGTTTGCCCTGCCGATGCTATGCGTCGACTGCCCCACCACCACCCTTGGTGAACACTTGTATTTATTTGTATTTACTGGTGTGGCTGACGCTATACGTTGGCTGCCCCACCGGTCCCACCACGACCCTTGGTGAACCCTTGTATTTATTTGTATTTACTGGCGTGGTCAGCCCACTTTCCCCTCTGCAGCTAATCACTCTCCACCACTAGAGGGCCTCTACCTCCATTCTGATCCACTAACTGCATTTTCTCTCCCTCCACACTGTCTCTGTACTAGTCTAAGTGTACACGGCTCTCCTTTTATTCTCAGTAACAGATTTAGCACCAGTGGCTGCTTAGTTTTGCTGCACCAAATTTCTGGTGTTCACTTGTCCACTGATCTCCAATTAACACTAAATATGGTCCCTTTAATTCTCCTGCTGTGCACCCTGCTATCCATGCATACGCCCCCCCATGGTTCAGACTTCAGCCGTTCTCCTCGACAGAGTCGCCCTGTAGCAGCGATAAACATACATAAAGTCTACTTTGTATCTATAATTCATAATGATCAACTTCTTTCTTCACCTACCCCTGTGATTAATACAAGTAACATATCTATCACCTATGATTTTGCAACTGGGTCCATCCCTATGGCCTACTCTCCCTCTATCTGCTCTAATGAGTGCCGACCCAGTGGTATCACCCTATGCTTGCCATGCTACTCCTGGTCGCCACACTACCCGCAACCCCTGATGCAATCTCCCCTCCACTCGCATCGAATCCTCCTCCTTGCTACCCCCCTTATATTAAACCTCCCCATTCCTACCTTCTCTATTCCAAAAGGGCACATAGCAACAAAATTCTGTTTCCACAAAAGGTTGCACTGGAACCCTGTATCTAGGTTCCTCCTTCTCCTTCTTCTCACATCAGGAAATATATACCCAAACACTGGACTCCTACTCCCCCTGCACCAACTCTCTCCCCTGTCTGCGGGCTGCGTATTGCCACCCTTAATGTATGCAGTCTATTAAAAAAGTGGGATGCCTTCCAGGGTTGGGTACAGCAACATCAGCCTGATGTTATAGCTGTGGGTGAAACCTGGCTCTCCCCTCAGACTTCTGACTCGACAATAACACTATCTGAGTTACAATGTATACTGTGCTGACCAGTTGGGTAAGCATGGGGGAGGCTACGCCATTTACAGTAAGGACACACTACGTGGACAGTTGCTCCCCATCCCTCAGCTGACTCCAGGACCCCAGGCCCTTACTCTTAAACTCACGTTGGGACGCTCCCAAACCGCCCTTCTTATTACAGCTGTGTACATTCCTCCCAGGGACCAGAAGGTGGCCTTTCACTCAATACTGTCCTACCTGTACACCCTCCCATCCAGTACAGAAAAAATCATACTCGGGGACTTTAATATTAATTGGTTACATAAGGTCGCCGAGCCACTAGTCGATGCTGTTGCTGCCCAAGACCTTGATTAGTCACTTCACCCACCTGCCTTAACCGGCTTACAGGGTCTTCCTCCCTGCTAGACCTTGTGTTCACCAATCGCCCCTACAAAATTATAAGCACAACTATTCTCCCAAATGCTCTTAGCGACCACTCCCCTGTTGTCTGCTTCTGGACCGGCAGAGCACCCAGATCTCCTCCCAAAATAACCTTACAATGCAAACTCCCCTGGCAAACTTGCCCTTCTGAAATCACACCTCAGTTACATGGATTGGTCCTTCATAATGAACACCCTCAACCCTGATAGGGCCCTTGACCTCTTTATCCACTCATTCAACACCATATGCGACAAATATGCCCCTCCTACCAAAAGAATGGTCAAAGGCAACCTGGTGCCTTGGATTTCGGACCACATCCTGGCCCTTATGCAGACTAGAGATTTACTGTGGCACCTCTCCAATGAGACTGGCCTGCCTGCCGGTAGACAAAAGTTCAGAGATGCCTGGAACAAATGCACGTGGGCCCTATGCAAGGCAAAAGGTGAGTATTATAAATCCTCCTTAACCACTACCTGGGGCTTGGGTCGCAAATTCTGGAACAACATCAAGGATATCTGCAGAAAAGACCCCAACCCGGTCCCTAACCAGATAATGGTTGACGGGTGCATGACATCTGATCCTACTCATAGAGCTGCTGCTTGCAACAATGCCTTCACAAACCTTGACCAAGGTCTCCCCCCCAATTTCTTTGACCCTCCCTCAGACAGCTCCCTTCCCCCATACAGCCCCCCTTTCACCTTTGCCATATTACAACCAAGTCTGCAGAACCATACCTTAAAAAAGCCCTAAGTCACTCCAGTTACAGTAGTGATACCCTAGACCTGAAACTCCTGCGGCTCACCTTACATGAGATTCTCTACCCCCTCACCCATATACTGAATCGCTCCCTATCTCAGGGTATATTTCCTTCTAGGTGGAAATTAGCCTCTATCACCCCTATATTTAAAAATGGTGACCTTACTACCATCAATAACTACTGTCCCATCTCCATTTTTCCTCCACTGTCCAAGGCCCTAGGGTGGATTGTCTCTGATCAGCTCGCTGACCATCTCAACAAATACAACCTACTCTGCCAGCAACAGCATGGCTTTCAGAAAGGCCACAGCACTACCACTGCCCTTCTCCAGTTTACCACACACATCCACTCTGCCCTAGACAGGGGTCATATCACTGGCGCTGTTTTCATTGACCTCACTAAGGCGTTTGACACCGTCAACCACTCCCTCCTGCTAACTACCCTGTCCAACATTGGCTTCTCCCGGGATGCCCTTGGTTGGCTCTCTGACTACCTCTCCAACTGTTTCCAGCAGGTCAAAATTGGTAACACATTATCCAAAAGACTGCCTGTCCTCTCAGGTGTCCCACAGGGGGTCAATACTAGGACCTCTGCTTTTCAGCCTCTTCCTTAACTTCCCCCCCTTGGCCTGCCCTGCGGATGATGTTGTCCTATTCTCCTCCAACCCTGACCCCTCTCAACTCCATCGTTCCCTCCAATCTACCTTTAGCTGTGCTGAAAATTGATTCTCTGCACAGCACCTTATTCTCAACTATAAAAAGACTAAAGTTATGCTTTTCTCTCATCCACTCAACACCCGGAAGGCGCTTGGCCCCCAAGTTCTAACTGCCAATTGGACCCCCTTGGAGCTAGTCAACTCCTTCAAGTACCTGGGCATCACACTAGACCCTGCGCTCAACTTCCACCAACATATCAATCTCCTGTCTAAAGCCCTCAATGTTAGGCTGGGGTTACTGTATCACTTCAAGCACTGCCTTACCCCAGATGCCCTTAGGCTCGCTGTCTCCTCCTCTGTCCTCTCCCTGCTCAACTATGGCATACTTATTTGTAGTGCTGCAAGCATCTCTGCCCTATATCGACTTTGTCTCTCCCTAAATAAAGCATGTCGTCTCATACTAGGATGTGATCATCCTACTCATACATGCTCCCTCTATAAGTCCACCAACTGGCTCAGTCTCGACAATAGGATCAAGTTCCATACCTGCCTCATGGCTAAAAAAATGACCCTCGGCCTCTCTCCCCAGGGCTCGCCCCCGTAGTCCATCCAGCCCCGAAGCTCAAGCACACTCGATGTTCTGCCAAGCCACTCCTCTTGGTTCCATCCTGCCGTACCTCACCATTCCAAAGGTCATTCATCTTCAGAGCCCCCTCCCTCGTTAACAGCCTTCCAACCTGGCTTGTAAATGAAAATAGAATTAGCCCATTCAACGCCCAACTTAGGGACCACCTCCAGGCCTCAAATACCTGTGACTGTTACTTAACCCCCCCTCCCCTTCCTGCTGACCAATGACACTGGCCTGCCCCCCCAGGCTTCTAGTCCCAAGATATATCTCTGAGCTGTTCCATATATCTCCAACTGTACTAAGTTACCCTAGTTGCTGATTGTTAGCTTCACTGTTTCCTGGTATTCTATGCTGAATTCTGTTTCCATTTGAATTGTTTTGTAAAGTCTGTCTATACTGAATTTCTGTGATGTGGAACCTTTGTAAACGAGTCCTTGACTCAAAGGTATTTCCGATTCCTCAATAAATAAATAAATAAAACCAATCCTAAGTTTCTGCTCAAGGTGGTGTCTTAGATGACTTTAAATAAGGACATCCAGCTTCCGGTATATTACCCCAATCACTCTAATAGGGGAGAGGCTCTTCTCCATACTTTAGATGATCACCACATTTTGCAGTTTTTTCTTGGCTAGAACTAAGGACAGTAGACATTCTGACCAGTTGTTTGTTTCTTTTGCTCTCAGGACCCAAGGGGCTCCTGTGACCAAACAGACCCTATTGAAGTGGTTAGTCCATTGCATTTCCCTTTGTTATCAGAAGCACAACAAGCCCCTTCCAGGCTTGGTAAGGGGTCGCTCCACGTGGGCCGTAGCAGCCTCCTTCACTGCACTCAAAAACGTATCTGCATCTGACATTTGTGCAGCTGCTACATGGCACACAGTCCATACCTTCATAAGGCACTACAGTCTGGACATTGCCTCTTGACGTAGAGTGGGATTTGGCCTCGCAGTTTTGCAGGGTCTCATCTCATAGAGAACTCCCTTCCACTCTCCTCTTACCTTACTCCCGGGTTGGGTAGGTTGCTATACTGCTTGGGAATCAGTCCTAACTGTGTTACCTGCTGCAAGAGCTGACTCTCGAAGTAAGATAATACAGTTACGTAAGAACTTACCATAATAGTAGATCTTCGAGAGAAGCTCTTGCAGCAGGTATATTTTCTGCCCTCCTTCCCCCTAAGAAGTTTCCTGCAGCATATGACCTATGTCGATTGATACATTCATTGCTCCATGAGGCATTGACCTTAGTTCCCTGGTTCAGAACAAGTTATATCTGGATGCCAGATTCTCCAACAGAAGAACTGGGGCACATTAGGGACCGCCCACCCTTTATACCATGCGTGACGTTGGGGGTGGTCCCCGCCATAGACTGCTGGCTAGAAGTTTGCTGTGGAGTCCTGTCACCTGCTGGCTACAGTCCTAACTGTGTTACTTGCTGCAAGAGCTCCTCTTGAAGATCTACTGTTATGGTAAGTTCTTACGTAACTGTACTATTCTTTCATACTGAACCGTAATTTCCTTTTCTGTTAGCGCCAGCATTGTTACTGGGGCCTCTCCCAGGAGCCTCTGGCTCATATTGGAGAGTATTGTTTGATATATTCTAGGAATTTGGATGTCAGCAAAGATAAATTAATCTTCTTCTGGGATATCTCTGTCATCGGGTCACACCTATGGTACTTAGCCGTCAGGCACTAGTATCCCATGGAAGCTTTTCTGCAGCAGTCTACTAGGGGCAACCCACGCCGATGTCAGACTCTGACGTCACTCACCCCATAAAAGTCTAGGTGACCCCACTCCCTCTTCAGTTCTTTACTGCCATCCATCATTTGTGCATGGAGTCAGCGGAAGCTTCATCACTCAGTTTGACCACCATTTTTACTTACCTTTTATTTTCTTTTGTCGTTGAATAACTTTTAGTTAAAAGTGATTCTTTTCTCCTTTGTATGTCAAGAATTACTCCTTTGTCAGCTCTTTTCCATTGTTGTCACTGCAGAAAGAAGATTTCCTTCACCGACGAACACCAGCTCTGTGTTTGCTGTCTTGGGCCTAGCCATAACATCTTCGCCTGTGAATCCTGCCAGAAATTCAACCTCACCACCTGGTGCCAACAAAAGAAAACCCTGCAGAAGTTCCTCATGGAGCAACAGGTGACCAGTGGAGATCAGATGGTCTTCTGCACCTCTTCCCCATCCAGTCGCTAGAGTTCTCCATGGATATGCAGGCCGCCATGGCCCAGGACATATCCTCAGGGAAACAATCTAGACGGGACAAGGAATGGTCTAAGGACTGCTCCTCCCATCGGCGATCCCAGTCCCTGCTGGATTCTTCCTATTCTTCTCCTGGGATCACCCCATCGACAGCTTTGGTGTTGGTGCCTTGCCCCGTGCAGGCTTCTGCTTCTTCCAGGCCCCCACAGTGGATTCCTCTCCCACTCATCATCCTACTCATCATAGGGCTGTCGAAGGGCCGTCATCCTCTGGGTCATTGGCCCCTGCCCTATCGTTGAGACCTCTTTAGTCTTGAGGTCTGTCAGCACTGGGCCTACCTGCTGCCTCTTCATTTAGCGGTTTGTCATCAGACCAGGGCCTCACACCCCCTCTGTCGAAGCCAGTGTCAACGATTGTTCCTTTCCCTGCTGTCAACCTCAATACCATTCTAACCTCCATTACTACTTCTCTTACACAACAGCTAGTAACACGGTCTGGGCTGTTGTCACCCGCACCATCATTGACTGTTTTGGCAAAGCATATGTGGCTGAGCAGAAGCGAGCATTCACTCTGATAAGGGTACATTCTACCAAGGCACTTGCTATTTCCTAGATGGAAAGAGGAGAGGCCATTTCCTGATCTTATCATCCCTGAGGAAGAGGAGGATGAGGAGGAGATTGATGTGGGAACCTCTGATAAGTCCACTATCTCATCTGGGAGCAAGGAGTCTGTCAAGCACATGCCCAGGTCCACCCCTGAGGACCCCTCTTTTTTGAGTGTCATGAAACAGCTCTCCTGCACTATGAGGTTCCAAACTGAGGAGAAGGATGAAACCAGGAGGAATATGGTGGACTTCTTAGAGATCCCTGAGTCTCTACCAAAGATTATTCCTCCTCTGTTGCCAGCCTTGAATGATGCAGCCACGGCAGCCTGCTGCAGACCCAGTATGGTGCCAACCATGCCTAGGAAAGCCAACATGCTTTATTAGACACCTCAAGGGTTGCCCTTCTATGCAGCCCAGCCTGAGACTCACTCTGTGGTCATTAAAGCTGCTCATGACAGGACTAAGGCCCCAAAGCACCTTAGCTCCCTGCCCCTGACTGGGAGTCCAGAAGGTTGGATCTGTGGGGTAAAAGGACTTTCACCTCAGCCACCCTTGTCCTTTGGACTGCCAGTTATTTGGCTCCTCTTATTAAGTACCAGAATACCCTCTGCTCAGACCCTTCCTGAGGGTTCTCCTAAACAGTAGCTTCTCAAGGTACTCCAGGCCTCAGATGATGTTAGCAAGCACCTCCTCAGAGCCACCTATGACATGGTTGACATTACAGCCAGGGCAGCTGCCTCTGGCATTTGCCTCAGATGGCACTCCTGGCTGCAGGTCTCTGGCTTTGCCAATGATGTCCAACAAAAGATGTTAAATGCCCCGACACCGGGGGGTCCGACATCTAGTCTGATGACACTTACTAGACTGACGCCAGATAACCAGATGCCCACTGGGCTGCCATCAGTCAACCCTAATCCTCAAGACCTGACGCCTGGGTTGCCACCACCAAATGGACCGATTCTGGGACTGTCTGCCGTTCCCCCACCAATGCCAGCCAATCCTTCTACTCTCTGTCAAATCTCTCGGCTCTCTTCACACTCTATTGGAACGTGGTCAAGAGTGATCTGACACCAAAGAGGCCCCCTACACCCCCTCCTAAGGAATCTCTTCCATCAGAGACTAAGCCTCAGGCTCCTCCTTGGCAGCCTATGCCTACTCTTAAAGAGTCTACCCTGTAACCAGATGACACCGGCAGGGGCCGTTCTAAGCATCACGGTTGGAAGCACTTTCGCTTGTCCTCCAGGTCCTCGTACAGGCACCGACTTAGGTCGCATGGCCTGTTTTCTGCTGGTGATGTCTCTCCCTATACATCCCAGTATACCCCCAGCCCTCCCTACTGCCTTCTCACATTGCTTGCTAACCTTAAGGTCATCTGATATAATTACCTCCTGGTCCCTTTCCATTTTTATGTTGATTGCGCGCATGCGCAAGAAACTTCTTGTGGCAGCTTTCTCCACATGCAGGTTGTGGAGGTGCAGCACTGTTGTGGCCAATGCCTCCACAGCCTTTAAAGGCTTGTCCAGTGTCCCCCAATGTCGTGGCACGCTGCTGCTGACACTAGTTCAGCCAGCATGCCACCAACTTGTAAAAAATCAGCCACTGCAAACAGGGGCCACCTCGTCATTACAGCTTAAGCCATTCGCTGCAATGAGGGAGCGATCTGTCATTGCAGGGTGGGATCTTCACAAACAATATTAACCCCCCCACCATGTTTATTTGCCGACGGGGGCCTCAATCCTCATCAGCTTCAGTGCCCCCATGTTTATGTTGCCAATGGGGGAGCCCACTCCCTGTCAACATTATGTTAAACCCCCCCGCTTATATTCTCTGCTGACGAGGTGTCCAGTCCCCGTCGGCATAATGTCACCCCCACCCTTTTTGTTGTGTCCTGATGGGGGTGCCCAATCTCCCGTTGGCTACAGTTTGCCCCCCCAAAAGGAAGACTCCGGTGGCATGCTTGGAGCCCACCCCAGCGTACCACATGCTTCTGTAAAATAAAAATGTTTTTTTCACCTGTAAAAAAGGAAACTGTCCCTCGGAGGTCTCCCTGACCCCCTCCCACAACCCGTGCCCACCCACTGTGCACCCTGCCTCCCCACACACACCCTCACCCCATACTTACCTCCAGGGCTTGGAGTCCAGGACTGAGAACACATCTGCACTCTTCAAAGCCGACTGCGAACTGAGAAAATGCTGGTAAGCTGTATAATGGAATAAATGGTTTTTTTTCAACTTTAATGCATATCTCAGTCATTTTTTGGAATTTTGGCACCAAATTTCCAACATGGGGTTTTTGGGACCCCTCCTCATGAATTCTGGAACTGACATGGCGTTAATTGACCCCGAAAGTTGATTTCACGCTCACTGCACGGAATCACCTTTCGGGGCTGATTACCAAAAAAGACAGTGCCAGTGTTCATGAGGTGGGCTCTCAAAAAGCCTATGTTGAAAATTTGGTGGAAAAAATAAAAAAAATGCCAGTTTTATGAGTGTGCGTTGCGCAGTTGCTACGCATGCTCATAACTTTGCGAATTTGCAATATTTTCACGCCAGATTTTCAACATTGGCATTTTTTCACACCTCCTTGCAAACAGTACAGCTGTCATTGTTCACGTCCTGGCTGAAATGTGTTTTTGCACTTCTGGTGCAGAATAGCACGGTTGCTGTGGAAAATTAGTGTTCGGCACAGATTAAGAAAATGACAGTGACACTGTTCATGAGTAGAGGTCCTAAAATGCCTATATTGAAAATTTGGTGATGATACTCCATAAAATGACTGTGTTACGATCGTGCATTGCACAGTTTGCATGCACGCTCATAACTTCGTGAATTTGTAGTATTTTCACTCCAGATTTTCAACATTGCCATTTTCCCATACCTACTTATGAACAGTACAGCTGTCATTTTTCCCATCCTGGCCGAAATGTGTTTTCACACTTCCAGCGCAGAATAGAGCGGTCACTGTGGGAAATCACTGTTCGGGACAGATTAAGAAATTGACAGTGTACTGTTCATGAGTAGAGGTCCTAAAATGCCCATGTTGAAAATTTGATGATGATAGCCCACCAAATGACTGTGTTACAAGTGTGCGTTGCGCACTTTCCACGCACCCTTGTAACTTCGCAGATTTGTAATATTGTCATGCCAGATTTTCAACACTGGCATTTTTTCACACCTCCTTATGAGCAGTACAGCTGTCATTTTTCACATCCTGGCTAAAATATGTTTTTGCACTCCTGTCGGAGAATAACATGGTCACTGTGGGAAATCAGTGTTTGGGACAGATTAAGATCGAGCGAGTGAGAGGGGGGAGTGACCGAGCTCAACTGAGCTCTGTTGGGACTGCTGCGGATTTGTTTGTTTGCAGAAAAAGGCCCCAACACAAGAGCCAAGTACAAAAGGGCAGCCTGCAGCACTGGGAGAAACAGGACGAGAGAGCGAGTGAGGGAGGGGGAGTGAGCAAACTCACTGGACTGCTGCGGATTTCTTTGTGGGCAGAAAAAGGCGTCAATGCAGGCAGGGGCCCAGTACAAAAGGCCAGCCTGCAGCGCCAGGACAAACAGCATGAGCGCGTGAGAGAGGGAGACTGAGCAACCTCAACGGAGTTCTGTCAGGACAGCTGCAGATTTCTTTGTGGACAGACAAAGGTGCCAACGCAGCCAGGAGCCCCATACAAAAGCGCAGTCTGCAGCATCAAGAGAAACAGAATGAGCGAGTGACAGAGCGGTAGTGAGCGAGCTCAACGGAGCTCTATTGTGACTGCTGCATATTTCTTTGTGGGCATAAAAAGGCGGCAACGCAGGCAGGAGCCCAGCACAAAAGGCCATCTTGTAGCACCAGCAGAAACGAAATGAGTGAGTCAGAGAGGGGGAGTGGGCGAGCTCAATGGAGCTGTGTTGTGACTGCTTCAGATTTCTTTGTGGCCAGAAAAAGCTGCCAACGCAGGCAGGAGCCCAGTACAAAAGGGCAGCCTGCAGCAGCGGAAGACAGAATGAGCTAGTGAGGGAGGAGGAGTGAGTGAGCTCAACGGAGCTCTGTTGGGACTGCTGCAGATTTGTTTGTGGGCAGAAAAGGGCAGCAATGTATGCAGGGGCCTAGTAAAAAAGGCAGCCTGCAGTGGCGGGAAAACCAGAATGAGTGAGTGACAGATGGGGAGTGAGCGAGCTCAACGGAGCTCTATTGTAACTGCTGCAAATTTCTTTGTGGGCAGAAGAAGGCAGCAGCAACGCAGGCAGGAGCCCAGTAGCGAGTGTGAGAAGGGGAATGAGCGAGCTCAGAAAAACTTTGTCGGGACTGCTGCAGATTTCTTTATGGGCAGAAAAAGGCGCCAACAGAGGCAGGAGCCCAGTACAAAAGGGCAGCCTGCAGCGCCATGAGAAACAGAATGAGTGAGTGAGACAGGGGGACTGAGCGACCTCAACGGAGCTCTGTCGGGACAGCTGTAGATTTCTTTGTGAGCAGAAAAAGGTTCCAACACAGGCAGGAGCCCAGTACAAAAGGGCAGCCTGCAGCGCCAGGAGAAACACAATGAGCGAGTGAGACATTGCTGCCCTTTTCTGCCCACAAACAAATCTGCAGCAGTCTGGGAAACAAGCTTCCAGAGCTAGTAGCCCTGATGGAAGAGGAACACTTGGATATTGTGGCAGTCACAGAAATATGGTACACAGAGAACCATGACTGGGATATCAACATACCAGGGTACACAATCTACAGAAGGGACAGGGAGGGTAAAAGAGGAGGTGGAGTAGCTCTCTACATAAAAGAAGGGATCAAAGCTACAGAACTAAAAAGTAAAGGGGGAGGACAAGAGGAACTCTGGGTCACCTTGGAGACAGGGAATGGCATCACAATCCACACAGGGGTTGTATACAGACCCCCGTCTCAAGGGGAGGATATGGACAAGAAAATGATAGAGGGCATTCTCAAAATGGCTGAAAAAGGGAATATACTGTTGATGGGGGACCTGAATATGCCAGATGTTAACTGGGCGACATGGACTGCAGCCACATCCAAGAGCAGGGTCATTCTCGATGCCCTACAGGGAGCATGCCTTAGACAGCTAGTGGTGGAACGCACTCGGGAGGGAGCAATATTAGACCTGGTACTCTCAAATGAAGAGAGGATCACAAACTTAGAAGTCAGTAGACATCTGGGAACAAGCGACCACTGCCAAGTGTGCTTCACAATAAACACAACCATGGAGACAAGCCATACAAAGACAAGGATACTGGACTTTAGAAGGTCTGACTTTGGCATAATGGGTGAATACCTGAGGGAATGCATTAGCAAATGGCCAGAAAGGAGGGGTGGAAGAACAATGGAGAAAAATCAAAACTGCCATCATGGAGGCAACAAGCCTTTGTGTGAAACAAATGAAGAAAACGAAGCGGAATAAAAAACCACTATGACTCTCAAAAGAGGTGTCAGGGAAGGTTAAGAAGAAAAAGGCTGCATTCAAAAAGTATAAGGGAATCACAGATGGAGCATGACAGGGAACTGTATCAATTAAAGCAGAAAGAAGTGGGGAAGGCAGTCAGAAAAGCAAAGGCCCAAACCGAGGAAAAGATAGACAACTCAGTTAAGAAGGGGGATAAAACCTTTTATAGGTATATTAGGGAGCATAGAAAGGATAAGGGAGGGATAGTGAAGATTAATAAAGGAGAGGGAAGGTGGGCAGAGGGAGACAGTGAAAAGGCAGAGATACTGAATGAATACTTTTGCTCAGTATTCGCAAAAGAGGAAGAGGAGGAGTTACCTAAACCAAACAGTAGAAGCACTCTGGATAGTGGGGTTGACACCAGTCCATTTACAGAAGAAAGAGTACTGAAAGGACTCCTAAAACTGAAGGTGGACAAAGCAATGGGGCCTGACGGGATTCACCTAGAATCCTAAAAGAGCTAAGGGAGGACCTAGTGACACCACTAACCACACTTTTTAACAAATCATGGGAAGATGGGGTGGTACCTGAGGACTGGAGGAGGGCAGATGTGATTCCCCTTCACAAAAGTGGGAGCAAGGCAGAAGCGGGAAACTACAGACCTGTTAGTTTGACCTCAGTGGTGGGGAAAATGATGGAATCACTTCTGAAAGAAAGAATTGTTGAGTACCTAGAGGCCAGCGGGCACAGGACCCAAAGCAGCATGGATTCACAGCAGGAAGGTCATGTCAGACGAATCTAATCAATTTCTTTGACTGGGTGACCAAAGTAATAGACATGGGAGGGGCTGTGGATATGGCCTACCTAGACTTTAGCAATGCATTTGACACAGTCCCGCACAAAAGATTAATAATCAAGTTAGCCAGCCTGGGAGTGGGTCCCAGAGTGGTAGCCTGGGTAGCAAACTGGCTGCACAACAGGACATAGAAGGTAATAGTGAATGGAACACATTCTGAAGAAAGTGGGGTTACTAGTGGAGTACCTCAGGGCTCAGTACTGGGTCCAGTCCTCTTTAACGTCTTTATAGGTGACATTGCGGAGGGCCTGGAAGGAAAGGTATGCCTCTTTGCGGATGACACAAAGATCTGTAACAGAGTTGATACACAAGGGGGGGTAGAAAGGATGAGAAGGGACTTGGCAAGGTTTGAGGAATGGTCAGACATATGGCAACTTAGATTCAATGCAAAGAAGTGCAAAGTAATGCACCTGGGAAATAAAAATCCATGAGAAGAGTACACAATAGCAGGGGAGGTACTAACGACAACAATAATGGAAAGGGATCTGGGTGTAGTCATATCAGATGACCTAAAGGTGGGTAAGCAATGTGAGAAGTCAGTAAGGTGAGCCAGGGGGATACTGGGATGCATAGGGAGGGGCATCACAAGTAGAAAAAGGGAAGTGGTTATCCCTCTGTACAGACAGTTGGTGAGACCCCATCTGGAGTACTGCGTGCAGTTTTGGAGACCTCATCTACGCAAGGACATAGACAGGATGGAAGCAGTCCAGAGGAGGGCAACTAAAATGGTGCAGGGTCTACATCAGAAACCATATGAAGAGAGACTGAGAGCTAATATGTATACCCTTGATGAAAGAAGGGACAGGGGGAACATGATAGAAACTTTAAGTACCTCAAGGAATCAACAAGTCCAGGAGGTAGCATCTTTCAGAAAAAGAGATGTGTAAGAACAAGGGGGCACAATTTAAAGTTAGAGGGGGGACGGCTCAGGGTAATGTGAGGAAATTCTTTTTCACGGAGAGAGTGGTGGACGCATGGAACCGCCTTCCTGGAGAGGTTGCGGGGTCTAAAACAGTGGGGGAATTCAAACATGCATGGGACAGACATAAGGCAATTATAGTGGGGGGTTGCAGGAAGTAGGCTGTTGGTTAACTAGAATCTGCAGCTTATCCAATAGGTAGGGAAATGGGCAGACTGGGTGGGCCAAGTGGTCCTTATCTGCCATCAAAGTCTATGTTTCTATGTTTCTATGACAGGAAGAGTGAGTGAGCTCAATGGCGCTCTATCGTGACTGCTATGGATTTCTTTGTTGGCAGAAAAAGGTGGCAATGCAGGCAGGAGCCCAGTACAAAAGACAAGCCTGCAGCACCGGCAGAA
Source organism: Neoceratodus forsteri (assembly GCA_016271365.2). Lineage (NCBI taxonomy): Eukaryota > Metazoa > Chordata > Ceratodontiformes > Ceratodontidae > Neoceratodus > Neoceratodus forsteri. Next base: position 589,495,969 of record CM028132.1, on the reverse strand, counting down.
ACAGAACGAGTGAGTGAGAGGGGGGGAGTGAGCAGGCTCAACAGACCTGTGTTGCGACTGCTGCAGATTTCTTTGTGCACAGAAAAAGCCACCAACAGAGGCAGGAGCCCAGTACAAAAGGGCAGCCTGCAGTGCCAGGAGAAACAGAATGAGCAAATGAGAGAGGGGAAATGAGCCACCTCAATGGAGCTCTGTCAGGACAGCTGCGGATTTCTTAGTGGGCAGAAAAAGCTGCCAAATCAGGCAGGAGCCCAGTACATAAGAGTAGCCTGCAGCACTGGGAGAAACAGACTGAGTGAGTGACAGAGGGGCAGTGAGCGAGCTCAACAGACCAACGCAATCAACATTTGGCATTGACAACTGCTTGTTGTTGTTGTTACTACCTCCCCCCATTGTGTAATCTTACCCTGGGTTTTTGTTTCCCAGGTGCATTATTTTGCACTTCTTTGCATTGAATCCAAGCTGCCATACTTCTGACTATTCCTCCAAACTTGCCAAGTCCCTTCTCATCCTTTCCACGCCTCCTTGTGTATCAACCCTGTTGCAGATCTTTGTGTCATCTGCAAAGAGGCATACTTTTCCTTCCAGTCCCTCTGCTATGTCACTTATAAAGACATTAAAAAGGACTGGACCCAGTACTGAACCCTGCGGTACCTCACTAGTAACCCCTCTTTCTTCAGAGTGGACTCCATTTACAATTATCTTCTGTGTCCTGTTGTCAGCCAATGTTTACAGACTACCACCCTGGGACCCAATCCCAGGCTGGTTAATTTGACTATTAATCTTTTGTGTGGGACTGTGTCAAATGCCTTGCTAAAGTCTAGGTAGGCCATGTCCACAGCCCCTCCCTGATCTACTACTTTGGTCACCCAGTCAAAGAAATCTATCAGATTCATCTGGCATGACCTTCCTGCTGTGAATCCATGCTGCCTAGGGTCCTGTGCCCTCTGGCCTCTAGATACTCGACAATTCTTTCCTTCAGAAGTGATTCCATCACTGTCCCTACCACAGAGGTCAAACTGACAGGTCTGTAGTTTCCTGCCTCTGTCTTGGTCCCACTTTTGTGAAGGATAACATCCGCCTTCCTCCAGTCCTCGGTACCACCCATCCTCCATGATTTGTTAAAAAGGGTAGTCAGTGGTGTCACTAGTTCTCCCCTTAATTCTTTTAGAATTCTGGGATGAATTCCATCAGGCCCCATTGCTTTGTCCACCTTCAGTTTTAAGAGTTCTTTCAGAACCTTTTCTTCTGTGAGAGGACTGGGATCGACCCCCTATCAAGAGTGCTTCTGTTAATTGGATTAGGCATCTCCCCCTCCTCCTCTTTTGTGAAAACTGAGCAGAAATATTAATTCGGTATCCCTGCTTTTTCACTGTCCCTCTCTGCCCACCCACCGTCCATTCTATTCAGTCTCACTATCCCTCCGTTTGTCTTTCTGCGCTCCCTGAAGTATCTATAAAAGGTTTTATCCCCTTCTTAACCGAGTTGGCTATCTTTTCCTCAGTTTGGGCTTTTGCTATTCTGACTTCCCTCCCTGCTTCCTTCTGCCTTAACTGGTACAGCTCTCTGTCCTGCTCCTTCTGTGTTTCCTTATACTTCCTGAATGCTATCTTTTTCTCCCTGACTTTCCCCGCCACCTCTTTTGAGAACCATAGTGGCCTTTTCTTTCGCTTTGATTTGTTTATTTGCTTGACACAAAGGCTTATTGCCTCTGTGATGTCAGTTTTGATGTTTCCCCATTGTTGTGCCATCCCTCCTTTTAGTCTGTTTACTAGTGCTTTTCTAAGGCACTCTCCCATCTTGCCAAAGTCAGCCCTTCTGAAGTCCAGTACCCTCACTTTTGTATGGCTGGATTCTGTAGCTGAGTTTATCGTGAACCACACTGTTTGATGGTCACTTGTTCCCAGATGGCAACCCACTTCTAGATCTGAGATCTTCTCACTGTCTCCATTTGAGAGTATGAGGTCTAAGATTGCTCCCTCATGAGTGGGTTCCGAAACTAGCTATCTGAGGCATGCCACCTGTAGGGCATAAAGAATGGCCCTGCTCTTGGATGTGGCTGCAGCAAATGTGCTCCATTTAAGATCTGGCATATTCAGGTCTCCCATCAACAGTATCTCCCCTTTCTCTGCCATCCTAAGAATGCCTTCTCTTTAAATACCTAGGTGTCTGTGTACAACCCCTGTGCGGATTGTGGTGCCATTTCCAGTCTCTAAGGTGACCCACAGTGCCTCCTCTCCTCCCTGTTTACTCTTTTATTCAGTTACTTTTATCCCTTCTTTTACATAGTGAGCTACTCCTCTACCTCTTCTCCCCTCCCTGTCTCTCCTGTAGGTTATGTACCCTGGTATGTTAACATCCCAGTCATGGTTCTCTGTGTACCATGTTTCTTTGACTGCTACGATATCCAGGCATCCCTCTTCCATCAAGGCCACCAGTTCAGGAGATTGTTGCCCAGACTACGGGCATTGGTACTCATTACCTCCATTTCCTGATGGCCTTACTCCTTTTTGCCCCATCCCTGTCCTTATTGCCTTTGTCACTTTCCCCATTTACCCCTGCCCTTCTCCCTATCGACATCTCTATCTTGGTGTTTACCTCACTTACTACCCTGACTTTTTTGGGGAGGCTAGGATTTCCCTGCTCCTTTCCAGTGCCTCCCCCCTTGGCTAGTTTAAATGCCCCCCTTGGCTAGTTTAAATGCTTGCCAGTGAAGCATTTGAGGTATTCAGAAAGACCTTTGAGTCAGAGACTCATTTACAAAGGTTCCACGTCAAACATATAGAGGAATGGGGATAACACTGACAGAGTTTCAGGTCATTACATAACATCATAGTGTAGGATACATGCATGGTACAGAGAGTGACTTGAAGACAGGGATGACATGGACTACAGTATTATAGCACAGCCACAAAAGAGTAAGTGAGGCTGTTTGTCAAAGTAGGAAGTTTGGCGGAGATCGGTCAGGCGATTGGCGAGAAACTAGTGTTAACAGGTTTGGGGCAGTCACATGATTTGTGGTCTGGAGGTGATTACTTAGAGTGGATTTGAAAGGGCCTATTCTTGTTTTGTTGGTGATTAGACTAGGGAGCGCATTTGTCCAGGAGGGGGGCTTTGTAGCTGAACGTTCTTTGATATTGGGAAGTCCGGCAGCGGGGTACCCATAGTAGTGGTCTAGTTGAGTTATGGGTGGTTCTAACAGGAGCAGCAGGGAAAATAATTTTGTTTAGGGTGGGGGGGTGAGGCCAAGAGTAATCTTTTTGGTCATAAGGCAGGTGTGGTACTTGATTCTATTGTCTAAGTTTAGCCAGTTAGTGGTACTGTAGAGGTCGCAGGTGTGGGTGAGGCCATCACATCCAAGGATGAGATGGCAGGCCTTGTTTAGAACAAGCCAGAGTCTGTCGAGGCCTGAGGTGGGAGCTGCACTGTAGATGAGAATGCCGTAGTCCAGGAGGGAGAGCACAGAGGAGTTAATGGTAAGACGCAGTGCCTCAGGGGTGAGGCAGTGCTTGTACCTATAGAGTATGCCTAGTCTAGAGTTAAGAGCAGTGGATAGGAGGTGGATATGTTGAGAAAAATGGAGTGCCGGGTCTAGTGTGACACCTAGGTATTTAAAGGTGTCCACTTGTTTGAGGGGGGATTTGATTTATGGTTAGAAATTGGGGGCAGAGGCTCTTAAGAGGGTTTTGCGGGTGGGAGAAAATCATGACTTTAGTCTTGTTATAGTTAATGATTAGGTGCTGGGTGGTGAGCCAGTGTTCAGATTCATGGAGAGTGTGTTGGAGTGTTTGGTGTAATTTGAGGGGGTCCAGATCAGAAGCGAACAGGACTGCATCATCCGCATAGAGTAGCAGTCTGCTGGGGCAGGCCGCCGGGAGGGTGTTAAGGTAAAGGCAAAAAAGGAGAGGGCCAAGAATGGATCCCTGTGGGACACTGGAGTGGATTGGGAGGCTAGGGGACAGGACGATGCCTATCTTAACTAGTTGTGTTCTGTCAGATAGATAGCTGGTGAACCAGTTAAAGGCATCTTGAGAGAGGCCACTGTAGGCAAGAGTGTCCAGTAAGAGGGCATGTTTGATGGTATCAAATGTCTTCGAGAGGTCCATAAAGATGGCTCCTGAGATGTGGCCGAGATCCAAGGTGGAGTGGACATGAGAGGTAAGTTCAAGGAGGGCTGTGGTGGTACTATGACCCTTACAGAAGCCATGTTGCTGGCTGTATAGGAGGTTATATTTAGTGAGGTGGTCAGTGAGTTGATCGGCGACTATGCGCTCTAATGCTTTGGATAGGGATGGCAGGATGGAGATGGGGCGGTAGTTGTTTGTGGAGGTGCAGTCACCACTCTTATGTATGGGGGTGATATAGGCCTCTTTCCAACGTGCAGGAAATTTCACCTGGCACAGGGAGCGGTTGAGAATATGGGTGAGTGGGGAGAGGACTTCCCGGAGGGTGAGGCAGAGAAGTCTGAGTTCTAGGGAATCATTACTGAGGGGAGAGTGGTTAAGGACTTTGGAAAGGTAGGGTTTGGCTGTCATTTAAACCTGTCACCTAGGATCCTGGTTCCCCTCCTGGACAGATGCAGTCCATCATGCCAGTATAGGCCTGCATCACTCCAGGTGGACCCCCAGTCCCTAATGAAGCCAAATCCCTGAGCTCTGCACCAGTTTTTCAACCACTGATTGATTCCCATGGTGTGGAGCACCCTAGCCTCACCTATGCCATAGACAGGCAGCACCACCGAGAAGGTTACCGTGCGTGCTACTTGTCTAAGGCCCCTCCTCAACTCCCCAAACTCTTCCTGTACTGCTTGATCCCTTTCTTAGCCAGGTCATTTGTCCCTAGGTGGACAAAGACATCCAGCTCCCTCCACTGTGCAGGTGCTCCGGTGATCCTGAGGATTCGCTCCCTGTCCCTCCAAGCCATGGTGCCAGGCAGGCACCTTACCTCCCTCTCCCCTTCCTCCCCCAGTTCTACCTTTCTAGCAATGGAGTCCCCCACCAGGAGTTGTTTCCTTCCCCTGTGGGGTTCCATGCCACCCTCCTGTGGGTCTCCCTTGTGGAGGTTCCCAGCATCCTCCTTGGTCTCCACTCTGGGTGCCTTCATAGAGGAACCACACTTTGCCAGAATGGCATAGGAATTGTGGAGAGGTACAATTGGAGGGATGCACCTCTGTTCCACCACCCTCACCCTCCCTGAGCCCACTGTGGTCCAACTGCTCCTCTTTCTTGGCAACATCTGAGGCAATAGCCGTGGCCCTGGTGGTCCCTGGATGGAAGAGGAGGTCCCACAAATCCTGGCCAACTCAGCCTGGAGATTAGCAACCTCCTCCCTCAGCCCAGAGAGGTGCCTGCAGATGGGACAACACTGCATCCTCCAAAACATCTACCACTGCACCACTCCCATCATGTCTTATTTCTGGCCCCTTCACTGTTGTTTGGAATCCTTACTCTTTCCTTTTTTTTTTTCTTTTTTTTCTCTCCCTACTTACTTACTGCCTCTGTGCCCTTTAAGCTCCTGATCGTCCTGTTCTGAGACAAGAAGATCCTGTATTTTTCAGTAGACCTCTTACTTGCTCAGAGGCAGACTTTCAGCAGCTGGGGGGGAGGGGGCGGAGAGCTACTCTTGTCCTTCTAGGATGGTGAGTCTTTGGTGGCTCTGTGATCACTCACTTCTGGCTCCCAAACAGGAAGTTCCTGTTGTCAGTCAAATCATGTGCCTATAAAAGTAGAACTAGCTTTGGGTGGGAGGGTGGAGGGGAGGGAAGGAGGGCAATATAGTCCTATTAGAGAAGTCCAGTCACACAGCACCCCTTCCACCTGGTGTTCTATGCCACGCCTCTGGAAGAATCTATCTAGGGCAGTGTTTAAATCTAGCTTCCTTCTAGCTAAGCCACTCCCCCTACTTAATAGATCTTTCTACTTGTAATTAAATTTCACAGATAACAATCCCCTTCAGTCACCTGAGATTTACACCTAGATGACTGCTTCAGATAACCATTCACTTCAGCTAACACAGACAAACACACTAATTTTTTTTTGTTTGTATCCCAGGAGGCTGGGAAGGCAGTCAGAACAGCAAAGACTCAAACCGAGGAAAAGATAGCCAACTCAGTTAAGAAGGGGGATAAAACTTTTTATAGGTACATCAGGGAGTGAAGGAAGACCAAGGGAGGGATAGTGAGGCTTAATAAAGGGATGGGAGGGTGGGAAGAAGGAGATTGTGAAAAGGCAGAGATACTAAACAAATATTTTTGCTCAGTATTTACAAATGAAGAGGGGGAGGTACCTAAAACAAACAGTAGAAACACTCTGGATACAGAAGTTGATACCAGCCCATTTACAGAAGAAAGGGTTCTGAAAGAACTCTTAAAACTGAAGGTGGACAAAGCAATGGGGCCTGATGGGATTCATCCCAGAATTCTAAAAGAACTAAGGGTAGAACTAGTGACACCACTGACTACCCTTTTTAACAAATCATGGGAGGATGGGGTGGTACCCGAGGACTGAAGGACGGCAGATGTGATTCCCCTTCACAAAAGTGGGAGCAAGGCAGAAGCAGGAAACTACAGACCTGTTAGTGTAACCTCAGTGATAGGGAAAATGATGGAATCACTTCTGAAGGAAAGAATTGTCGAGTATCTAGAGGCCAGAGGGGCACAGGACCCTAGGCAGCATGGATTCACAGCAGGAAGGTCATGCCAGACGAATCTGATAGATTTCTTTGACTGGGTGACCAAAGTAGTAGATCAGGGAGGGGCTGTGGACATGGCCTACCTAGACTTTAGCAAGGCATTTGACTACAGTCCCACACAAAGATTAATATATAAGTTAGCCAGCCTGGGAGTAGGGTCCCAAGATGACATCCTGGGTAAAGAATTGGCTGAAGAATAGGACATAGAGAGTAATAGTAAATGGAGTCCACCCAGAAGAAAGGAGGATTACTAGTAGGTACATTTGAGGTTCAGTATTAGGACTGGTCCTCTCTCAATGTCTTTATAGCTGACATTGCAGAGGTACTGGAAGGAAAAGTATGTCTCTTTGCAGATGACACAAAGATCTGCAACAGAGTTGATGCACAGGGTGGCGTGGAAAGGATGAGAAGGGACTTGGCAAGGTTAGAGGAATGGTCAAATGTATGGCAACTTAGATTCAATGCTAAGAAGTGCAAGGTAATGCACCTGGGAAACAAAAACCCAGGGGAAGAGTACACAATGGGAGGTGAGATACTAACAACAACAAAAATGGAAAGGGACCTGGGGTAGTCATATCAGATGACCTAAAGGTGGGCAAGCAATGTGAGAGGGCAGCAAGGAGGGCTGGGGGGATACTGGGATGCATACGGAGAGGCATCAACAGTAGAAAACAGGAAGTTATTATCCCTCTGCATAGACAGCTGGTGAGACCCCATCTGGAGTACTGTGTGCAGTTCTGGAGACCCAATCTCCGCAAAGACATAGACAGCATGGAAGCTGTCCAGAAGAGGGCAACTAAAATGGTGCAGGGTCTGCACCGGAAGACATATGAAGAGAGCCGAAAGGAGCTTAATATGTATAGCCTCGAGGAAAGGAGAGAGAGGGGGACATGATAAACGCTTCAAGTACCTCAAGAGGAATCAACAAAGTCAAGAAGGTAGCATCTTTCAAAAAGAGGTGTGCAAGAACAAGAGGCACAATTTGAAGATCACGAGGCGGCTCAGAGGTAATTTAAGAAGTATTTTTCACAGAGAGGGTTGTGGATGCATGGAACGGCCTTCCGGAGGAGGTTGTGGAGTCAAAATCAGTGGTGGAATTCAAGCATGCATGGGACAGTCATAAGGCCATTCTAGGGGGTGAGGGTTGGAAGAAGTAGGCTGCTGGTTAACTTGGATCTGCAGCTTATCCAGTAGGTAGGAAAATGGGCAGACTGGGTGGGCCAAGCGGTTCTTATCTGCCGTCAAATTCTATGTTTCTATGTTTCTTACCCTAAATTGAAGGTCCCAGAAGAAGAGTTCTACTTCTTTAGTCCCAGTAGAGAAGTCCAGTCACACAGCACTCCTTCCTCCTGGTGTTCTCTGCCAAGCCTCTGGAAGAATCTATCTAGGGCAGTGTTTAAATCTAGCTTTCTTCTAGCTAAGCCACCCCCCCCCACTTAATAGATCTTTCTACATGTAATTAAATTTCACAGATAACAATCCCCTTCAGCCACCTGAGATTTACACCTAGATAACTGCTTCAGATGACCATTCACTTCAGCTAACTCAGACAAACACACTAACTTTTTTTTGTTCATGTTTTTTTACCCTAAATTGAAGGCCCCAGTAGAAGAGTTCTACTGTCTCACACATGTCCCAGGCGTACAAAACCCTTGGCTGATAGTGTAAGCTGGTTTCGTCCAAGGCACACAAATGAGAACTTCTTCAATCTGTGGCTGAAGAGCTGTTCAGCAGGTGGGGCTGGCCCAAGCTGGACCTCTTCATGTCCCTACTCAATGCAAAACTGCCCAATTTTTGCTTGCTAGATCCAGGGCCTGGTGTTTTCTAGTGAGACACGTTGTCCCTCTCTTGGACAGGGAGGTCTCTGTATGCCTTCTCTCCCTTTCCACTACTGCAGAGTCCTTCTCAAATTGCAGTTGGAGGGAGCGGGGATGATCCTAGTTGCTTCCTACTGGCCACGTCAGATTTGGTTCCCAGTTCTTCAGCAGCTGGCAGTGGAAGCCCCAATCTCTCTGCCCCTGAGCTCAGACTTGCTCTCCAGGAGCAGGGCACCCTAGTCTATCCAGACCGCAAGTTACTGCACCTGCTGGGGGGTGTGGCCTAGCTGGGCAACAAGATGGAGGGCTAAACAGAGAGTTACAGACAAGTCCACTGCATATCCTCACCATCCCACCACAAAAATATTAGAAAACTGTGGAGAACTTTAGCACTCATAGCTCAGATGCCTTCCTTATCGAAATCAGTGAAAAAGCAGACAAAATTGCACTTTAAAATGTCCAGTGAAGCCTCCACTGCTTTAGGACAAGAAGGACCTGCTACTCGAGTGCCGGTGCGAACTGAGATGACTGAACTGAGACTTGCAACACCTCTGGCGATGGCAGCATCAGCAAGCGGTTACCAAATGCTAGAAAGATTAATACGGGACCTTAAATACGACCTGTGCACTCGGGTGCAAGCGGGCTTTGAGAATGTGACTGCCCAGCTTCAGCACCTCCAGCAAACAGTCAACACTGTCTCTGAGACAATAGACGTCTATGAGACCAGAATTACTGAACTGGAATCCAGAATGGGGACACAAGAAGACAATTGCAATAGAATGTCCTCCGATCTGTAGAGAGCCCTGAAAGAAATAGAATACCTCAAACAATGTGTAGACGACCATGAAAATTATGAAAGATGATGTAATATAAGAGTAGTGGGCCTGCTGGAGGGGCTGGAGGTAAAGGACTGCTCTGCATTTATGCAAAAATGGCTCTGTCAAACACTCCAAATACCTCCTGAGGTCTCCCTAGAAATCCAAAGGGCCCATCGCTCTCTGGGTATGAGGCCTTCCCCAGATCAACGGCCTAGACATCTCCTGGTGAAATTTCTCAGATATCAGGATAGGCGTTACGTGTTGGATGTGGTGTGGAAACATGGGCCTCTTACTGTTCAGTGCTCAAGAGTTAGTGTTTTCCCTGACTACTCGAGGCAGCTTCAACTCCAGAGACAGGCCTTCATCACAGTGAAGAAAAGGCTCCACGATCTCAACTGCCCTTTCTCCCTGGTTTACCGACTTGCTTAATAATCCGTCAGCAAGGAGGAAAGCAGAAAGCGTTCACAAACCCTGAGGCAGCACTGGAATATGTAAAAGAGCTAGAAAAGGAAAAAATTACCAACCTGACACCTCCTCCGAGGGCTGAGGATACTTTGACACAATGTTCAGGTACTGATCTTGATTGAACTGAAGTTCTGGGTGGGGGTGGGGAGCTGGGGGTGGCTCTTCCCGCGACCTGCAACACCAGTCATCGGTGGCCTATAAGGCTGAGTCGTGGGCACTCCTCACCCAAGGCCCTTTCCTCTGTTCCTTGGAGGCTCCACAGGGTTAAACTAGGCTGTTACTAACAGGCCATCCAGTGGGGTGCATGATGGGGAACTGCTGTCTGAGCTATGTCACTCGGAAGATCTCCTTAGTTCATTTACTGGCTCCCAGTTGTTTTCAAATGCCATTTAATTTGTCTGAGGAACATGGAGAGACATCCACGGCCTAAAAGACTTAAAACAAGAGGCATCTTTACATCTCAACGTTGGAGGATTTTCTGACTCTGTAAACACTAAATGGGAAATTATACAGGATTTTAAATGGGACTGGTGACAATGTTATAGAAATGGTCCTATAAATATTTGATGATCACTTCACTAATCAACAATTTTTTTTTTTACAGAACTAATCCCATAGCATTGATTAATATGATGCAGTTCTTAATTTGACATTGATATGAGGATGGAATCCGGGGGGTGCGGGGAGGCAGCATAATGACTACCGAGGGCAACAGTTTCATACCACTATTTTATTTAGAGAGATCCCCAGGGTATAAGCATAAGGATGGTAGAGCTCTTCTGGCCAATCTGAGAGATGCATTTTATGAGGAAGGGGGACTCACCCCTGCCGTTTGGGGCAGGGATGGGACCCTCCCAAACAATTCCTGGAGGGTACAAGTCATTGGGAGGGGTATCCCTCCACCATATTGGGAACTTTAAAAATGAAAAAAAAAAAACGTTGCGGGACAGGGGCAGTTCTTCTTTTCCCCCTGGTAGGCCCGCCTCACCCGGGAAGGGAGGCTCCCCCTAGCCCACCCCTGGCAGGATGGAAAAATCATAATTTACTTAAATACCTAAGGTAGATGGTGGATACCCAGCTCAATCCATGAGAAGAAGAGTGTGAAAATAGTTGGGATATGTGATTTAAGGGGGGATTAAGGGACTCATGTTAATAGTTGTTATGTTTGTCGAGTTGCTATCGGGGGATCTGGAGGGTGCGGGGAAGTTAGAGGAGGTAAAGTCTATTGCTCTTAGGGAATTAAGGGGAGGGAGGGGGGAAGGGACTGTTCGAGTGTGTTAAAAGTTACAAAATATGGAAAGCTCAGTATGCAAAAAACAATAGTAGGCTTAGGTAACAGTCTGGAAGATAGAAGGCTTGTTCAACCCATATGTTATAGTGAAATCAGATGGAGAGGTTAACATTTGTCACTTGGAATGTTAATGGTTTGAAAACTGTGATTAAAAGGAAAAAAGTATGGGCACAAATTAAAAAGATGAGGGGTAATATTATTTTCTTGCAGGAAATCCATCTAACAGGGGAAGAGGCAGCTCATCTGGCATCCTCATGGGGGGGGGGGATCCCTGCTTGTGGCTCCTTTTACATCCAAGGCTAGGGGGTTGCTATTTGGCTGCACCCCAGCTTACCTCATAAAGTATGTGTGGTGGTCTCTGACCTCCAAGGGAGATATGTGATAGCAGAAGTAGACCTTGGGGGAACAAAATACATCCTGGTGTCCATGTATGGCCAAAATTTTGATTCACCAGACTTTTTTACACAGCTGGCGGTGACACTCGCACCCTACCCAGACAACATCATAATGGGAGGAGACTTTAATACTTACTGTGACCCCTGGATGGACCTTTCAGGTAAGAGAACTAGGCCACCTCCATGAAGTGTGGCAGCTTTAAAAAATCTAGCAGAGGGAAGGGCACTAATAGAAGCTTGGAGGCGCTGCCACCCAGATGGTAGGAAATTTTCCTTTGTCTCCTATGCCCACCAGGTGTATACGAGGCTGGATTATATGTTTGTGTCCCCTGGTCTGGTCGAGGGGGGAATGGAAGCTTCTTATGGGCCAATGATAATTTCGGATCATGCTCCGCTGAGAGTAATACTGGATCCTCACATGGAAAACCTCTCCCCCGCACAATGGAGGATGGACCCAGCGCTGCTACTTGATAAACACTATGTGGCCCAGATTTCTGAAAAACTTAATGAGTTTATAGAGGTAAATAAGAAGGGAGAGACCCGCATTAATAATATCTGGGATGCAATGAAGGCCTGTATTAGAGGAGAAACTATCTCCTATGTAGCCTTCAAGAAAAAATCGCAAATATGGGAGGAAGAAAAACTGAGTAGACAGATACAAGAGCTGGAAGGGAGGGCTATAGTTAATCACTGACCTCCGATCACTAAGGAACTTAAAAAATGTAAAGGCCAAGTCAACCAACTGATGTCAAGGAGACTAGAGAGAGTTATTAATTACATAATCGCATACGTACTTTGATGGTGACAAAGCAGGGAAATGGTTGGCGGGGTTAGTCAAGAAGAAGAGGGTGGAGAGAACTATTCTGGGACTAGACAACTCAATTGGAGAGCTTACATATAACCAAAAGGAAATTTATACTATTATAGAGTTTACTACCTTATATGCCTCCCAGGTGCCTCCGGGCATGAACCCGGATAGGTTCCTGCAGGGAATCCAACTGCCCTTAATCAACATGACACTGAGGGAGGAACTGGATCAACCAATAACTTTAAAGGAAATTAAAACAGCAGTCTGGAAATCTAAGAAGGGAAAGGCACTGGGACCCAAGGGGATATTAGTAGAATTTTTATAAATTAACATAGGAAATTTTGGGGCCCCTAATGTATAACATGATTTGAGTAACGCTGGAAGGAGGAGCCCTCCCTAAATCTCAGCTACTAGCTACTATTATGGTGTTGCCCAAGCCCAGGAAGGATCCTTCCAAATGTGGCTCCTATCGCCCCATCTCACTCCTGAATGCAGATTATAAAGTGCTGGCCAAAGCCTTGGCCACCAGAGTGGAGAGGATAATCCTGGGCTTGGTTCACCAAGATCAAGGAGGGTTTATAAAAGGACAGCAGGCAAAGCACAACTTGAGACGTACCCTAAATATAATGCATAAATGGTCTCAAACAAAATTGGGGGATGAGGCATATTAGCACTAGATGCTGAGAAGGCATTCGACCGTGTGAATGGCCTTTTATGTTTGCGGTACTTCGGAAATTTGGTATGGGTGATTCCATTAGACAATGGCTAAAAACTCTGTATACCTCTCCCCAGGCACAAATTTTAACAAATAATACTTTGTCAAGACCATTCAAACTTACACGAGGTACAAGGCAGGGATGCCCTCTGTCCCCTTTGTTATATGTCCTAATTATCGAAGCTCTGGCTGAAGCGATTAGAGGACATGAAAATATTAAAGGCTACCAATGGAGGGGAGAGAATCATGTTATCTTGCTGTATGTGGATGACATACTGCTCTTTCTGGACCAGCCAAACAAGGCTCTGCCTGCATAGGATAAACTGGAGAAAGTGTGAGAGGCTCCCTCTGGGAGACAGGTAAACCTCCATCACTATAGCTGGCATCACCATCCACCCTTCAAAAGATATTAAATAGCTGGGGATCTACCTCCCAAGTAAACTCTCCCTTATAGTAAAACTTAATTATCACCCAGTTATCAAAAATTTAAAGAGGATTGTGTTAAGTGGAAGGCACTCCCCTTGACCCTCCTGGGAAGGGTAAACCTTATAAAAATGAGTATTTTACCACAATTCCTCTATCTGTTCCAGACCCTCCCAATAACTGTCCCTCAGAAATATATAAAATCTGTCGGCAGGGAGGAGATGGATCGAGCATCCGACTGACAGCTGTCTATCTCTGGGGGGGAGGTGGTCACCTTCAATTGGTGCATGCTTGACCCCTGGTGGTGGCTGGGGATCAACATCGCACCACTGTAAAGACTTAGAGGGGCGAGAGCATGGCAGAAGCCAGTGGGGCTGTGTGCAGGTACGTGCGCGGACCCGTCACAGCGTCATTGCACACCAGCTCTCATGGGGACAGAAAGAGTGAACAAGGACCCTGATGGCTGGTCATACTGGCTAGATGGCTGTACCATCACACTCCGTCCTGGAGATAACACCCCAAGCTAGATCCTTGTCGGTGGGTGGGGCTCCCCGCAGCCCCGCCATGGGGGATATGCCGTGGGAGCTTCAGGGGTGAGGGCCTGATGGGACGGAGGTGATGGGCAGTGGCAGGATGAGGACCAACCAGGGCCAGGGTGTGGGGAGTAAAAATAGATTAAAAAAAAGAAATAAATATATTAAATCTTTGGAAGGAGCAGTAACCCATCTCCTATGGCAGGGGAGAAGACCCAGAATAAAAAAAAGAGATACTCTGGTTTCCAGTCAAGCACGGTGGTTTGGGTGTCCTAAACATTCACCTTTACTATATAGCCTATCAACTGGCTCATATACAGGACCTGTTGAGGAAGGGAGGGTCAGCCCCCTCCTGGGTCGATCTGGAAAACTCCCAGGAGAGCGCCATGTACCATCAAATGTTGGTGGAATCGTTAAGGGGTATACATGAACAAAAAATAAGTAACCCATGTACAAGAACCACCTGGAAAGCCTGGAGAGTGGCACATAATCTATTGGGACAGGGGCCATCATTGTCACCAGAAACTGCCCTTGGCTGTCTGCTAGAAGATGGAAGGGAGATGCTTGAGACTGAAGCCCGCAGCCTGAAACAATGGCGACTATGTGGACTTTCCTACCTGAACCAATTGCTAGAGGGGGGATGGTAAAAAAATTATAGGGAACTGGCTAGCTGCTTTAACCTTACTGCTTTGCACTACTTTTTGTACCTTAAGCTTAAAGCTAAGGTACAGTCCTGGTCAGAGGCACACGTGGAACAGAGGATTCCATCATGTACTCCCCTAGAGGAGATTTTTATGGGTCAATCTATGAAAAGCACTTCTAAACCCCTGAGAAGTTGCTATAAGCTTCTTTTAGGGGCACCGTCAGATCCACTCACCAGAATTAGGAGTAAGTGGGAGGCAGATGTTTAAGAAACTGGCCTGACGGAGTGACTGGATCCTTATTTTTAAAAATATATTAAAATGCTCAGTGAGCAATAGATTAAGAGTTATTCAATATAATATACTGATGCATACATATTTTACGCCAGTCCTGGCCCATAGAATAGATCCATCGAACTCCAAACTATGCCCTAAATGCTTAGCTCAGGATGGTACTTTTTTCCATATGATTTGAGAATGGCACAAAATTCAGGGATTTTGGAGAGGTATTCTATCCCTGCTGTCTAGTACTCTCCAGATACCATTGGTGTTAGACGCTATAGAGCTCTTTTTGGGGCTATCAGAGGGCAGAGGAAGGGAGTCACGGGGGACAAATCCGTTGTGGTAGCTAGGAGTGGAGGTGGGAATGCGTGTAGTAGCACAATATTGGAGACTGAAGGACGTCCCGACCATTGCCTCTTGGAGGAACTCACTTCTAGCTTGCATGAAACTGGAAAGAACCCAATACTTTGTTAAGGGGTAGATTGAGAAATATGATAAGGTATGGCACCCCATGGAAAAGGCATTGCTACAGGACTGGTTCCCATCCTTCTGAAACCACCCAGTGACATTCCTAATAGGTGCTAGATAGAAGTAAATTGTAAGTGAACATAGAGTATTAACAAGCGTGCATATATGACTTAGAGATAGTTAATCTTTATGCCTACATGAAGTATAAAATATATTTAAGTTTGTGTAAATTACAATGATTGAATGTACTTACATGTGAAGAAACTGGTCTTATGCTCCACTGCGTTGGCAGTGGGAAACTGTAACTGAGGTTTTCAAAGTTAAATAAAGTTTACAAAAAAAAAAAGTCATTGCACCTGCATGCATGGTTCCTGCAGACCTAGTAGTTTCCCAGTTTGGGGTTTCCCCTAGAATGGCAGATGTCCTGGTGGCCGAAAGGAAGCCTTCTGCCAGGACCACTTATGTGATGAGATGGAAGCAGTTCTGCATTTGGACCTCCGATTGCCACCATGATCCCTTCACCTGTCCAGTGAATTCTGTATTGGAGTACCTCCTTTATCAGACTCAGCGCTGAGCTACTCCTCCATTAAGGTGCATTTATTGGCCATCTCTGCGTATCATGCAATTATAGAGGGCAAAACTCTTGCCCAGCTGGATCTTTCCCGCACTTTCTTGCAGGGTATCCTTCACCTCAAGCCTCCCATAAGAGACCCTGTTCCCCCATGGGACCTTTTATTTATTTTGGAAAAACTTACGCTGCCTCCCCTTTAAACTGACACATGAGATTACAGCTACAGTTTCTGTCATGAAAGCTTATTTATACTTGACATTACCTCTGCTTTCGAAGGATTTTGAGCTTTAGGCTCTGATGTGTAAAGAGCCTTATTTAGTTTTCCACAAGGACAGGGTATCCTTGTGGATGAATGCTAAGTTTTTGCTTAAAGTGGTGTCTGAGCTTACATTGAATCAGGACATCCATCTACTGGTTTACTACCCAGAGTATTCTAACCGAGGGGAGGCTCTGTTTCATACTCTGGATGTTCACCGGGTGCTTTCTTACTACTTAGATTGCACCCACGCTGTCAGAAAGTCTGACTAGTTGTTTCTTTTGCCCCGAGGACAGAAGGGGCTCCTGTTTCTAAGCAAACCTTATCGAAATAGTTAGTCAACTGTATTGTTTATTGCTACCGAAAGTATGACAAGCCTTTACCGGGACCAGTCAAAGGCCATTCTACCAGGGGTATGGCTGCTTCCTTTGCATCCATTAAAAATGTGCCTACGCCTGATACTTGTGCAGCTGCCATTTAGAGTTCTGTCTACACCTTCATTGGGCATTACAGTTTGGACATTGCCTCTCGTCGTAGGACAGGCTTTGGCCTTGCTGTCCTACAAGGCCTACTCTCATTAGTATTTTTAGCAGACCTTTTCCTCCTCCTAGCTGACAGGGGTTAGTCCTCCCACTGCTTCGGACTCGGTCCTTATGGTGTAGCCTGCTGCAAGAGCTACCTGCAAGCAATAATACCCAACAGGGTGGACAGTATTGGGCAATACCGGACCACCAAGGGGTGTGATGAGGCCTGATGCCACAGGCGGAGGGTCTTATAGCCCCTGGAAGGTCTGGTATTGCCTATACCACCCACCCTGAAGGGTATGATTGCACTTAAAAAATGGGCACTGTAAAAAAAAAATGCTTAATAAAAAATAGTAAATGAATAGTTAGTTTAAGATCAGTTTTGTTATAAAATAGTTCCTCTGCCTGCATGAGCATAGGGAGTTATGTCCTACTGGAGGCCACATAGTTTAAAACAAAAGAAATGTATGCATTTACAACCTCCCTTGGCAATCTGTTTATAAACACCCTCCCCCCTCATCGTCATGCAGTGTGTGCTACTTGGTATTTAATTTTCATTTGTTTACCTGCCCCCTTCCCCGTGGCAAAAGAAGTTTGCTAGTTGTCTGTTTTCCTTTTTATTGGGACCTGAAGGAGAGACAAAGTGTGAGCGTGGTTGGCAGCAGATTTAACTTCTTCTGCGATAGAGGAATTGTTTTTGTTCCCTCACAGTCACCAATGGCACCCCAAAGTAGCTGTCATTTTTTGGGGGGAGGAGAAGAGAGAGCATGGAGAGTTGCTGTGAAAAGGTCCGTGCTAGTAAATGAAGGATAAGTGTTTGGAGCCTCCATAGTTTTAACCTTTGCAGTCATTGTCATGGTTACATCGTCATCGTCCCCTCCCCCGCCACAGACTTGAGCACGGTTGTTTTTTTCTCTTCTTTTGCTTCTCTATTTAAGTTTCTTCTTTTTTTTTTATATGCCATGGCTGGTAGATTTCACAGTCCACAATAACGGGAAGTATATATGGAGGGCTGTCGATTGAGCTGGGCGCAAAACCAAAGTAGGTGTGAAAAAAAAACACGTTTTTTCCTTTTTGTTTTGTATTTCTCTGTGGGTAAAAGGGGACAGAGTTTTAGTCTTGGAGTGGTGAGACCCAACTCTGAAGTTATGAATGACTAGCATGGGGATCGGATCGGCGCGGCTGCAGTGTGTCAGTGGTTAGGGGAAAATGTTTTTTTCTTTACCAATTGGCACAGGTTCTGAATTACAGAGCATTACTGATCAGGGGAGTAATTTTAATGCACACCTGCTAAAAGAATTGTACCATCTGCTGGATGTGGTAGCATTGCGTACTTCCCCACACCACCCATGGACTGATGGCCTCGTGGAGAGGTTTAATCAGACATTAAAGAGAATGTTGAGGAAATATGTAAAAAAAGAAGGTAAGGACTGGGATAGGTACCTCCCCTATTTACTTTTCACTTACAGAGAAATCCCTCAAGCATCCACTGGCTTCTTGCCTTTTTCATTATTGTATGGGAGGAACCCGAGGGAGCCACTGGATGTGGTTAAAGAGCACTGGGAAGAAGGGAAGGAGGCGAGACATCTTAATGTCATAAAGTACATGACTCAGTTACACAAACGCCTGGTGAGGTATATCAATTTGGCACACCAGAGCTTACAACAGAAGCAAGACTTGCAGAAAGAAAGATACGACCAGGGTTTGAAGACCAAAACATTTCAGTCAGGGGACAAAGTGTTGTTACTCCTCCCCTCCACAGAGAACAAACTCCTCATGAAATGGCAGGGCCCCTTCACCATTTTGAGGCAAACAGGAGCAGTGAACTATGAGCTTAGCATGCCTGGAAAGAGACCCATCCAGAAAATTTACCATGTGAACCTCCTTAGAAAATGGTGTGAGAAGCCAACCCCTCCCTTTATATCCATCCTGAAGTTAGAGAGTCAGAGCTGGAGATTGCCTATAAAAGGCCAGAGCAGTCAGGACCATTGGAGGAGATTCAGATAAACCCTGACTTAGAGCCTCAGCAACAGAAAGATTAGCAGGGGGTATCACAAGAATTTGAGCCCATATTCACAAATGTCCTGGGGCGGGCCAAAGTAATTGTGCACACCATAACTGCCATGCAAGACAAGCCCATACACCTAAAGTCCTACAGATTACCCATGAAGGTGAGGGATGAGGTGATTCAGGAAGTCAAAAAATGGAGCAGTTAGGCATAATTGTGCCCTCAAAGAGTGCGTGGTCTTCACCCATGGTCATAGTGGACAAGAAAGAGGGTGGGATACGTCCATGCCTAGATTTTAGAAAGCTTAACAATGTGTCACTATTCCATGGCTACCCAATGCCCCGAATAGATGACATCATTGACAGGCTAGGCAATACACAGTATATCTCCACCCTGGGCCTTACTAAGGGATATTGGCAAATCCCCATGCCACCTGATTCACAAGATAAAACCACATTTAGCACCCAAATCAGTTTATACCAGTTTTTCAAAATGCCATTTGGACTACATGGGGCCCCAGCCACTTTTCAGCATTTTATGGACCACATACTAAGATCATATGCTGAGTACTGTGCGGTTTATTTGGATGATGTGGTCATATTCAGTCCTGACTGGGAAACCCATGTTAGACACTTGTCCCAGGTATTGCAAGCAATAAAGGAGTCAGGAGTGACCATTAACCCTGCTAAGTGTGCCCTTGCAAAGACCAAGACAAGATACCTAGGGTTCATTTTAGGAAATGGACAAGTGAAGCCCAAGGTAGAGAAGGTTACAGCAGTAGCAAACAGCCCAATACCTACCACAAAAAAAGCATGTGAGATCTTTCCTAGGCTTGGCTGGTTATTACCCAAGATTTATTCCTAATTTCTCAGCCATTGCTAGTCCTTTGACTGATCTCACTAAAAAGAGGTGCCCGAATACGGATCAGTGGATCCCTATTTGTGATGAGGCATTTAAGACTATCAAGGCAATTCTATGTACAGCTCCTGTATTGAAAAACCCTGACTTCAACCAAGTGTTTGAGGTTCAAACTGATGCATCAGAGAATGGTATTGGGGTAGTCTTATCTCAGAAAATTGATTGGAAAGAACATCCGATCATGTATATCAGCAGGAAGCTACATGAGAGGGAGAGATGATATGCTACCACAGAGAAAAGAATGCTTAGCTCTGAAGTGGGCTATTGAGTTGCTGAACTATTACTTGTGGGGGGTCTGAATTTAAGGTTGTAACTGATCACAACTCCCTTTGCTGGTTGCACCAAATGAGAGAAAAAAATCCCCGTATATTGTGGTGGTACTTTGCTCTTAAGCCTTATCAATTTACTGTGTCCCACAGGGTAGGGACAAAACATGTAAATGCTGATTTCATGTCTAGAAATGGTGCAGGTATTTATGTCAGTGAAATATGACATACTTTCCCTAAAAGGAGATAGTTCAGGGAAGGTACCTTTAGTCTCTGTTGAGAAATGTGTTAATGCTTCAGTGTAAAGAATGATGATATCCACTATATTTATGATGAAATATTTATCATTAATAGGGACCCTGAGACTGAGCTTCTGAAGATGGATGGGTGGAAGCTCCACCCCTTCCTGGGACAAGAAGGTGGTAAGCAGTCTGCAATAACTGCTTTCCTCTTAAGGTGGGTGATATGTGACAGAGAGATCTTGCCACTCTTGAGGACTGACCTTTTCTTAAATCATTTGCAACAGTTCTTCTATTTCTTAGACTAATATATCCTTTACAATTTCTAGTCCATAAGGTTGGCCACCTATGGGCACCCCTCCCCCTTTCTTGACTATGCTATAATGTCCGATTTAATTTTCCTTTTCCTTCTCAGGCCCTAGTACAGGGAGGTTATTGTTGTGACCTCTGAGCTGATATAAAACAACAGGCTGTGTTCCTCATTGTTTGATTTAGTGTACAATGGCACTATGTCATAAAATACTTTAATGTATATACCTTATGCATATAAAATCTGTAAATGTTGAAAATATCATGGCACTAGATGTTTTTGATAAAGGCAAAAAATTACTAGGGGACTGTATGATATAAATTAAGTTAGTTGTGTTATTTAAAATGCATGTAAATTGCTGTAAACGAATCAAGTCTAAAACGTCATGGTGATTTGCATATATCCTATGATGCTTTGCATTTTGGGGAGTATGTGTGATGTTGTGTTTCTTTGAAATCTGGCTTATTGTCAATGTCCTTTGGGGTAACCCTTGTTTCAGTGCTTCTGCACTGAGGTTCTTTGTCTTCAGCTTGTTTTCTTTTTTTGAGCCCCCACCACTCAAGCAAACAAGACAAAAATAGGGGAGGCTGAATCTCAACTGATAAATTGGATCAGAAAAATCAGTGTGTCAGTAGGTGCTGACAAGTGCAGACGAAGGACATACATAGTCTGTTGCTGCAAACTGATGTTTTGAAGAAGGAATATGCCATTGCTCAAGGTTGTTTTCCGTAATTTGAATAAACATCACACAGAGATTGTGTGTTGAACTTCAGTGTCTGCTCCATCTGGCATCCCACAACTCCTCCACACACTGTACAGATCATTGGTAAGACCTCATCTCGAATACAGTGACCAGTTTTGGAGGCTGCATCTCAGGAAGGACATAGAGTGGAGAGCAGTCTAAAGAAAGGCTACAAAAATAGTACAGTGGCTTGTACCAGAAGTTGTATGTGGAGAGGTTAAAAGACCTCAATATGTATTCTCTGAAGATAAGGAGAGAGAGAGGGGGACATGATAGAGATGTTCAAATACCTTAAAGGGATAAATAAGGTACATGGGGGTAGTATCTTTCAGAAAAGAGGATGGACAAGAACTAGGGGACATGATATGAAGTTGGAGGGAGGTAGAATCGGGGTAATGTGAGACAAAGTACTTGTGAGGTGGCCCTTTCACCACTGACTCCTTGGCAGCAGCAGCCTCAACAGGGGCATTGCCAGGCCTGGTGCCCAAAACCTAAGTTTGGAGGCCAGAGTTTCAAAAGAGGTAGGGGCAGGGGCGGCTATATCCCTCCAGCTACTGCGGCTGGTGCTCCTACAAAAGTTGCCCACTGATGGGGTGGGGTTGTCATCCTTCCACCTGTCCTGTCCCTGTCTGTGCTCCTATGCAGAAGTCGGTTAAGTCACTTCTTACCACATTGGTTACTATCACAAGGACAAGTGGGTGTTAGAAGTGGTAGGCAGTGGGCTGCCTCTAGACTTTGAGGCTCTCCGACATTACTGACTACATGCTTCTTGGGAGTCCAGGGTGTCAGAGGACATGCCGTCTGCCCTTCGGGAGAACATTGCTGAGCTTCTCAGAAAAGGAGCTACAGCTTGTGTCCCAGATGCCCTGGCCAGTCAGAGTTACGTGTCTAGGCACTTCCTGGTTTCAAAATCAACGGGGGGGAGGAGGCTGGTGCTTCATGCTGGATCTGCACGATCTGTTCCAGTTCATGTGGAAGTGCAAGTTCAGGAGCCTTTGTGCCTAGGAGTACGAGCCTTTGCATTAGGCAAATAAGTAAAACAGAGGAAGAAAAAGCTACTCTGGTTCTCAAAGGAGGTGGCAGGGAGGGTGAGGGGGAAAAAAGGTTAGCATTCAGAAAATACAAAGAAGCACAGAGGTAGGAAGATAGAAGAATGAATCTGGAGAAGCTAAAAGAGGCAGGGAAAGCAGTCAGAAAAGCCAAAGCACAGACAGAGGAAAGAATAGCCAAGGCAATTAAGAAAGAAGACAAAACCTTTCTTAGATACATTAGAGAAAAGAGAAAACAGAAAAACCAGGAGTGGGATTGTGAGACTTAAAAGGGAAGGGGTGGATGGCAGAAGGTGTCCAGCAAAAAGCAGAAATCCTAAACAAATATTTTTGTTCAGTGTTCACGGTAGAAAGAAAAGGGGAGGGACTACAGCTGGGTGTGAGAAGTACCAAGGGGTTGGGTGTAGTTACCAGTCCATTTACAGTAGAGGAAGTCCTAAAGTAGCTAGAAAAACTGAAAGTAGATGAGTCAATGGGACTGGACGGAATACATCCCAGAGTTTTAAAGGAACTTATAATGGAGCTAACAGTGCCACTAACCGGCTTGTTTAGCAAATCATTAGGAACAGGTGTGGTTCCGGAAAACTGGACGAGGGCAAATGTTGTCCCTCTCAGTAAGAGCGGGAGCAGAGAGGAGGTTGGTAACTATCGATCAGTCAGCCTAACCTTCCCAGATTAGGTGATTTAACCAGCTTTTAGATCTGATTGTAATCTGTACTTGCTGTTCTACTGATATTTGTTGTTTCTTGTATTATGTTTTGGTTTTATTTTACCTGCCTTTGTATGCCAAGTGCCCAGAGCCTCTGGGATTGGGCGCCTACAAATAAACTTTGCCTTGCCTTGCCTAACAGCAGTGGTAGGGAAATTGATGGAATCATTACTCAAGGAAAAGACTGTGACATACCTTAAATCCAGTGGATAGCAGGGTCCGAGACAGCATGGTTTCACGGTAGGCAGGTCTTGCCAAACAAACCTGATTTCTTCAACTGGGTGACAAGGGGGATAGATCAGGGAGGGGCAGTAGATGTGGCCTACCTGGATGTTAATAAGGTTTTCGATACCGTCCCATATAAAAGGCTAATAAACAAGTTGAGTAGCTTGGTAGTCGGGTCCAGTGTAGTATACTGGGTTAGAAACTGGTTGAGCGGTAGGACTCAAAGGATGGTAGTGAATGGAGTTCAGTTTGTAAAGAGGGAGGTGACCAGTGGAGTGCCTCAGGGATTGGTGCTAGGTCCAGTCCTCTTTAATGTCTTCATAAGCGACATTGCAAAGGGGCTGGA
This sequence comes from Neoceratodus forsteri, assembly GCA_016271365.2. NCBI lineage: Eukaryota > Metazoa > Chordata > Ceratodontiformes > Ceratodontidae > Neoceratodus > Neoceratodus forsteri. The sequence goes on along the minus strand of CM028132.1, from coordinate 589,472,460 downwards.
GGGGAAGGTATGCCTCTTTGCAGACAACACAAAGATCTGCAATAGGGTTGACACACCCGGTGGGGGGGGGGGGTAGAAAGAATGAGAAGGGACCTGGGCAAACTGGAGGAATGGTCAGATGTATGGCAGCTGAGATTTCCCTGCAAAAAAGTGCAAAATTATGCACTTATGACACAAGAACCCAAGGGAAGAGTACTCAGTGGGAGGGGGAGGTACTGTCAACCACCAAACAGGAGAGAGATCTAGGGGTAATTATATCTGAGGACCTAAAGGTGGCCGGACAGTCTGAGAAGGCGGTTAGAAGGGCCAGTGGGATTTTGGGGTGCATAGGGAGAGGCCTCACCAGCAGAAAAATCATTCAATCATCAAAAGTCATTTATCGTATTCTCTGTAACAAGTCTGTCTGAGTCCTGCTATGGAATTGTGTTTTACTGTTGTATTGTTTTATTGTATGTGACGTGGAGCCTTTGTAAATGAGTCTTTGACTCAAAGGTACCTTCTGAATAAGCAATAAACAAATAAAATAAAAAAATAGAAAAAGGGAGATGGTGATGGCACTGTACAGATCATTGGTGAGACCTCATCTCGAGTACAGTGTCCAGTTTTGGAGGCTGCATCTCAAGGAAGGACATAGAGCGGAGGCAGTCCAAAGAAGGGCTACAAAAATGGTACAGTGGCTGAACCAGAAGTCGTATATGGAGAGGCTAAAATACCTCAGTATGTATCCTCTGGAGATGAGGAGAGAGAGGGTGGACATGATAGAGACGTTCAAGTACCTTACAGGGATAAATAAGGTACATGGAGTTAGCATCTTTCAGAAAAGAGGATGGACAAGAACTAGGGGATATGATATGAAGTTGGAGAGATGTAGAATCAGAGGTAATGTGAGGAAGTAGTTCTTTACAGACAGGGTGGTGGATGCTTGGAACAGCCTCCCCGCAGGGGTGGTGGGGGCCAAAATGGTGGAGGAATTCAAAAATGCATGGGACAGACACAAAGGAACCCTACAGACAGGGAGGAGAGGGAAAGCCGCTTATCATCTAGTCTGCAGCGTAACTAAAAGGTAGGAAAAATGGGCAGACTAGATGGCCCAGGTGGTCCTCATCTCCCGACAAATTCTATGTATCTATGTAGGATGGTCATCCTGAATCGGATCATTCTGTCTCAAACAGGGCAGCTGGTTCTGCTCCCTGGACCTCCAGGATGCATTCTTCCATATCCCAGCCCATCTGTCCGACTGCCAGTACTTCCAGTTCTGTGCAGAAGAGGTCCTGTACCAGTTTCAAGTCATGCCCTTTGGTCTCTCCTCGGTGCCCATAATCTTTACCAAGTGCATTGCAGTGTCTTCCTGTGGCGCAAAGGCATCAGGGTGTATCCCTACCTGGACAACTGACTGCTGGCCAGGCCTTCCAAAGAGTCCATTAAGAGACCCAGATATCTGGCTTTCCAGACCTGCTGAAATTTGGGCCTGTTGTTCAGTGCAGATAAGTATGAGCTAGTACCCTCGCAGGTTATCTAGTTCATCAGGGGCAGAACTAAACTCTTTGCGGGCCAAGGCCTGCCTCCCTATGGATGGGGCACTGGCTCTTACCTCCTTTGCCCAATCATTTCTGATTGTGCTCTCACACCCTGCCTGGGATTTCCTGTGGCTGCTGGGGTACATCATACACCGTCCATGGTCCGTTGTGCCCACTGGCTGATGCGCCACCTGCAGTGGAAGTTGGGCTGTCAGTGGTCCCAGTGCCTAGACCACTTAGACCACCCGGTAACAGTGACCCAGCTGATGTGGGACACCATCTAGTGGTGACTGATCCCGGAACATCTGGAGGAGGGAAACCTATTTATCCACCCAGACCAGACCATCATGCTAATGATGGATGCATCTCTGGTGGGGTGGGGAGCACACCTGGGAAACCACAGAGCCCATGGGTTTTGGTCACACTCTGTCTCTTCACAACATAAACCTGGTGCAGTTCCATGCAGTGCGGCTAGATCTGTCAGAATTCACTCCTCTAGTCAGGGGCCAGTCATCCAGGCTCAGGTGGGGCAACACCATGATCATGTTCTACCTGAACAGGCAGGGTAGGTCAGAACACACTCCCTTGTGTTGGGAGGCCTTCTGAACCTAGACCCTTGTGTGCAGCTTGGCTGCAGATCTGTTGCCGATCCTTGTTATAGGAGTGAACAGTCACCTGGCAGATGCTCTCAGCTGGGTAGGAGAGATGAAGTACGAGTGGTCCCTAAATCAGGAGGTGGTGGACGACCTGTTCTTCCTGTGGGGCATACCTCTGGTGGATCTGTTTGCCTCTGGGGAGAATGCCAAACTGAGGCTGTTTTGCGCCCACCTCCCACAGTCCAGGACACTGTTGGGGAATGCCTTCCTGAGGCCCTGGACCCCAGGCCTCATGTATGCCTTCCCTTCCCCTTGATTCACAAGATGGTGGTCAAGGCCCATAAGAAGAAGGTGCAGATCATCGTGATAGCTCCAGACTGGCCACAGTAATTCCTATACCTGAATCTCCTCAGCTTCAGCAACAGAGCTCCATGGCAGCTGCATCTTCACCTAGATCTGCTGACAAGACAAGGGATGGTTCTGCACCTGGACCTTCAATTCTTGCTCCTCATATCCTGGTTCCTGAGTGGCTAAGAGTTCCAGGCTTTGGGTCTGTTGGAAGACGTTCTCTATGTTGTGGAAGCTTCCTGAAAGGAGTTGACTCGCAAATGCTATGCATTTAAATGGAAGAGGTTTTTCATTTGGTGCCAGGGCAATGAGCTTCATTCCCTTGCCTGCCTTGTGGTGAGCATCTTGGAATACCTCTGGTCCCTCTTTCAGTTGGGAATGCGAGCGACAACTCTTGAGGTGCACCTGGCAGTCAGCTGCCTTACCAGGTTCAGGCTGGCAAGCTGACAGTGGTGGAGGAGAAGGTGGTCGGCCACTTTTTCAAGGGCCTTGACCACCCGTCCCCTCAGGTGCATGAACCAGCATCACCATGAGACGTATGTCTGGTGCTGGCTGTGCTCATGGGCAAGCCATTTGAGCCTATGCACAGGTGTGAGACATCTCTCCTGTCATGGAATACGGCTTACTTGGTGGCCATTATTTTAGCCAGCAAGATTAGCAAGCTGCAGTCACTCTTGGTGGAATCTCCTTTTCTGGTCTTCCATAAGGACAAGGTCATCCTTCGCCCCCACCCAAAGTTCCTCTCGAAGGTAGTATTGGAGTTCCATCATAACCAGATGATAAACCTTCTGCTATATTTTACCAACCCATCTTAAGAAGTCAACTGCAGGCTCCATGCTTGGGACCTGTAAAGGGCGCTCTCTTATTATAAAGAGTGCACAGTTGGAGTTTGGGGTATGGCTTGGCAGCCGTTTGTAACATATGCTGAAGCTGTGACAGACAGACAGGCAGCAGAGCAGACAATTAGCTGGGGGGATCACATCTTGCATTGACTTCTGCTATAGGTTGGCTGGTAGGGAGCCTCCTGTAGGGTTTTGAGTTCATTCCACCAGACATAGTGCTGCCTTGGTGACTGCTTCCAGGAGCATCCCTATCCAGGAAATCTGCAGGGCTGCTATTTGGAAGCCAGCACACACATTCATTTCCCATTACAGCATCGACCTTGGGTCTCATCGGGATGCTGCTTTTGGGACCTTGATTCTCCAACTTCTGTTCACCAAATAGGGGTGTGCACCTTGCCCCCTCCTTCCAGAAAACTGCTAGGAGTCTGTCAAAGCGAGGATAGTGAATCTCTATCTATGCCCCTAGAAAAATAGATACTAGGGATGTAGATCTGGTGTACTTATCCACACTTCTGGCAGAGTCCTTTCCCTTTAAGATTCATCCAGAAGGTCTTCAAGTTGGCTCCTCCCACCCAACCAGGTGGTATCCTCCTCAGCACTGCAACATGATGTCAGATCTTCTTTTCCACTGGAAGCATCAGGTTCCCTCCATCACAGCTCCATGCTCAGTGTAGGTGCTAAAAAAAACATAAGCTTTCTCTTGGCCTTCAAGCATCCATTTTTCTTCTAAATGGTTTCTGGTCACTCTAAGTCAGTCCCTGGCTTCAAGAAATGCCCTTGTGGCCAAAAGATGTCGTGCACAGACCAGCACTTGTGTGTATATTGCTTACAGCCTGGCATTTAGTCTCCTCCTCTGCAGTGGCGGGTTTGGTGGAGCAACTTGTCATCGTGGAAGAATCCGTTGCTCAAGCCGCTGCTGGAACATCGGCATCAGCGGCCATTGTTTCTGTGGGCATTGGTGCCTCTTTCAAGGGGGCTTTTAAGGACCTCTGTCAGTCCCTTGCCACCCTTGGGGAGGGCTCTTTCCTTGGGTCTAAGCCCTCTAAATCTTCAAAATAGGATTCCAAGCAAAAAAAATCCTGCAGTTGGTAGTTGGGCCACAAGTGTTCTAGGGCCTCAGGTTCCCACGCTTCTCCAAGCTCAATGGCTGTCAAGCATTCGGCTTCAGCCAGTTCTTCTGTCCTGGCTGCTGGCCCCATGGTCTCACCGTTGGGCCCATCGGCTGAGACATGTGTCAACCAGCCTGACGAGATTTTTCTTGAGGAGGTAGACACATTGTCGCAGAATGAGGGAGATGCATCACTTTTCAGGACTCTGGTCCCGCTCATCACCTCTCGGGAGGGGGTTGGACCAGCCAGCTGACCTGAACCCCTCCTCTCTGAACATGTACCTGCCGACTCAGTGGATTTTGCTGACTCTGGCTTCTCCTCACTGTCGGTTACCCGACAGTTGAGGTCCAGGTCTCGGTCCCACAGTTCAGGGTGGTTGAGTGGCTCCTGACATCATCGGTCCCATTCTTGGCACTTGGGCAGAAAACATACCAGATGCTGCTCCTCCTCCTCCTCCTCCTCCTCAGAGGCCCCTGGTTATGCCTCAGCCTTCTCCAGCACTCCCTTAGTCACCTTCGCCTCAGCCTGTGCTGACGCCTCCGGCTCAGCTGATGCCAGGTTCCCCGCCCAATCAGGTGGAGCTCCCTCCCATGCAGTACAAGGACGGGGCTCCATCCAAGTCAGCTTGGCCATCCACTGGGTTGCCCAATCAGCTCTCGGTCACAGTCTGTCAAACCACTGAGTCTCGACAAGTCCTTCGGGACGTGGGGGCTCACCCAGTGTTTGAGGAGTCCTTGGAGTCTGAGACTTTTTTGATGCGCTCCAACCTTACTTCTGGCTTTGACCAGGACTCAGGGGAGAAAGCTTTGGTGGAACTAGGCCCTACCTCTTTTGGGGGTTTGCTCTGCCTGATTTCTAAGTCCATGGGAACCCTGCTGGAGCCAGTCCAGAAACAGGTTCACTACCCACTCACGGAGATCCTCGACAAGGACGATTCCCCTTGGGGTCACATTTCCTATCATGGAGGCCATCCTAGGCCCCACTTTGGAGCTTTGGCAGCACCCTGCTTCTTGTCTCACCCCTTCCACCTGGATGGTCCGCAAGTATGCGGTCCCCACTGGGTCATTATAAGGGTTCACCGAACAGCCTTCTGCGGAAGGCTTGGTGGCAGACTCTGTCTTTCACCATTCAGGCAATGTCAGTGATGTGGCAAGTCTCCCGACAGGGATTCCAAGAAGCAGGACCACGTAGACAAGAAGGTCTATGCACTGCCCTCCGCATGGCCACCTTTGCCCATAGCCTGTTGGGCACCCTAGATCAGGTGATCCTACACCTGCCAGCTGACCTTCAGACCCCGTTAAAACTGGTCTGCAAACAGGGCCATCTGGTCACCAAGCAGCAGCTCCAAATGGCCCTCGACATCTGTGATTCTTGTGTCTAGTCAGTGGCCGCAACTGTGGCTATGTGCCGCAGGACTTGGCTGCGTATCTCCAACTTTACAGCCCACATGCTGCACAAGTTGGCGGACTTACTCTACCTGGGCAATGATCTCTTTGGTCCAGGGGTTGATGGACATTTCACTCGTATTGAGAAGTCCAATGCTACCCTGGATTCAGTCACCTCTGCCCAAAGAGATAGGGGGTCAAACCGAAGAAAAAGCCCTTTCATTTTTGGCCCACCTCTGCTCCTGCCAGCCATCCTCAGCTGGCTCCGGTGGTGCAGCCACAGCAGCAGCAGGCCTGGTGGGCCCAGTCTAAGTCTTCCACCTCCTCCGCTAGGCAGTCCAGAGGGAGAGGGCAGTTGGCTTCCTCAGCCAGACCCTCTTCCTCCTCCCGACCTGCAAAGTGACGGGTTGGGGGTGACCTTGCTTCCGCCTGTCCTGCTTGCCCTGAGCCCTCCTGTGGAGGTCAACTCTGTCACTTTGCTCTGCTGGGTCTGCCATTATGATCGACCACTGGGTCCTTGAGGTGGTCAGCTGTGGTCCACCTCTCGAATTCAAGGCTCCTCTACCCAGCTGAGCCCAGCTGAGCCCATGCCCCACGGGAGGACGCAGTGTCTCTGGACACGGTGTCTTCCCTGTAGAAGGACATTCACCTTCTCCTGCAGAAGTAGGCGGTGGTCTGTGTTCTGGATGCCATGCCCAGCTGGGATTCGTGTGCAGGTACTTTCTAGTCCTGAAGCAGACCGGGGGGAGGGGGTTGGTGCCCCATTCTGGACCTGAATGACCTGACCTGCAGCTGCGCAGGTTCTGCATGGTCACTCTGAACCAGATCATCCTGTCTCTCAATCAGAACATGTGGTTCTGCTCTCTGGACCTTCAGGACACCTTCTTTCACGTCCACATCTGTCCGTCCCACCGATGGTTCCTCTGGTTCCGCTCGGAGGGGGCACTGTACGAGTTCCAGGCCATGCCGTTCAGCCTGTCCTCAGCACCCAGAGTATTTACCAAGTGCTTTGCAGTGGTGGCAGTTCTTTTGAGATACAGGGAGGTTCAGGTGTACCCTTATCTGGATGACTGGCTGATTGCGGGGTCCTCCTGGTCAGAGGTGGAGAGGTCTTGAGATCTGACCCTCAAAACCTGCTCAGCTCTCAGCCTAGTGGTCAACGAGGCCAAGTTGGAATTCATTCCATCTCAGGTAATTAATTTCATTGGAGTAGAGCTTGACTTCCACTGGGCCCTACTCAGGTTACTGGTGGACCAGGTGGAGGATCTTTCCTCCTTTGCCCACTTATTTCAGGTTGGGCAGTTGTGTCCTACCTGGGACTTCCTGCACCTTTTGGGCTTCATGGCAGCATGAACCAGCATGATCCGCTGGGCCTGCTGGAGAATGCGTCCCCTCCAGTGGGGGCTAGTGAGGAAATGGTCTCAGTATTATGGTCACCTCGACCAGCTGGTCTCAGTGACTCCAAAGCTATGGAATGCCATCCAGTGGTGGCTAGTCCCAGACCATCTCCAGGAGGGTGTCCCCTTCGTCCCCTCCCAGGGCCATCAGTCACTCTAACGACCAATGCCTCCCTGACCGGGGGGGTGCCCACTTAGGAGTCCACAGGCTCTTGGACCCCGAGGAATCTTGCTGCCATATCAACTTGCTGGCACTGACATTGCTCACTCCCCATGTTTGGGGTCAGGTTGTCTAAGTCCAGACAGACAACACGGCAACCATATACTATCTCAACAAGCAGAATGGGACGCACTCTCTACCTCTTTGATGGGAAGCTCTCCATATATGGACACTCGTGCACAGCTTGGATGCTGACCTTCTGGCAGCCCATGTGGCCGATATTTCCAAGCAGCTTGTGGATGTCCTCAGCCGAGTGAGTGAGGCATCTCACAAGAGTTCTCTTCACCAGGAGGTGGTCAACAGTCTCTTTGCCCGGTGGGGCACTCCTCAGGTCAACCTCTTTGCCTCCAGGGAGAACATGAAGCTGTTCTGTGCCCACCCCACTCTTTGTGGGACACTGTAGGGGAAAGTCTTCATGAGGCCCTGGACTCATGGCCTCCTGTGTGCCTTCCCTCTCTCCCCTCGGTCCACAGGTTTCTGCTCAATGTACAGTGAGACAAGGCACCGGTGATCTGGTGGTTCTAGACTGGCCACACAAGTTCTTGTACCTCGATCTCCTCAGCCTCAGCAGCAGGCCTCCTTGGCATCTCCCTCTCGACCTGGGTCTGCTCTCATGCTTCCAGGGGAAGTTTCTTCACCCAGACCTTCAGTCTCTGCACCTGACAGTCTGGTTCCTGAGTGGCTAGAGTTCCAGGCTTTGGGTCTCTCTGATGAGGACTTCCAGGTTGTGGAGGCCTCTCAGAAGGAGTTGACTTGTAAGTGCTACGCCTTCAAGTGGAAAAGGTTTTCCATTTGGTGTCAGGGCAAGGAGCTAGACCCCTTGTCCTGCCCTGTGATGAGTGTCTTGCAGTATCTCTGGCCCCTCTCCTAGCTTGGACTCTGGTCAATGACCCTTAGGGTGCATCTGGCCACCATCTTGGCTTACTGGGCACAGGCCGGTATGCCGACAGTGGCCCATGAGAAGGTGGTCATGCACTTTTTCAAGGGCTTGGCCCACTTGTCCTCTCTTGTGCGTGAACCCCCATCACCTTGGGACTTATGCTGGTTTTGCTATGCTCATGGGCAAGCTATTCAAACCTATGCACAGGTTCAAAATGTCCCACCTGTTGTGGAAGACTGCTTTCTTGGTGGCTATCACCTCCATAAGAGGGATCAGTGTGCTCCTGGTGCTTTCTGTGGAGTCTTCTTATCTGGTCTTCTACAGGGACAAGGTTGTCCTCTGCCCCAACCCGAAGTTCCTCCCAAAGGTAGTTTCAGAGTTTCACCTTAACCAGGTGATTAATCTCCTGGTGTACTTCACCAACCGCATCTCGAAAGCTGAGCACAGGCTCCACACTCTGGACTTGTGGTGAGCACTCACTTATTATAAGAAGCATATGGCTGGAGTTCAGGGACAAGTTCACCAGCTCTTTTTCACCTATGCTGAAGTCACATCTGGTGGACCAGCAGCTAAGCAGTGTCAGTGGCTCAGCAAGTTGCACATTCGCCTCTGAGGCTGGAAGATCAAAAGGTTGTGGGTTCTAGCCCCACACTGGGCACTTGGAGTAAATCCCAATACTGACATTGCAGTGCACCATGAAGGGGATGCTGCACTCCTGCCTGTTCAGGTGGATGTTAATGATCCCATGGCAGTTCTCGAAAAGAGTAGGGGTGTTTTTATTAAAAAATACATAACAACACATTAAAACCAAACATCCTGAAATAACTTGAACATAAAGCATAATACAAAAAACTTACATCATCTTTAAACATCTATAGTGAAAAAGTGCTCCTAGGAACCCCCCCCAAAAGAAAAGCACACTCAGAAACCCTCACCCCAACATCCTAAGCATATTTTTTCAAGAATGTTAATCCCCTCCACCACACCATCACACATGCTCTATGGTGTGTCTGTGCTTCACCTCTATAAATTCCAGCCAATGACCTTTCACAGATATTACAGAATGTCTCATAAACCACGAGCTTCTGCTGAAATAGAAACTGACATCTGCTTTGCCATAACAAATATTTCAAGATGCGAAAAACACCGTTAAAGTTTCTGGACAATAGATGCTTCTTAACTTTGGAAATTGTCCTAAAACAAGCTCCCCATATGTGAGCGAAGTCAACCAAGGCATCTTCCACTGTTGAGCTAAGAATTTCCACAGCCCTATTGTATATGAACATTCCATTAAGAAGGGTTCCTGTGTTTCCACTTTGTCCTGGCAATCCAGATAAAAACATTTCCTCTCGTCCACAGCTTTGTGCTTGTGATTCCCCAGCACATTTAGTTTACCGTGTACACTTAACCACTGTGTATCCCACATTTTGAGTGGTACTCGAGGGTACATCAATTGCATGTATACCTGAGAATTATGCCCAGGTATACCATGTTTGAACGTTAGTTCCTCTGGACCCAGGTTCTGCAAAACTGTCTCATATAGTTCTTTCCTTGTTTTTGAATTACCATTAGTTTTGTGATGTTCCATTTAAATAATTTCTGAAAAGTGATTTGGGGGGGGGGGGCTATTGTGCAGGCCCCTACAATCCTGATTGGGGAATTGGTTCATCGATTTAGAATGTCCTGGAAGAAGTTCCATAACCATTTCCGAGACACACCCGCTTGCATCATAAGTGCCGGTTTCAAATTATGTACCCAAAATATTGAATGGAAAAAGATGATGGGGTTAATCATGCCCATGCCTCCCTTTGTTCTGGGCAAATATGTGATTTTCCTCTTTATGGGGTTCAAATGACTTCCCCAGAACATCTGAAAAAATGCTCTGTAAAGTCTGGTCTCTAACACTATGGGTGGAGGAAACATCGCACTGACATATAAGAATAAAGGCAATAAGAACTGTTTTATCACTGCACCTTTTCATCTTAGACATTTTCCATGCCTTCCATCTACTCACTTTTTGCTCCCCTGACTTTAAAACAGATTCCCAATTTTGTACTGCACAATCAGGTCCACCATACTGAATACCTAAAGTTTTTATTGGCTTCTCTGAAACATCTATACCTTCCACAATGCCTCTGTGTCCCGACTGGGGCCCTAAATAATACCCCTTACTTTTCTGGAGATTTAAGCTTGCTCCTGATACCTGCCCATATGTCTGTATTTCCTGAAGAAGGGCTGTCACACTCTCCTGATTACTAGCAAACCCACACACATCATCTGCATATGCCAAAACTCTAACCTCATCCCCTCCTTGTACCTCTGAAATTCCCTGTAAATCCCTTCTAGCCATTATCTTTCTAAGAAAGGGATCTAAGATAAACGCTTGCAACAGGGGATCAAGGGGCACCCCTGCCTCACACCCTTACATACCCTAAATTGTGATCCTCCTTTTGGTGTCAATACAGAAGAAATTACTGCATTCCCATGCAGTAATTTGATCCATAGTTAGTATAAATGCTGGGGGTAGACCATACTGCCGTAAGACCTGCAACAAAAAGTCATGGTTGACCTGATCAAATGCTTTAAACTGGTCTAGGGACAGTAGGTGTCTGTTGATGCCTTGTGTCTCACAAAAATAAACTATATCTCTTATGAGACATAAGTTCGTTTGTATATGCCTCTCTGGTAATACACAAGTTTGTACTGGGCGGATGAATGTTGGGCTACCTGCTTCAGTCTGGACTGTACCATGAATGTTAAAATTTTAAAGTCTGAGTTAAGCAGACAGATCAGCAGCCAGTTATCCATCTTGGTCTTATCCCCCACCTTATGCAGATAAATTATTAGACCCCTCATAAAATCGTCAGGTAGTACCTAGAGGGCTAATTAGAAACTTATATACTTTGACCAGAATTTTTGCCATAATTTGAGAAAACGTCTTATAGAATTCATTGGGGAATCCATCTTCCCCTTGTGAAGTTCCCAGTTTTAACTTTTTGTAGTAGAAGTCCTTATCCAGCCCCAACAACTGGTCCTTTGTAAGGGCTGGAACATCTACATCCACTAGATAGTCTGTCATAATCCCTTTATTCAAAACCATAGGGCTGGCCAAATTGGCTATATGCCTGTCTAGCACCTCTGTTATCCCTTTAGTGTCTGTTTTTTTTCTTTCTTTCATATATGGTTTTTCATATTGTTGGTATTGACTTCCCTACCCACCCGGGCCATGGCGTACACATGCGTGTACTTGCGTGGAGGTGCATGTACACACCAGGATCCAGTGGCCCCTTCCACCCCTCCCCTAACTTTTAGTCACTGCCCATTACTGGTTGCGTGCCCACCGGACCTCCACCCGGTGGGAGTGGGACTGTGGATGGGCGGGCATCCACCCCTTGGAGGGGAGAGCCATGGCTCAATCCCACTCCAGCCCTGCCCCCCGCTGGACTGGCACCCTGGCTACCCGAGGTCATTCCTGAACCTGGGTCGCCGGCACAGTGCGAGGTAAGGCACCAGCACCTCAGCCCTCTGTGCTACCTGGCCGGCATCTTAGTGTCTATTCTAAGGGACCCTTCCTCATCCTATAATGCAATAAAAGTTGCTCTGTTACTCCTCTCCTTGCACGCTTGGCAAGGATCAGAGAAAACAGTTTTTTTTATTCCATGACTCACTTCTGCTTGTAAAGTAGCAGCCCTATCATATTGGTAGGATTTCATTTCCTCTTTGATTTGTGTAATTTGGTCTGTATAATCTTCCCCTCTATGAAAGGTTTTGGTTAATATGGTGTACAGCTGGTCCCTAAGTGAAAGATATCTCAATCTCTTATTATTCGCAGCATATTTCCCATAAACTTGTAGCCATTTAGTTATAGCTGTCTTTGTTTGCATCCACCAATTTAAAAGGTTGGAATACAATCCCATTACTGAAACCCTGGCTATAAGTACATCCAATATGCCCTTTTGCACCTCTGAGTATTGTAAACTCTCAATGTTTAATTTCCACCTTTGAATCACTGTCTGCCTGCCGGAGTCTCTGGATACCTCCCCAACTACCATTACATGGTAAGAAAATTCTGCCAGTTCAACCTTTACCTTTTTTATATTTAGGGATTTTGAAACAAAAATATAGTCTATTTTTGAAGTGTGCCTGTTTTTAACATACATGTAAGTGATCTGTGGGGCAGCAGCTACACTGCAATCTACTAGCTTTGCTGTAGTAATGCAATCTTTTAAGACTACTGAGTCACAGTAGTTTTTTTTGACTCTGTCATTTCTACCTGCTACCTCTAAACTGCAATTGAAATCCCCTGCCAGGTAAGTCACTCTTGATGTTGCCAGAAACGGTTGTATTTCCCCCAGAATTTCTACTCTCTCGGCCTTACTCTGGGCTGCATAAACCCCCTATAAAGTGACTAGGATGTCCTTGCAAGATACCATCTAAGAGAAGGACTCTTCCAGGGATGACATCCACCACTTTCTAGAAAGTAAAACCTGACCCTGAAAACAATATGCCTACTCTGTCTGCCACTGCCTCCCCAAACGACCAGTATGAGGGTACCCATATCCACTCCTTTCTAGCCTGTGACATATGGTCACATGTTTTAAACCATGTCTCTTGTAAGAACACAACCTGAATAAGACATAAGACAAAGGAATGTAACAAATAAGACTCCTCATTTTCTTTTCTTTTTTTTCTTTTTCTCTTCTTTTTCTCATTTCCCTTCCTCATCATGCTCTTGTGATAAAGTGTGTGAGGAGGAGACATCAGAATCCAGATCCCCAAATCCACCACTGCCAGTTTTAGACAGTATTTTTTTTTTTAGTTGTTTAACCAGGAGTAGCACACTAAGCTGAAAACTTTTTTACAGGTGCGACTTGGGAGCACTAGGAAGTTAAGTGACTTGTTCAGTGTCACACAGTATGCAAGTGGAAGCTGTGGGATTCAAATCCAGGTCTGGTCTGCTGGATGTCACCAGATTTGCAGCTCAGAGCCTTAAACCACTACACTGTACTGCCTCAAAATTTCAAAAGCATTTGTCACTTTGATTTCCATTGGATTGGTTTTCTGTATCCTTAAGCTTCTTCTTTTAGGTAAATGGGTCTTTCCATGGAGGGGAGGAGGGGGTTCCCTTCCTCAATTCCTGAAGTAGAAGAGAGCATGTTTTGTGCAGGGGCCACAGTATCTATTACTATGGTTACTGCTGGATTTTCCTGCTCCTGCTCTGTATCCGGTCGGGCCTGTGGCTCTGATATATTTGGGGCTCTGTTACTGGGTATGGGAGAGGTAGAGCGGTCAGCCTGATTTTTTGGTGGTGTCATTCGTTTAGCTGGGGTAGGTGCTGTCTGGGGTTCTGGGGTGGATTTCTCAAAGTGTGTCTCAGGAGGCTTTTCCTTTGTTTGAGCCTGTTTAATCAATTTGTCTGGGTTTACTGGGCTGGGCCTATTATGAGCTGCCCACGGGCACCCTTGAAAGACAAGTCCAGATTCGTCACATAAATTACATTTTGCCATGTTGGCACACTGATGACTAATATGTCCTATTTCATTACAAATGCCACATCTTAATTTATCACAGACATTTGCCAAATGTTTTTTTGTCCCACACTTATGGCATGCCTTCGGCTACCCTGCATAACAGCATACCCTCTATTCCAACCCAGAAAAAAACTATTGGGAAGATGGGTGACCCCATCATTTGTTGGTCTCAATTTCACTTTAAAAGTCCAGGCCCCAGTCCAGACATTTTCTTCACTCAGCACTGCCTCAGGGGCGCTCAGTACCTCACAATGATGCTGCAGCCAGTTAACAATATTGTTAACATGCACTCCCTCATTCCTAAACATGATGGTGATCTGTTTGATAGCTGGTTTTGATAAGAGGGATGCAGACAAATGGAGCCCATAGAGGGGAGAATTTTAGTTGCCCATACTTCACCCAGAATCACTCTAAAGAGTGGGGAGAGCGAAAATTAATGCCAAATGTGTCTTCATCCGACACATGGATTAGGGCATATACCTCTGATGCCATGAAACACATAGAAACCTTCAGTAAATTACATCCTACATAATACCTGTCAGGATTAACCTCCAGTCCCCCTCTGTACTTAAGTCACACAGTGTTCCTCCATTGTGCTGGCTCTGTTTTAGTAAAAGAATCTGCATATCTAGGTTGTGAAGCCCTTGGGGAAGGGGGGAATGTCCCGCAGATTGTGTCTTAGGGTGGGCACCTGAGTCCTGGCCAGGCTCTGTCATGGTGTTAGTTCCTGATTCCCCCCTATTACCCTGCTGACCCCGGAGGTCTCTTTGCAGAGACTGGGACTCCCCTGCTGCCCTTTCAGTTTGTGCATATTGCTCTGATCTACTGGGGTCTTCTTGTTACCTTCTACAATCAGCCCTTCCCTCTCTCTGTCCACTGTTTCCCCTGCTAGAATATCTTTCCATTTCTCAGTCCTCGGTACCTGTGGGGCAATGGCCCCTTGTCTCAAGTCCTCTCTGCTGTGCCTCTCGTTCCTTCAGTGATTGTCATCTTCTTCCTGCCGCTGCAGTGTGTGCTCCAAAGGCAGGCCTAAATCCTTTGCTAGCGATTCAAAAAATCCCAAATCTGAGTCTGGCAGCCAACCTCCTGAAGGTGTTTGCTGCCAGCCTGCTTCCCTCAATGCTTTACCGGGCAACCAGCCCTCTTTCTGAGGAACTCCTTCCATGTGAAATGCTGCTTTAATTAGTTCCCGTGCTGTCTGTGGTCCAATGCTGTCCGCTCCACAATGCTGTCATATTGCATCCCAAACCTGTTACGGCAGTTCCTGGAATTGTACTGAGCTAGGTCCAGAGAGCTTGATATCTCCATCTGAATTTCCATTTTTTTGACCATGCCTCATTGCCTTCCTCTGGCTCGTATACCTCTCTTCATCTTCTGCTAACAAGGTAAACAGGACTGTCCTCCATTCATCCAGTTCTTTCTGCAGTTGTTCTTCTGCATGTGCTGTGTCATCCTTCATAGTGCAAAGGATCTCTCCCACTGTTGGTTCCATATTTTCCGCATCTGAGTGTACATCTTCATGGTCTATGTCCGATACAGCCGACACCATGTCATCCTCTTCATCCTCCTTAAATTCCATGGCTGGACCGGAGGACCGTCACTCAGCCTGCTGCTCCTCCACTTGCTCCTCTGTGTCTGGATCCCGCATCAGGTTTGGCCAACAGCCCCCTTACCTGACAGAGTAGGGGAGTTTCCCCAGTGTCCTGGCCAAATTCTCCCCATTCACTAAAAATACCAACAACAGCTTAATCTAGTTCAATTTCAGTTGGTAACCATCTAATTCCGCCCCCCTCCCCCCGTTCTCCCCTGAAAAAGGGACTTCTAGTCTCAGTGGGCTGCCCTGGTCAACAAAATTCAATAAATAAATAAAAAAGCAGATGATTGGCAGATGGATTGTATACTGCATTGATCTCTGCTATAAGTTGGCTGGTAGGGATCCTCCTGTTGGGATAAGGGCTCATTTCACCAGACATACCGTTGCCTCGATGCCTGCTTCCAGGGATATCCCTATCCAGGAGATCTGCAGGGCTGCTACCTGGAAGCCAGCACATACCTTCATCTGCCATCACCACATTGACCTTGAGTCATGCCAGGATGCTGGTTTTGGGGCCTCAGTTCTCCAATCCCTTTTTCCCAAGTAGGGAGTGTGAGCTTTGCCCCCTTCTCCCAGGAGAACTGCTAGGAGTCTTCCAGCAATGAAGATAAGTACACCATATCCACATTCCTAGAAAAACAAGTTACTCACCTGTAATGGTAGTTCTAGGAGTGGTATACGGTGTACATCCATACTACTCACCTGACCTCCCAAGGCAAGTTGCACACCTGATCTTGCTTCCAACATGTAAGATCTGACATCACAGGGCGGTGCCGAGGAGGATACCACCTTGGTGGGTGAGAGGAGCCAGCTTGAAGACCTTCAAGCTGAATCTTAAAGGGAAAGGACTCTGCCAGAAGTGTGGATGTACACCATATACCACTTCTAGAACTACAGTTTTAGGGGAGTAACTTGTTTTTACTCATCTGTAACTTGTTGGAGGAGAGGTATACAGTCCATATCTGCACAACCCACCCAGGTTCCCCTGGCAAGTGGCACGTAGATCCTTGTTTCCAGTGTGTAAAGATCTGATGTCATGGAGTAGAATCAGGATATACTACCTAGGTGGTGGGAGGAACTTAGCTTCACGCCGTCTGATGAATCACTTCCAGTGAAACTGCCAAAGTGTGGCTATGACCCATATATCACTACTAGAACTACAGTTACAGGTGAGTAACCTATTCATCTCACCCCCGACACCCCCAAAAAGAAATAAATCTGCCTCATTTAGCTTTGCCTCAAATTCATCAGCCTTTGATTCTAATGTTGATGGCTTCTCACACAGCAGCTGAACTCAACCTACATTGTAAACTAGCTAGCAACCTCTGAGCTTATCTCTGGTATGCAGAGAAAAATTGGACCATTTGAAACAAAACTAGGGTGACAATGCCATATTTATAATTTCCCAGTTGGACAGCTGCTTTCATGGAACAATTGTCCTGTTGTTGTTCCTCATCTTTGTTTTTCCCCCACAGTTCTGTTTCTGGCTCTCTGGCTGTCTGGCTAGGGCAAGGATATACCCCCATGGCTACCACAGAACCCCCCTAGATGCCCACCACACCTCCAGTGCTCCCCCATCTGCCCAGTCCAGGAAGACATGACTTACCCCTTGTTGTGGGGCTCCCCAGAAGGAGAAACTGAGATCACACTGAGATCCCGGACGAGGCTTACACTGGCATTGTCTCAGCAGTGGTACATTGGCTGCATTCTCAGGCGTCATCCTGCTGCCTGACCAGAGGGTTTTCTTCTTTGTGGTGCACTGGGGGTGCAGCTGTGCAATGACGGCAATTACACGACCATGCTTGCTCCCATAGATGGTGTGCTGATGGCTGCCGATGCCTCCACCCTGCATTGTGTGATCCCCAGCTGGTGTAATCCCAGCCTTTGCTGGGAGTCACCCTATCGCTGGGTGCCACATCCCCTCTAACACTCCGTATATGTTCCTGAACCCGTGTCATCAGTGTTGCAAGCGGAAGCACTACTGCTGCGTTGGTGGGACTGGCTACCTCATCTTTGAGGTGATGTATAGCAGCCTTACATAGTCTGATTATTGTTTTTTATACATCTATACCTCTTCCATAGCAAATGTGACTGATTTATCATGTTATGACACCACTGAACAGAGTGAGCCCTTCCGTAGATTTATTTTATTTATTTATTTTGTTTTTGTTAACCGGGTCAGGTGCACTAGCCATATGAATGACTATTTTGAGGCACGACCTGGGAGGTTACATGGCAGAGGTACAGAAAATGATACAATTCACAAGAGTATCACAGAACAGAGCAAAACAATAGGCAATCAAATACAAAGTAACAGAGTAAGAATACAAGAGAAATACAAAAGGAATACAGCTTGACAGGACACCCGAAGGTAAAATATACAATATAAGTGCAAGCATTACATTCTCAAAGACATGTCATAGGTCACTAATAAGACAGGATTGTGCATGGGTAGACAGGAGACAGATTCCTGAGCAGCGACTAAAGTTTGAGATCCTTAATATTTAAAATGATTTAACAGGCTGCAAGATGACCAGTTGGCAAGCAGAGCTGCTACCATACTGAAACCCGAGTTTGAATCCTATTCATCAGGCAGCAGAGGCAGTACTAAGCATCCATCTTGAGTGCCTCCTGCCTCAGGGAGCTGATTTGCTTCAATTGCATAGCTACCTCCTGGTTTATGGTTGTCTGTGGAGAGGGGATGATGGACAGGAATACGCGGCTCCAAATGGGGTGAAATCCTGCCACTGGTATGACTGGATATGCTGACGAGATGTGGTGGTGTAATACATCCAGTTCTGTGTCTGGTGGTGCCAAGTACCAGCCACCTTCTTATTGCCTAGAAAGGACTTTAGTCTTGGGCTGTGCCCCAGTGGGGTAAGGGACAAGAATTTTTTTCCCCTTTATTGCTACTTTTGCCTCGGGGATGAATAATTTTCTGCCTCATGGAGGTACCATGCCCTACTAGCAGGTCAACATCCCCCAGGCCTATTTAAATGGGGTTGTTGGCCCGCCAGCTTGCTCCCCCCCCATGATGGGGCTCTCCTTGCCCTCGAAGGCTGGGTGGAGAGACTGAGATCCCCATATCCCCCGGCTTCTTATGGTGGGCATCATGCAGGCTAGGTAGCAGAGGCCACTAGTGTCATAAGGCATTGCTGAAAGGGGATTTTTTTCTTTATGCTGCAGCTCCCTGGCAGAGTGAGTTTGCTCTGACATCATGGCATGCTAGACATTTGTTTGTTTGGAGGAGGAGAAGGACCTGGGAGTGATGATCACTAGTGAGCTGAAGCACTCCACGCAGTGCAAGAAAGCAGCAGCAAAGGCAAACAAGATGCTGGGATACATATCTAGGGGGATCAGTAGTAGGAGAGAGGAAGTTATACTGACCTTGCACAGGCCACATCTATAGTATGGAGTTCAGTACTGGTGCCCACACCTCAAAAAGAACATTAACCTGCTGGAGAAGGTCCAGAGGAGGGCTACAAAGATGATAACCGGTCAGCAGCGTAAGGCATATGAGGAGAGGCTGAGGGCACTGAACATGTACTCCCTGGAAGACAGGAGAGAGACAGAGGGGACATGATTTGGACCTTCAAGTACTTGAAAGGGATAAATAAGGTTGATAAGGAGAGTCTCTTTAAGACTCTGGAAAGCAAAACGACATCCAAAACTACAAACGTTCCCGCAATGACTGCACCAAAACCATCTGGCAAATGAAGTCCGCCTACTATAAGCATGCCCTCACAAACTCCTGGGGCAATGCTCGGGAATTCTGGAAGAACATAAAGGAACTCACTGGAAATCTACCCAAACCCCCCCATCAATACTCAACATCAACGGAACCACAACCCTCAACCCAAAAACCATTGTGGATACCTTTAACAAAGCCTTTACCGACCTCAGTGCTGTCCTACCTCAGGACTACTTCAAAGATGGTGTAGCCCTCCTGTCTGAATTGAATACTACTCCCACCAGCTCCCCCCGCTTCTACTTCAAAGCAGTCAAGGCTCACCAAGTACGCAAATACGTTACCATAGCCCTTGGTAAATCAAGATTCAGTAATGACTCCCTCGATCTCAAAATCCTGTCTCTCACACTTAATGAAGTGCTTAGTCCTCTGACCAAATTTTCAACCTCTCCCTCAGCCTTAGCCAGTTCCCGGACAGATGGAAATCTGCCACTGTTACCCAGTCCATAAAGTGGTGACAAAACTGCCCACAATAACTACAGACCTATCTCCCTACCTCCACTCTCCAAAGCACTAAAGCATCGTCTTGGACCAGCTACTGAGAATACCTGGATCCGTACAACATCCTGTGCAAGCAACAACACGGGTTCCGTTAGTATCACAGCACCTCCTCACAGTCCTACTTTGAATTCACTGGCTAATCCACAACGCACTTGATTCCGGGTGAATCATTAGGCTCAATCTACATTGACTTAACTAAAGCCTTCGACACCATCAATCACGCCTCCTACTTGTCCAGCTTCAGAACACTGGGCTGTCAACAGACACCATTGGCTGGTTTAAGAGCTACCTGGAAGAACGGTCCCCAAACAGTAAGAATCGCTGATACACTCTGGACCTAGATCGGTCTGCTCGAGTCCCCAGGGCTCCATTCTTGGACCCCTCTTCTTCAGCCTATTCTTAAACTCACTACCGGATAGCTGCCCAGAACAAACAATTCTCTACGCCGACGATACTGTGATCCTCCCCTCAGACCCTGATCCAAACCAATTACCAAAATAAACTTCAGTGGGCCTTCTCCTCCATCGAATCCTGGTTCCTAAATCATAAACTGCTTCTCAATCAGAAAAAAAAACAAGTCTATGGTCTTTTGCAGCCCCCACAACAAAACAAACAACTCCACCTCTCCATTGCAACGAACAAGGAGCCATCCTAAAGCAAACACAATCGTTCAAGTACCTTGGCATCACCTTGATCCCACCTCTCATCGCTGCCCATATTAGCAATGTGGCAAAGTCTGCCAATGCTAAGTTAGCATTATTCGCACAGAAACATCTAACCCCAGAAGCACTGTCAGTGGCTGTCCAAAAGCTCCATCGTCAGCATCATAGACTATGGTCTTATCATATAGGGTCTGCAACTCACTGCTCTCAAATGTATCGCTGACCTCCTGAATAAGGCCTGTCATCTCATCACTGGCTCACGCCACCATACCACACTTGTGACCTTTATTCCCAATCTGGATGGCTTCAACTGGACAAACGCATAAAATACCAAACCTGCATCACAGCCAAGAAAATCATAATGAGACTTGCCCCACCTGGTGTCTGTGCCCTCCTTAAGCCTAGACATAGGAATGTCACTACAAGGAGATCCAATTCCCATCTACTACATATCCCACGATGTTGCACGACCCAAGGACAAAGATCATTTGCCTATTGGGCATCCAACTGGCTCAACTCTCTTGGCAGCGACATAGTGACCGCTCCAACACTCGGCCTTTTCAAGTCCAAGCTGCGCCTCTCACTGCTTGTATCCTGTGATTGCCCATCTTAACATTTCCACCATTCCACCTGCACATGCCCCAGCACCCAGCAATTACAATCAGTCTTTGCACCCCTAACACCTTACCTGGCATATTCCATCGACAAGACCCCCTGGCTGCACTGTCTCCACCCTCTCCCACCTCCCCCTCGTCTCTCCACTCCTGCCCCTGCCCCCACCCACTTCCCGTACTCCCTCTTACCCCTGCACCTCCTACCCCCTCATCTCCTACCCTCACCTCTCCCCATCGACCCTCCCTCCTCCCCCTTGTCTTGCTCATAGCTCAAGTCTTTGTACTGGTTATTACATGTCTGTAAGTCAGTGACTTTATGTTTGTAACTAAAAATGATGACTGTTGCACACGCTGATGTGGAACCTTTGTAAAAGAGCCTCGGCTCAAAGGTATTGTAATCCTAGATTGAAATAAATAAATAAATAAAATAAGCTGAGTGGCAACCATGAGTGGGTACAATCTTAAGCTGGAGGGTGGGAGGTTTAGGAGGTAGGTCAGGAAGCACTTCTACACAGAGAGGGTGGTGGACACTTGGATTACGCTATCAGAAGAGGTCATCTCGTTGAAGACAGTGGGCAGCTTTAAGAGAGGCTGGGATAGGCATAGGGGAAGGTAAGGATCATGGGTAGGGAGGATTTGAGGAGTGGGAAGGGAGGGCAGGGACATTAGCTCAAGCTGTGGACCTTGCAATACGAGCAGACTTGATAGATCAAATGGCCTTCTTCTTCTAGCTCCTTTGTATGTTCGTATGTTTGTACTTAACTGCTGCACCTAGTTTGGTATCATCTACAAATTTTACCACCCAGTTCTTTATTAGGTTATTCATATCTACTACAAAAAGTGTGAACAGGGCTGGCCCCAGCACCGACCCCTGGGGGAGCCCACTCATTAGGCCAGCAGATTCTGACAAGGCCCCTCTTACCCTAACCCTCTGTGTTCTCCTAGCCAGCCAGTTGGATATCCCCTTTAACAGTTTGCACTCTATTCTTATATCACAGAGTTTCATGGTCGGTACCTTGTCGAAAGCTTTCTGGAAGTCTAGATAAATTATATCCATGGGAGAATTTTGTTCTAAAGCCTGGCTCACAGTCTCATAAAATACCAAAGTATTTGTTAAGCATGATCTCTTTTTTCTGAAACCATACTGGGTTAGATCCATTTGTTTTTTTGTTTTTATATCTACCTCAAGCTTTCCTTTGATAATCATCTCCATTATCTTGCCCAGAAATGATGTCAGGCTTACTGGCCTATAGTTTGATGTTGTTGCCCTATTTCCTTTTTATGTTTGCTTGCACGCATGTGCAAAAGCTACTCTGACAACTGCTTCAAAGTAGCGAGTTGGGGCGTGACAGTGTGTTCTTGCCTATGGCACCAATAGAAAATCACGCTGTCCATAAGAGCAGTACTGTAGCTCCACAACCTTGAAAAGAAACTGGCTGCTGAAATCAGGGAGTGCCCCATCATTAAACAATCAGCTGTGTCTGTGGGGTGGGGGTCCCTGACTGCAGCAACCAATTACAGCTGCATTGTGCTTGTCTATTTCAGAGAAACATGGCGGTGGCTTCTCTGTCGGCCACTCACAGTCCCCACGAAGCCGATGGACAGCCGCCGCCTCTCCCAGTCCATGTTAAAGATGACGGGGGTGCCCAATCCCCAGTTCATTTGCCAATGGGGTAGCCCAACCCTGTCGGCATGATGCGCTCCCCTCCATTTGTTGTGTGCTGAGGGGGTGCCCAATCCCTCTCGGCTCATGCACACTCCTCCCCAGCATACTGTATGGTCGATAGGGATGCCCAGTCCCCATCGGCTCCACTCCCCCAACAAAAATCCAGGTGGCATGCTGGGAGCCCACCCCAGTGAGCCAAAAGTGTCCCGTGGTGTCTTTTTTTTTTAAATTCCTGTAAAAACAGAAAACAGTCCCTCGTTGAGTCCCTTGCCCCCTCCCCCAACCCACATGCACCCTCTGCACCCCACCTCCCCACCCTCCTCCTGCCCCACCTTCACAGCCTGGCGATGATCTTTGGTGGACCGGGAACACATCTGCACTCTTCAAAGCCAACTGAACTGAAGAAATGCTGGTAAGCTGTATGATGGCACAATGGGTTTTTTCAACTTATTTGGATATCTCAGCCAATTTTTTGACTTTTGGCACCAAATTTTCAACATGGGGTTCTTGGGACCCCCTCATGAATTCAATCACTGTCATGGCATCATTCGGTCCCAAAATGTGATTTTGCGGTCACTGCGTGGAATCACCTTTCAGGACAGATTAACGAAATGACAGTGTCACTGTTCATGAGGCAGGCTCTCAAAAAGCCTATATTGCAGATTTGGTGAAAAAATTCCAAAAAATGACTGAGTTACAAGCGTGCATTGCGCAGTTTCCACGCACACTAATAACTTCACGAATTAGTAGTATTTTTACTCCAGATTTTCAGCATTGGCATTTTTTCACACCTCTTTATGAACAGTACAGCTGTCATTTTTCACATCCTGCCCAAAATGTGTTTTCGCACTTCTGGCGCAGAATAGCGTGGTTGCTGTGGGAAGTCAGTGTTCGGGACAGATTAAGAAAATCACAGTGATACTGTTCATAAGCAGAGATCCTAAAATGCCTATGTTGAAAATTTGGTGACAAAGGTCCATAAAATAACTATGTTACGAGTGTGCATTGCGCAGTTTCCATGCACACTCGTAACTTTGCAAATTTGTAATGTTCCTACTCAAAATTTTCAACATTGCCTATTTTGCACACCTCTTTATGAACAGTACAGCTGTCATTTTTTGCATCCTGCCCAAAGAGTGTTTTTGCTCCTGTGGCTCCCCCCCCCCGCCTCTTCAGCAAACCCCTACCTACAAAATACCTACCTTGCATAGTTTACACTACAATAAACTGTCACCCTCCTAGATTGCCCACTCCAACAACTACATCGTGGACATCTGACAATGCCTATCTTAGGCTGCTTCCCAACCCCCACCCCATTCTCACCCCTGGCTACCACTGGTAAGCTCAGCCTAGCACTCCGGCAATCGTCCATGCCCCACCCCTACTTCCCCAACCGCCGAGTGGAGACCAATCCCTGGCATCTCCCCTCCTTTCTGTTTCTATCACTACTATACCCACACTTAGTGCTGTTACTTACAATGTTGGACTCCTATGTACTAGTGAAACCTAGACTCCTATGTATTAAACTTAAAAGTATGTGCAACCCTCTATAACCTTATTTTGTAATTCACTGCTGTGCTATGTGTTATGTTTTCTGTATCTGTTCATTTAACTGACTTTGAACCTTAGAAAATGAGTCCTTGGCTCAAAGGTATTGATCCTAAACTAAACTAAATAAATAAATAGAATGGTGCAGTCACTGTGAGAATTTAAGCTTTGGAACAGATTAATGAAATCTCAGTGCCACTGTTCATGAGGGGAGGTCCCAAAAAGCCTATGCTGAAAGTTTTGAATGAAAGTACCAACAAACGCCCGGGGCATTAGGGTTTCCAACTGTTAACACCCCACCCTGTACAGACTGACAGGCATCGAGGGTGTGGCTTGGGGTTCTGGGCCATAATGCTCACGCCATTCCACCCCCACCCTGCAGCCACTGACCGGCACTGAGGTGTGCCTTGTAGTCTTTGGCCCTAACGTTCACCCCGTTCTCCTATACTGCGCTCATCTCACCTTATTTCCTTATGGAATGCATAGAGCATAAGAGCTAAAGACCCCAAGAGCACACTGTGACACCTGTCACTGTCTGCGGCTGGGGTGAGGTAGAATAGTGATGACGTTATGGCGACCAAGGCACGCCAATGCCTGGTCAGTCTCTGCAGGTAGGGTGGGGTTGGCGTTAGTTCACTACTTCACTGCCATTCCTACTATGCATCCCTAACTCCTACACTACCAATGCCAATACCAGCAAGCAAACATTCGGCATTGACAAATGCTTGTTTGAAAACTGAGACTACTATTGCCCTCTTCCAATGCTACCTTGCCAGTCTCAATGGACTTGTTAAACAAAGCTGTCAATGGTCCTGTAAGCCATTCACTAATTTCCTTGGATAATCTGGGGTTTAGCCTGTCTGGTCCTGATGATTTTTATATGTTTATTTTGCTTAGATGGTTCATTACCTCAGAGTCTGTTATAACATAATCCATCGGTCGTTTTTCAGTCTCTGATATATTAGCCACTACTGTATTAGTACCTACTGGTATATCACAAGTTTTGATATAAATTGTGCAAAAATAGTTGTTAAAAGCCTTAGCTAATAAGTCAGGGTCCGTAGCCTAATTTGTTCCATCAGTTATCGGGCCCACAGATCTATTAGCTGATTTGTTATTGACATATGCATAAAAATCTTTTCCATTATCCTTCATATGTTCTATTTTAAATTAAATTTTTTTCCGCTCTCTTCTAATCTTATTTTTACCATGTCTTAATTCTTTCTTGTATTTCTCATTACTGTAGTTACTATTTTCCTTTTTTGTTGCTTTATATGCTGATCTTTTCTTGCTCAACTGTTTTTTTGATCTTTTGTATATACCATTGTGGTACTTGTATAATGGTTTATCTGGTATATATATTTATGTTCCAAGTCCAGTATTCTATTTCTGATGTCTGTCCAGGTTGTTCTTCACTGAAGGTTTTGCTTATTTGTTTCCAGCTCCATGCATGTAGTGCCTCCCTTATAGCTGTAAAATTTGCCCTATGATAATTGTTTGTTATTGTCTTACCCATAACTCTTTTTGTTTGAATTGCCATACTAAGCAGGATGGTATTATGGTCTCTATTACCAAGGGGTTCTAGAATTTCAATGTTATGGATGTTTTCAATCTTATCGATAATAACTAGGTCCAATGTATTATTTACTCCAGTTGGTTTATTACCCATCTGATATAATCAATTTTTACTATTATATCTGTAAACAACTGTTCATGTGAGTTTGGTACCATAAGGTTTTCCCAATTTATGCCTGATAGATTAAAGTCACCTAATAATACTATTTCCTTACATTGTGTTATGCTCAAAATATTAGTCAGTATGTCTAAATGATCAATTATGTTAGTATCAGGCAGTCTATAACAGACTACTAGTGTTAATTTTTTATTATTAGAAACATAGAAACATAGAAGTTGACGGCAGATAAGGACCGCAAGGCCCATCCAGTCTGCTCATTTCTTTTTCTACCTTATAAATGTGCCATCGGCCTTTGCTCTGTCAGCGGCCTATCTATTCATAGTCATTTGTATTGCTCCCTTATGCCTATCCCATGCCTGATCTCAACCCACAGTATTTCATTATCTGTCTCATTCTGTGTAATATTTATTAAGTTGTTACATGTAGTATTTTCCCTTACATACTGTACAATGCTGTGCCTCCGCCCCGTCTGTCTGCTCTATCCTTATAAAAGACTTTGTACCCATCTATGCGCCTGTTCCAGCAGGTTTGCTCAGACCACCAGGTTTCTGTAATTGCTGCAATATCTATTTTCCCTCCCAAGAAGTATCTCTAATTCTGCTTTTTTATATTTAGACTTCTTGCATTTACCATTAACATGTTTAAACAATCTTTGTTCTGTGAAGTGTTTGTATTGCATCTACCTGTCAAAATTGTGTTACTCGCCCTTCTCCCTTCCTTTACTAATTTAAAGACATGCTGATTTTACTTCTGTGTTCGAAGAAGATATTTCTCAAGGTTTTACTGCCCCTTCTTCTCGGATGCAGGCCATCTTGACAAAATAGTTCATTATTTCTATTGAAGGTTTTCCATGTTTTTATGTGTAACCCCTAGGGGGCGCTATCCTAAGGGTTACTACCCCTGTCTGCTCTAACTATGACAGGTGGAGAGGCCCAGATCCGTTGGTGGGTGCCTCTACCCAGAGGTTGGGGGTAGAACAATCGAGATTGACTCGGTCACAGCCCTCTGGGTTGCTGCAACCCCCCTTTCTTCCCACTAGTGGCCCACACAGTTCAGTTTCAGTGTCCTTACCATATACACTTACCACCCCCGCCGAACAAATCAGCTCACCTCGGATCCCCTGAAAAGCAAGGTACAGTTACATTACATTTACTGTGCAATATTTCCCCATTAATACACAGACTAGCCAGTGTACTTTTGCAAAATAAGCAATCTGATTTATTCAAGGGGAGACAACAAGGATCGAGGGAAATCAGGGTGATTGGCTTACCACTATAATATATGTTTGACTACCTAGGGCTCTGTGCACAGGCCTAACCTATTAATTACTGTCTATGGGTACCCAAGCCCTAATGGCTAGTTCCTCGATGCAGCTGGTTGGGGCCCTGACACAAACGAGCATTTAATTCTGGAGCAGAGCAGATGGAGCCAGAAAGCTCAATTAGTACAGTCAGCAATACAATAAGATGATTTTGCCTTTAATTGTAACCTTTAACAGGGAGCTACCCTGATTCAGTACTCATAACTCCAACAGAGAACCACTCTTTCACCACTCGCAGGGCTGAGCCTGAGCTTCAAAGGCCTCCTTACACACTTATATGGAAAACAACAGAGGGGTACCATACCAGGCAGCTTGCTCCTAGGACCCGACCGAACTCCCAGCTATCTGGGCGTCTCACTGCAGCTTCACTGTCCTGACAGACCGAATGCGATTTAGCAGATTCTCCAGTCCTCTACAGGGTGAGCCTGGTAGGTAGCTGCACTTTTACACAGCCTCCTCCGATCGCCGCCTTACGGATGCAGTCCGAAGCTCGCTGGCTATTCAAACCAGCCGACTCAGGCCTTTCATGCGCTTCACGCGCAAACACTCAACAGCGCAGGAGCCCAGAGTTCCTTCCTTGTTCACAGCCACAACGTCTATCCTCCTGGACAGCTAAGGCCAGACTCTATCGTGAGCTACTCGAGCTCTATGCAGATGTCAGTCATTATATTATCCCTCATTGGGGCAAAAAGGTGCCATGGCCCAGAATGCCACTTCCCAGAATTACAAGCTGCGTCCCCATTGGTCAGTTGGCTCCATCTAGAGTCCTGATTTCTGGCTGGTCACTTCCACACCATTTTAGATGCCTCTTAGCTACTATTGGACCCCTTCAGCACAGTCCGGGTCCAAAATGGAGGGGCACAGCACTAAGTCCCAGTTGTAAATAAAAAGAGTCAGACAAACTGCAATTTTACCAACACTATACATGTTCTCCAGGGAACAACCACATCTTTCAGATGGGCTCCCCTCAGCACTCCTAGCGACCGCAGAAACGGAGCGATCAGACCGCAGTCCAAGGCGGGATTTGAGCAGGGAAACCCTAGTCCCCCTATTTATACCATTAAAGCCTGCAAGCAGGCAGCTCTTAAAGAGGCAGTACTGGAGGCTTTAACAGCACTCACAACACCTGAAATTAACAGCCTTACGCCGAACACCAGTCAGGCACGCAGCATTTAGGCAAGCTCCAGGAAAGCTTTTAAGAACCCTCTATTTGTAGGGGGGGGGTTACATATGCATTTTGTGCCTATTTCAAGACTCCATTTTCTGAGGCAGTTATTCAACCTTATTATTTTGTTTTATTCCTTCCCATGCTAGCTCTAGGTACAGGTAGTATTTCCGAATATATTATCTCACAATTACAGTCTTCTAATGTCTTCTGCAATTCTTTAAAACCATTTACTATTTCCTCGTCCTGTTGTCTCCCTACATTATTAGTACCTACATGGATTAAAGCTACTTGTTTGGCATTTGATGGTTTAATAATATTTAGCAGCATTTCTTGAATATCTTTTATCTTTGCCCGTGGGTAGCTGCAGGATGTAACATTTTCCTTATTTCATGTCATAGAATATCTGTCTGTGTATTTGATGATAGAATCCCTTAGTATATAAACTTGTTTATGGGAATCCCCCCTTGTTTTCCTGATATTTTGTATCCATTGCATAGTCAGTATTTTTATCCTGAGCTGTTGCTGCTGTCTCAGTACTACTCACTAAATCAAACTATTCTTGTGATTGATCTTCTATTTGTTGTATTAGGTTAATTAAGAGTGTATGGTTTTCAACTTCTGTTTGGAAGTTTATGGCCCTCCTACCCTTTTTTTCCTTCTTTTTTTGTTGTTGTTTTCAACCATACTCCAATCTTCAGCCTCTTCACAATCCAGTTCCCTTTGCCTTTTTGTAATGTTCCCCTCCTTATGATTTTCAATAATTCCTTGTCCCATTTTATGGATTTCTAATTGATTCTTGAGATCTGTTATTTCCAGTTCCTTTGCTAGCAACCTGTTCCTTAGTTTTCCAAGTTCAATACACTGCTTACAGGTGTATACATCAAAATATGTATTAGGTTTCATGCTGAACATGCTTCAAAGGGAGCATTTAACCCCCATTTCCCCATTTGCCAGTGTTACAATACTCATATCCATATTGCTAGATTCTCTTGAATAGTCAGATCAACGCTATTTAACTACTGACCTTGCACATATTAGTTTGTTTGCCAGACGTCCTGTGTCCATGAGTTTAAAAACAGTTGAAACTTTTCTGGCCCTGATGTCCCGGCTGTCCTGGCTGACACTGGCAGACATGCACAGACGCGCTTGCCTCTGCCCATATCACCTCCGCTTGTGGAGTCTGGTCCCTTTATTGCTGCACAGCTAGATATTGGGCCCGGGCCCTGCTCACAATGCCTGTGCACTACAGTTTAAAATATGGATTTTTAAAAATAAGGGTTGATGCCAGCCTTTAAAAAGTCTAGCCGAATCCCACCTCCCCAGAATACAACAAATGGTCTCCCCTTAAACAGCTCTCAGCAGTGTTACAGTTTCAAAAGTTCAGGTTCCCAACATCTGTCTATGACTCAGACAGCATCAGCATCAGCAGCAACTACAGGTTCACACTGCACCACACCTGTTCACCCACTCCACTGGGTGCTCACAGAACTTCCCCTGGCAAAAGGAAGTAGCAGACTTATTTGAGTTCAGATCACATCCACTCTTTTTTTTTCCTGAACTTTGTTTTCCTCTGCTGACCAGCACCACTGGGATCTCCCCCAGACATGGCCCTGGTTTGTCGGTCTTTCTCCTGCCCAGCTTGAGACTCTCTTTGCCCAGATGGGCCATCCTCCAAGCCTCCTACTACCCACTCAGCCTGCCGACTACCTGGCTTGTATACCCCCCGAGGCAGAGACACCACACATACCTTGGCACCCTTTCTCAGAATCCAGACTGCAGGTGCTGAGATGGTAGAGGAGCTCGAGGACCTGAGTGAGCAGAGTCCAGGGGCCGACTAGCAGGTCCCGTCATCATCTTCCTGGGGGCTGTTTTTTTTCCTGTGTTCTGGTTTCTCCTAGGGATGCTGATGTGCAATGACACCCTGCACGTGACAGGCATGCTCCCGCACCCACGCGTAAGGTGTCTGTTGACATTCCCCATCCCCCGTAAGAACGCACCACAAGTTGCACTGCCCCTAGTCTCCACTATGAGCTGCTAATACTGCAGCAAGCACTACCCACCCACCCCTAGGACAGAAGTCCT
The DNA here is from genome assembly GCA_016271365.2 of Neoceratodus forsteri. Taxonomy (NCBI): domain Eukaryota; kingdom Metazoa; phylum Chordata; order Ceratodontiformes; family Ceratodontidae; genus Neoceratodus; species Neoceratodus forsteri. The sequence continues at coordinate 589,442,035 of CM028132.1, read as the reverse complement.
CCAGATGCTAAATCCTCTCCTACCCCTGCTGAACCTCGATGACCCAAACTCATTATCAAACCCGTGTCACCGTTGTGGCTTGAGGTGTGGCATCCAGTGCCTCAGCCCTCAGCACCACCAGGCTGGCATCACATCAGCTCTTGTTGGTAGTGGATTATTTGTCTAAATATCTAGAAGTAATGAAGCTTCCTAATGGGACTAGAAAAGTAGCAGTACCCAAGGTGAAAGTCATGTTTGCCCACCATGGCATTCAGAAGGACCTGGTCTATGATCATGTTCCTTTTGCAAGCCAGGAATTCAAATGTTTTGTCCAAGAGTGGGTCTGACACCCTCAAGTCCAACATATCCCACCCTGGAAATAGTTCCTTTATACCTGGGGTTCTGACATAATTTCCTCAAGAGTGCAAGGTGCATATCACTGTCATATCCTCTCTAGCACATTGCACTGACAATATAAGCATACACATTGTATAATATAAATATATATATATTTCTATATTACAAACCAATCACACACACACACACAAAAAAAAAAATGTGGGGAGTAGTGCAATGTAATGGCTGTGGGCCGGGAGTCTTCCTGGAGGCTGAAATGCTGCCCTATTTGCAGACAACTCTCTGCCCTGAGGGAGGAAGTTGCCCGTCTTCAGGCCACACTGGACAGTAGTAAGGGGACCTTCCCCCAGGCCACACTGGATGGTAGGAAGGGAACCTCCCCCATCCAGGGGGCACCAGAGCCACCACCACTACCTCAGAGGTTGTGAAGAAAGCACAGCAGTTGGACCACATGGGCTCAGGGAGGTGAGGATGGTGGAACAGAGGATACCCAGTCAGTTGTTCCACACCACAATCCATACACCATTCTGGGGAGCATAGCTCCCCTATGGATGCACCTGCAGAGGAGATTAAGGAGGCTGAGGACAACTGTCACAAGGGAGGCCCACAGGAAGGAGGACAGAGGACACCACAAGGAAAGGAAGCAGCTCCTGGTGGGGGACTCAATTATTAGGGGCTAGAACTGGGGGGAGCAGGGAAAACTGAAGTAAGGTGCCTGCCTGGTGCCATGGCTTGGAGAGACAGGAAGCGCATCCTCAGGATCACGTGAACAGCTGCACGGAATCTGAGCTGGACGTCATTGTCCACCTAGGGACAAATGACTTGGCTAATCATGAGATTAGAGCAGTGCAGAAGGACTTTGTAGAATTGGGGAGGGGCTAAGACAAGTAGCACACACAATCTCCTTCTGAGGTGCTGCCTGTCAATGGCATGAGTGAGGCGAGGGTACTTTGCACCATGCAGTTTAGTGAATGGTTGAAAAATGGTGTGGGGCACAGGGTTTGGCTTCATTGGGGACTGGGGTTCCACCTGGAGGACACCAGCCTATACTGGCAGGATGGTCTGCATCTGTCCAGGAAGGAACAAGTCTTCTGAGCAATCGGTTTAAATGCTTAATTGGCAAGCTTTTAAACTAGTCAAGGGGAGGCACTGATAAACAGCAGGAAAATCCCAGCCTCTCCCTACAAAACAGGGTACTAAATGAGAAAAAGACTGAGGTAGACAGGTCAGTGGGGGATGCTGCAAAAGAAGGTAAAGCCATCAAAAAATGGAGAGCAATGCCCGTAGTCTGAGTAACAAGCTTCCTGAATTAGTGGCCTTGATGGAGGAGGAACATCTGGATATCGTGGCAGTCACAGAAACATGGTACACACAAAACCATGACTGGGACATAAACATACCAGGATACACTATCTACAGGAGGGACAGGGAGGGTAAAAGAGGAGGAGGAGTAGCTCTTTACATAAGGGAAGGAATCAAGGCAACAGAACAAAAGGAAAAACAGGGAGGAGAAGAAGCACTGTGGGTAAATTTGGAGACCGGCAATGGCACCACAATCCGCACAGGGGTTGTATACAGACCCCCTTCTCAGGGGGAGGAAATGGACAAGGAAATGATAGAACTAATACTTAGAATGGCAGAAAAAGGGGAGATATTGCTGATGGGTGATCTGAATATGCCAGATGTTAACTGGAATGCAGTTGCAGCAGCCACTTCAAAGAGTGGGGTTATTCTAGATGCCCTACGAGGGGCATGTCTTGGACAACTAGTATTGGAGCCCACTCAAGAGGGAGCAATCTTAGACCTGGTTCTCTCAAATGGAGATGAAGAGAGGATCACAGATGTAGAAGTGGGTAGCCATCTGGGAACTAGCGACCATCGAACAGTATGGTTCACAATAAACACAGCAATAGAGTCAAGCCATACAAAGGCAAAAGTACTGGACTTTAGGAGGGCTGACTTTGCCAAAATGGGTGAGTGCCTAAGGAATGCACTAGCAAATGGGCAGGAAGGAGGGGTGGAAGAACAATGGGGAATAATAAAAACTGCCATCACAGAGGTAACAAGCCTTTGTGTGAAGCAAATTAACAAAACAAAACGATGTAAGAAACCACTATGGTTCTCAAAGGAAGTGGCAGTGAAGGTTCAAGAGAAAAAGAAAGCATTCAGGAAGTACAAGGAATCACAGAAGGAGCAGGACAGGGAACTGTATCAGTTAAAGCAAAAGGAAGCTGGGAAGGCAGTCAGAACAGCAAAGGCCCAAACCGAGGAAGAGATAGCCAACTCAGTTAAGAAGGGGGATAAAACCTTTTATAGGTACATCAGGGAGCGAAGGAAGACCAAGGGAGGGCTAGTGAGGCTTAATAAAGAGGAGGAGGGTGGGCAGAGGTGACTGTGAAAGGCAGAGATACTAAACAAATATTTTGCTCAGTATTTACAAAGCAAGTGGGAGGTACCTAAAACAAACAGTAGAAACACTCTGGATACAGAAGTTGATACCAGCCCATTTACAGAAGAAAGGGTTCTGAAAGAACTCTTAAAACTGAAGGTGGACAAAGCAATGGGGCCTGATGGGATCTAATCCCAGAATTTAAAGAACTAAGGGTAGAACTAGTGACACCACTGACTACCCTCTTTAACAAATCATGGGAGGATGGGGTGGTACCCGAGGACTGGAGAAGGGCAGATGTGATTCCCCTCACAAAAGTGGGAGCAAGGCAGAAGCAGAAAACTACAGACCTGTTAGTTTAACCTCAGTGGTAGGGAAAATGATGGAATCACTTCTGAAGGAAAGAATTGTTGAGTATCTAGAGGCCAGAGGGGCTCAGGACCCAAGGCATCATGGATTCTACAGGAAGGTCATGCCAGACAAATCTGATAGATTTCTTTGACTGGGTGACCAAAGTAGTAGATCAGGAGGGGCTGTGGACATGGCCTACCTAGACTTTAGCAAGGCATTTGACACAGTCCCACACAAAGATTAATATAAGTTAGCCAGCCTGGGAGTGGGTCCCAAGATGACAGCCTGGGTAAAGAATTGGCTGGAGAATAGGACACAGAGAGTAATAGTAAATGGAGTCCACTCTGAAGAAAGGGGTTACTAGTGGGCAAATTGCAGGGTTCAGTATTAGGACCGGCCTCTTCAATGTCTTTATAGGATATTGCAGAGGGACTGGAAGGAAAAGTATGTCTCTTTGCAGATGACACAAAGATCTGCAACAGAGTTGATGCACAAGGTGGGGTGGAAAGGATGAAAAGGGACTTGGCAAGGTTAGAGGAATGGTCAAATGTATGGCAGCTTAGATTCAATGCTAAGAGTGCAAGGTAATGCACCTGGGAAACAAAACCCAGGGAAGAGTACACAATGGGGGTGAGATACTAACAACAGCAAAAATGGAAAGGACCTGGGGGTAGTCATATCAGATGACCTAAAGGTGGGAAAACAATGTGAGAGGGCAGCAAGAAGGGCTGGGGGGATATTGGGATGCATAGGGAGAGGCATCACCAGCAGAAAACAGGAAGTTATTATTCCTCTGTACAGACAGTTGGTGAGACCCCATGTGGAGTACTGCGTGCAGTTATGGAGACCCAATCTCCGCAAGGATATAGACAGGATGGAGGCTGTCCAGAGGAGGGCAACTAAAATGGTGCAGGGCCTGCACTGGAATACATATGAAGAGAGACTTAAGGAGCTGAATATGTATAGCCTCGAGGAAAGGAGAGAGAGGGGGGACATGATAGAAACTTTCAAGTATCTCAAGGGAATCAACAAAGTCCAAGAGGGTAGCATCTTTCAAAAAAAGAGGTGTGCAAGAACAAGGGGGCACAATTTGAAGATAGAAGGGGTGGCTCAGAGGTAATTTAAGGAAGTATTTTTTCACAGAGAGGGTTGTGGATGCATGGAATGGCCTTCCGGAGGAGGTTGTGGAGTCAAAAACAGTGGTGGAATCCAAGCATGCATGGGACAGTCATAAGGCAATTCTAGGGGGGGGGTAGGAAGAAGTAGGCTGCTGGTTAACTAGGATCTGCAGCTTATGCAATAGGTAGGGAAATAGGCAGACTGGGTGGGCCAAGTGGTCCTTATCTGCCATCAAAATCTATGTTTCTATGTTTCTATCCACAGTCAAATAAGATGGCTGAAAGATCCAGACAGACTGTTAAGTTGTTGATGAACAAAGTCAAAGAAGTTGGCACAGATCGACGTTTGGCATTTCTTGAACACTATAACCTACCAGTGTCAGGAATGCCATACTCACCTACCCAAACGTTAGTGGGAAGAATGTTGAGAGGCTGGTTGCCTGTCACTACAACCTTGTTACAACCAAAGATGCCCATAGAGGTGAGGGAATAACTGTTGAAGAACCAAAGTACTCAGAAGCAGCACTATGATCGTAACACCAGGTTGCTACAAAAGCTGAGACAAGGAGAGGAGGTATTTCTGCAGGCAAGTCAAGGCTGGCTGCCTGCCTCTGTAACAGTCAGGTGTCCAGGACCATGGTCATAAATGGTAGTAGGGTATGCGTACTGCAGGAACAGAAGACATCTGAGGAAATTGGGATGTACACCAATAACTGGTGCTATAGAAACATAGAAACATAGACTTTGATGGCAGATAAGAACCGCTTGGTCCATTCAGTCTGCCCATTTCCCTATCTTTTGGATAAGCTACAGATCCTAGTTAACCAACAGCCTACTTCCTCCTACCCCCCACAATAATTGCCTTATGTCTGTCCCATGCATTCTTGAATTCCCCCACTGATTTTGACCCCATGACCTACTCAGGAAGGCTGTTCCATGCGTCCACCACCCTCTCTGTGAAATAATACTTCCTCACGTTGCCCCTGAGCCGTCCCACCTCTATTTTCAAACTGTGTCCCCTTGTTTTTGCACATCTCTTTTTCTGAAAGATGCTACCCTTTTGAACTTTGTTGATTCCCTTGAGCTTCTTGAAAGTTTCTATCACGTCCCCCTCTCCCTCCCTCCTTCCTCAAGGGTATACATATTAAGCTTCTCTAGTCTCTCTTCATATGGTTTCTGGTGCAGACCCTGCACATTTTGGTTGCCCTCCTCTGGACTGCCTCCATCCTGTCTATGTCCTTGCAGAGATGGGGTCTCCAGAACTGCACACAGTACTCCAGATGGGGTCCCACCAACTGCCTGTGCAGAGGGATAACAACTTCCTGTTTTCTACTGGTGATGCCTATCCCTATGCATCCCAGTATCCCCCCAGCCCTCCTTACTGCCTTCTCACATTGCCTGCCTACCTTTAGGTCATCTGATATGACTACCTCCAGGTCCTTTCCATTTTTGTTGTTGTTAGTACCTCCCCCTTCCCCCATTGTGTACTCTTCCACTGGGTTTTTGTTTCCCAGGTGCATTACTTTGCACTTCTTTGCATTGAATCTAAGCTGCCATACATTTAACCATTCCTCCAACCTTGCCAAGTCCCTTCCCATCCTTTCCACCCCTCCCCTCGAGTATCAACCCTGTTGCAGATTTTTGTGTCATCTGCAAAGAGGCATACTTTTCCTTCCAGTCCCTCTGCAATGTCACTTATAAAGACACTGAAGAGGATCGGCACCAATACTGAACCCTGTGGTACCCCGCTAGTAACCCCCTTTTCTTTGGAGTGGACTCTGTTTACTATTATCCTCTGTGTCCTGTTGTCCAGATAATTTTTTACCCAGGCTACCACCCTGGGACCCACTCCCAGACTGGCTAACTTGTTCATTAATCCTTTGTGTGGGACTGTGTCAAATGTTTTGCTAAAGTCTAGGTAGGCCATGTCTACAGCGCCTTCCTGGTCTACTACTTTGGTCACCCAGTCAAAGAAATCTATTAGATTTGTCTGGCATGACCCTTCCACTGTGAATCGATGCTGCCTTGGGTCCTGTGCCCGGCTGGCCTCTAGCTACTCAACAGTTCTTTCTTTCAAAAGTGATTCCATCATTTCCCTACCACCGAGGTCAAACTAACAGGTCTGTAGTTTAGTGCCTCTGCCTTGCTCCCTCTTTTGTGAAGGGGAATTACACCTGCCTTCCTCCAGTCCTTAGGTATTACACCAATCTCCCATGATTTGTTAAAAAGGGCAGTCAGTGGTGTCACTAGTTCTCCCCTTAGTTTTTTCAGAATTCTGGGGTGAATCCCATCAGGCCCCATTAACTGGTCCACTTTGAGTTTTAGGAGTTCTTTCAGGACCCTTTCTTCTGTGAATGGACTGGTATTGACCCCCCATCCAGAGCGCTTCTATTTTATGGTTTAGGTACGTCACCCTCCTCTTTTTTTGTGAATACTGCACAAAAGTATTCATTCAGTATCTGCCTTTTCACTGTCACCCTCTACCCACTCCCCTTCCCTTTATTAAGCCTCACTATCCCTCCCTTGGTCTTTCTTTGCTCACTAATATACCTATAAAAGGTTTTATCCTCCTTCTTAACCGAGTTGGCTAGCTTTTCCTTGGTTTGTGCCTTTGCTATTCTAACTGCCTTCCTCGCTTCCTTCTGCTTTAACTGATAGAGTTCTCATTCCTGCTCCTTCTGTGATTCCTTATACTTTCTGAATGCTATCTTTTTCTCCCTAACCTTCTCCGCCACCTCTTTTGAGAACCATAGCGTTTTTTCCCTTTTTTGTTTATTTGCTTCACACAAAGGCTTGTTGCCTCTGTGATGGCAGTTTTGATTTTGCTCCATTGTTCCTCCACCCCTCCTTCCTGCCCATTTGCTAGTGCATTCCTTAGGCATGCTCCCATTCTGCCAAAGTCAGCCCTCCAAAAGTCTAAGTACCCTTGCTTTTGTATGGCTTGACTCCATGGCTGTGTTTATTGTGAACCACAATGTCTGGTGGTCGCTTGTTCCCAGGTATGCCACTAAAGATAAAGGTGCTTTTTTTTTCAGTCTATTATTTACTGTCCTTACTACTGGGTGGCCCACATCTGACCAGCACTCCAGACCCCTCGACACCCATCCACAGGGACAAAACACTCTACTGAATCCTTGGATTTGTTATTCCAATCTCCTGCTGGTCTCTGTCCAAACACACCATATCTATTTGATGTCTCCATGGGCTCCCTCTTCAACCTTCTACTATTTGCTCCCCTGGTCACCTGCATCCATTCTTTCTCTCCCAGTCTGACCCTCTGTGAAGCCATCAGATTACTTTCCTATTTTATGCTGGATCTGGACTATTCTGCCGGTGCCCGCACAGTTACAGCTCCCAGTGTCACTTCTGACTCTCTTCTGTCCTCTCCTTTAACCTAAAGTCTCCTAAGTGGCTCACGTAGACTCTTCACCTCCACCCTCCACTCTCCCAGCTGCGGGCACTTTCTGCAGGTATAGCACTTATCCATTGCACCCCACAGAAGTCGTACATAGTGCATACTGAGCAACATGCTACCTCACCAAAGCAGGTGTCCTTCTTGGCTCTCTGCATCCTTCTTGACTGATGAAACTCCTTATGACAGTGTGATTAAGACTAAAAATATAGCCTTATTTAGCAACTCATTATCATGTTGTATATTCCTTTTAGGTTTCTGATAAGTAAAGGAGCTCTCACCTCAAAGTTTTGTTCATGTGTCAGCTTGCACATCAGATGTCACTGCATCTGAGCGTGACCCTCGACAAAAAAACATTCAAAACAAACTGGGCTAGATGGTTCAGTGCTCACTTGAGAATTTAAAATGAGCTGAAAAAGAATGAACACAACGTTAACATGAAAGCTGCTCCACTTGTTAAAAAGCTGAAAGAAATATACAACACAAGAACAGGTTGCTAAATAGGCTGTATCTTTTTTTTTTTGTAGTATTTATTTACTGTATAATTTTTCAATAAAAACATACAAAATCATACAGCATAGGAGGGTAACACAAGAGATTCATATCATATGTTATCATACAATACTAATAATAAACAACCTTTCCCACAGAGCCACCACATAGGGGGAAGTACCGTATATCAGAAGAAAAACATTGACACCACAGCATACAGCTAAGGAAGCGTAAAGGTGAGCCTAAAATAACAGGTTATTATAAAATCTAGCATCCACTGACCAGCATAGTGCTCTGGTCCATGTGGCTCCCCAATTTAATATAATTACATAACAGGGTAACAGAAAAAATACATTCCCATCCTTCCAGGTAGCTCTTATACTGCCAGTAACACAAACCTCTGAACATCAGGGCATTCATCATATATCAAATACATGAACATTAATGTAACCAAGAAAGGATTGTATAGTGAATGAAACAGTCTTAGGTAAGTCCAGGTCCATGCCCTGAGCCCAGCCATTCAAAGAGTTCAAAAACTTTCACCTAAAGTTATGCATAGGGCAGATTAATTAGGGCCAGTTTCAGCATGTGTAAACCCGTAATATATTGCCTGACTAAACAAAATCTATAATTAGACACAAACATTACACCAATAAAGAACCTTTCCAGACAGCCAGGATTATGCCCCACTCCATTCCCACACACCTCAGATAGTCTGTGGGCCGTATTGAGCTCAGGGCACCACTTCATCGGAGGAGGCGGCCTCCTCTTCCTCCACATTCAACTCCTGCTCGATGGTCTGCAACATTTGTTCAGCTGTCTTTAGGGTCCTGGAATTGGTATTGCTTGCCTTGCCAAGTCAGATGCCGCTGAGCAGGAAATAGCAGCTGATGTTGAATTTTATAGCGTTGCAGCCGGCTTCGGACACCATCAAACCCTTTTCTTCGTAGACAGGTACCATAGGCCAGATCTGTGAAAATTTGTAGAGTACTCTCCCCATACCATAGGGAATGCCTTCTTTGTGCATAGCTGAGTACCCGATCCCAGTCACCGATGCCAGAGCACACCACCAAGAAAGTCTGCGGCATCCCCACATCTAAAGGAGCTCGGCTTGCGTTGACATGGTATGCTTTTTCAAGGGAGAGCAGGGGATTATCCTCCAAGAGGCCTAGAATAGCTGGCAATAGGGTCCATGCAAATCCCAATAGATCCTCCCTTTCAGCTAACTCCGCCAGTCCCAAGATGTGCAGATTGTGTTCTCTTGCCTGGTTCTCTAGTGATTCAAGTCACTGGCGAAACATCATATTTTCTTTAATAAGTTTAGTAGTGGCCTCATAGGTCTTAGAGGTAGACTGTTCCATTTTCTGCATAACCAACTCACATCCATCCATTCTAGTTTCAAGGGCTGACACACGTGGTGTAAGTGAGTCCAGCCTTTTATCTATATCTTGTACAGTTTTTACTAGCTCGTTCAGGGTCGCCTGGATAGTTACCGAGAGGCACCTCCCAGCGCTGAATCCCTCAAGGCTGTGGCTTCTACAGGTGATGAAGGCCTTTCCTCACCCTGTCGCTGCAATTTCTTTGGGACAAAAAAATCTGATGAGGCAGCAGCCATCCCCCGATTCTTCCCCATAGCCATAGCCGGTTTTAGGCACCAGCGAACCCTGCAGTTGCTGGGGGCCCCCTGCTACCTAGGGGCCCCAGCCAGATCCAGAGTACCACTTTAATTTCTTTTTAATTATTATTATTCATGTTGAATGTAAAACAGCACCAAAAATCATCACTAGGCTCTGTGGAGCCTTTTCTTGTGGTGTTATAACATCATGAAATGATTCGCTAAGGTATGCCCTGTCCACTCAGAGGCTAATGAACAGACATTGATTGAATGGACAGTGGGGCCCCAAAAACTAACATTGCTACCACTCCCTAAAAACACAAATATAACTGGTTGTATTGAAATAAAAATGTGCATTCTGGACAAAGTAAAATATGAAGTATGTTGTGGATGAGGAAGGGCCCCATGACTTGTCTTGCTGGGGGCCCCCACAACTCTAAAGCCGGCCCTGCCCATAGCTGTAGTCTCAGGGGATCCATGGATAATTAAAGATGCCTTAAGTTCAGAAACCTGCCCCAAAAAAGTGTTTTTTAATCAATTTTAAACTAAGAGACTGAGGAGCACAAGAAATTTGTTGCTTCCTGCAAGCTGCTCAGCAGCGCCCTCTTGGCTGTATCTTTAATAAAATTGCTTTGACATGTCTAACATCAAGTTTAGAAATGTGACGAATTGAAGGTGGTATAGCACAAAGGACATTTGTTATTTGTTTCCTTTGTAGCTGATGAAATGAAAAGTACTAGAGGAAATGAGAAGTTTCTAAACAGGCATTAAGTAAGAACTGCTTTTGGTTATTTAAATACACAAATGTTTAAGGAAACGAAACAGGAATGCTTGTTTAAAGTACTTTTATTTTTCAGATGGTGACAGAATTGTATAATCTGGAACAGAAATGAAGTGAGTGGTACCTTGCCCTTATAATGTACTTAAGTGAAGTATGAAGGAAATTGTGAAATATATAATTTATTGATGTTTTAAATTTGATATATACACAGGTGTGTGTAAGCTAAATAACCATTATGTAAGCACTTGTTTTTTCTAAGCACATTTGGGTGTGTGGATAATATTAGAATATAAAATGTAAGAATATTTATACAAAAACTTTCCGATTTACATTTAGAACTACTTTTCACCCAGAGGAAGGGTTATTTTGGACACCCCAAAACACTGGTGGCTTGTTTGGAAGGGAAGAAATAATGTAAAGAAAGGGGGAAAGTAGGGAACACAGGTAAATGGGCAGAGACAGAACCCAAACACTTTAAAAACATTTCTGTAGTTTTTAAAATACATAAACTGGAATCAGGGATTAGGGAGCCTGTTCAAGAGAAAGCTACACCCCAGCATCATCACCATTAACCTGGCAAGTTCAACAGTTTTGAAAAAAGCCTAGCTTTTACATGTATAATGCTTAGATTGGGGGCCACTCAGTGGCCATGCAGAAGCATGTTGTGCTCCCGTGCCATTGACCTGGGTTTGGGAGTGGACCCAGGATCCTGGCAATTATGCGGCCAGCTGGGATGCATGGTCCATTGACAGAGCGTTCTAGCCCAGTGAGGAGAAGGTATTCCACCTCTGCAGTGACCTCTGCTGGTGAGTTAGGGAGATTGCTCTTGCAGCAGGAGTGCACTGCTTGCATGTGAAGCTAACAGTAGCTGTGGGTGCCAGTGCAGGAAGGGGGTTAGTGGGGAAAAACAGGAAGGAAAATCCAAGCTGTAGAATATTGTGACAGTAACAGGCACTCCTAGACCCTTTTCCTGCTCCTTATAGAGCCCCACTAGTCCGACAGTGGGAAGGGGGGGGTGTCTGGGCCGGAGTTCACCAGCAGGAAATGACAGAAAGCAATAAAGACATGACAAAATATTTATTTATTTGAAAAGGTTTTCACCAGGAAAGACAACATGAGCTGTAAACAGCTTGTTTCCAGAAGGTCTGGGGGTTACATAGATGAGAATGAGCAAAACATAATAAAATAAGATACATACAGTGCAAAATTCAAATACATAAAAGGTGAGGTACTAATACAATCCCACCGCAATTTTAGGCAACAGACAGTATCGTGTTGAAGAGTGTTATATAGCAAAGTAAAAAGCCAGAGACAGAGGGTGAGACATAACAGGGGTAAACAGGACAATATGCAGGTATAACATATAAGGTAGCAATCCTAGAAAAGGTAGCCTATACGGTATAGGGCAGAAGGAGAGCAAAAGTATCAGGATGAGTACACGGATTACTAAGTGCAGTTAGATCTAGAGAGGTAACTAAGTGCTAAGAAGAATTTAGAAGAGTGGAGTTGAAACACAAGAAGTGGAGGTGGTGGGTGAAGGGGGGGGGAATGGAAGGAGGAGGAGAGAGGAGAGGCAAACCAAGAGCTAATTCCCTTCAGGATGCTGGGAACCCTACAAGGGAGCAGGACCTGGGAGAAAAGGAGAAGAATGAGTAGGGAGGTAGGGAGGAAGGGGAAGGTCATGAAATAGATCCCCTTCAGGATGCAGAGAACCCTGCAAGAGGACAGGGCCTGGCAGATATGGAGAGGAAAAAGGGGGAGGAAGGGTAGGAGGGGGAGAGAAGGGGAAACCCAAGAAACCATTCCCCCTCAGGTTGCTGATAACCCAGGAAGGGGACAGGACCTGGCAGAAAGGGAGAAGAGAGGGAGGAAAGGGAGGAAGCAGACCAAGAACTATTCTCCTTCAGGATGCTGAGAACCCTGTAAGGTGAAAGGTCGCAGAAGAGAAGGGAGATAGGGAGAGGTGAGAGGGAGGGAGAGGAGTACAGGGTGAGTAGTGGGGTGGGTGGTGGTGGTTGCAAGACAAGAACTGTTCCCTCCAGGATGCTGGGAACCCTGTAAGGGGACTGAATCTAGCAGAAAGGAAGAGGGGGAGAGGGGATGGGGGAAGAATATTGGGGGTAGGAAGTGGGGGAATATGATGCAAGCTAAGGACCATAAGGTTCAGTTTTGGGGCTCCCTCAAATGGACCTACCCCTCCGGAGATGGTCCAGTACTGCCCTTTGAGGGGAGTTACCCCGATGGTCTTTTGGCGGTACTGGACCTATCGGGATTGCTGGGTGAAAGCACAAGTCCTGGGGATCTTGTTCTAGCCTATAATAAGGCAGTGGGGGATGCCCTGGACCTGATTGCTGTGGTTTGTGTTTGACCACTCACTCTTTGCCTAAGGTCCCCTTGGTATGATGGGTCCTTGAAGGAGTTAAGGCGGGGTGGTCGAAGGCTGGAGAGAGCATGGCAGAAATCTGGCCTGCATGCTGACAGGCTTAGATTGATGGAACATTATAATAGCTATCAATCAGAAATCACCTGTAAGAAGGCAGGGTTCCTGTCCAGGGAGATTCCTGCTGCGCATAACTGACCTGCTCAACTCTTTTGTACTGTGGACAGATTGTGCAATCCAATCTGTCTACAGTCCAGAAGAGTTTTTTCACAAGCTAAGTGTGATGAGCCAGCTCGATTCTTCTCAGATAAGGTTGCCAGTATCAGGTCAGAATCGGCCCGGCTCTCTCCAAGAGGGGTTGTGGTGGTCGATGGGAAGTGGTGAGTGCCCAGTCTGTCTGGACGGACTTCAGCTGACTGGAATTCACAGACATTGTGAAGATTGTCCAGACTTTGCACCCAACCTGTTGTAGTTTGGATCCTGGCACTACCTCTTTTTTAGTGGGATGTGTTGATGTTATCTGCCCGATCCTAGCTGAAATTGTATGGAGATCCTTGGAGAGGGGATCCTTTCCAGATCCCTTGAAGGAGGCGGTCATTCAACCACTCCTTAAAAAGCCCTCCTTGGATCCCATCGATCCAGCTAACTACCATCCTGTCTCTAACCTTCCCTTTGTAGGGAAGGTTATTAAGAAGGTGGTCGCATTGCAACTTGACAGTCATTTGGTAACTCACAATGTCTATGAAGCTCTCCAGTCTGGTTTTAGGAAGAAGAATAGCATGGAGACAGCTCTTGTTCGGGTATTAAATGACCTCCTGATGGCGACAGATTGAAAGGCTCGTACCATCTTGGTCCTTCTCGATGTCTTAGCAGCTTTCGATACTGTGGACCATGAGGTGCTTTTAGAGACCCTGCAGTTCCTTTGTGGACTGTCAGGTACAGTTCTCAAATGGTTGCTATCTTTCCTGACAGGTAGGTCTCAGAGGGTGGTCACTGAAATTTATTCCTCTGATGACCTCCCCCAGTCCTGCTGGGTGCCACAGGGTTCCATACTGGTGCCCATGTTGTTTGCAGTGTATATGATGCCCTTAGGAGACATCATCAGGCGTTATGGCTTGAGTTTTCACTGCTATGCAGATGATACTCAGCTGTATATGTCCTTTGTGCCCAGACAGGTTGATGCTGTCTCCATGCTAAATAACTGCCTTTCTGAGATTAAAGACTGGATGAGTTTGAGTTGTCTGAGATTGAATCCAGATAAGACTGAGGTGCTGGTCGTGGAACCAGGCTGCCTGGGGGTGGGTGTTGGTGCTGGACACGAGTCGGGTCTTTGGCTTGATGGTGTCCAGCTCACCACCTCCGATCGGGTGTGCAACTTGGGCATTGTTCTTGACGATGGCTTGACCTTGAAGTATCAGGTGTTGGCTGTCATCAAGTTCTCATTTTATCATCTGAGGAACATTACCCAGGTGAAACACCTGATTCCCTGGGTGACCTTCCAACACTGGTCCATGCCTTCATCACTACCCATCTTGACTACTGCAATGTCCTCTACCTGGGGCTATCTGGGGTTGATATCCATCGCTTGCAGCTAGTGCAGAATGCTGCAGCCAGGTTATTAACTGGTACTTCTAGGTCCAGTCATATTACGCCTGTCCTGCATGAACTGCACTGGCTGCCAGTACAGTGGCGGATCACCTATAAGGTAGGCTTGCTTACCTTTAAAGCCCTATATAAACTGGGACCCAACTACCTTAAAGATCTTCTGACTCCCTACTCCCCCAATTGCCCTCTCTGATCCACTAACGAGGGATTGCTAGAGAGTCCCAGGGTCCATCTAAGAACATCTGGAGTTCGTGCTTTTCCTTTTGCAGCACTGACCCTGTGAAATTCTCTACCTGGTCAGTTAAGAGACTGCCTGACCATTAATACTTTTAAATCTATGTTGAAAACATATCTTTTCTCTTTGGTCTTCCTGGATTAACTGAATGACTTGAATTAGTTGATTTGAAATGTTTTTATTATTTGTTTTACTGTATTTATACTTTGTGCAGTGCCTTGGCTTTGAAAGGTGCTATAAAAATGAAGACTGATTGATTGATTGATTGACTGTACCCCAACAGGATGCAGAGAGCCCCACTAGGGGACAGGACTGATTGGAAAAGTAGAAAGGGAGAAGAGAGAGGAGCGGTGGTTAGGTGCAGTTACAGGAATGAACAGTGTGCTTATGGAGGAGGAATGAAAGTGAATGGCAGGAACGTGCTGAGTAAATTTCTAGTGGGAGGGAGTCCTAGGTATCAGGAAACTTATATGAGAAGGTGGAGCAGCCTGATGTAGTGCGCCGGGGTGGGAGGGCGAGGTTCTGTGGGTGGAGTCGGGGATAGTAGACGGGTGGGGGGACAAAAGCTTGATAAAAAAATAATGCTGGGATTGGTATGAAATAGAAATGTGGTTATTAATGTAATTTTTATTGGGGATTGATTTCTTTACAGCACAAGTAGCTCTATTTGCACTAAAGGGCTATTATATTCAACAACTATACAAACTGGGCAAGGACATCACAGCAAAGGGTGACATTTGGCAGATCAGTGCCTGGTTGGACACCTTTACTAACTTATGGTGGTCTTCCAGACTTGTAGGGGATGAGTTTCACTGGAATATAGACAGATGTATTTGGCAGGGGAGCGGGAGTACAGTGACAAATGGCTTCAATAGATGTGAGCAGAGGAGGAAAATTAAAAAAACAAAACATCATTTCACCTTCTGTGATACAGGTGCTGTACTGTCAGCTACACATAACTGTTGAATCTGAGACTATTATATTGACTCACACATGCACACATCATTACATTGAATATTTTAAATAACAGTATTTCAATAAAGATTTACTGTACTTATTCTGTGTTTTAGTGTTTTTCACAAGTTTGCCCATTTTATAATAGCAGTACTACAGAATGTGTGTCATTTAAGCAATATACCCCTCCAGGGAGTGGGAATACTGGTAGATTTACCACGGCTGGTGTGGTTCGGTCACGAGGTGCAGCCAAGTGACTTAACCACATCAGAAGTGTTAAATCCACCAGTATACCCACTCCCTGGAGGGGTATATTGCTATTATACAATGTTTGCTTTTTTGGTAAGCAAAAAAAAAAAAAAGGAAATATATATTTGTTGTTTTCAAATGATTTTTTTATAGTTTTATTCTTCCACGAGAAAAAATAGTTCTGTATTTGTATATGGCCCTGATTTTCCGAGGTATTCAGATCACCAGAGGCTGCTTGAAGTGTTTCCCAATCTATATGTTCTGCTCGTGGCATGCTTGCGGTTTCTGTGTGGCTGCTTTCTGTGGTAGTAGCCGGGTCACTACCGGAGTACTAAGTAAGAGCACAAGATTTCATGTCGGGGGTTTCAGGCATATTTTCTATATCGGATAAGTTATTTTCAGTACTGAATATGTTTTCTAGCTCGTTTTTGTCATATAGATGGGATGTGGAAGGCATGGCTTTTTAAATTTACCGTGGTAGCACGTTTGAAGCGGCGTTCAATATGGCGGCAATTTCGGGTACTTTGGGAGGTCGAAGGGATATTTTTATTGGTGGCATGGGATCAGATTGGCTGGCACCTTTTCCAGTGCGGGCACTGGAGGATTTACATTGCTTAAAAGGTGCCAGCCAGCCAATCAAAATGTGGGATTCTATATATTTTTTGTGCCCACTGTATAATGTGGGATTTACCTTGTTCCTGTGTGATTTAAGGCACTGCGCTATGCCTGCCACTCCACATGAGGTGTGGGTAAATGAATCACACAATAACCCATATCCTGTTGTGTCGTATTGCTTAATTAGCTTTGCAATACTGAAAGAGAAGCTTGCTACACATGCTGGGCAGTCCATTTGCAGTGCTGAGTAAGGCATTTCAGTGTTCATCCTGTAGCACAATGAAGTCTGTAGTAAAATGTGAATATTGCATCCTGAGCAATGTGTGACCCTCGTAGAGAGGCTTTCACTAATGAGTGATACTCCTTCTCATCTGCTGAATCAAGGAAAATAGGTGTTTAAAATTAGCAGCAACACAAAATAAGTAAGGAATAATAAGCAATAGGGATACTTTTGCAAACGTGTGGCCAAGCACGGGTACCACTTTTATTTTGAGTGTTACCACTTGGGTTTGACACGGTTGAAGCAAGTTACAATTTAGTTGAGGATGAATCTGTCCAAGTGTCCACTGAGTGGAGCCAGGATCAGATTTTGCAGCACATAGTTTGAAACAGCTTGGAAATGCAGCTTTTCACACTTTTCTGTTTCTAATCCTCATCCTTTGGTGTCAAGGGATTTGTCCTTCCATGTTTCTTCTCCCTCTCTCCCTCCTCCTCACAAAAAAATGAGTATAAGGTGGAATTTCATTATTTTATAATGTCCTGGAGACCACTTTTGTTTTGGTTCTCTGAGCTTTTGTCCCTGATTGCAGAGTTACGGCAGCTGGGGATGATGAACAGAGTGCTGAAAGAGCACCTGACCTCTTACGGTATGGTCGGAAAATTACCTAAGTCACCCCCCCAATGATGCCATATCCCGGGAAAAACTTTGAAAACATAATATTTACACAGAACGTTGTCACATATTTTCTGGAGCAGAGGTGGTGTTAGGCTCAGGCGAACCATGCGGCCACTTGGGGCGCCAGCACAGAAGGGGCACACTTAAGTTGAAAGTACAAGTAGAGAGAGCAGCAGGAAATGCAAAAAGTGTTAACATGGAAATCATGATTACTGTTGTCACCTTTGTATCCATAGACATTTTATCACTCTTTGAATGTGGGGTGGGGCAGACGGAGGACAGGGGGTGCTAGGAGCAGTGTAGAGGGCACCCTCGTTATTTCTGCTCGGGGCACTACAGGTCTAAAACTGGTCCTGTTCTATAGTTATCATCCTTGCTTTCTTTTGTACTAGGGACAGCTGCTTGAAAATAGAATCCTGTCTCTCAAGACTTCCTCTGCTCCTGCTGTCTGTCTACATGTGATGTCATATTCCTCTGTTTTATGAATGGCAGTTGGTTGCCATGAAAATAATAATCACAGTAATACCTCTTGATTCTGTGGAAAATTCCTGTTTAATTGACTCAGTGGGGTTCAGTCCTAGGTCTCAGGTTCATAGGTCGGTACTCTAAGCTCTCTGACTGTTTCCCATGTCGGATTGAGATCTCCATCATAAACTAAGAAAACAGCCTTCTACTGTGTAGGAGCCCTTTCTCTACTATGAGACTGTAATTTGAATAAAGACAGCAGTCTCTTCTCACACTGCTGCCCTCCCCCATCTGTATAAAGAAGAAAGCTTGAACTGTGAAAAGGGCTTTTAGTTGAGTTTTACTGATCATGAATCATTACACAAAGAGCTGAGAACTTTAAAGTAGAGTCTGCTGACAGACAAAAAGATAATTACACTTCTGTCTCAGTCTGCCTTTTCTTGTTTGGGCTCTCACTTGACAACAGCATGCAGTAGTTACATGTCCCAACCATTTGAAAATTAGATCAGTAGTTAAGCCCAACACCTTACCACAGCAACATCAGAGGCTGGATCCAAGCCCAGCATGTGACTTTTTGTACCTCACTCAGCAGAGGCCGTGTTACCAAAGTGAACACCCTGACTGGGAAAAAACAACAGGAAAATGTTTCATGGTCTATGGACTTCTTTCTTTTACAATTATTTACATCACAAAAAGCACATTTCTACTTTGATTTTTTGCAATAAATAGAAACAGGAGCATTCAGTTCCTAATTATAACACATATTTAATCTATTAACAAATATACCATGTGTATTGTACAAGCAGTGGATGTCTCATGGTCTATGTCTTTTTGTCCAGGCTGTCAGTGGTTCAAGAAAGAAAAGCTGCTTTTATGTTCATCAGAATCATCAAAGTTATGCAGTTTACTGAAATTCTGCATGTGTTAGTCAACCTGCTAGGCTGTCCCTCATACTGCTATATCAGTTCACAAATTAGCATTTATGTTTTCTTGCACTGGCTTGCACAATGTTAGATGTAAAATATTCTGTTCCAGAATTCTTCCATTCTTCAGATAATAACCCTTTAATGTGGGCTATAGTTTCATCCGGAATAACACAGAGAAATGGGTGCAGCTGTCTGTGGGAACAAGATGTGGTGTATACTCCGATATTCACATATCCAGGGATTGTTTAGTGCAAGGCATAGTCAGGTGCCTTAATCTGGGACCCTAGTACTCCATGGCACATACGTTCTACTTTTTGTGGAAGGGCTACTAGGCATTTGCAGCGGTATTTGTGCATTACTGACGTGGAGCCTTTGGAAACGAGTCCTTGACTCAGAGTGTTGTAATTCGATATGTATATAAAATACATTTCAATATGAAGTAGCTATTATTAGTCGTTATTATGTGATGTCACCAGTGACATCACTTGTTGAGACTAGAGGAAAGACTTTATCATAAACAAGGAGGATAAGGGAGCTAGGTTAAGGTTTATACAATGCGCTTGTTAGCAAAAGCACTCAGATAAATGCTCTATCCCAGTTGATGATGAACCTGACTCACAAGATGGCAATTACTGTATATCATATCGTATGAATCAGGTCATCACACCAGCTATTTCCACACTCCAGTTTGCCATAATCGGGACCAACTGTGGAGTAAATCAAAACTAATTTTATGGCCAGATCTGTTGTTTTCACCTAAACTGTCAAAATCAAAGCCAAAAGTTCAACTAACAGTGAACCATGCTGATAATGACTCATGGCTTCAGTCACAACTGCAAAAAAACCAAAAAAACTTTCATTCACTCAAACATGAATGACATGCCTCACATTTAAAACAAGCATTTGTCAATGCTGAATGTTGTCTTGCTGGCATTGGCATTGGTAGTGCAGGAGTTAGAGAGATGCATAGTAGGAATGGCAGTGAAGTATGGACCTGACGTCAGCCACCCACCCTGCAGAGACTGACAAGCATTGGTGCCTTTGGGTCGTGGCCTGTGCCTATGCCATTTCACCTCACCCTACCCTGCAGACTCTGACAAGTGTTGCGTTGTGCCTTGGGGTCATTGGGCCTTATGCTCACCTCATTCCATAAGGAAATACATTGAGATGGGTGCAGTATAGGAGAATGGGTTGAACTTTGGGGCCAAACGGTCCAAGGCACACCTTGATGCCTGTCACTGGCTGCAGGGTGGGGGTGGAATGGCATTAGCATTACAGCTGTCAATCCAAAGGCATGCCTCTGATGCCTGTCAGTTTCTACAGGGTGGGACATTATGGTTGGAAACCCTAACGCCCTGGGTATTTGTTGGTATTTGCACTCCAAATTTTCAACTTGGGCTTTTTGTGACCCTACCTCATTAAAGCATTTGGGACCTCCACTCATGAACAGTGGCACTGTGATTTTGTTAATCTGTCCCAAATGTTGATTTCCCACAGTGACCGTGCCATTCTGCACCACATGTAGGAAAACATATTTTGAGCAGGATGTGAAAAATGACAGCTGTACCATTCATAAGGAGGTGTGAAGAAATGGCAATGTTGAAAATCTGGAGTGAAAATATTAAAAATTCTCGAAGTTACGAGCGTGCATGGAAACTGCACAATGCATGCTCATAACACAGTCATTTTGTGGACTTCTTTCACCAAATTTTCAATATAGGCATTTTGGGACCTCTGTGGGTGAACAGTGTCACTATGATTTTCTTAATCTTTCCCAAACTTTGATTTCCCAGAGCAACCAAGCCATCGTGTGCCAGATGTGCGAAAACACATTTCAGGCAGGATGTGAAAAATGACAGCTGGACTGTTCATAAGGAGGTGTGAAAAAATGGCACTGTTGAAAATCTGGAGTGAAAATATTAAAAATTCTCTAACTTACGAGCCTGTGTGGAAACTGCGTAGTAACACGCTCATAACATGTTATTTTTTAGAACTTTTCACCAGATTTGCAGCATAGGCTTTTGGGAGCCCACCACATGAATAGTGACACTGTCATTTTGTTAATCGATCCTGAAAGGTGATTCCGCAGTGACTCGCAAATCACCTTTGGGACCAAATAATGACATGACAGTAACTGAGTTAATGAGGTGGGGTCCCAAGAACCCCATGTTGAAAATCTGGAGCCAAAAGTCACAAAAATGGCCAAGCTATCCACCTAAGTTTACCCCCCCATTGATGCCATTATGCAGCTTACTGGCATTTTTTCAGTTTGCAGTCAGCTTTGAAGAGTGCAGATGTGTTCCCGCTACACTGAAGATCATTGCCTCGGAACCCAGAGGTAAATATGGGGTAGGGGATGTGGGGAGGTGGGGTGCACAGAGGGTGGGTGCAGGTTGGGGAAGGGCTACAACCAACAGCGAAGGACCGTTTTCTTGTTTACAGGTGATAAAAAAAAAAAACTTTGCGGGAAGGTTCTTCTTTTTTCCAGGTTTGCTTTGGGCACACTAGGGTGTGCTCCCAGTGTGTCACCTGGGTGTTTTGGGGGGTACTGGAGCCAAAGGGAATTGGGCAACCCATCAGTAAAGAAAACGTGTCTGTGTTGGGGGCGCATGATGCAAAGGGGGATAGGGCACCCCCTTCGGCAGACAAATTAAAGTAGTAGTACATTATGCCGACAAAGATTGGGTTCCCCCATCCACAAACCAATTGAACTGGGGAGGGGGCATGCTGACAGGGGTACTGGGCACCCCCGAAGTCGGCTTACTGGGGATTGTGAGGTGGATGAGATGGCATACCATGTTTATTGAAATATTACACCAGAGGCAAGGCATGCCCTGCAATGATGGGAGCTCCTCATTGCAGCGGCAAAATAGCTTCAAGTTGGTGGCACTCTTCTGCAGTGCTGTTATAGACAGTGTGCTGTTTCATTCATGCCACAGAGACCAGCCCAAAAAAGCAGTGGTGCCATTGGCCACAACATGACCGCACCTCCAAAACCTGCTTCTCCACACCGTGCTACCACAACATATTGCTTGTGCTGCGCGTGCAAGACAACATGCGAAAATGACAAATAGCTTGCTGATCTGAGTGCTTTTGCAACACATTGATTATATAAACCGGACATGTTATGTGTGAGTGTCATAGGGTTTTTTATCTTCATTCAAGGTCTGCAACCTCTTGATCCCTCACTTGTGGCTACGGTACTCATGAGGGTTAAGAGGTCACAGACCTCTCATGAAGATAAAAACTGTATGACACACTCACACATAACATATCCCCTATATATGTGAATGAAGCATCACCAAGAGTAACAAATTCCGCAGCACTACTTGTATTCTGTGGAATGATGCAAATTCTGCAAACAATTAATGGCCATGAAATTCCAGAAATCCAGGGGCCTTGGCCTTCCAACTGTGGCTTGAGCAGGGAGCAGGGACACCCTTGACTCCCAGCAAGGGTTTTTTCTCAGACAGTTAGTCAAATACCCCACTAGGGTCAACAACAAAGAAGATGTCACCATGGTGGGCAGTCCCACTGGTACCAGTATGCACTGTATGATAAGGTTCAAGGTAAAGACAGGAGCACAGACAAACCACACAAGGATGAGGGTTCTGGACTTTAAAAGGGTGGATTTTAAAGAAATGGATGATTGACTCAGGGACTGCCTAAGAGGGGTGGAGGAGTGCCAGGGAGGAGTAGAGCCACAGTGAGACAGAATAAAGGATTGCATAATAAAGCAACCAACCTAGACATGAAGGAAGTAAGCAAAAGCAGAAGGAAAAGGAGATCATTATGGTATTTCAGGAAATGGCAAGAGTGGTAAAAGAACACAGGGTGGCAGTCAAGAGGTATAAGGAAACACAGAGGGAAGAGGACAGGGAGGTATACTTAGAAAAGCAGAAGAAAGCAGGGAATATGGTGAGGGGAGCAAAGGCGTAAACAGAGGAAAAAATTGCCAGAGGAGTCACAACTGGGGGATGAGACTTTCTTCAGGTACATAAGTGAGAAGAGGAAAACAAGGGTAAGGATAGAAAGAATTAGAAGAAGACCAAGAAAAGCTGACATTCTGAACAGGTACTTTGCTCGGTCTTCACAGTGGAGGGTGGAGGATAGACAGCCAAGTAGAAGCAGGGATAGGGTGGAGAGTGGGGTGGACATAGGTCCATTTTCAGAGGAAAGATTGCTGAAAAGTCTTGTAGCCCTAAAGGTGGACAAGACTATGGGACTGAATGGGATTCATCCCAGGGTATTAAAAGAACTTAGGGAGGTTCTGACTGCCCCACTGACAGCCTTGTTCAACAACCCACTAGGAACAGTAGTGGTGCCAGAGGACTGGAGCAGGGCTGATGTTGTCATTCTACATGAGAGTGGTAGCAGGAGGAGGAGGTGGTAACTATGGGCTAGTCAGCCTCATTTAGTGGTGGAAAACAATAGATAGGCACATTACAGAAAGAAAGGATGACAGAGTATCTTGAATACCATGGGCTGCAAGACCACAGACAACATGGATTCATGGGGATCATGTCAAACAAATCTAATAAATATCTTTGACTGGGTGACCAGGGAAATGAACAGAGGAGAGCAGTGAATGTCGTGGTCTATTTAGAATTTAGTGAGGCCTTTGACATAGTGCTGCATAAAAGGCTGATTAGGAATTTGACCAACCTAGGAGTGGATACAGAGTGGTAAATTGGAATTAAAACTGGTAAAAGGATAGGAGACAGAGGGTGGTGGTTAATAGCACTCATTCTAAAGAGGGTGTGACGCGGGTACCACAGAAGCCCTGCATTGGGACTAGCACTCTTCAATATCTTCATAGGAGACATTGCAGATGAGTTGTAAAGGAAGGTGGGCCTTCTACAGATGATACCAACATTTGCAATAGGTTGTACTCCCGGGAAGGGGTTGAAAAAATGCAGTGGGATCTTGGAAAACTCGAGGAATGGCTGAAAACATGGCAGTTGGGGTTCAATGCCAAAAAATGCAAATTAATGCACCTAGGACATAGAAACCCTGGTGCTAAGTATATGATGAGAGGGGAGGTACTGACAGTCACTGGGCAGGAAAGGGACCTTGGGGTTATCATATCTAGGCACCTCAAGCTGGCAGGGCAGTGTAACAAGGCAGTGGGTAAGGCTAGTGGAATGCTGGGTTGTATAGAGATGGGTACCTCCAACAGGAGGAGGAGGTTGGTGCTGCCATTATGTGGCTCACTGGTGCAACCACACCTAGAGCACTCAGTTTGGTTTTGGAGACCGTACCTCAGAAAGGACACAGACAGAGGCAGTCCAGAGGAGAGCAACTTAAATGATGCATGGTTTGTACGAGATGCCCTAATAAAAGAGACTGCAAGATCTCAACACATACACACTTGAAGAAAGGAGAGAGAGAGACAGAGAGAATGTGGGTGGGTGGGGGTGATATGACGCTCTTGAACAGGATACAGATGGGGAGTCTCTTTCACATGAAAACAAGCACCAGGCGAGGGGCATGAAATGAAGCTGGGGAGGAATTCAACAGTGATGTAAGGAAGTATTTCTTTACTGAAAGGGCAGTGGCTGTCTGGAATAGATTGCCAGCAGACGTGGTGAATGCTAAAACAGTGGGGGCTTCAAACATGCATATAATAGACATAGGAGTATATAAAATAAGCTGCAGGGAGGTGTGAGGGTTGACAAAGACCAGACGGGTCTGAGGAGATGGAATAGACAGGGAACATCTAGGCAGACTAGGTAGGCTAAACGGTCCTTTTCTGCTGTCAAATTCTGTTTCTATGTTTAACAATCCCCAAGGTGTGTGTAGCAGAGTATATACACACTTGTAGTGTGTTTACCACACGAGTATATACACACTTGTAGTGTGTTTATCACATCTATAAAATAGGCCTGTGTTTAGAAAGAAAGTGAAATTGAAAGATGTTCTAAATCATGGGTATATTCATAGGGTATAATGGGATAAGAATTCAACTGTCACAGTACAGGATTTTTACAACAAATAATTTAGTCCAAGAGAGGGCAATATGTCATATCTCATAAATGGCTTGCACATTTGATTTATACACCATTTTAACGGTATAACTAATTAGATCTTTCAATGGAAATGTAACTGTTTCTGTAAGAGCTCACGCTTACTTGGAATACAGTCAAGAGCCTCTGTTATGACATCAAGAATTGTAAGCTGCTCTCCTGGTGGTTAAGAGGATTTCCATTGTGACAGGTCTAGAGTGAGAATATTATTGTTGTTCTCACTCTAGGTGCATCAGCAACCAAAGATCTCCTTTATTTGTGCTCATTTCTACAGATGTTATACAAATATCAGATACGAGATGAGCTAATGTGGGAACATAGAATCTGTCAGCAGAAAAGGGCTACTTGACCCAGCCAGTCTGTTCCTGCCTAATCTGTCTCTGCAGACCCTAACTGGCCTTCAGCGATCCTCTCTCTCTCTGCCTGTTTTCTAATATACTGCTGTCTCTCACGCATGCATGCTTGAAACCCCTTACTGTTTTTTGCCTCCTTCTGCTGGCAGTCTGTTCCTGGCATTTACCACTCTTTCAGTGGAGAAATATTTCTTCACATCTCTATTAGCACCCCCACTTCATCTACATACTCCTTATCCTGGTGCTCTTTCTAATTTGAAACAGACTCCCTCCTGCACTGTGTTCACCACTGTGGAGTACTTATAGGTCTCCATCATGTCACGTCTCCCTCTTCGCTGTTGGGATATACATGGTGAGTTCCCTCAGTCTTTCCTCATAAGGTTTCTCATGCAAACCCCTTCACTATTTCAGTTGCCCTCCTCTGTACTGCCTACACCCTGTCTACGTCCTTTCTGAGGTGCAGCCTCTAAAACTGGACACAGTACTCAAGGTGGGGTCTCACCAACGAATGATGCAGTGGCAACACCACCTCTCCTCTCCTGCTGGAGATAACCTTCCCTATGCATCCCAACACCACTAGCCCTACCCACTGCTTTGTCACACTGTCCTGCCACTTTGTAAGGTCATTACATATGATAACCCCAAAGTGCTTTTCCTGTTGAGTGACTGCCAGTACTTCCTCCCCCATCCTATACTAGGTGCCTGGGTTCCTACGCCCTATGTTCATGATTTTGCACTTTATGGTACTGAACCCCAACTGCCATGCTCTTGACCACTCCTCGAGTTTCCCAAGATTCCCTATGCATTATTTCCACCCCCTCCTGAGTACCCACTCTATTGCAAATTTTGATATCATCTGCAAAAACCATACCTTCCTTTTCAGTTCCTCAGCAATGTCACTTCTGAAGACATTGAAGAGGACCAGTCCCAGTGCTGAATCCTCTGGCACCCCGCTGGTCACTCACCCATCATTAGGATGAGAGCCATTTACCCCCACCCTTTCTTCTATCTGTTAACTAGTTTCTGACCCAATTCACCATTTTGGATCCCACACTTACTGTAGGCTGCTCAGTTTCTGTATAAGCCTCCTGTGTGGCACAGTGCTGAAGGCCTTGCTGAAGTCTGGACAAAGAAATATATCAGATTTGTTTGGCATGACTCAGCCCCACCCATGAATCCATGCTGCCTGTGGTCCTGCAACCTATTGGATTCAAGATACTCTACCAGTTTTCCCTTTAGCAGGATTTCCATTAATGTTCCCACCACTGAAGTAAGACTGACCGACCTATAGTTTCTAGCCTCCTCCTTGCTGCCACTTTTACATAGAGGGACCGTGTTAGCTCTTTTCCAGTCATCTGGAACCACACCTGTTTCCAGTGAGCAGTTGAGTAAGGCTGGCAGTGGGGCAGCTAGAATCTCCCTGAGTTCTTTAAACCCTTGGGTATATCTCTTCTGGACTCTTTCCTCTTACAATGGGCTTGTGTCCACCTTAACCCCATTCCTGCTCCCCCTGGTGGTCCATCCTCCTCCCTCCACTGTGAAGACTGAGCAGAGTACCTGTTTAGGATGTCTGATTTTTCATGGCCCTCTTCTGTACAGTGCACCTCCCTCCCTTTGTCCTTCTAATCCTCACCATCCCTCCTCTTGCTTTCTTTTCTCACTTATGCATCTGAAGAAAGTCTTAGCCTTCCTAGTGATTCCTTTGGTGATTCTTCCCTATGTTTGCACATTTGCTCCACTTACTATCTTGCCTGTTTCTCTCTGCTTTACTGCATTTATCCTCCTGTCCTTCCTCCTCTGGGTTTCCTTATACCTCCTGAGTGCCACCCTTTTTTCCTTCACCACCATAGCCACTTCCTTAAAGAATGTTAACAGTCTCTTTTCTTCTTATGCTTTTACTCACTTCTGAAATACCAAAACTATGTTCTTGAGTTGTATTTTACCCTGACCACATGAATGGTGAAGTCACAAGTGAGGTAATTTGAGATCAAGTACAGTGAAAGAAGATATGCCTGATGTTGTACATTAGCTCATCTCCTGTTTAATGTATACAACAGGACCTGAAAGCTTCATAAATAAAGCTGTAAACAAGTTTTCTTTTTCATTCACCGTGTCACTCTTGTGTCTATGAATGGGATGCTTCTGAAGAATATATGAAGTGATGGTTGGCATGATAACACTGTAATGAGGTAATGTGGTATATTATCAGGAGGTGCCCTGTGGTATATATGCCCTATTGCTATTGGTTGATTATCATCAATATTTCAGCTGTGATGTATTTAATAGGTGATAGCTTGATATCCTGAATGTAAGTTCAAAGATAATACTGGTTATTTTTATAAAGATATATCTACACTTTTATGCATATATGTATACAACAGGTGTGGCAATAAATTAACATAGAAACATAGAAACATAGATTTTGACGGCAGATAAGGACGCTTGGCCCACCCAGTCTGCCCATTTCCTTCCTATTGGATAAGCTGCAGATCCTAGTTAACCAGCAGCCTACCCCACCCCTAGAATTGCCTTATGACTGTCCTATGCATGCTTGATTCCACCACTGTTTTGACTCCACAACCTCCTCCAGAGGCCGTTCCATGCATCCACAACCCTCTCTGTGAAAAATGCTTCCTTAAATTACCTCTGGAGCCCGCCTCTCTATCTTCAAATTGTGCCCTTGTTCTTGCACACCTCTTTTTGAAAGATGCTACCCTCTTGGACTTTGTTGATTCCTTGAGATACTTGAAAGTTTCTATCATGTCCCCCTCTCCTCCTTTCCTCGAGGCTATACATATTCAGCTCCTTAAGTCTCTCTTCATATGTCTTCTGGTGCAGACCCTGCACCATTTGATGCCCTCCTCTGGACAGCCTCCATCCTGTCTATGTCCTTGCGGAGTTGGGTCTTCAGAACTGCACGCAGTACTCAGATGGGGTCTCACCAACTGTCTGTACAGAGGGATAATAACTTCCTGTTTTCTACTGGTGATGCCTCTCCTATGCATCCCAGTATCCCCAAGCCCTCCTTGCTGCCCTCTCACATTGCTTGCCCACCTTAGATCATCTGATATGACTACCCTCAGGTCCCTTCCATTTTTGTTGTTGTTAGTATCTCACCCCCATTGTGTACTCTTCCCTGGGTTTTTGTTTCCCAGGTGCATTACCTTGCACTTCTTAGCATTGAATCTAAGCTGCCATACATTTGACCATTCCTCTAACCTTGCCAAGTCCCTTCTCATCCTTTCCACCCACCTTGTGCATCAACTCTATTGCAGATCTTTGTGTCATCTGCAAAGAGAGACATACTTTCCTTCCAATCCCTCTGCAATGTAAACATAAAGACATTGAAGAGGACCATCTAATACTGAACCCTGCGGTACCCCACTAGTAACCCCTTTCTTCCAGCGTGGACTCCATTTTACTATTACTCTCTGTGTCCTATTCTCAGCCAATCTTTACCCAGGCTGTCATCTTGGGACCCACTCCAGGCTGGCTAACTTGTATATTAATCTTTGTGTGGGACTGTGTCAAATGCCTTGTAAAGTCTAGGTAGGCCATGTCCACAGCCCCTCCCTGATCTACTACTTTGGTCACCCAGTCAAAGAAATCTATCAGATTTGTCTGGCATGACCTTCCGCTGTGAATCCATGCTGCCTTGGGTCCTGAGTCCCTCTGGCCTCTAGATACTCAACAATTCTTTCCTTCAGAAGTGATTCCATCATTTTCCCTACCACTGAGGTTAAACTAACAGGTCTGTAGTTTTCTGCTTCTGCCTTGCTCCCACTTTTGTGAAGGGGAATCACATCTGCCCTTCTCTAGTCCTTGGGTACCACCCCATCCTCCCATGATTTGTTAAAGAGGGTAGTCAGTGGTGTCACTAGTTCTACCCTTAGTTCTTTTAGAATTCTGGGATGAATCCCATCAGGCCCCATTGCTTTGTCCACCTTCAGTTTTAAGAGTTCTTTCAGAACCCTTTCTTCTGTAAATGGGCTGGTATCAACTTCTGTATCCAGAGTGTTTCTACTGTTTGTTTTAAGTACCTCCCCCACTTCCTTTGTAAATACTGAGCAAAAATATTTGTTTAGTATCTCTGCCTTTTCACAGTCACCCTCTGCCCACCCTCCCTCCTCTTTATTAAGCCTCACTAGCCCTCCCTTGGTCTTCCTTACTCCCTGATGTACCTATAAAGGTTTTATCCCCTTCTTAACTGAGTTGGCTATCTTTTCCTTGGTTTGGGCCTTTGCTGTTCTGACTGCCTTCCAGCTTCCTTTTGCTTTAACTGATACAGTTCCTGACCTGCTCCTTCTGTGATTCCTTGTACTTCCTGAATGCTTTTTCTCTTGAACCTTCACTGCCACTTCCTTTGAGAACCATAGTGGTTTCTTACATCATTCGTTTGTTAATTTGCTTCACACAAAGGCTTGTTACCTCTGTGATGGCAGTTTTATTATTCCCCATTGTTCTTCCACCCCTCCTTCCTGCCCATTTGCTAGTGCATTCCTTAGGCACTCACCCATTTTGGCAAAGTCAGCCCTCCTAAAGTCCAGTACTTTTGCCGTTGTATGGCTTGACTCTATTGCTGTGTTTATTGTGAACCATACTGTTTGATGGTCACTAGTTCCCAGATGGCTACCCACTTCTACATCTGTGATCCTCTCTTCATCTCCATTTGAGAGAACCAGGTCTAAGATTGCTCCCTCTCGAGTGGGGTCCAATACTAGTTGTCTAAGGCATGCCCCTTGTAGGGCATCTAGAATAACCCCACTCTTTGAAGTGGCTGCTGCAACTGCACTCCAGTTAATATCTGGCATATTCAGATCACTCATCAGCAATATCTCCCCTTTTTTTGCCATTCTAAGTATACTTTCTATCATCTCCTTGTCCATTTCCTCCCCCTGAGAAGGGGGTCTGTATACAACCCCTGTGCAGGTTGTGGTGCCATTGCCGGTCTACAAATTTACCCACAGTGCTTCTTCTCCTCCCTGTTTTCCGTTTTGTTCTGTTGCTTTGATTTCTTCCCTTATGTAAAGAGCTACTCCTCCTCCTCTTTTACCCTCCCTGTCCCTCCTGTAGATAGTGTGTCCTGGTATGTTTATGTCCCAGTCATGGTTTGTGTGCACATGTTTCTGTGACTGCCACAATATCCAGATGTTCCTCCTCCATCAGGCCACTAATTCAGGAAGCTTGTTACTCAGACTACGAGCATTGGTACCATTGATCTCCATTTTTGATGGCTTTACCTTCTTTGCAGCATCCCCCACTGACCTGTCTACCTTGGTCTTTTTCTCATTTAGTACCCTGTTTTGTAGGAGAGGCTGGGATTTTCTGCTGCTTATCAGTGCCTCCCTTGACTAGTTTAAAAGCTTGCCAATGAAGCATTTAAACCGATTGCTCAAAAGACTTGTTCCCTTCCTGGACAGATGCAGACCATCCTGCCAGTATAGGCTGGTGTCCCTCCAGGTGGAACCCCAGTCCCCAATGAAGCCAAACCCCTGTGCTCCACACCATTTTTTCAACCATTCATTAAACTGCAAAATTTACAGAGATATGTAATGATATCTGTGAAAAACTAGAGGTAGGGTTCAAGATATCCCCTGTTAGCTACATCACAGTATCAAAATATCCTGTTAGTAACATCACAATTGACCAATTGACAATTGACAAGTAGCAGCAGTTCATGCCACATTACCTAATTACAGTGTTACCATGACAACCGGTATTCCACACATTCTTAAGAGGCATTCCATATGGGCATTCTGTTCATAAAAATAAACATGAAAACAATCAAGTGAATAAAAATGAAAACTTGTTTATAGCCTTAATTATGAAATGTTATGGTCCTGTTATATACATAAAATATGAGATGAGCTAATGTAAGTTATCAGAAATATCGTCATTCATTGTACTTGACCATTTATGACCATACTCGTGGCTCCGCCTCTGGTGAGGTCGGAGGTCAAGTACAACTCAAGAAGATATTTCATATCTCATATGTCTCATATCCTTCTGTACACTGTTAACTTTGTTGTGTCATTGCATTTATTATGCTTTAAAGAGCCTCAGACATCAAAAGGAAACCTTGAATACCATAATATTTGTGTAGCATTCAGCTTATAATTCACACAGTACTTTATCATCCCCTTATTCTTTAATAATACTAATAGTATGACTACACTGAAACTGAATCTGTTACTTGGTCTCACTTTGCTTCTGTTGCTTGCCTACCAGTGACATCATAATCGTTTCTACGGCAGCCAGCTGTGATGCCACAAGTGGACGACTGTGTTGTCAAATACAGACAAGCACCAGGAGTAGGTAAAGACCATGTGTCAGAATCCTGTTGTCAAAGAAATTTCATAGCTTATGAAGCATGAGAGGCAGATTAGTACCTGAAATATAAGCAAAATTGTGTGTATAGTGTCCTCTGCCAGGATCAGGCACAGTATAACGTTTTTCCTGGGATATCTTCCAGGATACCTCAGGAACTCAGTTTATTCCAATGGTAGTTACTCAGCTTTGTCACACAGTAAACTGTCAGATCTCACACAGAGCACTTGACCTGCTGGATGGCACTGTCCTTATATTTTTTTAGGAACATAGGAAAATTACAGACAAGGAAGTTTTTCAAAGTTGTCCCTGTGGAGGCTCTTAAACCTTTGCTGTGTGGGTAATGGCACTCTCCAAGGTGTCCCATCATGCAGAAATATACAGAGATCTTTGGTGGTAAAAAACACAATGCAAACACAACCAAGCCATCCATGTGTTTGAGCTTGACAGAACCCCCTATGGCACGTAACTGCAGATAAACGAAATGTTGTATGAGAAAAAGGCAGTCTGTGCAATGCAATGCCATCCAGTAGAGCTGTGCAAAACACTCAAAAGCAATACAGACATCCAGTAGTGGCCTAGGATGATAGAAAGTATAAAGCAAAGAAGCTTTCTAACCTCCCAGCTGCTAAATGGTTATAGCTGCCGCCTTTGTCACTTGGGCCCCCAGTCTGATTCCCAGCAGGGACCGAAAGTGTATCTGCCCAAGTACAGGAGACAGGTATAATGGGGACTAAGATAAGGGATCTTAGGGAACAATTGGCAGACCACTTGTTGTGCTCTTTCATAAGTCTGTCTTGACAGGTGTGGGGCCAGAGGACTGGAAAGTAGACAATGTGATCTTCATTATGCTCATTGTGCGCATGTGCAAGAAACATATTGCGGCAGCTTGCTGCAGAAGCAGGTTGTGGAGGCATGGCACTGTTGAACCAATGCCCCCACAGCCTTTGGAGGCTGGGCCTGCCTTTCTCAATAGGGTGGCATGCTGCTGCTGACACTAGTTCAGCCAGCGTGCCACAACCTTGTAAGGTTTCAGCCACTGCAATCAGGGGCTGACTCGTCATTGCAGCGTAAGCCATTCCACTGCAATGAGGGAGCGACCTGTCATTGCTGGGCGGAACCTTGCTACTGTGATATTGTTTCTGAATATGGCGGTGGCTTGCTGCCATGTTCACAAACAATATTAGTGAGCCCCCAGTGTCGAGGGGGTGCCCAATCCACCTTGGCAGCATGTACCCCCTACAACAGTGGTTGTTTGCCCATCAGCATAATCTCCCTCCTTCCAGTTTGATTTGCCAATGTGGGAGCCCACCCCCTTGGCATCATATCCCCCTCATGACGAAATATAGGTGTGTGCTGAGGGGGGGTGCCCAATCCCTCTTGGCCATTGCACACTCCCTTTATATGCAGATGGGGGTGCCCAATCCACCATCGGCTACAGTCACCCCCCACACAACAGTAGGTTGGCATGCTGGGAGCCCACCCTTACATGCCAAATGTTCATAAATGTCCCTGTTAAAAATAATTCCTGCAATTTTTTTTTTTTACCTGTAAAGTAAAAAATGGTCCCTCGTCGAGTCCGGCGGCTCCTCCCCAACCTGCGCCCACCCTCTGCGCACCTCATCTCCCCACCCTCCTCACCCATACTTACCTCTGGAGCCTAGCGCGACGATCTTCTGTGGACTGGGAACAGGTCTGCACTCTTCAAAGCTGACCGCGAACTGAGGAAATGCTGATAAGCTGCATAATGGCAAAAATAGGTTTTTCAACTTTGATGCATATCTCAGGCATTTTTTTGAATTTTGGAATCAAATTTTCAACATGGGGTTTTAGGGACCCCTCTTCATGAATTCTGCCGCTGTCTTGGCATTAATCGGCCCGGAAAGGTGAT
The DNA here is from genome assembly GCA_016271365.2 of Neoceratodus forsteri. Taxonomy (NCBI): domain Eukaryota; kingdom Metazoa; phylum Chordata; order Ceratodontiformes; family Ceratodontidae; genus Neoceratodus; species Neoceratodus forsteri. Next base: position 589,408,620 of record CM028132.1, on the reverse strand, counting down.
TCTAACCCCAGGAATCACTCATTATGATTAAACATGTGCAGTCAGTCTCCTGTGTTGGACTGCTCAGAGAGATGGAATTATATGCAAATGATGGAACTCTCAATTGGCTCATGCCACTTTTAAACTGCTGCCCTAGCAACTGTTGCACTCTGAGTGCTTCAGATTCTTTACTCCGCCTGCCTAGTGAAGATGTCCCAGAGAGCTCCCTTCAACCTCTTCAAAATTTGATTATCTGTTGATAAGTAGTGTTTTTCTTTATTTTCAGATTGCTGCCTTAGTTTTAGTTTATTGTGTAATTTTTATTGTATTTAGCGGTTCCTTCACGGTTCCTTGGAACCAAGGGTTCCGCTATTTCAAGTGAGGGTTTTACCTCAATCTTTTACATTTGTTTATTTTTTGTAGTAGGCTCCTAACCGCATATATTTATTTAAATTTTATATAGGATTTCATAGTTCTCGGTGTCAGGAACCGAGAAGTACTCGGTTCCCGGAATCATTCGCAGTTGCTTATAATTGTTGTATTCGGTTCCAAGGAACTGATAATTCGTTATTTTTTCTTCAACGATTCCTGCTCAATGTCAGAGGATCCTGCTGTTAAGCCTAAAAAATGCACAGGATCCACTGGTTGTAAATTGTGAGTCTTGTGGTCAGATAATAGACAAAGCAGACAGACATTCATTGTGTATTTTTTGTCTGGGTACTAGCCATATTTTTGCAAATTGTGACATTTGTAAAACGTTTTGCCCTAAAACTCTTAAGAAAAGGTCAAAAATATTAGAAGAGATGGCCTCGGCTTCTGCTATTACTGGTGAAACTAGTTTCTCCACCTCTGGTACAAGAAAGGATGGAGGTAAAGCTAAGGATCCTGATAAAGGATCAGATAAAGTTGTGCAGGGTAAGACAAAAAGGTCAGTGGAGTCAGGGACTGAACCTGTGCCACTGAAGAAAAATGTAAGGAGAAGCATGCCGCTGCTCCTCCAGCTGAGAAGGCTAAGGAGCTCCCAGCTGACAAAACTGGTATGCCCTCGGCTGAGGACATTGCCAAGGCCTTACAGGTCTTGCAAGCACTGCAAGCTGCAGTCCCAGTTCCAATACCGCCGCCCTGGTTCCTGTACCAGTTCCACCCTCTCAGGAGCCACAGGCTTCCTTTCCCGAGGAGGAGGATGATGATTTCGAGGAGGAACAGATATACTCTGAGGTTTCACCAGAACAGGAGTTTGGTCCCCCCCCCAGGTGCCCGGATGATTATTCCTTACACTGTGCTTTTGTCAAAAGCATGGTAGAAACATTTAACCTCCCTCTGCAGGAGACAGAGGAGGATGTGGAGGAAGCAGAATTCCTGGGTATGATGTGGTTAACCCCAACAAAATGTTTATTACTGCCTTTGCATAAGTCCTTAAAAAGGCAGCAATGCAAATATTCCAAACTCCCAATTCTATTCCAGGAGTTGATAAAAAGCTGATAAGAAATATCAGCTTGATAGAACAACAACTGATTTTCTGTTCAGCCACCCTGACCCTGAAGGGTTGTGCAGGCTGCTCCTTGCGACAAAGCCAGAATTCCCTTGGCTACCCATCCTCCAGATAAGGATTCTGGAAGATGGACACAATGGGAAAAGAAAGGTATATGGCTGCTTCCCTCATCCTTGGACAGACCAATTACATGGCCTATACAGTGCAATACCAGAAGGCACTCTACAATGCAGTGTTAGCTCTGGCTGACAAAGTGCCTGGTGAGGTGGCAGTGGACTTGCAGGATACAGCAAGGGCTGCTTTAGATGCCACAAAATACCAGTTCCACATGGCTGTGGACACTAATGACTCTGTAGCCAGGTTGATGGCATTATCTGTCTCCCTTAGAAGATTTGCCTGGCTTAGAGCCACACACCTGACCCTGGACACCCAGGCCAAGGCGATAGACTTTCCTTTTGAGAAAAATTCCCTATTTGGGGATAAGACAGAGGCCTATATGAAGACGGTAGAAGAATATAAGGCCACCAATAGAAACAATTCTAAGGATAGGCCTTCCTCATCTTATAGGTCCCAGACCAGGGGAGGCAGGGGTAAGGGATCTTACTCTAGACCTTTTTTCCAAGCTCAGGCCTCTCAGCTGCAACAACAGCCTAGAGGATATTTTCGAGGAAGGGGCAGGAGAGCCATGAGGAGAACTTCTCCCTCCCCAGTGATTCAGACACAGCCCACTCAGAATCACTGACGGGCTAGTACAGGTCGCATCCCCTGCCAAAAATCCACCAGTGGGTGGCAGACTGGCTCATTTTCTCCAGGATTGGTATACCATCACCACAGACAAGTGGGTCCTGGAGGTGGTGAGCCAGGGTTTGGCAGTCAGCTTCAAATCTCTCCCCAAGCTGAGAGCAGGAACATTTGCACCAGTCACATCTGCAGACAGGATACTACTGGATGCAGAAATAAAACATCTGCTAGCTATCAAGGCAGTGGGGCCTGTGCCCCTAAACCAGTGGGGCAAAGGCTTCTACTCCAGATACTTCCTCACAAACAAGAAAAATGGGGACTGGCGACCTATCCTGGATTTAAGATTTCTAAACAGACATATTCTGAAACCAAAATACAAAATGGTCACTCTTGCTCTGATTGTTCCCACTTTACAAAAGGGAGACTGGCTAGCCTCCTTAGATTTAAAGGACACTTATTTTCACATCCCCATCAGACCTTCTCACAGAAAGTTTCTGAGGTTCAGAGTGGCCTCAGGCCATTATCAGTTTGCAGCCCTTTCTTTTGGTCTGACTTCGGCAACAAGGGCGTTCACAAAGTCTCTGGCCGGGGTAGTGGAGTTTCTGAGAAAACAAGGAGTATCAGTCTTTCCCTGCCTGGGTGACTGGTTAGTGGTGGGTCCATCTCTACATCTTACAGAGCAGGCCTTAGCACTAACAAAATCTACTCTGGAATCCCTGGGTTTCCTCATAAACAAGCAGAAGTCTCAGCAAACACCAGTTCAGGTACTCAAGTTCATTGGAGCAGAACTGAACACCAGTCTGGGCAGAGCTTTCTTGCCACAGGACAGGTAAACAGTATTCTGTGAATTGCAAGTTCTTTTGTACCAGGAAAACCCAAACCAGCCAGAGAGTTCCTCAGACTTTTGGGCCACGTGGCAGCTGCCACCACAGTGGTACTAAGTTCCAGATTCCAAATGAGGGACATTCAGTTCTACCTGAGACAGTACTAGTCACAGAGGACAGATCCTTTGTCCAAACTGGTTCCAGTCACCACACTCTCCTACTGGCACTGCAGTGGTGGCTGGACAAACAAAACCTTTGGGTAGGGTTCCTTTCACAAGGAACAACCTTCTTAGTTCTTACAACAGATGCATCCCTACTGGGTTGGGGAGCACACATTTTGGATTACACAGCAAGTGGCACATGGTCTCCTCAAGAATCCCTGTTGCACATAATCTGCTGGAGCTCAGAGCAGTGTACCTAGCCCTGCAGACATTTGCTCCACATCTTCAAAACAAAGTGGTGCACATCAGAACAGACAACACCACTACTATGTATTACATCAACAAGCAGGGAGGAACCAGGTCAGCCCCACTGTGCACAGAAGCAATGAGGCTGTGGTCCCTGGCCTACTCCATGAAGGTATCCCTTTCAGCCATACATTTTCCAGGAAAGGACAATGTACTGGCAGACTCTCTCAGCAGGATAAGTCAGAATCACCACAAGTGGTGTCTGAATCCTCAAATTCCCAGCTCGATTTTCAGGTGTTGGGGCACTCCAGAGATAGATCTCTTCACCTCTGCAGAAAATCACCAGCTACCAATATATTGCTGCAGGCCTCGTCTCAGGGGCATACTACCCCTGGATGCATTGGCACTGGATTGGACAGAGAAATTTCTGTATGCCTTCTCTCCTTTTCCACTGATATTCAGAACCCTGCTGAAATTGAGGTGCCAACCGGCAACAATGATACTGGTGACACCAGATTGGACAAGGCAGCACTGGTATTCACTTCAGTTGGCTCTTTCAGTGGTACCTCTGATTCATCTGTCCAGGAAGCACAACCTGCCTCTCAGGGCAGGATACTGTACCCCAACCTGAAATCACTAAAGCTCAAGGTCTGGCTCTTGAGGACTTAGAGAATGTGAATCTTAAACTGTCAGAACAAGTTTTAACAGTACTTAGGGGTTCCAGGAAACCTTCCACTAAAAAGACATACTCTGCCAAGTGGAAGAAGTTTTCCATATGGTGTGCAGGTAAGGGCATCGACCCATCCAGGGCTGACCTTGCCATTCTTCAGGATTACCTGACACATTTGCATTCTTTAGCTCTGAAACCTTCGACACTCAAGGTTCATTTGGCTTCAGTTTCAGCTTACCTGTCAGCAGGTAAAGAAAGGTCCATGGCCTCTCATCCAGTCTTCAGAAAATATTTTAAAGACCTTAACCTTTTGTACCATCCCTTAAGGGAACCAGTTTCGGCCTGGAATCTGAATATCTGCATTGCCAAGCTCATGGATGCCCCATTTGAACAGATGGCAACAGCAGACTTGAAGTAAATCACTTGGAAAACTGTGTTTTTGGTTGCTATTACTTCAGCCAGAAGAATCAGTGAGTTACAAGCCCTGTGTACGGATGTAGATTACATCTCGTTCCACAGGGACAAAGTGGTCCTCAGGACCAATAGAAAATTTCTTCCTAAAGTGGCGTCTGATTTCCATTTAAATCAGTCCATCACTTTACCTGTCTTTTTCACAGGAACTCCAGTTCTTCAGAAAGGAGGCTTCACTCCCTTGAAGTCAAAAGGGCTCTAAGCCACAATATTGACAGAACTAAGTCTTACAGACCAGGCCAGACACAGCTTTTTCTTATCTATGGAGAGGAGGGTAAGGATAGACCTGCCACAAAATGTGCAATTGCTCTTTGGATAGTGGCATGTAACCATTTTTGCTATAGTAAAGTAGGTAAACAGGTTCCCCTGGGCCTCAGGGCACACTCCACCAGGGGTACAACTGCTTCAGTGGTAGCTTCAAGGGATATTCCACTCTTGGAAATCTGCAAAGCAGCTACATGGAAAACAGTATACACCTTCACAAAGCATTACAGTCTGGATCTGCAATCCAGAAGTGATGCCAAGTTCGATACAGCAGTGCTGCAGAACCTGTTTCCTAAACAGGTTTTCTGCCCAACCTCCAAAAGTACTGCTTGGTAGTCTGCATTTATTTAATTATAATGAGTGAATCCTGGGGTTAGAAGAAAACATTACTCACCATAGTAATCTTGTTTCTTCAAAGGGATCACTCATTATGATTAAAGCACTCACCCTGCCTCCCCTACTAAAAAACCTATGAACATTATTCTGCATCCCTATTTTAGAATATTTTTTCCATATAGGTTAAGTTAGAGACTCACCCTTTGTTAACCAGTTAGTTCACTTATGGTCTCAAGTTTTTTAGGTTTATTTATTGGGACTTTTTTTAACCTGAGAGGACAAAAAATTGTTTTACAGAAATATTATCATAGTTAGTGGGTCTTTCACCCAGTTTAGGCAATGTAAGACTCTGAAGCACTCAGAGTGCAACAGTTCCTAGGACAGCAGTTTGAAAGTGGCATGAGCCAATTGAGAGTTCCATCATTTGCATATAATTCTATCTCTCTGGGCAGTCCAACACAGGAGGCTGACTGCATTTGTTTGATCATAATGAGTGATTCCTTTGAAGAAACAAGATTACTATGGTGAGTAATTTTTTCTTTCATGGTCACTGCGTGGAATCACCTTTTAGGACCAATTAACGAAACGACAGTGCTAGTGTTCATGAGGTGGGCTCTCAAAAAGTCTATATTGCACATTTGGTATAAAAAATCCAAGAAATTACTGTTTTACGAGCGTGCTTTGCCCAGTTGCTACACACGCCCATAACTTCGCAAATTTGCAATATTTTCACTCCAGATTTTCAACATTGCCATTTTCCCACACCTTCTTATGAACAGTACAGCTGTCATTTTCCACATCCTGGCTGAAATGTGTTTTCGGACTTCCAGTGCAGAATAGTGTGGTCGCTGTGGAATTTCAGTGTTTGGGACACATTACAAAAATCACAGTGACACTGTTCATTAGCAGAGGTCCTAAATTGCCTATGTTGAAAATTTGGTGCCAAAAGTCCATAAAATGACTGTGTTACGAGTGTGCGTTGCACAGTTTCCACGCACGCTTGTAACTTCGCCAATTTGCAATATTTTCATTCCAGATTTTCAAGATTGCCATCTTTCTGGCCCTCTGTATGAACAGTACAGCTGTTATTTTTTCACATCCTGGCCAAAATGTGTTTTCGCAGTTCAGGCATAGAATAGCGTGGTCGCTGTGGGAAATCAGTGTTCAGGGCACATTAAGAAAATCACAGTGACACTGTTCATGAGTAGAGGTCCTAAAATGCCTATGCTGAAAATTTTGTGATGAAAGTCCATAAAATGAGTGTGTTACGAGCATGTGTTGCGCAGGTTCCATGCATGCTCGTAACTTCACAACTTTACAATATTTTCACTCCAGATTTTCAACATTGCCATTTTTCCACACTTCCTTATGAATAGTACAGCTGTCTTTTTTCACATTCTGGTCGAAATGTGTTTTTGCACTTCCTCTGCAGAATAACGCGGGCACTGTGGGAAATCAGTGTTCGGGGACGCATTACGAAAATCACAGTGACACTGTTGAGGAGGAGAGGTCCTAAAATACCTATGTTGAAAATTTTGTGATGAAACTCTATAAAATGATTGTGTTACGAGCGTGCGTTGTGCAGTTTCTATGTACCCTTGTAACTTTGCAAATTAGTAATATTTTCACACCAGATTTTCGACACTGGCATTTTTTCACACCTCCTTATGAACAGTACAGCTGTAATTTTTCACATCCTGGCCAAAAGTGTTTTCACGTTTCAGGCACAGAATACCACATGTGCTTTCGGAAATCAGTGTTTGGGACAGATTAGGATTGAGCGAGTGAGAGAGGGGGAGTGACCAAGCTCATCTGAGCTCTGTTGGGACTGCTGCAGATTTCTTTGTGGGCAGAAAAGGCAGCAATGCATGCAGAAGTCCAGTACAGAAGGGCAGCCTGCAGCGTGTGGGAGAACAGAATGAGCAAGTGAGAGGGGGGAGTGAGCGAGCTCAATGGAGCTCTATCGTGACTGCTGTGGATTTCTTTGTGGGCAGAAAAGGCAGCAATGCAGGCAGGAGCCCAGTACAAAAGGGTAGTCTGCAGCGCGGCAGAAACAGAATGAGCGAGTGAGGGGGGAGGAGCGAGCTCAACGGAGCTCTGTGGGGACTGCTGCAGATTTCTTTGTGGCAGAAAAAGACAACAGAGGCAGGAGCCCAGTACTAAAAGGGCAGCCTGCAGTGCCAGGAGAAACAAAATGAGTGAGTGAGAGAGGGGGAGTGCGCGCTCAACGGAGCAAAGCAATCAACATTCGCACTGACAAATGCTTGTTTTAAGAAGGTGCAAGGTCATAGCTGGGTCATTACAAACTGGTCAGTCCGACATCAGTGCTGGGCAAGGTCCTATAAGCCATTATGAATGCCAAAATAATGGAGCACTTAGTTGAGGCCAAGCTTTATGTCCCCTCCCCCCAGCATGGATTTATGATAGGCAGATTGTGCCAAACCAAATTGATCACTTTTTTGAGGGGTGATCAGGGCCAGGGCTGTAGACATGGTCTATCTGGAATTCAGCAAGGTTTTAGATGCTGTGGTACATTTACATATTAATTAACACTTTGCTGACTGGGAAAGGCACACTGAGCTGAAGCTCATTTTCAGGTGTGAACTGGGAGAGTTGGTTATACAGAGGATAGAGTACAGCAAAACAATCAAATCAGGTACAGTGCATTAAATAGGGATAAAATCAAAGTAACTACAAATATTTTTGTAATTTTGAACAGAAAAGGCACACTAAGTTGTGATAGCCTCATTTCTAGGTTGTGCTGAGGGGCGGGGGGATCCATGGACCTGTTTTCTTGATAGGATGGCTAAGACACTGGGGAAACTCTCCTTCTTTCCTAAACACCAGTTATTTTTTTCACTTCATTATGTTTTTATTGCCTTTTGTTAGTTGTTTTGTTTGCATTTATTTTCCTTCCTGTACTGTGTTAATGCCACAGTTTATTTGCAATACTTAAGTTATTAAATGTGTTTTTTTCTTATTGCATTGTTTTTATTGTACATACTGTTGTTTGCTTCCATTTTTTTTGTTCTGTGATTTTCTTGTCATAAGAATTGATCTACTCTCCTTCGATAAGCACCAGGGCAGTGAGCAGATGTGGGCAGAAGGGACCTCAATTTAATGTCTCATCCAAGTGATGGCACCTCAGCACTGCAGCACCTCCCTCATACTGCACCACAGTGTAAGTTGTAGGCATTACTTTAAGTACAGGACCACCTACTTAGCCACCGACACTGAAATATCAGGCAAAATGTGCAAAATGCAATAAAGCAAGCTGTAAATACAATAAAATTGGCATCTGAACTAATGACTAAGGTGCATTAAAGTACTGTGCATTAAAAAGAGTACATAAAATGGAGCAGAATAATCATGGTAAAAACAGAGACATTGCAAAAACAAAATATGAAATTGAAAATTATAATAATTATAGAAACATACAGAATTTAATGGCAGCTAGGGACCACATGGCCCACCCAATCAACCCATTTTTCCCTGCCTACATTATTACCACAGACCATACTTGATCTACAGCTCTTTCAATATACAGCCAGAGGTAAACCTTCCAAGCAAGTCAGGGCTAACAAGTTTTTTTTAATATCACAGAATTCAGCACTTTAGTTGAGCAGGAGTCAATCAGGAAGGAGGAAGTAGTTATGGAGACAGAAGAAGCACTTATAGGGAAAGAAGGAGAACAAAAAGGGGTGAAAAGGGCAGAAGGTCTGAAGGGTTTATTGCAGGAACAGGTGTGTACTAGGAGGCCATGAAGGATGTGTCTGAGGGAAAAAGAAGAGGAGGAATGGAGGGAGGAGAAGAAGAGGGGTTCTAGAGGTCAGGGAAGTGAGCACGGAAAGCTGCTTCACCCACTTAGAGCCTAGCTCAAGAGGATACTGGTCCAGTGGTCAGCGGAATGAAGGAAATAAAAGGAGGGGAGGGAGAAAAGGGAGCAGTGGCAGAGAGCTGGACCAAAATTTAGAGAAAAGGAAGGCACAGTGTAAGAGGTGCCTACCTTCAAGGGACAGAAAAGAGAGGTCAGAGTAGAGAGAGCAGTAATAGGTATAAGGGAGAGGAGAGCGTTGAGAGCAAAGTGGCACAGTGACTGGATTAGTGGATTAAATCTGCCCAGAACTGATTTAGGAGCAAGGTGGAAAAGCACATCAACATAGTCAACCACCAGAAGGATAGTCTTGAGAATGATCTCTCCCTCTCAGCAGGCAGAGAGTGGAATGCAGGTCTGGTTCTGGTAATGCATCACGCTTGGGGAGAAACTTTTTATGGGTGGCATTTATGTGAGAAAAGATGTCAAAGCTTCAGTCCAAGCTCACATGCAACTATTTGAAATGAGGGACTTCTTAGGGTGGGTAGCCATCTGAGGTCATGAAGACTACAGTGGAGTTTAGCCAAGTAAGCTACTACTACAGTACCAAAAGTCATTGACACAGTGTTTGTGGCACAGAGAGAGAGAGAGGAGAGGAGAGAGAGAGAGAGAGAGAAAGAGAGAAATTGTTTGAGCGGAACAAGTGCTGGGCGTTGTCAAAGCCATGCTAAAGGGTTTGTTCCACCACCTGTGACATAAAGAACTGTCTCCTCCACATACATGTGGAGACATGGGCTGAAGGAAGGTTATTAAGAACTTTGAAAAACATGTTAGAACCCTGGATACAGCCCTGTGATCAGAAGTGATAGGGAGGGACTTTCATCAAAGTGCTCATATGATTTGCAGGAAGTTCATCAGTTGAATTGTTATTTAAAAAATGTTTCATCTGAGAAAAATCTTGGTTCCCATTGACTCCAATTAGATATTTGAGGACCATGCAAATTCAGTTTGCAAAGCATTTTTTTTTTCATTTGAAGAAAATAACTAAGCTTAAAGGAACATATAAACCCTATTGTTCACATTTTAAATATAATTGTGAATTTGGGCATGTAAGAAGCCTGTTTAAGCATGCTGGTGTATTGTATTGTGTGTTTGCTTTGAAATAGTCCTATTTTTCTTTGTTTGGTACCCTATGTTAATTAAGCCTTTTCCCCACCCAATATTCCTTTTTTAATTACTTAGCAGTTTTGGAACCCAGTGACATCAGTTGAGCTGAAGCCTACTGTGACGACCAAACTACTTTTTCGTTGGGAGTCTGAATTATTATGGTAACTGCTGGTTTACTCTATGTATTTGTGTGGGCCAGGATGCATTACTCAGCTGTGACAAAACAAAGTGGCCTATTTTGGAGATTTTAGCAGACCAGCAGAATCTCAATAGGTCCTTCAGCATGGAGGACCTCCTGAAAGGGGGGGGGTCATAGTGTTAAATGTGTTGGAGTCATCCTGTCTTGTCCTAGCCCAACCAAAGTCTTTTAGATGCTAAATTATCTTCAAGAGAAATTGCTTCCTGATATCCAGCCTGACAGATAATATTGCAAGGTAGGTATTTCCCAGATTTCATCTTCAGCCAAGTGAATGAATTTAGCTGCAGGGAAGTCTTGTTCGACTAAGGTCCTGGGAAATAAAAAGAGAAAGGGCATAAATTCTGACACACTCTTCTTGGCCTTCTTTGCTAGGGTTCCTTTTCTAAGGAGAGAGACCAACTGTGTGTGTCTATAGAGAGACTTAAGTAGCAGAGAGTAGTGTGGACAGTAAGGTAAGAAGACTCTGTAACAGGTAAGGAAGAGAAAAGCATTTAGCTGCACAAGAGTGCAAGCTTTCATTGTTGTAATCATGTATGTGTACTGTTGTTTGACTACAGTGTAAATAGTTTATACACCTCTAATGGGGGATCTCAAATCAGTTGGTGTTGAGGGGAATTAAGATGTGGTGGAATCTGAGAGCAAGAGTGGGTGGAGGTTAGTAAGGAGGAATCTCATGATAGGGGATTCTATGGTTAGAGGCATGGAGAGGGTCATAGGCAGAGAGGGAAAAGGAGGGGTGGTCAGATGCCTGCCTGGAGCATCAGCCATTTGGGATTGGGCAAGGTGTGCGAAAAGTAGTAGTAACAATGTGGAACAAGTTCAGGGATCCAGGGAACGTAGACCAAATTGACCAGCAAAAAAGAACAAGACACCAAGGATATCAGGGAATTGTGACGGGGGAGCCATTTAAGAACCAAGAGGAGTGGGCACACAAATTGGAGAGTGGTGTGCCTCAGTTGCAGGAGTCAGAGTAATAAAATCAATGAGCTTCAGGCACTGGTGGAAGACTCTAGGCTGGATCTAGTGACTTTTACAGAACCTTGAGCCAACAAGAACAACAACCAAGACCTGGCAGTCCCTGAATACACCTTATATAGGTGTTATAAAGGGATAGGTAGAGTTAGAGGTGTAGCCATTTACATCAGGGAAGGAACTGATGCAGTAGAGGATGCATCCTTTGGAGGGAAGGTGAGGCAGAATCACTATGAGTATGGCTCACAGAATCACCTGGTAGGAAACTTCACATGTGGGTGATTTACAGTCCACCAGGGCAAGGAGAGGAGAAAGATAAGGAACTTGGAGAAAAAGTAGGGAAGGAGGAAGCAAAGGGGGAGTTGTAGTAGTAGGACATCTCATCCTGCCAGACATCGACTGGGATATTCCAGCAGTTAGGTGTGCCAAAAGCCAGGTGCTGCTCGATACACCGAAGGACTACATGCTGGTGCAGCAGGTCAGAAATCCCACTAGACAATCTGCCTTTCTTGATGTGGTACTTGCTAACTTGGAAAGAGTAGAAACAGTGAGGGATGGGGAACCACTGTAGTCCAGCAACCTGCGCGTGTAGTTTAAAATTACGCAGGGCACTAGTAAGCCCTTGTAGACTTCTAGAAAGGCAGATTTCAACTACATGAGGAATCAGTCCTAAGCAGGTTAGCTGGGATAGACAGCATCAGGGGAGTGGAGGAAAGAAGGGGTTTATGAAAAGGGCAATTCTCAAGGCAACAAAAACACGCATGAGAACAGTTATCAAGAAGAACAAATATAGGAGACCAATTTCATTCTCTGGAAAGGTCAGGGAGGCAGTGAGACCCAAAATGAAGACCTTTATAAGGTACAAAGTAAAGGAGGGGGAAAGCAAATGAGATGAGTATTAGGAAAACCTAGAGAAACCACAACAGCAGTCAGGAATGCAAAGGGAGACACAGAACTGTGCATTGCAAAAGGGGTCAATGGAGGAGAAAAACAGTTTTTTTAGATATATAGGGGAAATGAAAAGGGGAAATTATTTAACCAGGAAAGGCACACTAAGCCAAAGCTTGTTTCCAGGTGTGACCTGGGAGCACAAGGAAGTTAAGCGACTTGCTCAGGGTCACACAGTATGCATGTGGGAGCTGACAGGATACAAACCAAGGTCTCCAGGTTTGCAGCCCAGTGCCCTAAACTGCAGTACTCCTATATGAGGGAAAAAAGAAAGACAGGAGTGGAACTGTCAGGCTAATTGAGGGGGCAGGGTAACAGAGGAAGACAGGCAGACAGCAGACATGCTGAACAACTACTTCAGCTTGGTATTCACTACAGAGAACAGCAGGCTCTTGTCAGAGAGTGGCAAAAAGGTAGCTGATAGAGAGGTCCTAGAAAAGAGGCTGCAGAAATTTACTAGCAATAGAATCAGAAAACATTAGCAGCCCTGCAAGTAAACATGGCCCGGGGCTGGATTGGATGCATTTGAGAGCACTATGAGAACTGACATTGGTGTTAGCTGAACCCTTGGCAAGGCTATTCAGTAGCTCTTTGCAGCAGGGGTGGTTCACAAGAACTGAAGGATGGTGGACATAGTTCATTGCACATGGGAGGGGACAAGGAGCAGCTGGGAAACTATAGACCTGTCCGCCTCAGCTCCTTGGTAGGGAAACTGATGGAGACACTGGTCAAAGAGGACCTATTTAAATACCTGGAGAAGAACTGGCTTCAGAATAGTAAACAACACATGTTTGTACAGGGAGGTCTTGTCAGACCAACCTGATAGTATTCTTTGACTGGGTAACCAGGGTAATTGATAAGGGCCTTTGAGTATACTTGCTCTACTTTGACTTGGTGCCACACTAAAAGCTGCTGATGAAGATGGGGATCTGGGAACAGCTAAGGAAATAGTAAGGGGATTGGGAGTTGGTTGGAGGGGAGGCAGCAGAGAGTTGTAGTAATTAGGGTCAGATCAGTGGAAAGAGGTCACCAGCAGAAAACCACATGGATCTGTCCTGGGTCCAGTCCTCTTCAATAGGTTCATCAGTGACATATGGAAGGGGATCCAGGACAGGTTGTGTCTACTCACAGATGACACTAAACTCTGTGGTAGGGGTTGACAATGTGGAGAAGATATGGAACTGCAGAGAAACCTGCAAAAGCTAGAAAACTGGTCCAGTGTCTGGCAGCTGAAACTCAGTGTCAAGAAGTGTAAAATGATAAACTTAGGGAACAAAAGCCCCAAACAGAGTATTGGATGGAAGGGGTTCAGCTGGATTCAACATCAAAGGAAAGGGACATAGGAGTCATCATTAGTGACTTCCGTAAACAAACCAGCCAATGTAACAAGGCCTTCAGCAAGTCTAACAGGATGCTAGGGTTCATCAGGAGAAGGTTTGACAGCAGAAAGCAGGAAATACTACCACTATATAGGTTGCTGGTGAGGCCACACCTGGAATACTGCACCCGGTTCTGGAGCCCTCACCTTAAAAACCAGAGACTGGTTAGAACAGGTATAATGCAGGGTAACCAAGTTGATTCAGGGCCAGAAGGGCAGATCCTATGAGGATCGGCTAAGGGCACTAAGCATGTATTCACTCAAAATGACTTCCTGAAAGGAATTAACAAGTTGAACTGTGAGGAGTGATTAATCAAGAACCGAGAAGCTAGGCCATGGGGTCATGAGTGGAGGTTAGTAGGGAAAGGTTTTAAAAGGATATGAGGAAGTATTGTTTTACAGATAGAGTGGTAGAGCTGTGGAATGGTGTGCCAGCAGAGGTGATGGATGCCAAAACCATAAATGGCTTCTAACACGACTGGGATAGTGCCAAGGGTATATTAGCTACTTTTGAGAAAGGAAAGCAAAATCATGGAGACCAAATTGTGGAACAGGGTAAGTGAAGACCTCACTGAGAAAATAGGTCCTCGGGTGTGATATGGTAATTTAGGCAGACTGGATGGACCATTGGACTTCTTCTGCCATCATCATCTGTGTTTCTATAAGAAACTAAAGTGTATCCCACCTACAGCAGACCCTCACTATGGGAAATATGAAGGTAGAAGGTGGCAGAAAAAGGTTATCAGACCAATACAGTCTACACTCTTGCTAAAGAGGGAACCTTGATGATGGCATTACTGGTCCAGACAGTCTCAGTGGCAAAGGCCTGAGTGAGAGAAAGAGGCCCACTGGGGACTGTAGGGTGCTCTGACCATCACAACTACAATGAAGCTGAACCAAGTGACATCAGCTGAGTGGAAATCATTGGATTTCACTTCACTGTAGTCGTCAGGTCAACTGATGTTGCTGGGTTTCGGAACTAAGTAATTAAAAAATGAATATTGGGCAGAGAAAAGGCTGCATTAATATGGGGCCCTAAACAAGGACATAATTGGGCTATTTTAAAACAAATACACATAATAAAACACAGAAATAAACTTACAATTATATTAAAAATGTAAGCAACAGGTTTCATGTTCCATTTAGGGAAGTTATTGATGTGGAATTGATGTAAATGTTAATTAATGCTTTCATAATAGTATATAATATTTGAAGAATCAGTTAGGCAAGGCAATTTTATTTTTATGGCACCCAATCCCAGGGGCACTGGGTGCCTTACCTACATAGAATAAAAACATCAAAAATGTAAATTATTACAGAAGTAAAATGAGCCACCAGACCCATAATAGACGATAAACAAATGGGTTTTAAGTTTTCTTTTAAATGTGTCTACTGAGGGGGCTTCTCTAACCTCAGGGGGAAGTGTGTTGTACAAAAGTTGTGTTGCAATCTCAAAGGCATGATCTCCCAAAGATTTAAGCTGTGATCTCTGTATACTGAGGTGACCCACCTCAGAGGACCAGAGAGAATGGTTGAGAGCGTATGGGATGAGGAGGTCTTTTGGGTAGCCTGGGCCCAGACCATGCAGGGTCTTGTAGGTCAACAAACACCTTGGAAATGATGCACCACCGAACTGGCAGCCAGTGCAGCTCATGGAGCATGATATGCTCAGACCAGGAAGTCCCAGCAATCAGCGGCTACAGCATTTTGCACCAGCTGTAGGTGACACACCAGTCTCATGGAAAGCCCTAGGTAAAGAGCATTGCAGTGGTAGTCCTGGCTAGAAGTGATGAAGGCATGCACTAGGGTTACTAAGTCAGCTGGTACAAGAAAGGATTTAATCTGGGTGATGTTCAAGGTGGAAAAGCCACTGTGGACAACCCTGACACCCAGTGTTACATTTTCAGTTAGGAACCACAATAACCCACCCAGATCTTACTCAATCTACAGCTCCTAGAGTGATGCCATTCAGACATGTAAAATGACATTAACACCATTAATTATCAATCCACACCAACCTGGTTCCATCAGTAGCACCAATGTCTTTGTGCAGTTCAGACTAAGTCAGCTGCTGGCCATCCAGTCTTGAATTTCCTTAGTTACTCTTCAGCCCCATATCATATCACCTCACTTCCAAAGCACATGCGAGTACACTGGGTATCATCAGCGCATATCTTGGAAGACCAACCCATGCCATCTAATCTCCCAGTGGCAGCATATACATGATGAGCAACATGGGAGCCCGGATTGAGCCTTGAGGCACTCCACAGTAGGGAACAAAATTATCCAACATGTAAAACCCTAATGCCACCTGCTGCTCTCTGCCAGATAAGTAGGACTCAAACCACCATCCTAGAGAGTCCCAAAGTGCCTCAGCTGTACCAACAAATTGCCCACCATATCAAATGTCGAGGACATGTAAAGCTGGACCAGAATGGCCTGATGACTGCTATCCTTCACTAGGAGGAGATCATGGTGCACCTTGATGAGCGCAGTCTTAGTGCTGTAACAAGGCCAGAAACCAGAATGAAATGGCTTATAGATGTCATACTGTTCCAGTTGATACTCCAACTACAGTGCTACCACCTTTTCAATAACCTTCCCTAAAAAGTGAAGGTTCGAAACAGGCCTTTAGTTTGCAAGTACATCAGAGTCCAAAGATGGTTTCTCCAGGAGAGGCATCACCACTGTTTTTTTGTTCAATGCAAGTGGGAAAGACACCCTCCTTCAGGAAGCACCTGACAATCTCCACAAATACCAGACCCAGTTCCCACTCTAACAGAAGTCTGATGGGTCCTGGATCCAATACAGAGTAGGAAGGGTACAGTTCTGAGACAACGTAGACGATGACTTCCACCACAACTGGCTCAAACCTCCTACTAACATGGCATGCCTTCACCCAGGATCGAAAGGGCACTACTGGTCCATGACAGTCCACCAGACAAGATCCCAGTCTGAATACAGGATACCTTTTCTTGAAACAACTACTTAACTCCTCACATTTCTCCATAGAAACAACTCTTCTGGACTATAGAAATGTAAGATTTAACAATCTGTCCACAGTGTGGAAGAGTTGAGCTACATGGTTCTTCCAGCACCAATCACCTGTGACAGGAATTTGACTTTTCAGAGTGATTGTCCACTGATACTCACCATAATGAGTTCTCAGCATTAATCTATCCTCCTGAGACCTGGATCTCCACCAGGAATGCTCTGACCTCCATCCTGTTGTCTTCAACTACCTCAGGTCATCAGAAAACCATGGTGACTTGCTGTGGGAAATCAAGACACAAAAATGGAGCAGTGACAAGGAATCAAAGGCAGCTGTAAAAGCCATATTGTAGCTCTCCACAGCTTTCTCTGATCCTTCCGCCCAAGCCATAACTATTACTGTAACTCTTTTGTCTGAGCTACCAAATAACTCATTATACAAACTGGAACAAATTTATTTATTTACCTGTATTTATTGAGCTATCAGAATTACAAACCTTTAAGTCAGAGACTCCTTTGCAAAGGCTTCATGTCATGGAAATGCAAAACAAGAACAATAGACAATACATTGAAAGGTATTTAATCTAAATGCAGAGGGTAGAACAACCCAGAGTCAAACATGGTACAAAGGGTTCAAACAAATTAAGCTATTGCTTACATTCAAATTTCAAGGATGATGCAAGGTTTCCTAAGCCATTAAAACAGATACTTAAGATAAAGGCACAGCTGTGAGTTTTGACAGTTAAGTATGCAGAGTGGGGTGCCCCTGTATTTGTTTTGATGATGAGTGAAGACCATAGACTTTGTTTTTTTGTAATTTAACACCAGCTTATTGGTGGAGAACCATGTTTCAGTTTCAGAGAAAAGACTCTGGAAGGCAAGCTGAAGCCGGGGAGGTCACAGTGACTGCAGAAGATAAATCATGTCACATATAAGAAGCATTTGTCCAGAATATGCTTTTTGGGAGACACTAGAAAGAGGCCAAAAGAGAAATGGCCCTAGTATGGATCTCTGGGGATGCCAGAATGAACCGGCAGCTCTGTGGAAGATGTACCACATCAGAAACGTCAGCTTCTGTCGTGGTTCCGCATCACGCCATTGCCAGGACAAGGAAGCCCATGAGAACCACGTTAGTAATGGAGGCGAATAATGTTTGTGAAATTATGTGCCAGCCTTTCATGCTCGCTCCTAACGTGTAACAAAGCTTTTTCCATATCTGAACTTACAGTAATGGATGTAGGCAATAGAGCTAGGAAGAATGAACATCAACAAAGAAGTAAAATGGACATTAAAAAGGAAAACAGACATCAGAAAAATAACTGCAAGTTACTGTTTAAAATACATACAAAAATGCAATTGACATGTTGTGTTATCTAACATACAATTTTAATTTTAATTTTTTATTTTATTTAGAGTCTAGGATTACAAGTACCTTTGAGCCAAGGCTCTTTACAAAGGTTCCACGTCAATTAATGCACAATACAAACATTACATAAAGTTGAGTAACAATGCAGAAATGGCAATCAGACATTTTAAGCAGCTGAAATACATTACTGTACATTGAGGGAAAGAGAGTACCGGGGCAGGGTAGCCAGAGGTAACTGAGACTTGGAATGGACACAAAAGATTGCTGCAGTGTGGCATTTGTTAGGCCTCCAAAAAGTGCTTGGGGTAGGGGGAAAAACAGGAGGGGAAGGTAGGCTGTAGGAGGAGGAAGAGAAGGGTAGAGTAGAAGTGCTAGGAGGTAGATCAGATTATGAGGGACAGTCGAGGAGCTAGAGGCAGCTAGTGGAGATGAAGGTTGGCTTTGAATGGGCCTAGCTTTTGCAGAGGAGATGTCTTTTTGAGTCTGTTAATCCAGCTAGGAGCTCGGCACGCAAAGGATCTTTGGCCTATGGTGATCGTAACAAGGAATGTGCAGCATTTGATTTTCAGCTCTTGGTTAGCGGTGTTGCATGCTGTATGGAGAAGACTTGACTCCGGGAGGAGCAAAATGTAACATAATTTTCTTAGCCATTAGGCAAGTTTGGTATTTGACAGGGTTTGATAACTGGAGCCACCCTGTTTGGGCATAGAGGTTACACATATGGGTGAGTTGATGGGATCCTGTGATGAGTCGGCAGGCTTTGTTTAGGGCCAAGGATAAGCACTTGAGGGCTGTGTCAGTTTGCAGAGCCATAAATAATCAGACCATAGTCGATTAGAGAGACCACCGAGCTCTGTACTGCTATCCTTAAGGCATCTGAGGTAAGGCATTGCCTGTGCCTGTAATGGAGACCAATGCGCGTGTTTGCAGCTTTGACGATGCTATCATGTGGATGCTGTAGGATAGGTTGCTGTCTATGGTGATCCCCAGATATTTAAAGGAGTGAACCTGTTCGAGGACAGCACCAAGGCAGTTTGTATTATTAAGGGTGAAGCTTATGTTTGTTGTGGGAGCCACAGAAAAGCATTGACTTGGTTTTCTTTATAGTTGAGAACTGCTTTTGACTACTAAACCATGTTTCAATGGCGGTGAAACTTTTGAAGCTTGTTTTGGAGTAGGTGGGGGTCCTGTTGGGTGGTGTGAATCACAGCATTGTCAGCATAGAATAGGATTTGTTCTGGACAGGATTGTGGAAGATTGTTCAAAAACAGACTGAAGAGAAGTTGCCCGAGAATGGATCCCTGGGGGACTCTTGAGTGTACTGGTCTAGCATCTGAGAGAACATCAGCAATTTTCACTCTTTGGGAACGGTTTTCCAGGTAGCTCTTAAACCAAGTTGTAGACTCAGGGGAGAGCCCAGCTTTTAGCAGTTCTGTGAGGAGTATTCGATGATGGACGGTGTCAAAGCCTTGGTCAGGTCTATGAAGACTGAACCAGTGAGGTAATTATTGTCCAGGGAGTTGTGAATTGCTCCTGTGAATTCAAGGAGGGCAGATGTGGTGTTGTGGCCTTTTCTGAAGCTGTGCTGTTGTTTACAAAGGATGTTGTACTTGTCCAGATAGTCCATTAGCTGGTCAGATACCAGACATTCAATGGCTTTGGAGGGGGTAGTATGGATATAGGCTATAATTTCCATGAAGGGCCTTGTCCCCACTCTTGTGGATTGTGTCATGGTGGCAGATTTTCATCTGTTGGGGAACTGGCCAAGGGCGAGGGAGAGGTTGAAAATCCAGGTTAGAGGAGATAGCACTTCATCAAGAGTAAGGGACAGCAGTTTGAGGTCGAGTGATTCGCCACTTAATCTAGATCCAGCAATAGCTTTACAGACGTATCTCTGGACTTCATGTGCCCTGACTGCTCTGAAGTAAAAAGGGGGGTGACTTGAGAAAGGGGTGGGGGTTGGGGAGGGTGCAGGAGGGAGGTCTTCATCAAAGAAGTCTGGAGGAAGAACACTACTGGGGTCAGTGAATGCGCTATTGAACATGTTAGCTATAGTGAAGGGTCAACAGTTATAGTCCCATCCACGCTCAACATTGAAGGTGATGTTTTGGGCAGTATTCCTGTAACTTCTTTGAGATTATTCCAGAAGGACTTCCCTTCCCCAGGTGTTTGTAGAGGGCATCTTTGTAATAGTTACTTTCTTCAGGCGATTTCTTTGGTACAATCATTTCGGACACGCTTTGTAGTTTTGTATATCTACTTGCCTACCAGTGGCCCAAGCCTGACACCAGAGGTGATCCCTAACTTTCAGCAATGTAAGAAGATCAGCAGTGAGCCATGGATTGCTAAGGCCTTTACTTTCCTCTTTGAAGGGGGGCATAAACGCTACAGGTAGCATTGAAGGAGTTGATGAAGAAGTCAAGCGGAGCTGACATCTGATGCATGGAAGATAGGTGACCAGTTTTGTTGTCTAAGGAGTAATTGAGGTGCTTCAATTGACCACATGGAAGGATTCTGCTGTTTATTAGTTTGGGTGGTGGTGGGCTGAATTTGTTAGACCATTCATGTGACTGGGGAATGGTCACTTAGCGATCTGGGAGAACGGAGACTTTTGAGATGTGGGATGGGTGGCTGATCAGTATCCAGTCTAGGAGGATGCTTGCCCCAGTCTTATTATTGAGTCTAGTGGGGGAGATGACCAGCTGAGCGAGGTTGGCAGCCGAGATGGCATCCTTGTAGTCACCTGTATCTGATCCAAACCAATTTATGTTAAAATCACCCATTAGGATTAGCTCGGTGCCTGGTGGTTGGGAATGGACAAGGTCAAGGACGGAGTTGAGACCTTTACCTTGATCCTTGGGAGGGATGTAGACAGCAGCAATAGTCAGTGCCTTGTTGTGAACCCTGAGTAGAATTCTGATGGGTAGTATCTGGGTGGTAGAGACTGAGGAAGGGTGAACACGGTGCCCCAGGAGAGAGTCTTTGAGGTAAACAGCACATCCACCTTTTTTAGTGGTCCCATCAATTCTGAATATGTTTATATCCTGGTAGGGTAATTGCACTGTCGGGTATTTTTGAGTGAGCCAGTTTGTCAATCACAAGAACATCGAGTTGTGTTGTGCAAATAATTGTAGGGCCGCAAGTTTGGGTAGAAGGCTACAGATGTTAATCGTTGCAAAGGTGAGTCCCCAGAGTGACTCTGCTGGAGGTCAGAGCTTGGGATTGTGGGGACAGGGTTAGGGTGAATATTGCCAGACAAAAGTAGTAGTAGAAGAAAGAGTTTCAGGGTGCACCAGCGTAGCTGTTTGATGGAGATTTTATTTGACCATTTCTTGTTGGAAAGAAAGCTACTCTGTAAACGATGATCCCAGTAAGTGGTGATGTAGGCTAGAAGTGAGAGTAGGAACAGGTGAACGTAAATCACCTCATCTTGATTCCAGGAGCGGTGCAAGCCTGTCCTGGTAGTGGTTAGATGTGGAGGGGATAGCCCAGTGGGTATTGTTCCCTGAGTGCCGGTAGATGTTGTCTAGCTGGAAGCACAATGGGAGATTGGGATGGCAGGCTCCAGGCAGGAGTGCCATGGGAAACAGGGAGGAGACAGTAACCAGACAGAGGGGAAGAGGGGGTCCATAGTGGATAGAGAGGTGAGGATAGTAAAGGGTGAGAAATGTCTGAGGGAGGGGGAGAAAAAACAGTCAGGAATGGAGGTGAAATGGGGGATGCAATGGGTGCAGCAGGATGTGGAGGAGGGTGTCAGGAACAGAAAGGAGGCAGAGGCAGTGAGGGACAGAGTTGATTAGTAGAGGGAGGGAGGACCAGGGGAGAGAGAGTGGACGGTAAATAGAGGAGGCAGAAGAGAGAGTATCCAATAGGAAATGAGAGGCGGTCCCTAGGCAGAAGTGGGCAGAGCTAAGGCCTATTAATTATTGTGAGGGGGGGGTGAAAATTTTCTTCCTAAACTCATTGAAGTTTATGGGCGCAGAGCCCAGCAGAACAGTTTGAATCAGTCAAGATTGCAGGGCCAATCAGTGGCCACACGGAGCACAACAGTCCAGCAGGAGATGGAAGAAACAGGTGGCAGCCAATGGGACCCTTTCAGCACTTCCCAGTTCAGCCTGGGAGCTTACCAGCAAGAGTAGGGTTCCTTGGCGGCGAGCAGTGGTGGTGGTGTGGACGGCTGGCCCAGGTAGCCCTAGCCACTCAGATGTTTCCCCGATCAGGGGCTGAGAGATCTGAGGGAAGGAACAGAGCAACAGATTGTGAGTCACAGTAATTAGTAAATGATAAATTGCACACGCTAATAAGTTTGTGGACAGTGTGTTATGTTTAGAATGCAGCTCATTTTTAAATGACTCGCCGTGGCAGTTGTTTGCACCCAGAAGAACAAAGTGGAGTTTATTTTGACACACTGTGATCTACTACTTAGGTAGCTCTCGAATCAGGAGATGGGTTCAGAAGCAAGACCCAGAGTGAGGAGAGACTCTAGTAGGAGAGGGTGATTGACCGTGTCGAATGCCTTAGTCAGATCTATGTGCACAGACCCGACTAGGTGTCCACAGTCTAGGGCTTTGTGTAGGAAGATGGTGTATTCCAGCAGTGCAGTTGAGGTGCTGTGCCCCTTCATGAATCCATTCTGTTCTTTACAAAGGAGGTTATATTTAGTCAGGTAGTCAGTGAGCTGGTCTGAGACAATTTTCTCCAGGGCCTTGGAGAGGGGTGGAAGGATAGAGATGGGGCAGTAGTTATTTGGAGAGGTACGGTCCCCTCCTTTGAGGATGGGTGTGATGACACCCACTTTTCATTAGGAGGGAAACTGGCCAAGACGGAAAGAGAGAGGTTAAGAATTTTTGAAAGAGGGACACGGACTATATCCAGAGCCAGGTGAAGGAGTTTTAGGTCTAACGTGTCCCCACTATACCGGGACTTGCCCAGGACTCTAGATAAGTAGGGTTTGGCCTCTCTGGGGGAAATAGTCCTGAATCAGAAGAGCGGGGTATTGGTAGGGCATGGGAAGGGGAGGCAACTTGGTGGGGGAGATGAAAGAAATTAGACGGGAGGACGCTGCTAGGGTCTGAGCAGGAAGAGTTTAAGATGTTAGCTATGGCCATAGGGTCCTGTGATGTGGTACCATTAATTTAAGTTATGGTGGTGTAGGGAACACCATTTTTCCATTAAGTACTTTAATGTTTTCCCAGAACATATGCCCAGAACCCCAGGAGGAGAGAAGGCTTCCTTAAATGAGTTGCCTTCGCTATGAATCTCCCAGGTACATTTATTCTGGCAGCTCTATACCATTGCATGTCAGTGATGGCCAGATTCGAGGGCCTTATGCCATAAGTTATCACAGAGGTGCATGAGGTCAAGAAGGGCCGGTGTTATCCAGGGGATGTTGGGACTTTTGACTGCCAGTTTGGTAAAACAGGTGAAGAGGTCACAGGCGTCATTGAAGCAGGTGATGAAGTGGAAGAGGACAATGTCAACTGACCTAGCGGTAGTAATAGGTGACCAATCAAAGTGTAAGAGGAAGTCCTTGAAGTGATCTAGGGATCCCTTCTTTAGATGACACTGATAAATTAGTTCTGCGGGGAGCCTTGATGACCTTGTTGGACCAACTGCAGATTATGGGGAAGTGGTCACTTAGAGTGTCTGACAGAACAGCAACCGTTGAGAGTCTATTTGGGTGAGTTGTGAGGATTAGATCCAGGAGAGTGGATGATCATTATTTCGGGTTTAGAGGAGTGGGGGAAGAGTCTACTTGGGTGAGATTCTTTGTTGCGATGGTGTCCTTGAAGGGTGTAGCCTTGAGTAACAGCCAGTTTATGTTAAAGTCACCTAATGCTATGACTTCTGATGAGTTAGGCAGTTGGGAAATGCTATTGGCAATTTAATGTAACACCTTCTTCTGATTCTGGGGAATTTTAATTGAAGATTGTTAGAGAATATGCTTTTGCATTTCCTGCCTATAAAAAGCACTCCTCCTCCCCTTCATGTCAAGCTGAGACTGCTGAGATTTTAAATCATTGTTAAAACTATTTTTTCTTATTTTTGATGAATCATGAACTTATCGCTTTTGGTATGTGTGACAGCATTATATCTTCTAGTTTTGCATATGCATGTATGCTGTTTTGTATATTATTTATTTTTTTATTTGCATTTTTTAAATATACAGTGCTGCAAGCCATTTTGGAAGAGGTGCTTTTTAAATAAATTGGATTGGATTAAATTGGGAGTGAGAGGGCTTCACCAGCTTATAAGCATTGGAAACTATCAGACAAGTAGGAGCAGAACCAGCAGGCCAATAGGACAGTTGATCCATCACCTGCAAGACTGTCAAGTAGATGAGCGTGGAAGAAAATGTTGAATGCCTTGGCTAGAAACATAGAAACATAGAATTTGATAGCAGATAAGGACCGCTTGGCCCACCCAGTCTGCCCATTTCCTGCCTACTGGATAAGCTGCAGATCCTAGTTAACCAGCAGCCTACTTCTTCCTACCCCCACCCCCTAGAATTGCCTTATGACTGTCCCATGCATGCTTGAATTCCACCACTGTTTTTGACTCCACGACCTCCTCCGGAAGGCCGTTCCATGCATCCACAACCTTCCGTGAAAAAATACTTCCTTAAATTACCTCTGAGCCGCCTCTATCTTCAAATTGTGCCCCCTTGTTCTTGCACACCTCTTTTTTGAAAGATGCTACCCTCTTGGACTTTGTTGATTCCCTTGAGGTACTTGAAAGTTTCTATCATGTCCTCCCTCTCCTCCTTTCCTTGTGGCTATACATATTAAGCTCCTAGTCTCTCTTCATATGTCTTCTGGTGCAGACCCTGCACCATTTTAGTTGCCTTCCTCTGGACAGCTTCCATCCTATCTATGTCTCCGCGAAGACTGGGTCTCCAGAACTGCACGCAGTACTCCAGAAGGGGTCTGACCAGCTTTCTGTACAGAGGGATAAGAACTTCCTGTTTTCTACTGGTGATGCCTCTCCCTATGCATCCCAGTATCCCCCCAGCCCTCCTTGCTGCCCTCTCACATTGCTTGCCCACCTTTAGGTCATCTGATATGACTACACCCAGGTCCCTTTCCATTTTTGTTGTTGTTAGTATCTCACCCCCCATTGTGTACTCTTCCCCTGGGTTTTTGTTTCCCAGGTGCATTACCTTGCACTTCTTAGCATTGAATCTAAGCTGCCATATATTTGACCATTCCTCTAACCTTGCCAAGTCCTTTTCATCCTTTCCACCCCACCTTGTGCATCAACTCTGTTGCAGATCTTTGTGTCATCTGCAAAGAGACATATTTTCCTTCCAGTCCCTCTGCAATGTCGCTATAAAGACATTGAAGAGGACGTCACTACTGAACCCAAGTGTACCCCACTAGTAACCCCCTTTCTTCAGAGTGGACTCCATTTACTATTATTCTCTGTGTCCTATCCTCCAGCCAATTTTTACCCAGGCTGTCATCTTGGGACCCACTTCCAGGCTAGCTAACTTGTATATTAATCTTTTGTGTGGACTGTGTCAAATGCCTTGCTAAAGTCTAGGTAGGCCATGTCCACAGCCCCTCCTGATCTACTACTTTGGTCACCCAGTCAAAGAAATCTATCAGATTTGTCTGGCATGACCTTCCTGCTGTGAATCCATGCTGCCTTGGGTCCTGTGCCCTCTGGCCTCTAGATACTGACAATTCTTTCCTTCAGAAGTGATTCCATCATTTTCCCATCACTGAGGTTAAACTAACAGGTCTGTAGTTTCCTGCTTCTGCCTTGCTCCCACTTTTGTGAAGGGGAATCACATCTGCCCTCCTCCAGTCCTTGGGTACCACCCCATCCTCCCATGATTACATCAGTTGACTACATTAGAGGAGAAACAAAGGTTGCAAGGGTGGGCAGCACCTGGTCTGTAGCCTTCAGAATGGAGTCAATGAGTCAGTCTGGAATGGAGAATGGAGTCAGTCTTGCAGCTACTCAAACTACTGAATTTCTCATTAAAAACGACCTCCTAAATCCAGCTCAGCATGGCTTCCGTAAGGGACACAGTACTACAACTGCCCTACTTAAGCTTACCTCTGACGTCCTAAAGGCCATGGATTCTGCTCTCCTTACTGGGCCCATCTTTATCGATATGACCAAGGCCTTTGATCTGGTTGATCATGCTCTTCTCATTGCCGCACTCAGATCTCTTGGTTTCTCCTCTAATGTAGTCAACTGGTTTGGTAGCTATCTACCAGACCATACTCAATTCGTAAAATATAACTCTACTTCCTCTGATATGTCTACAATTAACATAGGAGTTCCCTAGGGGTCTATATTAGGCCCACTGCTCTTCTCTATTTTCCTAAACAATATCAACTCTAACCTATCGCAGACTGCCTCCCTGCTGTACGCGGATGGCATTGTCCTGTACACTAGTGCCAAATGCATTGATGACATCAATGAACAACTCTCTCATGATTTTCAACTCATCCAACAGTGGTTGAACTGTCACAAACTTGTCCTAAATGAGTCTAAGACCCAAGCTATGCTATTCAGCTCAAGCTGCAAGATCAAACAAGCCCAACATGATTTTAAAGTTTCCAGCTTAAGTGGTAAATCCATTGGGGTGGTCAGCTCCTTTAAATACTTGGGTGTCACTCTTGATTCCTCACTAACTTTCGACACCTACATCCTACAAACCTGCAAGTCGGTAAATACCAAACTTGGTATTGCCTATCAAAGTAGCTATGCTCTTACCCCCTCAGCTAGACTTGCCATAGCCTGTGGCATTCTTCTTCCCTCACTAAACTATTGAGTTGTCACCTATACCTCTGCAAGCAAATCCAGTCTTCTGGAAATGGGATGTCACCTACAATAACATCTGTCAGTATGCACTCTCCTCCCACTGACTGAAACACCACTGCACCCTCTACTTTGACCATAGATGGCTTCCCCCCATGAGTCTCAGTCTTATGCCTTTGGATCCACAATCAACAGCATTATCAGATCACAAACCTCAATCCTGCAGGTCTCTTTCAAACACAGTCATCCTCTATGACCTTCACTCGGCAGTTTCTGCCCCTGTTGTTGTCCACAGGCACTCTACCTCTAAAGGCGCTGGTGCATTTGCCTGTCTTGCCCCCAACACTGGAACTCCCTACCACTTAACATTCCGCCAGACCCCATCCCATGTTACTTTCAAGAAGGCTACATCGAACCACTCTAGTCCTGTCCTGTAAATGCTCCTGTTACAAACCACCCTAGACCTGCTGACCCCAATCTTCTCAACATCTTTCCTCCTACTCTTAGATGGTTCCTCCTCCATATCTACTGTACACCTCCTTCAACCTATCTTTCTTGTTACAGCTGATCATCTCCTCATTCTCTCTCTCTCTCCCCATAACCTTATTTTCGGACCAACCCTGTCTCTCCTCTGGTAGAATCCATGACTCCTGCTCTTACTATTAAAACTTTGATGCCATTATTTGTCTTATGCTTGCCAATATTTTTGTAACTCCTACTTATTGTTATCCCGGTATTATTGCTTTACTGTCTTCTACTTGTTATTACTGTACCCATGTGTGTTGTCGTTCCACTGTTCTTTACTGTACTCTCCTGGGTCATGCCTGAAAATAGTCATTTCATGGCTAGTGCACCTACCCGGTAAACAAAAAACTAAATAAAAATAAAATAAAATGAGTCTTAAAAAAGATGAGGCAATAGAGTGGGTTGCAGAAGCCAAACTGGAAAAGGTCAAAGAAGGAAAGAAGAAAAGGCATTGATAAAGGCAGAGAGCTGGGTGAACAACCTTTCTGCACATTTGCAAGGGCAGGGAGGAGGTAGATGGGGCAGTAGTTACCTGGAGAGGAGGGGTAACCCCTTAATGAAGGGAGTACTTTAGCATGGTTCTAAGCACCAGGAACATTGCCAAGGTGGAAAGACAAGTTAAGGAGGAGACAGGGAAGAATATGATGGATCAAAGAGGGAAGGAGTTTGGGTTCAGGGCATCTGGGCTATTATTCTTGAGAGAAATAAAGAGAGTAGACCTGAATGTGTATCAGACATGGAGACATGGTGGGAGAATGAGAAGGGAGATGGGGAGGTGGGAAGGAGTTCAAATGAAAGAGTAAGGGCAGTGTTCAAAATGGAAAAACTCACTGAGGGAACCCTACAACTTTGATGTAGGATTGAACATACCTGACAGGGATCTTGGGACATGTTTACTCATTATTTGTTGCATTTTTACACTTTATTTAGTCAGTTTTCTGCATTTTGGGTGGTATATTTTACACAGGAGCAGTCCCTCCCAATTTTGCTCATGGAACTGAGTTATACCTCTAATTTCACTTCTGGAACTGAGTCATCTTGGTTCCCGCCAATTTCTACCACTGAGCAAGGGTTGGGGAGGAGAAAGTGATACCAGGGGAGAGAAATGAGAGAGCATAAGAGGTGAAATACTGATTTAAATTGGAGGTTACAACAGGATGACCAGAGAGACTGGTGAAACCTCAGTCGAGAAGACAGGGATGGAGGACTGGGGTTGATCAAAGACAGCATGAATACAATTCCAGAATTTATAAGCAGTGTCAAAGATATTCTGCAGATTTATGGTAAAATAGAAAGATATCAACTCCCTAATAGCCTTGGTAAGCAGTATCACGAGCTTTCATGGAAGCAATAAGGATCTGTGGCTATCTAAGTGACGTGGAAGTCAGGAACACACAACCTCCACAGTAGGACATAAGTGTCCCTGATGGAAGAGAATATAGCATGAAAAAAGGGAGGGCATCTTCTATGGTGCCTGCACCTGAGGAAACTGCAGAGTGCCCCAGGACATTCAAGCACTATACTTCACTTGACAAGGGCAGTACCTCTTGATGGTACAGGCCTGGCATAAATGGGTCCCTTGGGGAGATTGGGTGGGGGGTGCAACAGCAACTCATTTATACACATAGTACTGAATGGATTACTATAAACCCTGATCCCTTTCTGTTAAACGAATGACACAAGGACACAGGGTACTCACTCTTTATCAGTTACAGAACAAAAATAGTTTATTTACACAGACATGTGCACAGTCTCAGAATTGGAAAACTCTCACAGATGATGTTTAAGGTTAAACAACTTTCCCAGTTGGGCCTCAGGTCATTTTAAGTACTACTTGCCCCAAAGACAACAGGATCATAATAATTCAGAGAGCATATACCAAAATTCAAGTGTTCTTTGCAGCTGCAAGGAAACATAAGAACATAAGAAAAGTGTTGGCAGATGGGGACTGTGTGGTCCATCTAGTCTGCCCCAGGTGGTACCCCCAATTATATGTTTTTCCTAAGTTGCCCATTTTTGTCCCAAGTAAATTTGAATTTCCTTACTGTCTTTGATGCCACCACTTCTAGTAGCAGGCTGTTCCATGATTCTATCACTCTCTGGTGAAAATGTACTTCTAGAGTTGCTTTTAAACTTGCTAGACACAAGTTGTGCCCTGTTGTACACACCACTCTGTTTTCCTGGAAGAGGTTTTCCTTCTGATTTGTGTTAATTCCCTTGATGTACTTAAATGTTTCAATCATGTCCCCTGTTTCTTCTCTGTTCCAGAGAATAAACTCAACTGTTTGAGTCTTGTCTCGTATGGCTCATGATGCAGCCCCTGTACCATCTTTGTGGCCCTTCTCTGCACCGCTCCAGATGGTTGATGTCCTTTTGGGTCAGGCCTCCAAAACTGGACACAGTACTCAAGGTGTGGCCTTACCAAGGATCTGTAGAGTGGCATGATAACATCCTACTTTCTGCTCGTAATATCCCTTCCTATGCATCCGAGGATATCACTTGCCTTCTGTGCTGCTTTTTCACATT
The DNA here is from genome assembly GCA_016271365.2 of Neoceratodus forsteri. Classification (NCBI taxonomy): domain Eukaryota; kingdom Metazoa; phylum Chordata; order Ceratodontiformes; family Ceratodontidae; genus Neoceratodus; species Neoceratodus forsteri. Next base: position 589,378,775 of record CM028132.1, on the reverse strand, counting down.
GTTTTCTACCTTCAACTTGTTGGCAATAATCACACCCAGATCCGATTCCATCTCTGCCTCCTCTAATTGATGCCCTTCTAGTACATACTTTTTTCCTGGGTTCTGCTTCACTAGGTGTATCACCTTACACTTCTAGGTGTTAAATTTTAACTGCCAATTTCTGGACCATTCTTCCAGTTTCCTTAGGTCAGCTTCCATACCTATGCCCCCTCTAGTGTATCCACCCTGTTGCAGAGCTTTGTATCATCTATGAACAGGCAAACCTTCCCCTCCAGTTCATCAGTGATGTCACTGATGAATATGTTGAAGAATACTGGACACAGCACTGATCCCTGTGGAACGCCACTGGTCACACATCTCTCCCTTGATAATGCCCCATTTATCAAAACTCTCTGGGTCCTATTCTGCAGTCAGTTTTTAATCCAGTTTACTATTTTCTGTACAACTCTTGTGTGTTCTAGTTTGTTAGCAAGTCTGCTGTGGGGAACAGTGTCAAAGGCCTTGCTGAAGTCTAGGTACTAGACCCTGGTCCACTGTTCTGGTAACCCAATCAAAGAAATCAATCATGTTTGTTTGGCACGAGCACCCTGCTGTGAAGCAATGCTGTTTGGGGTCGAGTTTCCCAGTTACCTTTAGGTAGTCAACTATTCTCTCCTTTAGTAATGCCTCCATAATTTTTCCCACTATAGAGGTCAGGCTGACTGGGCAGTAGTTTTCTGCCTCTTCTGTGCTTTCACATTTGTGCAAGGACACAACTGTTGCCCTTTTCCATTCTTGAGGTACTTTGCCACTTTCCAGAGATAGATTAAACAGCTCAGCTAGTGGTGCAGCTATTTCTTACCGAAGCTCTTTTAGTATTCTGGTGTGGATACCATCTGGCCCCATGGCTTTATCCACCTTAAGTTTGCTTAGCTTTTCTAAGACCCTCTCTTTCATGAAGGGGCTTGTGTCTGCCCTTCCACTATCTTACTTTGTCTTACTTAGTGTAGGTCCTTTGCTAATATCTTCTATTTTGAAAACTGAGCAGAAGAATTTGTTTGACAACTCTTCTTTGTCTTCATCTTTCTAACAGCTGGTTCTCCTTGTTGCTATTTGGACTATTCCCCTTTAATCTTCATTTTTTCTCTTATGTGTCTATAGAAAGTCCTAACTTTCCTAACCCCTTTGTGCTATTCTTGCCTCTGTTTAGGCTTTTGGCTATCCGAATTGCTTTTCCTGCCTCCTTGAGTTTGTTACTATATTACTCCTGTCTGTTTCTCCTCTTGTTTCCTTGTACTGCTTAAAACCCCTCTTTTTTCCTTGATTTTGGTTGCTACCTCTTCAGAGAACCAGACAGGGTTCTTCCTTCTTTTGGCTTTGCTGATTTGTCCTGTGCATTGCTCAGTGGCTGTATTTAAGGCATTCTTTAAGTTCCCCCAGCAGTTTTCTTCATTCTTCCTGTTACTGGTGTCAAGCATGGTCTTGATCCTGGATTTCATTTAGGGAAAGTTGGAGTTCCTGAAATCAAGTATCTTGATTTTTGTGTGACTTTTACCTTCCTCTTTATTTACTGATACCCAGACTGACCAGTAGTCGCTGGTCCCCAGATTGATACCCACATGAACGTCTGAAATTCTGTTGCTGTTTGTGAGCACCAGGTCCAGAGTTGCTTTATCTCTGGTAGGTGAGTCTACCAGCTGATTTAGACCCCCCGCAGTGTAAACAGGAATTTTCTGCTCTGCTCTGTTGGTGCAGTGTATGAGGTCCAGTCCACATCTGGCAGATTGGGAAGTAGGTTTTTCTGTAGTATATGCTAGCCCTGGCAAAAGAAACACAGGTGAGGGGTACAGACAGTGGGCAAGCATTATGATGCAATACTTGAAGCAACATCCCATTGTGTTAGACAGAAAAGGAAGTGCAAAGAAGAAGGAAACCACTTTGGTTCTCAAATACAGTAGCACAAAGGTCAGAGCCAAAAGGCTGGCCTTCAGGAAATATAAGGGAACACAGCGGGATGAAGATAGGGAGGCATACCAAACTGCCCTAAGGGAAGCAGGGAAGGCAGTAAGGCAGGCAAAGGCCCAAACTGAGGAAACACTAGCATGAACAGTAAAAGAAGGTGACAATACTTTCTACAGATACATTAGTGAAAGGAGAAAGTCCAGAGGGGTATTGCTAAGCTCAAAGGAGAAAAAGGGGCATGTGAGGAGGAGGACCCTGTAAAAGCATCTATCCTAAATAGATACTTTTGCTCAGTATTTACTGAAGAGAAGGTAGGGCAGGGCCCACAGCTCAGCACCACGGACACGGGGGGGAGGGAGGTGAGTACTACTCCCTTCACAAAAGAAAGGGTCCTACAAGAGCTCACTAAGCTCAGGATGGACAAGGCAATGGGACCTGATGGCATACACCCCAGGGTACTTAAGAAGCTAAAGGTGGAACTAGCAGAGCCATTAGCAGAACTGTTTAGTGAGTCTCTGAGCACAGGAGGGGTCCCAGGAGACTGCAGAAGGGCTCGTATGATCCTGATCCACAAGAGTGGTAGCAGGGAGGAGGCAAGGAACTACAGACCAGTCAGTCTTACCTCAGTAGTGGGCAAGATTATGGAGGCATTCCTTAAGGAAAGGATAGTGCAACACCTGGAATCCATAGGGCACAGGATCCAAGACAGCATGGGTTTACAAAGGAAGGTCCTGTCAAACTAATCTCATAGATTTCTTTGACTGGGTAACCAGAGTGAGGGACCAAGGGGGAGCAGTTGATGTCACTTACCTTGACTTCAGCAAAGCTTTCGACACTGTTCCACATAGAAGATTGATAAATAAGCTGGATAGGCTTGGGATGGGTCAGAAGTTGGTCAACTGGGTGGCAAACTGGTTGATGGGCAGAAAACAGAGAGTGGTGGTAAATGGTATACAGTCAGAAGAGATGCAAGTCACAAGTAGGGTACCTCAGGGATCAGTCCTGAGGCCAATCTTCTTCAATATCTTCATTAGTGATATTGCTGATGGACTAGAGGGTAAGGCTTGTCTGTTTGCAGATGACACCAAGATCTGCAACAGAGTAGATGATCCAGATGGGGTGGGCAGAATGAGAAGAGATCTGGATAAACTAGCAAAATGGTCAGAAGAGTGGCAACTGGGATTTAATGCAAAGAAGTACAAGATCATGCACATAGGGAAGAGAAACCCTGAAGCCACCTATAGGCTGGGAGGGGAGTTGCTGGCAGTCACAAAGGAAGAAAAAGACTTGGGCATCATCATCACCGATGACATGAAATCATCCAAGCAGACCTCTAAAGCAGTAGGTAAGACTAGGGGGATGTTAGGGTGTATTAGTAGGGGTATCACAAGCTGTAAGAGGGAGGTAATAATCCCTCTTTACAAGACACTGGTTAGGCCCCATGTGGAGTACTGCATGCAGTACTGGAGGCCACACCTTCACAAGGACATTTACCAAATTGAGGCAGTCCAGAGAAGGGCAACCAAAATGGTGCAGGGACTGCATCAGAAGACATATGAGAGCAGATTAATGGAGCTCAATATCTATACCCTTGAGCAAAGGAGGGAGAGAGATGATATGATCGAAACATTCAAACACCTTAAGGGCATTAACAAGGTGAAAGAGTCTAACATGTTTAAATATAAGAAAAATAGCAGGACAAGAGGACACAGCATGAGATTAGAGGGAGGCCGATTAAGGGGGAATGTGAGGAAATTATTTTTCACAGAAAGAGTGGTGGATGCATGGAACAGCCTACCTCAGGAAGTGGTGGCTATGAATACAGTGCAGGGCTTCAAACAGGCATGGGATAGGCATAAGGGAGCAATACAGATGAGTATGAATAGATAGGCCACTGACAGAGCAAAGGCTGATGGCACATTTATAAGGTAGAAAAAGAAATGGGCATACTGGATGGGCCTTATGTCCTTATCTGCTGTCAAGCTCTATGTTTCTATGTTTTTATGTTTCTATGTTACAAACTCAAAGACAGATACCTGAGATAGTTACTACAGTAATTACATCAGTTACTCCAACATAGCTTCAATAATTCTGAAGGATTGCACCTTTCACTCTATAACCATTAGGTACCCATTTAGGGCATGAAACATGAGGCAGAAATGGTACATGTTGCAACCTTACTCTTTCCTGTGCCTTAATGTCTCTAAATCTCCCAGGCTCCCTGCCGGTCTGCGAGTTTGATGAATGCCACCATTTTGAGATCATTTTTCTTCTGAAACCCTTTGTTCTGGTCCCTGCCAGCTTGGGATCTCCCAGTGAATGCCACTGGGTCACACTACTTAATGTGGAATTGCCAACATGCCCTCACCATCCCCAAACTGTACAGCCCATATTGTACACCCTGAAGAGAGGAGGGAGGGGGACATGATAGAGGCCTGTAAGTATCTCATGCGGGTTAATAAGGTACAGGAGGGAGCTTTTCAGAGGAGAAGGTATGCAAGGACAAGGGCATGCAATGAAGCTGGAATGGGGTAAATTTAAGAGGGATGTGAGGAAGTACTTCTTCACTGAAAAGTGGTGGATGTCTGGAAAAGTCTACCAGTGGAGGTAGTGGGGATGAAAACAGTGGTGGACTTCAAGCATGCATGGGACAGACACAATGGAATCTTGGTAGGGAAGTGGAGTGGGGAGGTAGCCAAAGATCAGGTAGGGTCTACGGTGTCAGTATAGGCAGGGTAAAATGGGCAGACTAGGTGGGCCAAAGTGTCCTTATCTGCCAACAAATTCCGTGTTTCTATGATGCTGAATACCAGCTGGAATTCTGTGTCTGGAGTGTCAGCCAGAAGAGGGCAAGTGCCACCCTAGACTTGGGATCCTGCAGCCATCCCAAGCATTACAAGCCCTCTCTGGCCAGTCACAGTTGGAGATTTAGTGAGGGAACCCTGACTATTCTCTATAGTGTCACGTCACTTCATTCTGACGCTGACCTTTACTTTTTCTTCTGTCTGATATCCATATTTATACGCTTGATGGCATGTCCTCCAAACAGCCCACAGATCTGCACAGGAACAAAGAGCACAGGGTGTACTTTGCAACTTACGAACTACTAGGACACAGGAAATCTCAAAGTTGTAAACAACTAAGGTAATTTTTGTTAAAATCTGAAACACTTGACCCTTTACTTCTCTAGGACAGAACTAGAACTGGCATAGCCTTAGCTGATGAAGGAAACCCCCAAATGCTTGTTAAGGGGGTTACATGTATAATTTATAATATTTGATGCCTATATGGGATATGTAATGAGCTGAAGTGAGATAACCATTTTAACATGGGGTTCTGACCAGTTCAGACTCATCATTGGCTGAAACTTTGTCATATGGTGGTGTACTATTTTACAGATAACCTACCCAGAGAAAAAATGTAGCGGCAAAAGATCAGTATGAAAAGAGACACATCCCCAACAATGAATCACATCACAAACCCCATCCCCTTCCCCACTCCAACACACCCCAATCCACTCCTGAAAGGCAACATTCATCCACAGAAACAAATTGCCTCCAGATGGCCGGTAGAAGATACCATAGTGAAGTGCCTTGCCACAGAAAACCCATTAATACCAAAGTCACTGAAAGGCCAGGTAACCCATTAGTGAAAGGATAAAGATTTTGTGCTGATTTAATATAACTCCCTGCAAGAAAACATTGGTGACCCTTATACAAAGTCTTTTTTTAGATGTTTCAGCTCACCCAGGCAGTTCAGCTTAAAGATATTTCAGACTAATTTAAAAAAATATATATAACTCTTTAGTAAGTGTTGTGGCATTTGACAGCATTTCCATGTGTGCTAAGATATATGGGTACCTCAGTGGTTAAAGGTACTTAATGCTCACAATACACCCTTTGTGTCAATATCTCAGCATGCCTGGACACCCTGCCATGTGCTATTGCTTACATAAATGACACTAGCAGAGTATATATATCCTGTGAGAAAACTTCAGAGTCTAACTTCTGTAGCACTGCAGCCAGAATAAAACTAAGATGAATTACAAGGTGACTACTATATGATGGTGTGAAAATATATTTATGTTTTAATGTTTTAATATGTAATTTTAAAATATTGTAGAGAGCTGCAGTGCAGATTAAGAAAAGTCTTCATTTTAACAAAGTAACATAGACACATAGATATTGTCAGCAGATAAGGACTGCTTGGCCAACCTAGTCTGCCCATTTTCCCTACCTACTGTAACACTGCAGACCTTACTTGATCTCCAGCTTTAGCCCCCCCTCCCTACTTCTAAGGTTCCTTTATGCCTATCCCTTGCATTCTTGAAGCCTGTTACCATTTTTGTCCCCACCCCTCTGCTGGGAGGCTGTTCTAGGCATCCACCACTCTTTCTGTGAAGAAGTACTTCCTCACATTTGTCCTGAGCCCCCACCCCCAGCTTCATAGCATGTCCCCTTGTTCATGAGCATCTTTTCCTCTGAAAAATGCTTCCTGCTTAAACCTTTATTTATACCTGTGAGGTATTTGAAAGTTTCTATTATATTCCCCTCTCACTCTCTTCTCCAGGGTGTACATATTGCGGTCCTTCAGTCTCATAGGGCTTGTGATGCAGACCCTGTACAATGTTTTGGTTGCCCTCCTCTGGACCACCTCTACCCTGTCTATGTTCTTCTGGAGATGTGGTCTTCAGAACTGGACACAGTACTCTAAGTGAGGTCTCACCAGTGATCTATACAGTGGCAACACCACCTCTCCTTCTGCTGGTGATACCCCTCCCTATGTGACCTAGCATCCCACTAGCTCTCACCATTGCCTTATCACACTGTCTGTCCACCTTTAGGTTAACAGATATGATTACCCCAGGTTCCTTACCTGTTTGGTGATGGTTAATACCACTCCTCCATTTTGTACTCTGCCCCTGGGTTTCTGTGCCCCAGGTGCATTATTTTGCACTTCTTCACATTGAAACTTAGCTGCCACAGCCTTGACCACTCCTCTAGCTTTCTTAGATCTCTACTCATTTTTTTCCGCCACCTCTGGAGTGTCTACCCTGTTGCAGTTTTTAGTGTCATCTGCAAAGAGGCATACCTTCCCTCTAGCTCCTCTGCAACATCACTAATAAAGTTGTTAAAGAAGACCAATCCCATTACTGATCCCTGTGGTACCCTGCTGGTCACAAGACCGATCCCATTACTGATCCCTGTGGTACCCTGCTGGTCACAAGACCGATCCCATTACTGATCCCTGTGGTACCCTGCTGGTCACAAGACCGATCCCATTACTGATCCCTGTGGTACCCTGCTGGTCACAAGACCGATCCCATTACTGATCCCTGTGGTACCCTGCTGGTCACAGACCGATCCCATTACTGATCCCTGTGGTACCCTGCTGGTCATAAGACTGATCCCCATTACTGATCCCTGTGGTACCCTGCTGGTCTCAAGACCGATCCCATTACTGATCCCTGTGGTACCTGCTGGTCACAAGACCGATCCCATTACTGATCCCTGTGGTACTCTGCTGGTCACAAGACCGATCCCATTACTGATCCCTGTGGTACCCTGCTGGTCACAAGACCGATCCCATTACTGATCCCTGTGGTACCCTGCTGGTCACCCTTACTTCCTTGGAGTGAACTCCTTTTACCACCACCCTCTGCCTCCTGTCCCCTAACCAATTTCTCACCCAGTTTACCACCTTTGTACCCACTCCCAGACTTTCCAGCTTGTTTGGAGTCTCCTGGAGGAACAATGTCAAAGGCTTTACTGAAATCTTGGTAGGCCACATCCACTGTTCCACCCTGTTCTATTTCCTTGGTCACCCAGTCAAAGAAATCTATCAGATTTGTTTGACATGGTCTCCCCCCAGTAAATTTATGCTGTTTCAGATCTTGTAGGCTGCTGGATTCAAGATATTCCCAAATCCTCTCCTTTAGTAGTGGTCATTCATCAAGGATATCTCCTCCATTCAGCACGCCATTGGGCCACACCTTAGGAAAGGTAAGCCATCGGCATCAGGACACTCAGAAACTTTTGCTAGTTGGGGATCACCCATGATGACATTCAGCATTGGCAACTATGAAATGTTTCTGACTCCACTGCTCTCAGTTCTTTCTTCTACCATCAAATTCTTATCTGACTTGCAGAGAAACAATGCTGTTGTTTGTTTGATATTTATTATTTTCAGTTTAACTCAGTTTGCCTATGTTGTCCCTGTATGCTTCCATTGAAAGAGCCTTTATTTAGGTTACGTACCTGCAGTTACAAGATCTACAAGGACAATGTCCTGTCCTTCAATGTTGGTAGTCCTGGACTGTTTAGTGGTGCCGCTGACTCGCCAGGTTGTAATGGCATTGTTCTCAGTACTGATTTGATGCTCGTTGTTGCTTCCAATGACAATAACTAATATCCTCTCAGCTGGGTCTCCCATTAGTACCATCATTGTCAATGGGCTCTAAAAGCATGCCGTTATCCCTCTAACACAGCCTCTGCCTCCATTGTTGGTTCTGTCCATTGTCCCTGTCATCATTTGGACAACGAGGTGTAATATAATCCTGATTGCCTTAATATGGAGGATGAGGAAAGGGATGATGATGATCCCTATGAAGGGGTTGCCTTCCATCTCCACCCTTTCATCATGCAGGAAGGACTCTGTGGTATATAATCTCAGGTCTCTCCTAAGGATTCCTCATTCTGGGCCTTGGTCAGGCAAATCCAGGTTGTCATGGGCTTTGAGGCTGGAAAGGAAGCCTTCAGTAAAAGAAATTTAATGGAGTTTTTAGAGGTTCCAGCTACACCATCCATTCTAGTGCCTCCTGTATATCCAGCATTAAAAGATGCTACCTTTGCTGCCTGATATAGGCTTCACCATTTGCCTTCAGTGCCTAGAAAGGCTGACAAACAGTAGTCTGCGCCGTCTGTTAAGCCTTATAATGCCACACAACCTGAAACAGATTCAGTGGTTATCATGGCTGGTCACGATTGCACTAGAGCTTCTAGACACATGAGTACTTTGTCTCCTGACAAAGTATCCAGGATGTTGGATGTCATGGACAAAGGAACTTATGCCTCTGCATCCTTGGGCCTAAGAATTGCAAATTACCAGGCATACATAATTAAATATCAAAATGTCCTGTGTAAATCTCCTATATCTCCTAGTCAGGCTTTGCCTGATAGTCCTGTTAAAGCTGAACTGCTTAAAGCTGCTTCAGCTGGTGTGGATACTGGAAAACATCTGTTATGCTCTGTATACATGCCTCTGATGATTCTGCCAGGGCTACTGCCTCCAACATATGACTTCAGAGATATTTCTGGCTCAGATTAGCTGAATTTGCTAGTGATGTACAACAGGCTATGCTGAATGCTTCTTTCAGTGGCTTTAAGCTGTTTTAGAGTGATGTTGCAAGTGCTCTACGTGAGCTTCAGTTCTTAAATCCCTGAGCCCTTACCTGCCAGGGGCATGGCAGAGGCTCATTTTGTAGGCCTGTAGCCTGTAGGGGCTATACTTATCACCAACAGTCTTGTGGTCATGGGAGATGGTCCCTTCCTCATCCTCTCTGCCCTGGTGCCTATACAAAGGCATTCAAAGGTATCAGTCAAGGCAGCACAGCCACCACTGGTACCACTTGACCCTCCACTTCCTCTGCCTCCACTGTTGCCTCTGTGGGTACAAGGGGGGAAGGATTACCCTTCATTAGGGCCCTTAGGGTTTTGATGAGGTTCTTATGTTGGGGATGGTCTTCATGGATCTGACCAAGGCATTTGATCTTATAGATTACTCCTTGTTATGCTTCAAGTTAACAGAGTTGGGTTTCTCCAAGAATGCTATTCTTTGGTTTCAGGATTTTAACAGGACTCAGTTTGTTAGTACAGGTTCCTCTGCTGTCCTCATAGAATCTGGTGTCCCACAGGGTTTGATATTAGGCCCCTCATTATTTTCTCTTTTTGTTAACCAGTTACCTTCCCTCTGTAAATCCTGTGAGTATCTACTTAATGCAGATGATCTGATTCTTTATTCCCAAGCTACACATATTTCTAGTTTGACACCTGCATTACAACTAGAATTCATTGATATCTGTAATTGGTTTAAGGCAAATCTTTGATTCAAAATCTTAAAAAACTAAGTCTATGTTGTTTTGTTCTCTTACTATTTTAAAAGACAATCTAAGTTTAGCCATTCACGATGTGAAAGGCATGCTTACTGAACAAGTCTTTGAATTTAAATACTTTGGTGTTCATCTCTGTTATGTGTAGTATAGCTATTTTAAGAAATGCTAGAGACAGTGCAGCTTTAAGAGAATGTGTACTTCCTGTAAGTGTACCTGTGTTTGGAGCCAGTCTCCTCTTGTATGTGCTGCTGAATGGAAGTAAAAAGAGAAGGCCTAGATTTCAGTGTGGTATGTTTTCTTACTACCAAGACCCTTATGTGTTTAAGGTACTTATTTTCAGCCCCCAAATACAACAAACTTGCGACGATGGATGGTGGACATTTTCATAACTCCAGCATACTGAATTACACCATTTTGTGACTTTCTGCATTGGAGGCAAGCCAGAAATTTGGAACTGTGCAATACCATGGCAACTTCAGCCAGCTTTTAAATGTTTACAGGAACGGACTGGGATACATGGTCCCAACGGTTTGATCAGTGGTTATTACTTAATCCTGCCATACAAGCTGCTAATGATGAGCAACAGGATAAGCTTATTCAGGTTGCTTTTTGTACTTTCTTGGGGAGTGAAACCTTCAAACTTTTATGCAGTCTGTGTGCACCAGACCTGCTGGAGAATTTGTCATATCAAGAGCTAAAGGCTAAATTGAACACACAATACAGTTTAACAACTTTCCCAAGGGCTGAATGTTATAAATTCTACAGTTACTGACAGAAACCAGGTCAGTCATTACAATCGTTTGGCTGAGATCAAACGCTAGCTGTCACGTGTGAGTGGAGCAGGAGCATCTTGAATCTAATCTAGCTGATAAGTTTGTTATGGGTTGAATAATGAACATCATATTCAGCAAATACTTTCTGTAAGTGTCAAGAAGTCTACTGCGGAACTTTTACAGCTGGCACAAATGTATGAGGCTGCAGAAAATGAAGAACACGCTGAGATGGACACTAAAAATGAGATTCAAGTAGCTGCAGTAATCCCCAAATCGAAACAGCTCAAACCTAAGTCTAAGCCACTGTTTTCAAAGAAAACTTCAACCACTCCACCCAAACTGCATGGCCAGTACAAATGTGCATCATGTGGGTCATCTCAGCATAGCAGGGACTAGTGCGAATTCAGAGAAGTTCAGTGTCATGCATGTAAACCTCAAGGACATATTGCTAAGGTTTACAGGAGCAGGAGAACCACGGTAGTAGGTTTGAAGAGCCCACACAGTGTGATGGTTTCTACTGCACCACAAAGGCAGACTAAAGATGTTCTTCCTTTCTATGTGTTACTTCAGTTGCCACATTTGAGGCATCAGTGGCATTAATGGTAGACTGTGCTCTCCAGTTACTTTTATTAACCATCAAACATGGTCTGATCTGGATAAGCTACCATTATCTCCTTGTAATAAGTTGCTGCATGCATTTGAAGGGCAACCAATTCAGCCACTGGGCTTGTTTACCACGTTGAGTACATAGGACTGATTCTCCTGGTACACCTTTCACTTTTCTGGTTTCAAAAAAGGGTGTCAAAATTTTGGGCAGAGATGCCCAGGTTCTTCTAAACATTCATACTGGTCCAGCAGATTTTGGCCTACTTGCTGCTGTCCAGGTACCACAAAGCAGTAATCTGCCCAAGCTTGGAGAGATTTTATACATGTATCCAGAGTTGTGGAAAGGCCTGGAATGTTGTACAACAGCTAAAGCCAAGCTAGTTACAAAGCCTAATGCAGTCCTTAAGTTTTGTAAACCATGAAACTCCCTTTTGCCTTTAAACTGGTTGTTGGGGCAGAATTGGACAGACTGGAAAAAGCCGGCGTGTTGGAAAAGGTTTCAAGTTCAGACTGGGCCACTCCAATTGTGGTGGTTTCTAAACCAGATAGTAAGGTTTGAATATGTGGAGATTTTAAGGTGACACTTAATCCAATACTTAGCACAGATGTATTTCCTTTACCCTTACCTGAGGAACTTTCTCACAGACTGGATGGTGGTGTGGGGTTCTCTAAACTGGGCCTTGCTGATGCATACCTTCAAGTGGAGCTGGATACAGACTCTCAGAAATTGGTAGTGATTAATACACACCAAGGACTGTACAAGTACAAATGGTTATGTTTTGGCCTTAGTTCCACACCTACTATTTTTCAAAAAGTGATTGAGCAAATGGTGGGTGATATACCAGGTGTTGCTTGTTATTTGGATGACCTGTGTCCTGTCTAGTACAGTCCTCGGGTGGTTTAGATCTTTCCTCACGGGAAGAACTCAGAGGGTGGTATCAGGGATTAATTCCTCCGGCCCAGTCTCTCTGTCATGTGGGGTTCCTCAGGGTTCAGTGTTGTCGCCCATGTTGTTCGTAGTGTACATGCTGCCCCTCGGAGACATTGTAAGAAGGTATGGGCTGAGGTTTCACTGCTATGCTGATGATACCCAGCTCTACTTATCTTTTGCACCTGACCAGGATGGAGCTCTCTTGGTATTTAACGACTGCCTCACTGAAATCCAGAACTGGATGAATTCGAGCTGGCTGATGTTGAACTCAGAGAAGACAGAGGTGATGGTTGTGAACCCAGGTCATCAGATAGAGGGATGGAATCTGGTTTGCCCTCAGGACTTTTCCTGGGTGGCTCCCAGCTCCATACCTCTGAATGGGTGCAGAACCTGGGAGCGATCTTTGATGAAGGGCTGACACTGCAATCGCAGGTGTCAGCAGTCATCAAATCATCCTTTATCATCTGAGGAACATTTCAGGATTAAGCACCTAGTTCCGCCCTGTGATCTGCCTACATTGGTCCACTCTTTTGACCTTGTGCCTTGATTATTGCAACTCCCTATATCTAGGGCTATCAGGGTTGATATCCATTGCTTGTACTTGTGCAGAACTCCATGCCCAGTTATTGTGAGTACTCCCATGCAGTCATATTTTTCCCGTGCTCGCGAACTGCACTGGCTGCCAATACAGTGGTGGATCACCTTTAAAGTCGGTCTTCTGACTTATAGCGCCCACACAGACTGGGTCTGACTACTGGAAAGAGCTCCTGGTACCCTACTGCCCTAGGCGAGTGCTCCACTCAGTGGATGAGGGGTTGCTAGAGATTCCAAGGGTTTCTTTAAAATCTTCGGCTTGAGCTTTTATGTACACAGCCCCAACCCTTTGGAATGCTGTACCCCATCCTCTTCGGGAGTGCATGTCCATGGAGGAATTTAAACAGGCTTTCAAGACCCATTTGTGGTTGATGGCTTATCCCTGATGATGATATTTTATTCATTTTATGAATTCAGAATTTATTGTATCTGTGTTTATTTATAGTTTTTATGTGACGTCTGCTGTTAAGGCACCTTGGTTTTAGAAAGGCACGATAAAAATAAATAATAATAATTATTATTATTATTATCATTGTCACGGGCAAGACAGAAGCAGAACATTCACTTAACTTACAAAAGACTTTAGAGAGATTGGAACAGAGTGGATTCAGACTTAGGAGAGAAAAATGGCAGTTTTGTCAACCAAGTGTCATGTATTTAGGTCACACTATTGACAAGAATGGAATTCATCTGAATAATGAAAAGGTGGAAGTCATTGTGCACATGCCTGAACTGCAGATTATTTCAGAGTTGTGCTCATTCTTGGGTGTGGTGCACTACTATGACCGTTTCATACCTGGCTTAGCCACTAAATGTGCTATCCTAAATGAACTATTACATAAGGGTGCTCCGTGGAAGTGGACCAAGGGACACAGTAAGGCAGTTCAAGCCATCAAGCTCTCTCTAACCAGTGTGAATAATTTAACTCATTATAACCCTACCTTACCTATCACATTGGCCTGTGATGCTAGTCCTGTGGGTACAGAGCTGTCCTTTTCCATACAGATCCAGAAGGTGTGGAAAAGCTGATAGCCCATGCTTCATGCAAACTCACTGCAGCTGAAATGAATTATGCCCATATTCAGAGAGAGGCATTATCAATTGTGTTCGAGTCCAGAAATTTCGCCAATACTTGCTAGGTCGCAAGTTTCACCTAAAGGTGGATCACAAGCCACTAGTGACAATTTTCAGTCCAGGAAAAGAAATTCCAGAGACAGCCGCTAGCAGACTTCAGTGATGGGCATTAATTTTGTCTGCTTACAATTTTGAGATTACATACCAACCAACGGACCAGCATGGAAATGCGGATGGCTTGTCGAGTTTATCAATATCCAGAGAAATGGAGTTTGATGTGGGACTTAAAGAGGAGCCATTGGTATGTCAGGTGGGACCAGATAGTTTTCTAGTGCAATTCAAAGATATGGAGGACTCTACTGTTGTGTGTGCAGTGGAGTTACAACAGTTAGATCAGCTTCTAGTACTAACCAAGGACATTGCAAAAGTGACTAGTCAAGATGTAATTTTGAAACAAGTGTATCAGTATACACTTGAGGGTTGGCCACAAGACACTACTTGTTCGGCTGCACTACAACCCTACTATACAAAGAGAGCAGCAGTTGTCCATTGCTGAGGGGTGTCTTCTATGGGGTATATGTGTTATAGTTAGGGATGTAAGTTTGTCATGGATGAGGTTTTAATGACTCATTGTTTGTTCATGAAATCATTAGTAAACAGTAGTAACTGCTGTGACACTGTCATCATTGCTACATTCTGATGACACTAGTGAAAGTCATGGCAGTCCTGAATAAAGATCAAACGTCATGGAATCAATGATGCATGACTGCCATGACAAACTTACATCCCTAGTTATAGTACCCCAATGTTATCACTCAAATGTGTTGACTCTTTTGCATGCAGGCCATCCAGGCATTGCTAAAATAAAATCCTCTGGCCAGACTTAATCGTATGGTGGCCTTCCATCGACAGAGACATATACCACGTTGTGCAAAGATGTGAAGGTTGCACTGTATCGATGGGAAATCCGCAAGAGCTCCAGTTCACCATTGGGAATGACCTGAAAAACCCTGGCAAAGATTGCATGTTGATTTTATGGGACCCCATTTAAATTCCATTTGTTACTCTTAACTGATGCTTATAGTAAATGGCCAGAAATTCATCAAATCTCTTCAACAACTACTGAGAGTACCATCAAAGTGTTGAAACCTATCTTAGCTACCCATGGTTTTCCACAAGTTATTGTCTCGGATAACGGACCACAGTTCACGTCTATTGAATTCCAAACATTTTGCCAACAATGTGGTATCTGCCATATTTTCTCACCTCCCTACCATCCAAGTTCAAATGGTGAAGCAGAACACCTGGTTCAGACTTTTAAAAAGAGTATGGACAAAGCTAATCATACTACACCGATGGCAATGCATATAGCCCTTTTGGACTTTCTTGGATGTATCAAACAACACCATATTGTGTCATGGGAATATCCCCTGCAGAATTGTTTGAACATCAGATTCTAACTCAATTAGATCTTCTTTGCCCTCTAGGTTATAAGTCAGTAACTGAAATGCTTCTTAAGACCAGATCCTTCAAATCCAATGATCTTCTGTGGGTCAGGATGTATGCAGGCCCTAAGAGATGGATAGAAGATGTGGTGGAAAAAAAGTTTGGAAATGCTGTCAATAGTATTCGACTGACTAACCAGAGGAGAGTGAAAACATGTGGACCAATTAAGTACTACAATTGAGACAGAACAAAAAGGGATACCAGAGTCGGGTAGTTATCCAGCATTATTTGTTCCAGAACAAGAGCAGGAAGAGATAGTGGAACCACAGCATTTGAGACGAGATGTGGCTAATGCTAGTCAGATTCCAGTGCAAGAGCCTCAGTTCTACTACGGTCAGGATGTATAAGACTGCTCACCAAAGAGAATGGACTTGTAGAGATATAGCCTAATGACATAGACTAACTAAAAGGGACAAAACTGTAATAACTTTTATTAGTTTCATGATACTTCTGAATTATTGATTTAAGTATTTCCTAGCTAAGTCAGGAGGGATTGTTATGTGGTATAGCTTTAGAAATGCTAGAGTCAGTACAGCTTTAAGAGAATGTGCACTTCCTGTAAGTGTGCCTGTGTTTGAAGCCAGTCTCCTCTTGTATTGCTGCTGAATGGAAGTAAAAAGAGAAGGCCTAGATTTCAGTGTGGTGTGTTTTCTTACAACCAAGACCCTTGTGTGTTTAAGGTACTTATTTTCAGCCACCAAATACAACAATCTCGACCCTTGCTTTACTTTCCAGGCTCAGGTAAAAGTTGTTTGTGGAACTGTTAATCAAAAACTTAGCTTATTATATACATTTAAAAAATGTTTTTCCTTTGATACTAGGCGAGCTATAGCAACAGGGATTCTGCTGCATCATTTTGACTATGTTGGGGATTATATTACAAGTTGTCAGCTAAAGAAACAAATGCACTATTTATATTGTATAATAATATCTGTCATATTGTTTTGGACCTTCCTTTGCGTACTCATCAAGTCTTTTGTGTTCCCAGTTAGAATGGCTATCCCCTAAATCCAGGTTTAGTTATTTTTTGGCTGTT
Source organism: Neoceratodus forsteri (assembly GCA_016271365.2). Taxonomy (NCBI): domain Eukaryota; kingdom Metazoa; phylum Chordata; order Ceratodontiformes; family Ceratodontidae; genus Neoceratodus; species Neoceratodus forsteri. The sequence continues at coordinate 589,362,204 of CM028132.1, read as the reverse complement.
TAATTTTTAAATCCTTACAGTATATTCAAAAATGTTATCGCCTTTTAGCAATTTGGTTACTGTTTGTGATACTGCCTTAAATTTAAGGTTCGTTAAAGGGACCCTTCTTTATGCACCTCCCTTTAAAACTAAAGCTGGGTCTTGCTGCTTTGCTCTTGCTGCCCCTCCATTTTTGAATTCGTTACCTGAGAATTTGAGATCGGACTCCTCCCTTCAAAGTTTTAAGTCTAACTTAAAAAGCTTTTACAAAGAACTTGATGTTTGTACTTGTCTCTTGTAATATTATGTATTGTATTGTTTCATGGTTTATATGTTTTTTTGTGTATTTTTATTTATGTCGGGTTGGACCTGAAAATAGACTCTGCTCCAGTGTCGCTACCCAGTTAACAAAATTAAAAAAATTGTCAGAATGGAGGGAGATCAGGGGATGAGGGTCCTGGAAACAGTGGAACAGGGCCATCCTCTGGAGTTACTGTCCACCCTCCAGTTCATCCTTCACTTCCTTCCGATTGTTCTCTGGGTCACTTATCCCTTCTGAGAGAGGAAGTGATGTCACCATTCACAAGAAGATACTTCCTGGTTCACAAGTGGACAGGAGATATATATCCTGTACTGGACCTAGAGACCTAAACTGCTTCATCGAATACAAAAGTTTCATATTGTCTCTTCAAGTTCTCCTTGGGGATTGGCTCTGTGGCTCTAACATGAAGAATGGTTACCTTCATATCAAGATTTGACCATGCCAGAGGCAGTAACTCCACTTTATGCTGGAGGGCAGCCATTATCAGTTCCAAGTCTTGCTTCGCTTATCCTCAGCACCACAGGTATTTACAAATTGCTTCACAGTTGTGGCAGTAGCACTTCAGAGGGAAGTGCTTTATGTCTTTCCATATCTGGATGACTGGCTCTTGAAGGGCCCCACCAGGGAAATGGTTCAATACACATTGTCCAGAATGAAACAATTGTTCAGGAACTGGGTGTTAATGTGCCAAAATCTGTACTAGTTCCTTTTCAGCACCTCAGATATATTGGTGCGGTGCTAGATACAGCAGTTAGCAGTGCCTTTCTGCCTAAGGACAGGGTGGAGACCTTATTGCCCTGGTTAGATTGATGCACAGAAATTATAATAATAATAATAAATAATAATAATAATAATAATTTTATTTGTAAAGTGCCTTTCAATATATCAAGGCACTGGACATTTTAAAACCATGATTTCAAATACAAATCTACAATTCATATAAATAAAATCATACCATAATAACAACATATATTAAAATCAAAAAATAGTTTCTAATATAACATTCAAGCACCATAAAATTAACTTAATTATCCAGGAAGGCCATTTGCCATAAATAAGTTTTCAGGTCCTTCTTGAATACCTCCACGGAGGTGCACTCACATAACCGCAGGGTAGAGAATTCCAGAGTGGTGCAGCATGAGAAAAAGCTCTGCTGCCTGAAGATTTTAAACTCACTCTTGCAATCTATAACAACCCTCGCCAGCCGAAAGGGATGATCGTACAGGGCAGTAAGGCACCAGAAGTTCTTTCAGATAAGTCGGACCCTGATCATGAAGAACTTCGAAGTCAATAAATGACTTTAAAGGTGATCCGCCACGATAGGGAGCCAGTGCAGTTCGCGCAGCACCGGCGTAATATGACATGACCTACTTGTCCCAGTCAAAACCTGGGCTACAGCGTTCTGCACCAGCTGTAGGTGATGGATTTCAACCCCAGAAAGCCCAAAGTAAAGGGCGTTGCAGTAGTCCAAGCGTGAGGACACAAAGGCGTGAACCAACGTTGGCAAAGAGTCAGACAGAACAAGGCGCCTAACCCTGGCAATATTCCTAAGATGGTAAAAGGAAGTCCTGACAACAGCCGACACTTGAGAATGTAGGGGTCAGCCGACGCCTTAGACAACTCTACACGCATCTGCTCAGAGGTCGGAAGTGACACGCCGACAAGAAAATTCCAGAAGGCGTGCCATCATGAGACCTCTCTATCTGACCACCCAGGTCCACAACCAAAACCTCTGTCTTCTCTGAGTTCAACTTTAACCAACTAGAATACATCCAACCTTGGATTTCATCCAGACAGTTGTTAAACACCGAGAGAGCTCCATCCTGGTCAGGTGCAAAGACAGGTATAGCTGGGTATCATCTACATAGCAGTGAAACCTCAGCCCATGATGTCTTATAATGTCTCCAAGGGGCAGCATATACACTGCAAATTACATGGGTGACAGCATGGAACCCTGAGGCACTCCACACAACAAAGAGGTTGGGCCGGAGGAAAAAATCCCTGACACAACTCTTTGTGATCTCCCAGTGAGGAATGAGGTGAACCATTGTAAAACAGTTCCCGACATTCCACAGATTTGCCTCAGGTGTGCTATCAACACCAGGTGATCCACAGTGTCAAAAGCTGATGAGAGATCAAGGAGAACCAAATGGAACGCCTCTTCTGATCTCTCACCTCAGAAGATCATTAAGCACCAACCAGCACAGTCTCGTGCTGTGCCTTTACGGAAACCAGATTGGAAGGATTCATAGATATTATGGATGGTTAAATGGTCCTCCAATTGGGCTGCCACTACATCTTTCTCTCAATAACCTTCCCAATAAAGGAAAGGTTAGAGATAGGTCTGTAGTTTGAGAAACAGTCTGGGTCCAAGGTAGCTTTCAAGAGAGGTGTCACCACGCCTCTTTCAAGGAGTTAGGAAACTCACCTGACTCCAAGGAGCACCAGACTATTTGCACCAGAACTGGACCGATGATATCAGAACAACCCAAAATTAGGGGAGTCGGTCCAGGGTCCAAACTACAGCTTGTGAGATGCACACTATGGATGATCCTCATAATATCCATAAACTCAGGCTGACAAAAGGAACTCCAAGAGAATTGAGGCACTGTGAACTCACACTGTTCTACAACATCACCCTTAGAGGTTGCCAGACACAAGTCTGCCCTGATGTCAGCCACTTTAGTTGCAAAGTAATGAGCGAGCTCCTCGCACTCTAATTGCAAAAAGGCTTTTTGAACTAGCAGATAGGCTGGGTTGCACAGTCTGTCTACAGTTCGAAACAGCTGAGCCGGTCGATTCTGAGCAACTGCAATCTCCCTGGACCAGAATTCTGCCTTCTTATGGGTGATTGCAGATTGATAGATAGAATAATGATCCATCAATCTAAGGCGGTCAGCTTCAAGGGAGGACTTGCCAACAATGCTCTAACCTTGCCCTGTCTCTGCATCTCCTCAGTGTCCCATCAAACGGGACTTGGGGTGAAGGGATAAGGGCACTCATGAACAGGAGAAATAAGATCCAGGCCAGCCACAATGGCCTCATTATAGGCTGACACCAGCATCTCTGGATTACTGCTCACCAACACGGGGGATGATAGTCAAGGACCGCCGCAAGGGGTTGTGAAGTAATATTCCATACTGGGCGGTACCTGACCATCTCCACATGGGAAGACCTTCTAAGGGGGGCACAAAAATTGAACCTCATGGTGTAGTGGTCAGACCAGGTGACTGGTTCCACCCCCACGTCAGATGCATCAATCCCCAGAAGGAAGACTAAGTCCAAAGAGTGTCCAGATTTATGCATAGCAGTGGAAACTACCTGTGTAAGGCCCAAAGAAAACCTTAATTGGAGGAAGTGATTACCAAATTGTGAGAGTTCATCGTTGACCTAGGCGTTGAAGTCACCCAGAACCATCAATCTGGGCGACTCAAATGACATGTCGACGAGGAAGTCAGCTACTTCCTGTAAGAAGCGTTTCCCATCTCCGGGTGGACGGTAGATGAGAATGATTCTAACACCTACACCTGCTACAACTGTGCACTCGAAGGACTCAGCCTCACCTACTACTACATTCGTGAGGCCCAATTCAGTCTTGAAACAGACTGCAACCCCCCCCCGTGGTCCAATCTCAGGCGGTGTATCACCGAGTACCTGGCTGGAGTCATGGCCTCCACTAAGGGGCCTGAATTTTCATTCAGCCAAGTCTCGGTGATGCAAGCCAGGTCAGCTGAGTCAACAAGATCGGCAATAATGGCGATCTTATTCTTGAAGGACCTGGCATTGCATAACACCGCTTGAGTTGGACAAACCTCAGAGGTTGCCAGGCCCATCTGTCTACTAAATTCAGTAGTGCCCTTGGATATGGGCACCAGCCATGGTAAACCATGGTCTGGATTCCATTTCACCCCAAGGCGCCTTCTGGACTTGATGACCCCGATACGATGGCCCCGCCGTTCATCCTCTCCTGTTCGCATACCCTCACCCTCTTCACTCCCCTATGAATAATCCCTAATGCTCTACAGCACTGGTAGGTGTCGAATTGTAGGGGAGGAGTATAAAAAGGGCAGAGGGCACGAAGAGAAGAGGATGAATAGTGCACCACTGTGGAGACTAAAGGCCAGCACATATCGCTATTTAAACAAAACAATAAACACCAAACACAAAATAATCAATCTTAACAATATAAAATTAATCAAATAATCCCTAAATGTATCCAGCTATAAATAAACAAAATCAAATAAACAAAAAACCCAACCTCACAGAAAAATTTGAATCTGGACTGGACTGAAGACCCACAAATAAAATAAAATAAAGTAAAATAAATAACATAAATAAAAACAAAAAACAAAATAAAATATACCATTAAATAAAATACATATAAATAAATAAATGCAAGGGAAACTCTCACTACCCCTACAACCAAAAATAAAATAAAAGTTAGTTACTCCCCCCTTAGCTCTCTCACAGCCAAGTAGAGAACAGAAGAAAAACAAAAATATATATTAGCACTCTCACTTCAAGATAAACATAATAATAACTCAAAACAAATTAAACTTTAAACAAAAATAAATAACAAGTCTCCTCCCTCCCAGTCCTCTCACAACCCAGGGAGAGGATACAATCCAACTAAAGTAATGGACACACGGTCCTCTCACCACCTTATAATGTCCAAATAAAGAGTCTTCAAGAAACCAGGACAGAGACGGATTGGTCCACGAGATTAAAACAACAAAATATAAGTTATTCTAGAAAGCATCCGAAAATCAATGCGAGAATCCAAACCCTCTCGCTGCTTAGAGAACAAACAAAACATAAATATTCTCACTGCTTGTAGAAGTCAGAGAAATAGTCCAAGTCACCAAAATAAGATAAAAATCAATCGTCTGACTGTATTTGATGTTTGAGGGCACAGGTAACCATCGACTAAATTATTCCTTCCAAGGCAAAATCCACACAGAGAGCCCAAAGGAATTGCCCACGACCACAGACAGGCACAAAAGGAAACCTTTGTACTGGGGCCAAAGCCAAAAAAATCACAGCAACAAAAAGGAATCACCGTCAGGATCCACTTACCAGTAGACTCCCTGGGGAACCAAAGAGAACCCTGAGCCCACCAGCCGACTTCCCAGCCGGTCCACAACTCAGATCCCCAAGCTGCAGCGAAATCCGGCCCCAGACCCCCAGCACAAATTAAGGAGATCACTGTACCAGCAGCAGTTTGGGCTACAGTTCGATAATATCCATGTAGTTCAACATTCGGTTCCTCTGATGGTATTCTCAAATCCACACGCAGCATGAGTCGACTTCCAGCTCTTCTGAAAACCTCATCTGGAATTTCTCTTCCTGAGAGGGATAAAACAGCATGTCCAAACAGAGATAAGTGCTGCCACAGAAAGAAAATGCAAAGCCCTTCCTGCTACTACCTGACTACACAGTCTCCAGGTCAGGTCAGGTAAAACTAAAACTCCCCAAAAGTGGTTGGGTGGGGGAGTTAGCATTATCGAGTCAGATATGGAGTACCCAAGCAACTTTAACAGTTCTCCACACTGTTTTAAAATGAGCAGGCACCTCCATGCAACTCCCTACTTCACAAACTGCCACACTGCAGTCGGAGAGGACCCGGGCTCGCAATACAATTAACAGATTAGAAACACTGAAAACAAAAAAACCACACGTACTCGGCAAAAACCGTAACAGTCCTCTTGTATGCTAGGCTATCTCACTTCTTCCACCCTAACTAATCTATTAACTTAAACAAATAAAATGAATAAAACATAACAGTAAATAAATAAAACTAAAACATAAAATAAATGAATACCAACAAACGCGATTAGTACTGGTACACAGGCTGGCTCAGCTCATCCGCTATCTTGAAAAGGATTATGTGTCTGCTGGAGAGATGCTACATCTCCTAGGACTCATAGTTGTTGTCACAGTGATGAATCCCTTTGCCTGTCTCCATATGCGCATACCACAATGGATTCTGTGGGTGCAATGAAATCATTTGATGGATGAGAGGGACAAATGGTCCTCATCACATCTCTTCTCTGCAGTGTTCTGGTCTGGTGGATGGACTGCCAGCACCTATTGCTGGGCTTCTATTCTTCCTGACTCCAGTGCAGATCTTCACCATGGATGCCCTCAGGTTAAGCTGGGGTGCCCAACTCGTTTCTTCAGACTCAAGGGCCCTGGACAGATCTGGACTTGATCTTCATATCAATGTACTGGAGATGCAAGCTATTCTACTTGATCTCCAGGCATTCCAGGAGCATCTCAGCCACTATCCATTGCTGATTTAGTCAGACAATGTCAGTGTCATGCACTGCATAAACAAGCAAAGGGGCACTCCCTCTTACCCTCTGTGCAGGGAAGCAATGAGAGTGTGGTACTGGGTGACATCTCTTGGCCTTCAGCTTTCAGCCATGTTTTTCCCTAGTGTCCAAAACATCTTGGTAGACAGGTTAAGCTAGTCTCAGTCCATGGTACATAAATGTAACTGTTGCTCTCTATGACAACAACCTCTTCACAAGATGGGGTCATCCAGAGTTGGACCTTTTTGTGTCCCCACACAATTCAAAACTGCTGTGTTTCTGCACACTCACTCCAGGGTCTGGATCTTTTTGGAGAGAAGCATTGCCTCTCTCCTGAAAAGGGAGATTCTCTGATCCCTGTCATTCAGCAGAGCATGCCACCCTAATACTGGTGTCCATTCTCTGGCCTCACCAGATCTGGTTTATACTTTTGCAGCATCTGGCAGTGGAGCCTCCTGTTCAGCTCCCCCTTTGTTGGGGTCTGCTATCGCAGAACAAGACATTCTTGGTCCATTTGGACCTGCAGCGTATGGCTCCTGCAGAAGTAGCAATTGCTGATTTTGGGGTTCTTCCAAGGTGGCTGATGTCTTGCTTGCAGAAAGCCTTCCACGAGACGCCTATTCTTTAAAATGGAAGTGCTTCTCCATATGGTGTGCTTCCTGATTAGAGAACCCATTTTCATGTCCTATCAATACTATACTGGCCTACATTCTGTCGCTGTCAGATTCAGGTCTCTGGTACTCATACATTTAGGTGAACCTGGCAGTCATTTTGGCTTTCCATGCTCCATAGATGGGTGCATGGTGGCACTACTTGAAGTGTCCCGTACATTTCTAAAAGATATTCTACACATGTGTCTCCCAATTCAAAAACTAGTTCTGCCTTGGGATCTGAATTTCATACTTGAGAAATTGACTGGTTCTATTTGATCCTGCCATAACCTGTGAGGTATGTTTCCTTTCTTGGAAAATGCTGTTTTTTGGTCACCATAGCTTCTGCTCATAGAGTTTCTGAGCTTCAGGCTGTAATGCAGGAGCCTCCTTACTTGATTTTCCACAAGGACAGAGTGTCTTTTGTGAACCAATCCATGCGTTCTACCCAATGGTCTCTGATTTCTCATTGAATCAGACCATAAACATTTCCATGTATTATCCTTAGCTTTCTAACAAGGGTAAAGCATTGCACCATACAGTTGATTATATAGAACACTATGGTTCTGTCTTGATTGCACTAAGGACTGCAGAAAGCCCTGTCAGCTCTTTTTCTCATTCGCCTCTGGAAAAGAGGGAACCCTGTGGCTAAACAGTGCTTGTGTGAATGGCTGGCTCATTATATTGAGTTTTGTTATAGGAAGTATGGTAAAGAACTTCCTGGTTTGGCCACTTCTGTTGCTTGCTTTCAGAATGTTTCTGCAGCTGATGTGTGCTGCTGCCACTGGAGCACTCTGCAAACATTCACTAATTACTAAGGTCTAGACATTGTCTCTCGTAGACATGCTGTATTTGGTCTTGTGGTACTGCAAAGCCTTCTGTTGTGATTGCATATCAGGCTATGCCACCTTCCCTAAGTACCTTGTATACTGCTTGGAAATTGTTCCAAAGGTGTGGCACAAAAGAGGAGATATTCTTGGTGAAGATAGAACAGTTACTGTAACAGTAGATCTTTAAGAGAATCTCCTTCATTGGGCCACAGTGCACCCACCCTCCTCCTTCTGAGATATTTGTTGGCAATTTCTCCACTGCCTTGTCTGGAGGTGTCCATGAGTGCCTTATATATATTCTTTCCCAATCCCATGCCTCTCCTTGCATGCCTGGTACTGGTTTGATCTGTTGGTTCCTCACAGTAAGGGGCCCTCTGAGCTTGTCTCCAGTGGGGAACTGAGGAGTAATAGGGCTGCCCACATATTTTATTGGTACTGCACTGCATGTCATTGTGGGTAGCCCCTGGATAGCAAAAGTTTCCAAATGGTCCTAACACCAATCGATGACAGTTCTAAAGGTGTAGCCCAAAGGTGTGGCCCAATGGAGGAAATTCTCTTGAAGATGACACAGTAAGTAACTATTCTTTATTTTTTATTAGAACTCAGTTATCTGCTAATGTTTTCTTGTGCCAAACTGGGGAAAGCATTATTTATTTATTTACTTATTTAGAAGAGATTCACCAGGAAAGCAACATGAACTGTAAACAGCTTATTTCCAGAGGCGCCCTGGGGGTTGAGTTATAGGAGGAGGAAATACAACATTTAGGAGAAAACAGAGTACAGAATCATACACAATACAAGTAAAAACAGGTAGTAGGTGATTAAGAACAACTGCAGTGTACAAAATCATATACATTTCAGTTACAGACCAGGTAATAGAAGCATGAGCATAAGTTAAATCATAGACTTATGGTGATCAGAGCAGCAATTATTTTTATATACATTTCAGTTATAGACCAGGTAAAAGCGTGAACATAAGATAAATACATGCTTAATGTGAGCAGAGCAGCAATTGATTTTGGATATAGCATCCACTCATACCAGGTGATAAACCAGTTTTAATACAATGGGAGAGACTGAATGTAGGCCTTGCTGCTGTAAGTGCTGTAGGCTGGGGAGATAGTAGCCAAGTGCTAGCTGTCTGACCTATAATATATAAAGCTGGGGGTAGGGTGGGTGAGGGAGGTGCAAAGCCAGAGCCTTCTCCCCGGGTGCTGAGAACTCAGCAAGGGGACAAGGAGCTGGCTTAGAAAGATAGAGAAGAAGGGGAGAAGGATATAGGGACAGGAACTATGGGCAGTGTTACTTGGGAGAGTATGGGAAGTATGGGGCAGTTAAGGAAGAATTACAGGTAGACTGGGGGAAAGGAAACCAGTGCCTTCACCCCTTCAGGATGCAGAGAACCTTGCAAGGGAATGTGGAGCTGTCAGAAGAAAGTGGAGTTGGTCAATAGGAGATGGATAGGGAAGCCAGTGCCATCACCCCTTCAGGATGCAGGATATCTTGAAGGGAACACTGTAAATGGTAATTAATCAGGATTCATTATTTTATCTTATAAACTTTTCCCTAAATTCTAGTATGGTCTAGACTATGCTAATTTGGTTAATCTTGCTGTTGTGAGCTCCACTGATATTGTACAATGAAATGGTATTTTATTGTATATACATTTTTATGGGATGTTTATATATTTAATTGATGATATTTCTGTTTGAAGCACCATGCAGTAGCTTTTCAGTGACGACCGGTGACAATGGTGAACACAGTACAATAGATAAATATAATAATAATATATAGAATACAGAGATTTAAAAATGTTGCAAACAATTATTACAGTGGAAAGCCAGTAAGTAACTTAAAACAGATTGGGCATTAAGCATATATAAATAAACAGGATAACTAGTATTATACAATATATACATAGCAGGAACATGAGAGCAGGTGGATTACAAGATACACCTATCAGAGTAACATAAACTAGGCATTAACGACGCTATAAGGGTTATTTAAAGCAATTGCAGAGGAGGGGGTTAGTAGGAAAGAGGTAAGCTCTTTTTTGAAGGAGGATAGTGTGGGGCAGGAGAGTAAGTGAGCGGGGAGGGAATTCCAAGCAGAGGGAGCTGAGGAGGTGAATGGGTGCTTACCCGATAGGTGTTGCATCTTCTGGATTGCTAATAAGGGTAAGAAGTAGATCTAAGCATGTGTGTGTGCTTTTTGTAAGCGATTCCCTTAGGCAAGAGTTAAAGAGCTTAGTAGTTTGAATACAAGGCACAAGGTGTGAAACTGTAACCTTGAGTCATAGGTAGGCCATTGAAGAGAATACAAGGCCTCACAGTGGTGTTTTCTGGAGTCCGTCTCCAAAGGCAAAATGTCCAATCCTACGATACAGTTGACGCACCTGTGCAAGGGAAGAGGATTGGGTGGAGAGCAATAGAGGGGCACCATAGAACAAAATAGGGAGAAGGGATGTTGACGCAATCTTTTTACAGGAGGCGTTGGATAAAAGAGGGCGAGGCAGTATAATAACTCAAGCTTCTGGTTTACCATTTTGGTAAGCTTAGTTGCATGATGCTCCATTGAGAAGGAGGCATCTAAGTGAACCCCAAGGAAAGGGACTTCTAGGCCCAGTGGGCTTACCAGGTCAACAAAATTCAATAAATAAATAAATAATTTAAAAGTACTAACCACCTCTATGGGGTCTCCTGACTGTACTAATCTGGAGCTGTTTGGTAGGTTTGGGGACAGGTTATGGAAAGAATAGCTTTTGTTTTTTTGTATTTAGAATTAGGTGATTGTCAGAGAACCAGGTCTCGAGTGCAATGAAATCAGAGTTAAGGCTTTAGTTAAGCCAGTCTATACTGTTAGATGAGCGTGTAAGATTGCATCATCAGTATATAATCGTATGGCACGACCGCCACAGAAGTTGGGGAGCTTGTTGATAAAAAGTGAGAACAGTATCAGGCCAAGAATAGAACCTTGGGGTACTCCATGTGAGATAGGCCTTGAAGAGGAGAGGAAACCAGATCATTTTACCCTTTGCGATCTTCCAGTGAGGTAGCAATGGAACCATGTGAGTGCAAAGCGATCTAGACAAAATTGATGCAATTTACCAAGGAGAAGGTGGTGGTTGACTAGATTGAAGGCCTTAGTCAAGTCAACGAATACTCCACTGATTAGAAGACCAGTATCACTTGCATTAAGAATGTCTGTCGAGACTTTGACAAGGGCAGTGGTAGTACTATGGCCCTTCCTGAAGCCATGCTGGCAGTCTGTGAGAAGAAGATGTAAGCCTAGGTAAGATTGTAGCTGAATGTGCAAGATCTGCTCCAGGATCTTAGCCAGTGGGCAGAGAATTGAAATAGGCCTATATATTTTCCACAATGTAGGTCCCCCTTATGGAGGGGACCACCACAGCCACTTTCCAAAGACTTGGCACTTCACCAGAGAGGATGGATCTATTTAGAAGCGACCACCGAAAGGCGGTGAGTGCTGCTGCCCTAGTTTGAGAATTCTGGGTTCTAATGTGTCATGGCCAGGGGAGCTCTCTGACTTGAGATTTGATAACAGCTTGAGGACTTCTCCTCTAGTGGCTATTTTTGGGTGGAAATGGGGTTGGGAGCCAAGAGCAGTGTGATGCTGAATAGGGATAGAGAAATCCTAGACTGGTGGCAGGTGAGCTGTGTACCTATCAAGGTCAGAGAGGAACTGATTAATTCCTTCTGCAATGGATGGGGAATCTTGAAGGAGGTGGCCACTGGACTATATAGAGCTTGGACAGTGGGTCAATTTACCTTTGATCAAGGAATTGATATGTTTCCAGAATTCTTTGGGCTTGCTGAGATTCTCAGTCTGAAGTGAGCGGAGATAGATACGTTTAGCACCCTGTATCCTATTTTTACACTTATTTCACAGCAGTCTACAATATAGCTGATCAGAATGAAGGAGGCTGTTTTTGTAGGTTTTCTTGACCTGGAAGGACACTACTTCTTTATTCAGCTGTGAGCTGTGTGAGAAATTCTATATTGCATTTGATATCTGCAACAAACGTGCACTTTTGCTTAATTCTGTGGGAGGTGAAACAAACTATCCTTGGTAATTGCTTTTTATTCACATATTTATTTAGTGTTTAACCAAGAAGGGCTTGCAAACTCTGTTTATCTTGTTAGTAACTTCAGAAGGATTTAAATACTGCATTTGGGTAGATCCTTGAGGTAGCTAGATTGTCTCATTAGGATTTTCTGACAGTTAAACTATTTTAAATAAATTACAGGTGGCTGAGAAGTTGAAAAAGGAGCTTGCAAACTCTGCTTATCTTGGAAGTAACTTCACAAGTGTTTGAATACTGCATTTTGGTTGTCCCTTGGGGGTAGCTGGATTGACTACTAGGATTTTGGGACAGAAACTATTTTTAAATAATTTACTGGTGCGTAGGAGTTTGTGATAGTTAAACTATTTTTAAATAAGTTACTGTGGTTAAGGAGTTGTCATAGCAAAACCTGCAGTGTGAATTGAAGCACAGACAGCCTTAGGTGCAGGACATTGTTTTCAGACCAAAAAGTGTTGTATTGGAACAGGAAGGGCTGCATCATAACCATTGTCAACAAATTGCCCTTGGTGGAGATATCCAGACTAGATCAGATTACTATAAGTTACTGGAGGCTGCAATTTTTAGAGACACAAAGCACATTTTCTTGACCTGGAAGGACACTACTTCTTTATTCAGTGTGAGCTGTGTGAGAAATTTTATATTGCACTTGATATCTGCAACAAACGTGCACTTTTGCTTAATTCTGTGGGAGGTGAAACTAACTACCCTTGGTAATTGCTTTTTATTTACATATTTATTTAGTGTTTAACAAGAAGTGGCTTTCAAACTCTATTTATCTTGTTAGTAACTTCAGAAGGATTTATATACTGCATTTGGTAGATCCTTGGAGGTAGCTAGATTGTCTACTAGGATTTTCTGACAGCTAAACTATTTTTAAATAAATTACAGGTGGCTGAGGAGTTGAAAAAGGAGCTTGCAAACTCTGCTTATCTTGGAAGTAACTTCACAAGTGTTTGAATACTGAATTTTGGTTGTCCCTTGGGGGTAGCTGGATTGACTACTAGGATTTTGGGACAGAAACTATTTTTAAATAATTTACTGGTGCGTAGGAGTTTGTAATAGTTAAACTATTTTTAAATAAGTTACTGTGGTTAAGGAGTTGTCATAGAAAAACCTACAAAATCACACATGCCCCCACAATGCAAAGCATCATGGGCTACATATGCAAATCACCACAGAATGTTATGCTGGTCCAACTTTAAGCAGAATTGCATGGTGCCGAAAGGCCTCTCACACAGTTTGCAAAGGGTGCTAACAGAAGACAAGAAAAACCTGCAGTGTGAAACAGGAAAAGACAGTCTTTCAAGCAACAGAGGGAGGTGGATCTAGGTTTATGTTTGTTTGTTACAATTCTTAACATTTTCAGTGCAGGAAGAGTTTAAAGCACAGCTGACTTATTTTGGAGCTGATAGCTTTCAGAGCACAAACCACCAGGCCTGTTTTGGGGCTGGGGAGGTTTACCTTTGTCTGACTTGGATGTGTGGATTTTTCTCTGTTTGAGTAGCAGGGTATTTTCTCTGTCAAATTGTTGTGTAGGGCATCTTGCTGACAGGAAGGCACTCATCGCAGTGGTGGGTCAGAGCTTTTAGCTGATTGTTTTGTGAGGGCACAGTTTAGGCCCAACCCTTTCCCACCCCTCACCTCACCCACCCTGAAATAGTTCCTTTATACCTGGGGTTCTGACAATCATTTCCTCAAGAGTGCAAGGTGCATATCACTGTCATATCCTCTCTAGCACACTGCACTGACAATATAAGCATACATTGTATAATATATATATCTATATATATATAGTTCTATATTACAAACCAATCACACACACACACAAAAAAAGTGGGAGTAGTGCAATGTAATGGCTGTGGGGCAGCAGTCTTCCTGGAGTCTTTCTGGAGGCTGAGATGCTGCCCTATTTGCAGACAACTCTCTGCCCTGAGGAGGAAGTCGCCCGTCTTCAGGCCATACTGGACAGTAGTAAGGGGACCTTCCCCCAGGCCACACTGGATGGTAGGAAGGAAACCTCCCCCATCCAGGGAGCACCAGAGCCACCACCACTACCTCAGAGGTTATGAAGAAAGCACAGCAGTTGGACCACAGTGGGCTCAGGGAGGGTGAGGATGGTGGAACAGAGGCACACCCAGTCAGTTGTTCCACACCACAATCCATACACCATTCTGGGGGAGCATAGCTCCCCTATGGATGCACCCACAGAGGAGACTAAGGAGGCTGAGGACAACTGTCACAAGGGAGGCCCACAGGAAGGAGGCAGAGGACACCACAAGGAAAGGAAGCAGCTCCTGGTGGGGGACTCAATTATTAGGGGGATAGAACTGGGGAGCAGGAAAACTGAAGTAAGGTGCCTGCCTGGTGCCATGGCTTGAAGAGGAGCACATAGCTGATGATCTATTGGGACTGGGGTTCCACCTGAGGACACCAGCCTATACTGGCAGGATGGTCTGCATCTGTCCAGGAAGGAACAAGTCTTTGAGCAATCGGTTTAAATGCTTCATTGGCAAGCTTTTAAACTAGTCAAGGGGGGAGGCACTGATAAGCAGCAGGAAAATCCCAGCCTCTCCCTACAAAACAGGGTACTAAATGAGAAAAAGACCGAGGTAGAAAGGTCAGTGGGGGATGCTGCAACAGAAGGTAAAGCCATCAAAAAATGGAGAGCAATGAGTACCAATGCCCGTAGTCTGAGTAACAAGCTTCCTGAATTAGTGGCCTTGATGGAGGAGGAACATCTGGATATCGTGGCAGTCACAGAAACATGGTACACACAAAACCATGACTGGGACATAAACATACCAGGATACACTATCTACAGGAGGGACAGGGAGGGTAAAAGAGGAGGAGGAGTAGCTCTTTACATAAGGGAAGGAATCAAAGCAACAGAACAAAAGGGAAAACAGAGGAGAGAAGAAGCACTGTGGGTAAATTTGGAGACCGGCAATGGCACCACCATCAGCACAGGGTTGTATACAGATCTCTTCTCAGGGGAGGAAATGGACAAGGAAATGATAGAAAGTATACTTAGAATGGCAGAAAAGGGAGATATTGCTGATGGGTGATCTGAATATGCCAGATGTTAACTGGAGTGCAGTTGCAGCAGCCACTTCTAAGAGTGGGGTTATTCTAGATGCCCACAGGGGCATGCCTTAGACAACTAGTATTGGAGCCCACCTGAGAGGAGCAATCTTAGACCTGGTTCTCTCAAATGGAGATGAAGAGAGGATCACAGATGTAGAAGTGGGTAGCCATCTGGGAACTAGCGACCATCGAACAGTATGGTTCACAATAAACACAGCAATAGAGTCAAGCTTACAAAAGGCAAAAGTACTGGACTTTAGGAGGGCTGACTTTGCTAAATGGGTGAGTGCCTAAGGAATGCACTAGAAAATGGGCAGGAAGGAGGGTGGAAGAACAATGGGGAATAATAAAACTGCCATCACAGAGGTAACAAGCCTTTGTGTGAAGCAAATAAACAAAACGAAACGATGTAAGAAACCACTATGGTTCTCAAAGGAGGTGGCAGTGAAGGTTCAAAAGAAAAGAAAGCATTCAAGTAAAATTCTCAATGGAAAGTGAAAAATAAAAGGAAAAAAAAAGCATTCAGGAAGTACAAGGAATCACAGAAGGAGCAGGACAGAGAACTGTATCAGTTAAAGCAAAGGAAGCTGGGAAGGCAGTCAGAACAGCAAAGGCCCAAACCGAGGAAAAGATAGCCAACTCAGTTAAGAAGGGGATAAAACCTTTTATAGGTACATCAGGGAGCAAAGGAAGACCAAGGAGGGATAGTGAGGCTTAATAAAGGGAGGGAGGGTGGGCAGAGGGTGACTGTGAAAAGGCAGAGATACTAAACAAATATTTTTGCTCAGTATTTACAAAGGAAGAGGGGAGGTACCTAAAACAAACAGTAGAAACACTCTGGATACAGAAGTTGATACCAGCCCATTTACAGAAGAAAGGGTTCTGAAAGAACTCTTAAAACTGAAGGTGGACAAAGCAATGGGGCCTGATGGGATTCATCCCAGAATTCTAAAAGAACTAAGGGTAGAACTAGTGACACCACTGACTACCCTCTTTAACTCATTCCTTCCTGATGACGCCATATGGCTATTCCCTAAATCATGTTGTCGGTGTCTGATGCGCAATTACGTCTCTATATCTCTCTTGTGCAGCTCAAGCATTTGTTTAAATTTGATGAATTGAGTTGTACCAGCTAATAGGGGACATTGTACCCTTATTGATTTTTACCTAATATAATATGTGTTCCCATTGGCTATTTTTTGAGAAAACAAGTTTTAATACATAAATAAATAAATTTACTATTTTTTGCATGTGCTTGAAAAATGTATTATGTCTATTCTGCCATTAGTTTGTATCGTAATGAACAAATCATCTTGTTTTAGTGTAACATGTTAAGCTGATCAGGTTTACACTATAATTAATTTCATAACTTATTTATTTATTTTTTTATTCGAGCAATCCGATTGGCCGTCACCACTTTGGTGTATTTTTTTGTCTTTGGGGTATTTTCTACAATAACATGTTGTCACTGATATCATGATTGTTATAACTATTAGTCCATTTATACCACTAAGTGAGCTGAATATTTCTGTATTTAAAATCAGAGCTCTGTGATTGGTCAGATTTTCTGACATCATCAATTCGAATTTAACTGGTATAAAGGGATTGTCTTAGATGAGCTCAATCCTCTGATGAAGCCTTAGTTGTTGAAGCACCAGGGAACCTGCACGAGATCTTTTGTTGTGCCTTCCACTATTCTTCTAATGTGTGTGCCTGAAGCGTTAGACCAAATCCTTATTTAGCATTGAAGCAAGGACTCGTATTTTTTTTACAACTGTCCACTGGAGGAAAGTGGCTCTCTGGGCTCTGGAGTATACAGATTGATTTTTTTTGATGTTTCCAGTTAGGGTGACAGCCTCACCTGCACCTGCCCTAGCTCTGTAGTGCAGCACCATTTGGTCATATTGATCCTCACTGTTGCCATGCTTGCTCTATGCTTATTGTGTACATGTCACATTTCCATTAACCAGTCAGAGCACACACTGGTGCAGGAATAGCATGGTGACTAGAAACTTAGTTTCAAGATGGAGGTGCTTTTATCCTAAAATACTACTTCATTTCGTGCCAAAACCCCGATTTGTAATCTGTATTTACTTTATTTGTTTTTATTTTTATTTATGATAAACGTTTTCATAGTTGTTACTTTGTTCATTTTGGGATATTTTCTGGACATTCTGTGTGATCACATCTTATGGATCCGCTGGCATTCCTGATAGAGAGAGTGTTTTTGTGCATGTACTATGAGGTCAAGCATGAATTGTGTAACCTTTTGTTACTTTTTAAAGAGTTTTATGTTCGATTATGGCTATATTAAATCTATGTGGCATGTTGTTCTCGCGCATGGATGATAGAGGTTAGGGTCAGTAGCATGTTTGTCTCATGCTCTGCACTTGAGTTTCTCTCCTAATACGCAGTTGCTGATTGTTTAAAATGAAAAATAATGGTGTTTGCCTTCAACTTATCTGGCATCAGTCCAACCCTCAATCTCTGATGCATTGTAAAAGCCAAATTAGTTTTGAATCCTCCACAGTCACTGGTGTTGTCCATCGACTCATATGATGTCAGTCCAGACTCAACCTCAGTGCACTGTAAAGTGTCTCTTCAGGGTTAAAATCCCTCCACAGCCACTTGTAAGATCTAGCCTCACCATGCATCAATCGAGCCCCAAACTGTAGTAAACAGTGGAGTGCATTTCAGGTTCAGATCTTCCTAAACTGATGGTGTTGTCCATCAACTACTATGCATCAGTCCAGACCAATCCCATAATGCACTGTGAAGTGTATTTCATGTTCAAAACCCTCCACATCCACTGGTGTAGTCCATCAGTTCAGCCCCAATCTGTGATGCACTGTAAAGTATTCTTCAGGTTCAACCTTCACAGCCACTTGTGAAGATCTGTCTCTTATCATGTGTCATTCGAGCCCAAACAGTAGTGAACACCAAAGTGCATTTCAGGATCAGATCCTTCCACAGCTGATGGTGTGTCCATCGACTTATCATGTATCAGTCCAGACCAATCCCATAATGCACTTTGATGTTCAAAACCCTCCACATCCACTGGTGTAGCCCATCAATTCTTATGACATCAGTTCAGCCCCAATCTCTGATGCACTGTAAAGTATTCTTCAGGCTCAAATCCTCCAAAGCCACTTGTAAAATCTCATACCAACCCTCCACAGCCACTTGTAAAATTATCTCCTGTCATGCATCCATCGAGCTCCAAACTGTAGTGAACAGTGAAGTGCATTTCTGGTTCAGATCCTCCACAGCCAATGGTGTGTGTCCATTGACTGAGCTGGTGACAGTCCAGCCCAACCTCTACTGCACTGTAAAGTGCTGTCTCAGGTTCATATCCCACCAGAGTCACTGATTTAGTCCATCTGTTCATCAGTCTTCAGTCCAACCTTATCTTTGACAACTGGTAGCGTGCATTACTGATATGGATCCTCCTCAGTCACCATGGTAGTCCATAGTCACATCAAGATCATTCCAACACTACCTCAGATGCACTGTAATGTTCTATTCAAGTTCGAATCACTCCACAACCACTTTAGTCCTTTGTGCTCATAATGCTTCAGACCATCCCTCACCTCTGATGCACTGTGATGTGATCAGTGCCAGTGTATGATGTATACAGTCCATTCAAATGAAACATAGCACACAGTACACATGTGCGACCAATGAGCAACACTCCATGGTGCAGGCACACCCATACTCCTTCCCCCCACACACACTGCGCCATACTGAATGTTGCAACATATCACATGTGTATGCAGGCAAACCATGTGACACAGCACATAGTATACACACCTTTACAGGTGACCATGTCATCACCTCTGTATGCGTATTCTGTCGCTTGCATGGCATATGAACACCATTACCAGGTGCAGGCAGTCCCACCTGCTTCCCTACAACTGAGTATACCCAAGGACAGGTGCCAATTCATGATGCAAAATGACTGCAGTGCCTATGAGCATCATTCCTTGGTACAGCATTACACCCTCTCTCTTCCCCATGACACAGTGGCGTTCCAAATTACCAGTGCCTTTTCAGTACTTTCCATCATCCTATACGATACCCATAATGTATCTACGGTGTCTGTTAGCACCATTATTAGATGACATACCCTCTCATTTCCCTAGAACTATGAAATGGATCTGAGCCTGTATTATGAATGCAGGACCCCACCACTGTCCACTAACACACAGTGCTTCCTCACAGCCATTCCCTCACCTTAAACCATCTCCAATACAACCCCCAAAATAAACTATGCCAGAAATTAAATAATACACTTGATTTATGTAATATGATGTTTTACCAGACCTAACCAGGGCTTTGGAAGAAGAGGACGAAGAGGGCCTGGAGGTCTTGGCCTGTGAGGAGGAAGAGGAGCCTGAAGGTTTTTCACCGCAGCGGAGGGAGTCTGAGAACGGGCCCGGATGGCGAAAGTCGGACCGGAGCCGAACTACGGAATCGGAGGCCCTAGACGGGACTTGATGGAGCCTTCCCGTGCTTCTCAGAATGTTCTGGGCTTCTCAGCAGAACTCCCCTTGAGGTGTCCATGGCCTTAACTTTCTCCTCGAGCAGGAACGCCTGCAGAGCCTTCTGATGCACGGATCCGGGTCCAGCTGTTGAACCCTTTGGCAGAAAATACAGTACCGGTGTCGTGGTCTGGGCCTAGGCACCGGATGGCAGGGCCGTAATGTGGATCCTTGAACGGGATTTGCTTCCCACAGGCGCACTTCGAGGATGCCTTCAACAGAGGTTGGAGAGACATCAGACAGCAACTGAGCCGAAAATGAACCCCTACATGAAAGAACTTAACCATAATGTCACAAGACTAGAAACGAGCCGAAGGGTTGAGACATGCAAGTCGACGTAAGCGGAAAAGAACTGGGAGTCTGGCGGACCGCCTCTTATGTACTACGCCTGACGCCGGAGGCGGTCCCCGCTGTAGCTAGCTGAAGACCTGGGGTCCTGCCGCCTGCTGGCTTCAGTCCTAATGGTGTTACCTGCTGCAAGAGCTGTATCTCGAAGTAAGATCTTCGGATTGAGGCAGAGGACAACCTTGTCCTTGTGAAAGACCAAATAGGGAGACTCCACTGAAAGTGCCTGGAGCTCACTGATCATTCAGGCAGAGGTGACAGCCAGCAGGAAGCCGGTCTTCCACGACAGGTGTGACATTTTATACCCGTGCACAGGTTTTGAATGGCTTGCCCTTGAACATCGCCACCATCAGCAACAAGCCCCAAGGTGGTGCTGGTTCACACACCGGTGGGGAAATGTGGCCAATGCCCTTGAAGTGCCCGATCACCTTTTGATGTTCCACCGTTATCACACCAGCCTCTGCCTGGTATGCAGAGTTGGCTGCCAGGTGCACCCTGAGGGTTGTCAACCGAAGCACCAGCTGAGAGAGAGAGAGAGAGAGACCACAGGTAATTCAGGATGGTAGCCACCAGGCAAGAAAAGGGGACAAAGCTTCTTGCCCTGGCACCACATGGAAACCATTTTCCACTTAAAGGCATGGCATCTTCGCATTAACTCCTTTTGAGAGGCCTCACCCGCATGGAGGACCTTGTCAGAATGATCCAAAGCCTGGAAATTTAGCCCTGCAGAACCAGGCTGTCAGGTGCAGGGATCAAACGTTCGGGTGACAAAAAAGGGTTGCAAGTGTGGGCGGAGAGGCAACCTCCACGGGGACCTGCGGCTGAGGCGATCGGGGTACCAGAACTGGCGAGGCCAGTCTGGTGCCACCAGGATCATCTGTACCTTGTCCCTCCGTGCCTTGAGTAACCCCTTGTGAATCAGGGGAAGGGAGAGATGGCATACAGGAGACCTTTTGACCAGGGTGTCGCAAATACATCCACCAGTGTCCCACACAGGGGTGTGTGTGTGTGTGTGTGTGTGCAAACTGCCTCAGTTTCGCATTCTTCTTGGAGGCAAAAATGTCGATCAGAGGAGAGCCCCAGAGGGAGAAAAGATGATCGACCACCTCCTGATGAAGGGACCACCAGTGGGCTGTCTTGCTCATTCGGCTGAGGGCATCTGCCAGCTGGTTGGATGTGCCAGCCACATGGATCACTAGACGGTTGGCATCCAGGCTGTGGACGAGGGTCCAAGTGCTCAGGGCTTCCCAGCACAAAGGAAGGGAGTGTGTCCTGTCCTGCTTGTTGAGGCAATACATGATGGCTGTGTTGTTCGTCTGGACCTGGACCATGTGACCCTGAACTACATGAGTGAAGGCAGTCCAAGCTACACACACTGCCCAGAGCTCCAGCAGGTTAATGCGACAGCGGGACATCTCGGGGGTCCAAAGCTCGTGGTGCCCCCAAGTAGGCTCCCCACCCTGAAAGACAGGCATCGGTGGTGAGGGTGACCATCGACTCTGGCCAGCCAAATGGAACCCCTTCCTGCATATGGGCCGGGACCAGCTACAACTGGATGGCATCCCACATCAGCAGAGTTACCCTGACCAGGCAGTCCTTGTGACTGAAGCGTTGAGACCACTGGCGAGCCAGTTCCCACTGCAGGGTGCGCATTTGCCAGTGGGCCCAGCGGACCATGCTGGTGCAAGCTGCCATGTACCCCAAGAGTCGCAGGAAGTCCCAAGCAGGGTGCAAGAGCCAACCCACAATGAGCAGGCAAAGGTGGTAAGGTCCTCCACCCTGTCTGCCGGGAGGCAGGTCCTAGCTCAAACAGAGTCTAACTCCACCCCGATGAAGTGGATCACCTGAGATGGGGTGAGTTCTGACTTGGCGAGTTGACCAGGAGGCCCAGGGTTGAGCAGGTCTGGAGGGCCAGATCCCTGGACCGCTCCACCTCTGCTTCGGAGGAACCTGCAATCAGCCAGTCATCCAAATAGGGTAAATCCAGACACCTTGGCGCTGTAGAAAGGCTTCTACCACTGCCATGCATTTGATGTAGACTCTGAGGGACGAGGAGAGGGCGAAAGGCAAGGCCTGGAAATCGAAAACAGTCCTTTCTAAACAGAAATGCTGGTTGGACAGACAGATAGGGATGTGGATAAATGCATCCTGAAGGTCCAGGAAGCAGAACCACATGTCCTGCTCTAGGGGCAGAATGACTTGTTTTAGAGTGACCATTCGAAATTTGCACAGCCTTAGATACTTGTTGAGATCGTGAAGATCTAGCATGGGGCACCAATTCCCTCCCCCCTTTATGGAACCAGAAAGTATCTGGAAACGAACCCTGGACTGGCACTGGGGGCCAGGACACGGGACACAGCATCCTTTTGCAAGAGCTGAGCAATGTCCTCTCAAAGGGCGGACTACATGTCCACGACGACCTCCAGTGGGTCATGGGCTCAGCTGGGTAGGAGATTGTCGAATTCCAGAGGTAATTCCCGACGTATCACTTCGAGTAGCCATTGGTCTGAGGCGAAATGGGACCAAGCTAAGTGTCTGAGCCAGCCCCCCATGGGAGGTTCTGGGTGAGGCTGGATGGGTGGGAGGTGGACACCCCTCCGGCCCGTCACAGGGCAGGTTTAGAGGCGGCACGGGGCCTAGCAGTTTGGGAGGGTCCCAAACCCTGGCCTCTGGCTCGCCTGGCACCAGCCTGGGCTGGCTTCGGCATAGAACACCAGGCCTGGTGATGTCCCTGCTGGGGCTACGTGGGTGGGCCGAGAGCGGAATGGGCCTGAAACTGAAAGGGTTCTTCCACTGTTTCTCCCACAGTGGCACTGGACTTGTCAATGCCGCGATGCCCATCAACACCAGGGCCGAAAAGATCAGTACCCAAGAAAGAACATCCATCAATTTGTCCCGAGTGTCAGTAGTAAAGTCAACAATCTCAGCCACGCCAAGAAGCGTCATGGCCACCGCCAGGCCAAGGACCTGGCACAGGAATCGCCAATGCCCAAGGCTGTCTGAAGCTGCTGTTTGGCCTGCTTGACCATGATCCCAGACCATTTTTACCTGCTGAAGATCAGCAGGAAGGCAGGAATAACCTGGTCCAAGCTGCCCAGAAGGGTATGGGAGAAGGAACCATCATAACCACAGCAATGGCCTGCCAAAGACCCAAGGACAAGGCAGCACAACTTTCTTTCCCCATGGTCAACCTTCATGGACTCCTTATCGGTGAGGGTGGGGTGTGTGTGTGGGTTATCAACATCCACGACGTTGCCCGAGCACCTAAAGATGGAATCCGCAACCAGGCCTTCGGTCGAAGAGTGGTCGGAGGACTCCAACAGTGACCCGGTAGGGACTGCATACCTTGTGGACCATGCAGGCCCAGGGCGGTGGTCAAGAGGCCGGGCACTGCCAGAGCTCCAAGTCCAGACCCAAGACAGCAACCACCAAAGGGAAGGTGACCCCAAGAGTCATCCCATTCCAGAATCTCTGTGAGGGGATACCTGGACAGTTTGTGAACAGGTTCCAGTGGGATACCCGTAGAGTCAGAGATTAGCCGGAGTAAAGCCCCAAAAGAAGAGGAACCAGGCTCAGATGCAACTTCCCCACTAGACTCCCTGTTAAACCAGAAGGGTACAGGAGGAGTGCATGGAGGATTCCTCTGAGTCTGCGTGTTCCTTGAACACTGCCAACTCTGTGTCCCCAACCACATGACGAGGCTCATCTGTGCGGGAAATCTACACCGAGAATCTCCCCGGAAGGCTCGTGGCCGGGTACGCCTACTTTGTAGGGTCCCCTTCTTAGGCTGCGGATGTGGTGGCTTCACCTGAATGGGTGGAGATGTCAGGGGAACCGGCATCGGCTGACGGGTTGGCGCCTAGGAAAATGTTGGGATGTACTGTGGGTCATGGCCTTGGCCGATGATCCACTGCTGCCACATGAGCTCCTCGCATCCATGCCACAGTTTACAGCGGAGCTGTTCCTCACCTGAAGATGAGGAGAAAGACAGTATCTGTGGCATCTCTAGACCGAATGCCAAAAGTGAGATCGCTGAACTGTCCAGGAGTCCCGAGATCTTGATCTGCAAGAAGACTGGTACCCGGACCTCGACTGAATTGTTAGTCGACAGACAGGAGCAGGCATAGGACGCCATGGAGCCCCAGAGCATAAGGCTCCCGGGGGACTACCACATCAGAGGAATGAACTGGCCCCTCGAGTGACGGTAGTCCAGAACCAAAGTTCTTGATAAGGAGTCCCCTACTTTGTCCTGTGACAACGGTTCAACTAGGTCAGCCGCCGACAAGCCCAATGGGGTTCCCACTGGGCCAGTGACCTGGATGTGACAAGTGTCAGTGGAAGTCCAACTCTTGATGGTAAACGAGCCTGCAGAAGTACAGGAATGAGAGGAATGGGACTTCTGTTCCCACGACCTCAGTGGGACTTCTTTAACTTACCCCACTTGGAATCTCAGTCCTCTCCGAGTAGGAAGGGACTTAACACTACAGCCCAGAACTCCCATGAAGGGGCACTCAAGCCCGCAGGACCATGACAGGCGTCAATGCTGAAGCGGCCTGAGCTGCTGCTTGTTCAATGCAGAGAGTTGAGACGGAGCCCATGGCTGCAAACACCAACTTGCGTATGTCTTTGGATTTGATGGGAGTGTGAGTCACATTTGTCCAGGAGGCTAACACAAGTTGGGCATAACAGTCCTCCAAACCAGAGGGCCTGGCACATTACTACAAGCCTGTGGATCATGCTCAAGCCCTAGGCAGAAAATACACGTGGTGTGTGGACTGGTCAAATCTTCCGGTCGCATTCAGAAGCACCATTTGAAGCCGGAAAGGCTTTAGGCAACATCATGTTCCATATTTTGGGAATGGCGTTGAAATAACTTGGGAGTCTTCAACCCCAGCACAACATCACTAGGCACAGTCTTACCTGGGGTCTCACATTAAGGTTCCTTACTTGCATGTTTGACCTCCAATAGGCAAGGCCACTGATTTACGGTGATTAAAACAATTAAATTCCGTTTTCAAGACTTAAGATTCCGGAATTTCACCGGTGATTGTTACTCTAATTTCCGGATTTTACCGGGATTCTGTTATCATTTTTTAGTATGTGCATAAATAATCAGAATTAAAGAAGGCTTCATATACAGAGCATTAAATAAAGCAAACTGAAAATAGTACAGGAAGAAATTAAAAGAAAACACACTTTTTATAGATTTACTGATTTGATAGAAAATGCCAGATTCCATGAAATCTTCATTTTAACCGGTTTTCAGGCAGCCCTAATTCCGAGATTTTACCGGATTTTCCAGTAAAAACCGAAAAACAGTGGCCTTGCCAATAGGTAACATCCTAGGATCAAAGGCAACAAAGGAATATCCTGCTCAGTCAGGGGGCCCTCCTCAAACTGAGCCCATGAAAAATCTTCCTCAGACTCTTTATCCAAACTCTCCGGCAGGAACCTCTCAAGTACTGGGCACTGGTACTCCGCATCTCTGCGTAGTTGGTTTGCCTCCAGCCATTGCTCACTCATCCAGTGGATCATCCTCATTAGGGTCTCCACCTCCTGGGTGTTGTCTCTCCCAATTCCAGTCTGCCTCAAACTGCATCTCTTCGTCATCTTCAGGCTTGGCCTTCCTTCGAGCTTCCAGGTCTAGTCCAGGCAGCAGCTTCTCTCCCAGTCTATCAGCCATGGTTCTGGTCAGAACTCCACAGACTTTCTTCTCCGGGTTCTCCTCTGGCAACTCCTGGTGCATCGGTCCTCCTGGGATATCTGGACGATATCCACCGAAAAATGTCCTTCGGCCAGTCCAGACGCTTCCAGCAAGTTAACCCACTTCTAAAACCAATTCTGTGGAGGAGTTGTAGGATAACAGATGGCCCAGACACCAAACTTCAAGTTCAACACACAATCTCTGTGTGATGTTTATTCAAAATGCAGGACATAATCTTCAGCAATGGCATATCCCTTCTTCAGTACATCAGTTTGTAGCAACAGACTATGTAAGTCTTTCCTCTACACTCATTTCACTTCATTTTATTAAATGGGTTAGACCATTGAGTAAGACTCATTTAAAATGGTGACCCTTGGTTATACAAAAATAAAGTTACAACAATTACAATAAACACAAACATATAATATATAACACACCAAATACATACAATTACATACAATAATGATATTACTATAACCAGTTAACTACAGCAAGCCTTTGTTTGAGCAAAAATTGAATCTAAGAACCAGGTTTTAACTTTTCGTGACTGGATTATACCAACGAAATTTCAAGGACATCATATTCCAAAATTTAGGGACTAGCTGGCTGAAAAAGAAGTCAGAGCGTTTAGTTTTTGATCTAGGTATTACCAACTCTCGATAGGCCGCATTTCTTAAAGAAGGATTAACATCCCTAAATTCTAACCTTTCGCCCAGATATTCCGGAATCACTGCTGTAATGCTTTTAAATGCCAAAAGATATTAATGTAACTGTCTTCTATCAGACAAAGAAATCCATCCTAATCTATGATACATCAGGCAATGATGGTATCCTTGGAACACTGTAAAATCAGTCTCACAGACGATTATACATACATCTAATCTATATAATTTTACAGAGTGAGAATAATCAAAGTGTGTCTCCATGGTCAAAAAGAGGAAAAATCTGTGATTCAACAATTTTCTTTATCATATATCCACCCAAAGAATTTTATTTCGATATAATAAACCCACCTTTTTCCCACTAGTCTAACTCATCAACATGCAAGTTACCAGTAGCTGAGGGTCCAACCAAAATCCAAGTATTTATAAGTCATCACTTGATCTAATTTTGTTCCCTCAGGATCAAACACTGGTAGTTTAGTGCAAATTTAAGTTTCACAGTAGAACCAAATATCATACATTTTGTCTTATTCACATTCATTTTAAGTTTCCGATGTGTCAAATACCCATATAATCTATCAAAATTTAATTGTAATTTTACTTGGATCTCATCCACAGAAGGAGCAGAGGTAAATTATAGTATCATCCGCATACAACTGGTAGCTTCTATTATCACACTGCATCCAAGCTCTTTCAAATAAAACAAAAAGTAAGGGTCCAAGCACTCGATCCTTGAGGGACCTAACCACTGGCAAAGGCGTTGCGACAATCTTATTAACAGTTGACTGCATCCTACCTTCTAAATAAGAAAAAAAACACTTAAGGGCACTACCCAATAATCCTATATCCTTCAAACTGGAGAGAAGGATTTGGTGGTCCACCGTGTCGAAGGCCTTGGAGAGGTCAACAAAGATGGCACCCATCAAAAGGCCCTTATCTATAGCTATGTTGGCATCATCCAAGACCCTCGACACGGCGGAGATTGTATTATGTGATTTACAAAATCCTGACAGATATTTATCAAATAAATCATTCTGATTCAAAAGTCAGTCAATTGTCTAGCCACAAATCTTTCCAACAACTTTGAAACCTGGGACAAAAGTGAAACTGGTCGATAATTGAACTGATCCTCTACACTTAGCCAGCACCTCTACTGACTCACTGATCTCTGATCTAACTTATCTGTTGAGATTTAGCCTCCCCTATGAGGGCTTTGTTTGCTTGAGTGGTGGGGGCTCAAAAAAAAAAAAAAAGCTAAAGACAACCTCAGTGCAGAAGCACTGAAAAGTACAGTTACGTAAGAACTTACCGTAACAGCAGATCTTCGAGAGAGGCTTTTGCAGTAGGTAATTGCATATAGGACTGACACCGCAGGACCCCACGGAAATTTCATTAGCACTGCTAGGACCATTTCATGCCAGGGTGACCGAAGGCCATGCGACGGTATGGCCCAGACAAGAGAGAAGCAGATGTTTCTCAATGGAAAAGGAGCTGAAAAAGCCTAGGGGATGGAGGGCGGAGAGATGTTTGCCAGTAGAGCCTCTCTCAAGATCTACTGTTACGGTAAGTTCTTACGAATTGTACTATCTTACTCGAGAGGGCTCTTGTAGGTAATTACATATAGACTGAATCCCAAGCAGTCTGGAACAAATAAAAGGCACTGGGAGGAGGAAACTACTCCTGAAAGTAGCGATAGCCTTATGGGCCTCAAGACAGGAGGCCCTGCAACACAGCTAGCCCGAAGCCTGCTCTACGGCGAGAGGCAATATCCAAACTGTAGTGTTTAGTAAAGGTATGGATGGAAGTCCAGGTGTCGGCGGCACAGATGTCTGCCGCAGACACATTCTTGAAACAAGCCGCAGAGGCCGCTACTCCATGAGTGGAGTGACCTCTGACTTGACCCGGAAGGGTCTTGTTGTGCTTGTCATAACAGAAAGTGATGCAATGAGCCAACCACTTCGACAGGCATTGCTTGGAAACAGCATCGCCTTCCCTTTTGTGAGCAAAAGAGACGAACAACTGGTCAGTTTTTCTGAGATCCTTTGTCCTATCGGTGTAGTATCTCAGAATCCGGTGAACATCCATGGTATGGAGTAAATATTCTCCTTGGTTAGAGTACTGCGTGAAAAAGGCAGGTAACTCTACAGACTGATTTATGGTAGACTCGCTACCACTTTAGGCAGAAACTTAGGGTTCGTGTGCAAGAGACTCGCTCTTTGTGAAAATCAAATAGGGATTTTACACATAAGGGCCTGGAGCTCGGAAATT
Organism: Neoceratodus forsteri; assembly: GCA_016271365.2. Classification (NCBI taxonomy): domain Eukaryota; kingdom Metazoa; phylum Chordata; order Ceratodontiformes; family Ceratodontidae; genus Neoceratodus; species Neoceratodus forsteri. The sequence goes on along the minus strand of CM028132.1, from coordinate 589,333,400 downwards.
CTTCAAGCAGAAGTAAGGCCACCAAGAAGAGCGTCTTCCACGACAGAAACTTCAGATCTGCGGATGCCGCAGGTCCGAAGGGAGGAAGGGTAAGTTTCTCAAGAACAAAGTTCAAGTCCCAAGGGGGAGCAGGAGTCCGGACGGAGGGCCTCAGATGAAGGACCCCTCTAAGAAAAGTCTTAGACACCTCTAATTGGGCAAAGGCTTTATCAGCGAAAGGAACATGGTAAGCTGAAATAGCGGCCATGTGCATTTTCAAGGAGGAATGACTAAGACCCAGGTCGAAGAGATGACGTAAATAATCAAGCAGAACGGCCACTGGACAGGAGAAAGGCTCCACGTTCCTAGAGGCGGCCCAAATAGAAAATCTCTTCCATTTCATAGCATAAGTGGACCTAGTGGAGGGTTTTCTAGACTTCACCAGAATCTCGGCCACCTTTGGAGAGACACCAAAGCGAGACTGGGCTAGGTCTGCAGGAGCCATGCATGAAGTTGTAGGGACTCGAGGCCCAGATGGACCAGGGTCCCCTGATCCTGAGTCAGCAATCCTCGAGATAAAGGAAGAGGAAGAGGAGGAACCTCTGAGAATTGTTGTAGAGAGAACCAGATTTGCCTGGGCCAGAAAGGAGCGATCAGAATTATTCTCGCCTCCCTCCGCTGTTAGTTTCTGCAGCACACGAGGGACCAGAGGAATTGGGGGAAAAGCATAGACGAATCTGCCCTTCCAGTTTAGAGACAGAGCGTCGCTCCAGAGCGCCCGCCTGGAACGAGCGAGCAAAAGATGGAAGTTTTGCTTGGGAAGAGGCGAACAGGTCTACCTGTGGAATCCCCAAAGCTGGAAGATGTTGTCTAGAACCTTTGGTCCAACTCCCACTCGTGGTAGAGCAGAGGAGCAGCTTAGCTTGTCTGCCTGGGTATTGTCGACTCCTGGAACATGGATCGCCGTGAGGTGAAGGTTGTGAGCTGCTGCTCAGTCCCAAACCCTCATTGCTTCCCTGCATAGAGGGTAGGATCGAGTCCCTCCCTGCTTGTTGATGTACCACACCACGCACATGTTGTCCGTCTGGACAGCTAGGTGACCGGGAGGGGGAGGATGTATTGGTGAAGGGCTTGGAGAGCATACAGTACTGCTCGTAGCTCGAGCACATTGATGTGGAGAGCTAGCTCCAATCTGGACCATAAACCCTGGGTTCGGTGAGGACCCAGATGAGCTCCCCAACCTTCGCCTGATGCGTCCGTGGTCAGAGTCTGGGAGGGAGGAGGATGACAGAAGGGGACCCCCCGAAACAGGTTCTCTCGAACCATCCACCATTGCAAGTCTCTTGCCATGGGCGAGGAGATCAGAACCAGATGATCTAAGTCATCTATGAGTTGATCCCACCGGGAGCGGAGAGTCCACTGAGAGATCCTCATGTGGAGCCGCGCACGGGGTACTGTGGGGATGGCGGCCGCCATGAGCCCCAAGAGACGGAGAACCGACCTCGCCGGAACCTTCCTGCGTTCTGATAGCAGGGAAATCTGGATTGAAGAGAGGCCACCCTGTCCGGAGGAAGGAAGGCCTTGTCCACCGTCAGACGAGATAGCCCGATAAACTGTAGTCTCTGGGAGGATCCAGATGAGACTTGGAATGGTTGACAGTAATACCCAGGCAAGTGAAAACCTGCTGGGTGAGGGAGAGAAAATGCAGGAGCTCCTCCCTGGACGAGGCCGCCAGGAGCCAGTCGTCCAGGTAGGGGAACATCTGAACTCCCATAGTACGCAGGTGGGCCGCCACCACTGCCAGGCATTTGGTAAAAACTCGATGCCGAGGAAAGACCAAACGGAAGTGCTCGGAATTGGTAACGGTCCCCCTGGAAAGCAAACCGGAGGTACTTGCGATGCGAGGGACGAATGGGGATGTGCAGATATGCGTCCTGCATATCCAGCACACAAAGCCATTGACCCGGCCGAAAAAGGTTCAAGGAGCTGAGATCGAGAATGGGTCTGAGATCTCCCGTCTTCTTTGGGATCAGGAAGAAATGAGAATAGTAACCCGTCCCTTGAAGGTGAGGAGGAACGGGTTCTACTGCTCGCTTCATGAGAAGGGCAGATATTTTTCCCGGACCAAAGGAAGATGGTCCCTTGCATAGGACGATTTCAGAGGGGGTATGGGTGGTTTCTGTAGAAACTCTATGGAGTGCCCCTCCGCTATAATCTGAAGCACCCATGAATCTCTGTTATCCTCTCCAACCCGAATGTGGGAGGAGAACCTCCTCCACCGTTCCTCCGTGAATCTGGAGGCGGTGGGAGAAGGAGGAGTCAGGTGGTGGGCAGCGCCGCTGCGGGCACCTGTTGCTTTTTGGGCAGTGGGAGCCTGGCAGCTGCAGGAGCCGGCTTAGTGGCCCACCTTCTTGGGGTTTCGCTTTGGTCGACTGCATCTGCGAAAAGGACGGTGCTGTGGTGGATGGGGACGGTACATGGAATCCACGGATTTCAGAGCCGTCCCCTTCTCCTGCAAGTCGGTGATGTCCTTGACATCACCGCCGAAAAGCAATGAACCCCTGAAAGGTGCTTCCTGGATTGCTGACTGCACCTCCGGGACCAAACCTGACACGCGGAACCTGGCATGACGCTGAAGACTTACAGCGAACGCTGAGCTCCGCCCAGCAGTGTCCACTGCATCGTATGTCGTCCGCAGAATGTGACAACTGGCCGAACGAGCAGAACGGACTAAGTCAGCTAACTCCTGCTTGACTTGGGAGTCAGGTAAGGAGTCAATCTTGGATTCCGCCTGGGTAAGGATGGCCTTCTGGTAATCCCCCATATGAGCAACATAATTAAGGGCCCGAATTCCCAGTGTGGAAGAGGCGTATATTTTTCTTCCATACTGGTCCAGGAGGCGAGATTCCATATCCAGAGGAGACAAGCTTAGATAGTTTGGGATGTGCTGACTGCCGTGAGCGCGCGCTAATCACGACCGAGTCTGCACGAGGGTGAGAATCCAAAGTCTACACCTCCGGAGCCTGGTATAGCCTGTTGGACTTCCTAGGAAGTTGGGCTAAAGCTGACGGTTGTTTACAAATAGTGGAAACAAGGTGGGCGTGAGGCTCGATCCAGGGTGGCACTAAAGTATGAGCCGTAAGGGGCAGATCCAGATGTTCGACGAGTTTGACCCTCTGAGGATCTGGTTCCAGAGAACGCGACAGATGTACTTCCTGGATCTTCCTGAGCAACTCCGTGAAGGAAGGGTCCTCCGGAGGAGACCTCGGCCGGGGCTTGGATGGAGAGTGAGGCTCGTCGTCTCTCTCAGAGCATCTGTCGGAGGAATCCGAGAGCGAAGAAGACGACGAATCGGAAGCAGAATAAGACTCCCTGGCATGTCTAGGGGGAGGACCGGGTTCTTAGGGGGGATCCCTGGACACGTGCCTTGCCCCTCTCGGGATCCAGAGGGAAGGGCTCTGGGATCCGGAGGCGGTGAGGGAGTGTGCCGTTTCGGGCGACGGGGGCTGGGGGCAGCACTGTCGCCGTAAGGCGGCTCTCTACTTCACTGGTGAGCTGAGCCTTGACCTCAGCCCACCAGGAAGCCAGAGTCTCCTGCAGATCCACCGCCGGCTGAGGGGCCGGTGGAGGGGGATAAGTATACGGATTGTATCCATAAGGCGAGTGAAACCCGCCGCGGAAAACCGTGATGGATATTATGGCGCCGGGTACTGCAGCGCTGGACACTGCAGACCCGGTAAGACGGCCGGATAAGCGGCGGGTACCCGGCGCCGGAGGAGCTGCCAGAGCAAACGCCCAGAAGGAGGCCCCATGGACGGGTCAACACTGAGAGGCCAGGGGTGGTGGGCGACGGAAGGGGAATATCCTCACCGCGTCCGGGGGCCGCGCCAGATCCAGTTCCCTAGGAGAAGGGTTTGACGGTGGAAATATCTCGGGACGGTGGAGAGAAGTCCCTGGGTCAGGCTGGAGTGACTTGGGCTCGGACGGCAGCCAAGGCTGCGGGGAACCGAGTACGACGGAGGCTGGAGGGTCCGTCAGAGGTTCTGTCACCCGCGGAGCCGACGCGGTGGCTTAGGGGCTGGTTTCGTGGTGCCAGAGGAGCCGGGCGTCCGACTTACAGGGTCCCTCGCCTGAGGGAAGCGGCCCGTCCGAGGGGATGAGGTTGGCGCCACCGGGGGTCGGGCGCCTTATCAACCTTCTCCGCGGACGCCGGAGGAGCAGATGTCCGCTTAAGAGATGCTCGCACAATAGCCGCAAGCCTGGCGGGCGTATTTCGGGGCGGAGGCCTCTTGCCCAGAGGCGCCTGCGATGGCTCGAACGTGAGCCCGACAGGCGGGTTGACGCCTCCAAAACCTTGAGGCTGCCGGAGGATATTACCTGGGCCGCGACTCGCAGGAGTCGCGGGCGAGGAGGCCTTCTCCCAGTGCCTTTCTTTGTCCCACTTTTTGCGACGTCCTTCAGAAGTCGACGCCTGCCTGAGCTTCTTCAATTCTTTTTCCATTGAAGACATATTTTTCTTTAACAGATGGGCTTCCAGGGACTGTTGGCGTCGTCTGCGGGTAGCAGCGTTGAAGTGCAGGCAATGCGGGCACTTGTCGACCGGGTGGTCGGGCCTAAGCAAAAAGGCAGAGAGAATGGCCGCCCTGCGTGGGCAGCTGGCCGACGAGTCGCGACTTGTTTTTGGCCAGAGGGGGACGCATATACACTGACGCTGACCTGACGATGAGAAGAAAATACTCAAAACTTCGTAGAACCGACGAAAGAACAGGGCTTTGCTACACGAACTTTACCGTGAGAAGAGCTGCACGAGCTAACGGCGGAAAGAATCAAGACAGGCTGCTCAGACCGCCTTTATACTGATCGTCACATGACTACCGTCACCTGACGGGGGCGTCCTCGCCAGGGACTGCTAGCTAGAAATTTTTTCCGTGTCCTGACGCCGAGCCAGTCCTATATGTATTATCACTGCAAGAGCTCCTCAGGTAAGATCAAGGGTTACCCAAAGGGCACTGACAATAAGCAAAGTTTCAAAGAAACACAATATCACACATACTTCCATAGTGCAAAGCATCATGGGATATATGCAAATCACCGTGAAATTTCAGACTTGTTCAGTTTACAGTAATTTACATGCATTTTAAATAGCACAACTAACTTAAAGGTAAAACTTACTGGGACTGTATGATCAAAATGATCAAAAACATCTAGTGCCATGGTATTTTCAACGTACAGGTTTTATACCCATAAGGTAGATACATACATTTAAGTATTTTATGACATAGGGCCATTGCATACTAAATCCAATGAGGAACACAAGCCTGTTTTATATCAGCTTGGAGATCACAACAATAACCTCCCTGTACAAGGACCTGAGAGGGAAAAGGAAAATGAAAGAGGACACTGTTCTTATTGTACCCAGAATGCCTTGCTATGTACATCTACATATTAGGTGCTATACTGCAGTCACCACTACCTAAATAAAAAACTGCACCTGAGAAAGGAACATTTAAGTCAACTTTATTTACCCAGAATTCCTTGCTGCTGTATGTAAAACACTGACAGCTCCTTTGCATGGCATTATTCTGTGGGTGTGACAGCACAGAGAAAACTGGAGGCAGTCAGAAACAAAGTGCTGATAAAACAACAAAAAAAAAAGATTTTTTTTTTCCCCAACAAAACAAATGGCAGCTTCAACATCTGAAGCATGGCTGCAATGGCATACTATGTGAAAATGGCATTTGAGAAACTTGCATAAATCACTTTAAAGGAGAACTGTGCACATACCAAGCTCCCCACCCCCAAAATGCTTATCCCCCGAAACCCCCCTTTTTTGCACCATGCACTTTATTTTTATTTGGTAAAGTCCACGAACGGAAATATGGCAGACCACGTGCAGCTCCATTTACTGTAACAGTGCGCGACACCGCATCGCTCACTTACACTGAAGCATGCAGTATGGAGCCGCACTGTTCAATAAATGGAGCTGCATGCAGTCCGCCATATTTCAGTTTGTGGACTTTACCAAATAAAACAAAGTGTTTATGGTAAAAAATGGAGGGTTTCATGAAAAGCTTAATTGGGGATAAGATTTGTGGATGGGGAGCTTGCATAAATAGTTCTCCTTAAAAGGAAAGGATCTTTCAAAAGTGTGGATAGTATACCATATCCACATTCTTAAAAACAAAAAAAAACGATTGGGTCAGACACCAGTATTAGTCATGAAACAGTGTAACAAGTAATGCTCAACAATAAAGAGGGACTGCCTTCAGAGAGAACCTTTTCAAGTTCTGAAAGGGGAGGTAGGGATGGGATTGTCAAAGACAGCGAGGGATCCCTCTGGAAGAAACATTATTACGGTGAGTAATTTTTCTCTTCAAACCCCAGGAATCCCTCATTACTGCTTGACAAATGCAGACTCCATAGCAGTACCTTGGGAGGCTGGGCATAGAATCTACTTAGGGAAAGGCTTCTGCAAGACAGCAGTGCCAAAGCCGGCATCCCTTCTGGACTGAATGCCCAGGAAGTAGTGCTTTGTAAAGGTGTGTACTGCCCTCCAGGTAGCTGCTTTACAGATTTCCTGAATGGAAACACCTCTGAAAGCTGACACAAAAGCACAGGTGCCCCTCATAGAATGGGCCCTCAGGTGGACTGCCAGTTTTACCATAACAGAATTGAATACAGGTCATAATACAGATAGCAATGGTTCTCCTGGATGCTGGTTTTCCTTGGCCTACATCCCCATAGATGACAAACAGCCGTGTAGCAGTGGACATGACATTCTTTGTGCAGTTCAAATAATAGCTCAAAGCTCTCTTCACATCCAGGCTATGAAGCCTTTGCTCCCCTGGTGTGGAGTCTTCAGTGAAGAACACAGGAGGTGTGAGACTGGTTCAGGTGAAATTCCAAAATCATTTTAGCAAGGAATTTTCTACTGGTCCTCAAGACCACCTTATCCCTGTGGAAAGTGATGTAGTTTAGGATCTGTACACAGGGCTTGGAGCTCAGTCACCCTCCTGACAGAGATGAAGGCTACCAGAAAAACTGTTTTCCAAGTGACATTCTTCAATGCAGCAGTTGCCATGGGCTTGAAAGGTCCCCCCCATCAGCTGGGCACTATTTATTTCAAGATTCGGACATTACCTTTTAGCAACGACTCTTTTACAAAGATCCCACGTCAGGTACAACAAAGTGTGAACAACTCAGAATAAGAAAACAAAGAAGGGTGGAGCCCCAGTGTAAGCAAATTATAAGGTGAAACATTATTAAACGAGACATAAGCTATCTGCTAAGTGCAAAAGAAACATGACAAGGCCAAACACAGTCAGGTACACAGGTATAATTTACAACAGCCAAAGGCTAGGCAGAAAGGTATAATCTTCCATAGTCAGGAGCTAAATCCATCTATGTAGTGGAACTGATGTAGAGTTGGGGGTGGGATCCGGGATGTAGGCAGTGGCCCTGTGGGGTTTTGTTAAAAGGGTGTTGGAGGTGGCTTGATCCATGTCGGTTATCCAAGAGATTGTGTCTTAAAACTTGCAGGGCTGGGAATGCAATTACTGCCTACAGCAACAGGCCATGTTTCCAAGCTCAGCCTTAAAGGCAGGTAGGTAGACTAGAGTTTGTCAGTAGGTGAGCCGGGATCTCGTTAAGCCACAGGGGAGCATGGTATGCAAACGACTGCTGTCCCAGTATCGTTTTTCTGAAGGGGATCGCTAGGGAGCCCCGGGAGTGGCCTCTGGTTTGGTACCCAGATTTACAGGCAGGAAGCAAGCCGCTGTGGAATGGAGACGCTTTGCCTAGTAGTGATTTCTTGCCCAACAGGCAGGTTTGGTATTTTATTCTGTTGGGTAGGTTAAGCCAATTGGTCTGCTCAAAGAGAGAGCATGTGTGTGCTTAAGGCCCGTCTGCACCAAGTGTTAGCCTACGCCTTGTTAAGGGCCACTGCAATGTGTGCAAGTGCAGTACTGGAAGCGGCCCCATACAAGACGAGTCCGTAGTCGATGACTGACTGAACTCAGGAGGAGACTGAGAGGCGAAGGGCTAATGGTGTGAGGTATTGCCTGTGCCTACAGAGTACAAAGAGCTTTGCATTTACTGCTTTTACCACATAGTTGATGTGCTGCACGAAGGAGAGGGTGTCGTCGATAATAACCCCTAGGTACTTGAAACAGTATATCTGCTCCAACGAGGCAGCCTTGCTATTGGCAATAGTTGTGCTGGGGACTAGAGATGATCATCGTCTTTGTCTTTTTGTGTTTGATACACAGGTTCAAGTCCTAGGGAAGGACTGGTCCTTAAAAGGACGGTTCAAGTGACTAGGCCCTTCAAAACCTCTTGAAGACAGTCTGGAGGCTAAAGACCTATCTTTGCCAGCTGAGACGTACAATAAAACTGCTGCTAGATGCACCTTCGAGGTTGTGGGTCGAAGGCCCAGGGACTGCAGGTGTACCAAATAATCAAAAAATTAGAGTTACTCACCTGTAAATTCCAGAATCTGTAAATGGTGCACATCCACACTTCTGGCAGTCTTCCTTTCAAGGGTTAACTTGCCAGACCTCTTTAAGCTAAGCGCCTCCCTCCCACCTGGGTGGTGTACTCCTTGACTCCGCCCCATGACATTAGATCTTGCACAATGGAAGCCAGGATCCTTATGCCACTTGCCAGGGGAGGTCGGGTGGGTTGTGTGGATGTGCACCATATACCACTCCAAAAATTAGAGCTACAGGTGAGTAACCCTAATTTTTAAGGCTGTGGATACTGTGGAGTTATCCACACTTCTGGCAGGCTCATAGCAGTTCTCTGGGAGGAAGGGGCCAGGTGCACACCCCTACTTGCCAAACAAAGATTGGAGAACCAAGGTCCAAAAGCAGCATCCCGGCATGACTTGAGGTCGACGCCTTAAAGGGAGATGAAGGTGCATGCTGATTTCCAGGTAGCATCCGTGCAGATCTCCTGGATAGGCATGTCATTGTAAGCGGCCACCGAGGTAGCGGTGGCTGCTTCAGTGGAATGAGCCCTTAGCCCTACAGGAGTGCCCTACCAGCCAACCTATAGCAGAGATCAATACAGGAGTCTAATCACCTGCCAATCTCCCGCTTATCTGCCGTCTGCCAGGTGCGGCTTCAGCATATATCACAAAGAGCTGGCAAACTTCTCCCCGAACTCTAGCTGTGCAATCCTTATAGTAAGCGAGCATTCACCTCAGTTCCAAAGAGTGGAGCCTATGCCTAGCCTCAGAGGTTGAACTGGTGAAGTACACACAGATTCACTGCCTCATTAAGTTGAAAATCCGAAACAACCTACAGGAGGAATTTCGGGTGGTGGTGGTGGACTACCTTGTCCTTGTGCAACACCAAGTACAGAGACTCCACAGAGAGCGCCTGGAGCTCACTGATCCTTCTGGTGGAGGTGACAACCATCACGATAGGTGTGACATCTCAAATCTGTGCATCGGCTCAAATGGCTTGCCCATGAGCACTGCCAACACCAGTAATAAGTCCCAAGGTGGTGGCTGTTTATGCACTAATAGGGATAGATGGTCCAAGCCACTGAAAAAGTGCCCTATCACCTTCTCCTGCACCACTGTCAGCACGCCAGCCCACATCCGTATGCAGAGATGGCTACCAGATGTACCTGGAGGTCGTCGACCACTAACAGTCGAAAATGCTAGCCAAAGGGCAGGCTGGGGGTCAAGCTCCTTGCCCTGGCACCAAATGGAAAACCTTTTCCATTTAAAGGCACAGCCCTGGCAGGTAGACTCTTTTTTGGGAAGCCTCCGCAACATGGCGCACATCTTCCGAAAGACCCTAAGGCTGGAACTCTAGCCACTCACGAACCAAGCTGTGAGGTACAGGGATTGAAGATCCAAGTGCAGGATCTTCCCCTAGTGACAAGAGAGCAGACCGGGGGGCAGAGGCAATCACCGCGGAGTCACAGAACAGCCTCAGCTTGGTGTTCCCCCAGGAGGCAAAAAGACTGACCAGAGGAGTCACCCACAAGGAGAACAGGTGGTTCACCACCTCCTTATGTACAGACCACTCCTGTGACATCTCACCCAAGGGGCTGAGGGTGTCCACTAGCTGACTGGAAGTTCATGTTACATGATCACTTGAAGATCTGTATCCAAGCTAGCTGAGGGTCCAGGTGCAGGAGGCTTCTAGACCGAATATGAAGAGTCGTGCTGCCCTGCTTGTTCAGGTAATACATGGTCTTGGCATTGTCTGCCTGGACCTGCGACCTGACCCTGGACAAATGGTGCAAATTCCATCTAAGTGAGGTGCAATGCATGAAGCTCCAGCAGGTTGATGTGGTGACGGGACTCCTGGGGTACAAAATCTATGGGCTCCCGATCCACTCCCATCCCACCAGAGACATATCAGTTGTCAGGGTGACGTTGGCTCTGGCCAAACAAACAGGACTCCTTCCCCTATGTTCGGGATATGCCACCACTAGATGGCATCCCACTTTGGCTAGGTCACTGTAACCTACTGGTCCAGGAGACCTAGGCACTGAGACCACTGGCAGCTACAGTGAAGTGCTACAGAAATATTCTTGGATATAGGGCCTGGAGTAGCAGGAAGGGCAGAGAGTAACAATGGGAGATGAAAACTGAAAAAAACAGGTACAAAATGGCAGAGGTTTATGGAATTAAGACCCCTTTTCTCTCCTTATTTAGGATTAATGGAACAGAAAAGCACAAGGGAAATCTGGTGCCACGAAACGACCACCATGGTTTCTTGTATGAAAACTGTTCCCCCATTAATCTGAGACAGGCTGGCTATGAGAGAAACCACTGAAAAGAAAAACACTACATTGCAAATCATCTTCTGCCACCCAATATGCAAACAAACCCATTTCTGGTTTACCACACTGAACTACGATGCAGTATTCTGTACTAATTCAGTGAGTTTCAGAGCTACTAGCAAATGAAAAGTATGCAGACTATACTACAAAGAATCCCCACTAGGATGAGTGTCATGCAAGGGTCGGATGTACAGTATACATAGGCCTGGCTGGGAGCAGTCCTTACCTGTGATGAGATTGCAGCTCATGAAGGTCTGGGTAAGTTCTTCTGGGTACTTGTACTCTGCATACCAGATTGACCAGCCTTCCTTATCAAAATGCTCCCAGAAGTATGGCAGGGCAACTGATAGGGTGTCCTCATTTGAGTATTTCCTCTTGAACTCGTCCATGATGAAAGAACTGCAGGGAAAAGACAACAGGAGGTAAAATGCCATCCGGTAATACTTTATTATGAAAAAAATAGTTACGTAAGAACTTACCGTAACAGTAGATCTTCGAGAGAAGTTCCTGCAGTAGGTCTTCACATATAGGACTGCGCCCTCTGGTGCCAGCACCACACGACAAACTTGTAGCTAGCAATCATCAGCGGGGACCGCTCCTGGCGTTGGGTGACGGGACATCAGCGTGACTATAAAAGAGGCGGTCCCCTGCCCGCCCTCCAGTTCTTCCACTGGAAACCTCTAAAGAGGAAGCAGAAAAAGGGAGTGAAACAAAAAACTCACCGAGACCCTGTGCCCTGGATGAGACAAATTCCTGGGAAGGGAATAAAAAAAGAATACGCAGGAGCTGGGGGATAGGTGGGTGGGAAATCTAGACCTACTACAGGAACCTCTCTCAAAGATCTACTGTTACGGTAAGTTCTTACGTAACTGCTGTATCTTATTTCAAGAGGATTCCTGCAGTAGGTCTTCACATACAGGACTGAATACCAAGCAGTCTAATGAAAAAGCAAGAGTCGGAGACGAGGTTCTGTGAAGAGGAAAATGTCTGCCAACTAAGTGTCTATTCAAGACAACAGGCCTTGCAAGATTGCAAGACCGAAACCAGCCCTATGCCAACAAGCAATGTCCAGACTGTAATGCTTAGTGAAGGTGTGGATAGAGTACCAAATGGCTGCTGCACAGATGTCTGCAGTAGACACATTCCTGAAAAAAGCAGTGGAAGTGGCGTACCTTAAGGTGGATACAATTTGCTAGCCACCTAGAAAAAGTCTGTTTCGTGATAGCCTTGCCCTGGCACTGGGAGGCAAAGGCTACAAAGAGCTGGTTCGACTTTCGAACCTCCTTAGTCCTAGAGGTACTGTATAATACTTCAAAATCCTGTGCATGTCAAGGTGTGTAGAAGATACTCCCCCCTGCTGGAATCCTCTGGGAAGAACACAGTCAGTTCAACACTCTGGTTAATGGTCAATTCCGAAACCACTTTCGGAAGAAAGGAAGGGTTAGTCCGCAGAACCACCTGGTCTCTGTGGAAAATTAAATAAGGCCCTCTACAAACTAGAGCTCGAAGCTCTGAAACTCTTCGAGTTGAAGTCATAGTAACTAAAAAGAGCCTTTTCCACGCTAAAAAACGCATATCACAGCTTGCTGCCAGTTCAAAGGGTGGCAAAATAAACTTTCCTAACATAAAGTTAAGATCCCGAAAAGGGGGGGACAGGATTCTAGATGGAGGCTTAGTATGAAGGATCCTTCAAGAAAGTTGTGGAACCCTCTAGCTGAGCTTAGGGTTTTACCCTCCACTGGGAGGTGGTAGGCTGAAACTGTGAGAGATGGACCTTCAGGAAGGAATAACTGATAGATGCAAGAGGTACTCTAAAACCTAGGAGGCCAAGCAGGAAAAGGATCTAGACCTTTAGCAGATGCCCACATGGAAAATCTCTTCCACCTCCATGGCGTAAGTGGATCTAGTGGAGGTTTCTGGCCTCCACTGAATCTGAGCGATCCGGAGGAGACGCCATAGCAAGAAATCGCTAAGTCCACAGGTGCCACGCATGAAGATGAAGAGTCTTGAGGCTGGGATGTACCAGAGTGCCCTGCTCCTGGGACAGAAGGTCGTGAGAGAGAGAGAGAAAGAGGTAGTGGGGGTTCCATTGCCAACTGCTGAAGCTAACGGAACCAAATCTGCCGAGGCCAGAGGGGGTGCGATTAGAATCATGTGTGCCCCTTTGCCTGAAGCTTCAGCAGAACACTCTGAAGGATTGGAAAGGGAGGGAAAGCGTATAGAAATTTTTTCCTGTCCAGGAAAGAGAGAGTGCGTCTCACCAAAAAGCACCATGCCTGGGAACAAGAGAGCAAAAGCTGGGTAGTTTTGCACTGGATGGGGAGCGAAGAGATGTAGGTCTGGTCGAATCCACTGAAGAAACCGATCTACTACTGCCTGCTTTAGTTCCCACCTGTAAGCCCTGGCAACTGATTGGTCGAGACTGTCCGCCAGAATGTTGTGAACACCTGGCATGTGGACTGCTGTTAAGGATAGGCAGTGCTGTACTGCACAGTACCACACCCGCATCGCATCCCTGCATAGAGGGCATGACCGGATGCCTCCCTGTTTGTTTAAGTACCAGACGATGGCCATATTGTCTGTCTGGATAAGAAGTGTTCCTGGAGTCAGAAGCTACTGGAATGCCTGGAGAGCATACAGCACCACTCATCTCCAGAATGTTGATGTGAAGGTTCTCCTCCATGGGAGACAAAGAGCCTTGGGTCCGATGGTCTCCCACCCATCCAGGTAGAGGCCGAATCTCCCCCTCCCACCGGTACTTCTGTGGGAATAGGATGGAGCGGAAGGGGGTTAGGGAGTCAGGCCACGGAGGGGAGAGGCACCTTTCCCCCAGAGGCAGTTTTGGGAAACTTGGCCTGGGGGGTTTGGATGCCAGTACCCGAGGAGCAACGCTTATTCTGTCGTCTGCCCTGGTTCTGCTTGTTCTATTTCCGCTGGCGGTGAAATAGCTGCTGCCATTGTTTTTGTCCAGAATGATAGACGGAATGGACATCTTTCAAGGATTTGCCACTCTCCTGCAGCTCGGTAATAATGTCTTTGGCTTTGCAGCCGAACAGAACTGGACCCCTGAAAGGAGCGTCCAGAAGCGAACTTGCACATCCTATGCCAACCCTGCCAAAGCCAAGCCAGGCTAGAGATGCAAGCAGCTGCCGTGCAGAGTCCACAGAGTCGTGAAGGTTGCACGGCGGGCATGGCGTGCAGTGACCATCTGTTCATCCTAATCTTGTTCAGGAGCTTATTCCTGAACTGCTCATCAGGAATCTCCCAGATCTTTTTCCAGATCTAACAAGGAAGATTTTTGAAAGGCCACCCATATGAGCTACGAAATTTAAGAAGTGAATGGCGCAAGTGGAGGAGGTGTACATCTTACAACCATACTGGTCCATCTGCTTCGACTTCTTATCTGGGGGGAGGCGTTAAGATATTTAGGTTGGGCCGCTCTATCATGGGCAGCCGTGATCACAATAGAATCGGCCTTAGGCTGGGCAGTGAGGTAGGCCCTTCCAGGGGTGGTAGATCCCTATCGCCTTCTAAGAAACAGCGGTATGGACGACGGTTGCTGCCAGATGGTGGACGGGTGAGATTCACGCGGCCCCATCCAAGGAGGGATGGGGAGGGGGTCAGCACTGACCAGGTCCAGGTGCTCTGCCAACCTCTTGCGTCTGGGGTCCAGTTTCTTAGGAAGCCAATCCACAGGATTTCTGGATTGTCTTGAGGAGCTCTGCAAAGGAGGGATCCTCTGGAGGTGATTTTGGGGACTCTTTTGGCTGAAGCTCAACTGGAGAATGAGGTTCTGACTGGTCCCCCACATCAGAGTCCTCATCGGATTCGGACGATTCCACTCTGCTAGGCAAGGATGCCTCTGGTACCGGGACAGAGAGCCTGTGTTCGGTGATGCCAGAAGGCAGAATACCCAAGTCCCCGTCGGATACTTGGCTAGAGCGTGCAGGGCTACCTGGCAACACCCTATGAGGTGGGGTGGCCCTGACCACTATTTGAGGCTGGCCAACTTTGGAGAGTGGGACTTAGCGTCCCTCCACCATGCTGGGAATGGCCTCCGGTTCCAGTTGTGGACGGGAGGGTAACCTGGGTACCCTGTGGGATAGGAGGGGTAGCCAGGTGTCTGGTACCAGTAAGGGTACTGGTAGGCCTGACAGTGGAAAGTCTGGCCCAGCATCTGGTAACCCAGCATCAGAGGGGGGTATCCCAACGATGGACCCCTCGGCGTCCGATACTGAGGGGTATATCCAGGGTAGTACCCAGATGGGCTCGAGAGAGGCACCAAGGGCCCCGCTGGAGGGGCGCCAAGGGCTGCTAGGTGGCGGGTCTGACAGCGAGGAGTGGGGATCCTCGAGGGTCCCGGGCGAGGAGGGTCCATACTGCTCCAAAATATCCGGCGGAATCTGGTGTCAGATGAGGATCCGTCGACGAACAGACCCGACGAAGGGGTAGTTCAGGTAGAGCCAACGTTGGAGGGTCCTGGACAGTATCCGCCGGAAGAGGGATTTGAAAATCAGGTTTAAAAGCGTTAGATAGGGAAGCGAATCCGGGAGGAGAACCCTAGTCAGGATAAGGGCGGACCTGTGGCACACCTCCACGGTCCGGGCGGCAAGGGAGTCCGACGGGCAAGAACATATCACGCTGGGCGCCGGGTGGTCCGGGCGCCCAACTTAGGGAGGTAACGGCCCAGGTGATGACGGAGGAGCCGCCACCGACTTACTGGACAAGGCTTGGCTGACAGAAGCCAGGAGGCTAGAGTCAGGCTGATCGGCCTGAGGTGGGCGCCCGGCAGCAGAGCCGGAAGGCGACTTAGCGGCAGGGCTTGAAACAGGAACCTGAGCTGGATCCTCCAAAAGAGGAGACCCCGGACTGCCAGCTAACCGCGGGGGGTGGGGGCCAATCTGTTGGAGCAGAGGAAGGCCCTAAAGGTGGGGTACTCACCGAGGTGGAGGGCCCAACCGAGATGGCGTCGGCTGACTGGATTTCCCCTGAGGAGAGTGGCTCCGTTTCCGGTGTCTCTCCTCGTCCTTTTTCTTCTTCTCCGGGGATGGCACTCTTTCCTCAGCTCCTGGAGCTCTTTTTCCATTGACACCAGTCTTTGGGTTAACAAATGGGCATCGTGGGTCCTCTTGCGATGGGTGCACGTGGCCTGGTTGAAGCCCTGACAAATGGAGCATTCAGTGAAGTTATGTTTAGGCCCCAATCAGAGGACACACTAGGAATGGTCATCTCTGTGCGGAATCTGCACGCCGCACTTGGAGCACTTCTTCTTGGGCCGACAAGACAACATACACCGATAAGGATGGTTGGAATTTGGTAAAAAGGTTTGAGAAATACGCTATGAAAAATGGCGGGCGACTGATGGCTGTTCTACCATGTTAGGTCAGATGATACAGTTCGACGACGGGAAAGAACTGGAGGGCGGGCAGGGAACCATCCCTTTTATAGTCACGCTGACGTCCCGTCATATGACGCTGGGGGCGATCCCCGATGACTGTTAGCTACAAGTTTGCCATGCGGTTCTGATGTCAGAGGGTACAGTCCTATATGTGAAGACCTACTGCAGGAACCCTCTTGAAGTAAGATCTGAGGTATATTCATCCATTTAATACAAGAAGATGGTGTCAAATCAATACAATAACTGTTTTGGTTACACGTCTTGGTTACAAACAAGTTCTGATGTCACACAGACCTTAGTTTGTAAAACCAGTCAGTCTGGTAGGTGTAAAATATGGCTATTAAACTCGAACGCTAGTCAGACAAATGGCAGCTAGGCTTCAACGCAAGGAAGTGCAAGGTTTTGCACATGGGAGCCAGAAAACAGGTTACTGACCTGTAGCAGTAGCAGTGTCCTTTCCCTTTAAGAGTTGCCAGAAAGTCTTCAAGCTGGTTCCTCCCACCCACCTGGGCGGTATATCCCTCGGCTCCACCCTATTATACCAGACCTTGCCTGCTGGAAGCAGAGGTTGTGCGTCTGAGCATAGGGAGTTTGGGTGGGTCAGTGTGGATGTACACCATATAATACTCCTTGAAAGTAGTTACGTACTTACCGTAACAGTAGATCTTTGAGGGGTATCTCTTGCAGCAGGTAATACACTGGGGTTTTTGCCAGAGGGCGCTGTGGTGCATGGCAGCTCTCCAAGCAGTCTTTTTCCAGGGGCAGCCCCACACGACATCATCTTCCTGCTTCCTATACAAGGTGGGCGGTCCCTGGTATCCTCAGTTCTCCCGCCGAATTCAGCTCGCTAAGCAAGAACAGAGGGAGACCCGAGGTACGACAGGTATCCCATCCCATAAATAACTGGATCAGAATTTTTTCTCCTAGAGAAGGAGGGGGATGGAGGGAGGATCATCATACCCTGCTGCAAGAGATAATCCTCAAAGATCTACTGTTATGGTAAATGCGTAACTATTACTATCCTCCTTGAGGATAATCTCTTGCAGCACATGCTCACTGGGATGATTCCCAAGCAGTAAACCCAAGAAGGGCGGAGTTATGATAGAAGGTCAGTAGGACAGCTCGGCCAAAGGAGTGCTCACGTGAAGCAACATCTAGGTTGTAATGCTTCATGAAGGTATGTATTGTGGACCATGTGGCTGCATTGCAGATTATCTACAATAGAAGCTCCATTGAAGCAGGCCGCTGTGGTGGCCACAGCTCTGGTAGAATGGGCTTGGACAGGTCCTGGCAATGGTTAATTATATTTTTGTAACAAAACGTGATACAGTGTGCTGAAGCCAACTGAGAGGGTCCGTTTAGTGACTGGGAAACCTTCTCTGGTTGAGGCGAGGTAACAAAAAGTTGAATGGTCTTTCTAACTGATTTAGTACGATTAGTATAATATCGAAGAGTATGGTGGACGACTAGGGTATGTAGAGGTATTCTCCCTGACTGGAGGCTCAGGGTAATAGGCTACCCATGGACTGATTTAAGGTGTTCCGAGACCACCTTAGCTTAGAAGGAAGGATTTGTCCAAAGTACCACCTATCTTTGTGGAAAATTAAGTAAGGCTCTTTACATATGAGGGCATGAAGCTCACATATCGTCAAGCTGAAGTGACAGCCACTAAGAATAATGTCTTCCAAGAAAGAAAACGGAGGTCACAAGTGGCCACGGTTCAAAAGGTTCAAGGGTCAGTTTTTCTAAAAGAAAATTCAGATCCCATGGAGGTGTGGGTCGTCTAATGGGAGGTTTGATATGTAACATTCCTCTTCGAAACATTTTGACTAGATGATGCTGATACAGTAATCTTCCACCCAGAGGTTCATGGAAGGCCGAAATACAGGCCAAATGGACCTTATTAGAGAAACAGCTCAACCCTGCCCCAACGAGCGGGGCCAGGTTATCCAGGACAGTAGTCAGTGGACATGAGTAGGGTCCAACGAATGGGAAGCGGCCCAAATGGAAATGGGT
The DNA here is from genome assembly GCA_016271365.2 of Neoceratodus forsteri. Classification (NCBI taxonomy): domain Eukaryota; kingdom Metazoa; phylum Chordata; order Ceratodontiformes; family Ceratodontidae; genus Neoceratodus; species Neoceratodus forsteri. The sequence continues at coordinate 589,315,204 of CM028132.1, read as the reverse complement.
TTCCATTTAACATAAGTTTCCCCGGTTGCTGGTTTACGTGAGGTTAATAGAATATTGGCCACAGGTAAGGAGAATAGCTGTGAAAGCGTCCTCAGGAGCCAAGCTTGAAGGTGTAGTGATCTCAGGTTGAGATGAAGGAGGGTTCCCCGATTCTGAGTCAACATGTGTGTCCTAATTGATAATGGAATGGGTTCCGGCGCTGAGGCCACAGAGGGACTATGAGGATCATGGTGGCAGGTTAGAGTTGTTTCAGCAGAGTCCGTTGTAGGAGTGGAATGGGAAGGGAGCATATAAGAAGAGTCCTGTTCATCCCTTTTGCTCAGGATAATGGAATAGTACCGGGGAGATGGTAACTGATGGGGGAGGCGAATAGGTTGTGAGTGGAGGTCACCGACAAGTGAAAGATTCTCTGAAGAACTTCGTAATGAAGTGTCCATTTGTGCGTGGCGGACTGGCAACTGAGAACATCAGCCAGGTATGTGGCATCCCGGTAAATGGATGGCTGGTACCGAAAGGTGCTGCTGTATGGCTTCCTGCCAAACCACCGCCGCCTCTCAGCAGGAGTGCGGGACTGTCACTCCATGTTTGTTGAGGTAATATGCCACTGAGGTGTTGTCCAATTGGATCAGCAGAGGTCCCGGGGAAAGGTGGGGCTGAAAAGCCTGAAGGGCTAGGCAGACCGCCCTCATTTCTGGTAGATTTAAGTGAGGATAAGTGGAGGATCTGGACCACATGCCCTGCGTCCTGTCAGGACCCAGGTGTGCACCCCACCCTTCGAGAGAAGCATCTGTGGTCAACATCTGCTGGGGGTGGGGAGATTGGAATGGCATGCCTTGAGAGAGATTGGCACATTGAGTCCACCAGGACAAGGCTGACTGCAGAGCAGGACACTAATTTTATCTTCGACGTCTCCAGTTCTTTGACACCACTGGCTTTGGAGAGTCCACTGGACCAGTGTCATATGTAGACGGGAAAAAGCTACCATAAGGATGGCAGCAGCCATGTGCCCTAGAAGGCAGAAAAGGTGTCTGGCTGCGATAACTTTTTGAGTTTGCATCTGGGAAGCCAGATATAGAAGTCTGTCCTGCCGGGCATCAGGGAGGTAAGCCCTGGCGGAGGTGGTATCTAGGACCGCTCCCATATACTGAAGCGATTGGGTAAGGGTTGAGTTGGACTTCGGCCAGTTGACCATAATCCCTAGGGAGTGAAACAGAGTAATGGTTGCTTGAAGTGAGGAAAGTAAAGAGGTTCTGGACTCTGCCTTTATGAGCCAGTCGTCTAAATATGGGAAGACGAAGTGTCATTCCCTTCGTAGGGCTGCCGCCACTGCCGCTAGGTACTTGGTAAACACTCTGGGGTTGGATGAGAGACCGAACAGGAGTGCCAGGAATTGGTAATGTCCTAGCAGATAAAAGCGAAGGAACTGGTGGTGGAAGGGGTGGATGGGGATATGTAGGTAGGTATCTTTCATGTCTAATGCACATAGCCAGTCCTCTTGTTTTAACATCGGCATTATAATTGTTAAAGTGACCATCCGGAACCTTTTGTACTGAATGTGAGATTCAGTTGTCTGAGGTCTAACACAAGTCTGAGATCTCCAGTTATGTCTGGGTACCAGGAAGAAGTGGGAATAAAATCCCTGTTGGTGCTCTGATGGAGGGACTGGATATCAAGCCTTCTTGAGCAGGAGAGCCTGGTGCTCCTCCTGGAGGATAGGAGCGTGTTCAGGTGAGTAACGGACAGAGCGGGAGGATGAGGGGGAGGCATGGAGGCGAGTTCCAGTGTGTGACCCCTCTGAATGTTCTGAAGTACCCACTGGTCAGAGGTGATCATTCGCCAAGCCTCTACATGGAGGGCAAAATGACTGCCCACGGCTTCCGAGCCCTGGTTGAGGAAGCCTGGGCAATGCCCCAGTTGGTCACTGGGAAGTGGGCTGGCCGGCTCCACCCGGAGGGTGAGAGCGGGAGCCCGTGGCGGCAGAAGTGGCGGACCTAGAAGAGGGCTGAGAACGACCACGGGATCCGCCTCTGTATGAACCTTTGTATTTACCACCTCTTTGAATGAAAAGAGGATTGGGGACAGTAAGATGATTGTGAGGTATGATACATGCCATGTACTATTTGCAAGATCCGTCCTGAGGACTGGAGATCATCTAAAAGCATTTGGGTACTTGGACCAAAAAGCTTGGACCCATTAAAGGGGGCATTAACAACTTTATGTTGTAAATCTGTCATAAACCCTGAGACACGATGCCAAGCATGGCGTCTGAGGGTAATCCCCGTGGCTGACATGCGGGCCGAAGTATCGACCGCATCTTAACCTGAGCGGAGTAGGTGTCGGTAGATGGTATTGCCAGTGGATACTGTAGCCAACAATTGATCCTTCTCCTGTGAAGGAGGGAGTTTATTGACTAGCTCTACAGCAGAGGACCAGAGTGTACGCTGGTACTTGACCATGTGTCCCGTATAGTTTAGAATCCTAAGATTTATGGTAGCTGCTTGGAACACTTTTTTCCCCCTAGGTAATCAATCCTACGGGAATCCTTATCAGGAGGCAAGGAGCTCATATGTTTCGGTCGTTCAGTACGATCATGAGCTGTAGTGATTACTACTGAATCTGCTTCAGGGGTAGTGGAAAGAAAGGGATGATCAAGAGGAGCCTGCTAAAGGCTATCTGCTTTTCTAGGAATGGCCAGGACAGTCAAAGGCTGGGTCCAAGCCGCCAGCATAGTGTTTTGGTAGGTTTGTATAAGTGGGGGTATCACTATAATAAGTTCCTCAGGCAGTTCGAGATAGTCTGCCATGACCTTTCTTCATCATGTTTGGTAGTTGAAAACCCCATGACGTTTTGGATTTGGACCATCATCTCATGAAAAGATGCGTCATCTGGAGGAGAGGCAGCTGCATGGTGGGGGAGGTCCTCGTTTAAAGAGGTAATAGTAGAAAGAGGGGACTGGGGACGGGAGTCCCAAGTCCTGTAAATTCGCATCCTCCAAATCTCCGGTGAAATCAGCTGGAAATTCTGCCTCATCTGATAGATAATCATCTTCGTATGAGGGAGGTGATCAGGTTGGAGAAGAGTCCCTGTCAAAAGCATTTTGGCGGAGGAGTAGGAGAACAGGAAGGATGACTCTGCTCTTCTGGATTGGGAGGCTGAGAAAGCCTAATGGCTTGTAGAACCTGCTGTACCACTGTAGCAACGTCCACTGGGGGAGAGGGAGGTTTCTGGGAAACCAGGAGAATCGTGAGAGGTAATATGATGAGAGGTATAAGCAGGTCTAGCCTCTGGTGGTAAGCCCAGGTCCCGATCTCTGTCCGCCTGGCCCCTTGGAGGACTGTAGAGGGGCAGTATGAATTGCAAAGGCAGTAGGCTTCCCATGGAAACATGACCCATCGTCAAAGGGACAGCAAGGGAAGATGCATTAGAATGCTTAAAAGAAGACGTAGACGGGAAACAATCCCTTGTCTACGGGCTGTCGATGGAACCAACATAGGGTTCATCAGAAACTGCCGCAAGAGCGCCAGAAAGCACCATTGACAAGAGGATGAAACCCCCGTTGATGAGGGTTTGCCCGAGGAAGATGAAGAGGGCTTCTTCTCTTTCTTGTGCGAAGCAGTGGAAGGGGGGGTCCTTGGTTCTGTAGTAGAGACAATTTTTGCTCCATAAGGTAGGATTCTATCTCCTGCAGCCTTCATCAACGGGTTGCCTGGTTGAATTACTGGTAAAGAGTGCAGGAGATGATGATGTGTGTGGGTTCCAAACACCGAACACAAACTGTGCGATTGTCGAAGCAGTAGATCTTCCTACTGCAACGACATGATCGAAATAATGCTGACTTGCTTGTAGATTCTTTGGACATTTGTCAACGTAATAAGGAAACGAAAAAATTCCACTTCTAACTCAAATTCTCATCGATGATGGCTGCTCTCTGCACTAGCTGCTGCGTGCTAGCCAAAGACGGCGGGAAAATGAACGAAGAATACCAGGGACCACCTACTCTTGTATAGGAAGAAGGAAGATTATGTCATGTGTGGGCGACCCCTGGAAAAAGACTGCTAGAAGAGAGCTGCCATGCACCACAGTGCCCTCTGACGATGACCCAAGTGCTTTACCTGCTGCCAGAGATTATCCCCGTGAAAGATCTACTGTTACAGGTGAGTAACCTGTGTTTCTATGGATGTGGATATGCTGTACTCATCCACACGTTCTAGCAGACTCTAGCAGTTCTCCAGGAGGAAGGAGGCAAGTTGCACACACCCCTCGTGAGGGAACAGAGATGGAGAACTGAGGCCCCGAAACCAGCATCCCAGCTTTCAAGGTTAATGTGGTAATGGAACAGCGTGTGTGCTGACTCTGCGGCAGTCCTACAGATTTCTAGATAGGGTTGTCCCTAGAAGCAGCCACCAACGCAGTGGTCTGATGGGTGGAATGAGCCCTTAGCCTTCCAGGAAGCTCCCTACCTGCCAACTTATAGCCAAGGCCCCTGGAATTCTGCGATTGCGTAATTTTCTGCAGAATTTGCATCATGCCGCAGAATTTATATAGTGCTGCAGAATTCATTGTTTTTAGTGAATTTTCATTCAAATATACAGTTTTTCTGTAGTGCCAGCTCCCGCACCCATCTTGTTTATCCTGAAGCCCCTCCTCTATGTTTGGTAGGTGATGTCATCAATATCACATCACTTCATATTTTAGCCAATGCAGGGCTGCATTCTGCCACAGAAATGAATAAATCATGCTGCAGAAATCAGAAAATGCTGGTCAAGAGAAGCCTAGAGCCCTGCTCCAGAAATCAGAAAATTCTGCCACAGAGCACTAGGGGCCCTGCCTATAGCAGAAATCAATAGAGGAAGTGATCCACCTGCCCATCATCCGCAGGTGCGGCTTCAACGTAATTGACAAACAGCAGGCGAACCGTTCCCCAAACTCCAGCCACGCGCTCTTTGTAATAAGTGAGCACTCGCCTCAGGTCCAGAGTATGGAGCCTGTGTTCAGCCTCCGAGGCGTGATTCAGGAAGAACACCTAAGATTCATCACCTGATTCAGGTGAAACTCTGACACAGCCTTCCGGAGGAACTTTGGGTTGTGGTACAGGACAACCTTGTCCCTGTGGAAGACCAGGTATGGAAACTCCACTGAAAGCGCCTGTAGCTCACTGATCTTTCTGGCTGACGTAATAGCCACCAGGAAGGCGGTCTTCCACGACAGGTGATGCATTGATTTGAATGGCTTGCCCATGAGCTTTGCCACAACCAGCAACAAGTCCCAGTGGTAGTGGTTCATGCACTGAGGAAATGTGATCTAAGCCTTGAAAAAGTGCCAGACCACCTTCTCCTGTGCCGACTGTTGACCACCTAGCCACGTAATGACACACGATAAGCAGAGATGGCTGCCAGATGCACCTAGGGTTGTCGATCAAGTCCCCCTTTGGAGAAAGGCCACAGGTAGTCCAAAATGCTGGCCACCGGACAGGATAAAGGGTCCAGCCCCTTGCCCTGACACCAAATGGAGAATCTCTTCCATTGAAGGCATAGCATTTTCTGGTCAATTCCTTTCTAGATGCCTCCACAACAGTGAGGACATCTTTCGAGAGACCCAATGCCTGGTACTCCAGCTGCTCAGGAACCAGGCTGTCAGGTGCAGGGATTGAAGTACCTTCCCCTAACTGATGGAAAGCAGGTTTGGACGTAGTGGAAGACGCTTCGGGAGCCTGTTGCTGAGGCCGAGGAGATTGGGGTACCAAAACTGGCGTGGCCAGTCCGGAGTCACCAGGATCACCCATGCCTTGTCCCTCCTGACCTTGGGCAGCACCTTGTGGATCAAGGTAAGTGGAGGAAAGGCACAGAAGAGGTCTGGTGTTCAAGACCTCGAGAAGGCATCCCCCTGCAGTAAGCCCTGCTTGGGGGGGGGGCACAGAACAGCCTCAGCATTGCGTTCTCCCTGGAGGCGAACAGGTCCACCTGAGGGGTGCCCCACTGGGAGAACAGACTGCAAACTATCTCTGGAGAGACCACTCATGGGACGCCTCACCTACCTGGCCGAGGGCATCCACCAGCTGACTGGAGGCTCCTGCCACATGGATGGTTAGGAGATCTGCCTCCAGGCTGCACACGAGAGTCCATACACATAGCACTTCCTTGCACAGAAGCAGGGAGTGCGTCCTGCCTGTTTGTTGACGTAGTAAATGGTCGTGGTGTTGTCCATCTGGACTTGGACCACTTGACCCCGAACATACGCAGCGAATGCAGTCAGCGCCAGCCAAACTGCCAGGAGCTCCAGCAGGTTGATAAGCTATCGGGACACCTCAGGGGGTCCAGAGCCCGTGGACTCTGTGTTCCCCCAGATGGGCACCCGAGCCCGTGAGAGTGGCGGTCGTCTGGATGACCATCGGCTCGGGGTGGACAAACGGGATCCCTTCCTGCAGATGCTCTGGGACTAGCCACCAATGGAGGGCATCCCACATCTTCTGAGTCACAGTGACCAGCTAGTCGAAGTGACCTTTGCGCTGAGACCACTGGCTGGCCAGCTCCCACTGCAGGGAGCACATATTCCAATGGATCCAACAGACCACACTGGTACAAGCCGCCATGTAACCCAAAAGGCACAGGAAGTCCCAGGCAGGGTGAAACTGCCCAACCCAAAATAATCGGACAAAAGAGGAGAGAACCTCTGCTCTGTCAACAGGGAGCTGGGCTCTGGCTCAGCAAGAGTCGAGCTCTGCCCCAATGAAGCTGATCACCTGCGAGGGCACGAGTTCCAACTTGGCCTTGTTTACCAGGAGGCCAAATCTGACGCAGGTCTGGAGGGCCAGGTCTCTGGATCGGTCCATCTCCTACCTGGAGGAACCTGCGATCAGCCAGCCGTCCAGGTAGGGATACATCTTGGTGGATACTGCTTGAATTCCAGAGGCACACACTGACCGACCACTTTCAGAACCCACCTGTCCGTGGTGACAGCGGACCAGGAAGAAAGGAAGTGGCGGAGCTGGCCCCCCACAGGAAGATCCAGAGGAGGTGTGAAGGGCATGAGGGTGGCACCCCTTATCCAGTCACTAAGCAGGCTTGGAGGAGGAGGACCCGGCTGAGGAGCCACTGGGTCCCTTCCCTCGAGACTTATGGACCACAGAGGCCACGCATATGTGCCTGGGTCATCAAGACTGAGCCTGTTGGCCAGACTGATGCTCTGCTGGTTTTGCCACAGGAGTGGAGGACTGAAGGCTTACACTTCTGCTGCCTGGAGCCCTTGGGATCTAAGGTGGCACTGGACTTCGCACGCTGGAGGTGATCCTCCATACTGGGCCCAAACAGGTTGGTGCCCAGACATGGGATGTCTGCCAACTTGTGCCAAGTGTCTGCCGTAAGTTAGATCCGCAGCCAAGCCCTATGGCACATGGCAACTGCGGCAGCCACCGAGTGGGAACGGGAATCCCCAATATCCAGAACCATTTAAAGTTGCTGCTTGGCCACAGTCCGGCCCTGATCATGGACCTGCTTGACAGTGGTCTGGAGGTCCTGAGGAAGGTGAGAATCACCTCTTCCAAGGAGCCCAAAAGGTTGTAGTGTGTGTAGGGAGAAGTGTGCCATCATTATGGCTGAGCTAGGAGGCAGCAGAGACATTTTTTTAGCACTTGGTCGAATTTCTTGGACTCCCTGTCTGGCAGCTTGTAGACGTCCCTGGTATTGCCTGAGCACCAAAACACAGAGCTGGCCACCAACCCCTCGGCAGAGGGGTGCTCTGTTAAACCCAAGAGAATACCGGTGGGCACCGCATACTTGTGGGCCACCTGGGCAGAGGGTGCAGGGTAGGACATGGGGTGCTGCCAAAGCTCCAGGGCTGGGCCAGCAATGGCTTCGGCCACTGGGAAAGCCTCCATCTGAGAGTCCCCCTTTTCCAGGATTTTTGTGAGGGGATAGCGAGTCCGCTTCTGGACGGACTCCAGTTTCATCCCCATGGACTCAAGATGAGGCATGAATCCCATGAAGGAAGTGGAGTGCAGTGAGGAATCTTTGACTCTGAGGAGTCCGCATAAAGCAGCCGATCGCCGAACACTTCTAACACTACCGGGGCGGTCAAGTGAGTGATCGACAGCCGATGGGGAAGCCCCCTGGCCAGCTGGGACTCCTTAGTCGGTCAGCAGCTGTTTGGGTGGCGGCTCCACCGCAATCGGTGGAGAGGCCAGCCTTGGCCGAACCGAGACGGTCGTGACCACCTCTGCTGGGGGAGAGCGGTTTCAACCGGCCCCATCGGGGGCGTCGGTGACAGTTTGTCGGGAGACAGCCAAGTGATGGCCGGTGTGAGAGCCGGGGTCAGCTGCGGACCAGCCAATACCAACTGTTGCCACATGAGGTCTTCGTAGTGTTGACGCAACTTGCGTGAAGCCTCCCTCACCCAAGGGAGGACAAAGACGAAGAATAGCGGCAGTGCTGCTCCCATGGTGTCGAGAGCGGATCGCCGATGACAGCAGGATCTGCTTGACTCACTGGATAAGGGAGACAGAGACCTCGGCCGCCAGTGGTACAGACAGTGGATCTCTGGTCTGGGTCGGTGATCGGAGGGTTTCCTTCAGAGGTCACAGGCAGGAACAGAGTCCTGAACAGAGAACTGTCATCCTCTTCCAATGACAACCGTCGACAGAGTCAAGAAAAATCTCGCCACATCATTAGCCATCTCACCAACTGACCAGATGGGGTCTCCGTGAAGTCAGCAGCGTCAAGGCCGGTTTTGACAGAGGTCAAACCCGATAGTCCTGAGACCAAGAATGCTCCCAGTTCCAGGAACGCCGACAGTGCGTCTTCTTTTCTTTCTTCGACTCCTCCTTGCGGGAGCTGTGCGACCCAGAAGGGCCCTGCCCTTTGGTTGGGAGGGACTGGCACAGCTCTTTGAAGGAGTCTGAAAAAGTGGAGCCCAATTGGAGCGAAACAAAGGAAGAAGCTGAGCAGAACTGCGCAGTGGCCCGAGCCGCCTCCTCCTCGAGGCCACAAGTTGTTTCAACTGCCTGGCAGACCCCACAGCTGTGGAGACCACCCAATGGGCGTCCTTAGATTTGACCAGTTTTTCCAGGGTCAACTTAAGGACCGTCGCGTGAAACAAGACGGCAAATGGCGACGCTTTGCATTGCGTTCGTAGCTCAGGTAGTAGACGACATGGGGCGGGTCGGTATCAGCGACATCTTCGCCCGCATGAGTACGCGCTGGCGAAGTCAGAGTGAGAACTTTTTGTCCACAGCGGTCACAATCGGCGATCGAACTGGAAGACACACTGAGTTTTCAATGTTTTGGAAGAAATCCCGAAAATGTTGGCACTAGGGACTACTCAACGCAAGTGCAGTAAGCAGGGAACTTGCTTCTTCCAGCGGAAAGGAAGCGCCTACGTCACGGGGTGGAGCAGAGGGATATACCACCCAGATGGGTGGGTGGGAGGAGCCAGCTTGAAGACTTTGTGGCAACTCTTAAAGGGAAAGGACACTGCAGAACATGATAAATACACCATATCCACGTCCCTAGAACCAAAAGCTCTGCTACAGGCTGGGGGGGGGGGTTAACAGTTATCCAATACGGAAGAGGAGAAAAATCTTGATGTGGTAACCACAGGGCAGAGGAACCATTCAGCACAGTGCAGGAAGGCAGCAGCTAAGGCAAATAAGATGCTGGGGTGTATTACCAGGGGCATCACCTCACGGAGGAGGGAGATTATCCTACCACTGTGCGGGTTGGGTCAGACTGCACCTGGAGTACTGTGTGCAGTTCTGGCGACCCTATTAAAAGAAAGATGTCAAGCTGTTGGAGGGTCCAGCGAGAGCCACCAGGATGACTATGGAATGGAGGACAAACCCACGAGGACAAACTGAGGGAGCTCAGCATGTACTCCCAAGAGGATAGGAGGAATAGATGGGATATGATCGAACCTTCAAATATATGAGGGTCATAAACAAGGTTAGTAAAGAGGATTTTAGATTGAAGAGAGGAGAAACATTAGGGGCAGTGTAAAATTGGACGGGGAAGGTTCAGGGAAATGAAGACACTATTTCACAGAAAGGGTGGTGGATGGGTGGAACACACTGCCGGAGGAGGTGGTAACATTAAAGTCGGTGACCAGTTTTAAAAGGAGTGGGAACGGGGTCAGGGAAAGGTCACTACTGCTATGCGGGGGAGGAGACAGCTGCAGAGTAATACACTGCTAGTTGCACATTCAATAGACCTTAGGGCCTGTATCTGCCAGCATTTTTCGTATATGCTAATTTTAAGTGCTCTCCTGTTTTTCTTTTGTGACTACCTTACAATTATACTATGTTTCAGACCTTTTTTTGTTAACTCATTGTCTCCTAGCAGACGCCTGTACTCAGTAAAATACACTGGTGTGTCCCGAGGACGTCTACAGAAGTTAGCTACTGACTTCCCGTGTGCCCTTGCAACGTCTGGAGAAGTCACGTATATTTTAACATATAATATAATATATATTTGATTGTATAGCACTGTTTGAAAGGTAATTTTGTGCTGAACAACTTTGCCACTAATATTTTGTGTATATCATGCATACTTTAGGAGTTATTCACATTTGTTTATGGCATGGTGTGTATGGCTTATGTTGCCTATTTCAGTGGGGGGAAAAAATATTTTTTGCTGTTTCCATCCAGCACAGAAAACAAATGAAATCACATATTATTGCATACCACCATTAGAAAGGTAATTTTACGCTGAACAACTTTGCCACTCATACTTTGTGTCTATCATGTATACTTTAGGAGTTATTCACATTTGTTTATGATATGGTTTGTATGGCTTATGTTGCCCATTTTAGTGAATACATTTTTTTTGCTGTTTCAACCAGCACAGAAAAACGACAAAAGTACATATTATTTGCATACCGCCATTGGAAAGGTAATTTTTGTTGAATAAATTTGCCACTCATACTTTGTGTCTAGCACTTATGGTTCTTGAGCTATTATAATTTGTTTGTGGTATCCTAACTATAGCCTGAATTTGTTTAGAAAGGCCCAGGATTCGCCGTTAACACTATACAGAGACAAGTGGTGCAACTTCAGAGAGCTCCTGTGGAGGCAATGAGTTAAATTAATAATCACATTTTATTGCCATGGTCATGCACTGAACCCCCCACCCCCAGTGTTCTGCAGCTACTGCTCTTCGCTTCATACTACCTGTCCATTCCATGACATCAGTTACACCATTCTGGGCCACTCGGATAAACTGCACGGAATGTAGTGACTGATGTTGTGGAATCTCTTGGAAATATGAAATGAAATGGTGGCGTTTGCATAGGTGAAAGGAAAATAATGTAGAACTGTGGGTACCACAATCCTAGATAATTTATCAGAAATTGGTCAAAGTACATCATGATACATGACTGGCATGGAAAGAAAAACAGAAGATATGTAACATGTATACAAATTATTTTCCCATCACATTTAAAGTCTTCTATTACAAATGACTTTGGGGGACAGGAAATGTACTCTGTAATAAAAGGGATGGGGCTAGGGGCAGAGTTAGCAGTGTGGTTCACTATCCAGTTTTCATCTTATCCGAAGGTGGCAACCCTTATTTTATGAGGGTGGTATAGTACAGACACACAAGATTGGTGAAAATGAGTGTGTGTGTGTGTGTGTGTTGGGGGGTGGAATGAGTAGGCCAAGTGGAACTACATGATGGGAGCTCTGCATATGACCTGCCATTATTTGACTGAAGAAGGAACTGGGCACACTAAATTAGAACAGGAGACTTTCTGTCTGTAAATTTCTATGTTCCTATTTTAACTCGTCATATGGCATATACACTTTGATTTTTGCTTTATTAGTTTTCTCCATTAATAGTAGTCCCCGTAACCATCTGGTTGCCTCCATTTGTTGACTGGTGAAATCTCATTTTGCACTGCGGCCCATTAGATGGGAGAACGTGATATCATCCTGCCATTTACAACACCTCTATGCAACCATTCTTTTCAGGAGAAAAAAAAAAAACAACACAGGAGTTGCTGGATAAATGCACTCAGCTGAAACTTTTGATCTGCAAGCTCATGGCATCAACAACTGACGAGCAGACCGGGTCACAAAGCTGGAATTTTCTGAATTTACCAGATGATAACTAAGCCAGGGTACACAAACTTGCAATTAAGGCTCTGTGCTGAAAACTTGAGGGGACTGAAGTTTAGCAGTTTCTTCTCCTCTGGGTAGTGAACCACGGTTTGTACTATACATCAACGCACAAATAAAAGTACAAAGATAGAGACAAATGCAGGGTGAAACAGAGCAGACAGATGAAAAACACTGAGTCACCATCTCAGTGTAGCCCCTAGTGATGTTATTTATTAGGTTTGTAAAGGAAGAGAACCACTGTAGCATTCCAAAGTCATACTGGCTTTACCACGAGTTCCATAGAAATATAGAAGTTGTCAGCAGATAAGGGCCTCGGCCCGCCTAATCTGCCCGTTAGCAACTGCCTTTGCTTTACTGAACTGGGCTGTACCTGTCTACCAGGTCTTGCAATTCAGTTCTATATGTGCCCTCTCCCCCATTTCATCGTTAGAGGTACTGCAAACATTTACATCATTGGCTGGAATCAGTCCGTGGCTCCAGACACTGGTATCACCATTTGTGAAAAAACTGGTACTTTGATGAAAATTCAGCATATTGAGTCACTGGTTCATTTTTATGCATTTAGCAGCACATTCAAATAGCAGTAGCAGTGTCAGGAGCTACAGAGTGATTGCAACTGATTATCAGCAGCAGTGGCAGCTCAGACTCAATGCAAAGAAGTGCCAGGTAATGCATCTGGGGAACAAAAACCCAGGGGAAGAGTACACAATGGAGGGTGAGTTAATAACAACAAAAAATCAAAAGAGACCTAGGAGTAATTATATCAGATGACCTAAAGCTGGGCAAGCAATGTGAGAAGGCAGTAAGGAGGGCTGGGGAGATACTGGGATGCATAGGGAGAGGCATCAACAGTAGAAAACAGGAAGTTGTCATCCCTCTCTACAGACAGCAAGAATCCATCTGAAGTACTGCGTGCAATTCTGGATACCCCATCTCCGCAAAGACAGACAGAGTGGAGGCTGTTCAGAAGAGGGCAATCAAAATGGTGCAAGATCTGCACCAGAAGATATACGAGGAGAGACTAAAGCAGCTTAATATGCATACCCTTGAGGAAAGGAGGGAGAGGGGGGACATGATAGAAACTTTAAAGTATCTCAAGGGAATTAACAAGGTATAAGAGGGTAGTATCTTTCAGAAGAAGAGATGTGCAAGAAGAACAGGTTACTCACCTGTAACAGTAGTTCTAGGAGTGGTATATGTTGTTCATCCACACTGTCTGGCATAGTTCCTTTCCCCTTTAAATCTTGCAGGAAGTCTTCAAGCTGGCTCCTCCCACCCACCCGGGTGGTAAATACCTCAGCTCCGCCCCATGGCCTACATCTAGCCGCTGGAAGCCAGGTTGTGCGCCTAAAGCTGGAGGTCGGATGAGGCGGTGGATGAACAAATATATACCACTCCTAGAACTACTGTTACAGGTGAGTAACCTGTTCTTCTAGGAGCGTGGATATGTTGTTCATCCACACTGTCTGGCAGACTCAAGCAGTTCTCCGGGAGGAGGGAGGCAAGGCGCACACCCCCTACTTAGGGAATAGAGATTGGAGAACCGAGGCCCCAAAACCAGCATCCCAACGTGACTCTAGGTCAATGTGGTAATGGGTAATAAAGGTGCTTGCTGACTTCCAGGTAGCGGCCCGACAGATTTCCTGGATAGGGATGTCCCTGGAAGCAGCCACCGAAGCAGCAGTATGACGGGTAGAATGAGCCCTTAGCCCTTTGGGAGGCTCCTTACCCGCCAATTCATAGCACAGACCTATGCATGATGTGATCCATCTCGCAATAGTCCGCTTGGCTGCAGGTCTGCCAGAAGTGGCTTCAGCGTAGGTGACAAACAGCTGGCGAACCTCTCCCCGAATTTCCGCCGTCCTCTCCTTATAATAGGAGAGAGCACGTCTGAGGTCCAGAGTATGGAGCCTATACTCGGCGTCCGAGGTGTAATTAGGGTAATATACTGGCAGGGTCAACACCTGGTTAAGGTGAAACTCTGACACAACCTTCAGAAGGAATTTCGGTTGGGGGCGCAGGACAACTTTGTCCCTGTGAAAGACCAGATAGGGGGAGTCCACTGAAAGTGCCTGGAGCTCCCCGTCCTTCTGGCTGACGTGATAGCCACCAAGAAGGCCATCTTCCACGACAAGTGCGAAAGTGCAGACTTGTGCATGGGTTCGAATGGCTTGCCCATGACCTTTGCCAAAACCAGCAAAAGATCCCACGGAGGTGGAGGTTCACGCACCGGAGGGGATATGTGGTCCAGGCCTTTGAAAAAGTGCCCGACCACCTTTTCCTGAGCCAACGTCGGCTGACTGACCCGCGCCCGGTAAGCCGATATGGCTGCTAGGTGCACCCTAAGGGTCGATGACCGAAGACCCCCTTTGGAGAGGGACCAAAGGTAGTCTAGAATGTTAGCCACCGAGCAGGATAAGGGGTCCAGACCTTTACCCTGACACCAAATGGAAAATCTCTTCCATTTGAAGGCATAACATTTCCTGGTCGATTCTTTTCGAGATGCCTCCACCACGGTGTAGACATCCTCAGAAAGACCCAAAGCCTGGAACTCTAGCCGCTCAGGAACCAGGCTGTGAGGTGCAGGGATTGAAGGTCCGGATAAAAGACCTTCCCCTGGTTCATTGATATCAGGTCCGGGCGTGTACACAGCCACTCCGGGGCCCTGCAGCTGAGGCTGAGGAGATCTGGATACCAGAACTGGCGTGGGCAATCTGGGGCTACCAGGATCACCTTCGCCTTGTCCTTCCTCACCTTGAGTAACACGGGAAATGGAGGAAAGGCGTAAAGGAGGCCTGGGGTCCACGGCCTCGAGAAGGCATCCCCCTGCAGCGAGCCCTGCTGAGGGGGCCGGGCACGGAACAGCCTCAGCTTGGTGTTCTCCCTGGAGGCAAGAGGTCCACCAACGGTTTGCCCCAACGAAAGAACAGGTAGTGGGCTACCTCTGGATGGAGAGACCACTCGTGGGATGTCAGGCCTAAGTGGCTGAGAGCATCCGCCAGTTGGTTCGCGACTCCTGCCACATGGATGGCTAGGAGATCCGCCTCCAGCCGGCTGACGAAGGTCCAGATACGGAGCGCCTCCTTGCATAGCAGACGGGAGTGCGTGCCGCCCTGTTTGTTGAGGTAGTACATGGTCGGGGTATTGTCCGTCTGGACTTGAACCACTTGACCCCGGAGCTGAGGAGCGAAAGCTGACAGAGCCAGTCTGACTGCCCTGAGCTCCAACAGGTTGATGTGGCATCGGGACTCCTCTGGGGTCCAGAACCCGTGAGCCCTGTATTCCCCATGTGGGCTCCCAGCCCGTGAGAGAGGCACTGGTCGTAAGGACGACCGTCGGCTCGGGGCGGACAAATGGGATCCCTTCCAGCAAATGATTCGGGACGGTCTGCCATTGTAGGGCGTCCCACATCCCCTGGGTGACCGTGACCAGCTGGTCGAAAAGACTCTGATGCTGAGACCACTGGGCGACGAGCTCCCACTAGAGGAGGCGCATGTGCAGTCTGGCCCAGCGGACCACCGACGTGCACGCCGCCATGTAGCCCAGGAGGCGCAGGAAGTCCCGGGCAGGGCGCAAGTGCCCAACCAGAAATGATTGGGCAAAGGAGGAGAACACTCCACCCTGTCCGCCGGAGCCGAGCTCTGGCTTGACGAGAGTCGAGCTCTGCCCCGATGAAGCCCTATCACCTGAGAAGGTACGAGTTCCGACTTGGCCTCATTGATCAGAAGGCCCAAGTGTGAGCAGGTTCGAGGGTCAGGTCCCTGACCTCTCCACCTCCTGAAGGGAGGATCCCGCCAGGAGCCAATCGTCCAGGTAGGGGTAAATACGAACCCCCTGACGCCGAAGATGGGCTGCCACCACTGCAATGCATTTGGTGAAAACCCTTGGGGCCGATGACAGGCCGAATGGCATGGCTCTGAACTCGTACAGGGTCCCTTCGACCCTGAAGCGGAGGAACCGCTGATGAGATGGACGGATAGGGACGTGGAAAAAAGCGTCCTGAAGATCCAGTGTGCAGAACCACATGTTTCGCTCCAGGGATGGTATGATCTGATTTAGAGTTACCATCCGAAAGGTGCAAGACCTGAGATACCGATTCAGGTCATGCAGATCTAGAATGGGGCGCCAACCCCCCGTCCGTTTGGGCACCAGGAAATACCTGGAGACGAAGCCTGGGTCTGAAGGAGGATCCGTCACTCGGGCCACCACCTCTTTGAGAAGGAGGTAGCGCAATGTCATCTCGGAGGACAGACTGGGCGACTGAGATCCGCCTCTCGTGGGGCACAGGCTCGGCTGGGCGAGTACTGCTCAAATTCTAGGCAGACTCCTGCCCGACCACTTCTAGGACCCATCTGTCCGTGGATACCAGACCAGGTGGAAACGGCGGGCGGAGCCGCCACCCATGGAGGACCCAGGCTGAAGTGACGGTAATGGGGAGGACACCCGGCCCGTCACTGGGCAGGCTTAGAGGAGGAGGGGCACCTGGACCAGCGCCTCGGCCTCCTTTTCGGGGCTGCTGGGGACCTTGCTTGGGCCTAGGGCGCCAAGCCTGAGCCTGCTGCTGTTACTGACCCCCCTGGAAGGGTGGCTGTCTGACCGCAGGGGAAGACTGACGAAAAGGCTTCTTCCTGCGCTTCTGCTGGTTCTTACTTGAAGAACCCTTAGCGGATGTAGCATCTAAGGTGGCATTAGATTGCTCGATATGCTGCAGATGACCTGCCACTCCTGGCCCGAAGAGGTCGGTGCCAAGGAAGGGCACATCAGCTAGCTTGTGCTGAGTATCCACGGGAAAGGAGGATAACCTCAGCCAGGCCCTGCGGCGAGTGGATACCGCTGCAGCTAGTGAACGGGCACAGGAATCACCCACGTCCAGAGCAGTCTGGAGTTGTTGTTTAGCAACAGCTCTGCCCTGGTCCCTGACCTGCTTGACCGTGGTCTGCATGCCCGAGGGGGCCTCACCCTTGGTAGGGAGAGACTGGCACAAATCCCTAAAGGAACCTGAAAAGGAAGAGCCCAGATTGAGCGGGCGCGAAGAAACCTCGGCTAACCGAGGCTTGGGCGGCTTCTTCCTCAAACGCGTCATGCCTCGCCGAGCTGCTCGGGGATCCGCAGCTCGGAAACCACCACCTGGCCTCCTTGGATTTTACCGTGGGTTGTGGAGCTCCGTCTACCCAGCTTCAGGCGCCTTGATGATCTTCCAGGACGCTGGGGTGGAAGGAAGCGCAAATGGAGCACTGCAGGTATCGTGAACAGAACCGAGGCAGTAAACGCACGAGAGGTGGGGATCGGTGCGCGACATTTTCTGTCCGCAAGGACACCGGCGAAACCCGGGGGACGACTTGTCATCCATGTCCGAATCAGAGTCGTAAACTCTAACGAGTTTCAGAGCGAAGATGCGTGAAACCGTCAAACGAATCCAGGGCCTCAACACTACAGAAAGCACGAGGGAACCTGAATCTTCCAGCGGAAAGGAAGATCTAGGCCATGGGGTTGAGCCGAGTATTTACCACCGGTGGGAGGGAGGAGCCAGCTTGAAGACTTCCGCAAGATTTAAAGGGGAAAGGACTATGCCAGACAGTGTGGATGAACAACATATCCACGCCCTAGAACAAAGGGGCACGATTTGAAGATAGAGGTGGGACGGCTCTGAAGCAATGTTAGAAAGTATTTTTCACAGAGAGTTGTGGGACGCATGGAACAGCCTTCCTGAGGAGGTTGTGGAGTCAGGAACAGTGGGAGAATTCAAGAATGCATGGGACAGGCATAAGGCAATTCTAGTGGGGGCAGGAGGAAGTAAGCTGTTTATTAACTAGAATCTGCAGCTTATCCATCAGGTAGGGAAATGGGCAGACTGGGTGGGCCAAGCGGTCCTCATCTGCTGTCAAATTCTATGTTTCTATCACTGATTTGTGGGTGCTGCTATGGGGTCTTTACACAGAGCTAATTTCAAAGGACAGGAAAACGAAAGTAAGTTAGTTAGTTAAATACCTTCTTTTTCTCTTAGTGGCACTTGTCCAGTTCTGTACACCACTGCCTTCAGACTTCCATAGAGACGGAACAATTGGCAGCATCAGGACAGGACCACCCTCTTCCTCCTGAGTGCCATACTGTTCTTTATAACATGGGTTACTAAAAAGAAATCTAACTGGTGAAACACCATCAAGTGACCGTGCATTAAATGCAGTAAAGCACAGGTGGTGTGCAGCTCCCCGCACCAAGATCCGTGTGCACGGTCTGGACTAGTTAGCTGCCGAGGCAGGGAAACCCGAAAGGCAGCCATTACATGTTAGGCAAGAGCACTGTGCTGCGGCGCTGCCTTCAAAGTACAAGTCTGTGTTTCTCACAATGAAAGTGGCGGTTTGGCCATACAGTACAGGGTGACACAGAGCCAGACAGGGCACAGAGAGCCAGGAAGTGGGTTGCCAACCACTCCCCCCACCCCCAATTGAGGCATGCAGTATTGACAGCTCAAATGTGTTTTTTTTTCTCCCGTAATGGTCCCCGCGGTGCTGCTTGAAGGCAATGAGGAATGCAGTGAGAGAGGAACCCTGCAAGCAGGTCATCCTGGTCCCATCACCAGTCCTGCAATTGTTATACAGGCAAAGTACCAGAGCGCTGTGAGGTACCTGTACTAAGTGCTCTGTATACTCTTGCTCTCTCCTGTGTTGACTGCAGGAGTGAATCCTCTTCCCTCCTCTGTTGCTGCTCTCTCTGTCCCTGTGTCGCGTGCGGAAGCAGTATTCCTGCATTGTTGTCCTACTGGGACACTTGCCCCCGAGTTTTGGGATGAACCACTGGGTTGTGAAACATGCGGTGAGAGAGCCAGAGATACATGGGAGGGAGAGAACGAGCAACACAGTCTGTCGGAGGTATGTAGGCCAGTACATTACATGTGCTAGGCAGCTCTGACACGCTGTCACTCTGTTGAACTGCCAGGGCATAGGGACAAGAAAGAGAGAGGGGGCGAACAGCGACAGGCTGAAGATTAGGACACAGAGACAAAGGAGAGTGCACTGGCGGCCGGGGACATGCAACTCAGAGTCCTGCACCTCCTTTGTGGATGCAAGAGAAACAGCCCCGGTTCTCACAGACATCCACAGTGAATATCCCCCAAATTTGTCGCTATCTTGCCTGTCTAGCCGGGTGTGGTGGGAGGCAGAGAAGTGGCATAACTATCAGAGTTATGTATGGGTAGGCAGCAGCACAGCAGAAGTGCTGAGCACGCGCCAACACCCATGTGTGAGTGTTGGTTCTGTCAGACAGGCGGACGACACACACACACACACATGATGGAAAGCGGCAGGGCACATTCCTGAAAACAGGAGAACCTATGTGCACATTGCAGGAGCAGCACCCAAATCTTATCAGCCAGGGTAACAGCCCTTCACAGACATTCAGCAACACAGTGAGAAGCAGTGAAACTCAGGCACTATATACCTGTCTGGGGAAATGTCAACACATGTGTCAGGCACAAGAAATGTGACACATCACATCAGCAGTGTATGTGTGACATTTCTGTACCCACAAGGGCCATGCAGTGTGCTTCATTTGTGAGAAACTACTCTGGGAGGCGGAAGGATACAGTCCCTTTTCCTGTCTTTCCAGGGAGGAAAAACTTGTTTTCTGACCATATTTATGTCTTTTTTTTTTTTTTTTTTTACAGAACCCATGTTATAAGTCCGATGACCCACTCCAGGGTATGGGTTTACAGGCATTTAATGCACACCTGGGGTGCAGTGAGGAGACACGGCCTGTGGCCGCGAGGCCTCACAACACACCCCAGGCATGCATGAAATGCCTATAAACCCATATCCTGTTGTGGATTATTGCTAACAAAGCAGACACTGCTTAATGGCCACTCAAAATATGCCCTTTTTTGTTAATAAAACATTTGAACATATAGACATGAAAACTAAGCATGTAGACAAAACTAAGCATGCAGACAAAACTAGAATAAGATCTGAGATAAATGACTGCTGCTCGGTGAAATGAAATTTACAGGTGCTTATATTAGATTCTCTCTTTCCATAGTCTTTTGTCTCAGCACACCAATGGCATATACAAAAACAGGGATGCTGAAGGCCAATAGGTGGGATATTTACTAAACTAGTTTTATTACTACTACTGCCATCACATAACTTCAGCCAAAGGAGGCCGCTGCTGAAACAACAGTATGTAGCTTACTGAATTTAGTAAAGGTGTGCAGAAAGCTCCAGGTAGTCGCACCCAGATGTCAAGTAGGATGCTTCCCAAGTTGAGGGAATCCCAGGCAAAGGCTTGTGGGTCTCTTATGATAGGATATTGCTGTTACTATGAACAGGGTCTACCTGCAAGTGTACACATTTGTCTGTGAGGAGTAAACATGCATCAGCAAGAAATTTTCCCATTCCCCTGGTGAATTATTTTTTCAACTGCGCCAATCCTTCCTCAATGTTGCTCCGGCCTGATACGTATGATACAGATTGTGCATCTGCTCTTCTGCCCACATTAGAAGCAGGAGGGTTTCCCTTTGCATCCTGCAGCTCTAAAAGGCCTCCTTGAGGGCAGACAAAGGCTGAGTCCTTATGTTGTCAGTCATTACCACAACATTGTGCTAAACTAGTGGCCAGCAGAATCAAAGTGCCAGACAAACTGCTCACATTTCAAGCACCCTGATGCTGAGCCAGGACTCCCAAGAGTGCCCCAGACTCTGAGCCCGGCATCCAAGACTACAGACCAAAGACCAGCTTGCGTTCCTCAGCAGTAGGTGGGATGCAGACTAGGCAGCAAGCCAATAACCAGCAAAGCAAAGTCAAAAGAGAGTCAGCACTCCAAAACAGGCACTCCACCAATGTGATGCAAAAACAAATGATTTATTGTGATAAATCAGAAGTACGAACACAGGAAAACTTCTACCAGGCTATGAACTGTCACACAGTTATAATCTTAAAGAGAGGTCCCTTTGACCTGCAGCCACAAGATCTTGAGAAAACATACAAGCGGTCAAAACTGTAGTAACAGTCTTAACAGAAGAAAAGCCTGGAGCAGTTTAACAGCTAGCACAGACTGAAATGATTGTGTATGGGGGAAAGGGTGTGATCTGAAACTCACATACTTTTCAGTCTGTCCCAGTGGTGAGAACAACCCACACCAATCTGCCTGCCTACAGGAGCTAACCAACAATGGAGAGCGAGGCGTTGGTTGCTTTATCAGTGCACTGCTCCCCAGGCCCCTAACTGGCGCCTTCAGCTCTAGAAATGCTCAGTACACTAGCTAGGCAGGGCACATGAAATGGCGGCAGGGCAGCTGGTGTCGGGAACCCAAGGTCCCTTCACACAGTCTGAAGAGCATGATTGTAGCTGAATGCAATCTGAGGACGCCATACCTGAGACTTCACCAATTTAAAGTAAAAATATCCACTTAAGAGCCCTGTATACTTGTTCATGCTGCCTGACTGTTGTGAAATAAGGAGAAAGACCGACACTAAGTGGGGGTCCACTTTTGCTTATGCCAAGTCTGTTCCTGCCTCTTTGAAAGGTAATGAGAAGATCCAGTGGTATACTAAGACAGACATCTGTGAAAAGAGAAAGATATAATGGAATGGGGGGTGGGGAGACCACCTATTAACTGGGAATGCTGCAATTCTTATCCTCCACTTTCCTTCTGACAGCCGTAGGAGTCCTCCAATGGTCCAAGCCGCCACTAGCCTCTGCTCAACATACTCTCCAGAATCCCAACCATAACTCACAGTTTGTTCCTTGTGGGCTAGATCCACCAGTTACAAGCCAGGAGCAGGATTCTTCACTTGATGGTTGAGGTCCAGAAGGAGCCAGGGAGGTGTGGGAGGAGTCAACATGGCCCTACTGTGGCAGAGCAGTTTCATCTGCTTAGGGTAATGGGAGTAATTTATCCTACTAAACCCTCCCACATCCCTCCCCAGGGTGTGGTCCTGAGGCGACCCTTCCTACCAGCCCATGCTGGGCATGCGATGCCACTGCGTTACTTGCCAGGTGAGCAGGTGCCTGCTGATCATCGGCTGCTCCAAGGGACCACTTATCCCTCCCCACGCAAGACGCGCTGCCCTGGTCCACATGGGGATAGTCATGCAGCAGAAGAAAATGCCCTTCTCTATGAGGCTGGAGGCATCCAAGCTTGGCACCAAACTACACCTAGTCAGTTGGCACCAGACATCACGAGCTCGATGCGCTAGCCGTTGCTCACTTTTAAGACCTCTGCATGAAAACGTTGCCCCTTTGTTTTCATCTGTCCTCGCTGCTTTTCCTGCCCTGAAGTCATAATCAGATTATGACATGAGAATCACTTCTGTGGCAACATGTTAGTGTCACAAGAAAAGGGTTAGGACTTCACACAACAAAATGGATGGCACTACATGGGGAAGCTTGTGTAACAAAGCTCTGCTGATGCCAAGTGTGACATTTTGCTATAATCCAGAAAATCTTTTCAAAAATTCACCACATTTTTTTTTTTTTTTGGAGGGGGAGGAAACACACTGTCCCTTTAACGACAGCAAGAGCTGCCTAGGACATACCAAGCCTCTCCCTTTAAATGAAACATCTGCTTCTGTGGTTTCTGGATACTTAATATGGCTCAGATAATGGTGTCCATTCAGATACACTACAAATGATGCATAAAAGGTTTCCATGTGGCTTCCAAGAGCAGCAGCTCTCGTATCATCATAAAGCCTCCATGCCAGCAGCTCTCAGATACCAGCACAGAAAGCAACCAGACACGGAACTCTTGCACGTCCTCTCAGAGCTCAACTCCCTAGTGAAATTCCCAAATAGGATATTTAAGGATTGTGACGCACAAAAATAAAATGGAGCATTAGTAGCAATTCTGTATTTGAAGTGTTTGTACCTGTATCAGTGATGTGTCAATAAATAATACAAAGACACTAGTGGATTTCTACCCCCTACATTTCCTGAAGTGACCACCAACTTTGGAAGCTGAGGGTCAAACCGACCCCCACTTTTGTAGGGCTAATGCAAGTACTGTCTTTTTTAAAATTTGATTTCAACGTAAAATGATAGATTTTTTTTTTAAATCAGCTGGACCACCTGCTCCAAAGAAATCTGAGGGCCACACATCAACTATAGCCCTAAGCAGTTATGTGTTGCCATGGATATCTGCTTCTGTTTACTACATAAACGCACACTGACCCAGTGTAACCAAAGCTCCAGCCTTCATATAGTGCTGGACTCAGCAGAGCTGTAGCTACAGAGGACTGCACATACAAACCGAAATTGCTGGCTACGGGCAAAACTAGTCAACCCAGCCAAATACTCGCTACTAAGAGGAAAAAAGCACAGCACTAGTACATTTTAGTGTCTTTCTGATTCGGCTGAGCTATTATAGTGAGTATTTTCTCTAACAAAATGACACATCAGAGTGAAGACCAAGGAAAACTGTCCACAAGCAGTAGCCTCAGTGAATAAGGAAGGCCACACAGGCTGAAAGTTAATGTTCACTGAAGGGCCGCAGCTTCCTCTCTTCTATTAAACCTGGGCCATGTTTACAATCAGTCGCTCTCTGTCAGTTTCTTTAACCTATATGAAGAAGTCTGTTTTTATTATTTTCAGTTCCATTTCGCTCAGCTTCTTTTATCCCTGCCCCCAAGAGTCCCTCTAATGAAATGCAGACAGGATGCCCTGGCTAGCTGCCAGATATGTGCTCTACTCCCCTCTCCAATCCCTATGAGCTGCTCCAAAATGAAAAACACATGAAGTTTCATAACACTGGAAGCAAATGGCAGTGATGTTTTAACGTGAAATGGAGGTTTTAAATCATCAAGCAAGGAAGTGTCTATAAAATGGAGGCCTTTTACATATGTGTTACCACAGCTTGAACACATCCAGGAACTTGGTTTGCAGTGGTCACCTCCAACAGGATGTCAACATTCTACCTACACAAGCAGTATGGACTTCATTTAAAAGAAACAGCCTTGACCTGGGAGAAAATGGATTTTGGTTTATTCAAGATTACAAATTTATCTGGTGAAATCCGAATGTTGTCACATAGATAGGGTACAGTGCAACTCAAACTGTCAGACATCACCACTGCCAGTGCTGTAACTGCTCTACCCAAAAAAAAAAAAAAAAAAAAAAAAAACTGCCAGACTCCAGAATTTTCTCACTTTGCTTCGGGAGATTGCTGTGGCATGTGGAAGGGCGGGGACCCTGCTAACTTGACTATGGGCGCTGAAACACGTCTCATGCTTGTTATCACCAGTGGAGCACACATCTAACTCCATCTAGTGGCTGCATAAGCTCTCCACAGCCAGAAAGGCAAGTCTGTATATGGTGCAGTAAGAATAAGAAAAAGTATTTTCTTGCAAGCAAAATATTAAAATTTTACGACTACTTAGTGATGTCAGATGAAAATCGTTTGTCCAAACTCTGAGATTTACACAAGCTGTAGCCATCATTTGTCTTCTGCAGACTGTCAGAGCTACTGCTGACCTCAGACAAATGTGAAGTGAAGAACCAGAAACTCAACTTACATAAGTATTTACAGAATATTTTTCTTTTTAGATCAGACACTAACTAGCCTGGCACAAGAAAGGGTTACTTTTTTTTTTTTTTCTTCAACTGCACAGTATTTATGGAGTCCTCTCCTCCCAGAACAAAATGCAGCTTGACTAGAACATCTAGACAGGAAAATGGAGACAGCAGATGTTTTGTCCAGTTTATATCCCCACTACACATACTATGATCAGACCAAAAATACAGGTTACTCACCTGTAACAGGAGTTCTAGGAATGGTATATGTTGTTCATCCACACTCATTGGCAGTATCCTTGCCGCTTTAAATCTTGCCGGAAGGTCTTCAAGCTTGCTCCTCCCACCAACCCGGGTGGTATAACTCTCGGCTCCGCCCCATGACGCCAGATCTGCCGCTGGAAGCTCAGGTGTAACGTCAAGCCGGGAGATCAGGAGTCAGGATGAACAACATATACCATTCCTAGAACTCCCTGTTACAGGTGAGTAACCTGTATTTCTAGGGACATGGATATGTTGTTCATCCACACTCATTGGCAGACTCCTAGCAGTTCTCCGGGAGGAGGGAGGCAAGACGACACCCCTATATACTTACTTGGGAAAGAGAGACTGAGAACCGAGGCCCCAAAACCAGCAGCCGTGACTCAAGGTCGATGTGGTAGTGGGTAATGAAGGTGTTTGCTGACTTCCAGGTAGCAGCCCTGCAGATTTCCTGGATAGGGACGCCCGGAAGCAGCCACCGTGCAGCAGTATGGCGGTAGAATGAGCTCTTATCCTCTGGGAGGCTCCATGCCCGCCAACTTATAGCAGAGATCTATGCAGGAGGTTACCCACCTGCTTATCGTCCGCTTGGCTGCAGGTCTGCCAGGTGCGGCTTCAGCGTAGGTGACAAACAGCTGGCTGAACCTCTCCCGACTCTCAGCCATGCGCGCTCCTTATAATGCTGCAGCCCCTCTAGGGTCCAAGTATGGAGCCCATATTCGCCTCCTCCGAGGTGTGATTGGGGTAGAACACCGCAGAGTCAACACCTGGTTAAGGTGAAACTCCGACACCACCTTCGGAAGGAATTTCGGTGGGGCGCAGGACAACCTTGTCCCTGTGGAAGACCAGGTAAGGAGACTCGATGGAAAGCGCCTGGAGCTCTCCCATCCTTCTGGCTGACGGATAGCCACCAAGAAGGCGGTCTTCCACGACAGGTGAGAGAGAGCACCTGTGCATAGGTTCGAATGGCTTGCCCATGAGCTTTGCCAGTACCAGCAGTAGATCCCACTGGAGGTGGGGTTCCCGACTGAGGGGAATGTGATCAAGGCCTTTGAAAAGCCGCCAGACCACCTTCCTCCCTGCGCCACCGACTGCTTCCCGGCCCGCGCCCGGTAAGCAGAGATGGCTGCCAGGTGCACCCTTAGGGTCGTCGACTTAAGCCCTTGACTAGAAAGGGACCATAAATAGTCCAAGATGCTTGCCAAGGAACAGGAGGAAGGGTCCAAGCCCTTGCCCTGACACCAAATGGAAAACCTTTTCCATTTGAAGGCATAGCATTTTCTGGTCGACTTTCACGGACGCCTCAACTACATTGAGGACCTCGTCGAAAGACCCAAGGCCTGGAACTCTAGCCGCTCAGGAACCAGGCCGTCAGGGTGCAGGGATTGAAGGTCCGGATGGAACACCTTCCCTGATTGACTGAGAGCAGGTCCGGGCGAGCTGGAAGCTGCCATGAGTCCTGGAGCTGAGACTGAGGAGATCTGGTACCAGAACTGGCGAGGCCAGTCTGGGGCTATCAGAATCACCTGCGCCTTGTCCTCCTCGCCTTGAGAAGCACCTTGTGGATCAAGGGAAATGGGGAAAAGGCGAAAGAGGCCCGGGTCCATTGCCTCGAGAAGGCATCCCCCTGCAGCGAGCCCCTGCTGAGGGGGCGGGCGTGGAACAGACTCAGCTGCGTCTCCATGGAGGCAAACAGGTCCACCTGAGGTGTGCCCCAAAGGAGAACAGATGCTGTACTACCTCCGCAGGAGAGACCACTCGGGATGCAGCCCCTATCCGCTCAGGGCATCGGCCAGGGTGTTGGAGGCTCCTGCCACGTGAATAGCTAGGAGATCCGCCTCCAGGCTGCAACAGTGACCAAATGCGGAGAGCTTCCTTGCATAGAAGCATGGAGCGCGTCCCGCCCTGGCGGTTTAGATAGTACATGGTCGTGGTATTGTCCGTCTGGACTCGGACCACTTGACCCCGGAGGAACGGAGCAAAGGCGGTGAGAGCTAGGCGGACCGCTCGGAGCTCCAGCAGGTTGATGTGGCATCGGGACTCCCGCGGGGACCAAAGGCCATGAGCCCGGTGTTCCCCCAGATGGGCACCCCAACCCATCAGAGAGGCATCGGTCGATAGAGAGACCGTCGGCTCGGGGCGGACGAACGGGATGCCCTCCTGCAAATGAACTGGAACGGTCCACCACTGGAGAGCGTTCCACATCCCCTGTGTCACCGGCACAGCTGGTCCAAGGGATCGCAGCGCTAGGACCACTGGCTGGCCAGTCCTCACTGAAGGGACGATGTTCCAGCGGGCCCAACGACCACGCTGGTGCAGGCCGCCATGAGACCCAGGAGGCGAGGAAGTCCCGGCAGGGCGCAATTGCTCAACCAGGAAATGATCGGGCAAAGGAGGAAAGAACCTCGGCCCTGTCCGCCGAGCCGCGCCTGGCTCGAAGAGAGTCGAGCCGCGCCCGATGAATAGAATCACCTGCTTCGCTCGAATTCGACTTGGCCTCGCTGGATAAGGAGGCCCAGTTGAGAGCAGACCCGAGGGCCAGATCTCTGACCACTCCGCCTCCTCCTGGAGGGAGCTGCTATCAGCCAGTCGCCAGGTAAGGGTACACCCGGACCCTCGCGCCGCAGGAATGCTGTCACCACTGCCATGCATTTGGTGAAGACCCTGGGAGCTGGAGACAAGCCGAAGGGCATGGCTTGGAACTTCGAAGAGGGATCCCTCCGCCGGAAGCGGCGAATTCCCTGTGAGACGGACGGATAGGGACGGAAAACGTCCTGCAAGTCCAGAGAGCAGAACCACACGCCGCGTTCCAAGGATGGTATTATCTGAGCCAGAGTGACCATCCTGAAGGTTCGAGACCTAGGAACTTGTTTGAGTGGTGTGGATTAGAATGGGCGCCAGCCCCCCGTCCGTTTCGGAACCAGGAAGTACCTGGACACAAACCCTGGGTCTGAAGGAGGGTCCACCACCTCTCTTACCACCTCCTTCTGGAGGAGGAGAGCGATGTCGGCTCGACGAGCCGCCAGTGAGGCTGGGGATCCCGAAGCCCCCCGAGCGGCGGCTCTGAAGGGTGGTGCCTGCTCGAATTCCAGAGGCAGGCCTCTTCCCACCACCTCCAAGACCCACCTGTCCGTGGTAACAGCGGACCAGGCGGAACGAGGTGCGGGCCGTCCCCACGGGGGACCCAGGGTGAGGTGGCAGGGGATGGGGCGACACCTCAGCCCGTCACTGGGCAGGCTGGAGGAGAGGACCGCCGAGGGACCTCCTGGGCCTTTTCTCCTGCCTCCTGTTAGAGGAAGCGGCGGCTTGGGTTTGGGATGCCAAGGCCGAGCCTGCTGGCCCTGCGTCTGGGACGGCGCCGGGGCACAGAAGGACCGAAAGGCTTAGGCTGTGGTTTCGGCCTTTGTCCTTCTGAAGCGGAAGGGACCGAGTCCAAGGTGGCATTGGACTTCTCGATCCTGCAGGTGACCTTCCACCCAGGGTCGAAGAGGTCAGTCCCCAAAAGGGAACATCCGCCAACTTGTGCTGGGTATCCGTAAAGGTGGATATCCTCAGCCAAGCCCGCCGACTTATAGCCACTGCGGCCGCCACCGATCTGGCACATGAGTCCCCTATATCCAAAGCAGTCTGGAGCTGCTGTTTGGCCACTGCCTGCCCTGGTCCCGCACCTGCTTAACCGTAGTCTGCAGATCGTGCGGAAGATGAGGATGACCTCATCCAGGGAGCCCAACAGGGCATGAGAAAATGTGCCATGAGGCGGCCGAACTGGCCCAGCGGCAGTCGAGAGAGGGCCTTGGCGTGAACTTTTCGCCCGACATAGTCCAATTTCTTGGACTCCTTGTCAGAGAGGTTTGTCCACATCCACAAGCGTTGCAGCGCTAGACGCTGTCATTAACCAACCCCTCAGCAGAGGGTGTTCGAAAACCGGACAGGAACGTGGGGACACAACTTCCAGCCATCCTGGCCGAGCGCAGGGCAGGAAGCAGGCGCTGCCAAAGTTCCAGTGCGGACCCACTATGAGCCTCGGCCACGGAAGGCCTCCGTCCGAGATCCCTCGGTCCAGAATCTCCGTGAGGATACCTGGCCCGTTGGAACGGGTTGAGCTCCATCCGGTAGACTCGAGATGAGCGAAGCAGTCCTAGGAAGAGACGGGCTATCGTCCATTGACTGACCTCCTGAAGACTCCAAGTCCAGTCGCTTGGAGAAGGAGGAGGAATCATCTCCGGACTCGGAAGAGTCCTCGAAGAAACTGCCTCTGGCCTGAGCCACCCTTCACCTGCGGGTCGGTGGGAGTGAGGGTAACTGACAGCGATGGGGTAAACCCTTAGCCGACCGAGAATCCTTGGTGAGGCTGAGTGGTGGCTGTGGAGGCGGAGGTTCCACGGAGATCAGTGAGCAGCTGGTTTTGGCCGGGCTCTCGGCTGGTATAGGCTCCTCGGACAAGTCGGGGGTTGTGTCGACCGTTCGGTGACAGCCACTTAATGGCAGGAAGGCGCGGGTCGCTTATCCGGCCAGAGCTGTTGCAACATAAGGTCCCTCGTACCGTCGGCGTAATTCGCCCGGCCTCCCTCATCCGAGGAGGAGGGCGAGGAGACTGACGACACAGCAGCTTAGCGGCGATGCCGAGACCGAGACCGCCTATGGCGGTGGGAGCGGCTGGACGCGAAGAGGTCCGAGACCGAGACCGAGTCCCGAATCGGGGTGCGGTCTGCGAGGAGGTGTCGGCGGGAACCTCGCCTCTGGCTCGGAAGGTCCATCCGAGGCTCCGGACCGGAGGCACAAGCGACCACAGGATCCTCAACTCCTCCGGGGAACGGGAGGGAATCTCGGCTGCTAAGGCGACAGCCGTCAATGGAGTGAGAAAATCTCGACTTCATCGGTGGGAGTCTCGGTCAACTGACCTGGCGGGGACACCGTGAGGCCAGTGGCGAAGCGATGATGCGACGAAGCCGACAGTCGGCGGCCGGGAGAGGACCTTTCCCGCTCCCAAAGGCGTCGACGGAGGACTTACCCTGTCCCTCTTTTGGACCGAGAATAAGGTCCATGAGCGCGAGCCCCTTCTCCTTTAGTGGAGGGACAGACAAAGCTCATAAAAGAAGCCGTGTGGGAAGAATTTGAGGCGGGATAAATGCAGCGGCGAGAGAAAATCTGGCCGTGCCGCCTCTCTTGAGGCGACCATCCGCTCGAGCTGATCACATGAGCTCCCTTTTGCCCGCGGACACATCCTGGGCCTCCTTGAACTTCACGGAGAAGCAGCTTCTCGGGGCCAGCCCAGTTGCAATCGGACATACGGTCTTCGAGGCGTGGGCGAAAAAGATGAGCTGGAATTAGCAAGCCTGCGGGTCGTGCTCAAGGCCTAGGCAGTATACACCGTGGAGTGAGGATCCGTCCGAGACATCTTCTGCCGCATGGGCATCTCCGAAAATCAGGAGTCGATTTGTCCATCGCAGCCGCGAGAATGAAGACTAAGTCTTTTGCAATTTTATTTTCAAATCCATAAGCGGAGAAATAAAGACAGTCGTAAGCAGGGGCGTTAAGGAGAACCTGAGCTTCAAAGCGGTAAGGAAGATCTGGCGTCATGGGGCGGAGCCGAGAGTTATACCACCCGGGTGGGTGGGAGGAGCAAGCTTGAAGACCTTCCGGCAAGATTTAAAGCGGCAAGGATACTGCCAATGAGTGTGGATGAACAACATATCCATGTCCCTAGAATCCTGGATTCTGTATCCAGCTCTATAGATGGTACAGCCCACTATGCAAAACATGGCTATAGTGGATAGTGAGGGTTTCTTCTGCATGGATTTCCATGTCAGCTGAAATGCTGTACTACAGTTCAAAGGTCACAGAACACGGCTATGCCCTTCTGTGGTAAAACATTCCAGCTGTTTTTCCCCTTCCAAGAGAGGGACAATGCGTCTTGCCAAAAAACTCCAGACACTGGAGTGAGTGAGCAGAAACGTGGCAGTTTTGCGTTGTGTGGGGACACAAGAAGGTCCAGTCCTGGACAACCACATCTTGCAAAGAGGTAATTTACCATGAAGGTCAGCAGTTCCCATTCGTGAACCAGTGACAGATCTATTTAACATGTCTGCCAACACGTCTTGCAGACCTGGGAAGAACAAGGACGACAGCTGAAGGCTGCGAGACAAAGCCTAGTACTACACTCTCATCACTTCCCTACATAGGGGAAGAGAGCCCCCGTTTGCTGATGTAATGCTTCACACTGACATTGTCCTCCAGGTTTAACAGAGGACCGAGCAGAAAAATTATTCTGAAATGCCTGAGGTTATATAAGACTGCCCACATTTCCAGGACATTTATGTGCCGCTCAGATTCCACCTTGGTCCACGCACCCCTGTGTCTGGTAAGGGTCAAGATGAGCACCCCAACTGCAGTCCAAGACATCCGTGGTGAGGATCTGTACAGGAGCGGTCATAAGGAACAAAATGTCCTTGAGTAGACTGTCGCAGTCCAGCCACCTAATAATGTTCTGCGAGCAGAGGCGTGATGACCACTTGCTCCATCTCGTCCTAGAACTGATACCACTGGACTGAGTGTCCACTGTTGTATCCGCATGTCAAGTCAGGCTAGTGGAAGTCATTATGGCCACAGCCAGGAGGCCCAGGAAATGTAATATTGTTCTTACAGAGATGTAGTGGCCCTACGAGCCAAGTATGCTTGAGCAATCAGTGCGGCTTCCTGAGGCAGGAAGGCACATCCCTTTTCTGTGTCCAAGCCACCCCATGTACTGAATCTTCTGGCCCAGAGTCACAGACTTTGGCTACATTTACTGCGAACCCCAGGTCTTCAAACAACTGACTTCTCGGGACAGTGTGTGCATCAGAGCATCCCTGGAAATGGTTTTCAGAAGCCAACTGTCCAGATAAGGGAGTATCTTACAGGCCTTCCCTGCGAAGGGCTGCTGCAACTACTGTCAAGCATTTTGTAAAGACACACAGTGGAAGGAATATACCAAAGGGCAATACTCTGAACTGATAGTGCCTGTCCTCCAGCATAAAGTGAAGGCACAGTCTGTGGGACCTCCTGATTTTTATATGAAAGCATGCATCCTTCACGTCCAGGAAACAAAGCCAGTCCCTGTTTGCAGCAACTGAATTAAGGCTTGGACAACGTCTGAAACTTTCTGTATTCAATGTAGAGGTTAAAATTCCCGAGATCAAATGCAGGACGTAGATCTCCTGTCCAATTTGGGACTAGAAAAGATCTGGAAAAGAACCCTTTTTTTTTAAGGAGGAACAAGTTCTATGGCATGCTTCTGAAACAGAGTCCAACTCTCCCCCCTCCTAGTGGCCTGGAAGATAAAAAGGAGGCAGAGGATGATCTAGAAGGATTTCCATCAAGTCCAGAGCAGGTCCCCTTGCAATTACTTCCAGAAACCACTCGTCTGTGATGATCTCCTGCCACTGTTTTAAAATGCAGGGAGATCCTGGCCCCCACATTCACCCATGGAGACAACAGCTATTGGGGGTGGGGGAGACGGACCTTGAAGTCATTTTAGAAGTCTAACGGCCAAGTAGCGCGGTTCTTCAACATAACCAGTTTAGAGCACTTCAAAACTGCCTGTTGCATATCAGTAGCAAAACTAGCTACTCTAAGCCAGAAATATACTCTCATGCAAATGCCAGAGGCTGCAGCCCTGGCAGAAGCATCTGAAACATCATAAGCTGAACGCAAGTGTTTGCCAACTTCAACTCCAGCAGATAAGAGTTTTAATCAAATCATTCTTGTCATTTTGGCAGAACCATGGCAAAGCTTTGGCAGCAATTCTAGCAACTTTCCACAGGCTGTTCTGGTGCTTAATCATATGGGCCTGGCAGTTTGCAATCCTAAGGCACTAGGATGCCGAGCACAAGTATGCTTGCCCATAGTATCCAGTCTCCTAGATTCTTTATCTTGAGGTAAAGTGCTCATGTGTCTAAGTGCTATAGACAGATCGTAAGTAGCCATGATAATCAAAGAGCCAGCTTCATGATGGTCAGCATAATAAGGCTTAGCACACCGAGCAGGGTACCGCTTATCAGCCTGCCTTAGAACTGCAAGCTGAGAGTTTATTCTTAACTATAGAAACTAAAAACAGCAACGGCATTTGACACAGTTTCCTTCTGCAGGTCCGATGAGGATGCGCGACGGCAGGAAAGAGGGGCCGCCCACGTCATTTACTTGATGGCGCTGCACGATATTGTGACAGCCCCCCAGCTAGCAAAAAGATTCCATGTGGTCCTGACGTGGACTCACAGTTCTAAAGCTGTGGCCTAATGGAGGAGATATCCTCAATGAAGATCTTAAAAAATCTCCTCTTCATTCAGCCGCTCAGTACTCACCTACCTGCTGCCCCAACACAATGTGACAAATCAGTGGTCACCTGGCCATTGGCTTTCAAGATCTGGCAGCCAAACCAGCTTTTAAGTGGCCATCACACGAACATACAAAATTTGCCAGCAGAGAAAGGCCTAGAGGTCTATCAAGTCTGCATGAATGTGCAGCTAGCATCCCTTATTCTGCAGCTGCCCCTCCCTTAAACCCTTCCCCTTCACTGACCCCCCCCCGTCCTGTCCCATCCCCTTCTGAAGCAGTCCACTGTTCTACTGGATACCACTTCTGCAGGTAACACATTCCACCCAGCCACCACCCTCTCTGCAAAAGTGTCTCCTTATCTCCCTCCTGAACCTTCCTCCAGTCTCATATCATGGCCGCTGGTGTCCAGCCCCTCCCTTACTTTGAACAGCCCCTCTGTACCTCTCTTGTTTATTCCTTTCATGTACTTAAAGGTTTCAATCATGTCCCCCCGTCCCTCCTCTCCTCCACTGAGTACATGTTCAACTCCCTCAGTCTCCTCTCGTATGATAAGTCCCCCAGCCCCTTGATCATCATTGTCGCCCTGCGCTGCACCCCCTCCAGTAACTTAAGGTCCCTCTCCAGATATGGGTGCCAGTACTGTATGCAGTACTCCAGGTGCAGTCTAATGACCTATACAGTGGCAGAATCACCTCCTCCCTCCTCGAGGATATACCCCTTGCAATACAACCCAGCATTTTGTTGGCCTTTGCAGCTGCCTTCCTACATTGTGCCGAGTTGTTAATTGACCCTATAATGAGCACCCCCAGATCCTTCTCCTCCTCTGTCTGGGCTAGCTGCACTCCCCAGCTGGTAACTCCTCCTTGGGTTCTTCATCCCAAAAATGCAGCACCTTGCACTTTTTGGCATTAAACCCCAGTTGCCAGGTGTCTGACTAGGTTTCAAGCTTTGCCAGAGCATCCTGCAACCCCTGCCATCCATTAGGTCATCCACCACTGCTCCTACCTTGGTATCATCAGCAAACAGACTGATCTTGCTCTTAATGTCCAATGATATGTCTGCAATGAATATCCCAAACAACACTGGTCCCAACACGGGTCCTGTGGAACACCGCCCGTCACTACCCTTGGGTGTGAGAGCTCCACAC
Organism: Neoceratodus forsteri; assembly: GCA_016271365.2. NCBI lineage: Eukaryota > Metazoa > Chordata > Ceratodontiformes > Ceratodontidae > Neoceratodus > Neoceratodus forsteri. Next base: position 589,280,880 of record CM028132.1, on the reverse strand, counting down.
CCACCACCACCCTCTGCCTTCCCTGAAGCCAGTTCCCTACCCATCTCACCAGCTTTGCACCTGCCCCTGTGCCTACTAACTTACTTCCCAGCCTTCCATGTGGCACTGAGTCGAATGCCTTACTGAAGTCCAGATACAGGACATCCACTGCATGGCCCCTGTCCATTTGCCTAGTTACCCAGTCATAGAACTCCACCAGGTTGGTTTGGCAGGATCTGCCACGTATGAAGCCATGCTGTCTGCTGTCCTGTAGTCCTCTGGACTCTAGGAGAGCCACCAGCCTTTCCTTCAGGATAGTCTCCATTAGCTTACCCACGATGGATGCGAGGCTCACTGGTCTGTAGTTTCCCGGTTCATCCTTGGGGCCTCTTGTGGAGGCACCACTGAGCTATCCTCCAGTCCTGAGGTACACACCCGAACGTAGTGAGGCATTAAATAGGTCTGCCAAAGGTCCTGCAAGGACCTCTGCCAGCACCTTCAGTACCCTGGAGTGGATGCCATCTGGGCTTGGCACCTTATCCACCCTCAGTGCCTTCAAACCGTCCCAAATTTTGCCCTCCATGATTTCACCATCTGTCACCCCCCCCCATTTCTGCCATTTCTCTCCCCTTGGGTGTCACCCCCTCTTCTCTTTAGTAAATGCTGAGTAGAAGTACTCATTTAGTGCTTCTGCCTTATCGCACCTCCTTCCACCCAGCCCCCTCCTTCTTAATCCTTACTATGTGGTCCTTACAGCTTCTTTTCTCTGATGTACCTAAAAAGTTCATCTCCCCTTCTTAATGCCTTGTGCCAGCCTGAGTTCCGTAGATGCCTTGGCTCCCCTTACTGCCCTTGTCACCTCTTAGATTCCGTCAAGTACTCCTCCTGTCATCCCCTCTCCCTGTTTTCTTGTACTTCCTAAAGGCAGCTCTTTTCATCCTTACCTTTTCGTGACCTCCTTGCTTAACCAGCTCGGTTTTTTAGCCCTAGCCTTCTTGCTCTGGACCTTACAGCAGGTTTTGGTTGCCTCCACTACCCCCTACTTTATGAGCTCCCACCTCTAGTTAGTTTACATACTAGATTGAATTCTGGCCAGGTACCCTTTTACCACTTACCCCATCTTTCCAAAGTCGGCCCTCCTGAAGTCCAGCACTCTTGTGCCAGATTCCACTCCTTCCTTGCCCATATTCAATGTGAGTCATACTGAGTGGTGGTCACTCCCTGACAGCGGTTCCTCCACTGTAAGTTCTCTCACAAAGTCCCCATTTGCCAGCACAAGGTCAAGGGTATTCCCTAACCTGGTTGGTTCACTGACCATTTGCAGCAGGAAGCTGTCCTGGAAGGCATAAAGCAGTACCTGCTCTCTTCTGTTCCTGGTTGTTGGGGTACTCCAGTCCATTCCTGGCATGCTGAAGTCCCCCATAATCACCACACTACCCTTCTCACAGGTCCTCCTGATCTGTCCCACTAGTTCCCTGTCTAACTCCTCCATCCGAGATGGCGGCCTGTACACCACTCCCACTCTAAGAATCCTATTCTTGGAATCCTGGATTTGCATCCACATTGACTCCATACTACCCTCCTCCCCTTCCTCCCTTACACACTTCAGTCCTTCCTTCACATATAGTGCCGCACCCCCTCCTTTCCCAATCACCCTGTCCCTACAAAATAACCTGTACCCTGGTACAGACAGGTCCCAATCATTGCACTGGGTGGCCCATGTTTCTGTGATGGCTGCAATGTCCACCTCTCCCTCTGCCATGAGCACCTGTAACTCTGCAGTATTCCTCCCAAGGCTCCTAGCATTAAGGGTAACCACCTTCCACCCTCCCATCCTGCCCTCCTTTACTAGTATCACCAATAGTACTTGCCATTTGTCCTTTGTCACTGTTAAGGGGGTAAGCTCATATGGTTTCCCAACCTGCAGTTTCTGCATGTCTCTTGCCCAATTGCCACCCCCCGCTCCTAGTTTAAGGGTTCTAATTTGGCATCACTTGCCCTGATTATGCACAAGACAAAACATGTATGTAAGTCAAACAGTGATGCCTAAAACTTTGCTAAAACGAGTATGATGATGAATAAACTGCTTCTCCACCCCAGTCTGTAATGATCAACAGCAGACACAAAGCGCTCGCCAGCTACATGTGATGTCCAACAAGGATGCCGCTGTCCTGTTCATCGAAAGTGGATTTCAGCCAACATGATTCCACAAAGGGAAAATCAATTTGTGGGAAATGGGGCAGCTGGCCACTAACTTTCACAATCTAGGAGCTAAACCGATTTTTTTAAGCAGCTAAGGGTCACTTGACTTGTCCCATTTGTATCCTAAACAATATGAGGTGTGTTTTCACAGTTTATTTAAAATGTTTTTTGATTTAAACGTCCAGCACCACACGACGACTGTTCCCTAAACTGTCTGAATTATGAGGAGTCAGGTTGGAACAGAGGAGGAGTCATGCAGTGATGGGATGTTTTTAAGCGTAAAATACATTTAAATAAACTTTATTGCTTGAGATACTTGGAGAGTAACAAGCAGCTGTGTGCAGTGAGTTTTTTTTTTTTTAAATGACTGCGATCAGTAGCTTCTGTTGCAGGTGGGTGGGGTTTCTTGCCTGGGAACCAAGTAAGAGCCACCTGCTCTTTGTCTGCACCTGCTGTATGAGATCTCGAGGCAAAAAAAGTTGTTGTACCATACTGATTCTACTACTACGGTACACCCTGTGTGATGTGTCACTTTGATACAGCTTTTTCTGACTTCTGAACAGTGTTACAACAATGTTTTAGTTGGTACAGACTTCCATTCGTAATGGGTCTTAACCATATTTTACATTAAAATATCAGGTGATATTTGACAGCACATAAAAAATTTATTACATCTTGGATTCTACCAGACAGTCAGTGACAATAACTAAATTGCACATATTCAGTGAGGATTGGCATACAATACATATTCCAAAAGGAACAGGTCACAAGGCCTTTCCTCCCCCCAGCAACCAAATTACCACACCCATCTCTATAGTATGAAGACCAAAATCCAACACTTTATCCTTTAGAAAACACTCGCTTGGCACATCAGTGATCAGGGTCCACAATCTGAGCCCTGAATGCCAGGCGCCGACGCTGGCGGGGAGTGTAGAAGCAGCATCACGCACTAACCCTTTCTTCCCAGGGAAGATGCTGCAGAGCACTTAAGAGTGCGACACCTAGAGTGGATCAGAGCTTTGCTAGGCACGACCACCGCCAGTCGCCTCCACCTGCTATGATGTCCATGGGGTGCATGAAGATGGAGTGCAGGGAGGAGCCTAATAAAGAAGGGAAAAAAATGCCAGTGCCATGCACTGGATAATGCCTCCACTATAGCTCCCGCCCATGGCAGCTTCCTGACCCGAGCCCATCCCCTCATCTGTCCATCCTAAAGTGGCAAGAGGAAAGACCGATGAGCACATGGGGACGAATGAGGAGCCGAAAGAGAGGGGTGGTGAGGGGCTGGTCATTACAAAAAAAAAACAAAAAAAAAACTTAAAGGCAAACAGGAAGGTTTATAAGATACTTTGGTGGCACTATACCCACTTTACTTCTATCTGGAGGAGGGTTGAGTCCTTCATCTGCAGTATCTCTAGCTCTTGCCTCTGGGAACAGACTTCTCCCCAGTAGGGCAGGGAACCATTCCACAGCTACAAAGGCAAGGTCTGTTAAAGAGGTAGGACCCCAGAGGTTACTCAATCCCAGCTGGGTGCAGCAGGTGTGGCAGCACCACCATGCGAGGTCCCAAAAAAAAACCTCCCAACAGAAGAGGGGTTCTCCCCCCTTGCAATTCCTCAAGCACCAGGATGCAGTGCTGTAGACAATCGCTCCCACCCACCCGAGGAAACCCTCCCTGTAGGAAAGTCGTACAGCCTGCCAATGTGTAGCAGCATCCCAGGCTCCAAAAGAGAACCTGTATTCTCCAACCACTGCACTGCCACTACATGGATAGCACAAAGGAATTCTACTTTGGCTTGTTTTTGTTATATTAAGGTGACATTATAGTAACTGCTGCAGCCACCCCAGTCCCCACATACCTTTCTATGCTGCTGCTGGAGTCAGTGGCTGCTATGATGATCATTATTAAAGCAAGCTGTATTTTTAAAACAATGGCGAAACTTTTCTCCGAATGGGAAGTGCGCATGGGTCCCAACTCATTCAGTGGCGTGAATAACACCACTGCTCTGAATGTAGCAGCAGTGGCTGGGGCTTAATATACTTATTTTATTGCTTCCACAAGGGTCTTGATGCCTCCAATAATACTTAGAGCAACACCTGGACAGGCTGTTGCTGTATGTATTATTTTAGGCATCAAGACCCCCATGGAAGCAGTAAAATAAGCATATTAAGCTCTGGCCACTGCTGCTACATTCAGAGCAGTGGTGTTATTCACATCACTAAATGGGTGGTATACCCATGAGAATTTGCACATGCTCAATTGAGGCCCTTGCAGCACTTCTGCGTTTGGAGAAAAGTTTCAGTACCGTTTTAAAATATACAGCTTGCTTTAATAATGATCATCATAGCAGCCACGTAACTCCTGCAGCAGCACAGAAAGATATGTGGGGACGGGCGGCTGCAGTAGTTACTTGCATGTCACTTTAATGTGGACTGAAATCTGTGGATCACAGGCCAGCAGCTCAAAACATTAATCTGCCATGATGGAAGCAAGAGTCTGTATGCAATCCCATGCTGGCTGCAAACTGGCTTTGGGATGGGGGAGGGAGCAGTGAGAATAATCTTGGGGACCGCATACAGAATTCACCTTGACTACATGTCATTTTACTCTATCCCACCTGTACACTGCTGTATTTTTAGTATAAGCAGTGTCATCTCTTTTAAATAGGAAGACAGTATTACCAGCTCTTGAGGCCCGTTTCTACACTTTACAATTCCAACCATCTGCCTCCGACTGACTTGGCGATAACTTTCATGACATCAAGATATGCCTATCAGGCGGCTTGCATTTTAACAGTGGTGCACTTTTATTGCTGTTTTACAAGAACAATAAAAAAAAAAATTTTAAAACTAAACATTAACTCTGGCCCTCAATGAACAGTGGGCCCCCAGCAATCATAGGGTTGCCTCTTTCTGCAGATTTTCTTTGGTTGGAAATGTTTTAAGTGATTGCTGCTTCTCACATTTTGGTAAGCTATTTATTAGAAGAAAAACTGAAGCCTTGCATTTCATGCTCAGCAGGGCTTGCTCTGTCATTCCCCACAGGAGAAAAAAAATGATTTTTTTATTGTTAAATGGTGATTTTTAAAACTGTTTGGCAATGTTAAATAACAGCTGATTTTTTTCTTTTAAGAATTTTTGGCCAGGTAGGGCACACTGAGTCAAAATCTGTTTTCAGGTGCAACCCAGTGACATACTGACTTGCCCTGGGTCACAGTATGTAAGTGGCAGCTGTGGGATTCAAAATAGCAGTTACATAAGAACTTACGATAACAGCAGATCTTGAGAGAGAGTCCTGCAGTAGGTCTTCACAGTTAGGACTCGCTCTCCTGGCGTCAAGATCGCATGGCAAAATTGTAGCTAGCAATCATCGGCGAGGGACCGCCCCGTCGGGTGACAGACATCAGCATTACTATAAAAGGCGGTCCCCGCCTCTCCAGTTCTTCCACGAAGACCTCTAGAGGAAGCAGAAAAATTAGTGGAAAACTCCTGGGACTCTCTGCTCTGGATGAAACAAAGTCCTGGGAAGGAAACAGAGAGAGAAAACACAGGAGCTCGGGGAAGGTGGGTGGGGAAATCTAGACCTACTGCAGGAACCTCTCTCAATGATCTACTGTTGCGGTAAGTTCTTACGTAACTGCTTTATCTTACTTTGAGAGGGCTCCTGCAGTAGGTCTACACAGTTAGGACTGAATACCAAGCAGTCAAACAAAAAAGGAGGAGTCGGAGACGAGGATCCTGGAGGAGGAAATGTCTGCCAACTACAAGTCTTTCATGACAGAAGACCTTGCAGCACTGCAAGGCTGAAGTCAACCCTGCGCCTGAAGCAATATCCAAACTGCAATGCTTAGTGAAGGTGTGGACAGAGGACCAAGTGGTCGCTGCATAGATGTCCAGTGGACACATTCCTGAAAAAGGCAGTGGAAGTGGCCACTCCCTAGTAGAGTGGTCCTAACATTCCCTGGAAGGGGCTTCTCATATTTCTGGTAAACGTAGTGTATACAATTTGCCAGCCACCTTGACAAGGTCTGTTTTGAAATAGCCTTGCCCTGACACTTGGGAGTGAAGGCTACAAAGAGTTGGTTTGATTCTGAACCTCCTTAGTCACTGAGACACAATATCTCAAATCCTGTGCATGTCAAGGGTGTCAAGAGATACTCCCCTGTTGAGAGTGTTCTGGGAAGAACACGGCACCTCTACATTCTGATTAAGAGTCAATTCGAAACAACCTTGGAAGAAAGGAAGGATTACTGTAGTCTGCAGAGCCACATGGTCTCTGTGGAAAATTAAATAATGCTCTCTGCAAACTAGAGCCTGAAGTTCTGAGACTCTTCGAGCTCAAGTGATAGCAACTAAAAAGAGCATTTTCCATGCTAAAAAATACATATCACAGCTTGCTGACAGTTAAAAAGGGGGCAAAGTAAGCTTTTCTAACATAAAATTAAGATTGGGGGGGAAGAGACAGGATTCCAGACCAGAGGTTTGAGGTGAAGGATCCCCTTCAGGAAAGTTCTGGAAACCTCTAGCTGAGCTAGGGTTTTGCCCTTCACCGAAAGGTGGTAGGCCGAAACTACAGCGAGATGGGCCTCAGTTATTCCTGCCTGAAGGTCCAACTGTGACAGGTGCTAGAGTTACACTCAAACCTGGGAAGCTGAGCAGGAGAAAGGGTCCAAGCCTTTAGCTGATGCCCATAAGAAAAATCTTTTCCACTTCATAGCATACGTGGACCTGGTAGAGGGTTTTCTAGCCTCCACTAAGACCTGAGCGACTACAGAAGAGACGCCATAGCGAGAAACTACGTCCACAGGTGTCACGCATGAAGGTGGAGACTTGAGGCTCTGGTGTACCAGGGTGCCTTGCTCCTGGGACAGAAGGTTGTGAGAGAGAAAGAGGTACTGGGGGGTTCCAGTGCCAACTGCTGTAACAGAGGGAACCAGATCTGCCGAGGCCACAGGGAGCAGTAAGAATCATGTGCCCCCAAACCTGGAGCTTCAGCTGAACCTTCTGTGAGATAGGAAAGGGAGGACGTATAGAAATCTCCTGTCCAAGATAAAGAGACAGTGCATCTTGCCAAAAACACTACACCGGGAGCAGGCGAGCAAAAGCTGGGTAGTTTCGCGTTGGATGGGGAGGCTAAAGATCTAGATCTGGCCAACCCACAGAAGGAACAGGTCTACTACAGCCTGCTTTAGTTCCCACTCATGAGCCCTGGCAACTGATCAGCTGAGACTGTCTGCCAGGATGTTGTGAATACCTGACACGTGGACTGCTGTCAAGGATAGGCCATGCTGAACAGTCCAGTACCACACCCACATCGCCTCCCTGCAAAGAGGGTAAGACTGGGCGCCTCCCTGTTTGTTTACGTACCAGGCAGTGGCCATGTCTGTCAGGATGAGAAGTGTTCCCGGAATCAGAGGGGACTGAAAATCCTGAAGAGCATATCGCACCGCTCTCATCTCCAGGATTTTGATGTGAAGGTTCTCCTTCATGGGCAACCAAGTGCCCAGAGTCTGATGGGCTCCCAAATGCGCTCCCTATTCCAAGTTCAAGGCATCTGATGCAAGAATCATGGAGGGAGGGAGACGGAGGGTGGAAAGGAACCCCCACCAAAAGGTTGGATAGGGCATGCCAACAAAGGAGATCCTTCTGAAGGCTGTTGGGAGACTAGGACCTTCTGGTCCATGTCATCCAGGCGCTGGTCCCACTGGATTCGTAGAGACCATTAGGTAACCCCTCATGTGCAGTCTGGCCAGAGGGACTGTGGGTATGGCAGCCACCATCAACCCAAACAGTCGTAGGACTGAACACGCTGTGGTCAGCAGGATGAATCCTAGCGCCGCTTGAGAGATTAGTGTCTCTGCTCTGTCGGTCAGAAGAAAAGCAGCTCTGGGCCATATCCAGTACTGCTCCAATAAACTAGAGGTGCTGGGAGGGTTAACAGCTGGGTCCTGGAGTAGGCGAAGATGCCCAGATGGAGGAAAGGGACTCCTTCAGACTGTCCGGAGGTGGGGCTGAGAATATCCTGTCATCCAGATACAGGAACACATAAATGCCCTTGCAGCGTAGAAACGATGCTACCACCGCCAGACACTTGGTGAAGACCTGAGGTGCCTAGGAGAGGCTGAATGGGAGCTCTGAACTGGAAATGTTCCTCCAGAAAAGAGGATCTCATGAAGCGGAGGTGGGCTGGTAGAATGGGGCTATGGAGGTAAGCATCCTGCACATCCAGAGAACACAGCCAAGTGTTGGGTTGGATCAGGGGTAACAGTCCCTGGAGGGTCAACATGCTGAACCTCGTACTCTACAAAGAGGTTGAGCATACTGATATCTAGGATAGGTCTGAGATCTCCAGTCTTTTTGGGAACCAGAAGAAATGGGAGTAAAATCCCCTCCCTGTTTGTTCTGGTGGAACTCGCTCTACAGCCGATTTCTGCAGTAGAGCTTGAATTTCTAGGAAGACCAGATGTTACTGGTCTGACGGGTAGTGTGACCTTCCTGGAAGGTTGTCTCTCCAGGAACTCTATTATCATTGAGTGACCTCTTGCTAGGAGTTGAAAAACCCATGCTTCTGCGGTTACGGCCTTCCACCCATCCAGGTGGAGGCCGAATCTTCCCCCCACAGATTCCTCCACGGCAATAGGAGGGAGAGGGAGGAGTTGGGAGTCAGGATGCAGAAGAAAACCCCCGGAGACAGTTTTGGAAAAACTTGGCATGGGGGGTTGAACACCAGAACCCGGGGAGCGACGCTTGGTCTGTCTTCTGCCCCGGTTCTGTTTATTCCATTTCCGCTGGTGGCGAAAGGACTGCTGGGGTTTTTGGCCCGAATGGTAAAGGGAACAGACATCCTTCAAGAATTTGCCACTCCGTAATAATATCTTTGGTGTCGCCGAACAGAACTGGGCCCCTAAAGGGAGCATCCAGATGAGAACTCTGCACATCTTGTGCCAACCCTGCCAGGCGAAGCAAAAGCAAGGTGTCTCAGACAGATGACCGTAACTGCACCTCGTGCCACCGAATCATACGTGTCACGGAGGGCATGGTGGCAGGATGATTTATTCATCCTAACCTTCTCCAGGAGTTTGTTCCCGAGTTGCTCATCGGGTATCTCCTGAACATCCTTTTCCAAATCAGACAGAGAGGATTTCTGGAAAGCCACCATGTGGGCTACATAACGAATGGCGCAAGTAGATGAGGTATAGATCTTGCAGCCATACTGGTCCATCAGCTTCAACTCCTTGTCTGGAGGGGAGGTACTAAGAGGTTTTGGTTGTGCCAACCTATCAAGAGCAGCCGTGATCACAATAGAGTCGGCCTTGGGTTGAACAGTGAGGTGGGAAACCCCTTCTGGGGGTGGTAGGTCCTATCTGCTTTTTTTGAGACAGCCTGGATGGACGAAGGTTGCTGCCAGGTTGTGGAAGTGAGATCTTCGTGCGGCCCTGTCCAGCGTGGAATGGGAAGGGGGTCTGCATTGACCAAATACAAATGTTCTGCCAGTCTTCTGTGTCTGTGATCCAATTCTTGGGAGGCCCATCCGCAGGATTTTTGAATTGACCAGAGAAGCTCAGCGAAGGACGGGTCCTCCGGAGGGTATCTGGGGAATTCTTCTGGCTGAGGCTCAATGGGTGAGTGAGGCTCTGACTGGTCCCCCACATCGGAGTCCTCATCTGACTCCGATGATTTTGGTCTACTAGCCAGTGAAGCCTCTCATACCAGAATCAGAAGCCTATGCTCTGAGATGCTTGAGGACAGAACACCAGAGTCTCTGTCCGAAGCTCGACTGGAAGGTGTCGGGCTACCAGGTAACACCCTGTGAGCTGGGGTGGCCCAGATTTAGCATCGCTTCACCAGGCCAGAATGGAGGATAACCTGGTACTTTTGTGGGGTAAAAAGGGTAGAAGGTTGTTGGTACCAGTATGGGTACTGGTATAATTGATAATGGAAGGCCTGATCCGTGTTGGGCAACTCGGCATCGGAGAAAGGTATCCCATAGATGGACCCCCCAACATCAGATACTGCAGTGTGTAGCCGGGCCTGACGGGAAATGTGGGGCCCTGCTAGAGGCGGTGCCGAGGGACCACTAGGTGACTGGTCCATCGGCAGAGTGGGGGCCCCAGAAGGACCTGAGGGAGTTGGATCCATACTGCCCCCAAAAGTATCCGGCAAGGGATCTGGTGTTGGGTGGAGATCTGTTGGCGGAACAGACACCGCCGGGGGGGGGGGTCTGGAAAAGTCCCCATCGACAGGTCCAGTAAAGTATCCAATGGAAGAGGGTCCTGGTGATCAGGCCCAAACAGGTCGGAGAAGGACAGCCAATCCCTGGAGGAGAGCCCCGTGGATGAGGTGGGACCCACAGCTCTTCTGCCTGGCGTCGTGATCCACAAGGGAGTCAGATGGGATACAAATCACATCGCGAGTGCTGGGTGGTCCAGTGTCCAACTCAGAGGTGATGGCCTGGCAGTCGACTGAGGAGCCATCGACCGGCTTAGAGACTGTTGCTGGGCTGACAGAAGCTGCGAGGCTAGAGTCAGCTGATCGGCCTGGGCCGGGCACCCGGTGGCAGAGTTGGAGGGTGACTCAACGGCTGGGCTTGAGGCAGGTACCTTAACTGGTTCCCGTGAAGAGAAGACACCCCCCGACTGCCCGCTGACCTCAGCGGGGGTGGGGGGGGTAAGAGGGCATCCAGTCCACCGGAGCGGAGGAAGGTCCTGGAGGTGGGATACTCACAGGGGTGGAGGCCCCACCAGAGATGGCATCGGCTGTCTGGCTGGATTTCCTCTGTGGAGAGTGGCTCCACTCCCGAAGTCTCCCCTTGTCCTTTTTCTTCTTTTTCTCCGGGGCCGGTGACGATCTCTCCTTCAGTTCCTGAGGCTCTTTTTCCATCGATGCCAGTCTGAGTCAATAAACGGGCATAGAGGGTCCTCCTGTGACAAGTGTGCGTGGCCTGGTTGAAGCCCTAGCAGATGGAACACTCTGTGGTGTTATGCTTAGGCCCCAGGCAGAGGATGCAGCGAGAATGGTAGTCCCCATGCGGGATCTGCACGCTGCACTTGGAGCACTTTTCTTGGGACACGAGACGATATACACCACTGTAAGGATAGGAAAAAGATCTATAGAATTAGTACAAAACGCTTGAAAATGGCACGTGACTGAAGCTGTTCTACGCGGTCTGGCGATTCAGGTCGACAGAGAGAAAGAACTGGAGGGCGGGCAGAGACCGTCCCATTTATAGTCACGCTGGCGTCAGTCACCTGATGCCGGAGTGGTCCCTGCCAATGATTGCTAGCTACAATTTTGCATGCGGTCCTTACTGTGACGACCTACTACAGGAACCCTCTCTAAGTAAGATCTCAGGTTTTGCTGATCTTCAGGTTCACAGCTTGTTTTCACCTCTTGTTATACTGCCTCCAAGGTCATGTCTACCATTTGATGCAAAACACACACACACACACACACACACACACACACACACACACACAACAAAAGGGGGAAGATATTGGCGTGAAAAAAACAGTGCTTAGCCGGCCTGCCGGCACAGCGGTAGGTCTTCTGCCTGCAACACTGACATCTCTGGTTTGGGAACAGATTCAGGAGTCAGAGGGCTGGGCAGGAGAAGAAGACTCAATGTGCCTAGGACGGCTCTCCTCCACCTCCGGGGCAAGGGGGGGGGCGCCTCTCGATACATGTCTGATCCCTGGTGTAGGCCAGGGATCAGCAGCTCTCAAAGCCTAGATGTTATTGGGAGCATGCCGGACATCAGCTCTTAGGTGCCTTACATCACTGAATGCCATGCCCACTGTGGGGTCTTTCTGTCCGTTTGGGATGGCGCGACTCCGCACCCTGCCTTGGGGGGCAAGCCGTGAAGGCAATGCCGGTAGATGTTCCCTGCCAGCAGCACTGCACTGGCATCGTGAGGGGGACGACAAGGCAGAATGTATCACTGAGAGGCCAGGGAGCCGCAATGAGAAAAGTATACAAAAATAATATAAAAAAAGCCAGTGCTAGCCCTGCCTGGGGAGTAGGGACATGTAAAATGTTACAATAAACTGGTAACAAGATATACACTTGGCCAGATCAAGCTTTATTAGTAATTCAATCTAGTAACAGCTTTCTGCTGCCTCGATCCTGAAGAACAGCACGTCATCAGTTGACCCCCCCCTCCCCCCAATTTAACAAACTCACTCTTTCTGTTGCATTAGGTCCCTGGTGGCACACGTACATAGACTCCAATTCTGTTTTTAATCCAAAGCTGTTAAAACAGTTCGCCGTAATCATTTCCTGCATCGCCTTCTGCTCTGACCCGTGCTCCTGCAGTGAGGCAAATCTTGTCGCTCTGCCTGAGCCGACTGTCTTTACGGCCAAACTTATTGTACTGTGTGTAAATTCTTATTAAAAACAACTGAACCAATAGTTCCCACTACTCCACCCATCCATGCACCATACCACTTCACAGTATATAAGTTGACCATACCACAACCCACCCATCCCTGCAAAACAGGAGACACAAGTGCAAACTGTTACACACAGGTCCTGGTGTCCCAGCCCCACCAGACCCCTCCATGCAATGTACCTTCACCACCTGCATGGTCGAACTATTTGGTGTCACTTACATTACCCCCCCACTCCCCAACGCGCACACACCCACTGAACCCATCTCTACTCCATACTGCATGGTGCAAGGACAGGTGTGTGTGTGTGTACTCAAATGAGTTTGACTATGCACTTGGTTGAGGTATCGTGCAGGGATGTGTCTGGGGTGGGGTTTTCAAACCACATATTTGACAATGCAGTGTGCCGAGGTCAGCTGCTGGGATGTGAGGATGTGTGGGTCAAGTTCTACCTTTGTGTTCAACTTTGCACTATGGTGCAATGAGGGTACTCTGGGGATGCAAGCTACATGTTTCAACTACACACTTTGGTGAGGTATGAGTGGGTGGTGTGGTAACAGTCAAACAGATAGGCTGAACTTGTCCCACAAAGCCACATCACTGCACCATATCTTACCAAAGTGTGTAGCTGAACACATAGGTGTTGCTTGCCCCCCCATCACCGCTCCGTAGATCAACCAAGCGCATACTCAAATAAATGCCTGTTGCTTGCACCAGTACCATCGCGTACCCATCAGTGCACAGTAATGCACCCAAGTTTATAGACCAACACGTGTTGACCATGACCACCTACACACCCATCCCTGCACAATGTGGTATGGTGTGGGAACAGGTGTCATTGGCTGGTACATAAACGAGCCTGAAGTCAGAATCTTGACGGGGGCAGTCAGACGCAAGCCACTTAACTGCTTATTTTTAGGATGCAAACACAATAACTCTCAGTGATTCCTCTAACAAACGAGTCACTTGATAATCAGCAGAAATTCAGGAAGTTAAATTTATTTTGCTGTTGTCTGCACAACTGTAGTGAGAAATGCTGGCATTACACTGATCATTCATGTTAGGCTTGGACAAGGATGAAGTGTATGTGCCCATCATACGCTCAGCCACGCCGAAAAATCTGAAAGGAACAAACCCAGAACCACGTCTAAAACAGAGCTGCAATAAAAGGCATAATACATTCTAATTCTTAATATTTCGGACAAGAACGTGAACTCAGACTTAACATTAGGCACATCCAATGTGATTTATGCAGATTACATAGAGAGAAAAATAAGACCACTGATCTTTAACCAGTTCCATTTTTGACCAATCTACACTGGCTCTAACAGAACACAAATACCAGCCACAGTAACACCACCCAAACTCTGCTCTCAGCAGCAGGTTTCTTTCCTCTGGAGGCGCCTTTGCAAAGGAATCTATGCCTGGTACAGTCAATGGGGTTACCCTCAATTTCATAAGGCAGTAGTGGTTTTCCAGTTCCATTCCCCCTCAGTTTGCTCCAACTCTGGATCTCGAACAGACAAGCCAGTAGTTTCTATTCCAGCTAAACCAGGTGCAATCAAGTTGTTTCTTTCCCTCTACCAGCCAAAGCTTCCCATGATGAAAGCTGCTATGCTAATGCGTGAAAATGCAATCTGCAAACCTTCTACATTGAATTGTGTCTTGGCAGCTAGGATAAGTCGACAGCCCTCCCCAGAGTTGTTGGCGCAGCCGGTTTGTGCTTTACAATCCTAATTAAAGCAGATTAGGAACGATTCTCTTTTGCAACCGGGCTAATCTGCGACCTTCAGACAATGTGCAGGGCAGACAAAAACCATTAAGCTCTTTGGGACCATCTCACCACTGAACTCCTACAAATGGCTCAGAAGTGAAGACCCTGTATTCCTTTCTTAGAGACCTATTAAACTGGAGCCTAGCTGCCCTTGCCTACACCTGCAAGCTCTCGTGCTACAGAAAAAACATGTAGTGTTCGATGGTAAACCCAGTTAACACCCACTCCAACTAAGGCAAAGGTACCCCAGAGGCCTCAGACCAACAAAGTGCAGCCAAGCACTCTGCTTCAGAATGCAGATGTTCTTTATCTGAAACACGAGGGCTGCTCAGCAGAACAATCCTACAAAAGCTTGTGCTGTCAAACAAAGGGTAACATTTCTGGGTCAGGCAAGGAAGTCAAGCCCCTTCAGGATGGATCAGTATCATATTTAAACAACTTCTGCGGAGGAGGTGCCACTAATGCTAGGACTATGAGACTTTCAGCTTGGTGCTTTAACTTCGGTGGCAGTATGTCTTGTATCAAGAGTCACAGGAGACACACCCTAGATTAAAGCTGCAGCATCAGAGGCCAGAGCGATGATTCATCTAGGTGGCAGTCAACCCTCTGCACAGAGATTCACAATCAAATTCCTAGCAGGAAGTGAGAAACACTGCAGTGTGTTCTGGATCTCAAATGTCAAGTACGGGGATAGTCTCCTGAGTTGTTCCGCTCATAGTAGGGAAAACAGATGGAAGCAGTTTACAAAACTAAATACTGTAGAACTAGCACTGGCAGTACAGCAGTGATGACTGGTAGGATGCTGTTGCTACAACACACTAGCTAAGGAGGAAAAACTGCAAGGGGGAGATGCAGGGAAGGGGCATTCAGTTTAGTGTGCAAGGGACACATCTCATCACTCTTCCAGTGAGATGGTGAATCCTAGTTAAGGAGCTCCGTGGTGCGGTATCAGACACACAAATCTGTGCGCCCCCGATGTTAGTGCTACAGCACAGAGATCTTTAATAAGGAAGAAAACTATGCTTACTACAGAGTTCTGCTTCAAAATCGGAATTTGTGAACTTAGCATTTACAGTATGCTCCCGCAAAAGCACAATCACCCAGTATCCTGAGCCTCCATGGGGCGGCATCTAAACCCCACCAAGACAAAGAGTCTCCAAATACCTAGGACAAGGCTACTGTAAGGACAGGCAGAGATTTTTTTTTAACCCTTGCCCTAGTATCCAATGTGGTGCCTCCTCTGCTACCCCCAATTTCTCATGTACCTTATTCCACACTTGTACTCCTCAGTTCAACCTTGCCCATCTCACCATGAAAAGGGGCAGAGCATCTGCTTTTTACCCAATAAGGCAGGGCTGTTCAAATCGTTACTTTTAGGACTTCTTAAACCACGAATGTGGCTGAATTTGCACTAGACCCTCATTCTTTACAAAGGAACCTGCTCCCTTTTTGTACTTGTCCGAGGAAATCTACTTATCCTGGACAATAGGATTAGCAGACCCCCGCCAGCAGGTGGCTGACCTTTTTCAGTGCCTACTTGGCCTGATTCACTCCCCCCAGCCATGGTATGCCCATATAATCTATCCAAAGCCTGTATATTGTATAGCTGAATGTATATAGCATAACCAATTATATATTTATACTTGCAAACCCACGTGTGTAAATTTCTTGAACTGCTCATTGCTCCAGTTGTCTGATGTTTGCCTGACCACAGGCTATTTTTCTGTACTATGACCCTTGTGTTTCTTGTTCATACTGTTGTATCCTCCCAAATCATACCTGAAAATAGACACTTACTTGCCTGGTATACCCTACCCAGTAAACAAAAACTAAATAAATGACTGGCCAAATACCAACAGATTATGAACAGGGTCAGTAACAATCTCCCCTTTAGCTAGAGGGCTGGTACTGGAAGTAGACACATTTTAGAAAGTACACTAGCTAAGCCAGTAAACATCTGCATGGCTAGCAAAGCTGCCTCAGCCACCAGCACTGCTGCCCAATAAGTTCAAAAGTTAATTCTGACCCCTGCCCATATTTACCGTGCCAGTGTTTTTCCTTGCATCAGTAAGGGACAGGTTCTTAATTTATTTTTTTTAATTTGAAAAACAATACAGTATTTCCCCAAATATTCCACAGGTGGTAGCCCCAAAATTGTAACCATCTGATGAACTACAGATAGAGCAAAACTGAAATAGGAAGTCAAGTCCACAAAATTACACAGACTATCCCAACCCTGGATTCTAGACCCAAGTAGACAACTAGATTTAGTAGCAATCTTCCAGCGCAGATTTCAGTTATGTTCACTACCTCAGGGTGCTTTTGGAATAGAAGATAGAGCTGTAAATGAGAACAAGGCAGAGGGCAATATCCTCCTGAGGACCAAATGCCCACTAAACTTAACTGGGGTGAAATTATCAGAAAAGTTAAAGCCGGAGGCACAGCAGTTGGATTTCCACCTCGGACACCAGCGACCAGAGTTTGGGAATGGGCCGGGTCACTGGAGGGCCGAGGGAGAGACAAGGATCGGCGTCCCACAAGCAGCTCTCCTTCTCTCTGGGGGAGGGCAGGGGATAAGGTCCGGTACCTGCTGGCTCCTAGCGGAGGCTGGGGGCATCGCAGGGTGTACGGCCCGAGTTGACTGGGGGAGGAGCGGACGTCGGCGTATGCCTTGACGTCACTACACCGCTCCCCCGCAGAAAACCGGAAAACTGCTCGCTGGCCGCCTAGATGATGGCTCCCTGTTCCCTGAGCACCTGCAGTACCTGTCCAGGGCCTCCTGTTCCTCAGCAGCATCCCTGGGCCCTAATGAAGTGTGTGCTGGGGTCTTCTCCCTTCCGCCCTGGTGCCCTTCCCCCTCGGAGGAGGGGGACCCGCCCGGTGAGAGGGACACGCCGGGATATCCCGGGGATCGGCTGCGATCTGAGGACCTGAGGAGGGCTGGCCAAAGGTCAGTGGGGTCAGGAAGAACTTGTGGGGGCCTGAAGGAGTGGGGCGCAGTGAAGTATGGGAGGCAGTATAAACATATCATGCAAAAAAGAAATGTTAAAACCAGATGGCTGGTTAATGCAGGAAACCATGGCAGTATCTTTCACACTGTCGTGGGGTTTTTTGTAACCTAGTCCCTATATGTTCTTATTATCATCTGCATACAATCTGTCCTTACTGTTTGTTTTGCCTGTTTTTTGATACACCACGATGTGGAGCCTTTGTATCGGAGTCTCTGACTCAAAGGGTTAGAATTCCGATTTTCCTCAAATAAAGTGTATCGAAGACTTATGAAGTAACCTTTTTTTTGGTTAATAAATAGCTTTTTATCCTGCAACACCACCTACTTTACACTTGGCCCTCAGGTCAGGTGTGTGCCCCCGTACTGACCAACCCAGCCCCGTCCTGCTAGCTCTATATACCCCAATTATGGCAAGGGATCCACAGCGTTGGTCAAAGACTGTCCCCAGCATGGTTTTAACCTCCTTTATTTTCCCCCTCCCACCTTTCCAGAAGTCAAGACAGACTTTATTGGCCTTCACACATTTCAAAGCACTTGTGCACAAGTGCCACTCCTCATTAAAAGGCAGACTTCCTGGCTCACAGTGAAGGACCAATGCCACACCGGAACCCAGATGTCTCCTAAAGGCCGTCTCACGCAGTGTTCTGCAGTATGTCCAAGCCCTGGCTGCTTCGATTCCGGCTCCTCAAGTCTGTTCCAGGACCTGGGTCATACTAGCAGTAGCAGACTGCTGGGCAGCCCTATGGAACAACCTCTCTACTGGGAAAATAGTTTTACTGCTGCTGGTGTTAGAAGAAATAGCCCAATTCAGCATTCAACTGCAGTCTTACTGCTATCTTCATTACTGTAATAAAACCACTTCAGGGCCAGTCCAACCACCTAGCAGAAGGTATAGACGTCCTGTGCCCAGGGATTATTGTCGGCACTGGTAGAGAAAGGATGATTACATAAGAAAGTACAGTTACATAACAACTTACCATAACAGTAGATCATCCAGAGGGGTTCCTGCAGTAGGTCATCACAGATAAGACTGCGCCTTCTGGCGTCAGGACCGCAAAATAAACCTTTCCAGCAATGCCTGGAGAACCCAGCAGGATGAGACAGTAGAAAGGATGAAATCCTGGAGCCCAGTTCAGAAAAAAAAAAAAATGCTGAAAGAAATGCAAAAACTAGGGGAAGGAGGGAGGGAAAATGTAACCTACTGCAGGAACCTCTCTCGAAGATCTACTGTTATGGTAAGTTCTTACATGACTGTACTATCTTACTTCGAGAGGGTTCTTGCAGTAGGTCATCACAGACAGGACTGAATCCCAAGCAGTCCCTCAGAGGAGAGACCAACAGAAACAAGGGAGGAAGAGAGAAGAAACTCCAACAAAACTGGAAAATAGAATGGACAGCCTGGCCAAAACCTGCCCTCCGCCTAGAGCAATGTCCAGACTGTAGTGTCTCGAAAGGTATGGCAGAACCCAAGTAGCTGCAGCGCAGATATCAGCTGCGGAAACGTTCCGCAAAAGCAGCGGAAGCAGCCATGCCCCCTGGTAGAGTGACCTCTGATGGGACCCGCAGAGGTTTGTCATATTTTTGGTAACAGTAGCGAACACAGTTACCTAACCAATTGGAAAGGCATGGTTGGAACAGCTTTGCCTGCCGACCTGGGGGCAAAGGAAACAAACTGGTTGATCACTGTTACGGATATCCTTTGTTCGGTGTGTAACACTAAAGGATCCAGTGGATGTCCATGCTGTGCAGGAGTGTGTCACCTCTATTGCAGGGACAGAAAGAAAACTGGAAGCTCCACTGACTGGTCCAGTGTGACTTCCGACACTACCTTGGGTAAAAACTTAGGATTTGTCCTGAGGCCCGCCTGGCCCTTGTGAAAATTAGGTAAGGCTCTTTACACAGTAGGGCCTGAAGCTCTGAAATCATTGAGCACAGAGTAACAGCAACCAAAAATAACGTCTTCCAAAGAGGCGTAAATCATAACTCATCGCTGGTTCAAAAAGGAGGAGAGTAAGCTTGTCCAACACAAAATTTGAATCCCAAGGGGTGTGGGGCTGCGGATGGGGGTTCAGATGGAGAATCCCTTTTTTAGAAAGGTTTGAGACTTAAAACTGAGTCACGGGTTTACCATCCACCAGCTCGTGGTACGCCGAAATTGCTGAAAGGTGGACCTTCAAAGGAGAATAAGACAGACCCGAGTCCGAAAGATGGAGGAGGTATTCCATCACTTACGAGGCAGAACAAGAAAATGGGTTCCAATCTTTGAAGCCGCCCAAATAGAAAACGTATCCACTTCATGGCATAAGTGGAATGAGCAGAGGGCTTTTATGCCTCTACTAAGACTTGAGCGACTCAAGAGGAAACCCCAAAGCGAGAAACCGCTATGTCTACAGCAGCCACACATGAAGATGCAGTGTCCTGAGCCCCGGATGAACAAGACTACCTTGATCCTAGGTTAAGAGGTCGTGAGTCACTGGAAGTGGAACCGGTGGTTCTCTCGCCAACTGTTGCAGCAGCGGGAACCAAATCTGTCTCAGCCAGAGAGGGGCAATGAGAATCATCTGCGGCTTCTCTTACTTAAACTTTAAGAGAACGCTCTGGAGAATGGGAAACAGAGGGAAGGTGTACAAACATTTCCCTGTCCAAGAGAGACAGCGCGTCATGCCAGAAAGCACCATGCCTTGGAACGAACGACCAAAAACTGGAAAGATTTGCACTGGAGTGGGAGGCAGAGAGGTTGAGTTCCGGATGACCCCACTTTAGGAAGAGAGACTCTGCCACTTCCTGATTTAGTTCTCATGGATCCGGTCCACCTGCTTTTCCAATGAAGCAAAACGGACTTTTAAAAGATGGGCCTCCAAAACCTGCTGCTTCCTTTTTCAGGTGGCCTGGTTGAAAGGCTGGCACTCCAGGCAGGATGAGACGGGCTGGTCTGGGCCCAGGCAGATCATGCACTTAATGTGGCCCGTCCTTGTGTGGTATGTGTGTGCCGCTGGATGAACACTTCTTAGGTGAAGACACAAGTTAAAAAAAAAAAAAACTGTTAGAAAAAAGTGATGGAATAAATGATGCAAGAACTTTCAGACAAACGCTAATGGAAGTCTGCAAGGCGACTGACATGAGGAGATGGCGGGAAAGAACTGGAAGGCGGTATATATGGTCACACTGACGTCAGTCACAGTGATATCGGGTGGGCGGTCCCCCATCAGGTATTGCTAGAAAAGTCTGCAGTGCAGCCCAGACACCAGGTAGCGCTAGTCCTATATGTGATGACCTACTGAAGGAACCCTCTCGAAGTAAGATCAACTGGTCAATTTGCCTAACAGAACTAGTTCTGTCAGGGTAATATCTAAGAATTCTATGTACATCCAGAGTATGCAACAAAGCCTCCCCTTTATTAGAATACTCTGGAAAATAAACCCGAAGCTGGATGTCCTGATTCAAGGTAGCTCAGACACCACCTTCGGAAGAAACTTAAGGTTTGCATGCAGTGACAACCTGTCCCTGTGGAAAATGAGGTAAGGCTCTTTACACATCAGAGCCTGTAACTCGGAAACTCACCAAGCAGAAGTAAAACCAACTAAAAAAAAAAAAAGGTTACTCACCTGTAACAGTAGTGGTATAGGTTGTTCATCCACACTCTTTGGCATGTCCCCTTCTACTTTAATTCATGCTGGAAGTCTTCAGGCTGGCTCCTCCCACCCACCCGGGTGGCATAACCCTCGGCTCCACCCGTGACGCCAGATCTTAGCCTGCTGGAAGCCAGGTGTTGTGCATCTGCAGCCAGGGAGGTCGGGTGGGTCCGTGTGGATGAACAACATATACCACTCCTAGAAAGCACAGTTATGTAAGAACTTACCGTAACAGTAGATCTTGGAGAACAGCTCTTGCAGCAGGTTACACCATTAGGACTGAAGCCGGCAGGCGCCAGGACCCCACGGAAATTTTCTAGCTAGCAGTATTCAGCGGGGACCGCCCCTGACGTCAGGCACAGTACATAAGGGGCGGTCCCCATAATCCTACTCCTGCCGAGGACTCCGGCTGCTGTATGACATCAGAAGAGGAGACTGAGGATCCTCTATCAAATGGCAGTCAGAGAGATGCTGAGACACCTGATCCTAGGAGAAGGATGTTGGAATTAGAATCTACCTCCAGCGGGGATGGTGGGAGGGGAAAGTACCTGCTGCAAGAGCTGTTCTCGAAGATCTACTGTTACAGTAACTTCTTCCGTAACTGTACTATCTTACTTTGAGAAACCATTCTTGCAGCAGGTTACACCATTAGGACCGATTCCCAAGCAATCATGGAAATCTCACACCACTGGGAGGAGGGAAGGTAGAAATCTTTAATGAAACCGAAGCCTAAGACAGAAGTCCTTGAAGGACTGCTAGACCAAAACCTGCTCTTCACCTCGACGCAATATCCAGGCTATAATGCCTGATGAAAGTGTGCACAGAGCTCCAAGTAGCTGCAGCACAGATGGCCGAGGTGGACACATTCTTAAGGGCTGCAAAGGAAGCAGCCATCCCCCTTGTGGAATGATCCTTAACCACGCCCAGTAAGGGTTTGTTGCGCTTCTGGTAACAGAACGGGATACAATGAATGAACCACCTGGACAGCGACTGTTTGGAAACAGGAGCTCCCATCATCCTGTGGGTGAAGGAGACAAACAGCTGGTCCGATTTTCGGTGGTGTTTGGTTCTGGTCAGGTAGTATCGGAGACACCTATGCACATCTAGAGTGTGCAACAGGGCCTCTCCTCAATTCGAATAGTTGGGAAAGTACACTGCTAGATCGATGTCTTGATTAAGGGTGAGAGCTGAGACCACCTTAGGCAGAAATTTGGGATTAGTCCGTAGGGATACCCTGTCTTGGTGAAAAACTAAATAAGGCTCTTTCCACATGAGTGCATGGAGTTCAGAAATTCTTCTGGCAATGTGCTCTACCGCTTCTTTTCCAGGAGCGTGAGCACCTCCTGACGTATAAGCAGGGCATACTGACCCGGTAACAGAAAGCAGGGAGGTCTTGCCAGTGGGTGGTCGAGAAATTCTATGAAATGGCCCTTCTTGATCAACTGTAGAACCCACCGGTCGGTGATCGCCTGCCACCCTAAAAAGTGGCGAGCAATGCGACCCCCGACCTTTTGCGCCCGTTGATCCAGAGGAGGGCCGGGAAGGAGTCATGCTGTGGCAGCACTGGTCCCTGCAGGCTGGGCCAGTTTAGTGCAATGTTGGGCTCTGCCTGGGAACAACCTAGCCTGGGCTTATTGCTGAAAGGAGCCCCTTTGTAGCTGGCCGGAACGTGGCTGTTGTCTTTTTTGCCTGCTGCGAAAAAGGCGTTGGTTCCTACGAAAGGAACCGGGCCTGAGTCTGTACATGGCCTGTACAGACCTGACTGCCTTCCCAGCGTCCTGATGTTTGGTGATCACCCTCTCAGAGAGTTCACCAAAAAGTACTTCGCCATTGTATGGGACGTCAAGAATGTTCTTCTGTACGTCCGGGGTGAAGCCGGAGACATGGAGCCAAGAGTGTCGCCGGAGACAGACGCCTGAAGCTGCAGCTCTGGCGGACGAGTCCGCAGAATCATATGCGGCTCGTAGTACTTGGGTACCCACATCAGACCCTGTCAGGGAGAAGGTTCAGGAGCTCGCTTCTGATCGCCATCCAGAAGCTTATCGACCAGGTCCTGGCCCTGTTCCCATAGGGCGTTCTGAAACTGTACCATGTGGATTAGGTAGTTCAGGGACCTGATGGAGCATGTAGCAGCAGCATACATGCGTCTCCCAAGGGAGTCCAATTGTTTGGATTGCTGGTCCGGTGGCTGTGTGCTCATGTGTTGCGGTCTTTGGGACCGGTCATGTGAGGCCGTAATGACCAGGGAGTCTGCCAGAGGTTGTTGAGCCAAGTATTGGTCCTCTCTTGGGGCCTTGTACAGGCAGTCAGCTTTCTTCGGCACCACAGGAGTGGAGTGCGGACGCTTCCATGCAGCCTTGGTGACGTCCGCAAAGGTGTCCACCAAGGGTGGCACTACCATAGGCTTTGGGTTTCTGCCGGTTAATGGGCAAGGCCATTTTCGGGTCGAGACTGTATCCCACCCTGCTGTCCTGATGTGCCTCATGATCTCAGAGAAAGAGGGATCATCAAGAGGAGACCAGGCAGGTCATGTGGGTCAGGTGACGAAATGCTGAGTGGAGAAGAAGATCTGAAGTAGTCCGAGGTATCCAATCTGGAGTCCTCCTCGGCCGGAGTATACCGCCAACGTCTGGGTCGCTTGGGGCTGGGAGACCCTGATGGAGATCTTGAGGGAGGCCTTCTCCAATCTTGGGCTCTACCCCTAGGAGATGGAGTCTGCTCCTTGGGGGTTGGTGGTCGTACTACTGGCCCCTGTGGTGGAGGAGGGGGCGTAGGAGGTGAAGGAGTAGGAGGAGGAGGCTTTACTGGGACCACGTCTTTACGGATGGCGTTCCACCAGAAAGTAAAGAGTTCCTTTACTTCTTAAATAGTCATGCCTGACGGCCAGACTGGCACGGTGGTCTGTCGCGAAGTCGGGCGTCGCCTGGTGTCTCGGGGTGGCGAAGGTTCCTCGAAGCCCGGCATCCTCTGTGTCGCCTGCCTGGTCTTGGCAACGCGGTGTCCTCCTCCATGGAGTCCCTGTGACCAGTATCTACCGGTGACTGGGAGGGTGGTCTTCGGCTCCAGTGAAGCCGATCACTTGGCCAACGTCTGGTGCTTGGCCAATGTTCCGGCTCCGGCGAATGCCTGGCCGACTTCAGATGCTTGGTTGACGTCAGGTGCTTGGCTGACAGCGGGTCTGTCGTCCGCTTGAGGGACGTCAGGTCCTTTGTCTTCCTGGGTGGAGGATTCGGGCCCCTAGGGGGCTGGGAGAACGACCTGGAGTCGGGGTCCCGACGTCTGGTGGAGGAGGAAGACTTGTGGCGTTCAGAGGACTCTGAAGCGGCCCAGGAGGGAGTAGAGGAAGCCGAGGGCCTGGAAGTCTTGATGGGCTGAAGAGTCGAAGAACCGCTGGAAGCCCGGACCTTCACTGGAGGGGGCTGAGACCTAACCCTGGAGGGAGAGCGGTTTGACTGGGTGGAGCCTGAGCTCCGCGAATCCGAGGCCCAGTATGGGGACCTGGACATTGCCTTCTCCCGGTGCTTGTGGACCTTGGAGGAAGAATCTTTGTCCATCCTACTAAATTTTTCCTCTAGCAGGTAAGCTTGAAGTGCCTTCTGCGGCCGGATCCTGGTGCGGCTGTTGAACCCTTGGCAAAAGGTGCAGGCCTTGGTGTAGTGGTCCGGGTCTAAGCACCCATGCGCGGAAGAATGAGGATCCTTGAAAGGGATCTGTTTTCATAGGCACACTTTGAAGGTGACCCTCAAATGAAGTAGTTGGAAAAGGACATTAGTTAAGTAGAAACTCTTGAAGTTCTAAGTCGTTGTGCGCTAGGTAGAGACCGAGAGGCCGATGCTGGCGAGTTGTCGGTGGGAAAAGAACTGGGGATTCTGTACTGTACTGTGCCTGACGTCGGGGTCGGGACAGACATCAGGGGCAGTCCCCACTGAATACTGCTAGCTAGAAAATTTCCATGGGGTCCTGGCGTAAGCCGGCTTCAGTCCTAATGGTGTAACCTGCTGCAAGAGCCGTTTCTCGAAGTAAGATCTGGGGAATATAGTGAGAAAATCAGTACATCTTATTTTCTGATGTTTAAAATCTTCACTTTCAAAGGAGAGCTACATGGAATCTGTTAATCATTTCCCCAGTAGAAGCTGTGTTCTAAATACTGGTTCCAATTCTGTTACTGTTCAGTCTCTACTTGGCCTTTTAGTAAATTCAGTGCATGTCTGATTTATACAGTGCTAGTTTAGAATAAAGTCCTTGCCAAGCTCTTACATTGTCACAAAATGTGTTCTACTGCCAGGCTAGAAGATCCTATTGCTCAGCAGCCCAGGACAACAGATGCAGCTGGCTGGACAACCAAACTGAAATTTTTGCTGTCCACAGAGCAACCACAACTTTGGAGATTGAATACTAGCCATCTGTACATGCACGTTTTTTTTTTTGCCAGGTGAGCAAGGACCGCACAGACATGACTGCCGATTTGGTACCTTTTTTTCTTTTTCTTTTAATTTACTTGCTGGTCATCTTTTGTGTTGTGGAAGGCAGCCTGAGTTGTGGTGGTGCAGCACAGTGGTCATGAGGCTTCCTTCTGAGGAAATCGGCCGATATCATGCAAAAAAAACTAGATGACGTTCCATCCACGAGTCGGTGAGTTCCGATAGACAGTTCAGGACAGCCTGTGCACGGATATGGATGTGTGTGTGCTGTAGATGGACATACTTGGATACCAGTCTAAGTGTCCCTTATCCTCCCACCCCCGCTGTACTGCTACAATGTGCACAGTCTCTCTCTAATCAACTTGCCACAGTTACCTGTTCGCTGCGGAGGAGTGAGGCTGAAGCGAGCTGCAGATTATCACGATATGGAATTCAGTGTGGATTCTGATTAAAATTAACAGTTAAGAGCTAAATTAGAGACAGCATCAAAAAACAAAAACAGCCATATAAATTAAATAAGTGAGCAAGAGCCGAGTGGCACACAGCAGGAGAGAGGGAGACCAACACTGACAAGAGGTAGAGAAGGAAGAGCCGATTCTTTGAATGACAATTAAAAACTGTTAAGCTACTACTGCTAATTGTGAGGACAACTTTAGTAGCAGAGGCCACCGGACAGTCTGACTGTAATGAGAGGGGAAGGGAGGAAACCAAATCAAAAGCTCTTCTAGCTAGTGACTTGAGTAGAAAATGAAAACTTAACTGGAGAGGGAGCACAGCAGGAGAAGCCACAGCACAGAGTAGGACTATGGAAGTGGGAGATGAAGACTTGGAGCACAGATGTTCACGGTGACACAGGAGAAAGACCGGGGAGAGAGTCCATGCGACTACACTGAATCACGCTTGGCTATATAATGCATTCAAAAACATTTTTAATAAAAAAAAAAAAAATTGATGGAATTTAAATAAAACAGAAAAATGTATTGTAAACATTCACATTTAGAGTGTGTGAGTAGGACAAAACCTCATTAAAACTTGGTGGTATAGGTGACGCTTGGCCAGCTGGTTATGATTGTTCTATGCTATCTGCAATATAAAAATGTAGTGTGTGATTGTCTCCATAAGACCAGCTGGGCTATGGGTGCCCCCCTCCCCAGGTTTTAGAGGAAATAACAGAATATATTTACCTGAAACCAGGAGGTAATTAAAAGACTACAGAGACTTAATTAAGGGTCTCCTGTTTCTGATTTAATTAGAACTGACCCAGCTACCAGGATATAAGGGCTTGTAAACTTTTATGACGTCTTGGAGGAAAAAATATGTTCCCACCATGGTACTAAAGTTATAAAAACTCCTTTCATGTGCCTTGGGAACAGGAGCTGCTCAAGATCAGAGAAAATGTTAATTTAGGAGTCATATTTGGGAAATTAGGTTTTGCTAATGTTACCTTATTTAATATACCTCCGATAAGACATCCTGTTTGTATAATTTTTATATTCTAAAAGGAGGCTAGATGACATCATGGAGGGCGTGTGAGTTTAAACTGAATACTGAGGCTGAACCTTGACATAACTTTTGGGCTCTTAAGAAACAAGATCTAACTTAAGCACTGTATAGAGAATACATTAGATAGAAAAAGTCTAATTGCATTGTGGTAGGAGTTTGTAGTTTTCCTTGTTTTTCTTTAATGTGACTGTATGCTTTGTGATAGTGTTCCGTGTTTACATTTTACATATTTTTATCCATTTTTAAGTAAACCTTTCATTTGAAAGCTACTACCTGGGCCTTCCAAGTTCTTTCTTTTTGCATGTGACGTATGGAGGGCTAAAACTGACAAAAACTGTTCAGAGCTCGATGGGGTTATCAAACTGGGAAAAGGTCAGAATATATCCAAGGTCTTTACAGAGTTTTAAGGGTTCATTTTGGATACCTAGTTGGTGTCCTTAGGCAAATATCAGACACTCCCAAGAGCAGATTATCTGAGCCTGTACATTTGGATACGTTAGCATAAGGTTCACAGTTTGAATCCCCAGAACTTGAGACTAAAGGTGATTGGACCCACAAGCAGACAGGAGGGTTACCCGGTCTGTTACCTGTTCACAATACTGCGCTCAGAGGTTGGCACTGTGGGAGCAGAGGGTCTGAACTGCAGAATGCGTTTGTGACGCACATAATTTTATTTAATAAAACTACAAGACAGCACAACATTTGTGCCGGACACCTAAATCCCAGGCCATGCTTGTCTGTGGGCAAGTTATTTTCAAAACATCTTTCCTAGTTTGGTAGCTTCTACTATCAAACTCTGTGGTGGAGAGGGTCATAAACTACATCATACAGTTTTAAATTTGTACTTATCACCAGAATATAAATCAAACACAGAGATTACTAAAAGGCCAGTATAGATGAAACAACTGGAACCAGTGGTCGGGGGGGGCAGCTTCTACTAGGAAAAATGGTTTACATGTTCAGTACTGCTCTCCTTTCAGAAAAGAAAACCAAGCTAGGTTCCTTTATCAGTTGCAAGTATATTCATAAAAGACATGCAAGAAAAATGACCAGGATCAAAAAACATACTGTATGTAAATATATATCTATATTACCTTTCTCTCTTATATCTATATATATATATATATCTGTATACACACATATGTGTGTGAACATACGATGTGTGTATATATATATATATATATATATATATATATATATACACACACACACACACACACACACACACACACACATATATATATATACACACCACACACACAGCGCAAGACCATAAAGAGGGCATTCTGCTGTATTCCTGCAAAATGTCAAGATCAAAAGCCTTCCACTATGCCTGATCCCCTACTCCACTCCACCCCATGCAAAATGCCCTTCTCTCATTTTCTTCACTCCTCTAAGAAGCTGAAATGAATCAGCCCTTTAGGAATTTCCTAATTCCACTCCAAGGCGGTGTAATGTGGCAGGGAAGGTTCAAGCTGTACTGTCTGGGAAAGTGTGGCTGGAACTGAAGCCCCGCTGGATTTGTAAGCAGGTGGCAGCATGCCTGGAGAAGCTGGGGAGGGAAAGATGAAGACGACAGAGGAGGAACAAGTGAGGAAAAGAAGAGCTGGGATAAGCAAAAGAGAAAGAAAATTGTTGCAGGGCACAGAAATCAAGTCAGTTCTTCCACTGAGGACAAGTCTCTACAGAGTTCTGGCAATGTACAAACTAAAAATAAGGTTGCAGTTTCTAGATGGCACAGAAAAGAAGAGGCAGTTACACCTGTGTTCTGTACATTTTGTGCAATCATCAACAAGATGTGTCCTATTTCTCTGTGTGCTCCGTCAGACCAGTACAACTAACCAGATTCAATTATAAAGGGTGTGAACAGGGAAAAGGAGCAGAGTGTGCATGGGGAAGGGGATAAAGGAAAGTTATTTACCTTAACTCTAGATCTCCACGAATATCTCTGGGACCTGAGGCTTTTGGACCTCGTGTAGTTAATGCTTTTTTGTTGATGTTCAGAAAAGTAAAAAAAAAAAAAGAAAAACAGAAGTCTGAGGAATGGAATGCTGCTACGACCCATGACCTTAAACACATACAACCAGAGTTGGGATAAGAATAATTCAGAAAGGGTTTCCAAAGGGAAAAGCAGCCAACCCTGAATGAGAAAGAAGTTGTAAGAGGGCCAACAGAACCTTTAAAAGAAGGCATTTTAATTAGGGGTTTAGAACAAAAAAAAAAAAAGAGGAAAAAGAACTGAAGAGAGAACTCCAAAAGATTTAACAAATAGGATGCAAGAAAAATGTAGACTTAACATTTCTGTAATATATACACCGGGAGGCAAGTTATAAATAAGACAACAGTTCATAAGAGCAAGCCCTGATCTCAATATAGCTTCCAAGGGTCTGTGCCCTAGTTACACTGGCTCCAGAAACAAGGTAATTAGAGTATTTCACACCAACCACTTTCCAGTGGCATGAGGCAATGTCCAGTCAAGGAGAACTGCTGACTAATCTGTGTACTCCATTTAAATGACTAGAAAGGGTTGTCACACAGGAGAAGTCCCAACTCTGAGTAACCCTCTTATAAAGAAGAAAGGGACCGGGGGTGGGGGTGGGAAGCAGGCTCTATGGAGAAAATATTCTTGAAGCACTGGTGTTACAGTAACTTTCCTATCTTTCAAGAATTCTTCTCCATAGAGCCCCACTCTTTGGTCTCAATCTGACAGTTTTTTTTTTTTTTTTACCCTCGGCGGGGAAAAACGAGATGGGTACCTGGGGTTTCGTTCTCATAGGCTGAGTCGGGGAGTGAGGATGATCTTGGGAGGACCTGTGGGAGCTACCCCGGCAGACCCCCACTCCACCATGGCAAAGAAATACAGGTTACTCACCTGTAACAGGAGTTCTAGGAATGGTATATGTTGTTCATCCACACTCATTGGCAGGTATCCTTGCCGCTTTAAATCTTGCCGGAAGGTCTTCAAGCTTGCTCCTCCCACCCACCCGGGTGGTATAACTCTCGGCTCCGCCCCATGACGCCAGATCTGGCCCGCTGGAAGCTCAGGTTGTGCGTCGAAGCCGGGGAGGTCGGGTGGGTCGTGTGGGACAACATACATACCATTCCTAGAACTCCTGTTACAGGTGAGTAACCTGTATTTCTAGGGACATGGATATGTTGTTCATCCACACTCATTGGCAGACTCCTAGCAGTTCTCCGGGAGGAGGAGGCAAGACGACACCCCAATACTTACTTGGGAAAGAGAGACTGAGAACTGAGGCCCAAAACCAGCATCCCGGCGTGACTCAAGGTCGATGTGGTAATGGGTAATGAAGGTGTTTGCTGACTTCCAGGTAGCAGCCCTGCAGATTTCCTGGATAGGGACGTCCCTGGAAGCAGCCACCGTTGCAGCAGTATGGCGGGTAGAATGAGCTCTTATCCCTCTGGGAGGCTCCATGCCCGCCAACTTATAGCAGAGATCTATGCAGGAGGTTACCCACCTGCTTATCGTCCGCTTGGCTGCAGGTCTGCCAGATGCGGCTTCAGCGTGAGTGACAAACAGCTGGCGAACCTCTCCCGAATTTCAGCCCGTGCGCTCCTTATAATAAGCGGCGCCTTCTAGGGTCCAGAGTATGGAGCCTATATTCGCCTCCGAGGTGTGATTGGGGTAGAACACCGGCAGAGTCAACACCTGGTTAAGGTGAAACTCGACACCACCTTGAGGAAGGAATTTGGTGGAAGCAGGACAACCTTGTCCCTGTGGAAGACCAGGTAAGGAGGGCTTCGATGGAAGCGCCTGGAGCTCTCCCCATCCTTCTGGCTGGCTGTGATAGCCACCAAGAAGGCGGTCTTCCACGACAGGTGAGAGAGAGCACACCTGTGCATAGGTTCGAATGGCTTGCCCATGAGCTTTGCCAGTACCAGCAGTAGATCCCACGGAGGTGGGGGTTCCCGCACTGGAGGGGAAATGTGATCAAGGCCTTTGAAAAAGCGCCAGACCACCTTCTCCTGCGCCTCACGACTGCTTCCCGGCCCACGCCCGGTAAGCAGAGATGGCTGCCAGTGCACCCTTAGGTCGTCGACCTAAGCCCTTGACTGGAAAGGGACCATAAATAGTCCAAGATGCTTGCCAAGGAACAGGAGGAAGGGTCCAAGCCCTTGCCCTGACACCAAATGGAAAACCTTTTCCATTTGAAGGCATAGCATTTTCTGGTCGACTCTACGGACGCCTCAACTACATTGAGGACCTCGTCCGAAAGACCCAAGGCCTGGAACTCTGGCCGCCAGAACCAGGCTGCCAGGTGCAGGGATTGAAGGTCCGGATGGAACACCTTCCCCTGATTGACTGAGAGCAGGTCCGGTGAGCTGGAAGCTGCCGGGAATCCTGGAGCTGAGACTGAGGAGATCTGGTACCAGAACTGGCGAGGCCAGTCTGGGGCTATCAGGAATCACCTGCGCCTTGTCCCTCCTCGCCTTGAGAAGCACCTTGTGGATCAAGGGAAATGGGGAAAGGCGAAAAGAGGCCGGGGTCCACTGCCTCGAGAAGGCATCCCCTGCAGCGAGCCCTGCTGAGGGGGCGCATGGAACAGACTCAGCTTGCGTTCTCCCTGAGGCAAACAGGTCCACCTGAGGTGTGCCCCAATGGGAGAACAGATGCTGTACTACTCCGGCAGGGAGAGACCACTGTGGGATGCAGCCCCTATCCGGCTCAGGGCATCGGCCAGGGTGTTGGAGGCTCCTGCCACGTGAATGGCTAGGAGATCCGCCTCCAGGCTGCGACAGTGACCAAATGCGGAGAGCTTCCTTGCATAGAAGCATGGAGGCGTCCCGCCTGGCGGTTTAGATAGTACATGGTCGTGGTATTGTCCGTCTGGACTCGGACCACTTGACCCCGGAGGAACAGACGAGAGCGGTGAGAGCTAGCGGACCGCTCGGAGCTCCAGCAGGTTGATGTGGCATCGGGACTCCGGGGACCAGAGGCCATGAGCCCGTGTTCCCCAGATGGGCACCCCAACCCATCAGAGAGGCATCGGTCGATAGAGAAGACCGTCCGGCTGCGAGACTAACGGATGCCCTCCTGCAAATGATCTGGAACGGTCCACCACTGGAGAGCGTTCCACATCCCCTGTGTCACCGACACAAGCTGGTCCAAGGATCGCAGCGTTGTGACCACTGGCTGGCCAGTCCCCACTGAAGGGGACGCATGTTCCAGCGGGCCCAACGGACCACGCTGGTGCAGGCAGCCATGAGACCCAGGAGGCGCAGGAAGTCCCGGGCAGGCGCAGTGCCCAACCAGAAATGATCGGGCAAGGAGGAAAGAACCTCGCCCTGTCCGTGGGAGCCGTGCTCTGGCTCGAAGAGTCGAGCTGCGCCCGATGAATAGAATCACCTGCTTGCTCGAAGTTCCGACTTGGCCTGCTGATAAGGAGGCCCAGTTGAGAGCAGACCTGGAGGCCAGATCTCTGGACCACTCCGCCTCCTTCCTGGAGGGAGCTGCTATCAGCCAGTCGTCCAGGTCAGGGTACACCGGACCCTGGCGCGCAGGAATGCTGTCACCACAGCCATGCATTTGGTGAAGACCCTGAGCTGGAGACAAGCCGAAGGCATGGCTTGGAACTCGAGAGGATCCTTCCTTCGAAGCGAAGGAATCTCTGGTGAGAGACAGACGGATAGGGACGTGAAAAAGCAGCGTCCTGCAAGTCCAGAGAACAGAACCACACGCGCGCGTTCCAAGGATGGTATTATCTGAGCCAGAGTGACCATCCTGAAGGTTCGAGACCTTAGGAACTTGTTTAGGTCGTGGGTCGAGAATGGGCGCAGCCCGTCGTTTGAACCAGGAAGTACCTGGACGGAAACCCTGGGTCTGAAGGAGGGTCCACCACCTCTCTTACCACCTCCTTCTGGAGGAGGCGATATCGGCTCGGCGAGCCGCCAGTGAGCTGGGGATCCGAGCCCCGAGGCGGCGGCTCTGAAGGGTGGTGCCTGCTCGAATTCCAGAGGCAGGCCTCTTCCCACCACCTCAAGACCCACCTGTCCGTGGTAACAGGCGACCAGGCGGAACGGAAGTGCTGGAGCCGCCCCACAGGGGGACCTAGGGGTATAAGACGGGAATGGGGGGCGACACCCTCAGCCCGCCACTGGGCAGGCTTGGAGGAGGGACTGGCCGAGGACCTCCTGGGCCCTTTCCTCCTGCCTCCTGTTAGAGGAAGCCGCGGCTTGGGTTTGGGATGCCAAGGCCGAGCCTGCTGGCCCTGGCGTTGCTGGGCAGGCGCGCCGAGGCTGCAGAAGGACGAAAGGGCTTAGGCTGTGGTTTGCGGCCTTTGTCTTCTGAGGCGGAAGAGACCGAGTCCAAGGTAGCATGGACTTCTCGATCCTCTGCAGGTGACCTTCCACCCCAAGGCCGAAGGGTCAGTCCCAAAGGAACATCCGCCAACTTGTGCTGGGTATCCAGTAAAGTGGATATCCTCAGCCAAACCGCGGCCGCATAGCCACTGCGGCCGCCACCGATCTGGACATGGTCCCCTATATCCAAAGCAGTCTGGGCTGCTGTTTGGCCACTGCCTGCCCTGGTCCCGCACCTGCTTAACCGTGAGTCTGCAGATCGGCGGGAGAGGCGAGGATGACCTCATCCAGGGAGCCCAACAGGGCATGAGAAAATGTGCCATGAGGGCGGCGAACTGGCCTATGAAACGCCGAGAGAGGGCGCTAGCGTGAAACTTTCGCCCGACATAGTCCAATTTCTTGGACTCCTTGTCAGGAGGTTTGTCCACATCCCTGGGCGTTGCCGTAGCGGAGAAAGCTTGTCGGTAACCAACCCCTCAGCAGAGGTGTTCGAAACCGGACAAGGAACCGGTGAGGACGCATACTTCTGGCCATCCTGGCGAAGGCGCAGGGCAGGAAGCAGGGCGCTGCCAAAGCTCCAGTGCCGGACCCACTATGGCCTCGTACCGAGAAGGCCTCCGTCGGAGAATCCCTCGGTCCAGAATCTCCGTGAGGGGATACCTGGCCCGTTTGGAAGCGGGTTGAGCTCCATCCGGTAGACTCCGAGATGAGCGAAGCAGTCCTAGGAAGAACGACAGAGCTATCGTCCATTGACTGACCTCCTGAAGACTCCAAGTCCAGTCGCTTGGGAAAAAGGAGGAATCATCTTCGGACTCGGAAGAGTCCTCGAAGAGCTACCTCTGGCCTGAGCCACCCTTCACCTGCCGAGGTCGGTTGGGAGGAGGGGAACTGACAGCCGATGGGGTAGGCCATAGCCGACCAGAATCCTTGGTCGGAGCCCCAATGGTGGCTGTGGAGTGGAGGTTCCACGAGATCGGTGGAGCAACTGGTTTGGCGAACAACCCGGCCTGGGTAGCAAACTCCTCGGATAAGTCGAGGGGTTGTGTCGCCGTTCGGTGACAGCCACTTAATGGCGGGGGAAGGCGGCGAGTCGGCTTATTCCCGGCCAGGAGAACTGTTGCAACATAAGGTCCTCGTGCCGTCGCAGTAATTCCATGACCTCCTCATCCGAGGAGGAGAGGGAGCGGCGGCGCCGCTACGGTGCGAGACCGCCTATGGCGGTGGGATCGGCTGGACACGAAGAGGTCGAACGAGACAGAAAGTCCCGGAATTTCCGAGGTCGGTGCGGGAGGTGCCGGCCGGAACCGGCCTCCTTGGCTCGGATGGTCCATCCGAGGGCTCCGGAACCGGAGGCACAGGCGAGCCACGGATCCTCAACTCCTCCCGGGGAACCGGGAGAGGGAATCTCGGCTGCTAAAGGCGACAGCCCGTCTAATGGGTCGAGAAAATCTCGACTTCATCGGTGGAGTCTCGGTCAACTGACCTGTGAGGGGACACCGTGAGGCCAGTGGCCGGGCCGAGCGGTCGACTGGACAGACGGGGTCACGGCCCGGGAGAGGGACCTTCCTTGCCTCCCAAGAGCGCCGACGAGGGACTTACCCTGTCCTCTTTTGGACCGAGAATAAGGTCCAGCAGACGCAGGCCCTTCTCCTTTAGTGGAGAGGGACAGACAAAGCTCCTTAAAAGAAGCCGTGGAAGAACCCAGAGAGCAGGGATAAATGCAGCGGCCGAGGAAGATACGACCCGCTGCCGCCTCCTCTTGAGGCGACCATCCGCCGAGCTGATCCCCGAGCCATACCGCTGGACACCGCCAACCCGGCCTCCTTGGACTTCACCGAGGAAACGCTCTCGGGACGGCCCAGTTGCAATCGGCAGCACGGTCTTGGCGAGGGCGTAGGCCGAGAAAGATGAGCACAGGCCAAAGCCTCGGGTTGTGCTCAAGGCCTAACAGTAGACACCGTGGAGTGTGGATCCGTCCGAGACATCTTCTGCCCGCATGGGCATCTCCGAAACCGGAGTCGTTTGTCCATCGCGAGTCATGTAGGGATAGAAGACTGAAGTCTTTTTGCAAAATTTATTTTTAAACTGCAAACGGAGAAATAGGAACCAGTCACAAACGCAGAGGCGTTAAGGAGGAACCTGAGCTTCAAGCGGTAAGGAAGATCGCGTCATGGGGCGAGCCGAGTTCACACCGGGTGGGTGGGAGGAGCAAGCTTGAAGACCTTCCGGCAAGATTTAAAGCGGCAAGGATACCTGCCAATGAGTGTGGATGAACAACATATCCATGTCCCTAGAAAAACAGGTTACTCACCTGAGACAGTAGTGCTAGGAGTGGTATATGTTGCTCATCCATACTGTTGAGCATGTCCTTTCCCTTTAAGAATCTTGCTGGAAGGTCTTGAAGCTGGCTCCTCCCACCCACCCGGGTGGTATAACCCTAGGCTCCGCCCCATCAGACCAGATCTTTACCCGCTGGAAGCTCAGGATGTGCGTCGAAGCCGGGGAGGTCGGGTGGGTTTGTGTGGATGAACAACACATGCCACTCCTAGAAAGTGCAGTTACACAAAGACTTCTGCTGTAACAGTAGATCTAGGAATGTCTCTTGCAGTAAGTCATTACTTCAGGGAGTTCCCGAGAGGAGGCGCTCCAGCACGGAAGTCTCTTCCAGCAGTCTCCACACCAGGGACCACCCATGCTACCTCACTTCCTGGGCTATACCTATAAAAGTGGGTGGTCCCAGGTAAGCTCCGTTCCCCGCCGGTCTCAGCTCAGAAGCGAAGGACCGACGGGAACCGAGCTACCGAAGCTTCCCACCCTTACATCGTGTTTCTTATTACATTTGGCAGGGGGATGGAGGAAGGGAAACCACTTACTGCAAGAGACATTCCTAGAAGATCTGCTGTTACTGCAAAAGTCTTTGTGTAACTGCACTACATTCCTCGGAATGGCCTCTTGCAGTAAGTCATTACTTCTGGGGGATTCCCAAGCAGTTACATGGCAGTGGGTGGCCAAAGATGGGACTTTGCCATAGGAAACACATGGTCATGGGACAAATGAATGCTAAAATAGCATAGCAGTGAAATAAAGGGATACATGATTCACTGTGTTAAGCATTTTAAAAAAACTATGAGGAATATGTCAATAGCACTGAGCAATTAAGGCTTCAGTGATCAACAGTGAAAGCACAATCAAAGGCAACTTTGTTACAATTTTAACAGTAGCTTGAGAAATACAATGTTATTCTTTAGAGCGCTACAAAGTAACAAGTGCAGATTTTTTCCCCTAGACTGTCTAGCCAGTAATAAATGTATCCATTTGACAAAAGTAGGATACTGAAGTAACAGATAATGTGGCAAATGAAACAATGTATCTGTGACCAAACAGAATGAAGCAGTGGTTAAAAACATATAATCTCTGTATATGTACTCGCCCGCTTTGATATGATCTTTGGTCAGACTCATAATCAAGGAAACCTAGCGAATAGCAGCCGGAAGAAAAGAATACAGTCCATAGTGGATTCATCGTGTCTCAGCATGTGAGTTAATAGTGGATGGACCTGGTCGAGGGAGGGACAGGACGTCTGGTGCACCACAGGTCAAAAAGGCATCTCGATGGAATGGTCATGATGGTCTATAAATACAGGTTACTCACCTGTAACAGGAGTTCTAGGAATGGTATATGTTGTTCATCCACACTTTCTGGCAGGTATCCATGCCGCTTTAAATCTTGCCGGAAGGTCTTCAAGCTGGCTCCTCCCACCCACCTGGGTGGTAAAACTCTGGCTCCGCCCATGACGCCAGATCTGGCCGCTGGAAGCTCAGGTAGTGTCGAAGCCGGGAGATAGGAATGGTGGTGGATGAACAATATACCATTCCTAGAACTCCTGTTACAGGTGAGTAACCTGTATTTAGGACATGGATATGTTGTTCATCCACACTTTCTGGCAAGATTCTAGCAGTTTTCCGGGAGGAGGGAGGCAAGCACACCCCTACTTAGGGAATAGAGACTGGAGAACCGAGGCCCCAAAACCAGCATCCCGGCGTGACTCAAGGTCGATGTGGTAGTGGGTGATGAGGGTGTGTGCGGACTTCCAGGTAGCAGCCCTGCAGATTTCCTGGATAGGGACGTCCCTGGAAGCAGCCACCGATGCAGCAGTATGGCGGGTAGAATGAGCTCTTATCCTCTGGAAGGCTCCATGCCCACCAACCTATAGCAGAGATCTATGCAGGAGTGGCCCACCTGCTTATCGTCCCGCTTGGCTGCAGGTCTGCCAGGTGCGACTTCAGCATAGGTGACAAACAGCTGGCGAACCTCTCCCAATTTCAGCCGTGCGCTCCCTTATAATAGCAAGCGCCCTCCTAGGGTCAAGTATGGAGCCTATATTCGACCTCGAGTGTGATTGGGGTAGAACACGGCAAAGTCAACACCTGGTTAAGGTGAAACTCCGGTCACCTTCGAAGGAATTTCGTAGGACGCAGGGACACCCTGTCCCTGTGGAAGACCAGGTAAGGAGACTCGATGGAAAGCGCCTGGAGCTCTCCCATCCTTCTGGCTGACGTGTTAGCCACCAAGAAGGTGGTCTTCCACGACAGGTGAGAGAGATCACACCTGTGCATCGGTTCGAATGGCTTGCCCATGAGCTTTGCCAGTACCAGCAGTAGATCCCACGGAGGTGGAGGTTCTCGCACCGGAGGGGAAATGTGATTGAGGCCTTTGAAAAGCCGCCAGACCACCTTCTCCTGCGCCACAGACTGCTTCCTGGCCCGCGCCTGGTAAGCAGAGATGGCTGCCAGGTGCACCTTTAGGGTAGTCGACCTAAGCCCTTGCTGAGAAAGGGACCATAGGTAGTCCAAGATGCTTGCCAAGGAACAGGAGGAAGGGTCCAGGCCCTTACCCTGACACCAAATGGAAAAACTCTTCCATTTAAAGGCATAGCATTTCCTGGTCGACTCCTTACGGGACGCCTCAACTACACTGAGGACCTCGTCGAAAGACCCAAGGCCTGGAACTCTAGCCGCTCAGGAACCAGGCCGTCAGGTGCAGGGATTGAAGGTCCGGATGGAACACCTTCCCCTGACTGACAGAGTACATCCGGGCGAGCTGGAAGCTGCCTCGGGAGTCTGGAGCTGAGGCTGAGGAGATCTGGATACCAGCATTGGTGGGGCCAGTCTGGGGCTACCAGAATCACCTGCGCCTTGTCCCTCCTTGCTTTGAGAAGCACCTTGTGGATCAAGGGAAATGCGTAGAAGAGGCCGGGGTCCACGGCCTCAGAAAGGCATCCTGCAGCGAGCCCTGCTGGGGGCGAATAAGAACAGCCTCAGCTTCGCATTCTCCCTGGAGGCAAACAGGTCCACCTGAGGTGTGCCCCAATGGGAGAACAGATCTTGTACTACCTCCGGCAGGAGAGACCACTTGTGGGACACAGCCCCTATCCGGCTTAGGGCATCAGCCAGGGTGTTGGAGGCTCCTGCCACATGAATGGCTAGGAGATCCGCCTCCAGGCTGCGCAAGAGTGACCAAATGCGGAGAGCTTCCTTGCACAGAGGCATGGAGCGCGTCCTGCCCTGGCGGTTTAGGTAGTACATGGTCGTGGTATTGTCCGATTGGACCTGAACCACTTGACCCCGTAGGAACGGAGCAAAGGCGGTGAGGGCTAGACGAACCGCCGGAAGCTCCAGCAGGTTGATATGGCATCGGGACTCGAGGGACCAGAGGCCGTGTGTGCTCTGTGCTCCCCAGATGGGCACCCCAACCCATCAGCAGAGGCATCGGTCGATAGAGACCGCCGGCCAGGCGGACAAGCGGGATGCCCTCCTGCAGATGAGCTGGAACGGTCCACCACTGGAGGCGTTCCACATCCCTCAGGTCACCATCATTGGCTGGTCAATGGATCGCAGGCGTTGTGACCACTGGCTGGCCAGTCCCCACTGAAGGGGACGCATGTGCCAGCGGGCCCAACGGACCATGCTGGTGCAGGCCGCCATGAGACCCAGGAGGCGCAGGAAGTCCCGGGCAGGGCGCGATTACCCAACCAGAAATGATTGGGCAAAGGAGGAAAGAACCTCGGCCCTGTCCGCCGGGAGCCGTGCTCTGGCTCCAAAGGAGTCAAGCTCTGCCCCGATGAAAAGAATCACCTGCTTCGGTCCGAGTTCCAACTTGGCCTCGTTGATGAGGAGGCCGATTTGAGAGCAAACCCCGAGGGCCAGATTTCTGGACCGCTCCACCCTCCTGTCTGGAGGGGCTGCTATCAGCCAATCATCCAGGTAAGGGTACACCGGACCTCGGCGCAGCAGGAAAGCTGTCACCACTGCCATGCATTTGGTGAAGACCCTGGAGCAAGAGAAAAGCTGAAGGGCATGGCTCGAACCTCGAAGGGATCCTTCCGCTGGAAGCGGAGTATCGCTGGTGAGACGGACGGATAGGCACGTGAAAAAACTCGTCCTGTAGGTCCAGAGAGCAGAACCACACGCCGCATTCCAGGGATGGTATTATCTCAGCCAGAGTGACCATCCTGAAGGTCCGAGACCTTAAGAACTTGTTTAGGTCGTGCAGGTCGAGAATGGGGCGCCAGCCCCCCGTCCGTTTTGGGACCAGGAAGTACCTGGACACAAACCCCGGGTCTGAGGGAGGGTCCGCCACCTCTCTGATCACCTCTTTCTCGAGGAGCAGAGCGATGTCGGCTCGGCGAGCCAACAGCGAGGCTGCGGACCCTGAGGCCCCCTGGGGGCAGACGGCTCGGAAGGGCGGGGCCTGCTCGAACTCCAGAGGCAGGCCCTTTCCTACCACTTCCAACACCCACCAGTCTGTGGTTATAGCAGACCAGGCGGAAAGGAAGTGGCGGAGCCATCCCCCCACGGGGGAAACCTGGGGTGGGGTGACGAGGTTGGGGGCGACACCCTCAACCCGTCACTGAGCAGGCTTGGAGGAGGAACCGGCCGAGGAACCTGGGCCTTTACCTCCTTGCTTCCTGGAAGAGGAAGCCATGGGCTTGAGGTTTGGGATACTGGCGAGCCTGCTGGCCCTGATGCTGCTGGGCGGACGTGCATGAGGCACAGATGGACGAAGGGCTTGGCTGCGGTCTGGGCCCTTGTCCCTCTGGGCGGATGAGACAGAGTCAGAGTGGCATTGGACTTTCGATCCTCTGAGGTGACCTTCCACTCCAGGGCTGAAGAGGTCGCCCAGGAAGGGACATCCACCAACTTGTGCTGAGGTATCTGCTGAAGGTGGATATCCTCAGCCATGCCCGACGGCGCATAGCCACTCGGCGCTACTGACCTGGCGCATGAGTCACCGATGTCCAAAGCAGTCTGAAGTTGCTGCTTGGCCACTGCCCTGCCCCGCACCTGCTTAACTGTGGTCTGCAGGTCAGCCGGGAGATGAGGGACTACCTCGTCCAGGGAGCCCAACAGGGCATGAGAGAAGTGCGCCATCAGCACGGCTGAGCTGGCATGACGAAGGCCAAGGGAGGACGCAGCGTAGACTTTGCGCCCGGCGTAGTCCAACTTCTTGGACTCCTTGTCGGGAGGTTTGTCCACGTCCCTGACGCTTCCGGCACGCCAGAAGACTCTGTCGGTAACCAATCCCTCGGCTGAGGGATGTTCCGAGAAACCGGACAGGGAGCCGGTAGGGACCACACACTTCCTTGCCATCCTGACCGAAGGCAGAGGGTAGGAAGCAGGACGCTGCCAGAGCTCAAGGCCGGGCCCATAATGGCCTCGGCCACGGAAAAGCCTCGTGGGAGAATCCTCGGTCCAAAATCTCCGTGAGGAACTTGGCCCGCTTGGATATGGGCTCGAGCTGCATCCCGGTGGACTCGAGATGAGCCTAAGCAAACCCCATGAAGGAGATGGGCTATCGTCCAGCGACTGACCTCCCGAGGACTCCAAGTTAACCGCCTGGAGAACAGGAGGAGTCATCGTCCGGACTCAGAGGAGTCGCAGAGCTGCTTTGGCCTGAGCCACCCTCCACCTGCCGAGGATCGGGAGTGAGGGTGACACCGACAGCCTATGGGGCAGACCCTGGGCCGACCAAGAACTCTTGGTCGGGGCCCCAAACAACGGCTGTGGAGGCGGAGGTTCCACCAGAATCGGTGGGGCAGCCGGTTTTGGCCGAGCAACAGGCCTGGGAGCAGGTGCCTCGGCTAGAGCGAGGGTTGCTTGCCGCTCCGTGACAACCACTTGATAGCGGGGAAGGCGGCGGCGTCTGCTTGCTCCTGGACAGAAGAAGCTGTTGCCACATGAGGTCTCGTAAGCGCCCGACGCAACTGCGTCGAAGCCTCCCTCGTCCGAGAGGGGCGACGACGACGGCAACGCCCGCTGTCAGCGATACCGAGACCGCCTATGACCACGGGATCAGAAGAAGTCAGAGACCGAGACGCGAACCTCGGCTTTTCCGAGGAGGGTTCTGGGGCAGGGCGGGGGAAACCCGCTCTCCCCTTGGCTCAGAGGGGTCAACCGTGGACTCTGGAACCGGAGGCACAGGCAAGTCCACGGAAACCTCAATCTCCGCCGGGGGAACCGGGGAGTGAGAGTTTTCGGCTTCATCGGTCGACAACCCATCCGACGGGTCGAGAAAAATCTCGACTGCATCGACAGGAGTCTCGGTCAACTGACCTGACGGGGGCGCCGTGAGGCCAGTGGCCGAAGCCGAAGGATCGACTGAAGTCGATGGTCGACTACTCGGTGAGAGGGACCTCCCGCTCCCAGGAGTGTCGACGGAGGGACTAACTTTTGTGGTCCTTCCTCTTGGACCGAGAGGAAGGCTCTGAAGATGATGGCCCCTCTCCCTTAGTGGAGAGAGAGAGAGAGAGAGACAGAGCTCCTTGAAAGAAGCTGAATAGGAGGATCCCAAGGAGAGCGGGATAAATGCCGCGGCCGAGGAAGAAGAAGATGCGGCCTGCGTCGCCTCCTCCTCGAGGACGATCATCTACTCAAGCTGATCCGCCCGGGCCCCCGCCACAGCCATGGCTTGGGCCTCCTTGTACTTACCAGGGATAACATTTCTCGGGCGCCCAAGTTGCAAGCGAGGGCGTGGCAGTCTTCAGGACATAGGCCGAGAAAGGAAAACACAGGTCGCAAACCTGGGGTGGGTGCTCAAGGCCTAAGCAGTGGACACATGGAGTCTGGATCCGTCCGAGACATCTTCTGCCCCGCCATGGGCACCTCCGAAAACCGGAGTCTATTTGTCCATTGCAGCCGCGAGGGAGATAAATGACCAAGTCTTGAAAACCTTGAAAGTAATTTCAGGTAAACCAAGAAATAGGAACCAGTCTTATATGCAGAGCGTTAAGGAGGGAACCCGAGCTTCAAAGCGGTAAGGAAGATCTGGCGTCATGGGGCAGAGCCGAGAGTTTTACCACCCGGGTGGGTGGGAGGAGCCAGCTTGAAGACCTTCCAGCAAGATTTAAAGCGGCAAGGATACCTGCCAGAAAGTGTGGATGAACAACATATCCATGTCCCTAGAAACAGTGATACCTGAGAAATCGGCTAGATGTATCGAGCCGATGTGAAAAAGGTTTCAGTCTTTTTGTGGCCCAAAAGGTCCCAAAGGCCAAGAA
This sequence comes from Neoceratodus forsteri, assembly GCA_016271365.2. Taxonomy (NCBI): domain Eukaryota; kingdom Metazoa; phylum Chordata; order Ceratodontiformes; family Ceratodontidae; genus Neoceratodus; species Neoceratodus forsteri. Next base: position 589,238,097 of record CM028132.1, on the reverse strand, counting down.
GAGGGGACTGGAGGAGTTTAGAGTCTTTAACAGGGGCAGAAGCCTGGGCGGCAGGGCTGGCTTCACCGGGTCCTTTTACTTATTCTCTGCCCTAAAGGTGTCAATGTGGAGTATAATTAGTTCCAGTTTTGTATGAATAATTATACTGAGGGAGTGGTTTTTGGTACATGTATTGTACTGTTTTCAGTTGTCTGTCTGAGGCTTGTAGGTTCTCCAGTATCATTTCAGCTCCTGGCCCAAAATGATGGTCGCCCGAAAAGGGAGCATTAGCCACTTTGTGTTGAATATCAGGTACTAGCCCTGAAAGTCTGAGCCATGCCTGGCGGCGTATAAGAATACAGACTGCAGAGGCTCAAGCAGAAGCATCAAGATCATATCCTGATCTTAATAGATGTTGAGACAGTGAAATAACTATTATTTATTGATGTAAGTTGCTGTCATTCAGGGGATGCAGGTATTCTGTTTATAACTTCTCTAGCAGAAGTGCTCACTCTACGTAGGTATTGCAGCATGTGCCCCATATAGTTAAGTATTTTGATATTTAGTATGTTTAGAGCAAACACTCTCTTCCTCATATGGTCAAAATGTTTAGAGTCTCTCTCTGGAGGTATCATGCTTATATGTTTAGAGCTTGCCGGTCTGGTTGTGGGCAGCCATAGTAACCACAGAATCTGCCGCTGGCGTATTCGTTAAATATTGAGAATCAGAAGAAGCCTGATACAGCCAGTGGGCCTTTCTAGGTAACTCTTGCACTGCTATGGGTTGACTCCAAGCATCAGTAATAGCATTTCTGAACGTAGGTATACAAGGAGGGATAGCCCAGACAGGGTCTTCCGGTAGGCCCAGATATTCAGCCATATCTTTACTTGGTCTGTCCTGTTCCGTTGTGGTAAACCCCATAATATTTTGTATTTGTAGCAGCATTTCGGGGAATGAGGGGTCATCCGGTGGAGAAATGACCTTTTGTGGTTGTAACAGCCCTTCGTCCCAGTAGGAAGGCACCTCCGAAGGTGATTCATATCCTCTTGTGTCAGGGAACCCATCATAGGTCCTATGAAGGTTTGGATTTGTGTGATAATCTGAAAACTATTCGTCTGAATATTCGGGAGGCAGGCAGAACCAGGGAGCATTCTAGCTGTGTGTGTGCCTGTTTTGATGGAGGTGGCGATGTCATTTGTGTTTGAGGGTTATGTTCTGGAGTGAGGCTATGATCAAACCCAGAAATCCAGTACTCTGTTTACTATTTCTTCAATATTTGGAACTTGAGGCGATGGAATTGTCCGTAAGCAGGTTCTGAATCCAGCGTATGTAGGGACAGGGGATCAATTTGCACCTCCGGTAGAGTGATCGGTGTTTCTCTGGCATCTTTGTTAATTTCCACGGAGGTTGTGAGGCCGCATAGGAGCGATACACGATGCTGGGGGGCCTCTGCGTTCTGAAGCATATAGTTCTTTATTTTTGTTGAAATCGCGGCTCCATATGCATCTTCGATACATGTTTTGAGAATATTCTTGGCTTTTCATGGTCTACCTTCCATAAGGATCATCCATAGCGGTACTATATGCAGGCAAGGGTGTTGTTCTATGCAGCAGTGATAGTCTTTACGATGGAGGCATCAGTCCCGTCGATGGGAGAGGCAGAGAAGCATGCCTCGTTGATGATGTACTATGTCTTACAAGTGGAGGGTCAGTAACAGCATGCTCAGTCAACGGGGGAATATACTCCATGGATGATGAGAAAGGCAGGGCATGTGTCGTCGACGGTGGGATATGCTCAGTCGACGATGGGATACTGAATGTGTGCTCCGTTGATGGGAGTGCCATCGTTGATGATGGGGAGTGAAGACATGCTCCGTCGATGATGGGAGAGTGGATGCATGGCCCGTTGACGGTGGCAGGCCTCTCGTCGATGGAGGAGCATAGGGAGCATGTCCCGTTGACGGGAGAGGCAGCCCCAATGAGGAAGCATGTGCTCCATCGACGGAGGAGGCATTCTCATCGCTGATGCTGTCTTGTAAAGCCCTCTAGTCGACGAGGGGTTATGCCCAGTCGATAGGGAAAGCAGCAAGACCTCTGTCTTCGATGGTGCAGGAGTCCCGGTCGATGGGGGAGCTGAAGAATGACACCCCATCGATGAACGTTCCTTTTTTGATGGAGCACAGCCCGCCATTGACGGGGGTGAAGTGCCTGTCGACAATGAATATCTTCTTGATGATCCAGGTTTTGGAGGCACGACCATTGAAAGGCGGTCAGGCAGGACTTTAGGTGAAGGGGTTTCCTTCCCAATATTATCTCTTGAAGAGGACTAAGCTTTTTTGAGCCCTTTGGTTGAGCAGCCTGTGTGTGAGACATGGAAACATCCAATGTAGGTAGCGAACAAGCTGTAGGGGTCGAGAGGGCCTGGAGACGCCATCCCTCCCCAGAAGGACTACGAGGGGTTGCAAGGGCCTCCAAACTGCCTGCCTTCCCCAACCGTAGCAATCGCCACTCACAACCCCCCCCCCCGAGCGAACAAGGTAAGTGACGAGCTCTCAGGACCAGCGCCACCTTTTAGCAGTCGGCGTGTGCTTTTGGCGCCAAACATACCAAATTCAAAAACAAACTCTGCCTCTTTTTTTGTTGGCATAGCACTATAGATATTTTTCTTGCGCTTTGACCTCATAGCCAACAGTTTTAAACAGAAACCTCTGCAGTACCTTAAAATAATTGATGCTTAAAGTCTACTGTTTAACTTGCATATGCATGCTGTGCTGCGTAGGTAAAACTCAGGCCTAGCATTGTAATTGGATCATACCTGTAGTATAACCCTGCCTCTCCGTCTGCTTATATATTTATTCCCCTCTCTCCTTGTCTCTCAGCTGTAGGGGTCGAGAGGGCCTGGAGACCTCAGCCCTCCCAGAAGGACTACAGGTCGCTGAGGGCCTCCAAACTGCCTGCCCTCCCCAACTGGAGCAATCGCCACTCACATCCCACCCCTCCCGAGGAGAAACAAGGTACAGGGACGCGTTCTCAGGACCAGCGCCACCTTTAGCAGTCAGCGTGTGCTTGCCGCACCCCCCAACCCTTGGTCGGCTTTTCAGTTTTATACTACTTGTCACATGACTGAGTTCCCGAGAGCCATCAGCAGCTTATCTGCTGTTACCAGTAGCAGCCGCTACACTCAGCCCCTGCTTGCTGCAACAATAAACATAATGCTACTGTTTTTCCTCCCACTATTCTTCCTGTCATTTCCTCTTGCCTCCCCCCCCCAGCAACCCATCCACAAAGCACCCAAACCACCCTTCCTATTACACCTTCACAACTCCCCTGTCCCTTCCTTCAACCACCTTCCTACAACAACTGCCACATGGACCCATTCATAATTGGGTACTTGGTACAACCATCCTACCTCCTTCCTTTAACCCAGGGCAATCTGTCCTATGTAACACTGCAGCTGCTGTCTCTCTCGCCTACCCTCACAAACCCATCTCCGTCATTCGACCAGACCTTCCTTGTATAAAACCAAACAAATTCTTACACTGCTCTCCTACTGGCAGGGATATCAAACCAACCCTGGTCCCACCCTTCCCAGCCCCCCACCCCACTGAATCTCCCCAAGGGCCTCTGATTACTGCACCTCAACATCTGCAGCATCCTGAACAAAATACCAGAACTGCAACGTACTGCCCTGTCACTACGACCAGATATCCTCATACTATCGGAGACTTGGCTAAAGCCACACCTGCTGTAGCCATCCAGTCTACTCGTTGATCAGGAAAGACACCAGGGCAAGAAAAGAGGCGGTAGCATTGCCATGTTTATCTCCACCAGGCTACAGTTCACCCCAGTCCTAATTCCCGCACCTACACCACAAATAGAGTCCTTACTAATCAAACTAGCACTCCCTTACTCCACCCCTGTGTATGCTGCAGGTTCCTACTGCGCCCCTAGTACCCATCTGCTCAGTGTCCTAGACCACCTGGCCACATTAAACTAATCTGTCATAGCTAGAGAGCTCCATATCCTCGGCAATTTCAAATGGCTCACCAAAGACTGTTCCAAACTACGCACCAAAATAAACACCCTAAACCTCTCCCAGCTAATCTCCCAATCCACCCGGCTAAACCCTAAAACGCTTAACCACTCCCTCCTGGACTGGGTCCTCACTTCCCACCCACACAGGATTATTAATGCTGGTCTTCTCCCCGACTCCCTAAGTGACCACCACATGATATACATGGTAAGGAAAGTACACAGACCCACAGAACCCCTCTCAAGGACGCTTCTCACGAGATCACACAAATCCCTAGTTCTACCTTCTCTCCTGCATGACCTGGCTCACGCTGACTGGGCCTTCATACCAAAGGCACCTTCCATTGACTAGGCTTTCGAAACCTTCAAGGCCAGCTTTCTCGCAGTATGGAACTACCATGCCCCTCTAAGAAGCACAAGAGTAAGAGGCTCCCACCTTCCCTGGGTCTCTGCAGATATCATTAACTGATGCCCCACCAGGGATCTGCATGGAAAAATCAAAGTTAACATGCTCCCAAGAATCCCTACAAAGTTACCACCTCTCCAACCTGCACCAAATTTATACGCCAGCCAACAGAACTACTTCATGTCAGCTCTGAACTCATACCTTAACCACCCTACAAACTTTTGGAAAACTAACAAATCCCTCCTCTCCCCGCCTGTCCAACCACCAACCCAACCCTATCCATCCTAGGCATGACCGTCACTGACCCTGGAGAAGTGGCCTCCGCCTTCAATACCTTCTTCACCAGCTGCGCAGCTTCTCTCCTATCCAGTCCCCCCCACCCCCACTCACACCTAGTACCTCACCGAAACCTCAGAACTCCTCCCAGACCACCAGTTTCAATTTTCATCCAGTCACCCTAGCCGAAGTGCTCCAAGCTCTAAGTGCTCTCAACCCCAACAAAGGCAAATGCCCCTCTGGCCTGGATGCCAAATTGCTACACTTATCTGCCCCGTCATAGCCGCACCACAGCCGACCTCCTCAATCTCTCCTTTTCTCTGGCGAAATTCCAGCCGCATGGAAGCAGGGACTGTTATCCCTCCCTAGGGTGGTGACACCTCCACGCCGGGAAATTACCGCCCCATCTCCCTACTCCCAATTCTGGGCAAAGTTCAGAACACCTTGCCCTTGCCCAACTCTCCCAATACCTAGACATATCCTCCTTCTTCACCCCCCTATTGGTCTGGTTTCTGTAAGTCACACTCTACCATCACCTCCTATTAAGGCTCACGATGACATCCTCTCAGGAATGGACAAGGGCATATCGCCTCGACTATTTTCACAGATCTGGCTAAGGCTTTCGATACAGTCTCCCCACCCTATGCTACTAGCCAAACTAAATGATGCCGCCTCTCCGGCCATGCCCAAGATGGTTTCATGCTTACCTGGTAGGCAGACACCAATCAGTGAAAATCGTCCTCCACATCTCTACCCCCCCTCCCAGTCACTATGGGGGTCCCCCAAGGCTCAGTCCTGGGCCCGCTACTTTTCTCAATATTCCTGAATGACCTCCCGTTGGCCTGTACACATTCATCTATCCATATGTACGCGGATGACACCGTACTGTATGCCTCAGGCCCTTCCACTGGAGTAGTGTCCAGTGTGCTACAGCAGGACGTCAATGCAGTACAGCACTGGTTCGGTCCTACCAGCTATTCCTAAATGAAATAAATAAATAAATAAATTCTCACTAACCTTCAGTTTCGAAACACTACTTTCCCACCTAGCAGCCGCCCCTCATTCCTAACCCTACATGGGTCCCCTGGAGTCCTGCACCTCATTCAGATACCTGGGAGTCTGGCTTGACCAATACCTGGATTTCTCCACTCATCAAATCATATTACAAGAAGCTCCACCCCAAACTTGGCACTCTATATCGCAACAAAGGATGCATGCCCACACCAGTCCGGAGGAGATTGTACAAAAGATGATTCTTCCACTATTAGACTATGGTGCCGCACCCCCATCCACCATGAACACACTATTCCACTCCTACTGTTGCTTCATCCTGGATTGTCCACCAATGACTCACTATTGCGACCTATACAGCTCCCTAGCCCTGCCCTCACTCCTGACCCGCAGACAGATCCACTGCCCCAGAGTCACTGCCAAATTCTGGTCCCAGTCCCTTCCCCCTTATCTCGGTTCCTCCATATCGGCTCTGGCTCACCCTGCCTACTCCCTCAGAAGCACAGACTTCAGGCATCTCCAAGTCCCATTCATGCACACATCCAAAGGCCAATCGGCTTTCAAATATCGCATGCCCAAACTAAGGAATGACTTGCCTGCAGACATCAGGCGCTCCACAAACCCCAGCCATCTCAACCCACTCCTCCGTGCACACTTCGCCTCCAAATACACCTGCTCCCTAGCAACCATAAGCCCAAAGCCCTCATGTCCTGGTTGTGCTGGATGCCCCTCTTAGCTTCCCATCAATTCACGCCAATCTTGCGGCTCCCGCCTCAATGCTGCTGCTGCACCCCGGCATCCCCACTAATTTGTCTGCCTTCAATAAATGTATATCCTGAACTGCATAGATTTGTCATCCAGTGGTACCATATTCTGCTGCAACTCCCCCTGGCCGCTCTACTAAGCTATTTGCACTCAACTGTATATCCTGTACTGCATGTAAATATCATCCTGTGGTTCCCGCCACCTGCTAGCTTATGATATAATCTACTGCTGCACTGTTAGAGTCTTCAATGTTAAAGATGTTCTGCTCTCTTTGTTGTATATTCTGTACTATACAAAGCCTGTACTATATGTAATGCCATCCTATGTTACCCCGTACCCTAATTTCCCCCAGGTCGCATCTGGAAACGAGTAGTTCTCCGCTCAGTATGCCTGCCTGGTTAAACTCAAATAGATAAATAAATATGGTGTCTGTATGAAGCCCAGGCACCCAGACTATGGGTTCAATCCACGTCGTAGACTGCTACCAGGAGAGTTGCTGCCAGAGCTGAAGCCGACGGGAAAATGAACGGAGCTTACCAGGGACCACCCACTTTTCTAGGTACAGCCCAGGAAGTGAGGTAGTGTGGGTGGTCCCTGGTATAGAGACTGCTAGAAGAGACTTCCATGCTGGAGCACCACCTAATCAGGAACTCCCAAAAGTAATGACTTGCTGCAAGAGATCATTCCATGGAAGATCTACTGTTAGAGATAAGAAACCTGTTTTTCTAGGATCGTGGATACGTTGTTCTATCCACACTGTTTGGCAGACTCCAAGCAGTTCTCCGGGAGGAGGGAGGCAAGGTGCACACCCACTCTGATATACCTACTAGGGGGAACAGAGACTGAAGAACTGATTCCCCAAAACCAGCATCCCGGTGTGACTCTAGGTCAATGAGGTAGTGGGTGGCGGTGTTTGCAGACTTCCAAGTAGCAGCCCTGCAGATTTCCTGGATAGGGATGTCCATGGAAGCAGCCATCGGCCTTAATAGTATGGCAGGTGGAATGAGCTCTTACCCTCTGGGAGGCTCCTTGCCCACAACCTATAGCAGAGATCAATGCAGGATGCAATACATCTGCCAATGAGAGGGTGACAAACAGCTGCAAACTCTCCGAACTTTAGTCGTCCGCCTCCCTATAGTAAGAGAACGCCTGCCCCAGGTCCAAGGTATGGAGCACGACTCAGCCTCTGAGGTGTAACTGGGGTAGTACACTGGCAGTCAACACCTGGTTAAGGTGAAACTCCAACACCACCTTCGGAAGGAATTTCGGGTGGGGGCACAGGACAACCTTGTCCCTGTGGAAGACCAGGTAAGGAGACTCCACCGAGAGCACCTGGAGTTCCCCAGTCCTTCTGGCAGACGTCACAGTCACCAGAAGATGATCTTCCACGACAATGTGACATCTCACACTTGTGCCATTGGTTCAAATGGCTTGCCAGTGAGTTTTGCCAATACCAGCAGTAGATCCCACGGAGGTAGAGGTTCATGCACCGGAGGGGATATGTGGTAGAGACCTTTAAAGAAACACCAGACCACCTTCTCTTGTGCCACTGTCTGCTGACTGGCCCGCGCCCAGTAGGCAGAGATGGCTGCCAGGTGCACCTTAAGGGTCATAAACCGAAGATCCCCTTTGGACAGAGACCAAAGGTAGTCTAGGATGCTAGCCATGGGACTGGACAAAAGGTCCAGCCCTTACTCCGACACCAAATGGAAAACCCTTTCCATTTGAAGGCACAGCACCTCCTGGTCGACTCCTTCTGGATGCTTCCACTACTGTGAGTACATCCTCAGAGAGACCCAGAGCCTGGAACTCTAGCCACTCAGGAACTAGGCTGTCAGGTGCAGGGATTGGAGGTCCGGATGGAATACCTTCCTCTGACTGACAGATAACAGGTCAAGCGTACTGGAAGGCACAGCGGAGGCCTGGAGCCGAGGCAGAGGAGATCTGGATACCAGAACTGGCGAGGCCAGTCTGGGGCTACCAGGATCACCTGTGCCTTGTTCCTCCTGACCTTGAGGATCACCTTGTGAACCAAGGGGAGTGGAGGGAAGGAATACAAGAGGCCCGGGGTCCACGGCCTCAGAAGGCATCCCCTGCTGAGGGGCGGGCGGGCATGAAACAGCCTCAGCTTGGTATTCTCCTGGAGGCTAACAGATCCACCTGAGGTTTGCCCCAGTGAGAGAACAGGCTGTGTACTACCTCTGATGGAGAGACCACTTGTGGGATGTTTCACCCACACAGCTGAGAGCGTCCGCCAGTTGATCTGAGGCTCCTGCCACATTGATGGCTAGGAGATCTGCCTCCAGTCGGCTCATGAGGGTCCAGATGCGGAGCGCTTCCCTGTACAGCAGTTGGGACTGCATGCCGCCATGTTTATTGAGGTAGTACATGGTCGTGGTATTGTCCATCTGCACCTGCACCACTTGACCCCTAAGCAACGGAGCGAATGCCGACAGTGCCAGTCTGACTGCTCCAAGCTCCAGCAGGTTGATATGATATCGGGATTGTTCGGGGGGCCAGAACCCGTGGGAGAGGCACTGGTCGTAAGAATGGCCGTCGACTCAGGACGGACTAACGGGATCCCTTCCTGCAAGTGATAAGGACAGTCCACCACTGGAGAGCACCCCACATCTTCTAGGTCAGTGACCAGCTGGTCGAAGTGACCTTGACGCTGGGTCCACTGGCTGGCCAGCTCCCCCTGAAGGGGGCGCATATGCCACCAGGCCCATCAGACCACGGTGGTGCAGGCGGCCGTGTATCCCAGAAGGCGCAGAAAGTCCCGGGCAGGACAAGTGCCCAATCAGAAACGATTTGGCAAAGGAGGAGGAGAAAACCTCCACCCTGTCCGTCGGGAGCCGCGCTCTGGCTCGGCAGGAGTCGAGCTCTGCCCAGATGAAACATATCACCTGTGAAGGGACGAGTTCCGACTTGGCCTCGTTGATCAGGAGACCCAAGGTTGGTGCAGGTCTGGAGGACCAGATCCCGGTATTTCTCCACCTCTTGCTTGCTGGGACCCGCCAAAAGTGAATAGTCCAGATATGGGTAAAACTCTGACCCTGACGTCAAGATGGGCCGCCACCACTGCAATGCATTTGATGAAGACCCAAGGGGCCGATGACAGGCTGAATGGCATGGCTTGGAACTCGAACAGGGCTTCTTCTGCTCGGAAGCGAAGGAACCTCTGGTGAGATGGATGGATTGAACGTTAAGGAATGCATCCTGGAGATCCAGAGAGCAGAACCACATGTTCTGCTTGAGGGATAGTATGATCTGGGACAGAGTTACCATCCTCAAGGTGCGTGACCTGAGGAACTGGTTCAGGTCATGGGGATCTAGAATGGGGCACCGCCCCACCCGGTCCGCTTTGGAACCAGGAAGTACCTGGATACGAACCCTGGGTTGACCGGGAGTCGTAACTCTGGCCACCACCTCCTTGTGGAGGAGTTGGGCAATGTCATCTCAAAAAGCCGACTGAGTGTGTACGGACACCATATCCTCCCATGGGGCTCGGCTTGGAGGGCACTGCTCGAATCCCAGAGGCAATCCCTGGCCCACCACTTCCACAACCCACCTGTCCATGGTAACAGCGGACCAGGCGGAAAGGAAGTAGCGGAGCTGACCCCTCACGGGAGGACCCAGAGCTTGTGCGACAGGTATGGGGGTGGTCACCCCATCCCGTCGCTGGGCAGGCTTGGAGGAAGAGGGTCCAGTCTGGGGACCAACAGAGCCTTGACCTCCAGGCTTACTGGCCGCCGGAGGCCCGAACTTAGGCCGAAGCTGCCAAGATAGTGCCTGCTGTTGCTGCCCCGCTTGGAAGTGGGGATGCTTGGCCGCAGGGGCACAGTGCCAAAATTGCTTTTTCTTCTGCTTTTTGGAACCCTGGGATTCCTTCAATGCAGAAGTTACGGAGTCCAAAGTGGCACTGGACTTCTCAATGCGCTGGAGGTGACCGTCTACACCTGGGCCGAAGAGGTCGGTACCCAGGAAAGGGACGTCCATTAGCTTGTGTTGGGTGTCCACTGTGCAGGTGGAGACCCTTAACCAAGCCCTGTGGCGCGGCATCCGTTTCGGCCTAGGAGGAGACAGTCAAGTAATGTCCGGAGTGGAAGTCGTAATCGGCTTTTGACAGGACAAGATCAGCTGTTGCCACATTAGATGTTCATAACGCCGGAGTTTCAAACCAAGCCTCTCCTCATCAGAGGACGACGAGGAAGGTCAACTGTGCCTCTTCTTAGAGTGCTTGTGCACCTTCTTTGGCTCGTCGGTCAAAGGGGTCCGAGACCTCCATCATCGGGGTGACTGACTGGGTCTATCAGAAGGCACCAGGGAGACCGGTGGTTCTTCTTGGTCAGGGAACAGTTCTCTGATGGGTTTCCCAGCTGGCTGGGTCTCCTCACTGGGGAGAGGCAGGACCGGGGTCCTGAATAAGGACCAGTCGGCCTTGTCGGGTGACAACGGGTCGAGGATGATCTCAACCGGATAGTCATCCAGTGTCTGGGCTGGCTGGCCTGACGGTGGGACCGTGAAACCAGCAGCTGAGACTGCAACTTTGAAGTCGAGACAGGTGATTTATGGGACCAAGATCTCTCACAATCCCAGGAACATAGTCGGTGAGATGAAGATTCTCTCTGTTCCTTGTCCTTTATACGGGACCAAGAGACATGCGCGCCTGAAGGCCCCTTGCCCTTGGTGGGAAGCGACTGGCACATCTTCCGAAAGGATCTGGAGAAATTGGAGCCCATGTTGAGCGGTACGAAAAAGGACCAATCGGCGGCCTGAGCCGCCCATTGCCTTGAAGGCACTCATTTGTTCGAGTCACCCACGGACCTGAGCTGCGGGAGACTTCCATTGGCTTCTTAGATTTGACCGCCTGATTCTTTTCTCTCATCTGCCCAATTTTAACCGTGTGGAGACAATCACCCAGGACATTCGGGTGAAATCGCGCACATCTCATAGGCCAGGGTGTCATGGCGAGACACCCACACAATACACACCGCGTGGCATGCAGGTCTCTGAGAGACATCTTTGCCCGCGACAGGCAGCGCGGAAACCGGAGAAGATTTATCTTTCATAGCGGTCAAGATCACAGCGATTTTATTAACTCTGACGAGTTTAAGTTTAAGCAAACCAGGATTTTGAAGCCAGAGCCTACTGAACGCGAGAGCAGTAAGGAAGGAACTTGCATCTTCCAGCAGAAAGGAAGATCAGACGTCATGGGGCGGAGCCAAGGGTTATACCACCCGGGTGGGTGGGAGGAGCCAGCTTCAAGACCGTCCGGCAAGATTCTTAAAGGGAAAGGACATGCCAAACAGAGTGGATAGAACATCATATCCACAATCCTAGAAACTGATATTCCACTTCGTCGAAAGGGGTATAAGTGCTAGTGGCAGGAGAATGGACCTAGACTGGATAGGCACAGCCATAATTACCAGTCTAACGCAGACAGATGCTCAGATGAAGGATGTCCTCGCCTGGTGCCCTGCTACCTCAGTACCCTAGTAGTTATGCCAATGCTGGCCCATATTTGGTAGCATGTAGGCAGCTTGTGGAGAAATGTGTGCAAATGAGAAAAATGCAGCACTGAAGTGATGAGTATATACACCAGAACCAGTTACTGCACCATACCCCAAAGGGGATAAATGGACAGAACAGGATTCCTGCAATTGTTCCTGACCCAAGTCTTAAACTGCTGTCAATCTCCCTCCAGCCACAGTTCACGCAGAGGTATACTCGCCATGCTGTAAACCAGGTGGCCAGACTGGGAGCAGCGAGTCCCTGTCAGGAGGCTCACTCTTCCATCGGGGGGATGGACCCGTCACAAACAGACCGTCACAAGGTGACAGGAAGGGTCAAGGCTCATAACATCTTCACCATTTCCATGACAGCTGCTGGGGGTAGCAGCAGCCAGGGCTGGGAGGTCACAGATATACACAAAACTGCTTGAGGACAGGGCAGCCAAAGGCTGGAAAGAAAAAGCCCTATGGAAAAAAAATGAAAAATAAAATAATTATGTCTGTTATTTAAAATCGCTGTGCCACAACAAAAGCTTCCGTCTAGTCCTTTGAGTGTAACGGGTGTGGCCTTTCAACATGTTTGGATTGTACCAGGCAACTCTGTCAACAAACTCAGACAGCAACGTAAGCTTTACAGATTATTTTTCTGAGACCAGAGGCAACAATTCCAACCAGTTGCAATACATTCAGATATTAACCCTCTGAAGACACTTTTGTGGAAGTCAACTACAACACAGGTAACAGAAGTTGAACTCTACGTGAACCCCAGGATCACAAACAGCTAGCTGTACACTTTTTCGTGATCTTGTTTCTCTCCCCACACACACACACAAAATAATTGCTTGAGGCTACATCTTACTTCCAGCTGGGAGGGCAGCAAGTAACTCTGTACTGCCAACACAAATGTCCCTTAAATGCCAATCCACCAGAAAGATAAGCTATTTGCTTAGGCAGCCCACACCCACAGAGATGGAGCACTATACCTACCTGGTGACCCAGGGCTAACACTTCCCAATGTCTGGGCACAAACCACACCAGGCACCACACCACTGTGCCAGTCAAATTTTATACACTTGGTGGTGGACTGCTCTCCAAACTGTATTTAATCATAAGAATCAGAAATATGTGGAAAACTTGATTAAGGGTGGGGATTTTGCCCTCATTTCCATGGAAGTCTGTCAAACATTGCAGTTAGGTAAGAACTTACCGTAACAGTAGATCTTTGAGTGCGGTTCCTGCAGTAGGTCTTCACATATAGGACTACACCCTGTGGCGCCAGCTCCAAACAGCAAACTTGTAGATAGCAACCATCAGTGCCCCGGGCATCGTGACGTCAGCCTGGCTATAAAAGAGATGGTCCCGCACCCGCTTTCCAGTTCTTTTCACGGAGATCTAAAGAAAGGTAAACAATAGCTAGGAAGAAAACTCCTAGGACCCTGCTTCTCTCTAGACCCAAGGGCTAGGTCGGATGGAAAATAAAGGAAATAACATCCAGGAACTGGGGAAGGAGACCTACTGCAGGAACCCTCTTGAAGATCTACTGTTATGGTAAGCTCTACGCAACTGCAATATCTTACTTTGAGAGGGTTCCTGCAGTAGGTCTTCACATATAGGACTGAATACCAAGCAGTCCCCAAAATAATTATGCAGAGGTGCATCCAGGAGGAAAAGTCGTTGCCACAGGAAATCACGACAGGAGGCCTTGCAGAACTGCAAGACCGAAACCTGTTCTGCATCTAGAAGCAATGTCCAGACTGCAATGCTTGGTGAAAGTGTGAACAGACAACCAGGTGGCCGCTGCTGAAATTTCTGCAGGACACATTCCTAAAAAACTGATGAGAGTGCCACGCTGCGGTGGAGTGGCCTTTGACTGCCCCGGAAGGACTTCCCATGTTTCGTAAGAAAATTAGATGCAGTTAGCTAACCATCTAGAGATGATTTGCTTAGAAATAGCCTTGCCCTGGCACTGGGGAGCAAAGGCTACAAAAGATTTAGTTAGATTTACAAACCTCTTTAGTCCGGTTAGGTAGTAGTACCTCAGGATCCGGTGCACATCTAGGGTGTGCAGAAGGTATTCCCCCCAGTTGGAATGCTGGGGATAGTAAACTGGCAATTCCATGCTCTGATTCAGAGTGGTTTCAGATACCTCTTTGGGAAGGAAAGAAGGGTTAGTCCGCAGGACTACTCTGTCTCTATGAAAAATTAAAAAGGGTTCTTTACAAACAAAAGCTTGGAGCTCAGGGACCCTTTTGGCAGAAGTAACTGTGACTAAAAATAAAGTCTTCCGGGAAAGGAAGTGCAAGTCACAAGAAGAAGCTGGCTCAAACGGGGGTAAGGTCAGCTTCTCAAGCATGAAATTCAGGTCCCGGGGGGGGGACAGGATTCCGGATAAGAGGTTTCAAGTGAGGGATGCCTTTCAGAAAGGTCTTGGCAACCTCCAACGGAGCTAAGGTTTTGCCCTCCACCGGGAGGTGGTAGGCCGACACTGCAAAGAGATGGACCTTAATTGAGGAGTAGCTAAGACCCGTCTCAGATAATGTGCGAGGTACTCTAACACCTGGGCCGCCGAGCATGAAAAGGGATCCCAGATCGAAAATCTTTTCCACTTCATGGAGTAATTGGATCTAGTAGAGGGTTTTCTGGCCTCTGCCAAGATATGTGCAACCTGCGAGGAGACACCATAACGGGAAACCGCTATGTCCACAGGTGCCACGCATGAAGGTGGAGAGACTGAAGGCTCGGGTGCACCAGGGTGCCCTGCTCCTGCGTCAGAAGGTCGTGGGAAAACTGCAGAGGGATTGGAGGTTCCAGTGCCAGTTGTTGCAAAAGAGGATACCAAATCTGGCATGGCCAGAGAGGAGCGATAAGAATCATATGAACTCCCTCCTGCTGAAGTTTCATCAGAACCTTCTGAATGAGAGGAAAAGGAGGAAATGCGTAAAGAAACCTCCCTGTCCAAGAGACAGAAAGTGCGTCTCGCCAAAAAGCACCATGCCCGCGAATGAGCGAGCAAACGTTGGGTAGTTTTGCGTTGAATGGGGAGGCGAACAGATCCAAGCTAGACGACCCCATCGAAGAAAGTTCTTGACCACCCCTGACTTTAGCTCCCATTAGTGGGCCCTGGCCACTGATCGACAGAACCGTCCGCCAGGATGTTGCTTTCTCCGGCACGGACCGCTGTCAAGTAAAGGCTATGCTGGATCGCCCAGTACCAAACCCTCATTGCTTCCCTGCAAAGAGGGTACGACCGGGTTCTTCCCTGTTTGTTGATGTACCAGACTGTGGACATACTGTCCATCTGGACCAGAAGAGATCCCGGTACCAGAAGGGACTGAAACACCTGGAGCGCGTAAAGAACCGCCCTGGTCTCCAGAACGTTGATGTGGAACATGCGCTCCTGATCGGACCAAGACCCCTGTGTCTTGTGATCCCCCAGATGGGCTCCCCAGCCCAAGTCCGAGGTGTCCGTGGTGAGGATTTGGGTAGGCACAGGGGAATGAAAAGGGGTTCCCCTTGATAGGTTGGAGAGATCCTGCCACCAGTGAAGATCTCTCTCAAGGTTGGTGGAGATCATAACTTTTGGTTCATATCATCCATCCTCTGATCCCACTGGACTTGGAGAGACCACTGGGTGACCCTCATCGAAGTCTGGCCAGGAACTGTGGAAATGGCCGCTGCCATCAGTCCCAAAAGGCAGACACAGCATCTGCTGCGATCCATCGAGCCTGGGCCACAAAGAGTGGCCTAAGCAATCAAGTCTCGGCCCAATCTGATGGCAGAAAAGCCTTGCTCTGAACTGTATCTAGTACAGCTCCAATGAATTGGAGCCGTTGAGATGGTACTAGCTGGGACTTGGGGAAGTTGACCGTGATCCCAGAATGGAGAACAAGTTCAGAGTGAAAGAGAGACTCTTTCAGGCTGGTAGGAGAGGGTGCTGCGAGGAGCCAGTCGTCCAGGAATGCGGAAGACAAATGCCCTGGCCGAAACGCCACCACCGCTAGGCACTTAAGTGAACACCGGAAGGCAGAAAGAAGGCCAAGGGGAGTGCCAGAAACTGGAAGTGATCCTCCATAAAAATAAAATGGAGGAAGCGGTGGTGGGCAGGGAGGATAAAGATGTGCAGGTAGACTTCCTGCATATTCAAGGAGCACAGCCAAGAGCTGGGATAGAGCAGGGGAGGAGCCCTGAAGGGTCAACATATGAAACTTCTTGTACTCGTCGAAGATGTTTAGTGTGCTGAGGTCCAGGATCGGTCTCAGGTTGCCAGTTTTCTTTTGGACTAGGAAGAAGTAGAAGTAAAATCTCCTGTCTGGTTTTGAGGGACAGGTTTTATGGCCCCCTTTAGGAGGAGAGCCCGAATCTCTTGCGAGACGAGGGAGACCTGATCCCGAGGACAGAAAGACTGTCCCGGAGGTAGAGGGGCGGGAATCTCAAACTCAATCGAGTGACCTTGCTGGATGATCTGATCGCTGTTCTATTGCGTGCCGAACGTTACTGAGGTGACGGTGGGAAAGAACTGGAGAGCGGGTGCGGGACCGCCTCTCTTATAGCCGGGCTGACGTCACGACGCCCGACGTCGGGGGTGGTCCCTGCTGAGGACTGCTATTTACAAGTTTGCCATTCAGACCTGACACCAGGGGGCGCAGTCCTATATGTGAAGACTTACTGCAGAAACCCTCTCGAAGTAAGATCTTTACTTCCTACCCATACACCTAATACCTAAAAGTATTGTCCACATCCAGTGATGCCAATGCAGGCGAGGGGGGGGGGTAGGGGATGAGCGTCGCACAATCATCTTGCTGTGCTCCAGAAGAAAAAATTACTCACTATAGTAATGTTTCTTTCAAAGGGATCCCTCGTTATATTTAACAGCAATCATTCCCCTGGACTGAGCACCCTGGAAATTTGGAATTTTATGCTAATGATGGAACTTTGGAATTAAACAAATTCTGCTGTGTGGTCCTGCACAACGTTGCCATCTAACTTTCTAAAGTTAAGAGTTAGCTGTCACCGCTAACATTAGCAAAATGGCTAACAAATATTCTTAAAACTTTTCAAAGATTTTTGAAAAATGTTTGAAACAAGAAGGAAAAATTTATTTATTGAAAAAATAATGTAATTCAGATCACTGAGCAATAACTGTAAAGGCAATGTAACAAGTAATGTTCAAGCAAGTAGAACAGTGTGGATTCTTGTCTGAACCTTTCCCCAGGTTCTGGAAGAGGAGGCAGGGATTATGGACCGTTAAACATAGTGAGGGATCTCTTTGGAAGAAACAACATTATTACGTTGAGTAACGGTTTCCTCAAACCCCAGGAATCCCTCACTTATTGTTTAACAGCAGCAGACTCCAGAGCAGCACCTTGGGAGACTGTGTATAGGCCATATTTAGGGACAAGGTTCTTCAAGACAGTAGTGTCAAAGCCAGCATCCCTCCTGGACTCTATGTCCAGACAGCAGGGATTTGTGAAAGTGTGCGTTTTCCAGGTTGTTACTTTATAAATTTCTTGCAGAGGGGCACCCCTTGATGTTGCCACAGAGGCAGATGTGCCTCTTGTTGAGTGAGCCCTGAAGCCTCTGTGTGGCAGTTTACCAGCTTTTTCATAACAGAACTGTATGCAGGTGATTACCCAGCAAGAAATAGTTCTCCTAGATTATGGTCTGCCTTTTACCACTTCACCATAAGTGACAAACTGATGAGTGCTAGAGGACTGGACATCCTTTGTGTGGTCCAAATAGTAACTCTGTGCACTTTTCACATCTAGACTATGGGACTTTTACATAGATACATAGATACTGTTGGCAGATAAGGGCCTATGGCCCACTCAGTCTGCCCATTTAAGCTTGTAAGTTCACTTTATGTTTTTCTAGAAGTCTGTTGCCCCTTACCCCTGAGCAACAACTGTAAAGGCACTGTAACAAGTTCCCCTGAGCTAAATTTTTCTGTGATGAAAACAAGAAGGACAACTGACTGATTCAGATGGAATTCAGATACTTCTGGGAGGAATTTCCTATTTGTCCTTGGGACTACCTTGTACCTGTGGAAGATTATACAGTTAGGATCTTTGCAGAGGGCTTGTAGTTTGCTCAAGCTTCTGGCAGGTGTCACCGCCACTAGGAAATCTGGTGACATACTTCAGTGCAGAAGTGGCCACAGGCTCAAAAGGAGCCTCCATCAGCTGGGCAATGCACACATTCACATCCCATGGAGGGACAGGGTCCCACACTGGTGGGTACATGTCATTAAAGGCTTTGAAAAACTTTCTGAAAATGGGCTGTGAAGCTACTGACCTGACTTTGCAAGCTGATGTGTAAGCCGACACTGCTGCTGAAATGTACCTTCGGGGTTGAGGGCCTCAGGCCCAGGGACTGCAGGTGGACTAGGTGGTCCAGGACCGTAGACAGACTGCTTGGATGGGATTAATCTGTCTAGGCATACACCAGAAAGAAAATCTTTTCCATTTTGAAGCATACGTTTTCCTTGTTGCTGGTTTTCAAGAAACATTCAGCACTACTTTTGTAAAGTTTAGTCCAGAGAACTCTAGCTCTTCAAGAATCATGCTCCGAGATGCAGAGTTTGCAGGTCTAGAATGTTACCCTGCCCTGAGAGTGTCAGCAGATTGTATCTCAGAGGCAGGTTGATAGGAGACCTGCTGGAGAGCAGGACAGGGGTATGGAGTACCAGGTCTGCCTGGCCCAGTATGGAGCAATAAGAATAACTGTTGCTGACTCCTTCTCAGTTTTATAAGTGCTCTCAGTAAAAAGTGGGTAAGGAAGGAAGGCATACAGAAACTTCCTGACTAGCTGTGGACTAGAGCATCCTTTGGGACAAAACCCACAGCTGAAGTTCTAGTACTAAACTGTGTAAACCAAGCAAGTGGTCTGCCTGACGAGCAGGGACGTGAAGTGTATATACTTTTGGCCATACCATCCCACTTTCTGGAGTCTCTCAGAAGGTTGGAAGAAGAAAGGCACCTTGGTCTCATCACAGGCAGCAGTGTGGACCACTTCCTCATGATCAGGGTGACAGCAGAGGTACTCATCACCCTGCCCATTAACTTGGTATTTTTTCTCTCGATTTTCTTATCAATGCCAGCAGCCAAGGGCATGACTTTTTTTTTTTTTTTTTTATAAGGATTTATGAATGGGAAGAAACAACCTCCTTGTGGATGCTAATCCCATCATGTCCATTAATTCTACTTCCTCTTCACCCTCCTCAGTTTCATGGGAGGAAATGTTGAGGGTATTTACCATATGCCTTACAAAGGTAAAGTGAGAAGGCATAGGACGACAGCCACATACCTGCTCAGGAGAACTGTCTGGTTCTATGGGGTCTCCTCCCTCATCTTCATAGTAAATTTCAACCACCTTCTCCACAGGCACTGGGAATAGAACTGGAGTCTTGGTGTGGAGGTGCGGGGTAAGCATACTCATGAAGTTTCCCATACCCTGGAAAACCTGGAGAAATTGCTATGCCTTTGTGATGTCCTCTACTGAGGCCATTTGTTGGTTAAGTTCACTGGTGGCTCCTTTCCTTCTTCAGGAAGGACAGTGACATGTTTTTTTTTTTTTTTTTTGGCAGGAACCACTTCTGGTGACTGCTCAGAGGCTCTTTTTACTGGATCCAGGGTTCCTCCTTTCAGACACCCTATGTTCTGTTAACACCTTTAGGAGCGTTATATTTTTTTCTCTGTCCACTTTGATGGGGACTGCTTACTCTAAGGGGCTAGACCCTCATCTAAGCCTTTTGGTGAGGCACAGCCAGACTAAGAAGTCATAAAATAATTTTTTTTATTTTTTGCCCTTTTCTTGTGTGTTTTAGGGCAAAACATATTACAGAGTTCTCAATTCAAAAAGTCACGGTCTGGATCCAGGTACCTTATGCAAAGCCCGTGGTAGCCCGCTTTTGCCAGGAGCTGAAAACAAACTGTACAGTTTTTAGAACCTGTAAGTCCTGTTGTCTTTTTCTGGTCCGTCAGTCATGTCAAACACCGACAGCCCTGAAGAAGTTTCTGGTTCCTAGGAGAAATTCCATCATATTTACTGTGATTTCCTTTTTTCTTAGCTCCAACGTTGTCAATGGGGTACAGGTTGCGATTGTTGAGCACTGTGCAGTGCTTCACCATTACAAGTTAGTGCTTAACTTGTTTCTTTGATTATGCTCAATGTCATGGCCGTTTAAACTTTGTCTTCAGTGTTATCAGCAGCAGACCAACCCTGTCAAAGGATCAGTGGTCAAAAGCTTGAGAGCAATGACAGACAAATTGATTGGCAAGACTCCATCAGCCAGCTCTCCAGAATGGGGTAGATCATCCATTTATTCTTTTATAACGTCATTGTATAAGTTGTTGGTGTGAATGAGAGTGTTCTCACTCTGACCTTGGTGACATGGAGATTACCGGTTACACAAATGTACAGAGAGGTACTGCATGGACAAATACGAGTAGAAAATCAATGATCTCGGAGTGCTCATGTGCCCAAGGTTCTATGCTGACTGACAGCTTTGGGCTGTGCCACTATCCTAGTAGGGGTGTTCATTAATGCTGCACCAACTACCACAGTGACAGAGCACATTACCCATATGTATTAACTACCTTCCCCACTGACAATGTGGAATGATCCAGAAATAATGTTAAAACAGGCTTTCTAAAACAAACTGTGGTTCGGTTTCTCAATCGGGAACCACAGTGTTCAACGTTACTTCAAGTTACCTCAAAAGCAGTTGAAATATGGAACAGTTCTGTGCCTCAGTGCCCCCTCCCAAAACATTTAACAAAATATTGCAGTTCCCTAAAAGCAGGAACCGCACCAAGAAACGTCCTTCTCCAGTTCCTAAGAACAGGAGAAATAACAGAAAAATACACAATTTAAATAAAAAAAAAAAAAAAAAAACTAAAGCAGAGTATCGTGACATTCACTAAAATACTTAAAAAACACTTTAAACATTCAAAATAATAAACTGTAGTCTGGCCAGAAGTGTGGCGATAACTTTGGGGCAACTGCTCACTTCAGCAGAGAAACAAATCTGACATTAGAAGGCAGGGGTGAGCATGACCACATAGCAGCATTTGAATTTCATTCAAAAAAGTCCATCATTAGCATAAAATTCTAAACCTCCGAAGTAGCTCATTCAAGGGGAATGACTGCCACTGTTAGTTAAGCGAGGGATTTTTTAAACATTAAAAAGCGGCACTCACCAGTACATATGGTTAAACTTTTATTTCATCGCCACATAAAAACATCATGCAAGCAACTGTAAAGATTTAGTAACAGACTACAATGGACCAAACTGTGTGTCAATGGTTACTCGTGGCTCCCCTACACATCGCGTTCTGCTTCTTCAGGGGGTACACCCCAGAAGCAAAAAAGTCAGGGTGTAGTGGGCTGCTCTAATAGCAGGGAGTTAGAAGAGTATAAACAAGGGGGAGCACTGGAGAACCAATGATCCAACTGTGTCCTCCAAGTCCCCCTGCCCCCACACTGAATGCATGATAGAGGCATCTGGAGACAACCTGCTGAAGGGGTGGAGCTGCATGGGCATCAGGTGAGATCTGAAGGGCTCCAAGAGACTCATTGTCTGTATGGTGATGGCTGAGAGGCGGAAGCTGGGGACACTATTAGACAGCAGACAGGAAGGAAAAATGGAAATCCAAAACTGAAGTCCAATTTTTTACTTCTGTATTTGTCAGTAACTCAAAGACAGATCAAAACCCACCAGGGATTCCTTTATCTAAACCCTTTAGCAACTACATATATGCCGGGATTCTATATCATCTGGGGTCAGTAAAGTTAAACCTAAGATACTACACTGTAATCTAGATTTTAAAAATAAAGAGAGAATACTGGATGGGCAACTATGCACAACCGGTGTGTTCTGCCACAGAGGTGTTCCGATTCCCTCTGACCTCAAGAGTGAAACCCAAGGGGTCCATAGGAATCAGAACCCCAAGCTGGCAAAACACACTGGTTGTGCATAAAGTTGCTCATCTTGTATTTTATTATAGTGTATGGTATTATGTGAAATGTGTTCATCGTTTTTTCTCTTTCACAGTGAAACTGACTTGTGCAGTCTCTAGAGGTTCTAGAAAACTGTTCTACCACAGAAGAGTACAATCACATTCCATGACCTTTAAACTGTGGTACAACAGCATTTTGAAAAGGATGGATTTCTATATAGAACAATGCTCTACTATACACTATATTGCAGTATTACATATTTAATAAGCTTCTCTATCCTAAAGATGACTTTTGTTAAGACTGCCTTTTTTATTTTATTATTATTCATTCATTCATTTATTGATGGTTGCTACCCCATCTAGGATTTTCTTAAAGCAGGCCGCTGTCCAGGCCAAATTAGTAAAGCACAGACCCTAGACTGGGCTCCATGATTAAGTTTGCACTGGCCTTTTCAGGGTTCTCCATCTTTCCTGACTGACCATCAAGGTGCCACAGCAGTTGCATCCTCCTTCACAGCAACATGCTGGTCGGCTGGTAGAGCTGGGGCACCAGGTGGTTCAGCGATTTTCTGAGGTAAAAGCCTCACAACGAGGCACTATGTGAGTGCCTGGTCTGTGTTTGGTGGAATGTAGGCCTCTCTTTTGGTTCATGTTAATAAATCTGCACTTTTTAATTTATTCCAAGGTGCACACAGATAATTGTTTTTTGCCTACTTGCTACCCCAGTTCCGACAGGATCATGGGCAGTGCCCGCAACCTTGTGTGCCTGTTTTGCCCTCCCCCACCCCCAATTTCCTTGAGGCTGCCAGCATCAACATGGTAGTGCTATTAAGCCCCTGACATTCCAATCTTAGAAACCTAATCCAGGCCTCCTATTCGGCAGTGCAACACTTCACATCAGGCTAGTCCCACAGAGCTCTGGTAAAAAGGATTTTGTTTAAATATGTCTGAGAAACAGCTTGTTTCTAGATGTGTCCTGGGGAAAGGGTACATGGTGGATCTGTACAAATACCAACTATAAAAATGCCGACTACATAATAATACTAAACAACTGAGTGAGGAAATTAAATCAAGCAGCCAAAAATACAGAATACAAAGTTCTAGCTTTTAATGGCCACAACAAGCTTTGAACTAAATGCTCTAGTAATGTGAACAGCTGCAGGTCACAGCTCTGCTATTTTCCTGCTTCCGTCCAGTTGGTCAGAAGACTGTTCAACACAACAGTGGTACCCTTGTTCTCGAGCCTATACTATCCGTTTCTCACCTCAGACCCTGTGTTGTAACAAACCTCTCTTTTTAAATCCAGGCTATGCTGCCTGCTAACTGAAATTTACTTTTTTTTTTCCCCTGTTATTTAATAGAAGCTTTCAATCAAGACTTCTGTGGCTGCATAAAAATCACACCACTGGTCACATTTGAGAAACACTGCATTAGAATTACGCACACACAAAAAAAAATCCTTACAAACTGCAGTTCTCAGAACCTAGAGCTATCCTAGGCAGGTGAATCTGTGTCTCCCTGGGAGTCCTCTTTACATTTGACACCCAGGAAACTCTCTTCCTGAAGCTCTGCTAAATGCTGTTTATTTGCTAACAGCAACAGAAGAGCACAACTGACACTTCAGTTTAGCAATCAAACTACCGGAGAACTGGATCCAACTACTTGTATCACTGTCATGCTTTTGCAGTTTATACTCCAAGGTTTTGTGAAAATATGGTGAAAATCTGTCCGCATAATACCTCCAGTAGTGGCTACCAGCAGGCATCAAATCTTGCAAGGAAAAATAGATTTTTTTAATGCGGTCATTACTACACAGATTACTTTATTCATAAACAATCTTCCCAGACTGTGGCCTTCTCACTAAACTGTCTCTTGGACAGTGCATGCACTAGGGCAGCAGTCTGAAGGTCACATACTAGCTGACAGGGCTGCAGAGGTGGAAAACACTGTGCCTGATCTGCACAAGAATCCTGCCTTTTCAAACTGCTCTGTCACCTACCCTCCTAGCAAAAATACTGAGCTGTAAGGAGGAAAGGATCCAAGTGATGACATCACATGGAAAGGTAAGGGAAAACAAAGACAAGAGTCCATCCAGCCTTCCCTGGGACCCCACCTTGAAACTACTGCCCTTTTAATACCCCTCTTCCTCCTATGGACTATTCCTCTGAAACCATCCCGGACTATCCTATGGAAAAGAGCCAGTCCTAATCACATTGCCCCCACCTGGACTACAGGTGGGGACTGGGTGGGAGAGAAATACAGGAGCCAAATGTTTTTTGGGTGTTTTTTTTTTGTTGGTTATTCTTTGGTAACTGGGCAAGGCCCACTAGGCACAGTGCCCATTTTCAGGGGCAACTGGGGAGGTGGAGTGACTTGCTCAGAGTCACACAGTATGCAAGTGGAGGTCGTGGGACTCTAACCCACGACTGCTGGATGTTACCATGGTCATTCACAGCTTGTTACGCTAACCTTTAGGCTATACTGCCAGCCCCAAGAAAAGCTGCCAAGGGACCTGAATTTTCTTTTGGCCAGTAGGGTTCTCGTCTTCTTGCCATAGCAGCACATCCTAATTTTTCTTGTAGACCAGACCCAGGCATTCTGGCTACCTGAGATTTTACTTCAGCTAGTAAGATTTTTGACTGGTGGCCCAAGTGGCTACTCAAGAAAAACCTTAAACACAGACCACTGCAAGGTGGTACTCTAACAAGGGTGAAGACAGTGGGGCTTCAATGTAACTGGGAGCCAAGGCATCAACCGTATATACATCTTTTTGTTGTTACTGGACCACAACAGTTACCCAGCAGTTCAAAAGATCTTGATGGGTTGGTGGTCTTCTTTCTTAAATTCATCATAGCACCAGAGCACCACAAATTAAAAAAGTACAAGGTCATGACAGTCAACATCTTGAAAAGTGAATTGATGAACAGAGAACCCCCCCCACAACCACCACCAATGAGTAATCTCAGTAATGAACCCTGGCCAGGAAACCCTATTTTAGCTTATTCCCAGCAGATTCTTATGAGGTTTTGATTGTTTTACTTGTATGCTCGTTTGGCCCTACACTCAGCTTCCGAGAACAAAAGGGAAACTTTCATTTTAGCTTCCGTTTGTCATCAAGCATAATGGCTAGGGTGTTTCTACGTGAAAAAGCTATAAAAGGGTTCCCTCCAGTGGCAGAAACTGCAATACTCTGGCTCTTCCAGGAGCACAATACCAAATCCAGTGCTAAGGATTAGCACATGGAACGGAAACACAGCAACACTATAGCCCTAGGTCCAACTCTCTGTATACAGTCCTCCCACTTATGCTGCAGCCTTGTTGCTGCCTGACCTCACCAATCACCCTGTTGGTACCCAATTCCTCATGGCAACTACCAAGCACACACAGGTATATCATGTAAGTACTAGAACAAGCAGGGTGGAAGTATGTTCCATCCCTGTCTATCAATACGACCAGCAGCCACAGAGACCATCAGGGGGAGAAGAGAACAGAGATGAGGGTAGTTCCTTCCCTGTAAACCCTATTATTGTTTGGAAGTTGTTTTTAAATATGTGTTCACAGCAGGGTGGCACTGTGGACTGGTGCCACTGCCTCCCAACCAGGTGTGGCAAATTAGTTTCAGACTTAACTGAATTTCCTGATTTGGGAGAGCTTAGCTGTGTGATTTTTGTGCCCCCAGAATGCAGAACTGTTTCACATGTTTGGGGTCATTCTGAAGGATGGAAATCGTCCATCTTAACTCTTGGGCAGGTGGGCAAAGGGGTCCTTAGATTTGGGCTCTGCAGAAAGTGCCTGGTCACACTCATCCATCTCCTCCTCTTCAGATGCTGGCTTCTTCTCCTGTTTCTTCTCTGGTTTCTTCTCCTGCTGTTTTGGCTCCTTTGCCGGCTTCTCCTTCTTGGGAGCCTCCTTCTTAGGCTGCATCTCTGCAAACTTCTTGGCTGTAAGGAACAGCAGAGACATACAGCAGTGATTCAAATGGTAGTTTGGTCAGATTTCAGTCTAAGAGTGGAAACAACAGCATTAGTAAAGTAATCTGCTGCTATTCCTAAACCTAGTCCTACCATACCAGGTAAGTAAGGATCATGGGTAAGGAGTGAGGAGGGAGGGCAGGGACAGTAGCTCAAGCTGTGGACCCTGCAATATGCGCAGATCTGATAGACCAAATGGCCTTCTGCTGGCTTCTTCGTATGTTCATATAGCTAGTTCTCACTTTACTGCTAGAGCGATGTGGTGTGGCAGTAAATGAGAACACTTAGACCCTATCCTAAGGCTTGTTGGGTGGAAGTACTACTTATTCCAACTGATCCCACTTTTCTCTGGATGCTCCCTCTTCCCAGTGGTGTCCCCCAGGTTAAGGTTTTATAACAAAAGCTCGATTAAATGCATCTCTGCAACAGACCAAAAGCAGACAGTATTCAACAGATAGACTAGCATCTTTGGCAATTTGCTGCTGCGGACCACCATTCATCCAAAGTAATTCCAGAAGAAAGGCAAAAGAACTTACCATCAAACTGAGCCATCTTCTGGCACAGCTTCACCTCCCCGAGGATGGCCTTGAACTGGGGCTGGTTAATACAGGTCATAAACCATCTGTTGACATTGGCGTAGGGCTGACGGAAACCAGGTTCCAAAACCTGCCAAGCAACAGATGAACACATCAATACATTGCAGTAATTTTAGGCAAAAATAACTTTTAGGATCAACAACCCTTACTCCCAAGGACTACACAACCAATTCAATGCTGTAATCATTAGACAACCCCTTCACCCATACTGGGTCACCACTGCTGTTCCCTTCCTCTGGCTTGAATAAGCGTATGCAAGGCAGCCCACATCCTCCCTCCTTGGGAGACAATCCCCTTAAATCTATAAAGCAACTGGCCTCAGGCAGCCCCAGAGTAAGAGTCTAAGGACTGTACTCTAGCACTAGCCTCCAAGGTGGCAGCTCAGTGTAAACCAATGGGCTGCAGCACTTCCCCATTTTCACAAAGCAAACTGAGCCAATACAAAATACAGCTTACTACAGCAGGACAGCCTGCAGTGCAATTTGTGCAAGTAGTCAGCTCTTTACAGAAAGTCTGCCTGGAAAAATAGTTCATAGCTGTAAACCAGTTTACAAATCTCGACTTTGTTGTTCCAAACAAAACCAAAGAGTGCCCCCGGCACTTTGCTCAACTGTAGCCTCAACGGCAGCCCCAGCTCAGTGTACTGGAAAGAAAAAGGGGGGGTGCTGCAGCCCCTTGGTTTGGTCTGCCATTTGGAGGTCAAGCACCCCAGCTGCAGCACCCACTTCCAGCACCGCTGAAAGCACTCTGTTTTGCACTGTGAATCTTACAGCTCAGTGTAATCATTTTAAGTGATCACTGCCCAACAATCCCCAAGGATCAACAGGATACATTTGCGACTGAGGAGAATCCCTACATTCCACCAAGGCAGATTACGAATCCTGGATCTCTGCTGAACATAGGGATAGGTAAAAGATGTGACTTTCTACATTTCCCTGTATACAAAGTAAAAAAAAAAAAAAAAAAGTACAGATTACATAAAGAACTTACCGTAACAATAGATCTTGAGAGAGGCTCTTGCAGTGGTAATTACATATAGTACCAACACCGGCAGGGCAGGACCCACGGAACATTTCTAGCTAGCAGTCCTGGCGAGGACCAGCCCCCGTCAGGTGACCGGCGTCAGGAGATGTCGGTATAAAGCGGCTTCCTGATGCCCGCCTTCCAGTTCTTTCCGCCACGGGCCAGTAAGGCGGACAAGAGAAGGCGGATATTTTCCTCACTGGAAAAGGAGCTGAAAAAGCCTAGGGGGGTGGAGGGCGGGAAGGTATTACCTACGGCAAGAGCCTCTCTCGAAGATCTACTGTTACGGTAAGTTCTTACGTAACTGTACTATCTTACTTCGAGAGGGCTCTTGCAGTAGGTAATTACATATAGGACTGAATCCCAAGCAGTCTGGAACAAAGAGAGGCACCGGGAGGAGGAAAACTACTCCAAGCAGTTCTAGCTGTGCAAGCCTCAAGATAAGAGGCCTTGCAGAACAGCCAGCCCGAAGCCTGCTCTACGGCGAGAGGCAACATCCAAACTGTAGTGTTTAGTAAAAATATGGACTGAAGTCCAAGTGGCAGCACCACAGATGTCTGCCGCAGACACATTTTTGAAACAAGCTGCAGAGCCAGCTACTCCTCTGGTGGAGTGGCCTCTTACTTGACCTGGGAGGGTCTTGTTATATTTGTCATAACAGAAAGTGATGTAATGAACCAACCACTTAGATAGGCATTGCTTGGAAACAGCACTGCCTTCCCTTTTATGAGCAAAAGAGACAAACAGTTGATCAGTCTTTGGAGATCCTTCATCCTGTTGGTGTAGTATCTCAGAATCCGGTGAACATTCATAGTATGGAGTAAATACTCCCCTTGATTAGAGTACTGCGTAAAAAAGGCAGGTAACTCTATGGACTGATTTAGAGTAGACTCAGCTACTACTTTAGGGAGAAACTTAGGATTCGTGCGAAGAGCAACACGTTCCTTGTGAAAAATCAAGTATGGGATTTTACATATCAGGGCCTGGAGCTCGGAAATTCTCAGAGCAGAACTAATGGCCACCAGAAAGAGAGTCTTCCACGAAAGGAACTTCAAATCCATAGAAGCTGCAGGTTCGAAAGGAAGGAGTGTAAGTTTCTCGAGAACAAAGTTCAAGTCCCAAGGGGGAGCAGGAGTATGAATGGGGGGTCTCAGATGGAGGACCCCTCTGAGAAAGGTCTTAGAGACCTCCAATTGAGCGAAAGATTTGTCCTCGAAGGGAACGTGATAGGCCAAAATGGCCGCCATGTGTACCTTCAGAGAAGAATGACTGAGACCCAGGTCAAACAGATGACGTAGATACTCCAGCAGAAGCCCCGCTGAACATGAGAAGGGTTCCGCATTCTTGGAAGCAGCCCAGATAGTGAATCTTTTCCACTTCATGGCATAAGTGGATCTGGTAGAGGGTTTTCTGGCCTCCACCAAAATCTCCGCCACTTTGGGAGACACTCCAAAACGGGATTGGGCTAAGTCTGCAAGAGCCATGCATGCAGCTGAAGGGATTTGAGGCCTGGATGGACCAGGGTCCCTTGATCCTAGGTCAGTAAACCTCGAGACAGAGGAAAAGGAAGAGGAGGATCCTCTGAGTATTGTTGTTGAAGAGAGAACCAAACTTGCCTGGGCCAGAAAGGAGCGATCAGAATCATTCGTGCTCTTTCTGAAGCTAGTTTCTGCAAGACTCTTGGGATGAGTGGAATTGGGGGAAAGGCACAGACGAATCTGTCCTTCTAGTCTAGAGATAGAGTGTCGTTCCAAAAAGTGCCTCGCTCTGGAAGAAGACGGGAAGTTCTGTGTTTAGAGGGGATGCAAACAGGTCGACCTGTGGTGTTCCTCAAAGTCGGAAGATGTTGTCTAGGACCCCTTGGTCCAGTTCCCACTCGTGAGTCAGAGCAGAAGAGCGACTTAGCTCGTCTGCCAGGGTGTTGTCGACTCCCAGAACGTGAATTGCTGTGAGGTGAAGGTCGTGTTGTGTTGCCCAATCCCAAACCCTCATTGCCTCCCAGCAAAGAGGGTAGGACCGAGTCCCTCCCTGTTTGTTGATGTACCACACCATGCACATGTTGTCCGTCTGGACTGCTAGGTGGCCGGGAAGGATATATTGGTGAAGGGCTTGGAAAGCGTACAACACTGCCGGAAGCTCGAGCACACTGATGTGGAGAGCTTGTTCTAGCTTGGACCAGGAGCCCTGGGTCTGATGAGGGCCTAGATGGGCTCCCCAACATTCGCCCGAGGCGTCTGTAGTTAGGGTCTGGGAGTGGGGAGGATGAAAGAAAGGAACCCCCGAAACAGGTTCTCTCGAACCATCCACCACTGCAAGTCTCGAAGCATCGGCGAGGAGACCAGAACTGGGTGATCTAGGTAGTCCTCTAGCTGGTCCCATTGGGAGCGTAGAGTCCACTGAGAAATTCTCATGTGGAGTCAAGCGCGAGGAACCGTCGGGATAGCAGCCGCCATGAGCCCGAGAAGGCGAAGGACCGACCTCGCAGAGACCGTCCTGCAGTCGGACAGCAGACTTATTTGGGTCTGGAGGGTGGACGCCCTGTCCGGCGGCAGGAAGGCCTTGCCCATGGTCACATCGAGAATCGCCCCAATAAACTGTAGTCTCTGGGATGGGACCAAATGAGACTTGGAATGGTTAATGGTAATACCAGGCAGGCAAAAACCTGCTGGGTAAGGGAGAGGTAACGCAGGAGTTCCTCCCTGGACGAGGCTGCTAGGAGCCAATCGTCCAGGTACGGGAAAACCTGCACTCCCTTGGTACGCAGGTGGGCCGCCACCACTGCCAGGCATTTGGTAAACACTCACGGGGCCCGAGGATAGACCAAACGGTACCATCTTGAACTGGTAGTGGTCCACCTGGAATGCAAAATGAAGGTATTTGCGATGGGATGGGCGAATGGGAATGTGCAGATAAGCATCCTGCATATCCAGAGCACATAGCCATTGACCTGGCAATAGGAGGGGCAGAAGGCTCTGCAAAGAGAGCATCCTGAACCTTTTGTATTCTGCGAAAAAATTCCGGGAACTGAGATCCAAAATTGGTCTGAGATCTCCTCTCTTCTTTGGGACCAGGAAGAAATGGGAATAGTAACCCGTCCCGTGCAGATCAAGGGGAACGGGTTCTATTGCTTGTTTCAGCAGGAGAGCCGAAATTTCCTCCTGGACCAAGAGAAGATGTTCCCTTGAATAAGACGATTTCAAAGGCGGATGGGCGAGGCGGTTTCTGAAGAAACTATCAAGTGTCCTTCTGCTATGAGCTGGAGCACCCAAGAATCTGTGGTTATCCTCTCCCAGCCCGGAAGGTGGAGGGAAAACCTCCCTCCTACCGGTTCCTCCGGGGAGCCCGGAGGCTGTGGGAGAGGGGAGGAGTCAGGTGGTGTGGGGCAGCGCCACAGCTTTTTTGGGCGGAGGAGAGGTTAGCAGCTGTGGGGGCCCAGCGTTTTGTGGCCTGCCTTCCCTGGGGTTTCGCCTTGGGTCGATTCCGTCTGCGAAAGGGATGGCGCTGCTGCAGATGGGGATGGTACATGGAATCAACAGACTTCAGTGCCATCCCCTTCTCTTGCAAATCAGTGATGATGTCCTTGACATCACCCCCGAAAAGCACCGACCCCCGGAAGGGTGCTTCCTGGATAGCAGATTGCACCTCCGGGACCAACCCTGACACACTGAGCCAAGCATGACGCCGTAGGCCTACAGCGAAAGCTGAGCTCCGTCCAGCAGTGTCCACTGCATCATATGTCGCACGCATGTGTCGACTGGCCGAACAAGCAGAGCGGACAAGATCAGCCAACTCCTGTTTGACTTGGGAGACAGGCAGGGAGTCCAATTGGTCTTCCACCTGGGTCAGAATGGCCTTCTGGTAGTCCCCCATATGGCCGACATAGTTCAGGGCCCTGATCCCCAGCGTGGAGGAAGCGTAGATATTTCAACCATACTGATCCAGAAGGCGTGATTCCTTATCAGGTGGCGACGAGCTAAGGTGTTTGGGGTTGGCCAACCGGCTGTGAGCGGCGCTAATCACGACCGAGTCGGCATGAGGGTGAGAATCCAGGAAATCAACACCCTCTGGAGCCTGATGTAGCCTGTTCGGCTTCCTAGGAAGTGGGGCTAAAGCCGACGGCTGTTTCCATATGGTGGTAACGAGGTCGGCATGAGGCTCTATCCAGGGTGGCACCAAGGTAGGAGCTGTCACAGGCAGATCCAGATGTTCAGCGAGTTTCAGACGCTGAGGATCTGGTTCCAGGGAGTGCCACTGATAAACCTCCTGGATTTTCTTAAGCAACTCCGTAAAAGAAGGATCTTCCGGAGGAGACTTTGGAGGAGTCCTTGGCTTCGATGGACAGCGTGGCTCGTCTCTCTCAGAGCAACCGTCGGAAGAATCCAAGGAGTCCGAGGGTGAAGAGGAGGATGAAGAGGAAAGGACTCCTTTCCCGACCAGCGGGAAGAGCGGACCTCAGGAAGCCCCCAGGAAGTACCCTGGAGTCGAGGAGGTGGTGGCGCCTCAGATGTCACGAGACCTGGGGACTGACACCATCGTCCGGAAGGCTGCTCGACCTCTTTGGTAAGCTGAGCCTTGGCCTCTGCCCACCAGGAGGCCAGAGTCTCCTGCAGGTCCACCGCGGCTGTGAGGGCGGTGGAGGAGGAGGAGGTGGCAGGGGATAAGGATACGGGTTATACTCGTATGAAGCATATCTAAAACCCGGCTGTGGGTAGCCCGGCGTCGGATACTGAGGCGCCGGATACTGCGGTCCCAGGTACACCGGCGTCAGATAGGATGGAGGATACCCGGGAGCCGGAGAGCTGCCAGAGCAGGCGGCCCGGCAGGTCCGCATTAGAGGGCCCGGCGGGAGGCGGGATGTCTCCCGGTCCCGGTAAAACCGGCAGAGGTGCCAGCGTCGGAGCCAGCGTCGGGGAGTAGGCGTCAGATCCGGCGCACCAAGTGGAGGAAGGTCTGACGGAGGAGGAAGATTACCAGCATCGCCCGGGGATGGAGGGGAAAAATCACTGGGGTCGGGCTGGGGAGACTCTGGGTCCTCAGACAGCAGCGAAGGCTGCGGGGAACCAGGCACGACGGACGTGGGAGGGTCCATCACCGGTTCCTTCGCCAGCCGGACGAGCCGACATGTGGCTTGAGGGCAAGCTCCCGGCGGGCACTGGAGGAGCCTGCGTCCGGCTTATGGGAGCCATCACCAGAGGCAGGTCGAGTAGAGGGATTGACCTGGTCTAGTGGAGTGGAGGCAGCGCGCCGCCCAGAACGGTTGGGCGTCTTACCGGCCCTCTCCGGGTGGACATCGGAGGAGCAGACGCCAGACTTAGAGTCACCCGCAGTGGTAGGCCGCAAGCCTGCGGCCGAACCAGGGGCGGAGGCCTCCAATTGCCCAGAGGCGCCCGCAAGGCCCGAGCGTGAGTCAGATGGGCGGGGCCGACGTCCCCTCGGAAACCTCCGAGGCGGCCGTCGAGGAGTGGACCCCCGGAGGGGATGTTAACTGTGTCCCAGCGACTCCCGAGGGAGACGTGGTACAGGAGCCTTTGTCTCAGTGCCTCTCTTTCTCCTTCTTCCGATGGCCTTCGGGGGAAGTGGACGCCTGCCTCAGTTTTTTGAGCTCCTTTTCCATTGAACTCATTTTCTTCTTCAGAATATGGGCTTCCAGGGATTGCTGCAGCCTTTTCCGGGTAGCCGCGTTGAAGCTGAGGCAGTGCTGGCACTTCTCGACCAGGTGATGGGGCTAGGCAGAACAGGCACAGGGAATGGCCGTCCTTGTGCGGTGGTTGAAACCTCCACCAGATACGCACTTGATATACTTGTGCTTTCCGGAGGGTGTGGGGGACATACCGATGATGGTACTGACAGTCGAAAAAAAAAAAAAAAAAATTGTTTGGTAAAAACTGATGAAGATGGGGCTGTGAAGCACAAACTTTTCCAGCTACCGCGAGCTAACGGCGAAAAGAACTGGAAGGCGGGCGTCAGGGACCGCCCTTTATACCGATGTCTCCTGGCGCGGTCACCTGGCGTTAGAGGCGGTCACTGCCAGGGACTGCTAGCTAGAAATTTTTCCGTGGGGTCCTGCCACCTGCCGGTGTCAGTCCTATATGTAATTACCTACTGCAAGAGCCCTCTCGAAGTAAGATCACATTTTATCTGGAGCTAAAAATCAGAGAAAATTACAGCTTTGCAGATCATGTCAACCACAGAGTTCCAGCCTGCCACTACAAACGCCAACCTCTGTAGACCACTATGTAACACACAACCCAAAGAAGTACAGAACCTTGAGAAGTACAAGAAATAGTTCTGGCAGCCCTTGGTTGGGTTTATTGTGTCCCATCAAGCTCTGCAACACAGATGTGTTTCTGGATCATGTCCCAGAACAATACACACATAGCCAACAAGCTAGCCCAAGGACAGCCAGGCATTTCATTTCTCTTTTTAAGACTTTTGTTGCTAATTTTTTTCTTTCCTTGATCATTTGGCATCAGCCATAGCCAATCTTCCTGACTATTAAAAAAAGCTGCTGAATCCTAAACTGAGAGTATGCATCAAGACGTGTTTAAATGAATGTACTGTACAAAGCAGTCCAAGCGGATGAGGAGCCTGCAGCACTGCCAGAACCACACTCTGGAAGAAAATCCACAGAAACTAACGTGACTGCAACATCAAGAAAACATAGGTAATAGCCGATTTCCGAGAGAAAGGAAAAAAATACTAAACGATGGACAGTCTGATTTAATGTGAACTCAGAAACAACTATAGAACCTAGGATGGGAACATAATGAAACCCGACCATAGTGAAAACACAAACATGGGGTATCCGCAACTAAAGCATGCTGCTCCGAAATCCTCCCAGCGGAGGTGTTAGCCGCCAGAAAAAGTATTTTCAATGAAAAGAAATGCACACCACAGTTGTCTTCTGGTTCAGAAGTAGCCCGTGTTAAAAAGCAGCAGTACTAGTTAATGAGGAAGTGTGTCATTCATCTTTTTCAAGTTTGTCTCTGGTTTCAGAATGTGTGCTTTTTATTTTGATTCGCTGTGTCTTGTAAGTTATCTTTAATAAAAGTGTATATATGTTGTAGAACCACAGGAAATATGGCTTCTGGTGTGTTTACTGCTCTCTGCCCCCTCCATGCTGCTGCACATCGGCTGTTTATTTCCAGTTTCCCTCAGTGTAATGCGCGTTCATGTGACCCACCACTCAGTTGTTGTGCAGTACAGCCTGGCAATCACGTTGTTCCAGACACAGTATATTTATTATATCGTATTTCAATTTTTGGTGTCATAACCTTACTACGCAAGACAACTTGCAAAATGCACCAGGAGCTGTACGCGTGACAGCATGCAATACAGGAAGCTGGAGGACGTAAACATGCAGTAAAGAAGCTAGGGCATGCGTGGTGGACTGCATTCAGCTTAAATTCAACATGGAGCGTGATCAAAAAAGTAAACAAACAGCAAATGGAACGCAGCAAATTTCGTTGAGACAATACAATGAAACAATGAAAGAACCAGATTAGTGCACAAGGAGCAAGGGGAAAAACATACTGCAGAAGGAGGATTTTTTTTTTTAATCTAGTACTGCTGCTTTAACAGAGTCTAGAACCAAGTCAAGGTCCCACACTGGGAACAGGGACACAGAAGCCCTCTGAGGACTCTGCATGCCAACTTCAACAAGGCCATGGTCTTGCCTCCTAAAATAGCATGAAAAGTACGTACACCTTCACAGAAGAGTTCTGGATGCCAGAGTCTGCAAGGGACAGGAGGTAGTCCAAGATGTGTTGCACTGGACAAGGAAGGGTCCAAGGAGAAAGAGAGAAGTGTAACTTGGGTAAGGCATTTAAAAGGAAATAGCAAAACTCATAAGCAGAGGATAAGAGGAGAAGGGAGTGACAATCGGCCACTAGGGCTATCGGAGCTTTAAATACAGCACAATGTTAGGACGAGCACGGAGCTAGGCAGAGAAATGGGCAGACAGGGTGGAATTCTGGGTCATTTTCTGCTGACACAATCCATGTTTTTGTGCGAAGAAGGCCAACAAGTTGCCAGTAGACTATTCAAAACTGCCCATGAGACCCCAAAGTGAAACAGTCCTATGTCCTCAGGAGCCAGATGTGAGGCTGTAAGGATTGAAGGTCTGGATGCAGCAATGCCGTAGTCCTGCAACAACAGCCCTGCTCCTAGAAGGAGCAGGACAGGAGGTACCATCACAATCTGCCACAGCAGGGAAACCAAATGTGTCTGATGCAGAAGACTGGCTACTAGCATCACTGTTACCCCACCTGTGTAAAGCTTGATGAATACTCACTGAATCAGAAGGACTAAAGAAAAGGGACACAGGAACTTCTCTTTCCAGGCAGGCACAATGTGTATTTCCCAAAAATTCCAGGCCCTGGAGTGAGCAAGCAGAAATGTGGCAGTTTTATACTGTGAGGGGACGCTAAAGGTCCAGCTCTGGAAAGCTCCAACAGATGAAATGGTCTGCAACCAAGTCATCCGGGAATCCCCACTTGTGGGACTGAGCAACCAGCCTGCTGACAGCCCGTCAGGAGGTTCAGAGTGCCGAGTACATATGAGGTGACGACGTATATATTGTGAGCCAAGGTCCATTCCTACAACCACATGACTTCTCTGCAGAGAGGGTAGGAAAGGGTACCTGTTTGTTGAGGCAGTGCATGACACAGATGTTGTCCATCCTTTTCATCAGAGGGCAGCCCCGAAATTGAAGGGAAAAGGCCCATCGGCCAAGAATAGTCTTCATCTCCAGAATGTTGTTGTGGAGAGAGCAGTCTGAGGGGACTACACACCACAGGTCTTTAGTGCCCACAGACGGGCACCCCAGCAGGGCCAGACAAATGGAGAAACCTAAGGCAGATAGGCGCCATCTTGCCACCAGCAAAGAATCCAGAGTAAGGGGCCCATGACCAGAACAGGGTGATACACCAATTGGAATAACTGGGCACAAAATATACACTAGTAAATGCTCATCAGGCTCACGTTCAGTGATATTCCAGTGCAATCGGAATACAGAAGTGTGAGCCAAATACCAAACTCCTCCCTGTGGTAATCCTGCCAGACTACCAGACTCTACTCTCTGCCCCACTGCCACCATTATAGTAAGTAAAAACCCACCCTCTACACCCTCCGCCAAGTCTCAAGTCACAACCATGCCACTTTGTAATTTAATTGGCAACTCCTGACAGTCCTCATCCTGTTCATCTCACTGCCAAGACCAATGCTGATATCTCTTCCCAATAATGCACTGAGCAGCATTACTGGGGCTAGATATTGCCATTCAGGCCAGTGGTGTGATGAATAAGATCTCGAATGGTCAAACTGCTGTTTTAGAAATTAAATTAAAAGTGATTTTTGTGAAGTGACAACACTGGCTGTGGGGCGAGACTCATTAAGTTGGAGTGGATTTTTACTTATTACAATGCTAGCATTTGGGTGGCTGTACTCAACCACTTGTCACCACAATGTGCCTCCGCACAAATAAAAGAATTTGATTTTCAGGTTCTGAGCTTGTATCACTATGTTGCACTTCAGATTTTGAGGGCCCGTGTTCCAGATAGTTAGGTGGGGATATGTGGGGCTCCGACTTTTCAACATGTAAGACTCATTCTATCACATGAAGATAGAACACCACGGAACCAGACTCCTTATTTGTGCTCAAGTAATTCTGATTTGGCAATACAGATTAATTTTGCTGGCAGTATAGCCTACAGGTTTTGAGTAACAAGCTGCGAATGAGCTTGGTATGTCCAGCAGACCTGGGGATGATTCCCACAACCTCCATTTGCATACTGTGTGACCCTTAGCAAATCATTAAAAATCTCCCAGGTGCTCTCTGGTCACCCCTGAAAACAGGCATTGTGCCTAGTGAGCCTTAATTCTACTGTTAAGTCTCAGTTTACAGCTTAGCCGGCCCAGTGGCCCTGAGGGTTAAGGCGCTAGATATGCCACACCTCGCGCCATGCCGGAAACCTGGGTTTGGTGACTGACACGGGTTGCCAGGTGTCAGCAGGGGAGGGAGCCAGGGGTTGCTCGGTGTCCTGGCGGCCCCCGATAGAGATCAGGGTACTGCAGGTACACCAGCCAGCGTAGGGGGTGAAGCACAGTAGACGCCAGCAGGGCAGCCATGTGCAGGCGTCACTGCACGCCACGTACCAAGGGAGAAAACTACTAGAAAATCCCCGTCCTCTGGGATAGGCGATGGCACCTCCTCTGCCCCGCCGAGCCACGCTCCAGCACCAGGCTTCGCTCCTCTCCACGCCAACCGCACAGCCAGCACATTAGATTGTAACAGAGCGCCCTGGGTGAATAGGGCAGCCCCACATCGGGGGGTGCAGAACCGGTGGATCTGCCAGGCTGATGTGGGGGTGAGGAGAGAGCTTTAGGTGGGAGGTAGAGTTTGCGGTGGTGGTGGATGCCGAACAGAGTTCCCCAAAGGTCGGAGCAGAAAAAGAATGTACAAAAAAAAAAGTCTCCCTTAACAGCACTGCTGTGTGGGCAGTAACTCTTCTTGTGGGACAGCGCCATTTTTCACAGGGGGAAAAATTAGAGCTCTTGATCTGGGATATGTGGGAAGTAAGGAGGTGGACTACACCACAATATCCCAAAAACATAAGAATCCAGAAAATTCTGACAGAATACTGTATTTCTTGAAGTAATACCAAAATCAGAATTGATACTCAGCCACAAATTAGCCCCCCCCCCCCGATAATTTCTACTCTTGCACATGTGGCAGAAGTCATGGAAATTAGTCACAATGGCAGCCGCCATAAGGCCCAGGAGCAGAAGCATGGATCTCAGACAGACCTGGGACAGGCTATCAAAGTGTTGGTACTGGATTCTGGAAGGAACATCTTCATCCAAGTCATGTCTAGAACACTGCCAATAAACTTAAAAGCACTGGGAAGGTGTCCGAACTGATCAGGGTTCACTAAGCAGTCGAGTCTGGTTCAAGTCTATATAGCTGCTTCTCTGTAACGCACCTGAAGGAGCCAGTTGTCCAAGTACAGGAATACGTAAAGGGTCGTGTGGTGTACGGTCACCACAATGGAGCACTTGATGAAGACCAGCGGCACCAAAGATAAGCCAAAGGGAAAAACATGAAGTTGGTAGTGCCAGTCCTCCAAAAGAAAGCGTATGTATGGTTGATGGCTACCCAAAATCATATTTGTTAGCTTTTGGTAACCAGGTAAGTGCACTAGGCAATGATCCTGCCTATTGTCAGGCACGGCCCGGGACAGTACAAGAAGAAAAACAGCAATGAACAACAATTTGTACATAATGAAGATAAACGGTCAGGACATTATACATCAACAGTAGAAGCAACTGAAAATTCATACTGGACAAGATATCAGCAAAATAGTACAAGTTAGAGTACTAATACAATTGCAGCTTAATAACAAGTTAAACAGGTCAATGATGGCATCAAGGAGAGAGGACAGTTGACAATATACACAGTCAGGCATACAGAAACTGGCACGGAACACAGATGGAGAACATCAGTAGCAGCTACGCAGAAGTTAAGTGCAGTCACAGTTACCAAGAACACTGAAGTGTGAAAACAGAGCATGCTTAAAAGTAAGGTGAGATGAGGCGTTCTTTACATGGAGGGGGAGAGAATTCTAAAACCTACGAGCGAAATAGGAAAAGGCTTGCTCACCCATTTTAGAGGAGAAGGGCTACACAGAGAGCGGGGAGAGACCTAAGGGGCGGGAGGAGAGCAGGGTAAGTAGTCTCCCAGAAGTGGTCTGAGGGGTTCTGTAAGGAGCCATTCACAAACAACCTAAGGTATAAGCACAGAGGGCATTGAGCGACAGCCAGTTTAAGGCAGAGTAGAGCAGGCAGGGATGAGTAAGGCGAGGTGCAGATAAGGTGAATCTACAGATACTGTTATAGGAGGTGTTCCACTTGTGAAGAACCCCTGCACTGGCATGAGAGAGTACAGGGAAGGCATACTGAAAATGTGGAAGTAACACACCTCTCGCTACGGACATGCAGATATGCATCATGCATACCCAGAGCACAAAGTCAATCCCTCTGCAAGAGCAGAGGGAGAAAGGATCAAAGAGAGACCATGTTAAACTTACTGTACAGAACTGTATTTGTTCAGGCCTCAGAGGTCCAAGACAGAGAGTAGATAGCTTCTCTCGTTCTGGACCAGAAAATATCCTGAACAGAAATCCAATTTAGTTCAGCCAGAGGCAGTGGCTAACTGCCCTCCTCCAACAGAGCACATACTTTGGTGAACAGGCCTGATAAGTGCTTTGAAGGGCAGTGACATGGACTGAAAGGATGCACATCAAAGGGGGGGGGGGGGCTATAAAATTCCATATATGACACTCCTGAATATAGACAAACCACCAGTCCAACATGAACTCCTGTCATTTTCTCAGAAATAGGGAGATCTGCCCCCTTCCTGAACACACACAAAGGGGCAGAAGGGAGTCAGAACATGGAGGCTTGAAAGTTTACAGGTCTTAAAATGGGCACCTGAAGATTGTGACTTGGGCATGGAGGCCTCAGTGGCAGACTGTCAGAGACCCAGCGCATGGAAGGTGTGGAGGAGTTTGTGAAAAGTGCAACCCTCACAACACCTGAGAGCAGAAGAGCAAGGCACCAAGAAGTAAAGTCTCATTTTTGAAACTAACTCCTTCAAAGTGAGCTCCACATCTTCAAATAAGTTCGTGTCCCAAAAAGGCGAGTTAAGGACAAATTGTTGAACACAGGTAGCAAAACCAGCCGCATGCAGCCACGAGTATCTGTGAAGGCAGATGTCAGATGCAGTTGATGAACAGAAGTATTAAAAGCACTGTAATGGAAATAGAGAAAGAGAAAAAATATATATATACTCCAGTAGGTAGCAGAGCCAACTCTTCCGCTGCCCCAGCTATCTGAACAGCTTATCTGTCAGTCTGTACTCACCTACAAGTCTTAGCTTTTCTCTTCATATTCATCTAATTAATATTTCTTCTGCATTATTTCTATACAATTACTGGTGGCCCCCTTATCACATGGTTAACAGGTCTCTGTCAAACGCTGTAATAACTGGAACAGCGGTGTTCTCAAAAAACTTTCTTTCAGTGGCAGTGTCCTTGAGCATCAGTCATTTGTAGCAGGCCACCTCATTGGCCTTTAGTCTGTGTGGCTGGGCCGAACACCTTAAACATGGCAGCTCCGTTTTCCAATTACAGAGCACTCGCACTCCTTCACCTCTCACAGTAATGGCAGGTAACTATGTGTTTTTCAATATTTAGCTGGTTGATTCTACTGTGCATACCTTTCGAGCGGAGCTTCGGGGCACAGAGTCTGTACTGCAAATGGACCGTGGCTGACTGGCTCACTACCTAACTTAACTTACTTGGTTTGCAGTATGATTAAAATAAATAAAGCAATGAAAAAAAAAATGAATGCATGTACTAGAAAGGCAGTGTGTGTGTGTGTGTGTATATATATATATATATATATATATATATGTGTGTGTGTGTGTGTGTGTGTGTTTTGTCCGTCTCTGACGTAGTCCTCTAATTTTACTCAAGTTCTGAAGGGAAAAAAACTCCCTGCACCAGTATTTATGAAAAATAAAGGTTATTCAACTGTGTCATGGAGATTTTTTTCCCCCCACACCCTCGGTGTGTGATGACCTCAAACATCTCGAGGTTCGCTATCTAGGTTTATGGGTCATCACACACCTCGGGTGTGTAAAAAAAAGAAATTAGTAACACAGTTGTATAGCCATTATTTTCTGTTTTTCATTTTTGAAGTTATACTCCTACTTTGACTATAGATAAACAAAGCTACACACAGTGTGACTTGTTGCAGTGACTGAGGAAAAGGGACATGGAGATCATGCCACACGAGGAGCTGTAGCAAGACATGCAGTACTTGGCTGCAGACAAGAGGGCCAGCAAAATGCTGTTTTTTTTTTTTTTTTTTTTTTTTATTATTAAAGCGGGGGGGGGACAGAGCAAAAGAGTAATCCTGCTACTTGACAAGACTCAGATCAGACCCCATCTAGAATACTGTGTGCAGTTCTGCGCTCCTCACATTAAGGCAGCGAAGAGGGCGCAACTTACGGCCACCAAAATGATTAATGTATGGGAGACAAAACCTATAACAAGGTTAAGGCCTTTAGCATGTACGCCCTGGCAAAAAAGGAGGTTAAGAATGGACAGGATTTTTCTTCTACATACTTATGTTCTGTCTGATATGGCGTCCTCCCAGCAGGACACTAGGACAAGCCCTGAAGCTCAGAGGTTACGTTTGAGGGTACTTTTTCTTCCAGAGGGTGATGAATATATCTAACAGCCAACTGTGGAGACACTTGAAACAAAGACAGTACAGGCTTTCAAGGTAAACCTGGACAAATCTTTGCTTACTAAGACTATTACAAGGTACTCTAGGTGGCAGCACTGGTAGTTAATCCCTATACATCAGTAGATGTTTGCACAGCATACTTATCCCTGCTTACAAAGTGGAGGGGGGAATGGACAGAGTTCCTTCTGACCATATATATCCGTTACTATATACCATGATATAGCAGGGCACAACTCACTGTTTGATTTGTGCCAGTTACGGGGCAAACTGCCCTGGACAAGGGCAGCTGATCCTCTACCTGTCCATCTTGACAAACGCAGGTCCTCTGTGGCTGCTGCTGTGACCCGTGATGTTAATTGTCTGCTTTCTTGGAGGGGTAGGGCCACTTTTGGAAGTGTAGCTGACTGCAGCTTGGGGGCAGAGCATGTCTTTCTCTGCCGGGCTCTGCTCA
Organism: Neoceratodus forsteri; assembly: GCA_016271365.2. NCBI lineage: Eukaryota > Metazoa > Chordata > Ceratodontiformes > Ceratodontidae > Neoceratodus > Neoceratodus forsteri. The sequence goes on along the minus strand of CM028132.1, from coordinate 589,195,806 downwards.
TTGTCCTGTGGGAAGAGGTGGGAGTGTGGTCAGGCACATGATGATGCTGACGGAGTTCCATCGGCTACTGTAGCACAAGCTAGAGCTGCATATCTGAACTGCTGCTGTAGGACGGTTGAGTTCATGAGAGGAGACTGCAAGACAGACAGCAGACACCTTGACACATAACGGAAAGCGGAGGGAGGCAAAGACTGTGGGCCTGCACTGCACTTTTGTCTGCGCTGTGCTCAGGGTACGGAAGCAAAGTAGGAGCTGTATAAACGTGCAATAATCACGGACTATTTCTTGACATCTTTAAGAGTATGTGTGCGCGATAAAGTCTCCATTACAATTATGGATTAGTCATAGTACAGACTCGAGTCAAGCTGTCTTGCTGGTTATTACAAAAAAAAAGTTAAGGCCAATTCCTGTTATAATAAAGTATATCTGTACCAAGTGTGATCAGATTAGGAAAACGAAATCTGAAGACACAGCCAACCATTTAACAAGTCAGAATTAATGGAGATGGAGATCAACAGCTAAGACTATAGCCTCAAGAACTGGTTGAGTACACATCAATTTTGCCCATGATGTGGAGTAGTAGTTCTGAAGATAAAGTCAAAAATTAAATGCGCCATACGTATGCACTTACGCACAGACACCTCCACTGTATTCCCATAACCAGGGGATTCTCCCCCACAGGGATAGTAAAGAAGGTAACTTGGGAATAAACTAAAACGATGTAAAACTAGAAAAAGGGTGCATTTATTACTAAATGGAACCCCCATTAGTACAATGGAAACATAAGAACTCGGTTCTCAGTTCTTTCCATGTTAATTCAAACTGTAGCTCCAAAGTCAGATTAGTCCTGTATTGTTTTATATGTGACCAAGCATGGCTGATAGCTAGTACTAGGAACCCAATCTCCATTCCCATTTTTTTTTTTTTTTTTTGTTGTTAAAATTAATCTTCTGACAGCAAATCCTATATAGCAATCATTGTTTTAACCCTACACAATGTTTTTAATACACATCGATTTACGCAACATCAACGATAATACATATGCCCAGATACATTTATCACACCAATTAAGCTCTAGATAAACGTTCCCCTACAGACGAGATGTTACAATCAGTATCCTCAACTTGCTAACCAGAGAGCATCATGCAAAATATATTTGTATTTTTACTATCAATAAATGTCACGCTCTCCCTTCTCCGGGGAGGGATCTGGGTCTCACGCCACTCCTTAGCGGTCCCTGATGGGGCAGAGCAAGGACATGGTGCCGAAACAAGGGGGAGGAGCGGCGGCGGACGTCACTGCACGTCCATGCTCCTGTGTGGAAACTAACAGAAAAATCCCCAGAGGGCCGAGGAGGCAATGAATGCCCCAGGGAACTGGCCCCACATCCCCATTGCCGGATCATTCCTCCAATGGTCCCAGGTGCCACCCGCACAGGATGGAGCCTCTAATTTCAGAAAGAACCACCAAGTCGGTGAGGTGGGCCCTCCGAGGGGTCAGGAAAGTCCTGGTGGGAGAAACAAAAGGAGGAGGGTCTCAGCGGAGAGTAGGAGGTCCAGATCGAGTGGGCATCTCAAGAGATGCCTCGGGCCGACGAACCAAAAAAAAAAAAAAAAAATATGTTGTAACTCCATCTTTCATATACCAACATGAAAAATTAAGCCATATATTTTCTTTTGGTAGAAATACAATATTATATATCTGAATTGTGGATACACTCAAGCCTATTTCATGAAGATCTGTCCAATTCCTTTTCCAAGCTTATGTTTCGTCCACCTTTACTGCTTAGCCACCCCCCCTCACGCCCAGTCTCCGGGGCTTACCTCACTCCTGCTCACCCTTGGCCAGAGGATCTCCTCTGAGGTGCCCAGTCACCAGTGTAGGACTCAGGGGGTCCACATTTTCACCTGAGGGACTGCGGCACGTGCCATGGACACAATGTACAATCTACATCTCTACAGAGACACCTCCTGCATCCTGCATGTGGTCTCACCTCTGGCGTGACCCCATAGCACTGCCGCCAAGATACCTCCAGGCAGCAAGCACTCTAACCTCCTCCCCAAGGGACAAGAGCTGTCCTGGGGACGCTTAATCCTCCCTCCCTGGATGAACAGCATCAGTTTCCGAACCCAGGTCACCGGCATAGCAGGAGGTGAAGCATCCCGCACCTCAGCTCTCCAAGCCACTGGCCAGCAAACCTTCCTACTTCTAACCTTCTATACCTTATCTTGTACCTTTAACTGCACTGTGAACATCTGGCTCTCCCCTCAAGTAAACCAGCAAGAAGAAAATGGAAGAATGCATTCCCTATATCCTTTTGATACCTCAAATGAGTAACGCTTGGAGCTTGCTAAATAAGTTACTGGTCAATTGAATTCAATCATCACCAGCATAAAAAAAATGTGTTTCACTGATCTCAACTCATACATGCAAAGACAATAAAATGGCAATTGATGCTTCAGAGAACTAAACTGTGGCAAAATCCCAGAGTCACCTGTGCGGTCAGTGCTCCCTGTACCTTTTATATTAATTTGCACCACTCCTCCTTACCTGTTTGTAGAGCCAGAGCAATGAGCAGACTACAGTAATGTCAGCCAGGCTGACACGCTCCCCAACCAGGAAGGTACGCGTCTTCAGGTGTTCATTCAATATGTTCAGGACTTTCTTCACCTCCTCTTTGGCATGCTCTGTAGCCTGTAATACACCCAAATAGTTCAGGTTAAACAAACTTAAATGATTCAGCTTTCTACATCCCCTGCACTCATGACTGAAAAGACGACCAAGAACCATTCTAGTCCTCGTCTATGCTGGTTAACTATTTGGGATTATGCTGGAGCTGGAAATCGATTCCAGGGTATAGTGTTAGGCAACGACAAAAGGGAAAGTAAATGGGCCTACCAGTCCTTTTCTCCAGACACATTGTTTGTGTGTTTAAAATTTTCAAACTGGAAAAAGTTTGGCTATGATTTTTACTGTGGCTTATCCAATAATTACAAGCTGAATGAACTATTTTTTTTTTTGTCGATTCCTGAGGCAGATGAAAGTACGTTCTTCACACAGACAACCAGGGTACTGGAAATGAAAAGAATACAGCAATATTAACAAACGTTAGTGTTAGTCAGGGGTTCAGGAACCACTGTTTGCCCAAACAGACCTGTGCTATTGTTTTTGAGTGAGACAGACCTGTTGCTGCTGGAGCTGGAAAAACAATGCCTGGAATTTCCTGGCTTTAGGACACCGTGGAAGTCCTAAATCATGCTTAAGCTTATCTGAGTGTGAAGGGAGTGGTCTGAACACAACATACAATCCTTGCAGCAGTCCGCATGGAACTTGGCAAAGGCGATGGACGCCACACCCACCATGTCAGCAACTAGGGTTCTGGAACAGGTTCAAGTTGCTTTTGGGGTGTTACTGAGCGTCCAGAGGACTGCTCTCCCCTCCCAGGAGAGGAGGTCTGTGGCTTCACCATCTACTGTCACCAGGTGGAGGTCTGGTGGCAGTACAAATGTGGTGACACGCGACGAAGGACTGCGGTTTAACACAGTGTATGTCTGCCTCCACATGTCATGCACTGTGCACAACCGCAGCAAGGGAGAAAACTGAAATATTGGGGGCATGAAGCCCTGCTCTTCTGCTCCCACTCAGATTCCAGCCACTTCTGGATGAGTGACTATTTGCAGGGGAGGGGACTGGTGAGCAGGGGCTGAGAGCCCAGCCGCTTGGGAGAAAACATCTATGGGAAAAAAAAAAATAAAAAGAGCAGCAAAACAAATGGAGTTGTGCAAAACAGATGGTCTAAGAGGCTCAAATCACCTGTGACAAGGCAAGTGGAAAAATCAGCAACGTTGGGTGTGTTTGTAGGGTCATGTGATAAGAGTACAGGCAGGGTAACTAAACATGTAGTGATGGGGATTGCTCTGCAAGTCTGCAGGAGAAAATTTATTTATTTATTTATTTGGGGTTGGTCCGGTCAGCAAATGGAAACAACTACTAAAGATTAGAATATTTAAAACTACTTTTTTTTTTTTTTAATTATAAATATTGTGGACTAGCATACATACTGCCAGGGCCAGCGAATGTTCCCACTCACTGGTCATGGACCGATTATCATGGGAAAAATGAGAGCCCTGAACTGCCTCAAGCTTTGGCAGCAACTGAAAAACCAGACTAAATGTTTAAAATTAGGGCTAGTATCACAGAACATCCATTCGCCTCACACTATGCACTGTCCAAACTGGTGTACTTATTATAGAAGTGCCATCCTCAATGCCAGCTAGCAACACAAGTTAACAGAAAATTTTACTGGACTGATAGAAAAATCTACCAGAGTTTAGCTAATGGGCAACTGCCAATATCCCAACCTGCAAACCCTGCATGTGTTAACACTTAATAGATGCAACGTAGCATTTGCTGACTAGCACACCTTACACCGCACTGGCTATACAGGAGCTTTCACAGGCACGTCACAGCAGCGAGTGGGGCAGCACCCACTGCTTAATACAAAAAAAGTCAAACTGGTAACAAGATCGACAAGTTTCTGCCAACAAGTTTTAAGACACCCTGCATGAGCAGAAAACCTCATATTATACTCCTACTGAGACACTCTCAGATTCCTTTCTCTGTAAATTTACGATGGAACAAAGTCATTTGGCATGCATCAGGTTAAGTCAAAAGATTATTTTACATCTGAAATTGCCTTCCTCTCTCCAGCACCACAGGACTTCAAAGAAACACAAACGTGGCAGTAACACACATTCTCCCCATATTACCTCTCCACTGAGACGAGGGCTTTTTATGTTGGCGCGTTTGCGCAGCCAACATCTTGCGGCAGTGGAGATTTGGAGGCACGGTCGCTGTTGGGCGAATGCAGGGCACACACCAGTAGGTGCGTCCCGCATTCCCCAATCAGCCAGCAGCAGGGGCCGACATCCTGCATGGCTAATGAGGCGAAGAGATCTGACAAAAGGTCCGCTGCAATGAGAGCGAAGCTCTCATGCAGCATGACCACAACACGCCTCCCTACGCAGTAGTAGTAACATGGCGGCAGTGACTGCCGCTGTTTGTCAACCCCCCTTCCTTGTGTACGATCGGGTGCCTAATCCCACTGGCATCATGTAACCCCTCCCCTTTTTGATTGCCGAGGGGTTCCCAATCCCCCAGCATCATGCCCACCCCCAACAGTTTCTCTCTGCCGAGGGGTGCCCATCCCCGCCGGCATGTATCCCTCCCTCCCTTGAATTTTGCCAACAGAGGGGCCCACTCCCTGTCGGCATAATGTGGTCCCCTTCCATTTTTTGATTGCGAGGGGTGCCCAATCCCCTCGGCTCCTGCAACTCCCACTTTCCTTGTTTGCTGACAGAGGTGCCCAATCCACCGTCGGCTAAAGCACTCACACACACACACACACACAGGTGGCAAGCTTGTAAGCACACCCAGCTGCGGCCAAAGCACCTATTAAAGACGCAAAATGGTCCCCCAATGTCTTTTTTTCCCTGTAAAGAAGGAACGTCCCTTGGCGGTCTCCTGGCCCCTTCCACAACCCACCCCACACCCACCCACTGCGCACTCTGCTTCCACACACCCCTCACCCCATACTTGTCTCCGAGTCCAGCGTGATGATCTTCGTGGACTGGGAACATGTCTGCACTCTTCAAAGCCGACCGCGAACTGAGGAAATGCCAGTAAGCTGTATAATGGAATGAATAGAGTTTTCAACTCTGCTGCATATCTCGGCATTTTTGGAATTTTGGCACCAAATTTTCAACATGGGTTTCTGGGCCCCTCCTCATGAATTCTATCACTGTCATGGCATTAATCATCCTCAAAGGTGATTTCGCAGTCACTGCACGGAATCACCTTTTGGGACCGATTAAAGCGACAGTGCCAGTGTTCATTAGGTGGCCTCTCAAAAGCCTATGTTGCAAATTTGGTGGAAAAATCCAAAAATTACTGTTTTACGAGCATGTGTTGCGTAGTTGCTTACAGGCTCGTCAACCGCCGACCGCAATATTTAATGCCAGATTTTCAACACTGTCATTTTTGTACACCTCCTTGTGAACAGTAAGCTGTCATTTTCCACATCCTGCCCAGAAATGTGTTTCCGCACTTCCAGCACACAATAGCACAGTCGCTGTGGGAAACCAGTATTCGGGCCAGATTATGAAAATGACAGTGATACAGTTCATGAGCAGAGGTCCTAAAATGCCTATGTTGAAAATGTGGTGATGATACTCCATAAAATGACTGTTACGAGCGTGCGTTGGCAGACTGCACGCACGCTCGTAACGTCATGCATTTCTAATATTTTCACCATTGGCATTTTTCCACACCTCTTGATGAACAGTACAGCTGTCATTTCACATATCCTGCCTAAAATGCGTATTTGCACTTCCGGTGCAAAATAGCTGTGCAAAATCACTTTTTAGGACAGTTTGAGGAAATAACAGTAACACTGTACATGAGCAGAGGTGCTAAAATGCCTATGTTGAAAATTTGGTGCCGAACGCCCATAAAATGACTGTGTTCCAAGCATGTGTTGCACATTTCTCGTGCACCCTTGTAACGTCGCAAATTTGCTATACTTACATGCCACATTTTAAACACTGGCTTTTTTTTTTTCACCTCCTTATGAACTGTACAGCTGTCATTTTTCACATCCTGCCCAAAATGTTTTCCCGCACTGCACTACCAAAGCCAATTCCAACGCGACAACATTCGGCATTGACAAATGCTTGTCTAGTTATAGCTAGTGCTGCCAAGAACCACAACGCAGCATGAAAGCAAAACTTCATGTTATGGTGAAAATGCTGTACCCATACCTTTCTTGATCAGCCTTTTTCTCCTGTCTTGTAAGTTACTCTCTATCCTCCCATTCTGAATCCACTTTGGTATTTGTGTGTGCATGAATTAGTTACTAGTGAGCATTATTAAGAGAGATAGGAAATTATCTTTACATAGTTAATAGCCCTTCTATCTTCCTTTCCATGCCAAGTTATGTATTCAGATATGCTTTGATGATTTTTTGATATATAAAATCTAGCTTTGGAGTGCCCTCAGATCTACACTGATTTCCACTCTCCTCACCAACTACTGCTCTTGATTTTCATATTTCTAAGACATTATATGACATCAGAAACTCCCATTCGATGCTACTCATCTGAATGGCCTGGAATGGGCGTTTCTGATGTCACCGAAATGTTCAGGCAGTATGAAAACAGAGCATCAACTGCTGAGCACACAGCGATTCAGGGAAGTTACAAAGGCAACAAAACTAGATTATTAATTTAACAAGAAAGGTCAAAGCCATATCAGAATACTGGGTAGTTAATAAAAAACAACAACTAGAGGGCATCCAGAGGTCTAAAAGCTATTTCCTATCACCTTTAAATATGGTTGCTACGAGGTCTTCCTCAATATTCATATATTAATATATTTTTAATTCAGGAAGGGGTTTTTTAAAACTGCTTATCTTCTGCATATTTGATTTTCCTTTGTGGCTAACTGGACTGATTACTAGAATTCTGTGAGAATCTGCATCAATATATTTTGCAACTTTTGGTGGGGTTGTGTGATTCAAAATAGCAAAAGCTGCAGGTTGTAACTAGATGCCAAACATAGCCTGAGGTGGGGGTAATTGTCTTCACAAGTCAGAGCTCAGCATCATAGCCATTTGTCTAGCTAGACCAGTTCAGCATTATTCAATTACTATAAACTAGTGGTGTGATCCTGTTTGAGGCAGAAGTCCATCTTCTTCTAAGTTGAGTACAGGAGTGCTTGGAAACAACTGAGAAGCTGCGTGGGATATACTATTTTGGACGAAATATCTGTAACTAAACTCTCTCTTGCTTACATCTGAGAGAAGTTGTCCTCACTTTTAAAGTGGTATTGCTTGGTGTTTGTTTTAGTTTTTAATTCAGGAAGGGTTTTTTTAAAACTGCTTATCTTGTCAGCATCCTCAGAAGGGCTGAAATAACTGCATATTTGATTTTCCTTGTGGCTAACAAACCACCAGGCTGTTTGGGGCTGGAGAGGTTTACCTGTGTCTGACTTGGATGTCTGGATTTTTCTCTGTTTGATTAGCAGGGTACTTTCTCTGTCAAATTGTTGTGTGGGTATCTTGCTGACAGGAAGGCACTCATCACAGCGGTGGGTGAGAGCTTTTAGTTGATTGTTTTGTGAGGACACAGTTTAGGCCCAACCCTTCCCACCCCTCACCCCACCCACCCTGGAAATAGCTCCTTTATACCGAGGTTCTGACATCATTTCCGAGTGCAAGGGCATTTCACTGTCATATCCTCTCTAGCACACTGCACTGATAATATAAGCATACACGTTGTATAATTTTATACATATATATATATTTCTATATAACAAATCACACACGCATGCGCGCACACACAAATACAATAAAAAAAAAAACTAGATAAACATGTGGGGAGTAGTGCAATGTAATGGCTGTGGGGCAGCAGTCTTCCGGGAGTCTTTCTGGAGGCTGAGATGCTGCCCTATTTGCAGACAACTATCTGCCCTGAGGACAAGTTGCCAGTCTTCAGGCCGCACTGGACAGTAGTAAGGAAACCTTCCCAGGCCACACTGGACAGTAGGAAGGAACCTCCCCATCCAGGGAGCAGCGCCACCACCACTACCTCAGAGGTTGCGAAGAAAGCACAGCAGTTGGACCACAGTGGGCTCAGGGAGGGTGAGGAGGGTGGAACAGAGGCACACCCAGTCAATTGTTCCACTCCACAATCCATACACCATTCTGGGGGAGCATAGCTCCCCTATGGATGCACCTGCAGAGAAGACTGATGATAACTGTCACAAGGGAGGCCCACAGGAAGGAGGCAGAGGACACCACAGGGAAAGGAAGCAGCTCCTGGTGGGGGGACTCAATTATTAGGGGTATAGAACTAGGAGCTGGGAAAAGGAGTAGGTGCCTGCCTGGTGCCATGGCTTGAGGGACCGGAAGCTTATCCTCAGGATCACGAGAACAGCTGCAAGGGATTCCGAGCTGGACGTAATTGTCCACCTAGGGACAAATGACTTGGCTCATTATGAGATTAGAGCAGTGCAGGAGGACATTGTAGAGTTGGGGAGGGGCCAAGACAAGTAGCACACACAGTATCCTTCTCAGAGGTGCTGCCTGTGCAAAAGCATGGGGAGGCGAGAGGTACTAGCACCATGCAGTTTAATGAATGGTTGAAAAAATGGTGCGGAGCACAGGGGTTTGGCTTCATTGGGGACTGGGGTTCCACCTGGAGGGACACCAGCCTATACTGGCAGGATGGTCTGCATCTATCCAGGAAGGGAACAAGTCTTTTGAGCAATCGGTTTAAATGCTTCATTGGCAAGCTTTTAAACTAGTCAAAGGGGGAGGCACTGACAAGCAGCAGGAAAATCCCAGCCTCTCCCTACAAAACAGGGTACTAAATGAGAAAAAGACTGAGGTAGAGCGGTCAGTGGGGATGCTGCAACAGAAGGTAAAGCCATCAAAAATGGAGAGCAATGAGTACTAATGCCCGTAGTCTGAGTAACAAGCTTCCTGAATTAGTGGCCTTGATGGAGGAGGAACATCTGGATATCGTGGCAGTCACAGAAACATGGTACACACAAAACCATGACTGGGACATAAACATACCAGGATACAGTGTCTACAGGAGGGACAGGGAGGGTAAAAGAGGAGGAGGAGTAGTTCTTTACATAAGGGAAGGAATAAAAGCAACAGAACAAAAGGGTAAACAGGGAGGAGAAGAAGCACTGTGGGTAAATTTGGAGACAGGCAATGGCACCACAATCCGCACAGGGGTTGTATACAGACCCCCTTCTCAGGGGGAGGAAATGGACAGGAAATGATAGAAAGTATACTTAGAATGGCAGAAAAAGGGGAGATATTGCTGATGGGTGATCTGAATATGCCAGATGTTAACTGGAGTGCAGCTGCAGCTGCCACTTCAAAGAGTGCAGTTATTCTAGATGCCCTACAGGGGGCATGCCTTAGACAATTAGTATTGGAACCCACTCGAGAGGGCGCAATATTAGACTTGATTCTCTCAAATGGAGATGGAGAGAGGATCACAGATGTAGAAGTGGGTAGCCATCTGGGAACTAGCGACCATCGAACAGTATGGTTCACAATAAACACAGCAATAGAGTCAAGCCATACAAAGCCAAAGGTACTGGACTTTAGGAGGGCTGACTTTGCCAAAATGGGTGAGTGCCTAAGGAATGCACTAGCAAATGGGCAGGAAGGAGGGTGGAAGAACAATGGGGAATAATAAAACTGCCATCACAGAAGTAACGTAGCCTTGTGTGAAGCAAATAAACAAAACAAGACAATGTAAGAAACCACTATGGTTCTCAAAGGAAGTGGCAGTGAAGGTTCAAGAGAAAAGAAAGCATTCAGGAAGTACAAGGAATCTAGAAGGAGCAGGACAGAGAACTGTATCAGTTAAAGCAAAAGGAGGCTGGGAAGGCAGTCAGAACAGCAAAGGCCCAAACCGAGGAAAGATAGCCAACTCAGTTAAGAAGGGGATAAAACCTTTATAGGTACATCAGGGAGCGAAGGAAGACCAAGGGAGGATAGTGAGGCTTAATAAAGGGGAGGAGGGTGGGCAGAGGGAGACTGTGAAAAGGCAGAGATACTAAACAAATATTTTTGCTCAGTATTTACAAATGAAGAGGGGGAGGTACATAAAACAAACAGTAGTAACACTCTGGATACAGAAGTTGATACCAGCCCATTTACAGAAGAAAGGGTTCTGAAAGAACTCTTAAAACTGAAGGTGGACAAAGCAATGGGGCCTGATGGGATTCATCCCAGAATTCTAAAAGAGCTAAGGGTAGAACTAGTGACACCACTGACTACCCTTTTAACAAATCATGGAAGGATGGGTGGTACCCGAGGACTGGAGGAGGGCAGATGCGATTCCTTCTCAAAAGTGGGAGCAAGGCAGAAGCAGGAAACTACAGACCTGTTAGTTTAACCTCAGTGATAGGGAAAATGATGGAATCACTTCTGAAGGAAAGAATTGTCGGTATCTAGAGGCCAGAGGCACAAGACCCAAGGCAGCATGGATTCACAGCAGGAAGGTCATGCCAGACAAATCTGATAGATTTCTTTGACTGGGCGACCAAGTAGTAGATCAGGAGGGCGTGTGGACATGGCCTACTAGACTTTAGCAAGGCATTTGACACAGTCCCACACAAAGATTAATACACAAGTTAGCCAGCCTGGGAGTGGGTCCCAAGATGACAGCCTGGGTAAAGAATTGGCTGGAGAATAGGACACAGAGAGTAATAGTAAATGGAGTCCACTCAGAAGAAAGGAGGGTTACTGGTAGGGTACCGCAGGGTTCAGTATTAGACCGGTCCTCTTCAATGTCTTTATAAGCGACTCTTGGAAGGACTGGAAGGAAAGTATGTCTCTTGCAGATGACACTAAGATCTGCAAAGAGTTGATGCACAGGGTGGGGTGGAAAGGATGAGAAGGGACTTGGCAAGGTTACAGGAATGGTCAAATGTATGGCAGCTTAGACTCAATGCTAAGTGCAGGTAATGCACCTGGGAAACAAAAACCCAGGGAAGAGTACACAATGGGGGTGAGATACTAACAACAAAAAAAATGGAAAGGGACCTGGGGTAGTCATATCAGATGACCTAAAGGTGGGCAAGCAATGTGAGAGGGCAGCAAGGAGGGCTGGGGGTTACTGGGATGTATGGGAGAGGCATCACCAGTAGAAAACAGGCGTTATTATGCCTCTGTACAGACAGCTGGTGAGACCCCATCTGGAGTACTGTGTGCAGTTCTGGAGACCCCATCTCCATAAAGACATAGACAGGATGGAAGCTGTCCAGAGGAGGGCAACTAAAATGGTGCAGGGTCTGCACAGAAGACATGAAGAGAGACTTAAGGAGCTTAATATTATAGCCTCGAGGGAAAGGAGGGAGGGGGGGACATGATAGAAACTTTCAAGTACCTCAAGGAATCAACAAAGTCCAAGAGGGTAGCATCTTTCAAAAAGTGTGCAAGAACAAGAGGGCACAATTTGAAGATGGGGCGCGGCTCAGAGGTAATTTAAGAAGTATTTTTTCAGAGGGCTGTGGATGCATGGAGCGGCCTTCCGGAGGAGGTTGTGGAGTCAAAATCAGTGGTGGAATTCAAGCATGCATGGGACAGTCATAAGGCAATTCTAGGGTGTGGGGGTAAGAAGAAGTAGGCTGCTGGTTAACTAGGATCTGCAGCTTATCCAGTAGGTAGGGAAATGGGCAGACTGGGTGGGCCAAGCGGTCCTTATCTGCCGTCAAATTCTATGTTTCTATTCACAGCTGTATCTGAACACCCATAATTTAATATCACTTTGAGGGACAAAGATGCACATAACACACTACTTCCTGGCCTAACAGGACACTGGAGGCATTAGGGATAACTCCAGGCCATAAAAACTATTGCTCTGACATGGTGAGAAGAAAATGAAATATGGCCTCACATAAACGAACTGAGGAGCAAAAATGAAGAGTCAGGTACAATCAATATCTGGGCTATAAAGGAGTGCATAAGTTCATTATTTCAGAACTTTTTTTTTTTTTTTATCTTAAACTGTCAGTCTCTCCCGCCATCCCCCTTCCTCCTAGCTCCCGTCCAGCCTCATAACCCACCTTCCCAGACTTTTGCCAGAACGTGGCTTACCCCCGGCCCCCAATGGCCATGCTCTGTCATTAGGGTCCTGGGAGGACTTCAGGACCCCAAAGCAACTTCAAGCCAGCTTTGTTCTGGAGGCACCACAGTTGGCAGTGTGGACCTGTAACGATAGCGGGTAATGATGTGTGTGTGTCTGGAGGTATTACTGCTTGTTGCTAACCTCCTAAGATGCAGGCACGTTAAGGGAATGCTGCACGCCATTCCCCGGCCTACGTTTTCCCTGACCACGGCACCCTCAGCTGCACTGCCACCTATGGTCACCAATCTGGCAATGCTGCAGTGAGGATGCTAACCTTCCCACCTCACAGGAGAAGAGTGGGATACTCAACTCTCCTTCCCGGATGGCCCCAGACAATCCAAGCTTGTTTCCACACCCAGGCTGCAGACTTCACAAATGTTAGTGATTCTACTGTGCAGATACATTCTGTTAACAAGAAGTACTGCTTGAAGACTAGAATGCTGGCCAGGAAACCAGGCACATCACCCTTGTCTTTTGTATTAATAAGAGATCTTAAAACTTACACATGGACAACTACCAGGAACAGGCAAGGTGGGACCTCCGTTAAAAAAATCTCATACAAAAGATTACCTCCACAACCAGGCAGCACTGCTGTATCAGCAAAGTGCAGTTATGCAAGAATTTACCATAAGAGTAGATCTTTGAGATGAGCTCCTGCAGTAGGCAACACCGTTAGGACTAAGCTGCCAGGCACCAGGACCATGACGGAAAATTTCTACCCAGCAGTCGAGGGCTAGGGTCAGTAGAGGCAGTAGAATCGATAAAGGCATTGGGTAAATTCCAAAGGGGACCAACTGTAAGGAACAAGATGAAGGAAATTAAGGTGGGTCATGACAGGAACAGTTAGGTGCAAGATAGTTGGGAGAGGGCAATGCTGTTGGAATAGAGGAAAGAGGAGTGCCGGATTTGGGGAGGTAAAGAGGTCCATATTTTAGGGAAATGGTGAGAGTACCCAGACTGGCCGGAGAGGGCGTAGCAGTGGGGGACAGTTAGCGTGCGAGTGTCGGTAGATCTGAAAGAGTGGGGAGGAGGAGGGGGTGTTATAAATGAGGGCAAGAGATAGGAAGGGAGTTCATCCAGCCAGTGTTTAGCAGTGAATTTAGCACAGTGTGGGAGGCGTCTATTTGTAAGGCAGGGGAAGGAAAGGGCTCGACAGAGGTCACAGTGGTGGGTGCAAGAAGGAGCATCAAGGGTAAAGCGAGAAAGGAGTTGAAGAGAGTGTCCAATCTGGTCAGGAGGACTTGGAAGCAGCACCATAGACTACACTGCAGGAGTCAAAATGGGGAGGATCATCTTCTGGACAAGCTCACGCCTAGCCGCCGGGAGGGATGCAACTGTGGCTCCTGAACAAGGCACACCGAGCTAGTACAATTTTTTTCTAGATGGCGGCCAATGTGTCCAGAGAAGCTGAGGTGTTGGTCTAACCAAACTGCGCAGATTCTGAAGGATGAGGTGTCCTCAAGCAAGTCCAGTCAAGAGTGTGCAAAGTGGGTGGAGGGAAGCATGCCTTTGTGCCAAAGGTCATGGAGACTTGTCTTGTTGGCGCCTGAGGAATAACTGAGGGTTTGCAAACCAGAGCGGGACCTTGTTGAAGTCGTGCTGCAAGCTGGATGTAACCCAGCTGGGCATGAGCCAAATACATACAGGACAATATCATCAGCGGCATACGCATGGTGGAGGAGAAGGAGCAGACAGATGACAGGTCGTAAGGAAGATGGAGAATAGAGGGACCAAGCATGGAGCCCTGAGGGACACCAGTGCAGACTGGGAGGGTAGCGAGATGGCATCTGCGATCTCAACTGACTGGGTTCTCACCTGTAAGGTAGGTCTTAAACCAGTTAGTGGGCAGAAGGGGTTAGACCAGCAGATGAGAGGGAACCAAGGAGAAGGGAGTGGGAAACAGTGTCAAAAGCCTTGGCAAGGTAGACAAATATGACTGAGGTGATTTGGCCATTGTTCATCTCGGAGAGGATGAAGTCAGTGAGCCAAAGTAGGGAGGTGGTGGTACAGTGTTTTTTACTGAAACCAGATTGGAACGGGGTGAAGGAAGAGGTATCGGATAGAAAGGAGGTGAGGTGAGAGAGGACCAAAATGTTCTTGTAGTTTGGCTAGAGTAGGGAGCAGCGAGATGGGGCGATAGTTGCCAGGAGATGAGCGGTCTCCACCTTAGGTAGGGGGAGGGACCACTGCATGCTTCCATGTGGTAGGGACATCGGCGGTGGAGGAGGAGAAATTTAAGATTAAGGAGAGGGAGTAGGCAATGGCCGGGGCTGAGAGAGAGAGAGAGAGAAAGAGGAGGAGTTTAGGGTCAAGGTCATCTGGGGAAGATCCTTTTGAGGGGTTGATGGCAAGGAGGGCAATTAGAGTATCGGTGGGGGAGACTGAAGAGAATGAGAAGGAGGGAAGTGGGGAAATAGGAAGTGGGAGCATTTTTTGGGGAGGGGGGATAGAGGGGCACCCGTGACATTTGAGGGGGAGGGACGGACTTCAGCAGTTTGATTGCACAGGAGGTATAATAGGAGTTAAATTCTGCAACTATGGCATGGGAGTCGACTACAAGACTGCCATTTACCTTTCGCACTGGTTGTGCAGGAGAGGTTCAAGTTAAAGGATTTGAAAGAGCGAAGTTGCAAGGTTTTATGCACAGATTTTGGTTGGTGGATTTTCCTGACAATCAATATTGGGTTGTGGTCACTGAGAGTGTCTGGGAGGATGTCAGAGCTAATTACTTTGTGATGGTGTTAAGAGCCCAGTCAATCAGGGGAGTGATTTTCGCTTATGGTTAGGGCGGGTGGGTTCAGAGATCAATAGAGAGGTTCAGGGCTCCAAGATCATTACATATTTTGCATGTCTTGGGAGACAGCCAGTTTAAGTTAAAGTCACCAAGATGTACAGTTCACCAGAGCAAAAAGAGCTGTGATGGAGGTCATGAGGTCAAGAGCAATAGAGGGCTGGACATTTGGGCAACAGTAAATGCCAGCTATAAAGATGGGGAGAGTAAAGAGCAGAGTTAAATGAATAGCCAGTGCATTGTGGGATGTTGGGCTAGTGGATGAATAAATAATAGAATACTGGAGGGAGGTAAGACAGCACATGGCAACACCACCACCTCTACCTCCTTGGTCTTGCCTCAGGAGGGAGTAGCCAGGAATGGAGACGAGAGATCCGGGATCATGCTCTTTAGCTAAGTTTCTGTGATGATCAGTATGTCAGGTTTTAGAATGGCCACCATGGTTTGTAGAAGGTCGATTTTTTGCAACTACATATATTTAGATGAAGGATCTTGAAACCCTTCGGGAGGACAGCGGTAGCAACAGAAGGGGCCGAGGTAGATAATGGAGCATTCAGGGCATGAGATGCAGATGGATCAGAGTTGCCCCTAACCCTGATTTGTTTGAGAGGGGTAAAGGCGTCCCAATTTGCAAGGAATATTTCTTTGAAGTAGGCCAGAGCCTTATCAACTGAGAGCGAATAAATTCGAAATAAAAAATGGTTAGGTATAATTACACCATTAGCATGCATTTCAGTTCTACCAAAAAGTAGCTATAGGTAGTGGTGTGGTGGGAAATTGCTAGGAAAAAAGTAGGCAGGTAGCAACTACAGGAAATAATATAGGTGATACTCTATCTGGGGAAGGGTGACGTAGCAACTCAGGAAAGACAACAGGGGAGGTA
Organism: Neoceratodus forsteri; assembly: GCA_016271365.2. Taxonomy (NCBI): domain Eukaryota; kingdom Metazoa; phylum Chordata; order Ceratodontiformes; family Ceratodontidae; genus Neoceratodus; species Neoceratodus forsteri. The sequence goes on along the minus strand of CM028132.1, from coordinate 589,179,416 downwards.
GCAAAGGGAGGAGCAAAGTAGCTAGGTGGTACAGAGAACTTTGCCTAGAAATAACTGTTAAAGAAGATACAGTCAAATTTGCATAAACATATGTTGTGCATAGTGTTTTGATTTGTGTGTGTAGTCCTGGTGTGTCGTCCTCTTTGTTTGCTATTACAAGTTTTTTTCTAAAATAGCCTTCTAGTTATATGGTAGTTTTATGGCCCCTGGGATCTCCATCTTAGCAAGGAGTATTGCTCTTCTTTTTCCTACAGTGCTTCCTGTCCCATGTGACAGTGATGCATCCGGGACCACTGATTCAGCAAGCACTAAAGAATGGAGCCTGATGTTCTGGTCTCCACTAAATAGCTCTAGTTCAAGCTCTAGGTCAATATTTTTGTTTTCTGTGTGGGTCGGGTCTAGCCAGCACAAGTAAATGTTTTGCTTTTAAAACTGTATATTTCGTCAAACTACACACAGCCATAAAAGCACACAAATCACCCCAGATCATCAATGCTATAATTAGTAGACTCTAGCAGTTTTCTTACAGAATAACCCATTCAATTAGCCCTCAGGTATTTGCTATACTGTAAATAAATGCCATTAGTGCTCACTGGATAAGGAAAGTTGTTTACATCACAGCTCAGCTGTGTGTAAATTGACTTCTAAACCAATGCTTCAGCTGAATACATGGTCACATATACAGCCCTGTCACATGGGACAGAAGGCATTGTAGGAACAAGAAGAGCAACAACCAATGCTAAGATGGAGATCCTCAGGAGCCATAAAACTAGCAGGCTAATTTAGAAAAAACTAATAGCAGATAAAGGGAAGAGGCACATTAGGCGACACACACAAAGTCAAAACACTCTGCACAACATATGTTTTTGCAAATTCTTACTGTACTACCCTTCAAGAGGAAAACAACACCCTATCTAGGATAGGTGCTAAAGTAAGCCCCGATAGAGGGGGATAGTTGGGAAAGGGGCAAGTAAAGAGAATGGACAACAGGGCAAGTAACATTAGGAAGCAGAAGGAAATTATTCAGATCGGTAGTTATGGGAGTGGTGCAATGCAATGGTTGTGGAGCTGCAGTATTCCAGGAGACATTCTGGAGACTGTGGTGCTGCCCCATCTGCACGCACCTCTCTAGGTTGGGGGCATAGCTGGCTAGGATCTAAGGACCTCTTGCCTCACCCAGGGGCCAATGAGTCTGCTGCTGTTGTCCCAGAGGTCGCTTAGGCAGAAAAGGGCCAGATGGAACTTGGTGGGCTTCGGAAGGTGGAGGTGACAGGGCAGACTGTAGCGCATGTTACCAGACCCCTAACTAAATAGGAAGGCCTCTTATTCTGGGTAACCCGCCTGGCCACGAAGTGTAGGTATATCTCCATGCTATACAAGTTGCTGTTGGAAGCAGGGGTACACTCTCCTAAAGAGACAGAGGAAGAAATGTGAGAGAGAGTGAGGACAGCAAATCCAACAAGCCTGGGAAAAGTTGCTGAAACATGGCTGGAAGGTGACAGCCTCTCTCTGACCTTACAGGAGCAATGCTGGAAGGTAATACAACACTTTCACATGCCTACTGTAACTGCCCATTTGGGGTGCAGCACAGACAGATGCTGGCAGGAGTGCACTGATAGAGGAAATCAGTATCATATATTTTGGGACTGCCCCAAAGTCAGAATATATTGGCACCAGATCAAAATGGAATGGGCACTAATTTGGGGTCAGGGCATTGCACTGTTCCCAGCACTGTTCCCTGAGAGTTCCCCCACAGAACATCACGGACAGAGGACGATGAAGTTTTCTACATGATGTGTCTTGTGGCCATGAAATGCATCACTGCACACTGGCTGCCCCCATTACCCTCTATGACAGAGTGGAGGAACAGGATGGAAACAGTAGTAGGCATGTCACCTTCCAGCCATGTTTCAGCAACTTTTCCCAGAGGTAACAAGCCTTTGTATAGGCAAATATAAACAAAAGCGAAATGATGCAAGAAACCACTATGGTTCTCAAAGGTGGTAGCGATGAAGGTTCAAGAAAAAGAAAGCGATTCAGGAAGTACAAGGAATCACAGAAGGAGCAGGACAGAGAACTGTATCAAGTTAAAGCAAAAGGAAGCTGGAAGGCAGTGAGCAGCAAAGGCCCAAACCGAGAAAGACAGCCAACTCAGTTAAGAAGGGGGATAAACCTTTTATAGGTACATCAGGAGCAAAGGAAGACCAAGGAGGGATAGTAAGTTTAATAAAGGGAGGAGGGTGGGCAGAGGGTGACTGTGAAAGGCAGAGATACTAAACAAATATTTTGCTCAGTATTTACAAAGGAAGAGGGAGGTACCTAAAACAAACAGTAGAAACACTATGGATACAGAAGTTGATACCGCCCATTTACAGAAGAAAGGTTCTGAAAAACTCCTAAAACTGAAGGTGGACAAAGCAATGGGGCCTGATGAGTCTATCCCAGAATTGTAAAAGAACTAAGAGGTAGAACTAGTGACACCACTGACTACCCTCTTTAACAAATCATGGGAGGATGGGGTGGTACCCGAGGACTGGAGGAGGGCAGATGTGATTCCCTTCACAAAAGTGGAGAAGGCAGAAGCAGGAAACTACAGACCTGTTAGTTTAACCTCAGTGGTAGGAAAATAATGGAATACTTCTGAAGGAAAGAATGAGTATCTAGAGGCCAGAGGGGCACAGGACCCAAGGCAGCATGGATTCACAGCGGGAAGGTCATGCCAGACAAATCTGATAGATTTCTTTGACTGGGTGACCAAAGTAGTAGATCAGGAGGGCTGTGGATAGGCCTACCTAGACTTTAGCAAGGCATTTGACACAGTCCCACACAGAAAGATTAACATACAAGCAGCCAGTCTGGGAGTGGGTTCTCAAGATGACAGCCTGGGTAAAGAATTGGCTGGAGAATAGGACACAGAGAAATAGTAAATGGAGTCCACTCTGAAGAAGAAGGGGTTACTAGTGGGGTACCTCAGGGTTCAGTATTAGGATCGGTCCCTTCCAATGTCTTTATAGCTTACATTGCAGAGGGACTGGAAGGAAAAGTATGTCTCTTTGCAGATGACACAAAGATCTGCAACAGAGTTGATGCACAAGGTGGGTGGAAAGGATGAGAAGGGACTTGGCAAGGTTAGAGGAATGGTCAAATGTATGGCAGCTTAGATTCAATGCTAAGAAGTGCAAGGTAATGCACCTGGGAAACAAAAACCCAAGGGAAGAGTACACAATGGGGGGGTGAGATACTAACAACAACAAAAATGGAAAGGGACCTGGGGGTAGTCATATCAGATGACCTAAAGGTGGGCAAGCCATGTGAGGAGGATAGCAAGGAAGGCTGGGGGATACTGGGATACATAGGAGAGGCATCACCATTAGAAAACGGAAGTTATTATCCCTCTGTACATACAGCTGGTGAGACCCCATCTGGAGTACTGCGTTCAGTTCTGGAACCCAACCTGCAAAGACATGAGACAGGATGGAAGCTATCCAGAGGAGGGCACTAAATGGTGCAGGGTCTGCACCACAAGACATATGAAGAGAGACTTAAGGAGCTTAATATGTATAGCCTCGAGGAAAGGAGGAAGAGGGTGGACATGATAGAAACTTTCAAGTACCTCAAGGAATCAACAAAGTCCAAGAGGGTAGCATCTTCAAAAAGAGAGGTGCAAGAAACAAAGGGACAATTTGAAGATGGAGGGGGGCTGCCTAGGTAATTTGAGGAAGTATTTTTTCACAGAGAGGTTGTGGATGCATGGAACGGCCTTCCGGAGGAGGTTGTGGAGTCAAAAACAGTGGTGGAATTCAAGCATGCATGGGACAGTCATAAGGCAATTCTAGGGGTGGGGGTAGGAAGAAGTAGGCTGCTGGTTAACTAGGATCTGCAACTTATCCATTAGGTAGGGAAATGGGCAGACTGGGTGGGCCAAGCGGTCCTTATCTGCCGTCAAAGTCTATGTTTCTATGTAACGGGTAACAACAACCCTCTGGCTTGCTCAAGTGAAATTCCTAGGTAAGTGGAGCGTCTGGCATGAATAGGGACAAGTAAGGGTGAGTGAAGAACACTGAAAGAAAGACAGACAGAAATAGAAAAACATTGTAAACTTACTACAAAGGCACAGTCAGAGTCCATACACCATAGGTAAACCAGAACAGATTTCAAACCAATAAACAACACAAAGTTCTCAGTTTATAACCAAAGTTTTATTTCACTTCGATCCATGGTTAACACCTAGTGGAGAAGCACTGCAATGTGAATGTAACAACTGATATGAAATGCTATACCACTGGTTAAGATGCTTGCTTTAGACTGAATTGTACTGCTAACAAAGTATGGCATGCTCATAAAGCATTGTATTGTGCTGATATAAGTAATGTGGTTCAGTGCCCAATATATGCAAATGCTATGCATTAATCACGTGAATGTATTTCTGCTATATCTCTGTATCGATACCTTTTCTGGTAAAATGAACTTGAAGTAAAAAAACCAAAAACATATATGTTACTTTGTGGAGCATTTAAACGAGCCGAGAGGGAAGCAGTGATGCAAAGGAGCATAAACTGCCCCCCACCCACCAAGATTGAAGCAACAGGAAGAGAGGTCCAAAAGGAGAAACTCTCCTGAGTGCAAGTTAAAGAGACAGCATAGTAAGGGAATGACGGACAAAACTGAAGATGCAAAATGGAGGTGTTGAACAGGCAAGACAAGAAGGGGGTTGCGAGGGGGGGGAATGAGGGACGTTTCAAGTGGCGGCAAACCCCTTGTTGCAGGCAGAGTGGAAACAGGGTGTAGAAAGCCATGTGTGCCAACGCAAGGAGTCTTGAAACTAAGATTCCAGACCTGAAGTCCATCATGCTGGAGGCAGACCTGGATCTTGTGGCCATTACTGAGTCATGGTGTACAGGGAGCCACAACTGGGACATGGCCATTCCAGGCTACACTCAGTTCAGAAGGGACAGAGTGGGAAGGAAGGGAGGAGAGACTGTCCTGTATGAGACAGAGGGTATCAAACAAACTGAAATGCAATGTAACCTAGGGGTCAAGGATGAGTCGGAGGTGCTGCGAGTCACCGTGGAGACAGCAGATGGAGTCACTGTTCACACTGGGGTGACATGCAGTCCTCCAGCACAGGGTGAAGAATTGGATAATGCACTGGAGGAACCATCAGCACATTGGCAAAAAAAGGAGGTGTACTGCTAGTTGGGACTTCAGTTTGCCAGATGTAGATCAAAGCCTGCCAGCCGCAGCCTCAGCCAGAAGCAGGGCCATCCTAGACTCCTGCAGGGGCATTTCTTAAGCTACTAGTCAAGCAGCCCACTAAAGACTGGTCAATACTGGATCTGATGCTCACAAACAGGGACAATATTACAGACATCGAGAGGTGGGATGCCACCTGGGACCAGTGATCACCTAAGGATAGCGGCAGAGACAAACCACACAAGAACAAGGGTCCTGGACTTCCAGGAAGGCTGATTAAAAGAAAAAAAAAATCAGAGGGTTGAGACATCTAGCCTTACCTCGCGTCATGCTGGCAACCTGGGTTAGAGAATGACCTTGCGTCGTTGGGGAGCCAGCGGGGGAGCAGGAATGAGCAGCCTTCAGCAGATCTCTCTCCTGGGTGGCCGCTGTCCCTCCCATAGTCCCGCCACCACGGGTGGAGGTCTGGTGGTGGTGTAGGCAGGAAAGGTGGGCCACCAGTGGAGGGTGGGCGCCTGCAGTGCCTAGGTGTGCATGGCCCACATCCACATTGCGCGCCACCGCCCAGCCACAAGGGCAGGGACGGGCGAAACGGAAAACCTTCAAAATGCAAATTAAAAAAAAAAAAAAAAGAAATGAGTGAATGCTTCAGAGACAACCTAGCAGAGGGGGACTGCCAGCTGGGCTGGGCGTGGTGGAGGAACAGTGGGGCAAGCTAATAGAAGGCACAGTGAAGGCAAGAAACCTGTGCATGAAAGATGTGAGGAAAAACAGACCACTATGGTTCCTGAGGGAAGTGACTGCAAAGGTAAATGCAAAAAGAGTGCCATTCAGGAAGTACAAGGAGACCAAGAGGGAAAAGAATAGGGAGGTGTATTAGGAAAAGCAAAGGGAAGCAGGGAAGGCAGTGAGGGTGCAAAGGTGCAGAGGGAAGGGTAGCCAAAGGGGCAGTTGAAAGAGACAAGACCTTCTTCGGATACATAAGTGAAGAGGAAGACAAGGGGAGGTACTGTGAGGATTAAGGAGGATCAGGAAAAAGCAGATATCCTAAACAGAAACTTTTCAGTCTTCCTAGTGGAGGGAGAGGGTGACGAACCACACAGAAGCAGTGGGAACACTAGGGGGAGAGTACATGGACACAGACCATTCACAGAAGAAAGTGCTGAAAGGACTTGCAAATCTTTTTTTTTTTTTTTTGTGGTCCACCGATGAGCCCCACTGGCCACGCCAGCTCTGCCCCCGACACACGCCTCCTGAGACTTCTCAGCTCTCCGACCTCACCCCCCCCCGCCTAGGACTTGCAATCTGAAAGTGGATAAGGCTACAGGGTACATCCAGTGGTGCTGAGGGAGGTACTGGCTACACCTCTCACAGCCCTATTTAACGGTTTTATGTGATAATGGTGACTCCTAATGAGAGACGACCACAACCGGGCAGCAAAAGTTTTGTCATATTACACCGGTTTTGCGTGAATTGCACTGGCTGCCAGTCAGGTGGAGAGTCCTCTTTAAGTGGGTCTTCTCACCTATAAGGCCCTACACGGGCAGGGCCCTGGTTACCTGTTAGACCTTCTGTCACCTACCTTCTCCTCGCGCCCTCTTCGTTCCTCCAGTGAATGCTTCCTGACCATTTCCAGAACTAGGCTAAAATCTGCAGGCTACAGAGCATTTAGCGCCACGGCCCCTGTTCTGTGGAACCTCACCAACTATGGTCAGAGAAGCTCATTAGTGGATGTTTTTAAGGCCCAGCTAAGCCCTTTTTCTTTTCTAAGGCATTTAATGTTTAGATGAATATTTATAGTTAAGGCTTGGTTTTTGTAAGATTTGTATTTATTATGTGTAATTTATATACTTATTATGTTTAAAATGCTTTGTACTGGGCGCCTAGAGCTCTGGGATTGGGCGCCTTTTAAATAAACTTTGCCTTGCCACAAAAAGTAGACAAGAACTGCCTGACAAAGGGCAGACAGTAGAGCAACTGTCGCAAATAACGATGGTCGCCAATGCATCTAAAAAAAAAAAAAAAAAGATATATATTTTATCCAGGGCTAAGCCCCCGCAACTCCCAAAATAAAGACAATCCATGGGAGGGGCACAGACTTAGAGGAAAACAAAGATTTAAAAACTAAAATATTTCCTTTTCGGCCACTAGACTAGAACCGTGTCACACAGCTTCAGGGGCAGCAGCATATAACACCATGGTACATGGCCAGCTCAAGAGTGCTAGCCCAATCATCATGCTATATCCTGCTCTAGCGAGTGTAGCTCCCTGCTCCCTCCCTTAAGAAGGGGGATAAAACCTTTTATAGGTACATTAGGGAGCAAAGAAAGACTAAGGCAGGGATACTGAAGCTGAATAAAGAAGAAAGTGGTTGGGCAGAGAGCGACAGTGAAAAAAGCAGGGATACTGAACGAATATTTCTGTTCGGTATACACAACTGAAAAGCAGGGGAAGGTACCTAATACAGTCAATAGAAGCACTCTGGATAGGGGGGGTTGATATTAGTCCTTTCACAGAAGAAAGGGTTCTGAAAGAACTCTTAAAACTGAAGGTGGATAAAGCAATGGGGCCTGATGGGATTCACCCCAGAATTCTAAAAAACTAAGGGAAGAACTAGTAACACCACTGACTACCCTTTTTAATAAATCATGGGAGGATGGTGTGGTACCTGAGGACTGGAGGAGGGCAGATGTGATTCCCTTTCACAAAAGTGGGAGCAAGACAGAGGCAGGAAACTACAGACCTGTCGGTTTGACCTCAGTGGTAGGGAAAATGATGGAATCACTGCTGAAGGAAAGAACTGTTGAGTACCTAGGGGCCAATGGGGCACAGGACCCAAGGCAGCATGGATTCACAGCAGAAAGGTCATGCCAGACAAATCTAATTGATTTCTTTGACTGGATGACCAAAGTAGTAGACCAGGGAGGGGCTGTGGACATGGCCTACCTAGACTTTAACAAGGCATTTGACACAGTCCGCACAAAAGATTAATAAACAAATTAGCCAGCCTGGGAGTGGGTCCCAGGGTGGTAGCCTGGGTAAAACACTGGTTGGACAACAGGACACAGTGGTAATAGTAAATGGAGTCCACAGTGAAGAAAGGAAGGTTACTGGTGGGGTACCGCAGGGTTCAGTACTGGGGACGGTCCTTTTTAATGTCTTTATAAGTGACATTACAGAGGAACTAGAAGGGAAAGTATGTCTCTTTGCAGATGACACAAAAATCTGCAACAGGGTTGATACGCAAGGTGGGGTGGAAAGGATGAAAAGGGATTTGGCAAGGTTGGAGGAATGGTCAAATGTATGGCAGCTTAGATTCAACGCAAAGAAGTGCAAAGTAATGCACCTGGCGAACAAAAACCCAGGAAAAGACTAAACAATGGGGAGTGAGATACTGACAACAACAAAAATGGAAAGGGACCTGGGGGTAGTCATATCAGACGACCTAAAGGTGGGCCAGCAATGTGAGAAGGCAGTAAGAAGGGCTTGGGGGATACTGGGATGCATAGGGAGAGGCATCACCAGTAAAAAACAGGAAGTTGTTGGCCCTCTGTACAGACAGTTGGTAAGACCACATCCGGAGTACTATGTACAGTTCTGGAGACCCCATCTCCGCAAAGACAGACAGGGTGGAGCCTGTCCAGAGGAGGGCAACCAAAATGGTGCAGGGTCTGCACCAGAAGACATATGAAGAAAGACTAAAGGAGCTTAATATGTATAGCCTCGAGGAGAGGGAGAGGGGGGACATGATAGAAACTTTCAAATACCTCAAGGGAATCAATAAAGTCTAAGAGGGTTACATCTTTCAGAAAAGAGATGTGCAGGAACAAGGGGCATAATCTGAAGATAGAGGGTGGCTCAGAGATAATGTGAGAAAGTAGTTCTTCACAGCGAGGGTTGTAGATGCATGGAACAGCCTTCCTGAGGAGGCTGTAGAGTCAAACACAGTGGGGGAATTCAAGAATGCATGGGACAGACATAAGGCAGGTCTTGTGGGGGCTAGGAGGAAGTAGGCTGTTGGTTAACTAGGATCTGCAGCTTATCCGTTAGGTAGGGAAATGGGCAGACTAGGTGGGCCATGCAGTCCTTATCTGCTGTCAAATTATGTTTCTACAGGATATAGCGACTTTTTCACCACTGGCCTCTACTTCCAAGTGCTTTTACTGAGTCAGCCATATTGAGTCGTTAAATAATAGGCGCCCATATAGAGTGTTAACTTTATGGTTCTGCCATTCCAGTCTGTGGGTGGTACCCAGTGTGTCCCAGCCCTGATATTCCAGACCAGATTCATCCACAACAGTTTCTTCAGGAGATTCCTTAATGTTCCTTGCATCCCAACGATGCAGGTGTGATCCGAAAGGCTGGTAACTTTCTTCAGTTCTTCTGTCTTCTTCCTTGAGGGGTGATCTGTTCTAGTGGCCCACGTACGACCTTCTGCCGATGGTCCTCACTGCCTCAGTTGTATGCAGTTCTTCAGCCCAGGAGGGACAACGAGTACCAGTGGTCTACGACAGGCCCGAAGCCAATGACAAGTATCCTTGAAATTTTCTTTTTTCCCCTCCTCTTCAGCTTGTGTCCCATCTGGAAGGGAAACTGTCCTGGAAATCCAAAGGGGCTCTCGATCCAGTTTCCCTCCCTTTAAAGTACACACACAGTGGTGGCTGGACTACTGATGAACTGTAAAGCTTATGTCAGGTCTCATTTAATGTATTACAAACCCATTTAGAGTGTCAGTAATGATTTTAGTGATGTTACAAATATTTTACAGTTGAGATGCTTAGTATAGATGATGTTGTTACTTTAGAAAGGCACGGGGTCAACTTAATCGCGTTGCATGATTTCTCCATTTCTTTTGTTCTGTGGAGGGCTCTGCCCCCACCCCGTCACAGGGGGCTGCGCTCCCCAGACTCCCCCACCTAAGGTTTCTAACTCGGTGGGGGGTCCAACTCCGACAGCGCACAGGTCCGGAGTGCACCATAATGCCGTACGCTATTAAGTGTACAACATTATGACCCGGTACGATTTAGAAATGTTTAATACAAACTTTGGTTGCATTTGAGTCACCTTCACACCTCTCTCTTGCAGGTCTTGGTCAGTGGCAACTGGCCTGGTTCCCTTCCCCTAAATTCCCCGACACCCACTTGCTGGGTCTCACCTAAAAATCCACCGCCAGGTGGTTGGTATAGTTGAATTTCACTTTCCCTCCAAGATGCAGCCTGCTGAATCTGCGCTCTGACCTGATGTATTAAGAGTTCAGTCAGCACCAGTGGCCTCCCTTGCCCACTTCATATGTTAAAAGTTTTTATAAGTTCGGTCTTTTGCTTGCTGAAACCGTTCTCCTGGGGATAAATACAATCACAGAGGACTCCCAGCCTTTATGGAATCTATGTCTGGATGGTAACTGGTATACACGTAACAAAATTGCTCCTTCACAGACAACAGTCTCCGATATTCCTCTGTACCTTCCACAAGGCCCTGGATCTGGTTAGCCCCAGGCTTACTGGGAGCACAGGTATCGGCAGCTGGGCAGAGGGTTATCCATTGGTTCTCTAAGCAATATACCACAACAGCGTGTGGGTATATGGAGTGGATTACCATGCACAGTGTGGTTCAGTCATGAGGTCGCAGGCCAAGTGACAACCACCAGAAGCGGTAACCACCCATATACCCACACCCTGCTGTTATACTAATGTCCCTTTCTGTTTTTGAAAAGAAAATGAAAATACAGGTATTTTTTTCAATTTTAAATCTTTTTTGTTTATTGTTGTCGTGCAAAATAGCTCTCTGTTGATAGGCAAAATATCCTCTACAGGCTTGCACGGCTCTGTTTTAGCATTTACTGTTCTACTGGAGGACAGGCCTGGTACCTAGGACCCCAAGTACTGGCTATTTTCAGTCCCCATCCTGGTTACCAGGACAAAGCCTGTATGATGGGCTGCTGAGGTTCTTGTTTCTGTGTTCCCTTGGCTTGTAAGCTCCTACTCATACTCATACTCCGTTTAAGTTTTTTGGCAGTAGGTTCAGTAGCTGGTTACTTGTTATTCTGTACTTATATTCCGCATTATGTCTCTCTGCTTGCATCTCTATTGCACTGTTTGTTTAAATGTTCCCCGAGTTGTTCTTACTGTGTACACTCCTTCCCATGAAGCGTGATCTGCAGCAAGGGGACAATTCCTCTTCTGTTGTACTGTATATGCCATGTCCTTGACGTGGAACCTTTGCAAAAGAGCTTATGCACAAAGATTCTTTCTGAACAATGAAATAAATAAGAATATAGTAACTTGAAAGGCAAGATTAAGTGAGCCCTATGCTGTAACAGGATAGGTGGCACTGAATCTGGAGATTTTTATTTTTTTTAGTTTAGTGAAGGGCTGCAGTGGGTAAACATCAGTACGCAACAAGTGCTGACAGGTGAGGATTTGTTATTTTTGTTCTCGATGTGATATTTTGGGCTGCAGTGTGTAGTGAGGAGTGATAGTTTAGCGCACGGTGGGCTACGTCTGAACAGACTACTGGTTGCTGTTTTAACAGTCTGTGTCCTGGTGCCTTCACTGTTGAAACGCTATTTTTTTAATCATTATGATTTGAAGGTTTTTTTTTTTTTTAAATTGGGGACATCAATAGATTTATTTACTCTGCAGAGTGTTCAGTGACTTTCGCGAGCCGTGATGATTTGGGGAACATATGAAGAAGCAGAACCAAAAGTGAAAAAGGTGAGTCGTGAGGAAGTGGTTACAGGGGAAAGTACTTAAGGGGGGGGGGGAGAGACTGTTTTGGGTCCTTGTATGGCTTTTGGCAGCGTTTCAGTTCCTTTTGGTAGGATGTAGAGAGCGCGATGTTCGACAGGTTTAGAGCGGGAAGGGCCGATGGTGGCTGGCACCTTTTCCAGTGGGTACACTGGAGGATTTATCATGCTGAAAAGGGGCCAGCCAACCAATCAGATTTCAGGGATTGGGCATTTGGATTTACCACTTAATTAACCACTGTCTACTATATTCATCATTTGTTGACCGTCTTACAGACTGCAGTACAGTGTCCACCTCAGTGGGTGCATAACCTGGTTTTAGCAGTTTCTTCCTCTCAAGTCAACATGGATGACTGAGCCTAGCAGCAATGTATGCTGTACAACTAGGCTACAAGGGCTGCTACACTCCTACATTTTTTCTATTTTAGTTGGGACTTTGTTTACTACTTACTGTAGTCCAGTTTCTATCTTTCTTGTATTGGCTATTGGGATATAGTGTTTCACTAAACTGGATCACTGTAGGTTTTGTTGTTCTGGTGTGGGTCGCACTAGCACTTCTTTGCCCTTTCAGGCCTTCTCATATGATGTGTGAGAGAAAGATCGGAGACCATTTTTTTGTCATCAGGAATATTTTACTGATATCAAGATTACACAATGTAATACATGGTTGGGCCTTCCCCGTTGAAATAGCCATCATTTATTTAAGCAATTTATCCCTCCAGGGTGTGGGTACACTGAGGATGACACTGCTGGTGTGATGGTCACAGGCGCAGCCAGTGACCCAACTACTACCAGTCAGGTTATTCAATGTACCCACACTTGAGGGATAAATTTATATTATAAATGGCAAATGTTGTTTCTTTAATGTTTTTTAACTATTTTCTAACTCACTGAGGTCCCTACACTTGAAAAGAGGATGTCATTTTGTAAACAATTTACCCATGGTGTTTTAGCGAAGCGGTGACAGGACAAATCGCGGCAGTTCGTTTGAAGTGAAAGTGACGGGATTAGCACTATATAAGGTTGGCTGGCACTTTTCCAGTGGGTACACTGAGGATTTATCACGGTGGCAACTGTGCCAGCCAACCAATCAGGATGCAGTATTTGGGACATTGGATTTACCACATTGTATAATTCCCCTATATGATGGTAGCCAAGTAGGGTATTATGACCCTAACTAGCTGCCTATATGGAAACAACAAAAGTGTCCAACCTTATGTATTATATAAAAAGCAATGGCAAACTGTGGTACATGAGGAAATACCATCTCAGGGTTGAAAACGCTCATAAAGGCCACTAACCTTTTGGGTTTGTGGCTTTATGGCTCGTTCAACCCCTCAATGGCATTATTTCCTCATAAAGCACACTTTGCCATTATTTATTCTCTGTACGACAGGAGGCCCATCAGTGCCCGACCATTACCCCAGCAGAAAAGTAAGAGCTACTCAAAACGATGGGGTCAGTTTGGAGCTAACTTGGGTAGACGGATGTGGATCTCTTTGCTCTGTTACAGTGTTGCACTTTCTGCTATCTTTTTATCTTGAAGCATCTTGACTTTTGAAAAAGTTTACCAACCTTTTTTATCCAAATACACTCATTTTGTATTTCTTCCTCTCAGTAACTAGGCCTTCAAATTCCAGGAGTTACCGTGAGGCAGAGCGTGGACCCTGCAGAGAAGGTCCCATTGTACTGGCAGGCAGAATAGTGCCTGTACCAGCATACTGACAGTGGCTTCCTGATTTGGTTAGCCGTCTTTTATACTTTTGTTTCCTTTTATACCACACTTACCCATTATTTATTCTACTTTGTGCATACCCCTCTAATGCAGTGTAAATCACCTTGAAGGAACAGGACTGAATGGTGCCAAAAAGACTCAAAAACAATCTGCAAAGACTGAAAACAACAGGCGGCTGGCATGTGTTTAGTCTTAGTCCGCTGCATGAGCTTTTCTGATAGTGAATCTAAGGGGCCAGCAACGGGGGAGGGGAGAGAGACAGTGGCGTATGTAGCCCACAGAATGTGTACACTAGAGACCTGCTATGTCAGCATTCCAGGCGAGGGAAGCAACAGGGCAAAACAACATCCCCTACATCACTGATCGGCTCTCCTCAACACTAAATTCAGAGGGGTTTCTGGAGTCCCAGAGGTGGTTAAGGGCCAAGCTGGAATATGATGCATAATTTAAAAAAAATCTGAGCCACCCGGATCATACACGTGTAAATCCAAGCACTTTTTACAACCAAGGGAATGCAACTAACAGCAGGTTCTATTAGCACCTCTGCCAATCCAAGTACGCTGCCCACTGGAAATTTAGCAAAGAAAACGAAGTTGGATCGTACCCACCATAGACGATCTGCATGTTGGCGTCGCGGCCCACCCCTTCGTTCACCTCCTTCTGGGAAATGTGGGTTTTCAGCTGCATGGGGCTATTCGACCCCCACGAGTTTTTTCCTTTTGGCATCTTCACTTTCGTGGGGGAAATTGCACAAAGCACCTCAGTACATCCTGCTTGCAGTTACGAAACTTGGAAAATGTTAAAACGTGTTTTCAAACCAAAAAATGGACTACTGCTTTATCTTCTGTATACGATGACCAACAAGCGCTATAAACCCTCCCCACGCACACAAAGCTGGCCTAAACAAATCATTTTTTGCTGCCTGACCCACAAAACAGGAAGCAAACAAAAGCATGCGCAGTTTACCCTTAGATTAAGCGCTAACTAGTGTCCTTCTACGCGAATCCAGGAGAGGGCGCCATGCTGCTGTCTCATAACCCAGCGTTCCTTGTGCTCTAGTAGATCCAGAAGCAAATGATTTGATACCTTTTAATGGACCAACATAGATGTAACAAGAACAAAGTGCTCTAGCTTTCGGACCAACCAGTCCTTCTTCAGAAGCTCATGGCAGTTGTTTGGAAATACAATACTTATAACAGCTCTATTCGTAATCCAACGTCCCGCCTGCAGATGGCGACAGGGCAAAACTGGAACAGCAGGGCTAACATTGTTGGATAAAGATAAGGCTGCGTTCACCGGCTAGCTAGCAGAGCCGGTTTTAAGCAACAGCAAACCTTGCTTCGAGCACCCCACGCCCCCCGAGAGTTTACCATACCCCTTTTTGATCTAGTGTCTTCTCAAACAGCAACAAACTGCTGTGCAGCATAATGTCGTGAAATGCCGTACTAAGCTATGATCCAGTCAATGAGAGGTAAATGGGCAGCAATGGACGGGAAGAACAGCCCCAGAGACTGACACCACTAGCTTCCTAACAAATTTAAATATACCACAAGTTGTACTGAGAAGTAAAAATGCTTGTACTCCCAGCCAAATCCGTCCTCCTCCTCTTTGTACTCTCTCTCCTCTTCCCTAACAAACTACCTAGTGACAAACTGCAACTGTACTAACCTCTGAGGCCGGCCACATTTCTGGTTTTATTCCGCCTCAGTAGTAGCCGCCCTGAAGTCCCACCCTACTCCGATTTAGCACTCTCCACTCCTCTACTTCCCACCCCTCCTCACCTATTCCTTTCTATCCCCAAAACTCTGTAACTATGTTGTAATTTTGTAAACAGTACAATCTTCTAAATGTATACTTATATGGATATCAGTATAGGTGCATGTATTAGATGTAATGTATATTACAGCTATTATATATAGTTGTTTACTTAGCTGCTACTGTATGTATTTTGTTGCAATATTTGTCTGTTGTCCTAAATCCCTTCCCCAAGATGTACAGTAAGGCGAGCTTCTGCTCAGTGTAACTTTTCTGGTGAAACTCTTCAATAAATAAATAGTATAGGCTACAGTCAAACAAGGCTGGGCTGGGCTGGGCTGGAGGCTGGGCTGGGGGCGAAACCCTTAGGCGGTGTCATGCTGGATCGGTTCGGGACGGGAATGGTTCGAGAATAAAATATCATCTTGATATTCATTTCACGGACTGTACTAATGTTGCTGGATCGGTTGCGGACATGCTTACTGTTGCTCAGTAGCTTAGTTAAGCACACTCGTCTGAATAAAGCGGTTGCAACGACAAGCTCGTACCACGGGCAATAAGTAAGCATTAATCCACCGCCAGAGGGCTCTGCGGTGGATTAATGCCTGCTGAGGTTGGTGCCGGGCGCGGCCCGGTCTTCCGCCCAGCGAGCGATAATCAGCGAGACTGACCAGGCTGGTGATTAATCGATTGTAACATAGGCTAGTTGCGGACGGCAGGCTATGTTGCAACATCACCTCGGCGGGCAGCATCGGCGCTGTTTGTCTAGGATTCCGAGTGCTGTACAACTGCAGCGGAGTACGGCGGCCACAGCTGCCTGAAACCGGCGAGGTAGTAAGCCACAGGTAGCGCCCGCTCGGTCAGTCTCAACCATGGCCATGGGTACCAGGGTAGCAACCCGCTCCGTCTACGAAGCCCCGCTGTCTGTGTACAGATTGCAGTACTGTGGGAAAGGCAGGGACCGGTTGCCAACTGCCCATCCAGAACACAATATCTTCTGCCACAATTTGGTTCAAAGGGCCGTCGCACTGGCTGTACAAAAATAAACATCTCCCCATATTCTGACATGTGGAGGCAGGTGAGCGTTGAACTTTTACTTTACATACGAACGGGTCTTCTGATTAATGCAGCTCAGTTCATCAGTCAACAGAGTAGGCGTAGCAACTTTTCCTTGCCTTTCCCACAAGACTGCAGTCATAACACACAGCGAGGGCCCGCAGTCCCAAGCGGGCTGCTAACCTCAGGTGCCTCCATGGCCCACAGCTGGTACTGACCGAGCAGGCGTTATGTGGCACAATACCGCTCGGCTTCTGTCAGCTGTGGCCATTAAACCCAATCCTCGCAGCTCCTTTGCAGCGCCCGACACTGTGAGCCGTGTTACAAAATATCTTTAAAGACACTACTTTTTGAGACTTTAATTACAAACTAAAGTATAATTTGAAGTTTGAGTTGATTGAGTCTGCCGTGGTCACTATCCATATTCAGCATACACATTGTCCCAGAATGACTATTAAGATGCTGCTAGTATGAAATACAGACATTTAACTAAGTTCCAGTTCTACGCTTATGCGTTGTCTCTATTTTTAGTGTTTCTGGAGGTTTGTAAATGCATCATACCATGAACTACATGAGTTTGTAACACGGCTCACTGTCGGGCGCTGCAAAGGCGAGGATTGGCGAATGGCCACAGCTGACAGAAACGCGCAGCGTATTAAGCCACCACATACCGCCGCTCGGTCAGTACCAGCTGTGGCCATGGAGGCACACCAAGGTTAGCAGCCTGCTCTGGGACTGCGAGCCCCGCTGTGTGTTATGTGACTGCAGTCTTGTGGGAAGGCAAGAAAGTTGTCATACCTACTCTGTTGACTGATGAACTGAGCTGCAATTAATCAGAAGACCTGCTCCATAATGTAAAGAAATTCCATGTTTACCTGCCTCCACATGTCAGAATATGGGGAGATGTTTTATTTTTGTACAGCTGAAAAGTGACGGCCCTTTTGAACCAAATGGTGGCAGAAGATATTGTGTTCCAGATGGGCAGTTGGCAACTGGTCCCTGCCTTTCCCACAGTACTGCACTCAGTACACAGACAGCGGGGGCCCGCAGTGACGGAGCGGGCTGCTACCCTCGGGTGCCTCCATGGCCACAGCTGGTACTGACCGGCGGGGCGTTACCTGGCACACTACCCGCTCAGTTTCAGGCAGCTGTGGCCGACCGCCCGCTGCAGTTGTACAGCACTCGGGAATCCCTAGACAAACAGCACCGCTGCTGCCGCATGGAGGGTGATGCAGTAACATGGGCTCGTCGTCGCGCGAGTAGGCCTGGCAAATGCGATGTCACCTTCAGCCTCGGGCTCTGCCGTGGATTAATGCCGCTGAGCTTTGGACCCGGACTGCGCCCTCGGGCACCAACCCCCCCAGCGGGCATTAATCCACCGGCAGAGCCCTCCTCTGGCGCTGATTAATGCTTACATATTTCAAGAATTAAATTAATGTTTGTTTGTGTTTACACACATTCTCTCTGTACTGAACTTTATGTTTTAAAGTGGTTGGCTTGATCTCATTCAGAAATAAATTCCATTAATGTCTTCCTGTATAAGGTTTTAAATGTGTCCTCTATCACCTATTCTCAGGCTGTTTTGTGAGACACGGGAAGAGATGAATGAACAACAATCCCTAGTGGCTGCTTTATCTCAGTTTTATTGTATGAAGTATCCAACTGGATTTATCACTTTGGTGACTGTTACTAACCCCTTCCCCAGGGCATATATGTCTGTCACCCCAAGATGCATAGGCTAATGGACCCACAAGATGCAGGGTAATGGCTTCCCATCAGGTGCAGTGATTCATCACCCCCCAGTATATGGACCAGCCTATCATCCATCCACCAAGTAGTGTGTTCAGGTTCCCACATCAACATCAGGGTATACTGGTCTATCCCAGTTTCACTGTACTGATCCCCACCCCATTTACAGTGCTGGTTTCACATCTCCCACCATGTGCACACTTCTGTCCCCAGACATATGGTGCTGGGCCTTCTCAACCCACTCATGTTCAGGGTACTGTCCCTCCCCATGTAGGATGCTGTTGGTCCCCCATGGAGGTTCTGGTCACCTCCCAGGGGCAAGGCACTGGTTCCCCCACATATGCATGATAGTGTTCCACCCACATGAGTAGCGTATTGCTCTCCTCTGGTACTGGTACCGTTCCCCCCAATGTGATGGTTACTCAGCCCCCTCAGATGTAGGGGTCTGGTCACCCTCCCAGGTGCATAGGGAAATGGTCCCCCAAGATGCAGGATACTGGCCCCCAATCAGGGGCAGTGATTGATCCACCCCTCACCAGGTTCAGAGACTGAACAATCCTCCCTCAAGTAGTGTGTACTGGCCCCAACCCCATTGTCTGGTAACTGCCCCCCCCCCACCATGTACTGTGTACTGGTTGCCAGCTCAGTATCAGTAAACTGGTCCCCTAACCTCTCCCCATGTGCACAGTCTGGTCTCCCCCGTGCATGGTACTGGGCCCTTCCCCACCCTCTCATGTTCAGGGTACTGTCTCATCCCACCTCCCCATAGGTGCTGGTGTCTCCCCATGCAGGGTTCTGGATCACCCCAACCAGCAGGGTATTTCTCCCCCTTCCCCATGTACTGGTAATGGTTCCCCCAAACTGACTATGCCCCCTTGGGTGTGTAGGTGTCTGGTGACTCAACCCCAGGTGCACTGAGAAATGGTCCCTCATGATGCAGGTATTGGCTCCCCATTAGGGAAAGTGATTGGTCCCCCCAGTTTCCCATCATCCCCAAGTAGTGTGTACTGGCCCCACCCCAGTGTCAGGTTACTGGCACCCCCACACCCCACTAGCAGTGTACTGGTTACCACTCCTCTCCCCATGTGCATGGTTCTGGTCCCCAGGTGCCCTTTCCCAACCCCTGTGTTAAGGGTACTGTCAACCCTACCTCCCCACAGGTGTTGCTATCGGTCCCACCTCCCTCAGATGCAGGATTCTGGTTCAGCCCAACTAGCAGTGTATTGCTGCCCCTCCCCATGTGGTGGTACCACCACCCCCAAGGTGATGAGTACTGCCACACCACCAGGTGCAAGTGTCTGGCCATTCCCCAGGTGCAGGGGAATGGTCAGCCAAGATGCATGGTAGTGTCACCCCATAAGGGACAGTATTTGGTCCCCCTCCCAGTTTCCCCATCATCCTCCAAGTAGTGTCTACTGGTTCCCACCCCAGTGTCATGTTACTGGCAACCCCACCCACAGTGTACTAGTTACCCCCTCCCTCTATGTGCACGGTTCTGGTCCCCAGGTGCATGGTACTTGGCTCTTCCCAATCCCCTCCCATGTTTAGGGTACTGTCCCAACCACCCCATCTTCTCATATGGGGTTGTTAGTGTCCCCAACCCCAATGTGGGGTTCTGGTCACCTCCCAGGTGATGAGCACTGGTTCCCCACATGTGCATGGTAGCTGTCCACCACCATAATCAGCGTATGTCTCCCCAGTACTGGTACCGCCCCCATGTGATGGGTACTTGGCCCCTCAGGTGCAGGGGTCTGATCATCCCCGGTACATGGAGAAATGGTCCCCAAGATGTGGGGTACTGTCCCCAATCAGGGGCAGTGTTTGCCCTCCAGGTTTGAGACCAGACAGTCATCCTCAAGTAGTGTATACTGGTTCCAACCCCTCTGTCAGGATGGGCAGTGGATACCGGGTGGGAGGATTTCAATTGCATTTTGGACCCTGTGCTGGACCATTCTAGCAAGACTGATCCCCAAATGCAAATTCAAAGCCTTAGAGGATCTACAAGATGGGTTAGACTTGACTGATGCCTGGCAGCATGCCAACCCATCCATTCGAGATTATAGTTTCTTTTCTTATGCACACCATTCTTACATGAAATAATAGAATTCTGGTTTCTAGGTCCTGATTGATGAGTGTGGGGGCGGTATATACTCAATCCTAGTTTCCGACCATGCCATTCAATATGTTTCTCTTAAAGGTACCAGGGAACCTAAGGCCTTAAGGCCATGGAGGCTCAATCCTCTCCTCCTTAAAGATCAGGAGTATATACATTTTATGCATGGGTGCACTCAGGAGTATCTTCGGTTGATTGGCAGGGAGGAGACCACTCATGGAACTAGGTGGGAGGCTTTGAAGGACTTTGTCAGAGTTCAGACTATCTCCTTTGCTGCACACCACAAAGGGAGTGCGGTGAAGGAGTTGGCCCTCCTGAGGACTAAGATTGAGGCATGTGAAAGTGCATAGGCTGAATCCAACCCCCTCTCTGTATAATGTCCTCCAAAAGTTAAAATGGAAATTTAACACTTTGACTAGCTCCCATCTCGAGTGATCGATTTTGTTGTCAAAGGCTGGGGAATATTTTGATGGGGATAGAGCTGGTAAGTTATTAGCAGGGCATAAAATGTAGGGAAGCAGGAAGGATGGTAGGGCAGATATATAACACACAAGGTGAACTAGTACAGCACACTGCAGGGATTGGGCAAGTTTTTGGTGAATTTTATAGCATGCTATATATGGTTGAAACCTGCCCAGAACAAGGAGAGTTGTATTCTTTTTTGCAGGGGTTCTCCTTAGTAAGCTCTGTGAGGAAGGGACGAGGGAACTGGATTCCCCGATCCTCAAACAGGAAATATCTGAAGTGATTAAAGCCCTTAATAGTGGTAAGGCCTCAGGCCCTGATGGGCTCCCTGTGGACTTTCTAAAGACCTTCGGTGGTCATCTCCTGGATCCCTTATTTGATATGATCAGAGAAGGCCTTGCCAAAGGTGAGCTTCCCCATCCATGCGGTCTGCTATAACAGTATTGCCAAAGCCTGGGAAAGACCCCACCAAATGTGCCTCATATAGGCCAATATCTCTCTTAACAGCTGACTACAAAGTAGTGGCTAAGGCTTTAGCTTCCCACTTAGACCCACTCTTGCCAAAGTGAATTCACCAAGATCAAACTGGCTTCGTGAAGGGAAGAATGGGGAAAAACAACATCAGGCATACGTTAAATGTTATATACATATGGGGTCGGGCTAAGTGGCATCATGGGGTGGTCGTGGTAGCTTTGGATACTGTAAAAGCCTTTGACCATGTGGAGTGGAGGTATCTCTTTGATACCTTGTGTAGACTGGGAGTGGAGCCTACCTTCCGCTCTTGGGTCCGTACATTGTACACCCACCCACAGGCACAAATAGCAGTAAATGGGACACTCTCAAAGCCCTTCCCCCTTGGGAAAGGCACTTGGCAGGGATGCCCTCTATCCCCCCTCCTGTATGTGCTTTCCTTGGAGCCTCTGGGGCTGCCCTTTGAGCAGACACTAGAATTAGGGGATTTACAGGGGGAGGACGGGAACACAAAACTGCAATGTACGTAGATGAATAGCTCCTTTATCTGCAGAACTCGGCTCATGATCTTCCTGTGATTCATGACCTAATGCAGAGATTTGGTAAGATTTCGGGCCACTGGGTCAACTGGTCCAAGAGTGAGCTTCTCCCTGTGGGTACCCTGGGTACAGCCCAATTGATAGCTAATCTTGTGGATTGCAGATGGTCTCAAAGCTCAAATATCTTGGGGTATATTTATCAACCTCTGTCAGCTTCTTACACAAATTAAATTTTAAACCCCTCTTAACCAAGATAATGGAAGACTGCGAGAGATGGACAGCCTTGCCTATCTCTTTGCTGGGTAGAATAGGAGTGGTTAAAATGACAATATTGCTGAGGGTTCTCTACCTGTATCAGTCCCTTCCTATCAATGTCCCCCTGGCGCACTTCAAACAGCTAGACGCCACTGTCCATAAATTTCTCTGGAGGGGTGGTAGAGCAAAAATAAGAAGGTCAATATTGCAATGCGGGCAGTAGAGTCTTGAGCTTGAGTCTGTGTAGTACAGTATGGTCTGCAAGCTGCAATAAGTGTACAGGCCATACTGTATGTTGTCATTCGGAGGGTGGCAGGCAGTATGCAGGTGGGGTGCAGCCACCCGCCAATGACGAGAGGTGTTTGGTCCTCCGTGGGTGAGATGGGAGGGGGCACCACTGGTCCTCAGGTGATGGGGTTTGTACTACAGATGCCCGCAATCGGGTGTAAAGGAGGGGGTGCACCATCTAGACCACCAGGTATGGGGTTCTCTATACTCTACCGCCCATGATCGGGCTTCACGGGGGACCACTGGACTACCAGGTAGAATGTTTACATAACATGCTCATGATGGGAGACACAGGAGGGGTGGGGGTACTCCACTGAACCATCAGGAAGAGGGATTACTATTGCTACCGTCCGCGATCGGGCTGAATGGGAGGAGTGAACCACTGGATCACCGGGTGGGGTTTCTATACTGCTGCCCAAGATCGGGCATATGGTAGGGTGGGGAGCACATTGGGCAATAGGGAGGGTTTGGGTGCTTGTGACCTATGCCCTTACACCATTATTAATCCACCCTCCTGAGTCGAGTCCCAGCCCATATTTTAAAAAGAATAAATAATCCTATTCTCCTAGGCTAGTTCTTCTGATATATTTGGAAGGTGCTGGCGGGAGGAGGTCTGAGTCTTACATCATACCATTACCATACTATATGCCAGGAGGAGTTTTGCTGTGAATTTGTAAATAAAATTATGTCTAGTCTTCTTGAAGAAGAACTAGGTTAGAGGCTTACCAGGAGTCAGGAGACCCACCCGGACAGGGTGAGCCTCGCCCTCGCTGCTACACAGTCTGGTGATGGTCTCCGGTGCCCTCCAAGTCCTGATCTCACTCCTCTTGAGTCTGTCTGATTGTGAACCATCTCCTGGCTGGACCTTCCTAACACTCTCTCCCACAGTGCCAGGCCCACTCTTGCAGATGGCTGTTCGCTGTCGCGCTCCGCCTCGCACACACTGCAGACTGACTTTGACTCGATGACCACCCCTGGATGCGGACCGACCACCATGGCATGAGCGACATTCATACTGGTACTACCTGGCTCCCTCCCGAGTCCTCCGACCTCAAGAAGAACAGTCCATCTGTGTGAGCCTTCAGCCAAACAAAACAAATAAAATTTATGGGCACTGACATACTGGCACCATTTCTGCCTGATCCTGTGTGCTGTTGGGTGCCAATGGATGTGTGCTTGAGTGCAGGCCGCCGCTGTGCTGCATGATTGTCCTTCCAACCAATAGTGGCATCCCTTAGAGACTGGTGCGGGGAGGGGTACTCAGTAGCATCCCTCAGGGGTTGGTGTGGCACTGTTAGTCAAAAAGTTCATAGGTAGTGGAGGGGTGGACGAGGCAGGGGGAACATGGAGGCAATTTGGGCCATCCTGCAGACGCAGGGTGGTAAGAGTAAGAGTAAAGGTCAGAGTGGTATACAGACCTCTTGCACTGGCAGAGGATCTAGAAGAGAGTTTGGTGGCAAATGTTGAGGGCCACTGTAGATTGGGGAAGAGAAGGGAAGGGTAGTGGTATTGGGGACCTAAACATGTCAGGAACAGACTGGGGGGCTGTGACGTCCCCAGTGGCCAAGGAGCAGAGGTTGCTGGATGTCTTCCAGGACGCATTCCTAACCCAGCAGGTGGGTGAGCCAACTAGGGAGGCCAGGACACTGGACGTAGTCCTGCCAGACAGTGACCAGATTAAGGGCCTGGAGGTGAGGGACCTGTTGGCAATGAGTGATCATGCCACAGTCTGGTTCTTCCTGGACGGGGGGTAACCACACACGAAGATGGTAGTAACTGACTTCAGGGTGCAGATTTCAGGGAGATGGGAAGGATCCTTAAAGATCATTTGGACGGGATAAGGCCTGACATGGATGCTGACAGCTGGTGGGAGATCATTAGGAGGGGACTACAGGAGGTTACCAGATCCTGTGGAAGAGAAAGGTGAAAATTCGATAAGGCCAGAAAACCCTTCTGGTGGACCTGTGAGGTTCAGGAGGTGGTGAGAGACAAGAAGGTGGCTTATAGGCACTGGGTCTAGTAGCCCCTTCCTCCTCCCACACCATGCCCGCTGTTTTATTAATATTCCCTGGTGTTTATCAGTCCCTCCCTCTACCTGCAACCATGGCTGCAGCAAGGCCCAGAGCAAGAAGGATAGGGCTAAGAAGCCGAACTGAGTTAGCAATTAGGTCATGAAAAAGGTTAGGAGGAAAAGAGCTGCCTTTAGGAGGTACAAGAATACAGGGAGTGGAGAAAGACAGGGAGGAGTACATGAAGAGAATCGAAGGAGGCAACACAGCAGTAAGTGAAGCCAAGGCGTCTACGGAGTTCAGGCTGACACAAGGTATTAAGAAGGGTGATAAGTTTTGGGTCTCACTGAAAGCCACAACGAGTGAAAGGGACCTGGGGTGGTGGTTGACATCAGAATGAACAACTGAAAAATTGCAGAAGATCTGTGGCAAAGGCAACTGTATTCTGGGCTGCATAGCCCAGGGAATGACGACCAGGAAAGGGAGGTGATCCTTCCTCTGTATAATGCCTGGTCAGGGCTGCACCTTGAGTATCAAGTGCAGTTCTGAGACCTCACCTTAGGAAGGACATAGAATTGTTGGAGAGGGTTCAGAGGAGGGCAACCAGGATGATCTGGAGCATGAGCGAAAGAATCTGTGAGGAAAGGCTGGAGGTCCTTGGGCTGTACCCGCTGGAGAGAAGAAGAGACAGGGTGACATGATTGAGGTATTCAAATATGTGAATGGGATCAACAGGGCAGAGCCAAGGAAATGTTCAGACTAAGGAAAGGGCACAACCAGATGGCATGAGTGGAAGTTGAGGGGGGAATCTACCGGGAGAACGGAGAAGGTATTACTTCACTGAGAGGGTGGTGGAGCCAGGAATGCATTGTCTGGGAGTCTAGTCGAACAGGGCACAGTGGAGGGCATTAAGAGGGGTGGGACAGATGCATGGGTATACTGAAGCCAAGTTGACCTCTCGGGGCCGGGGAGGAGGAGCTAGTGCCCAATAGGGGCTGGCTAACAAGCAGACACGACAGACCATCAGGCCTATTCTACTGGTTTTAGTATGTTAGTATGTCCTAGCGGGGCCTTTGACAGACCAATTCAATGCCTCACTTGATTCAGGGTATATACATCAGGATTGGAGGATGGTTCACATGGTTCCTCTCCATAACAGTGCCCCAAGGATGATCCTGGAAATTACAGTCCAGATAGACTCACATCCATTGTGGGTTAACTGATGGAGACAATCCTGACGGAGGGTCCAGTGTTTCATAGATTCATAGAAGTGTGACGGCAGAAAAGGACCGACAAGGCCCACCAAGTCTGCCCATTTGTCCAGCTACACTTTTCTATATTGAATGCAAGCTGACACCTCTTTGACCATGCCTCAAGCCTCCCCAAATCTCTCTGCATATTTTTACCCTTCCTGCGTGTCCACCCTATTGCAGATTTTGATATTGTTCACAAACAGACTCACACCTCCTCATGGCCCTCCACAGTGTCCCCTACAAATATATTGAATAGTAGGCCCCAGCACTGATCCCTGAGGGACCTTGCTTGTGAACTTGCCCTCTCCAGATGCTGCCCCATTTATAATGACCCTCTGCCTCATGTCCCCCAGTCAGTTTCCCACCCATTTAACTACCACCTGCCCCAGCCCCAGGCCTGACATTTTATACAGCAGTCTCCCGTGGGGCACGGAGTCAAACGCCTTCCTGAAATCTAAATAAGTCACATCTACCACCCTCCCCTGATCCAGTTCCTTGGTGACCCCGTCAAAAAACTCTATCAAATTTGTTTGACAGGATCTGCCCCTAGTAAAACCATGTTGCCTTGGATTCATCAGGTCACTTTCCTCCAGGTAGCTGGTGTTCCTGCCTTTTATTAGTTTCTCCATGAGCTTGCCTACCACCGATGTCAAGCTCACGGGCCTGTAGTTTCCCACTTCCTTCCTCCCTCATGCAGCGGGACCACATTTGCCTGCCTCCGTCTTCCGGCACCACCCTAGTCTCCAGGGACTGATTGAAGAGTGCAGTCAATGGTACTGCCAGTATTTCGTTTAGTTCTCTTAACACTCTTGGGTGCACCCCATCTGCCCCGTTGCCTTGTCCACCTTCATGTAGCCTAGTTCCCTCGAAGTTCCTCCACGAGGAAAGGCCTCACTCTCCACTTCCCCCCTGCCATTTCTTTTCCTACTCTGCTGCTTTCATCTTCTTCTTCCCTATTGAACACTGAGCAAAAATAGTTGTTTAGCAGGTCCCTTCCTCTCTGTCCCTGTAGCATCTCCCCTCGTCTGTTTTTAACTGGAGTATTCCTGCCTATTCTTCATCTTTTCACTTACTGCAGAAGAAAGTCTTTCTGGCTCACCTGGTATTTCCAGTCCACTTCTGCTTTTGTTTCCTTGAACTTCCTGAAGGTTTTCCTTTTGTCTTTACCTTTTCCGCTACTTCCCTAATTGTACCACAGGTTTCCTCCTCCTCTTATTTTTACTTGCTCTCTTGGCACAGATGTCAGTGACTTCTACAATAGCTTCTTTTATCCTCCCCACATTGCCTCTGTCAAATCCTCCACCCTTCCAAAGCCCTCTCACTAATTCCCCATTTTCTGAAGTTTGCCCTCTTGAAATCCAGCACCTTCAACCTAGATCGGTGAACCTCCGTAGTGTTCCTTACTCTAAACTTGACCGTGTTGTGGTCACTTGTACCAAGATGTTCCCCACCGATACATCTCCTACCCCATCCCCATTTGTCAGGGGACATAGAAAGAGACCTGGAATGGTGGCCTGTACAATCTCGAAAAAAGGGAGAAGGCAAAAGGCAGTATCTTTTGAAAATCTTCCAAGTGAAACTTCTAACAGGTTTACATGCCTCATCTCTGCAAACTGTGTGCCTCCTGTTTTTATGGAACATCAGGAAGTAATGGAAATGCAATGACATGCAAGGATAAAAATATTTGTGTGATGGGAAAATCCATTATTAAATATACTAACACCATTATATATTGGGGGACTGAAGCTAGAGATAACCTACTTACCAAGAGCAACTAACAAAAATATTTTAAGAACCAGTGATCACACCTCTCAACTGTCACACATTATGTGGTACATCACTCATTTTACCTCTCAGAAACCCTTTGTTCATCATGGGAAGGTGATAGTCCACATTCTCCACTGAGACTTTAAAGCAGAAATTCATAATAATCTATTATGCTCAGTTATCAAAAAACATTATGAACATTAGTGCACTGATAGCTGTAGTGTTCTGAGCTTGCAATGCCATGTTAGACGATATGTCACACATTTTGCTCATTTGTCACACATCGTGTCACACATTTTGGTGAAGAAAGGTTGAGAGGTATGCCAGTGATCGTATTACACATTGAAAAGAATGTCATAAGCGCTGCCTATACAGTGATAGCAAGAATGATTTCAAAGAGCTTAGTAATAACATCAGGATTTAAATAAGCTAAGGCATACGCTTTCGTAAGTTCCACAGTATAATATTGCACTCAATGACTTCCTCTTCAATGACCCCCAACACCACCCTCTGGTTCTTGTCCCACAGCCAGCAGCAAGGAGGCATACAACTCTTATATGGCTGGTCTCTATAGGCACACTGGTGAGCAATACCTTTCATTTTACTGATGGCTCCAGCTCGGCTTCTCATTAACTCCATCGCTCAGAAAACCAATAATTAATTAATGAATTAAATAAAATAAATGTAACTGCTGCTGGGGTCCGACCACAAGCAGCAGTACCTGTGTAGCTGCCCTTTCTGTGCAATTGTTAATACAGCCCTTTATGTTGTACTATTTACCTCAAATGGTTAACCCTACACCCCCCAAAGAAGTTACAAATGTTGGTTGCTGCTGGAATCCTAGCTTATTATTTCTGTTAATGGCATAATCTCTGTGTTTAAATTTTGTATTGCTATACACACAATTCTAGTATACATACAAACATGGGGGTAGGGGAATGGCCAAGTACCATATACCTGGAGAACCAGAACCGTACTTGCCAGTAACATGACACTGGGGAGGGAACCAGTAGACACTACTTGTGGGATGATGGGAAACTGGGGGCACACCAATCGGTGCCCCGATGGGCCAGTACCATGCGTCATGGGGTTCAGTTTCCCCATGCACCTGGGGATTAACCAGACACCTACATGGGGGGCAAGTAATCATCACCTTGAGGGGGATCAATACCAGTACATGGGAGGAGAGAAGCATTACCCTGCTCATTGGGGTGACCCAGAATCCTGTATCTGAGGGTGGCAGATACCAGCATCTCTAAGGAGGTGGGGTGGGACAGTACCATTAATATGGGGGAGGGCAGAACTATGCACATGTGAGAGGGGGAAACCAGTGCACTGCAATGGGTGTGGGGGACCAGTCCCGGTAACTGGGGTGGAAACCAGCACACAATACATGGAGGTGGAGGGGTCCAGGAGCCTAACAGTGGGGATGGGACCAGTATACACTACTTGAGGGATGATTGTCTGGTCTCTAAACCTGGGGGCAATCCACCTGATTGGGGGCTAGTACCCTGCATCTTGGGGACCCTTTCCCCATGTACCTGGGGGTGACCAGACCCCTACATCTGGGGGCCAAGTACCCATCACATTGGGGCGGTACCAGTACTGGGGGACAATCGTGATCGTGGTGGTGGACAACTACCATGCACATGTGGGGGAACCAGTGCTCAGCACCTGGGAGGTGACCAGAACTCTACATTGGGGGTGTGGGGGGAACCAATAGCAACCCCATATGAGAAGGTGGGGTGGGTGGGACAGTACCCTAAACATGGGTAGGGGGGAGGATTGGGGAAGGGCCAAGTATCATGCACCTGCAGACCAGAACCGTGCACAGGGGGGGGTAACTAGTACACCGTGGGTGGGGGTGCCAGTAACATGACACTGGAGTGGGAACCAGTAGACACTACTTGGAGGATGATGGGAAACTGGGGAGGGACCAAATACTGCCCCTTATGAGGTGACACTACCATGCATCTTGGCTGACCATTTCCCCGTGCACCTGGGGAATGGCCAGACACTTGCACTCAGTGGGTGGTGGCGAGTACTCATCACCTTGGTGGGGGGGCCGTACCACTACATTGGGAGGGGGGCAGCAATACACTGCTAGTTGGGCTGAACCAGAATCCTGCATCTGAGGGAGGTGGGACCGATAGCAACACCTGTGGGGAGGTGGGATAGGACAGTACCCTTAACACAGGGGTTGGGGAAGGGCACCTGGGGACAGAACCATGCACATGGGAGTAGGCGGGTAACCAGTACACTGAAAATGGGGGTGTAGGGTGCCAGTAACCTGACACTGGGGTGGGGCCAGTACACACTACTTGGGGGTGATGGGAAACCGGGGTGGTGGGGACCAATCACTTTCCTTAACGGGGGCCAGTACCCTGCATCATGAGGGACAAGTTCCCAGTGCACCTGGGGTTGAGTGACAAACACCTACACACCTGGAGGGTACCTCTCCAGTTTTGGGGGACTATTACCAGTACATGGGAAGGAGAAATACCCTGCTGGTTGGGGTGATCCAGAACTGCATGGGGCATACACCAGCACCTATGGGGAGGTGGGGTGGGACAGTACCCTGAACTTGAGGGGTGGGGAAGTGCCCAGTACCATGCAAGGGTGGGAGACCCAGAACTGTGCACATGGGGAGAGGTTAGGGGACCAGTTCACTGATACTGAGCTGGCAACCGTACACAGTACATGGTGGGGGAGTTACCAGACAGTGGGGTTGCAGCCAGTACACACTACTTGAGGGAGGATTGGCTGGTCTCTGGAACCTGGTGAGGGAACAATCACTGCCCCTGATTGGGGGCCAGTATCCTGCATCTTGGGGACCATTTCCCCATGAACCTGGGGGGGTGACCAGACCCCTACACCTGAGGGGGTTGAGTAACCATCACATTGGGGGGACCGGTACCAGTACTGGGGGAGAGCAATACGCTGCTCATGTGGGTGGACCACTATCATGCACATGTGGGGGAACCAGTGCCTTGCCCCTGGGAGGTGACCAGAACCCTGCATTGGGGGGGGGGCAACAGCATCCCTACATGGGTAGGGACAGTACCCTGAACATGATGGGGTTGGAGAAGGGCTCAGCACCATATGACTGGGGACCAGAAGTGTGCACATGGGGAGGGAGATGAAACCAGCACACTGTACAGGGGTGGGGAACAGTACAGTGAAACTGGGATGGACCAGTACCCTGGCGTTGCCGTGGGAACCCGAACACACTACTTGGTGGATGGATGATGGGCTGGTCCATATCACGGAGGTGATCAATCATTGCACCTGATGGGAAGCCATTACCCTGCATCTTGTAGGTCCATTAGCCCATGCATCTTGGGGTGACCAGATATATATGCCGGGGTTAGTAACAGTCACCAAAGTGATAAATTCAGTTGGATACTTGAATAATAAAACAGATAAAGCAGCCACTAGGGATTGTTGTTCATGCATATATATATATATATATATATATATATATATATATGTATTTCTCTCTCTCTCTCTCTCTCTCTCTCTCTCTCTCTCGGTGTCTCATAGAACAGCCTGAGAATAGGTGACAGAGGACAAATTTAAAACCTTATACAGGGGGACATTAATGGAATTTATTTCTGAGTGAGATCAAGCCAACCACTTCAAAACATGAAGTTCAGTACAGACAGAATGTGTAAACACAAACAAACATTAATTTAATTATTGAAATATACTCATGTAGTTCATGGTATGATGCATTTACAAACCTCCGTAGAAAACAATAAAAATAGAGACAACGACAAGGTAGAACTGAACTTAGTTAAATGCCTGCATATATACTAGCAGCATCTTAATAGTCATTCTGGGACACTGTGTATGCTGAATACGGACAGTGGAACTGTGGACCATGGCAGACTCAATCAACTCAAACTTTAAATTATACTTTAGTTTGTACAATTAAACTCTCAAAAAAACTAATGTCTTTAAAGATATTTTATTACCCGAGTACGAGAGCTTGTCATTGCAGTTTTATTCAGACGAGGTGTGCGCTTTTAACTAAGCTACTCGTAGCGTCAGTAAGCACGTCTGGAACCGAACCAGCAACATTAGTACATTCCAGTGAAATGAATACTGCACATGTGTTTTAATCTATCGAACCATTCCCGGTCCGGAACCGATCCGCATGACACTGGCCCTGCCGGTAGCTGTGTGCATGAAACGAGTGCACGCTATAGTAGGCATCCATCCAGGTCTAGCCCTACAAGCAGAATAAAATTATTTAAAATAGAAAACTATAATAAAGCGGTCAGAATATAAGAGTGACAGAGATGAAGTAAACCACCCTTATATTTTTACAGCAGACTAAGTGGTCCCAAAGACCACGTTAAATAAATGAAGTTTTAACAAATTCTTGAAAAGTTCCATTGAGGAGCCTCTCTGCTTACCCCAGGAGCCAGTTTTACAAAACAGGTGCAGTAAAGGCTCAGTCCCAGCAGATTTTAAGTGGGACCCTGGAAATCACAAGGCAAATGGAAGACCTTCCTCAAAGGAACGAAGGGACAGACAGCCATGTAAATGTCAGGAGGTCTTTTAGGTACCAAGGGCCCAAATTGTGCAGGGCAGGGCATTGTATGTCAACAAACCTAAGATACCTATCATGGAGTTGCCGCATCACCTCATTGGCAGCCAATGCAGTTCCTGGAGAACCGGTGTGATATGTATGGAACAGGAGGTCCCAGCTATCAGCCAGGCTGCTGAGTTCTGCACAAGCTGCAAGTGATACATAGATGTTGTCGGCAGATAAAGGCCATGCCCATCTAGTCTGCCCTAGCCCTCTTTCTAATGCTTAAGGTACCCTAGATGCTAGGACAAGTTGCCGCCCCTTTGCCTAAGCTGATAATTCCCATGTGCCTCTCCCACATTCTTGAATCCCTGAATTGTGGCCGCCCACCTCTTCCTGGGAGAGACTGTTCCATCTCTCCACCACCCTTTCAGTGAAGTAGAATTTCCCTTAAGTTTCTGTAAGTTTTCCCCTTTCAGTCTCATGCAAAATTCCCCTTGTTCTTGCTATTTTCCTTCATGTGAAATATGCTCCCCTCTGGTACCCTGTTGATCCCCTCTTCAGATACTTGAAGGTCTCTATCATGTCCCCCGTCCTCCAGGGAGTACATATTGAGAGCTCTGAGTCTCTCCTTATACCACTCATGCTGCATCCCAAGGCACCATTTTGTCCCCCTCCTCTGTACCACCTACATCCTGTCTATGTCTTTTGGAGATGGGACCTCCAGAACTGCACACAGTACTCAGATGAGGCCTTACTAGGGAGTTGTACAATGGTACCACCACATCCCTCCTTCTACTTGTTACCCCTCTCTATGCCCCTAGTATTTATGTTATCTTTCCAACTAGTTTAGCCACTTTGAGGTTGTCTTCTATGACTACTGCTAGATCCTTTCCTCTTTGGTGGCCTCCAGTTTTACACAGTGTAGTTCATACTCGACCTAAGTTCCTTCTCCCCTGCACTTTTTTGCATTGAAACCCAACTGCCATTCCTTGGACCAGTTTTCTAGCCTCTTCAGAGCTCTCCTCATTTTTCTACACCTTCCTGTGTCTACTCTGTTACATAGCTTTGTATCATCGGTGAACAGGCTAAACCTCCCTTCTAGACCCTTTGCAATATCACTTATGAAGACATTGAAGAGCACTGGTCCCAGCACTGATCCTGGGGTATGCCACATCAGCCTCACAGATAGCCCTAGGTAGAGAGCATTGCAGTAGCCAAATGGAGGTAACAGAAGCATGCACCAGAATTTCCAGGTCGGTGGCCACCAGATTGGTTTGGGTCTGGATGATATTACACAGATGATAAAAGCCAGTGCGGACAACAGCTGACACCTGATGTTCTGAGGTCAGTCTGCCCTCCACAGTGATGTCCAGATTCCTTACCTTCTCGACAGTTCATAGGGAAGTGACATTTGATGATGACGACAAGGCACTATCCCTATTTATTATTGCCCCCCACACAACCCGGTCCCACCAGTAACACCTCAATCTTAGATGGATTCAGCCTGAGTCAGTTTGATGCCATCCTGTCATGGATTTCTGCAAAACACATCCAGCACAGCTACCGTGTTGACCCTGTTAGGTGCACATGACAGGTAGGTCTGGGTATCAGATGGGTGCACAGCAGTGAAAACCCAGACCATACTGCATGATGATCTCTCCCAATGGTAATAGGTACACGGTGAGTAACACGGGGGCTAGAATCGACACCTGAGGCATTACACAGCAGAGAGCAGCAGCTTTCGAGATGTTACCACCCAGTGCCATCTGCTGCACCCTGCCAGACAAGTAGGAGCTAAGCCAGTGCAATACAGTGACAGTGAGTCCCACATAGTGCCTCAAGTGAGCCACAGCACCCCATGATTCACTGTGTCAAAAGTCAAAGAGATCCAGCAGTAGCAAGATGGAACATTAAACACTGTCTCTCACCACTAGAAAATCATTGAACACTTTGATCACTGCAGTTTCCGTGCTGTACTAAGGCCTAAACCATAACTGGAATGGCTCAAGGATCTCAAAACATTACAACTGGTCCTGCAACTGTGCGCTACAACCTTCGCTATTACCTTCACTAAAAATGGGAGGTTCAAGACAGGTCTGTAATTTGTCCAATCACCAAGGTTCAAAAGGGTTTCTTCAAAGGGCTTCACCATTGCCTTCTTCAGTTCAGTGGGAAAACACCCTCCCATAGTGAACACCCTGATGATCTTGGCAATAATTCAAACCAGATCAGCCAACAACTGGAAGGAAGCCGTGAACGAGTCCAACGTACAGTGCATAGGGTGCAGCCCCAGGACCTCTGGGAGACCTCCTCAATCTGAACTAGGTCAAACTCAACCCACAAAGGCCAAGTGCTCACTTCACCATCCACAGGAACATTGCCAGGCCATAACAAGCTGCCTGAGTAGATACCAGCTCTGACAGAGGACACCTTGTGAAGGAAAAATGATTAAACTCATCGCAATTCTGTGCTGAAAAACTTGATGTGACAGTAGGCGGGAGCATGTAAAACTCTGTTTACAGTGTTGAAGAGATGAGTCAGTTTGTTTCCTTCAGCAGTGAAGCATGACATCAATACTGTCTTTTCAGCGTGACTGCCGGCTGATAGTCACTGTAGTGATTTTCAGTGCCAACTTGTGCCCAGAACCAGATCTCTGCCAGGAACCTCCAACCTCCACCATCTTGCTGTCTTCAACCACCTATAGTCATTATCAAACCATGGCAACCTAAGAGAGGATGTCAAGGTGCAAACATGACAGGTGTGAGGGTTGAAAGCCGCCTGTAAGGGCTTTATTATCTCTCCACGGCTTTCTCCGGCACCACCATTACATGCAGATAGCATACCTGAGATGTCCAGTAAAGCCAGGAGATCATTTGCTCTTGATTTCTCAAAGGGTGATATCAGACCATCTCCACATGGGGAGGCCCACACAGGAGTAGAACAGCAAGATAATCTTACACCCCAACTGGATCAACCCTAACTTTATTAATGTCAGGACTCAATGCGATGACCAGATCTAAGAATATGTATACAGGAGCTCCATTTGGTGGAGAAAGAGTCAGCACAGGTGCAAAAATAAACAGGAAAAGTCATACCAAGATCTTTGTAGTTTATTTTCCAGACAGTCGAAAATGTGTGCAAACATACAGCAGTGTAAGTAGGCTCACCACATGTAGAAAATGGCTTGTAGGCTTTGGCTGGGGAAGGAGGGCAGACAGCTCCAGACTGTCACTATTGAAGAAAAGAAGGTGTGCTAAATTGCAAATGAAATAACACTACAAATGGTCTCCACAAACGCTGCTGTATATTTGCACACATTTTCTGCTGTCTGGAAAATAAACTACTAAGATCTGGGTAAGACTTTTCCTGTTTATTTTACTGACCCTTTCTCCACACATAGTGGAGCTCCTGTGTACATATGTGAGTTTGCACTCAAGGTAGGTACACTTTGATCTCTTTGTGAGTCTCCATACTTTTTGTCTCTGGTGGCAACTGCCTATACTAGGCCAGTGAAGACATAAACTGGAGGAACTGTTGTCCAAACACAGAGTTGTCGTCATTGGCCAGGTGCTGAAATCGCCCTGTACTAACAGGCTGGGTGAATTCACAGCTAGATCAGCCATGAAACTCTCCAGTTCCTGCAGAAAGTCACGCTTGTGGAGGACAGTACATGAGAAGGATTTTGCAACATGTATCAGACCCTCTTTAATGGCCGCCTTCAAATTGGGTGGTCTCTGTCACAAATTGGTTGGCAGTGGTGGAGTGATCATGACTTTCTAGCATACTGAGATACAGAGTTGCCAGTGGAACTTTTACCTTAGCAGTTACAAAACAGGATATACAGTTTAAGAGTACCTTGTACAACTGTATTTTTTGTTTCTAGTTAGCACAGTGTAGTGTAGGTTGAGAGAATGAGCTCCATGGAGTATGACTCACTTACTGTGCAACAGCTTTGTGAAAAGTGCCAGGAAAAGGGGATTCAGCTTGAAGGTCTAAAACACAAGAAAAGGGCAGACCTGCCCTGGTGGCACATGATCAGAAGCAGACAGTCCCTGGGGGTGAGTCAGGAGCTGATGTAGCAGACCCCCTAGACCAGCTTGATGCCGTATGACTGCAGCTGTTGCTGCGAGACAATGAGCTTGAGGCAAAGAAGCTGGACTTTGAGACAAAGAGACTAGAAGCAGAAGAGAGACAAGAAGATAGAAGCAGAGAAACAAATGGAAGAAAAAGACTGGCAGATAGAGAAAAGAATGTAAAGAAAGAGAAAAGAACAACAGCATGAAGTCCAGAGACAACAACACGGGAAGGAGATGATGACCAGGCACAACCAGCAAACTGTGAGTAATGGTGGAGTGAGTTCTCCTCATGAAGCCAAAATGAATTCTAAATTGTTCCCTCAGTTTAGAGAGGGAGACGATCTTGAGCTACATTTAAGGGCATTTGAGAGAGTGTCTGAGCAATTCCAATTGGCTAAGGCTTCGTGGTCAACTTACTCACACCATTATTTACGGGGAGGGCTTTGCAGGCATTTACTAAAATGAGTGATGAAGACTATGCTGATTATGATAAGGTTAAAGCAGTGTTGTTAAAACATTTTGAATTAACTCAGAGGCTTACAGAAGGAAATTTGGAGTAAAGAAAAGCCAGAAGAGAGTTATGTGGAATTGCAGGTTCAGTTGTGTACTTACCTTGATAGGTGGGTGGAGTGGGCAAAAGCAGACACTGTGGAGCTAATCAGAGATTTGCTTGTAAGGGAACAGTTTCTTAAAATTGTTCCCGAGGTCAAGGATATGCGTGTATGGCTCCTAGACAGGGCATGCACCTCCTCAAAGGAGGTGACAGCAAGCACTGACATGTACATGGCTAGTAGGCCATACACACAGCGTAATTCTCATGGTGGGGGGGGGTAGCACATGGTTCTAAGGGGTCCCATGGGTGGCAGTCCAAAAGAAACCAGCCTGCACCTGAGCCCAAAGCAGACCCTCTGGTTCTAAAAGGACCCAAGAGACAGGACCCAAGAAATGTCATATTTGCAATCCAAGTAGGGCACTTGAGATATAACTACCCTCAGAAAGTAGGTTACGAGGCAAGGCCTAGGGAAGAGAGTAATCAAAACAGCACTGGTCTGTTGGTGGGGTGTGTGCAGCCTGAAGAACCACTCTCCTCTGACGTGAATATGCACCCCATTGTAGTTAATGGAACAGTAACCCAGGGACTGAGGGACCCAGGAGCTTACATCTCCCTGGTGGGGCAGGATCTGATTGCTGGTCAATACGTAAGTGCTCTACCAGGAAGTGTGGCATGCAGGAGTCTCGGCGGTGAACCAGCGTGATTTTCAGTTAAAATTTTTTGAATTTAAACATTTTAGTCCTTATGGTATGTGCCAGCTTATCACTGTTTCTATTCTCCTCGTTTGGAGTCAGGTCGAGTCTACAACCAGTTCAGTTGACAGGATTTCCATGCGGGCACCACGAGCAAGTCTGTCATTGAAACAGAAGCTGCAAGTCCACAACCACCCATTTCCAACTAACCCTGCAATAAGTTTTTCCTAACATGGTGAGCTGTACTGTTCTTTATGTTTTTTTGGCAGCACGCAGTCTTTGGTATGTCAATGTTTATGTCATTGATTTGGTGGTGATTTTGTGTTATTATGCAATAAACGTCTTTTTACTCTATTTTCACCAACTACCATGTTATAGTACTGACCTTGATTTCTTCAACATAAGTTTGTTGGATTACTGTTTTGAAAAATACATTTCCAGCTCAGAGGTAATTTAGTGCACTTCCCTGTTTGCTGTAAAAATAAGTCCCCCACCCTCCATTTTGAGAGTGTCTGTGTTGAGTTACAGGAGAAATACTCAAGATCTGGAGAGTCACAGGCCCAGTAGTCCAAATACCAATAGCTCGAGTCTTCTTGAGCTGGGAGGGGGGCCATAGAGAAAAGAAGGTGGGGTTCGTAGAGGACCTCCCTGTAAATGTGATCATGGAGAATGATTTTGACCACAGGGAATCTCTAATGTGTGTTGCAACCCACAGCCAGGAAAAAGGGCAAGCTTCTGAGGGTGAAGAGGGGGTGACTCAATGTGGTCCAGCCCCTCCCTCAGCAGCTGAGGAAGTGGCTAGTACGCGGGAGGGGCTGGCTAGAAGCAGCAATTCTGAACCGCAGTCACAAATGTAGAAGCCCACAGGACTTCCTTCTGAAAGGGCACTGGGAAAGGTCAGACAAGGGGAGCTGAGCACTGCACAGTGGACGTATTCCACCTTGCAAAAACTGAGGGGAAAAGCTAATAGGGCTGAGGGTCCTCAGGGGGGTTAAGAGTCAGTTTACTGGGACAATGGGCTGCTGTACAGAGAATGTACAGCAGAGGAAGGGCTAGATGGTGAGGTGTTCCAGCAGCTGGTAGTCCCTATGGTTCACTGCCAGCAACTTTTGGCCCTTGCCCATCATATCCCTTTTCAGCCCACTTAGATGTGAGAGCATGGAAAAGTGGCTGACCAACACTTCTTCTGGCCTGGTATTGGCAGGATGTGGCAAATTACTGTAGGACTTGTCCACAGTGCCAGAGAGTGGGAAAAGGAAATGAGGGACAAGGCTAAGACAGCTTTGGTGCCCCACGTTATTGATGAACCCTTCAAAGAGGGTAGCTGGGGACATGTGGGGCCACTAAGCACCCCCAAGTCAGCACAACAGCGATATATCCTAGTGGTAGTTGACTATGCCACAAGATACTCAGAGGCAGTGGCCCTGTTGTCCTCTGATGCGGAACCTGTGCTGACACACAGTTGGGAATATTGAGCCAGGTTGGCTTTCCCCAGGAGACACTGACTGATCAGGGCACCAGTTTCATGTCAGGGTTAATGAGTAGTTTGTGGGAGACGTGTGGGGTAAAGCAGTTCAAAACCTCCCCATACCATTCTCAAACTAATGGTCTGGTGTAGCGATTTAATTCAACCCTTAAGGCCATGCTAAGGACTTTTGCTGACCAGCATAAGAGGGATTGGGACAGATATTTGCCTTATCACCTAGTTGCATACAGGGAAGTCCCACAGGAGTCCACAGGGTTCTCACCTTTCAAGCTCCTGTTTGGCCATAGGGTGAGGGGGCCCCTAGATTTGATTCAGGATGAATGGGAGGGCAACTGTGCCTCCCAAGGGGAGTCTTTTATAGAGTATGTTCTGAACTTCAGGACCGGCCTTAAGGAGCTCATGGGGCTTGCTCAGGAGCACTTGGCCACTGTGCAACAGCAGCAGAAATTCTGGTATGACCGTGGGGCCCGAGCCAGAGAATACAAGATAGGACAGCGAGCGATGGCACTCATCCCTGTCCAACAGAATAAACTACAGGCAGCATGAGAGGGGTAATTCTCCATTGTCCAAAAGGTTAGTGATGTCAGTTACTTACTAGAGCTACCAGGCAGAAGATGCAGGTGAAAGATGTATCATATTAACATGCTGAAGCCATACTATGACAGAGAGAAATTGGTCCATGCTGTGTGCAGCACCCCAGAAGAGGAAACTGAGGTGGATCCACTGGTGGATCTGTTCGGGGAAGCCCGGCTTGCATCCTCCATGGACAACCTTACCCTCTCCAAACAGCTGACACCAGCCCAGGTGCAGGAGATTCGGGTGTGCTGAGAGGAATTTGAGGACATGTTCACAGGAAACTGGGGCACACCACAATGAAAGAGCACCACGTGGATACTGGGACCAGGTGCCCAAGAAACAGTCTCCCTACAGGGTACCTGGCGAGGTTAAGCAGACCGTGAAAGAGGAGCTCAAGGAAGTGCTGGAACTTGGAGTAATACAGGAATCTAGTTGTCCCTGGGCCTCACCCATGGTAGTGATCCCCAAGAAGGATGGTACCACATGATTCTGCATTGTCTACCAGAGGCTTAATAGCTGCATGGAGTCTGACACCTATCCCATGCCCAGAACAGATGATACTCTGGAGCGACTGGGGGGAGCCAAGTATCTGACCACAATAGACCTAACAAAGGGCTACTGCAAGGTACCTCTGACCCCAGCAGCCAGGGAGAGATCAACTTTCATCACTCCATTTGGCTTGTACGAATTCTAGATAATGCCATTTGAATAAAGAATGCACCTGCAACCTTTCAACGGCTTGTGGATCGATTCTGTTTGGGGCAGGTGTGAGTTTGCATTGGTGTATATGGATGAAATAGCTACATACAGCCAGACCTGGGAGGAGCACATCAAAATGCATGGGATGTGTCTCACAGACTGAAGATACTGAGTCTGACAGTCAAGACGGAAAAGTGCCAGATAGGTATGGCAGAAGTTTCCTACCTCAGGCACCGGGTGGAGCGGATGCATCTGCCCGAAACCTGCCAAGGCTGATGCTATCCTGGCCTGGCCACTCCTACCATGAAACAGGTAAGGGCATTTCTAGGGACAGCAGGGTACTGCTAGAGGTTTGTTCCTTGCTATAGTGATCTGGCTAAGCCCCTGACACACCTAACCAAGAAGGGAAAGCCAGATAAGGTGCAGAGGACAGTGGGCTGTGAGGTCGCTTTTCAGGAGCTAAAGAAGACCTTTAAGTGGGCTAGCTGTATTGGCCAGCCCCAATTACAGTCTAAAGTTCATTGTCCATGTGGATGCCTCAGACCATTGTCTGGGTGCTGTGCTGAGCCAGGTTACCCAGCAAGGGGAGTAGCACCCGGTCATGTACCTCAGCCAGTGGCTTCTGCCAGGAGAGGTGGCCTATGCCACAATCGAGAAGGAGTGCTTCGGAATTAGTGTGGGCCCTTCTGAAGCTGCAACCTTACCTATATGGGAGAGAATTTACTGTGGTCACAGATCATAATCCTCTGAACTGGCTTCGTAGGTCAAGTGGGCAAAATGGAAAACTGCTACGTTGGAGTTTGGTATTGCAGGCATACAACATGACCATCCAGCACTGCAGTGATAAACAAAATGCCAATGTGGATGGGCTATCTAGGCAGGTCTAATGGCATGGCTGGATACTTTGGGCACTTCCCAGCAGTTGCATGAACTGCTGTGTCCCTTGGGGTGGCCCAAACGACACGCCTTCATCACCTGGGGGAGCGGGGAGATGTGACAGAAATGGGAAGGAAGTTGTTAAAGACTTGGATTTTGGGGCTGGTATTTTTTTTAGCAGTCTGAAAAAAAAAACACACATACACACACACACACAGGCTAGGATTCCACTGTCCACCAGCATCTAGATAAGGGTTGAGTAATAAATCTCAGACACAGTAACCAAGAAGGGGAGTGGACATGTACTCACAGACTCACAGTTTAAAGGGATTGAATCACTCAAATATAAACTTAAGGTTAAAAATGAATATAATTGGACACTGATAGGTGTTCAGTCTGACTGGGACAATTAAATACATTCATGGTAGATGGTTGGTGCATTCAAAGGGGAATAAATCACCTATTCTGAAGAGAATATAAGATGCTGAAGACAGCGGACAGTTGCTCTTGGAGTTGATGGGAAGCTACATCCAAGAGGCTTAGCTTGGGCCTACCCTTCGAGCTATGTCTGTGGGAGCTGGCAGATAGCATAGGGTCCAGTTTCTCTGGATGGATAGGGAAGGGTAAGAATAATAATAGCATATCTCAGTAATAGCCTTTTTCTTTTGTCATCTGTTATTTAAAAACATATCTGTTTACTTTTCCTGTAACAGTGTTATTTTCTTGTGTTAAACATCCTTTAATGCTACTTTTGACCTTCTTTTAAATAAAAAGCTATTTATTTACTCAACAGTTGTGGCTGTGATTTCAGTTATTTCTAAGGTAATTTATGGTTTCCACTGGCTGAGGCAAAACTCTGTTTAGCATCCGCCACCCGAGAGAAACACTACCAGGCTCTGATCTGTGCAATTGCATGTTTGACTTCCCAGTTCTGTGCAAGGGGGAGTTCAGCGTGAGTACCCAAAGACAGACACCTCTCTGAAAGCTGTTACAGCTCAGAGAGAGAGGTGGGTTGTCACAGTCTTCGCCATGGGATACGCTGTCAGTCGCAAGGTGGATCTAAAACAGATAGCCACCCTATGCCCCAGGCTTGTGCAATGCTGCATGGAAAAACCTGGAGGGATGGATGCCTCGAGCACAGGGCCTTAGTCATCTCCCAACAGGTCTCTGTGATGCATACCAGGACCACTGAGGAGTCCGTAATAAATGCCTCCATTACCGCATTACATGCAAAACTGATCTAAGGGGGCAGGTACGGCCAGCTCTCTTGTTACCTGTCCTGTTGTAATCTGGGCAGCCCTTGGGATCAGTATCAGACAGGATGGACTCTGTCCTGGACAGATCTTCTCAAGGTGCCTGTTAGACTTCGCACCCAATCATGCCATCCTTCTGTACTCCCACATGATCAAACTGGTGTCTCTGTACATGTCCCCAAAGGATGCCCAACCCTTGCAACAATCAGTGACAATCCCAGGTATAGTACACTTACCCCCAAAGGACACATGTGCTCTGGGGAGTAGAGAAAACTGGGACCACAGCCCATCCAACACATTCTAAACAATTAAAATGCAAGTAAGCTACTCAAAAACAAACCTCCCTCAGCAATAATAAAACTGCCCCAAACCCAATTAAACAAATACCATCACTCACACAATACACACATTATGGTGGAGCCAGTACAGTTTTCTGTTTCCCAATTTTTCCTATCTCTCCAATGTTAAATTTCCTGGTTAAGTGCACATTCCAGTTAAGTGCAGATTTTCACAGTTCACCATGCATTTGTTAACATGGATTAGCACCCATTCAGTGCGCAGCCCATTTTCAGCTGGTGTAAAAACAATATTTTAATGAGTATCCTGCCTGGAATGCCTTTTTTTAACACAGTGACTTAAAATGAAAAAAATCAACACACCAACAAAATTATTTTTAATCACATTAATGTATTTTGATATTATACTTGTTTTTATGCTCTTGAAGTGCATAAATTAAAGAAAGCTACCAAATACAGAATGCACCATCCCCCCTAAAGAAAATCCTCTGTTTTCCCTGCTGGAATTTACTTTATTTTACTTTTGAAAAGTCCGGAAGTTGGGGATATGGCAGATGCTGTTTGGCTCCATTTAGTGTAAAAGTGCGGCACCACACTGCTGGCTTCAATATATTTGTATTGAACTTGTGTTTGAACTGACCGAGTTTAGACAGATTAGCCAGTTCACTGTGCAGTCCACTGAACCAAAAAGGTGCTCTGAAAAGAAAGGAGTGTTGGCATTGAGTAGTCTGACACCTTGGGACATGGAGGAGTTTGTTGATGAGGTGCACTGCTAGGTCTTGAGAGATTGTTAAGCAGGCATCTCAGTCCCAGTGGCATGAGCCCAAGGAGCACCTTTGTAGTAAGGAGGCATGTTTGGTATTTAATTCTCCACTTAACTGGAGCCACCCAGACTGAGTATAGAGCTCACAAGTGTGGGTGAAATGGAAGCACCCGCTAGAAGTCTACAGGCCTTGTTCAGGGTAACAGTGAGTCTTTTAGTGTGGTAGTGGAAGCTGCTCCATATGTGACTAGGCCATAATCGATGATCGTAGCACCAAGCTGTGAGTTGCTAGTTTGAGAGCTTCAGGGGTTAGACTCCTTCTGTGTCGACAGAGTAGCCCAATCCTAATGTTGATAGCC
This sequence comes from Neoceratodus forsteri, assembly GCA_016271365.2. Taxonomy (NCBI): domain Eukaryota; kingdom Metazoa; phylum Chordata; order Ceratodontiformes; family Ceratodontidae; genus Neoceratodus; species Neoceratodus forsteri. Next base: position 589,135,854 of record CM028132.1, on the reverse strand, counting down.
CTGGCAACATTCTCGATGTGACACGCATAGGTAAGGTGACTAGCCAGGGTTACCCCAAGGTACTTGAAGTGCTGTATTTGTTTGAGGGGGGTTCCTTGGCTATTTCTGATAGTAACAGCATGCACCTTGTGTTTATTGCGTGCAGATGAAAACAACAGAACATTTGTCTTCTTGTAGTTTAGTACCAGTTTTTGTTCACTAAACCTGTGCTCAACTTCCATGAATCCATTTTGCAGGTTGCTTTCAAGCAGGTTTGGGTCAGAGTGGCTTGCAATGATAACAGTGTCATTCGCATAGCGCAGGGTTCATTGGTGGCATGCAGACGGTAAGTTGTTGAGGAAGATGCTGAAAAGGTGTGGGCCTGGAATTGATCCTTGTGGTACACCAGATCATACCGGCCTCTGCTCTGAGACAACATTAGATATTGTTACACGCTGAGATCTGTCAACAAGGTAGCTTCTAAACCAGGGCAGCATGTCAGGGGAGAGACCAGTTTCAAAGGTTATTCGAGAAGAAGTGGGTGATTAACTTGTGTCGAATGCCTTCGTTAAATCTATAAAGGCTGCAACTACAAGACTGCTTAGGTCAATTGATTGCTGGATGAAGCTGGTAAATTCTAGAAGTGCTGTGGTGGTGCTGTGCCCTTTCCTAAAACCATGCTGTTGCTGACAAGGGAGAGGTATTTTTGAGGTAATCCACAAGTTGATTGGCAAGGGGAGGGAGGGAGGATTGATATAGGTCTGTAGTTGCTATGTAAGGCTCAATCACCAGATTTATGAACTGGTGTCACAAGGGCTTTTTTTCCATACCTGTGGGAAGTGTGACAGGGTAAGAGAGAGGTTAAGCATCTTATTAATGGGTGGGAGTATTTCCTCTATGGTGAGTGCAATTAGCTTGAGATCTAGAGAGTCACTACTATGTCAAGACTTACCCAGCACCTTATTCAGTAGCTTTCTAACTTGGGCCACTGAGATCTTCTTAAAGTAGAAGGGGGGTGCTCAGGGGTCTTGTTCTAAGGTTGACATGCTAACTTTTCAGGGGTATCATCAAATAAATCTTGTGGAAGGATACTGCTCAGGTCGGTGAAGGCATCATTAAAGGTATTTGCAATTCTAATCGGGTCAAGGATGAGGGTACCATCAAGGTTTAGCATAGCAGGTGACATCTTTGAGTCTTTTCCAGTGATATCTTTGATATTCGACCAAAATTTCCTGCTCTCTCCCCATGCACTGGTCAGCCACTCCCTGTGGTATTTACTTTTTGCCTGATGAATAGCCCGAGTTCAGGCATTTCTTGCAGCTTTATAGATTTGCAGATCCTGCAGTTTACCAGATGATTTGTCATGGTGCCAGAGATGGTCCCTCTGTTTCATGTTATCTATTAGCGCAGGAGTGATCCAGGGATGCACAGTACCACGTACCTTCATTTTCTTGAGAGGTGCATGTATATCACAGGTGGCATTGAATGCCTTGATAAAATGTTCAAGTGTTACATTAATGTCAGCAGCGGAGTCCAGTAGATTCCAGTCCTGACAACGCAGTTGTTGTTTTAGGAATTCCAAATGGCCTCGTCTTACCAGTCTGTTGAAAATAGTTTGAGGTGGGGGGGGTATGAAATTTGTTGGACCAGCTGCAGGTGATGAGGGAGTGGTCACTGAGTGAGTCAGGGTGTACAGTTACAGTAGAGATACATTCAGGTGATTGGAGATTATCCAGTCAAGGGTGGTGCTTGACCCGGTCTTATAGTTAATTCTGGTAGGGGAACTGACTAGTTGAGCAAGGTGCAGAGCTGATAACGCATCCTTTACAGGACCAGTGGCAGTAGACAGCCAGTTTATTTTGAAATCACCTAGAATTATTGCCTCGGCGAGGTGATTTTGGGCTCTAGATAATCCAGGACTTTGTGGAGACTTGGGGTTGGGTCTTTAGGGGTATGTAAACTGATAGTACTGTGAGTGTCTTGTGGTGAGCCCCAGAAGCACTTTAGTTGTCAGTACCTTGGTGGGACAGCCTAAGTTAGCCAAAGGCCAGGCCAGACCCTTTAGCGAGTTTTTTAGATAGGTGCAACCACCACCACACTTGGAGGACCTATTCAGTCTGAATATTGTATAACCAGGTAGGGCAACCGCTGTGTTGGGTATTTAGGAGACAGCCACATTTCCATAACAGAGTATGTCTGGGTTGTGCTGTGAAACCCAGGCTTTAAGGGAGTCAATTTTGCACAGAAGGCTACAGATGTTGAGAGTAGCCAAATTTAGAGTACCTTGCTTCCAGCTAACATCATTTGTAGTTAGCTTGCTGGTCCTGGATTAGGGTGGGTGTTGCCTGATAGCAGAAGTAACAGGAGGGCGAACCTAAGGAGGTGTTCTCTTAGCAGCCCTGATACCTGTTTAACAGACCTTCTGGTGCTATGGCGTCTTTTCACTTTCTTGCTCGGGATGAGAAAGATGATCGGTTCTGTGAGAGTATTGATGTGAGCAGGTGGGCAATAATAAGCCCAGTTAGTAAGGCGAGGATGGATAAAAAGGGGAGACCATGGCCCATTTGTGATGCTAAAAAGCTAAAAAAATTCCCAGAGGTCCAGCCTTTGTTGTAGTGGAGGTTATATCCAAGATCATTATCAGATGGTTGAATACTGCTAGGGTTAGGGTTTCCAGAGTGACTGAGTAAAAAAAAAGAGGATGAGAAGGTGGAGTAGGGTAGCCAGGGTCCACTTGCACATTGCGTAGATGCAGGGTCCAGGAGCCAGCTGTAGCACTGCAGACTTCGGACAAGCGAAGCAAAACCAGAACACCTGATAAGGTGCACCCTGATTGAAACATCAATAGATGGAGTGAAGCAGGAACGTGGAAAGACACAGAAACAAGTGTTGACAACCACCAATGCAACAGCCACTATGGAACATGTGAATGAAAACCAATATCTTTATGGTCATCTAGAGACTCTAGCTCAGCAAACCGGCAGGCTCTGGGTCCCCATAAGAGACTGGAGGGGGGTTATCCCCTCTTCTTTATTTGTGAGTAGGTTTTGGATAATTTGAGAGTGGAGGGTGAGGATGTTTCTTTGGGGATCCAGAAAGTATACAGGATTACGCTGCATGGTAGGCTGTAGTCTTCAATGGAGCCATGTGCTTTCTAAAAATAACTGGTGGTGACGCTGTATTGAGAGGCCAGATCATGAAGACTGAGCAATAAATCTATATATTCCCCCTAAACATATCTTAAGCAACCAAAGGTGTAAAAATACTGACAGGGTATGCAAAACCTTGGGGGAAGCCAGGATTAGCCACTCAGTGGTCTACCCCACCTGCCTTAGGACAGTACACAATGACAAGGTCTTCTTCTTAAACCTGCTGGGCACAGGTAAGTGGCTGGCTGAAACATTAGTGGAACAGAGAGAGACGGAGAGGTGAAGGACGAGGGATGGCTTAGAAGCACAGGAAACAGGATTGTCTTCAGGACACATTGGTGGCTGCTAGTATTGATGTAAACATTTACAGATGTTAAATGCATGATTACTGAGTTTTTCTCAATCTAGACGATCTGGGACTCTATTAACTATCACAGACTTGAGAACTGGTTTCCTTTTATTCTGATTTTCATGTGGCTCTGTTTTAAGCCATTTGTGTTATTGTTCTTGAAAATTCATATCAGATTATTACTGGAGTTTTTCTAAATCTAGATGATTTGGGATTCCATTAACTATTATGGACTTGAAGACTGGTTTCCTTAATTTACTCTGATTTTCATGTGACTCTGTTTTAAAGACGTTTATATTATTGTTGTTCTTGAAAGTTTATATCAGAGTATTATCTTAAGATAGAAAGTGTGGATGCCCCATATTTTCTTATATAGGGACAAAAAATTGCTCAACTAGTTTCCAGCTATTGAATAGAGAAAACGTTATCTTCCATCCGGCTGCTATGCTGTGAGTTTTATGCAACCATTACAAATCTGAGAAACCCCGTCTGCTGTCATTTTCAGCCTTACTTGTAATTGCAACATTGAACAACCCAGGCAGTGTATGGTTCCTATGTGCTATATTATGTTGGTATTGCCTGGGGTACAGCTGTGTGGGAAATTGATAATTGCCTCTATTACTTGGTCTTCTGAACAAAAGATAGTTTGTATGCCCTCCCACCTGGTCTAGGGATATTCAGCTGAAAAACAGTTTTCAGGGTGGGGACCCCACAAACCACCACTGCACGCTTACTTGACCTTCCAGGCTGAGGATTGTCCTCTGAGGCTCCTCTGTCACATGGCAGAGCAGTCAGAGCTGCAGAGGGGGAAGGGGATTAGAAGAACATGGTAACAAACAGGAATGTCCAAACTGGGCTAACAAACCCGCGTGTTGTTACAGTTTGGTCTTAAGCAATATCTTTCCGTCATAAGATTGTTTATTGTTATTTTTAACACCAATTTTTCTGTGGATACTAACCACAGAACATCCCAAGTAAAGTTTGGGATCCTCTCATTTGTTAGCTGGGTAAGCATTTCAGATGTTTTAAATAATGGGTGATAAGGAAGAACTAGTTCAGAGTTATACTATATCCAATGGACAGGAATATACCCTCTTCTGGTAGGTTGAAGTCTTACATCATATGAATGGGCTAACATTTTGTACAGGATCAGGTCAATACAGAAGACATACAGGAGGGGCATAGAAGAAACCTTAAGACCCCAGAGCAAACCGGAATTTGTCTACCCAAATGTCCATTAATAATAGGGAACAAACTCGTAGCACTGCAGAGGTTACAAATCCAGCCACAGAAAGGAGGGATACCGTAGTGCTGAAGGACTGAAAATAAATAAGACTGGGAAACCCGATCAAATGTCTTTCTTGGTCAAGGAGAGGACAAGACTGGAAATAGTATCTGTCTGATGCTGGAAAAAACTTCATGAAGCAAATCGGGATATCATAGGTGGACCGACCAGGGTAGAACAGGTCTAAAGTCAAGTATGACCATCCGGACCGCACAAGTCAGCCGGGCTTCATGAGGATTTTAAGGCCTGTATTCAACAAACAGAAGGGGCACAAACTGAGAATATCAGCAACATCTCCTTTTTATATAGAAAGATCTGAATTGCTTCACAGAGATGGGGAGGGTTGGATAACATCAATTATAAACCTGGACCAACATATCAAGGAGGTCATCTACATGCTGTTTATAAAATTCGGATGTAAGGCCATCCATGCCTGGGCCAGTACAGTTCTGAAGGGCAGAAACAGCCTGCTGGACCTCAGCTCCAGTAATCGAGCCAATCAGGAGGATATAGCCTTGTGTGGAATGGAGGATACCTCAACGGAGTGCAAAAAGGAAGCAACTGAAGGAGTTGGAAGGCTAGAACAAAATAAATCAGTTAAATAGAGATACACATCCTGGAGAATCTCAGCCAGGGATTGGGCCAATTGGCTGTTCACCATACAGAGTGAAATAATGCTTCATTTCAAGACCCTCTCTTTATAGCTTGCAAAGGCATTGCTTCCACCTGAGCAGACCTGGGTGCCAGAATTATGTTCCATGTATAGGGATGTTATTCTGTCATACTGCAGGTGCTTCTTCACCTCCTTCACATTTATGATCTGGGCCTGAGAGATCATCTGGGAGGTGTGGGCAGCAGATAAAAGGCACATAAAGGTTGAGTGCAGGGTTAGATACTGCAGAAACCAACGTGAATGGGATTGGAGGGAAGCAGTATGATGCAAAGATTTAAAGGCACATTTCGAATCCACCCACCTATCTCCCAAGGAATCATACATACAGAGTACAGACCATCTATCACGTATTAAGTCCCTCAAGGTAGTCTGAACTGCAATGTCCCACAAGGAAGAGATATTGAAGCATCACAGGGCCAGGCCAGGATGAATCACAGGATTGCCAGAAAAGGAACCCCCAAGCAGCAGGTGATCAGAAGTTTCAATTGGGGTCACAGTAATGTGGTGGGCAAACACATGGGCTGCAGTGAAAATATACTTTGACAGTAGGTAAGGACCACTTGACCCACCCAGTCTGCCTATTTCCCTACCTATTGGATAAGCTGCAGATCCTAGTTAACCAACAGCCTACTTTGTCCTACCCCCACTAGAATTGCTTTATGTCTGTCCCATGCATTCTTGAATTCCCCACTGTCTTTGACACTATAACCTCCTCAGGAAGGCCATTCCATACATCCACCACCTCTCCATGAAAAAAATACTTTCACACTGCCCTAAGCTATCCCCCCTCTGTCTTCAAATTGTGCCCCCTTGTTCTTGCACATCACTCTTTCTGAAAGATGCTACCCTCTTGGACTTTGTTGATTCCCTTGAGGTACTTGAAAGTTTCTATCTTGTCCCCCCTCTCCCTCCTTTCCTCGAGGGTATACATATTAAGCCCCTTTAGTTTCTCGTTGTATGGCTTCTCCTGCAGACCCTGCACCATTTTAGTTGCCCACCTCTGGACTGCCTCCATCCTGTCTATGTTCTTGTGGAGATGGGGTCTCCAGAACTGCATGCAGTATTCCAGATGGGGTCTCAACAACTGTCTGTACAGAGGGATAACAACTTCTGTTTTCTACTGGTGATGCCTCTCCCTATGCATCCCTGTATCCCCCCATCTCCTTACTGTCTTCTCACATTGCCTGCCTACCTTTACATGATCTGATATGACTGCTGTTACATGACAGGCCTATATCCATTTATGTGGGTTCATATTGTACATGCTGTACTGTACTAGAATGAAGCCTTGTCTGTTTAAAAAGCCTTAGGACTGAAATTGCAAAACTAACCTTAATTGTTCTAATGGGTAGGGTAGATCTGGTACATCTCCAGATAAGGGAGACAGTTTTATGGGGCCCAGAAACCATAACTGTTAGAGAAGACTGGGTGTCTAACTTCCAATAACACCAGAAGGTAATGTAGTGACCTAGGGGTCAGGGGTCAAGCAAAATGCATGGACCAGATATAACTGGGGCTGACATGAAAAATGACATGGAAACACAGTGACACCTTCAGGGAAAGGTAAACTGTTGCACCCCATCACACAGTGGGTGTGGCTTGAAAATGACCAGCATGTATTTATGAGACACACTTTTTGAACTAAGGGCAGTTGATAAACAGTTTAGCTGGGGATCAGATCGCCTGTCCAGCTGGCATATACTTGAAGACCAGAAGTATATGTATAGACCTCGAAAAATCTCTAAAACCAGACCTGAGTGTGTGGAAAGTTTGGCTTGTCACATACTGAACAGAAAATTCTAATTTTTAAGTCAGAATTTTGGAAACCAAGACTTTGCACCAAGGAAGTGCCTAAAGACTTTTTAAAAAGGACATTTCAGAGAACTGATTTGGAATATACACTTGCTACACAACTGTTGCTTATGGGCTCATCTGTACAAGGACATTTAAAACCTTGTCTGAACTCTTAACATCAAAACAAGGTATAGTTTAGAATACAGTCTAGTGTTTTCTGTAAACTGTCCAGTTTTACTTTTGATATTATGTGCATTTCAAAGTTGTTCCAAACTGTATAATTTTCTGTATTGCTTTTAAGTAAACTTTTATGATTTTCTTATCAACTCTGCCTGGGGTCTGGTTGTGTGATTTAACATTTTAACATAAGGGTTTTGAAAAGAATGTGCACCTTGACAGATAGTACTGCTCGCTATAGTACTCAAACTACTTAGGCAAGATGTAGCCAGTGGCCATGGTGGTATTCAAATACTGAAGATGGTGCAGAGTCAAGAGACTTGAAACTACAGAATCCACCCTCCCACTGGGAAAAAGAAGGCTGGTAACTCTTCCGAATCCCTTACTCCTGTTCATGAGTTGTTGAAAAGGGGGAGGTCCCACCTGGCTGCCCGGGGTTTGAGGGACCAGGGGCTTGTGACAACTACCCCCAGGTCCCTTTCTATTTTTGTTGCTGTTATTACCTCTGTCCACATTATGTACTGTCCCCCTGGGTTTTTGTTTCCTAGTTGCATTACTTTGCACTTCTTTGCACTGAATCTAAGCTGCCATATTTTTTTTTTTATCATTTAACATTTTGTTGCCTGCTGCGGTGCACTCCGGTTTGGGGCATCCAGCCACCCCCTCCGCCCGCCCAGAGAACTGGGTAGCTCAGACTGCACCCAGGAGGATCCGGGACAGCCGTCTTGCCAACCCGCTGAAGGGCTCCCCTCTGCCTCAACCAGCCAGGATAGCCCAGGACCCTCCCTGACAGGACTCTGCCATAATCCTCCAAGCAGCTTGGAGTGTGGCCATCAAGCTGCACTGTTGCGCCCAGCCATTTTCCTCCTGATTGGTCCCCCAGAATGTGGATGTGCAGTGATGTCCGGACACAGCGTGCCAACGTCCGCCATGTCCCCTCCAGTATCCCGCACTCCAGTAGTGCCCCGAGCATCCCAGGGCCGCCACAGCATGGTGGGATTCCCCACCCACCCTAGGACCAGGAGGCAGTCTATGGACGCTCAATCCCAGTCCGACCCCCAATGACCTGGTCTTGTTCCCAATCCTGGGTCACTGGCGTGGCATGAGGTGTGGCGCCAGTGCCTCAACCCTCAGTGCCACCGGCCGGTCTTAGCTGCCATATTTTGACAATTCTTCCAACCTTGCCAAGTCCCTACTCATCCTTTCCACTCCCACTTGTGTAGCAACTCTGTTGCAGATCTTTGTGTCATCTGCAAAGAGGCATACTTTCCCTTCCAGTCCCTCTGCAATGTCACCTATAAAGACATTAAAGAGGACTGGTCCCAGTACTGAACCTCGCGGCACCCCCACCAGTAACCCCCTTCTGGAGGACTCCATTTACTGTTACCTCTGCATCCTGTTGTCCAGCCAGTGTTTTACTCAGGCTACAATCCTGGGACCCACTCCCAAGCTGGCTAACTTGTTTATTAATCTTTTGTATGGGACTGTATTAAATGCCTTGCTAAAGTCTAGGTAGGTCATGTCCACAGCCCCTCCCTGGTCTACTACTTTGGTCACCCAGTCAAAGAAATCTATTAGATTCGACTGACATAATGTTGCCTTGAGTCCTGTGCCCCACTGGCCTCTAGGTACTCAACAATTCTTTCCTTCAGAAGTGATTCGATCATTTCCCTACCACTGAGGTCAAACTGACAGGTCTGTTGTTTCCTGCCTCTGTCTTGCTCCCACTTTTGTGAAGGGGAATCACATCCACCCTCCTCCAGTCCTCAGGTACCACATCACCCCCCCCCATGATTTGTTAAAAAAGGTAGTCAGTGGTGTCACTAGTTCTCCCCTTAGTTCTTTTAGAATTTGGAGTGAATCCCATCAGGGCCCATTGTTTTGCCCACCTTTGGTTTTAGGAGTTCTTTCATGACCCTTTCTTCTATGAATGGACTGGTATCGAACCCTATCCAAGTGCTTCTATTCTTTGGTTTAAGTACCTCCGCTTCTTTTCTTTTGTGGATACTGAGCAGATGTATTCATGCCATATCCTGCTTTCACTGTAACTCTCTACCCACCCCTTCCCTTTATTAAGCCTCACTCTCCCTCCCTTGGTCTTTCTTCCTCCCTAATGTACCTATAAAAGGTTTTATCCCCTTCTTAACTGAGTTGGCTATTTTTCCTCAGTTCGGCCTTTGCTATTCTGACTGCCTTCCCTTCCTTCTGCTTTAACTGGTACAATTCTCGACCTGCTTCTTCTGTGTTTCCTTATAATAGAATACCACTTTCTCCTAATCTTCCTGCTACCTCTTTTGAAAACCATAGTGTTTGTTTCCTTCATTTTGTTTTGTTGATTTGCTTTACACAAAGGCTTGTTGCCTCTGTGATGGCTGTTTTGCTTTTTCCCATTGTTGCTTCACCCTCCTTCTTGCCCATTTGCTAGTGCTTTTCTGAGGCACTCTCCCATTTTCCCAAAGTTAGCCCTCCTAAAGTCCAATACTCTTGCTTTTGTGTGGCTTGACTCTCGGCTGTGTTTATAGTGAACCACACTGTTTGGTGTCGCTTGTTCCCAGATGGTTATTCACTTCTAAATCTGAGATCCTCTCTTATCACCGTTTAAGTACCAGGTCTAAGATTGTCCCTCCCGAGTGGGTTCCAACACTAGCTGTCTGAGGCACGCCCACTGTAGGGCATCGAGAATGACCCTGCTCTTGGATGTGGCTGCAGCAAAGGTGCTCCATTTAATATCTGGTATATTCAGGTCCCCCATCAACAATATCGCCCCTCTTTCTACCATTCTAAGGATGCCTTCTGTCATTTCCTTGTCTGTTGCCTCCCCCGAGATGGGGGTCTGTATACAACCCCCGTGCAGATTGTGGTGCTATTTCCTGTCTCCAGGGTGACCACACAGTGCCTCCTCTCCTCCTTGTTTACCTTTCGTTCTGTTGCTTTGATCCCTTCCCTTATGTAGAGAGCTACTCCTCCTCTTCTACCCTCCCTGTCCCTCCTGTACATTGTGTACCCTGATATGTTGACATCCCAGTCATAGTTCTCTGTGTACCATGTTTCTATCACTGCCATGATATCCAGGCATCCCTCTTCCATCAAGGCCACTAGTGCAGGGAGCTTGTTACCCAGACTATGGGCATTGGTACTCATCACCCTCCATTTTTGATGCCTCCCTTTAGCCCCATCCCTGTCCTTACTGCCTTTGCCTTTTCTCCATTTACCCTGCCCTGCTCCCTTCAGCTTCTCTAGCTAGTCTTTACCTCACTAACTACCCTGTTTTGTGAGGGAGGAGGCTAGTTTCCTGCTCCTTTACAGTGTCTCCCCTTGGCTAGTTTAAATGCTTGCCAATAAAGCATTTAAACCTATCACCTAGGATCCTGGTTCCCTCCTGGACAGGTGCAGACCATCGCACCAGTATGAGCCTGTATCCCTTCAGGTGGACCCCAGTCCCCAATGAAGCCAAAATCTGAGCTCCACCAGTTTTCAGCCATTCATTGAATCCCATGGTGTGGGTACCCTAAACTCAGCCTTGCCATAGACAGGCAGCACCTCTGGGAAGGTTACTGTACGTGCTAGTTGTCTAAGTTCCCTCCCAAATAAAGTTGATATGAGTGGCTAAGGTATTCCTGTAATAGGTGAAGCCATTACTTGCATGAAACCTGGTAAGCATCCATCAGGATGCATCAGATACCATTTGTTGAGAAAGGTAGAATCACAATAAGGTTTGTCAGTCTTGCCCCACTAGAGGCTTAGGGTGAACAAGTAAGGACAAATCTTTCTAAACAAGTCAACACGGTCTTCCATTGAGGAGCATACAGGGAGATGAAACTAAAGAACATCACAAATGGTGACACCCAAAGGAGTGGCCAGGCTCAGTATCAACTAACTTGCCAAGGCAAAGACACACCCGAAACAGGATCCCCACTCCATCACATTTCTCTGGGTCCAGGGACCAATAGGAAGGGCACCAGTGCCAGGATATCTGGGCTTGATGAATATCAGCAGTGGTAGAAATTTGGGTATCCTGTGGAAAATGACATCATAAGGGAGGAGTGTAAAATGGTAAAAGAAGGTGATGGTAGTAAAGTTCTTAATACTGTTAGTATTTAGGGTGGAGGAGACTCAAAGGCTATTGATGAAAGAAGTCTTGGAAGCAAGGAGTGAAATCAGGGATCTGGATCAGGATGGGAAACAGTCTTAGACCTCATTTACTGCACTTGTGCTGTTGTTTCTTCAGTGTACCAGGGTAGAGACATCCATAGGAGCAGGCATCTGGGGTTGTGCAACAGGGAGCAGCTTAGAAGAGTCTAAATCAATGCTGTCTTCTGAATCCTACTTCTCAAGGTCAAGGACAGCAAAGGGTTGTCCTAAGGAGCAGTGTGACTTGCAGGAGGTCCCTCTGAAGTAAAGTGGAAGAGCGCAATTGCCTGAGTGGGTGCATACGAGTCATCATGATGGAGTCCGTGGAGGCATGGATGTGGATGCCAGACCAAGGTCCATAGCCTGGTCATCCAAAGACGAGGGGAAGGGACTGGTATCAGCTGATGTCTAGGGCTGCAGAGATGCAATCATAGATGCTTGTGCAGGAAACAGAGGTGCCACAGGGATTGAAGGCTGTGACAGAGACTGCAAATCGTCAGTGGGGCCCTGTGTCTTCAGAATCATGAGCAAGTTGTCGGGCAAGAGATCTATGCAGCTGCTGTTGCTGCAATTTTTGGGCCTTATCCACATGGGCATCAGAAGGAGGGGCATCTTCCTGACTGTGGGAGGCTCAAGGACAAGCACAGTAAGAGTGGCCTACAGCATCACAGAGATGGCATCTGAGTGGGTTAGTGCAATGAACATTCACATTGCCAAAGTCCAGGCAAAGCATACAGTGCAGCATGTCACAAGCAGTATTGAGGTGCTGGTCCGACCCACACGAGAACACATCTTGGGTTGCCTCAGGTAAAACAAAGAGCCCTATCTCTCCCAAGTAGGAGACACTGGGCAAATGTTGGAGACCAGAGGGACAAGGCCATAGCTGAACATGAAATTTCCAATTGCCCATCCAAAAGGCTTCAGAACCCAGAATCGGCTCAGGATCACCAAGAATGGTGCAATGCTGAGCAAGCCAATACTTAATGTCCTGAACACTAGCACCCTCATTCTTCAAAAGGATGGTGACTATATGCATAGCAGGTCTGGTGAGGGAAATGGCCTGGAAGGGGGACCACAACGGGGTGGCCTTAAGCTGCCCATACATATGCCAAAATCTAACCAACAGGGAGGCAGTTTTAAAACTGACATCAAAGTAGGGGTCAGAAGTTGAATAAAGCAATTCAAAATATTTTCTGAGGGGTGAATAACAAAGAATGCTTTAACAACATCTTACCCAAATACATATGATCTGGAGGTTGGTTGAGGCCTCCTCTGTAAAGCAGCCGCACCGCATTGCGTCGCTGCACTGGGGTAGAAGAAGATGATCCCTGAGTCCTCTTACAAAATGACTGTCATTTAGCAGTAGGGTCAGGAAGCTCCATAGGCACATCTGCACGTGGGGGAGAGGCAGCTCATGGTCAACCATATCAGCCCATGAGACAGGAGGTGCAAAACAGGAGAAGCAAGTCGGGTCAGTGGGCAAGGGTGGAAAATCTGAAACCAAATCAAAGAGAACAGGAGGGAGAGCATTGCAGAGCACTGGAGCATCAGGCAACTCAAGCTTGGGGAGAGCTAGAGATTCCCCGAGGAGCAGGCACCAAGACAGAGTCAGAAATTGCCACCATAGTCCAGGTTGTAGAGGGAGGTAATGGGACAGGGTGGCAGGGACTGCTGGGAAGGGCAGAGCAGGCCAGTGGTGGCGGAACAGCATCTGCAGAGTGCATGGGCAGAGAGGCACCAGTAGTAGATACTACTGAGGATGGGGCTGCAGAGACTGCAGAAATATCAGGAAGAGAAATGGCAGCCTTTGAAGGAAGGGATGCTGGCAGCCAGAGTCCGCGTTCAGATTGCCCCCATCCGACATTTTTCCAAACAGTATCCAGGCTCCAGTCTGGGGTAGGTAGCCAGTAGTATAGAGGCACTGAGAGTCCCTTGGTGATTCCAGAGAGCTATGCTGGACAGATAGTGGGTGAAGCCATGGTGCTGGCAGCAAAGCCAGCTGAGGAGCTGGAGACAAAAGGACTGCACTGCAGGGGGTGGCCAAAGGAGAAATCACCAAAGCAGTCCCAGTGGAGGTCAAAATAGGAGGATCCCAAGTCCAAGAGGAATCCAGCAACAAATCAGTCTGAGCAATCCATCCTCTGCATCCACCCACGAGCCACTCCAGGGACAGCAGGGGACAGCTGAGGGTGGCAGGCAGGAAAGTCACTGAGGAGTCACAGAGAAAGTTGGGACTTCAGGAATTGCAGGCATAGGAGAAGAGGAAGGTGAAACAGCAGTTCTGGACTGAGCAGAGGGTATTGAGCCAGCAGGCACCAATCCCTGTTAGCAGCATGCATCCTCTCTTCCTTCTCAAGAACAGCCCATAAGTGGGATATTTTGCTTGCAATACTGTAATCAAGTGTGACTCTTCTTCCTGAAGTCATAAAGCAGACAGGGAAGCAACAGCCGAGCTGAAGAGCTTCATACGAACAGCAGGGTACACAATCCAGTAATCCAGAGGGCCAGAATCAGACACAGCTTCATGGTTATTAGGTGTGAGGCGGGAGGCATGCTAACCCACACTAGGAGAGGTAGCACAGGCAGTCTTTCGATCCGCCGTCTTGCCAAAATTTCCAAGGGATTCCTCTACCAGCAAGAGTGGGTGAATTTCCCCAGTGTCCTCACCGAATGTCCCCCATACACTAAAATACCACCAACAGCTTAATCTGGTTCTGTATGTCAGTTTGTATCTGTATCTTCCTCCCACCCATGGGATGAGGTTGGAAATAGACAAAATTGCCTAGTCCTTCTTTCCTGGTCAACAAATACTAAATAAAAACTAAATAAAGTTGGCTCCATGGCACCAGGCAAAGGTGTTTGCTTGGCATGCTGGTGACCCAGGTTTTCATCCTGAGCCCAGGTGTCAGGAGTGGAGTCTGGTGGGAGGGACTTTAGAGTGTTCTTTGGATGCTTCCTCCCAGAGGGTGGGTGGGCTTTGAACTGCTGTTTGTTGGCCCCTGGAGATGTCTCGGGTGGTGTTCTTGGAGGTGTGTGGCTTGGCACACTGTTAAATGCCCTCCCTCCACCAGGATGCCACTGTGGCTGGCCTGTTGTGGGTGGGGTGGGCCGGTGGGAAAAGCAGAAAATCCACCCTAGGTTGACAAGGATGATGACGCCAGTCCCCATCGCTACAGTAGTCCAGAAGTGTCCATGCAAACTCTGCCATGCCTTGGACATGTATTAGCCCCTGTGGGCATTTCATCTTTCCCAGTTCCTCACAGTAGTGGGGACCACCTGACAAAGGGTTTTGTTGGGTTACCGGGGTCATGGCAATGAAGGGGTGGTGGATGGCAATGGGGCATGTGGCGAGTGGGCCTTGGCAGCCTGGAGTGGCTGACGGGGCTTGGGAAGGAGTAAAAATAAATAAATAAAAATATTGTATGCCTACTCCAGGCAGGACACAATTGTTTAGGCAGATTGTGCATGCTACCTGTATGTTGTATTGTACCTGGTTATTGTTACAGATGGACTCTGTTTGATGAACCTGATGTGGATGTCAAGATTTTAGGTGAGAGAGAGTGAACCCCCACCACCAAATGGTGGGGCTTACCTGACTTTTTTCTTTGCCTTAGACTGGTCTATTGTTACAGTGCAAACAAACCAAGACATTAATGGTTTAACGTCCAAGCACCATTAGACGTGTGAAACAATAGATACTTAATCAGTTATGTCCAACTTCCCAGCTAGCACCCAGAACAATAAAACTTTACACTATCTTAAAGGAGGAATTCCACTTAGGTGCTTCTAATTAAAAATACATGTTTTAAGTACTTTTTGTTTGGAGTATGACATCACGCTCCTTGGTCCACACTATTCTATTCCAGGGAGGGCTAAGAAAATGCAAGAAAAATAGAAGATCCTAAGCCACGATTTGTGCTGCACAGTGGAGAGAGAGGGAGAAGCCAGTCAACCATTAGCTCTCAAATAGTGAGGAGAGCTTGGGGCTACTGACCCAACTATCAGAGTAAACCTGCTGGGGCTTCCACAGTCACTTGGTCAGGAAGATTGCAAGGTTTTACAACCTTAAATTACAGAACCTGAACTGTTGCTGCTGACTGTGCTAGAAAAACTATTTGGAGAAAGAGGCTGACCCTGTTTTCCTGTGAATGGGAGAAACAGCTTGCTGATCCATTACATGTGTCCTAGCTGCCAGCCTGTGAACACCACAGGCTGTGTGTGAAAGCCTGCATCAATCCTGCAGACAGTCTGTGAGAATGCCTGGTTAGTGCTACTGCCAGGTACTAGCTAACCTACCACACTAGGGTTCTGAATCCTAGACATATGTGTGAAATGTGGCTAGTGGCGGAGCCAGGTTTGGGAGCATTTGGGAGCCAGGGGGGGCCATTCAGTCAATCATGGGCTCCACAATGGGCACTAAACAGTGAATAAAGATGGTGGTGGGGCACCACTACTCACACTGGGGCAGCCAGGAGGGGCGACCTCCCCCCAGCCCCCCTCTAGCTCCGCCACTGAATGTGGCCCTGCTCCTTAGACTGATCTGTGCTGCAGAGAAGGAAAAGGGAAGAGCCAGAGAAGTCCAGGCAACTGTGAACAGAGACAGCCTGATTTACATCCAGAGGTACCCGAAACCAATATCTTCCAGCTGCCCCCATCTGCACCAACTGCACTATCAGCCTGAGAGGACCTGCAACTACAGGATAGAGGAAGGAGCTCAAGTTGACAAGGAAGCTGGTACATCAGAACCATGAGTACTATCAGGGCTTGACCTGTAGCTGGGAAAGTATGTACAAAGTTTTGCCACCAAATCTATAGATTTGGCCAGCTGGCCAGGAGTTTGCCATTTAAGCAGTTGCAGGGCCTGTGGGGTTTGGGTTTAACTGTTCTGCTTGTTTTAAAGTGTACCACCTCTGGGTAACCAGCTGCAACATCACCAGTCCCTCACCAGCTACAGCTGATAGTGAAGCACAAGGAGCTTCCTTTAAGGTTTAAGGGTTTAAACTGGTACCAGTGGGTAGTACCACCAGCACAGGTGGGCTGGTGATACTAAAAAATTTACAGTATTATTTGTTACTGTCTTGTCTTACTTGTGGGGTGGGCACGGTTACTGTTTCTGTCACTGTTACTTCATGTTTTAAAGTGTTTTACTGGACAAACCTAGTCAGGCACTTAATTTTGGTCCTGCAACCAGAGTTTCTGCCAAGAACAGTTTTGCATTGCATGCCCCCATCCCTTGTGAATATTTCCCAATAAATATTTTATTGATATTTAACATTTTGTCTCATGAGCATATTATTAGTGGCTAGCCACTAATTGCATTTTTGTTGAATTTAAGGCTGCACTGTGATTTTTCCTTGTGATGGGGGACACTGTGGGGAAGTGGGCAGATACTGCATCCTAGGAGGTTGTACTGCTCTGACACCAGACCCACTTAAATCTTACATGGGTGGAGGCACTGCACTACACTTGAAAGATCTAGATTTGAGCCCCCAGCCGGGGAAATCAGAACCTCGGCCACTCAGTTTTGTTGAGCCCACAAGGCAGGGGTAGCAATTGCGAAAACCACGGTGACCCTGTTGCACTGTATTTCTATGTATATCCTTTCTGTATATCTTTCAGGTCTTGTTTTAGGTCCACTGCACTGGTGACCACTTGCCGAAGTGTTTTATCCATTTGTGCAGTCGCCTGTACGATCTTCTGTGTACCTGGTCCAGCAGTTCACATGAGCCACCAGGCGATGAAGACATCCAGTACACGAACTACTGAGAGAACTGTGATCATCTTCCTCAATCCTAAATTTTTTTGGCTTCAGAGTTCAGCCTGACATCCACATACACACCAGTTACCTTTTCATAGATTGATGTCAGATTTTAGGAATCAGTTGGTAGTAGTCTTACTTAGTACCACAAAGCTCTTGTGTAAGACTACTATCTTGGCGTGGCATCCACCCAAAGTCCCAGTAGTTCATTTTAAATTCCAGATTATCTCTATAATTAAGACCTAGTGGGACTTAGTAATTTTTACTCATGGATTTTGGGTGGGTCACACTGCTGCAACAGCCCTGGGTAAGAGGGCATGAGCGAAGCTAAACTCCCATTAACCACTTCTGAAAGCACCTAATTTTGGATAAGAATATAAGAAAAATGTTGGCAGCTGGGGACTGCATGATCCATCTAGTCTGCCCCAAAAGACTACCCCCCACACACATTCCCTGCAACCTAACCTGTATGCAGTACCTATCCCTTGCAAGTTTGAAATCTCTAATTGTCTTTGATGCTGCCAGCTCCTGAGGCAGGCTGTTCCATGGTTCCACCACTCTCTCCATGAAGAAGTACTTCCTGAGGTTGCTTTGGAACCTGCCTCGCACCAACCTTTGTTTCTGTTACCTGTAAAAACAATCAGTGATGTTCTGCCTTTTAGATGTACCAAGCCCTTGTTACATCAACTGCATACAGAGCTGATAGGATGGAAAGAAACTTGTTTTATATTAAGGGGTGTGGAGTAAGTGTTCCAACAGCTCCTTATGCTGAAAAGGCAGGCTGGGTCTGAGCAGAGCGAGTGAGGGAAGCTGCCTCAGCGGAGAAAGGAGCCCAGACTGTGCACTCCAAGGAGGATTCGGTATAACTGCTGTCAAGGAATCCTTGCTTTTGCACCTGTTGGAGTCTGCCTTCTCTCCATGAGTGGTCTTTCTCCCAGTTGGTGAAGCTCAGCAGACAGTAAGGCTAGAGGCCGAACCGCACTTGGCATATACCTCCTAGGGTTGCCCTTTGTGTCTGAGCTGTTGCTGCTGGTTGTTTCTGGCTGAGGGCTTTCTATTAGCCAACCACTATTTCGGTAATGGGTACAGCAGTCAGTGAAGATCAGTAGACAATAAGGTTAGGGTCTGGACCGCTCTTGGCATATGACTCCTAGGGTGGATTTTGGGGAAAGAAAATGGGGGGTTAAAAAAAAGTCAATGTTAACATTTGCAAGTTTTGTTGCATGGTTGACTGACATTTTTTACAAAATGACCAGCTGAAACTGTTGGTAAGTATTGTAAAGGGTTTATATGCATATAACCTAGGAGCCAGGGGAAAAGGCTTTGAGTAGCATGTCCAGGATGAACTTTAGACCTACCTGAAAAAAGAAAACAGGGCCAGGTGGGGTACTGATAGGTCATGTAAAGGTTGTGGGCCAGCCTCCCCAATCTCTTAAAAATGGGACTGTAAGGCGAGGCAGGGATGGAGGCCTGGGGTGTGCTCCTAACTTACCAGGGAAGAAAACTGTAAAAGCATGACTGCGTGGGGTCTACTGGCTCTGCTCTATTCAGCGTTGCCACTGGCAAGTTACTAAACTATGGTGGTCATGTGCTGTTGGCAGTTTAGGACTCTTTCTTGTCCTATGCTGTACAAGTAGGAATCATACAGATTCGAGGAGAAAGCCGAGGCTGGAAATGTGTGAATAGACTCTGGTAACAGGGAGTCAATGGGAGCCTCTTCAGCCATGAAAGCATACTAGTTGGCTGTCATTTTCTGGCAGCAGCTGTTGGCCCTCATCCATGGGCTACAATGGGAGATATCAGGAAATATTTCTGCTATGATTGCAATACACTGTAGCTGCAGATCTTCCTGGATAGCTTTTCTTTGTGAAAGCATTTTTTTTTTTTTTTTGTAGGAAGCAAACCTGCCTTGTAAGCAGGTCTTCCATTTACAAGGCTGCCATGTGACTTTTGTCACATAAATGAGACTCAGTCCTTTCTTTTTACCGAGTCTTATGACTCACCTTAATAATATTTCTAACACATTGTCGTCCCATGTCTGCCATGACTCTGTTTGGACCGATGTTAATTTACATGCCTCACCTGCTTGCGAGAGTGACTCAAGAGGCTGTTACATTGACTTAGGAGAGGAGTGCAGGAAGTCAACTTGGATGGACATCCAGATGTCATGTGCCAGATTCTATAACACCACAGGAGTGCAAGCTGAGGCAACAGATATAGCAGCGCAACGCAATCATAGGTGCAACCACGTCTGAAAAGCTGGGGGGGGGCAAGGATCTACCAAGTGTTTGATACTGATGCCCCTGGGCTAAAAAATTGAGGGAGGCTACCCCCCCCCACACACACACACTGGTAGTGCCCTTGCACACAGTGGAGATTTGGGTAGGCAAGGAAGAATTATGTGTATGTTGTGGACTTTCTCAATGGAACAGCAAACACTTGCCAGAGGGGAGCTCCAACCCTCACTCTGCTATGGGCTCCTCTTGTTTGCCCGCTCATCCAAAGTCCACCTCACTAGGTGGTCCACTGCCTACAGTAATGTCTGCCACTTTGCACTGGCTGCCCCCCGTCTCACTCAGCATTGTAACCTCTATAGCAGGCTAAATTGGCTCTCACCCGCTAACCACATAGACTTCATCTTAGGGTGCTTCACCGGAAACGTCCTTGGCACTGGCACCCCTCCAGGGCTTGTGAAATTTCTTGTCCCATCCGTCTTCTCCTCCTCCTACTCCCTCAGGTCCCAGGAACAGGCCCTCCTCGAGACACTGGCTACACAGACTCAAATCGGTAGGCGGGACTATGCTGCATTCACTCCCAGACTGTGGAACTCCTTCCCTGCCCAGGTCCATGCCATGCACTCACAGAGGTGTCTCCATTCCTCCCTATGGAACCATCTCAAACTTGCCTCAGCCTGTGGCTGCCCCAAACCCCCATGAATTGATCCATCACAGCACTCCTCTGCTCTGGAGCTACTCCTGGACAAAAGACCAGACTCCAAGAGGTTGCTAAGCTGTATATAGTGTCACATCTGAAGGATTTCGATACTGTGCCCCTGGAACTGCTCTTGGCTTCCATAAGGTGTTTATGTTGTTATGTTAATTCTGTATAATCTATGCCTTACCATGCTTGTACGCTGTGTTGAATCTGTAACATTACTGCTCTTATCTCCCACAAGGTGTTTATTTTTATGTTAATACTGTATAATCTGTGCCTTACCATGTTTCGTATACTCTGTTGAATCTGTATCCTCACACGAACTGTAACATGTCTAATTTGTACAATGTCATTGTATGTACCTAAATCTATTATTCCTGTACTCTCCCGGGTCATACCTGAAAATAGGCAATTGTCTTGTCTAGTGTACCTACCTGGTTAACAAAAGCTAAATAAAATAAATAAATACATCTCTCTTTGCCGTACAGCAGAACCAGATTTGGGAGTGAAAAGAAAACATTCACATTGTGCCAGCAGGTGGTTAGCTGTGCAGAGGCACAGCTGGTCTTAGGGGTTGGGGAGGTTAACTGACTGGGGTAGAAACACTCTGTGCAGACCCACTAGGTGCAGCAGTAGTGTCAGCTGCTGCAGAGAGAGAGAGAGAGCTGCTCGACTGAGAAAGTATGAGCTCTGAAGTCAAGGCAGGGGCCAAAAGGTGAATTTAAAATGTGCATTCTGTGCCCCCCCACCCGAAAAGTGAAATTGTACCTGAAATCTCCCCAATGAACAAACTTAGGAATAATAATAATAATTTTCTTGACTGAGAAGGAGTTATGCCTTCTACCTGTCATTCATCAGATGGGATGCCTTGTTGTACTACTTAGTTTCCTTTGTTTTCATAGGAAAATGCTGGCCTGCACTACTTTTCAACCACCCCGCCACATTTATGATGGCCAGTCCCTCATCTTACCTCTCAGAGCCTTATGTGCAACACGGAGAAGGTGATGACCCACACTGTATCTACATTTCTACAGCAAATATTCATATTAACGTACTAACATTAAAAATGTGAAGGAATACAAATGTCTTGGGGTTATGATGAGCGACTGCACTAAAATAACATACACATTAACTCCATCATAAAAGTAAACGAATGCCTAGGGAGCACTAAGAAAGGCTTACTTCATTCCCAAAGACACTAGGAAAATAACGGCAACACAACTCTTATTACCCATATTAGAATACGGTAACCTTGCATATCAGCATACTACTGACTCTACACTGAAAAGCTTGACAGAACGTACAACAGACTAGCAAGATTTGTACTAGGATGCAAATACGACACACATCACTGCTCAGTGTACAGTATACTGACCTATAATTGGACTCGCTTAGAACTCAGAGGGAAAATCAAGAGCATTAACCGCTTACAAATTTTACAAGGATCCAACTATACCGTCTGAAAACAAAAAGGATATAACCAATACATATGCACAAAATCTAAGGGAGGCAAAAACAGAGGAGTTCTCTTACCTAGAATATCCAGTTACTATGAAGAAATGAATTCCTACTGGTGGGCTGCAAATCAATGGAACAAGCTACCCCCAGAGATTAGTAAGGCATCTGCTGTGAAAGCATTCAAAACCTTGTTAAAACAAACATTTACTCGATATCTGCACCTGTTATTGATTGTAGAGTAATGTCAAGCGCGTCAGCCACACTGATACATGTTAGTAGGTTAAATGTATCCTTCCTTTGTGTATAATCTAGATTTAGTAGTTGCCGTATTGGTCCTTGCAAGAATAGATCCAGAAGCAAATGATTTGATACCTTTTAATGGACCAACATAGATGTAACAACAAGAACAAAGTGCTCTAGCTTTCGGACCAACCAGTCCTTCTTCAGAAGCTCATGGCAGTTGTTTAGAAAATACAATACTTATAACAGCTAGATAATGCAGAGAAAAACAGAAAAAAATCCCCATTGGTTTAAAATACTCATTTAAAAAAAACAGAAGATGATGTCAGAGAAGTTTAACAGTACAATACTGCCCTCAGTCCGAATGAACCTTGGGTTCAGATGCTTGGTGCAACACACATGCAAAGAATCCTACTGCACATAAATTTAATTGACATAAGATAACACTGCTGAAGCAAATAACTCCCAAATCAAGCCATGAGTGTCACAGTCAGTATAAGGATGTGATTACTGAAAGGCAAACTTGTATTTAAATGTATCCCTCATTGTATATATGGAACAGAAACTTTGTATCTAAATGTATCCCTCCTTGTATATAAGAAGCTTTGTATCGAGTGTGTATATTACACTGTCAGGCTGAAACCTCTTGTATTCCTCCTTTGTACATAAGAAACGTATCCAAGCAAGACAACTTTGTAAACAGGCCTGCAAAGTCCTAACAGTTCAATCCTGCTGAAAAGTAAAGATTTATCCATCCATCTATCCATATTAATCTGTGTTGCTAAATGAACAGGCCAATTTGTGAATAGCAATGCACACATTTATTTATTTATTTAACACTTTGGATTACATTACCTTTGAGCTAATAGCTCTTTTACAAAGGTTCCACATCAAAAATACATGATACACAGTCACATTTAAATACATAGGTTTCTAACATTCAGTACAACTTAAGATAAACAGCTATTAAAGCAAGTTAATATGCAGTATGCAACCATTGACCTTGTCATAATAGTTTGCTATACATCCATAGCCTTGTCTTAGATAAATAGTAGGCTATAAAGCCTGTGTATTGATGTTTGAGGTGTAACATGTGGGACAGTGGGCCTTCCAAGTGGGTAGTGGAAATAGAGAGTCAGAGGTATGGGATTCCCTAGTAACTAGAGAGTCAGAGGGGTATCCTGTGATGAGGGCGACTACTATTGAGTGCTTTCACAAAGGGTAACTCAATAACGGCACCATGTTCACAGGGCTACTGGACAGGGAGGGTGACGGATGGGCGGCAAATATAGTGACAGGATGTTACTATAGTACATGTGCATGGGGAGGCGAGCATGTCATGTGATGGGCGGAAGGGAGGGAGGGTTTGTGGGGCGTACTGCAGTAGCGGGCTGCCGAACTATCTCCGTGGCATGGTGGGTTGGTGGCAGGCTAGGGTTGCGAGGATGCCAAGTTCGGTTCTGGGTGTGTGTTCATTTTGTTGCACCCAGCTGTGATTTTTTGTCTGTTTTGCACCCGAGTTGAGAATCCTTTAGTAGGGAGTGTGGGGGGGGCAAAGCCGCCCTGCGGGTGAGGGGTGTGGCGGAGCACAGCCCCCACATAAAAAAAAAGTCTTTGGTGCCATTTTGTTGTGTGCCACAAGTGTTACATCACCAAAATTGATTTTCGGTGATGTACACTCGCTATAATGGCAATTGCCTTTCTGTGATCACTGTTATGATATGGAACTATCAGAGGTAGGGAGGGAGGCAGGTGGTATCAGTGATAGGTAGTTTGTTTGTGGTGAATGAGTGGAACAGGAGTATAGGGGTTAAGGGGTAGAGATGGGTTTCCACCATGTTTTGGGCTTTTAAGCATTCCATAATGTGCCCACTATGTACCTGTTTTCAGTGACCCACATTTGGGTGAGGAAACATCACAGGCAGATTTCTGTTCACTATCCTTTGTGGGCCAGGTGGCCTTCTCACACCTATTCCCCACCTCTGGAACAACATCCACTGCATTCCACTTTGACTCCAGCCCTGGTTTGAAGACCCAGTTATATGAGCCTACCATTCCTCTCTGTAACTGTTTTTGATTTATGCAGGCACTCACACCCTCGCACTTGTGCTACCTTCAGGTGTGTCCTCAAGTCATTGTATGCTTACTATACTATTGTATGGATTATGTCTCTGTGCACAGTCAGTTTTACACTATATGTTCTTACCTTGTAACCACTCCCTTCTTACAGTATCACTCCTTCTGTTCATCCATCCATCCAGATGCAGTTGGAATTAAGCTATCCAGCTAACTGTGTTCAACTGATCAAAATCTATAAATGAATACATGAATAAATAATGAAAAGCCAAAAGGTATGATCCTGCATTGTAAAGTCAGGAACTGCAATTCAAGAATCTCTTTTTCCCTGCAGTTGAAATCTTTCTTTTAGAGTTCCCTTACTGACTACATTTTATCAGCTTCCAGACAAGCAGTCAAACCTCTCAACTGTTCTTGATATACTGTACAAGAAAGTGCCTTGATTTTCCAGGAGGTCTGTGATTTTGCCTCAAAGTTTCCTCAGTTCCTTCTGTACTAAGCCCTGTGTAGGGATTTGAAGCATAAAATGCTTTACATAAATGTCACAGTCTAGTACTCCTTCAGAAAAGACATAGAAACATAGAAACATAGAATCTGATGGCAGATAAGGACCGCTTGGCCCCCTAGTCTACCCAATTTTCTACCTAACAGATAAGCTGCAGATCCTAGTTAACCAAAAGCTTACTTCCTCCTACCCCCCCCACTAGGACTGCTGTATGCCTGTCCCATGCATTCTTGAAGTCCCCCACTGTTCTTGACTCCACGACCTCCTCAGGGAGGCTGTTCTATGCATCCAAAACCCTCTTAGTGAAAAAATACTTCCTCACATTACCTCTGAGCCGTCCCCCATCAATCTTCAAATTGTGCCCCCTTGTTCTTGCACATCTCTTTTTCTGGAAGATGCTACCCTCTTGGACTTTGTTAATTCCCTTGAGGTACTTGAAAGTTTCTATCATGTCCCCTCTCTCCCTTCTTTCCTCAAGGGTATACATATTAAGCTCCTTTAGTCTTTCTTCGTATGTCTTCTGGTGCAGACCCTGCACCATTTTGGTTGCCCTCCTCTGGACAGCCTCCACTCTGTCTATGTCTTTGCGGAGATGGGGTCTCCAGAACTGCACACAGTACTCCAGATGGGGTCTCACCAACTGTCTGTACAGAGGGATAACAACTTCTTGTTTTCTACTATTGATGCCTCTTCCTATGCATCCCAGTATCCCCCCAGCCTTCCTTACTGCCTTCTCACATTGCTTGCCCACCTTTAGGTCATCTGATATAATTACCCCCAGGTCCCTTTCTATTTTTACTGTTGTCAGTATCTTACCCCCCATTGTGTACACTTACTCTGGGTTTTTGTTTCCCATGTGCATTACCTTGCACTTCTTTGCATTGAATCTGAGCTGCCATACATTTGTCCATTCCTCTAACCTTGCCAAGTCCCTTCTCATCCTTTCCACTCCATCTTGTGTATCGACCCTGTTGCAGATCTTTGTGTCATCTGCAAAGAGACATACTTTTCCTTCCAGTTCCTCTGCAATGTCACTTATAGAGACATTAAAAAGGACCGGTCCCAGTACTGAACCCTGTGGTACCTTGCTAGTAACCCTCCTTTCTTCACTGTGTACTCCATTTACTACACCCTTTGCGTCCTGTTGCCTAGCCAATTTTTTATCCAGGCTACCACCTTGGGACCCACTCCAAGGCTGGCTATCTTGTGTATTAATCTTTTGTGTGGGACTGTATCAAATGCCTTGCTAAAATCTAGGTAGGCCATGTCCACAGCCCCTCCCTGGTCTACTACTTTGGTCACCCAGTCAAAGAAATCTATTAGATTCGTCTGACACGACCTTCCCAATGTGAATCCATGCTGCCTTGGGTCCTGTGCCCCACTGGCCTCTAGGTACTCAACAATTCTTTCCTTCAGAAGTGATTCCATCATTTTCCCTACCACTGAGGTCAAACTAACTGGTCTGTAGTTTCCTGCCTCTGTCCTGCTCCCACTTTGTGAAGAGAATCACATCTGCCCTCCTCCAGTCCTCGGGTACCACCCCATCCTCCCATGATTTGTTAAAGACAGTAGTCAGTGGTGTCACTAGTTCTACTGTTAGTTCTTTTAGAATTCTTGGTGAATCCTATCAGGCCCCATTGCTTTGTCCACCTTCAATTTTATTAGTTCTTTCAGAACCCTTTCTTCTGTAAATGGACTGGTATCGACCCCCATCTTCAGAGTGTTTCTCTTGTTTGGTTTAGGTAACTCCCCCTCCTCTTCCTTTGTGAATACTGAGCAGAAATATTTGTTCAGTATCTCTGCTTTTTCACTGTCACCCTCTACCCACATTCCCTCCCCTTTATTAAGCTTCAGTATCCCTCCTTTGTTCTTTCTTCACTCCCTAATGTACATATAAACGGTCTTATCCCCCTTCTTAACAGAATTGGCTATCCTTTCCTCGGTTTGGGCCTTTGCTATTCTGACTGCCTTCCCAGCCTCTTTCTGCTTTAACTGATAAAGTTCTCTGTCCTGCTCCTTCTGTGTATCCTTATATTTCCTGAATGCTGTCCTTTTCTCCTTAACCTTCCCTGCCACCTCTTTTGAGAACCATAGCGGTTTCTTCCTTCATTGTGTTTTATTGATTTGCTTTACACAAAGGCTTGTTGCCTCTGTGATGGCTGTTTTGATCACTCCCCATTGTTCCTCCACCCCTCCTTCTTGCCTGTTTGCTAGTATTTTTCTGAGGCACTCTCTCATTTTCCCAAAGTCAGCCCTCCTAAAGTCCAGTACTCTTGCTTTTGTATGGCTTGATTGTATGGCTGTGTTTATCATGAACCACACTGTTTGGTGGTCACTTGTTCCCAGGTGGCTACACACTTCTAAATCTGAGATTCTTTCTCCATCCCATTTGAGTACGGGTCTAAGACTGCTCCTCAGGTAGGTTCCAATACTAGCTGTCTGAGGCATGCCCCTGTAGGGCATCAAGAATGACCCTGCTCTTGGATGTGCCCAGCAAAGGTGCTCCAGTTAACATCTGGCATATTCAGGTCCCCATCAACAATATCTCCCCTTTTTCTGCCATTCTAAGAAAGCCTTCTATCATTTACTTGTCCACTCCTCCTCCTGAGATGGGGGTCTGTATACAACCCCATGCAGATTGTGGTGCCATTTCCTGTCTCCAGGGTGACCCAAAGTGCCTCATCTGCTCCCTGTTTACTCTTTAGTTCTGTTGCTTGATCCTTCCTTACATAGAGAGCTACTCCTCCTCTCTTTACCCTCCCTCCCTCCTGTAGATTGTGTATCCTGGTATGTTGACATCCCAGTCATGGTTCTCTGTGTACCATGTTTCTGTGACTGCCACAATATCCAGACAACCCTCTTCCATCAAGGCCACTAGTTCAGGAGCTTGTTACACAGACTCAGAGCATTGGTACTCATCACCCTCCACTTTTGATAGCCTTACCCCTTTAGCTCCATTTCTGTCCTTACTGCCTTTTGCCTTTTTTTACATTTAAATCTATTCTGCTCCCTAATAACCTCTGTACCTTGGTGTTTACCTCACTAATCACCATGTTTTGTGGGGGAGGCTCGGATTTCCCTGCTCCTTTTCAGTGCCTCCCCCTTTGGCTAGTTTAAATGCTTGCCAATGAAGCATTTAAACCTCTCACCTAGGATCCTGGTTCCCCCCCTGGATAGATGCAGACCATCACACCAGTATAGGCCTGCATCCCTCCAGGTGGCTCCCCAGTACCCAATGAAGCCAAGACCCTGAGCTCCACACCAGTTTTTCAACCACTCATTGAATTCCCTGTGAGAAGTACCCTAGCATCTCCTTGCCATAGACAGGCAGCACCTCCGAGAAGGTTACCGTGAGCGCTACTTGTCCAAGGCCCTTCCCAACTCTACAAACTCCTGTTGCATGGCTCTGATCCCATTCCTAGCCAGGTCATTTGTCCCTAGGTGGACAATGACATCCAGCTCCTCCCTCGTGCAGCTCCCTCCCACGATCCTGAGGATTCTTCCCTGTCCCTCAAGCTGTTGGCGCCAGGAAGGCACCTTACCTCCTCTCCCTTCCTCCCCATTTCTACCCCCTAATGATTGAGTCCCCACCAGGAGTTGTTTTCTTCCCTGTGGGGTCCCATGCCACCCTCCTGTGGGTCTCCTTTGTGAAGGTTCCAGCATCCTCCTTGGTCTCCACTGCAGGTGCCTCCATAGAGGAACCACTATCCACCAGAAGAAGCGAATGAATGTGTGGAGAGGTACAGCTGGAGGATGCAACTCTGTTCCACCCCTCTTCCTCCTTGAGCCCACCTGGTCCAGCCTCTCCTCTTCTTGGCAACCTCTGAGGTAGTGGCATTGGCCCTGGTGGTCCCTGGGTGGGGAGGAGGTTTCCGAATCTAGCCAGGTCAGCCTGGAGATGGGCAACCTCCTCTCTCAGACCAGAGAGGTGCCTGCAAATAGGGCAGCATCGCAGCCTCCAGAATGTCTCCCCAGAACACTGCCGCCCACAGCCATTGCACTGAACCACTCCTATCATGTCTTATTTTGTCCTCTCTACTGTTTCTCTGGATGCTTATTCCTCCTCTCCTTACAACTCTCACCCTTCCTGTTCTGGGACAGCAACTTCCTATCTTTTCAGTAGCCTCCTTCTTCCTTGCTCAGTATCAAACCACCAGCAGCTAGGGGGAGAGTGAGCTACTTTTTTCCTTTAGGGTTGACAAAACCAATGTTTCTCTATGATCCTTTCCTTCCTACTGCCAAACAGGAAGTTCCTGTTGACAGTCAAATCCAGTGGCTATAAAAGTAGAACTGGCTTTGGGTGGGTGGGATGGAGGGCAATTAGTAAGAAAAAAGGCTAGCAACAGGAAGTTGTAATTTGACTCACCTGCTTTTATAGTGTCTAAACCACACCCCAGGTAAGCTCTCTTTCCTCCTACTGGTTTAGCAAAGTCAGCTGATACAGTACCCTGCCCTGCACAGAACACACACTGACTTTCGTTCTTTTTTAACCCTAAATAAGACCCCTTCTACTTCTAATAAAGTTATCTGTCTACTTAATCTTAACAGTCACTGACTACTGCTGAGATATAAGTTTTAAATTAATAAGAAAATGTAGCTTCTTTTAGTTAGCTGCTTTCTGCTCTACAAGCAAGGCTAGCAACAGGAAGTTGTAATTTGACTCACCTGCTTTTATAGTGTCTAAACCACACCCCCAGGTAAGCTGTCTTTCCTCCTACTGGTTTAGCAAAGTCAGCTGATACAGTACCCTTCCCTGCACAGAACACACACTGACTTTCTTTCTTTTCTTTCTTTTTTAACCCTAAATAAGACCACTTCTACTTCTAATAAAGTTATCTGTCTACTTAATCTTAACAGTCACTGACTCCTGCTGAGATATAAGTTTTAAATTAATAAGAAAATGTAGCTTCTTTTAGTTAGCTGCTTTCTGCTCTACAAGCAAGGCTAGCAACAGGAAGTTGTAATTTGACTCACCTGCTTTTATAGTGTCTAAACCACACCCCCAGGTAAGCTGTCTTTCCTCCTACTGGTTTAGCAAAGTCAGCTGATACAGTACCCTTCCCTGCACAGAACACACACTGACTTTCTTTCTTTTCTTTTTTTTAACCTAAATAAGACCCCTTCTACTTCTAATAAAGTTATCTGTCTACTTAATCTTAACAGTCACTGACTCCTGCTGAGATATAAGTTTTAAATTAATAAGAAAATGTTGCTTCTTTTAGTTAGCTGCTTTCTGCTCTACAAGCAAGGCTAGCAACAGCCTTTTTAACTAAGGCCCCGGTGTTCAAAAGCTTAGCAAGGTGCTACCCATGTTACTGACATGCTAATCGAGAATAACATGAGCTGATAAAAAGGAGGCCATATTCAAAGCAAATATAAAATCCTCACGTGCTCATGCATTACAGCTAATATGTTTAGAAAGCCATAACTAGAACATGCACACAGGTTTCTGCACTCAGTCCTGAAAATTAGTCAAAACTCTAATGTCATGGAAAAACTCATGGTTACTAGAGCCAAACATGCAAAAGATGCAGCCTAGCACTTTGGGTACAAACATGACCCTTCATCAGGAGTGTGGCTATCTGAGATAATTGCTTCACTTAAATAAAGTATACATTAATATAATAGATAAAATCACAAGGTAGCCTGTTGCTGATGCATACTAACAAATGTTAAAATACTAGTTTGCACAATAATAGAAATGAAAAGTGAGTTCTATGTTATTAAGCTGATTTACACCAAACTGGTCACTTTCTAGTGAAGCGAGCCTCACTCCCCTTTCGTTGTTGTGTGCTTATTGGTGCTGTGTCTTTTGTATGTTTGGCTCTAATAAACCGTGAGTGTTTTTCATGACACCGGAGTTTGATTGCTTTTCAGGACTGAGTGCAGTCAACCTATGTGCATGGCCATATTCAAAGGCCACTAGTGCACAGCACTGAACTGACAGTGTGATCACATAGAATACACTGCTATGCCCATGCAAATGAGGGATCTACCATGCATACTGAGTGCAGAAGCATATTCAATGGTTTTGGCATTGCTAAATAGCCACTATCACTGCACTAATTAATGCTACCAAAACCATGCCCTTATCTCTACGCATGAGTGTCCCCTCATAGCCACATACTGCACCCTGTAGTAAGGGCACAGTACATGCATGTAGGGACAGAACAACAGCTGGACATCAATGCATGCTACCATACCAGCAACCCACAGCACAGGTATGGAACTGAGCCATATATATATATATATATATATATATATATATATATATATATATATATATATATATATATATATACATACACCACTAAAAAGAGCCCCTATACTGTATGTGCAAAAGACCACTTCATATGGTGCAAAGTAGCAGTATATACCCATTTCCTAGCTTTACAGACAATTCGACCACCCTGTCCGAACAGGTGTCATTCCCTGTTGGTGACTAGTGCGCCCTCCCAACCACTGCCCCCAACCATCCCACTGATCACTTCCAAACATCAAACTAATCCCCAGCTGTTCAACAGTTCCACCAACTGTCCAACTGATCCTCTCACCATCTAAACTGACCCTCTACCCTTCCCATTCACTCAAGACCCTCCACCCTGAGACCTTCTTATCTCTGACACACCAAAGCTGTTATATGGCATTAGTGTCAGGGGCCAGCACAGCTCCTCCACTTATAACCTTGGTTGTCTGCCATCTGTATGACAGAGAACACTTGTACTCGTACTATAGAAGCACACAGTCACTCCCTTTCTTTCAGAGGGCATCTAGTCAAGGTGGTGAGCACAGGGGCTATGCTGTCAGCCATCACTAATGCCTTATAGCAGCACTGGTGTGTAGGGGAGTGGGGAGGTGCAGGGTGGAGGGTCCTGAGTGAGTGGGAGAGGTGGAGGTCAGTTGAATGGTTAGGGGAGTTACGTGGACGGCGGTCAGGAGGATCAGTTGGATAGCTGTAGGAATCAGTTGGTTGGTTGGTTGGGGTGATCAATTGGACAGTTGGGGGTTATATGGATGGTCAAGGGCATCAGCTGGATGGTTGGGGCAGTCATTGATAGTGGCCACTAGCCACCAACAGAGGTAATGACTCCTATTCAGAATGGGTGACGAGGATTGTCCTTGAGGTTAGGGATGGAGGTATGTGCTGCCACTTTACACCATATGGAGCAATCTTTGGCACTGCTATCCCATTGCAGGTATTGGGGTTCCTTAAGTGATGTTATCCAGCTCAGTTCCATATCTGTGCTGTATGTTGCTGGTATGGTAGCATGCACTGATGCCCCACTGCTGTTCTCCGAACATACATATACTGTACCCTTACTGCAGGGTGCCAGGAGCAGAGGTGGGGCCGGGGCTGCACAGCTCTGCATAATGCTGCCATATTGTCTGCATAGCAGCACTGTGTGATATGCTAATGAGCCCATAACAGAAAGGGACCTGGGGTAGTCATATCAGATGACATAAAGGCAGGCAAACAATATGAGAAGGCAGTAAGTATAGTTGGGGGATACTGGAATGCATAGGGAGAAGCATCAACAGTAGGAAACAGGAAGTTGTCATCCCTCTGTACAGACAGTTGGTGAGAACCCATCTGGAGTACTGCATGCAGTTCTGGAGACACCATCTCCACAAGGACATAGACAGAATGGAGGCAGTTCAGAGGAGGCAACTAGAATGATCAGGGGTCTGCACCAGAAGCCATACGAAGAGAGGCTGAAGGAACTTAAGTGTATACCATAAGGAAAGGAGAGAAAGGGGACATGATAGAAACGTTCAAGTACCTCAAGGAATCAACAGGGTCCAAGAAGGTAGCATCTTTCAGAAAAAGTGATGTGCAAGAACAAGGGGCATAATTTGAAGACAGGGGAGGGACGGCTCAAGGGCAACATGAGGAAGTATTTTTCACAGAGGGTTGGTGAATGCATGGAATGGCCTTGCTGAGGAGGTTGTGGGGTCAAAAGCAGTGGGGAATTCAGAATTCATGGGACAGACATTAGGCAATTCTGGTGGGGGGGCAGGAGGAAGTAGGCTGTTGGTTAACTAGGATTTGCTGCTTATCCAATAGGTAGGGAAATGGGTAGTCTGGGTAGGTGAAGCGATCCTTATCTGCTGTCAAAGTCTATGTTTCTATGGGCATGCAAATCTCCCATAGCGCTTTACATGGCCAGTGGGCTAATTAGCATGTGAGGGCTGAATATGGCTCGCATGACCCCTGGTGCTATCCCATTTGGGCAGTGCTATTTCTACTGGACCTCTGTGGGTCATCTCTAGTTCGTGTCTGTATCAGCACAGTGCATAGTCACTAGGCACTGCACCACCATATTTATATTCAAACCATTAGCACGCTCCAGCTGGGGTGCACTAACTGTCAGAATACAGCCCCTGAGCCAGCCGTGTGCTATTTTCCATAAAGCTCTCCTGTCTGTGCAGCACTCACGGACAGCTTTTAATATGAGGCCTAAAGTCACTTATCATAACAGGTTCTAGTGGCAGTTATTGTTTCTAAGATGCAGCCCTGAGTGTTTTAAACTTTTGCCATAATTTATGACACAGGCAAGAGAGGCATGCACACTGTCCAATGCGTAAGATCTGATTGCAAACCTGACTCAGATCTGCATTGATA
The DNA here is from genome assembly GCA_016271365.2 of Neoceratodus forsteri. NCBI lineage: Eukaryota > Metazoa > Chordata > Ceratodontiformes > Ceratodontidae > Neoceratodus > Neoceratodus forsteri. The sequence goes on along the minus strand of CM028132.1, from coordinate 589,102,723 downwards.
ATTGTTAGCGGGGGCGAAAACATCTGAGCTCTTTGTCAACTCACATGAGAATTCCTGGGAGGGCAAGCCTGTGGAACACTCACTGCTTGGAATGCTTCACCCCTGTGAGAAAAACTGCACATTTGTGCAAATTAAATCAAACCCTTTAGCAAGCTGTTGAGATGAGATGTCCTCAATGAACCCACAAGAACCTGCCTGTACTTTCTTGCAAGTCTAGATAAAAAAAAACAGTAGACTCCAAGAGCCAGAGGTGTAGCCAGGAATTCAAATTGATAACACACTTGACTTGGCTTTCTACAACTGCTGCATCGCCCTGCACCCCCCCACCCCCATGTAGCATGTTGCGGCACATCCACAGCCAGTGTAAGAGAAATGGCTCATAAAGATTTGTTATCTTTCCTGAAGGTCTACGAAATGACAGACCGGTGTCAACCTCAAAACAGATTATGCACTGTATTTATGTCCATTCTTAATGACAAAACATTGTTTTCCATGTTACATTTCTTTCTTTCTTTCTTTCTTTCTTGCTTGATAATTTTGGAGATTACCTCTAAGCACAACAAGATATCATTTGCAAAGGTTTGATGTCAGTGTTACAGTTACAAGTGAACAAGTGATTTTTTTTTTTCTTATCCTCACCCCTGTTCCCCGCCCCCACCCTTCCACATAGGTATTTCCCCGGTATGACCTGGGTTGTGACTTCTACTATTGTTATACTTTATACAATTGCTATTTACTGCATGTAACTTTATTCCGTAAACCACTGTTATATTATGTTCTTTTGTTATCTGTATTGCACCTGTATGTTACCACTTTTGTATCTCACACTGTAACCATGTCTACCCTCCCTGCAACGAGATGCCTTTGTAAATGAGTCCCTGACTCAAAGATTGTATATCCAACTTTCAAAAATAAATAAATAAAAAAATAAATAAACATTTCATATACATAAAACAAGTCCTAGCAGAATGTAGTCAACACAGATACAATACATACCATATAGGCTAGTTTACTAAATACAGTTTTACAAAAAACAGGTAACACTGTAAAACAAGCAAAAAAAACAATACACAACAGCAAAGCCAGATATCAGACAGAATCAGTGTGTATTATCAAACCTAAAATGACCACTGTTTTTCTTTATAGGCATTATGTCCAACATGGTCATAAACCTAGACCTCAGGCCTCCCCTGTTGGAACTCCAACCATGTCTTCCACAATCATTACCACTCCCACTGGTGGAAATCCACATGGTGCAGGACTTGAGGATACCTCCAGCTGTCATCCTGGAGATGTGGATGTTCCACTTTGCTTTTTGTCCTCCTACATCCTAATATGCACAACCCTCACAAGGGAGCAGGCTACCTTGCTTGCCATAAGGGGTCGCTGCACCCATGGTTCCCAATTGAAACATAGAAGCATAGAAGCTGACAGCACATAAGGACCGCAAGGCCCATCCAGTCTGCCCATTTTTTCTACCTTATGAATGTGCCAGGCCTGTACTCTGTCAATGGCCTATCTATTCATACTCCAACCTCCTGGGTTTGCTCAGCCTTGGCTGCACCAGTCCTTAAAGCTGCTCCTGAACCTGGCTCACTGGCACAGACACATGATGCTCTTCTGCTGGGCCATAGGGCAGCATGACCATAGTTATGTAAAGCAGAGATCAGGACACATCAAATGTACCACACATTTTTGGTGCAGGCTGGTCCGTAGCACAGGAGCTGACACCAGTGACTCAGGTTCACATCCTGACCCCAGGATCTTGGCAGTCCAGCAGGAAGAGGAGTAACTGGCCCAGAGGACATTCTTCTTGGGAGGGAGTTGTCAACCCCCCACTGCATTATTGCTGTATAGGTGATCACAGGCTGTCATGCAGCTGGGTGGCTTCTAGTAGAAGTGAGGGCACCATCCCAGGATGTTGGCAGTCTGGGTGGAAGAGGAGTAACTGTTCCAAAGGACATTTTCTCTGGGGGTCCTGAAACCCCACTGCACTACTGCCATCTAGGTGACCACAGGCTGTCATGCTGCTGGGTGGCTTCTAAAAGATGGGAGGGCACCATCTTGCTCTGTGTGAGCACACAGCAGTGTTCAGACACTCTGGAGCTCCTGCTGCTGGAATCCTTGTGGAACTGGAGCAAAAACATGGAAATTAACCTCCCAGGAAGGATGAAGGAGCTGGGCAATCTTGGTCCCACACCCACCCCCCATTGGCTATGAGAGAGGCCATGGATGCTGTTTTTTTGGGGGGGTGAGTAGACCCCCCTGAAGGCACCTCCACATGGTATAAGCTATGCTGCTGGCAAAGGACAGGTTGTTGTTGGACTAGTATGTGATCTACTAGGGTCTTGATCAGAGCACCTGGGAGGAAAGAGATAAACAGAATAATAAAAACAAGCATCAATGCTGATTGTTCCACTCGATAGTGACACTTTGTTTCATGTAGATACAGCTTACAGTATATTAAGTAAGGCTGTGCATGAGGCTGATTGTAAGTATTTATATTTGTGTCTCTGTTACGTTAGCTGTATTTCTGTGTATGTTTGTGTCTGTTAAATTTGTTTTTTTACATTTTACTGTTGCTTTTAATGATTGCACAAGATCAACGATTTCAGAGTTGCTGGTAAACTATGCATTTATTATCACTTGTAAGTAACCAGCTCATCTCACTAGCCTCAGCCATGTAGTCAAATATTACTTTATTTGGTCCAACACAAATACAATATTTTTTTCAACTCTGTTTTTAGGATCTCAGGCCAGGCAAGAATATACCCCATGTAAGTTCCCAGGATCCCCACACTCACCCTGGCAATCCCCTGGCTGCCGGGGGCCTGTGAATTGCCCCTTATGGCGGAGCTCCCAGGAGGAGGAATCAAAATCAACCTTAGGCCCTGCCCAAGACTTATGCCAGCATCTTTTCAGCATCAGTGTTGGAGTAGTGCCCTAGAGCATCATGCTGCGAACTGAGGGTATTTTTTTGTTGGTGACCCCTGAAACTATGATGTACAATAGCATCCAAGGCACATTGCGCATACTCCTGTGCATGATGTGCCAATGCACGCTGAATCCCATACCTGCATGCGCATGAGGTGTGAGGCATAATGACTTGTAGCCACCACCAGGAGCTGGACTGTTGCTGACCACCTCAACCCACCCACCCCAAAGGAGGAGAGCAGTCCATCAGATGCTCATTCCCCCGGATGAGCCTCCAACACTCTGGGCTTGTTCCCAAACCCAGGTCATCACCAGCACAAGTGGTAGCAATACTGCTTGTGCCAGCTGTCGCCCCATAAATACACATATTAATGAGTGCTATTTGTATCTTTGCCACAAACAGTGTGCTGTTTTTGTTGCTTCATTTTGTGCAAGATTTTAAAATGTGGCAGCAATCACTTTCAGAAGGAGGGATAGGTTTTAAAGTTATTTTTAAGAAGAGGCAGTTTGGCTAGCATTTGGAGTACAGAACTGTTAACCTGGAAACCCATGCAACCTTGAATCTCACAACCACCACTTACTCACTGTGCTACCTTGAGCAAGTCACAAGGAGAATAACTGAGGTCATCTTTGACCAAGTAAACTGGGGTCTAGGGACCGAGCTAAAGGGTTTTATATGTTCTGGGGTGCATTTTAGAGGCTATTTTGGAGATTATGACAACGATTTTTGCATGCTATAATTCATTTATCAACTAAATACATTATGTTAGAGAGTTTGTCATAACCTTAGGGCATATTGTTGGGTATTTTCTCCTGTCTTGTCTGTCCATATCTTTCAGTTATCCCTCTTTAGGAGGTACATCCCTTGCTTTGCTCATCAAAACTCCCTCTGCTACCTGTCAAAACCCCCTCTGTTCTCAACTGTCACACATTCACTGGGACATCCCTCATTTTACCTCTCAGAGATCCTCTATCCCACATAGAAAAGATGTTCCACATTTTTCCTCTAGATGGTAAAACAGAATTGATCCCGGTTTCTCAGTCTCAATTGACTGAAAAGGTTATTACCATGAAAGCACTTATTACCTCAGTATCTCCTCTCGTTTGAATCATAATGTGCCTCATATCCTGTCTCTTCACATTGACCCTAGATCTGCATTGGAAGAAGTTACTTCCTTCAAATACTATGGCGTTTGGTTGGACTGTCATCTTTCATTCTCCTGCTACATTGAAAACCCTTTCTTTTTGGCAGTGGTCTCTCAGTCTTGGGATCTACCACCCAGAGTACAGAAGGGGAAAGGGGAACTAGCAGAGAGGGTATGTGTTGGAAATTTAAGAAATGGTCCTATCAGTTCCTTAGCAAATAGAAGGACAGACATGCTTGTTCCATTTGTGGAGGTAAGCACCTGGTTTTGAAGTGCAGAGGACCCCAGCAAAATTCTCAAAGTGAGTCCCCAAAGCCTAATCCAGCACGGGCAATGGGAGAATAGCCCAAGTATTAATTAGAATGCAGGCCGTCACCCCTTTGCTGGACTACCCTGAAAAACATTAATTTTTTAACTAAGGTATGGTTTTACACATTGTTTCAGGATCTGCAGTGTAGGCCCCTGGTGGTGAGGGATGCAGACAACCTAAAGTCAGCAATGGTCAGGTCAGCAGTCCTAAGCAAAAAACATTGGAAGGAGGTAGAATCAGTAAAGATAGTAGGTCCCTGGGACTAGTACCTAAAGAGATCCTCATGGAGTTCCAACCCATACATCACCTCTCTTCTTTAGAATGTAATCAGTGATAACATCGACCCTAACATGATGACTACATCATACATACTGTATCTTTTGGCAATGTGGTGGAATTGGTGCTGGACTGCTACCCAGGGTCTTTGATTGTGAAAGCAGATACTGAGTCGGCCTTTCACCTTATACTGGTGAAACTGGTTGAGTTTTTGTCTACTAGATACACAGGTAAGAACTGAGATTTTCGTTCCTAGCTACAGGCCATTGAGCTGCTCTATTTCTTGTGCTATCTTTAAAAAATTTACCAGCCTTGAACTCAGTAGTTGGCAGCAGAGCAGGGACTGATTGTAGCCTACATTATTTGGACAATTTCCTGTTCATCAACCCAGAAGCATCTTGAAATGCAGCATGTTTTAAACATGGTCAAACATATTTCAAAATCATTTTAAACATGTTTTGGCATTGTTTTTGACCATGTTTGATCATGTGTTAAAGTTATGTGGTGTATTTTACCTCTGCCAAAACATGGTCAGATATGGATAAACTGGTAAACATGGTCTGGACATGGTAATGTCTTAAAGATGATAGGAAACAGTTTTTACATGTATAGATGCCTTTCAGTTGTTCTTTGGCTACACAGTATTCTAATATGTTTTTACATTTTTGTTAAATTAATAATCTAATTTTGTTGCCTTTGTAACTACCCTGAATCCCTCTCTCCTCAGCAGTTGCTGCTCTCTTTTCATACTGCCTGAAATGAACATTCTGTGACATGAATGACACCATTCCAGGCCATTCAGATGACTAGCATGGAATGGGAGTTATTGATGTCATAGAATATCTTAGAAATAATGATCATCCATGGTCAACAATCATCAATGATAATACATAATACAACATATTTCTACACAGCTCAGGTTATTTGATTTTGTTCAATAACCTTAACTTCTGTAATGAATACATAGTGTCCACACATGCCTTTGAAATAGCTTTTATTTGCTTACCCTTTGTTGCTGTTGTTCCTCTTTCTAATGGAGTTTCTCCTCATTCAAAACTGATAGAATGGCCTAATCGCTATTTACACCACCACAGGACTAAACTCTTTTAAGATGGGTGTCGCTGAGAGATCGGAAGCATAGGAAAAATCAGGAGCTGTTGTAAAATTTGCAACAAGAGTTTTATTATGAATAACAATAAAATTAAAAAATAAAATTGTTCAGTATAACTATTTACAAAGGCAAAATAAACAGAAAAAGTCCATATGCGTTTTCCTTCAATCTCTGTGTGTCCTTTCTTGCAAGCAATTGCAGCTCTGTCTTTTTGTAAGTCCTTGCAACCCCCCTTCTTAACAAGCATTCTGTTTTTTTCTAAAATGTTCTAGTATATTTCAGGCAAGTGCTGGCAGGAACACAATGTCCCAGAACTGAGGTCCATTTTCCACAGCCTTTGCAAAAGGCTTAAAAATTGCTCTCAGGTAACCTCTTGAGTTTCCAATAGCTTTTTACAATCATCTCAACCTATAATTATATACATTTCAACAGTAACACTATATATTTTCTAAACAAAGGGGTATATTTTTATACCAGCAAATATACAAGGGAGGAAAAGACAAACAGCAAGGGAAGACTGAGAGATAGCATGAGGCAAATTGCGAGACTGTCAGGGTGGTCAAATCCTAGGTCTCACAGGAAAACTTGTTGCGCAACCAGACAGAGAAGAGACAGGAAAGGAAAGAATAGAACCTTGCATGTAAACACTTTCCATAACAACTGGGACAGGGTCCTATTCCACACTGTCACATACACCCCCCTTAAGAGGGAACCTGTTTTATCAAACAGGTTTCCAAAACTTTCTATTCTCTAACATTAGCTTTCAAACAGTGAAGTTTAAACTCATGCATTTGTTTTTTAGCCTTCAGAACCCTCAATTTCCACCATATCTTGACAGAAAATCTGCATTGCCATTCTCTTTACCAGATTTGTGTATCACCTTGAATTTAAATGGCTGTAGTGCCAGGTACCACCTTGTGATTCTGGAATTTTTATATTTCATTTGGTTAAGCCAACAGAGAGGATTGTGACCTGTTATAAGTACAAAGGCAGTTCCTGGCAAATAAAACGTAAGGGACTCCATGGCCCACTTTGCTGCTAAACATTCCTTTTCAATGATGGAGTACCTTTTCTCTGTGTCATGCAACTTCCTACTTGTGTACAGAATAGGATGTTCTGTCCCATCTATATTTTAACTCAAGACTGCACCTAGGCCTACCTCTGATGCATTTGTATGTAACAAAAATGGTTTCTCAAAGGCTGGGCTTCTTAAAGCAGGGGCTGAACAGAATGCAGCCTTAATGGCTTGAAAAGTTTCATCACACTCTGGGGTCCATTTCACATTATTTGGGAACTGTTTCTTCATGAGTTCAGTGAGGGGAGTAGCTAACTCAGCAAAGCTGGAAACAAATCTCCTGTAATAATTAGCCAGCCCTAAAATGTCCTGACTATTTCTTTGTTTTAGGGACAGGGCTGTTAGCTGCACCTTCTATTTTAGAAATTTCTGGCTTAACTTCTCCATTTCCCAACACATAGCCAAAATATCTGGTTTCCTACCTGCCCAATGCACATTTGGTAGGAGTAATAGTCAGACCTGCATTTTTGATAGCTTGGATGACTGCTCGTAGGTGTTTCAGGTGGCTTTTCCAATCTGAACTGTACACCATGACATCATCCAGGTATGCAGCACAGTAACCAGTGTGAAGGGATAAAATTACATCCATGTACCACTGGAATGTAGCTGGTGCACCATGGAAATCAAATGGCATGGTGGTGAACTGATAGAATCCAACAGGAGTGGCAAATGCAGTTTTGTCTCTGGATTCTTTAGCCAAAGGGATTTGCCAGTAACCCCTGGTGAGACAGAGGGTACTGATATACTTTGCACTTCCCAGTCTGTCCACCAAATCATCTATTCTGGGCATAGGATAACTGTCAAATTCTGACACTTGATTAAGTTTCCTAAAATCAAGGCAGATTCTAACACCCCCTTCTTTTTTGTTTAAAATTACCAATTGAGATAACCAAGCACTCCTCGACTCCTCTATGATACCCAGTTCTTTCATTTTTTTGTATTTCCTTAATCACGTCAGCTCTTAACTGCTCTGGTAACCTGTACATCTTTTGCCTAATAGAACAAGCATTCCTTGTCCCTATAACATGCTCAATCCCTTTTGCTCGGCCTGGTACTGTGGTGAAAGTACTGTTAAATGTCTTTAGCACATTATGTAAGTCTGCAGATTGTTCTGAAGTTAAGGAAACATTCACCTTTACAGCATCAGCATTTACTGTTTGCTCCAGTCTATCATAAGCTACAACACTAGCTTCTTTATCAGTTTCTGGTAAAACTAGCAAAGTAGCTTTTGGCATTTTTCCAATCCATTTCTTGAGGAGGTTAGCATGGTATATCTTAGTAGGATTTTTCCTGTTAGGGGTCCCAGTCTCGTAGTTAATGGTGCCAGTATGTCTAAGCACTCTACAAGGTCCTTGCCACTTCATTAACAGTTTATTTTCTGTTGTGGGTAACAGTAGCAAAACCTTTTCACCTGGCTCAAAAAATATAAGTTACTCACCTGTAACAGGAGTTCTAGGAATGGTATATGTTGTTCATCCACACTATCTGGCAGGTTCCTTGTCGCTTTAAATCTTGCCGGAAGGTCTTCAAGCTGGCTCCTCCCACCCACCCGGGTGGTAAAACTCTCGGCTCCGCCCCATGATGCCAGATCTAGCCCGCTGGAAGCCAGGTTGTGCATCGAAGCCGGGGAGGTCGGGTGGGTCATGTGGATGAACAACATATACCATTCCTAGAACTCCTGTTACAGGTAAGTAACCTGTATTTCTAGGGACATGGATATGTTGTTCATCCACACTATCTGGCAGACTCCTAGCAGTTCTCCGGGAGGAGGGAGGCAAGGCACACACCCCCTACTTAGGGAATAAAGACTGGAGAACTGAGGCCCCAAATCAGCATCCCGGCGTGACCCAAGGTCAATGTGGTAGGGCGTAATACGGTATGTGCTGACTTCCAGGTAGGAGCCCTGCAGATATCCTGGATAGGGACATTCCCGGAAGCAGCCACCAATGCAGCGGTATGGCGGGTAAAATGAGCTCTTATCCCTCTGGGAGGCTCCATGCCCGCCCACCTATAGCGGAGATCTATGCAGGAGGTGACCCACCCACTCATTGTCCACTTGGCTGCAGGTCTGCCAGGTGTGGCTTCAGTGTAGATGACAAACAGCTGGCAAACCTCTCCTGAACTTCAGCCCTACGCTCCCTGAGAAGGTGAGCGCTCAACTAGGGTCCAAATGGAGCCTATGTTTGGCCTCCGAGGTGTGAGTGGGGTAGAACACTGGCAGAGACAACACCCGGTTAAGGCGAAGCTCCGACACCACCTTCGGAAGGAAATTCGGGTGGGGCGCAGGACAACCTTGTTCCTGTGGAAGACCAGATAGGGAGCCTCAAAGGGAGCGCCTGGAGCTCTCCCATCCTACTGGTAGATGTGGTAGCCACCAAGAAGGTGTTCTTCCACAACAGGTGGGAGAATCGCACCTGTGCATTGGTTCGAATGGCTTGTCCATGAGCTAAGCCAATACCAGTGGTAGATCCCATGGAGGTGGAGATTCTCGCACTGGAGGGGAAGTGTGATCAAGGCCTTGGAGAAGCGCCCGACCACCTTTCCTGTGGCACCGACTGCCTACCAGCCCGCGCCCAGAGGGCAGAGGTGGCTGCCAGGAGCACCTTAAGGGTCATCGACCGAAGCCCTTGCTGAAGAAGAAGAAAGGACCACAGGTAGTCCGGAATGCTCACTGAGGAACAGGAGAAGGGACCAGGCCCTACCCTAACACCAAATGGAGAACTCTTCCATTTGAAGGCGTAGCATTTTCCGGTCGACTCCTGACGGGATGCCTCAACAAAGTTGAGGACCTCGCCGGAAGACCCAAGGCCTGGCAACTAGCCACACAGGAACCAGGCTGTCAGGTGCAGGGATTGAAGGTCCGAATGGAATACCTTCCCCTGATAACCGAGATCAGGTCCAGGCAGGCTGGAAGCCACCTCAGGAGCCTGGAACTGAGACTGAGGAGAGCTGGATACCAGAGCTGGCGGAACCAGTCTGGGGCTACCAGAATCACCTGCGTCTTGCCCCTCCTCGCCTTGAGAAGCACCTTGTGGATCAAGGGAAATGGGGGGAAGGCGTAGAAGAGGTCCGGGATCCACGGCCTCGAGAAGGCATCCCCCTGCAGCAAGCCCTGCTGAGGGGGGCGGGCATGGAACAGTCTCAGCTTCGCATTCTCCCTGGAGGCAAACAGGTCCACCTGAGGTGTGCCCCAGTGGGAGAACAGATCTTGTACTACCTCCAGCAGGAGAGACCACTCGTGAGAACGCAGCCCCTATCCGGCTTAGGGCATTGGCCAGGGTGTAGGAGGCTCCTGCCACGTGAATGGCAAGGAGATCTGCCTCCAGGCTGCGCATGAGTGGCCAAATGAGGAGAGCTTCCCTGCACAGAGGCATGGAGCATGTCCCGCCCTGGCGGTTTAGATAGTACATGGTCGTGGTATGGACCTGAACCACTTGACCCCGTAGAAACGGAGCGAGGCGGTGAGAGGCTGGGCAGAACACGCAGAGCTCCAGCAGGATGATGTGGCATTGGGACACCGAGGAGACCAGAGGTCAGACGCTCTGTGGTCCCCAGATGGGCACCCCAACCCATTAGAGATGCATCGGTCGATGAGAGAGAGACCGTCGGCTCAGGGCGGATGAATGGGATGCCCTCCTGCAGATGTGCTGGAACGGTCCACCACTGGAGAGCGTTCCACCTCTCCTGGGTCACTGTCATGGGCTGGTCCAATGGATTGCAGCGATGTGACCACTGGCCAGCCAGTCCCCATTGAAGGGGATGCAAGTACCAGTGGGCCCAACGGACCACACTGGTGCAGGCCACCATGAGGCCCAGGAGGCACAGAACATCCCCGCAGGGCGCAAGCGCCCAATCAGATGTGATTGGGTAAAGGAGGAAGAACCTCGGCCCTGTCCGCCGGGAGCCGAGCTCTGGCTCGAAGAGTCGAGCTCTACCCCGATGAAAAGAATTACCTGCTTTGGCACGAGTTCTGACTTGGCTCCGTTGAAGAGGAGGCCCATCTGAGAGCAACCTAGAGGGTCAGAACTCTGGACCACTCCACCTCCGCTCTGGAGGGGGTTGCAATCAGCCAGCCATCCGGGTAGGGGTACACCCAGACCCTTCGGTGCCGCAGGAATGCTGTCACCACTGCTATGCATTGGAGAAGACCCTGGGAACTGGGAAGAGGCCGAAGGGTATGGCTCGGAACTCATAAACAGATCCCTCCACTCTGAAGTGGAGAAGTCTCTGAAGAAACGGACAGATCAGAACGTGAGGAGTGCGTCCTGGAGGTCCAGGGAATAGAGCCACATGCCTCGTTCCAAGGATGGGGTATCTGAGTCAGAGTGACCATCCAGAAGGTCCAAGACCTTAGAAACTTGATCAGGTCGTGCAGGCCGAGAATGGGGCACCAGCCCCCCATCTGCTTGGGGACCAGGAAGTACCTGGACACAAACCCCGGGTCTGGAGGAGGATCTGCCACCTTCCTGATCACCTCTTTTTCGAGGAGCAGGGCAATATTGGTTTGGCAGGCCAACAGAGGCTGCGGACCCCGTGGCCCCCTGAGGGGCGATGGCATGGAAGGGTGGGATCTGCCCAAACTCCAGAGGCAGGCCCTTTCCTATCACCTCCAACACTCAGCGGTCCATGGTGATAGCAGACCAGGTGGAAGGAAGTGATGGAGCCGTCCCACCAGGGGGGCCGGGGTAGGGGTGACGAGGCCAGGGGCGATGCCCCTCAGCCCGTCACTTAGCAGGCTTGCAGGAGGGACTGGCCGAGGAGCTCCTGGGCCTTTACCTCCTGCTTCCCTTTAGAGGAAGCTGCTGGCTGGTTCGGGGTGCCAAGTGCAAGCCTGCTGGCCCTCTTGCTGATGCTGATGGGCCAGTCATGCGCGCAGGGGCTGAAGGACTAAGGGGCTTACGCAGAGGTTGCCGGCGGCCCTTGTCCCTCTGGGCGGAGGTGACTGAGTCCAGAGTGGCATTGACTTCTCGGTCCCCTGGAGGTGTCCCTCCACTCCAGGGCCGAAGAGGTCAGTCCCCAAGAAGGGGATGTCCGCCAACTTGTGCTGGGTATCTGCCGAGAAGGTGGATATCCTCAGCCATGCCCTGCGGTGCATGGCCACCATGGCCGCTACTGACCTGGCACAGGAATCACCTATTTCCAAAGCAGTCTGAAGCTGCTGCTTCACCACCGCCCTACCCTGGTCCTGCACCTGCCTGACCATGGTCCGCAGGTCGGCCCGGAGATGAGGTATCACCTCATCCAGGGAACCCAAGAGGGCGTGGGAGAAGTGTGCCATCAGCGCGGCCGAGCTGGCCTGTCAGAGGCCTAGGGAGGACGTGGCATAAACCTTGCGCCCGACATAGTCCATCCTTTTGGACTCTTTGTCGGGAGGCCTATCCACATCCTGAGCATTTACGGAATGCTGGAAGACGTTATTGGTAACTAACCCCTCAGCAGAGGAACGCTCAGAGAAACCGGGCAAAGAACCGATAGGGACTGCATACTTCCTGGCCATCCTGGCCGAGGGCGTAGGACAGGAAGTAGGCCGCCACCAAAGCTCCAAGGCTGGGCCGACAATGGCCTTAGCCACAGGGAAGGCCTCCGAGGGTGAATCCCCTCGGTCTAGGATCTCCATCAGGGGAAAATAGGCCCGTTTGGACACGGGCGTGAGCTGCATCCCAGTGAACTCTGAGATGAGCCTAAGCAGACCCAGGAAGGACCATGGGCTGTCGTCCAAAGACTGGTCCAGGGAGGACTCCAGGCCCACCCACCTGGGGAACACGGAGGAGTCATCGTCGGACTCCGAAGGGTCTGCAAAGAGCTGCCTCAGGCCTGAGCCTCTCTTCACCCACCGAGGATGGGGGGGAGTGAGGGTGACCGACAACCTGCGGAACAGGCCTTGACCCGACCGAGGTTCCACCACAATCGGTGGGGCAGCAAGATTTGGTCAAACAACTGGCCCGGAAGTGGGCACCTCGACTGCAGTGAGCGGTTGTGTCAGCTGTTCAGGCAACAGCCGCTTGATAGATGGGGAATGAATCGGAGTCGATTGATTCCCGGACAACAGCAACTGCTGCCACATAAACTCCTCGTAACGTCGACGCCATCTGCGTCGAAGCCTCTCCTCATCTGAGGAGGAATATGAGGAGGAACGGTGTTGCCACTTAACTCGGTGCCCTGACCGAGACCGCCGAAGTCGGCGGTAGCGGCTTGACCGAGAAGAAGACCGAGACCAAGATCCTCGGTGAAACCGAGGGTGGGTCTGGGAGGGAGCGGGGGACACCCGCTCTTCCCTCGGCTCGGACACTTTGACTGAGGACTGCCACCCCAGAGGCGCAGGCAGAACCTCGGCCTCCACCGGGGAAACCGGCCAAGGGTTGACGGCTCTTCCAGTCGACCACCCAGGTGACGGGTCGAGAGAAAACTCGACTGCATCGACGGGAGTCTCAGCCGGCTGGCCTGATGGGGACACCGTGAAGCCAACGGCCTGAGCCTCAACCTCGACCAAAGTCGACGGTCGGCAGTCTGGGGAAGGAGACCTCTCCCACTCCCACAAACACTGATGATGGGACTTACCCTACGACTCCCTCGACCTGGGCCCAGAGGCAAGTCCCGATGGCCCCTCTCCCTTCGTGGAGAGGGATTGGCAAAGCTCCTTGAATGAAGCCGAATGAGAGGAACTCAGAGAGAGCGGGATAAATGCCGCGACCAAGGAGGAGGGAGAAGCGGCCTTGACCGTCGCCTCCTCCAGGGCGATAGAGTGTTCGAGCTGCTCAGCCGAGTCAGCCATCGCGGACACCACCTGACGAGCCTCTATGGATTTTACTGGTGGGGAAAAAACCTCGGGGCACTCAAGCCTCAATCGGGCCGCACGATCCTCCAGGATGTTGGTCGAAAAGGCACAGCAGAACTCGCAGACTGCGGGTCATGGTCCAAGTCGAGACAGTATACGCACGAGGGGTGCGGATCAGTCCTGGAGAAATTACGCCCACCAGGGCACCTCCGAGAGCCGGAAAATGAATTGTCCATTGCAGCCACGAGGGAAAAGAAGACTGAAGTTTAGAAAACTTCCAAAACTAAATTCGGACGAACCGAAGACTCAGGAACCAGTCGAAAAACGCAGAGCACTAAGGAGGGAACCTGAGCTTCCAAGCGTAAGGAAGATCTAGGCCATGGGGTGGAGCCGAGTTTTACCACCCAGGTGGGTGGGAGGAGCCAGCTTGAAGACCTTCCGGCAAGATTTAAAATGGCAAGGAACCTGCCAGATAGTGTGGATGAACAACATATCCATGTCCCTAGAACTTTTTCTTTTACCCCATGGTCATAATATACCTTCTGCTGTTTTGGGGCCTCTTCCTGATTACTATGAGCAATTTTTTCTTTTATTTTTTATTTTATTAAACTCTAGGATTATAAATACCTTTGAGCAGGAACTGCTCATTTACAAAGGTTCCATGTCAAAGGATGTAGGGTAACATACATACAAAGGTCAACAATGGTTACAGTCTTAAAAACACAAAGATGTCTAAGCATTTATTATGCAGCCAAAAATGGAGAGAGACAACATAAGCCAGCTTCAGACAAGTTTCAGGGTGAACAGTATATAGCTAGTATAGGTAGGAGGGAGACAGGAAAAAGTAGGCAGGCTAAAGGGCCATTGTTGGCAGGTGGAGGTGGGTGTCAAAAGTGCGAGGTGGATGGGCTGGAGCACCCCATATCTGAAAGTGCCATTAGAGAGGGGAAGGGGTGAGTGAGGCAGTGTGGTGTGGGGGGATAAGGGGTGGCAGTGGGGGAAACTGGTGCCAAAAAAGTGGAGCTTTAAGGGAGATTACAGGTCACCTTCAACTAGGGTAAAATGAGGAGGCAGTTACTTAGGAGAGGCAGTCACACTGAGTGGTCGAAGTGAGGAATAGTCGGAGTTGCTTTTATAGGGACCAAGCATCACAGTTATAAGTGTTTCTTTGTTAAGGGTATTGTACCTCTGAGGAGCCCTGTGTGAGAACAACTTCTGATCCATCGTGGTCCGGTGTCTGGGGACCTGGAAGGTTTGATACAGAGCACTGCATGTAAGCTGTGTACTGCTGTTGGCAGTAAGGAGCTTTGCCACTCCTGATGGCATGAGCCTGAGGAGAACTTTTTTGGTTAACAAGCAGGTCTGGTATTGCATTCTACTAAGGAGTGGTAGCCATCCGGCCTGGGCGTACAGGTCACAGGTGTGTGTTAGGTGGGTGGCACCCATTAGAAGCATACAGGCCTTGTTGAGTGTCACCGATATCCTCTGGAGGGCAGTGGGGAAGCAGAGCCATAGATGACTAGACCATAGTCGATGATGGAGGTGATGGAGCTGTAGATGGCCAGTCTAAGGGCATCAGTGGTCATGCAGTGTTTGTGCTTGTGGAGCAGGCCGATCCGAATGTTGGCGGCCTTAGCTACATTGCCAATGTGCCGTGTGTAAGAAAGGGAACTGTCCAATGTGATGCCGAGATATTTAACTCGGGAACATCTTCAAGTGAAGTCCCCATGTGGTTCTTGATGGAAAGGGACAAAGGTTTATACTTGCTCCATGCGTTGCAGAATGTCATGACCTTAGTTTTGCTGTAGTTCAGGATGAGTTTATGTGAGCTAAACCACTCTTCAACATGCCTGAAATCACACTGCAACTGACTCTCAAGTTGTTTAGGGTCTTGGTTGCTAGTAAACAGTACTGCATTGTCCACATTGAGTAATATTGTCTGTTGGCAGATGCTAGGGAGACTGTTCAGGAAGAGAGAAAAGAGTAATGGCCCCAGTATAGACCCCTGCAGGACACCTGAAAGGACTGGTTTTTCATGAGAGGTGACGCCAGCAATCCTAACATGTTGGACCCTTCCCCCGAGGTAGCTAGCAAACCAGGGCATTGCATCCTTGGAGAGCCCAAGAGTGGTCAATTGCCTGAGTAGGAATGGGTGGTTAACAGTATCAAAGGCCTTTGTCAGGTCAATGAATACTGCCCCCCATAGATTCCTTGGTCGAAGGTGTCATGGATGAATCCGGTAAATTCCTACAGTGCCGTGGTGGTACTATGCCCTTTTTGGAAGCCATGCTCTTCTGGGCACTGGATTTCATATTTGTCCAGGAACTTGACAAGCTGGTCTGAGACTATTCGTTCCAGAGCTTTAGATAAGAGGAGGAGGATGGAGATGGGCCTGTAGTTGGTGTGCAGTGACTCATCTCCATTTTTGTGTACAGGTGTGATAGTCACCTGTTTTCCAGAGTTATGAGAATTGACCCAATCTTAGAGAAAGGTTGAAGATCTTTGTCAGGGGTTCAAGGATTTCATCTAGGACTAGTACAAGCAACTTCAGGTTGAGTGAGTCACCACTGTAGCCAGTTTTGCAGATGGCCTTGCTATATAGGTTCTGGCTATGCATTGGGATCTCTTTGAAAAAGAACTGCGGAGCTGTGTGTACTTGGGATGCAGTGTCAGAGGGGGAATTGGTGGGGGGGCATTGAAAAAATCAGGTGGAAGAACACTGCCAAGGTTGGCGAACACATTGTTGAATGTATTGGAGATGGTACCTAGGTCTAGCGTAGATGTTCCATCAATATTGAGCATGGTGGGTGGTGCCTTTGTATCCTTGCCTGTGAGGTCCTTCAAGTTATTCCAAAATGTTTTCCTATCAC
Source organism: Neoceratodus forsteri (assembly GCA_016271365.2). NCBI lineage: Eukaryota > Metazoa > Chordata > Ceratodontiformes > Ceratodontidae > Neoceratodus > Neoceratodus forsteri. The sequence continues at coordinate 589,086,227 of CM028132.1, read as the reverse complement.
CTCAGGAGATGGAGAGTGCATCCCTGAAATATTTGCTTTTAGCCTTCTGTATAGCTCGGGTACAGCCATTTCTTGCAGATTTGTATTTTTGAATGTCCCTCATGCTGATGTGCTCGACACAGTGCCAGAGGTGGTCCCTTTGTTTTAGCCATGCTACAAGCTCAGAGTTTATCCAATTTCAACATATTTTGCCAGCTTCTTTCTTAGGGCACACATATAAACGTTATAGATAGTTTCTGAGTGGAGTTCTCTTCACATGTTTCTTTTATCACATCCAGTGGCCCTCTTGGCTGCCTACGATACAACATTTCAAATGGTGAAAACCCTGTTGATGCCTGTGGCACTTCTCTGTAAACAAAAAGTAGGTAAGGCAAGTATTGGTCTCAATATTTCCCTTCCTCTTTTACAAACCTTTTTAACATGTGTTTTAGGGTTTGGTTAAAACACTCAACAAGACCATCCATCTGAGGGTGATAGGGGGAGGTTCTTATGGCAGTGATACCTAGTAGTCTGTACAGCTCCTTAAGTAATGCAGCACCAAAATTACTACCCTGATCAGTAATAATTTCTTTAGGTATGCCCACTCTACTGAAAAGTTTTGCAAGCTCTGCTGCCACTTTTGAAGCTGTGACAATACGCATTGGAACTGCTTCTGGGTATCAAGTAGCGTAGTCACATAATACCAAGATAAATCTATTATCCTTTTTACTTTTGTCCAAAGGACCAGCCACATATATTGCAATTCTCTCAAAAGGCATCCAGCCATCGCTGCTTCTGTCGCTGCATCTCTTCTCTCATCTGCTGCTCCTGGTGTTGCATTTCTTCTTTTCACTGTGCTTCTAAATGTTGAAGCTCTTTTTCCCTCTGCTTCTCCATCTCGTTTTGTTGTATAACTCACCATTTGAAAAAGTCTATCATGCTTTCAGGTTCTGTCACTGCCTGTTCTTTTTCCATAACTTGTGCTAGTTGTACAATCTCAGCTTGGACTTCTGTCTCTGCTAGTTTGGCTGCCATATTCCTGGTAACCGCTCCTGAACTTGCTGCTGCATAATTCATATCTTTCTCTATGCTTCCCTGGTACTAGATCCAGTACCCATGCACAAAACTCCTGGCTTAGAATATGCACGGCGCAAATCCCATTTTGGCTGACACCATCTGTCGTCATGGCACAGGTCAGGAAGCACAGGAAGAAAACAGTAGCAGTTATAAAATTTGCAACAAGAGTTTCATTATGAATAGCAATAAAATAAAAAAATTAAATTGTTCAGAATAACTATTTACAAAGGCAAAATAAACAGAACAAGTCCATCTGAGTTTTCCTTCAATCTCTGTGTGTCCTTTCTTGCAAGCAATTGCAGCTCTGTCTTTTTGTAAGTCCTTGCAACCCCCCTTCTTAACAAGCATCCTGTTTTTTTCTAAAATGTTCTAGCATATTTCAGGCTGGTGCTGGCAGGAACACAATATCCCAGAACTGAGGCCCCTTCTCCACAGCTTTTGCAAAAGGCGTACAATTGCTCTCAGGTAACCTTTTGAGTTTCCAATAGCTTTTTTGCAATCATCTCAAACTATAATTATACACATTTCAACAGTAACACTATATATTTTCTAAACAAAGGGATCCCAATATCAGTAACATTTCCACATAATGATTTGCATATATTTTTATACCAGCAGATATGCAAGGGAGGAAAAGACAAACAGCAAGGGAAGACTGAGAGATAGCAAGAGGCAAATAATTGCAAGACTGTTGGGGTAATCAAATCCTAGGTCTCACAGGAAAACATGGTTGCACAGCCAGACAGAGAAGAGACAGGAAAGGAAAGAACAGAACCCTGCATTTAAACACTTTCCATAACAACTGGGACAGGGTTCTATTTCACCCTGTCACAATAGGATGAGTTCCCAGAGTAACTGTTTCATGCTAAGGTAAAAATGTTAGATTGTGATTCTTTCACATGAGTTAAAAGTGTCAAATTCTGCATTTTGATATGAAAATAAATTATGTAAACGTGGCTACCATCCTATGCTCTTAGGACCAATGACACAATATGGTCAAACATGGATGAGCCATAGCTAACCATGATTGGCTATGGTGCATCCAGCACATTCAGAAAACGTACTCAGAAAGATCATAATATATTATATAAAGATGAGATAAATAAATCAGAAATGTATAGGCAATGTTCTTTATTCTACATTTAGTAAAATATTAAAATGAATGTGTTCAATTAGTTAGACCAATGGATGCAGAATGGTAATGGTCAAGCATGATCAATTATGATTACAAATTATCTTGATTTGATCATACTCTGACCATGCTAGACTGCCAATGTTTTTTAGGAATGGTCATCAACCACAGTCAAAGCATGGTCAGAACATGGTCAAGCATTTTTTGTCATGGTTAAACATGGTACCATGGTCAGATTCTCACTAGGGCGATCCTTCTAAATTATATAAAATGTTTAAACAAGAGGCAGCTGCAGTTTCTGTGGTTTGCAAAATTATGTCAATAAATCATGTTTGAACCATTTCATAATTGCTCATTCCTTGTGTAAGTGCTGGCCAATGGTACAAACAAAAGAGGGAGGGGAAGGAGGGTGGGTGAGCCATAGCCCAATGGAAGAGATTCTTCAAAGATTTACTGTTATGGTTACAGTGAGCAACTGTTCTATGTTTAACATCTCTCTATTGGGCCACATCTTTGTAATGCTTTTCAAGCAGTACAGAGTACCAAGGGAAGAAGGCAAAGCTGATATGAAATCAGGACAGAAGGTCTTGCACCTTGCAACAAAATGGTGAGACCAAAGCCAACAAGTCTGGTTGAGATAATATTCTAGATTCTAAAAAGGGTCTCAGAAATGCTGCAATCTGATTGGCTGTTAGGATTCCAACAGCCTTACATTAATCCCTGTTACACTGTCATGTACAGCCTGATCACCATGGTACATGAATTCTTGTTGTCAGCATTCCATCCTCTAGCACTGCTGAATGACTGGAATGATGCATTCTGATTTTGAGCCAGCATTCTTAAACTGTTGGTGGAAAAACTATTTCATTAAAAATCTCCCTCTAAATGAGAAAAGCATTCAGGCAGCTCGGCCAGCTTACCCTGGGAGGCTCAGGTTCTGTTCCAGGTTATGGACCTTTAGTAATTTTGCCCCTGTAACTGATATAGTTTTACTCTGAGGTCTGCTCCCCTCGGGGTTTGTTATATTAGTTATGGGTGTGTGTGTGGGGGGGTGAAGCCCCCCACATGAGGGTATGGAAGGCAAAGCCCCCGTATTGAGGTGTGTTTGTGCTGAAAAAATAACTTACGTCAAGCTTCAAATGCTCATGCTTCAACCAAGGCAAACTCCTTGCATGCACTGTATTTATGTATGTATGTATGTATGTATGTATATATGTAGTTATTTATTTTTTGTTGACCGGGTAAGGTGCACTAGGCATACATTTGCCTATTTTCAGGCACGACCCAGGAGAGTACAACCAATGGACCTTATACAGTGCTGACAGGAAGAACACAAAGACCTTTCACATTGCAGACTGGGCTAACACAAGCATTAACAATGTTCAGGGGAATACATTTGTAAGTGTGATACAGAACATAAGGGGAAAATCACTGGAGAAAAATAGAGTTACAGTACAATTCCATACAAAACTAAGATGATGACTATAACCTATAAACAGAGAGTGACACATTCTCCTCTGCTATCAATAAAATTGAAATTGCTCTAACTATTGTACCTAAGACTTCCTTTTGCTTGCCTCTGACTATGCTCCTTATGGAGCTGCTGTTTACATGTTTCTGGATTGTTTATTGTCATGTGCTGTTTCTGTCCTTCTTAAGATGTGGAACCTTTGTAAATGAGCACTTATGATCAAAGGTGTTGTCTGAATAACTAAATAAACATTCGAAAGCAAACAAACAGAAGTGGCCATACCATATATAGGGTGACCATGCACAGCACCAGGAAGTTCTTTACCGTACCTCCCTTAGCAGAACCCAATACAGTTAGCCAGCCATTTGGGCAGGCACTGTTTAGAGACAGGGGCACCCCTTTTTTTAAGGGTGAATGAAACAAAAATCTGAGAGAACTTTCTGTTGTCCTCAGCACGGCCTAAACAGAAACTTTGTGTACTATGTACAGCAAGTGCGCGGAGCAATGCATTACCTTGTTTGCATGGACTGGAAACTACAGAGGTATGTTAACGGTCCGATACAACTTAAAGTCAGAAACCACTATAGCCACTACAGAGAACCAAGAGCATGGCTAAAAACAACCTGAAAAATACCAGGTGCCTTATTAAACCAATACGGTACTATATGTATCAAGGGTAAATAAACAGTGCAGAGATAATACAGAGTCTCCTCTCTCGCTAACAGGAAAAATTAAAAAAAAAGGGAAAATTCCAGGGGTTGCAAACAGCAGCCAAGAGGACATATAGCCCAGTTAAATACAACATCAGCAATAGCAGCACTGAGGTAGAGTACAAAAACAGGAAAAACTATAGTGTGTAAAAAATAAAAGGGACTCCTTCTAGTATGAAAAAAGAAGCCTAAAAGAATGACAGGATACCAAGGTAGCAGAAGACCATGTGCATCCAGCATTGACCAAGTATGCCCATGCCCCAGGCAGGCAGAAATGAATAAGCTTTTTTTTTTAACTCATTAACTCCTGGGCGGCCATTTTGTGTCGGGTAAACAATGGATAGTTTGGACTTCACATTAGGGGTGTAGCCAGACAAAATAAATATGTACACCAGGACTGTGTTTGTTGATCCATTTGGCACAATAAATACAACTTTTGTACCTCATGGCACTGGTTGCTGCCCCCTTCCCTCATTTATGGGTAAATACAGATGCAATACATCGCTTCCTCAAACACCCACATACAAGCTCAGAGCCTGTAAAGCCCTTGGGATGCAAAGACAGTATCAGTAACCAATTCTTCTACTTTTGACTGATGTGAATAAAATTACATAAAGATTCTGCTGGTTCTGTGTTTTGTTTTCATGGTCAAAGGAAACAGCTCAAAACCTATTTGCTGCCCCCCTTAAATAAAATTGAACACCATGGAGTACATGGAGTATGCCTGCCTACACCCATGCTTCATATGGAGCTATTGGAGGTAAAGAGGATTCCTAGAAACACCTGAGTGGTGTGGAATCCCTCCAAGCCCAAAGATAAAGTACCAGTGGATTGTAAGCAGCCACTGTTTAATCATTAATAAGAGTAAGAAATCTAAAAGATATCCAGAAATAGGTAACATAACAGGATAAAGGAGTATCCTTCAGGTCATACCCTGAAAAATACCAGACTGCCATAGTATGGACAGAGCATTAGGAGCCATGCATGCAGGTGCAGAGATCTGAGGTTCAGATGCACCAAAGAACCCTTGGTCTGTGTCAGCACGTTTTAGTAAGGGAGAGCCAAACTGGAGGCTCAACAGCCAAGTGCAGCAGGGTGGGAACCAAATCTGATGAAACCAGAAAGGAACCATCAGTATTAGTGTGGCATGTTCCACCTGAAGTTTGAGCTAAATGTTCTGAATCATTGATATAGAAGAAATGCATAGAACTCTCCCCCCACCCCTACACCCTGGATATGGACAATGTGTCATGCATACAAACTCTTGGGCAAGAAGTGAGTGAACAAAACCAGGGAAGCATTGCATTCTGTGTGAATGCAAAGAGATACATCTCTGGGTGACCCCAGCATTTGAAGAGGTCACTCACCATGGACCTTCAAAAAGCACTTAAAGAATACACTTCTAGCCTCATTGGCCTGTAACTGCTAGCATAGCTGTTAATTGATGTAGTCTTATTTTATTATCTTGCTGCTCAACCAGGTACTTACTGCCTGGGTGTGACAAATATTGAATATGCTATGTGTATTGAATGTACTATGTCATCAGTAAAGTAATTGCTACTGTACTATCAGTTTGATCCCTTCTCCAGGTTTGAACCTATTGTAACCATGTATCATTGACACTACTGTAAGCGTCCTGCTTTTTCTCTGTATGAAGACTTGCCTCTATATTATATGCCATCTATATGGCCCGGGTTGTGCCTCTAAATGGTCCCTGGGACCACTGTACTTACCCGGTTATCAAATACATAAATAAATGTCAGCAGTTTCCACTCATGCTCCCTGGACAGTGACCGATTAGGATGGTCCTTGAGGTCATGGGGAACACTGGGGAGAAATATGGCTGATAAAGTAAGGCTATGAGATAATCGCCAGTCTCACACTTTCATGGCTTCTCTGCAGAGGGGGTAAGAGCATGCGCCCCTTGCCTATTAATATAGCACATGACATTGACAGTATCAGTTTTTACCAGCAGAGGACCAGGGCTGATTTGAGTCTCAAAGGCCTGGAGGCCAAGAAAGACAGCCCTCATCTCTAAGACATTAATATGCAAAACCAGGCCCAGCCCAACCCATGACCCCATGGCAACGATGTGCCCCAGGATTCTGAGGCTGCTATGGTCAGGACCTGTACCAGAGTTTGGGGGAAAAACAGAACTCTTTGCAAGAGGTTTGATCTATTCCTCCACCACTGCAAAGCCTGGTGGAGAGGTGGTGTAACCAACAGATTACTGTCTGGTTTGTCTTTCTGCTGATCCCACTGAACATGGACATCCAGTGTGGAATGTGCATATGTAGCCTGGCCAAAGGTCTTGTAGATGATATGGTAGCAGCCATTAGACTCAGGAGATGGAGCATGGAATGGGCTGGGACAAAGTAGTTCTCATGGACCATCTGGGCATGTACTATCAGATTGTCCACTCTGTCAGGAGGCAGGACAGCTCTACCTGTCGTTTTGACTAATACAATGTCCATGAAGCGGATAATTTGACAAGGAGTCAGGACAGATGTCTCACTATTCACTGTGATCTCAAGTCCTGAAACAAATGTAAAGCATGGGACAGTGCATACTGAGCCATTTCCTTCAACTTGGCTTCCAGCAGCCAATCATCTAAATAAGGGAAGACAAAAAAAGCCTATCTCCTTATGGTGGCTACAAGCACCCCGATATACCTAGTAAATGTTCAGGTGTGGATGACAGTCCAAATGGGAGGGTACAGGATTGGAATGTTCCCCTGCCAGAGTAAAGCAGACATGTTTCCTGCAACTTTTCCTGATTTTGACATGGAAAGAGGCAACCTGCATGTCGGTGGTACAGCGCCAATCCCTTTGCTGCAACATAGGGATGAAGGCCTGAAATGACATAATTCAAAATGTTTCATAATCTATAAATCTGTTTAGATCACACAGATCTAAAATGGGTCTCAGGTCACCTGTCCATTTCAGAATCAGAAAATACTTGGAATAGAACTCACTGTTCCACTCAACACTGGGAACATGTTCAGCAGCTCTTTTTGTCAGAAGGGAGATCACTTCCTTCTGCAAAATGGGCAGGTACATGGGGAAAAAAGAAGCGTGGGGAGGAGGGTCCGCTGGAGGAGTGGATAAAACTTCCAACACATACCTATTCTCTATGATATCAAGGACCTATTCATCCGTAGTAAACTCCTTCCATTTATTTAGTTAGATTTTGTTGACTAGAAAAGGAGGGCTAAACAATTCTGCCTATTTTCAGCCTCGTCCCTGGGGGATGGTGGGATACAAATGGAAACCAACTAACACTGAACCAGATTAAGCTGTTGGTGTTATTTATTTGCAAAGAATGGAGGAAATGTGGCTAGGACACTGGGGAAATTCCCTACTCTTTTCAATAAATGCAATGGGATCCTTAACAATCACCAGAATAGGCAGGCAAGATCTCAGTTTAACCGGTTATCCAAAAGACAGCACCTCAGTAGTGCAGCCCCCCCCCCATGCTGCACTACAGTGTCAGTATTGGGATTTAATGCAAGTTCCTGGTGTGGGGGTGGAACCCACAACCTTCTGATCTTCTGGCCTCAGAGGTGAGTGGGCAACCTGCTAAACCCCTAAAACCGCACTTTAAGTGGAAGGATATACAGCCCCCCATCTGCACCCCTGAGAGTAATAGTGGAGTAAGAAAAAAAGGGAGTCCTGGTAAAGGAAACTCCTCTGATAGGATGGTACAAGCATGTGAACCCAGAACAGTAAACCCTGTGTCACAAAGGCTGCCATCATGGACAGTATCAGAGGCCAGAAGAGTGAAACAGTATCCCCCATGGTCCTTGGGCTCCTCCTGGTCCCAGGCCAGGAGTTTGGTCAGGGTCTTTTTTCTTTTTTTTTACCTTTGTTTTACCAGGTGAAACACACTAAGCTGAAAGCTTGTTTACAGGTGCAACCTGGGAGCACAGGGAAGTTAAGTGACTTGCTCAGGGTCACACAGTATGCAAGTGGGGGCTGTGAGATTCAAACTCAGGTCTCCAGGTTTGCAGCTCAGAGCCTTAAACCACTGCGCTATACTGCCTCCCTAAGGTCTAGGTCCTCCTGAATTGTATCAAGAGGCCATTGCATGGCACAGGCTTCCCCAAGCAGCTCCTGAACCTCAAGGTGGTTAGGAGAAGCATAAAGGTGCAATACTGAAGCTACAAGGTAAGAGGCCTGGGGATCTAGAAGTGAAGATCCTCCAGGGCCCAGAAAACATGCAGGAGTATTCTTCCACATATAGAATGTCTCTTTCTAGCTGGCCCAGTGGTGCTGAGGGTTGAGGTACTGGACACCACACCTCATGTTACACCGACAACCTGGGTTTGGGAGCGACCTAGGGGTGCCAGTATGGGGGGTGGGGGTGGGAGCTGGATCAAGCATTGGCTCTCCTTTCCTGGGTAAGGGGCAGGGTTGCCTGCTTATAGTTCCGACTCCCGCCATCACCGAATGTTGGTTCAGTGCTGGCACAGATGGCCAACAGCATGGCTGGAAGGGAGGGGCATCCTGAATGGCATGTGCGCGTGTGCCTCCATACGCGCATGCTACATCAGGGATATGTGGGTGTAGGGGTCGAGAGAAAACCTACAAAAACCCAGAAATAACATTTAAAAAAAAATGTCTCTTTCTGCCTTGTTTGGTACATGGGAGGTAGGATCAAGGGAGGTGGAGGTCCAACTTCCAGGAACTCTATCTACTACCATACCAAGGACCTCTTTAGAGTAACTGAAAGGTTCTTAAGAGGATTCAGAAATACAGGGGTCCAAGACTATTCCATGTGGGTCCCCACCACTGTAGAAGGCATGCCTGGAGAACAGGTCTGTCATATAGAAATCTTTTTCTCCATCTAAGTCTTCCATTATCTTTTCAATGGCCAAAAGTTCCTCTGAAAGCTAAGCCCAGTCAACGAAACTGCATGTACCACCAATGGTGTAAACCTTGACGATACTCAGCAATGGACTCAGTGTGAAAATGCCATTTGCACCTAATCCAAGTCAACAATACCCACTAAGGGTTCCATGACTGTATGTGTTGACGAGATGATGGCCAGACAATGTCCGTAGTAAGTATGGTGATGTCAGAGCCAAGCCCCAACCTTGATGTATTCTGAACGGTCGAGGGGGCTGAAATCAATAATGCCAAAATAGATGATGATGAGGACTTAAAGGCTTCCAGCAGTGGCAACAGCATGAAGGTTCTGCCGATTACCCGGGTGATGGCTGAGCTGTCCACCATGGTGGATTAGCCACGGCAGAATTCTTGGTACCAGAAACTAGCCTTGGATTCACATCCTGGGCCTTTGATGCCATGTTACTGTTACTGGAAAATGCACTTAGAATGTTCCAGCATCATTCCTGAGGCCCAGAAAGAAATATCTGGTTCAGATAGTGAGGAGGCTGGGACAAAAAAGACCCATAAATGTGGTCTGCAAATCAGGAATAAGAAGACTGGATGATCAACAATGGAAAGTATGTAGTCAGCAACTTGAAGAATTTTGTAACACAGCAACAAAATTGCAGAGCTGTTTCTTCGGTCCGACATAAATTTTGCAGGAGAAAGAACTAAACAACAATGCGCCACCCACGATTATATAGGCACCAACACTGCATGTCATGAAGGTTATCTCCTGGTTAGCAAAAGTTTTTGAATGGTCCTAACACTGACAGCTTACAGTTCTAAAGGTGTAGTCCAATGGAGGAGGTGTCCTCGATGGAGATCATGTTTAACCATGTTTTAAATACCATGTTCTACCATGTTTAACCATGTTCATTGATTTTAACCTTGCAATGCACATGTTTGATAGTGAAACTCTAACTATGGTTATTTCATAGTTTTTGAACATGATTATTGAAAGGCAACTACCATGTTCAAAACATGGTCAGACATGAAATATGGTAACCATGGCAGTGGGGGGGAGGGGTATCTGTGCTGAGGCACTGGAGGTCTTTGAAGCGATGGTCATGGTATTTGAGGTTCACACTAGCGCTCAACAATATCAAGGGCACCCACGCAGTACTGACCTTTTTAGGCGTCACATTGGACTCCATGGTAAGAGTCACACTGCTGCCTGAGTAAAAAGTAAAAAATTGTTGTAACCAACAGGGGACGTAGGCAGGGTGTGGAAGGTCACCTTAAAGAAGGTGCAAATGTTTTATGGGCATCTGAACTTCCCCTGCAGGTTAATTCCCAAGGTGTGGTAATTTTGTAAGCAAGACAGCAAAGGCAGTGGCTTGGGTGAAAGTGCCTCACCACTTTATCAGGGTCACAGGGGACATCTGAGAAGATCTCTGAATCTGGGCAGATTTCCTGGGCCACTTCAGTGAGGTAGCAATATGGCAGGCACGGCCGCCTCCAGCCAGGACCTCAAATTCTATATAGATGTGTCTGTGGGTGGGGGAATTTGGAATCTTTTGCCAAGAGGTATAGTGTGCATTCTGTGGCCACAAGCATTGCACAATGAAGAAATAACTTTTGGAATGTTTTGCCCATTGTAGTAGCATGGGACATGTGAGGCAGGAAGGAAAAGTGGTGTTTTGGTTTGGGATAATATGGAGTGGTGCAGATTATGAACAACCAGACAACACACTGTGGGAAGGTGATTGGATTAATGTGGTAGGTGGCCCTGCCATTGTTTTGTTGTTTGTAAAGAAGGGGTTGAGGACATACATGGTAAATGGTATTGCCATGATAAGGCCTTCCCAAGGCACCAGTAAAATAACATAGGAAGCTTTGATTCAAAGAGAGAACTAGGTTAGCAGAAAAGAGAGTAATTAAAACACTCAAACACTCCTTTCTTATCTGTTTAGCTGTGCAGCTTCTGTCTTCTCTGTTTCTGTATTTCCTGCTGTCTCTCCTATCACCCAGGCAGGCTCTGTTCTGTTTTTATTCCACCCCACCCCACCCCATAAAAGGGAGAAATGCAACTTAGCCCTGACTGATTCTCCCCATGTAAAAATCCTTTGTAAAAAGGCCAGGGTAAGCTGGCAGCTAGGTGAGAGGCAATAATTTTATATAGGCATAGCCTGTTTTAAAAGTTAATTATGAGCACGATTTGCACAGTTCTGTTTATGTGGGCACATTCCTGTGGAGTACTGTAACCCTACGGGGCACTGAGCACTTTTTACATTTTTTTGTTCATGCTGGAAATTATTAATATATGAATTCTGCAAAAGCAATTAAAAGGCTGAAGTGTTTTAACCCCAGCATGTTGCTACCAGCAGGGAATTACTTTTTGGTATAGTAGTGTGTGATCCACGATATATAGTCTTGCCTCTGAGTTCATCTTTAATCTTTAGAGCAGTTGGTTATTTTTTCTGGGTTTAGTCAACCCTAATTTGATGCACTGATCCTCCTAAGAGTGGTGCCCTGAGCTTTAGGAATTGACAGTTAGCTACTCCACCCTGCCCCACACGACCCTTTGGACTATTGTGGCATAGCTTCTCACTCTGAGACAAAACTCTGCCCCAAAAAATTAAAACCACAAAATGAACCCTCCTCTGCAATACAGTTGCAAGGGATAAAATCCCACTTTGTGACCCACCTCTATTTTGTCTCAAGACTGCGGAGCCACGGGTACCTATTGACACATGCAGTCATGCATCCAGTCACACAGACTGGCACATTCAAGGCTGCAGCCCTCATTTCCAGCTCAACTAACCAGGTAACTTTGAGGTCCTGTCCATCTCAGCCTTTCCAGGCCAGCCACCTGGACTGCCCACAGTCACTGAAGCCACTTGACCAAGACTGCGCCTCACATCATGAGGGTAGATCAACACATCCCAGTCTTCTCAAACTTAAGCCATGACCCTCAGCCAGCAATCTGTCAACTAATCCCCAGGAAAGCTTGCTACCAAAACCCTCTCCTCCTCCACCCTGAAAGCTCTACTTACCTAGTTACCTCAGAGTCCCTAATAGGGTCCCACTGCTCTGTCTGTCACCCACAGAGACAGAGAGAGCACAAGAACATTTTCAAAAACAGATATGCTAAAGGATGGGCATGCCACAACATTTGATAAGTATGGGTTTTACACAACAACTAAAATTGGAGAGCATGTCTCCTTATGGCCATCAATCAATCAAACTTTATTTAACCAGGCAAATCATCCTTGAGCAAGCTCATTTGCAAGATGGTCTTGGGTAGGATAGTACAGAATCAAATACACTTGATACAAGACTGGTAAATACAGAGAAATGGCAGTAACATCAGAAGCAAATACAGAGTGAATAGCTATGCAAACATAATTGAGGGTGACACCTAGACAGAGTATCAACATGTACACAAGGCAGGAGTAACTGACTAGGCATAGTACAGACTGACCAAGGGGTGTCCCTATGAGGGATAGGATGGAGGGATGGGAGAAAGGGAGAGGGAGGGTGACTAGGGGGAGGGGAAGGTTAACACAACCAAATATATGAGCATAGAGAGGGAAAGGGAAAGGAGAGGAGAAGTACTAGTTGTACAAGAAGTGCTAGTTGTATGTGTAAGGTGCTGGGTAAATGAGGAGCCAAGCAGGGAGGTCAGAGGGAGATCACCTGCGTCAGGCACATACATCCCTGAGATTGTGGGCAAGCAACAGCTTAAAGGTATGTGGACCCAGAAGGGAAGAGAACCTTAACGTCTTTTGCATGGTGTTCCAGAGGGTGGGAAATAAGAAGTTAATAGCAGCCAGACCATGCTGTGTCCTTATTCTGAGCACCTTGAAGGAGACAAGAGAGGTGCTCCTTAGTCCATATGTTCCCTTTAAGAGCAGCTTGTAACAAGGACAAAGAACTATTTGGGGATAATTTAGCATTAGGCCTACCCTGAAAAGTTTCTTTGGAGAGTTTGGCCACAGGGAGAATTTGTCCTTGCAATGTGGATTGCCACTTAATTTGCAGGGTAGATTTATTAGGAGCAACAACTGAGGCAGTGAGGTAAGTGTTAGAACCTTTTTGGACAATAATTAAACTGTTAGGTATTTTGATGGATACTTTCTTTGGAGGAGATGCCGGATGATTAAGGTATGGTAGGAGGTTTGGTACCATGCCTTGGATGCAGGGGATAACTTTTGAGATTAGGAGAAAGTGGAACAAGATAGCCATCTTGTCAGTGTATTTGAAAAGCAAAATTAAACATTAGTAGGTTAGTACTATTCCGCCCAATGGGGTGAGGAAAAGTAATTAAGCTTTTTTGTACAGTTTTAGTTGGTTTGCATGTAACCATTTGTCAGTTTGTTATTTTGCAGGAGTCTAACCTGATAGACTGCCGGACTGAGCTTGTTGACAATGGGGTAAGGGCCTTCCCATTTATTAGAGAAGGAATGGGTGGGTGTGCAAATTGAAGGATCATTACTTGATTTTTAACCTGCCAATCCACTTCTTGTGCGTGCTTGTCAAACTGTATTTTGGACTGTTGCTGGGCCTTGCCCATGCAGTGGCAGCATACAAGTGTGTGTGTATGAGGTTTGTTTTGATTTTTTATATATTGGTCTACAGACACACGGTCTGAAGTGAGGGTGCAGGTCAAACAACAGGTATTCAGGTAATCTCATTTGTCTTTCAGTCATCACCTCAATGGGTGTCAACTGGGTGGTGGCTGTGGGTAATAAGGAGTAATGGCAATAGGGAAACCCAAGTTCTGGGATTGTCCTCAATGAATTTGGAAAGCATCTGCTTAATCCGTCTGTTGGCTTTTTTTACTTGACCTGAAGATTGGGAGTGGTAGGGTATGTGGAACTTTTGTTGAACTCCAAGGAGTTCAAGGGATTTTTTTATTAACTTACCTGTAAAACTGGTTTCTTTGTCTGAGTCTACCTTAAGAGGTAGGCCCCACCTGGAGGAAATTTGTTCCACCAGGGTTTTGGCAGTGGTTTTAGCAGTGCAAGTCTTGGTGGGGAAAGCTTCAACCCAATTAGAGAAGAGATCAATTACCACAAGAGCATAACTGTTATTTCTGCTGGTATTGGTCAGGGGGCCAATAAAATCAATCTGTATGGCATGCCATGGGCCAGAGTGTCTTTGTGGTAGAAGTTTGGCATTTTTTTTGGTAGGGATGGGGTAGTTTTGTGCACAAACAAGGCAGTTATCTATGTACTGTTTAACATCTTTGGTGACACCAGGCCACCAGGCAGTGGTCTTGAGCCTCTGGAGGGTGTTTTCCGCTTCCTGGTGTCCACCAGTGGGTGTATTGTGTACTTAGTGCAAGAATTCAGACCTACGATGTCTAGGGACCACCCACAATTTGGTGGTGGAATCATCTGGTTGGTACCAGATGAGCTTGTCATTTGGTGACAAGTGTAACTTACCTTTATGCCTCTGGTAGGGGCTATGTGTGGGAAGTTTCTCTTTAGTACCTTTGTCAAGGAACCTGAACACTTCTCTGAGTTTGGTGTCAACATGTTGGGCTGCTGAGAGGTCCAAGGGGAAAAGGGTTCAGGCTTTTTTGACTGCTGCAATGTGTGTGGCTGCATTGGCTTCTGGATGGTTTATTATCTATGTGCCTCTCTGGCCCCTTCCTTGGTAAGGGTGTCTGCTGAGTCATTGAAGGCATAATAGGGGTCAATCAGAGAATGATCTTTGACTTTGTGTACATAGAGTTTGTGTGCAAACTTTTGTGCCAGTGAATGTATGTATATCACCAGTTCTTTGTACTTCACTAGACTGCCATTAGAAGACAGGAAGGGTTTTCTGCCAGAAAGAAAGAAATTCTGTAAGAGAACAGCAAACCCAGTTAGAGTTTGTGAAAATGATGGTATTCTCAGTTTGGGTGGTGCCGTGGAGTACAGGCTTGGGACTGCTCCCATCATGGGGCTGCCATGTTGGCATCTCCCCGGGGGTTGGGGAGCAGGCCCAAGCCTTGTCCCGATGGCACCACCGAACCCGATAGCCATAATTAATGTGAAAGACAGGCAGGAGATAGAAAGAATGATTGATAATGCGGTGAATAGTGTGCCATTCCGGAAAGGAATAAGCAAGTTTTAAAAGGCCAAATTAGACAGCTTATTCATGAAACTGGTACACAGGATGGCATAGTCCGCTCGGTAGCGGAAGCCGCAGCTCAGGCAACCCTGGATGGTGCCCGAGGAAATGTACCTCCACCTGATCGTCCCAATAATCCCTTACAAATGGTCTACTCTGTTCAGCAAATAGCTGACAGCATTGGTCGGATGAGTCCGTCCGACAACCTCAGCTAAACCTCTCAGCAGCCCAACCTGTTGACACTAAACTCAGAGAAGTGTTCAGGTTCCTTGACAAAGGTACTGAAGAGAAACTTCCCACACATAACCCCTACCAGAGGCATGAAGGTAAGTTACACTTGTCACCAGATGACAAGCTCATCTGGTACCAACCAGATGATTCCACCACCAAGTTGTGGGTGGTCCCCAAACATCTTAGATCTGAATTTTTGCACCAAGTACATGATACACCCACTAGTGGACACCAGGGAGTGGAAAACACCCTCCAGAGGCTCAAGACCACCGCCTGATGGCCTGGTGTCACCAAAGATGATAAACAGTACATAGATGACTGCCTTGTTTGTGCGCAAAACAACCCCATCCCTACCAAACGAAATGCAAAACTCCTACCACAGAGACACTCTGGCCCTTGGCATGCCATACAGATTGATTTCATTGGTCCTCTGACCAACATTACCAGCAGAAATAATACGTATGCTCTTGTGGTAACTGATCTTTTCTCTAAGTGGGTTGAAGCTTTCCCCACCAAGACAAGTACTGCTAAAACCACTGCCAAAATCCTGGTTGAACAAATTTTCTCCAGGTGGGGCCTACCTCTTAAGGTAGACTCAGACAAAGGAACCAGTTTTACAGGTGAGTTGATGAAAGAATCTTGAACTCCTTGGAGTTCAACAGAAGTTCCACATACCCTACCACCTCCAATCTTCAGGTCAAGTAGTGAGAGCCAACAGATGGATTAAGCAGATGCTTTCCAATTCATTGAGGACAATCCCAAAACTTGGGATTCCCTATTGCCTTTACTCCTTATGGCAATAAGGCACACCTCATCCACCACCCAGTTGACATTCCTTCGAGGTGATGAACACCTGTTGTTTGACCTACGACTCCACTGCAGACCGTGTGTCTGTTGACCAATATGTGGAAAAACTCAGAACAGACCTCATACACACACACTTGTAAGCTGCCCACTGCATGGGCAAGGCCCAGCAACAGTCCAAAATACAGTTTGACAAGCACGCACAAGAAGTGGATTGGCAGGTTGGAGATCAAGTAATGGCCCTTCGGTTTGCACACCCCACCCATTCCTTCTCTAATAAATGGGAAGGCCCTTACCCCATTGTTAACAAGCTTAGTCCAGCAGTCTATCAAGTTAGACTCATGCAAAATAACAAACTGACTGACAAATGGTTACATGCAAACCAACTAAAACTGTACAAAGGAGCTTAATTACTTTTTCTCACCCCATTGGGCTGAATAGTGCTAACCTACTAATGTTTGATTTCTTTCAGATACACTGACAAGATGGCTATCTTGTTCCATTTTCTCTAATCTCAGGAGTTATCCCCGCATCCAAGGCATGGTACCAAACCTCCTACCACACCTTGATCATCCGCATCTCCTCCAGAGGGAGTATCCATCAAAATACCTAATAGTTTGATTACTGTCCAGGAACGTTCTGACACTTACACTCACAGCCTCGGTTGTTGCTCCTGATAAATCTACCCTGCAAATTGAGTGACAAACCACATCGCAAGGACAAATTCTCGCTGTGGCCAAACTCTCCAAAGGAACTTTTCAGGGCTGGCCTAATGATAAATTATCCCCAAATGGTTCTTTGTCCTTGCTACAAACAGCTCTTAGACATTCTGATTTATACAATATTACTGCTTTAATTGATCCTTCATATTGTAATTCTTTGTCTAAGGACTCTGCTCAAAAATTTTGTGTTGTACACAACATGGCCTCTGCTGCCATGTACCTATCTGTACTACCACCCACTGATAAACAGCTTTTGAAATGTCCAAAGCACACCCTGGTCCGATAGTGGTCTAACAGCCACTGCCTTACCTGGTTCACTCATTACTAGTCTACAATTTATGCATATACCTGTTTTGTTTAATCTTTCTGGAATATGAAAGAATTTGGTATGTGTCACAATACTAACACTTCAGCATTTTATAGTACATTATTGCTTGATAGTCTAGCAGCATTTCAGATTCGTACTCAAGACCCTATTGCCGGGGTGCACACCACTGAGCATAGAGGCAACTTCAGGAGAAAACCCAATCCTGATGATCAAAGTCATAAACATAATACACGTGAAGTCGACAGTTCTGATGTCACTGGTGCAACAGGTACTGTCACAGGTCTCTGGTACGGCTATGTCTATCTGAAATAAAGCAGACATTGCTGCTATCAAATCTCATTCAGCCAAATTTCAAACTGGTTTAGTGAATAATATACTACCCCCATTATTGCACAGTGTGGATGGCCTTAGTCAGGAAAAAAGATACACTGTTTACAATATGCACGACATTGCTAAGGCATTTACTGACTCTAAAGAGAAGATTAACGCACTTATTGCACAGAATAACAAAGAAGCAGACAAACAATACATTGGTAGAGAAATCCTCTGCTCAGCCTACTGCTCATATATTACCACTACCATCAACAATCTCTTCCGTGATCTAGAATCTGGAAGAATCCCTGATATAATACATGACAGACGTATTTCCAAATGGTATTGTCCACAGTGTAAAACCCCTGGCTGTATTGCAATGTGTATGCAACAATCTCTAACTACTCCTCTATCTACAGCTAGAAATTTGGGTTTTGTGACCAGGCACTCTAATACTGGTCTATGTTTTACTTCTAAGAAATGTTCTATCAGAGATACAATGTTTCTTTCTTTTACTGTCTCTTTACCACACTTTGATCCCACTACAGCTTTATTCAACAAGCTTGCTGCTGTACATTCAGTTGGGCACCTTGATGACGACATCTACAGAGAACGCTGGACTTACCTCCCTGCTGGTCTACCATCCTATCCTGGATGCCTGTCGCCTCCGATAATTGACTGCTGTGCAAGAAACAATATATTTACTTGTGTCGCTGTGATGTATTTGATGTTATTAAACCTGTATGTGGTTATTCTCCAGATAGTATAGATTGGACTTTTTCCATGGACGATGACATCAGCACTAACGGCACAGATTTTATGGCTCAACATTGGCTCCAGACAAGCTTCTTCAATCTTATCGAGAGGAGATTCATCGCCTGTCAACACGGATTTCCAAGACAACTTACACCTGCCTTTTACAGTTGCAAAAGTGGTGCCTTCCTACTGTTAAGATGCAATATAATTCTGATGGCAAATATTGCGTGGTTACAAATTACAGGAGTTATACTTACGAAAGTCAAACGTGTTATTGATAACCCCAACTTCTGTTTTGTCCCCCATCAGCAGTCTGTCATTGGACATACCGTCATTACCCCTGTCCCCCTAGTGGATGCGGACATAATTTATGTAACCCTAAATATCTGCTCACACTTTCTAAATATCTACTATATTTTAGTGTACACATAGATCCACTGTCACTTACATTAAAATCACTTTTAGACAAAAAAGACACCCACCTCATCCACATCAGCAATTGAGCCGGTTATCCAACCAGAACTCTAAGTACTTGAACTTAACCACTACTTCCAGTGGTTCACCAAGTAAGCAAATCTGTAGGTTCACTGGTGGCCCTAGGGTATGTGTGGCATGAAGTGATATAATAATTGCTTTGGTCTTTTGACATTAAGCAGGAGTTTGAGCTTTATTAAGTTGTGCTGAAGGATGGTGAAGTCATGCTGAAGCTCCTGGTAAGCGAGATCCAGGGATGAGTTAGTAGTGTAGAGAACCACATCATCAGCAAATAGATGTAACGTTACCTGTGTGTATGTGAGAGTCAATATGGTTAAGGTATACTGTGAACATAATGGAGCCCAGGATACAGCCTTGTGGTAGACCCCAGGAAGGATCTTTAGAGGGGACAGTTCCACTTATGCTTTAATTTGCTGCATTCTGTTGGTGAGGTAACATTTGAACCATTTTAGGGCAGTATTGTCTAGGCCCAGACTGTTCAGGACATTGAGCATCAGACTATGATCCACAGTATCAAAGGCCTTACTAAGGTCTAAAAAGAGGACATAGATGTGTTTTTTTCCATCCAGGGCTATATGCCAATCGCTAGACACTTTGGCAAGGGCTGTTATCGTGCTGTGCTTGGGTCTAAAACCCAACTGGGCTGGGTTTAGGAGGTTTTCAGTTTCAAGGTATTCCCAAGTTGGGAGTTGACAATTTCTCCATGGTTTCTGAGAGGGTAGGAAGAAGAAATAGGTCGGTAATTATTCAGGTCAGTTGATCACCAGACTTGAAAAGGATGATGTGAGCTATTTGTGCTGCTATGAGACAGCAGCCTGCACAAATGTCCAGGCATCTTCCTGTGCCCAGCAGTTGGTATCTATTAGTTCACAGATCTGGTGGCTCAGCTCTTCCTGGATGGTAACTGATCCTTCACTACCTGCAGAGGTGACAGAAACATTCCTGCAATTACACATTTTCCTTGTTACCAAACATAAAGGGAAATTCTGCCTACAGACACAGGAGACATGAAGTGCCAACCCTTTATCAGGCAAATGCCAAATAGCATCTATGAGTTAAGTCATAATACAACCAAATGCCAGCCGGGAAACAAGTCAGCCAATATCACTCCAGGTGCCACCCCTTTGGGATGTCAACCTCCATTGCTGCCAATGTCAAGAAAGGAGGCACAAGCCCAGTGTACCTAGCTGTCTCTGATGGACTTTCTATGTCAGAGAGGCCCAGCCCTTCGCTGTTCCTCCTCTTCGTCATCTATTACATCAACCACTGTCCTAGGAATCATGAAAATGGGCTGTGGCTTGGGGCACAGCAACTCGGTGAACTGGGCTATGGTCACATATAGCAGACCCAATGAGGGGCAGGGTACCAGTCCACTCTCTGATCAAATCCAAAAAGAATTTTTATTAATCTCTCCAGTCAAAAATGACCCCTAAAGGACAGATATATGTCATTTGGCACTGTGGGTCCCTCAACATGGCAGAAGTGTCCTCCCCTCCACTTGGGGCCAATGATAACAGAGGCACACCAGGACCAATGAGCTAACTGGCACAGAATAGGATAAGGTGATTGCTCAAACTCTGGACCCAAAAGGCTGTTGCCCTGTTGCTTTATATCAGCCTCTGGGACATCCAAGGGATAAACTGTCTGTGGGTTCCCTTGCACCATCACTGTCCAGCCTCTTCCAGGTTCCCTCTGATTGAATGGGACACACATAGATTCTTCACAAACACTGTTCACCTGGTGGAATCCCAGACTATTAGAAATGTCTCCCTAAAGCAACAGGTCATTTGGATTGAAACATGATGGTACCATGCCATCCTTGTATTCCTTAATCTCAGTTCCAGACCACAGATCTGGGAGCCCCATCTCTAAGAGTTTAAGTTCTTGTGGGCCTGCCATATACTTTTAGTTGTTACTGAATTCATTCATTTTATTTTGTTAACCAGATAAGTACACTGGGCCTATAGGTCCTTTTACAGGCATGACCTTGGACACAATATATTTACACACAAATCAGTTTAATGACTATTAAAACAAATACAATTTGCCTCCGTCAACAAACATTGTATATACACTTTCCTAAAACAATTTAAGTTACTGGCATTCCTTGTGTTAGGATGTATTTCATTCCAATGCTTTACAGCATTGTAAGCAAAGGACTTTTGACAGTTTACAGTTTTAAAATGAGGTATATGTAGTGTCAATGTCTCATCAGATCTTAAATGTTGCGGCGTTTTCTTCAATACAATAATATTTATCAAAGACCTGAATGGCTGATGACTAGCCTGGTGTCAGGTGTGCGAGGATCAACACTGCCCCCAACACATCCCTCTGTCTTCTCCTGTTACACTTTCTGCAGTTCACATGTGATGTCTCCCACCTTTACTGCCTTTGTTCCCAAGATCACAATATTTCACAACCACTGGCACATTGTAAACCCCATCCTCTCCTGTTTTAGGTGCAAAGAGTGTATGAAACTCCCATGCAATACTTAAGTCCTCAGTTGCAATCCACTTCTAAATCCCAGACGAGCCCCCACTTTGCAACCCCCTTCACTTATTGCCAACTGAGTAACTGCATCTGATGGAGGTGGGCATCGGTCAGGGCACTCATGTGTCCAAGGGTAATTGAAGGAATCTTGTGCTTGCCAGGAGGCCTTGTAAAAAATCATGCTATGTAGTTTCACCCTCCTCCTTTCCATAGGAGATACTGTGATAGGTTTCCCATGTTGGTGTTAAGTGATCACGTCAACACGCTGGCTGAACTTGACTCACCCTATACTGAGGCACTGTGGAAATTGAGCATAACAGTTGAATTCTTTTCTGGTCACAATAACCTAAATCAGAACAGTTTCAAATCAACTGCATTACTCTGATGAGTATTCAAAGCACTTAATTTCTGCAGCCATGGCTCAGCATGTAATTTTTTCCCTGGATTTTACCGGTCCCTGTATCACTCCAAAATAGCAGCCAAACCAAGTTAGACACTTCCCTGGACCCAGCTGAATCACTGTACTGAATTCAAAATCCCAAATCAGAACTTTCAGAATGAATAGCAACCTGCTAATAATATTCTCATGGAACCGGTATGCAGAATTAAGGTACCCAAAAGTAGTGCAGGCAACTAGTTCTGTACCAGCCTCTGACAATCATACTTGAACACTGCAGCAGCTTCCAATGCACCTCTGGCCACAATATCTACCAACGCTTGTCTCTTGCTATGGCATATCATTGTCAACCATCCCAGGGTTTTCCCACTCTGGCATTTCGAATGCCCAATGGGTCATCATCTTTGGGGATCTTCCCCAATACAAGATAGGGGAACTCTCCTACTTTTTCCTAGGTGACACTCACCTTATCGACCTGGACTGCTCTGACCTCTGGTCATCTCTTGCTTCCTCCAGCTCAACATTTTTGTCAGGACTTCTTCTCACCCACTTCCTCATTGCCACACCCATCTTGTTAGCCAACTTATTCAAGCCCCAAGATGCTAGCAAGCTACACACTGTGAGGTGTGCCACATGGGATCCTTCCCTCTCTCAGTAGCCCATACTGTCCCTCTTAGGCTGGCTTGACTCCCCCCACCTTCCTTCTTCATGGATTAGGGCATCCAAAGATTGGGTCCCTTCTAGGCCATGCCAGGCGCTAAATGTACTGCACTCCCCTGACTCCAGGGTATGGACCTAATACTACCCTCACTGTGAGGATGGACAGTACTCCAGTCCCAGGTGAGAGCTCATATAGGTACCATCATGGTTTAATCCAGGAACACCTGGACCCAGTCACTCAGAAGAGCTGTCTGCTTGACTGCCTTACCAGGAAACATGGTTGAAGCCCCAGTAGCCTGTCATCAGGCCTAGATATTCCTTAGTCTCCCTCCAACCAGCATCTATAAACATGAAGCTGCCTAGCTGGCTCATTGACATCGAAAGAAGCTCCCAGTCTGTGACACCCTCCCCAATGCTGGGGCTATCAAGACTGTTTCTTGAACTTGCACTTGCCTTTCTGCTTAATTTTTCTGAGCTCCTGAGTACCTTCCAGAACAGGGGTCCTCTTTCCCTAACCCCCATGCCTGAACTTATATGGTTTTATGTCATAACAGCGATCATGGAAAGGTTATCGCCATTACGGCGAGTGTACATCACCAAAAATCAATTTCGGTGATGCACACTTGCAACAGGGACTAAAACTGTGCCCAAGACCTACAGGTCTTTGCCCCCCACATCCCCCTACTTATGGATTCTCAACTCCAGTGGGGTGCATGTTGGGAGGGGGTGAAAAACGTAAAAAAAGATATGTTGCCTGCTGGCAAAAAAAAAAAAAAACATACCACGCCGGACCTGAACCCTGTACCCTGTGCCTCCCAGCTGACCACCCTCCCTACCATGCTAGTGGACCAGCTCAGCAGCTACCTGCCACACCCCCTCCCAAATACCATCCCTCCCCTGCCTCTCCCCCCACGTGTGTGTGCGTATGCATATACCTGCCACTTCCCATCGTGGTATTTCACCCACCCTAGTATCCGATCGCCCCCCCTGCTTGGTACCCATGAACACAGGCACCGTAATTGAGTCACTGTTTTTGTAGGTACCCAGTTTTGGTTGATTTGTTCACTGGATACCAACATATATCCCTGATATAGTCTTCCCACACCCACTACCCAACTGAGATGGGCTGCCAAGGCATCACTCCCAAATGGGCCAAGCTAGTAGCAAACTACCCACCCTTTCTTCAGGGAAGGGTTTTGGTACACAAATGAAATAGAAAAATCTGAAAGTATCTGCTAAAGTCATTTATTGGGCTCAAAATAAAGGAGCACAACAGAGAACCCCAGGTGTTTCACATCGTGGAGTGTGATACTTTCCTGATGAGTCATTACAGTCTATGATGAGAAGTGCTGGGGTTCTGTACTTTGCTTCTTTGTTTTGAGACCAATAAAAGGATTTAGTGGACACTTTCTTATTTTCCATCATATTTGCTTTCTTTTGTTTGTGTGATGATTTGTGTGTTTCTGCAAGAACAGGTGAGACCTTTGTTAGAAAAGGTCATCTCTAGCACAGCCTTGGTAAGCTGAAGCTGACACCCAGTAGGTAGGCTTCTCTTGTAGACACAAAACCAGCCTCTGTTGTAGGCAAACCTGACTACCCCTTTAGGCTAGATAGAAAGGGAAAAAAAAGGTAATGTCACTTTGTATGTCTCCAACGACATTGTTATTTTAGATTATTTCAGAGAAAATAAAAATCAAAGAAATAACAGAGAAAATGTTGGCTAAAAGTCAGAGTTAGAAATAATGAAAATAACATAATTGGATTATATTGCAGACCACCAAACGTGAGTAAAGAAAATAATGAAACGATTGTTAAGGAAATTAAAACAGCATGTGATGTGGGAGGCATAGTCATCGTTGTAGGTGATCTGAACTATGGTGACATAGACTAGCATAATATGAATGCAGATACTGGGCTTAACAGAGAGTTTTTGATGGCCTGTAACAAAATTAATCTAAAGCAATATGTGACACATGCCACCCGAGGACACAATATATTGGATGTAGTCTTTTGCTCAGATAACATTAACATAACAAGCTGTCAAGTCACTCAGCCACTGTGGAACAGTGATCATTCCTGTATATACTTTAAAATTACTAGTGACCATGTTATCACAAGAGTATGCACAGAAATAGACACATAAAGCACAGCAAACATAGCTGATATTAAAGGGACCATAAGCAGTACAGATTGGCAAGCACGAATATGGAACAAATCAGTAGAAGACAAGTGGACATGTATTAAAGAAATAATAATAAGCAGATGTGACAAATATATAAGATGAGTGAAGAAATGCAACAACAAAGGAGTCAAACAAGCATGCTTAAATAAGAAAATGAAGTTAATGAGGAAAACAAAATAAACTGTATGCACTACATCTAAAAGCAAAAACAACTGACTCATGGGTTCACATCAACAAAGCACAAAAAGTATGTAAAATAGCATAAAACATGCAAAGAAAAATACAGAAATTAAATTAGCAAACAGTGCCAACAAACAAAACAGTAAGGGAAGCATTTTCAAAGCAAATGTGCTGAGAGCATCTGAGATGTTCACAATTGTGATATTCAAACAGCTGAGATGCACCACTGCATCTTAGATGCTCCATAGGGAAAGATAATGATATTCAGTCCATCTTGAGGGGGCGTTCCCATGAATACACTGCTCATCCCTATATTCAACGAGAAATTGATCCCATCTGCAGTGCATCTCCTCAGATGGATCAAGTAGTTAGGTATAAGAGGAGTAGACCCAAGTCCAATCCCTCAGCAGGAAGCAGGAAGCAGGCAGAATAGCAGCAGGGGAAGGCCACACACACACACACACACACAAACAAGGGTAGCACAGCAGCACAGAGGACATGGATACCCTTATTTTGCCAGACATTCTATCAGTTCCAAGGGCAAACTCATCAATAAATGCAAGTATAGTTAGAATAAACAATTGGTTAAGAAGGTGGAGTTTAATGCAAGTGATACAGTGCATAAAAACATGGAGACATTTAAGAACAAGCACATACTATTTAGCAAGGGTGGTTTACATCTAAATAAACAAGCATTTGTCAATGCCGAATGTTTGCTTGCTGGTATTAGCATTGGAAGTGCAGGAGTAAGACAGATGCAGAATAGGAATGGCTGTGAAGTGTTGAATTTCAAGTGAACCCCACCTCCACCCTGCAGAGATGGACAGGCATTGGGGTATGTCTTTGGGTCATTAAGATAATGCTCATGTCATTTCACCTCACCCTATCCTGTAGACACCGACAAGTGTTGAGGTGTGCCTTGGGGGTGTTAGGGTTTACAGTTACCCCATTCCATAAGGACATGGGCTGAAATGGGTGCAGTATAGGAGAATGGGGTGAATTTTGGGGTCGAAGAGTCCAAGGCACACCTCAATGCTTGTCACTGGCTGCAGGATGGGGTGGGGTGGCATGAGCATTACAGCCAGCAATCCAAAGGCACACCCTTGATGCCTGTCAGTCTGTACAGGGTGGGATGTTATGGTTGAAACCGTATCGCCTCAGGTGTTTGTTGGTATTTGAGCTACAAATTTTCAACATGGCCTTTTTATGTCCCCTACCTCATGAAAGCATTTGGTTCCTCTGCTCATGAACAGTGGCACTGTGATTTTGTTAATCTGTTTTGAATGTTGATTTGCTACAGCAACCATGCCATTCTGTGCCAGATGTGCGAAAACACAATTCGGGCAGGATGTGAAAAATGACTGCTGTCCTATTCATAATACCAATGTTGAAAATCTGGAGTCAAAATATTAAAAATTCTCAAAGTTATGAGCGTGCACAGAAACTGTGCAATGCACACTTTAAACACAGTCATTTTTTGGAATTTGCAACATAGGCTTTTTGGGAGCCCACCTCATGAACAGTAACACTGTTGTTTTGTTACTCAGTCACAAAAGGTGATTCCATACAGTGACTGGAAAATCACCTTCCAGGACTGAATAACGACATGGCAGTGACTGAACTCATGAGGTGGGGTCCCAAGAACCCCATGTTGAAAATTTGGTGCCAAAATTCACAAAAATGGCTGAGATATCCACCTAAGTTGAAAAAAAAAAACATTTATGTCATTATATAGCTTACCAGCATTTCTTCAGTTCACAGGCAGCTTTTGAAGAGTGCAGACGTGTTCCCGGTCCACCTAAAATCGTTGCACCAGACTCTGGAGGTAAGTATGGGATGAAGGGGGGTGCGGGGATGTGGGATGCACAGAGGGTGCATGCGAGTTGAGGGAGGGGACACCGGACACAATGCGGGACCGTTTTCTACTTTTCAGGTAAAAAAAAATTATTAAAACCATTGCAGGAAGGTTTTCTTTTTTTGCAGGTAGATTTGGTACGCTGGGGTGGGCTCTCAGCATGCCACCTGTGTGTGTTTTTGGGGGGGATACTGGAGCCGATGGGGATTGGGCCCCCCTCTGCAAAGAAAAAGTATCTGTGTTTGGGGGGCATGATGCCGAGGGATTGTGCACCCCTCGAAAGAAAAGGATCTGTGTTTGGGGCATGATGCCGAGGGGATTGGCACCCCTCGGCAAACAAATGTATGGGTACATTATGCCAACGGGAGGGCTCACCCATCGACAAATGAATTGGGGAAGGGGCATGCCGACAGAGGGATTGGGCACCCAATCAACTTTCGTGGGGACTCTGAGGCAGACAGCGACAGCCACCGCCATGTTAATGGAAATGTTACACCAGGCAAGGTACCACCTTGCAATGACGGGTCGTTCCCTCATTGCAGAGGCAAATTCGTTTCAAGTTGGTGCCACGCTTACTGAACTAGTGTCAGCAGCAGCATGCCACTGCATTGGGGAAATAGGGCCATGCCTCAAAATGCAGTGGGGGCATTGGCTGCCACAGTGCCACACCTCCAAAGCCCCACTTCTCTCCTAAGCTGTCACATAATGATTCTTGCACATGCGCGCAAGCAAACATAAAAAGGAAGTAAAGAACTGAGGTGCCTGTTTAGAACTAGCATAGATGCAAATTTAAACTAACGCAGAAGGACAAGCACATACTATTTAACAAGGATGGTTTACACCTAAATAAAAAAGGAAGTAAAGGACTGGGGTGCTTGTTTAGAACTAGCATAGATGCAAGTTTAAACTAACACAGAAGGGGAGAGTGGCCACCGAAGACAGAGAAACTGAGAATGGAATCATTAGAGTAAATAAGAATAGAAGGAAAGTCCAGACAAAAAAAACATTCAACATGAGGCTCCTACTAGTGAATGCTAGGAGTGTCAGGAATAAACAGGCAGAGCTGGAATATCATTTAATTAAAGATAATGTAGACATATGTGGAATTACAGAAACATGGTGGAAGGAAGGAGACTGGATTCGAGATACGGGTTACAATTTCCTTTATAAGGCAAGGGTAAATATACGGGGGTGGGGGAGTTAGACTTTACATTGTGCATCATTTGAAGGCTCAAATTCTTGATCATGGTGATATAAAGTATGCGAACACAGAACGATTATGGGCTAGGATCCATACAGGGATTCAAAGCATCACCCTGGGTCTGTGTTATAGGTCCCCCAGTTTAATTGCAAGGGAAAATGAATTATTTATAGATCTTATTGAACACATGGTACCAACAGACAGTTTCATCCTGATGGGAGACTTTAATTTTCCCAGTATAAACTGGGAAACCGGTAGTGGTGGTAATTGTGTGGAAAATAAATTCCTAGAAGTATGTTTAAACTGTTGCATGGAACAATATGTAAAGGAAAACACGAAGGAAAATCATGTCTTAGATTTAATACTGAGTAACATGGAAGGGTCTGTAAAGGACGTTAAGGTCATTCATCCATTGGGAACAGGTGACCATAATATGGCCACTTGTTCAGTTATGGAAGAAACAATCAGGATATCTGGTAGGACTAGAATAAGGAACTATGCAAGAGGTGATTATTTAAAAATAAAACAGACACTAAGTAAGTGGAACTGGAAAATGGATCTACTAAATCTGGGTACAGAAGAAGTATGGGAGAGAATATCTAGTAAACTGCATGGTCGTTAAAATGATTTTGTGCCAGAAATAGTAAAATATGATAAAAAGGGTAGGATCCCCAAATGGCTGAATGCAAAAGTACATAAGTTGATTAATAAAAAGGACAAAACCTTCAGGAAACATAAGGTTAATCCAACTGAACAAAGGAAACAAACATAAGATGTTAGCAAAAGGAGATACGTAAGGCTAGGTCTACAATAGAATTTGAACTGGCTAATAATAAACATGACAATTTAAAAAAATTCTACAGCTATGTGGGGAGCTTAAGAAATGGGACTAAACAGATTGCCAGCCTAAAGGATGGAAATAAAATCACTGAAAGGGATTATGATATGGCAAATGCATTGAATGAATATTTTTGAGTGTTTTCCATCAGTCAGATAAATCATGTAATCTAGTTCAAAAAAAATATTAGTGGTATAGGATGGCATGTAGAAATTACTGAAGCCCAAATTTATGAGAAACTTAACAAAACTAAACAGACGTAGGTCTGGTGTTCCAGATGGTTTTCATCCAATGTTTCTAAATAGTATAGCTCAATGGATTGCAGGGCCCCTGGTAATATTGTTCAATAGGTATCTCTGAGAGAAGGTAAACACAGAAACATAGAATTTTATGGCAAATAAGGACCACTTGGGCCACCTAGTCTGCTGATTTCCCTATCTAACGGATAAGCTGCAGATCTTAATAAATGAACAGACTACTTCCTCCTACCCCCCATTAGAATTGCCTTATGTCTGTCCCATGCATTCTTGAATTCCCCCACTGTTTTTGACTCCATGACCTCCTCAGGAAGGCTGTTCCATGCATCTACATCCTTCTCCATGAAGAAATACTTCCTCACATTACCTCTGAGCCGTCCCCCTCTATCTTCAAATTGTGCCCCCTTGTTCTTGCACATCTCTTTTTCTGAAAGATGCTACCTTCTTGGACTTTGTTGATTAAGCTTGAGGTACTTGAAAGTTTCTATCATGTCCCCCCCCCTCCCTTCTTTCCTCAAGGCTATACATATTAAGCTCCTTTAGTCTTTCTTCATATGTCTTCTGGTACAGACCCTGCACCATTTTGGTTGCCCTACTCTGGACAGCCTCCACCCTGTCTATGTCTTTGTGGAAATGAAGTCTACAGAACTGCATGTGGTATTCCAGATGTGGTCTCACCAACTGTCTGTACAGAGGAATAACAACTTCCTGTTTTCTACTGGTGATGCCTCTCCCTATGCATTCCAGTATCCCCCCAGCCCTCCTTACTGCCTTCTCACATCGCTTGCCCACCTTTAGGTCATCTGATATAACTACCCCCAGGTCCCTTTTCATTTTTGTTGTTGTCAGTATCTCACCCCCCATTGTGTACTCTTCCCCTGGGTTTTTGTTTCCCAGGTGCATTACTTTGTACTTCTTTGCATTGAATCTAAGCTGCCACACATTTGACAGTTCCTCC
Organism: Neoceratodus forsteri; assembly: GCA_016271365.2. Lineage (NCBI taxonomy): Eukaryota > Metazoa > Chordata > Ceratodontiformes > Ceratodontidae > Neoceratodus > Neoceratodus forsteri. The sequence goes on along the minus strand of CM028132.1, from coordinate 589,056,237 downwards.
AACCTTGCCAAGTCCCTTCTCATTCTTTCCACCCCACCTTGTGTATCAACCCTGTTGCAGATCTTTGTGTCATCTGCAAGGAGACATACTTTTCCTTCCAGTCCCTCTGCAACGTCACTTATAAAGACATTAAAAAGGACCGGCCCCAGTACTGAACCCTGTGGTACCCACTAGTAACCCTCCTTTCTTCACTGTGTACTCCATTTACTATTACCCTCCGTGTCCTGTTGTCCAGCCAATGTTTTACCTAGGCTACCACCCTGGGACCCACTCACAGGCTTGCTAGTTTGTTTATTAATCGTTTGTGTGGGACTGTGTCAAATGCCTTGCTAAAGTCTAGGTAGGCCATGTCCACAGCCCCTCCCTGGTCTACTACTTTGGTCACCCAGTCAAATAAATCGATTAGATTCATCTGACATGGCCTTCTTGCTGTGAATCCATTCTGCCTTGGGTTCTGTGCCCCACTGGCCTCTAGTTACTCAACAGTTCTTTCCTTCAGAAGTGATTCCATCATTTTCCCTACCACTGAGGTCAAACTGACAGGTCTGTAGTTTCCTGCCTCTGTCTTGCTCCCACTTTTGTAAAGGGGAATCACATCCACCCTCCTCCAGTCCTCAAGTACCACACCAGCCTCCCATGATTTGTTAAAAAGGGTAGTCAGTGGTGTTACTAGTTCTCCCCTTAGTTATTTTAGAATTCTGGGGTGAATCCCATTAGGCCCCATTGTTTTATCCACCTTCAGTTTTAGGAGTTCTTTCAGAACCCTTTCTTCTGTGAAGGACTGATATCAATCCCCCTATCCAGAGTGCTTCTATTGACTGGATTAGGTACCTCCCCCTCCTCTTCCTTTGTAAATACTGAGCAGAAGTATTTGTTCAGTATCCCTGCTTTTCACTGTCCCTCTCTGCCCAACCACCCTCCTCTTTATTCAGCCTCAGTATCCCTGCCTTAGTCTTTCTTTGCTCCCAATGTACCTATAAAAGGTTTGATCCTCCTTCTTAACTGAGTTGTCTATCTTTTCCTCGGTTTGGGCCTTTGCTATTCTGACTGCCTTCCCTGCTTCCTTCTGCTTTAACTGGTACAGTTCTCTGTCCTGCACTGCTCCAATCCCTTTCCCAGCCAGGTCATTTGTCCCTAGGTGGACAATGTCATACAGCTCCCTCCCTCCCTGTGTAGCTGCTCCTTGATGCTGAGGATTAGCTCCCTGTCCTCCAAACCATGGTACCAGTCAGGCACCTTACCTCCCTCTCCACCCTCCCAGTTTTCCCTCCTAATAATGGAGTCCCTCACCAGGAGTTGTTTCCTTCCCCTGTGGGGTCCCATGCCACCCTCCTGTGGGTCTCTTTGTGGAAGTTCCCAGCATCCTCCTTGGTCTCCACTGTGGGTGCATCCATAGAGGAACCACACTCTGCCAGAATGGCATATGAATTGTGGAGAGGTACAACTAGAGGGCTGTGCCTCTGTTCCACCACCCTCACCCTCCCTGAGCCCATTGTGGTCTAACCACTCCTCTTTCTTGGCAACCTCTGAGGCAGTAGTGGTGGCCCTGGTGGTCCCTGGGTGGGAAAGGAGGTCCCCCTGAATCCTGGCCAACTCAGCCTGGAGACCAGCAACCTCCTCCCTCAGCCAAGAGAGGTGCCTGCAGATGAGACAACACGCATCCTTCAGAATGTCTCACAGAAGACTGTTGCTCCACAGCCACTACACTGCACCACTCCCATCATGTCTTTATTTGTGGTCCCTTAACTGTTGTTTTGTATATGTACTCTTTCCTCTCTATTTTATTTATTTATTTTATATATATATTTTCTCCCTACTTTCCTACTGCCTCTGTGCCCTTAAAGCTCCTGATCTTTCTGTTCTGGGACAGTAAGTTCCTATATTCCTCAGCAGTCTCTTTCTTACTTGCTCAGAGTTAGACCTCCAGTAGCTAGAGGGTGATGGATAGCTCCTCTTTTCCTTCTAGGATGGTGATTCTTTTGTGCCACTGTGATCACTCACTTCCTGCTCTGAAACAGGAAGTTCCTGTTGTTAGTCAAAACGTGTGCCTATAAGTAGAACCAGCTAAGGGGGGGGTGTTGAGGGGACGTTTGGATGTGGAGGCCTCCATTTCCCATCCGCTCATGCCCTTGTGTTTGGAAGAAAACACTGACAAAAATTCTTGGGTTTAAAAGGCGCAGCACAACTTTACTTGAAATTCAGTAATTTCATCACAATACATTCCTCATAATGCATTTTTACTTTCAGGTTTTACTTATCCATATATACATACAAACACATTGCTTGTACATTTAACATCAAATATTTACATATGTAGTAAACCACAATCCCCCAATACCAGTACTCCAATTATACACCCAATAAATACTATGTTGTCACCCATTTTGGGCCCTAGCAGGGGGCCTCAGATCCCAGCCCATACACCATACACCCCCCCATGTCCAAGGGGTGTTGGCCTCAGTTGCACTTGCAGAGGTGGATCGCTTCTTCAAATCCCTTACCCTGCCTGCCCCTGACAGGGTGGGGACCCCCCACCTGTTTCTGCCTTTCTGACCTTCAGCCACACAGCTTAGGCCAGCAGGGAATGGGTACCACACTCTCCAGGCCTCACCGAGGTGCCCCAACCCATAATCACCCCACTATCACCATTACCTAATTTGTTGTGTGTGACAATTCACTAGCTCTTCTTGTAATATACTTCAACCCTATGGCCACGGCCTGAAAACCACCTGGGAAAAAAGGGGCAGGTGTGAACAGTTCCGGAGCGTGGGCCGCTGAGACTAGAGCAAAGAGGATGGGGCCAAGTGGTAGGGGTCTTTTTTACCCGTTAATGCCCAATCTCTGTTTCTCATCCAATCCCCACCACTTTGCACCCTCCCTTCCCGGCCATGCATCAGCACTCTGCACCCAAGAAGGGGGCATCCAAAATGTGGGCAGCATGGTTGGGAGGACCCCTTGCAAATTCCACCCCTTTATATGGGGGAGGTTCCTTTGGGCATGAGGCCTCATTCCCACCCCCGCTCATGCCCCCTTGTTTGGAAGAAAACACCACACACCAATTCTTGGGTTTAAAAGGCGCAGCACAACTTTACTTGAAATTCAGTAATTTCATCACAATACATTCCTCATAAGCATTTTTGCTTTTCATTTCATTTCATAAACTTTTATTTTATACAGGATACATTTGTTAGGAATTTACAACAAAGACCTGTGTTCCATACATAAAACTTTCAAATTTCAGAAAAAAACAAGCTAACATTCAACATTGATACAAACATTAAAAATTAGTTAAAACATTTACATTTTACACTAAAGTGCTTAAACAATAATTTTTTTTTAAAATGGTGGGATTCTGCACTTTTCTCAGTTCATATGGTAACTCATTCCACTATTTAGATAAGCTATTTTGTAATATAAGTTTTCCTGTTCTGTTATAGATTCTTTCAATCGTAATTGTTAACTTGTTTCTCCTGAGTTTTTCTACTTTATATTCAAGTGGTGTGATTGTTATAAGGTGTTTCAATGGGTGGTCTTTTTTATGAAATATCAGTTTTTGGCGCCATAATATCCATAAGTATTTTCTTTTTTATTTCAGGTTGTAACCAATGTAATTTTTCAAATAAAATACAATGATGAGTTCCTTGCTTACTTTTTGTTATAAACTTCCCCAATGGCCGGCCCGTCGGCGCAGTGGTTAGTTTCGCTTGCGCGCCGGCGACCTGGGTTGGGAACAGACTCGGGTCGCTGGAGGGCTCGACCAGGAGAAGGATCGGCGCCCACGGGCTGCTCTCCTTTCGGGGAGGGCGGGACAGTGTCCGGGCCTCAGCGACCCCTGGCGGAGGCGGTGTCGCGAAAACGACCGGTGCTCGCTGACTTGGGCGGGGCAGGCGTTCCGCGTCATTACCGTCCCGCCTCCAGAAACCAGGGAAATGGATGGCTGCTGCCGACCGCCCTACATGAAGCCGCCACGGCGATTAGCCCCCAGGCCAGCTTCCCGACCAATTCCGGTCTCTGCAGGGGTGTTTGGGTCCGCACCCTGCAGCTCCGCCGTGGAGGTAATCCACGCGGGGTATCAGGGGAGCCGTGGCGATCTGGGGGTGGAAGCATTGGCCGGTGACCGGCAGAATTACCGGAGGTCGGCAGCTAGGAAAGGGATAAAGAAGGAAAAAAATAAACTTCCCCAATCTATAATAGGTATGTTCAATACTCTGCCATGTTGTCTGGGTAGAAAACATATATAAAAAGGATCCGTATTCCAAAATGGGAAGTATCATTTGGGCCACAAGTTGCTGTCTAGCTTCCATATTGAAATACCCTGCTACTCTTCTTAAAGCTCCCAAACACTGATTTACTTTTTTAACCTGTTGGAAAATATGTTCTTTATAGGTCAAGAGGCTTTACATATCCATATATACATACACACACATTGCTTGTACATTTAACATCAAATATTTACACTATAGGAAACCACAATCTCCCAATACCAGTACCCAATTTATACACCATAAATACTATATTATCACCCATTTTGGGCCCTAGTGGGGGGCCTCAGATCCCAGCCCATACACCCCCATGTCCAAGAGGGTGTCTTGGCCTCCCAGAGGGGCCCTTCCTGCTCAGCCACATGCGCAGAGGTGGACGAGCTTCCTCCAAATCCCTTACCCTGCCCGCCCCTGACAAGGTGGGAACCCCCCCACACCTGTTCCTGCCTCTCCAACCTTCAGCCACACAGCTTAAGGCCAGCAGGGAATGGGGGTACCGCACTCTCCAGGCCTCACCGAGGTGCCCCAACTGCCACAGGGGAGACACGGCTAAACCTTGCCTGTGTCACCTCCCCAACCAGCTCGTATTACAAATTATCACTGCATTACCGTTTATAAATTGTGGTTCCCAACACGGTCTGAATGGTTTCATTAAACAGATCTACCCCCATGTCAGATAGATGTACCCCATCTGTGTGGTATGACCCCCGAGCAGGAAGTCGCAATTTCCTCATAAGCAATGGTTATGCCACCAGTCCAGCAGACAAACTTACCCACATCATTATTGAGCTTTAACCAATGACCTTGGGCACACAGGCATGGTGCCAGACCAGGCACGGCAGTATCGCCGACCATACTAGCCTGCACTGGGACAGCAGTGTCCTCAGAGTGGCCCAATCATGCTTTATCCACCTAATCGGTTACTGTGTGGCCTGGGACCCCATGTTATTTCCACCCACGTGCACCACCAGGATTTCAGGCATGCCAAACTTTTGCTGAGTTGGATGCGGGCATCAGTTGTTCCATCTCATTCCCCACATCCCAATCCATTGGATAGTGGCATCTTCCTTTGGTATCCTCAAATTCATCCCATATATCCTCTCCTCCGCCCTCTTCTGGGCCCAAAACCATAAGAAGATTCCACTATCCACACCTGCTTATGCTGTCTTTTCCTACAGGCACAAGGGAAGGAAGAAACATATGTTAGTACTTTGTCTGTAGTGATCTGATAAAGCCCTTGTATCTTCTGGACTGCCACGTCCCAATTTCTTTAATCTGGCCCTTGCCCAGGCCCAAACTGGCCATGGTGCTAGCCACATCTATCCTGAAAGAGTGGGTGCCAAACTTACCTGGATCCTGTCCACAAGCTTCCAGGCATGTTTTAAAAACCCGGCTGAACTGGTATCTCAACAGAGGCACCCTGTCTGCTTGAATCAGCAGCTGGCCCTCCCCCAGGGGACGTACTGTTAGGAATTCAGTCACTGTCCACACTGGCCAGATATCGGCATATCCCGCAGCCCGCAGGGTGACTTGTGCCCCCCTGCCACTTTGGTCTGTCTTTGACCTACGGAGCCACATAGTTAACTACTCTCCAGTAGCACTACATCCTGACTCTTGAGGCCACTGAGCTAGTCCGCCTTGTTGGCCGCTGTCAACTTGCTTATCCAAAAGAACCCGAAAAAGGCCAGACAGAAAGCGGCCCAGAAAAGCAGGCACTCATGCTTATCCCTTGTAAGGCCATTCAGGCTGTGCACCAGTGCTCTTAACCCCTGCAGGGAAATGGGCTGTCTAGCGTTGCCAACCGAGGGGGTCTGTCTCACCCAACCCTCCATGAACTTTGTTACGGCAAACTGCTGTGTTATGTTCCCACGCCCCAGCAGCTTGCCAAAATGCAGTCTCTCAGCATCGACTCCCGAGCTGCCTTGATGCACCTTGTTCTGTTAGGTCCCATAGAAACCCAGTTGTCAGACCAAAAGACCACCAACTTATTTTCCAACCTCTTACCCCAGACCTCGATGGCGACCATGATGGGAAAGAGCTCTAAGAAGGTCAGGTTCTTAGTCAGCCCCGTGATGTACCATGACTGTGGTCACACAGCGGTGCACCATTTGCCCTGGCAGTATAGTCCGAACCCATGTCCCCCTGCAACATCCGTAAAAAATTTTAGCTCCTGGTTGCTGACAGCTGGTGTCTGCCACAAGGCAACCCTGTTAAAGGAGGATTAAAATTCCACCAGGTCTCCCACTCCACTTTCATGCCTCTGCTTGCCCGGATGAAATGGTGCGGAGAGGACTCCAACCAGCCCTGGCCAAACGCCTGGAGAAGGGGCGCCCCATGGGGATAATAAAATAATAATAATTTTATTTAGTATAGCACCTTTGCGCATTAAGGTTGCTCACAGATACAAACAAATGCAATCAGACAATAAATAAGAATAAAATCATTGAAAAGCAGGAAATGCCTTAACCCAAAGGATGACCTTACAGGTGAAGCTCAGGTGCCATGCAGCTCCTATAACTTCCAAGAAGATGACCTTTTTCGCTCTCTTGACCTCCGTGTCTAAATCCAACAGCTTATGCACCTTCCTCATTGGCAGCCTGGAGACTCCGCTGGAGTCCAGCTCAATCCCCAGGAATGTGAGTCTGTGCATGGTCCTTCTGTTTTTCTTGAGCTAGGGGCACCCCAAACTCCCAAGCTATGCCCTAAAATGCGATAAAGCCATGCCACAGGTGTCCAAGTCTCTTGGCCCAATGAAAAGGAAGTCATCCAAATAGTGTATAATGGACTCCGAGTCCAACCCTATGGAGGAGCACACTACCCAATTCAAGAAGGTGCTGAACTTCTCGAAGATGGAACATGAGACTGAACAGCCCATCGGCATGCACTTGTCTTGTAGTGTGCCCTTGCCTTCATGCCCAAAGGCAGAAGTCATCCAGGTGCACTGGGATCAGGTAGCCGATTCAATATCCGCCTTTGCCATAAGAGGCCCCCAGACCACAGTCTTGCACCCACCATAGCATTCGTCAAACAAGCGTGTATACTACGGAGGTTAGCTCTGGGTCTTCTGATCATTGACTGAATCTCCTTGAGGAAAAGAGGTGGTGAATGAGGCAGAACTCCTCAGGGTTCTTCTTTGGTACCAGACCCAGCAGAGAGACTCACAAGTTATCCAGGGAAGATATGGGAAATGGCCGCTATCCTCCCAGTCCCACATCCTTCTGCATCTTTTCCCCTTATATCTGACTTTTCCATGGCTAATTTTAGGTGGTTCGCTTCACGTGTGACCTGTGAGTCCTGATATGGTATCTTGAAACCTTTATAAAATCCTTCCCACAATTCCCCTGCCACTACTCTATTTGGGTAGCGTCTTAGCCAGATGAGCATGGCCCCCACACTAATTGGAGAAGGGGACTTTTCCAGCTCCATTCAAGGTGGAGCCACTGCTAGAGCTGCTGCCCTCGCTTCTTTTGTTGCATTTTGTCCCTCGATGTGCACCCCCACAGCTTTAGCAAACGTGCTTGTATTTGCAGTTGCTCTGAAAGGGGCATGCTCCCTTGTTGTACTGCCAGCAGCTACCTTCATTTTTTGTTGCTCCCTCTCCTTTATACTTCCCCCCAGAGGGAGACCCAAGGACCAGCAGCCCACTGTCAGTCCACAGCCCGAGAACGGGGCGCCTAGGGCACATCTGCTCCAGATACAAAAAGGTCTGCATTCTGACTCATTTTACCATGGGGTCCAAAGTCATCATACTCACATAAAACGTCGCCCCAAAAGGAATAGTAAGACTTTAATATGTGGTCCTGGTGTTTTATCAACCCCACTGCCTCCCCAGGCTCCTTCTCTAACACTACCATGGCCAGAATGTTGAATGATGCTATCCACATCAATATATCTTTTTTTACCTTCTGTGTGCTTCTACTCTTCCTTAGAGCTACTGATCTGCACACCAGGCTTGCTGTCTCTGGCAGGCACGACACTTCTAATCCTGTCTTCTCCTATCCACTTAACCGACTGTGTCCATAACTCTCCTAGCCTTTGTATTTAGTGTGCCATGGCACGCTCCTTATACTCAAGCCTTTTCTTATTCCTAATCACCTTATCCATAGCGGCTCACCACAACAAAGAACAAAGATCAGGCCCAAATCTGGAAATTTCAATCCTGTAACGGGAACCTCATTCCACTGCACCTCCCCTTATTTAATATGTCCACCTCCCTTTATCCTCAGCCCATATCCTTCACCCTTACACTTTCTGCTCCCTTCATATATGTCAATCAGAGCACTCTCCTTAGCTTCCTTTAATGTCTCCTAGCATTAAATGCACCTACATCACCTTGTGGAAGGTCGCAAAGGGAAAAAAGCACTCCTATCCTGCAAAAACTGGATCAAGAACCTGCTTCTCTTGCTCCTTTGTTCAGGTAACATGGAGCTACACCCTGGACCCCCATTACTACTTGCATCTCCCACAGTATTTGTGTCTGCACCCGGACTTAAGTTAATGTTAGTCAACATATTGAGCCTCGCAAAAAAGTTTGATCAGCTCCAAGTATGGGCTGCCCATACTGAGCCGGACCTCATTATTATAACTGAATCTTGGCTCAAAGTCAAATAGTGATCAACAAGTCTCCTTCCTGCTACAGTCTGCACAGGGCAGATCGGGAAGCCAGAGGGGGAGTGTGGCCATCTACACTAAATCTAAGTTTACAGTCAGTGATATTCACTGTAAATCTAAACCTAAGGAGTACAAAATTGTATCTCTCAAATTACACCTTCCATCCACTGAATGTCTAGCTATTATTGGTGGTTATCAGCACCTATCTGGTACCACTGACATCCCTCACCATACTGAAATCCTTAACGCCTCCGCCAACACTGAAACTTTAATACTTGTGGATTTTAATATGGACTGGCTTCACCCCAAGTAGCACAGCCTGAAATCCTTCTGTGTTGAAGTCGTAAGCTTGCGCCCAGTTAGTCAGTGAACCCGCTAGAACCACTACATCCAATCCTGACAACAGTTCTCTCCTTGATGTCATACTTTCTATGCATCCCCACAAAATTCTTCACTCTGCAGTCTTCCACAATGACATGAGTGATCATGGGGTGGTCGTTTGTACAAGTTCACAAATTATAGCCTGACAGCAACCAACACTCATAACTAAGCGGTCCTTTACATGAAGTTTAAAGCATCGGTTACTTATCCGACTTGAGCAAAATTAGATGGCAAGACCTCTACCTTGCCAAAATGATCAATGAGGTGGTCACTGTCCTTAGCAACAACTCACCACACTGGCCAACAAACATGCCCCTTGATCAGTCAGGTTGCATAAAACATCCAACCCATGGTTTACATCAGATCTCAAGGCTACACTCCTACACCGTGATAAACTCTGGTCTAAGGCTAGAAAATCCAAAAGCCCAGCTGACTGGCAAGAATTCACAGCAGCTAGAAACACCTGCATTAAACAAATCCGTACAAGCAAAGCCAACTGTTATGTCTCCACCCTTGAACAGGCAAAAGGGAATTCCCAAAAAATCTGGAAGACACTCAGGTCCATCGAAGGTCAGCCTGTAGCCCCCTCCATCCCTCTGAAGATCCTCAGCAATGGTAGGGCTATGGAAAACAGCTGCCTAATCCTCGAGGAAATCAACAATCACTTTGTAACTGCTGGCTAGCTTTCAACTCTGCCTTATACAGCCTGTGGTAGCAACCAATACTGTAATAACATTGACTTGCAAACTTGACCCACCAGCTCCAGTTGCCCCTCCTGAAGAGGGCCCTGCCACTGCCGCCAGGCAACAGAAAGACCCTGGGGGGGTCAAGAAAGGCCTAAAGGGAGGGACCGAAATTGAAAATGATGGCCCTGAAACTGGAATTGTAAGAACCGCATGTGGGCAGGGCATCTAGATATAAACATACTCATTCTTCATGTACAGGAACAGTGCCAGTCCCCCGTATTTAACAGGGGAAGCAGGTGAGTAATGTCACCATCCTGAACGTCTTGTATCTCACATAGAGGTTGAGACCTTTGAGATCTAGAATGGGATGCAAGTCCCCCGTCCAATTGGGAACCATAAAAAAACGGGAGTAATACCCTGAGCCTCTTTGACAGGCGGGAACTGGTTCTATGGCATGTTTCTGTAACAGAGCACCTATTTCTACTTGCAGTACTAGAGCATGCTAGTGTAAGACCAGAAGAGGTAAAGGAGGAGGACTGGTCAAGTCCAATATATGACTGTACTGGATCAGTTGAAGGATCCATGGGTCTGACATGATCCTCTGAAAACCTCTGAGGTGCAGGGAGAAATCTGCCCCCAACGGCCGAGGAGCAGGTCTACACCTCCACGGCCAAAGACAGGCCTTCAGGCTGAAGGTTGGCCCTGCTGAGGAGCAGCAGGGATATACTGGGATGTCTTTGGGGCATTTTGGGGCCTGGCAGGGCTAAGTGAGCCTTTGTGTTTGTGAGCAGGTTACTGCTGAATAGTAGGTTTACCTTGGAAGGCGGCCCGAAAGGATCCCATGTATGCATGCTAAATATAGGGTCCGAACAGACTGAAGGGTATGACCTGAGTCTTGCAGGTCTTTTAGAATATCTTGGGTCTGTGGCCCAAAACATTTGTCCCCTATAAAGGGAGCATTAAGGATGGAGTGTCAGGACATCCTGCGAGAATCCGGAAACCTTCAGCCATGCATGGCATCTGAGGCAAGCACTCGCAGAGGAGGCCCCAGCCGAAGAATCAACGGCATCATAGGTAGCCCTGAGCAGGTGGCGAGCAGACAGCTGTAGCAGTAGAAAGCTTCACATCAAGGTCCCTTGAGGCTGGCAGCGGAAGGGACTGGACCGAAGCCTGAGTGGCCTTAAGCATTCCCTCCTGATATCTGAGGAGATGGCCCATATAGTTTAAAATGTGAAGGGACAAAGTAGCCAAAGCACAGACTCTCTTCCCATGATATCCAATTTCTTCGGATTCATTATCGGGGTGGGGGTGGGGAGGTTTGAGCACGCATGTCTTGTAGATCTATCAAGAGCCACATTTTTAACTACAGAATCGCCTGTGGAGGTGTAAAAAGATAAGGGTGATCCATAGGGGCCCTATAAAGTCTATCCAACTTGCGGGGAGTAGAGGGGATCTGGAATGGTCGTTGCCAGGCAGTCAACATGACCTCCTCAAAAGCATCCACCCGGGGGGGGGGATGACCAGTGTGGGGCTATCCGGAAGACCCAGGTACCTGGCCAACTTGCTTCTTGAGGCATCCTGTTCCATAGTTTGGAAACCAAAGGTTTTCTGCAGATGCACCACAGTATCTGAAAAGGAAGGGTCATCTGGAGGAGAACAGGGGATGACCTCCGGGACGTCCCCGTGTATGGAAGACGTCTCCGAGGAAGAGACTTGTAAGCCATAATCCTGATCCATTTCTTCATCCACCTCCTCCTCTAGATCCCATTCCTGCAAGAATGGGTTCTCAGTCCTGGGACGAAACCCAGGAGAGGAAGGAGAGGACCCCCCCCCCGCACTGGAGGCCAAAGAAGGCCTGGAGGGGACTGAGGTAGTGACCACAGCCTCCCCCAAAGGGTGAGGGGAGGATCTGGTAAGGCCCGTAATAGATTGGACCAGAGCCTGGACATACACCATGGCCAAGTGACCCCCTGAAGAGGGAGGGTCCATGGACTGGATGGGTACCACTGAGGGGATGGCAGAGGTATGGTCGGTGCGAACATAAGATCCCAAAATAGAGGATGGGGGAGCACTCAAAGGGGTCTCCTCCCCCAAGCCGTTGCAGGCAGTACCATGATCATCGACTGGCACTCCATCAACAAGGAAGGCAAGCATGTAAGTCCCATCAATGGGAGAACAGTCGACAAGATGGAAAGGGAAGCCAAAGAGTCCACCGTCAACGAGAAACAGCCAGAATGGGCTGTGGATGGGAGCACAGTCGGCGGAGCAGCCGAGGAGTGGCTAGAGTGCCCCGACGACGCGAGGACCACTGAACACTCCGTTGAGGGAAGTACCGTCGGAGCAGACGCAGCTATCATCGATGGATGATAGCTGACCATGCAAGTTGGCGGAGGCAGCAGTGGAAGCTGCAGCACAACTACGGACGTCGATGGAGGAATTGTCAATGACCTGGAGGGGCCCACTACCGTCAACAGTGAAGAACACATGTTTTCAGTGGGAGCCCTCCTGTTTACCTTTGCTGAGGAGCACAAGGTCTTCGATGATGAAGATGCCAGCATGAAGGAAACATGTTTAGTCTTAGAGGAATGTTTCCTCCTGGCACCAAGCTCTGTTGAAGATGAGGGTTTACCCCTCAGACCCCGAGGAGGTTGAAGACCCTCCTGCAGTGCAGCACTGCTGCTGCTCCAAAAGGGCTACCTTCTGCTCCATGAGGTATTCCCTTAGCTGCTGGAGCCTTCGGCGCTTGGTGGCCTTATTGAACCGGCGGCAGAGGATACACTCCCCTGGTGTTGTGCTCTGGACCAAGCCACCAAACACACGTCATGGAGGTCCTCAGACACGATTCTCCGGCTACAGGAACACTTCTGAAACAAGGGTTCCGAAGATATCAGCAGATTAACTCTTAGGTGACTGTAGAACTCTTTCTCGACGAATTATAGAAAGCCAGTACTCTTGGAGGAGAACCTGATGTTGACTCAGTCGCGGTCAGAAAAGAACTGAGGAGTATCAGGGACCTCCCCTTTATATATGTGCAAAAGCACATCAGGTAACAGAAAGGGGAGGCCCCTGAAAAGACTGCTGGGAAACTATCCAGAGGAAGTGATGCCTATGGCTGGATATCCCCTGTGTTATGGCCTTCTGCAAGATACTGGCTCGAAGAAGACAGAGAAAAGTCTCGACGGTTTTGAGGTCAACAAGCTTGATGGGAGCACTGTAGAGCTTGCGACCTGGCCCTTGTCCAATGAAGGTTCGACTGCAGTTAAGCACTAGACTACAGATTGGGAGGAGTGTGAGCTTTCCCAGTCCCATAACCAGCGCCGGCAGCACTTGTTTCTTAACGTGGCAGGCAGGACTCTCCCCAAAGGCCTGGAGGGCGTGACACATCTCTCTGAATTCACCGGTAAAAGACGCTCCGATGCAGGCCCCAGCAAAGCAGCGCCATTAAATGAGGCACCCACCGTGGGACTGATCGCCATCTCTTCCATGGCTGCAAGCTGGCCTTTGACCCTGCCACAGTGGAAGCCTTCTTGCAGCCTTTCAGCCATACTATTGGGTCCCAATCTTCCAGCGGCAGAGAAGCCAGACCGTGATCCTCCAATGAAGGGAACATCATCTCGCACAGGACACAGCCTGAAACATTGTGTGCAGCACCCAGACAGTACAGGCAAGGCACGTGTGGGTTCATCCACATCTTCTGGTGGCACGTGATGCAGAACTTGAAGCTGGGAGTGGACTTCGCTTCTTTGTGTTCTATGTTCTACTGCCCAGGTAGGAGAAGAACTGAGGAAATATAGATTATCGAAGAAACTCTTCAAAAAGTAACAAAATCATCAATGGCACACTTTAAGTTCTGCAACGCATAGAGCTACAAAGGAAATCAAACTCTTCCAGCAGAAAGGAAGATCTGACATCACAGGGTGGAATCGGAGGACATATTGCCCGGGTGGTGGAAGTAGCTTAAAGACGTTCCGACGAATCAGCACTTCCAGTGGAACTACCAATGTGTGGATAGTGAATTATATCCACATCCATAGAAATTATGTTTTTGTGGGTTATTTTATACCTTTTATGTTTCCTAAATTTCTTCTAAAAAAATTTGTTGATCAGTAGCTTTTGCTCTCCTCCTTGTCAAAAAAAGGTTCCGAGACAGTTGGTACCAGAGCAACATTATATGTTATTGGTGCATGCATGGCACCTTATATCTCTGATGTTACCAACCCCCAAAGTTCTGATTCCTGTGGGGTCCTAGTGACTCCAGACTAACACCAAAGAGTGTGGCTCTATGGATAAGATACTCCAGAAGATCAAGGGTGACCATCAGTAGCTTTACTCTTAAGTGGAGCCACCAGGACACCTCATGGAGCGGTATGAACAGAGGGTCCATTTTTGTTTTAAGGACCACATTAAGCCTCCAGAGGAGAGAAATATTATTTATTTATTTCAAAAGTTTCACCAGGAAAGACATACTGAGCTGACAGCAGCTCATTTCCAGATGCATCTTGGGGAAAGGGGTGAAGGGAGGCAAAGCACAACAAATCAAAGCAATATTTACAAAGCAGGAAGGAATATCTGCATTGAGTAAATCAACGACTAGCAACTTTAAAAATATATAAGTTACACCTGGATATAACAGAACATATGATTTAAGTGCATCAAGGAACTACACAGGTGAGGCAGTGGAACCTATACAGCAGGTTTCAAGGTGGAGGTAAGCGGGGGCTAGGGTAGGGTTATGGGGGAAGAGGAGACAAGCAGGAGATGGGTGGGGGGAGTAGTTGAGTGGAAGAACAGAGGGGGAGAATCGGGTGCATCTGCAGGACAGCGAGATGAAGTCTCGGAGAAGAGAGGAGAAAGTGCAAAGGGAAGAGAGAGCAGATGGATAAGGGGAGAGAATTCCACAGCTTGGGAAAGTGGAAGCAGAAAGCAGCCTGGCCAGCTGAGGATGATCTTGAAGGGAGTGCTAAGGAGTGAAAGCCAGAGTTGTGAAGGGTGTAGGAGAAAGTGGGGGGAAGAGAGGAGAGGTAAGAGGGTAGAGAGCCTAGCCAGTGTTTAGCAATAAAGGTGGAGCAATGAGCAAGGCACCTGGCTTCAAGGGACGGAAGGGAGAGGGAGGTGTAAAGGGAGCAATGGTGGGTTCGAGGCGGACAGCCCAGGGAAAAGCTGCAGAAGGTGTTACAGAGGGGATCCAGTTTGAATAGAGGGACTTGGGAGCAGCACTGTAAAACAATGTCTCGAGTCAAAAATATGGAGAATTATTTTCTGCTAATGGCCCTGTGAGCCTGAAGGGGATGCACCAACGGTTTCTGTACAATGCACCTAGTGTTGGGTGCAGATTTTTGTGGATGGCTTCCACATGCCCAGAAAAGTCCAGGTGATGGTCCAGCCAAACCCAGAGGTTCTTGAAAGAGGAACATCCTCAATGGAGGACCCATCTAGGGTGTGAAAGCAAGGAGGGTGATAAGCCTTGACAGCTTTGCCTAGCACCAAAGGTTAAGGAGACCGTTTTTGATGTTGAGGGACAGCTGATTTGATCGGAACTGGTGCTGAACGTTGTCGAAGTCCACTTGGAGCCTGGTCATCACATCGTGGGGAGGAGCCTGAGTCAAATAGAACTGTATCAACTGTGTACATATGGTTGGCCGCAGAGGAACAGGCATCAGGGAGGTAATTAGAAGACCGAATATAGAGCCAAGGATGGATCCTGGGGAATACTGGTACTGATGGGAGACAAGGAATCTCCAATTCTAACTGACTGAGTCCTATTTCAAGGTAGGAGGAACCAGTTAGTAGTGGAGAGGAAAGCCCTGCAGCCATAAGTTTACCAAGGAGAAAGAGGTGAGCTATGGTGTTGAAGGCTTTGGACAAGTCAACAAAGATGGCTGAGGTGATCTGGCCGGATCCATGCATGCATGCATGTACCTGGGTAGAGCTATGGCGAGGGTTTATTAATCAGACCATATCGGAGGGAATCCTAGGAATACAACCCAGAAGAACACTGGACGGGTGGACAAGGGCCACCACCTGCACCCTCAGGGAGCTTATAGACAACCTTTGTCTAACCTCTGTTGCAGAAATCCCAGGACGCTGAAAAGGTAGGAGGAGCTGTCTACCAGCCAGGACAGTATCCAGTGAGTGACAGGAAACCCAGAGAGATGGGTGGGCCATTGGTACTTTGGTAAGTCAAGGCATCATGCTGCTATGTTACTCCCAATGTTAGCGCCATGTAACTTCCATCCCACCTCCCGTTCACTCTATGTCATCACTACTAAGTCGAACCCGGCCAGGAACGTAATGTCATGTGGCAACCCACAACATCTATGCCACTTGTGCAACCCACCACAGAGCTCAAGTGGTGAGTCATACTTCAACCCCCTCCCCCCCGCCAAAGTATGTAGGTTCTACCTCTGCATCACATCCAAGATTCTTCCAACCCAGGGCTAATTGTCCAGACTCAAACCCAGGTCACATGCATGGCAACACTGCCAGCCCAGGCACTAACATACTTATTAAACATTTTCTAACATACAACAAGGCAGACTATTCAGAAGGCACTGGCTCGGAATAATCCATCCCTACCCTTCTGTAGCACTTTCTGTGGGCTCCTCAACAGCCTCCATGAGCCCTAAGATGCAGTGTTGACCTTCTAATGGTGGAACACCCTAAACCATTTGCATCTGCCTTGAGACTAACGAGTCGCCATTATCATTGCTTGCACTGTGCTATTAGGATTCACAGAACGAGCTCCAGAAAACAACAGTGCTTTAGTGCGTCTGAAAAAAGAAGAAAAAAAAAAAAGGCAAGGAAGTGAGCAAAAGGAATACCATGGCTATGATGTTAATTAAAGATGCATTTTTACTCACACAAGAAGCCTATTCACATCACCTGGGTTTGCTAAATTACAGCATTTTGTCCCATTTGGAATACTGTTGCCAGCGTTAGGAAAAAAAAAAAAAAAAATCAAACAAATAGCAACTGCCCGCTGGTCATGTCCCTCAGAAATCGCTGCTAAGAAGATTAAGATTCCCACACAAATGTCTGATTTGGCTATTAGTCTTTAAATACAGCAGAACCCACCTCATTGGTTAAAAATGTCCCAATTTTCCCTTGGAATGAGCAAGTGCTGGTAGAAGTTGAACTTGACGTCCCGTTTACAATGGTTGGGTCATTTGAAAACTTTCCATCAGACAGTGTGAACTACCAGGTCTCTGAATAGGTTTTTAATTCAACTACTAATACTTGTCTAATGAGACTGGTACTTTTCTTCAGTAACATTCTCGGCATGCATTCACTGTAAATGCAACCAGTTTTAGGGTGTTGTCCTGGTAACAGAACTGTACACTGTCCCCGATACAGTACAGTGTACAGTACTCTACACTGTATTGTACTGTATGGGGCATTATGCAAGTTTAATCCAACAGCTAACGTTTTGTGACCTGGAGTTAACCCAGATGTCTTCAAGAGTTCCATAAGGTCAGGAGCAGTCACATAGAGTTGACGGCAGATAAGGACCAAGGCCCATCCAGTCGGCCCATTTCTTTTCTATCTTATGAATGTGCCATCGGCCTTTGCTCTGCCAATGGCCTATCTAGTCATACTCATCTCTGTATTGCTCCCTTATGCCTATCCCATGCCTGTTTGAAGCCCTGCACTGTATTCATATCCACTACTTCCTGAGGTAGGCCGTTCCATGCATCTACCCACCCTTTCTGTGAAAAAGAACTTCCTTACATTACCCCTTAATCGGCCTTCCTCTAATCTCATGCTGTGTCCTCTTGTCCTGCTATTTTTCTTATACTGAAACATGTTAGACTCTTTCACCTTGTTAATGCCCTTAAGGTGTTTGAATGTTTCAATCATATCACCTCTCTCGGTCCTTTGCTCTAGGGTATACATATTGAGTTCAGTTAATCTGTCCTCGTATGTTTTCTGATGCAGTCCCTGCACCATTTTGGTTGACCTTCTCTGGACTGCCTCAGTTTGGTTAATGTCCTTGTGAAGGTGTGGCCTCCAGTACTGCATGCAGTACTCCAGATGGGGCCTAACCAGTGTCTTGTA
The DNA here is from genome assembly GCA_016271365.2 of Neoceratodus forsteri. Lineage (NCBI taxonomy): Eukaryota > Metazoa > Chordata > Ceratodontiformes > Ceratodontidae > Neoceratodus > Neoceratodus forsteri. Next base: position 589,038,242 of record CM028132.1, on the reverse strand, counting down.
AAGAGGGAATATTACCTCCCTCGTCCGACTTGTAATACCCCTACTAATACACCCCAACATCCCTCTAGCCTTACCTACTGCTTTAGAGGTCTGCTTGGATGATTTCAGGTCATCGGTGATGATGACGCCCAAGTCTCTTTCTTCCCTTGTGACTGCCAGCAACTCCCCTCCCAGCCTATAGGTGGCTTCAGGGTTTCTCTTCCCTATGTGCATGATCTTGCACTTCTTTGCGTTAAACCCCAGTTGTCACTCTTCCGACCATTTTGCTAGTTTATCCAGATCTCTTCTCATTCTGCCCACCCCATTTGGATCATCTACTCTGTTGCAGATCTTGGTGTCATCTGCAAACAGACAAACCTTACCCTCCAGTCCATCTGCAATGTCACTGATGAAGACACTGAAAAGGACTGGCCCCAGGACTGATCCCTGAGGTACCCCACTTGTGACTTGCATCTCTTCTGACTGTATACCATTTATCACCACTCTCTGTTTTCTGCCCGTCAACCAGTTTGCCACCCAGCTGACCAATGTCTAGCCACCTCGAGCCTACCCAGCTTATTTTAATCAACCTCCTATGTGGAACAGTATTGAAAGCTTTGATGAAGTCAAGGCAAGCAACATCAACTGTTCCCCCTTGGTCCACCACTCTGATTACCCAGTCAAAGAAAACTATGCGATTAGTTTGACAGGACCTTCCTTTTGTAAACCCATGCTGTCTTGGATCCTGTGCTCCTATGGATTCCAGGTGTTGCACTATCCTTTCCTTAAGGAGTGTCTCCATAATCTTGCCCACTACTGAGGTAAGACTAACTGGTCTGTAGTTCCCTGCCTCCTCCCTGCTACCACTCTTGTAGAGCGGGATCACATGAGCCCTTCTCTAGTCTTCTGGGACCTCTCCTGGTCCTCAGACTCATTAAACAGTTATGATAATGGCTCTGCTAGTTCCACACTTAGCTCCTTTAGTACCCTTGGATGTATGCCATCAGGTCCCATTGCCTTGTCCACCCTGAGCTTATCGAGCTTGTCACAGGATAGGTTGCCTACTAATTCATCTGTCTCAAGAAAAGTAATTTCTGACAACTAGAGATTAACAAACCACAAGACTGTACTGCAGGGGATGATGTGCTATGATCCAGGGTTACATACACTCAGCGGTGCTACGAAGAGAGCCTGCAGCATTAGACTCATGCCTCTGCACCTGGCGGTGCATTCAGTCCATAAGAGTGCATTATCTCCTGTGACGCACAGCCAGTATGCGTTACCCCCTAAAATGGTTTCTGACTTTTTTCCCCATATATATCTTTCTGCCCCTCTCTGTCACTGCCCAGGAATATACCCTGTTGTTCAGGCATATACCATGTTCAGGAGATTACCCTCATAAAGACAGCAGGGAATTTTCTGTCCCCACTTCTCCTTTGTTCTCTCTCCTCCCTTTTGGTGTCGGATGTGCCATACAGGCTCAGGGATACAGTGTGACCCTGTGAAAGGAGTAAACTCCCTAGCCCACCCAAAGGGGTTCCTATGCACTTGAATCACACGCCAACTCTCCCCAAATGTGGCAAGTTGCCCTCCGGCAGCTGCTTGTAATCCGGCCTGCCTCCCGACACAGCCGGGCCATAAGGGCAGCCTATCGTTTCTGACTTTTAACAGAAATAAAAAGGAACACAATATGCCTTTTTGCAAAGCAGGCAGATTGAGTACAAGGCATGATTAGCTACCTGCACATTTAAAAGCTGCTCATTATTACACCAATTAGCTAATTGTGAGCTCACTGTGAAACAGACAGAAGCTGCTTTGGAGAGCAGTCAGCTAACTGTAAATCTGATCAGTACTTTTCAGTTCCTAGTAGGCTAATTTGTTTCTTGTGAAATAACAGGCCAATAACAGTCGGGTAGCTTTCATGCAGCTAGGTTCATAGCAGTAAAATAAACATGCTTTTCTATTTCATGTGTTTATGCATGAAAATACTAGCTGCATCTTATGTTTAATACATTCAACATTTTGGTCTTGTCAATGTTGCTGTTTTAAAACTGCTACATAAAAGTTATTTAAAGCAAGATTGTGCACCAACTTTTTTAAGCAGTTTGTGCATTACATTTAACACTTAAAGCACAGTTTCACAGGTAATTTACTTAAGTAATAAGACAACTGGCAAAATGTGCCTTGTGGTGGGATATCAGCACAACTCAGGTATGCTCTCAGGCATGAGGCATTGCAGAGTGCCTTCAATTACCCAAGAAGTGCCATTATCCCTCCATCCTAAAGCACACCCTGGGTGTCTTACTGTGGTTATAAAATGGGTCCAAGTTTTTTTTTTTTTTGGGGGGCACAAAATAAAAATAATTTTAATAAAAAAAAAAAAAAGTTTATTCACCCCAATCGAATAGACCTAGTACATCCCATTATCGGCATGCCATCTGTTTCAAATATGCACAGCAAGAGACTTTTTTTTTTTTTTAATTAGCCCTTAAACCCTGCATTCTCCAACCCTCCCCTCATTACTTTATTCCTCACATTTCCTCCTTTTTAATATTATTTCCTTATTGTGCCCACTCTGTTTCTTTCTGTCTTTCCTACATTCAATAGGTGGAATGTTTACTATGGATGGAATACAAGAATTCCAATTTCTGCTCATTTCTATTGGCGGACTCTTCACCCCACAATTACACAACAGAAAGCCTCCAACGAAGCCAGTGCTTCTGTTTCATCTGCAACAGGTTAAGCAACAGAAATTTCCCTTGTCATCATAAGGATAGGAAGGGAATTTTTCATGATCAGCAAAGAAACACCAATGTTAAAAATTACGTACTGAAGCACTTCATTTTATAACTTCTGCAAATACCGAACAAAAATATCTGTTCAGGACTGCAGCTTTTTCTAGGTCCTCCTCCCTTTTTAACCTCACAATCCCACCCCCGGTCTTCTTTCTTTCACTAATGTATCTGAAAAAGTTCTTGTCTCCTTTTTTCATTGCCTGGGCTATTTTTTCCTCCATTTGCACCTTTGCGCTCCTGACTGCTTTCCCTCTCTTTTCTAGATACAGTTCTCTGTCTCCCCCGTGTTTCCTTGTATGTCTGAAAGCTAGCCTTTTCTAAACACACCTTCCAGCCCGTTTTAAGAACCATAGTGTTTTTTTCTTTCTCTTTGTTTTGCTTTGTTGCCTAACACAAAGGCATGTTGCCTCTTCTATGGCTCCCTTAAGGTTAACCCATTGTTCCTCTACATCCCCCCTTCTTCTCCTCCTGCCAGGGCTTCCCTGAGACATCCCCCCACTTTTGCAAAGTCGACCCGTATGAAATCCAGGACACTTGCTTTCATGTGGTTTGACTCCTCCACTGTTCTCACACTGAAACATAACGTACGATAATCACTGGACCCCAGGTGGCTACCCACCATTACATCGGTGACTGTCCCCCCACTGGTGAGTACCAGGTCCAATATTGCTCCTTCTCTGGTGGGTTCTGCCACAAGCTGCTTGAGGCACCCCTGCAGGCTATGGCAGCAAAAAAGACTTAAGTCACTGGTATTCCCTTCCTTACCTAAATTTGAGAAGGAACGCTGGTTACATGAATTTAGACAAACTTGGAAAGGTTGATCGACCATTCGTGTATTCCCAATAAATTAAAAAGAACTGTAGGCACAAATGTCCTATTTACTTCCTCGCATTTTAGAGCTGCCTCAGAATATATTTGGCATTTTCGTATTAACCAACTAATGGTTTTGGTTTAATTATTTCACTGATGGTCTTTTTTTTCTTGTTGTTGATTTCTGCATTGATTTTTCTTTTGAGTTTTTTTTTTTTCTTTATTTTTCATTTCCGTTTTTGATAGTGTCCCCGACTAAAATTGGTATTATGAATGATCATTCTTCAGCTCAATTGTCACTTCACAAACCTAGATTCTTACAAGGTTGGGTTTCCTGCGCCTAACAAGGGGCCCAACACACTGGAACCCCCTAACCTAGACAGTCCAACCTTTCATGTGAGGTTGGTAAAGGTAAAAGAAGTCTCTCACCCCTCCTATGCCCCTGAAAGGATCAGGAGGGCCTGATGGTATCTAAGCCAGACTGCTCAAGGATGGTGCCCCAGCCCTCGCAAGGCCCCTCACCTGGCTCATAAACCGGTCCCTTCTAGTAGGTACTGTCCCAGAACAGTGGAAACAGGCTCACGTGGTTTCTATTCACAAGGGCAGACCTACGGAACCCACTGGCAACTACAGGCCTATCTCCCTGCTCTGTATCCTGGCAAAAAAACAGGAAAAACTGGTGTATGGACAACTACAAGACTACATAGAGGCTCACCGGCTCCTTTCCCTGTCCCAGCATGGCTTCAGAGCCAAACATGGGACAGACACTGCTCTAACAAAGTTTTCTGCGGATGTGCTCAGGGAACTTGATGTAGGGTCCAACACAGGTGCGGTTTTCATCGACCTCTGCAAGGCTTTCGACTTGGTCGACCACATACTTCTACTTCACAAGCTGTGTAACATAGGCCTGGACCCCCATGCTCTCAAATGGTTTGAAAACTATCTAACCGGTCGTTCTCAGAGAGTCAAGTGGAAGGATAAGATCTCTGACCCACTGCCCCTAAAGGAGTGGGTACCACAAGGGCCCATCCTTGGTCCCCTCCTCTTCTCCCTGTTTATAAATGATTTGCACGGCCATTGCGGGAGCAGTGCTGTTATTCAGTACGCTGATGACGCCGTCATCTACAGATCCTCTGACAACCTGGGGGACCTCGGCCCGCCCCTCCAAAGAGGACATGCTCACAATGGAGGACTGGTTAATTAAGAACAAAATGGTTCTTAATACCGCCAAAACCAAGGCCATGTTGCTCGGACCTAGATCACTTGGCCAAGACAGAACACAATACCTGCAACTTACATCCAGGTCAGGGAACAGCTTAGAAGTGGTGGCCTCCATAAAATACCCAAGCCTTACTCTGGACCAAGAGTCACTCTAAAAACAACATGTTGACCAAGTTACCAAAGTCATTCATGGGAAACTTGGTACCCTCTATCGCCTCAAGGATCAGCTGATCCAGAAGCTAGGACTGCCATTGCCTCTACTGTCCCTGCCTACACTCACCTATGCCACCCCGATAGTTCAGGGAATGGCCAGCTTCAGTTCAGTAAGTTACAGGTCTTGTACAACAGGTGGCCCGCTTTGCCACAGAGTCTCACTCTAAAGAGCCACCACTGTGACTCCTTAGCACTAATCAGCTGGCCTTCATTGAAGCTCGCCTCTGGTACCCACTGCTCTGCCTAGCACAAGCCAATTAGCCCAGCCCCTCCCCTAGCCTCTCTGGGCTCATAACTGCTCAGTGAAACCCTCACAACCATCGGACCTCAGACCAAACTCTTCTCCAAGTTCCTAGGATAAGGACCAAGGCAGGTGGCAAGTCCTTTTCCTACACTGCCCCTTCCCTGTGGAACAAACTTCCTCCAGAGGTGCAGGAAGCTCCCTCAATCACGATCTTCCGAACACGACTCAAGGCACACATGCTCGCTACGAGCCAATGTCAATGCTATGTGACCCGACACCTCCTCTCATCCCTCCCGGCCGAGCACATACCTTGCCCTACCCAAAGCTGGGAGCCCAAACCCTTCCTAACTGGGCTCTCCACTTAACAAATGCTTGTTGCAGGTAACCGCAACCCTTTTGAGATGCTCTGGCTTTCCCTATCAATGTTTATATTTGCTAATCACTGTAACCTGTTATGTAATATATTATTGCTCTGAGATGACCTGCACAGGTTATGACCTACTCCTTGTACTACTGATGTATATCCTATTGTCCTTGTAACTCCCAGGTCGCCTCAGAAAAAGGGACCTCTGAGTTCAGTGGCCTCACCGTCACCAAAATTCAATAAATAAATAAATAAATAAATATGCATATAAATGTGTACATGTGTTGAACTAATTTGAACGTATGTTTAAAAAATAAAAATAATATATACAAAACAGTGTATAGAAGTACAAATATAAAGGCAGCATGTGCTATGGAACAATGCAATTACAGCAAAAAAAAAAAAATTTAAAAGGTACACAAAGTCAACAGCAATAGCGTAGTAAGCCTTGTCCAAAGGTAGGAAGGAGAGCGAGTGGGCTTTCATGGTTGGCTTCAGGACAGCAAGGGCTTAACTGACAATACAACAGTATGAACATGAGCAATAATGGTAAAACTTAATTTGTATGTCTCAAAAACGTAAGCTGCTTACAGCAATAGTCCAACAAAGCAGATTATGCAGATTTTGTTTAAACTATATGTTTAGTTTAACACTAATATACAGTCCAATATACCAGACATAGAGCGTGCGGTACAAAGTAGTGAGAGCACCACTTCTCACAATATACACAACCTAAAACGCTCCATAAAATATGTCTTTGAGGGGTTTATCGGAAAAAATACTTAATATTGCAAAGAATGTCCAGCATATGCAATGCTGCCCAAGGAGCCCGTGAGCAGCATGGTTAATTATCAGAAATCCCATTACATAAGTCTCACGAAGTTTCTGTCTCCAACCAGAGGAGGATAGAAATGACCACACAATAAACAGAGAATAATACATGGGTAGGTGCGTGTAACCAGAATTTTACACACGCCGAGGGCTGAGGCGCTGTACGCCTTACCTCTCGTCACTTCAGTGACCTGGGTTTAGGACTAAGCTCAGGTTGCTGGAGGTCAGCCACAGAGGGAGACTTGTCAACTTGGCCCTTGACTGCCCTCAGGTGGAGGCCCAAAGGTAGCGCCAGCAGCACGAGCAGCATGAAGGGAGGGGCCGCGGTCATAGTGCGTGTACGCCTCCATGTGCACACACTTATGCCATGGCAGGGACAGTGGGAGAAAAACTGGGAAAATGGCAGTTGCAGGCCATATGAAGCCTTGCCTACCTACCCCTGCCTGCGCTGTCACCGGTCCACAAATCTGGATGAGAGTCTCTGGGTGGAAGGTGGCCTTCCTGCTCCAGGCCCCGCCACGGGGTGGGGATCCGTGGGGAAGGGAGGCAGTTGCCAGGTGGGGTGGACAGGGCTGAGTAGCTGCCTGCGCACGCCCAGAGGAAAAGTACAAATTAAAAAATAACTTAACCCTGAGAGTGTAGCTAGGAGTTTATAAAGCATCCCACACCAACAGTGTGTATAGAATTCTGAGTTACATCCACCTACCCAGGTCTTGTTTTTATAATTGCTAATGACCATTTATTTATTTTTTGCATAATCTCTTTTTAAATTCAAGATTATAACAGCTACAACTTAGACAATACAACAAACAGACAAATGCATTCCGTAATACAATACAGTTACAATCAGTTATGAATTAACATAACTATTTCCTTCCAGTCCATTCCATACATATAGGATTTCTTTTACATTCTAAGAGATCATGAATTTAGTATCATTCAGATGGCAACAAGGCATTAATCATCTTGCTACCTCCTCAATCAAGCCCCAGACGCAAGGTGATCTCCTCCTCCCCACTAAGTGAGGCTAGAAAGGGGGCCCATTGTGCAAAAACAAGAGGGCACAATTTGAAGATGGGGGCAACTCAAGGTAATTTAAGGAAGTAATTTTTAACAGAGAGGGTTGTGGATGCATGGAACGGCCTTCCGAGGAGGTTGTGGAGTCAAAAACAGTGGTGGAATTCAAGCATGCATGGGACAGTCATAAGGCAATTCTGGGGGTAGGAAGAAGTAGGCTGCTGGTTAACTAGGATCTGCAGCTTATCCATTAGGTAGGGAAATGGGCAGACTGGGTGGGCCAAGCGGTCCTTATCTGCCGTCAAATTCTTTCTATGTTTCCTATAAAGACTTCACCCTAATGACCATTTTAACAAATGATCAGCTTAGGTGTTAGCTTTGAAAAATAAAACAATAAAATCATGCTTTAAACTTGTTTGCTTCACTAGCTGAACTCATGAACTTAAAAAACAACAACAAAAAAAAAACAGCAAAATGATTCTTTAACTTTATTTTTTAAACAGGCGGCAATTGGGGAGTGCTGCATGCCTTGTCACCATGAGCGTAGCTTGACGGACAGCTGGAAAGTTACAACCTACCAGTTGTAATGCAAAATTATAACCTGGTTTTCCAAGCTCAAGTAATTACACTCTTATACACACACCTAAAGGCATGCAACACTAAAATGGGTGGAGCACAGAACAACACAGATACTCAGAAAAGTTTTGCTCTTACTTATTATAAATTCATTTAAGATAAATTGACTTTAAAAGGGGAACTGTCTGTTCTGTGACTATATTTAGCCTAGGACAAAACTAGCAAACAAAATATGAGATCTTATATAAACTCAGACATGCACTGCAAGCTAGTGAATCTCCCACTGCTCTGATGTCAGTTGCAGGGCTCTGTAGAAACAGAAGATGTCCCCCAGAATAGCAGTAGACTGCTAACCATGTTTTGAAGCAACTCCATGGTACAGGAGACTACCTAAATAAAACAAAATTTTTTGTTTTAAACTTTGATATACAATTTCACACTTGATTAACAGTTTTTCATGAGAAACAGCTAATCAGTTTTTTAGGCTTATTTAACACCCTGTGTAAGCAACAGGCTGTAAACCAGTAAGAAAATGACTAAACCAGCTTAAATAAGAGGGTATGAAAAACATAATAGCAGCAGTCCAACTGTCTCAACATGATGCAAAACAAAACCCTATTTAGGGATTTTATAAGTCCAAGGTAGTTACAGAAATGAAAAGTCTCAGCTCTTACTGGAGAGGCTTAGGGGAGCAATAATGAGAGACACAGTCTGATAAAACACTTAGCTTCACATTGTTTCGTCCTCTGAAACAGAGGCTTGCTGGTTCTCCCTCTCAAGTTGGGGAGGTGCATGCTTTTCAACCCATTTCATGGCATCTGCAGGATCTGAAAAAACAAACACTTCCCCCCGATGCACAATGCCGAGGTGCGCCAAGAAGATTATGCCATGTGAGATTTCTATCTCCCGTAACTAGCACATACCCCGCCAAATTACTTTTTCTTCTGCCTCGTAGTGTAATTTATATTGGGGTATGGGCAACCCTACTGACCATCCTGCAAGAGGATGCCTTTTATGTTGCTTGCATGCGCAGCACACAAGAAACATTTTGAGTAGAGTAGTGCAGAGGTGTGGCAGTGTTTGGCCAATCCACCCAAAGCTTTCAGTGGCTCGTCCCTCAGCCACCAATCAACAGGGAAGCTGCCGCGACAGCAGTTTCAGAGCCCGGACTTGAAGAAAATCTGCTGCTCCAATCATGGACAGTTTCATCATTGCAGCGACAGATCCCCCGTGGCAACCAAATTCCAGTTATGCCATTACAGTGCACAGTAATGTGCATGGCTGAAGCAACTCGTTTGCTCAGTGTGTCTTTCCTGGTGAAATACACGAGCCCCCACGCATAATTGATGGCTCCTGCCGCCCACCACACACTCCTCCCAAAGCTGACATACTGGTGCCCAATATCCGTGTTGGCAAGCCCCCCCAGCCCAAACATATATTTTGCCAACAACGGGGTGCCCAATCCCCATGTCGGAATGCGTGCCTCCCTCCCATTATTGTGGCACACTGGGAGCCCACCCAAGTGTGCCAAAGTAATTTTGTTTTTCCAACACCAGAATGCCCACTCCCGGTGTCGGATGCACCCACCATGCCCCCTTTTTCTCAGTCGACCTCAGGGTTGGCACTGACTCCCCCCCACTAGTCTGGCACACTGGGAGCCCACCCCAGTGTGCCAAAATCTGTTTGTTTTCACCTGTAAAAAAGAAAACAGTCCCATGACGCATTTTTGTTTTTTTAAACCTGAAAGAAAAAAAAAAGACAACGGTCCCTCATCGTTCCCTGCGCCCCTCCTCCAACCACGCCTCCCTTTGTGCACCCCACCTCCTGCACCCCTCACACCCATACTTACCTCCTGGGTGAGGAGCAGTGATCTTCTGTGGACCGTGAACACGTTTGCACTCTTCAAAAGTCGACCGCAAACTGAAGAAAATCACAGTAAGCCGTATAATGGCAATCAATGGCGGGGTTTTCAACTTACTGTAGGTTGATATCTCAGCCATTTTTTGGAGTTTTGGCCCCAAATTTTCAACATGAGGTTCTTGGGTCCCCACCTCGTGACCACTGACACTGTCATTTCGTTTCTTGGTCCCAAAGGGTGATTTTGCGGTCACTGTGCAGACCGATTAACGGATGACAGTGCCACTGTTGATGAGGTGATGTCCCAAAAAGCCTATGTTGCAAGTTTGGTGAAAATATTCCAAAAAATGACTGTTACGAGCGTGTGCTTTGCAGTTTATACACATGCTTGTAACTTCGCCAATTTTTTATATTTTCACTCCAAATTTCCAACATCGCCATTTTTTCACACCTCCTTATGAACAGTACAGCTGTCATTTTTTGCATCCTGCCTGAAATGTGTCTTCGCACCTGGGGCGCAGAATGGCGTAGTCGCTGTGCAAAATCAACTTTTGGGACAGAGTAATGAAATCACAGTGCCACTGTTCATGAGAAGAGGTCCCAGAAAGGCCATGTTGAAAATCTGGTGAACAAATTCCAAAACATGACTGTGTTACGAGCTGGCGTTAAGCAATTTCTACACATGCTTGTAACTTGGCCACTTTTTCATATTTTCAATCCAGATTTTCAACATTGCTATTTTTTCCACACCTTCTCATGAACTGTACAGATGTCATTTTTCACATCCTGACCAAAATGTCTTTTCGCAGCTGTTGCGCCAAATGTGCGAAATCATCTTTCAGGATTGAGTAACAAAATGATAGTGCCACTATTTATAAGGTGGAGTCCCAAAAAGTCCATGCTGAAAATTTGGAAATACCAACAAATGCCCGGGGCATTAGGGTTTCCAACTGTAACGCCCTACCCTGTACACACTGACAGGCATCGGGGGTGTGGCTTGGGGTTGTCGGCAGCATTGCTCATGCCATTCCACCCCTACCCACATGCTGTAGCCACTGACAGGTATCGAGGTGTGCCTTGGGGTCTTCGACCCTAATGTTCACCCCATTCTCCAATACTGCACCCATCTCAGCTTATTTCCTTATGGAATGGGGTGAGCGTAACAGCCAAAGACCTCAAGGCACACTGTGACATCTGTCAGTGTCTGCAGGGTGGGGTGAGGTGGAATGGCATGAGCGTTACAGCCAACGACCCAAAGGCACGCCCCAATGCCTGTCAGTCTCTGAAGGGCAGGGGTTGGTGTCAGTTCAATACTTCACTGCCACTCCTATTACGCATCTCTCCAAGTCATTCAGTACCAATGCCAATACCAGCAAGCAAACATTCGGCATTGACAAATGCTTGTTTTGTCTTGCCATTGCCAAAAGGAAATCCCCGATACCAAGCCTACTGGTTACCAGCAAGATCACTCTGAGAGCCTCCAGGTTGTCCTGCATTCCTCGTTGTGTCACTCTGTATGCTTTCTGGAGAGTAAACGGCTAATTCTGATGTCCTCGCCAAACTGCTGCTCAAGCCAGTTTCTACGGAAGGACAACAAATGATCTCCTTCTCTTGCTTAGGGGTTCCCAACTACTTGAATATTGGCTAACCTTGCCCGAGTCTCCAAACTCTCAGCCGTGAGCGAAGGTGGGTATTTTCTTTTAAGATAGTTGCTGTTACTCCCATAGCAGCGTCCAATTTTTTTATTCCCCTCCAGAGTCTTGTTGTTTTTACAGTCTAGGGAGGATTCCAACAGTCACACAATTGGTTTATGTTTCAGACTTATCAGCAAGGCCTGTCACTATTGAAATGAGGCAAGTGATTTTAATGCCTAAAGTTTACAGCGTCTCTTCTCCTGAAAAAACAGCTTGGCCCGGTGCTGTAGAGGTCGTAGCTGGGGTAGACTTGCCTTTGAGTTCCTTCCAGCTGCATTTTCTCTTTTGATGCTTCACCATATTGAACAGTGTACCTTCCAACGACTAGAAAAGGAGTCAGTATCAAATGTAAGTTGCAGAAACTGTACTTTAAAACGTAAATGCTGTCTGCAAGTGTGGAGCGCTAATCCCGAGTGGCCAGTTTGCTTGATCTCCACAGCACTCCCTCAACCAATGAGATTTTCATACACTAGAAGACTATTTTCCTAGAAAGAGTAAAACTCTTGAGTGGGTCCCACTGACAATGTTAGAAAAGAAAAAAGAAATAACAGTAAGCATCACAAAAAAAAGTTTTCTATATCATTACACACGGTCACTGGGTTATTCAAAACTGGGATACAATGAACAATACCCCACATCTTTACTGGGAGGGGGAGAATATTCTTCCGATTTATAATTCCTAGGTCTTACTGTGGCTGGAAGCACTCTGCACCCAAAAGTTGCAGCAGTACAGCCCAGAGTGTCGGAACTGTAGAGTTTCTTGAATGAATGCAAAGCAGACAAATGCCTGTCTGCATAACTTGGACACCAAAGTCCCTGTTTTTCCCCACACAGGACATTGTCAGAAACCTGATGGGATGCGTTCCAATCAAAGACAAGGTTGTCTTGGGAGCCTTCTAACCTTCCTTTGCAATGCTATACTGAATTAGTAGTTATTCTGACTGATGAAATTTTAACTTTTTTAGTACAGTAGGTACGTTTTGACCCCCCCTACAAATGTCTAATCTGTAAAGCTATTCCTCCATGGCTTTTGTCAGTCTGTGCCAAGAAAAGGACAGAATAATCACTTGGTTAACCAGACAAAATAGTAGGGAACTTTGGTAGAAAGGAAGGTACAGTTCACAGCATGACCTTTTTCTGATAAAAACAAAGCACAGAGGCTATGTACATAAGCGAGCCTGGAGTGCTCTAATCAAACAGCTTCTAAAAAGTAGGCCTCGACATATACGATATCTTCAGACACCCAAAACTGTTCAAGTGGTCTTACAAATGCCTGAAGCATTGCATGGAGAACCCATGGGTATACTAGGGATCTAAAGGTTGTTCTGGACTTGCTGACTGCTCTATACATGTTATTTTTACATCTGCGTGGAGCCCTAAAACAGAATTCTTGAGGAGCCTCAGGACTGCCCACATCATGGGGACCTGAACCTGCTGACTTCTGTGGGAAAACCTTTGTCTGCCTCGTCTATAGAAAATGTATGATTCTGCGGCACTGAAGTCTTTGTGGGTCAGACTTCCAACCTTCTGGCCCATCTGTCAAAAGTTATCAAAATTCTATTTTATATACATGCTGGCCTGCCGGCGCAGTGGTTGGATTTACGCTTGCGACGCCAGTGACCCGGGTTTGGAAATGAGCCCGGGGAGCTGGAGGGCCAGCCAGGGAGAGGAGGTCTGAGCGTCCAATGGACGGCTCACCTTCTCCGGGAGGGGGGTACTTGACCTGGTGCCTGGGTGACCCCCAAGTGGAGACTTGAGGTACAGCAGGCTCGGGAACTAAGAGGATAGGCGTGCCGGACGTCAGCACTCACAGTGCCTTGACATCATGGGCACATGGCACACCCAGAAAGCCGGAAAAACACCCACCGCCTCCCAGTAGACGAGCGCCTACTTCGTCCCGACTCTAACGCCTGCCACTCCGGAGACAGCATCCCCAAGTAAAAGACACACTGGGTGAAAGGGCCCTCACCCCATACCCGCCTTTGGGGGGATAACCACGGCTTCATGGGGTGGGATCTGCTCTGAGGGTGGTCAGTGAGCGAGGCGAACAGACCACCAGCGACTCCTCAAGAATGGAGAGTGGAGGGGAAGAAAAAATCCCATTATATGTACCACTTTTTCAAACAGCATAATATGAGGACACTTTTCAGTTCAGGAACTAAGTATCTAGCTATAGCGGAGTGAACCTGAGTGGAACATGTGTCCCTAGCCCAGGAAAACCTGCTGAGGTGGGAGCTGGATGGTTCCCAAATGCCAGGTTGGCTATATTTTGAGACCTTCATCCTTCATGGCCACTCTGGAGCTATGCAGTTTGCTCACCGGATAAAGGCGAGTAGCAGGTACATTTACTAGCACCCTTTACAGCACTCTAGAGCCATCACCTCATGGGCTAAGTGTGCTTTCCTTACAAGCTGATCCAGGAACCCTAGAACTGCCTGTAACTAGTATGATACTTCCAAAGACACAGGAAAGGCACAAAGCTTAGGGGACCTCTAATAGTACAAAAAAAAAAAAAAAAAAGACTTCCAGGCAAGAATGAACGCAATAAGTGTTTACTTAATGGGACACTGTCAATCCTTTAGGCCTCAAATTGTCTCAGTTTAAAAATCAAATGTTATGATTGCTCACATTCTGTAGGATGTAATGATATAGCAGCTTGTTCGATTCTGATTACTTAGTTCTTTTTAAAAATGAAAGACTGTTCAAGAACCATACTGGCATACCACTCAAAACGTGTTTGTTTACAGTCCTTGATTAACCCCCTCTGCATCTTTCCTGGACTTGGGAACACTCCTAACACAGCTCAGACACACTAAATGCAGTGGGAGAAGAATGGAATATTGCATCTCGGGTGGCTGCTCTGTTTGAGGGTGTTCATGATGTTCAGGAGGTATGCAATAAGAGTAGATCAATGATTTTTAGAAAGACCGGGGTTCAAGGCTCTCACCTCCCCTTGAGTATCAGCTGAGCTGCTGGCCTGTCAGCATGCTCGTGACCTGTCATGGATAGCTTACAAAGCTTTGCGTGTTTTGTTTTTTTATTACTTCCTCTTTATGCCCTCTTCTCACCTTGGATGCCACTCTCTTCAGGGATCCGATGCTCGCTCTGCTGCTCCCCCGGTACATCTCAGGGAGCCTCCAGACCGACCCCATGCTGCCTTGGCCCACCTCGAGGCGGGAGGAGGGGACCCGGACTTCCCTCCTCCAGTCCATTAGAGTGTGTCGGTTGGTCTGAGCGGTCTCCCATGGGAGCTAGGTTACGGTGTCTGGGAGCTGGATCCCCGTCTCACCTGCATCCAAGGGTCCATTTTCCTTGTTTTCTGGTGCCATCCCATGGGCGCCGGCACGCATCGGGAGCCTAGGGGTGGAGCATCGCCAGACACGCTGATGTCGCAACTCCGCCAACGCCCTTCCCTCCTTACAGACTGTCCTGCTGCACCGCCACCCGTGGTCACCCAGGTGGCAGTAGAGTAGCGCAGCAGGCAACCCACCTCCCGGAGGAAGGAGGCGGTCTATGGGCGCTCAATCCTCCCTCCCCTGCCGACCCTCCAGCAGCCAGAGTCTGTTCCCCAAACCCGGAGTCGCTGGCGCTGTGGAGCGGTAACCCTACATCATGCACCTCGGGCGGGCGCACTACTTGTTTTGAAGATTTGCTTACATATCGCATTCTCTGTAATGCCTGCACTAGGGCTATCCGGCTTGCAAAAGCTGAATACTTCATTCCCACCTTTCAGGAAAACCTTAACAGCCCCTCCAAATTCTGAAAAGTAATCCATGCCCTAATTCTCCCTCCCACCCAATCCCTCCCCCAGTTCTTAAGGTTGCCAACATCACCATCTCTAAACCCTCCACACTGTTGTTACTGAATTCAACAAATTATTCACCACCTGTGCTTCTGCCTCCCTAGCATCCCTATCCCCACAGCTCCTCCTACCAGCTTCTTCCACATCTATTTCCTCTTCTTTCTGCTTTTCCTTCCTTCCAGTCTCCCCAATGACACCCTTAATGCTCTTCTCTCCCTTAACCCCCATAAGGAAAAAGCACAGATGGCAGACCCAAAGCTCTTGCACCTATCAGCCCACTCTATAGCTCCCTTCTCTCCACTCTTTGGAACCTCTTCTTCACACCTGCCACTGTTCTGGTCTCCTGGAAGCTTGCTATGGTCATCCCTCTTCACAAGGGTGGTGACTCCTCTAACTCTGGCAACTTCCCCAGATATCTCTGCTCCTAATCCTTGCTAAACTCCAAGGGCACTTGGTTCTGGCTCAGCCTTCACCCTTCCTTGATTCCTTCTCCTTTTTTCACTCCCTTCCGGTCTGGTTTCCATAAGGCCCACTCTACTACTACCTCCCTTCTCTGGCTGACTGACTTCATTCTCTCTGGCATGGAAAAGGGAAGCATCACCTCTGCCATTTTTGTCGACCTAGCTAAAGCCTTCAACACTGTTGTCCACTCCCTTCTACTCAATAAACTTGCAGCAGCTGGCCTCTGAGTCAGCCACTTGCTGGTTCTGTTCTATCTCATAGGTAGGTCCTAGTCACAGTTGACAACTCCCTCTCCCTCTCTCCCCATAAAAAAGGTGTCCTCAAGGTTTGGTTCTTGGACCAATGCTCTTCTTGATATCTCTAAATGACCTTCCTGCTGCCTGGTTAACTGCAAACATCCATATGTACGTTACTGATACTGTTTTGTATGCGTCTGGTACTTCCCCCTCTGATGTGTCGACCACCCTCCAACTTGATTTCAACAATGTCCAGTGCTGGTTTCACGCAAATCAACTGTCACTGAATGTTAAAAAGATGGTCTCCATGACCGCTGGCTCCAGGCAAAAGCTTGCCAGGCTTGCTATCACTCCTTCCTTCCATACTCTCGATGGTTTCCTTACTAAAGGATGTCTCTTCCTTCAAATACCTCAGGCTTGTTGGACAGACAGGAACCTTGACTTCACTGGTCATGTGGATGCTATCACAAAAGCTACTCCTAAACTAGGAGCTCTGGATAGACACACTAGCTGCTTTCCCCATCAGCACATTGTCCAGAAGATGATCCTCCCAATCTTTGACTTTGGAGATACAGTCCATAGACTGCCCCAAAACCACCTTACCAGACTGGACACTCTGTTCAACTCCTTCTGATGCTTTGTTCTTGCCTGTCCACTACATACACACCACTGTGACCTCTACACTGCTCTCTCCTTCCCCTCTCTTGTGGACAGATGCCTTGCCCATAGTGCCTCTTTAATTAGTAAGTTCTGGCTTGGCTCCCTACCTCCACTCACTGCTCTCCTCCCTCCTCACCTCCCCCTATAGGACTCTCACCCTTCCTTCCCATTCTTCCACGTCAGGGAGAGCAGCCTTCTCTTATTTTCCAACCATTTGGAACTCTCTTCCCTTAGATATCGCTCTGCTCAGTCCACACATTTGTTATCCCATCTCCTTCGGCGCTTCATTCCCCCTCCTGCAGTTGCGCCTAACTTATCTCCCTTTATTTTCTTCCTCACTGCCCTTTCCTCTATTCAGTTTTCCACTGCTCAACTCCCTTCGGACCCTCCCTAGGCATGCCAACTGCCTTTAACACTAGCTGGGTTTGCATCAAGTAGTGTTCATTCCCCTGTGGTTCTGCTCCTGTGGGTAAGGCTTGCCTACCCACCTCCTTACTTCTCTTATGCTCTTCTCTTTTGCAATTCCCTATCTATACCCTTCCCTCTCTTGATCACATACATTCATCCACCTTTTTCTGCTGCTTAGTCACCTCCTCCTTTTTTTTCCCATTATTTTGTCACCCATTTCATCCTTCTTGCTCCCTCCTGCCAATTTCCCTTGGTGGGTTTTCATCCCAGAGGTGCAGGCCCAATCCATCCCTTTCTGTTCCTCTCTGACTATCACCTTGCAGGGTTTACATCCTGGAGGGGTGCAGGTCCAATTTCCATCCTTTATTTTGTTCTCCTCTGCCAATCCCCTTGTGGGGTTACATCCCAGAGGGGTGCAGGCAAATCTGCTATCCAACCCTCTCCCCTATCAGGTCACAGTCCTCCCTTTCTTCCCCGAGGTGTTATAAAGCAATTATTTCTGTGTTGACGTGCTTGTGGGTATGTTTATGTTTACATATACGAGTACTAAAGATGTTTGTATTTTTTTTTAATGTTTTCTACACTTACTTGTTCTATGCTTGGTTAAATAAAGTGATTGATTTATATTTTTACTTGATTCTGCATTCATATTGTAGTCCCCCCTTCCCACATGCATCTGGAAATGAGCTGTTATAGCTCAGTATGTCTTTCCTGGTAAAACTCAAAAAAAATAATTTTATTTATTGAACTGGGAAAGGGAGAAGCCAGATAAGGCGAGGGGGGCAGCAAGGTCAGCTCCCAGGGTTGGGGCTGACCAAACGAGCAGACACGAAAGACTGTTAGGCCTATTCCGCTGGTATTTTAGTATGTTAGTAAATGTTTCACTAGGAAGACACACTGAGCAACAGGTTGCTCGTCTCTTGGTGCAACCTGGGGGAAGAGGTACAATAGGGATGAGTCATTTTACATTCAAGTTACAAAGATCAACATAGCATGCAATTAATTAAGGTAGTTGTTACAAACAGTGTTGCATGCATATATAATTTGTGAGAACAATTAAGTGCAATGGTAACAACTGAACAAGTGCTATCATGAAATAAGGGGTGAAGGAGAGAGAGGACTAGATGACAGATAGTGCAGAGTTGTGTCCCAGAGAGACCCCAGCAGGATGTGGGAAACCCTGCAAGGGGACAAGGGACTGGAGTAGGGATTAGAGAGAGAGAGAGGAAGTAAGTGTGTTTAATACCTAGGAGGGGAAATAAGACCTGACCCAAAAAGAGAATCCTTCAGGATGCAATGAACCCTGCAAGGGGGCAAGGAAGTTCAGGCAATTATAAACTCTCCTGCGGTTAGGCGTAATTATAGAGGGATAGTGAGAGGGAGGGAATGAGAAATAACACCTGGCAGGGGATTAGGCCTGATCCAAGGAACCTTCCAGGATGCTGGGGACCCTGGAAGGCCAGGGATAGGTAGATTGGAGAAGAAAAGGTGGCAAGCCCAGGCACAATAGGACCCCTTCAGGATGCTGAGAACCCTGCAAGGGGAGTGTGAAGGCTAGGGAAAAAGGGGGAGAGAGTAGGGGAAGGGAGAAAGGTATGAGAACTAGCACCTAGGAGGGGCTAGGGTCAGTAGAGGCAGTAGAATCGATAAAGGCATTGGGTAAATTCCAAAGGGGGACGAACTGTAAGGAACAAGATGAAGGAAATTAAGGTGGGTCATGACAGGAACAGTTAGGTGCAAGATAGTTGGGAGAGGGCAATGCTGTTGGAATAGAGGAAAGAGGAGTGCCGGATTTGGGGAGGTAAAGAGGTCCATATTTTAGGGAAATGGTGAGAGTACCCAGACTGGCCGGAGAGGGCGTAGCAGTGGGGGACAGTTAACGTGCGAGTGTCGGTAGATCTGAAAGAGTGGGGAGGAGGAGGGGGTGTTATAAATGAGGGCAAGAGATGGAAGGAGTTCATCCAGCCAGTGTTT
Source organism: Neoceratodus forsteri (assembly GCA_016271365.2). NCBI lineage: Eukaryota > Metazoa > Chordata > Ceratodontiformes > Ceratodontidae > Neoceratodus > Neoceratodus forsteri. Next base: position 589,019,099 of record CM028132.1, on the reverse strand, counting down.
AGCAGTGAATTTAGCACAGTGTGGGAGGCGTCTATTTGTAAGGCAGGGGAAGGAAAGGGCTCGACAGAGGTCACAGTGGTGGGTGCAAGAAGGAGCACATCAAGGGTAAAGCGAGAAGGAGTTGAAGAGAGTCCAATCTGGTCAGGAGGACTTGGAAGCAGCACCATAGACTACACTGCAGGAGTCAAAAATGGGGAGGATCATCTTCTGGACAAGCTCACGCCTAGCCGCAGGAGGGATGCAACTGCGGCTCCTGAACAAGGCACCGAGCTTGGAGTACAATTTTTTCTAGATGGCGTCAATGTGTCCAGAGAAGCTGAGGTGTTGGTCTAACCAAACTGCCGCGTATCTGAAGGATGAGGTGTCCTCAAGTAAAGTCCAGTCAAGAGTGTGCAAAGTGGGTAGGTAGGGAAGCATGCCTTGTGCCAAAGGTCATGGAGACTTGTCTTGTTGGCGCTGAGGAATAACTGAGGGTTTGCAAACCAGAGCGGGACCTTGTTGAAGTCGTGCTGCAAGCTGGATGTAACCCCAGCTGGGCATGAGCCAAATACATACAGGACAATATCATCAGCGTACACGTGTATGGTGGAGGAGAAGGAGCAGACAGATGACAGGTCGTTAAGGAAGATGGAGAATAGAAGGGGACCAAGCATGGAGCCCTGAGGGACACCAGTGCAGACTGGGAGGGGTAGCGAGATGGCATCTGCGATCTCAACTGACTGGGTTCTACCCGTAAGGTAGGTCTTAAACCAGTTAGTGGCAGAAGGGGTTAGACCAGCAGATGAGAGGGAACCAAGGAGAAGGGAGTGGGAAACAGTGTCAAAAGCCTTGGCAAGGTAGACAAATATGACTGAGGTGATTTGGCCATTGTTCATCTCGGAGAGGATGAAGTCAGTGAGCCAAAGTAGGGAGGTGGTGGTACAGTGTTTTTACTGAAACCAGATTGGAACGGGTGAAGGAAGAGGTATCGGATAGAAAGGAGGTGAGGTGAGAGAGGACCAAAATGTTCTTGTAGTTTGGCCAGAGTAGGGAGCAGCGAGATGGGGGCGATAGTTGTTGCGTGAGATGAGCGGTCTCCACCTTAGGTAGGGGGAGGGACCACTGCATGCTTCCATGTGGTAGGGACATCGGCGGTGGAGGAGAAATTAAGATTAAGGAGAGGGAGTAGGCAATGGCGGGCTGAGAGAGAGAGAGAGAAAGAGGAGGAGCTTAGGGTCAAGGTCATCTGGGGAAGATCCTTTTGAGGGGTTGATGGCAAGGAGGGCAATTAGAGTATCGGTGGGGAGACTGAAGAGAATGAGAAGGAGGATGGGGAAATAGAAGTGGGAGCATTTTTTGGGGAGGGGGATAGAGGGGCACCCGTGACATTTGAGGGGGAGGGACGGACTTCAGCAGTTTGATTGCACAGGAGGTATAATAGGAGTTAAATTCTGCAACTATGGCATGGGAGTCGACTACAAGACTGCCATTTACCTTTCGCACTGGTTGTGCAGGAGAGGTTCAAGTTAAAGGATTTGAAAGAGCGAAGTTGCAAGGTTTTATGCACAGATTTTGGTTGGTGGATTTTCCTGACAATAAATATTGGGTTGTGGTCACTGAGAGTGTCTGGGAGGATGTCAGAGCTAATTACTTTGTGATGGTGTTAAGAGCCCAGTCAATCAGGGAGTGATTTTGCGTCTTATGGTTAGGGCGGGTGGGTTCAGAGATCAATTGCGAGAGGTTCAGGGCTCCAAGATCATTACATATTTTGCATGTCTTGGGAGACAGCCAGTTTAAGTTAAAGTCACCTAAGATGTACAGTTCACCAGAGCAAAAAAGAGCTGTGATGGAGGTCATGAGGTCAAGAGCAATAGAGGGCTGGACATTTGGGCAACAGTAAATGCCAGCTATAAAGATGGGGAGAGTAAAGAGCAGAGTTAAATGAATAGCCAGTGCATTGTGGGATGTTGGGCTAGTGGATGAATAAATAATAGAATACTGGAGGGAGGTAAGAACGTACATGGCAACACCACCACCTCTACCTCCTTGGTCTTGCCTCAGGAGGAGTAGCCAGGAATGGAGACGAGAGATCGGGATCATGCTCTTTAGCTAAGTTTCTGTGATGATCAGTATGTCAGGTTTAGAATGGCCACCATGGTTTGTAGAAGGTCGATTTTGCAACTACATATATTTAGATGAAGGATCTTGAAACCCTTCGGGAGGACAGGTAGCAACAGAAGGGGCCATGTAGATAATGGAGCATCTAGGGCATGAGATGCAGATGGATCAGAGTTGCCCTAACCCTGATTTGTTTGAGAGGGAAAGGCGCCCAATTTGCAAGGAATATTTCTTTGAAGTAGGCCAGAGCCTTATCAACTGAGAGCCGAATAAATCTGAAATAAAAATGGTTAGGTATAATTACACCATTAGCATGCATTTCAGTTCTACCAAAAAGGAGCTATAGGTAGTGGTGTGGTGGGAAATTGCTAGGAAAAAAGTAGGCAGGTAGCAACTACAGGAAATAATATAGGTGATACTCTATCTGGGGAAGGGTGACGTAGCAACTCAGGAAAGACAACAGGGGAGGTAGCAAAAGGGAGGAGTAAAGTAGCTAGGTGGTACAGAGAGAACTTTGCCTAGAAATAACTGTTAAAGAAGTAGTACAGTCAAAATTTGCATAAACATATGTTGTGCATAGTGTTTTGATTTGTGTGTGTAGTCCTGGTGTGTCGTCCTCTTTGTTTGCTATTACAAGTTTTTTTCTAAAATAGCCTTCTAGTTATATGGTAGTTTTATGGCCCCTGGGATCTCCATCTTAGCAAGGAGTATTGCTCTTCTTTTTCCTACAGTGCTTCCTGTCCCATGTGACAGTGATGCATCCGGGACCACTGATTCAGCAAGCACTAAAGAATGGAGCCTGATGTTCTGGTCTCCACTAAATAGCTCTAGTTCAAGCTCTAGGTCAATATTTTTGTTTTCTGTGTGGGTCGGGTCTAGCCAGCACAAGTAAATGTTTTGCTTTTAAAACTGTATATTTCGTCAAACTACACACAGCCATAAAAAGCACACAAATCACCCCAGATCATCAATGCTATAATTAGTAGACTCTAGCAGTTTTCTTACAGAATAACCCATTCAATTAGCCCTCAGGTATTTGCTATACTGTAAATGCGGCCATTAGTGCTCACTGGATAAGGAAAGTTGCTTAACATCACAGCTCAGCTGTTGTAAATTGACTTTAAACCAATGCTTGCTGAATACATGGTCACATATACAGCCCTGTCACATGGGACAGAAGGCATTGTAGGAACAAGAAGAGCAACAACCAATGCTAAGATGGAGATCCTCAGGGGCCATAAAACTACCGTAAAACTAGCAGGCTAATTTAGAAAAAAAACTAATAGCAGATAAAGGGAAGGGCACATTAGGACGACACACACAAAGTCAAAACACTCTGCACAACATATGTTTTTGCAAATTCTTACTGTACTACCCTTCAAGAGGAAAACAACACCCTATCTAGGATAAGGTGCTAAAGTAAGCCCCGATAGAGGGGGATAGTTGGGAAAGGGGCAAGTAAAGAGAATGGACAACAGGGCAAGTAACATTAGGAAGCAGAAGGAAATTATTCAGATCAGTAGTTATGGGAGTGGTGCAATGCAATGGTTGTGGAGCTGCAGTATTCCAGGAGACATTCTGGAGACTGTGGTGCTGCCCCATCTGCACGCACCTCTCTAGGTTGGGGGCATAGCTGGCTAGGATCTAAAGGACCTCTTGCCTCACCCAGGGGCCAATGAGTCTGCTGCTGTTGTCCCAGAGGTCGCTTAGGCAGAAAAGGCCAGATGGAACTTGGTGGGCTTGGAAGGTGGAGGTGACAGGGCAGACTGTAGCGCATGTACCAGACCCTAACTAAATAGGAAGGCCTCTTATTCTGGGTAACCCGCCTGGCCACAGTGTGGGTATATCTCCATGCTATACAAGTTGCTGTTGGAAGCAGGGGTACACTCTCCTAAAGAGACAGAGGAAGAAATGTGAGAGAGAGTGAGGACAGCAAATCCAACAAGCCTGGGAAAAGTTGCTGAAACATGGCTGGAAGGTGACAGCCTCTCTCTGACCTTACAGGAGCAATGCTGGAAGGTAATACAACACTTTCACATGCCTACTGTAACTGCCCATTTGGGGGGGTGCACAGACAGATGCTGGCAGAGTGCACTGACAGAGGAAATCAGTATCATATTTTGGGACTGCCCCAAAGTCAGAAATATTGGCACCAGATCAAAATGGAATGGGCACTAATTTGGGGTCAGGGCATTGCAGTTCCCAGCACTGTTCCCTGAGAGTTCCCCCACAGAACATCACGGACAGAGGGACGATGAAGTTTTCTACATGATGTGTCTTGTGGCCATGAAATGCATCACTGCACACTGGCTGCCCCCCCATTACCCTCTATGACAGAGTGGAGGGAACAGGATGGAAACAGTAGCAGGCATGTCACCTTCCAGCCATGTTTCAGCAACTTTTCCCAGAGGTAACAAGCCTTTGTATGAAGCAAATAAACAAAGCGAAATGATGCAAGAAACCACTATGGTTCTCAAAGGTCGTGGCAGTGAAGGTTCAAGAGAAAAAGAAAGCATTCAGGAAGTACAAGGAATCACAGAAGGAGCAGGACAGAGAACTGTATCAGTTAAAGCAAAAGGAAGCTGGGAAGGCAGTCAGAGCAGCAAAGGCCCAAACCGAGAAAAAGACAGCCAACTCAGTTAAGAAGGGGGATAAACCTTTTATAGGTACATCAGGAGCAAAGGAAGACCAAGGAGGGATAGTAAGCTTAATAAAGGGAGGAGGTGGGCAGAGGGTGACTGTGAAAGGCAGAGATACTAAACAAATATTTTGCTCAGTATTTACAAAGGAAGAGGGGAGGTACCTAAAACAAACAGTAGAAACACTATGGATACAGAAGTTGATACGGCCCATTTACAGAAGAAAGGTTCTGAAAAACTCTAAAACTGAAGGTGGACAAAGCAAGGGGGCCTGATGATCTCATCCCAGAATTGTAAAAGAACTAAGAGGTAGAACTAGTGACACCACCTGACTACCCTCTTTAACAAATCATGGGAGGATGGGTGGTACCCGAGGACTGGAGGAGGGCAGATGTGATTCCCTTCACAAAAGTGGAGCAAGGCAGAAGCAGGAAACTACAGACCTGTTAGTTTAACCTCAGTGGTAGGAAAATAATGGAATACTTCTGAAGGAAAGAATTGCAGTATCTAGAGGCCAGAGGGGCACAGGACCCAAGGCAGCATGGATTCACAGCGGGAAGGTCATGCCAGACAAATCTGATAGATTTCTTTGACTGGGTGACCAAAGTAGTAGATCAGGAGGGGCTGTGGATATGGCCTACCTAGACTTTAGCAAGGCATTTGACACAGTCCCACAAAAGATTAATATACAATAGCCAGTCTGGGAGTGGGTTCCAAGATGACAGCCTGGGTAAAGAATTGGCTGGAGAATAGGACACAGAGTAATAGTAAATGGAGTCCACTCTGAAGAAGAAGGGGTTACTAGTGGGGTACCTCAGGGTTCAGTATTAGGACCGGTCCCTTTCAATGTCTTTATATGCTTACATTGCAGAGGGACTGGAAGGAAAAGTATGTCCCTTTGCAGATGACACACAGATCTGCAACAGAGTTGATGCACAAGGTGGGGTGGAAAGGATGAGAAGGGACTTGGCAAGATTAGAGGAATGGTCAAATGTATGGCAGCTTAGATTCAATGCTAAGAAGTGCAAGTAATGCACCTGGAAACAAACCCAGGGAAGAGTACACAATGGGGGGTGAGATACTAACAACAACAAAAATGGAAAGGGACCTGGGGGTAGTCATATCAGATGGACCTAAAGGTGGGCAAGCCATGTGAGGAGGACAGCAAGGAAGGCTGGGGGATACTGGGATACATAGGAGAGGCATCACCATTAGAAAACAGGAAGTTATTATCCCTCTGTACATACAGCTGGTGAGACCCCATCTGGAGTACTGCGTTCAGTTCTGGAGACCCAACCTGCAAAGACATGAGACAGGATGGAAGCTATCCAGAGGAGGGCAACTAAAATGGTGCAGGGTCTGCACCACAAGACATATGAAGAGAGACTTAAGGAGCTTAATATGTATAGCCTCGAGGAAAGGAGGAAGAGGGTGGACATGATAGAAACTTTCAAGTACCTCAAGGAATCAACAAAGTCCAAGAGGGTAGCATCTTCAAAAAGAGAGGTGCAAGAAACAAAGGGACAATTTGAAGATGGAGGGGGGCTGCCTAGGTAATTTGAGGAAGTATTTTTCACAGAGAGGTTGTGGATGCATGGAACGGCCTTCCGGAGGAGGTTGTGGAGTCAAAACAGTGGTGGAATTCAAGCATGCATGGGAAGTCATAAAGGCAATTCTAGGGTGGGGGTAGGAAGAAGTAGGCTGCTGGTTAACTAGGATCTGCAACTTATCCATTAGGTAGGGAAATGGGCAGACTGGGTGGGCAAGCGGTCCTTATCTGCCGTCAAAGTCTATGTTTCTATGTGAACGGTAACAACAACCCTCTGGCTTGCTCAAGTGAAATTCCTAGGTAAGTGGAGCGTCTGGCATGAATAGGACAAGTAAGGGTGAGTGAAGAACACTGAAAGAAAAGACAGACAGAAATAGAAAAAACATTGGTAAACTTACTACAAAGGCACAGTCAGAGTCCATACACCATAGGTAAACCAGAACAGATTTCAAACCAATAAACAAACACAAAGTTCTCAGTTTATAACCAAAGTTTTATTTCACTGGATTCATGGTTAACACCTAGTGGAGAAGCACTGCAATGTGAATGTAACAACTGATATGAAATGCTATACCACTGGTTAAGATGCTTGCTTTAGACTGAATTGTACTGCTAACAAAGTATGGCATGCTCATAAAGCATTGTATTGTGCTGATATAAGTAATGTGGTTCAGTGCCCAATATATGCAAATGCTATGCATTAATCACGTGAATGTATTTCTGCTATATCTCTGTATCGATACCTTTTCTGGTAAAATGAACTTGAAGTTACAAAAAAAACCAAAAACATATATGTTACTTTAATGAGCATTTAAACGAGCCGAGAGGGGAAGCAGTGATGCAAAGGGAGGCATAAACTGCCCCCCCCACCCCACCACAGATTGAAGCAACAGGAAGAGAGGGTCCAAAAGGAGGAAACTCTCCTGAGTGCAAGTTAAAGGAGACAGCAGCATAGTAAGGGGAATGACGGACAAAAACTGAAGATGCAAAAATGGAGGTGTTGAACAGGCAAGACAAGAAGGGGTTGCGAGGGGGGGGAATGAGGGACGTTTCAAGTGGCGGCAAACCCCTTGTTGCAGGCAGAGTGGAAACAGGGTGTAGAAAGCCATGTGTGCCAACGCAAGGAGTCTTGAAACTAAGATTCCAGACCTGAAGTCCATCATGCTGGAGGCAGACCTGGATCTTGTGGCCATTACTGAGTCATGGTGCACAGGAGCCACAACTGGGACATGGCCATTCCAGGCTACACTCAGTTCAGAAGGACAGAGTGGGAAGGAAGGGAGAGAGACTGTCCTGTATGAGACAGAGGTATCAAACAAACTGAAATGCAATGTAACCTAGGGTCAAGGATGAGTCGGAGGTGCTGCGAGTCACCGTGGAGACAGCAGATGGAGTCACTGTTCACACTGGGGTGACATGCAGTCCTCCAGCACAGGGTGAAAATTGGATAATGCACTGGAGGAACCATCAGCACATTGGCAAAAAGGAGGGTGTACTGCTAGTTGGGACTTCAGTTTGCCAGATGTAGATCGAAAGCCTGCCAGCCGCAGCCTCAGCCAGAAGCAGGGCCATCCTAGACTCCCTGCAGGGGGCATTTCTTAAGCTACTAGTCAAGCAGCCCACTAAAGACTGGTCAATACTGGATCTGATGCTCACAAACAGGGACAATATTACAGACATCGAGAGGTGGGATGCCACCTGGGGACCAGTGATCACCTAAGGATAGCGGCAGAGACAAACCACACAAGAACAAGGGTCCTGGACTTCAGGAAGGCTGATTAAAAAAAAAAAAAAAATCAGAGGGTTGAGACATCTAGCCTTACCTCGCGTCATGCTGGCAACCTGGGTTAGAATGACCTGCGTCGTTGGGGAGCCAGCGGGGGAGCAGGAATGAGCAGCCTTCAGCAGATCTCCTCCTGGGTGGCCGCTGTCCCTCCCATAGTCCCGCCACCACGGGTGGAGGTCTGGTGGTGGTGTAGGCAGGAAAGGTGGGCCACCAGTGGAGGGTGGGCGCCTGCAGTGCCTAGGGTGCGATGCCCTCCACATTGCAGCGCCACCGCCCAGCCACCAAGGGCAGGACGGGCGAAATGGAAAACCTTCAAAATGCAAATTAAAAAAAAAAAAAAAAGAAATGAGTGAATGCTTCAGAGACAACCTAGCAGAGGGGACTGACAGCTGGCTGGGCGTGGTGGAGGAACAGTGGGGCAAGCTAATAGAAGGCACAGTGAAGGCAAGAACCTGTGCATGAAAGATGTGAGGAAAAACAGACCACTATGGTTCCTGAGGAAGTGACTGCAAAGGTAAATGCAAAAGAGTGCCATTCAGGAAGTACAAGGAGACCAAGAGGGAAAAGAATAGGGAGGTGTATTAGGAAAAGCAAAGGGAAGCAGGGAAGGCAGTGAGGGTGCAAAGGTGCAGAGGAAGGGTAGCCAAAGGGGCAGTTGAAAGAGACAAGACCTTCTTCGGATACATAAGTGAAGAGGAAGACAAGGGGAGGTACTGTGAGGATTAAGGAGGATCAGGAAAAAGCAGATATCCTAAACAGAAACTTTTCAGTCTTCCTAGTGGAGGGAGAGGGTGACGAACCACACAGAAGCAGTGGGAACACTAGGGGGAGGTACATGGACACAAGACCATTCACAGAAGAAAGGGTACTGAAAGGACTTGCAAATCTTTTTTTTTTTTTTTTGTGGTCCACCGATGAGCCCCACTGGCCACGCGCTCTGCCCCGACACACGCTCCTGAGACTTCCCCAGCTCTCCGACACTCCACCCCCCCCCGCCTAGGACTTGCAAATCTGGAAAGTGGATAAGGCTACAGGGTACATCCAGTGGTGCTGAGGGAGTGTACTGGCTACACCTTCCAGCCCTATTTAACGGTTTTATGTGGATAATGGTGGGACTCCTAATGAGAGACTACTCACAACCGGGCAGCAAAAGTTTTGTCATATTACACCGTTTTATGGAATTGCACTGGCTGCCAGTCAGGTGGAGAGTCCTCTAAGTGGGTCTTCTCACCTATAAGGCCCTACACGGGCAGGGCCCTGGTTACCTGTTAGACCTTCTGTCACCTACCTTCTCCTCGCGCCCTCTTCGTTCCTCCAGTGAATGCTTCCTGACCATTTCCAGAACTAGGCTAAAATCCGCAGGCGATAGAGCATTTAGCGCCACGGCCCCTGTTCTGTGGAACTCCTTACCAACTATGGTCAGAGAAGCTTCGTCAGTGGATGTTTTTAAGGCCCAGCTTAAGCCCTTTTTCTTTTCTAAGGCATTTAATGTTTAGATGAATATTTATAGTTAAGGCTTGGTTTTTTGTAAGATTTGTATTTATTATGTGTAATTTATATACTTATTATGTTTAAAATGCTTGTACGGCGCCCAGAGCCTCTGGGATTGGGCGTCTTTTAAATAAACTTTGCCTTGCCACAAAAAGCTAGACAAGAACTGCCTGACAAAGGGCAGACAGTAGAGCAACTGTCGCAAATAACGATGGTCGCCAATGCATCTAAAAAAAAAAAAAAAGAGATATATATTTTATCCAGGGCTAAGCCCCCGCACTCCCAAAATAAAGACAATCCATGGGGAGGGGCACAGACTTAGAGGAAAACAAAGATTTAAAAAACTAAAATATTTCCTTTCCGGCCACTAGACTCGAACCCGTGTCACTCGCTTCAGGGGCAGCAGCATATAACACCATGGTACATGGCCAGCTCAGGAGTGCTAGCCCAATCATCATGCTATATCCTGCTCTAGCGAGTGTAGCTCCCTGCTCCCTCCCTTAAGAAGGGGGATAAAACCTTTTATAGGTACATTAGGGAGCAAAGAAAGACTAAGGCAGGGATACTGAAGCTGAATAAAGAAGAAAGTGGTTGGGCAGAGAGCGACAGTGAAAAAAGCAGGATACTGAATCTAATATTTCTGTTCGTATACACAACTGAAAGCAGGGGAAGGTACCTAATACAGTCAATAGAAGCACTCTGGATAGGGGTTGATATTAGTCCTTTCACAGAAGAAAGGGTTCTGAAGAACTCTTAAAACTGAAGGTGGATAAAGCAATGGGGCCTGATGGGATTCACCCCAGAATTCTAAAAAACTAAGGGAAGAACTAGTAACACCACTGACTACCCTTTTTAATAAATCATGGGAGGATGGTGTGGTACCTGAGGACTGGAGGAGGGCAGATGTGATTCCCTTTCACAAAAGTGGGAGCAAGACAGAGGCAGGAAACTACAGACCTGTCGGTTTGACCTCAGTGGTAGGGAAAATGATGGAATCACTGCTGAAGGAAAGAACTGTTGAGTACCTAGGGGCCAATGGGGCACAGGACCCAAGGCAGCATGGATTCACAGCAGAAAGGTCATGCCAGACAAATCTAATTGATTTCTTTGACTGGATGACCAAAGTAGTAGACCAGGGAGGGGCTGTGGACATGGCCTACCTAGACTTTAACAAGGCATTTGACACAGTCCCGCACAAAAGATTAATAAACAAATTAGCCAGCCTGGGAGTGGGTCCCAGGGTGGTAGCCTGGGTAAAACACTGGTTGGACAACAGGACACAGTGGGTAATAGTAAATGGAGTCCACAGTGAAGAAAGGAAGGTTACTGGTGGGGTACCGCAGGGTTCAGTACTGGGGACGGTCCTTTTTAATGTCTTTATAAGTGACATTACAGAGGAACTAGAAGGGAAAGTATGTCTCTTTGCAGATGACACAAAATCTGCAACAGGGTTGATCATAAGGTGGGTGGAAAGGATGAAAAGGATTTGGCAAGGTTGGAGGAATGGTCAAATGTATGGCAGCTTAGATTCAACGCAAAGAAGTGCAAAGTAATGCACCTGGCGTAACAAAACCCAGGAAAAGACTAAACAATGGGGAGTGAGATACTGACAACAACAAAAATGGAAAGGGACCTGGGGGTAGTCATATCAGACGACCTAAAGGTGGGCCAGCAATGTGAGAAGGCAGTAAGAAGGGCTGGGGGGATACTGGGATGCATAGGGAGAGGCATCACCAGTAAAAAACAGGAAGTTGTTGGCCCTCTGTACAGACAGTTGGTAAGACCACATCCGGAGTACTATGTACAGTTCTGGAGACCCCATCTCCCTAAAGACAGAACAGGGTGGAGCCTGTCCAGAGGAGGGCAACCAAAATGGTGCAGGGTCTGCACCAGAAGACATATGAAGAAAGACTAAAGGAGCTTAATATGTATAGCCTCGAGGAGAGGGAGAGGGGGGGACATGATAGAAACTTTCAAATACCTCAAGGGAATCAATAAAGTCTAAGAGGGTTACATCTTTCAGAAAAAGAGATGTGCAGGAACAAGGGGGCATAATCTGAAGATAGAGGGGGTGGCTCAGAGATAATGTGAGAAAGTAGTTCTTCACAGCGAGGGTTGTAGATGCATGGAACAGCCTTCCTGAGGAGGCTGTAGAGTCAAACACAGTGGGGAATTCAAGAATGCATGGGACAGACATAAGGCAGGTCTTGGGGGGCTAGGAGGAAGTAGGCTGTTGGTTAACTAGGATCTGCAGCTTATCCGTTAGGTAGGGAAATGGGCAGACTAGGTGGGCCATGCAGTCCTTATCTGCTGTCAAATTCATGTTTCTACAGGATATAGCGACTTTTTCACCACTGGCCTCTACTTCCAAGTGCTTTTACTGAGTAGCCATATTGAGTCGTTAAATAATAGGCGCCCATATAGAGTGTTAACTTTATGGTTCTGCCATTCCAGTCTGTGGGTGGTACCCAGTGTGTCCCAGCCCTGATATTCCAGACCAGATTCATCCACAACAGTTTCTTCAGGAGATTCCTTAATGTTCCTTGCATCCCAACGATGCAGGTGTGATCCGAAAGGCTGGTAACTTTCTTCAGTTCTTCTGTCTTCTTCATTGAGGGGTGATCTGTTCTGTTATTACGTCACGACCTTCTGCGATGGTCCTCACTGCCTCAGTTGTATGCAGTTCTTCAGCCCAGGAGGGACAACGAGTACCAGTGGTCTACGACAGGCCCGAAGCCAATGACAAGTATCCTTGAAATTTTCTTTTTTCCCCTCCTCTTCAGCTTGTGTCCCATCTGGAGGGGAAACTGTCCTGGAAATCCAAAGGGGCTCTCGATCCAGTTTCCCTCCCTTTAAAGTACACACACAGTGGTGGCTGGACTACTGATGAACTGTAAAGCTTATGTCAGGTCTCATTTAATGTATTACAAACCCATTTAGAGTGTCAGTAATGATTTTAGTGATGTTACAAATATTTTACAGTTGAGATGCTTAGTATAGATGATGTTGTTACTTTAGAAAGGCACAGGTCAACTTAATACGCGTGCATGATTTCTCCATTTCTTTTGTTCTGTGGAGGCTCTGCCCCACCCCGTCTCGGGGGCTGCGCTCCCAGACTCCCCACCTAAGGTTTCTAACTCGGTGGGGGTCCAACTCCGACAGCCACAGGTCCGAGGCACCATAATGCCGACGCTATTAAGTGTACAACATTATGACCCGCATCGATTTAGAAATGTTTAATACAAACTTTGGTTGCATTTGAGTCACCTTCACACCTCTCTCTTGCAGGTCTTGGTCAGTGGCAACTGGCCTGGTTCCTTCCAAATTCCCGACACCCACTTGCTGGGTCTCACCTAAAAATCCACCGCCAGGTGGTTGGTATAGTTGAATTTCACTTTCCTCCAAGATGCAGCCTGCTGAATCTGCGCTCTGACCTGATGTATTAAGAGTTCAGTCAGCACCAGTGGCCTCCTTGCCCACTTCATATGTTAAAATTTTTATAAGTTCGGTCTTTGCTTGCTGAACCGCAGTTCTCCTGGGGATAAATACAATCACAGAGGACTCCCAGCCTTTATGGAATCTATGTCTGGATGGTAACTGGTATACACGTAACAAAATTGCTCCTTCACAGACAACAGTCTCCGATATTCCTCTGTACCTTCCACAAGGCCTGGATACGGTTAGCCCCAGGCTTACTGGGAGCACAGGTATCGGCAGCTGGAGCCGGGGGTTATCCATTGGTTCTCTAAGCAATATACCACAACAGCGTGTGGGTATATGGGTGGATTTACCATGCACAGTGTGGTTCAGTCATGAGGCCGCAGGCCAAGTGACAACCACACCAGAAGCGGTAAATCCACCCATATACCCACACCCTGCTGTTATACAATGTCCCCTTTCTGTTTTTGAAAAAAGGAAAATGAAAAATACAGGTATTTTTTTTCAATTTTAAATCTTTTTTTTGTTTATTGTTGTGCGGCAAAAATAGCTCTCTGTTGATAGGCAAAATATCCTCTACAGGCTTGCACTCGGCTCTGTTTTAGCATTTACTGTTCTACTGGAGGACAGGCCTGGTACTAGCTGACCCCCCACCCCCCAAGTCGGCTATTTTCAGTCCCCATCCTGGTTACCAGGACAAAGCCTGTATGATGGGCTGCTGAGGTTCTTGTTTCTGTGTTCCCTTGGCTTGTAAGCTCCTACTCATACTCATACTCCGTTTAAGTTTTTTGGCAGTAGGTTCAGTAGCTGGTTACTTGTTATTCTGTACTTATATTCCGCATTATGTCTCTCTGCTTGCATCTCTATTGCACTGTTTGTTTAAATGTTCCCCGAGTTGTTCTTACTGTGTACACTCCTTCCCATGAAGCGTGATCTGCAGCAAGGGGACAATTCCTCTTCTGTTGTACTGTATATGCCATGTCCTTGACGTGGAACCTTTGCAAAAGAGCTTATGCACAAAGATTCTTTCTGAACAATGAAATAAATAAGAATATAGTAACTTGAAAGGCAAGATTAAGTGAGCCTATGCTGTAACAGGATAGGTGGCACTGAATCTGGAGATTTTATTTTTTTAGTTTAGTGAGAGGGCTGCAGTGGGTAAACATCAGTACGCAACAAGTGCTGACAGGTGAGGATTTGTTATTTTTGTTCTCGATGTGATATTTTGGGCTGCAGTGTGTAGTGAGGAGTGATAGTTTAGCGCACGGTGGGCTACGTCTGAACAGACTACTGGTTGCTGTTTTTAACAGTCTGTGTCCTGGTGCCTTCACTGTTGAAACGCTATTTTTTTTAATCATTATGATTTGAAGGAGTTTTTTTTTTTTTTTTTTTTTAAATTGGGGACATCAATAGATTTATTTACTCTGCAGGAGTGTTCAGTGACTTTGCGAGCCGTGATGATTTGGGGAACATATAGGAAAGCAGAACCAAAAGTGAAAAGGTGAGTCGTGAGGAAGTGGTTACAGGGAAAGTACTTAAGGGGAGAGACTGTTTTGGGTCCTTGTATGGCTTTTGGCAGCGTTTCAGTTCCTTTTGGTAGGATGTGAAGCGCGATGTTAGGCAGGTTTAGGCGGGAAGGGCCGATGGTGGCTGCACCTTTTCCAGTGGGTACACTGGAGGATTTATCATGCTGAAAAGGGCCAGCCAACCAATCAGATTTCAGGGATTGGGCATTTGGATTTACCATACTAATTAACCACTGTCTACTATATTCATCATTTGTTGACCGTCTTACAGACTGCAGTACAGTGTCCACCTCAGTGGGTGCATAACCTGGTTTAGCAGTTTCTTCCTCTCAAGTCAACATGGATGACTGAGCCTAGCAGCAATGTATGCTGTACAACTAGGCTACAAGGGCTGCTACACTCCTACATTTTTTTCTATTTTAGTTGGGACTTTGTTTACTACTTACTGTAGTCCAGTTTCTATCTTTCTTGTATTGGCTATTGGGATATCGTGTTTCACTAAACTGGATCACTGTAGGTTTTGTTGTTCTGGTGTGGGTCGCACTAGCACTTCTTTGCCCTTTCAGGCCTTCTCATATGATGTGTGAGAGAAAGATCGGAGACCATTTTTTTTGTCATCAGGAATATTTTACTGATATCAAGATTACACAATGTAATACATGGTTGGGCCCTTCCCCCGTTGAAATAGCCATCATTTATTTAAGCAATTTATCCCTCCAGGGTGTGGGTACACTGGAGGATTTACCCCGGCTGGTGTGATTCGGTCACGAGGCGCAGCCGAGTGACCGAACCACACCAGTCGTGTTAAGTCCTCCAATGTACCCACACCTTGGAGGGATAAATTTATATTATACAATGGCAAATGTTGTTTCTTTAATGTTTTTTTAACTATTTTCTAACTCACTGAGGTCCCTACACTTCGAAAGAGGATGTCATTTTGTAAACAATTTACGGCGGTGTTTTAGCGAAGCGGTGACAGGACAAATCGCGGCAGTTTCGTTTGAAGTGAAAGTGACGGGATTAGCACGATATAAGGTTGGCTGGCACTTTTTCCAGTGGGTACACTGGAGGATTTATCACGGTGGCAACTGTGCCAGCCAACCAATCAGGATGCAGTATTTGGGACATTGGATTTACCACATTGTATAATTCCCCATATATGATGGTAGCCAAGTAGGGTATTATGACCCTAACTAGCTGCCTATATGGAAACAGCAAAAAGTGTCCAACCTTATGTATTATATAAAAAGCAATGGCAAACTGTGGTACATGAGGAAATACCATCTCAGGGTTGGAAACTCATAAAGGCCACTAACCTTTTGGGTTTGTGGCTTTGTAGCTCGTTCAACCCCTCAATGGCATTATTTCCTCATAAAGCACCACTTGCCATTATTTATTCTCTGTACGACAGGAGGCCCATCAGTGCCGACCATTACCCCAGCAGAAAAGTAAGAGCTACTCAAAACGATGGGGTCAGTTTGGAGCTAACTGTGGGTAGACGGATGTGGATCTCTTTGCTCTGTTACAGTGTTGCACTTTCTGCTATCTTTTATCTTGAAGCATCTTGACTTTTGAAAAAGTTTACCAACCTTTTTTATCCAAATACACTCATTTTGTATTTCTTCCTCTCAGTAACTAGGCCTTCAAATTCCAGGAGTTACCGTGAGGCAGAGCGGTGGACCCTGCAAGAGAAGGTCCCATTGTACTGGCAGGCAGAATAGTGCCTGTACCAGCATACTGACAGTGGCTTCCTGATTTGGTTAGCCGTCTTTTATACTTTTGTTTCCTTTTATACCACACTTACCCATTATTTATTCTACTTTGTGCATACCCCTCTAATGCAGTGTAAATCACCTTGAAGGAACAGGACTGAATGGTGCCAAAAAGACTCAAAAACAATCTGCAAAGACTGAAAACAACAGGCGGCTGGCATGTGTTTAGTCTTAGTCCGCTGCATGAGCTTTTCTGATAGTGAATCTAAGGGCCAGCAACGGGGAGGAGAGAGACAGTGGCGTATGTAGCCCACAGAATGTGTACACTAGAGACCTGCTATGTCAGCATTCCAGGCGAGGAAGCAACAGGGCAAAACAACATCCCTACATC
The DNA here is from genome assembly GCA_016271365.2 of Neoceratodus forsteri. NCBI lineage: Eukaryota > Metazoa > Chordata > Ceratodontiformes > Ceratodontidae > Neoceratodus > Neoceratodus forsteri. The sequence goes on along the minus strand of CM028132.1, from coordinate 589,002,470 downwards.
ACTGATCGGCTCTCCTCAACACTAAATTCAGAGGGGTTTCTGAGTCCCAGAGGTGGTTAAGGCCAAGCTGGAATATGATGCATAATTTAAAAAATCTGAGCCACCGGATCATACACGTGTAAATCCAAGCACTTTTACAACCAAGGGAATGCAACTAACAGCAGGTTCTATTAGCACCTCTGCCAATCCAAGTACGCTGCCCACTGGAAATTTAGCAAAGAAAACGAAGTTGGATCAACGCCCACCATAGACGATCTGCATGTTGGCGCGGCCCACCCCTTCGTTCACCTCCTTCTGGGAAATGTGGGTTTTCAGCTGCATGGGGCTATTCGACCCCACGAGTTTTTCTTTTGGCATCTTCACTTTCGTGGGGAAATTGCAAAGCACCTCCAGTACATCCTGCTTGCAGTTGAAACTTGGAAAATGTTAAACGTGTTTTCAAACCAAAAATGGACTACTGCTTTATCTTCTGTATACGATGACCAACAAGCGCTATAAACCCTCCCGCACACAAAGCTGGCCTAAACAAATCATTTTTGCTGCCTGACCCACAAAACAGGAAGCAAACAAAGCATGCGCAGTTTACCCTTAGATTAAGCGCTAACTAGTGTCCTTCTACGCGAATCCAGGAGAGGGCGCCATGCTGCTGTCTCATAACCCAGGTTCCTTGTGCTCTAGTAGATCCAGAAGCAAATGATTTGATACCTTTAATGGACCAACATAGATGTAACAAGAACAAAGTGCTCTAGCTTTCGGACCAACCAGTCCTTCTTCAGAAGCTCATGGCAGTTGTTTGGAAAATACAATACTTATAACAGCTCTATTCGTAATCTAACGTCCCGCCTGCAGATGGCGACAGGGCAAAGAACTGGAACAGCAGGGCTAACATTGTTGGATAAAGATAAGGCTGCGTTCACCGGCTAGCTAGCAGAGCCGGTTTTAAGCAACAGCAAACCTTGCCTTCGAGCGCACCCCCGAGCAGGTTTACCATACCCTTTTTTGATCTAGTGTCTTCTCAAAACAGCAACAAACTGCTGTGCAGCATAATGTCGTGAAATGCCGTACTAAGCTATGATCCAGTCAATGAGAGGTAAATGGGCAGCAATGGACGGGAAGAACAGCCCCAGAGACTGACACCACTAGCTTCCCTAACAAATTTAAATATACCACAAGTTGTACTGAGAAGTAAAAAAATGCTTGTACTCCCAGCCCAAATCCGCCACTCCTCCTCTTTGTACTCTCTCTCCTCTTCCCTAACAAACTACCTAGTGACAAACTGCAACTGTACTAACCTCTGAGGGCCGGCCACATTTTCTGGTTTTATTCCGCCTCAGTAGTAGCCCTTGCAAGTCCGCACCTACTCCGATTTAGCACTCTCCCACTCCTCTACTTCCCACCCCCTCCTCACCTATTCCTTTCTATCCCCCAAAACTCTGTAACTATGTTGTACTTTGTAAACAGTACAATCTTCTAAATGTATACTTATATGGATATCAGTATAGGTGCATGTATTAGATGTAATGTATATTACAGCGCTATTATATATGGTTGTTTACTTAGCTGCTACTGTATGTATTTTGTTGCAATATTTGTCTGTTGTCCTAAATCCCTTCCCCAAGATGTACCGTAAGGCGAGCTTCTGCTCAGTGTAACTTTTCTGGTGAAACTCTTCAATAAATAAATAGTATAGGCTACAGTCAAACACAGGCTGGGCTGGGCTGGGCTGGCTGGGCTGGGCTGGGGGGGCAAAACCCTTAGGCCGGTGTCATGCTGGATCGGTTCGGGACGGGAATGGTTCGAGAATAAAATATTGCATCTGCGATATTCATTTCACGGACTGTACTAATGTTGCTGGATCGGTTCTGCGGACATGCTTACTGTTGCTCGAGTAGCTTAGTTAAGCACACTCGTCTAGATAAAAGCGTTGCAACGACAAGCTCTACGTACGGGCGAATAAGTAAGCATTAATCACCGCAGAGGGCTCTGCGGTGGATTAATGCCTGCTAAGGGTTGGTGCCGAGGCGCACCCAGGTCTTACGCCCAGCTGAACGGCAACGAAACTCCAGGCTGGTGATTAATCGATTGTAACATAGGCTAGTTGCGCGTGACGGCGAGGCTATGTTGCAACATCACCTCGGCGGGCAGCATCGGCGCTGTTTGTCTAGGATTCCCGAGTGCTGTACAACTGCAGCGGAGTACCGAACGGCCACAGCTGCCTGAAACCGAGCGGGTAGTAAGCCACAGGTAACGCCCGCTCGGTCAGTACCAGCTGTGGCCATGGAGGCACCCGAGGGTAGCAGCCCGCTCCGTCACTGCGGGCCCCCGCTGTCTGTGTACTGATTGCAGTACTGTGGGAAAGGCAGGGACCGGTTGCCAACTGCCCATCCGGAACACAATATCTTCTGCCACAATTTGGTTCAAAAGGGCCGTCACTTCGGCTGTACAAAAATAAAACATCTCCCCATATTCTGACATGTGAGGCAGGTAAGCGTTGAACTTTACTTTACATTACGGAGCAGGTCTTCTGATTAATTGCAGCTCAGTTCATCAGTCAACAGAGTAGGCGTATGACAACTTTTCCTTGCCTTTCCCACAAGACTGCAGTCACATAACACACAGCGGGGGCTCGCAGTCCCAGAGCGGGCTGCTAACCTCGGGTGCCTCCATGGCCACAGCTGGTACTGACCGAGCAGGCGTTATGTGTGGCTTAATACCCGCTCGGCTTCTGTCAGCTGTGGCCATTCGGCCAATCCTCGCGCTCCTTTGCAGCGCCCGACACTGTGAGCCGTGTTACAAAATATCTTTAAAGACACTACTTTTTTTGAGACTTTAATTGTACAAACTAAAGTATAATTTGAAGTTTGAGTTGATTGAGTCTGCCGTGGTCCACTGTCCATATTCAGCATACACATTGTCCCAGAATGACTATTAAGATGCTGCTAGTATGAAATACAGACATTTAACTAAGTTCCAGTTCTACCTTGTGCGTTGTCTCTATTTTTTATTGTTTTCTACTGGAGGTTTGTAAATGCATCATACCATGAACTACATGAGTTTGTAACACGGCTCACTGTCGGGCGCTGCAAAGGAGCGCGAGGATTGGCCGAATGGCCACAGCTGACAGAAACCGAGCGCGTATTAAGCCACACATACCGCCCGCTCGGTCAGTACCAGCTGTGGCCATGGAGGCACCCAAGGTTAGCAGCCTGCTCTGGGACTGCGAGCCCCCGCTGTGTGTTATGTGACTGCAGTCTTGTGGGAAAGGCAAGGAAAAGTTGTCATACGCCTACTCTGTTGACTGATGAACTGAGCTGCAATTAATCAGAAGACCTGCTCCATAATGTAAAGTAAAACTTCCATGTTTACCTGCCTCCACATGTCAGAATATGGGGAGATGTTTTATTTTTGTACAGCTGAAAAGTGACGGCCCTTTTGAACCAAATGGTGGCAGAAGATATTGTGTTCCAGATGGGCAGTTGGCAACTGGTCCCTGCCTTTCCCACAGTACTGCACTCAGTACACAGACAGCGGGGGCCGCGCAGTGGCGGAGGCAGGCTGCTGCCACCGGGTGCCTCCATGGCCACAGCTGGTACTGACCGCGGGGGCGTTACCTTGCAACACTACCCGCTCCAGTTTCAGGCAGCTGTGGCCGTCGCGCGCGCTGCAGTTGTACAGCACTGGAATCCCTAGACAAACAGACACCGCTGCTGCCCGGAGGAGTGATGCCGTAACATAGGCTCGTCGTCGCGTGATGAGCCTATAGATTAGTGATCACTCAGCCTCGGGCTCTGCCGTGGATTAATGCCGGCCTGGTTGGACCCTGGACTGCGCCCGGGCACCAACCCTAGCGGGCATTAATCCACCGCAGAGCCCTCCTCTGGCGCTGATTAATGCTTACATATTTCAAGAATTAAATTAATGTTTGTTTGTGTTTACACATTCTCTCTGTACTGAACTTTATGTTTTAAAGTGGTTGGCTTGATCTCATTCAGAAATAAATTCCATTAATGTCTTCCTGTATAAGGTTTTAAATGTGTCCTCTATCACCTATTCTCAGGCTGTTTTGTGAGACAGGGGAAGATGAATGAACAACAATCCCTAGTGGCTGCTTTATCTCAGTTTTATTATTGAAGTATCCAACTGAATTTATCACTTTGGTGACTGTTACTAACCCCTCCCCGGGCATATATGTCTGGTCACCCCAAGATGCATAGGCTAATGGACCCACAAGATGCAGGGTAATGGCTTCCCATCAGGTGCAGTGATTCATCACCCCCCCAGTATATGGACCAGCCTATCATCCATCCACCAAGTAGTGTGTTCAGGTTCCCACATCAACATCAGGGTATACTGGTCTATCCCAGTTTCACTGTACTGATCCCCACCCCATTTACAGTGCTGGTTTCACTCTCCCCCACCATGTGCACACTTCTGGTCCCCAGACATATGGTGCTGGGCCTTCTCCAACCCACTCATGTTCAGGGTACTGTCCCTCCCATGTAGGGATGCTGTTGGTCCCCCATGGAGGGTTCTGGTCACCTCCCAGGGGCAGGCACTGGTTCCCCACATATGCATGATAGTGTTCCCACCCACATGAGTAGCGTATTGCTCTCCTCTGGTACTGTGCCGTTCCCCAATGTGATGGTTACTCAGCCCCTCAGATGTAGGGGTCTGGTCACCCTCCCAGGTGCATAGGAAATGGTCCCCAAGATGCAGGATACTGGCCCCAATCAGGGGCAGTGATTGATCCACCCCTCACCAGGTTCAGAGACTGAACAATCCTCCTCAAGTAGTGTGTACTGGCCCAACCCCATTGTCTGGTAACTGCCCCCCACCATGTACTGTGTACTGGTTGCCAGCTCAGTATCAGTAAACTGGTCCCCTAACCTCTCCCATGTGCACAGTCTGGTCTCCCCCGTGCATGGTACTGGGCCCTTCCCCACCCTCTCATGTTCAGGGTACTGTCTCATCCACCTCCCCATAGGTGCTGGTGTCTCCCCCATGCAGGGTTCTGGATCACCCCAACCAGCAGGGTATTTCTCCCCTTCCCCATGTACTGGTAATGGTTCCCCAAACTGACATGTACCCCCTTGGGTGTGTAGGTGTCTGGTGACTCAACCCCAGGTGCACTGAGAAATGGTCCCTCATGATGCAGGGTATTGGCTCCCCATTAGGGAAAGTGATTGGTCCCCCAGTTTCCCATCATCCCCAATAGTGTGTACTGGCCCCCACCCCAGTGTCAGGTTACTGGCACCCCCTACACCCCACTAGCAGTGTACTGGTTACCCCACTCACTCTCCCATGTGCATGGTTCTGGTCCCCAGGTGCCCTTTCCCAACCCCTGTGTTAAGGGTACTGTCAACCCTACCTCCCACAGGTGTTGCTATCGGTCCCACCTCCCTCAGATGCAGGATTCTGGTTCAGCCCAACTAGCAGTGTATTGCTGCCCCCTCCCCATGTGGTGGTACCACCACCCCCAAGGTGATGAGTACTGCGCCGACCCACCAGGTGCAGTGTCTGGCCATTCCCCAGGTGCACGGGGGAATGGTCAGCCAAGATGCATGGTAGTGTCACCCCATAAGGGACAGTATTTGGTCCCCCCTCCCCAGTTTCCCCATCATCCTCCAAGTAGTGTCTACTGGTTCCCACCCCAGTGTCATGTTACTGGCAACCCCACCCACAGTGTACTAGTTACCCCCCTCCCTCTATGTGCACGGTTCTGGTCCCCAGGTGCATGGTACTTGGCTCTTCCCCAATCCCCCCTCCCATGTTTAGGGTACTGTCCCAACCACCCCATCTTCTCATATGGGGTTGCTATTGGTTCCCCCCAACCCCCAATGTAGGGTTCTGGTCACCTCCCAGGTGATGAGCACTGGTTCCCCACATGTGCATGGTAGCTGTCCACCACCATAATCAGCGTATTGTCCCCAAGTACTGGTACCCCCCCATGTGATGGGTACTTGGCCCCCTCAGGTGCAGGGGTCTGATCATCCCCCCCCCCCGGGTACATGGAGAAATGGTCCCCCAAGATGTGGGGTACTGTCCCCCAATCAGGGGCAGTGTTTGCCCTCCAGGTTTAGAGACCAGACAGTCATCCCTCAAGTAGTGTATACTGGTTCCAACCCCTCTGTCAGGATGGGCAGTGGATACCGGGGTGGGGAGGATTTCAATTGCATTTTGGACCCTGTGCTGGACCATTCTAGCAAGACTGATCCCCCAAATGCAGAATTCCAAAGCCTTAGAGGATCTACAAGATGGGTTAGACTTGACTGATGCCTGGCAGCATGCCAACCCATCCATGCGAGATTATAGTTTCTTTTCTTATGCACACCATTCTTACGCCAGAAATAATAGAATTCTGGTTTCTAGGTCCTGATTGATGAGTGTGGGGGAGGCGGTATATACTCCAATCCTAGTTTCCGACCATGCCATTCAATATGTTTCTCTTAAAGGTACCAGGGAACCTAAGGCCTTAAGGCCATGGAGGCTCAATCCTCTCCTCCTTAAAGATCAGGAGTATATACATTTTATGCATGGGTGCACTCAGGAGTATCTTCGGTTGATTGGCAGGGAGGAGACCACTCATGGAACTAGGTGGGAGGCTTTGAAGGACTTTGTCAGAGTTCAGACTATCTCCTTTGCTGCACACCACAAAGGGAGTGCGGTGAAGGAGTTGGCCCTCCTGAGGACTAAGATTGAGGCATGTGAAAGTGCATAGGCTGAATCCACCCCTCTCTGTATAATGTCCTCCAAAAGTTAAAATGGAAATTTACACTTTGACTAGCTCCCATCTCGAGTGATCGATTTTGTTGTCAGAGGCTGGGGAATATTTTGATGGGGATAGAGCTGGTAAGTTATTAGTGGGGCAATAAAAATGTAGGGAAGCAGGAAGGATGGTAGGACAGATATAACTACAAGGTGAACTAGTACAGCACACTGCAGGGATTGGGCAAGTTTTTGGTGAATTTTATAGCATGCTATATGGTTGAAACCTGCCCAGAACAAGGAGAGTTGTATTCTTTTGCAGGGGTTCTCCTTAGTAAGCTCTGTGAGGAAGGGACGAGGAACTGGATTCCCCGATCCTCAAACAGGAAATATCTGAAGTGATTAAAGCCCTAATAGTGGTAAGGCCTCAGGCCCCTGATGGGCTCCTGTGGACTTTCTAAAGACCTTCGGTGGTCATCTCCTGATCCCTTATTTGATATGATCAGAGAAGGCCTTGCCAAAGGTGATGCCTCATCCATGCGGTCTGGTTATAACAGTATTGCCAAAGCTGGAAAGACCCCACCAAATGTGCCTCATATAGGCCATATCATCTCTTAACAGCTGACTACAAAGTAGTGGCTAAGGCTTTAGCTTCCCACTTAGACCCACTCTTGCCAAAGTGAATTCACCAAGATCAAACTGGCTTCGTGAAGGGAAGAATGGGGAAAAACAACATCAGGCATACGTTAAATGTTATATACATATGGGGTCGGGCTAAGTGGCATCATGGGGTGGTCGTGGTAGCTTTGGATACTGTAAAAGCCTTTGACCATGTGGAGTGGAGGTATCTCTTTGATACCTTGTGTAGACTGGGAGTGGAGCCTACCTTCCGCTCTTGGGTCCGTACATTGTACACCCACCCACAGGCACAAATAGCAGTAAATGGGACACTCTCAAAGCCCTTCCCCTTGGGAAAGGCACTCGCAGGATGCCCTCATCCCTCCTCCTGTATGTGCTTTCCTTGAGCCTCTGGGGCTGCCCTTGACAGACACTAGAATTAGGGATTTACAGGGGAGGACGGGAACACAAAACTGCAATGTACGAGATGAATAGCCCTTTATCTGCAGAACCTTCGGCTCATGATCTTCCTGTGATTCATGACCTAATGCAGAGATTTGGTAAGATTTCGGCCACTGGGTCAACTGGTCCAAGAGTGAGCTTCTCCCTGTGGGTACCCTGGTACAGCCCAATTGATAGCTAATCTTGGTGGATTGCAGATGGTCTCAAAGCTCAAATATCTTGGGGGTATATTTATCAACCTCTGTCAGCTTCTTACACAAATTAAATTTTAAACCCCTCTTAACCAAGATAATGGAAGACTCAGAGATGGACAGCCTTGCCTATCTCTTTGCTGGGTAGAATAGGAGTGGTTAAAATGACAATATTGCTGAGGGTTCTCTACCTGTATCAGTCCTTCCTATCAATGTCCTCTGGCGCACTTCAAACAGCTAGACGCCACTGTCCATAAATTTCTCTAAGGGTGGTAGAGCAAAAATAAGAAGGTCAATATTGCAATGCGGCAGTAGAGTCTTGAGCTTGAGTCTGTGTAGTACAGTATGGTCTGCAAGCTGCAATAAGTGTACAGGCCATACTGTATGTTGTCATTCGGCGGGTGGCAGACAGTATACAGGTGGGGTGCAGCCACCCGCCAATGACAGGGGGTGTTTGGTCCTCCGTGGGTGAGATGGGAGGGGGCACCACTGGTCCCAGGTGATGGGGTTTGTACTACAGATGCCCGCAATCGGGTGTAAAGGAGGGGGTGCACCATCAGACCACCAGGTATGGGGTTCTCTATACTCTACCGCCCATGATCGGGCTTCACGGGGGGGGACCACTGGACTACCAGGTAGAATGTTTACATAACATGCTCATGATCGGGAGACACAGGAGGGTGGGGGTACTCCACTGAACCATCAGGAAGAGGGATTACTATTGCTACCGTCCGCGATCGGGCTGAATGGGAGGAGTGAACCACTGGATCACCGGGTGGTGGTTTCATAATACTGCTGGCCAAGATCGGGCATATGGTAGGGTGGGGAGCACATTGGGCAATAGGGAGGGTTTGGGTGCTTGTGACCTATGCCCTTACACCATTATTAATCCACCCTCCTGAGTCGAGTCCCAGCCCATATTTTAAAAAGAATAAATAATCCTATTCTCCTAGGCTAGTTCTTCTGATATATTTGGAAGGTGCTGGCGGGGAGGGTCTGAGTCTTACATCATACCATTACCATACTATATGCCGGAGGGAGTTTTGCTGTGAATTTGTAAATAAAATTATGTCTAGTCTTCTTGAAGAAGAACTAGGTTAGAGGCTTACCAGGGAGTCAGGGACCCACCCCGGACAGGGTAGGCCTCGCCCCTCGCTGCTACACAGTCTGGTGATGGTCTCCGTGCCCTCCAAGTCCTGATCTCACCCTCTTGAGTCTGTCTGATTGTGAACCATCTCTGGCTGGACCTTCCTAACACTCTCTCTCCACAGTGCCAGGCCCACTCTTGCAGATGGCTGTGCGCTTGTCGCGCTCCGCCTGCACACACTGCAGACTGACTTTGACTCAGGGACCACCCCTGGATGCGGACCGACCACCATGGCATGAGCGACCGGTCCATACTGGTACTACCTGCTCCCTCCTCGAGTCCTCCGACCTCAAGAAGTACAGTCCATCTGTGTGAGCCTTCAGCCAAACAAAACAAATAAAATTTTGCGGCACTGACATACTGGCACCATTTCACCCGCCCTGAGTCCAGTTGCACGTGACACAGATTCCTGGATGTGTGCTTGAGTGCAGGCCGCCGCTGTGCTGCATGATTGTCCTTCCAACCAATAGTGGCATCCTTAGAGACTGGTGCGGGAGGGTACTCAGTAGCATCCCTCAGGGGTTGGTGTGGCACTGTTAGTCAAAAAGTTCATAGGTAGTGGAGGGGTGGACGAGGCAGGGGGAACATGGAGGCAATTTGGGCCATCCTGCAGACGCAAGGTGGTAAGAGTAAGAGTAAAGGTCAGAGTGGTATACAGACCTCTTGCACTGGCAGAGGATCTAGAAGAGAGTTTGGTGGCAAATGTTGAGGGCCACTGTAGATTGGGGAAGAGAAGGGAAGGGTAGTGGTATTGGGGACCTAAACATGTCAGGAACAGACTGGGGGGCTGTGACGTCCCCAGTGGCCAAGGAGCAGAGGTTGCTGGATGTCTTCCAGGACGCATTCCTAACCCAGCAGGTGGGTGAGCCAACTAGGGAGGCCAGGACACTGGACGTAGTCCTGCCAGACAGTGACCAGATTAAGGGCCTGGAGGTGAGGGACCTGTTGGCAATGAGTGATCATGCCACAGTCTGGTTCTTCCTGGACCGGGGGGTAGCCACACGAAGATGGTAGTAACTGACTTCAGGGGTGCAGATTTCAGGGAGATGGGAAGGATCCTTAAAGATCATTTGGACGGGATAAGGCCTGACATGGATGCTGACAGCTGGTGGGAGATCATTAGGAGGGGACTACAGGAGGTTACCAGATCCTGTGGAAGAGAAAGGTGAAAATTCGATAAGGCCAGAAAACCCTTCTGGTGGACCTGTGAGGTTCAGGAGGTGGTGAGAGACAAGAAGGTGGCTTATAGGCACTGGGTCTAGTAGCCCCTTCCTCCTCCCACACCATGCCCGCTGTTTTATTAATATTCCCTGGTGTTTATCAGTCCCTCCCTCTACCTGCAACCATGGCTGCAGCAAGGCCCAGAGACAAGAAGGATAGGGCTAAGTTTAACTGAGTTAGTAATTAGGTCATGAAAAGGTTAGAGGAAAAGAGCTGCCTTTAGGAGGTACAAGAATACAGGAGTGAGAAAGACAGGAGGAGTACATGAAGAGAATCGAAGGAGGCAACACACAGCAGTAAGTGAAGCCACATGCCTCACGGAGTTCAGGCTGACACAAGGTATTAAGAAGGTGATAGATTTTTGGGTCTCACTGAAAGCCACAACGAGTGAAAGGGACCTGGGGGTGGTGGTTGACATCAGAATGAACAACACTGAAAATTGCAGAAGATCTGTGGCAAAGGCAAACTGTATTCTGGGCTGCATAGCCCAGGGAATGACGACCAGGAAAGGGGAGGTGATCCTTCCTCTGTATAATGCCTTGGTCAGGCTGCACCTTGAGTACTGCGTGCAGTTCTGGAGACCTCACCTTAGGAAGGACATAGAATTGTTGGAGAGGGTTCAGAGGAGGGCAACCAGGATGATCTGGAGCATGAGCGAAAGAATCTGTGAGGAAAGGCTGGAGGTCCTTGGGCTGTACCCGCTGGAGGAGAGAAGAGACAGGGGTGACATGATTGAGGTATTCAAATATGTGAATGGGATCAACAGGGCAGAGCCAAGGAAATGTTCAGACTAAGGAAAGGGGCACAACCAGATGGCATGAGTGGAAGTTGGAAGGGGGAATCTACCGGGGAGAACGTAGAAGGTATTACTTCACTGAGAGGGTGGTGGAGCCATGGAATGCATTGTCTGGGAGTCTAGTCGAACAGGGCACAGTGGAGGGCATTAAGAGGGGGTGGGACAGATGCATGGGTATACTGAAGCCGAAGTTGACCCTCTCGGGGGCCGGGGGGAGGAGGAGCTAGTGCCCAATAGGGGCTGGCTAACAAGCAGACACGACAGACCATCAGGCCTATTCTACTGGTTTTAGTATGTTAGTATGTCCCAGCAGGGCCTTGACAGACCAATTCAATGCCTCACTTGATTCAGGGTATATACATCAGGATTGGAGGATGGTTCACATGGTTCCTCTCCATAACAGTGCCCCAAGGATGATCCTGGAAATTACAGTCCAGATAGACTCACATCCATTGTGGGTTAACTGATGGAGACAATCCTGACGGAGGGTCCAGTGTTTCATAGATTCATAGAAGTGTGACGGCAGAAAAGGACCGACAAGGCCCACCAAGTCTGCCCATTTGTCCAGCTACACTTTTCTATATTGAATGCAAGCTGACACCTCTTTGACCATGCCTCAAGCCTCCCCAAATCTCTCTGCATATTTTTACCCCTTCCTGCGTGTCCACCCTATTGCAGATTTTGATATTGTTCACAAACAGACTTCCACACCTCCCTCATGGCTCTCCACAGTGTCCCCTACAAATATATTGAATAGTAGGGCCCCAGCACTGATCCCTGAGGGACCTTGCTTGTGAACTTGCCCTCTCAGATGCTGCCCCATTTATAATGACCCTCTGCCTCATGTCCCCAGTCAGTTTCCCACCATTTAACTACCACCTGCCCCAGCCCCAGGCCTGACATTTTATACAGCAGTCTCCGTGGGGCACGGAGTCAAACGCTTCCTGAAATCTAAATAAGTCACATCTACCACCCTCCCTGATCCAGTTCCTTGGTGACCCCTGCAAAAACTCTATCAAATTTGTTTGACAGGATCTGCCCTAGTAAACCATGTTGCCTTGGATTCATCAGGTCACTTTTCTCCAGGTAGCTGGTGTTCCTGCCTTTATTAGTTTCTCCATGAGCTTGCCTACCACCGATGTCAAGCTCACGGGCCTGTAGTTTCCCACTTCCTTCCTCCCTCATGCAGCGGGACCACATTTGCCTGCCTCCCGTCTTCCGGCACCACCCTAGTCTCCAGGGACTGATTGAAGAGTGCAGTCAATGGTACTGCCAGTATTTCGTTTAGTTCTCTTAACACTCTTGGGTGCACCCCATCTGGCCCCGTTGCCTTGTCCACCTTCATGTAGCCTAGTTCCCTCAAAAGTTCCTCCACGAGGAAAGGCCTCATCTCCACTTCCCCTCCTGCCATTTCTTTTCCTACTCTGCTGCTTTCATCTTCTTCTTCCCTATTGAACACTGAGCAAAAATAGTTGTTTAGCAGGTCCGCTTCCTCTCTGTCCCCTTGTAGCATCTCCCCCTCGTCTGTTTTTAACTGGAGTATTCCCTGCCTATTCTTCATCTTTTCACTTACGTACCGAAAGAAAGTCTTTCTGGCTCACCTGGTATTTTCCCCAGTCCACTTCTGCTTTTGTTTCCTTGAACTTCCTGAAGGTTTTCCTTTTTGTCTTTACCTTTTCCGCTACTTCCCTAGTGTACCACAGAGGTTTCCTCCTCCTCTTATTTTTACTTGCTCTCTTGGCACAGATGTCAGTGACTTCTACAATAGCTTCTTTTATCCTCCCCCACATTGCCTCTGTCAAATCCTCCACCCCTTCCAAAGCCCTCTCCACTAATTCCCCCATTTTCTGAAGTTTGCCCTCTTGAAATCCAGCACCTTCAACCTAGATCGGTGAACCTCCGTAGTGTTCCTTACTCTAAACTTGACCGTGTTGTGGTCACTTGTACCAAGATGTTCCCCCACCGATACATCTCCTACCCCATCCCCATTTGTCAGGGGACATAGAAAGAGACCTGGAATGGTGGCCTGTACAATCTCGAAATGAAAGGGGAGAAGGCAAAAGGGCAGTATCTTTTGAAAATCTTCCAAGTGAAACTTCTAACAGGTTTACATGCCTCATCTCTGCAAACTGTGTGCCTCCTGTTTTATGGGAACATCAGGAAGTAATGGAAATGCATAGACATGCAAGGATAAAAATATTTGTGTGATGGGAAAATCCATTATTAAATATACTAACACCATTATATATTGGGGGACTGAAGCTACAGAGATAACCTACTTACCAAGAGCAACTAACAAAAATATTTTAAGAACCAGTGATCACACCTCTCAACTGTCACACATTATGTGGTACATCACTCATTTTACCTCTCAGAAACCCTTTGTTCATCATGGGAAGGTGATAGTCCACATTCTCCACTGAGACTTTAAAGCAGAAATTCAAATAATCTATTATGCTCAGTTATCAAAAACATTATGAACATTAGTGCACTGATAGCTGTAGTGTTCTGAGCTTGCAATGCCATGTTAGGCGATATGTCACACATTTTGCTCATTTGTCACACATCGTGTCACACATTTTGGTGAAGAAAGGTTGAGAGGTATGCCAGTGATCGTATTACACATTGAAAAGAATGTCATAAGGCGCTGCCTATACAGTGATAGCAAGAATGATTTCAAAGAGCTTGGTAATAACATCAGGATTTAAATAAGCTAGGAACGCACGCTCGTAAGTTCACAAATTTTCAATATTTGCACTCCAATGACTTCCTCTTCAATGACCCCCCAACACCACCCTCTGGTTCTTGTCCCACAGCCAGCAGCAAGGAGGCATACAACTCTTATATGGCTGGTCTCTATAGGCACACTGGTGAGCAATACCCTTTCATTTTTACTGATGGCTCCAGCTCGGCTTCTCATTAACTCCATCGCTCAGAAAACCAATAATTAATTAATGAATTAAATAAAATAAATGTAACTGCTGCTGGGGTCCGACCACAAGCGAGTACCTGTGTAGCTGCCCTTTCTGTGCAATTGTTAATACAGCCCTTTATGTTGTACTATTTACCTCAAATGGTTAACCTACACCCCCAAAAGAAGTTACAAATGTTGGTTGCTGCTGGAATCCTAGCTTATTATTTCTGTTAATGGCATAATCTCTGTGTTTAAATTTTGTATTGCTATACACACAATTCTAGTATACATACAAACATGGGGGTAGGGGAATGGCCAAGTACCATATACCTGGAGAACCAGAACCGTACTTGCCAGTAACATGACACTGGGGAGGGAACCAGTAGACACTACTTGTGGGATGATGGGAAACTGGGGGCACACCAATCGGTGCCCCGATGGGCCAGTACCATGCGTCATGGGGTTCAGTTTCCCCATGCACCTGGGGATTAACCAGACACCTCATGGGGGGCAAGTAATCATCACCTTGAGGGGATCAATACCAGTACATGGGAGGAGAGAAGCATTACCCTGCTCATTGGGTGACCAGAATCCTGTATCTGAGGGTGGCAGATACCAGCATCTCTAAGGAGGTGGGTGGGACAGTACCCTTAATATGGGGAGTGGGGGGCAGAACTATGCACATGTGAAGAGGGGGGAAACCAGTGCACTGCAATGGGTGTGGGGACCAGTCCCGTAACTGGGGTGGAAACCAGCACACAATACATGGAGGTGGAGGGGGGTCCAGGAGCTAACATGGGGATGGGACCAGTATACACTACTTGAGGGATGATTGTCTGGTCTCTAAACCTGGGGCAATCACTGCTCCTGATTGGGGGCTAGTACCCTGCATCTTGGGGACCCTTTCCCCATGTACCTGGGGGTGACCAGACCCCTACATCTGGGGGCCAAGTACCCATCACATTGGGGCGGTACCAGTACTGGGGGACAATACGCTGATCGGTGGTGGACAACTACCATGCACATGTGGGGAACCAGTGCTCAGCACCTGGGAGGTGACCAGAACTCTCATTGGGGGTGGGGGAACCAATAGCAACCCCATATGAGAAGGTGGGTGGGTGGGACAGTACCCCAAACATGGGTAGGGGGGAGGATTGGGGAAGGGCCAAGTATCATGCACCTGCAGACCAGAACTGTGCACATGGGGGGGTAACTAGTACACCGTGGGTGGGGGTGCCAGTAACATGACACTGGAGTGGGAACCAGTAGACACTACTTGGAGGATGATGGGGAAACTGGGGAGGGGGACCAAATACTGCCCCTTATGAGGTGACACTACCATGCATCTTGGCTGACCATTTCCCCGTGCACCTGGGGAATGGCCAGACACTTGCACTCAGTGGGTGGTGGCGAGTACTCATCACCTTGGTGGGGGGGCGGTACCACTACATTGGGAGGGGGGCAATACACTGCTAGTTGGGCTGAACCAGAATCCTGCATCTGAGGGAGGTGGGACCTGATAGCAACACCTGTGGGGAGGTGGGATAGGACAGTACCCTTAACACAGGGGTTGGGGAAGGGCACCTGGGGACCAGAACCATGCACATGGGGAGAGTGAGGCGGGTAACCAGTACACTGAAAATGGGGGTGTAGGGGGTGCCAGTAACCTGACACTGGGGTGGGGGCCAGTACACACTACTTGGGGGGTGATGGGAAACCGGGGTGGTGGGGAACCAATCACTTTCCTTAACGGGGGGCCAGTACCCTGCATCATGAGGGACAAGTTCCCAGTGCACCTGGGGGTTGAGTGACCAAACACCTACACACCTGGAGGGTACCTCTCAGTTTTGGGGGGGACTATTACCAGTACATGGGGAAGGGGGAGAAATACCCTGCTGGTTGGGGTGATCCAGAACCCTGCATGGGGGGGGCACCAGCACCTATGGGAGGTGGGGTGGGACAGTGCACTGAACTTGAGGGGGTGGGGAAGTGCCCAGTACCATGCAAGGGTGGGAGACCAGAACTGTGCACATGGGGAGAGGTTAGGGGACCAGTTCACTGATACTGAGCTGGCAACCAGTACACAGTACATGGTGGGGGAGTTACCAGACAGTGGGGTTGCAGCCAGTACACACTACTTGAGGGAGGATTGGCTGGTCTCTGAACCTGGTGAGGGGGGGAACAATCACTGCCCCTGATTGGGGGCCAGTATCCTGCATCTTGGGGGACCATTTCCCCATGAACCTGGGGGGGTGACCAGACCCCTACACCTGAGGGGGTTGAGTAACCATCACATTGGGGGAACCGGTACCAGTACTGGGGGAGAGCAATACGCTGCTCATGTGGGTGGACCACTATCATGCACATGTGGGGGAACCAGTGCCTTGCCCCTGGGAGGTGACCAGAACCCTGCATTGGGGGCAACAGCATCCCTACATGGGTAGGGACAGTACCCTGAACATGATGGGGTTGAGAAGGGCTCAGCACCATATGACTGGGGACCAGAAGTGTGCACATGGGGGAGGGGAGATGAAACCAGCACACTGTACACGGGGTGGGGAACAGTACAGTGAAACTGGGATGGACCAGTACCCTGGCGTTGCGTGGGAACCCAACACACTACTTGGTGGATGGATGATGGGCTGGTCCATATACGTGGGGTGATCAATCATTGCACCTGATGGGAAGCCATTACCCTGCATCTTGTAGGTCCATTAGCCCATGCATCTTGGGGTGACCAGATATATATGCCCGGGGTTAGTAACAGTCACAAAGTGATAAATTCAGTTGGATACTTGAATAATAAAACAGATAAAGCAGCCACTAGGATTGTTGTTCATGCATATATATATATATATATATATATATATATATATCTCATTCTCTCTCTCTCTCTCTCTCTCTCGGTGTCTCATAGAACAGCCTGAGAATAGGTGACAGAGGACAAATTTAAAACCTTATACAGGGGGACATTAATGGAATTTATTTCTGAGTGAGATCAAGCCAACCACTTCAAAACATGAAGTTCAGTACAGACAGAATGTGTGTAAACACAAACAAACATTAATTTAATTATTGAAATATACTCATGTAGTTCATGGTATGATGCATTTACAAACCTCCGGTAGAAAACAATAAAAAATAGAGACAACGCACAAGGTAGAACTGGAACTTAGTTAAATGCCTGTATTACATACTAGCAGCATCTTAATAGTCATTCTGGGACACTGTGTATGCTGAATACGGACAGTGGAACTGTGGACCATGGCAGACTCAATCAACTCAAACTTTAAATTATACTTTAGTTTGTACAATTAAACTCTCAAAAAAACTAATGTCTTTAAAGATATTTTATTACCCGAGTACGAGAGCTTGTCATTGCAGTTTTATTCAGACGAGGTGTGCGCTTTTAACTAAGCTACTCGTAGCGTCAGTAAGCACGTCTGGAACCGAACCAGCAACATTAGTACATTCCAGTGAAATGAATACTGCACATGTGCTTTAATCTATCGGAACCATTCCCGGTCCCGGAACCGATCCGGCATGACACTGGCCCTGCCGGGTAGCTGTGTGCATGCGAAACGCAGTGCACGTCATAGTAGGCATCCATCCAGGGCTCCGAGCGCCCTACAAGCAGAATAAAATTATTTAAAATAGAAAACTATAATAAAGCGGGTCAGAATATAAGAGTGACAGAGATGAAGTAAACCACCCTTATATTTTTACAGCAGACTAAGTGGTCCCAAAGACCACGTTAAATAAGTAGGTTTTAACAAATTCTTGAAAAGTTCCATTGAGGGAGCCTCTCTGCTTACCCCCAGGGAGCCAGTTTTACAAAACAGGTGCAGTAACGCAGAAGGCTCAGTCCCCAGCAGATTTTAAGTGGGACCCTGGAATCACAAGGCAAATGGAAGACCTTCCTCAAAGGAACGAAGGGACAGACAGCCATGTAAATGTCAGGAGGTCTTTGGGTACCAAGGGCCCAAATTGTGCAGGGCAGGGCATTGTATGTCAACAAACCTAAGATACCTATCATGGAGTTGCCGCATCACCTCATTGGCAGCCAATGCAGTTCCTGGAGAACCGGTGTGATATGTATGGAACAGGAGGTCCCAGCTATCAGCCAGGCTGCTGAGTTCTGCACAAGCTGCAAGTGATACATAGATGTTGTCGGCAGATAAAGGCCATGCCCATCTAGTCTGCCCTAGCCCTCTTTCTAATGCTTAAGGTACCCTAGATGCTAGGACAAGTTGCCCCGCCCCTTTCGCCCTAGCTTGATAATTCCCATGTGCCTCTCCCACACATTCTTGAATCCCTGAATTGTGGCCGCCCCCACCTCTTCCTGGGAGAGACTGTTCCATCTCTCCACCACCCTTTCAGTGAAGTAGAATTTCCCTTAAGTTTCTGTAAGTTTTCCCCTTTCAGTCTCATGCTGTACCCCTTGTTCTGCTATTTTCCTTCATGTGAAATATGCTCCCCTCTGGTACCCTGTTGATCCCCTCTTCAGATACTTGAAGGTCTCTATCATGTCCCCCCCCCCCCCGTCCTCCAGGGAGTACATATTGAGAGCTCTGAGTCTCTCCTTATACCACTCATGCTGCATCCCGGGCACCATTTTTTGTCGCCCTCCTCTGTACCGCCTACATCCTGTCTATGTCTTTTTGGAGATGGGACCTCCAGAACTGCACACAGTACTCCAGATGAGGCCTTACTAGGGAGTTGTACAATGGTACCACCACATCCCTCCTTCTACTTGTTATACCCCTCTCTATGCCCCTAGTATTATGTTATCTTTCCAACTGCTTTGTCGCACTGTTTAGCCACTTTGAGGTTGTCTTCTATGACTACTGCTAGATCCCTTTCCTCTTTGGTGGCCTCCAGTTTTACACAGTGTAGTTCATACTCGACCCTAGGATTCCTTCTCCCCTGCACTTTTTTTGCATTGAAACCCAACTGCCATTCCTTGGACCAGTTTTCTAGCCTCTTCAGAGCTCTCCTCATTTTTTTCTACACCTTCCTGTGTATCTACTCTGTTACATAGCTTTGTATCATCGGTGAACAGGCTAAACCTCCCTTCTAGACCCTTTGCAATATCACTTATGAAGACATTGAAGAGCACTGGTCCCAGCACTGATCCCTGGGGTATGCCACATCAGCCTCACAGATAGCCCTAGGTAGAGAGCATTGCAGTAGCCAAATGGAGGTAACAGAAGCATGCACCAGAATTTCCAGGTCGGTGGCCACCAGATTGGTTTGGGTCTGGATGATATTACACAGATGATAAAAGCCAGTGCGGACAACAGCTGACACCTGATGTTCTGAGGTCAGTCTGCCCTCCACAGTGATGTCCAGATTCCTTACTCGACAGTTCATAGGGAAGTGACATTTGATGATGACGACAAGGCACTATCCCTATTTATTATTGCCCCCACACAACCCGTCCCACCAGTAACACCTCAATCTTAGATGGATTCAGCCTGAGTCAGTTTGATGCCATCCTGTCATGGATTTCTGCAAAACACATCCAGCACAGCTACCGTGTTGACCCTGTTAGGTGCACATGACAGGTAGGTCTGGGTATCAGATGGTGCACAGCAGTGAAAACCCAGACCATACTGCATGATGATCCTCCCAATGGTAATAGGGCTACCTGTGAGTAACACGGGCTAGAATCGACACCGAGGCATTACAGCACAGCAGAGAGCAGCAGCTTCGAGATGTTACCACCCAGTGCCATCTGCTGCACCCTGCCAGACAAGTAGGAGCTAAGCCAGTGCAATACAGTGACAGTGAGTCCCACATAGTGCCTCAAGTGAGCCACAGCACCCCATGATTCACTGTGTCAAAAGTCAAAGAGAGATCCAGCAGTAGCAAGATGGAACATTAAACACTGTCTCTCACCACTAGAAAATCATTGAACACTTTGATCACTGCAGTTTCCGTGCTGTACTAAGGCCTAAACCATAACTGGAATGGCTCAAGGATCTCAAAACATTACAACTGGTCCTGCAACTGTGCCGCTACAACCTTCGCTATTACCTTCACTAAAAATGGGAGGTTCAAGACAGGTCTGTAATTTGTCCAATCACCAAGGTTCAAAAAGGGTTTCTTCAAAAGGGGCTTCACCATTGCCTTCTTCAGTTCAGTGGGGAAAACACCCTCCATAGTGAACACCTGATGATCTTGGCAACAATTCAAACCAAGATCAGCCAACAACTGAAAGGAAGCCGTGAACGAGTCCAACGATATGCATAGGTGCAGCCCCAGGACCTCTGGGAGACCTCCTCAATCTGAACTAGGTCAAACTCAACCCACAAAGGCCAAGTGCTCACTTCACCATCCACAGGAACATTGCCAGGCCATAACAAGCTGCCTGAGTAGATACCAGCTCTGACAGAGGACACCTTGTGAAGGAAAAAATGATTAAACTCATCGCAATTCTGTGCTGAAAAAACTTGATGTGACAGTAGGCGGGGAGCATGTAAAACTCTGTTTACAGTGTTGAAGAGATGAGTCAGTTTGTTTCCCTTCAGCAGTGAAGCATGACATCAATACTGTCTTTTTCAGCGTGACTGCCCGCTGATAGTCACTGTAGTGATTTTTCAGTGCCAACTTGTGCCCAGAACCAGATCTCTGCCAGGAACCCTCCAACCTCCACCCCTTAGTCTTCAACCACCTATAGTCATTATCAAACCATGGCAACCTAAGAGAGGATGTCAAGGTGCAAACATGACAGGTGTGAGGGTTGAAAGTCGCCGTAAGGGCTTTTATTATCTCTCCACGGCTTTCTCCGGCACCACCATTACATGCAGATAGCATACCTGAGATGTCCAGTAAAGCCAGGAGATCATTTGCTCTTGATTTCTCAAAGGGTGATATCAGACCATCTCCACATGGGGAGGCCCACACAGGAGTAGAACAGCAAGATAATCTTACACCCCAACTGGATCAACCCTAACTTTATTAATGTCAGGACTCAATGCGATGACCAGATCTAAGAATATGTATACAGGAGCTCCATTTGGTGGAGAAAGAGTCAGCACAGGTGCAAAAATAAACAGGAAAAGTCATACCAAGATCTTTGTAGTTTTTTACTCAGACAGTCGAAAATGTGTGCAAACATACAGCAGTGTAAGTAGGCTCACCACATGTAGAAAATGGCTTGTAGGCTTTGGCTGGGGAAGGAGGGCAGACAGCTCCAGACTGTCACTATTGAAGAAAAGAAGGTGTGTGCTAAATTGCAAATGAAATAACACTACAAATGGTCTCCACAAAACGCTGCTGTATATTTGCACACATTTTCTGCTGTCTGGAAAATAAACTACTAAGATCTGGGTAAGACTTTTCCTGTTTATTTTACTGACCCTTTCTCCACATAGTGGAGCTCCTGTGTACATATGTGAGTTTGCACTCCAAGGTAGGTACACTTTGATCTCTTTGTGAGTCTCCATACTTTTTGTCTCTGGTGGCAACTGCCTATACTAGGCCCAGTGAAGACATAAACTGGAGGAACTGTTGTCCAAACACAGAGTTGTCGTCATTGACCCAGGTGCTGAAATCGCCCTGTACTAACAGGCTGGGTGAATTCACAGCTAGATCAGCCATGAAACTCTCCAGTTCCTGCAGAAAGTCACGCTTGTGGAGGACAGTACATGAGAAGGATTTTGCAACATGTATCCAGACCCTCTTTAATGGCCACGCCTTCAAATTGGGTGGTCTCTGTCACAAATTGGTTGGCAGTGGTGGAGTGACTGCGGACTTTCTAGCATACTGAGATACAGAGTTGCCAGTGGAACTTTTACCTTAGCAGTTACAAAACAGGATATACAGTTTAAGAGAGTACACTTGTACAACTGTATTTTTTTTGTTTCTAGTTAGCACAGTGTAGTGTAGGTTGAGAGAATGAGCTCCATGGAGTATGACTCACTTACTGTGCAACAGCTTTGTGAAAAGTGCCAGGAAAAGGGGATTCAGCTTGAAGGGTCTAAAAACACAAGAAAAGGGCAGACCTGCCCTGGTGGCACATGATCAGAAGCAGACAGTCCCTGGGGGTGAGTCAGGAGCTGATGTAGCAGACCCCCTAGACCAGCTTGATGCCGTATGACTGCAGCTGTTGCTGCGAGACAATGAGCTTGAGGCAAAGAAGCTGGACTTTGAGACAAAGAGACTAGAAGCAGAAGCAGAGACAAGAAGATAGGAAGCAGAGAAACAAATGGAAGAAAAAAGACTGGCAGATAGAGAAAAAGAATGTAAAGAAAGAGAAAAAGAACAACAGCATGAAGTCCAGAGACAACAACACGAGAAGGAGATGATGACCAGGCACAACCAGCAAACTGTGAGTAATGGTGGAGTGAGTTCTCCTCATGAAGCCAAAATGAATTCTAAATTGTTCCCTCAGTTTAGAGAGGGAGACGATCTTGAGCTGCATTTAAGGGCATTTGAGAGAGTGTCTGAGCAATTCCAATTGGCTAAGGCTTAGTGGTCAACTTACTCACACCATTATTTACGGGGAGGGCTTTGCAGGCATTTACTAAAATGAGTGATGAAGACTATGCTGATTATGATAAGGTTAAAGCAGTGTTGTTAAAACATTTTGAATTAACTCCAGAGGCTTACAGAAGGAAATTTAGGGAGTTAAAGAAAAGCCCAGAAGAGAGTTATGTGGAATTGCAGGTTCAGTTGTGTACTTACCTTGATAGGTGGGTGGAGTGGGCAAAAGCAGACACTGTGGAGCTAATCAGAGATTTGCTTGTAAGGGAACAGTTTCTTAAAATTGTTCCCGAGGTCAAGGATATGCGTGTATGGCTCCTAGACAGGGCATGCACCTCCTCAAAGGAGGTGACAGCAAGCACTGACATGTACATGGCTAGTAGGCCATACACACAGCGTAATTCTCATGGTGGGGGGGGGTAGCACATGGTTCTAAGGGGTCCCATGGGTGGCAGTCCAAAAGAAACCAGCCTGCACCTGAGCCCAAAGCAGACCCTCTGGTTCTAAAAGGACCCAAGAGACAGGACCCAAGAAATGTCATATTTGCAATCAAGTGGGGCACTTGAGATATAACTACCCTCAGAAAATGGTTACGAGGCAAAGGCCTAGGGAAGAGAGTAATCAAAACAGCACTGGTCTGTTGGTGGGGTGTGTGCAGCCTGAAGAACCACTCTCCTCTGACGTGAATATGCACCCCATTGTAGTTAATGGAACAGTAACCCAGGGACTGAGGGACCCAGGAGCTTCATCTCCTGGTGGGCAGGATCTGATTGCTGGTCAACACGTAAGTGCTCTACCAGGAAGTGTGGCATGCAGGAGTCTCGGCGGTGAACCAGCGTGATTTTCAGTTAAAATTTTTTGCATTTAAACATTTTAGTCCTTATGGTATGTGCCAGCTTATCACTGTTTCTATTCTCCTCGTTTGGAGTCAGGTCGAATCTACAACCAGTTCAGTTGACAGGATTTCCATGCGGGCACCACGGGAGCAAGTCTGTCATTGAAACAGAAGCTGCAAGTCCACAACCACCCATTTCCTAACTAACCCTGCAATAAGTTTTTTCCTAACATGGTGAGCTGTACTGTTCTTTATGTTTTTTTGGCAGTACGCAGTCTTTTGGTATGTCAATGTTTATGTCATTGATTTGGTGGTGATTTTGTGTTATTATGCAATAAACGTCTTTTTACTCTATTTTCACCAACTACCATGTTATAGTACTGACCTTGATTTCTTCAACATAAGTTTTGTTGGATTACTGTTTTTGAAAAATACATTCCAGCTCAGAGGTAATTTAGTGCACTTCCCTGTTTGCTGTAAAAAATAGAGTCCCCCCCCCACCCTCCATTTTGAGAGTGTCTGTGTTGAGTTACCAGGGAAATACTCCAAGATCTGGAGAGTCACAGGGCCAGTAGTCCAAATACCAATGGCTCGAGTCTTCTTGAGCTGGGAGGGGGGCCATAGAGAAAAGAAGGTGGGGTTCGTAGAGGACCTCCCTGTAAATGTGATCATGGAGAATGATTTTGACCACGGGAATCTCTAATGTGTGTGCAACCCACAGCCAGGAAAAGGGCAAGCTTCTGAGGGTGAAGAGGGGTGACTCATATGAGTCAGCCCTCCTCAGCAGCTGAGGAAGGGCTAGTACGCGGGAGGGCTGGCTAGAAGCAGCAATTTGAAACAAGAAGTCATCAAATGTAGCTTTTCCCACAGGACTTCCTTCTAGGCACTGGGAAAGGTCAGACAAGGGAGTTGAGCACTGCACAGTGGACGATTCCACCTTGCAAAACTGAGGAAAAGCTATTAGGGCTGAGGGTCCTCAGGGGGGTAAAGAGTCAGTTTACTGGGACAATGGGCTGCTGTACAGAGAATGTACAGCAGAGGAAGGGCTAGATGGTGAGGTGTTCCAGCAGCTGGTAGTCCCTATGGTTCACTGCCAGCAACTTTTGGCCCTTGCCCATCATATCCCTTTTTCAGCCCACTTAGATGTGAGACGCATGGAAAAGTGGCTGACCAACACTTTCTTCTGGCCTGGTATTGGCAAGGATGTGGCAAATTACTGTAGGACTTGTCCACAGTGCCAGAGGGTGGGGAAAATGGGGACAAGGCTAAGACAGCTTTGGTGCCCCTGCCCAGTATTGATGAACCCTTCAAGAGGGTAGCTGGGGACATAGTGGGGCCACTAAGCACCCCAAGTCACGCTGGCAAGCGATATATCCTGGTGGTAGTTGACTATGCCACAAGATACTCAGAGGCAGTGGCCCTGTTGTCCTCTGATGCGGAACCTGTGGCTGACACACAGTTGGGAATATTGAGCCAGGTTGGCTTTCCCCAGGAGACACTGACTGATCAGGGCACCAGTTTCATGTCAGGGTTAATGAGTAGTTTGTGGGAGACGTGTGGGGTAAAGCAGTTCAAAACCTCCCCATACCATTCTCAAACTAATGGTCTGGTGTAGCGATTTAATTCAACCCTTAAGGCCATGCTAAGGACTTTGCTGACCAGCATAAGAGGGATTGGGACAGATATTTGCCTTATCACCTAGTTGCATACAGGAAGTCCCACAGGAGTCCACAGGGTTCTCACCTTCAAGCTCCTGTTTGGCCACAGGGGTGAGGGGCCTCAGATTTGATTCAGGATGAATGGAGGGCAACTGTGCCTCCTAAGGAGTCTTATAGAGTATGTTCTGAACTTCAGGGACCGGCCTTAAGGAGCTCATGGGGCTTGCTCAGGAGCACTTGGCCACTGTGCAACAGCAGCAGAAATTCTGGTATGACCGTGGGGCCCGAGCCAGAGAATACAAGATAGGACAGCGAGCATGGCACTCATCCCTGTCCAACAGAATAAACTACAGGCAGCATGAGAGGGTAATTTCCATTGTCCAAAGGTTAGTGATGTCAGTTACTTACTAGAGCTACAGGCAGAAGATGCAGGTGAAAGATGTATCATATTAACATGCTGAAGCCATACTATGACAGAGAGAAATTGGTCCATGCTGTGTGCAGCACCCAGAAGAGGAAACTGAGGTGGATCCACTGGTGGATCTGTTCGGGAGGCCCGCTTGCATCCTCCATGGACAACCTTACCCTCTCCAAACAGCTGACACCAGCCCAGGTGCAGGAGATTCGGGGTGTGCTGAGAGAATTTGAGGACATGTTCACAGGGAAACTGGGGCACACCACAATGAAAGAGCACCACGTGGATACTGGGACCAGGTGCCCAAGAAACAGTCTCCCTACAGGGTACCTGAGCGGGTTAAGCAGACCGTGAAAGAGGAGCTCAAGGAAGTGCTGGAACTTGGAGTAATACAGGAATCTAGTTGTCCCTGGGCCTCACCCATGGTAGTGATCCCCAAGAAGGATGGTACCACATGATCTCTGCATTGTCTACCAGAGGCTTAATAGCTGCATGGAGTCTGACACCTATCCCATGCCCAGAACAGATGATACTCTGGAGCGACTGGGGGGAGCCAAGTATCTGACCACAATAGACCTAACAAAGGGCTACTGCAAGGTACCTCTGACCCCAGCAGCCAGGGAGAGATCAACTTTCATCACTCCATTTGGCTTGTACGAATTCTAGATAATGCCATTTGGAATAAAGAATGCACCTGCAACCTTTCAACGGCTTGTGGATCGCATTCTGTTTGGGGCAGGTGAGTTTGCATTGGTGTATATGGATGAAATAGCCATATACAGCCAGACCTGGGAGGAGCACATCAAAAATGCATGGGATGTGTTCCACAGACTGAAGAATGCAGGTCTGACAGTCAAGGCGGAAAAGTGCCAGATAGGTATGGCAGAAGTTTCCTACCTCAGGCACCGGGTGGGTAGCGGATGCATCTGCCCAGAGCCTGCCAAGGCTGATGCTATCCTGGCCTGGCCACTCCTACCACCATGAAACAGGTAAGGGCATTTCTAGGGACAGCAGGGTACTGCTAGAGGTTTGTTCCTTGCTATAGTGATCTGGCTAGGTCTGTGGGCTGTGGGGCTGGAGCATTAGGCGCACACAGGCAGGTCACAGCAGATTTCAGTGGAAGCTCCAAAGGAGGTTTTGAAGGTGGAGGAGGGGAGCATGAACTTGTAAGGGAAGGGATTTCACAGCTTGGGTGCATGGGAGGTAACTGCCCTATCCCCTGTGAGGTGTGGGTCTTTAGGGACCAGGTGGGTCTGGGATGCACAGGAACTAAGGTATTGAGCAGGGGAGGCATGACATTTCAGGGGAGGCTGGCCCGAGGCAGGAAGCGACTGTTCGAATATGTTGTCAATAAAGTTACCCGTGGTGTAGATCTGGTGTTTTTCCGGGGAGTTATTCCAGTCGAGAGTAGAGCATGCATCGTGTGTGAGACGGGGCCATGAGTGCAAAGCAGCATATGTTGTTTGTCACGTGGTGTCCCCACTTAGCTAGGCTTGAGGAAGGGTGCTGAGGCAAAGGCAAGAGACCATAGGAGGAAGGGGTGGGCAGTAGTATCCCCTGGCTAGAGGCCAGCCGGGTAATGGGTAAGTCAGTCTTTAGCCCTATATGCTTGGAGGCCAAGTTTGCCATTGGTAGCATTGCATATGCTTCTGATGTGCCTGGAGAGGTCCAGTTGAGGTCGAGGAGTGACTCCAAAGGTACTTAGCAGATCCAATTGTCGGCAGGAGAGAATTGGGAACCATGAATTTGAGGGGCATTATGCAGGAGGAGATTTTAGTCGATGTGCCAAGAGCATGGCCTGTGTTTCTTTAGGTTGATCATGAAGTTCGTGCCTGTCAAGCCATGCTCTGATATGAGACAAAGTCCGAGTTGAGTTGGGCATTGATGCTGGTAACATCAGGGGCGCTGGCTAACAAGACCAGGTCGTCCGCATACATGGTAAGGTGCCCTTCTGTGGCAATGGAGGGTAAATCATTGACAAACAGGGAGAACAGGATAGGTCCGAGGACAGATCCTTGTGGTACCCCACTGTACACGGGTAGGAGGGGCGAGAGGGTATGGTTGAAGCAGGTGAGTTGCTTTCTGCCCCCAAGGTAGCTGATGAATCAGTCAAGGGAACGGAGGGAGAAGCCAAGCATCTGGAGTGTGGAGGGAGGTGGAGATGATCTACACGGTCAAAGGCTTTGGATAGATCCACAAATATAGCCCCTGTCAACTTGCCCTGGTCAGTTGCAGTCCTATTCTGGTTGCTGACTTCAGCAAAGCGCCATCAGTGCTGTGGCTTTTATGAAAACACGTACTGACGACATAAGGGAAAGGGCATTGTATTCTGGAGGTAGTAGGCAAGTTGCAACGCTATAGCTTTTTCCAGAAGTTTGCAGGCAGCTGACAGTATGATAGGATGATAATTGTTGATGTCCTTACGGTCACCATTTTTCAGGATGGGGACAACCCTGGCAACTTTCCATATGTCGGGGATGACCCCTGAAATAAGTGAGGCATTGAATATGTGGGCTAGTGGAGCTGCTGATTGGTCAAACACCATCAGGTAACTGTGGATTAAATTTCCTTTTTAATCCACAGTTAGATGACCTAGACTACTTCCAGCAAACCACATATTGTGATTATCCCAATAAAAGCATATCCCTACCCACACAGTTTCATGAAGTATATGAGTAGAGTCTTGTTTATTTATATTGTAATGACCAAAATACTTTAATACTTTTTATTTTTAGCGTTCAAAAGACAGGAAAGCAAAGTAACACAGCCCCTTTCCTAAAGTAATCAATGAGTGTAGGAACATGTTAGAACATCTGTTTTACCTGCATTTTAACATGTATGAGAATACATTACTTCCATGAGTTGCAAGCACTGCATCATGGGTATGTGAGCTACTGTTTAGAAGTTTATTTCTCAGGGAATGACAGAGCTATTGCATAATCCATATTATTTACATACCCATGATGCAGTGCTTGCAAGTCATGAAAGTAAAGTATTCTTATACATGGTAAAAAGCAAGTAAAACAGATATTCTAACATGTTTTATTGATTAGTTTAGGAAAGGAGCTGTGTTACTTTGCTCTCCTGTGTTTTGAACACTAAAAGGAAGTATTAAAGTATTTATGTCACTACAATATAAATAAACAACACTCTACTCATATAATCCAGGAAGCAACTGAATATGTTCAAAAAAGTGTTACACAATTATTCTGCTATTGATTAAAAATAAAACACATTTCTCACAGAATTGTGCAGTGCACAGCAAGCTTGCCAGTGTACAGCTGTATTTTCCACATGTTGTGTTTCATTTAGTTTACATGTGAGCAGTAGCACTAATGTGTCTTCACTGCTTTTGTACTTTACAGAAATGTCTAAGTTAACCATAAAATGTTTTTTCTCAGTCTACATGTGGAAGTTTTTTTTTTCAGATGGAAGGATACACAATAACAATTGTCTTTTCCAGCCTTAAAATCACCCTTTCTGAGCATTATTTGTGTCTTTCATGCAACCCATGTTATAAGCACAATAACCCACTCCAGAGTGTGGGGTTATAGGCATTGAATCCAAGCCTGGGGTGCTGTGAGGACACTCGGCCTGCGGCCTCATGCCTCACAACATACCCCAGGACATAGATTAAAGGCCTATAACCCCACACCCTGCCATGGGTTATTGCTAACATATAGATAGATAGATAGATAGATAGATAGATAGATAGATACCTGCTTTGGTACTGAGTACATATTTGCATAACTAATTTGCATATTTCAAAAGTAGTTTAGCAACCAAAATCATGGTCATTTCTCTTTTTAAAATAGTTTTGGATTGACAGCATTAGCTTACAGACCAGATGGAAAGGTAAAGAGTAAAAAACAAGTACATATACAGTATGAACTCACCCCGACATAAAAGGGAACCAAACTGGGGTGGTATCTGAGCCTTTACAAATTGTGAGATCAAGAGGTAAGTCAACTCCAAAAGACAACTCCAACTTCATCTCAGCTCAATTAGTCATTGTGACTGCTTTGCCTAATTTGGGGCCCCGCGCTCACAGCCCTCTGCTTTAGACATGTCATCTACCCCCCCACCATGCCCTCCCTCTCCTGCCTTCCCTGCACACCCACTCCCCTTCCTCACCCCCCTCCCTGGCACTTACTGACAATTATCCCTGCCCTTGAGTACTCTTACCATCACCCCTTACCCTACGACAATGGCCTTCCTGCCTGCGTACCCCTATCCTCTCACCAGCAGCACTTATTTCTAAGTTTATCTCTAAGTTTGCCCTTGGATGTTGTGTCTTTCTACCTAACATTGGCATATTTGAGGTACTGTAATTAACTACGTCTCAGCCTCTTGTTTTTTTTTTACTATGTAATTATGCATAATCCTGTCGACCTTTGTATGTATGTTTACCTTCCATTTCCTCGACATGAAACCTTTGTAAACGAGCAGTTCCTCCTCAAAGGTATTTGTAATCCTAGATTTCAATAAATAAATAAATGTGTAAGCAAAAATGTGAAATCTTTAAGGCTGTGGTAATGGTGCATCATCAAATAATAATTCTACTATAGATATATATCTAAATGGTTACTAATAAGAGGAATTCCAAATGTACATTAAAAGATGATATTTTACATCAAGGTTAATCTATTGTCTTTTTGTCTGGGTGTTTTAAGATTTTTTATAGTCCATATATTTAAAAAATATTTTAGATATATGTCAACTACATAAAAAGTATATCTATTAAATATTCAATATATACTATACAAGCAGATATAAAAAATGTACCTCATGCAACTATAATGAATATATCATGGAAATATATTTATGATGTATATTAAATATATTTGTCACATATATTCTGAAAATAAATCAGATATTTCAAAATCAGTTAATTTCAGATATTTTGCATATACTTCAGACATATGATTAAACATGTATTGGAAATATACTTTAATAAATATATCTAACATACAGTATATTTCTTTTCCATATGGGATATGTAATCCCTTGGAATCCTGTGGGTTCCTAAATTCAGTGGAGTTGCCCAATGGCACCTCAGGGGTTAAGGTTGAGAGCACCTACTGCCATGTGCTTTGGCACACATGCAGGGGGAGGAGGGAGGGTCCTGGTGTGCTGTAAATCTACTGTTTAGAGGATCATCAGTCAGACTGTAGCAGGAGTTTGGAGGACAGTGACTGTGCCAGAGTTGTGAGGGCAGTCCTTTTGTCTCTTTCTGTCATGCTGCCTATAATCCTATCAGTGCTACGGTGAAGTAGCAGAGGGCACTGGCATTCATCCAGCTATCAAGTGTCTGACCTAAGAAGAAAAAGTAAAGCTGTGGCTGCAATCTACTTGGATCTTGTTCTGCTGGAGTCTGCCAGGATTGCTGCACAACCATTGACTGACTGTTAGGTTGAGACTATTATTTGTTGTTTACTTCCGTCATCATCTATCACCAGAAATGTAGATTAACACATGTACTTCTGCTAACTAAATGCTAAAGTTCCTGCTAAGTTTGCCACTGCAAGATGAGACTGCCAGAACTGGTGAACATCTTTTGCCTTAACTGCTTGGAACAGTCATCTACTAGAATGGGAATAAAGTTCTATTTTTGACATTGCTGCATTTCAACACTGTCTTTGGATTATCTTCACCCAGAACTGTAATGTACAGTTTTAATTTTTTCTCCAGCTAAAACTGCTGTTGAGATATGCTGATGTTATGAGGTATGGATCACCCCTGTGGTGATCCTTGGCAGCTACCACTGATGGTGTCAGGAGGGTTGCCATGCAGCCTGGTAGAGTCAAATGCTTGCCACCTGTAGGAGTAGCACCCACATGGTCCATTCCTCATGCGTAGGAATATAGGATATAGCTGGTAAATGTTGGTGCCCACTGCCCAGGTGAGTCTGAAGGAACAGTTACCTACCAGTAATAGTAGATCCTCAAGAGAATCTCCTCCATTGGGCTACACCTTTGGAACTGTAATCTGTTGGTGTCAGGACTACTCAGAAATTGTTGCCTAGCTGGGGGCTGCACACAATGACATACAACAAATGTGTCTATAAAATGTGGACAGTCCCCTCGGTCCTCAGTTCCCCACCAGAGATAAGCTCGGAGGCCCTCTTACCATGAGGAACCAAGAGAACACACCAGGACCAGGAATACAAGGAGAGGCTTGGGACTTGTGACAGAAGACATGGAAGCACCAAGAATAACACTTTCCACAAAGACAGAGAGATATCATGCCAGCTGATACCTCATACAGGAGGAAGGAGGTGTGTGTGTGTGTGTGTGTGTGTGTGTGTGTGTGTGTTGCGGCCCAGTGGAGAAGATTCTCTCTAAGATCTACTGTTTCTGGTAAGTAACTGTTCTATCTTCATCAAGGATATCTCCTCCATTGGGCCACACCTTTGGAATGATTTCCAAGCAGTATAAAGTACCCAGAGAGTGTAGCAAAATCAGATATGAATCAGGACAGCAGACCTTGCAGGGCAGCAAAATCAAAGCCAGCACATCTGCATGCGATTATGTCCAGACTGCAGTGCTTAGTAAATCTATAGACAGTGTTCCATGTGGCAGCAGCACAAATGTCAACAACAGACACTCCCTGAAAACAGGCACCAGAGGTGGCCATACCATGAGTAGAGTGGCAATGAACATCACCAGGAAGTTCCTTACCATACTTCCAATAACAAAACTTAATACAGTTGGCCAGTGATTTGGACAGTCACTGCTTAGTCATTGACACTCGCTCTCTCCCAAGGGCAAATGATACAAAAAGCTGAAAGGATTGTCTGCAGTCTATCGTGTGCTCCAGATAGAAATGCAGTGTTTCTATGTACCTAAAGGGTATGGAGCAATTTCTCACCCGTGTTAGCCCACTCAGGATAATGCACTGGTAGGTTAATGGTCTGATTCAGGGTGAGGTCAGAGACCACCTTAGGTACAAAATGAGGATTAGTACACAATGCAACCCTGTCCTTCTGGAAGATCAGGTAGGGGTGCACACTCATCAGAGCCTGACGTTCAGAAATCCTTTGGGCCAAGGTAGTAGCAGCCAGAAAAAGAGCCTTCCAGAAATGAAAGCAGAGTTGACAAGTTGCAGCAGTCCCAAAAGGAGCCAAAGTCAAATTCTCAGGTATAAAATTAAGTTCCCAGGGTGGAACCAGTTTACAAATCGGAGGACACGTGCAAAATACCGTTAAGGTAAAGGACACTTCAAGTTGTGCCACCGCGTGTCCATCAATAGGGGTATGGAAAGCCAAAACAGTCACCAGATCCACCTTAATAAAGGAGTACTGCAGACAGGAGTCTGATAAAGACAGGAGGTAAGCAAGTACAGTATTCACAGGACACATAAAGGGGTCCTCAGAATGGAAAGCACATCAAATGGAGGAATGCTTCCATTTCAGGGAATAGGTGTGTCTAGTGGAAGGCTTCCTAGTGGCTAAAAGACATCAACTACCTGGGTAGAAACCCCCAAACGTGCAATGGCTATGTTTTCAGGAGCCAAGTATGCAGGTGGAGAGACCTGAGGTCTAGGTGAACCAGGGACCCCCTGTCCTGGGACAGTGGACCCTGACACAGGGATAACTGAACTGTAGGCTTCATTGCCAGATGATGCAGGAGTGGAAACCATATCTGGCAAGGCCAGAGGGGGGCAACCAGTTTCAATGTGGCCCTTTCTGCCTGCAGCTTGAGAAGGGCCCTCTAAATGTGAGGGAACAGAAGGAATGTAAGGAACCTCCCTCCAGGAGATGGACAACAAATCACCAAAAACCTGAAGCCCTGGAGCAAACTAGCAGAAATGTGGCACATTGGTGTTGTGTGGGATGCAAAAAGGTCCAGCTCTGGATGACCCCATCTTGTGAAGAGGTTGGCAATTCAAATTCATGTAGCCTGAGACTGGGATCAACTTAACCAATCTGTTAAGATGTTGGACTCCTGGGAGAAAAATGGCTTACAAATGCAGGCAGTGAGAGAGTGCCCACTGACATACTCTCATTGCTTCCTGCACAGAGAGTACAAGTGAATGACCCTTGGTTTCATACTGATGTTATCTGTTCGTATCAACAGGGGACCTAGAGATTGATGTCCTTCAAAGGCCTGGAGCCCAAAAAGAACAACCCTTATCTCCCAAACATTGATTTGGAGATCTGAATCTGTCTGTTCAAATCCCCTGGGTCAAGAACAGTCCCATGTGGGCACCTCATCCCATCCTGGAGGCAACCATCATGAGGATTTGCTGCAGTGTTGGGGAATGAATGGGACACCCAGCAGCAAGTGCAGAGAAGCCATCCATCACAGTAGAGACCTCCTGAGGGGCGACTTGATAATAATCACTTGTTCCATAAGTTTTGTTTCAAGACAGTAAAGCAGTTTGCCCATGTTGGCTTGCCATTACTCAGTAGAAAAATTAATGTATGTTGCTGCTTCTGCAACACATGTCCAGATGTTTTTTTGAAGGTATCCATGCTATTGCAATCTACCTCTTCCCCAGGCAGTTCATACCACAGAGTAGCAACCCTTTGTGTTATCCACTGACCCCCCTCCATGTTTTGTATAATCCATCCTTTAACTGTAAACTATGTTTTCTAGTGTCATACTGTGTTGTTTTCTTATTTAGCCCTAAGCAGTTCCATAAATCTGGTTCTTGAAAAGCTCTATACTGAAACATTTCTTTGTTGTTGCCTCATGGTGTCCATCAACTTTTATAACTTCTGTTTCCATTACCCTAAAATATTTCTCTATAGCAGTATTTTTTATATCCTGAACTAGCAGTGTATAGTTAGCTTTCTTATTTTTATGTCCTAATTGCATAATTACACACTTGTTAACATTAAGATCTAATTAATGAGTTTTTGCCCAAGTCTCCAGTTTACTTATCTCAGATATAAAATTGTTTATTGCTTCCAATTGGCTTAATAAAGGGGAGGGAAGGTGGTCAGAGGGTGACTGTGAAAAGGCAGAGATACTAAACAAATATTTTTGCTCAGTATTTACAAATGAAGAGGGGGAGGTACCTAAAACAAACAATAGAAACACTCTGGATACAGAAGTTGATACCAGCCCATTTACAGAAGAAAGGGTTCTGAAAGAACTCTTAAAACTGAAGGTGGACAAAGCAATGGGCCTGATGGGATTCATCCCAGAATTCTAAAAGAACTAAGGGTAGAACTAGTGACACCACTGACTACCCTCTTTAACAAATCATGGGAGGATGGGGTGGT
Organism: Neoceratodus forsteri; assembly: GCA_016271365.2. Lineage (NCBI taxonomy): Eukaryota > Metazoa > Chordata > Ceratodontiformes > Ceratodontidae > Neoceratodus > Neoceratodus forsteri. The sequence continues at coordinate 588,967,786 of CM028132.1, read as the reverse complement.
ACCTGAGGACTGAGAGGCAGATGTGATTCCCTTCACAAAAGTGGGAGCAAGGCAGAAGCAGAAAACTACAGACCTGTTAGTTTAACCTCAGTGGTAGGGAAAATGATGGAATCACTTCTGAAGGAAAGAATTGTTGAGTATCTAGAGGCCAGAGGGCTCAGGACCCAAGGCAGCATGGATTCACAGTGGGAAGGTCATGCCAGACAAATCTGATAGATTTCTTTGACTGGGTGACCAAAGTAGTAGATCAGGGAAGGGCTGTGGACATGGCCTACCTAGACTTTAGCAAGGCATTTGACACAGTCCCACACAAAAGATTAATATACAAGTTAGCCAGCCTGGGAGTGGGTCCCAAGATGATAGCCTGGGTAAAGAATTGGCTGGAGAATAGGACACAGAGAGTAATAGTAAATGGAGTCCACTCTGAAGAAAGGGGGGTTACTAGTGGGGTGCCGCAGGGTTCAGTATTAGGACCGGTCCTCTTCAATGTCTTTATAAGCGACATTGCAGAGGGACTGGAAGGAAAAGTATGTCTCTTTGCAGATGACACAAAGATCTGCAACAGAGTTGATGCACAAGGTGGGGTGGAAAGGATGAGAACGGACTTGGCAAGGTTAGAGGAATGGTCAAATGTATGGCAGCTTAGATTCAATGCTAAGAAGTGCAAGGTAATGCACCTGGAAAAAAAAAACCCAGGGGAAGAGTACACAATGGGGGGTGAGATACTAACAACAACAAAAATGGAAAGAACTCTTAAAACTGAAGGTGGACAAAGCAATGGGGCCTGATGGGATTCATCCCAGAATTCTAAAAGAACTAAGGGTAGAACTAATGACACCACTGACTACCCTCTTTAACAAATCATGGGAGGATGGGGTGGTACCCGAGGACTGGAGGAGGGCAGATGTGATTCCCCTTCACAAAAGTGGGAGCAGGGCAGAAGCAGGAAACTACAGACCTGTTAGTTTAACCTCAGTGATAGGGAAAATGATGGAATCACTTCTGAAGGAAAGAATTGTGAGTACCTAGAGGCCAGAGGGGCAGGACCCAAGGCAGCATGGATTCACAGCAGAAAGGTCATGCCAGACTAATCTAATAGATTTCTTTGACTGGGTGACCAAAGTAGTAGATCAGGGAGGGGCTGTGGACATGGCCTACCTAGACTTTAGCAAGGCATTTGACTAGTACCACACAAAAGATTAATATACAAGTTAGCCAGCCTGGGGGGTCCCAAGATGATAGCCTGGGTAAGGAATTGGCTGGAGATAGGACACAGAGCAATAGTAAATGGAGTCCACTCTGAAGAAAGGGGGTTACTAGTGGGGTGCCGAGGGTTCAGATGGGACCAGTCCTCTTCAATATCTTTGTAAGTGACATTGCAGAGGGACTGGAAGGAAAAGTATGTCTCTTTGCAGATGACACAAAGATCTGCAACAGAGTTGATGCACAAGGTGGGGTGGAAAGGATGAAAAGGGACTTGGCAAGGTTAGAGGAATGGTCAAATGTATGGCAGCTTAGATTTAATGCTAAGAAGTGCAAGGTAATGCACCTGGGAAACAAAAACCCAGGGGAAGAGTACACAATGGGGGGTGAGATACTAACAGCAATAAAAATGGAAAGAGACCTGGGGTTAGTCATATCAGATGACCTAAAGGTGAGCAAGCAATGTGAGAGGGCAGTAAGGAGGGCTGGGGTGATACTGGAATGCATAAGGAGAGGCATCACCAGTAGAAAACAGGAAGTTGTTATCCCTCTGTACAGACAGCTGGTGAGACCCCATCTGGAGTACTGCGTGCAGTTCTGGAGACCCAGTCTCCACAACGACATAGACAAGATGGAAGCTGTCCAGAGGAGGGCAACTAAAACAGAAGACATATGAAGAGAGACTAAATGAGCTTAATATGTATAGCCTCGAGGAAAGGAGGGAGAGGGGGGACATGATAGAAACTTTCAAGTACCTCAAGGGAATCAACAAAGTCCAAGGGGTTAGCATCTTTCAAAAAAACAGGTGTGCAAGAACAAGGGAGCACAATTTGAAGATGGGGGGGCAGCTCAGAGGTAATGTAAGGAAGTATTTTTTCACAGAGAGGGCTGTGGATGCATGGAACGGCTTTCTGGAGGAGGTTGTGGAGTCAAAAACAGTGGTTGAATTCAAGCATGCATGGGACAGCCATAAGGCAATTCTAGGGGGCGGGAGTAGAAAGAAGTAGGCTGCTGGTTAACTAGGATCTGCAGCTTATCCATTAGGTAGGGAAATGGGCAGACTGGGTGGGCCAAGTGGTCCTTATCTGCCATCAAATTCTATGTTTCTATGTTTCTCCTCTGTGTCCACTGCGGATATTACTTTGGTGTCATCAGCAAAGTTTGTTAGCCACACTCTTGCCTCACACTTCAAGATGTTACATAAATGTTGAATAACGTGGGACCCAGAACTGAGCCCTTTGGAACTCCATTTGCCATATTTCCCAGGCAGGTATGTATCCCCTTATGATGATTTTTTGCTTTCTGTCTCCTAACCAAGATATAACCCAGCTTACTATTCTACTGTTTATTCCCAAGTCTTTTTGCTTGGAAGTTGATTTCAAATGTGACCTGCTGTCAAAGGCCTTACTATAATACAGAAACAACACATCCACTGGAAGCCCCATGTCTGGTGCCCTGCTTAGCCTGTCAAAGCTTTACCAGACATGATTTATTGGTTTTGAAGCCATCTTGAGACTGATCCCGCAAGTTATTTTGTGTGATGTGCTTTTTAATCTCCTCTTTGATAACTGATGCCAGGACTTTCCCCATAACAGAAGTCAAGCTAACCGGCCTGTAATTTGTGTGATTTGCTCTTGCTCCTTTTTTGTATAATGGAACCATACTAGCCTCTCTCCACCTTCCAAACACTTCCTCAGTGTCCATTGAATATTGGGAAATATTACTTATGGGTCCTGCCAGTTCTTCCAACTCCCTGATAACTCTTGGATGCTTAACATCAGGACCTAAGGCCTTGCCTGGATGTAAAGCTCTTAATCTATTTTTAACATCAGAAAGTTGAGAACCTAACTAACCACTTGTGTCAATGATAGGACAGTCACAATAAGTCCTATTTCAAATCCTTTATTTTAGCCGTATTAAAAGCAAGATGAGATGTTACCTTGCACAGGTAACACAGGTAGCAAAGCGGCCTTACATTTCACCCCACCCACCTCTGCGCTTCTGTAGTCCCAAGGTGGGGCATGGTGAAATGTAAAGCTTCCTTACTACAAGTGTTACCTGTGCAATGTAACATCCTGTGCTTGCTTTTAATATGGATAAAAAAAGAACCTATTGTGACTGTCCTATCATTGTTGACATGAGTGGTGAGTGAGGTTCTCAACTTTCTGAGTACTGACTTTCAAACTGACACCACCACCCTTGTGCTCACCTCTACAGAGACTGTTTTTAACATCCTCCTTCTTTGTTTGTATTTTTGGACTATGGATGTAACCGCAGATTCCTTTTTCAATTTCCTCTTGCCCTCTATACACACTACAGAAGCATGTATTAAAAATGTCCACCATTTCCTTCTCAGATTATACCATTTTTCCCTCCTCAGTTAGCTGTTCTACTTGTTTATTTTCATCTCTTTTATTGGTTATATGATTATAGAAAGTTCTATAATTACATTTAACTTTTATTTCCAATTTCTCCTCTTTTTCCCTTTTTGCTTTTCTTATTTATTGTTTGCATTCTTTTACCAATGTGCTATAAGCATCCCAGGACTGATTTGTGTTGTATTTTTTTAACACCTTATGAGCTTTTTTCTTTTTCCTAAGCTTTCTTTTAATGTTCCTATTAAACCAGCAAGATATTTTACAGTTTTTAGTGTGCTTATTCTTTTCTGGCACAAACATATTTTCTAGGAGTTTTAACTTATTTTCCATGATATCCCACCTGTCATCTAGTGTTTTTCCATTAAATGTTTCACTCCATTGCCACTTGCTTATTTCTGATTTCATTGCATCAAAATCCACATAATTGAAACATTTACTTTTGGTGTTCCCTGATATCTTTGTTTTGCATTTTTTAACCTTAAATGTGACCATGTTATGGTCACTACTTCCAAGTGGCTGTTTTCCCTTACGATTGATTGCTTAGTCACCCAGATAACCAATAACTAAGTCAACAATGTTATCCCCTCTTGTACTTTCAGTTACTGCACATTGTTACAAGTTTAATGCAAGTATGCTGTTTATAAATTCCTTCTCTAGGTTGGTTTTCCCATCTATTTCAGTCCAATTTATAGTAGGCATGTTGAAGTCACCCAAAATTATCATGGTGTTCTCTATTTTTAGATTATTTATTGAGGCTATTAATTCTGAGTTGTGTTCTGCTGATAGAGAAGGTGGTCTATACATCGTTCCTATTATTAGCTTTTTATCTTCCCTAGTTGTGATCTTTACCCAAATCTGTTCAATTTCTGTGCAGGTGTCCTTATTTATTTCCTCTGCTTTTATATTCTCTCCAACATATAGGGCTACTACTCCTCCTTTTTGTACCCCTTCTATCCTTATTACATAAGTTAAAGCCTCTTATTTCTTCCTCCATGCATCATTCTTCTGCCACCAAGTCTCTGTAATCCCACATATATGAAAGTCTTCATATGCCATGATATGCTCCAGTTCATCTTTTTTGTTTCCTGTACTCTTGGCATTTAATACTAATGCCTTACAGTTGTCTCTACAGGCCGCCACCAAGGAGATGTTATGAATGTAGGGAGGTAAGGAGTTCTGCAGCAGAGGCATAGCCACCACAATGACCACATCACCAGATGTTTTAAAGCGGGCTATGGGGACTTCCAGCAAATTCCCCCTGGTGGAGCAGAAAGGGCAACATGGAGTATATGAATGCAGGAAGTCTCTACTGTAGCCAGGACCCAGATCACGCAAAGCCTTGAACACCATCAAGAAAATCTTGAAGGCAGTATGCCATCAAATCAGAAGTCAATGCAGACTCTGCAGCACAGGCATGATGTGTTGAAAAGTGCTTGCACCAGATATCAGCCTGGCTCTGGCATTCTGAACAAGCTGGAGACAGCACACCAAACCTCCAGAAAGCATCAGAAACAGAGCATCACTGAAGTCTAGTTGAAATGTCATGAAGACATGCACCACAGTCACGGAATACGTGGAGGACTAAGGACCCCGCCCTAAGATGTACATGCATTCGAAATGCTAGTTTTTTAGCATATTACAGCACATAATTCCCACACTGTTTTAAGAGTACCGCTCCAAAACATGTCAATATGGGGTGTGGGGGTGGAGCCCCACAATATAGCAAAAACCTAAATATCTCTGGTGTCACCCGAAATGGTGGCTTAGACTTACTACTCTCCCCATCAGGTCACCACATTTGGAATATCCAGTGCCATCTGACAGCAGGCCACGTCTTAGATTTTAACCTACAACTTGTGGCAGCATCTGGAAAATGGGTAAATCCAGAAGAAAGGATATGGGTACACCAGGTCGAGCATCTATGCGGCAAACCACCTCAAGGCCTGCAAGCCTGGCCATGTCTTGCTCCTCTGTGCTGATGGCTTTGGCTGACTAGGAAGATTCAGGCTCCTACTCTAATTCCAGCTCTGCCTCAACATTTACTAAAGTGGACGGGAACCATATGCTAAAAATCTTGCACAGAATAGACGCAAAAATCTTGGGCTTGCAAACAGATTTTAACAACTGGAGGCTCGGACAACAGCAGTGGAGACACATATGGACTCAGTGCAGAATGAGCATATGGCCTATGGGCACTCCCTAGCTTACCTCCACCTGAAGGAGAAAGAGCTTACCCTCCAAGCAGAGGATGCAAAGGCACGAGCACGCAAACAAAATATCTGCATTTCTGGGATTGCGGAGGGATCGAAGCAAGCTGATATGGCTGCATTTATTGACTCCTGGTTACATCAAGAGCTAGATATTCCAGAAGAATTTGCTCTAGAAATTGAGAGGGCACATCGGGCTTTAACTCCTAAACCTAAACCTGCCACCCCCCACGAGCTATTCTGGTCAGATTTCTGAAATATACCACTAAGGAGAAAATCCTCAAACTTGCATGGGAAAAGAAAAACCTCAACATCAATGGTTGGTGAGTATACATTGACCAGGACTTCCCTCCACATATGATGGTAAAAAGGAAAAAGGTGCTTACAGTGGTAAAGGCGCTTAGGGAGAAAGACTATAAGGCATTACTGCACTACCCAGCGTGGCTGTGGTTGCAAGACACTGGAGGGTCCAGGTGTTCAAATCCCTCCTACAGGCAGCACCTAAACTAAATGCCCTGAACATCCCAGTTCCAGACATCAGTGAGGAGCTGGCTGACCAGGAAATTGAAGAGAGACTGTGGCAACTAGCCCCAAGGGTGAGAAGATAAGGCAGACAAAGGATGGATACCCTGCCCCCCTTCCATGCTGACATCACGAAATGGCTACTCCCGAAACATTTGAATAAATGAAATACCTGGATGGAGTTGTTAATTGAATCTTGATTTTGCTCTCCACTGACAATTACTGCACCTTCTGGACAAGGGGGAGCTCAGACACTTTGCAGAATTATAAGCACTGCCATGTTGAGTTTGATGCACACAGTTCTAAAGTGCGGGCTGAAGCAGGAACTTTATGCAAAGGAGCAGTTTCTAGGGGACTAATTTGGACATGCACTTCTAAGTTTGTTCTCCCCAATTTTTACTCCCCATGTGCAAGAGAGACATTCACATGGCCAACTGCAGTGAAACAGCAAATTTTGGGCCAGGACAGCAATCTGGATTACTCATCCACAAGTACTTTTATTTTTCCCTGACATTGTTAGAGACTTCCGAAGTGACAAGCCCAGTAGTTGCTCATTGAGGGCAGCGGTTCTGTATTATCTGAAGTCACCCATTCCCATTTTGGGGACTCTGTGAGACGAAACATGGCCCTGATTTTTTCTTTTCTTTGTTTGTAAGGAAATGTATTTACACCAGTCAGCCAGCACTATATATATATCGATTTAGTGTCTCATTTGAATGTTTAAGGACACCCTTGTTTGACTTAACATTTAAGTATATTAATCTGAATGGAGGCCAGTCTCAACATTTGTATATCACTAGTTAAGATTTAGAGGGATGGTACAGCTCATGCAGTGTTGGTGTTTATTATTATGGGTATTAGACCTGGTGGGGGACTGTGATTTTGCTGCCCAATCTCTGACCAACACCTACAGGAAGAAGGTTAGCAGCTTCAGCGTAGGTCGGAGCTTCTCTCTCGGCACCTTGGTGCTTTACTCCTCTTTCTCTCGCAATCTGCGGGAGATAACCGTTTGGACTCTCACCTGTCCTTGGGCCTGGGGGGAGGCCTCACGGAGTTCTGTGACACAGTTGTTTTACTTCTAGGGACACACATATGTGCCTTAGACAATGTTTTACTGGTTCAACTGTTATCTCTGTAGTTCTAAGCAGAGTAAGTTTTAGGTTCCTAATATATTCCACTTACCTTTCCAGCTCTATCTATTTTTCATGGACCTGGGAGGAGATCATTGGGAGGAGGGGATACCAGGGGCTGGAAGTGTATGATTAATAGATATAATAACTACAATGGGTACTCTTAACATCTGCACATTGAATGTAAAAGGTATTAACAATGTTGTTAAGTGAACCAAGATTTTACAGGAGCTACAGAAAGTGGGCTGTGATGTTGGATGCTTACACGAAACCAAATTGTCACACAAAGAGCATGAGAAGCTGCATCATATGTGGGTTGGGGCAGTCTATGCAGACTCCCACCCTGCCCTGACCAGAGCTGGAACAGCTATATTGATTAAAAGGGGTTTACCATTCCAGATGACGGGTGTGCAGACGGAGGGCATGGGCAGATGGGTCATCCTCTACGGGGAACTAAGGGGCAGACCTATCAATATTGTTTCAGTCTACGCACCCACCCCCTCTTTGGGCACCTTCTTTACTGCTCTATTTGACCATATAGCCTTATTACCTCCTCAGAACTGTGCTTGGTAGGTGATTGGAATGTGGTAGAAAATTCTAGGCTAGACAAAAACCCACCACAGCGGGAGAGGGCACACAGTACCTCCAGGCATCTCTGAACCCTGGTTGAAGAATGGTGGATTCTGGATATTTGGAGATGGCTACATCCTACCACCCAAAATTATACCTTCTATGCCCTAGCATTGCAGTCGTACTCTGGACTGGATAGAATATACACCTGGAAAACAGGGGTTCATTATTTTAATGCTGTAACCATTAGCCTGGTCACTTTTTCAGACCATTCCATGGTTCAGGCACAGATTTGCTGGGACCGTGGGGGTGGTCGGGGGGGGAGGAGGAGATACGACCCTGGGTTAGTGTACAAGGAAACCTTCTGACAGGTTATAAAAGACACCATAACTCATTATATACAGGAGAACAGAGAAATTGATTCAGACTAGAAGTACATCTGGGATGGGCTGAAGGCTGTATTTTGGGGAAAATTCATTAGCTATTCAGCTTTTCAGAACAAATAGCATAAAGCAAAAATAACTAAAAGCATAGAAGAGATATCCTCCCTTGAGACACAGCACAAGGCATCTCAGAGATGTGAAGGTCTTAGCTGCATTGAATAAGGCCAAGGATTCTCTGGATCAATTGCTTACCCATAGAGCACTAAACTCTTTGAGATTTGTTAACCAGAGATATTATGAGGGGGGAGAGAGCGGGCAAGCTGCTCGACCCTCAGACTTAAGAAGCAACAGACCAAGAGGTATATTACTAAAATTGATTCAGTATCAGATCCCTCTAATTCAGTTACCAATCCTAAAGATATAGCAAAGGAATTTGCTACATACTATGCCACTTTATATAAAGAGGAAAGGAGCTCAGGTCATGCCCAAAATGTAGCCTGATTTTTAGAATGAGTAGACCTCCCTATATTAACAGAAGACCAGATTAGGGCTTTTGAACATCCATTCACAGAGGCTGAACTGTTGGCAGTAATCAAATCTCTACCAACCGGGAAATCTCCCAGGCCAGACGGATTCTCTGTGGAGCTTTATAAACAATTTGCTCCGGAGATTACCCCCTACTGACCAAAGTTTGTAACTCAGCCCACGAATTCAGAGCTATCCCAGACACCTGGAGCAAGGCCCATATCTCCTTAATCCCTAAAGAAGAGAGGAACCTAGTGGACTGTGGAAGTACGGTCCAATATGCCTCCTCAATCAAGACGCTAAAGATTTTTACCAAGTTGATTAGTAACAGACTACAAACTATTATACCCCTGTTAGTCCACCCCAATCAAACCAGATTCATTCCTGGGTGTCACATACACGATAACATTTGTCTGCTCCTCAACACCATTTCAATTTCTGATTCCCTTCCCCCTGATTTTATTAATGCAGTCATTGCGCTAGATGCAGAAAAAGCCTTTGATAGGCTGGATTGACTTTATCTGAAAAGTAACCTCAATAAATTTGGATTTGGGAAAATTAATGGAATGGATGGCTAATACATATAACAAGCCAAAAGTTAGTGTAAATGTCAATGGTGGTGTTTCAGATACTTACAGAATTAAGAGAAGAACTAGACTGGGATGCCTGCTGTCCCCCCTCCTCTTTGCCCTGAGCATGGAGCCATTTGCAGCTCTGATTCGACAGTCTCTGGCCTATAGGGGGATCAGGGTGAGGGGAACGGCGATACGGATCTCCCTATATGCAGATGACACGCTCCTGTATATCTCTGATTTGGATCACTCTATTCCCCTGTTGGGAAATATGTTACAGGATTTCGGGGAAGTATCAGATTTTAAAGTTAATGATACCAAGACAGAGATGTTCCCTATACTGTTGGGGTCTTCCTCACTATCTCCCTAAATATGGTAACTACAAATGGGTAAAAGACAGTTTTCGGTACCTTGGTATTCATATACCCATGGATATTTCCAGACTTTATAAGGTAAATTATTGTAAACTTTTACAAAGGGTACAGGAGGATTATCACAGATGGAATCTACTCCCACTCTCTTTGTCAGGCAGACTGGAATGCATTCGCATGAATGTCTTGCTGAGATTTCTCTTTCTTTTCTCTGCTCTCCCTTTGAAGGCCCCTAACTCCTTTTGGAAAGAACTAAAATCCTCCACATCGCGTTTTGTTTAGAAACACCATCCACCGTGGATCAAGTGGTCTACTTTGTTGAGAACTAAGATGACAGGGGGTTTAGGTGTGCCAGATTTTCAGAAATAATACTGGGCGGCTCAATTGGGAGCAGTGACAACATTTTGTGAAAAAGGGGACCCCTATGTGGACTTTGATGGAAAGAACTTTGACTCCACTGCTACAGGTCTCAGACTTTCTATATATGGATGAAAAAGGGCTTTCTAAAATTTCCTTCAACAATCCCTGGTCAGTGGTAGTCAAACAAGTGTGGTTGGCTGTTTCCAGGAAGCTGAAAACACCCCTGAGGATAGGTCCTTCCACTCCCCTAAAGGCCTGCCTTGACTTTACCCCACTTCACTTGGATATGGGTTTTACCAGATGGTTTAGAAGGGTTTAATGAGAGTGGAACACCTTTTGAATAGTGGTATATTGAAATCCTTTCAACAGTTAAGTGAGGAGTATAATCTACCCCAGCAGAATTTTTCAGAATCTTACAAATTAGACACTATTTATCTGGGAAAGGGGTGGGCGTGCAGGGAGACACTTACATAGAACCTCTGCTGGATTCATTGCAATCCTTGGTTGCACAGGGAGTGGAGAGAGGGCTGATATCTAGATTAGTATGGGGAATGGAGAAACAGGGCTCTCCCTGTCCCTCAGATCTTGCTCTTAAATGGGAGAGGGAAGCCAGTATTAAGTTACAGGATGAGGATTGGTCAAGGAGTCTGGGCGGGGGTGCATGGCACCTCGGCCGCTCTATGGCTGAGGGGATTTCAATGGAAGGTAGTGACTAGGTTTTTCCTGACCCCTACAATCACACAGCATATAAAGACATCCAATACCTATGTTGGAGATGATGTGGGGAGACTGGATCTCATATACATATCTTTTGGACTTGTGATAAAATATGACCCTACTGGGATCATATGCGTTTTGTTTTTAATCAAATTTTTTATTTCCAATTCCCAGCACTACCAGAAACCTGGTTATTTGGCTTTATGCCAAAGGCAGCACTGACCAGATCTCAAACCCTGTTGTTCCACATGCTATTGGCAGCAGCTCTGAGAGCCATTACTAGATGTTGGCTATCCCCTATTGTGCCCACAGAGCAACTATGGTATTCCATATGATTCAAGCTTCTGCAATGGAGAACCTTATAGCAAAATTGAGAACAAGTCTAGACAGGTTTAAAGCTAGATGGCTACCCTTCTTACATTTTAAGGCTCTGAAGAAACATAAAGACATTATACAGATTTTAGCAGAGTTGGTTTGACTGTGCACTCAGACTTGTCGATTACCCCTTTTTAGGTCCTTCCCCCACCCCAGCTATCCCAGGCACTATTCCTTTTTCCTTTTCTTTTCTCTCCCTTTTTTCCATATTCTTCTTACATTTTTATTTCTGTCTTACTCTTGTCTATATTCGCTACATCCTCCCTTTTCTCTTTCTGATTCCTTCCTTTCTTGTTATACTGTGACTAATAGATACCTAACAAGATGGTACCATGTCTTTGCTGGATTATGCCTTGAGAACCAATGAGTATTTAAAGAGTGGAAGGTTTTGAACACTACATGAGGCTGAGAATTTGATAATGCTAATGAAATGGACAATATAGGAATATATGGTTCTATTGTCATGTATGGTATTTTACTTGACCTGCATGAAATGTACATGGAACTGAATGAAGTAATGTCACACTGTTTAATCTGAAAAATTAATAAATATGACTATTTCAAAAAAAAACAAACTAAATATCAGCTGTTTTTTGTTACATGGTGGGCTACACCCCACACCCTTCCACATTTTTTTTATTTAGAAGGTACAGTAGTGCAGCTCTTTATGATATGATCGCTAAGCAGCACAGTAACACAACTTATTGCAGCACTCGTGGAACTATTAAATGCTCCATAATACTGTGGGATAGGTGCATAGCTACACAGTTCATTTAGTGCAGGCCTTAGTCCTCCACTTATGCCAGTCATCAGGTCCTCATATTGAAGATTGGGCTTCAGCCCGGCTATACTGTATTTCTGAGACACAAAAATCCACAGCTGACAACAGCTACCACCAGAGCTTCAAGTGACAGTTTGTAATTCACTATGATCCCCAGATGTTTATCCTTATCCACAGCTATGAGGAGGTTGCCTCTCCATGAGGGTATGATGATGCTTTTCCTCTTCATTGCCATTTTTGGGCTACTGTGCTATCAACCATCAGAAACATGCTAGCAGCACCCTAGCCTCTCCACATTTTGGACACTGTGCATGGCTGAAGCTTCATCTGCGAGGATAGGAAGCAGTGTGGCCAGTGATGAGAGCACAGAACTGTACCCCAGGAGCCCCAGGTTCTGATCCCCACTACGGTCAATTACTTCCTGACCTTGCACAACTCACTTAACCTTCCTGTGATTCTGCCCATCCAGCTATAAAATTAGACAAAATCAAGATCCCACTTAATATTTGATGCAACTCAGCTATGTTGTTCTAAGTGAACTGTGAAGCATAATTCTTTTTTAATGGTGGGGGACTACCATCATTATTGTACTACATTAATAACTGAAAAAACTAATAAATGAATTGGAAAAAAAGTCAAATGAAGTAATTTTCCCAATGAACAGGATTCCAGAAACAAACTTCTGGCCTGATGAAATGTTTTTCTAGCTATCAAGTACTGCATTGTTGCTTTAAATAAGGAGAGGATTTAAGCTGATAGAACCCAAGAGATTAAGAGTGCATTATGGACTTCTTTTGTTACTTCTGCAATCACACTAGCCCTACGCTTTCCTAATAGGGAGGCTTCCCACTGATAAAATGTGTACTAACAAACCTGAATGCTCACCCATCATCACATCAGGAAACTTTTGTAATTAATGTCACTAAAAGGTGAAGCACCAGCAGTTGACATCTAATCTGTTACCTACGGTCTGCTAGCACCTTGTCTTTCAAACCCAACATCAATGATTTCACTGAACTGTTCAGCGACATCACCAAACACAGAATCACCACCTGTACAACTAATTGACATGCTAGCCACCCCATTTTTCCAATTCTGTTTATAGCTCCTCTGGACAGCGCTCTGAGGATGTACTCCATTTTGACCTCAGCCAGGTCCTTCTAGCACTGTTGTCCCACCATGTGACCCAGTTAGGAGACTGTGGCTAACCCCCCAAGATGGGGCCTCACCTTCCTGAGAAGAGGGGGATCCCAGGAAGCAGGAAGGACCAAGAGACTAATTAATTTCTGAACCCCTGTCAGCAGCAGCATGAGCTGTAGCACTACTACTGCTGCACTGGCAGACCCGTCTACTAGCCACCCCTTTGACATGCTAAATGACACTGTGTGATATGTACCATGTTTTATATCATGGTGTTTATTTCCCCATCTAACCAGTCCCATTTGTCTCTAGCCCATGCAGCCCCATCACCTAACTTCTCAGGGACTAACTGATTCCTTGAGTCCCCACAGATTTCCACCCATGGTGGGGCCAGAGGGGGCAGGGCCATCCTCCCCCTCCCACCCAGTGCACACATATTGAGTTCCGGAGCCCAACTTGTTGGTGATGTGGGGTCTGCGATGGGCCAAGGAGTCACCTAGGTGGTCGGGGTTTTCCCACCAGTATTAAATCTCCCCAGGACTGGCAGCACATAATGACTCACCACTGGTGCATGCCTTCACAGGTACAAAAGTATCAGCAGTGAGGTTAGTCCTTAACCTTGCTAGTCAGTCCCTTGCTGTGTTTAACATCTGGTCTCCATGAGGTGCAGCCCCTGAATAAGATGCCGGAACTTCTCTCCCCAAAAGAGAAGAGCTGTCCCCTTGACACTCAAACCCCCCACCAACCCCAAAACAATCAAAGTCCACTCCCGAACCCTCATTACCAGTGTGGCAGGTGGTAGCTCTACCATTGTACCACTGGGCTGACTGATAAGTACCATGTTTATATGAAACTGGGCAGTACACTGCCTCCCAAGATTACTTTAATTAGCTAGACTGGGCTCCAAAAGCAATGTTTAGAATTCCAAACACCCAGCTCCCTCTGTCACATTATTGTTACTATTGTTTCTAGCTGATCCCCAACTACATTCAGAAATCAGAGTATAACAAGTTTCAAAAGTTCCCATTGAAAGTAATGGAGTGGCTCAATGATCTTTTAAAATGATACATGATCAGGGTTAATGGAAATTGTAGAAAACATTACCCAAAATTGAGAAGAATTGTTTGCAAAATTTGCAGGAAAATGTGAAAGCTATACTATACATTACCATTGCTCCACAATACATGTTTTATTGTTTCATGCAGCATAATTCTTAAATAAAAATACTGCCATTTGTATATGTCTTAAACATGAAAGAATGTTTGTGCTCTTGAAATTAACAAAAAAATCATTAATATGTAGCAAATCTGACGTAGCATGTTTTTTAAAATCTAAAAACATTTGACTCATACAGTGCTATCTAGATTTTATTTAGTTAGCCAAGCCAATCAACATCAGTAACTCCAGAATCAATGTTAAGAAACTACTTATTGGATGTATTTACCTACCCCTGCGGGACACCTCCACCAAACTGCCTTCCCTTACAGTATGTCGGCATTGTCAGCTCCCCCATGACACAGTAATCTGTGGAGTTATCAACATTGGTTGGCTGTCCCCCCACCAAAAACAAGGCCCATACGCTAGTCTCTGACACAGAGTTCACCCAACTTATCTCCTTGCCCACAAGACATAACTCCAAAACAGGTACTGCAACGCTGTTGGATTGGTTACTATCTAATTGCCCACATAGGATCAAAACAGTGTTTTACCAGATTGTATTAGTGACCACTCTCCTACCTACTGTGTGTGGCATAATAATTTTGATGCCCCACCACCCATAATACATGAATCCAGGAAAATGTCTCAGTTTAATGTAGACCACTTCTCAGTGTCTGTTAGTAATGCTGGTTGGACACCCATTACTGCCTCCCCTCAATGGACCAGGCACTCAATTATTTTATCCTTACCTTTAAAAACATTATCAACAGACATGCTCTACTTACTAAATGTAGATCTAAGGGTATTAAGGCACCCTATGTAAAACATAAGGTTCTTGGCTAGTGGTCCCTGGTAATCCAATTAAGCCACCTGACACCAAATGTTGTTTTAAATCAGTTGCAATTTATTAATACCAAATGAGCCCTAACAATTTTACCTCTAACATGATCAAATCTAAACAGCTGATTGCTTTTTACCACCAGGGCTACAGGTACAGAAAAGTGGAGTGAACCGCTCCCTTTTCTGGGTGTTTTAGCATCTATAGCAGCCGTAGCTATTCCTCTAAAAACACACTGGCCATGACATTTAGGTCCTGTATTTATAGCCTAAAATGCATGGTGGAAATTTCCAAAGCCTACTACAGCACATTTTAGCCTAGACACTAGGTCATCTGATACATACTGAGGTTTGGGTTCAAAAAATAGAGTGGCCATGAGATACCTCAGTCATAAGATACATTTGACACTTTGCCGAGACATGTGATCATTCTTAGATGGAAAAACAAGTGATCAGGGGAATTTACATTTATTAAAAATAACTCACTTTAGGATACAGAAAATATATGAGGGGACTTCACATTCACTTTAAATAGCTTGCTGACTAGACAGTGGCCAAAACAAGGATATAATTGTTTCTTATCAACTCTCTGTTACACATGATTTTTAAACACAAGAAATTATAAAATGAGGAACTGTATCTAAGCTGCAGTGGGTTGAAGTAGCTGGAACTTATCTATGGCTATGACCTTGGGTTGAAGGAAGGTTTTGTACAAAATATCTCTGCTGAGCAAAGCAAAGCTAATTTTCTTTAAAACATTTATTTTTTTAAACACAATTTATGCTCTTCACTTATTTTCTACAGTTATTTAAACGGCCCAAACACCTTTTGAACCTGGGCATCTACACAGACATCAATTTGCAGTGGTATCATTATTTGCATGGTTTCAACAATTACTCTCCAAACACCTCTGCACTTACAAGGCACATCAATCTACATGTTGGTATCATGTAGTCATCTACGAACCACCTTCACCTTTTACTAGCCCTTTGCAACCTCTACACTAGCCCTTTTACACCTTTCTATCTCCTCAACCTTTTGGTTTGCCAATTGCATATTGTTAATAAAAGTTTGGTCACTGGTCACTAAAACCTTAGCCACTGGTCACTAAACTTTGGCCACTGGCCATGTTCAACACCTGGCTCTCTACTGAAATCAGGACCCTCATGAAAAGTCGTGATGCAGCCTGGAAACATAGAAACACAGAAACATAGATTTTGACGGCAGATAAGGACCGCTTGGCCCACCCAGTCTGCCCATTTCCCTACCTAATGGATAAGCTGCAGATCCTAGTTAACCAGCAGCCTACTTCTTCCTACCCCCACCCCCTAGAATTGCCTTATGACTGTCCCATGCATGCTTGAATTCCACCACTGTTTTTGACTCCACAACCTCCTCCGGAAGGCCGTTCCATGCATCCACAACCCTCTCTGTGAAACAATACTTCCTTAAATTACCTCTGAGCCACCCCCTTCTATCTTCAAATTGTGCCCCCTTGTTCTTGCACACCTCTTTTTTTGAAAGATGCCACCCTCTTGGACTTTGTTGATTCCTTTGAGGTACTTGAAAGTTTCTATCATGTCCTCCCTCTCCCTCGCTATACATATTCAGCTCCTTAAATCTCTCTTCATATGTCTTCCAGTGCAGACCCTGCACCATTTTAGTTGCCCTCCTCTGGACAGCCTCTATCCTGTCTATGTCTTTGCAAAGATTGGGTCTCCAGAACTGCATGCAGTACTCCAGATGGGGTCTCACCAACTGTCTGTACAGAGGGATAATAACTTCCTGTTTTCTACTGGTGATGCCTCTCCCTATGCATCCCAGTATCCCCCCAGCCCTCCTTGCTGCCCTCTCACATTGCTTGCCCACCTTTAGGTCATCTGATATGACTAGCCCCAGGTCCCTTTCCATTTTGTTGTTGTTAGTATCTCACCCCCATTGTGTACTCTTCCCTGTTTTTTTCCCAGGTGCATTACCTTGCACTTCTTAGCATTGAATCTAAGCTGCCATACATTTGACCATTCCTCTAACCTTGCCAAGTCCCTTCTCATCCTTTCCACCCACTTTGTGCATCAACTCTGTTGCAGATCTTTGTGTCGTCTGCAAAGGACATACTTTTCTTCCAGTCCTCTGCAATGTCGCTTATAAAGACATTGAAGAGGACCAGTCCTAATACTGAACCCTGCAGTACCCCACTAGTAACCCCTTTCTTCAGAGTGGACTCCATTTACTATTACTCTCTGTGTCCTATTCTCCAGCCAATTCTTTACCAAGGCTGTCATCTTGGGACCCACTCTAGGCTGGCTAACTTATATATTAATCTTTTGTGTGGGACTGTGTCAAATGCCTTGCTAAAAGTCTAGGTAGGCCATGTCCACAGCCCCCCCTGATCTACTACTTTGGTCACCCAGTCAAAGAAATCTATCAGATTTGTCTGGCATGACCTTCCTGCTGTGAATCCATGCTGCCTTGGGTCCTGAGCCCTCTGGCCTCTAGATACTCAACAATTCTTTCCTTCAGAAGTGATTCCATCATTTTCCCTACCACTGAGGTTAAACTAACAGGTCTGTAGTTTTTGCTTCTGCCTTGCTCCCACTTTTGTGAAGTGGAATCACATCTGCCCTTCTCCAGTCCTCGGGTACCACCCATCCTCCCATGATTTGTTAAAGAGGTAGTCAGTGGTGTCACTAGTTCTACCCTTAGTTCTTTTAGAATTCTGGGATGAATCCCATCAGGCCCCATTGCTTTGTCCACCTTCAGTTTTAAGAGTTCTTCAGAACCCTTTCTTCTGTAAATGGGCTGGTATCAACTTCTGTATCCAGAGTGTTTCTACTGTTTGTTTTAGGTACCTCCTCACTCTTTGTAAATACTGAGCAAAAATATTTGTTTAGTATCTCTGCCTTTTCACAGTCACCCTCTGCCCACCCTCCCTCCTCTTTATTAAGCCTCACTAACCCTTCCTTGGTCTTCCTTCACTCCCTGATGTACCTATAAAAGGTTTTATCCCCCTTCTTTACTGAGTTGGCTATCTTTTCCTTGGTTTGGGCTGTTGCTGTTCTGACTGCCTTCCCAGCTTCCTTTTGCTTTAACTGATACAGTTCTCTGTCCTACTCCTTCTGTGATTCCTTGTACTTCCTGAATGTTTTCTTTTTCTCTTGAACCTTCATTGCCACTTCCTTTGAGAACCATAGTGGTTTCTTACATCGTTTCATTTTGTTTATTTGCTTCACACAAAGGCTTGTTACCTCTGTGATGGCAGTTTTTATTATTCCCCATTGTTCTTCCACCCCTCCTTCCTGCCTGTTTTCTAGTGCATTCCTTAGGCACTCACCCATTTTGGCAAAGTCATCCTCCTAAAGTCCAGTACTTTTGCCTTTGTGTAGCTTGACTCTATTGCTGTGTTGTGTGGAACCATACTGTTCGATGGTGGCTAGTTCCCCAGATGGCTACCCACTTCTACATCTGTGATCCTCTCTTCATCTCCATTTGAGAGAACCAGGTCTAAGATTGTTCCTCTCGGTGGCTCCAATACTAGTTGTCTAGGCATGCCCCTAGGGCATCTAGAATAACCCCACTTTGAAGTGGCTGCTGCAACTGCACTCCAGTTAACATCTGGCATATTTAGATCACCCATCAGCAATATCTCCCTTTTTCTGCCATTCTAAGTATTCTTTCTATCATTTCCTTGTCCATTTCCTCCCTTGAGAAGGGGGTCTGTATACAACCCTGTGCGGATTGGTGCCATTGCGGTCTCAAATTTATCCACAGTGCTTCTTCTCCTCCTGTTTTCCTTTTGTTCTGTTGCTTTGATTCCTTCCCTATGTAAAGAGCTACTCCTCCTCTTTTACCCTCCTGTCCCTCCTGTAGATAGTGTGTCCTGGTATGTTTATGTCCCAGTCATGGTTTTGCATGTACCATGTTTCTGTGACTGCCATGATATCCAGATGTTCCTCCTCCATCAAGGCCACTAATTCAGGAAGCTTGTTACTCAGACTACGGGCATTGGTACTCATTGCTCTCCATTTTTGATGGCTTTACCTTCTTTTGCAGCATCCCCACTGACCTGTCTACCTCAGTCTTTTCTCATTTAGTACCCTGTTTGTAGGAGAGGCTGGGATTTTCCTGCCTTATCAGTGCCTCCCCTTGACTAGTTTAAAGCTTGCCAATGAAGCATTTAAACTGATTGCTCAAAGACTTGTTCCTTCCTGGACAGATGCAGACCAGCCTGCCAGTATAGGCGGTGCCTCCAGGTGGAACCCCAGTCCCCAATGAAGCCAAACCCTGTGCTCACCATTTTTTTCAACCATTCATTAAACTGCATGGTGCAAAGTACCTCGCCTCACTCATGCCATTGA
The DNA here is from genome assembly GCA_016271365.2 of Neoceratodus forsteri. Lineage (NCBI taxonomy): Eukaryota > Metazoa > Chordata > Ceratodontiformes > Ceratodontidae > Neoceratodus > Neoceratodus forsteri. The sequence goes on along the minus strand of CM028132.1, from coordinate 588,948,202 downwards.
CAGGCAGCACCTCAGAGAAGGATATTGTGTGTGCTACTTGTCTTTAGGCCCTCCCAGTTCTACAAAGTCCTTCTGCACTGCTCTAATCTCATGATTAGCCAAGTCATTTGTCCCTAGGTGGACAATGACATCCAGCTCAGACTCCCGCAGCTGTTCTCATGATCCTGAGGATCGCTCCTGTCCCTCCAAGCCATGGCACCAGGCAGGCACCTTACTTCAGTTTTCCCTGCTCCCCCCAGTTCTATCCCCCTAATAATTGAGTCCCCCACCAGGAGCTACTTCCTTTCCTTGTGGTGTTCTCTGCCTCCTTCCTGTGGGCCTCCCTTGTGACAGTTGTCCTCAGCCTCCTTAGTCTCCTCTGTGGGTGCATCCATAGGGGAGCTATGTTGCCCCAGAATGGTGTATGGATTGTGGTGTGGAACAACTGACTGGGTGTGCCTCTGTTCCACCATCCTCACCCTCCCTGAGCCCACTGTGGTCCAACTGCTGTGCTTGCTTCACAACCTCTGAGGTAGTGGTGGCTCTGGTGCTCCCTGGATGGGGGAGGTTCCCTTCCTACCATCCAGTGTGGCCTGGGGGAAGGTCCCCTTACTACTGTCCAGTATGGCCTGAAGACGGGTGACTTCCTCCCTCAGGGAAGAGTTGTTCTGCAAATAGGGCAGCATCTCAGCCTCCAGAAAGACTCGGAAGACTGCTGCCCCACAGCCATTACATTGCACTACTCCCACTTTTTTTGTGTGTGTGTGATTGGTTTGTAATATAAATATATATATATATTATACAATGTGTATGCTTATATTGTCAGTGCAGTGTGCTAGAGCGGATATGACAGTGATATGCACCTTGCACTCTGAGAAATGATGTCAGAACCCAGGTATAAAGGAACTATTTCCAGGGGTGGGTGAGGTGAGGGTGGGAAGGGTTGGGCCTAAACTGTGCCCTCACAAAACAATCAGCTAAAAGCTCTGACCCACCACTGTGATGAGTGCCTTCCTGTCAGCAAGATGCCCTACACAACAATTTGACAGAGAAAATACCCTGCTAATCAAACAGAGAAAAATCCACACATCCAAGTCAGACATAGGTAAACCTCCCAGCCCCAAAACAGGCCTGGTGGTTTGTGCTCTGAAAGCTGTCAGCTCCAAAATAAGTCAGCTGTACTTTAAACTCTTTCTGCACAGAAAATGTTAAGAATTGTAACAAACAAATGTAAACCTAGATCCACCTCCCTCTGTTGCTTGAAAGACTGTCTTTTCCTGTTTCACACTGCAGGTTTTTCTATGACAACTCCTTAACCACAGTAACTTATTTAAAAATAGTTTAACTATCACAAACTCCTAAGCACCAGTAAATTATTTAAAAATAGTTTCTGTCCCAAAATCCTAGTAGTCAATCCAGCTACCCCAAGGGACAACCAAAATGCAGTATTCAAACACTTGTGAAGTTACTTCCAAGATAAGCAGAGTTTGCAAGCTCCTTTTTCAACTCCTCAGCCACCTGTAATTTATTTAAAAATAGTTTAGCTGTCAGAAAATCCTAGTAGACAATCTAGCTACCTCCAAGGATCTACTCAAATGCAGTATATAAATCCTTCTGAAGTTACTAACAAGATAAATAGAGTTTGAAAGCCACTTCTTGGTTAAACACTAAATAAATATGTGAATAAAAAGCAATTACCAAGGGTAGTTAGTTTCACCTCCCACAGAATTAAGCAAAAGTGCACGTTTGTTGCAGATATCAAGTGCAATATAGAATTTCTCACACAGCTCACAGCTGAATAAAGAAGTAGTGTCCTTCCAGGTCAAGAAAATGTGCTTTGTGTCTCTAAAAATTGCAGCCTCCAGTAACTTATAGTAATTTAATCTAGTCTGGATATCTCCACCAAGGGCAATTTGTTGACAATGGTTATGATGCAGCCCTTCCTGTTCCAATACAACACTTTTGGTCTGAAAACAATGTCCTGCACCTAAGGCTGTCTGTGTTTCAATTCACACTGCAGGTTTTGCTATGACAACTCCTTAACCACAGTAACTTATTTAAAAATAGTTTAACTATCACAAACTCCTACGCACCAGTAAATTATTTTAAAATAGTTTCTGTCCCAAAATCCTAGTAGTCAATCCAGCTACCCCCAAGGGACAACCAAAATGCAGTATTCAAACACTTGTGAAGTTACTTCCAAGATAAGCAGAGTTTGCAAGCTCCTTTTTCAACTTCTCAGCCACCTGTAATTTATTTAAAAACAGTTTAACTGTCAGAAAATCCTAGTAGACAATCTAGCTACCTCCAAGGATCTACCCAAATGCAGTATTTAAATCCTTCTGAAGTTACTAACAAGATAAACAGAGTTTGCAAGCCCCTTCTTGGTTAAACACTAAATAAATATGTGAATAAAAAGCAATTACCAAGGATAGTTTGTTTCACCTCTCACAGAATTAAGCAAAAGTGCACGTTTGTTGCAGATATCAAATGCAATATAGAATTTCTCACACAGCTCACAGCTGAATAAAGAAGTAGTGTCCTTCCAGGTCAAGAAAACCTATAAACACAGTCTCCTTCATTCTGATCAGCTATATTGTAGACTGCTGTGAAATAAGTGTAAAAATAGGATACAGGGTGCTAAACGTATCTATCTCCGCTCACTTCAGACTGAGAATCTTAGCAAGCCCAAAGAATTCTGGAAACATATCAATTCCTTGATCAAAGGTAAATCGACCCAATGCCCAAGCTCTATATAGTCCAGTGGCCACCTCCTTCAAGATTCCCCATCCATTGCAGAAGGAATTAATCAGTTCTCTCTGACCTTGATAGGTACACAGCTCACCTGCCACCAGTCTAGGATTTCTATCCCTATTCAGCATCACACTGCTCTTGGCTCCCACCCCATTTCCACCCAAAATAGCCACTAGAGGAGAAGTCCTCAGGCTGTTATCAAATCTCAAGTCAGAGAGCTCCCCTGGCCATGACACATTAGAACCCAGAATTCTCAAACTAGGGGCAGCAGCACTCACCGCACTTGTCGGTGGTCTTCTAAATAGATCCATCCTCTCTGGTGAAGTGCCAAGTCTTTGGAAAGTGGCTGTGGTGGTCCCCCTCCATAAGTGGGGGACCCACGCTGTGGAAAATTATAGGCCTATTTCAATTCTCTGCCCACTGGCTAAGATCCTGGAGCAGATCTTGCACATTCAGCTACAATCTTACCTAGGCTTACATCTTCTTCTCACAGACTGCCAGCATGGCTTCAGGAAGGGCCATAGTACTACCACTGCCCTTGTCAAAGTCTCGACAGACATTCTTAATGCAAGTGATGCTGGTCTTCTAATCGGTGGAGTATTCGTTGACTTGACTAAGGCCTTCGATCTAGTCAACCACCACCTTCTCCTTGGTAAATTGCATCAATTTTGTCTAGATCGCTTTGCACTCACATGGTTCCATAACTACCTCACTGGAAGATCGCAAAGGGTAAAATGATCTGGTTTCCTCTCCTCTTCAAGGCCTATCTCACACGGAGTACCCCAAGGTTCTATTCTTGGCCTGATACTGTTCTCACTTTTTATCAACAAGCTCCCCAACTTCTGTGGCGGTGCGTCCATGCAATTATATACTGATGATGCAATCTTACACCGCTCATCTAACAGTATAGACTGGCTTAACCAAAGCCTTAACTCTGATTTCATTGCACTCGAGACCTGGTTCTCTGACAATCACCTAATTCTAAATACAAAAAAAACAAAAGCTATTCTTTTCCATAACCTGTCCCCCAAACCTACCAAACAGCTCCAGATTAGTACACAGTCAGGAGACCCCCATAGAGGTGGTTAGTACTTTTAAATTATTTATTTATTTATTGAATTTTGTTGACCTGGTAAGCCCACTGGGCCTAGAAGTCCCTTTCCTTGGGGTTCACTTAGATGCCTCCTTCTCAATGGAGCATCATGCAACTAAGCTTACCAAAATGGTAAACCAGAAGCTTGAGTTATTATACTGCCTCGCCCTCTTTTATCCGACGCCTCCTGTAAAAAGATTGCGTCAACATCCCTTCTCCCTATTTTGTTCTATGGTGCCCCTCTATTGCTCTCCACCCAATCCTCTTCCCTTGCACAGGTGCGTCAACTGTATCGTAGGATTGGACATTTTGCCTTTGGAACGGACTCCAGAAAACACCACTGTGAGGCCTTGTATTCTCTTCAATGGCCTACCTATGACTCAAGGTTACAGTTCCACACCTTGTGCCTTGTATTCAAACTTACCAAGCTCTTTAATCCCCCTTGCCTAAGGGGAATCGTTTACAAAAAAGCACCCACACACATGCTTAGATCTACTTCTTACCCTTATTAGCAATCCAGAAGATGCAACACCCACGGGTAAGCACTCATTCACCTCCTCAGCTCCCTCTGCTTGGAATTCCTCCCCTCACTTACTCTCCTGCCCACACTATCCTCCTTCAAAAAAGAGCTTACCTCTTCCTACTAACCCCTCTCTGCAATTGCTTAAGCAACCTTTATAGCCGTTAATGCCTAGTTTTATGTTACTCTGATAGGTGTATCTTGTAATCCACCTGCTCTCATGTTCCTGCTATGTATATATTGTATAATACTAGTTATCCTGTTTATTTATATATGCTTAATGCCCAATCTGTTTTAAGTTACTTACTGGCTTTCCACTGTAATAATTGTTTGCAACATTTTTAAATCTCTCTGTATTCTATATATTATTATTATATTTATCTATTGTACTGTGTTCACCATTGTCACCCGGGTCATCACTGAAAAGCTACTGCATGGTGCTTCACAACAGAAATATCATCAATTAAATATATAAACATCCCATAAAAATGTATATACAATAAAATACCATTTCATTGTACAATATCAGTGGAGCTCACAACAGCAAGATTAACCAGATTAGCATAGTCTAGACCATACTAGAATTTAGGGAAATGTTTATAAGATATAAAATAATGAATCCTGATTAACTACCATTTACATTGTTCCCTTCAAGATATCCTGCATCCTGAAGGGGTGATGGCACTGGCTTCCTATCCATCTCCTATTGACCAACTCCACTTTCTTCTGACAGCTCCACATTCCCTTGCAGGGTTCTCTGCATCCCAAAGGGTGAAGGCACTGGCTTCCTTTCCCCAGTCTACCTGTAATTCTTCCTTAACTGCCCCATACTTCCCATACTCTCCCAAGTAACACTGCCCATAGTTCCTGCCCCTATATCCTTCTCCCCTTCTTCTCTATATTTCTACTGCTGGCCCTTGTCCCTTGCTGAGTTCTCAGCACCCGGGGAGAAGGCTCTGGCTTTGCACCTCCTCACCCACCCTACCCCCAGCTTTATATATTATAGGTCAGACAGCTAGCACTTGGCTACTATCTCCCAGCCTACAGCACTTACAGCAGCAAGGCCTACATTCAGTCTCTCCCCATTGTATTAAAACTGGTTTATCACCTGGTATGAGTCGGATGCTATATCCAAAATCAATTGCTGCTCTGCTCACATTAAGCATGTATTTATCTTATGTTCACGCTTTTACCTGGTCTATAACTGAAATGTATATAAAAATAATTGCTGCTCTGATCACCATAAGTCTATGATTTAACTTATGCTCATGCTTCTATTACCTGGTCTGTAACTGAAATGTATATGATTTTGTACACTGCAGTTGTTCTTAATCACCTACTACCTGTTTTTTGCTTGTATTGTGTATGATTCTGTACTCTGTTTTCTCCTAAATGTTGTATTTCGCTCCTCCTATGTAACTCAACCCCCCAGGACGCTTCTGGAAATAAGCTGTTTACAGTTCATGTTGCTTTCCTGGTGAATCTCTTCTAAATAAATAAATAAATAAATAATGCTTTCCCCAGTTTGGCACAAGAAAACATTAGCAGATAACTGAGTTCTAATAAAAAATAAAGAATAGTTACTTACTGTGTCATCTTCAAGAGAATTTCCTCCATTGGGCCACACCTTTGGGCTACACCTTTAGAACTGTCATCGATTGGTGTTAGGACCATTTGGAAACTTTTGCTATCCAGGGCTACCCACAATGACATGCAGTGCAGTACCAATAAAATATGTAGGCAGCCTATTACTCCTCAGTTCCCCACTGGAGACAAGCTCAGAGGGCCCCTACTGTGAGGAACCAACAGATCAAACTAGTACCAGGCATGCAAGGAGAGGCATGGGATTGGGAAAGAATATATATAGGCACTCATGGACACCTCAGACAAGGCAGTGGAGAAATTGCCAACAAATATCTCAGAAGGAGGAGGGTGGGTGCACTGTGGCCCAATGAAGGAGATTCTCTTAAAGATCTACTGTTACAGTAACTGTTCTATCTTCACCAAGAATATCTCCTCTTTTGTGCCACACCTTTGGAACAATTTCCAAGCAGTATACAAGGTACTTAGGGAAGGTGGCATAGCCTGATATGCAATCACAACAGAAGGCTTTGCAGTACCACAAGACCAAATACAGCATGTCTACAAGAGACAATGTCTAGACCTTAGTAATTAGTGAATGTTTGCAGAGTGCTCCAGTGGCAGCAGCACACGTCAGCTGCAGAAACATTCTGAAAGCAAGCAACAGAAGTGGCCAAACCAGGAAGTTCTTTACCATACTTCCTATAACAAAACTCAATATAATGAGCCAGCCATTCACACAAGCACTGTTTAGCCACAGGGTTCCCTCTTTTCCAGAGGCAAATGAGAAAAAGAGCTGAGAGGGCTTTCTGCAGTCCTTAGTGCAATCAAGACAGAACCATAGTGTTCTATATAATCAACTGTATGGTGCAATGCTTTACCCTTGTTAGAAAGCTTAGGATAATACATGGAAATGTTTATGGTCTGATTCCATGAGAAATCAGAGACCATTGGGTAGAACGCATGGATTGGTTCACAAAAGACACTCTGTCCTTGTGGAAAATCAAGTAAGGAGGCTCCTGCATTACAGCCTGAAGCTCGGAAACTCTATGAGCAGAAGCTATGGTGACCAAAAAACAGCATTTTCCAAGAAAGGAAACATACCTCACAGGTTATGGCAGGATCAAATAGAACCAGTCAATTTCAAGTATGAAATTCAGATCCCAAGGCAGAACTAGTTTTGAATTGGGAGACACATGTGTAGAATATCTTTAGAAATGTACGGGACACTTCAAGTAGTGCCACCATGCACCCATCTATGGAGCATGGAAAGCCAAAATGACTGCCAGGTTCACCTAAATGTATGAGTACTGGAGACCTGAATCTGACAGAGACAGAATGTAGGCCAGTATAGTATTGATAGGACATGAAAATGGGTTCTCTAATCAGGAAGCACACCATATGGAGAAGCACTTCCATTTTAAAGAATAGGCGTGTCTCGTGGAAGGCTTTCTAGCTGCAAGCAAGACATCAGCCACCTTGGAAGAACCCCAAAATCAGCAATTGCTACTTCTGCAGGAGCCATACGCTGCAGGTCCAAATGGACCAAGAATGTCTTGTTCTGCGATAGCAGACCCCAACAAAGGGGGAGCTGAACAGGAGGCTCCACTGCCAGATGCTGCAAAAGTATAAACCAGATCTGGTGAGGCCAGAAATGGACACCAGTATTAGGGTGGCATGCTCTGCTGAATGACAGGGATCAGAGAATCTCCTTTTCAGGAGAGAGGCAATGCTTCTCCAAAAGATACAGACCTTGGAGTGAGTGTGCAGAAACACAGCAGTTTTGAATTGTGGGGACACAAAAGGTCCAACTCTGGATGACCCCATCTTGTGAAGAGTTGTTCATAGAGAGCAACAGTTACATTTATGTACCATGGACTGAGACTAGCTTAACCTGTCTACCAAGATGTTTTGGACACTAGGGAAAACATGGCTGAAAGCTGAAGGCCAAGAGATGTCACCCAGTACCACACTCTCACTGCTTCCCTGCACAGAGGGTAAGAGGGAGTGCCCCTTTGCTTGTTTATGCAGTGCATGACACTGACATTGTCTGACTAAATCAGCAATGGACAGTGGCTGAGATGCTCCTGGAATGCCTGGAGATCAAGTAGAATAGCTTGCATCTCCAGTACATTGATATGAAGATCCAATTCCAGATCTGTCCAGGGCCCTTGGGTCTGAAGAAAACCGAGTTGGGCACCCCAGCTTCACCCTGAGGCATCCATGGTGAAGATCTGCACTGGAGTCAGGGAGAAGACTAGAACGCCCAGCAATAGGTGCTGGCAGTCCATCCACCAGACCAGAACACTGCAGAGAAGAGATGTGATGAGGACCATTTGTTCCCTCTCATCCATCAAATGATCTCATTGCACTCACAGAATCCATAGTGGTATGCGCATATGGAGACAGGCAAAGGGATTCATCACTGTGACAACAACTATGAGTCCTAGGAGATGTAGCATCTCTCCAGCAGACACATAATCCTTTTCAAGATAGCGGATGAGCTGAGCCAGCCTGTGTACCAGTACTAATCGCGTTTGTTGGTATTCATTTATTTTATGTTTTAGTTTTATTTATTTACTGTTATGTTTTATTCATTTTATTTGTTTAAGTTAATAGATTAGTTAGGGTGGAAGAAGTGAGATAGCCTAGCATACAAGAGGACTGTTACGGTTTTGCCGAGTAAGTGTGGTTTTTTTTTTTTTTCAGCGTTTCTAATCTGTTAATTGTATTGCGAGCCCCGGGTCCTCTCCGACTGCAGTGTGGCAGTTTGTGAAGTTGGGGAGTTGCATGGAGGTGCCCTGCTCATTTTAAAACAGTGTGGGAGAACTGTTAAAGTTGCTTGGGTACTCCATATCTGACTCGATAACGCTAACTCCCCCCCCCACCCAACCACTTTTGGGGAGTTTTAGTTTTTACCTGACCTGACCTGGCAGACTGTGTAGTCAGGTAGTAGCGGGAAGGACTTTGCATTTTCTTTCTGTGGCAGCACTTATCTCTGTTTGGACATGCTGTTTTATCCCTCTCAGGAGAGAAATTCCAGATGAGGTTTTCAGAAGAGCTGGAAGTCGACTCATGCTGCGTGGGGATTTGAGAATACCATCAGAGGAACCGAATGTTGAACTACATGGATATTATCGAACTGCAGCCCAAACTGCTGCTGGTACAGTGATCTCCTTAATTTGTGCTGGGGGTCTGGGGCCGAATTTCGCTGCAGCTTGGGGATCTGAGTTGTGGACCTGCTGGGGAGTTGGTCGGTGGGCTCAGGGTTCTCTTTGGTTCCCCAAGGAGTCTACTGGTAAGTGGATCCTGGAGGTGATTCCTTTTTGTTGCTGTGATTTTTTTGCTTTGGCCCCAGTACAAAGGTTTCCTTTTGTGCCTGTCTGTGGTCATGGGCAACTCCTTTGGGCTCTCTCTGTGGATTTTGCATTGGAAGGAATAATTTAGTCGACGGTTACCTGTGCCCTCAAACATCAAATACGGTCAGACGATTGATTTTTATCTTATTTTGGTGACTTGGACTATTTCTCTGACTTCTACAAGCAGTGAGAATATTTATGTTTTGTTTGTTCTCTAAGCAGCGAGAGGGTTTGGATTCTCGCATTGATTTCGGATGCTTTCTAGAATAACTTATATTTTGTTGTTTTAATCTCGTGGACCAATCCGTCTCTGTCCTGGTTTCTTGAAGACTCTTTATTTGGACATTATAAGGTGGTGAGAGGACCGTGTGTCCATTACTTTAGTTGATTGTATCCTCTCCCTGGTTGTGAGAGGACTGGGAGGAGGAGACTTGTTATTTATTTTTGTTTAAAGTTTAATTTGTTTTGAGTTATTATTATGTTTATCTTGAAGTGAGAGTTAATATATATTTTGTTTTTCTTCTGTTCTCTACTTTGTGAGAGAGCTAAGGGGGGAGTAACTAACTTTTATTTTATTTTTGGTTGTAGGGTAGTGAGAGTTTCCCTTGCATTTATTTATTTATATGTATTTTATTTAATGGTATATTTTATTTTGTTTTTTGTTTTTATTTATGTTATTTATTTTACTTTATTTTATTTTATTTGTGGGTCTTCAGTCCAGTCCAGATTCAAATTTTTCTGAGAGGTTGGGTTTTTTGTTTATTTGATTTTGTTTATTTATGCTGGATACATTTAGGGATTATTTGATTAATTTTATATTGTTAAGATTGATTATTTTGTGTTTGGTGTTTATTGTTTTGTTTAAACAGCGATATGTGCTGGCCTTTAGTCTCCACAGTGGTGCACTATTCATCCTCTTCTCTTCGTGCCCTCTGCCCTTTTTATACTCCTCCCCTACAATTGGACACCTACCAGTGCTGTAGAGCATTAGGGATTATTCATAGAGGGAGTGAAGAGGGTAAGTATGTGTAACAGGAGAGGGATGAACAGAGGGCCATCGGATAGGGGTCATCAAGTCCAGAAGGCCTTTGGGGTGAAAGAATCCAGACCATGGTTTACTTCATGGCTGGTGCCATATCCAAGGGCACTACTGAATTTAGTAGGCAGATGGGCCTGACAACCTCTGAGGTTTGTCCAACTCAAGCGGTGTTATGCAATGCCAGGTCCTTCAAGAATAAGATCGCCATTATTGCCAATCTTGTTGACTCAGCTGACCTGGCTTGCATCACCGAGACTTGGCTGAATGAAAATTCAGGCCCCTTAGTGGAGGCCATGACTCCAGCCGGTAACTCGGTGATACACCGCCTGAGATTGGACCACGGGGGGGGTTGCAGTCTGTTTCAAGACTGAATTGGGCCTCACGAATGTAGTAGTAGGTGAGGCTGGAGTCCTTCGGTGCACAGTTGTAGCAGGTGTAGGTGTTAGAATCATTCTCATCTACCGTCCACCGGAGATGGGAAGCGCTTCTTACAGGAAGTAGCTGACTTCCTCGTGACATGTCATTTGAGTCGCCCAGATTGATGGTTCTGGGTGACTTCAGCATGGGTCAACGATGAACTCTCACAATTTGGTAATCACTTCCTCCAATTATATGTCTTTGGGCCTTACACAGGTAGTTTCCACTGCTATGCATAAATCTGGACACTCTTTGGACTTAGTCTTCCTTCTGGGGATTGATGCATCTGACGTGGGGTGGAACCAGTCACCTGGTCTGACCACTACACCATGAGGTTCAATTTTTGTGCCCCCCTTAGAAGGCCTTCCCCTGTGGAGATGGTCAGGTACCGCCCAGTATGGAATATTACTTCACAAGGCCTTGCGGCGGTCCTTGACCTATCATCCCCCCCATGTTGGTGAGCAGTAATCCAGAGATGCTGGTGAAGGCCTATAATGAGGCCATTGTGGCTGGCCTGGATCTTATTTCTCCTGTTCATGAGTGCCCCTTATCCCTTCACCCCAAGTCCCCTTGGTTTGATGGGACACTGAGGGAGATGCAGAGACAGGGGCAAAGGTTAGAGCATTGTTGGCGCAAGTCCGCCCTTGAAGCTGACCGCCTTAGATTGATGGATCATTATTCTATCTATCAATCTGCAATCACCCATAAGAAGGCAGAATTCTGGTCCAGGGAGATTGCAGTTGCTCAGAATCGACTGTCTCAGCTGTTTCGAACTGTAGACAGACTGTGCAACCCAGCCTATCTGCAAGTTCGAAAAGCCTTTTCGCAATTAGAGTGCGAGGAGCTCGCTCGTTACTTTGCAACTAAAGTGGCCGACATCAGGGCAGACTTGTGTCTGGCAACCTCTAAGGGTGATGTTGTAGGACAGTGTGAGTTCACAGTGCCTCAATTCTCTTGGAGTTCCTTTTGTCAGCCTGAGTTTATGGATATTATGAGGATCATCCATAGTGTGCATCCCACAAGCTGTAGTTTGGACCCTGGACCGACTCCCCTAATTTTGGGTTGTTCTGATATCATCGGTCCAGTCCTGGTGCAAATAGTCTGGTGCTCCTTGGAGTCAGGTGAGTTTCCTAACTCCTTGAAAGAGGCGGTGGTGACACCTCTCTTGAAGAAAGCTACCTTGGACCCAGACTGTTTCTCAAACTACAGACCTATCTCTAACCTTTCCTTTATTGGGAAGGTTATTGAGAAGGTAGTGGCAGCCCAATTGGAGGACCATTTAACCATCCATAATATCTATGAATCCTTCCAATCTGGTTTCCGTAAAAGCACAGCACCGAGACTGTGCTGGTTCGGGTGTAATGATCTTCTGAGGCGAGAGATCAGAAGAGACGTTCCATTTTGGTTCTCCTTGATCTCTCATCAGCTTTTGACACTGTGGATCACCTGGTGTTGATAGCACACCTGAGGCAAATCTGTGGAATGTCGGGAACTGTTTTACAATGGTTCACCTCATTCCTCACTGGGAGATCACAAAGAGTTGTGTCAGGGATTTTTTCCTCCGGCCCAACCTCTTTGTTGTGTGGAGTGCCTCAGGGTTCCATGCTGTCACCCATGTAATTTGCAGTGTATATGCTGCCCCTCGGAGACATTATAAGACATCATGGGCTGAGGTTTCACTGCTATGTAGATGATACCCAGCTATACCTGTCTTTTGCACCTGACCAGGATGGAGCTCTCTCGGTGTTTAACAACTGTCTGGATGAAATCCAAGGTTGGATGTATTCTAGTTGGTTAAAGTTGAACTCAGAGAAGACAGAGGTTTTGGTTGTGGACCTGGGTGGTCAGATAGAGAGGTCTCATGATGGCACGCCTTCTGGAATTTTTCTTGGCGGCGTGTCACTTCCGACCTCTGAACAGGTGCGTAGGCTTGGGATTGTCCTAGACGACCGGCTGACCCTACATTCTCAAGTGTCGGCTGTTGTCAGGACTTCCTTTTACCATCTTAGGAATATTGCCAGGGTTAGGCGCCTTGTTCTGTCTGACTCTTTGCCAACGTTGGTTCACGCCTTTGTGTCCTCACGCTTGGACTACTGCAACGCCCTTTACTTTGGGCTTTCTGGGGTTGAAATCCATCACCTACAGCTGGTGCAGAGCGCTGCTGGCCCAGGTTTTGACTGGGACAAGTAGGTCATGTCATATTAGCCCGGTGCTGCGTGAACTGCACTGGCTCCCTATCTGATGGATCACCTTTAAAGTCATTTTATTGACTTCGAAGTTCTTCATGATCAGGGTCCGACTTATCTGAAAGAACTTCTGGTGCCTTACTGCCCTGGCCGATCGCTCCACTCGGCTGACGAGGGGTTGTTATAGATTGCAAGAGTGAGTTTAAAATCTTCAGGCAGCAGAGCTTTTTCTCATGCTGCACCCACTCTCTGGAATTCTCTACCCTGCCGGTTACGTGAGTGCACCTCCGTGGAGGTATTCAAGAAGGACCTGAAAATTTATTTACTGCAAATGGCCTTCCTGGATAATTAAGTTAATTTTATGGTGCTTGAATGTTATATTAGAAACTATTTTTTGATTTTAATATATGGTGTTATTATGGTATGATTTTATTTATATGAATTGTAGATTTGTATTTGAAATCATGTTTTTAAAATGTCCAGTGCCTTGATATATTGAAAGGCACTTTACAAATAAAATTATTATTATTATTATTATTTATTATTGTTATTATAATTTCTGTGCATCAATCTAACCAGGGCAATAATGCCTCCACCCTGTCCTTAGGCAGAAAGGCACTGCTAACTGCTGATATCTAGCACCGCACCAATATATCTGAGGTGCTGAAAAGGAACTAGTACAGATTTTGGCACATTAACACCCAGTTCCTGAACAATTGTTTCATTCTGGACAATGTGTATTGAACCATTCCCTGGTGGGGCCCTTCAAGAGCCAGTCATCCAGATATGGAAAGACATAAAGCACTTCCCTCTGAAGTGCTACTGCCACAACTGTGAAGCAATTTGTAAATACCTGTGGTGCTGAGGATAAGCCGAAAGGCAAGACTTGGAACTGATAATGGCTTCCCTCCAGCATAAAGTGGAGGTACTGCCTCTGGCATGGTCAAATCTTGATATGAAGGTAACCATTCTTCATGTTAAGGCCACAGAGCCAATCCCCAAAGGAGAACTTGAAGAGACACCATGTGAAACTTTTTTGTATTCGATGAAGCAGTTTAGGTCTCTAGGTCCAGTACAGGATATATATCTCCTGTCCACTTGTGAACCAGGAAGTATCTTCTTGTGAATGAGTGACATCACTTCCTCTCTCAGAAGGGATAAGTGACCCAGAGAACAATCGGAAGGAAGTGAAGGATGAACTGGAGGGGTGGACAGTAACTCCAGAGGATGGCCCTGTTCCACTGTTTCCAGGACCCACTCATCCCCCTGATCTCCCTCCATTCTGACAATTTTTTTTTTAATTTTGTTAACTGGGTAACGACACTGGAACGAGTCTATTTTCAGGTCCAACCCGACATAAATAAAAATACACAAAAAAACATATAAACCATGAAACAATACAATACATAATATTACAAGAGACAAGTACAAACATCAAGTTTTTGTAAAAAGCTTTTTAAGTTAGACTTAAAACTTTGAAGGGAGGAGTCCGATCTCAAATTCTCAGGTAACGAATTCAAAAATGGAGGGGCAGCAAGAGCAAAGCAGCAAGACCCAGCTTTAGTTTTAAAGGGAGGTATAAAGAAGGGTCCTTTAATCGAACCTTAAATTTAAGGCAGTATCACAAACAGTAACCAAATTGCTAAAAGCGATAACATTTTGAATATACTGTAAGATTTAAAATTAAACAGCCAAAAAATAACTAAACCTGGATTTGGGGATAGCCATCCTAACTGGGAACACAAAAGACAATGATGAGTACGTAAGGAAGGTCCAAAACAATATGACAGATATTATTATACAATATAAATAGTGCATTTGTTTCTTTAGCTGACAACTTGTAATATAACCCCCAACATAGTCAAAATGATGCAGTAGAATCCCTGTTGCTATAGCTCGCCTAGTATCAAAGGAAAAACATTTTTTAAATGTATATAATAAGCTAAGTTTTTGATTAACAGTTCCACAAACAACTTTTACCTGAGCCTGGAAAGTAAAGCAAGGGTCGAGATTGTTGCATTTGGTGGCTGAAAATAAGTACCTTAAACACACAAGGGTCTTGGTTGTAAGAAAACACACCACACTGAAATCTAGGCCTTCTCTTTTTACTTCCATTCAGCAGCACATACAAGAGGAGACTGGCTTCAAACACAGGCACACTTACAGGAAGTGCACATTCTCTTAAAGCTGTACTGACTCTAGCATTTCTTAAAGCTATACTACACATAACAATCCCTCCTGACTTAGCTAGGAAATACTTAAATCAATGATTCAGAAGTATCATGAAACTAATAAAAAGTTATTACAGTTTTGTCCCTTTTAGTTAGTCTATGTCATTAGGCTATATCTCTACAAGTCCATTCTCTTTGGTGAACGTCTTATACATCCTGACCGACGTAGTAGAACTCGAGGCTGTTGCACTGGAATCTGACTAGCATTAGCCACATCTCGTCTCAAATGCTGTGGTTCCACTATCTCTTCCTGCTCTTGTTCTGGAACAAATAATGCTGGATAACTACCCCGACTCTGGGTATCCCCTTTTTTGTTCTGTCTCAATTGTAGTACTTAATTGGTCCACATGTTTTTTCACTCTCCTCTGGTTAGTCAGTCGAACACTATTGACAGCATTTCCAAACTTTTTTTCCACCACGTCTTCTATCCATCTCTTAGGGCCTGCATACATCCTGACCCACAGAAGATCATTGGGTTTGAAGGATCTGGTCTTAAGAAGTATTTCAGTTACTGACTTATAACCTAGAGGGCAAAGAAGATCTAATTGAGTTAGAATCTGATGTTCAAACAACAATTCTGCAGGGGATATTCCCGTGACACAATATGGTGTTGTTTGATACATCCAAGAAAGTCAAAAGGGCTATATGCATTGCCATCGGTGTAGTATGATTAGCTTTGTCCATACTCTTTTAAAAAGTCTGAACCAGGTGTTCTGCTTCACCATTTGAACTTGGATGGTAGGGAGGTGAGAAAATATGGCAGATACCACATTGTTGGCAAAATGTTTGGAATTCAATAGACGTGAACTGTGGTCCGTTATCAGAGACAATAACTTGTGGAAAACCATGGGTAGTAAAGATAGGTTTCAACACTTTGATGGTACTCTCAGTAGTTGTTGAAGAGATTTGATGAATTTCTGGCCATTTACTATAAGCATCAGTTAAGAGTAACCAAATGGAATTTAAATGGGGTCCCGCAAAATCAACATGCAATCTTTGCCAGGGTTTTTCAGGTCATTCCCAATGGTGAACTGGAGCTCTTGCCGGATTTCCCATCGATACAGTGCAACCTTCACATCTTTGCACAACGTGGTATATGTCTCTGTCGATGGAAGGCCACCATACGTTAAGTCTGGCCAGGGATTTTATTTTAGCAATGCCTGGATGGCCTGCATGCAAAAGAGTCAACACATTTGAGTGATAACATTGGGGTACTATAACTAGGGATGTAAGTTTGTCATGGCAGTCATGCACATCATTGATTCCATAATGTTTGATCTTTATTCAGGACTGCCATGACTTTCACTAGTGTCATCAGAATGTAGCAATGATGACAGTGCCACAGCAGTTACTACTGTTTACTAATGATTTCATGAACAAACAATGAGTCATTAAAACCTCATCCATGACAAACTTACATCCCTAACTATAACACATATACCCCATAGAAGACACCCCTCAGCAATGGACAACTGCTGTCTCTTTGTATAGTAGGGTTGTAGTGCAGCCGAACAAGTAGTGTCTTGTGGCCAACCCTCAAGTGTATATTGATACACTTGTTTCAAAATTACATCTTGACTAGTCACTTTTGCAATGTCCTTGGTTAGTACTAGAAGCTGATCTAACTGTTGTAACTCCACTGCACACACAACAGTAGAGTCCTCCATATCTTTGAATTGCACTAGAAAACTATCTGGCCCCACCTGACATACCAATGGCTCCTCTTTAAGTCTCACATCAAACTCCATTTCTCTGGATATTGATAAACTCGACAAGCCATCCGCATTTCCATGCTGGTCCGTTGGTTGGTATGTAATTTCAAAATTGTAGGCAGACAAAATTAATGCCCATCACTGAAGTCTGCTAGCGGCTGTCTCTGGAATTTCTTTTCCTGGACTGAAAATTGTCACTAGTGGCTTGTGATCCACCTTTAGGTGAAACTTGCGACCTAGCAAGTATTGGCGAAATTTCTGGACTCCGAACACAATTGATAATGCCTCTCTCTGAATATGGGCATAATTCATTTCAGCTGCAGTGAGTTTGCATGAAGCATGGGCTATCAGCTTTTCCACACCTTCTGGATCTGTATGGAAAGGACAGCTCTGTACCCACAGGACTAGCATCACAGGCCAATGTGATAGGTAAGGTAGGGTTATAATGAGTTAAATTATTCACACTGGTTAGAGAGAGCTTGATGGCTTGAACTGCCTTACTGTGGCCCTTGGTCCACTTCCACGGAGCACCCTTATGTAATAGTTCATTTAGGATAGCACATTTAGTGGCTAAGCCAGGTATGAAATAGTCATAGTAGCGCACCACACCCAAGAATGAACACAACTCTGAAACAATCTGCAGTTCAGGCATGTGCACAATGACTTCCACCTTTTCATCATTCAGATGAATTCCGTCTTTGTCAATAGTGTGACCTAAATACATGACACTTGGTTGACACAACTGCCATTTTTCTCTCCTAAGTCTGAATCCACTCTGTTCCAATCTCTCTAAAGTCTTTTGTAAGTTAAGTGAATGTTCTGCTTCTGTCTTGCCCGTGACAATGATAGTAATAATAATAATTATTATTATTTATTTTTATCGTGCCTTTCTAAAACCAAGGTGCCTTAACAGCAGACGTCACATAAAAACTATAAATAAACACAGATACAATAAATTCTGAATTCATAAAATGCAATAAAATATCATCATCAGGGATAAGCCATCAACCACAAATGGGTCTTGAAAGCCTGTTTAAATTCCTCCATGGACATGCACTCCCGAAGAGGATGGGGTACAGCATTCCAAAGGGTTGGGGCTGTGTACATAAAAGCTCGGGCCCCTGAAGATTTTAAAGAAACCCTTGGAATCTCTAGCAACCCCTCATCCACTGAGCGGAGTGATCGCCTAGGGCAGTAGGGTACCAGGAGCTCTTTCCAGTAGTCCAGACCCAGTCTGTGTAGGGCTTTATAAGTCAGAAGACCGACTTTAAAGGTGATCCACCACTGTATTGGCAGCCAGTGCAGTTCGCGCAGCACGGGAAAAATATGACCGGTATGGGGAGTACTCGTCAATAACTGGGCCGAAGAGTTCTGCACAAGCTACAAGCAATGGATATCAACCCCTGATAGCCCTAGATATAGGGAGTTGCAATAATCAAGGCACAAGGTCAAAAAGTAGTGGACCAATGTAGGCAGATCACAGGACGGAACTAGGTGCTTAATCCTGGAAATGTTCCTCAGATGATAAAAGGATGATTTGATGACTGCTGACACCTGCGATTGCAGTGTCAGCCCTTCATCAAAGATCGCTCCCAGGTTCTGCACCCATTCAGAGGTATGGAGCTGGGAGCCACCCAGGAAAAGTCCTGAGGGCAAACCAGATTCCATCCCCTCTATCTGATGACCTGGGTTCACAACCATCACCTCTGTCTTCTCTGAGTTCAACATCAGCCAGCTCGAATTCATCCAGTTCTGGTTCCAGTGAAGACGTCGTTAAATACCAAGAGAGCTCCATCCTGGTCAGGTGCAAAGATAAGTAAGAGCTGGGTATCATCAGCATAGCAGTGAAACCTCAGCCCATACCCTTCTTACAATATCTCCGAGGGCAGCATGTACTCACGAACAACATGGGCACGACAACACTGAACCCTGAGGAACCCACATGACAGAGAGACTGGGCGGAGGATTAATCCTGATACCACCCTCTGAGTTCTTCCCGTGAGGAAAGATCTAAACCACCCAGAGACTGTACTAGAAAGGACACAGGTCATCCAAATAACAAGCAACACCTGGTATATCACCCACCGTTTGCTCAATCACTTTTTGAAAAATAGTAGGTGCGGAACTAAGGCCAAAACATAACCATTTGTACTTGTACAGTCCTTGGTGTGTATTAATCACTACCAATTTCTGAGAGTCTGTATCCAGCTCCACTTGAAGGTATGCATCAGTGAGGCCCAGTTTAGAGAACCCCACACCACCATCCAGTCTGTGAGAAAGTTCCTCAGGTAAGGGTAAAGGAAATACATCTGTGCTAAGTATTGGATTAAGTGTCACCTTAAAATCTCACATATTCAAACCTTACTATCTGGTTTAGATACCACCACAATTGGAGTGGCCCAGTCTGAACTTGAAACCTTTTCCAACACGCCGGCTTTTTCCAGTCTGTCCAATTCTGCCCCAACAACCAGTTTAAAGGCAAAAGGGAGTTTTGTGGTTTACAAAACTTAAGGACTGCATTAGGCTTTGTAACTAGCTTGCTTTAGCTGTTGTACAACATTCCAGGCCTTTCCACAACTCTGGATACATGTATAAAATCTCTCCAAGCTTGGGCAGATTACTGCTTTGTGGTACCTGGACAGCAGCAAGTAGGCCAAAATCTGCTGGACCAACATGAATGTTTAGAAGAACCTGGGCATCTCTGCCCAAAATTTTGACATCCCTTTTTGAAACCAGAAAAGTGAAAGGTGTACCAGGAGAATCAGTCCTGCGTACCAACGTGGTAAACAAGCCCAGTGGTTGAATTGGTTGCCCTTCAAATGCATGCAGCAACTTATTACAAGGAGATAATGGTAGCTTATCCAGATCAGACCATGTTTGATGGTTAATAAAAGTAACTGGAGAAGCACAGTCTACCATTAATGCCACTGATGCCTCAAATGTGGCAACTGAAGTAACATATAGAAAGGAAGAACATCTTTAGTCTGCCTTTGTGGTGCAGTAGAAACCATCACACTGTGTGGGCTCTTCAAACCTACTACCGTGGTTCTCCTGCTCCTGTAAACCTTAGCAATATGTCCTTGAGGTTTACATGCATGACACTGAACTTCTCTGAATTCGCACTGGTCCCTGCTATGCTGAGATGACCCACATGATGCACATTTGTACTGGCCATGCAGTTTGGGTGGAGTGGTTGAAGTTTTCTTTGAAAACAGTGGCTTAGACTTAGGTTTGAGCTGTTTCGATTTGGGGATTACTGCAGCTACTTGAATCTCATTTTAGTGTCCATCTCAGGTGTTCTTCATTTTCTGCAGCCTCATACATTTGTGCCAGCTGTAAAAGTTCCATGTAGACTTCTTGACACTTACAGAAAGTATTTGCTGAATATGATGTTCATTATTCAACCCATAACAAACTTATCAGCTAGATTAGATTCAAGATGCTCCCTGCTCCACTCACACGTGACAGCTAAGTGTTTGATCTCAGCCAAATATGATTGTAATGACTGACCTGGTTTCTGTCAGTAACTGTAGAATTTATAACATTCAGCCCTTGGGAAAGTTGTTAAACTGTATTGTGTGTTCAATTTAGCCTTTAGCTCTTGATATGACAAATTCTCCAGCCGGTCTGGTGCACACAGACTGCATAAAAGTTTGAAGGTTTCACTCCCCAAGAAAGTACAAAAAGCAACCTGAATAAGCTATCCTGTTGCTCATCATTAGCAGCTTGTATGGCAGGATTAAGTAATAACCACTGATCAAACCGTTGGGACCATGTATCCCAGTCCGTTCCTGTAAACATTTAAAAGCTGGCTGAAGTTGCCATGGTATTGCACAGTTCCAAATTTCTGGCTTGCCTCCAATGCAGAAAGTCACAAAATGGTGTAATTCAGTATGCTGGAGTTATGAAAATGTCCACCATCCATCGTCGCAAGTTTGTTGTATTTGGTGGCTGAAAATAAGTACCTTAAACACATAAGGGTCTTGGTAGTAAGAAAACATGCCACACTGAAATCTAGGCCTTCTCTTTTTACTTCCATTCAGCAGCATACAAGAGGAGACTGGCTCCAAACACAGGTACACTTACAGGAAGTACACATTCTCTTAAAGCTGCACTGTCTCTAGCATTTCTTAAAATAGCTATACTACACATAACAGAGATGAACACCAAAGTATTTAAATTCAAAGACTTGTTCAGTAAGCATGCCTTTCACATCGTGAATGGCTAAACTTAGATTGTGTTTTAAAATAGTAAGAGAACAAAACAACATAGACTTAGTTTTTTTAAGATTTTGAATCAAAGAATTTGCCTTAAACCAATTACAGATATCAATTAATTCTAGTTGTAATGCAGGTGTCAAACTAGAAATATGTGTAGTTTGGGAATAAAGAATCAGATCATCTGCATTAAGTAGATACTCACAGGATTTACAGAGGGAAGGTAACTGGTTAACAAAAAGAGAAAATAATGAGGGGCCTAATATCAAACCCTGTGGGACACCAGATTCTATGAGGACAGCAGAGGAACCTGTACTAACAAACTGAGTCCTGTTAAAATCCTGAAACCAAAGAATAGCATTCTTGGAGAAACCCAACTCTGTTAACTTGAAGCATAACAAGGAGTAATTTATAAGATCAAATGCCTTGGTCAGATCCATGAAGACCATCCCCAACATAAGAACCTCATCAAAACCCTAAGGGCCCTAATGAAGGGTAATCCTTCCCCCCTTGTACCCACAGAGGCAATAGTGGAGGCAGAGGAAGTGGAGGGTCAAGTGGTACCAGTGGTGGCTGTGCTGCCTTGACTGATACCTTTGAATGCCTTTGTATAGGCACCAGGGCAGAGAGGATGAGGAAGGGGACCATCTCCATGACCACAAGACTGTTGGTGATAGGTACGGCCCCTACAGGCTACAGGCCTACAAAATGAGCCTCTGCCATGCCCCCTGGCAGGTTAAGGGCTCAGGGATTTAAGAACTGAAGCTCACGTAGAGCACTTGCAACATCACTCTAAAACAGCTTAAAGCCACTGAAAGAAGCATTCAGCATAGCCTGTTGTACATCACTAGCAAATTCAGCTAATCTGAGCCAGAAATATCTCTGAAGTCATATGTTGGAGGCAGTAGCCCTGGCAGAATCATCAGAGGCATGTATACAGAGCATAACAGATGTTTTCCAGTATCCACACCAGCTGAAGCAGCTTTAAGCAGTTCAGCTTTAACAGGACTATCAGGCAAAGCCTGACTAGGAGATATAGGAGATTTACACAGGACATTTTGATATTTAATTATGTATGCCTGGTGAATTTGCAATTCTTAGGCCCAAGGATGCAGAGGCATAAGTTCCTTTGTCCATGACATCCAACATCCTGGATACTTTGTCAGGAGACAAAGTACTCATGTGTTAGAAGCTCTAGTGCAATCGGTGACCAGCCATGATAACCACTGAATCTGTTTCAGGTTGTGTGGCATTATAAGGCTTAACAGATGGCGCAGACTACTGTTTGTCAGCCTTTCTAGGCACTGAAGGCAAATGGTGAAGCCTATATCAGGCAGCAAAGGTAGCATCTTCTAATGCTGGATATACAGGAGGCACTAGAATGGATGGTGTAGCTGGAACCTCTAAAAACTCCATTAAATTTATTTTACTGAAGGCTTCCTTTCCAGCTTCAAAGCCCATGACAACCTGGATTTGCCTGACCAAGGCCCAGAAAGAGGAATCCTTAGGAGGAGACCTGGGATTATATATCACAGAGTCCTTCCTGCATGATGAAAGGGTGGAGATGGAAGGCAAACCCCCTTCATAGGGATCATCCTCATCCCTTTCCTCATCCTCCAAATTCCAGCTCCTCCATATTAAGGCAATCAGGATTATATTCCACCTCGTTGTCTGAAATGATGACAGGGACAATGGACAGAACCAACAATGGAGGCAGAGGCTGTGTTAGAGGGATAACCGGCATGCTTTTAGAGCCCATTGACAATGATGGTACTAATGGGGAGACCCAGCTGAGAGGATATTAGTTATTGTCATTGGAAGCAACAACAGGCATCAAATCAGTACTGAGAACAATGCCATTACAACCTGGCAGTCGACGGCACCCACTAAACGGTCCAGGACTACCAACATTGAAGGGACAGAGCATTGTCCTTGTAGATCTTGTAACTGCAGGTACGTAACCTAAATAAAGGCTCTTTCAATGGAAGCATACAGGGACAACATAGGCAAACTGAGTTAAACTGAAAAATAATAAATATCAAACAAACAACAGCATTGTTTCTCTGCAAGTCAGATAAGAATTTGATGGTAGAAGAAAGAACTGAGGAGCAGTGGAGTCAGAAACATTTCATAGTTGCCAATGCTGAATGTCATCATGGATGATCCCCAACTAGCAAAAGTTTCTGAGTGTCCTGATGCCGATGGCTTACCTTTCCTAAGGTGTGGCCCAATGGCGTGCTGAATGGAGGAGATATCCTTGATGAATGACCACTACTAAAGGAGAGGATTTGGGAATATCTTGAATCCAGCAGCCTACAAGATCTGAAACAGCATAAATTCACTGGGGGGAGACCATGTCAAACAAATCTGATAGATTTCTTTGACTGGGTGACCAAGGAAGTAGAACAGGGTGGAACAGTGGATGTGGCCTACCAAGATTTCAGTAAAGCCTTTGACATTGTTCCTCACAGGAGACTCACAAACAAGCTGGAAAGTCTGGGAGTGGGTACAAAGGTGGTAAACTGGGTGAGAAATTGGTTAGGGGACAGGAGGCAGAGGGTGGTGGTAAAAGGAGTTCACTCCAAGGAAGTAAGGGTGACCAGCAGGGTACCACAGGGATCAGTAATGGGATCGGTCTTGTGACCAGCAGGGTACCACAGGGATCAGTAATGGGATCGGTCTTGTGACCAGCAGAGTACCACAGGGATCAGTAATGGGATCGGTCTTGTGACCAGCAGGGTACCACAGGGATCAGTAATGGGATCGGTCTTGTGACCAGCAGGGTACCACAGGGATCAGTAATGGGGATCAGTCTTATGACCAGCAGGGTACCACAGGGGGATCAATAATGGGATCGGGGTCTGACCAGCAGGGTACCACAGGGATCAGTAATGGGATCGGTCTTGTGACCAGCAGGGTACCACAGGGATCAGTAATGGGATCGGTCTTGTGACCAGCAGGGTACCACAGGGATCAGTAATGGGATCGGTCTTGTGACCAGCAGGGTACCACAGGGATCAGTAATGGGATCGGTCTTGTGACCAGCAGGGTACCACAGGGATCAGTAATGGGATTGGTCTTCTTTAACAACTTTATTAGTGATGTTGCAGAGGAGCTAGAGGGAAGGTATGCTTCTTTGCAGATGACACTAAAAACTGCAACAGGGTAGACACTCCAGAGGTGGCGGAAAAAAATGAGTAGAGATCTAAGAAAGCTAGAGGAGTGGTCAAGGCTGTGGCAGCTAAGTTTCAATGTGAAGAAGTGCAAAATAATGCACCTGGGGCACAGAAACCCAGGGCAGAGTACAAATGGAGGAGTGGTATTAACCATCACCAAACAGGTAAGGAACCTGGGGTAATCATATCTGTTAACCTAAAGGTGGACAGACAGTGTGATAAGGCAAGTGAGAGCTAGTGGGATGCTAGGTCACATAGGGAGGTATCACCAGCAGAAGGAGAGGTGGTGTTGCCACTGTATAGATCACTGGTGAGACCTCACTTAGAGTACTGTGTCCAGTTCTGAAGACCACATCTCCAGAAGAACATAGACAGGGTAGAGGTGGTCCAGAGGAGGGCAACCAAAACATTGTACAGGGTCTGCATCACAAGCCCTATGAGACTGAAGGACCGCAATATGTACACCCTGGAGGAAAGGAGTGAGAGGGGGAATATAATAGAAACTTTCAAATACCTCACAGGTATAAATAAGGTTTAAGCAGGAAGCATTTTTCAGAGGAAAAGATGCTCATGAACAAGGGGACATGCTATGAAGCTGGGGGTGGGGGCTCAGGACAAATGTGAGGAAGTACTTCTTCACAGAAAGAGTGGTGGATGCCTAGAACAGCCTCCCAGCAGAGGGGTGGGGACAAAAATGGTAACAGGCTTCAAGAATGCAAGGGATAGGCATAAAGGAACCTTAGAAGTAGGGAGGGGGGGCTAAAGCTGGAGATCAAGTAAGGTCTGCAGTGTTACAGTAGGTAGGGAAAATGGGCAGACTAGGTTGGCCAAGCAGTCCTTATCTGCTGACAATATCTATGTGTCTATGTTACTTTGTTAAAATGAAGACTTTTCTTAATCTGCACTGCAGGCTCTCTACAATATTTTTAAAATTACATATTAAAACATTAAAACATAAATATATTTTCACACCATCATATAGTAGTCACCTTGTAATTCATCTTAGTTTTATTCTGGCTGCAGTGCTACAGAAGTTAGACTCTGAAGTTTTCTCACAGGATATATATACTCTGCTAGTGTCATTTATGTAAGCAATAGCACATGGCAGGGTGTCCAGGCATGCTGAGATATTGACACAAAGGGTGTATTGTGAGCATTAAGTACCTTTAACCACTGAGGTACCCATATATCTTAGCACACATGGAAATGCTGTCAATGCCACAACACTTACTAAAGAGTTATATATATTTTTTTAAATTAGTCTGAAATATCTTTAAGCTGAACTGCCTGGGTGAGCTGAAACATCTAAAAAAAGACTTTGTATAAGGGTCACCAATGTTTTCTTGCAGGGAGTTATATTAAATCAGCACAAAATCTTTATCCTTTCCCTAATGGGTTACCTGGCCTTTCAGTGACTTTGGTATTAATGCCGGTTTTCTGTGGCAAGGCACTTCACTATGGTATCTTCTACCGGCCATCTGGAGGCAATTTGTTTCTGTGGATGAATGTTGCCTTTCGGGAGTGGATTGGGGTGTGTTGGAGTGGGGAAGGGGATGGGGTTTGTGATGTGATTCATTGTTGGGGATGTGTCTCTTTTCATACTGATCTTTTGCCGCTACACGATTTTTCTCTGGGTAGGTTATCTGTAAAATAGTACACCACCATATGACAAAGTTTCAGCCAATGATGAGTCTGAACTGGTCAGAACCCCATGTTAAAATGGTTATCTCACTTCAGCTCATTACATATCCCATATAGGCATCAAATATTATAAATTATACATGTAACCCCCTTAACAAGCATTTGGGGGTTTCCTTCATCAGCTAAGGCTATGCCAGTTCTAGTTCTGTCCTAGAGAAGTAAAGGGTCAAGTGTTTCAGATTTTAACAAAAATTACCTTAGTTGTTTACAACTTTGAGATTTCCTGTGTCCTAGTAGTTCGTAAGTTGCAAAGTACACCCTGTGCTCTTTGTTCCTGTGCAGATCTGTGGGCTGTTTGGAGGACATGCCATCAAACGTATAAATATGGATATCCAGACAGAAGAAAAAAGTAAAGGTCAACGTCAGAATGAAGTGACATGACACTATAGAGAATAGTCAGGGTTCCCTCACTAAATCTCCAACTGTGACTGGCCAGAGAGGGCTTGTAATGCTTGGGATGGCTGCAGGATCCCAAGTCTAGGGTGGCACTTGCCCTCTTCTGGCTGACACTCCAGACACAGAATTCCAGCTGGTATTCAGCATCATAGAAACACGGAATTTGTTGGCAGATAAGGACACTTTGGCCCACCTAGTCTGCCCATTTTACCCTGCCTATACTGACACCGTAGACCCTACCTGATCTTTGGCTACCTCCCCACTCCACTCCCCTACCAAGATTCCATTGTGTCTGTCCCATGCATGCTTGAAGTCCACCACTGTTTTCATCCCCACTACCTCCACTGGTAGACTTTTCCAGACATCCACCACTTTTCCAGTGAAGAAGTACTTCCTCACATCCCTCTTAAATTTACCCCATTCCAGCTTCATTGCATGCCCCTTGTCCTTGCATACCTTCTCCTCTGAAAAATGCTCCCCTCCTGTACCTTATTAACCCGCATGAGATACTTACAGGCCTCTATCATGTCCCCCCTCCCTCCTCTCTTCCAGGGTGTACAATATGGGCTGTACAGTTTGGGGATGGTGAGGGCATGTTGGCAATTCCACATTAAGTAGTGTGACCCAGTGGCATTCACTGGGAGATCCCAAGCTGGCAGGGACCAGAACAAAGGGTTTCAGAAGAAAAATGATCTCAAAATGGTGGCATTCATCAAACTCGCAGACCGGCAGGGAGCCTGGGAGATTTAGAGACATTAAGGCACAGGAAAGAGTAAGGTTGCAACATGTACCATTTCTGCCTCATGTTTCATGCCCTAAATGGGTACCTAATGGTTATAGAGTAGAAGGGTGCAATCCTTCAGAATTATTGAAGCTATGTTGGAGTAACTGATGTAATTACTGTAGTAACTATCTCAGGTATCTGTCTTTGAGTTTGTAACATAGAAACATAAAAACATAGAAACATAGAGCTTGACAGCAGATAAGGACCGCAAGGCCCATCCAGTATGCCCATTTTTTTTCTACCTTATAAGTGTGCCATCAGCCTTTGCTCTGTCAGTGGCCTATCTATTCATACTCATCTGTATTGCTCCCTTATGCCTATCCCATGCCTGTTTGAAGCCCTGCACTGTATTCGTAGCCACCACTTCCTGAGGTAGGCTGTTCCATGCATCCACCACTCTTTCTGTGAAAAATAATTTCCTCACATTCCCCCTTAATCGGCCTCCCTCTAATCTCATGCTGTGTCCTCTTGTCCTGCTATTTTTCTTATATTTAAACATGTTAGACTCTTTCACCTTGTTAATGCCCTTAAGGTGTTTGAATGTTTCGATCATATCACCTCTCTCCCTCCTTTGCTCAAGGGTATAGATATTGAGCTCCATTAATCTGCTCTCATATGTCTTCTGATGCAGTCCCTGCACCATTTTGGTTGCCCTTCTCTGGACTGCCTCAATTTGGTAAATGTCCTTGTGAAGGTGTGGCCTCCAGTACTGCATGCAGTACTCCACATGGGGCCTAACCAGTGTCTTGTAAAGAGGGATTATTACCTCCCTCTTACAGCTTGTGATACCCCTACTAATACACCCTAACATCCCCTAGTCTTACCTACTGCTTTAGAGGTCTGCTTGGATGATTTCATGTCATCGGTGATGATGATGCCCAAGTCTCTTTCTTCCTTTGTGACTGCCAGCAACTCCCCTCCCAGCCTATAGGTGGCTTCAGGGTTTCTCTTCCCTATGTGCATGATCTTGTACTTCTTTGCATTAAATCCCAGTTGCCACTCTTCTGACCATTTTGCTAGTTTATCCAGATCTCTTCTCATTCTGCCCACCCCATCTGGATCATCTACTCTGTTGCAGATCTTGGTGTCATCTGCAAACAGACAAGCCTTACCCTCTAGTCCATCTACAATGTCACTAATGAAGATATTGAAGAGGACTGGCCCCAGGACTGATCCCTGAGGTACCCTACTTGTGACTTGCATCTCTTCTGACTGTATACCATTTACCACCACTCTCTGTTTTCTGCCCATCAACCAGTTTGCCACCCAGTTGACCAACTTCGACCCATCCCAAGCCTATCCAGCTTATTTATCAATCTTCTATGTGGAACAGTGTCGAAAGCTTTGCTGAAGTCAAGGTAAGTGACATCAACTGCTCCCCCTTGGTCCACCACTCTGGTTACCCAGTCAAAGAAATCTATGAGATTAGTTTGACAGGACCTTCCTTTTGTAAACCCATGCTGTCTTGGATCCTGTGCCCTTATGGATTCCAGGTGTTGCACTATCCTTTCCTTAAGGAATGCCTCCATAATCTTGCCCACTACTGAGGTAAGACTGACTGGTCTGTAGTTCCTTGCCTCCTCCCTGCTACCACTCTTGTGGATCAGGATCATACGAGCCCTTCTGCAGTCTCCTGGGACCCCTCCTGTGCTCAGAGACTCACTAAACAGTTCTGCTAATGGCTCTGCTAGTTCCACCTTTAGCTTCTTAAGTACCCTGGGGTGTATGCCATCAGGTCCCATTGCCTTGTCCATCCTGAGCTTAGTGAGCTCTTGTAGGACCCTTTCTTTTGTGAAGGGAGTAGTACTCACCTCCCTCCCCCCCGTGTCCGTGGTGCTGAGCTGTGGGCCCTGCCCTACCTTCTCTTCAGTAAATACTGAGCAAAAGTATCTATTTAGGATAGATGCTTTTACAGGGTCCTCCTCCTCACATGCCCCTTTTTCTCCTTTGAGCTTAGCAATACTCCCTCTGGACTTTCTCCTTTCACTAATGTATCTGTAGAAAGTATTGTCACCTTCTTTTACTGTTCATGCTAGTGTTTCCTCAGTTTGGGCCTTTGCCTGCCTTACTGCCTTCCCTGCTTCCCTTAGGGCAGTTTGGTATGCCTCCCTATCTTCATCCCGCTGTGTTCCCTTATATTTCCTGAAGGCCAGCCTTTTGGCTCTGACCTTTTGTGCTACTGTATTTGAGAACCAAAGTGGTTTCCTTCTTCTTTTGCACTTCCTTTTCTGTCTAACACAATGGGATGTTGCTTCAAGTATTGCATCCTTAATGCTTGCCCACTTTGTCTGTACCCCCTCACCTGTGTTTCTTTTTGCCAGGGCTAAGCATATACTACAGAAAAACCCTACTTCCCAATCTGCCAGATGTGGACTGGACCTCATACACTGCACCAACAGAGCAGAGCAGAAAATTCCTGTTTACACTGCGGGGGGGGGGTCTAAATCAGCTGGTAGACTCACCTACCAGAGATAAAGCAACTCTGGACCTGGTGCTCACAAACAGCAACAGAATTTCAGACGTTCATGTGGGTATCAATCTGGGGACCAGCGACTACTGGTCAGTCTGGGTATCAGTAAATAAAGAGGAAGGTAAAGTCACAAAAATCAAGATACTTGATTTCAGGAACTCCAACTTTCCTAAATGAAATCCAGGATCAAGACCATGCTTGACACCAGTAACAGGAAGAATGAAGAAAACTGCTGGGGAACTTAAAGAATGCCTTAAATACAGCCACTGAGCAATGCACAGGACAAATCAGCAAAGCCAAAAGAAGGAAGAACCCTGTCTGGTTCTCTGAAGAGGTAGCAACCAAAATCAAGGAAAAAAAGAGGGGTTTTAAGCAGTACAAGGAAACAAGAGGAGAAACAGACAGAGAGTAATATAGTAACAAACTCAAGGAGGCAGGAAAAGCAATTCGGATAGCCAAAGCCTAAACAGAGGCAAGAATAGCACAAGGGGTTAGGAAAGTTAGGACTTTCTATAGACACATAAGAGAAAAAAATGAAGATTAAAGGGGGAATAGTCCAAATAGCAACAAGGGAGAACCAGCTGTTAGAGAAAGATGAAGACAAAGAAGAGTTGTTAAACAAATTCTTCTGCTCAGTTTTCAAAATAGAAGATATTAGCAAAGGACCTACACTAAGTAAGACAAAGTAAGATAGTGGAAGGGCAGACACAAGCCCCTTCATGAAAGAGAGGGTCTTAGAAAAGCTAAGCAAACTTAAGGTGGATAAAGCCATGGGGCCAGATGGTATCCACACCAGAATACTAAAAGAGCTTCGGTAAGAAATAGCTGCACCACTAGCTGAGCTGTTTAATCTATCTCTGGAAAGTGGCAAAGTACCTCAAGAATGGAAAAGGGCAACAGTTGTGTCCTTGCACAAATGTGAAAGCACAGAAGAGGCAGAAAACTACTGCCCAGTCAGCCTGACCTCTATAGTGGGAAAAATTATGGAGGCATTACTAAAGGAGAGAATAGTTGACTACCTAAAGGTAACTGGAAAACTCGACCCCAAACAGCATTGCTTCACAGCAGGGTGCTCGTGCCAAACAAACATGATTGATTTCTTTGATTGGGTTACCAGAACAGTGGACCAGGGTCTAGTACCTAGACTTCAGCAAGGCCTTTGACACTGTTCCCCACAGCAGACTTGCTAACAAACTAGAACACACAAGAGTTGTACAGAAAATAGTAAACTGGATTAAAACTGACTGCAGAATAGGACCCAGAGAGTTTTGATAAATGGGGCATTATCAAGGGAGAGATGTGACCAGTGGCGTTCCACAGGATCAGTGCTGTGTCCAGTATTCTTCAACATATTCATCAGTGACATCACTGATGAACTGAGGGGAAGGTTTGCCTGTTCATAGATGATACAAAGCTCTGCAACAGGGTGGATACACTAGAGGGGGCATAGGTATGGAAGCTGACCTAAGGAAACTGGAAGAATGGTCCAGAAATTGGCAGTTAAAATTTAACACCTAGAAGTGTAGGGTGATACACCTAGTGAAGCAGAACCCAGGAAAAAAGTATGTACTAGAAGGGCATCAATTAGAGGAGGCAGAGATGGAATCGGATCTGGGTGTGATCATTGCCAACAAGTTGAAGGTAGGAAAACAATGTGAAAAAGCAGCACAGAAGGCAAGTGATATCCTCGGATGCATAGGAAGGGGTATTACGAGCAGAAAGTAGGATGTTATCATGCCACTCTACAGATCCTTGGTAAGGCCACACCTTGAGTACTGTGTCCAGTTTTGGAGGCCTGACCCAAAAAAGGACATCAACCATCTGGAGACGGTGCAGAGAAGGGCCACAAAGATGGTACAGGGGCTGCATCATGAGCCATACGAGACAAGACTCAAACAGTTGAGTTTATTCTCTCTGGAACAGAGAAGAAACAGGGGGGACATGATAGAAACATTTAAGTACATCAAGGGAATTAACACAAATCAGAAGGAAAACCTCTTCCAGGAAAACAGAGTGGTGTGTACAACAGGGCACAACTTGTGTCTGGCAAGTTTAAAAGCAACTCTAGAAAGTACATTTTCACCAAGAGAGTGATAGAATCATGGAACAGCCTGCTACTAGAAGTGGTGGCATCAAAGACAGTAAGGAAATTCAAATTTACTTGGGACAAGCAATGTGGGCAACTTAGGAAAAACATATAATTGGGGGGGTAGCCACCTTGGGCAGACTAGATGGACCACACAGTCCCCATCTGCCAACACTTTTCTTATGTTCTTATGTTTCCTTGCAGCTGCAAAGAACACTTGAATTTTGGTATATGCTCTCTGAATTATTATGATCCTGTTGTCTTTGGGGCAAGTAGTACTTAAAATGACCTGAGGCCCAACTGGGAAAGTTGTTTAACCTTAAACATCATCTGTGAGAGTTTTCCAATTCTGAGACTGTGCACATGTCTGTGTAAATAAACTATTTTTGTTCTGTAACTGATAAAGAGTGAGTACCCTGTGTCCTTGTGTCATTCGTTTAACAGAAAGGGATCAGGGTTTATAGTAATCCATTCAGTACTATGTGTATAAATGAGTTGCTGTTGCCCCACCCCCACCCAATCTCCCCAAGGGACCCATTTATGCCAGGCCTGTGTACCATCAAGAGGTACTGCCCCTTGTCAAGTGAAGTATAGTGCTTGAATGTCCAGGGGCACTCTGCAGTTTCCTCAGGTGCAGGCACCATAGAAGATGCCCTCCCTTTTTTCATGCTATATTCTCTTCCATCAGGGACACTTATGTCCTACTGTGGAGGTTGTGTGTTCCTGACTTCCACGTCACTTAGATAGCCACAGATCCTTATTGCTTCCATGAAAGCTCGTGATACTGCTTACCAAGGCTATTAGGAGTTGATATCTTTCTATTTTACCATAAATCTGCAGAATATCTTTGACACTGCTTATAAATTCTGGAATTGTATTCATGCTGTCTTTGATCAACCCCAGTCCTCCATCCCTGTCTTCTCGACTGAGGTTTCACCAGTCTCTCTGGTCATCCTGTTGTAACCTCCAATTTAAATCAGTATTTCACCTCTTATGCTCTCTCATTTCTCTCCCCTGGTATCACTTTCTCCTCCCCAACCCCTTGCTCAGTGGTAGAAATTGGCGGGAACCCAAGATGACTCAGTTCCAGAAGTGAAATTAGAGGTATAACTCAGTTCCATGAGCAAAATGGGGAGGGACTGTTCCTGTGTAAAATATACCACCCAAAATGCAGAAAACTGACTAAATAAAGTGTAAAAATGCAACAAATAATGAGTAAACATGTCCCCAGATTCCTGTCATGTATGTTCAATCCTACATCAAAGTCGTAGGGTTCCCTCAGTGAGTTTTTCCATTTTGAACACTGCCCTTACTCTTTCATTTGAACTCCTTCCCACCTCCCCATCCCCCTTCTCATTCTCCCACCATGTCTCCATGTCTGATACACATTCAGGTCTACTCTCTTTATTTCTCTCTAAGAATAATAGCCCAGATGGCCCTGAACCCAAACTCCTTCCCCTCTTTGATCCATCATATTCTTCCCTGTCTCCTCCCTTCTTAACTTGTCTTTCCACCTTGGCAATGTTCCTGGTGCTTAGAACCATGCTAAAGTACTCCCCTTCATTAAGGGGGTTACCCCTCCTCTCCAGGTAACTACTGCCCCATCTACCTCCTCCCTGCCCTTGCAAATGTGCAGGAAAAGGTTGTCTTCACCCAGCTCTCTGCCTTTATCAATGCCTTGTTCTTCTTTCCTTCTTTGACCTTTTCCAGTTTGGCTTCTGCAAGCCCCACTCTATTGCCTCATCTTTTTTAAGACTCATTTTATATTATTTTTATTTAGTTTTTTGTTTACCGGGTAGGTGCACTAGCCATGAAATGACTATTTTCAGGCATGACCCAGGAGAGTACAGTAAAGAACAGTGGAACGACAACACACATGGGTACAGTAATAACAAGTAGAAGACAGTAAAGCAATAATACGGGGATAACAATAAGTAGGAGTTACAAAAATATTGGCAAGCATAAGACAAATAATGGCATCAAAGTTTTAATAGTAAGAGCAGGAGTCATGGATTCTACCAGAGGAGAGACAGGGTTGGGTCCGAAAATAAGGTTATGGGGAGAGAGAGAGAGAGAATGAGGAGATGATCAGCTGTAACAAGAAAGATAGGTTGAAGGAGGTGTACAGTAGATATGGAGGAGGAACCATCTAAGAGTAGGAGGAAAGATGTTGAGAAGATTGGGGTCAGCAGGTCTAGGGTGGTTTGTAACAGGAGCATTTACAGGACAAGACTAGGTGGTTACGATATGCCTTCTTGAAAGTAACATGGGATGGGGTCTGGCGAATGTTAAGTGGTAGGGAGTTCCAGTGTTGGGGGGCAAGACAGGCAAATGCACCAGCGCCTTTAGAGGTAGAGTGCCTGTGGACAACAACAGGGGCAGAAACTGCCGAGTGAAGGTCATAGAGGGATGACTGTGTTTGAAAGAGACCTGCACGGGATTGAGGAGTTTGTGATCTGATAATGCTGTTGATTGTGGATCCAAAGGCATAAGACTGAGACTCATGGGGGGAAGCCATCTATGGTCAAAGTAGAGGGTGCAGTGGTGTTTCAGTCAGTGGGAGGAGAGTGCATACTGACAGATGTTATTGTAGGTGACATCCCATTTCCAGAAGACTGGATTTGCTTGCAGAGGTATAGGTGACAACTCAATAGTTTAGTGAGGGCAGAAGAATGCCACAGGCTATGGCAAGTCTAGCTGAGGGGGTAAGAGCATAGCTACTTTGATAGGCAATACCAAGTTTGGTATTTACCGACTTGCAGGTTTTGTAGGATGTGGGTGTGAGAGTTAGTGAGGAATCAGTGACACCCAAGTATTTAAAGGAGCTGACCACCCCAATGGATTTACCACTTAAGCTGGAAACTTTAAAATCATGTTGGGCTTGTTTGATCTTGCAGCTTGAGCTGAATAGCATAGCTTGTCTTAGACTCATTTAGGACAAGTTTGTGACAGTTCAACCACTGTTGGATGAGTTGAAAATCATGAGAGAGTTGTTCATTGATGTCATCAATGCATTTGGCACTAGTGTACAGGACAATGCCATCCGCATACAGCAGGAGGCAGTCTGCGATAGGTTAGAGTTGATATTGTTTAGGAAAATAGAGAAGAGCAGTGGGCCTAATATAGACCCTAGGGAACTCCTATGTTAATTGTAGACATATCAGAGGAAGTAGAGTTATATTTTACGATTGAGTATGGTCTGGTAGATAGCTACCAAACCAGTTGACTACATTAGAGGAGAAACCAAGAGATCTGAGTGCGGCAATGAGAAGAGCATGATCAACCAGATCAAAGGCCTTGGTCATATCGATAAAGATGGGCCCAGTAAGGAGAGCAGAATCCATGGCCTTTAGGGACGTCAGAGGTAAGCTTAAGTAGGGCAGTTGTAGTACTGTGTCCCTTATGGAAGCCATGCTGAGCTGGATTTAGAGGTCATTTTAATGAGAAATTCAGTAGTTTGAGTAGCTGCAAGACTGACTCCATTCTCCATTCCAGACTGACTCATTGACTCCATTCTGAAGGCTACAGACCAGGTGCTGCCCACCCTTGCAACCTTTGTTTCTCCTCTAATGTAGTCAACTGATGTAATCATGGGAGGATGGGGTGGTACCCAAGGGCTGGAGGAGGGCAGATGTGATTCCCCTTCACAAAAGTGGGAGCAAGGCAGAAGCAGGAAACTACAGACCTGTTAGTTTAACCTCAGTGATGGGAAAATGATGGAATCACTTCTGAAGGAAAGAATTGTCGAGTATCTAGAGGCCAGAGGGGCACAGGACCCAAGGCAGCATGGATTCACAGCAGGAAGGTCATGCCAGACAAATCTGATAGATTTCTTTGACTGGGTGACCAAAGTAGTAGATCAGGAGGGGCTGTGGACATGGCCTACCTAGACTTTAGCAAGGCATTTGACACAGTCCCACACAAAGATTAATATACAAGTTAGCTAGCCTGGGAGTGGGTCCCAAGATGACAGCCTGGGTAAAAATTGGCTGGAGGATAGGACACAGAGAATAATAGTAAATGGAGTCCACTCTGAAGAAAGGGGGTTACTAGTGGGGTACACTTGGGTTCAGTATTAGGACGGTCCTCTTCAATGTCTTTATAGCGACATTGCAGAGGGACTGGAAGGAAAAAATGTCTCTTTGCAGATGACACAAAGATCTGCAACAGAGTTGATGCACAAGGTGGGGTGGAAAGGATGAAAAGGACTTGGCAAGGTTAGAGGAATGGTCAAATGTATGGCAGCTTAGATTCAATGCTAAGAAGTGCAAGGTAATGCACCTGGGAAACAAAAACCCAGGGGAAGAGTACACAATGGGGGGTGAGATACTAACAACAACAAAAATGGAAAGGGACCTGGGTGTAGTCATATCAGATGACCTAAAGGTGGGCAAGCAATGTGAGAGGGCAGCAAGGAGGGCTGGGGGGATACTGGGATGCATAGGGAGAGGCATCACCAGTAGAAAACAGGAAGTTCTTATCCCTCTGTACAGAAAGCTGGTCAGACCCCTTCTGGAGTACTGCGTGCAGTTCTGGAGACCCAGTCTTCGCGGAGACATAGATAGGATGGAAGCTGTCCAGAGGAAGGCAACTAAAATGGTGCAGGGTCTGCACCAGAAGACATATGAAGACTTAAGGAGCTTAATATGTATAGCCACAAGGCAAGGAGGGAGAGGGAGGACATGATAGAAACTTTCAAGTACCTCAAGGGAATCAACAAAGTCCAAGAGGGTAGCATCTTTCAAAAAAAGAGGTGTGCAAGAACAAGGGTGCACAATTTGAAGATAGAGGGGGGGCGGCTCAGAGGTAATTTAAGGAAGTATTTTTTCATGGAGAGGGTTATGGATGCATGGAACGGCCTTCCGGAGGAGGTCGTGGAGTCAAAAACAGTGGTGGAATTCAAGCATGCATGGGACAGTCATAAGGCAATTCTAGGGGGTGGGGGTAGGAAGAAGTAGGCTGCTGGTTAACTAGGATCTGCAGCTTATCCAGTAGGCAGGGAAATGGGCAGACTGGGTGGGCCAAGCGGTCCTTATCTGCTATCAAATTCTATGTTTCTATGTTTCTAGCCAAGGCATTCAACATTTTCTTCCACGCTCATCTACTTGACAGTCTTGCAGGTGATGGATCAACTGTCCTATTGGCCTGCTGGTTCTGCTCCTACTTGTCTGATAGTTTCCAATGCTTATAAGCTGGTGAAGCCCTCTCACCCCCAATTTAATCCAATCCAATTTATTTAAAAAGCACCTCTTCCAAAATGGCTTGCAGCACTGTATATTTAAAAAATGCAAATAAAAAAATAAATAATATACAAAACAGCATACATGCATATGCAAAACTAGAAGATATAATGCTGTCACACATACCAAAAACGATAAGTTCATGATTCATCAAAAAATAAGAAAAAAAATAGTTTTTAACAATGATTTAAAAATCTCAGCAGTCTCAGCTTGACATGAAGGGGGGGAGGGAGTGCTTTTTATAGACGGGGGGAAATGCAAAAGCATATTCTCTAACAATCTTCAATTAAAATTCCCCAGAATCAGAAGAAGGTGTTACATTAAATTGCCAATAGCATTTCCCAACTGCCTAACTCATCAGAAGTCATAGCATTAGGTGACTTTAACATAAACTGGCTGTTACTCAAGGCTACACCCTTCAAGGACACCATCGCAACAAAGAATCTCACCCAAGTAGACTCTTCCCCCACTCCTCTAAACCCGAAATAATGATCATCCACTCTCCTGGATCTAATCCTCACAACTCACCCAAATAGACTCTCAACGGTTGCTGTTCTGTCAGACACTCTAAGTGACCACTTCCCCATAATCTGCAGTTGGTCCAACAAGGTCATCAAGGCCCCCATAGAACTAATTTATCAGTGTCATCTAAAGAAGGATCTAGATCACTTCAAGGACTTCCTCTTACACTTTGATTGGTCACCTATTACTACCGCTAGGTCAGTTGACATTGTCCTCTTCCACTTCATCACCTGCTTCAATGACGCCTGTGACCTCTTCACCTGTTTTACCAAACTGGCAGTCAAAAGTCCCAACATCCCCTGGATAACACCAGCCCTTCTTGACCTCATGCACCTCTGTGATAACTTATGGCATAAGGCCCTCGAATCTGGCCATCACACTGACATGCAATGGTATAGAGCTGCCAAGAATAAATGTACCTGGGAGATTCGCAAAGCGAAGGCAACTCATTTTAAGGAAGCCCTCTCTTCCTCCTGGGGTTCTGGGCATATGTTCTGGGAAAACATTAAAGTACTTAATGGAAAAATGGTGTTCCCTACACCACCGTAACTTGAAATTAATGGTACCACATCACAGGACCCTATGGCCATAGCTAACATCTTAAACTCTTCCTGCTCAGACCCTAGCAGCGTCCTCCCGTCTAATTTCTTTCATCTCCCCCACCAAGTTGCCTCCCCTCCCCATGCCCTACCAATACCCCGCTCTTCTGATTCAGGACTATTTCCCCCAGAGAGGCCAAACCCTACTTATCTAGAGTCCTGGGCAAGTCCCGGTATAGTGGGGACACGTTAGACCTAAAACTCCTTCACCTGGCTCTGGATATAGTCCGTGTCCCTCTTTCAAAAGTCTTAACCTCTCTCTTTCCGTCTTGGCCAGTTTCCCTCTAATGAAAAGTGGGTGTCATCACACCCATCCTCAAGGAGGACCTACCTCTCAAATAACTACTGCCCCATCTCTATCCTTCCACCCTCTCCAAGGCCCTGGAAAAATTGTCTCAGACCAGCTCACTGACTACCTGACTAAATATAACCTCCTTTGTAAAGAACAGAATGGATTCATGAAGGGGCACAGCACCTCAACTGCACTGCTGGAATACACCATCTTCCTACACAAAGCCCTAGACTGTGGACACCTAGTCGGGTCTGTGCACATAGATCTGACTAAGGCATTCGACACGGTCAATCACCCTCTCTACTAGAGTCTCTCCTCACTCTGGGTCTTGCTTCTGAACCCATCTCCTGATTCAGGAGCTACCTAAGTAGTAGATCACAGTGTCAAAATAAACTCCACTTTGTTCTTCTGGGTGCAAACAACTGCCACGGCAGAGTCATTTAAAAATGAGCTGCATTCTAAACATAACACACTGTCCACAAACTTATTAGCGTGTGCAATTTATCATTTACTAATTACTGTGACTCACAATCTGTTGCTCTGTTCCTTCCCTCAGATCTCTCAGCCCCTGATCGGGGAAACATCTGAGTGGCTAGGGCTACCTGGGCCAGCCATCCACACCACCACCACTGCTCACCACCAAGGAACCCTACTCTTGCTGGTAAGCTCCCAGGCTGAACTGGGAAGTGCTGAAAGGGTCCCATTGGCTGCCACCTGTTTCTTCCATCTCCTGCTGGACTGTTGTGCTCCGTGTGGCCACTGATTGGCCCTGCAATCTTGACTGATTCAAACTGTTCTGCTGGGCTCTGCGCCCATAAACTTCAATGAGTTTAGGAAGAAAATTTTCACCCCCCCCTCACAATAATTAATAGGCCTTAGCTCTGCCCACTTCTGCCTAGGGACCCGCCCTCTCATTTCCTATTGGATACTCTCTCTTCTGTACCTCCTCTATTTACCGCCCACACTCTCTCCTCCCTGGTCCTCCTCCCCCTCTACTAATCAACTCTGTCCCCTCACTGCCTCTGCCTCCTTTCTGTGCCTGACACCCTCCTCACATCTCCTGCTGCACCCATTGCATCCCCCCCATTTCACCTCCATTCCTGACTGTTTTTCTCCCCCCTCAGACATTTCTCACCCTTTACTATCCTCACCTCTCTATCCACTATGGACCCCCTCTGCCCCTCTGTCTGGTTACTGTCTCCTCCCTGTTTCCCATGGCACTCCTGCCTGGAGCCTGCCATCCCAATCTCCCATTGTGCTTCCAGCTAGACAACATCTACCGGCACTCAGGGAACAATACCCACTGGGCTATCCCCTCCACATCTAACCACTACCAGGACAGGCTTGCACCGCTCCTGGAATCAAGATGAGGTGATTTACGTTCACCTGTTCCTACTCTCACTTCTGGCCTACATCACCACTTACTGGGATCATCGTTTACAGAGTAGCTTTCTTTCCAATAAGAAATGGTCAAATAAAATCTCCATCAAACAGCTACGCTGGTGCACCCTGAAACTCTTTCTTCTACTACTACTTTTGTCTGGCAATATTCACCCTAACCCTGTCCCCACAATCCCAAGCTCTGACCTCCAGCAGAGTCACTCTGGGGGACTCACCTTTGCAACGATTAACATCTGTAGCCTTCTACCCAAACTTGCTGCCCTACAATTATTTGCACGCCAACACAACCCCGATGTTCTTGTGATTGACAAAACTTGGCTCACTCCAAAAATACCCGACAGTGCAATTACCCTACCAGGATATAACATATTCAGAATTGACGGGACCACTAAAAAAGCAGTGGATGTGCTGTTTACCTCAAAGACTCTCTCCTGGGGCACCGTGTTCAACCCCCTTCCTCAGTCTCTACCACCCAGATACTACCCATCAGAATTCTACTCAGGGTTCACAACAAGGCACTGACTATTGCTGCTGTCTACATCCCTCCCAAGGATCAAGGTAAAGGTCTCAACTCCGTCCTTGACCTTGTCCATTCCCAACCACCAGGCACCGAGCTAATCCTAATGGGTGATTTTAACATAAATTGGTTTGGATCAGATACAGGTGACTACAAGGATGCCATCTCGGCTGCCAACCTCGCTCAGCTGGTCATCTCCCCCACTAGACTCAATAATAAGACTGGGGCAAGCATCCTCCTAGACTGGATACTGATCAGCCACCCATCCCACATCTCAAAAGTCTCTGTTCTCCCAGATACGCTAAGTGACCATTCCCAGTCACATGTGAATGGTCTAACAAATTCAGCCCACCACCACCCAAACTAATAAACAGCAGAATCCTTCCATGTGGTCAATTGAAGCACCTCAAATTACTCCTTAGACAACAAAACTGGTCACCTATCTTCCATGCATCAGATGTCAGCTCTGCGCTTGACTTCTTCATCAACTCCTTCAATGCTACCTGTGACGTTTATGCCCCCCTTCAAAAAGAGGAAAGTAAAAGGCCTTAGCAATCCATGGCTCACTGCTGATCTTCTTACATTGCTGAAAGTTAGGGATCACCTCTGGTGTCAGGCTTGGGCCACTGGTAGGCAAGTAGATATACAAAACTACAAACGTGTCCGAAATGATTGTACCAAAGAAATACGCCTGAAGAAAAGTAACTATTACAAAGATGCCCTCACAAACACCTGGGGAAAGGGGAAGTCCTTCTGGAATAATCTCAAAGAAGTTACAG
Source organism: Neoceratodus forsteri (assembly GCA_016271365.2). Classification (NCBI taxonomy): domain Eukaryota; kingdom Metazoa; phylum Chordata; order Ceratodontiformes; family Ceratodontidae; genus Neoceratodus; species Neoceratodus forsteri. Next base: position 588,907,151 of record CM028132.1, on the reverse strand, counting down.
GAATACTGCCCAAAACATCACCTTCAATGTTGAACGTGGATGGGACTATAACTGTTGACCCTTCCACTATAGCTAACATGTTCAATAACGCATTCACTGACCCCAGTAGTGTTCTTCCTCCAGACTTCTTTGATGAAGACCTCCCTCCTGCACCCTCCCCAACCCCACCCCTTTCTCAAGTCACCCCCTTTTACTTCAGAGCAGTCAGGGCACATGAAGTCCAGAATCGTCTGTAAAGCTATTGTTGGATCTAGATTAAGTGGCGAATCACTCGACCTCAAACTGCTGTCCCTTACTCTTGATGAAGTGCTATCTCCTCTAACCTGGATTTTCAACCTCTCCCTCACCCTTGGCCAGTTCCCCAACAGATGAAAATCTGCCACCATGACACAATCCACAAGAGTGGGGACAAGGCCCTTCATGGAAATTATAGGCCTATATCCATACTACCCCCCTTCCAAAGCCATTGAATGTCTGGTATCTGACCAGCTAATGGACTATCTGGACAAGTACAACATCCTTTGTAAACAACAGCACAGCTTCAGAAAAGGCCACAACACCACATCTGCCCTCCTTGAATTCACAGGAGCAATTCACAACTCCCTGGACAATAATTACCTCACTGGTTCAGTCTTCATAGACCTGACCAAGGCTTTCGACACCGTCCATCATCGAATACTCCTCACAGAACTGCTAAAAGCTGGGCTCTCCCCTGAGTCTACAACTTGGTTTAAGAGCTACCTGGAAAACCGTTCCCAAAGAGTGAAAATTGCTGATGTTCTCTCAGATGCTAGACCAGTACACTCAAGAGTCCCCCAGGGATCCATTCTCGGGCAACTTCTCTTCAGTCTGTTTTTGAACAATCTTCCACAATCCTGTCCAGAACAAATCCTATTCTATGCTGACAATGCTGTGATTCACACCACCCAACAGGACCCCCACCTACTCCAAAACAAGCTTCAAAAGAGTTTCACCGCCATTGAAACATGGTTTAGTAGTCAAAAGCTGGTTCTCAACTATAAGAAAACCAAGTCAATGCTTTTCTGTGGCTCCCACAACAAACATAGGCTTCACCCCCTTAATAATACAAACTGCCTTGGTGCTGTCCTCGAACAGGTTCACTCCTTTAAATATCTGGGGATCACCATAGACAGCAACCTATCCTACAGCATCCACATAGATAGCATCGTCAAAGCTGCAAACACGCGCATTGGTCTCCATTACAGGCACAGGCAATGCCTTACCTCAGATGCCTTAAGGATAGCAGTACAGAGCTCGGTGGTCTCTCTAATCAACTATGGTCTGATTATTTATGGCTCTGCAAACTGACACAGCCCTCAAGTGCTTATCCTTGGCCTAAACAAAGCCTGCCGACTCATCACAGGATCCCATCAACTCACCCATATGTGTAACCTCTATGCCCAAACAGGGTGGCTCCAGTTATCAAACCCTGTCAAATACCAAACTTGCCTAATGGCTAAGAAAATTATGTTACATTTTGCTCCTCCCGGAGTCCAAAGTCTTCTCCATACAGCATGCAACACCCGGCTAACCAGGGCTTCAGAAAATCAAATGCTGCACATTCCTTGGTGCCGCACCACATAGGGCCAAAGATCCTTTGCGTACCGAGCTCCTAGCTGGATTAACAGACTCAAAAAGACATCTCCCTCTGCAAAAGCTAGGCCCATTCAAAGCCAACCTTCATCTCCACCTAGCTGCCTCTAGCTCCCGACTGTCCTCATAATCTGATCTACCTCCTAGCACTTCTACTCCTACCCCTTCTCTTCCTCCTCCTACAGCCTACCCTCCCCTCCTGTTTTTTCCCCCTACCCCCAAGCACTTTTTGGAGGCCTAACAAATGCCCACGACTGCAGCAATCTTTTTGTGTCCATTCCAAGTCTCAGTTACCTCTGGCTACCCTGCCCCCGGTACTCTCTTTCCCTCAATGTACAGTAATGTATTTCAGCTGCTTAAAAATGTCTGTGTGCCATTTCTGCATTGTTACTCAACTTTATGTAATGTTTGTATTGTGCATTAATTGACGTGGAACCTTTGTAAAAGAGCCTTGGCTCAAAGGTACTTGTAATCCTAGACTCTAAATAAAATAAAAAAATTAAAATTAAAATTGTATGTTAGATAACACAACATGTCAATTGCATTTTTGTATGTATTTTTAAACAGTAACTTGCAGTTATTTTTCTGATGTCTGTTTTTCCTTTTTAATGTCCATTTTTACTTCTTTTTGTTGATGTTCATTCTTCCTAGCTCTATTGCCTACATCCATTACTGTAAGTTCAGATATGCGGAAAAGCTTTGTTACACCGTTAGGAGCCGAACGCAGAAGGCTGGCACATAATTTCACCAAACATTATTCGCCTCCATTACTAGCGTGGTTCTCATGGGCTTCCTTGTCCTGGCAATGACGTGGTACGGAACCACGACAGAAGCTGACGTTTCTGATGTGGTACATCTTCCACAGAGCTGCCGGTTCATTCTGGCATCCCCCAGAGATCCATACTAGGGCCATTTCTCTTTGGCCTCTTTCTAAATTGTCTCCCAAAAGCATATTCTGGACAAATGCTTCTATATGTGGACAACTCAGTTATCTTCTGCAGTCACTGTGACCTCCCCGCCTTCAGCTTGCCTTCCAGAGTCTTTTCTCTGAAACTGAAACATGGTTCTCCACCAATAAGCTGGTGTTAAATTACAAAAAAACAAAGTCTATGGTCTTCACTCATCATCAAAACAAATACAGGGCACCCCTTGTGCATACTTAACCGTCAAAACTCACAGCTGTTGCTATCTTAAGTATCTGTTTTAATGGCTTAGGAAACCTTGCATCATCCTTGAAATTTGAATGTAAGCAATAGCTTAATTTGTTTGAACCCTTTGTACCATGTTTGACTCTGGGTTGTTCTACCCTCTGCATTTAGATTAAATACCTTTCAATGTATTGTCTATTGTTCTTGTTTTGCATTTCCATGACATGAAGCCTTTGCAAAGGAGTCTCTGACTTAAAGGTTTGTAATTCTGATAGCTCAATAAATACAGGTAAATAAATAAATTTGTTCCAGTTTGTATAATGAGTTATTTGGTAGCTCAGACAAAAGAGTTACAGTAATAGTTATGGCTTGGGCGGAAGGATCAGAGAAAGCTGTGGAGAGCTATAATATGGCTTTTACAGCTGCCTTTGATTCCTTGTCACTGCTCCATTTTTGTGTCTTGATTTCCCACAGCAAGTCACCATGGTTTTCTGATGACCTGAGGTAGTTGAAGACAACAGGATGGAGGTCAGAGCATTCCTGGTGGAGATCCAGGTCTCAGGAGGATAGATTAATGCTGAAAACTCATTATGGTGAGTATCAGTGGACAATCACTCTGAAAAAGTCAGAATTCCTGTCACAGGTGATTGGTGCTGGAAAGAACCATGTAGCTCAACTCTTCCACACTGTGGACAGATTGTTAAATCTTACATTTCTATAGTCCAGAAGAGTTGTTTCTATGGAGAAATGTGAGGAGTTAAGTAGTTGTTTCAAGAAAAGGTATCCTGTATTCAGACTGGGATCTTGTCTGGTGGACTGTCATGGACCAGTAGTGCCCACTCGATCCTGGGTGAAGGCATGCCATGTTAGTAGGAGGAGTTTGAGCCAGTTGTGGTGGAAGTCATTGTCTACGTTGTCTCAGAACTGTACCCTTCCTACTCTGTATTGGATCCAGGACCCATCAGACTTCTGTTAGAGTGGGAACTGGGTCTGGTATTTGTGGAGATTGTCAGGTGCTTCCTGAAGGAGGGTGTCTTTCCCACTTGCATTGAACAAAAAAACAGTGGTGATGCCTCTCCTGGAGAAACCATCTTTGGACTCTGATGTACTTGCAAACTAAAGGCCTGTTTCGAACCTTCACTTTTTAGGGAAGGTTATTGAAAAGGTGGTAGCACTGTAGTTGGAGTATCAACTGGAACAGTATGACATCTATAAGCCATTTCATTCTGGTTTCTGGCCTTGTTACAGCACTAAGACTGCGCTCATCAAGGTGCACCATGATCTCCTCCTAGTGAAGGATAGCAGTCATCAGGCCATTCTGGTCCAGCTTTACATGTCCTCGACATTTGATATGGTGGGCAATTTGTTGGTACAGCTGAGGCACTTTGTGGGACTCTCTAGGATGGTGGTTTGAGTCCTACTTATCTGGCAGAGAGCAGCAGGTGGCATTAGGGTTTTACATGTTGGATAATTTTGTTCCCTACTGTGGAGTGCCTCAAGGCTCAATCCGGGCTCCCATGTTGCTCATCATGTATATGCTGCCACTGGGAGAGATTAGATGGCATGGGTTGGGTCTTCCAAGATACGCTGATGATACCCAGTCGTACCTGTCTTGTGCTTTGGAAGTGAGGTGATATGATATGGGGCTGAAGAGTAACTAAAGGAAATTCAAGACTGGATGGCCAGCAGCTGACTTAGTCTGAACTGCACAAAGACATTGGTGCTACTGATGGAACCAGGTTGTGTGGATTGATAATTAATGGTGTTAATGTCATTTTTACATGTCTGAATGGCATCACTCTAGGAGCTGTAGATTGGGTAAGAAGTCTGGGTGGGTTATTGTGGATTCCTAACTGAAAATGTAACACTGGGTGTCAGGGGTTGTCCACAGTGGCTTTTTCCACCTTCGGAACATCACCCAGATTAAATCCTTTCTTGTACCAGCTGACTTAGTAACCCTAGTGCATGCCTTCATCACTTCTAGCCAGGACTACCACTGCAATGCTCTTTACCTAGGGCTTTCCATGAGACTGGTGTGTCACCTACAGCTGGTGCAAAATGCTGTAGCCGGCTGATTGCTGGGACTTCCTGGTCTGAGCATATCATGCTCCATGAGCTGCACTGGCTGCCAGTTCGGTGGTGCATCATTTCCAAGGTGTTTGTTGACCTACAAGACCCTGCATGGTCTGGGCCCAGGCTACCCAAAAGACCTCCTCATCCCATACGCTCTCAACCATTCTCTCTGGTCCTCTGAGGTGGGTCACCTCAGTATACAGAGATCACAGCTTAAATCTTTGGGAGATCATGCCTTTGAGATTGCAACACAACTTTTGTACAACACACTTCCCCCTGAGGTTAGAGAAGCCCCCTCAGTAGACACATTTAAAAGAAAACTTAAAACCCATTTGTTTATCGTCTATTATGGGTCTGGTGGCTCATTTTACTTCTGTAATAATTTACATTTTTGATGTTTTTATTCTATGTAGGTAAGGCACCCAGTGCCCCTGGGATTGGGTGCCATAAAAATTAAATTGCCTTGCCTAACTGATTCTTCAAATATTATATACTATTATGAAAGCATTAATTAACATTTACATCAATTCCACATCAATAACTTCCCTAAATGGAACATGAAACCTGTTGCTTACATTTTTAATATAATTGTAAGTTTATTTCTGTGTTTTATTATTTGTATTTGTTTTAAAATAGCCCAATTATGTCCTTGTTTAGGGCCCCATATTAATGCAGCCTTTTCTCTGCCCAATATTCATTTTTTAATTACTTAGTTCCGAAACCCAGCAACATCAGTTGACCTGACGACTACAGTGAAGTGAAATCCAATGATTTCCACTCAGCTGATGTCACTTGGTTCAGCTTCATTGTAGTTGTGATGGTCAGAGCACCCTACAGTCCCCAGTGGGCCTCTTTCTCTCACTCAGGCCTTTGCCACTGAGACTGTCTGGACCAGTAATGCCATCATCAAGGTTCCCTCTTTAGCAAGAGTGTAGACTGTATTGGTCTGATAACCTTTTTCTGCCTTCTACCTTCATATTTCCCATAGTGAGGGTCTGCTGTAGGTGGGATACACTTTAGTTTCTTATAGAAACACAGATGATGATGGCAGAAGAAGTCCAATGGTCCATCCAGTCTGCCTAAATTACCATATCACACCCGAGGACCTATTTTCTCAGTGAGGTCTTCACTTACCCTGTTCCACAATTTGGTCTCCATGATTTTGCTTTCCTTTCTCAAAAGTAGCTAATATACCCTTGGCACTATCCCAGTCGTGTTAGAAGCCATTTATGGTTTTGGCATCCATCACCTCTGCTGGCACACCATTCCACAGCTCTACCACTCTATCTGTAAAACAATACTTCCTCATATCCTTTTAAACCTTTCCTACTAACCTCCACTCATGACCCATGGCCTAGCTTCTCGGTTCTTGATTAATCACTCCTCACAGTTCAACTTGTTAATTCCTTTCAGGAAGTCATTTTGAGTGAATACATGCTTAGTGCCCTTAGCCGATCCTCATAGGATCTGCCCTTCTGGCCCTGAATCAACTTGGTTACCCTGCATTATACCTGTTCTAACCAGTCTCTGGTTTTTAAGGTGAGGGCTCCAGAACCGGGTGCAGTATTCCAGGTGTGGCCTCACCAGCAACCTATATAGTGGTAGTATTTCCTGCTTTCTGCTGTCAAACCTTCTCTGATGAACCCTAGCATCCTGTTAGACTTGCTGAAGGCCTTGTTACATTGGCTGGTTTGTTTACGGAAGTCACTAATGATGACTCCTATGTCCCTTTCCTTTGATGTTGAATCCAGCTGAACCCCTTCCATCCAATACTCTGTTTTGGGGCTTTTGTTCCCTAAGTTTATCATTTTACACTTCTTGACACTGAGTTTCAGCTGCCAGACACTGGACCAGTTTTCTAGCTTTTGCAGGTTTCTCTGCAGTTCCCTTATCTTCTCCACATTGTCAACCCTACCACAGAGTTTAGTGTCATCTGTGAGTAGACACAACCTGTCCTGGATCCCCTTCCATATGTCACTGATGAACCTATTGAAGAGGACTGGACCCAGGACAGATCCATGTGGTTTTCTGCTGGTGACCTCTTTCCACTGATCTGACCCTAATTACTACAACTCTCTGCTGCCTCCCTCCAACCAACTCCCAATCCCCTTACTATTTCTTAGCTGTTCCCAGATCCCCATCTTCATCAGCAGCTTTAGTGGCACCAAGTCAGCAGAGCAAGTATACTCAAAGCCCTTATCAATTACCCTGGTTACCCAGTCAAAGAATACTATCAGGTTGGTCTGACAAGACCTCCCTGTACAAACATGTGTTGTTTACTATGCAAATAGTTCTTCTCCAGGTATTTAAATGGGTCCTCTTTGACCAGTGTCTCCATCAGTTTCCCTACCAAGGGAGCTGGGGGCGGACAGGTCTATAGTTTTCCAGCTGCTCCTTGTCCCTCCCATGTGCAATGAACTATGTCCACCATCCTTCAGTTCTTGTGGACACCCCTGCTGCAAGAGCTACTGAATAGCCTTGCCAAGGGGTTCCAGCTAACACCAATGTCAGTTCTCATGGTGCTCTCAAATGCATCCAATCCAGCCCCAGGCCATGTTTGCTTGCAGGGCTGCTAATGTTTCTGATTCTTTTGCTAGTAAATTCTGCAGCCTCTTTTCTAGGACCTCTCTATCAGCTACCTTTTTGCCACTCTCTGACAAGAGCCTGCTGTTCTCTGTAGTGAATACCAAGCTGAAGTAGTTGTTCAGCATGTCTGCTGTCTGCCTGTCTTCCTCTGTTACCCTGCCCCCTCAATTAGCCTGACAGTTCCACTCCTGTCTTTCTTTTTTCCCTCATATAGGAGGTACTGCAGTTTAGGGCACTGAGCTGCAAACCTGGAGACCTTGGTTTGTATCCTGTCAGCTCCCACATGCATACTGTGTGACCCTGAGCAAGTCGCTTAACTTCCTTGTGCTCCCAGGTCACACCTGGAAACAAGCTTTGGCTTAGTGTGCCTTTCCTGGTTAAATAATTTCCCTTTTCATTTCCCTATATATCTAAAAAAACTGTTTTTCTCCTCCATTGACCCCTTTTGCAATGCACAGTTCTGTGTCTCCCTTTGCATTCCTGACTGCTGTTGTGGTTTCTCTAGGTTTTCCTAATACTCATCTCATTTGCTTTCCCCCTCCTTTACTTTGTACCTTATAAAGGTCTTCATTTTGGGTCTCACTGCCTCCCTGACCTTTCCAGAGAATGAAATTGGTCTCCTATATTTGTTCCTCTTGATAACTGTTCTCATGCGTGTTTTTGTTGCCTTGAGAATTGCCCTTTTCATAAACCCCTTCTTTCCTCCACTCCCCTGATGCTGTCTATCCCAGCTAACCTGCTTAGGACTGATTCCTCATGTAGTTGAAATCTGCCTTTCTGAAGTCTACCACAAGGGCTTACTAGTGCCCTGCGTAATTTTAAACTACACGCGCAGGTTGCTGGACTACAGTGGTTTCCCATCCCTCACTGTTTCTCTCTTTCCAAGTTAGCAAGTACCACTCAAGAAAAGGCAGATTGTCTGAGTGGGATTTCGACCTGCTGCACCAGCATGTAGTCCTGCCGGTGTCGAGCAGCACCTGGCTTTTGGCACACCTAACTGCTGGAATATCCCAGTCGATGTCTGGCAGGATGAGATGTCCTACTACTACAACTCCCCTTTGCTTCCTCCTTCCCTACTTTTTCTCCAAGTTCCTTATCTTTCTCCTCTCCTTGCCCTGGTGGACTGTAAATCACCCACATGTGAAGTTTCCTACCAGGTGATTCTGTGAGCCATACTCATAGTGATTCTGCCTCACCTTTCCCTCCAAAGGATGCATCCTCTACTGCATCAGTTCCTTCCCTGATGTAAATGGCTACACCTCTAACTCTACCTATCCCTTTATAACACCTATATAAGGTGTATTCAGGGACTGCCAGGTCTTGGTTGTTGTTCTTGTTGGCTCAAGGTTCTGTAAAAGTCACTAGATCCAGCCTAGAGTCTTCCACCAGTGCCTGAAGCTCATTGATTTTATTACTCTGACTCCTGCAACTGAGGCACACCACTCTCCAATTTGTGTGCCCACTCCTCTTGGTTCTTAGATGGCTCCCCCGTCACAATTCCCTGATATCCTTGGTGTCTTGTTCTTTTTTGCTGGTCAATTTGGTCTACGTTCCCTGGATCCCTGAACTTGTTCCACATTGTTACTACTACTTTTCGCACACCTTGCCCAATCCCAAATGGCTGATGCTCCAGGCAGGCATCTGACCACCCCTCCTTTTTCCCCTCTCTGCCTATGACCCTCTCCATGCCTCTAACCATAGAATCCCCTATCACGAGATTCCTCCTTACTAACCTCCACCCACTCTTGCTCTCAGATTCCACCACATCTTAATTCCCCTCAACACCAACTGATTTGAGATCCCCCATTAGAGGTGTATAAACTATTTACACTGTAGTCAAACAACAGTACACATACATGATTACAACAATGAAAGCTTGCACTCTTGTGCAGCTAAATGCTTTTCTCTTCCTTACCTGTTACAGAGTCTTCTTACCTTACTGTCCACACTACTCTCTGCTACTTCAAGTCTCTCTATAGACACACACAGTTGGTCTCTCTCCTTAGAAAAAGGAACCCTAGCAAAAAGAAGGCCAAGAAGAGTGTGTGCAGAATTTATGCCCTTTCTCTCTCTTTTTATTTCCCAGGACCTTAGTCGAACAAGACTTCCCTGCAGCTAAATTCATTCACTTGGCTGAAGATGAAATCTGGGAAATACCTACCTTGCAATATTATCTGTCAGGCTGGATATCAGGAAGCAATTTCTCTTGAAGATAATTTAGCATCTAAAAGACTTTGGTTGGGCTAGGACAAGACAGGATGACTCCAACCATTTAACACTATGACCCCCTTTCAGGAGGTCCTCCATGCTGAAGGACCTATTGAGATTCTGCTGGTCTGCTAAAATCTCCAAAATAGGCCACTTTGTTTTGTCACAGCTGAGTAATGCATCCTGGCCCACACAAATACATAGAGTAAACCAGCAGTTACCATAATAATTCAGACTCCCAATGAAAAGTAGTTTGAGTCGTCACAGTAGGCTTCAGCTCAACTGATGTCACTGGGTTCCAAAACTGCTAAGTAATTAAAAAATGAATATTGGGTGGGGAAAAGGCTTAATTAACATAGGGTTCCAAACAAAGAAAAATAGGACTATTTCAAAGCAAACACACAATACAATACACCAGCATGCTTAAACAGGCTTCTTACATGCCCAAATTCACAATTATATTTAAAATGTGAACAATAGGGTTTATATGTTCCCTTTAAGCTTAGTTATTTTCTTCAAATGAAAAAAAAAATGCTTTGCAAACTGAATTTGCATGGTCCTCAAATATCTAATTGGAGTCAATGGGAACCAAGATTTTTCTCAGATGAAACATTTTTTAAATAACAATTCAACTGATGAACTTCCTGCAAATCATATGAGCACTTTGTGAAAGTCCCTCCTATCACTTCTGATCACAGGGCTGTATCCAGGGTTCTAACATGTTTTCAAAGTTCTTAATAACCTTCCTTCAGCCCATGTCTCCACATGTATGTGGAGGAGACAGTTCTTTATGTCACAGGTGGTGGAACAAACCCTTTAGCATGGCTTTGACAACGCCCAGCACTTGTTCCGCTCAAACAATTTCTCTCTTTCTCTCTCTCTCTCTCTCTCTCCCTCTCTCTCTCTCTCTGTGCCACAAACACTGTGTCAATGACTTTTGGTACTGTAGTAAGTAGCAGCTTACTTGGCTAAACTCCACTGTAGTCTTCATGACCTCAGATGGCTACCCACCCTAAGAAGTCCCTCATTTCAAATAGTTGCATGTGAGCTTGGACTGAAGCTTTGACATCTTTTCTCACATAAATGCCACCCATAAAAAGTTTCTCCCCAAGCGTGATGCATTACCAGAACCAGACCTGCATTCCATTCTCTGCCTGCTGAGAGGGAGAGATCATTCTCAAGACTATCCTTCTGGTGGTTGACTATGTTGATGTGCTTTTCCACCTTGCTCCTAAATCAGTTCTGGGCAGATTTAATCCACTAATCCAGTCACTGTGCCACTTTGCTCTCAACGCTCTCCTCTCCTTATACCTATTACTGCTCTCTACTCTGACGTCTCTTTCTGTCCTTGAAGGTAGGCACCCCTTACACTGTGCCTTCCTTTTCTCTAAATTTTGGTCCAGCTCTCTGCCACTGCTCCCTTTTCTCCCTCCCCTCCTTTTATTTCCTTCATTCCGCTGACCACTGGACCAGTATCCTCTTGAGCTAGGCTCTAAGTGGGTGAAGCAGCTTTTCGTGCTCACTTCCCTGACCTCTAGAACCCCTCTTCTTCTCCTCCCTCCATTCCTCCTCTTCTTTTTCCCTCAGACACATCCTTCATGGCCTCCTAGTACACACCTGTTCCTGCAATAAACCCTTCACACCTTCTGCCCTTTTCACCCCTTTTTGTTCTCCTTCTTTCCTATAAGTGCTTCTTCTGTCTCCAAACTACTTCCTCCTTCCTGATTGACTCCTGCTCAACTAAAGTGCTGAATTCTGTGATATTAAAAAAAACTTGTTAGCCCTGACTTGCTTGGAAGGTTTACCTCTGGCTGTATATTGAAAGAGCTGTAGATCAAGTATGGTCTGTGGTAATAATGTAGGCAGGGAAAAATGGGTTGATTGGGTGGGCCATGTGGTCCCTAGCTGCCATTAAATTCTGTATGTTTCTATAATTATTATAATTTTCAATTTCATATTTTGTTTTTGCAATGTCTCTGTTTTTTACCATGATTATTCTGCTCCATTTTTATGTACTCTTTTTTAATGCACAGTACTTTAATGCACCTTAGTCATTAGTTCAGATGCCAATTTTATTGTATTTACAGCTTGCTTTATTGCATTTTGCACATTTTTGCCTGATATTTCAGTGTCGGTGGCTAAGTAGGTGGTCCTGTACTTAAAGTAATGCCTACAACTTACACTGTGGTGCAGTATGAGGGAGGTGCTGCAGTGCTGAGGTGCCATCACTTGGATGAGACATTAAATTGAGGTCCCTTCTGCCCACATCTGATCACTGCCCTGGTGCTTATTGAAGGAGAGTAGATCAATTCTTATGACAAGAAAATCAGAACAAAAAAAATGGAAGCAAACAACAGTATGTACAAAAAAACAATGCAATAAGAAAAAACACATTTAATAACTTAAGTATTGCAAATAAACTGTGGCATTAACACAGTACAGGAAGGAAAATAAATGCAAACAAAACAACTAACAAAAGGCAATAAAACATAATGAAGTGAAAAAATAACTGGTGTTTAGGAAAGAAGGAGAGTTTCCCCAGTGTCTTAGCCATCCTATCAAGAAAACAGGTCCATGGATCCCCCGCCCCTCAGCACAACCTAGAAATGAGGCTATCACAACTTAGTGTGCCTTTTCTGTTCAAAATTACAAAAATATTTGTAGTTACTTTGATTTTATCCCTATTTAATGCACTGTACCTGATTTGATTGTTTTGCTGTACTCCTATCCTCTGTATAACCAACTCTCCCAGTTCACACCTGAAAATGAGCTTCAGCTCAGTGTGCCTTTCCCAGTCAGCAAAGTGTTAATTAATATGTAAATGTACCACAGCATCTAAAACCTTGCTGAATTCCAGATAGACCATGTCTACAGCCCTGGCCCTGATCACCCCTCAAAAAAGTGATCAATTTGGTTTGGCACAATCTGCCTATCATAAATCCATGCTGGGGGGAGGGGACATAAAGCTTGGCCTCAACTAAGTGCTCCATTATTTTGGCATTCATAATGGCTTATAGGACCTTGCCCAGCACTGATGTCGGGCTGACCAGTTTGTAATGACCCAGCTATGACCTTGCACCTTCTTAAAAACAAGCATTTGTCAGTGCCGAATGTTGATTGCTTTGCTCCGTTGAGCACGCTCACTCCCCCTCTCTCACTCACTCATTTTGTTTCTCCTGGCACTGCAGGCTGCCCTTTTGTACTGGGCTCCTGCCTCTGTTGCCTCCTTTTTCTGCCCACAAAGAAATCTGCAGCAGTCCCCACAGAGCTCCGTTGAGCTCGCTCACTCCCCCCTCACTCGCTCATTCTGTTTCTGCCGGCGCTGCAGACTACCCTTTTGTACTGGGCTCCTGCCTGCATTGCTGCCTTTTCTGCCCACAAAGAAATCCACAGCAGTCACGATAGAGCTCCATTGAGCTCGCTCACTCCCCCTCTCTCACTTGCTCATTCTGTTTCTCCCACCGCTGCAGGCTGCCCTTCTGTACTGGACTTCTGCATGCATTGCTGCCTTTTTCTGCCCACAAAGAAATCTGCAGCAGTCCCAACAGAGCTCAGATGAGCTTGGTCACTCCCCCTCTCTCACTCGCTCAATCCTAATCTGTCCCAAACACTGATTTCCGAAAGCACATGTGGTATTCTGTGCCTGAAACGTGAAAACACTTTTGGCCAGGATGTGAAAAATTACAGCTGTACTGTTCATAAGGAGGTGTGAAAAATGCCAGTGTCGAAAATCTGGTGTGAAAATATTACTAATTTGCAAAGTTACAAGGGTACATAGAAACTGCACAACGCACGCTCGTAACACAATCATTTTATAGAGTTTCATCACAAAATTTTCAACATAGGTATTTTAGAACCTCTCCTCCTCAACAGTGTCACTGTGATTTTCGTAATGCGTCCCGAACACTGATTTCCCACAGTGCCCGCGCTATTCTGCAGAGGAAGTGCAAAAACACATTTCGACCAGAATGTGAAAAAAGACAGCTGTACTATTCATAAGGAAGTGTGGAAAAATGGCAATGTTGAAAATCTGGAGTGAAAATATTGTAAAGTTGTGAAGTTACGAGCATGCATGGAACCTGCGCAACACATGCTCGTAACACACTCTTTTTATGGACTTTCATCACAAAATTTTCAGCATAGGCATTTTAGGACCTCTACTCATGAACAGTGTCACTGTGATTTTCTTAATGTGCCCTGAACACTGATTTCCACAGCACTCACGCTTATTCTATGCCTGAACTGCGAAAACACATTTTGGCCAGGATGAAAATAACAGCTGTACTGTTCATACAGAGGGCCAGAAAGATGGCAATCTTGAAAATCTGGAAATGAAAATATTGCAAATTGCTGAGATTACAAGCGTGCGTGGAAACTGCTGGCACACTAAATACACAGTCATTTTATGGACTTTGCACCAAATTTTCAACATAGGCAATTTAGGACCTCTCATAATGAACAGTGTCACTGTGATTTTGTAATGTGTCCCAAACACTGAAATTCCACAGCGACTACACTATTCTGCACTGGAAGTCCGAAAACACATTTCAGCCAGGATGTGGAAAATGACAGCTGTACTGTTCATAAGAAGGTGTGGGAAAATGGCAATGTTGAAAATCTGGAGTGAAAATATTGCAAATTTGCGAAGTTATGGGCGTTGTAGCAACTGGGCAAAGCACGCCAGAAACAGTAATTTCTTGGATTTTTATACCAAATGTGCAATATAGACTTTTTGAGAGCCCACCTTATGAACACTAGCACTGTCGCTTCACACTGGTCCTAAAAGGTGATTCCACGAGTGACCATGAAAGAAAAATTACTCACCATAGTAATCTTGTTTCTTCAAAGGAATCACTCATTATGATCAAACAAATGCAGTCAGCCTCCTGTGTTGGACTGCCCAGAGAGATAGAATTATATGCAAATGATGGAACTCTCAATTGGCTCATGCCACTTTCAAACTGCTGTCCTAGGAACTGTTGCACTCTTGAGTGCTTCAGAGTCTTACATTGCCTAAACTGGGTGAAAGACCCACTAACTATGATAATATTTCTGTAAAACAATTTTTGTCCTCTCAGGTTAAAAAGTCCCAATAAATAAACCTAAAAAACTTGAGACCATAAGTGAACTAACTGTTAACAAAGGGTGAGTCTCTAACTTAACCTATATGGAAAAAATATTCTAAAATAGGGATGCAGAATAATGTTCATAGGTTTTTAGTAGGGAGGTAGGGTGAGTGCTTAATCATAATGAGTGATCCCTTTGAAGAAACAAGATTACTATGGTGAGTAATGTTTCTTCTAACCCCAGGATTCATCTATTATAATTAAATAAATGCAGACTACCAAGCAGTACTTTTGAGGTTAGCAGAAAACCTGTTTAGGAAACAGGTTCTGCAGCACTGCTGTATCGAACTTGGCATCACTTCTGGATTGCAGATCCAGACTGTAATGCTTTGTGAAGGTGTATACTGTTTTCCATGTAGCTGCTTTGCAGATTTCCAAGAGTGGAATATCCCTTGAAGCTACCACTGAAGCAGTTGTACCCTGGTGGAGTGTGCCCTGAGGCCCAGGGGAACCTGTTTACCTACTTTACTATAGCAAAATGGTTACATGCCACTATCCAAAGAGCAATTGCACATTTTGTGGCAGGTCTATCCTTACCTCCTCTCCATAGATAAGAAAAAGCTGTGTCTGGCCTGGTCTGTAAGACTTAGTTCTGTCAATATTGTGGCTTAGAGCCCTTTGACTTCAAGGAGTGAAGCCTCCTTTCTGAAGAACTGGAGTTCCCTGTGAAAGACAGGTAAAGTGATGGACTGATTTAAATGGAAATCAGACGCCACTTTAGGAAGAAATTTTCTATTGGTCCTGAGGACTACTTTGTCCCTGTGGAACGAGATGTAATCTACATCCGTATACAGGGCTTGTAACTCACTGATTCTTCTGGCTGAAGTAATAGCAACCAAAACACAGTTTTCCAAGTGATTTACTTCAAGTCTGCTGTTGCCATCTGTTCAAATGGGGCATCCATGAGCTTGGCAATGCAGATATTCAGATTCCAGGCTCAAACTGGTTCCTTAAGGGATGGTACAAAAGGTTAAGGTCTTTAAAATATTTTCTGAAGACTGGATGAGAGGCCATGGACCTTTCTTTACCTGCTGACAGGTAAGCTGAAACTGAAGCCAAATGAACCTTGAGTGTCGAAGGTTTCAGAGCTAAAGAATGCAAATGTGTCAGGTAATCCTGAAGAATGGCAAGGTCAGCCCTGGATGGGTCGATGCCCTTACCTGCACACCATATGGAAAACTTCTTCCACTTGGCAGAGTATGTCTTTTTAGTGGAAGGTTTCCTGGAACCCCTAAGTACTGTTAAAACTTGTTCTGACAGTTTAAGATTCACATTCTCTAAGTCCTCAAGAGCCAGACCTTGAGCTTTAGTGATTTCAGGTTGGTACAGTATCCTGCCCTGAGAGGCAGGTTGTGCTTCCTGGACAGATGAATCAGAGGTACCACTGAAAGAGCCAACTGAAGTGAATACCAGTGCTGCCTTGTCCAATCTGGTGTCACCAGTATCATTGTTGCCGGTTGGCACCCTCAATTCTCAGCAGGGTTCTGAATATCAGTGGAAAGGAGAGAAGGCATACAGAAATTTCTCTGTCCAATCCAGTGCCAATGCATCCAGGGGTAGTATGCCCCTGAGACGAGGCCTGCAGCAATATATTGGTAGCTGGTGATTTTCTGCAGAGGTGAAGAGATCTATCTCTGGAGTGCCCCAACACCTGAAAATCGAGCTGGGAATTTGAGGATTCAGACACCACTTGTGGTGATTCTGACTTATCCTGCTGAGAGAGTCTGCCAGTACATTGTCCTTTCCTGGAAAATGTATGGCTGAAAGGGATACCTCCATGGAGTAGGCCAGGGACCACAGCCTCATTGCTTCTGTGCACAGTGGGGCTGACCTGGTTCCTCCCTGCTTGTTGATGTAATACATAGTAGTGGTGTTGTCTGTTCTGATGTGCACCACTTTGTTTTGAAGATGTGGAGCAAATGTCTGCAGGGCTAGGTACACTGCTCTGAGCTCCAGCAGATTTATGTGCAACAGGGATTCTTGAGGAGACCATGTGCCACTTGCTGTGTAATCCAAAATGTGTGCTCCCCAACCCAGTAGGGATGCATCTGTTGTAAGAACTAAGGAAGGTTGTTCCTTTGTGAAAGGAACCCCTACCCAAAGGTTTTGTTTGTCCAGCCACCACTGCAGTGCCAGTAGGAGAGTGTGGGTGACTGGAACCAGTTTGGACAAAGGATCTGTCCTCTGTGACTAGTACTGTCTCAGGTAGAACTGAATGTCCCTCATTTGGAATCTGGAACTTAGTACCACTGTGGTGGCAGCTGCCACGTGGCCCAAAAGTCTGAGGAACTCTCTGGCTGGTTTGGGTTTTCCTGGTACAAAAGAACTTGCAATTCACAGAATACTGTTTACCCTGTCCTGTGGCAAGAAAGCTCTGCCCAGACTGGTGTTCAGTTCTGCTCCAATGAACTTGAGTACCTGAACTGGTGTTTGCTGAGACTTCTGCTTGTTTATGAGGAAACCCAGGGATTCCAGAGTAGATTTTGTTAGTGCTAAGGCCTGCTCTGTAAGATGTAGAGATGGACCCACCACTAACCAGTCACCCAGGCAGGGAAAGACTGATACTCCTTGTTTTCTCAGAAACTCCACTACCCCGGCCAGAGACTTCGTGAACGCCTCTTGTTGCCGAAGTCAGACCAAAAGAAAGGGCTGCAAACTGATAATGGCCTGAGGCCACTCTGAACCTCAGAAACTTTCTGTGAGAAGGTCTGATGGGGATGTGAAAATAAGTGTCCTTTAAATCTAAGGAGGCTAGCCAGTCTCCCTTTTGTAAAGTGGGAACAATCAGAGCAAGAGTGACCATTTTGTATTTTGGTTTCAGAATATGTCTGTTTAGAAATCTTAAATCCAGGATAGGTCGCCAGTCCCCATTTTTCTTGTTTGTGAGGAAGTATCTGGAGTAGAAGCCTTTGCCCCACTGGTTTAGGGGCACAGGCCCCACTGCCTTGATAGCTAGCAGATGTTTTATTTCTGCATCCAGTAGTATCCTGTCTGCAGATGTGACTGGTGCAAATGTTCCTGCTCTCAGCTTGGGGAGAGATTTGAAGTTGACTGCCAAACCCTGGCTCACCACCTCCAGGACCCACTTGTCTGTGGTGATGGTATACCAATCCTGGAGAAAATGAGCCAGTCTGCCACCCACTGGTGGATTTTTGGCAGGGGATGCGACCTGTACTAGCCCGTCAGTGATTCTGAGTGGGCTGTGTCTGAATCACTGGGGAGGGAGAAGTTCTCCTCATGGCTCTCCTGCCCCTTCCTCGAAAATATCCTCTAGGCTGTTGTTGCAGCTGAGAGGCCTGAGCTTGGAAAAAAGGTCTAGAGTAAGATCCCTCACCCCTGCCTCCCCTGGTCTGGGACCTATAAGATGAGGGAAGGCCTATCCTTAGAATTGTTTCTATTGGTGGCCTTATATTCTTCACCGCCTTCATATAGGCCTCTGTCTTATCCCCAAATAGGGAATTTTCTCAAAAGGAAAGTCTATCGCCTTGGCCTGGGTGTCCAGGGTCAGGTGTGTGGCTCTAAGCCAGGCAAATCTTCTAAGGGAGACAGATAATGCCATCAACCTGGCTACAGAGTCATTAGTGTCCACAGCCATGTGGAACTGGTATTTTGTGGCATCTAAAGCAGCCCTTGCTGTATCCTGCAAGTCCACTGCCACCTCACCAGGCACTTTGTCAGCCAGAGCTAACACTGCATTGTAGAGTGCCTTCTGGTATTGCACTGTATAGGCCATGTAATTGGTCTGTCCAAGGATGAGGGAAGCAGCCATATACCCTTTCTTTCCCATTGTGTCCATCTTCCGAGAATCCTTATCTGGAGGATGGGTAGCCAAGGGAATTCTGGCTTTGTCGCAAGGAGCAGCCTGCACAACCCCTTCAGGGTCAGGGTGGCTGAACAGAAAATCAGCTGTTGTTCTATCAAGCTGATATTTCTTATCAGCTTTTTTATCAACTCCTGGAATAGAATTGGGAGTTTGGAATATTTGCATTGCTGCCTTTTTTAAGGACTTATGCAAAGGCAGTAATAAACATTTTGTTGGGGTTAACCACATCATACCCAGGAATTCTGCTTCCTCCACATCCTCCTCTGTCTCCTGCAGAGGGAGGTTAAATGTTTCTACCATGCTTTTGACAAAAGCACAGTGTAAGGAATAATCATCCGGGCACCTGGGGGACCAAACTCCTGTTCTGGTGAAACCTCAGAGTATATCTGTTCCTCCTCGAAATCATCATCCTCCTCCTTGGGAAAGGAAGCCTGTGGCTCCTGAGAGGGTGGAACTGGTACAGGAACCAGGGCGGCCGGTATTGGAACTGGGACTGCAGCTTGCAGTGCTTGCAAGACCTGTAAGGCCTTGGCAATGTCCTCAGCCGAGGGCATACCAGTTTTGTCAGCTGGGAGCTCCTTAGCCTTCTCAGCTGGAGGAGCAGCGGCATGCTTCTCCTTACATTTTTTCTTCAGTGGCACAGGTTCAGTCCCTGACTCCACTGACCTTTTTGTCTTACCCTGCACAACTTTATCTGATCCTTTATCAGGATCCTTAGCTTTACCTCCATCCTTTCTTGTACCAGAGGTGGAGAAACTAGTTTCACCAGTAATACAAGAAGCCGAGGCCATCTCTTCTAATATTTTGACCTTTTCTTAAGAGTTTTAGGGCAAAACGTTTTACAAATGTCACAATTTGCAAAATATGGCTAGTACCCAGACAAAAATACACAATGAATGTCTGTCTGCTTTTGTCTATTATCTGACCACAAGACTACAATTTACAACCAGTGGATCCTGTGCATTTTTTAGGCTTAACAGCAGGATCCTCTGACATTGAGCAGGAATCGTTGAAGAAAAATAACTAATTATCAGTTCCTTGGAACCGAATACAACAATTATAAGCAATCTGAATGATTCCGAATCGAAAGTACTTCTCGGTTCCTGACACCGGAGAACTATGAAATCCTATATAAAATTTAAATAAATATATGCGGTTAGGAGCCTACTACAAAAAATAAACAAATGTAAAAGATTGAGGTAAAACCCTCACTTGAAATAGCGGAACCCTTGGTTCCAAGGAACCGTGAAGGAACCGCTAAATACAATAAAAATTACACAATAAACTAAAACTAAGGCAGCAATCTGAAAAATAAAGAGAAAACACTACTTATCAACAGATAATCAGATTTTGAAGAGGTTGAAGGGAGCTCTCTGGGACATCTTCACTAGGCAGGCGGAGTAAAGAATCTGAAGCACTCAGAGTGCAACAGTTGCTAGGGCAGCAGTTTAAAAGTGGCATGAGCCAATTGAGAGTTCCATCATTTGCATATAATTCCATCTCTCTGAGCAGTCCAACACAGGAGACTGACTGCACATGTTTAATCATAATGAGTGATTCCTGGGGTTAGAATCACCTTCGGGCATTAATGCCAAGACAGTGCAGAATTCATGAAGAGGGGTCCCTAAAACCCCATGTTGAAAATTTGATTCCAAAATTCAAAAAATGCCTGAGATATGCATCAAAGTTGAAAAACCTATTTTTGCCATTATGCAGCTTATCAGCATTTCCTCAGTTCGCGTCAGCTTTGAAGAGTGCAGACCTGTTCCCAGTCCACGAAGATCGTCGCTAGGCTCCAGAGGTAAGTATATGGGGGAGGGTGGGGAGATGAGGTGCGAGAGGGTGGGCGAGGTTGGGAGGAGCCGCGACTCATGAGGACCATTTTTACTTTACAGGTAAAAAAAAAAATTGCAGGAATTATTTTAACAGGGACATTTATGAACATTTGGCATGTAAGGGTGGGCTCCCAGCATGCCAACCTACTGTTGTGTGGGGGTGACTGTAGCCGATGGTGGATTGGGCACCCCCATCTGCATATAAAGGGAGTGTGCAATGGCCAAGAGGGATTGGGCACCCCCCTCAGCACACACCTATATTTCGGTCATGAGGGGATATGATGCCAAGGGGAGGGCTCCACATTGGCAAATCAAACTGGAAGGAGGGAGATTATGCTGATGGGCAAACAACCACTGTTGTAGGGGGGCATGCTGCCAAGGTGGATTGGGCACCCCTCGACACTGGGGCTCACTATTGTTTGTGAACATGGCAGCAAGCCACCGCCATATTCAGAAACAATATCACAGTAGCAAGGTTCCGCCCAGCAATGACAGGGTCGCCCCATTGCAGTGGAATGGCTCTTACGCTGTATCGACGAGTCAGCCCTGATTGCAGTGGCTGAAACCTTCAGGTTGTGGCACGCTGGCTGAACTAGTGTCAGCAGCAGCATGCCACCTTATTGAGAAAGGCAGCTGCCTCCAAAGGCGTCAGGGCATTGGTCCAACAGTGCCATGCCTCCACTAACCTGCTTCTGCAGCAAGCTGCCGCAATATGTTTCTTGCACATGCGCACAATGAGCATAATGAAGATCACATTGTCTACTTTCCAGTCCTCTGGCCCACACCTGTCAAGACAGACTTATGAAAGAGCACAACAAGTGGTCTGCCAATTGTTCCTAAGATCCCTTATCTTAGTCCCCATTATACCTGTCTCCTGTACTTGGGCAGATACACTTTCGGTCCCTGCTGGGAATCAGACTGGGGCCCAAGTGACAAAGGCGGCAGCTATAACTATTTAGCAGCTGGGAGGTTAGAAAGCTTTTGCTTTATACTTTCTATCATCCTAGGCCACTACTGGATGTCTGTATTGCTTTTGAGTGTTTTGCACAGCTTCTACTGGATGGCATTGCATTGCACAGACTGCCTTTTTCTCATACAACATTTCGTTTATCTGCAGTTACGTACATAGGGGTTCTGTCAAGCTCAAACACATGGATGGCTTGGTTGTGTTTGCATTGTGTTTTTACCACCAAAGATCTCTGTATATTTCTGCATGATGGGACACTTTGAGAGTGCCATTACCCACACAGCAAAGGTTTAAGAGCCTCCACAGGGACAACTTTGAAAAACTTCCTTGTCTGTAATTTTCCTATGTTCCTAAAAAAATATAAGGACAGTGCCATCCAGCAGGTCAAGTGCTCTGTGTGAGATCTGACAGTTTACTGTGTGACAAAGCTGAGTAACTACCATTGGAATAAACTGAGTTCCTGAGGTATCCTGGAAGATATCCCAGGAAAAACTGTTATACTGTACTTGATCCTGGCAGAGGACACTATACACACAATTTTGCTTATATTTCAGGTACTAATCTGCCTCTCATGCTTCATAAGCTATGAAATTTCTTTGACAACAGGATTCTGACACATGGTCTTTACCTACTCCTGGTGCTTGTCTGTATTTGACAACACAGTCGTCCACTTGTGGCATCACAGCTGGCTGTCAGAGAAACGATTATGATGTCACTGGTAGGCAAGCAACAGAAGCAAAGTGAGACCAAGTAACAGATTCAGTTTCAGTGTAGTCATACTATTAGTATTATTAAAGAATAAGGGGATGATAAAGTACTGTGTGAATTATAAGCTGAATGCTACACAAATATTATGGTATTCAAGGTTTCCTTTTGATGTCTGAGGCTCTTTAAAGCATAATAAATGCAATGACACAACAAAGTTAACAGTGTACAGAAGGGATATGAGACAATTTAAGATATCAGAAATATCTTCTTGAGTTGTACTTGACCTCCGACCTCACCAGAGGCGGAGCCACGAGTATGGTCATAAATGGTCAAGTACAATGAATGACGATATTTCTGATAACTTACATTAGCTCATCTCATATTTTATGTATATAACAGGACCATAACATTTCATAATTAAGGCTATAAACAAGTTTTCATTTTTATTCACTTGATTGTTTTCATGTTTATTTTTATGAACAGAATGCCCATATGGAATGCCTCTTAAGATATGTGGAATACCGTTGTCATGGTAACACTGTAATTAGGTAATGTGGCATGAACTGCTGCTACTTGTCAATTGTCAATTGGTCAATTGTGATGTTACTAACAGGATATTTTGATACTGTGATGTAGCTAACAGGGATATCTTGAACTACCTCTAGTTTTCACAGATATCATTACATATCTCTGTAAATTTTGCAGTTTAATGAATGGTTGAAAAAATGGTGTGGAGCACAGGGGTTTGGCTTCATTGGGGACTGGGGTTCCACCTGGAGGGACACCAGCCTATACTGGCAGGATGGTCTGCATCTGTCCAGGAAGGGAACAAGTCTTTTGAGCAATCGGTTTAAATGCTTCATTGGCAAGCTTTTAAACTAGTCAAGGGGGGAGGCACTGATAAGCAGCAGAAAATCCCAGCCTCTCCTACAAAACAGGGTACTAAATGAGAAAAGACCAAGGTAGACAGGTCAGTGGGGATGCTGCAAAGAAGGTAAAGCCATCAAAAATGGAGATCAAATGAGTACCAATGTAGTCTGAGTAACAAGCTTCCTGAATTAGTGGCCTTGATGGAGGAGGAACATCTGGATATTGTGGCAGTCACAGAAACATGGTACGCACAAAACCATGACTGGGACATAAACATACCAGGACACACTATCTACAGGAGGGACAGGGAGGGTAAAAGAGGAGGAGGAGTAGCTCTTTACATAAGGGAAGAAATCAAAGCAACAGAACAAAACGGAAAACAGGGAGGAGAAGAAGCACTGTGGGTAAATTTGTAGACCGGCAATGGCACCACAACCTGCACAGGGGTTGTATACAGACCCCCTTCTCAGGGGGAGGAAATGGACAAGGAGATGATAGAAAGTATACTTAGAATGGCAAAAAAAGGGGAGATATTGCTGATGAGTGATCTGAATATGCCAGATATTAACTGGAGTGCAGTTGCAGCAGCCACTTCAAAGAGTGGGGTTATTCTAGATGCCCTACAAGGGGCATGCCTTAGACAACTAGTATTGGACCCCACTCGAGGAGACAATCTTAGACCTGGTTCTCTCAAATGGAGATGAAGAGAGGATCACAGATGTAGAAGTGGGTAGCCATCTGGGAACTAGCGACCATCAAACAGTATGGTTCACAATAAACACAGCAATAGAGTCAAGCCATACAACGGCAAAAGTACTGGACTTTAGGAGGGCTGACTTTGCCAAAATGGGTGAGTGCCTAAGGAATGCACTAGCAAATGGGCAGGAAGGAGGGGTGGAAGAACAATGGGGAATAATAAAAACTGCCATCACAGAGGTAACAAGCCTTTGTGTGAAGCAAATTAACAAAACGAATGATGTAAGAAACCACTATGGTTCTCAAAGGAAGTGGCAGTGAAGGTTCAAGAGAAAAAGAAAGCATTCAGGAAGTACAAGGAATCACAGAAGGAGCAGGTCAGGAACTGTATCAGTTAAAGCAAAAGGAAGCTGGAAGGCAGTCAGAACAGCAAAGGCCCAAACCAAGGAAAAGATAGCCAACTCAGTTAAGAAGGGGATAAACCTTTTATAGGTACATCAGGGAGTGAAGGAAGACCAAGGAGGGCTAGTGAAGCTTAATAAAGAGGAGGGAGGGTGGGCAGAGGGTGACTGTGAAAAGGCAGAGATACTAAACAAATATTTTTGCTCAGTATTTACAAAGGAAGTGGGAGGTACCTAAAACAAACAGTAGAAACACTGGATACAGAAGTTGATACCAGCCCATTTACAGAAGAAAGGGTTCTGAAAGAACTCTTAAAACTGAAGGTGGACAAAGCAATGGGGCCTGATGGGATTCATCCCAGAATTCTAAAAGAACTAAGGGTAGAACTAGTGACACCACTGACTACCCTCTTTAACAAATCATGGGAGGATGGGGTGGTACCCGAGGACTAGAGAAGGGCAGATGTGATTCCCCTTCACAAAAGTGGGAGCAAGGCAGAAGCAGAAAACTACAGACCTGTTAGTTTAACCTCAGTGGTAGGGAAAATGATGGAATCACTTCTGAAGGAAAGAATTGTTGAGTATCTAGAGGCCAGAGGACTCAGGACCCAAGGCAGCATGGATTCACAGCGGAAGGTCATGCCAGACAAATCTGATAGATTTCTTTGACTGGGTGACCAAAGTAGTAGATCAGGGAAGGGCTGTGGACATGGCCTACCTAGACTTTAGCAAGGCATTTGACACAGTCCCACACAAAGATTAATATACAAGTTAGCCAGCCTGGGAGTGGGTCCCAAGATGACAGCCTGGTAAAGAATTGGCTGAGAATAGGACACAGAGAGTAATAGTAAATGGAGTCCACGCTGAAGAAAAGGGGGTTACTAGTGGGGTACCGAGGGTTCAGTATTAGATTGTCCTCTTCAATGTCTTTATGCTTTACATTGCAGAGGGATTGAAGGAAAGTATGTCTCTTTGCAGATGACACAAAGATCTGCAATAGAGTTGATGCACAAGGTGGGGTGGAAAGGATGAGAAGGACTTGGCAAGGTTAGAGGAATGGTCAAATGTATGGCAGCTTAGATTCAATGCTAAGAAGTGCAGGTAATGCACCTGGGGAAACAAAACCCAGGGAAGAGTACACAATGGGGGTGAGATACTAACAACAACAAAAATGGAAAGGGACCTGAGGGTAGTCATATCAGATGATCTAAAGGGCAAGCAATGTGAGAGGCAGCAAGGAGGGTTGGGATACTGGGATGCATAGGAGAGGCATCACCAGTAGAAAACAGGAAGTTATTATCCCTCTGTACAGACAGTTGGTGAGACCCCATCTGGAGTACTCATGGCAGTTCTGGAAGACCCAATCTCCGCAAGGACATAGACAGGATGGAGGCTGTCCAGAGGAGGGCACTCAAATGGTGCAGGGTCTGCACCAGAAGACATATGAAGAGAGACTTAAGGAGCTGAATATGTATAGCCTCGAGGAAAGGAGGAGAGGGGGACATGATAGAAACTTTCAAGTATCTCAAGGAATCAACAAAGTCCAAGAGGGTAGCATCTTTCAAAAAGAGGTGTGCAAGAACAAGGGGCACAATTTGAAGATAGAGAGGGGGGGCTCAGAGGTAATTTAAGGAAGCATTTTTCACAGAGAGGGTTGTGGATGCATGGAACGGCCTTCCGGAGGAGGTTGTGGAGTCAAAAACAGTGGTGGAATTCAAGCATGCATAGGACAGTCATAAGGCAATTCTAGGGGGTGGGGGTAGGCTGCTGGTTAACTAGGATCTGCAGCTTATCCAATAGGAAGGGAAATGGGCAGACTGGGTGGGCCAAGCGGTCCTTATCTGCCGTCAAAATCTATGTTTCTATGTTTCTATGTTAATTTATTGCCACACCTGTTGTATATATATATGCATAAAAGTGTAGATATATCTTTATAAAAATAACCAGTATTATCTTTGAACTTACATTCAGGATATCAAGCTATCACCTATTAAATACATCACAGCTGAAATATTGATGATAATCAACCAATAGCAATAGGGCATATATACCACAGGGCACCTCCTGATAATATACCACATTACCTCATTACAGTGTTATCATGCCAACCATCACTCATATTCTTCAGAAGCATCCCATCTATAGACACAAGAGTGACACAGTGAATGAAAAGAAAACTTGTTTACAGCTTTATTTATGAAGCTTTCAGGTCCTGTTGTATACATTAAACAGGAGATGAGCTAACGTACAACATCAGGCATATCTTCTTTCACTGTACTTGATCTCAAATTACCTCACTTGTGACTTCACCATTCATGTGGTCGGGTAAAATACAACTCAAGAACATAGTTTTGGTATTTCAGAAGTGAGTAAAAGCATAAGAAGAAAAAAGAGACTGTTAACATTCTGTAAGGAAGTGGCTATGGTGGTGAAGGAAAAAAGGGTGGCACTCAGGAGGTATAAGGAAACCCAGAGGAGGAAGGACAGGAGGATAAATGCAGTAAAGCAGAGAGAAACAGGCAAGATAGTAAGTGGAGCAAATGTGCAAACATAGGGAAGAATCACCAAAGGAATCACTAGGAAGGCTAAGACTTTCTTCAGATGCATAAGTGAGAAAAAGAAAGCAAGAGGAGGGATGGTGAGGATTAGAAGGACAAAGGGGAGGGAGGTGCACTGTACAGAAGAGGGCCATGAAAAATCAGACATCCTAAACAGGTACTTCTGCTCAGTCTTCACAGTGGAGGGAGGAGGATGGACCACCAGGGGGAGCAGGAATGGGGTTAAGGTGGACACAAGCCCATTGTAAGAGGAAAGAGTCCAGAAGAGATATACCCAAGGGTTTAAAGAACTCAGGGAGATTCTAGCTGCCCCACTGCCAGCCTTACTCAACTGCTCACTGGAAACAGGTGTGGTTCCAGATGACTGGAAAAGAGCTAACAAGGTCCCTCTATGTAAAAGTGGCAGCAAGGAGGAGGCTAGAAACTATAGGTCGGTCAGTCTTACTTCAGTGGTGGGAACATTAATGGAAATCCTGCTAAAGGGAAAACTGGTAGAGTATCTTGAATCCAATAGGTTGCAGGACCACAGGCAGCATGGATTCATGGGTGGGGCTGAGTCATGCCAAACAAATCTGATATATTTCTTTGTCCAGACTTCAGCAAGGCCTTCAGCACTGTGCCACACAGGAGGCTTATACAGAAACTGAGCAGCCTACAGTAGGTGTGGGATCCAAAATGGTGAATTGGGTCAGAAACTAGTTAACAGATAGAAGAAAGGGTGGGGGTAAATGGCTCTCATCCTAATGATGGGTGAGTGACCAGCGGGGTGCCAGAGGATTCAGCACTGGGACTGGTCCTCTTCAATGTCTTCAGAAGTGACATTGCTGAGGAACTGAAAAGGAAGGTATGGTTTTGCAGATGATATCAAAATTTGCAATAGAGTGGGTACTCAGGAGGGGTGGAAATAATGGCTAGGAATCTTGGGAAACTCGAGGAGTGGTCAGAGCATGGCAGTTGGGGTTCAGTACCATAAAGTGCAAAATCAAAACATAGGCGAGGAACCCAGGCACCTAGTATAGGATGGGGAGGAAGTACTGGCAGTCACTCAACAGGAAAAGCACTTTGGGGTTATCATATGTAATGACCTTACAAAGTGGCAGGACAGTGTGACAAAGCAGTGGTAGGGCTAGTGGTGTTGGGATGCATAGGAAGGTTATCTCCAGCAGGAGAGGAGAGGTGGTGTTGCCACTGCATCATTCGTTGGTGAGACCCCACCTTGAGTACTGTGTCCAGTTTTAGAGGCTGCACCTCAGAAAGGACGTAGACAGGGTGTAGGCAGTACAGAGGAGGGCAACTGAAATAGTGAAGGGGTTTGCATGAGAAACCTTATGAGGAAAGACTGAGGGAACTCACCATGTATATCCCAACAGCGAAGAGGGAGACGTGACATGATGGAGACCTATAAGTACTCCACAGTGGTGAACACAGTGCAGGAGGGGAGTCTGTTTCAAATTAGAAAGAGCACCAGGATAAGGAGTATGTAGATGAAGTGGGGGGTGCTAATAGAGATGTGAAGAAATATTTCTCCACTGAAAGAGTGGTAAATGCCAGGAACAGACTGCCAGCAGAAGGAGGCAAAAACAGTAAGGGGTTTCAAGCATGCATGCGTGAGAGACAGCAGTATATTAGAAAACAGGCAGAGAGGAGAGAGGATCGCTGAAGGCCAGTTAGGGTCTGCAGAGACAGATTAGGCAGGAACAGACTGGCTGGGTCAAGTAGCCCTTTTCTGCTGACAGATTCTATGTTCCCACATTAGCTCATCTCGTATCTGATATTTGTATAACATCTGTAGAAATGAGCACAAATAAAGGAGATCTTTGGTTGCTGATGCACCTAGAGTGAGAACAACAATAATATTCTCACTCTAGACCTGTCACAGTGGAAATCCTCTTAACCACCAGGAGAGCAGCTTTCACAATTCTTGATGTCATAACAGAGGCTCTTGACTGTATTCCAAGTAAAGCGTGAGCTCTTACAGAAACAGTTACATTTCCATTGAAAGATCTAATTAGTTATACCGTTAAAATGGTGTATAAATCAAATGTGCAAGCCATTTATGAGATATGACATATTGCCCTCTCTTGGACTAAATTATTTGTTGTAAAAATCCTGTACTGTGACAGTTGAATTCTTATCCCATTATACCCTATGAATATACCCATGATTTAGAACATCTTTCAATTTCACTTTCTTTCTAAACACAGGCCTATTTTATAGATGTGATAAACACACTACAAGTGTGTATATACTGGTGGTAAACACACTACAAGTGTGTATATACTCTGCTACACACACCTTGGGGATTGTTAAACATAGAAACAGAATTTGACAGCAGAAAAGGACCGTTTAGCCTACCTAGTCTGCCTAGATGTTCCCTGTCTATTCCATCTCCTCAGACCCGTCTGGTCTTTGTCAACCCTCACACCTCCCTGCAGCTTATTTTATATACTCCTATGTCTATTATATGCATGTTTGAAGCCCCCCACTGTTTTAGCATTCACCACGTCTGCTGGCAATCTATTCCAGACAGCCACTGCCCTTTCAGTAAAGAAATACTTCCTTACATCACTGTTGAATTCCTCCCCCCAGCTTCATTTCATGCCCCCTTCGCCTGGTGCTTGTTTTCATGTGAAAGAGACTCCCATCTGTATCCTGTTCAAAGCGTTCATCATATCACCCCCACCCACCCACATCTCTCTGTCTCTCTCTCTCCTTTCTTCAAGTGTGTATGTGTTGAGATCTTGCAGTCTCTTTTATTAGGGCATCTCGTACAAACCATGCATCATTTAAGTTGCTCTCCTCTGGACTGCTCTCTGTCTGTGTCCTTTCTGAGGTACGGTCTCCAAAACCAAACTGAGTGCTCTAGGTGTGGTTGCACCAGTGAGCGACATAATGGCAGCACCAACCTCCTCCTCCTGTTGGAGGTACCCATCTCTATACAACCCAGCATTCCACTAGCCTTACCCACTGCCTTGTTACACTGCCCTGCCAGCTTGAGGTGCCTAGATATGATAACCCCAAGGTCCCTTTCCTGCCCAGTGACTGTCAGTACCTCCCCTCTCATCATATACTTAGCACCAGGGTTTCTATGTCCTAGGTGCATTAATTTGCATTTTTTGGCATTGAACCCCAACTGCCATGTTTTCAGCCATTCCTCGAGTTTTCCAAGATCCCACTGCATTTTTTCAACCCCTTCCCGGGAGTACAACCTATTGCAAATGTTGGTATCATCTGTAGAAGGCCCACCTTCCTTTACAGCTCATCTGCAATGTCTCCTATGAAGATATTGAAGAGTGCTAGTCCCAGTACCGAGACCTGTGGTACCCCGAGTCACACCCTCTTTAGAATGAGTGCTATTAACCACCACCCTCTGTCTCCTATCCTTTTACCAGTTTTAATTCCAATTTACCACTCTGTATCCCACTCCTAGGTTGGTCAAATTCCTAATCAGCCTTTTATGCAGCACTATGTCAAAGGCCTCACTAAATTCTAAATAGACCACGACATTCACTGCTCTCCTCTGTTCATTTCCCCTGGTCACCCAGTCAAAGATATTTATTAGATTTGTTTGACATGATCCCCCCATGAATCCATGTTGTCTGTGGTCTTGCAGCCCATGGTATTCAAGATACTCTGTCATCCTTTCTTTCTGTAATGTGCCTATCTATTGTTTTCCACCACTAAAATGAGGCTGACTAGCCCATAGTTACTACCCTCCTCCCTGCTACCACTCTCATGTAGAATGACAACATCAGCCCTGCTCCAGTCCTCTGGCACCACTACTGTTCCTAGTGGGTTGTTGAACAAGGCTGTCAGTGGGGCAGTCAGAACCTCCCTAAGTTCTTTTAATACCCTGGGATGAATCCCATTCAGTCCCATAGTCTTGTCCACCTTTAGGGCTACAAGACTTTTCAGCAATCTTTCCTCTGAAAATGGACCTATGTCCACCCCACTCTCCACCCTATCCCTGCTTCTACTTGGCTGTCTATCCCCTCCACCCTCCACTGTGAAGACCGAGCAGAAGTACCTGTTCAGAATGTCAGCTTTTTCTTGGTCTTCTTCTAATTCTTTCTATCCTTACCCTTGTTTTCCTCTTCTCACTTATGTACCTGAAGAAAGTCTCATCCCCCAGTTGTGACTCCTCTGGCAATTTTTTCCTCTGTTTACGCCTTTGCTCCCCTCACCATATTCCCTGCTTTCTTCTGCTTTTCTAAGTATACCTCCCTGTCCTCTTCCCTCTGTGTTTCCTTATACCTCTTGACTGCCACCTGTGTTCTTTACCTCTTGCCATTTCCTGAAATACCATAATGATCTCCTTTCCTTCTGCTTTTGCTTACTTCCTTCATGTCTAGGTTGGTTGCTTTATTATGCAATCCTTTATTCTGTCTCACTGTGGCTCTACTCCTCCCTGGCACTCCTCCACCCCTCTTAGGCAGTCCCTGAGTCAATCATCCATTTCTTTAAAATCCACCCTTTTAAAGTCCAGAACCCTCATCCTTGTGTGGTTTGTCTGTGCTCCTGTCTTTACCTTGAACCTTATCATACAGTGCATACTGGTACCAGTGGGACTGCCCACCATGGTGACATCTTCTTTGTTGACCCTAGTGGGGTATTGACTAACTGTCTGAGAAAAAACCCTTGCTGGGAGTCAAGGGTGTCCCTGCTCCCTGCTCAAGCCACAGTTGGAAGGCCAAGGCCCCTGGATTTCTGGAATTTCATGGCCATTAATTGTTTGCAGAATTTGCATCATTCCACAGAATACAAGTAGTGCTGCGGAATTTGTTACTCTTGGTGATGCTTCATTCACATATATAGGGGATATGTTATGTGGTGTCATACAGTTTTATCTTCATGAGGGTCTGTGACCTCATAACCCTCATGATACCGTAGCCACAAGTGAGGATCAAGAGGTTGCAGACCTTGAATGAAGATAAAAAACCCTATGACATACAACATAACATGTCCGGGTTTATATAATCAATGTGTGCAAAAGCACTCAGATCAGCAAGCTATTTGTCATTTTCAAGATGTTGTCTTGGCACGCGCAGCACAAGTTAAATATGTTGTGGTAGCACGGTGTGGAGAAGCAGGTTTTGGAGGTGCGGTCATGTTGTGGCCAATGGCACCACTGCTTTTTTGGGCTGGTCTCTGTGGCATGAATGAAACAGCACACTGTCTATAACAGCACTGCAGAAGAGTGCCACCAACTTGAAGCTATTTTGCCGCTGCAATGAGGGAGCTCCCCATCATTGCAGGGCATGCCTTGCCTCTGGTGTAATATTTCAATAAACATGGCAGCTGCTATCGCCATCCACCTCTCACAATCCCCAGTAAGCCGACTTCGGGGGTGCCCAGTACCCCTGTCAGCATGCCCCCTCCCCAGTTCAATTGGTTTGTGGATGGGGGAACCCAATCTTTGTCGGCATAATGTACTACTACTTTAATTTGTCTGCAAGAGGTGCCCTATCCCCTTTGCATCATGCCCTAACACGAACCGCGTTTTCTTTACTGATGGGTTGCCCATTCCCGTTGGCTCCAGTACCCCAAAACACCCAGGTGACACACTGGAGCACACCCTAGTGTGCTCCAAAGCAAACCTGGAAAAAAGAAGAACCTTCCCTAAAAGTTTTTTTTTTTTTTATCACCTGTAAACAAGAAAACGGTCCTTCGCTGTTGGTTGTAGCCCTTCCCCAACCTGCACCCACCCTCTGTGCACTCTACCTCCCCACATCCCCTACCCCATATTTACCTCTGGGTTCCGAGGCAATGATCTTCAGTGTAGCGGGAACACATCTGCACTCTTCAAAGCTGACTGCAAACTGAAAAAATGCCAGTAAGCTGCATAATGGCATCAATGGGGGGGTAAACTTAGGTGGATAGCTTGGCCATTTTTGTGACTTTTGGCTCCAGATTTTCAACATGGGGTTCTTGGGACCCCACCTCATTAACTCAGTTACTGTCATGTCATTATTTGGTCCCAAAAGGTGATTTCGCAGTCACTGCACGGAATCACCTTTCAGGATCGATTAACAAAATGACAGTGTCACTGTTCATGTGGTGGGCTCCCAAAAAGCCTATGCTGCAAATCTGGTGAAAAAGTTCTAAAAAATAACTGTGTTATGAGCGTGTGTTACGCAGTTTCCACACACGCTCGTAAGTTAGAGAATTTTTAATATTTTCACTCCAGATTTTCAACAGTGCCATTTTTTCACACCTCCTTATGAACAGTCCAGCTGTCATTTTTCACATTCTGCCTGAAATACGTTTTCGCACATCTGGCATACGATGGCTTGGTTGCTGTGGGAAATCAAAGTTTGGGAAAGATTAAGAAAATCATAGTGACACTGTTCACCCACAGAGGTCCCAAAATGCCTATATTGAAAATTTGGTGAAAGAAGTCCACAAAATGACTGTGTTATGAGCATGCATTGTGCAGTTTCCATGCACGCTCGTAACTTCGAGAATTTTTAATATTTTCACTCCAGATTTTCAACATTGCCATTTCTTCACACCTCCTTATGAATGGTACAGCTGTCATTTTTCACATCCTGCTCAAAATATGTTTTCGTACATGTGGTGCAGAATGGCACGGTCACTGTGGGAAATCAACATTTGGGACAGATTAACAAATCACAGTGCCACTGTTCATGAGTGGAGGTCCCAAATGCTTTAATGAGGTGGGTCACAAAAGCCCAAGTTGAAAATTTGGAGTGCAATACAACAAATACCCAGGGCGTTAGGGTTTCCAACCATAATGTCCCACCCTGTAGAAACTGACAGGCATCAGAGGCATGCCTTGGATTGACAGCTGTAATGCTAATGCCATTCCACCCCACCCTGCAGCCAGTGACAGGCATCAAGGTGTGCCTTTGGACCGCTTTGGCCCCAAAGTTCTCAACCCATTCTCCATACTGCACCCATCTCAATGTATTTCCTTATGGAATGAGGTGAGCATAAGGCCCAATGACCCCAAGGCACAACGCAACACTTGTCAGAGTCTGCAGGGTAGGTGAGGAAATGGCATAGGCATTATGCCACGACCCAAAGGCACACAATGCTTGTCAGTCTCTGCAGGGTGGGTGGCTGATCGTCCATACTTCACTGCCATTCCTACTATGCATCTCTCTAACTCCTGCACTACCAATGCCAATGCCAGCAAGACAACATTCAGCATTGACAAATGCTTGTTTTAAATGTGAGGCATGTCATTCATGTTTGAGTGAATGAAAGTTTTTTTGGGTTTTTTGCAGTTGTGACTGAAGCCATGAGTCATTATCAGCATGGTTCACTGTTAGTTGAACTTTTGGCTTTGATTTTGACAGTTTAGGTGAAAAACAACAGATCTGGCCATAAAATTAGTTTTGATTTACTCCACAGTTGGTCCACGATTATGGCAAACTGGAGTGTGGAAATAGCTGGTGTGATGACCTGATTCATATGATATGATATACAGTAATTGCTATCTTGTGAGTCAGGTTCATCATCAACTGGGATAGAGCATTTATCTGAGTGCTTTTGCCAACAAGCGCATTGTATAAACCTTAACCTAGCTCCCTTATCCTCCTTGTTTATGATAAAGTCTTTCCTCTAGTCTCAACAAGTGATGTCACTGGTGACATCACATAATAACGACTAATAATAGCTACTTCATATTGAAATGTATTTTATATACATATCGGAATTACAACACTCTGAGTCAAGGACTCGTTTCCAAAGGCTCCACGTCAGTAATGCACAAATACTGCTGCAAATGCCTAGTAGCCCTTCCACAAAAAGTAGAACGTATGTGCCATGGAGTACTAGGGTCCCAGATTAAGGCACCTGACTATGCCTTGCACTAAACAATCCCTGGATATGTGAATATCGGAGTATATACCACATCTTGTTCCCACAGACAGCTGCACCCATTTCTCTGTGTTATTCCGGATGAAACTATAGCCCACACTTAAAGGGTTATTATCTGAAGAATGGAAGAATTCTGGAACAGAATATTTTACATCTAACATTGTGCAAGCCAGTGCAAGAAAACATAAATGCTAATTTGTGAACTGATATAGCAGTATGAGGGACAGCCTAGCAGGTTGACTAACACATGCAGAATTTCAGTAAACTGCATAACTTTGATGATTCTGATGAACATAAAAGCAGCTTTTCTTTCTTGAACCACTGACAGCCTGGACAAAAAGACATAGACCATGAGACATCCACTGCTTGTACAATACACATGGTATATTTGTTAATAGATTAAATATGTGTTATAATTAGGAACTGAATGCTCCTGTTTCTATTTATTGCAAAAAATCAAAGTAGAAATGTGCTTTTTGTGATGTAAATAATTGTAAAAGAAAGAAGTCCATAGACCATGAAACATTTTCCTGTTGTTTTTTCCCAGTCAGGGTGTTCACTTTGGTAACACGGCCTCTGCTGAGTGAGGTACAAAAAGTCACATGCTGGGCTTGGATCCAGCCTCTGATGTTGCTGTGGTAAGGTGTTGGGCTTAACTACTGATCTAATTTTCAAATGGTTGGGACATGTAACTACTGCATGCTGTTGTCAAGTGAGAGCCCAAACAAGAAAAGGCAGACTGAGACAGAAGTGTAATTATCTTTTTTGTCTGTCAGCAGACTCTACTTTAAAGTTCTCAGCTCTTTGTGTAATGATTCATGATCAGTAAAACTCAACTAAAAGCCCTTTTCACAGTTCAAGCTTTCTTCTTTATACAGATGGGGGAGGGCAGCAGTGTGAGAAGAGACTGCTGTCTTTATTCAAATTACAGTCTCATAGTAGAGAAAGGGCTCCTACACAGTAGAAGGCTGTTTTCTTAGTTTATGATGGAGATCTCAATCCGACATGGGAAACAGTCAGAGAGCTTAGAGTACCGACCTATGAACCTGAGACCTAGGACTGAACCCCCACTGAGTCAATTAAACAGGAATTTTCCACAGAATCAAGAGGTATTACTGTGATTATTATTTTCATGGCAACCAACTGCCATTCATAAAACAGAGGAATATGACATCACATGTAGACAGACAGCAGGAGCAGAGGAAGTCTTGAGAGACAGGATTCTATTTTCAAGCAGCTGTCCCTAGTACAAAAGAAAGCAAGGATGATAACTATAGAACAGGACCAGTTTTAGACCTGTAGTGCCCCGAGCAGAAATAACGAGGGTGCCCTCTACACTGCTCCTAGCACCCCCTGTCCTCCGTCTGCCCCACCCCACATTCAAAGAGTGATAAAATGTCTATGGATACAAAGGTGACAACAGTAATCATGATTTCCATGTTAACACTTTTTGCATTTCCTGCTGCTCTCTCTACTTGTACTTTCAACTTAAGTGTGCCCCTTCTGTGCTGGCGCCCCAAGTGGCCGCATGGTTCGCCTGAGCCTAACACCACCTCTGCTCCAGAAAATATGTGACAACGTTCTGTGTAAATATTATGTTTTCAAAGTTTTTCCCGGGATATGGCATCATTGGTGGGGGGGGTTCGACTTAGGTAATTTTCCGACCATACCGTAAGAGGTCAGGTGCTCTTTCAGCACTCTGTTCATCATCCCCAGCTGCCGTAACTCTGCAATCAGGGACAAAAGCTCAGAGAACCAAAACAAAAGTGGTCTCCAGGACATTATAAAATAATGAA
The DNA here is from genome assembly GCA_016271365.2 of Neoceratodus forsteri. NCBI lineage: Eukaryota > Metazoa > Chordata > Ceratodontiformes > Ceratodontidae > Neoceratodus > Neoceratodus forsteri. Next base: position 588,870,897 of record CM028132.1, on the reverse strand, counting down.
ATTCCACCTTATACTCATTTTTTTGTGAGGAGGAGGGAGAGAGGGAGAAGAAACATGGAAGGACAAATCCCTTGACACCAAAGGATGAGGATTAGAAACAGAAAAGTGTGAAAAGCTGCATTTCCAAGCTGTTTCAAACTATGTGCTGCAAAATCTGATCCTGGCTCCACTCAGTGGACACTTGGACAGATTCATCCCCTTCAACTAAATTGTAACTTGCTTCAACCGTGTCAAACCCAAGTGGTAACACTCAAAATAAAAGTGGTACCCGTGCTTGGCCACACGTTTGCAAAAGTATCCCTATTGCTTATTATTCCTTACTTATTTTGTGTTGCTGCTAATTTTAAACACCTATTTTCCTTGATTCAGCAGATGAGAAGGAGTATCACTCATTAGTGAAAGCCTCTCTACGAGGGTCACACATTGCTCAGGATGCAATATTCACATTTTACTACAGACTTCATTGTGCTACAGGATGAACACTGAAATGCCTTACTCAGCACTGCAAATGGACTGCCCAGCATGTGTAGCAAGCTTCTCTTTCAGTATTGCAAAGCTAATTAAGCAATACGACACAACAGGATATGGGTTATTGTGTGATTCATTTACCCACACCTCATGTGGAGTGGCAGGCATAGCGCAGTGCCTTAAATCACACAGGAACAAGGTAAATCCCACATTATACAGTGGGCACAAAAAATATATAGAATCCCACATTTTGATTGGCTGGCTGGCACCTTTTAAGCAATGTAAATCCTCCAGTGCCCGCACTGGAAAAGGTGCCAGCCAATCTGATCCCATGCCACCAATAAAAATATCCCTTCGACCTCCCAAAGTACCCGAAATTGCCGCCATATTGAACGCCGCTTCAAACGTGCTACCACGGTAAATTTAAAAAGCCATGCCTTCCACATCCCATCTATATGACAAAAACGAGCTAGAAAACATATTCAGTACTGAAAATAACTTATCCGATATAGAAAATATGCCTGAAACCCCCGACATGAAATCTTGTGCTCTTACTTAGTACTCCGGTAGTGACCCGGCTACTACCACAGAAAGCAGCCACACAGAAACCGCAAGCATGCCACGAGCAGAACATATAGATTGGGAAACACTTCAAGCAGCCTCTGGTGATCTGAATACCTCGGAAAATCAGGGCCATATACAAATACAGAACTATTTTTTCTCGTGGAAGAATAAAACTATAAAAAAATCATTTGAAAACAACAAATATATATTTCCTTTTTTTTTTGCTTACCAAAAAAGCAAACATTGTATAATAGCAATATACCCCTCCAGGGAGTGGGTATACTGGTGGATTTAACACTTCTGATGTGGTTAAGTCACTTGGCTGCACCTCGTGACCGAACCACACCAGCCGTGGTAAATCTACTAGTATTCCCACTCCCTGGAGGGGTATATTGCTTAAATGACACACATTCTGTAGTACTGCTATTATAAAATGGGCAAACTTGTGAAAAACACTAAAACACAGAATAAGTACAGTAAATCTTTATTGAAATACTGTTATTTAAAATATTCAATGTAATGATGTGTGCATGTGTGAGTCAATATAATAGTCTCAGATTCAACAGTTATGTGTAGCTGACAGTACAGCACCTGTATCACAGAAGGTGAAATGATGTTTTGTTTTTTTAATTTTCCTCCTCTGCTCACATCTATTGAAGCCATTTGTCACTGTACTCCCGCTCCCCTGCCAAATACATCTGTCTATATTCCAGTGAAACTCATCCCCTACAAGTCTGGAAGACCACCATAAGTTAGTAAAGGTGTCCAACCAGGCACTGATCTGCCAAATGTCACCCTTTGCTGTGATGTCCTTGCCCAGTTTGTATAGTTGTTGAATATAATAGCCCTTTAGTGCAAATAGAGCTACTTGTGCTGTAAAGAAATCAATCCCCAATAAAAATTACATTAATAACCACATTTCTATTTCATACCAATCCCAGCATTATTTTTTTATCAAGCTTTTTGTCCCCCCACCCGTATACCCTCCACGACTCCACCCACAGAACCCTCGCCCTCCCACCCCGGCGCACTACATCAGGCTGCTCCACCTTCTCATATAAGTTTCCTGATACCTAGGACTCCCTCCCACTAGAAATTTACTCAGCACGTTCCTGCCATTCACTTTCATTCCTCCTCCATAAGCACACTGTTCATTCCTGTAACTGCACCTAACCACCGCTCCTCTCTCTTCTCCCTTTCTACTTTTCCAATCAGTCCTGTCCCCTAGTGGGGCTCTCTGCATCCTGTTGGGGTACAGTCAATCAATCAATCAATCAGTCTTCATTTTTATAGCACCTTTCAAAGCCAAGGCACTGCACAAAGTATAAATACAGTAAAACAAATAATAAAAACATTTCAAATCAACTAATTCAAGTCATTCAGTTAATCCAGGAAGACCAAAGAGAAAAGATATGTTTTCAACATAGATTTAAAAGTATTAATGGTCAGGCAGTCTCTTAACTGACGAGGTAGAGAATTTCACAGGGTCAGTGCTGCAAAAGGAAAAGCACGAACTCCAGATGTTCTTAGATGGACCCTGGGACTCTCTAGCAATCCCTCGTTAGTGGATCAGAGAGGGCAATTGGGGGAGTAGGGAGTCAGAAGATCTTTAAGGTAGTTGGGTCCCAGTTTATATAGGGCTTTAAAGGTAAGCAAGCCTACCTTATAGGTGATCCGCCACTGTACTGGCAGCCAGTGCAGTTCATGCAGGACAGGCGTAATATGACTGGACCTAGAAGTACCAGTTAATAACCTGGCTGCAGCATTCTGCACTAGCTGCAAGCGATGGATATCAACCCCAGATAGCCCCAGGTAGAGGACATTGCAGTAGTCAAGATGGGTAGTGATGAAGGCATGGACCAGTGTTGGAAGGTCACCCAGGGAATCAGGTGTTTCACCTGGGTAATGTTCCTCAGATGATAAAATGAGAACTTGATGACAGCCAACACCTGATACTTCAAGGTCAAGCCATCGTCAAGAACAATGCCCAAGTTGCACACCCGATCGGAGGTGGTGAGCTGGACACCATCAAGCCAAAGACCCGACTCGTGTCCAGCACCAACACCCACCCCCAGGCAGCCTGGTTCCACGACCAGCACCTCAGTCTTATCTGGATTCAATCTCAGACAACTCAAACTCATCCAGTCTTTAATCTCAGAAAGGCAGTTATTTAGCATGGAGACAGCATCAACCTGTCTGGGCACAAAGGACATATACAGCTGAGTATCATCTGCATAGCAGTGAAAACTCAAGCCATAACGCCTGATGATGTCTCCTAAGGGCATCATATACACTGCAAACAACATGGGCACCAGTATGGAACCCTGTGGCACCCAGCAGGACTGGGGGAGGTCATCAGAGGAATAAATTTCAGTGACCACCCTCTGAGACCTACCTGTCAGGAAAGATAGCAACCATTTGAGAACTGTACCTGACAGTCCACAAAGGAACTGCAGGGTCTCTAAAAGCACCTCATGGTCCACAGTATCGAAAGCTGCTAAGAGATCGAGAAGGACCAAGATGGTACGAGCCTTTCAATCTGTCGCCATCAGGAGGTCATTTAATACCCGAACAAGAGCTGTCTCCATGCTATTCTTCTTCCTAAAACCAGACTGGAGAGCTTCATAGACATTGTGAGTTACCAAATGACTGTCAAGTTGCAATGCGACCACCTTCTTAATAACCTTCCCTACAAAGGGAAGGTTAGAGACAGGATGGTAGTTAGCTGGATCGATGGGATCCAAGGAGGGCTTTTTAAGGAGTGGTTGAATGACCGCCTCCTTCAAGGGATCTGGAAAGGATCCCCTCTCCAAGGATCTCCATACAATTTCAGCTAGGATCGGGCAGATAACATCAACACATCCCACTAAAAAAGAGGTAGTGCCAGGATCCAAACTACAACAGGTTGGGTGCAAAGTCTGGACAATCTTCACAATGTCTGTGAATTCCAGTCAGCTGAAGTCCGTCCAGACAGACTGGGCACTCACCACTTCCCATCGACCACCACAACCCCTCTTGGAGAGAGCCGGGCCGATTCTGACCTGATACTGGCAACCTTATCTGAGAAGAATCGAGCTGGCTCATCACACTTAGCTTGTGAAAAAACTCTTCTGGACTGTAGACAGATTGGATTGCACAATCTGTCCACAGTACAAAAGAGTTGAGCAGGTCAGTTATGCGCAGCAGGAATCTCCCTGGACAGGAACCCTGCCTTCTTACAGGTGATTTCTGATTGTTAGCTATTATAATGTTCCATCAATCTAAGCCTGTCAGCATGCAGGCCAGATTTCTGCCATGCTCTCTCCAGCCTTCGACCACCCCGCCTTAACTCCTTCAAGGACCCATCATACCAAGGGGACCTTGGGCAAAGAGTGAGTGGTCAAACACAAACCACAGCAATCAGGTCCAGGGCATCCCCCACTGCCTTATTATAGGCTAGAACAAGATCCCCAGGACTTGTGCTTTCACCCAGCAATCCCGATAGGTCCAGTACCGCCAAAAGACCATCGGGGTAACTCCCCTCAAAGGGCAGTACTGGACCATCTCCGGAGGGGTAGGTCCATTTGAGGGAGCCCCAAAACTGAACCTTATGGTCCTTAGCTTGCATCATATTCCCCCACTTCCTACCCCCAATATTCTTCCCCATCCCCTCCCCTCTTCCTTTCTGCTAGATTCAGTCCCCTTACAGGGTTCCCAGCATCCTGGAGGGGAACAGTTCTTGTCTTGCAACCACCACCACCCACCCCCCACTACTCACCCTGTACTCCCTCTCCCCTTCCCTCTCACCTCTCCCTATCTCCCTTCTCTTCTGCGACCTTTCACCTTACAGGGTTCTCAGCATCCTGAAGGAGAATAGTTCTTGGTCTGCTTCCTCCCTTTCCTCCCTCTCTTCTCCCTTTCTGCCAGGTCCTGTCCCCTTCCTGGGTTATCAGCAACCTGAGGGGGAATGGTTTCTTGGGTTTCCCCTTCTCTCCCCCTCCTACCCTTCCTCCCCCTTTTTCCTCTCCATATCTGCCAGGCCCTGTCCTCTTGCAGGGTTCTCTGCATCCTGAAGGGGATCTATTTCATGACCTTCCCCTTCCTCCCTACCTCCCTACTCATTCTTCTCCTTTTCTCCCAGGTCCTGCTCCCTTGTAGGGTTCCCAGCATCCTGAAGGGAATTAGCTCTTGGTTTGCCTCTCCTCTCTCCTCCTCCTTCCATTCCCCCCCCCTTCACCCACCACCTCCACTTCTTGTGTTTCAACTCCCACTCTTCTAAATTCTTCTTAGCACTTAGTTACCTCTCTAGATCTAACTGCACTTAGTAATCCGTGTACTCATCCTGATACTTTTGCTCTCCTTCTGCCCTATACCGTATAGGCTACCTTTTCTAGGATTGCTACCTTATATGTTATACCTGCATATTGTCCTGTTTACCCCTGTTATGTCTCACCCTCTGTCTCTGGCTTTTTACTTTGCTATATAACACTCTTCAACACGATACTGTCTGTTGCCTAAAATTGCGGTGGGATTGTATTAGTACCTCACCTTTTATGTATTTGAATTTTGCACTGTATGTATCTTATTTTATTATGTTTTTGCTCATTCTCATCTATGTAACCCCCAGACCTTCTGGAAACAAGCTGTTTACAGCTCATGTTGTCTTTCCTGGTGAAAACCTTTTCAAATAAATAAATATTTTGTCATGTCTTTATTGCTTTCTGTCATTTCCTGCTGGTGAACTCCGGCCCAGACACCCCCCCCTTCCCACTGTCGGACTAGTGGGGCTCTATAAGGAGCAGGAAAAGGGTCTAGGAGTGCCTGTTACTGTCACAATATTCTACAGCTTGGATTTTCCTTCCTGTTTTTCCCCACTAACCCCCCTGCACTGGCACCCACAGCTACTGTTAGCTTCACATGCAAGCAGTGCACTCCTGCTGCAAGAGCAATCTCCCTAACTCACCAGCAGAGGTCACTGCAGAGGTGGAATACCTTCTCCTCACTGGGCTAGAACGCTCTGTCAATGGACCATGCATCCCAGCTGGCCGCATAATTGCCAGGATCCTGGGTCCACTCCCAAACCCAGGTCAATGGCACGGGAGCACAACATGCTTCTGCATGGCCACTGAGTGGCCCCCAATCTAAGCATTATACATGTAAAAGCTAGGCTTTTTTCAAAACTGTTGAACTTGCCAGGTTAATGGTGATGATGCCTGGGGTGTAGCTTTCTCTTGAACAGGCTCCCTAATCCCTGATTCCAGTTTATGTATTTTAAAAACTACAGAAATGTTTTTAAAGTGTTTGGGTTCTGTCTCTGCCCATTTACCTGTGTTCCCTACTTTCCCCCTTTCTTTACATTATTTCTTCCCTTCCAAACAAGCCACCAGTGTTTTGGGGTGTCCAAAATAACCCTTCCTCTGGGTGAAAAGTAGTTCTAAATGTAAATCGGAAAGTTTTTGTATAAATATTCTTACATTTTATATTCTAATATTATCCACACACCCAAATGTGCTTAGAAAAAACAAGTGCTTACATAATGGTTATTTAGCTTACACACACCTGTGTATATATCAAATTTAAAACATCAATAAATTATATATTTCACAATTTCCTTCATACTTCACTTAAGTACATTATAAGGGCAAGGTACCACTCACTTCATTTCTGTTCCAGATTATACAATTCTGTCACCATCTGAAAAATAAAAGTACTTTAAACAAGCATTCCTGTTTCGTTTCCTTAAACATTTGTGTATTTAAATAACCAAAAGCAGTTCTTACTTAATGCCTGTTTAGAAACTTCTCATTTCCTCTAGTACTTTTCATTTCATCAGCTACAAAGGAAACAAATAACAAATGTCCTTTGTGCTATACCACCTTCAATTCGTCACATTTCTAAACTTGATGTTAGACATGTCAAAGCAATTTTATTAAAGATACAGCCAAGAGGGCGCTGCTGAGCAGCTTGCAGGAAGCAGCAAATTTCTTGTGCTCCTCAGTCTCTTAGTTTAAAATTGATTAAAAAACACTTTTTTGGGGCAGGTTTCTGAACTTAAGGCATCTTTAATTATCCATGGATCCCCTGAGACTACAGCTATGGGCAGGGCCGGCTTTAGAGTTGTGGGGGCCCCCAGCAAGACAAGTCATGGGGCCCTTCCTCATCCACAACATACTTCATATTTTACTTTGTCCAGAATGCACATTTTTATTTCAATACAACCAGTTATATTTGTGTTTTTAGGGAGTGGTAGCAATGTTAGTTTTTGGGGCCCCACTGTCCATTCAATCAATGTCTGTTCATTAGCCTCTGAGTGGACAGGGCATACCTTAGCGAATCATTTCATGATGTTATAACACCACAAGAAAAGGCTCCACAGAGCCTAGTGATGATTTTTGGTGCTGTTTTACATTCAACATGAATAATAATAATTAAAAAGAAATTAAAGTGGTACTCTGGATCTGGCTGGGGCCCCTAGGTAGCAGGGGGCCCCCAGCAACTGCAGGGTTCGCTGGTGCCTAAAACCGGCTATGGCTATGGGGAAGAATCGGGGGATGGCTGCTGCCTCATCAGATTTTTTTGTCCCAAAGAAATTGCAGCGACAGGGTGAGGAAAGGCCTTCATCACCTGTAGAAGCCACAGCCTTGAGGGATTCAGCGCTGGGAGGTGCCTCTCGGAACTATCCAGGCGACCCTGAACGAGCTAGTAAAAACTGTACAAGATATAGATAAAAGGCTGGACTCACTTACACCACGTGTGTCAGCCCTTGAAACTAGAATGGATGGATGTGAGTTGGTTATGCAGAAAATGGAACAGTCTACCTCTAAGACCTATGAGGCCACTACTAAACTTATTAAAGAAAATATGATGTTTCGCCAGTGACTTGAATCACTAGAGAACCAGGCAAGAGAACACAATCTGCACATCTTGGGACTGGCGGAGTTAGCTGAAAGGGAGGATCTATTGGGATTTGCATGGACCCTATTGCCAGCTATTCTAGGCCTCTTGGAGGATAATCCCCTGCTCTCCCTTGAAAAAGCATACCATGTCAACGCAAGCCGAGCTCCTTTAGATGTGGGGATGCCGCAGACTTTCTTGGTGGTGTGCTCTGGCATCGGTGACTGGGATCGGGTACTCAGCTATGCACAAAGAAGGCATTCCCTATGGTATGGGGAGAGTACTCTACAAATTTTCACAGATCTGGCCTATGGTACCTGTCTACGAAGAAAAGGGTTTGATGGTGTCCGAAGCCGGCTGCAACGCTATAAAATTCAACATCAGCTGCTATTTCCTGCTCAGCGGCATCTGACTTGGCAAGGCAAGCAATACCAATTCCAGGACCCTAAAGACAGCTGAACAAATGTTGCAGACCATCGAGCAGGAGTTGAATGTGGAGGAAGAGGAGGCCGCCTCCTCCGATGAAGTGGTGCCCTGAGCTCAATACGGCCCACAGACTATCTGAGGTGTGTGGGAATGGAGTGGGGCATAATCCTGGCTGTCTGGAAAGGTTCTTTATTGGTGTAATGTTTGTGTCTAATTATAGATTTTGTTGTAGTCAGGCAATATATTACGGGTTTACACATGCTGAAACTGGCCCTAATTAATCTGCCCTATGCATAACTTTAGGTGAAAGTTTTTGAACTCTTTGAATGGCTGGGCTCAGGGCATGGACCTGGACTTACCTAAGACTGTTTCATTCACTATACAATCCTTTCTTGGTTACATTAATGTTCATGTATTTGATATATGATGAATGCCCTGATGTTCAGAGGTTTGTGTTACTGGCAGTATAAGAGCTACCTGGAAGGATGGGAATGTATTTTTCTGTTACCCTGTTATGTAATTATATTAAATTGGGGAGCCACATGGACCAGAGCACTATGCTGGTCAGTGGATGCTAGATTTTATAATAACCTGTTATTTTAGGCTCACCTTTACGCTTCCTTAGCTGTATGCTGTGGTGTCAATGTTTTTCTTCTGATATACGGTACTTCCCCCTATGTGGTGGCTCTGTGGGAAAGGTTGTTTATTATTAGTATTGTATGATAACATATGATATGAATCTCTTGTGTTACCCTCCTATGCTGTATGATTTTGTATGTTTTTATTGAAAAATTATACAGTAAATAAATACTACAAAAAAAAAAAGATACAGCCTATTTAGCAACCTGTTCTTGTGTTGTATATTTCTTTCAGCTTTTTAACAAGTGGAGCAGCTTTCATGTTAACGTTGTGTTCATTCTTTTTCAGCTCATTTTAAATTCTCAAGTGAGCACTGAACCATCTAGCCCAGTTTGTTTTGAATGTTTTTTTGTCGAGGGTCACGCTCAGATGCAGTGACATCTGATGTGCAAGCTGACACATGAACAAAACTTTGAGGTGAGAGCTCCTTTACTTATCAGAAACCTAAAAGGAATATACAACATGATAATGAGTTGCTAAATAAGGCTATATTTTTAGTCTTAATCACACTGTCATAAGGAGTTTCATCAGTCAAGAAGGATGCAGAGAGCCAAGAAGGACACCTGCTTTGGTGAGGTAGCATGTTGCTCAGTATGCACTATGTACGACTTCTGTGGGGTGCAATGGATAAGTGCTATACCTGCAGAAAGTGCCCGCAGCTGGGAGAGTGGAGGGTGGAGGTGAAGAGTCTACGTGAGCCACTTAGGAGACTTTAGGTTAAAGGAGAGGACAGAAGAGAGTCAGAAGTGACACTGGGAGCTGTAACTGTGCGGGCACCGGCAGAATAGTCCAGATCCAGCATAAAATAGGAAAGTAATCTGATGGCTTCACAGAGGGTCAGACTGGGAGAGAAAGAATGGATGCAGGTGACCAGGGGAGCAAATAGTAGAAGGTTGAAGAGGGAGCCCATGGAGACATCAAATAGATATGGTGTGTTTGGACAGAGACCAGCAGGAGATTGGAATAACAAATCCAAGGATTCAGTAGAGTGTTTTGTCCCTGTGGATGGGTGTCGAGGGGTCTGGAGTGCTGGTCAGATGTGGGCCACCCAGTAGTAAGGACAGTAAATAATAGACTGAAAAAAAAAGCACCTTTATCTTTAGTGGCATACCTGGGAACAAGCGACCACCAGACATTGTGGTTCACAATAAACACAGCCATGGAGTCAAGCCATACAAAAGCAAGGGTACTTAGACTTTTGGAGGGCTGACTTTGGCAGAATGGGAGCATGCCTAAGGAATGCACTAGCAAATGGGCAGGAAGGAGGGGTGGAGGAACAATGGAGCAAAATCAAAACTGCCATCACAGAGGCAACAAGCCTTTGTGTGAAGCAAATAAACAAAAAAGGAAAAAAACGCTATGGTTCTCAAAAGAGGTGGCGGAGAAGGTTAGGGAGAAAAAGATAGCATTCAGAAAGTATAAGGAATCACAGAAGGAGCAGGAATGAGAACTCTATCAGTTAAAGCAGAAGGAAGCGAGGAAGGCAGTTAGAATAGCAAAGGCACAAACCAAGGAAAAGCTAGCCAACTCGGTTAAGAAGGAGGATAAAACCTTTTATAGGTATATTAGTGAGCAAAGAAAGACCAAGGGAGGGATAGTGAGGCTTAATAAAGGGGAAGGGGGGAGTGGGTAGAGGGTGACAGTGAAAAGGCAGATACTGAATGAATACTTTTGTGCAGTATTCACAAAAAAAGAGGAGGGTGACGTACCTAAACCATAAAATAGAAGCGCTCTGGATGGGGGGTCAATACCAGTCCATTCACAGAAGAAAGGGTCCTGAAAGAACTCCTAAAACTCAAAGTGGACCAGTTAATGGGGCCTGATGGGATTCACCCCAGAATTCTGAAAAAACTAAGGGGAGAACTAGTGACACCACTGACTGCCCTTTTTAACAAATCATGGGAGATTGGTGTAGTACCTAAGGACTGGAGGAAGGCAGGTGTAATTCCCCTTCACAAAAGAGGGAGCAAGGCAGAGGCACTAAACTACAGACCTGTTAGTTTGACCTCGGTGGTAGGGAAATGATGGAATCACTTTTGAAAGAAAGAACTGTTGAGTAGCTAGAGGCCAGCCGGGCACAGGACCCAAGGCAGCATCGATTCACAGTGGAAGGGTCATGCCAGACAAATCTAATAGATTTCTTTGACTGGGTGACCAAAGTAGTAGACCAGGAAGGCGCTGTAGACATGGCCTACCTAGACTTTAGCAAGACATTTGACACAGTCCCACACAAAGATTAATGAACAAGTTAGCCAGTCTGGGAGTGGGTCCCAGGGTGGTAGCCTGGGTAAAAAATTATCTGGACAACAGGACACAGAGGATAATAGTAAACAGAGTCCACTCCAAAGAAAAGGGGGTTACTAGCGGGGTACCACAGGGTTCAGTATTGGTGCCGATCCTCTTCAGTGTCTTTATAAGTGACATTGCAGAGGGACTGGAAGGAAAAGTATGCCTCTTTGCAGATGACACAAAAATCTGCAACAGGGTTGATACTCGAGGGGAGGGGTGGAAAGGATGGGAAGGGACTTGGCAAGGTTGGAGGAATGGTTAAATGTATGGCAGCTTAGATTCAATGCAAAGAAGTGCAAAGTAATGCACCTGGGAAACAAAAACCCAGTGGAAGAGTACACAATGGGGGAAGGGGGAGGTACTAACAACAACAAAAATGGAAAGGACCTGGAGGTAGTCATATCAGATGACCTAAAGGTAGGCAGGCAATGTGAGAAGGCAGTAAGGAGGGCTGGGGGATACTGGGATGCATAGGGATAGGCATCACCAGTAGAAAACAGGAAGTTGTTATCCCTCTGCACAGGCAGTTGGTGGGACCCCATCTGGAGTACTGTGTGCAGTTCTGGAGACCCCATCTCTGCAAGGACATAGACAGGATGGAGGCAGTCCAGAGGAGGGCAACCAAAATGTGCAGGGTCTGCACCAGAAACCATATGAAGAGAGACTAGAGAAGCTTAATATGTATACCCTTGAGGAAGGAGGGAGGGAGAGGGGGACGTGATAGAAACTTTCAAGAAGCTCAAGGGAATCAACAAAGTTCAAAAGGGTAGCATCTTTCAGAAAAAGAGATGTGCAAAAACAAGGGGACACAGTTTGAAAATAGAGGTGGGACGGCTCAGGGGCAACGTGAGGAAGTATTATTTCACAGAGAGGGTGGTGGACGCATGGAACAGCCTTCCTGAGTAGGTCATGGGGTCAAAATCAGTGGGGGAATTCAAGAATGCATGGGACAGACATAAGGCAATTATTGTGGGGGGTAGGAGGAAGTAGGCTGTTGGTTAACTAGGATCTGTAGCTTATCCAAAAGATAGGGAAATGGGCAGACTGAATGGACCAAGCGGTTCTTATCTGCCATCAAAGTCTATGTTTCTATGTTTCTATAGCACCAGTTATTGGTGTACATCCCAATTTCCTCAGATGTCTTCTGTTCCTGCAGTACGCATACCCTACTACCATTTATGACCATGGTCCTGGACACCTGACTGTTACAGAGGCAGGCAGCCAGCCTTGACTTGCCTGCAGAAATACCTCCTCTCCTTGTCTCAGCTTTTGTAGCAACCTGGTGTTACGATCATAGTGCTGCTTCTGAGTACTTTGGTTCTTCAACAGTTATTCCCTCACCTCTATGGGCATCTTTGGTTGTAACAAGGTTGTAGTGACAGGCAACCAGCCTCTCAACATTCTTCCCACTAACGTTTGGGTAGGTGAGTATGGCATTCCTGACACTGGTAGGTTATAGTGTTCAAGAAATGCCAAACGTCGATCTGTGCCAACTTCTTTGACTTTGTTCATCAACAACTTAACAGTCTGTCTGGATCTTTCAGCCATCTTATTTGACTGTGGATAGAAACATAGAAACATAGATTTTGATGGCAGATAAGGACCACTTGGCCCACCCAGTCTGCCTATTTCCCTACCTATTGCATAAGCTGCAGATCCTAGTTAACCAGCAGCCTACTTCTTCCTACCCCCAACCCCTAGAATTGCCTTATGACTGTCCCATGCATGCTTGGATTCCACCACTGTTTTTGACTCCACAACCTCCTCCGGAAGGCCATTCCATGCATCCACAACCCTCTCTGTGAAAAAATACTTCCTTAAATTACCTCTGAGCCACCCCTTCTATCTTCAAATTGTGCCCCCTTGTTCTTGCACACCTCTTTTTTTGAAAGATGCTACCCTCTTGGACTTTGTTGATTCCCTTGAGATACTTGAAAGTTTCTATCATGTCCCCCCTCTCTCTCCTTTCCTCGAGGCTATACATATTCAGCTCCTTAAGTCTCTCTTCATATGTATTCCAGTGCAGGCCCTGCACCATTTTAGTTGCCCTCCTCTGGACAGCCTCCATCCTGTCTATATCCTTGCGGAGATTGGGTCTCCATAACTGCACGCAGTACTCCACATGGGGTCTCACCAACTGTCTGTACAGAGGAATAATAACTTCCTGTTTTCTGCTGGTGATGCCTCTCCCTATGCATCCCAATATCCCCCCAGCCCTTCTTGCTGCCCTCTCACATTGTTTTCCCACCTTTAGGTCATCTGATATGACTACCCCCAGGTCCTTTCCATTTTTGCTGTTGTTAGTATCTCACCCCCATTGTGTACTCTTCCCTGGGTTTTGTTTCCCAGGTGCATTACCTTGCACTCTTAGCATTGAATCTAAGCTGCCATACATTTGACCATTCCTCTAACCTTGCCAAGTCCCTTTTCATCCTTTCCACCCCACCTTGTGCATCAACTCTGTTGCAGATCTTTGTGTCATCTGCAAAGAGACATACTTTTCCTTCCAGTCCCTCTGCAATATCCTATAAAGACATTGAAGAGGCCGGTCCTAATACTGAACCCTGCAATTTGCCCACTAGTAACCCCTTTCTTCAGAGTGGACTCCATTTACTATTACTCTCTGTGTCCTATTCTCCAGCCAATTCTTTACCCAGGCTGTCATCTTGGGACCCACTCCCAGGCTGGCTAACTTATATTAATCTTTGTGTGGGACTGTGTCAAATGCCTTGCTAAAGTCTAGGTAGGCCATGTCCACAGCCCCTCCTGATCTACTACTTTGGTCACCCAGTCAAAGAAATCTATCAGATTTGTCTGGCATGACCTTCCTGTAGAATCCATGATGCCTTGGGTCCTGAGCCCCTCTGGCCTCTAGATACTCAACAATTCTTTCCTTCAGAAGTGATTCCATCATTTTCCCTACCACTGAGGTTAAACTAACAGGTCTGTAGTTTTCTGCTTCTGCCTTGCTCCCACTTTTGTGAAGGGGAATCACATCTGCCCTTCTCCAGTCCTCGGGTACCACCCCATCCTCCCATGATTTGTTAAAGAGGGTAGTCAGTGGTGTCACTAGTTCTACCCTTAGTTCTTTAAATTCTGGGATTAGATCCCATCAGGCCCCATTGCTTTGTCCACCTTCAGTTTTAAGAGTTCTTTCAGAACCCTTTCTTCTGTAAATGGGCTGGTATCAACTTCTGTATCCAGAGTGTTTCTACTGTTTGTTTTAGGTACCTCCCACTTGCTTTGTAAATACTGAGCAAAATATTTGTTTAGTATCTCTGCCTTTCACAGTCACCTCTGCCCACCCTCCTCCTCTTTATTAAGCCTCACTAGCCCTCCCTTGGTCTTCCTTCGCTCCCTGATGTACCTATAAAAGGTTTTATCCCCCTTCTTAACTGAGTTGGCTATCTCTTCCTCGGTTTGGGCCTTTGCTGTTCTGACTGCCTTCCCAGCTTCCTTTTGCTTTAACTGATACAGTTCCCTGTCCTGCTCCTTCTGTGATTCCTTGTACTTCCTGAATGCTTTCTTTTTCTCTTGAACCTTCACTGCCACTTCCTTTGAGAACCATAGTGGTTTCTTACATCGTTTTGTTTTGTTAATTTGCTTCACACAAAGGCTTGTTACCTCTGTGATGGCAGTTTTTATTATTCCCCATTGTTCTTCCACCCCTCCTTCCTGCCCATTTGCTAGTGCATTCCTTAGGCACTCACCCATTTTGGCAAAGTCAGCCCTCCTAAAGTCCAGTACTTTTGCCTTTGTATGGCTTGACTCTATTGCTGTGTTTATTGTGAACCATACTGTTCGATGGTCGCTAGTTCCCAGATGGCTACCCACTTCTACATCTGTGATCCTCTTTCATCTCCATTTGAGAGAACCAGGTCTAAGATTGCTCTCTTGAGTGGGCTCCAATACTAGTTGTCTCAAGACATGCCCTCGTGAGGGCATCTAGAATAACCCCACTCTTTGAAGTGGCTGCTGCAACTGCATTCCAGTTAACATCTGGCATATTCAGATCACCCATCAGCAATATCTCCCCTTTTTCTGCCATTCTAAGTATTAGTTCTATCATTTCCTTGTCCATTTCCTCCCCCTGAGAAGGGGGTCTGTATACAACCCCTGTGCGGATTGTGGTGCCATTGCCGGTCTCCAAATTTACCCACAGTGCTTCTTCTCCTCCCTGTTTTTCCTTTTGTTCTGTTGCCTTGATTCCTTCCCTTATGTAAAGAGCTACTCCTCCTCCTCTTTTACCCTCCCTGTCCCTCCTGTAGATAGTGTATCCTGGTATGTTTATGTCCCAGTCATGGTTTTGTGTGTACCATGTTTCTGTGACTGCCACGATATCCAGATGTTCCTCCTCCATCAAGGCCACTAATTCAGGAAGCTTGTTACTCAGACTACGGGCATTGCTCTCCATTTTTTGATGGCTTTACCTTCTTTTGCAGCATCCCCCACTGACCTGTCTACCTCAGTCTTTTTCTCATTTAGTACCCTGTTTTGTAGGGAGAGGCTGGGATTTTCCTGCTGTTTATCAGTGCCTCCCCTTGACTAGTTTAAAAGCTTGCCAATTAAGCATTTAAACCGATTGCTCAGAAGACTTGTTCCTTCCTGGACAGATGCAGACCATCCTGCCAGTATAGGCTGGTGTCCTCCAGGTGGAACCCCAGTCCCCAATGAAGCCAAACCCTGTGCCCCACACCATTTTTCAACCATTCACTAAACTGCATGGTGCAAAGTACCCTCGCCTCACTCATGCCATTGACAGGCAGCACCTCAGAAGGAGATTGTGTGTGCTACTTGTCTTAGCCCCTCCCCAATTCTACAAAGTCCTTCTGCACTGCTCTAATCTCATGATTAGCCAAGTCATTTGTCCCTAGGTGGACAATGACGTCCAGCTCAGATTCCGTGCAGCTGTTCACGTGATCCTGAGGATGCGCTTCCTGTCTCTCCAAGCCATGGCACCAGGCAGGCACCTTACTTCAGTTTTCCCTGCTCCCCCCAGTTCTAGCCCCTAATAATTGAGTCCCCCACCAGGAGCTGCTTCCTTTCCTTGTGGTGTCCTCTGTCCTCCTTCCTGTGGGCCTCCCTTGTGACAGTTGTCCTCAGCCTCCTTAATCTCCTCTGCAGGTGCATCCATAGGGGAGCTATGCTCCCCCAGAATGGTGTATGGATTGTGGTGTGGAACAACTGACTGGGTATCCTCTGTTCCACCATCCTCACCTCCCTGAGCCCATGTGGTCCAACTGCTGTGCTTTCTTCACAACCTCTGAGGTAGTGGTGGTGGCTCTGGTGCCCCCTGGATGGGGGAGGTTCCCTTCCTACCATCCAGTGTGGCCTGGGGGAAGGTCCCCTTACTACTGTCCAGTGTGGCCTGAAGACGGGCAACTTCCTCCCTCAGGGCAGAGAGTTGTCTGCAAATAGGGCAGCATTTCAGCCTCCAGGAAGACTCCCGGCCCCCAGCCATTACATTGCACTACTCCCCACATTTTTTTTTGTGTGTGTGTGTGTGTGATTGGTTTGTAATATAGAAATATATATATATTTATATTATACAATGTGTATGCTTATATTGTCAGTGCAATGTGCTAGAGAGGATATGACAGTGATATGCACCTTGCACTCTTGAGGAAATTATGTCAGAACCCCAGGTATAAAGGAACTATTTCCAGGGGTGGGATATGTTGGACTTGAGGGTGTCAGACCCACTCTTGGACAAAACATTTGAATTCCTGGCTTGCAAAAGGAACATGATCATAGACCAGGTCCTTCTGAATGCCATGGTGGGCAAACATGACTTTCACCTTGGGTACTGCTACTTTTCTAGTCCCATTAGGAAGCTTCATTACTTCTAGATATTTAGACAAATAATCCACTACCAACAAGAGCTGATGTGATGCCAGCCTGGTGGTGCTGAGGGCTGAGGCACTGGATGCCACACCTCAAGCCACAACGGTGACACGGGTTTGATAATGAGTTTGGGTCATCGAGGTTCAGCAGGGGTAGGAGAGGATTTAGCATCTGGAGGACTTCTGTCCTAGGGGTGGGTGGGTAGTGCTTGCTGCAGTATTAGCAGCTCATAGTGGAGACTAGGGGCAGTGCAACTTGTGGTGCGTTCTTACGGGGGATGGGGAATGTCAACAGACACCTTACGCGTGGGTGCGGGAGCATGCCTGTCACGTGCAGGGTGTCATTGCACATCAGCATCCCTAGGAGAAACCAGAACACAGGAAAAAAAACAGCCCCCAGGAAGATGATGACGGACCTGCTAGTCGGCCCCTGGACTCTGCTCACTCAGGTCCTCGAGCTCCTCTACCATCTCAGCACCTGCAGTCTGGATTCTGAGAAAGGGTGCCAAGGTATGTGTGGTGTCTCTGCCTCGGGGGTATACAAGCCAGGTAGTCGGCAGGCTGAGTGGGTAGTAGGAGGCTTGGAGGATGGCCCATCTGGGCAAAGAGAGTCTCAAGCTGGGCAGGAGAAAGACCGACAAACCAGGGCCATGTCTGGGGAGATCCCAGTGGTGCTGGTCAGCAGAGGAAAACAAAGTTCAGGAAAAAAAAAGAGTGGATGTGATCTGAACTCAAATAAGTCTGCTACTTCCTTTTGCCAGGGAAGTTCTGTGAGCACCCAGTGGAGTGGGTGAACAGGTGTGGTGCAGTGTGAACCTGTAGTTGCTGCTGATGCTGATGCTGTCTGAGTCATAGACAGATGTTGGGAACCTGAACTTTTGAAACTGTAACACTGCTGAGAGCTGTTTAAGGGGAGACCATTTGTTGTATTCTGGGAGGGTGGGATTCGGCTAGACTTTTTAAAGGCTGGCATCAACCCTTATTTTTAAAAATCCATATTTTAAACTGTAGTGCACAGGCATTGTGAGCAGGGCCCGGGCCCAATATCTAGCTGTGCAGCAATAAAGGGACCAGACTCCACAAGCGGAGGTGATATGGGCAGAGGCAAGCGCGTCTGTGCATGTCTGCCAGTGTCAGCCAGGACAGCCGGGACATCAGGGCCAGAAAAGTTTCAACTGTTTTTAAACTCATGGACACAGGACGTCTGGCAAACAAACTAATATGTGCAAGGTCAGTAGTTAAATAGCGTTGATCTGACTATTCAAGAGAATCTAGCAATATGGATATGAGTATTGTAACACTGGCAAATGGGGAAATGGGGGTTAAATGCTCCCTTTGAAGCATGTTCAGCATGAAACCTAATACATATTTTGATGTATACACCTGTAAGCAGTGTATTGAACTTGGAAAACTAAGGAACAGGTTGCTAGCAAAGGAACTGGAAATAACAGATCTCAAGAATCAATTAGAAATCCATAAAATGGGACAAGGAATTATTGAAAATCATAAGGAGGGGAACATTACAAAAAGGCAAAGGGAACTGGATTGTGAAGAGGCTGAAGATTGGAGTATGGTTGAAAACAACAACAAAAAAAGGAAAAAAAGGGTAGGAGGGCCATAAACTTCCAAACAGAAGTTGAAAACCATACACTCTTAATTAACCTAATACAACAAATAGAAGATCAATCACAAGAATAGTTTGATTTAGTGAGTAGTACTGAGACAGCAGCAACAGCTCAGGATAAAAATACTGACTATGCAATGGATACAAAATATCAGGAAAACAAGGGGGGATTCCCATAAACAAGTTTATATACTAAGGGATTCTATCATCAAATACACAGACAGATATTCTATGACATGAAATAAGGAAAATGTTACATCCTGCAGCTACCCACGGGCAAAGATAAAAGATATTCAAGAAATGCTGCTAAATATTATTAAACCATCAAATGCCAAACAAGTAGCTTTAATCCATGTAGGTACTAATAATGTAGGGAGACAACAGGACGAGGAAATAGTAAATGGTTTTAAAGAATTGCAGAAGACATTAGAAGACTGTAATTGTGAGATAATATATTCGGAAATACTACCTGTACCTAGAGCTAGCATGGGAAGGAATAAAACAAAATAATAAGGTTGAATAACTGCCTCAGAAAATGGAGTCTTGAAATAGGCACAAAATGCATATGTAACCCCCCCTACAAATAGAGGGTTCTTAAAAGCTTTCCTGGAGCTTGCCTAAATGCTGCGTGCCTGACTGGTGTTCGGCATAAGGCTGTTAATTTCAGGTGTTGTGAGTGCTGTTAAAGCCTCCAGTACTGCCTCTTTAAGAGCTGCCTGCTTGCAGGCTTTAATGGTATAAATAGGGGGACTAGGGTTTCCCTGCTCAAATCCCGCCTTGGACTGCGGTCTGATCGCTCCGTTTCTGCAGTCGCTAGGAGTGCTGAGGGAGCCCATCTGAAAGATGTGGTTGTTCCCTGGAGAACATGTATAGTGTTGGTAAAATTGCAGTTTGTCTGACTCTTTTTATTTACAACTGGGACTTAGTGCTGTGCCCCTCCATTTTGGACCCGACTGTGCTGAAGGGGTCCAATAGTAGCTAAGAGGCATCTAAAATGGTGTGGAAGTGACCAGCCAGAAATCAGGACTCTAGATGGAGCCAACTGACCAATGGGGACGCAGCTTGTAATTCTGGGAAGTGGCATTCTGGGCCATGGCACCTTTTTGCCCCAATGAGGGCTATAATGACTGACATCTGCATAGAGCTCGAGTAGCTCACGATAGAGTCTGGCCTTAGCTGTCCAGGAGGATAGACGTTGTGGCTGTGAACAAGGAAGGAACTCTGGGCTCCTGCGCTGTTGAGTGTTTGCGCGTGAAGCGCATGAAAGGCCTGAGTCGGCTGGTTTGAATAGCCAGCGAGCTTCGGACTGCATCCGTAAGGCGGCGATCGGAGGAGGCTGTGTAAAAGTGCAGCTACCTACCAGGCTCACCCTGTAGAGGACTGGAGAATCTGCTAAATCGCATTCGGTCTGTCAGGACAGTGAAGCTGCAGTGAGACGCCCAGATAGCTGGGAGTTCGGTCGGGTCCTAGGAGCAAGCTGCCTGGTATGGTACCCTCTGTTGTTTTCCATATAAGTGTGTAAGGAGGCCTTTGAAGCTCAGGCTCAGCCCTGCGAGTGGTGAAAGAGTGGTTCTCTGTTGGAGTTATGAGTACTGAATCAGGGTAGCTCCCTGTTAAAGGTTACAATTAAAGGCAAAATCATCTTATTGTATTGCTGACTGTACTAATTGAGCTTTCTGGCTCCATCTGCTCTGCTCCAGAATTAAATGCTCGTTTGTGTCAGGGCCCCAACCAGCTGCATCGAGGAACTAGCCATTAGGGCTTGGGTACCCATAGACAGTAATTAATAGGTTAGGCCTGTGCACAGAGCCCTAGGTAGTCAAACATATATTATAGTGGTAAGCCAATCACCCTGATTTCCCTCGATCCTTGTTGTCTCCCCTTGAATAAATCAGATTGCTTATTTTGCAAAAGTACACTGGCTAGTCTGTGTATTAATGGGGAAATATTGCACAGTAAATGTAATGTAACTGTACCTTGCTTTTCAGGGGATCCGAGGTGAGCTGATTTGTTCGGCGGGGGTGGTAAGTGTATATGGTAAGGACACTGAAACTGAACTGTGTGGGCCACTAGTGGGAAGAAAGGGGTTGCAGCAACCCAGAGGGCTGTGACGAGTCAATCTCGATTGTTCTACCCCCAACCTCTGGGTAGAGGCACCCACCAACGGATCTGGGCCTCTCCACCTGTCATAGTTAGAGCAGACAGGGGTAGTAACCCTTAGGATAGCGCCCCCTAGGGGTTACACATAAAAACATGGAAAACCTTCAATAGAAATAATGAACTATTTTGTCAAGATGGCCTGCATCCGAGAAGAAGGGGCAGTAAAACCTTGAGAAATATCTTCTTCGAACACAGAAGTAAAATCAGCATGTCTTTAAATTAGTAAAGGAAGGGAGAAGGGCGAGTAACACAATTTTGACAGGTAGATGCAATACAAACACTTCACAGAACAAAGATTGTTTAAACATGTTAATGGTAAATGCAAGAAGTCTAAATATAAAAAAGCAGAATTAGAGATACTTCTTGGGAGGGAAAATAGATATTGCAGCAATTACAGAAACCTGGTGGTCTGAGCAAACCTGCTGGAACAGGCGCATAGATGGGTACAAAGTCTTTTATAAGGATAGAGCAGACAGATGGGGCGGAGGCACAGCATTGTACAGTATGTAAGGGAAAATACTACATGTAACAACTTAATAAATATTACACAGAATGAGACAGATAATGAAATACTGTGGGTTGAGATCAGGCATGGGATAGGCATAAGGGAGCAATACAAATGACTATGAATAGATAGGCCGCTGACAGAGCAAAGGCCGATGGCACATTTATAAGGTAGAAAAAGAAATGAGCAGACTGGATGGGCCTTGCGGTCCTTATCTGCCGTCAACTTCTATGTTTCTATGTTTCTAATAATAAAAAATTAACACTAGTAGTCTGTTATAGACTGCCTGATACTAACATAATTGATCATTTAGACATACTGACTAATATTTTGAGCATAACACAATGTAAGGAAATAGTATTATTAGGTGACTTTAATCTATCAGGCATAAATTGGGAAAACCTTATGGTACCAAACTCACATGAACAGTTGTTTACAGATATAATAGTAAAAATTGATTATATCAGATGGGTAATAAACCAACTGGAGTAAATAATACATTGGACCTAGTTATTATCGATAAGATTGAAAACATCCATAACATTGAAATTCTAGAACCCCTTGGTAATAGAGACCATAATACCATCCTGCTTAGTATGGCAATTCAAACAAAAAGAGTTATGGGTAAGACAATAACAAACAATTATCATAGGGCAAATTTTATAGCTATAAGGGAGGCACTACATGCATGGAGCTGGAAACAAATAAGCAAAACCTTCAGTGAAGAACAACTGGACAGACATCAGAAATAGAATACTGGACTTGGAACATAAATATATATACCAGATAAACCATTATACAAGTACCACAATGGTATATACAAAAGATCAAAAAAACAGTTGAGCAAGAAAAGATCAGCATATAAAGCAACAAAAAAGGAAAATAGTAACTACAGTAATGAGAAATACAAGAAAGAATTAAGACATGGTAAAAATAAGATTAGAAGAGAGCGGAAAAAAATTTAATTTAAAATAGAACATATGAAGGATAATGGAAAAGATTTTTATGCATATGTCAATAACAAATCAGCTAATAGATCTGTGGGCCCGATAACTGATGGAACAAATTAGGCTACGGACCCTGACTTATTAGCTAAGGCTTTTAACAACTATTTTTGCACAATTTATATCAAAACTTGTGATATACCAGTAGGTACTAATACAGTAGTGGCTAATATATCAGAGACTGAAAAACGACCGATGGATTATGTTATAACAGACTCTGAGGTAATGAACCATCTAAGCAAAATAAACATATAAAAATCATCAGGACCAGACAGGCTAAACCCCAGATTATCCAAGGAAATTAGTGAATGGCTTACAGGACCATTGACAGCTTTGTTTAACAAGTCCATTGAGACTGGCAAGGTAGCATTGGAAGAGGGCAATAGTAGTCTCAGTTTTCAAACAAGCATTTGTCAATGCCGAATGTTTGCTTGCTGGTATTGGCATTGGTAGTGTAGGAGTTAGGGATGCATAGTAGGAATGGCAGTGAAGTAGTGAACTAACGCCAACCCCCAACCCTACCCTGCAGAGACTGACCAGGCATTGGCGTGCCTTGGTCGCCATAACGTCATCACTATTCTACCTCACCCCAGCCGCAGACAGTGACAGGTGTCACAGTGTGCTCTTGGGGTCTTTAGCTCTTATGCTCTATGCATTCCATAAGGAAATAAGGTGAGATGAGCGCAGTATAGGAGAGCGGGGTGAACGTTAGGGCCAAAGACTACAAGGCACACCTCAGTGCCGGTCAGTGGCTGCAGGGTGGGGGTGGAATGGCGTGAGCATTATGGCCCAGAACCCCAAGCCACACCCTCGATGCCTGTCAGTCTGTACAGGGTGGGGTGTTAACAGTTGGAAACCCTAATGCCCCGGGCGTTTGTTGGTACTTTCATTCAAAACTTTCAGCATAGGCTTTTTGGGACCTCCCCTCATGAACAGTGGCACTGAGATTTCATTAATCTGTTCCAAAGCTTAAATTCTCACAGTGACTGCACCATTCTATTTATTTATTTAGTTTAGTTTAGGATCAATACCTTTGAGCCAAGGACTCATTTTCTAAGGTTCAAAGTCAGTTAAATGAACAGATACAGAAAACATAACACATAGCACAGCAGTGAATTACAAAATAAGGTTATAGAGGGTTGCACATACTTTTAAGTTTAATACATAGGAGTCTAGGTTTCACTAGTACATAGGAGTCCAACATTGTAAGTAACAGCACTAAGTGTGGGTATAGTAGTGATAGAAACAGAAAGGAGGGGGAGATGCCAGGGATTGGTCTCCACTCGGCGGTTGGGGAAGTAGGGGTGGGGCATGGACGATTGCCGGAGTGCTAGGCTGAGCTTACCAGTGGTAGCCAGGGGTGAGAATGGGGTGGGGGTTGGGAAGCAGCCTAAGATAGGCATTGTCAGATGTCCACGATGTAGTTGTTGGAGTGGGCAATCTAGGAGGGTGACAGTTTATTGTAGTGTAAACTATGCAAGGTAGGTATTTTGTAGGTAGGGGTTTGCTGAAGAGGCGGGGGGCCACAGGGCAAAACACTCTTTGGGCAGGATGCAAAAATGACAGCTGTACTGTTCATAAAGAGGTGTGCAAAATAGGCAATGTTGAAAATTTTGAGTAGGAACATTACAAATTTGCAAAGTTACGAGTGTGCATGGAAACTGCGCAATGCACACTCGTAACATAGTTATTTTATGGACCTTTGTCACCAAATTTTCAACATAGGCATTTTAGGATCTCTGCTTATGAACAGTATCACTGTGATTTTCTTAATCTGTCCCGAACACTGACTTCCCACAGCAACCACGCTATTCTGCGCCAGAAGTGCGAAAACACATTTTGGGCAGGATGTGAAAAATGACAGCTGTACTGTTCATAAAGAGGTGTGAAAAAATGCCAATGCTGAAAATCTGGAGTAAAAATACTACTAATTCGTGAAGTTATTAGTGTGCGTGGAAACTGCGCAATGCACGCTTGTAACTCAGTCATTTTTTGGAATTTTTTCACCAAATCTGCAATATAGGCTTTTTGAGAGCCTGCCTCATGAACAGTGACACTGTCATTTCGTTAATCTGTCCTGAAAGGTGATTCCACGCAGTGACCGCAAAATCACATTTTGGGACCGAATGATGCCATGACAGTGATTGAATTCATGAGGGGGTCCCAAGAACCCCATGTTGAAAATTTGGTGCCAAAAGTCAAAAAATTGGCTGAGATATCCAAATAAGTTGAAAAAAACCCCATTGTGCCATCATACAGCTTACCAGCATTTCTTCAGTTCAGTTGGCTTTGAAGAGTGCAGATGTGTTCCCGGTCCACCAAAGATCATCGCCCTGATGTTAAAATAGATTAAGAGCTTTACATCCAGGCAAGGCCTTAGGTCCTGATGTTAAGCATCCAAGAGTTATCAGGGAGTTGGAAGAACTGGCAGGACCCATAAGTAATATTTCCCAATATTCAATGGACACTGAGGAAGTGTTTGGAAGGTGGAGAGAGGCTAGTATGGTTCCATTATACAAAAAAGGAGCAAGAGCAAATCACACAAATTACAGGCCAGTTAGCTTGACTTCTGTTATGGGGAAAGTCCTGGCATCAGTTATCAAAGAGGAGATTAAAAAGCACATCACACAAAATAACTTGCGGGATCAGTCTCAAGATGGCTTCAAAACCAATAAATCATGTCTGGTAAAGCTTTGACAGGCTAAGCAGGGCACCAGACATGGGACTTCCAGTGGATGTGTTGTTTTTGTATTATAGTAAGGCCTTTGGCAGCAGGTCACATTTGAAATCAATTTCCAAGCAAAAGACTTGGGAATAAACAGTAGAATAGTAAGCTGGTTATATCTTGGTTAGGAGACAGAAAGCAAAAATCATCATAAGGGATACATACCTGCCTAGGAAATATGGCAAATGGAGTTCAAAGGGCTCAGTTCTGGGTCCCACGTTATTCAACATTTATGTAACATCTTGAAGTGTGAGGCAAAGTGTGGCTAACAAATTTGCTGATGACACCAAAGTAATATCGCAGTGGACACAGAGGAGAAACATAGAAACATAGAATTTGATGGCAGATAAGGACCATGGCCCACCAGTCTGCCCATTTCCTACCTAATGGATAAGCTGCAGATCCTAGTTAACCAGCAGCCTCTACTTCTTTCTACTCCACCCCTAAATTGCCTTATGGCTGTCCCATGCATGCTTGAATTCAACCACTGTTTTTGACTCCACAACCTCCTCCAGAAGGCGTTCCATGCATCCACAACCCTCTCTGTGAAAAAATACTTCCTTACATTACCTCTGAGCTGCCCCCCATCTTCAAATTGTGCTCCCTTGTTCTTGCACACCTGTTTTTTTGAAAGATGCTACCCTCTTGGACTTTGTTGATTCCCTTGAGGTACTTGAAAGTTTCTATCATGTCCCCCCTCTCCCTCCTTTCCTCGAGGCTATACATATTAAGCTCATTTAGTCTCTCTTCATATGTCTTCTGTTTTAGTTGCCCTCCTCTGGACAGCTTCCATCTTGTCTATGTTTGTGGAGACTGGGTCTCCAGAACTGCACACAGTACTCAGATGGGGTCTCACCAGCTGTCTGTACAGAGGGATAAAACTTCCTGTTTTCTACTGGTGATGCCTCTCCTATTGCATCCAGTATCCCCCAGCCCTCCTTACTGCCCTCTCACATTGCTTGCCCACCTTTAGGTCATCTGATATGACTAACCCCAGGTCTCTTTCCATTTTATTGTTGTTAGTATCTCACCCCATTGTGTACTCTTCCCCTGGGTTTTGTTTCCCAGGTGCATTACCTTGCACTTCTTAGCATTAAATCTAAGCTGCCATACATTTGACCATTCCTCTAACTTGCCAAGTCCCTTCTCATCCTTTCCACCCCACCTTGTACATCAACTCTGTTGCAGATCTTTGTGTCATCTGTGAAAGTACATACTTTTCCTTCCAGTCCCTCTGCAATGTCACTTACAAAGATATTGAAGAGGACTGGTCCCATCTGAACCCTCACGGCACCCCACTAGTAACCCCTTTCTTCAGAGTGGACTCCATTTACTATTACTCTCTGTGTCCTATTCTCCAGCCAATTCTTTACCCAGGCTATCATCTTGGGACCCACTCCCAGGCTGGCTAACTTGTATATTAATCTTTTGTGTGGTACTGAGTCAAATGCCTTGCTAAAGTCTAGGTAGGCCATGTCCACAGCCCCTCCCTGATCTACTACTTTGGTCACCCAGTCAAAGAAATCTATTAGATTCGTCTGGCATGACCTTCCTGCTGTGAATCCATGCTGCCTTGGGTCCTGTGCCCCTCAGGCCTCTAGGTACTCGACAATTCTTTCCTTCAGAAGTGATTCCATCATTTTCCCTATCACTGAGGTTAAACTAACAGGTCTGTAGTTTCCTGCTTCTGCCTTGCTCCCACTTTTGTGAAGGGGAATACATCTGCCCTCCTCCAGTCCTCGGTACCACCCCATCCTCCCATGATTTGTTAAAGAGGGTAGTCAGTGGTGTCACTAGTTCTACCCTTAGTTCTTTTAGAATTCTGGGATGAATCCCATCAGGCCCCATTGCTTTGTCCAACTTCAGTTTTAAGAGTTCTTTTAGAACCCTTTCTTCTGTAAATGGGCTGGTATCAACTTCTGTATCCAGAGTGTTTCTATTGTTTGTTTTAGGTACCTCCCCCTTTTCATTTGTAAATACTGAGCAAAAATATTTGTTTAGTATTTCTGCCTTTTCACAGTCACCCTCTGCCCTACCCCCGTCCCCTTTATTAAGCCAAAATGAGGCAATAAACAATTTTATATCTGAGATAAGTAAACTGGAGACTTAGGCAAAAACTCATTAATTAGATCTTAATATTAACAAGTGTGTAATTATGCAATTAGGACATAAAAATAAGAAAGCTAACTATATACTGCTAGTTCAGGATGTAAAAAATACTGCTATAGAGAAATATCTCGGGGTAACGGAAACAGAAGATATAAAAGTTGATGGACACCGTGAGGCAACAACAAAGAAATGTTTCGGTATAGAGGTTTTCAAGAACCAGATTTATGGAACTGCTTAGGGCTAAATCAGAAAACAACAACTTATGACACTAGAAAACATAATTTACAGTTAAAGGGTGGATTATACAAAACATGGAGAGGGGGGTCAGTGGATAACACAAAGGGTTGCTACTCTGTGGTATGAACTGCCTGGGGAAGAGGTAGATTGCAATAGCATGGATACCTTCAAAAAAACATCTGGACGTGTTACAGAAGCAGCAACATACATGGATTTTTCCACTGAGTAATGGCAAGCCAACATGGGCAAATTGCTTTACTGTCTTGAAACAAAACTTATGAAACCTATGGAACAAGTGATTATCATCATGTTGCCCCTCAGGAAGTCTCTACTGTGATGGATGGCTCCTCTGCACTTGTTGCTAGGTGTCCCATTCATTCTGCAGCATTGCAGAAAATCCTCATGAAGGTTGCCTCCGGGATGGGATGAGGTGCCCACATGGGACTGTTCTTGACCCAGGGGATTTGAACAGACAGATTCAGATCTCCAAATCAATGTTTGGGAGACAATGGTTGTTCTTTTTGGGCTCCAGGCCTTTGAAGGACATCAATTTCCAGGTCCCCTGTTGATACGAACAGACAACATCAGTATGAAACCAAGGGTCATTCACTTGTACTCTCTGTGCAGGAAGCAATGAGAGTATGGCAATGGGCACTCTCTCACTGCCTGTATTTGTAAGCCATTTTTCTCCCAGGAGTCCAAAACATCTTAACAGATTGGCTAAGTTGATCCCAGTCTTGGGTACATGAATGAGAATTGCCAACCTCTTCACAAGATGGGGTCATCCAGAGCTGGACCTTTTTGCATCCCCACACAACACCTATGTGCCACATTTCTGCTAGTTTGCTCCAGGGCTTCAGGTTTTTTGGTGAGATTTGTTGTCCATCTCCTGGAGGGGGAGGTTCCTTTACACATTCCTTCTGTTCCCTCACATTTAGAGGGCCCTTCTCAAGCTGCAGGCAGAAAGGGCCACATTGAAACTGGTTGCCCCCCTCTGGCCTTGCCAGATATGGTTTCCACTCCTGCATCATCTGGCAGTGAAGCCTACAGTTCAGTTATCACTGTGTCAGGGCCCACTGTCCCAGGACAGGGGGTCCCTGGTTCACCTAGACCTCAGGTCTCTCCACCTGCATACTTGGCTCCTGAGGACATAGCATAGCTCACACGTTTGGGGTTTCTACCCAGGTAGTTGATGTCTTGTTAGCCACTAGGAAGCCTTCCACTAGACACACCTATTCCTGAAATGGAAGCATTCCTCCATTTGATGTGCTTTCCATTCTGAGGACCCTTTATGTGTCCTGTGAATACTGTACTTTACCTCCTGTCTTTATCAGACTCCTGTCTGCAGTACTCCTTTATTAAGGTGGATCTGGTGACTGTTTGGCTTTCCATACCCCTATTGATGGACACGCGGTGGCACAACTTGAAGTGTCCTTTACCTTAACGGTATTTTGCCCATGTGTCCTCCGATTTGTAAACTGGTTCCACCCTGGGAACTTAATTTTATACCTGAGAATTTGACTTTGGCTCCTTTTGGGACTGCTGCAACTTGTCAACTCTGCTTTCATTTCTGGAAGGCTCTTTTTCTGGCTGCTACTACCTTGGCCCAAAGGATTTCTGAACGTCAGGCTCTGATGAGTGGACACCCCTACCTGATCTTCCACAAGGATAGGGTGGCATTGTGTACTAATCCTAATTTTGTACCTAAGGTGGTCTCTGACCTCACCCTGAATCAGACCATTAAACTACCAGTGCATTATCCTGAGTGGGCTAACACAGGTGAGAAATTGCTCCATACCCTTGAAGTACATAGAAACACTGCATTTCTATCTGGAGCACACGACAGACTGCAGACAATCCTTTCAGCTTTTTGTATCATTTGCCCCTGGGAGAGAGTGAGCATCAATGACAAAGCAGTGACTGTCCAAATCACTGGCCAACTGTATTAAGTTTTGTTATTGGAAGTATGGTAAGGAACTTCCTGGTGATGTTCATTGCCTCTCTACTCATGGTATGGTCACCTCTGGTGCCTGTTTTCAGGGAGTGTCTGCTGTTGACATTTATGCTGCTGCCACATGGAGCACTGTCTATAGATTTACTAAGCACTGCAGTCTGGACATAATCGCATGCAGACGTACTGGCTTTGGTCTTGCTGCCCTGCAAGGTCTGCTGTCCTGGTTCATATCTGATTTTGCTACACTCTCTGGGTACTTTATACTGCTTTGAAATCATTCCAAAGGTGTGGCCCAATGGAGGAGATATCCTTGATGAAGATAGCACAGTTACTTACCAGAAACAGTAGATTTTAGAGAGAATCTTCTCCATTGGGCCGCAACACACACACACACACACATACACACACACACACACACACACACACACACACACACACACACACACACACACACACACACACACACACACACACACCCTCCTTCCTCCTATATGAGGTATCAGCTGGCATGATATCTCTCTGAATTTGTGGAAAGTGTTATTCTTCGTGCTTCTATGTCTTCTGTCACAAGTCCCAAGCCTCTCCTTGTATTCCTGGTCCTGGTGTGTTCTCTTGGTTCCTCATGGTAAGAGGGCCTCCGGGTTTATCTCTGGTGGGGAACTGAGGAGCAAGAGGACTGTCCACATTTTATAGACACATTTGTTGTATGTCATTGTGGGCAGCCCCTAGCTAGGTAACAGTTTCTGAGTAGTCCTGACATCAACAGATTACAATTTCAAAGGTGTAGCCCAATGGAGGAAATTCTCTTGAGGATCTACTGTTACTGGTAGGTAACTGTTCCTTCAGACTCACCTGGGCAGTGGGCACCAACATTTACCAGCTATATCCTATATCCCTGCGCATGAGGAATGGACCGTGTGGGTGCTACTCCAACAGGTGACAAGCATTTGACTCTACCAGGCTGCATGGCAACCCTCCTGACACCATCAATGGTAGTAGCTGCCAAGGATCACCACAGGGTGATCCATACCTCATAATGTCAGCATATCTCAACAGCAGTTTTAGCTGGAGAAAAAATTTAAACTGTACATTACAGTTCTGGGTGAAGGTAATCCAAAGACAGTTTTGAAATGCAGCAATGTCAAAAATAGAACGTTATTCTCATTCCAGTAGATGACTGTTCCAAGCAGTTAAGGCAAAAGATGTTCACCAGTTCCGGCAGTCTCATCTTGCAGTGGAAAACTTAGCAGGAACTTTAGCATTTAGTTAGCAGAAGTACATGTGTTAATCTACATTTCTGGTGATAGATGATGATGGAAGTAAACAACAAATAATAGTCTCAACCTAACAGTCAGTCAGTGGTTGTGCAGCAATCCTGGCAGACTCCAGAAAAACAAGATCCAAGCAGATTGCAGCCACAGCTTTACTTTGACTTTTTAGGTCAGACACTTGATAGCTGGATGAATGTCAGTGGCCTCTGCTACTTCACCGTAGCACTGATGTTCTATTTTTAATCAATAGCAGAATAACTGTGTAACACTTTTTTGATCATATTCAGTTGCTTCCTGGATTATATGCATAGAGTGTTGTTTATTTATATTGTAGTGACATAAATACTTTAATACCTTCCTTTAGTGTTGAAACACAGGAAACAAAAATAACACAGCTGGGGTTCTAAACTAATCAATAAAACATGTTAGAACATCTGTTTTACTTGCTTTTTACAATGTACGAGAATACATTACTTCCGTGACTTGCAAACACTGCATCATGGGTATGTAAATAATATGGATTATGCAATAGCTCTGTCATGGAAGTAATGTATTCTCATACATGTTAAAATGCAAGTAAAACAGATGTTCTAACATGTTCATACAGTCATTGATTACTTTAGGAAAGGGGCTGTGTTACTTTGCTTCCTGTCTTTTGAACACTAAAAATAAAAAGTATTACAGTATTTTGATCATTACAATATAAATAAACAAGACTCTACTCATATACTTCATGAAGCTGTACAGGTAGGGATATGATTTTATTGGGATAATCACAATATGTGGTTTGCTGGAAGTAGTCTAGGTCACCTAACTGTGGATTAAAAAGGAAATTTAATCCACTGTTACCTGATAGTGTTTGACCAATCAGCACCTCACTTTCATGCAACCCATGTTAAAAAAATATATATATTTATATTATGGTATCACGGTAGTGCTACCATAGTTAGGGTTGAGTAGCCCTTTTAAGGTTAAATGATGAAACTTTGTGCCTTAATAACTTTGCCACCATTCAATGGATTTGCCAGAAATTTAGCAGGCAGGGGGCATAACAATAGATCTTGGGATCTGGCTACTTCCGTGCTGCTCGGATATACGACTGCGGAGTTATTAAGTGACATCTGTGCGCGCAATTACTTTTTTTGCGCATTCTTTGCTCGCACCTACAGGTCGCACAGTTTGTGCAACCAGTCTGAAAACTTCAGGGAATGTGTGACTAGGGCTCCCAATGTGCCTTTTGAAGATTTCGTGAAAAATATTGAACGGTTCAAAAGTTATTCAAAAAACAAGTTCCCATTATAAGTCAATGGGAAAAGTTAACAAAAAGTTCATCAGTGTCTCAAATGCAGTTTTTAGTATCACAAATGACCTCTGTAGTGTCATGAGTCAGCCATTTTTTTCAGTTAGTGGTCACAGAAATGCTTGGCATTTAAATTTGGGACCCTCTAGGGACACAATTCTTTTTGTGTTCACCTAGTCGGACCCTGAGGATGCTAGCCATGTCTTCTTTGGGGGGGCTAAACACCCCAGAAATATGTTTTTGAAATTTTTGGAAAACATAGTGTCGTAAAGTAGTGTCACACTCACAACACTTTCGTGATTTAATTTGTGAAAGTATTGTGATTTGTGACATTATTTTGCAACACTATGCCCAAAATAACAAGAATTCTTTGCCACCCTGCTGCAAAACAATGGTTTGGCCTTTTGGGCTAAAATTTGGAGGAAAGAAAGCCACCATCCCACAGATGTGCCTTTTGGTGGTTTGGTGACAAACCATTGCACAGATGAAAAGTTACAGTGCTCCGAAGTTTATGCTTTTTCCCATAGACTAACATTGTGGTGTCTGAAGCGCCTTTCGGGGCCCGTATCTTGGAAATGCTGCAAGATATGGACTTTTCATCAGAAAAATGCTTAGCCCTCCACAAGGGGGCTAAGTACAAAACTAGCCAGGAAAGTAATAATTCATACAAAATTTTAATTTTTTTTCTACGCAGCGGTTCCTGAGATATAAGCAATTTAGTGTTCCAACTCCTCATTTTCTGCTCCGACCGCCATTATTATGCATACATTTTTTGTACTCACTGTGTTTCTCTATACAGCTGTTGGGGAAAACCAGGGTGTGTGCTCCAGTCACTGTTACACGTAATGTTTCCACTTGGGTTTCCGTACCCATTTACGTTAGCGTTCCCATGTATACCATGGTGTGTGTTATCCTTTGCGTTTCTGTTTGCACTTGCATTTGCGTTACTCTAACCATTTGTGTCTACAGTACTGTTTCTGTTTGTGTTTCACTTTGCGTCATTGTGCGCATTGCCATTTGCATTTGTGGCCACCCTTCCATTTGCATTTGTCTTTCGTTTTGCATCATTGTTGTTGTTACCGTTACTATTTGCATTTCCAATTGCTTTCACGTGCCCGTGTTCGTTACAGTTGCATTTCCATACGCGCTTGCATTTGCATTTGCATTTCTGTTTCCTTTGGTGTTATCATTGCTGTTATCATTACCATTTGCATTTCCAATTGCAGTACCGTGACCGTGATCGTTACAGTTTGTGTTTGAGTACGCGCTGGTGTTTGTATTTCCGTTTCTGTTTTCTTTGGAATTATTGTTGCTGTTACCGTTACCATTAGCATTTACAATTTCGGTATCGTGACCATGCGCATTATGATTTGCATTTCCGTTTCTGTTTCCTTTGGTGTTATTGTTGCTGTTACCGTTACCATTTGCATTTGCAATTGCAGTACCGTGACCGTGCGTGTAACGGTTTGCGTTTCTGTATGCACTTGCATTCGCATTTCCATTTCTGTTTTCTTTGGCATTATTTTAGCTGTTACAGTTACCATTTGCATTTCCAATTGCAGTACCGTGACCATGCGCATTATGGTTTGCATTTCTGTATGTGCTTGCATTTGCCTTTCCATTTCTGTTTCCTTTGGTGTTATTTTTGCTGTTACAGTTAACATTTGTATTTAAAATAATGGTACCATGACCGTGCGTGTTACCAGTTGTGTTTCTATATGTGCTTGCATCTTTGTTTGCTTCACTGTTCGCTTTGGTGTCACTTTGCACTTGTGTTTCTATTAACATTTGCATTACCATTACCATTTACGTTTGCATCACCATGTGCATAGCCATTGGCGCTTGCATTGCAGTTACTGTTACTAAGTCACAAGACATCACGTAGTGGGAGCGCAGGGCCCGAAGGGCCTGTGGTCCCACCACTGCATTCTATTCACTATTTATAGTCCTCCTTCTCAGATAACTCTCTGATATTGAGAGTGCATGCTGTTGAAACATTCTCCTGAGCCTGAAAAGTTTTAAACATTTGTTAAATATACCATCTTTATATTGTTTGGCATTTGTGCTTGTTTGTGTACATCACTTCCTGGTTTTGGGTCCACAGGGGCAGTGTGGGAACTTGGAGGACTGTGTTGGTTGTCCCTCCAGAAAACAGCATTTTTCCTCACTTGCTAACCGAACCCTACCAAGGGACATTGATAAAAACATTGTACTTGCCTTTTAAGGGCTATTTCTGTGCCCTAAACCTTTTATTTGGGCTGCTTTTGCTAGCACAAACCGGAAGTGGTGCGACGATGCACTTCCGTTCCCGCTGGCAATAAATTACTCGCACTAGCGAGCGGGCACCAGATAACTCTCTGATATTGAGAGTGCATGCTGTTGAAACATTCTCCTGAGCCTGAAAAGTTTTAAACATTTGTTAAATATACCATCTTTATATTGTTTGGCATTTGTGCTTGTTTGTGTACATCACTTCCTGGTTTTGGGTCCACAGGGGCAGTGTGGGAACTTGGAGGACTGTGTTGGTTGTCCCTCCAGAAAACAGCGTTTTTCCTCACTTGCTAACCGAACCCTACCAAGGGACATTGATAAAAACATTGTACTTGCCTTTTAAGAGTATTTCTGTGCCCTAAACCTTTTATTTAGGCTGCTTTTGCTAGCGCCGAAACTGAAGGTGCGACGATGCACTTCCAGTCCTGCTGGCAATAAATTACTAGCGACAGCTAGCCGGGCGAGAATGTGTTGCGCGCTGGAGAGACGCTGCAGAGACACGCGCCTCTTAGTCGCGTGTCTATTGTGTCCATCGTGGTCATTGGGACAGCGGTTTAGCAACTGTCAAACTGGTACTTTATAAAGAGGGAAACCCAAGGTACTGTACTTATAGTCAGTGTTATTAGTTACTACCATAATGAAAAGAGCAAACAAATACTGTACTTCCTGTCAAATGTATGCAATAGGTAAACATATTGCCAATTACATTTGTGACAGGTGCATTTTAGTTAAATCTCTGCAGGATGAAGTAGCTCGACTCCTTAATCCTGTAGAAACAGTTCCTGATGTTACCCAACATGTTATTGATCCAGAAATCGAAGCTTTAGAAGAATATATTGATCATATGTCTTTTTTACTAGAAGCCAATAATATGCCCCATCCTCATGACAATGGTCCCCAGGGTACTTCAGAAACCAACATGTCTCACAATGATATTATTAAGACTCCCTCAAACCCCCAGGGTTCCTCTAGAATAAAGACTGCTTTTAGCAACGAACAAATTTCTTCTACTCCGCACTGTTTTGATTCCCCCAGAACCTCTGATAGTTACTGATACTACTACTTGGTCTACCACTGCATCCCTAAAAAAATAAAAATAACTAATTACAGGTAGGGGAGTGAACACCCCCCCCAATCTCACATATATAACTCCTATGAACCATTGGCCTCTCTTTAGTCAGAGAAACTTGTAACGCTTGATATTGTATCAAGTATTGTTCAGGATGACATTCTCACCCTTCTCTTCATAATAATAGCACCCCACTCAGGTTGTCGTTTAGGTGATTCTATGGTTAAATTCATAGATCGAACCATCTGTAACCCTGATAAAATAAATAGGACTTGCTAAGTTACAGGGGGCTAGGGTCTCCGACATAACCGCCATGACCAGTACTGCTTTTACGCAGCAGGCAACAATCCCTAGTTATAATCCATGCTGGGACTAACGATATCACTAAAACCCCACTACAACAACTTAAACATGACCTAGTTGCTCTCTGTAATTTATTAAATGAGAGGGGATGCAACATTGGTATTTCGGAAATTCTTCCAGTGCCTCGAGCCTCCTTCTATATCCAAAGGAAGATCAAATCATTAAATGAATGGCTCCGGAAATGGTGCTTAAAACAAGGTATAGCGTGTCTTACTCACTGGGAGGAATTCAGTGATAACCCCGCCCTTTTTTGCTGGGACGGTCTCCATCTCAGCCAAAGAGGAAGTTCGCTTCTTGGCCATCAGTTTCTATCATTTATCAATGATAATTTAAACTAAAACGAAAAGGGAGACTGGGCCTAATAAGCCATCTCTTAATACTTTATATAAGTTGAACATCCTATCTTGCAATGCGAGAGCACTTAATAAAACCAAAATGGCAGAATTAGAATTGAAAATCCAGGAATCTAACATAGGTCTGATTGCTATAACCGAAACATGGGGAAACCAGGATAAACAGTGGATAATGAATACCCCAGGATTTAAACATTATTATAAAAATAGAGCTGATGAACGAAGAGGGGGAGGGGTTAGTCTCTATGTCACCAATAATATTCCCTCATTCGAGATCTCAACAACAGTATCTACTGAAAGTGTTTGGGTGTACTTGCAACCTAAAGGACATCCAAAAATTTTGGTTGGAAATTGCTATCGTCCACCTTCTTCGGATCTTACCTACCTAAATCAGCTAACTTCAGAAATGGCTCAAATAGCAGATAAAGGCTCAGTAATAATCCTAGGGGACTTTAATCTCCCATCTGTAAATTGGGATATACTTTCTGGACACAACCCACATGATTTACAGCTGATCTCAGCTATTACAGATCTTGGCCTTACACAACATGTTAGAGAACCTACTAGGGGGAACAATATTCTAGATTTAGTTTTTACTAATATGAATGTCGCCTTATCCAGTTTATGGGTGCTGGACCCCCTGGGCAACAGTGATCACATGACAATTCAATTCTCTATGTCTCTGGTTCATACAAACTCCACTAATAACTGCATGATAAAACAATATGAGAAAGCAAATTTCTCAAAAATTAATGAACATCTTGCTGCTCTACCCTGGGACTCAGTATTTGCACCTCTCAATGCAAATGATGCATGGAACACCTTTAAAAAAATTGTACACAATCTAGAAGAAAAATATGTACCTGTAAGAAGGAAGTACAACAATAAAGGCAAGGTTCCTGCCTGGTATGATAATAATATTAGAAAACTTAGCATTTATAAACAAAAATTATTTACCTTATTAAAAAAGTGCAAACCGGATGAAAAGAAGGACAATTATATTAAGTATAAGGAAGCACTAAAAATCTAAAAACATCTATTATCCTGGCTAAACGAACTTAGATTTAGAATTGCCCATACTAAGGACTCACATAAAGTCTTTACTCATACTTAAATAACAAAAGGGTAATATTAATGAAACAGGTCCATTAATTATCAACAATACAACCATCCTTTCAGATATGGTGACTGCATTTGAGTTTAATAAGTATTTCTGCTCTGTCTTCGAACAAGACAAGGAGCCTATAATGATTACTTATACTTCCATATCCCATAGTTATACTATCACTACTTACGATACTTATAAACTTCTGAGAACTTTGAAATCAACTACTAGCGCAGGCCCCGACGGTATTACTTCTAAATTTCTCATGGGACAAATGACAGTATTGTTATTCCACTTACAATCATTTTTAATAAATCACTCGCAGAATCTATTGTGCCCTTTGACTGGAAAACAGCTATTGTAACACCAATCTTTAAAAAGGGGGTGCATTACAAGACTGAGAATTACAGACCTATCAGCCTTACCTCCATTCCTTGTAAATTATTGGAAAAACATATCAAACACATAATAGATGAGGAAATGCTTGAATTAAAAATAAATGA
The DNA here is from genome assembly GCA_016271365.2 of Neoceratodus forsteri. NCBI lineage: Eukaryota > Metazoa > Chordata > Ceratodontiformes > Ceratodontidae > Neoceratodus > Neoceratodus forsteri. The sequence goes on along the minus strand of CM028132.1, from coordinate 588,833,242 downwards.
TTCTACACAACATGGATTTAAACCGGGGCACTCATGTACTATGAACTTATTATCCTTTTACAATTTTATAAGCAGTTATCTTGACTTAAATATCCCAGTGGGCGTTATCCTGTTAGACTACAGTAAGGCGTTTGATAAGGTTTCACATTCAATATTAATCAAAAAGCTAGTAATATTAGGATTCTCTGAATGTATCGTGTCTTGGGTGAACAGCTGGTTATATAAAAGAACTAAAACAGTTAGAATTAATGGGGTAATATCAGAGGAAAGACCTGTGATGAGTGGGGTTCCCCAGGGTTCGTGTTGGGTCCCACCCTGTTTGGTATCTTTATAAGTGACCTTAATATCATATCACAGAATAAGTTATCCAAATTTATGGATGACACTAAACTGGGGACCTGTCGATAATGAAAACAACAGGAATACTATTCTAAATGACCTAAAAAAATCGAATCTTGGGCAGTAACCAATAAGATGTCTTTTAACGTGTCAAAATGTTCTGTGCTGCATTTGGAAAAAAACCCAAAACAATTATATTATCTTAATGGTATTAAAGTTCGATTGAGTCGTTGAAAAAGACTTGGGTATAATGATTGACTGACATGGCTTCTTTTCAAATCACTTCAACAAAGTTACAAATAAAGCCACAGCTCTTCTAGAGGATAAATAATACTTTTGTTCTTAAAACTGAAGAATGTATCATGACATTATATAAGACTCATGTTAGGCCCCATTTGGATTCTGGCTCACCCCTGTGAAGTCGTGTTTAGTAAAGGATATCACAAAAATTAGGGTTCAAAGAAAGGCCACAAAAATTATACCCCACCTTTCCCATCTTGATTATGAAACTAGGCTTCATAAAACAGGATTATACTCTTTGGAAACTAGAAGACTAAGGGGAGACATCCTTCAATTATTTAAAATCATATCATCTCCTACATTAATGAAATCTTGTGGTTTGTCTTTTGCATCCAGAAAAATCGTTGCTAGACTACATAATAAATCATAATTGAGAAAACAAGAACAAACAGAAGACAGCAATTTTTTAATGTTAGAGCTCCAAGAGTTTGGAACTCCATGCCAGAGGAAATTGTTGACTGCAAACATATTGACACATTCAAGTTTAAATTAGATAGATGGCTTTTGAATGGACGATAAATCTACTAATGATCCACATGTGTGGAGGACATTCTTGATGGGCTCCCGCCTTCTTATGTCCTAACTACCAAGTTACCAAGTTACCAAGTTGCCTATCAGGTTCGTTACTGAGTATTTTGCATATTTGTTTTTCATTTAGTTTACTATATATATTGATGGTTTGTACCTTTTTGTGCCCCAAGATCTGCATCATTTCTGTAGGGGCTATGTTTGCACCAATCAGTTTTTGTATGAGATGTTTTCTCATTGAATGATTGGCGAGTTTGCGGTCCGTATGCATTCCAGCTTGTTGGATCATGGTTTGCACAATATTGGCAATGGTATTTACTCCAAGTGGTTGGTTTTTAAACCAACAGGGGCATTCCATTTTGATGGGGTAATTTATTGCAAGCAGAAAAAGTGCATCTGGAAAATTTATGGAATTTATTAATGAATTTGGTGTTTGTGGTCCTAGCAAGTCCATTGTGTATAGTTTTTCCTGTGCTGCGTCTGTTATGTCATCTGATGCATGTGGCTTATTTCCCAATCCCATTTGTAAGTGTTTTTGTTTAGACAGCATAACTTGTCTTGTTTGTTCAAAGGTTAGTGAGGTTGTTAGGGATTCTTTGTATTTATGTTCTCGTAAATGTCTTTCAATACTTTGGAATCTTGAACGAATAGTTAGCGGTTCACATTCGGTACCATTCTTTTTTTGTGCCGTCATGAAATAGTGGCAGAGAAGTTTGTCTAATTCCTTAGGTTCGATTTCTGTAATTGGTGTTTTCAGTTCCAGATCTTTTAGTAGGAAGGCTTGTAGATGTCTGATGCCATTTTCCATTTTCTTTTTTGTGTTGCTGTTTCTAGAGCTTAGAATATAGTTGTCTATTAGTTTAGGATCTGGCAATGCTTTTATTTTAGTTGGTTTCTGAGAGTCTGTTGTAATAGGTACATTTGTCAGCTCTTCCACTATAGTCAGATCTACTAATGGTTCAGTGTCCATCTCAAATTGTGTGCAGAGATAGTTGATGTCATCCTGTTCTGTGTCCACTGTTAGTTGCTTTTTTTAAGCTCAAGTTTGTTCATGCATGGAGGAATAATAGCAGTTTTTCAAACATTTGTTTGATTAGACATTTTTTTTTCTATGTTACTGTACGCTACTGCAGATGTCAGTGATGTACTAAAGTCGGCTTTCCAAATGCAGCACGAGTGATTTGCAGCTTCTTAGTTTAATGAGCAGTGTTGCAGGTGAGTCCAATCATATGGTTTAAATGTGAGTTTAGGGGTTGTGGCAATTTGGCGGACATTTGTCAGTGTTTTTAGATGGAGGTGACTGATGTAAGCAGAGTAGGTATAACTGGTATTTATTTTAACTCTGCTCACGTCATGAGGATTTATTTCATTCCCGTGGAAATAACATAATTTATTTCACTGGAATTGATCTCACCCCCATGGTATGTAGTTATACAATGGGGGGTCAGAGCAATATAAGTGTAATAATCTCAGTTATTTCCACTGCAGTGCGATATCTGATGATGACATCACCAGAGTTAAAATATCTGACAAATATACCTACTCTGCTGATGTCATCACTCACTCACTACAGCCTACATTCTAAAGTGAACTGCTTCACAAATCTGTTTCTCACTGGTACCTGCAAGTAACTCAATTAACATTGCAAAGGACACTCAGCTATTTCCCATAGTGTTTCTGAAACTCCCAGCCCATTACTATGCTACTCTCAGCTTTACTACAGCATGTATTCTAAATGACACTGCTTCAAAAAACAGTTTCTTTCTCACTGCTACCTGCAAGTAACTCAATTAACATTGCAAAGAACACTCAGCTGTTTCCCATAGTGGTTCTGAAACTCCCAGCCCATTCAAAACAGTCACACACACTCAGACCACACAGACAAAAAGCAGACAGCACACAGGAACAGGAAAACATAACAATACTTCTGAAGCTCCTACCCCCATTGTATAACTAGCACACATGATGTGCAGATCATAGGATATGGAAAATATTCTCAGTCTTGCAGAGTGAGCTGTGCATTCTTGCTCTGCAGGATGTAAATATATATATATATATATATATATATATACACACACACACACAGACACACACACATACACACACACATATATATAAATATATATATATATATATATGTACTGTATGTATTTTTTTCTACATGTACTGTATCTTATAAGTAAACAAGAAACATAGTTTACTCACAGCAGAAGTTAGGCACACACACACACACACACACACACACACTGGACCAGGAGCTCTAGAAGGCACATCTTGGATTTTCCATCACAAAGTTTATTTGCACAATAAAGAAAGCACTGTAAATCAAAAGCCAAAAGTAGCAAGAGTGAAAAACTGACCTCCCCACAGGACTGACATTTCACACTGTTCTTGGAAAAGCATGAGAACAGTGCTAAATATCAATCCTGTGGGATGAGAAATATGTTTTACTATTGCAACCTAGTTTGGTTTTAAACATTTTATTTTTGTACAAATAAACTTTGTGATGAAAAATCTAAGATAGTATCTGCAGTTCCTGATCTGTGTAGTATGTGTGTATGTGTATGTGTAGTATGCACCTAACTTTTACCATGAGTGTTTTTACATTTAAGTTGTGAGCACCACTACATTTTGGAGCTGTCTTCTTTGCTTGTATACATATTTTACTATAAGAAGATATGTAGAAATAGTGCATTCAGTATGTATTTACAGAATGTAGTCTATATGTATTATAAAGGCATATGTAATATATATTAGTCTTATTTATAAACTATAAAATATATTTATTTGCATTATATATATATAGTATATATATATATATATATATATATATATATATATATATATGATAAAATACATATATTACAGATACTTTCCAGCTGTATAGCAGGCCAAACCCATTTTAACATATGACATATATCTCAGAAAATATATCTCTAATATACTGAAAATGTATTATTGCTAACATGCAGTTATTGTAGAAATTACGGAGTAAAATAACGCTTGCATAGCACTGTAATAATTTTTCATTAGTCCATAAAACATTAACAAGTGAAACAAAATATTTTCTTTGATGGTATAACAAAATATATGCATTTAGTATATCAATACAAAGTATAAGGCATCTTTCACTGAATTCTGCAAATATCTAAATTGTAACTGAAAATGCATCGATATCTGAAATATGTGATATATTTAGGCATATTCAGATATAGTCTACATATTAACAAAATACAGAAAATCTGTTTCCATATGGGTATCATTTAAAACTATGTTATAAATATATTTCTGTTTTTTTTATATATATTTAGCATCTTATAATGGAAACCAAAAATGAAATGGTATGAGTAACTCGGAATATATATTTGGAAAAATTCAAAATATATATTTACTTAAAATGCAAAAGATGTAGAAACTGCAATAATGTGCAGCACAAATAAGTATTTTTGATTTTGTTCAAGGACATAACATTGAAAGAACAAAAAGTTTCATTTTTAAGTAGTATAACAAAGCATATGTGATATATATATATATATATATATATAAAATATGTTTCCCAAATATGATACATCTTGGATCATTCTGTGAATATCTAAAATATAGATAGATAAAACTTTAATTTTTGTACAGCATATTTCATGTCATTAAGAAAAAAATTCCTGTTTACAAGACAGTCCTCTTAATATATCTCAAAATATATCCGGAATGTGTGAATGTGTCTGATATATGTTTTAAGCATATCTAGAGATTCAATGATATATTTCAGATATTAAAAAAATATAGATTTTTTTGATAGGGGATATGTGATGTGCATCCTTGTCCATGTGATATGGAATTCATCTTCATGAGCAGTCAGTGTGACCTCTTGAACCTCATGAGTGACAAAGCCACAACTGAGGGAACAAGAGGTCACTAACCATGAATAAAGAAAAGTAACATAGCTCATGGACACACACCACATGTTGTGTTTTAAAATGTGCACATTGAACAGAGATCACTAGTAAAACTAAAAGAAAAAATGTGTAAGGGTTTTAAACTAACCACAGGTGCCGCGCATTACTGTGAGTACATTGCTCATGCTAACTCACAGTTTAGAGCAGTGCCAAGTCGAGCAGTGAGGCAAAGCCTGTGCTAGTGAGGTGTTCCATTAGCAAGATAAACAGAATGATGCACCCTACTAGCAAGATAAAGATGTTTCTAGCTAGCTAGGATTCTCTGCCTGTGATAGCGTTTTTATCTTAGTGAGAAAATGCTAATACATATTGTGTGAACCTTTCTATATATGTACGGCTGTACCTATGCTTTTATGTTCATGGCACCAACCCTCTGGAATTCTCTACCACTTTGGATTAGAGAGTGTGCAACAGTGGGGGGTTTTAAACAAGCATTAAAATCCTTTCTGTGGATTAAGGCTTTTGGGGAAGATGTTGACCTGGTTTGATTTTATTGTTTCATCATGTTGTTTGATGTGATTTATTTTATCGGTTTTTATTGTAATGTTTTATCTTGATGTGATTTTACAGTTTGTTCTGCACCTTGATTTTTGAAAGGCGCATTAAAAATAAAGATTATAATTATTATTATTATTGTCATCTATCTATCTATCTAGCTATCTATCTATCTATCTATCTATCTATCTATCTATCTATCTATCCCAAACAAATTTCTGGATTAACGTCTTTGTGAATTATTCAGGTCGCTGCAGCCCTATTATGCATACTATTACGTGTAGTGTTGTATTTTTTTCCTGTGTTGAACTGTATTTGCAATGCTGACAGACTGCATACTTAACACCCGTACAGTTGTTTTATTTCATACTGTATATTCTCCCCTCTTCCTTCCCACTTGATGACACTAGAAATAAGTCATCTACAGGTAAGTGGGTCCTTTCTAGTGAAATGTTTATAAATAAATAAATAAATCAGTAAATAACTTAATAAATAAATGATGCCCAAGTGACATCTAAGATAGACCAGGTCTTGCCTCTGCAAATCTGCTACTGTCAGGATTTCCAGATCTGGATGCTGCAGGCATGACCATCACTGCAGCACTTCTGGTGGCATACTGAGTCATGATGCCAAATCATCCTTGCTGATCTTCACCTCATGTGGAGACTTTTTTTTTTTATAGTTTAGAAAGGAGTTCTTCCTTCTCCTCTTCTGTTCTGTGTGGGGACTTCACAGATAATCAATGAGCAGGTAGGCTGAGATGATCGGGCTCTTCTTCAGGCTCTGCTCACACTCGACTCAGTTTTTAGGCAGCTGCCTACTGATCTCAGTTTCTGCTGCTGGAATGTGAGCTCTGCATTGCAGAATGGAACACGGCATAAAAGGGTGACTAACCCTGTCTCCAGCAGTCTGGCTGGCCTCTCTGAAGCAACTCTTTGAGGTAGATACTCTCTCTTTCCTGTTTCCTCCAAGATAAGATAGAACACCCTCAACTGAAGCTGCAGTTGCTCAGAATATAGCTCCAGTCCCTGATTGGCTAAATCCTTCTGAGGGTGGGTTAACACCCAAATGGGCCTCTTTCATTCACTGAATATTTATGGGCAAAATGAATGCCTTTGCTTCCCATAATACAGTATATCTTCTGCCATCTCTGACCTCTTAGCAGGGTGCCTTGCTCCCTGATTGGCTGTGCTTTACATGTAAAATTATCCCGTTACTCCAATCTCTTTTCCAGCAGTCCTGGGGGTCAAGAGGCAAGCATCGTGGTCACTACCATGTTTATTTACTTTTTTCTCTGTCCCTCATAGATGACTCTGGCCACTGGCACAAATATGCATGGCTGCCCGGATCAAGGTTGGGTCCCTCATCACAGCAGCAGGCCCGGTTCATGTCCCATATCAGCAGCAGCACAGTTGTGATCCCTCTTGTGCTCTTGATGGCACTGAATAAACAAACTGACCACTTATTGTGCTGCCTAGTCTCCACCATGGCAGTCCTAGATGAAGGTGGGTGAAAGCAATGTTGTTGACTTGGCAACTTCAGAAGTCCTCCAGGAACTCCACAGAGTCAATATAGGTATTCCCACAAATGAGAAGGGTTACATGGTACAAGTCAGCCAAGAACCTTCAACCACCCAAGAAATAGCATTCTAAAATAGTAGTGAGAAAAGGAAGGATATAATTGGCTGAAACACATAGTGTGCCTGTGTGGTGTAATTTGTGTTCTCACATGGCTGGTTGTCAATCAGATTAGCACTAGTTGTTTTCTAAACTTATAAACATCTCATTCGAACATTTGTCTGCCTAAATTAGCTATTTTAGAAGTACAAAAACATGCTCCAGGGTGTGTTTAAACAGGTACTATCAAGCCCCATTAGGCCTCAAAGTGTCCTTAGTTTAAAAAACAAATTTCATAATTGTTCACATTCTGCAGAGACTGCTGATGTACATTAGCCAGTAGTTTGATTTTTTTTTTCTTTTAAAAAGTGAAAAACAGACTGACCCCCATACTGGTGCTACCATACAAACACATGTTTGTTTATATTCCTTGATCAACTCCTGTGCATCTTTCCTGGACTTAGGAACACTCCTAACACAGTCTAGCAACTCATAATACAGTGGGAGTAGAGAGTACTGCATCATGAGTGACTGCACTGTTAGGGGGTGTTTCTAATGTTCAGGAAGTATGGAATAGGAGTAGATCAAGGGTTTGAAACAAAACAAGGTTATGTATAACTATATGTAAGCAATAAGCCACTCTGGGGTGTGCGTTAGACAGTTCTAATGCATGGCTAGGGGTCATAGTGAGGCTCGAGGACGCAGGCCGAGTGCGTCCAGCCCCCTAGACATGTGTTAGAACTAACGCACAGTTCATGTAAGACAAAATTAAATTTAAATGATTAAGTGGGAAAAAAAAAATATATGATTGTGTTCATATGAAATAAAATAGTTTATCTGTCTCTATCAGTTTACTATATATTTTTTTTGACTTGAGTTTTGTACTATTGTGCCATCCGTAGTTTCAGGTTTGCGTGTGTCCTTCCCCCCCCACACACAGAGTTATTTTGGCATATTTTGCATTTCAGGCATGAGGAGATGGAGTGACTATACGGTTTTGCATTTTTTTATTCTGTTGAACTTGTCTTGTCAGCACTGAAGAAGCCTCCGATGTCTGTAGCACTGAGGGAGGAGATGCGGAAGTATGAAAGCAGCAGTCTCTGTTCAGGCAATTGGTTATTGCTTGAGAAAGTTGGAAATAAAGAAATGAAGGTCAGTGACTGTAGTGAACTAGTAAGTGGGTGGGAGCGAGGGAGTGGCCAGTGGGTTGTGGATGAGAGTGGCCAAGTGAGCGGAGAAATGAGCGGTGGGCGGGCGGGTCAGTGGCTGACAGCAAAGTGAGTGAGCAGTTGGGGTGAGAGATTGTGGTAGACTTTTTTTTTATTTGGTGCTTGGTCTTGCTTCTTTAAAAGAATTAGAAACATCCTAACAGTGAGGGCAAGTGAATAGGAGGTCAAAGGTTCAGTAACAGACTGAGTGCGGTGGTGGGAACTAAGAGAGTGAGGGAGCGGGAAAGTGGGAGAGAGATCCTGGCAGGCTGGCACAAGGATTTAAAAGGTGGGTACTGTGTCCTGTTTACCAGGACAAGTTGTAGCCATGCGTTAGACACTTCTAATGCATGGTTATCAACCAATCACAGGGCTCAAAATCTGAGGCCCATTTCATAAATTAGCATGCATTTCTGTTCTGCTAAGCAAGGAGGCAAATAATGCAACCAGTAGCATGAATGAATTTAATTTTTTATTTTTTTAACACATATTCTCTATAGCACCTTCTAACTCCATCATCTGACTCCTTTGGGGATCCAAGGTGCTTACCTGGGTCCATTCTGGGGCCTTAGCCCACTTCATCCCCTCCATTGAGCCATGGTATACCCCCTATGGCAGAGATAAGGGGTGGCCCATCCCTCTGAGTCTCACAGGTTTGTCAGGTGACATGGCTACTGCCGCTCAGGCCCCAGGAGCACTGGGGTCCTATCACCTATGAACACCGGAGCTTCCATTTTCCTAGTTATGTCCCCTCTGGAAGACAGCACATTAGGGACTCAAGCACGCGCACACACAGCGGTGTACTGGTGTGCAAACCAGCTATCACCCAGACCCTAACCTGCCTGCCTCCATTGCATTGCCACCCAAGTTCAACTAGGTGGCAGTAATGCAGCAGAGGCAGTGACCCTCCCTTCCTTCCCTGGAGGAAGACAGCATCCTCTGAGATGCTCTAACCTCTTCCCCTGGCCAGCCGCTGATGACTCAGGCTCGCTTCCAAACCCTGGTCCCCTGTATTGCAAGCAGTAGCGCTACTGCTGTGCCAACAAGCTGACCCATGAATGAATTTTATAGAAGGTAAGTAATCATAAAATGTGGATTTTTAACTAGAAATAATGTGATGCATAAAAGGTTGACAGTGTCCCATAAAGATGAGTCTTACCACACTTCCGAGGTTGCTGATGGTGCAACATATGTGGGGCATGTAGAAGCATCACTTACCACACACCTGGTTGTAGTTTGTTATGTACATAGCCTAAACAGCACACAGTCTGGAGTGCCTTATTACAATAATAGAAAACAGTAATTAATAGAAAAATATCATTTTATTAAAAATAAGCAGCAATTGAACAGGATACAAGAAGAATGCAAGATTGAAGGCCATGGCTTTATGCTAAGATAGCGCTATAAGTTCTAATCCTATTTGATCAATCAGATTGTACCATGCACTGAATAATATGCAATGCTGTACCATCTATATTGCTTTGGCCATTTGCTATGCCTGGTGTTTTAGCAGATGCACAGGCTTGAAGTCATATTCTTTAACCCTTATTGTGCCATGTACTTATATATTAGTCCAGAAGTTCTACACATTCTAATTCTGTCAGCAGCCTAAGGGTTAATTCAACTACCTGTCTGTTGCCAAAGTACTTGTCCTTTCCCCTCCCCATAAGGCACAAAAGTAAACATGCCTCCGGTCCACCTGCTGGCCCTGTGGCACTGCATTGCTATCCCTTCAACCTGGGTTCACAAGTGGACTTGTGAACCGGCCTGCCAGCTGGAGGGGGCTTGGAGGAAGTGCTGCCATATGGCAGTGCTACCACCAGGGGTGGACTTACACAGTGACACCTGTGGAGGGCCAGGGATCAAATAACAAACAGGTTATCATCTGTGCATATGCATGGTCCACTGTGACCATTGTCAAGTGCGGTGAGTTGGAGGAACAAAAGGGGGAAAATGGTTGGGCTTCATCTAGATGATAGTTACAGCTGCTACGCTTAGACCTCATCCTATGAAACCCACTGCTTCCCTGGATCTCGATTGAGTCACTGGTAGAAGGACCACTCCATGCTGCCCAAAGAACCCTGCAAAGGAGGGAAGAACTGTGGGGTCAGCAGCAGGGGTGAGGTTAGTGACTGATGGGGCTGGGACTGGTCACCAGAGCAAGAGGGTGGTGACAAGGTCTTGGCAAGGGTGGAATCATCTTTATTGAAAAAATATATACTGTATGTCTCCTGTTGTTGCAGAGCAGTAGGAGGTTGAGTTAACATCTGATTGATGACATCAGCCTATGGGTGAACAACTTTTGCAATCATGAATGCACAGCATTATACCCAAAGGATAGATCCATTAGATCCCTTATGATGCCAGGGCTTAGACCATCTTTATGGGAAGGTGCACAAAATGTAAAATAAAACCTAGGTGTGGGTTGTGTAGAAACAGAAACATAGAATGTGCTGGCAGATAAGGACCACTTTGCCCACCTAGTCTCCCTGTTTTTCCCTGCCTATAGTATATCTGTAGATCCTACCTGATCTCAAGCCCATTTACCCCCTTCCCTTTTCCTAAGATTCCCTTATGTCTATCCCATGCATTCTTGAACCCCACCATTATTTTCACCCCCACCACATCTGCTGTAAGACTGCTGCAGGAATCCACCACTATTTCTGTGAAGGCGTACTTCCTCACATCTCTCCTGAATCTAGGCCTCCCCAGCTTCTTATCATGCCCCCTTGTCCCTGAGCACCTTTTTTTTGTGAGAAGCTCTTTTGTCCTGTATCTTGTTTACAACCACGAGGTATTTAAAGGTTTCTATCACATCCCCCTCTCCTCTCTTCTAGGATATACATATTTAGGTTCTTAAGTCTCTCCTTGTAGGGCTTCAGATGCAGATCCTGCACCATTTTAGTCACCCTCTTCTGGACTGCCTCCACTTTGTCTTGAGCACAGCACTCTAGGTGGGGTCTTACTAGCGACGATCTATACAGAGGCAAATACCACCTCCCTCTTTTCTGTTGGTGATATTCCTCCCAGTGCACCACAGTATCCCACTAGCCTGCCCAACTGCCTTGTCACACTGCCTGGCCACCTCTAGGTCATGCAATATAATTACCTCCAGGTCATTTCATGCTTGATGGTCGTCAGTACCATTCCTCCCATTCTGTACTCTGCCACTGGATTTCTGCATCCCAAGTGCATTACTATGCACTTTTTCATATTGAAACCCAGCTTCCATACCCTTGACCACTCCTCAAATTTTCTCAGGTCTCTGCTCATCCTTTCCATCCCCCTGGAGTGTCAGTCCTATAGCAGATTTTGGTGTCATCCACAAAGAGGCAGACCTTTAATTCCAGCTCCTCTGCAATGTCACTTATAAAGACATTAAAGAGGACCGGTCCCAGCACTGATCCCTGAGGCACCCGTCTGGTCACCCTCATTTCCTCTGAGTGAACTCCATTTACCACCATCCTTTATTGTCTATCCTCTAACCAATTTCTTACCTAGTTTACCACCTTTGGACCCTCCTAAACTACCCAGCTTGCCTACTAGCCTCCTATGTGGAATGATGTTGAAAGCCTTACTGAAATGTATGTAGACCACATCTACTGCTCCACCTGATCTAATTCCTTGGTCACCTAGTCAAAGAACTCTATCAGATTACTTTGACAAGACCCCCACCACGTGACTCCATGCTGCCTCGGGTCTTGTAACTCATTGTATTCAAGATTTTCAACAGTCTATTCCTTCAGCAGTGACTCCATTAACTTTCCCACCACCAATGTCAGGCTGACTGGCCTATAATAGCCACTCTCTTCCCTGCTACCACTTTTGCAAAGGAGACAACATCTGCCCTCCTCCAGTCCTCTGGAACCACTCCTGTGTCCAATGAGCTGTTAAATAGGACTGCCAGAGGTGCAGCCATTACCTCACTGAGCTTTCTCAATACCCTTGGATGCACTCCATTAGGTCCCATTTCTTTGTCCACATTCAGATTAGCGAGTCTGTTCAGGACATTCTCCTCTGAAAGTGGACCAGTGTCAACCAACCTCCCTCCCTCCCTCCTGTTACTTTTTGTGGCTCCCCTTCCCTTTCCCTTCCTCTGTAAACATTGAACAAAAGTATTTGTTCAGGATAGCTGCCTTTTCCTAGTCCCCCTCTGTATAGTTTCTCCCTTCCTTTGTTAATCTTACAATCACACCCCTTTTGCTTACATAGTTAAAAAATGTCTTGTCCCCCTTCGTCACTGCCTGGGCTATTCTCTCTTCAGTTTGAGATGTCATGCTCCTTCCTGCTCTCCCTGCTTCCCTCTGTTTCCCCTGATGCATCTCCCTATCCTCCTCCCTCTGCATCTCCTTACTCCTTCTGAATGCTACCCTTTTGGCATTTACCTTTTCTGCCACCTCTTTTGAGAACTATAGCAGTCTTTTTCCCCTTGGTTTTGCTCTTACTTGCTTGATGCAGAGGTATGTTGCCTTCCCTATGGCCCTTTTTAGTTTCACCCACTGTTCCTCCACCCACCCAAGTCATCCCCCCTGCCAGGTCATCCCTGAGGCATTTGCCCATCTTTTTCAAATCTGCCCTCCTGACCTCCAGGACCCTCACCCTTGTGTGGTCCAATTCTACAGCCATCCTTATATTGAACCACAGTGTATGGTGATCACTGTTCCCTAGGTGGTTACTTTGACATCTGCAGCACTGTCCCTGTCAGTGAGTACGCCTGCGACACCTAGGATGCCAATCTTACAACTGTTCCACTTCTTCGGGAGAAGGTAAACCTATTGAGGGGGCCTGATGTAAGGAATAAGACGCATGAGGAACCATGGTTCATGGCTTGATAAACACACAGTTGTAATGAGGGCACGAGGCGCTGGCGCCCGGTGACTGGGAAGTGCTCTTATCAACCATAAACCACACCTCGAGTGTCTTATTCCACTTATAAAATGGGCACTGCACTTTTGTAAATAAAGTAGAAACAGAGTTGAAAATATTTATTTGACAACAATCTTAAAAATAAAATCAAATAGCTAAAAATAAGATAAAATAGTTCCTAAGTTGATTCATTAACAATGCTTGTGTGAATGCATTCAGTTTCATGCTTTTAAACTGATGAGTGAGAAATGAATTGCAGCGTCATGTTGTTACAGTTAGCGGGAGTGATCGTGTTCCATATCGGGTAAGGTTATGCACATTATTTACTGTGATATTTACTAACTCCCACAGACAAACTTTTTTTTTTTGTTTAATAAGTCTTACTTTGCAGCGTCATGTTGTTACAGTTAGCGGGAGTGATCGTGTTCCATATCGGGTAAGGTTATGCACATTATTTACTGTGATATTTACTAACTCCCACAGGCAAACTTTTTTTGTGTTATTTTCTTTTTTAAGCTTTTTGTCTTTCACTCGCTTTGTTTATTTTATACTGGTGGGCTGCTTGACTGGGGAAGAAACGTAATAGCGGCTTCTGTAGCCACTAGTTTTTTGCTGTGACTTCGTAGCCACTTCGTTTTTTGCTTTGCAGTTGCCAAACTCAGCACAGAAGAAGAAACAAAAAGCAAGTTTGAGTAAATACATTTTTTATTTATTTTATGAGCTGTACATAGAAATACTACCGCAGGACTAGGTCTGAGTCTATTTTGAATGTGCAGTTTTATTCTAACATCGCTGACCTAAGGAGCTGCGCAGTGGATCTGAACTGCAATTTAAAAGCATAACATGTGGTTCATGCTCATCACTGCAGTCTGCTCATGTTAGAGTTAAAAAAAAATATGTATATTTATTTGTCCATTCGTGAGATACTGTGTGTCTGTGGTAGTGGCAGGGAGAAGAATGTCATTCACTGTATTGGTAATGGAGCAGCGCTGGTGGATCTGTGGCATGATTTTTTTTTTCAAATGAATGGTACGTTGTTCACTCTCTGTTGCTGTTGGCTTTCCATATGGGAGATGACAGAAAAAATATCTTCAAAATTGTCTTGTATGAAGATACAGTGTGTGTTTGATGTCCATGTGTGTATGTGTGTTGCGGGGGCAGACTGTTGTGCAGCCCATCTGCCTTATGTTGGCACCGCAAATTTGCCTCAGAAATGAGTGACTTTTGTCACTCCTGCTTTGAGATTACGCAAATGTTGTGAAAGCAATTTTGACAGTGTGGGCTCACTGATTTGTGTGTGCTATATGGCTGTTGGTTGACATGTGGTGCAGGTTACCAAGATATGTCTATAAGAACAGGCTCTGGCAACCTCTGCACCAATCAAGATCCTTCAAATGTTTTGCCCATTTTATAAGATGTTAATAAGCAACAAGAGCAAAGCATTATGACCTCATTAGGCCACTGTGATGAGTTTATGCACACTGTACACCCAGTTACTTAGCATCTGTTTCATATAATAAGTGGGGATGGTGGAGTTTTACCTTGGATCACAATTTTTCTGGGTGGTAAATTGGTTTTGTGCATGCTGGTGCTTGGTGCTCATGTAAGCAGGTGCTTGAAGAGGACTCAGAGTATCTGATTGGATGCCACTATAAAAGGAGAAGACTTGGCCGCAGGTATCCCCTACTGTCTTCAGGATGAAATTCAAGCAATGGGGTGTGTGACAATGTGGAGTGGTGGTTTGCAGAGCATAAAAGCCGTGGGAGGCAGAGACTGGTGAGAGTGGCCTGCAGCTGTGTTGAGGGGCCTGAGTGTTTCAAGGGGAATAACATATAACAGCAACCAGGTGTTTGTGAAGTGGTAGGATTTTAGGGTCATGGTAGCGATATACTGCATTTTTAGGGGCTATGCATTAGGCTGTATAAGTGAAAGTGAGATTAGTTTAAAGCATATTTGTATAGGTTTTTAAAATTATGTTTTTGGTTCCTGTTTAGAACTTTTTGTTATAAGTTTTGCTGTTGTCAGTTAGGTTTCTATCAAGTGGTATTTGAATTTCTAGGGTTTCATTTATTGTTATGTGGACAAATTAGTAATTATAATTGTGTTTACTGATAAATGGCTATAATTTCAGTGGTATATGGCTTTAACTGCAGGGGTATATGGCTTTAACTGCTGTGGTATACAGGGGGAATAACTCCTAATCACTTCTATGGGGAAAGTCTCTTCGATGTATTAATTATAACATAGTTGAGCCCCCTTCCCCATAGAATAAGCCATCAGATATTTCCCCATATTTGATGATATGCAAGTACCTTATACCTTAGCAAGTTAATTACTGACACTGTATTAACAACAGCATTTAGAAAGTACAAGGAGACCCAGAAGGATGAAGACAGGGAGGTATACCTGGCAAAACAAAGGGAGGCAGGAAGGTGGATGAAGGCAGCTAAAGCACTAACAGAGGAGAGAATAGCAAATGAAGTCAAAAAAGGGGACAATACCTTCTTCAGGTATGTGGGGGAACAGGAAGACAAGGGAAGGGATCGTGAAAATCAGAGCAAGGGGAACTGTGCAGAGGGAGATCAAGAGAAAGCAGAAATACTAAACAATTATTTCTGCTCAGTCTTCACGGTGGTGGTGGGGGCAGTCCAGCATGCTGTAGTAAGCACCAGGGAGAGGGGGGAGTGACACAAGTCCATTCTTGATGGAGAGGGTCCAGAAGGAAGCCTTAAAGGACAATAAAGTGAAAGGGCCCGATGGAATTCATCCAAGGATCCCAAGAGAACTGAGCACAGTGCTGGTCACCCCTCTGGCTGTGCTTTTTATCACCTCAGTGGAGATGGGGACAATCCAAAGGATTGGAGGAGGGCCGATGTGGTCCAACTGCAAAAAAGCGGCAGTAGGCAGGATGCTGGCAACTACAGTCCAGTCAGCGGCTCATGGAGCACTTGGAGGCAAAAGGACTGCAGGACCACCGGCAGCATGGTTTCATGGGGGGGGGAGGACATGTCAAACTAATCTCATAGATCTCTTTGACTGGGTTACAAGGGAGGTGGGTCAAAGGAGAGTGGTGGATGTGGCCTATCTGGATTTCAGTAAGGCTTTCAACACTGTGCCAGACAGGAGGCTAGTTAAGAAACTAAGCAGCCTGAGGATTGGGGAGAAAGTGACAAGTTGGGATTCAAACTTGGCTAAGGGATAGGAGGCAAAGGGTGATGGTAAATGGTAACCACTCTGGCAATAGGAAATTGACTATTGGGGTGCCACAGGATTTGGTGCTGGGTCTGTCCCTCTTCAATGTCTTCATAAGCGACATTGTGGAGGAGCTTGAGGTGAAGGTGTGTCTCTGTGCAGATAATAAAAAAAACCTGCAACAGGGTCGACACTCAGGAAGGGGTGGAGAGGATGCAAGGGGATCTGAGGAAAGTAGAGGAATGGTCTAGGGGGTGATAGCTGGGTTTCAATGCCAAAAAGTGCAATGTTATGCACTTAGGGCTGTGGAACCCAGGAGCTATGTATAAGATGGAGGAGTGGAGCTTACAGTCACCAAGCAAGAAAGAAACCTAGGGGTCATGTAGCTGATGACCTCAAGGTGGCTGGGCAGTTTGACAAAGCAGTGGGAAAGGATAGCGGGATGCTGGGGTGCACTGGGAGAGAAATTTCTAGCAGGAGGGTGGAGGTGGTGCTGCCATTGTATTGCTCATTGGTGAGGCCCACCTTGAGTACTGTGTCCAGTTCTGGAGGCTGCACCTCCTCAAGGACATGAAAAGCTGGAGGCGGTACAGCAGAGGGCAACCAAAATGATGAGAGGGTTACACAAGAAGCCACATGAGGAAAGGCTACAGGAATTCACCATGTACTTCCTAGAAGAGAGGAAAGTGAGAGGGGACATGACTGAAACATACAAGTACTTAACAGTAGTGAACAAGGTGCAAGTGAAGGGCCTATTTCACAGAAAGGATGGCACTAAAACAAGGGGGGGCATGCAATGTAGCTAAGGGGGGACATTTTGGAGAGATGTGCGGAAATAATTCTTCAGGAAAAGGGCGATGAATGACTGGATTAGCCTGCCAGAGGAGGTAGTGGGGCAAAGACTGTGGGGAGCTTCAAGCATGTGTGGGATAGGACCAGGAGCATATTAGGCAGAGGAACGTGGACTGTGAGTGACATATATAACCAACTAAGGTTAGTGGTGATGGAACAGACAGGGATAAAGGGCAGACTGGATGGGCCTAAGGGTCCTTTTCTACCAACAAACTCTATAGTAAGTACATAGTAGTGAAGTAAGAGTTTTTTTTTTTAGTTGTTTAACCAGGAGTAGCACACTAAGCTGAAAGCTTTTTTCGACACGTGCAACCTGGGAGCACTGGGAAGTTAAGTGACTTGCTCAGGGTCACACGGTATGCAAGTGGAAGCTGTGGGATTCAAACCCAGGTCTGGTCTGTTGGATGTCACCAGATTTGCAGCTCAGAGCCTTAAACCACTACGCTATACAGTATGTGGCACCCAATCATGGAGGCTTAGGGTGCAATTACATAACATAGGGCATGGAAGTATAAATAACAATAAAATCAATAAGACAGAGAACCTTAGTGCAAAAGCCTTGAGGCAAGGGTTACCCCAAAGGGCATTGGCTGGAAAGCCAAGTTTCAAAGAAATACAAAATCACACATACCCCATAATGCAAAGCATCATGAGGCTATATATGCAAATCACCACAAAATGTTAGGCTGGTTCAGCTTTAAACAGGAATGCATAGTGCCAGAAGGTCTCTTACACACTCTGCAAAGGGTGCAAACAGAAGACACAGACACATGTTTCATCCTACAAGGACTCATCAGTGTGCCTCATCTGTATGACACCCGGGGGAATGAACCAGCTCTGAGTTGGTCTACTGGGTTTGGGTTGTGGTGAGACCCCAAAAACCAAAAAAAAAACAAGCTAAAAGACAAAGAACCTTAGTGCAAAAGCATTGAGACAAGGGTTACCCCAAAGGGCATTGGCTGGAAAGCCAAGTTTCAAAGAAATACAAAATCACACATTCCCCCATAATGCAAAGCATCATGGGCTGTATATGCAAATCATTACAAAATGTTAGGCTGATTCAGCTTTAAGCAGGAATACATGGTGCTGGAGGGAACAATTGGTTGAAGAATTAGACATACAGTTTAACATTTAACATATCTGAGAAATTAAACATTCAATTACATTTGTGACAAGACATACAGTTAAAAAATATCATAAATAATCATAGGGTCGTATTTGTGACATAACATACAATTACATAGATCATACCTGTGGAATATGCATTTAATTACAAGTGGCATATCTGAGGAACATAGTACAGAAATTTAATGTAGCCTTGGAGCCAACTCCTTGCAGGAATGGATCACATTTAATAGGCAGATTATTTAACAATTATTGAATGAATGGAGTCCAGTGGGGGGACATCAAGGATGGTAGAGGGGTAGACAGGGACAACCAGCTGGGGGAAGGAGAGGACAAAGATGGGGGGAACATTACTGGAGAAAAGTGAGCAAAAAAAAACAACCATATTTTGTGAAGGGCAAGTTAACACAGGACTAGTGCAATCTTGGAGCACCTCAGACAGAACAAAAGTGCAAATTATTAATAATTCCTTTGATTAAGTACAGGGGTAGAGGGGTAGGAGAGGTGGGGGGTAAGGGATAGGAAATGGAAGGATGAGTCATACCTGTAACTGGCCCTTCAGAGTGCGAGAGATAGCTGCCAGTGGCAGAATGAGGTGAGGACTTAGAATAAGGGGCAGGAGTAGGCAAGGACAAGTTGGGTAGAGATAGTAGAGGGGATGGTAATAGATGGAAGGAGGTGGGAAAACTTGCCTAAGACTAGGCCTCTTCAGGATGCTGAGAACCCTGCCAGAGAACAGAGTTGGGCAGGGACGAGTTAGGTAGAAAGATGGAGGAGAAGAGGAGGGAAGGAAGAGTCATTTCCCAGTGCTGGACCCCTCAGGTGCAACCCTGCCAGGGGCAGAACTAAGTGAGGACAAGTTGGGAAAAGAAAAGAAAGGATGAAGGGAAAGGAGAAGAGGAGGAAAAGAAGAAGCTTGCCTAAGAGTAGGCCACTCCAGGATGCAGAGAACCCTGCCAGAGCGCAGAATCAGGTGATGACTAGTTGGGTAGAAAGGATACAGGGGAGGGGGAGTGAAGAAAGAGTAATTGCCCAGTGCTGGTCCCCTCCAGGGTGCAGAGGACTCTGCCAGGGGATAGAATTAGGGCGAGGACAAGTTAGGCAGATGGAATGGGGGATAGAAGAGAAAGGGAAAAAGAGGAGGAGGGAAGAAACTTACCTGAGGTAGACAGCCAAGGTGCTAAGAATCCTGACAGAGAGGCAGAGATTTAGGTGAGGAAAGTTGGGTAGAAAGGAGAGCTTGGGAAGGGGAAGGGAAGAAGGAGGAGGCTTGCCCAGTGCTAGATTCCTCCAGGATGCTGAGAAATGTGCCAGCGGTCAAAACTAAGCAGGGGCAAGTTGGTAATGGGAAAAAAGGTTAGGGGAAGGAGTGAGGGGGTAAGTGGTGAAGGGAAAGGAGAGAGTGCTGAGAAGCAGGCTCGGGGGGAGGAAGGTTTAATAGGGGATGTGAGTCATGGAGAGGAGCAGAGGCATAGGAGGGCAGTTAAGGAGGGTTAAAGCTGGAGCAGTTAGATGAGAGAAAGTTATGTAAGGCAGAGGCAAGGGAGTAGGAGGAGTGCCTTATTTGGGGGGGTTCCAGATTTGTGTGAAACGATGGGTAAAGCCTGACTGACCAATGAGAGTGGTTCGATGGGGGACCAACAAAGTGAGAGTGCCAGAGGATCTGAGGGAGTGGGGGGGGAGAGAGAGAGTGAGCATGAGAGATAGGAGGAAAGTTCTCCTAACCAAAATTTAGAAGTGAGTTTGTCACAATGAGTGAGGCACCTGTTGGCAAGCGGGGAAAGGGACAGGGCATGGTAGAGGTCACAGTGATGAGTGTGTGATGGAGCATCAAGGGAAAATTGACAGGAGTTAAAGACAGTGTCCAATCTGGTTAGGGAGGATTTGGGAGCAGCACCATAGAGTACATCACAGTAGTTGAAAATGGGGAGGATTATCTTCTGGACGAGTTCACCCCACGCCATAGGAGGGATGCAACTGCGGTTCCGGAATAAGGCACCAAGCTTGGGGCACAATTTTTTCAGGATGACGTCAATGTGGCCAGAGAACTTGAGGTATTAGTCCAACCAAACTCCAAGTTATCTGAATGAGTAGGTGTCCTCTAGGATTGTCCCATCAAGGGTATGGAAAGACAGTAAAGGTGGAGCCTAGAGAGTCTCTGCCTAGTGCCAAAGGTCATGGAGACAGTCTTTTTGGCATTTAGGAATAGATGATGTGAGGCAAACCATAGCTGAATCTGGTGAAAGCCATGCTGAAGGGTGGTTGCTACATCAGTAGGGCATTTGCCAGAGGTGAACAGGATGGTGTTGTTGGCATACATATGGATAGAGCAAGAGGAGGGGAAGCATACTGAGGGCAAGTCATTTAGGAAGATGGAGAAGAGACTGGGTCCAAGCACCGAGCCCTGTGAGACTCCTGTGGAAATAGGGAGGGGGGAGAGATTATATCCTGGATCTTGACTGATTGTGTTCTGCCTGAGAGGTAAGCTCTAAACCATTTTGAGGCAGAAGAAGACAACCCAGCAGCCGTAAGACAGTCAAGAAGTAAGGCATGGGAGACTGTGTCAAAAGCACTGGCGAAGTCGACAAAGATGGCAGAGGTAATGAGGCCATTATCCATCCCGGTGAGGATGGAGTCGGTAAGCCTGAGTAGGAAGGTGGTAGTGGAGTGGTTCTTCACCATACTGGAACAGGGTGAAAAAGGAAGAGTCACCAGGGAGAAGGTTAGTTGAGAGAGGGCCGGGTGTTCTTGGAGTTTAGCAAGGGCATTGAGAAGGGAGATTGGGTGAAAATTTGCAGGGGAGGAGGGGTCACCACCCTTTAGGAGAGGGAGGACCACCACATATTTCCAGGATGAAGGGACAGATGAGGACGAGAAGGAAAAATTTAGGATTAAGGAGAGAGTGTAAGCTATAGCAGAAGCTGAAAGGTAGAGGAGTTTTCGGTCAAGGTCATCTGGCGAAGAGCCTTTGGAAGGATTAAGAGAGAAGGGCCGTTAGTGTTTTTTCTGGGAAGACAGCAGAAAAGGAGAAGGACGGGTAGGCATGGACGGATTGAGTGCTGGGTGTGGGAGGATGAGCCGGGGGGAGGTTAGAGGGGAGGGACTTTATAAGTGCTGTGGTGCAAGAGGTATAATAGGAGTTAAACTCTTTAGCCACTGCTCACAGTTCGGAGACCAATGAGTTTAAACACAGGGGAAGGGGGATGTGAAGGAGGGAGAATAGGGTGTGGACCACTTTTCAGAATTTGGAGGGGGAACTGATGTTTTTGAGAAAAGATGATTTAAAATACTCAGACTTGGCAAGTCTGGTAACTTTTGTGCAGGCATTTCTTAGCATGCGATACCTGGCATAGTCTGGGGGAAGCTGGGAGGCCTTATGTTTCCTCCAAGCTTTGCCATGTGTTTGTGTCTTCTGTTTGCACCCTTTGCAGATTGTGTGAGAGGCTTTCCGGCACCATGCATTCCTGGTTAAAGCTGAACCAGCCTAACATTTTGTGTGATTTGCAGATACAGCCCATGGTGCTTTGCATTATGGGGGTATGTGTGAATGTGTATTTCATTAAATCAGTAAATACAGCAACAGTTTTTTAAAAACTTTCTAAAAATGCATTATTACAAAGATGGGTCTTCAGGTGTCTTTTGAATGCCTCCACTGATGGATCCTCCCTCAGGGGTTTTGGTAATGAGTTCCAAAGGGCTGGGCTGGCCACCTCAAAAGAGCACTCTCCAGAGGTTTTTAGCCTGGCTCTCAGAACTGCCAGGAGGCACTCGATGGAGGAGCAGAGGCAGTGCACAGGGATAAGGAGATCAGACAGGTAGCCAGGGCCCAGGTGGTATAGGGCTTTATAGGTGGGCAAGCCCACCTTGAATATGATCCTCCACCTGAAAGGCAGTGAGTACAGATCCTGCAGGACTGAGGTCACATGACAAGACCTTGGAAGACCTGTCAGCAACCTCGCCATCACGTTCTGTACCAGCTGCAGTCTGTGGAGGATCTCTCCATTTACCCTGAAGTATAAAGCATTACAGTAGTCCAGCCTGGAGATCACAAAGGCATGCATCAGTGATGGCAAGTCTTCTGGCGGAATCAAAGCTCTAATTCGGGTGACATTCCTCAAGTGGTAAAAACCACTTCTGACAACAGGTGACACCTGGGCCTCAAATGTCAACCTGTCATCGAGGATGATGCCCAGATTTTTTACCTTGGGGGATGGCAATAATGGGGTGGACACCAGGACCAAACCTTTCACCACTCCAGAGGCATCCCCATCACACCAGTGACCAGGTTAATCACCAATATCTTTGTCTTATCTGGGTTCAGCCTCAGCCAGTTAGAGGATATCCAGTCCTGAATCTCAGCCATGCTATGTTTCTAGCAACATTTAATCACGTGCAGTTGCTGCCAGAATGGCATGCACAGCCACTGGATGTGGCATGCATAAACATGGCATGCGCATACCGTGGCCCAGAGTCACATGGATGTGTGTGGGGATGTGCTGGATGGATATGCCATACACTTGCTGCAAACCACACATGTACAATGAAGTTGCACCAAAAAGGAACATGCACTGCTTGCAAAGCACTTACACCAGGCAGCCCCTGTCCAAAAACTTGGCAACACAACACTGAACCAGCCTCCCCTGGTAGGAAATGCACAGGTCATAGGTCCATATGGACACTCTCCATAGCCATTCCTCCTCTTGCTACCAACTGAAACCATGCCACCCACACATGACTGCCACAGTACCCACCAGGCATAGTGGTGATGTGCTAGAGATGTAGGCACCCAAGCCCTCAGGTAATGAACCCCCACAGACCACACAGACACATGTGACAGTACAGTGCAAGCCATTTATTTGTGGCACAGCCTATACTGAGTCACCACACAGATGCGAACATAAAAGTGCAATTTACAACACAGCCTATAGTGCCTGCTACAGTGACAGTGTACTGACTATCGCCATATCCAGGCACCCTATGGAGGACATCTATGGCTGAGTGAGGACACCCACCCAGCACTGTTCCTAGTGGCAGCAGCACTGTTCCTGGTGGCAGGCAGTCTGTTGCCACTGGATGTCCCACTGACCCTCAGTGGGACATGTTACATGGGGTGTTACTGCACAACACCCACTAAATCCTGCATATGTGCAGTAAATGTCCACAGATAACATGTTCAGTGGGCAGCTGCCCCTTACAGCATTGTGCCAAAGTCCATATAGTCCAAACACAGTCCTAGACTGGAAGGGTGAGGTACGCCACCATGCCCCACCCCCGGAGCTTGACATTATCCTACTCCTGTTTCCCATGGATGGGACTGTTGATGGTGGTGTTACAGTGTGTGGGCCAAATAGGTCGGCTGCCTCAAGAAGCCTAAGCATAGGGGTCCTCCGAAAGCCTGAAGCTACACAAACTGGGGACACCATGTCAGATCTGTAGCCTAGCATGCCATGCCTGCCATGTAACAGCACTCTATGAGAACAGGGGGCACATAGTGCCAGTACCATAGCCAGAGCCATCATACCCATAGTTGTAGGGGTACTGTCATGTGGCCCTCTATGTAACAAATCATACAGTGATCCTGAATATTGCTACAGGCTAGCGATGGAGGAATGTGCCTGTCCACCGTTACAGTGTGTACCCCACCATTGGTGACACAACAGCACTGTCTGGGGTCATGCTGTCCTAAAAGAAACATAGACCCACTTATCTGGGATGGCTTCATGATCCTTCTTTGGATCATATGATTATCTCTGTATGCTTAGCCCTTCTGCCACAGGTCTTCTGGCAGCCACATCTGTGACCAGGCACTTCTGGCCACCACCACAATTGCACTGGCCCCATGCCTCTCTTTCAGCTGTAGTGTTAGCCTCAATGTCCTCCCAGGATGGCCCTGTGTGTGGGTAGTAAGGTGGTACACATCAGCATTCCTGAACTGTGCACATAATTGGAACTCTCCCTGCATGGCCTAGCTCTCACCTGTGGTGACCATATGTGCCCTGGTATACTATGCCACTGGCTCATTCCAGATGGTGAGAGTCAGGCCATAGTATCCAGTGTACTGCACCAGGTGATCAGTGCCCTTGTCCACTATGTGGCCACCTACATATCCTTCCTAGCCACAGAGCCAGCCATGAAAGCTACTAAGGTGGGGTTAAATGCACTGCATGGGTTTGCGAATGCACTTGGGGCTATTGACTGCACACAGGTGTCACTTCTGTCTCCAGAACAGAATGTGGGTGCATATCACAACTGGAATACTTCAACAGCATCAGTGTGCAGGAGGTGATCTGCAGTGATGATGTTTTCATCACCATTGTGGTGGCAAATTACCCAGGGTTCTGCCATAATGCTTTCATTTCCACCAGTCATGGATACAGATGCTGCTGGAGACCCATGGGGTTAGGTGGGTTGGCTACTCCATAAGTGCATATTTGACATTCAATAGGTGTTGTCCAACTCCTGTGTGTACAATACCTGACTGTGTTTTGCTTCTCCCCCAAAGGTGACAATAGCTACACCCTGAAGCCATAACTTCTGACACCCTCCTGACACCATCCACAGAGGCTGAGGAGAGGTGCGATACAATGAAGCACACTGTAAGACCTGTGCAGTGGTGGAGCAAACTTTTGGCCTGCTTAAGATGTGTTTCCGCTGCCTGGATTGAACAGGTGGCACCATGATGTTGGCACCTGAGAAGGTGTGCTGGATATTTATCACATGCGCAGTGCTGCACAATCTGACTGAACACTGTGGTGAGCTACCCAACTGCCAGTCCTTATTTGTAGATATAATTCATATATATATATATATATATATATATATATATATATATTAGGGATGGGCAGATATCCGACCTGATAAAACAATCAGGTTGGATATCCATGATTTTGGAAGTTCTGATCTGGGTGGATAGTAGCCCTTTAAGAGGTCAGATTCCTTTATTTATTTTAATTTCATGAGCACCTGTTAATTATGCACCTGATCACTTTTAAATTCCCTTATAAGTGGTGCTTTACTGTGAAGACAATCGTGCTGGGGGTGGGACGAGAGACCAACAGAGCAAAGCGTTCAGCGCAATGCAGAGGTGAGCGGGAGCTTTCATCTAGAATGGCAAACAAAAGTCTAGTATGGAATTTTTTTGTAGTCAACAAAGAGTCTGAGGCTAAAGCTAAATGTGACCCCTACCCGGTATGCTGTTTGTATCTGACAGCAATACCAGGTGGGCTGGGTTCGGGGAGAAATAGGTCACTCGGCACAAAGGCTATGTTTGGCTACTCTGCACAGGAGCATGCAAGTAACTCCAAACACAGGAAGCAATAACTGTAATGTCCAATACCAGAAGTGAGACTCTAAAGTGTGGCTTTTATTCACATCCAAACAGAATAAACAAAGCATAGATGGACCCCCATGGGGCTACACTCCTGGTAATGTAGATTAAAAGAGACCAGAACACATCTTCATCACTTTAGCCCTCAGGCTCTAACACACACTGGGCACACAGCCCGGACTTGTACGCTGCTTTGGGTTACACAGCCCAAACTTGTACACTGTTCTGGGTTTCCCCTGGCTCGGCTCCCTTGCCAGCCTCTTGGACACCTTCCATACTTCATGGAAACATTTCCTGGTGGCTCTCTAAACCACCTAAGAGCACCTCAGCTCCATCAGGAAATCTTCCTTTCAATCCCACGTCTGGGTACTTTCCTCAGGCACTGGCCAAGTACCTGAGAGAAAGCAAAAGGTGTCTCAGAGCAAATCCGTAGAGGTGAATTTGGTTACTACTGATGGGGGCGTCTCCCACCTCTCACTCCCACAATTCATACCTGGCCATTTCTCTGGACAGAAAACACCTCATCCTGTAAAGCTTTGCAATGTAGATTCTTGCTAAATGTATTTCACATTCCATCTACTTGTCTTGCTTCCCATTTGTGCTGGACTTGAACATACTTATATGTGGCTTTGTCCATTACTCTAGACCCCCCACAAAGTTAAGCAATCCAATCCCCACTTTCTTTCTTTCCCTTTGTGCTGGACTTGAACATACTTATAAGTGGTATTGTCCATTACTCCAGATCCCCCACTGAGATAAGCAGTCCAATCCCCACATCTTCCAACTGTACTTGGCTGTCTTTTCCTGACCCCACAGTAACAGTACCTTTAGTTTCCTTCTGTTCAGGTGAAAACACTTGGCCCTTTTTCAGGGTGAACTCACCCTTTGGTTGCAGGTGCCCTGCAGGCGTTTCTTCCCCAAGGAATCTTCCTCTCATGGCTTCTGGTGCCACAGCACAACTTGAACAGGCAGCTTCTTTACCTTAGCTGGACCCAGTGGGGTTTGCCTTTGGAAAACAGGCAAAAACCTTTCCCCATCCCCTCAGGGATGGGGCTACTGAACCATTGAAAGTGGTCTCCACCACTTCAATTACCGGTTCCTGTGTTCCTCTTCAGGTGGAAACACACACCTTACCAAAAGTAGCTCTTAAACAGAGCTCAAAGCTCTGAGACCCTGCACACACTCTGCTGCACTACAGTCTCTCTCTAAGACTGCACACAGACTGGCTTCAAATTCCCCAACGTTCTACTCTAACCTCCAACTGCAACATTCCAGTGTGGCTTATGCAGCTGCGACAGTTCTAAAATGATGTCATCCCTCAGTCTCAGCTGAGACTGAGAACAGAGTGAGACAGTGTGAAAGCCATTTAACTGGAGTTTCACAAGCTGCCTTCCCAGCCTACCACTAGGTCTTACTGGGATTCTAGTAACCTCGGGTAACAGGGGGGTTACATAAGTGTTGTCTGTATCACTCCAACGTATATAAGTCGAGGCTCATCTGTAAAACGTTTTGGCACCTCTGGCTTGCTCAGTCATTTACAAAATGAACATAGAATAGAATATTTCAAATTGCAAACTGAAAAAGCTAAAGTGGAATTGGAGCGACAGGCTGAGTCCTTATGTGAGCCGCCAGCCAGGAAAATGAAGAGGGAGTTTGAAATAATCGAAAACTGCATTGCATGTTCAAAACCATACCCCAGAGAACACCCGAGGGCAGTTAAAATTACCTGTGCTGTTGCTGAGATGATTGCCCTAGATGAGCAGCCGTTTACAATTGTTGAAATGCCGGTTTCAAAAGATTGATTGCAGTGCTTGAGCAGAGATATTGCTTACCCTCTCACAGTCATTTCTCCAAAGTTAAAATCTCTGAAATGTACAATAAACAGATGTAAGATGCAGGTGGAATTAACTAATGTTACCTCATTTGGCTTTACTACTGACATTTGGACAGCAGAGTGTTCTATTATATCCTATCTCCCCATCACAGCCCACTGGATAGATGACAGCTTTAAAAGGCATTCAGCCTTGCTTCATCTTAAGCACCTCTCAGATAAGCACACAGAGGAAAATCTCTCTAAAGAGTTTCTGCAAGTTCTTGACACCTGGGGAATAGTGCCCATGAAAAGGCACCTTGTCATTAGAGATAATGGCCCCAACATTGCTAAGGTAATGAAACTCAGTGCTGTGGTGAGTGTTGGTTGCGTTGCTCACACCTGCAGTTAATTGTGCATGATTCCATATTAAAGCAGCATTTCACTGAAGAATTACTAGCAAAAGGGTGGGTAATGGTATCGCATTTTAAGCATTCTGCATCTGCCACGTGCCAAGATGACTGGACCTACAAAAAACACTACAGGTGCCACAACATTGTTTAATACAGGATGTTCCAACAAGGTGGAACAGTACTTTTTACATGCTAGAGAGGCTACTTGAACAACGTAGAGTACTGACTGTCTATGCTGCGGAGTGCGAGACCAGAACCTTCAACTCTTCTCAGTGGTCATTGTCTGAAAATGTTTGCACGCTTCTGAGACCATTTGAAAATGAAACACGCAGACAGAGCTCTGATAGTGCCAGCATTTCTGATGTGATCCCCACTGCTACCGTCCTATATCACAGTATTGAAAGTATTAAGGTCCCTGGGCTACTATCAATGAAAAATGCCTTACTAGCGTCTATGGAAAAACGACTGATGCACTACGAGTCAACAAAAGAGGTTGTTGTAACTACAGTGCTGGATACTCGATATAAAATTCATTTCTTTTGCACCGAATGTGGCAGAAGTTTTGCAAAGACCATTCTTAAACAACTTGTGGATGAACTCACAGATGATCAGCTGCAACCGTCAAAAGCACAATTGGCCGCCCTTTGTAATTGACCCTGAAGTAGAGGCAGATGATCCATGGAAGATGTACTCATAAAATAAAGCTCTACCTGAGGACTGTAAATTAGCACACTCATTTTGGGATTACTGAAGTTCACAATCTGCCAGATTAATATAATTTTTTTACTTTTCAGCTTCTACAATTGATGGGATACCGCAGTGCAACACGGAGCTGGATGCATATCTGTCAGAGAACATTGCACCCAAAAAAAGCACACCTAATGCATTGCAGTTTTGGAGATCGAATTCCTGCTGTTTCCCTATTCTGGCTAGGATTGCAAAATGCTATTTGGCTCCACCCTCAACCAGTGTTCCCAGCGAAAGAATATTCAGTGTGGCAGGAGATATTACAGTATAACAGACCGTAGGTCCCGTCTGTCACCAGACACTGCCAACATGCTTCTGTTCATTAAGAAAAACTTGGACAATTTTCATTGAGCTCACTTTGATTTTAAAAATATATTTTTTATAATTTCTCTACCGAAAATAAAAAAGAAATATTACAGTGAGTCATGTGTATGTAGTTCATTAATAATCCGAACCGATAAAATCTGATTCCGATCGGATATTACTTACATAAAATCCGGATCCGAAATATGGCTCAAAATTGAGTCCGCCCTAACTACTAATATATATATCACACAGTATATATGTATATACATATATATATATATATTTTATGTAATTCTGTGCATATTTACATGCCACAGGAAGGCCAGTGTTAATTCAAGAGACATAGAGAGACTGGATTTTTAAAAATATGTGACCTTCCTTTGACCCGAAGGCCAACTTGCTTGCCAGAAAACTGACAAGTACTTGTCAAACAGTTTGTGGATAGCTGATCAAAGGGTATTTCCCATAGTTAACTAACCAAGGGAAATGGAGGTAAATAAAATGTTCATGAGATAGCCCTCTTTCACTTCAAAAGCAGGATGCTGTGATCTAAGGAAACTGCCATGGTATTGCTTTTGATGAGATGAAAGAAAAAAAAGAACATCCTTCCTAGCAGACCTGTGTGAGATCCTAATTACAGGTGTTATAAATGTAAGGCTGGGTAACATCACCAGGAAGCTAGAAAATTGTGCTGAGATTTTGGAAACAGCAGAACAGTGACATTTCCTGGCCAGACAGAGTAGTTGCTCTGGGGAAATAGACCAATGTTTTTAAAGAATTGGGATAATTGATGACACAGCAAGTTACAGAAGGTATTTAAAACCCCAGCTTAGGGCATTTACACACACTTTTCATTTAGACTTTGCCTGACACACAAGGAACAAAACTGCTGCCAAGACCAACAAAACTGAAACTTTCATTTATTGTTCTGGACTTCAAGTTACTATGCATATCAGGTAGACTTTAGCTAACAACAATGATAGTGCATTTTCATGTATATTTTTCCAGTTTTTTATTTCTGTATTCTGTGGTCAAATTTGTGTTTTTTTTAGTTGTAACTGTATGATGATTAAGTATTTAAGTAAAAATGTATGTTTTTCTAAAGAAAATATGCCTGAGTGAGATTTCTATAATTGTGTGTGAATTGGGAGGACAGTATTAATAATCTGTGACAAACTGTTATTACTAAGGGGTTGTCACCATCAGCAGCCTGATCAAAAAAGGGGCTGTAAGGGATCTAGAAGGACAGGGAGAATATCAGAGTCTGCAGGGATTTTGAACCAAGCTGTTGCATGTCCTGTAGGGAGAAGACCAAATCAGGTTTTGCACTGCTACCCTCGAAGAGAGTGCGATGCCTGGGTCTTCTCCTTTGTGTAATAGCCAATGAGGGATTCATATCTGGCTACAAGGCTCAAAACTGGTATTGTGCCCTTATCCAGAGTTTAGAGGGATGCCCTGGGTCCTCGTGGCAGAGATGCAGTCGTGACCTCGGAGAAAGAGTCTAAAAAGACTTGAGGAGGGTAGCCCCACCATCATGGATTGCACTTAGGGGTGGGCACTGTGAGCTCAGTGGACCTGACCCACAGGAGCTGCACACCCCTGCTGGAGCACTTATTTAATACGGGTCAGCTAGACAGTGATGATAGAGAGCTTGGAGATGTAGTGGCAGCAGGTGCACAGCAATAGGATGGTGGACTGTCCAGCATGCACACAAGACATCTGCTGGTGGGTGCATTCTGTGGATGAAGTCCCAATTGAGGAGGGCAGCAAGTGCTGTGGGCATGGCTGGTGGTGGGATACCTGAGGAGTATCATATTGATGTGAAATCTGTTAAATGAGTGATTTGTTCCGGGGATGCTGTTGATGTTCAGATTTCTCAGGTATTGGTGCAGTACCTGGGGGGCTACTGCACCTTGCCACTGTGGGATGACAAGCATGTACTAAGGTCCCTTGCCTGGCCCCTTGTCCTGCCACCCTGTGTGCCAGGCTGTGCAGCCTGATCCCTGCAGTGTTGTGGGCTTGTGGCCCACTCCACTGGTGCCACTCCATCCCGTGGTGGTAAGGTCTGTGTGTGCACATGGGCTTGTGTGCAGGGCTGTACACTGGGCTGCCATGCAGGTGTGGTCTGCTGTATGACCTGCTGCTCAAGGATGTCCCCTATCCTGCATTGCTTACTACAGACACCACACATCTCTCCAGCAAGCTGTCCCACCTGCTGTGTGTTCTCCCTTGATACTCGCAGCCTCTCCTGCTTCAGCTGGCATAGTTTAGGGTAATAATGGTAGAGGATGCTGGTCTGTCATTGGAGTCTTGCAGGCCCACATGTTGGTGGCTGTTGCTGATCAGTGTCCATGTAGTTGTCTGTTCCTGCAGACATGTAGCCATCTGTGTGTGTTGACCCACAGTGTTGCAGCAGCAGACATGTGTACTCCTACCCCTCACAGGTTGGCCAGTGCCCTCCAGTCCCAGTGATTGTGGGTGTGGTACCAGTGGGGTCACACTGTGGCTGACTTTGCCCTGTGTGTGCTGCTATGAGGTACTGGGTGCCATGCCTGTGCCCATTGGCACTGCCTGATGTTCGAGCTGGGCTGCGTCCAGGAGTAGGAGCCCTGTTCCATCCTGGGCCATGTCCTTGGCTGTTGGCTTGGTGCTCCTGACCCTCCACACCTGTGCATCATGCTCCTGCTTCTGTGGTACCGCAACGTCCCCATAAACCAGTGGAGCAGATAGTGTGGTTACATGTTTGGTATTACCATTCAGGGGCACAGTCATTGCTGTGCTGTGGTCTGCTGGTATAGTGAGAAATACCAGGAGATAAGCTCTAGTGGGTTGCTTGGGGCCTTTGTTACTAAAATATACTCATAGTGGGTTTCCAAGAAGTGTTAGTGCCCTTCACAGGAATTCCTGCAAGGGTCAGTAGGATGCACTGAGAGTGACTCTTCACTTTTCAGCTATGTTCTTAATGGACTTGGTCTCCTTACTTCTTTTTGAACCAATACTGAAAGGCTGTACTTAGGTGTTTGGTTGCCAAAGACCTTAACGTCTGTAACAAACACAACTTTAAATAATAGATTCTGGTAAAATGCAGCATTAAACCAAACAGAAATGACTGTTTTCTGAAAGTCAATAACTTCTTTAATATCACTTTGGTTTTTGTTCTGCTTTTTATTACTAAAGTTGAATTGTGATACCCTGTTGGTATTGGCAGCTGCTTCATGCATTACAACATGTCTAGCACTTGTGTATTTTTTGAAATTTCAATAAATAGAATTGTAAAAAAATTGTGTCCAATTAACAGAATATGTGTTGTGCCATGGGGCTGTGGAAAACATAGGTCATAGACTGTAAGACTTTCACAGTTTTGTGTTAATGTAGGTGTTGTTGAAAATAGGTGGTAGAGATGATCTTTCTCAAAATATTTTTGAGCTAATGGGTGGAACTGACACTGGTCAGCAGTTTCAGGCTCTTTACTTTGGCACCCCTATGAAATCTGTGCTGTCTGTGAAATGCAGTCTCATGTGAGCAAATCAGGCAGCTGTCCCTTTTGCATATTTGCATACTGTGCACACGCAAATGGACTAAAGTAAGGACACACTTCAGGTAATTAAATATGGAGCGTCCACTTAAATGATCATATAAGGGAATCACTTACACATTTAAACCAGTTGGCATACTGTGTAGGTGAATGGTTCAATTTTCTTATAAACACTGGGCTTACATAAAGTACATACACCTAGCTCTTTTACATATACAGTACCTAGTTAAATGCCTTTTAAATCATACCCAGTTAACTGAATCTTGGCTGTACAATGAGTTTCTGAAACATGTAGGTCATGCTGACATAGATGTTAAAATAGGCACTGGATGAGATGGTTCTCAAAATGTTTTTGAGCTAATGGGTAAATCTAACACAGGCCAACAGTTTCTAGGGGTTCCTGAATCTTCATCTAGAAGTTTTGAAACCTGATGTGAGACTTGATGTTTTCAAAGCATCTGGAAATGAGGTTGTGGGAAAATGAGAGATACAGCATAGAACTGTCAAAGAAGGGGGTTATGAGCAATGGGAACAGCTTGCTTTCTGTACTCCATCATTAGTGTAACCCCAGTGCCACCCCCCAGGTTACTAGACAGTTTTACTAGAGATGTACTAGAAGTGTTTTCTGCTCAGCCCATCGGTGCCCGTCGGCACAGCAGTTGGATTGCCAGGATGCCAGCCACCCGGTCCAGTGAATGAACTCGGGACGCTGGAGGGCTGGCTGAAAAAGTAGGCTAGAGCATTCGGAGACTGCTTGCCTTCTCTCGTGGGGGGGAGGGTGGATCGAGGATCCAATGCTTGCCGACTCCTGGTGGAGGCTGGGGGTATGGCAACGCATTGGGGTCCCACTGGCTAAGTGGGGGCATGGGGAACGTCGGCTTACACCTTGAAGTTGTGGCACATGACGCCCACAGGGAGCAAAGAAGAAAACAGCTCCATGGCTGATTGGATGACAGTCGCCAGCTCCCATTGCTGTCGAACCCCTGATGTGGCCCAGATCCACCTCAGCAGCACCTAGACTAAGTAGTGTGTGCTGGCCTGCCCCTACTGGTGCCTGTCACCCTCAGAGGAGGGGGACCCACCCGGCAAACGGCTACGTCCGGGTTACCTGGGGGGGATGCAAATATAAGGTTGTGGTGGCTGGCATCAGGGCAGGGGCATCAGCAGGGACTTAGGCTGGCACGAAGGACTGGCCTACCTGGAGCAAGGGGAGGTGAAAAAAAAAGTGTTTTCTACAGTGTGTTTACAGGTTTCTACAGCAGAGTCTTTAAAATGTTTAGTAGTGTATTAGAATCCTATGCAGAGCAATGTTTTTTTTTTGTTTAGTCACTCAGGGTTGCAAATGGTTACAACTTTCAGGCCTTCCCTGACACCACTGTCAGTAGCTGGGCAGATGTGCCAATGGGAGGAAATCTTGCAACAGTGTAAGCCACAATGGAATGTTGCAGCAGTGGGTCAGTAGCTCACTCAGAGCTTTGACTTTGACTGAGGAGAGCTGCAGTGAGAGGTCTCCAACCCTCTCCTGTCCTGATTTTCAGTCCTTAGTTCAGTTCTGGAGTAGCTGAGCACTGAGTCGTGGTTGAGGCCTTTTCCAGTGGCATACCCCAGTGTGAGGTGAAAGTCTTTTAACACACCTGGTCATGGGAATCATAAGTAAAATGTGGAAAACATCCTTGAACTGTGAGAGACTTTTGCTTTGTGAGGCAGTTTTTGAGCTGACTCCTCCAGGATGGCGCCAATGGGAAAGCCTGTGATGGTTTGGAGGGACCAGCCTCCAATTTATCTGACAGGATGTTTGAAAGACAGCAATCCAAGTCATGCCTCATTGACCCAGTTTCTGTGTAGGCGGAGTGGATCACCCTTACTGGAAGAGGGGACAGTACGCTTCCTGATCAGAAGTTGGGGAAGGGCCTGTGTGCTACAAACCAAATTGTACATGTCGCAGTATATGTTTCAGTAAGGACATGATCTGTCCCAAAGTGTGCAGTTTCTGACAAGAATGTGTGCGAAATTAAGGACACCAGCTGCCCCCTGCAGTTTCATAGTTTTCTGACAAAAAAACAGTGTTTTCAGCATGGGCACTAGCTGTCTTCAACAGTGTTTCTGTCTGTGTAGAAAAAATGTGCTTCGTGAACCCAAGTCTTTAAATCCTGTGAGAACATGCTCTGTCCTGGGACTGATCCTAGAAGAGAGATGGACAAAGAAACTTTTGCTTGACCCTAATGTAGCGACCTTCTTGGATCGTTTGTGTACAGTGTAATGGACTGTATACCCCTTGTACCTTCAGCACATGCAGTCCCTCCAGCAGGGCAAAATGTAGTTGCTTTTCTACCTTGTGTACAGGATAAACATACTACTTGACCCAAGTTAAAGGAAAGCACATTCATTTGTGATTACTATGTCTTCCAGGTGCCCCGTGATGATTGTGCAGGTCCCCAGTGTCATGGTTCACCCCAGTTCCTGGTTAAAGTAGAAATGTTTCATGTAACACCCACCTTGAGAGTCAACCATTGAGTAAGTAACACCTAGGGGTGCAGTTGAGAAAGCAACTCCTAGCGGTGGGGAGGGGGGAGGGGAGGCAGGTATCAGCAGCAATGCAGGCTGACACTGTAAGGTCTAATTACATCAGTATTATCAATACTTTTTTTTTCCAAAGCTCATTTCTGCAGCTCATAACAAGCAAATTTTGTAATGACTGTTAAAAATAGAATCTAGGAATAAATGCAACATGTTAATAGGACATGATACAGCCAGGTTTAGTTTAGTTTTAGTTTTTATTGCACAGAAAATTCTTTAGGTTAGAACTTATTTTCAAATGAGTTAGAGTCATACATAAATAATATTTCAATACACAGAGCAAAATTACAAGGGATAAAGACATGCACAGCAGTATAAAAGATTACATTGTCAGGAGTCAACAAAAGCTAGTAGCATCTACCAGTGCCTGAAGCGGTAAGTAAGTAGTAGATTTGAAGAATATGAAGGCAAAATTCATAAGGGACAACAAATGATAGGGTGTGCAGTTATGCCTTTGGTGGTCGTTAGGCAAAAGGTGTAGCTGAGTGCTACAATCACCCAAGAAGTGCAGTATTTCCTTATGATCAAACACCCTGGAGTGTGTTATCCCACTTATGAAATAGTCTTTTATTTGTTAAAAAATATGTAGTTCAAGTGAGATGTGCAAGTGGTTTCTAGGGAATATTTAATGGTCATGTGTTATGTTTTTTTTTTTTTTTGAAATCTCTATTTATCCACTTTGCCGGCCTGCCATCTCTGACCCATTGGGAGCCCCTAGGCAGACATCCCTCTGCCACCCACCCTACCCAAAAGACCCTAGGAACCTCATGGCACTACAGTTTACCCCACTAGCGGGGATGGGGCAGAGCCCCTGTTACCCTATACCTTGTGTTTCCTCTGTCCTGGGCCATCGGGCGGGTGAAGGCACATTGAGGGCACATCTCCGAAGCTCCGTCTTCCCAGCGATGGCAGGCATTTTTTCCTCTTTTCTCCCTCCCCAACAGCGTGAGACCCCCGACATCAAGGCGCAAGGTGCCGGTGTTGCACTGCATAGTGGCAACCCTTCCCCTTCCACTAGGGGCTTGCAGTACTCTGAGCCTCCACTTGGAGTCAGGCAAGTGCACGGGCTGTGGCCTCAACCCTCCCCCGAGTAGGCGAGCTGTCGTGGGATGCTCCAGCCTATCTCCCCCTGGTCGACCCACCAGTGACCCAAGTCCGCTCCCGAATCCGGGTCGCCAGCGTGGAGTGAGTGTGGTGTCCAGCGCCTCAACCCTCAGCGCCACCGGGCCGGCAGTCATGTGTTATGTTTTGACCAATGAGGTTACAGGATCATCATGGCCAATTTTATAATACCTAAACAATGCTGAAATTACTGAAACAGAAGGATTTTTGAAGTTATGATCAACGACACCTTTAAATAAGGACAACAGTGTGGGACAGCAGGTAGCAAAACAAATAAAATTGTTGCATGCATAACAGGTAGTAGTAGTAAATAGTAGTGTAAATAGTTTGTTCTTGTTAAACAAGAAAAGGATTACCCAATTATTTCATTTCATTTATTAGTTTTACTAGGAAAGTGGATTGGGTCCAAAGACCCTTTTTCAACCATGCCTGGGGGAGGGAATATAAAAGG
Source organism: Neoceratodus forsteri (assembly GCA_016271365.2). NCBI lineage: Eukaryota > Metazoa > Chordata > Ceratodontiformes > Ceratodontidae > Neoceratodus > Neoceratodus forsteri. Next base: position 588,796,480 of record CM028132.1, on the reverse strand, counting down.
TACAGACATGACAATAATAATTAAAATTAAGTTATAAACACAGTATTTAACATTTGATCGTAACTGACAGTAGTTATAATGATATAATCTTTATACTTTTATTCATAAAGACAATGAGAGATCATGTAACACGTACAAAACACCACTAAATAGTATTAACCTAATGCAAATTGCATCATGTGACCCCAGCACACTTACAGCTGAAGGTACCATCCAAATAATTCTCCAAGGTTCTCTTAAAAACACTTATTTTGTTGTTTATGTCCAAGTTCATTTGAGGTAAATTATTAATCATTTTTGGACCACAACTAGTTATAGAGCGCTCTGCTGATTTTGTGCTTATTCTTTGTTCTGTAAGTAATTTAGGCGAGGACTCCCTCAGCGCTCTTACAGAATTTGTGTGCTGAAAGTGTTTTGACAGAACAAAGGGAGTCTGTGTTTGAAGTAATTTATGTAAAAACATATATGCTGTTTTTGTAACTCTCTCTTTTGGTGGTAAGGTCCCAAAAGTATGATATAAATTACAATGATGTTCCCTTTTGTTAAAGCAGCCAGTTGCAAACCTCGTAATGTTGTTAAAGGTTACTGTATATTAGTGAAACAAAGTCTCAGGAGCATTTATTAATAGGATACTATTGTATCAGAAAACATATGAGGACAAATTAACAGCGCTCAATATGTATATCCTAGAGCAAAGGAGGGAGAGAGGTGATATGATCAAAACATTCAAACACCTTAAGGGCATTAACAAGGTGAAAGAGTCTAACATTTTTTATTTATTTATTTGCTTTTGTTAACGGGTAGGTCACACTAGACAGCCAAGTGCCTATTTTCAGGTGAGACCCGGGAGGGTTACAAACTGGGTTACAGAGAGTTTACATAGTAACATGAGAGAGGTTTACATCGAGAATGCAGGACGAGTATAAACAGGGCAAGGAGCAATTAGGTGAACAAACAATAAGAAAAAAATTTACAGGGAAAGTTAGAGTGAACAACCAGTAAGTCAAAAGATATACATCTAAGATACATGACTGACTTAACAGGGCTATCGTGAGGGAGCTAACAGATACGTACTTGTGCAAAACAGCAGAAGATCTGACACCCCAAAGGATAGGTGCGGCAGGGGATACAATATCTGATATACCCCAAAGTAGTACAGTGCATAAAGGTGAAAAAAAAACCTTATCCCATCAGAAAATCATGCAGCGGAATACAAGTGCTGCGAAGGAAGTTGGGCGGGTAGGCACACTGGGGTTGGACAGGCCCAGTGAGACATGTGACAGTTCCAGGCCAGGTACCAGAGGTAAAATAGCAATAAAGGTAATATAAGTAGACCCTAAGAAGGCAGGGCCTGTCTCATCATGTCAGAGGCGAGAGTGTTGTGGGATACAATGAACAAGCGGAGGGACCCATAAGGTATGCCACAGGGAGGATTTGAAGCCCAGATGGGAGGAGGAGGACCGAGTGCAGGCAGGGAGGCAATTCAGATTTTCAGAGCATACGGTGAAAGCCCAGTCACCCGCCTGTGTCTGCAGGTTCACCGAACCAAGCAGTCGCAGGTGCGCTCGCGACCGAAGGGTAGGAGGAGGAAATATCAGGGGCAGGAGGAAGGGCAGGGACACAGGAGTACGGATCAGACAATGTTGTCGATGAGGTTCCCAACTACAAAGGTGCGGTGTTTCTCGGGGGGTAGCCACTGTAAACGTGAGTAGAGGTTGCAGTGGTGAGTTAAGGGGGGGGCTGTAAGCGCAAAGCGGCAGATATTATTGTAAGCTGTATCCCACTTTGAGAGGCTAGTTTTGGGCATGGGGGCAAAGGCGACTAGACCATAGCAGAGAGACGGGAGAAGGACCCTCTGGCTAGGGCAGCACGAGCCGCAGGAGTTAAGCAGCTTTTGGCTCTATAGGCGAGGCCCAGTTTGCTATTTGTAGCCTTACAGACATTTCGGATGTGCAGAGTGAGATCGAGTTGAGGGTCAGCGTGACACCCAGGTGTTGTGGCCCAGCCACACGCGTCTGCAAGGGCGCCATCAGCCCGAGTTTTGAGTGGGGCAGGGCAAGATTTTAATTTGCACTGGGACCCGAAAAGCATAGCTTGGGTTTTTTTGAGGTTGGTAGTAAGTCTATGTTCAACTAACCAGGATTGGATCCGCTCGAAGTTGGAGTTAAGTTGAGAGTTGATAGTGACAATGTCCGGGCGCTTGATAGAACAACCAGGTCATCCGCATATAGAGTGGTGTGCCCATCGGAGGTGATGGACGGCAGCTCATTGATAAAGAGGGAGAAGAGAGTAGGGCCGAGAACCGATCCCTGGGGGACTCCGCACAGGACATCGGTGAGTTGGGAGAGGTCAGTTAAAGTTGGTATACTGCTTCCGACCAGAGAGGTAGTTGAGGAACCAGTTGTGAGCAGGGGGGGAGAGACCAAATGAGAGAAGGGTGGAGCTAAGGAGAGCGTGGTCAACCCTGTCGAAGGCTTTGGAGAGGTCCACAAAGATGGCACCAGTGAGGTTGCCCTGATCAGTGGCGGTTCTAATCATCGAGGAGACAACCGCAAGGGCAGTAGCCATGCTATGGCCTTTCCTGAACCCATGTTGAGCAGGGGAGAGGAGGTTGTGTGCTTGTACGTACCCGGTGAGCTGAGAGGCCACAACCTTTTCCAGGATCTTAGCGCTGACAGGATGGCGATGGGACGATAGTTGAGTGGATCTCTGGGGTTACCTTGCTTTAGAACTGGGGTTACCTTGGCAATTTTCAGAGGTTAGAAATAATACCAGTGGTTAGGAGGAGTTGAAGATATGTGTTAGCGGTCGGGCCAGAAGGGAGGCCCAAAGTCTGAGTAGTCTGGGTTCTAGGCAGTCATGCCCTGCCCACTATGAGGGGAAGGCGGGCAAGGTGCCCTTGGATCTCGGTGGCCAACACCTGTTGAAGGAGGAAGGGCGGGACTTGGGGCGGGAGGGGGTGTGGTGGCCATGAGTGGTGGGTGGGGGTGGGACAGGAGGCAGAGTGAGCGTGGCATTGAAGGCGTTAGCGATTGTGAGTGGGTTGTTGCAGCTGACCCATCTATGAGCAGGTCAGTGGGCTGCACTTTGGTTGAGACCCAACAGCATTTCTGATGTTCTGCCAGAAACTCCCTGGGATGCCAGCAGAGGAGAGCAGGGCTGATTGGCAAGCCTCACTTTTGCAGCCTGAATGGCTGTTTACAGGAGTTTCTGAGCCTTCTGTAGGCAAGAAGGTCGGTGTTACTTTGGGAGGCTTTGTAGCCACCCAGCTCTTATCCCGTTGTTTCATTAGGGAGAATAGACGCTGTGAAGCCATTTGGTGACAGCTCAACCCTCCTTCTAGTGAAGGGGCATGCTTGTTCTGAACAGGGAGAAACTTAGATGAAAAATATCCAAGGCTAGGGCTGGGTCAGTTGGCGCGAGTGACCCTGGACCAGTCAATTAATGCTAGGTCACCAAGGTAGTCAGATGGGGAGAATTTAGAGTAATCCCTCAGCTGGATCACTTTGCTGGGCACTTTTGCGTGAGGGATGCCCCAGACGCTGAAGGTTGGCGAGTGGTCGGAGATAGCATCAGGTAGGATGCCTGAGGTGGAAAACCTATCGGGCCTGTTGGTAAGTATCCAATCAAGTAGCGACCCTATGCCACCCCAGAGAGAGGGCCTTGTGGGCTCGGAGATTATTTGGCTAAGTGCCAGGCTTGAGAGCAGAGGCTCATATAGCTTACGGTTGGAGCCCGACCAGTTGAGATTAAAATCACCTATGATGAGGACTTCATTGGGGCCCGTTTTTCTGCCAAGGAGGGAGAGTAGCGAGGAGAGTCCAGGCAGGCCACCCTTGGGGGGGTTGTAGCAACAAATGAGATGAATTTTCTTTGTGAGACCCAAGAGGAGAAGGGCATGTAGGAACTCACAAGGGGAGGTGTCGGATGTTGGGGCACCAAGGGTAGTCACATTCAGGTGGGCTTTATAATAGAGTAGCACACCACCCCCATGTTTATTCCCCTGCTGGTCACGTCTGATGAAGCTATACCCGGGTAGGGTGCATGCCGGATCAGGGATGTGAAGTTTGAGCCATGTTTCTGAGATACCTATGATATCAGGGTTGTAGTGGGCGACCCAGGTGGCAAGCTCCGCAAGGTTATGTAGAGACTCCGAATGTTGAGGTGGGCAATCTTTAGCCTTAGAGGAGAACCACGCAGGTGGGGACTCGAGGGAGGGAGGGCAGCCTGGCTGGGGCAGGTGGCAGCACAGACACATCTGCAGGTGGGGTGGGGTACCTGCCATGATAAGCTGGGGTGAGAGATCATTGTACAAAAGCAGGGAGAGAAAAATACAGGGCCGGGGGGACACCCGTGGAGAGACAGTGAAAGAATTGGGCTGGAAGGGGAAGAGGAGGCGAGGTGAACGGCTACAGGAGAGACTGGGTATCTAAACAGCAGAATGTTGCAGCCAGTGGGAGGAAAACAGTTGCTGCAGAGGCAGTGCTCAGTCAGAGAAGCCTTAAAGTAGCAGGGAAGTAGGGGCGGCCACTAGTGGCAGGTTGGTATAACCTGTAAATGGAAAACTAGGCACCCCATGTGACCAAGATCAGCCTATATAACTGAAAGTCGACCAAGGGTGGTGGTGGGGGCGGCGGGGCGAGTACAGCTGAGCCGATGGAACAAGCAGGGCAGACAGCTGAGCCGACGCAACAAGCGGGGCAGGTCCTTCCCGAGGTAAGGCGGGCTGCGGCTGTTGCAGGGAGTCTAGTGGGCAGATTAAAAAAAAAGGCGCCAATTTCCCTCCAAGGATTTTTCTTGCAGGCAGGCTATATTACCTTTCCGTGTGGGGTCTGGCTGGGGGAGAGGGTGAACGAGCCCTCATGACCTCCGCTCCTCGGGGGTCTCGGCCTGAGGAGAAATAAAAGAAGCAGGGGGTTATTATAGGAGGAACAGGGGGAAGTAAGGCTAACAGACAAAAGGGGGGGTGGGTTTGCTATTGGCAGCTGGCAGCACTGGGGGGGAAGCTCAGACTAAAACCCTGCTATGCAGTTAACTAGAAAACGGAGCATAAGGGCATAAGGCACTTTTACAAACAGCCTGTAATCACTTTTAGCAGTTCAATCAGCACAGCAGAACAAGTCGGGACAGTAACATGCAGCAGAAATTATAGAGAGACTATTCAGACTAAAGCAGTAGTAAAATGGCTGGAGTCTATCGACAGGAAGTGCTGATACAAGGGAGCTACCATCCAGTTGCTGCAGTGCAAGCACCAAAATAACACGAAGTATAACAGAGGGCTGCAATTTTACACCCAGTCGAGTATAGCTAGGCAATCTCCACAGCTGAGCTGACGGAACAAGCAGGGCAGACAGCTGAGCCGACGCAACAAGCGGGCAGACAGCTGAGCCGACGCAACAAGCGGGGCAGGTCCTTCCCGAGATAAGGCGGGCTGCGGCTGTTGCAGGGAGTCTAGTGGGCAGATTAAAAAAAAAGGCGCCAATTTCCCTCCGAGGATTTTTCTTGCAGGCAGGCTGTATTACCTTTCCATGTGGGGTCTGGCTGTGGGGAGGCGAGGCAGGCCCTCGCGACCTCCGCTCCCTGGGGTCTCGGCCTTTCGTGTGGGGTCTGGCTGTGGGGAGGGCGACGAGTCTCGCGACCTCCGCCCTCGGGCCCGCCTGCATGTGGGTCTGGCTGTGGGGAGGGTGAGCAGGCCCTCGCGACCTCCGCTCCTAGGGGGTCTCGGCCTGAGATATAAGAAAAATAGCAGGACAAGAGGACACAGCATGAGAGTAGAGGGAGGCCGATTAAGAGGTATTGTGAGGAAGTTCTTTTTCACAGAAAGGGTGGTGGATGCATGGAATTGCCTACCTCAGGAAGTGGTGGATATGAATACAGTGCAGAGCTTAAAACATGCATGGGATAGGCATAAGGGAGCAATACAGATGAGTATGAATAGATAGGCCATTGACAGAACAAAGACCGATGGCACATTCATAAGGTAGAAAAAAATGGGCAGACTGGATGGGCCTTGCAGTCCTTATCTGCCATCAGCTTCTATGTTTCTATGTATTCTAATGCTGGTAACATAACTTAATTTATGGAGCTTGTTCTAGTTTTCTTCTTGCCCCACCCACTGTCACGCATGGCCCTTACTGATACTACAGTTGCATCTTTGAGCAATCTAGCCGGACTGATCCTGCAAGTCTATTTCAGACCTTTTTTTTTACCAGAAATACTGCTCACACAAGCTAAATATTTTCAGACATAGTGATTTTGAAAAAATAGCAAATACATATATATTTTAAATAATTCATCTCTATCCCAATATTTTTTTCACAGTTCAGTCACGTGAAAGATCTAACACTGTTGGCACAGTAATTGGGCTGTTAGACTAACGAGTAGTGAAGGTGTTTGGTTGCCAAAGACCTTAACGTCTGTAACAAACACAACTTTAAATAATAGATTCTGGTAGTATGCAGCATTAAACCAAACAGAAATTACTGTTTTCTGAAAGTCATTAACTTCTTTAATATCACTTTAGTTTTCATTGTCTCATGGGGGTATTATTTTCAACAATTTCACCCGTAGAGTGTGAAATTTCATCTGCTGAGCACAAATTTTCGTCCATGAAATGGCAAAAATTGCTGCTCGTGGGTGACATTTCACCGTTTCAGGTGAAATTTCATCTTGTGAATTACAATTTCCATCCACAAAATATTTCATGGAATGGCCTAATTCTGCTAAATATTTCACGATGCAAAATTGCTGATTTCTTGGGAATTTCGTCCACGAAATAAAATTTTGCAATGTCTCTGTCACCTAAATTAGTATATGTTCTCTTTTAGTTGTAACTGTTTTTATTTAATTATTTTAGTAAAAACTTTTGTTTTCCTGAAGAATATCAGCCTGCGTGAGGTTTATATATATGTATGCACGTGTAAGAATTGTGAAAACAGTATTAATAATCTGTGAAAACTGTTATTGCCACAGGGGTCACACCATAAGCAACCAAACTGAGAAAAGGGTCTGTAAAGGATCTGGAATGATAGGGAGAATACCAGAGTCTACAACGATTTTGAACCAGGCTTTTGCATGTCCTGTAGGGAGAAGGCCAAATCAGGTTTTTACACTGTTACCATGGAGAACGTGTGATGCCTGGGTCTTCCTCCTTTGTGTAATAGCCAAGAAAGGACTCATATTTGGCCATAAGACTCTAGACTGGTATTGTGCCCTTATCCAGAGTTAGAGGGATGCCCTGGATCCTCGTGGTAGAGGTGCAGTCGTGACCTCGGTGAGCATTCTAAAAACACAAGGAGGGGATCCCTGTTCTCCCCCATCATGGATTGCACTCAAGGGTGGACACTGTGAGCTCAGTGGGCCTGACCTGCAGGAATGGGTTCATGACAGGTATGATGCGCAGCATTGGGATCTGAGATATTTGGTTGCATACTGTTGTGATTTGAGATATTGGTGGCACATGCATAACACAGTGGATTTGAGACCAGTGTATCAGATTGATGAACTGTAAACAGTCCACAGACAATCAAGGCAGAGATTTAAAAAAAATATATATAATTTGGTTACAAAATAAATTTCCCTACCTGTTTTGGTTTTTTTTCTCGGGTGCAAGCTAGTGTAGCAGTAGTTAGGGAAGAAGATGGCTTCCATCTACAGCGAATACACTGCAGACTACCTGGAGCAGTTGTGTCAGGAAAGAGGAGTCCAGTGCAAGGGGCAAACCAAAAAGCACCTTGTGGAGGCTTTTGTGGCAGCTGATGAGCAAGCAATTGCCCAGGACCTTGAGTCACAGCCAGTGACTGAAAGGGACCAGACCTTGGGCATGGGGGTGCCAAGGGACATAACAGAGTCCAGTCCTAGGGAGGAGGACAGTGACTGAGACCAGAGGGAACCTAGAGCCACAGTGCCGGGAGAAGGTCAACACAATGCTGGAGCTGGAAGGGATCAGACTGCAGCTAGAGTTGAGGAGATTGGAGCTATAATTCAAACAGAGGAAGTTCCAGATGGAGCTGGAAATGCAGGAAAAAGAAAACCAGCATTGGAGAGAGGCTGAGAAAAAAGAAAGGCAGCTCCAGAGAGAGGCCAAGAGACAGGAAAAAGAGCTGCAAAGCTAAGACTCCATTGACCAGCACCAGAGGAGGTAAGTGGCAAGGGTGAAACTGAAACTCCAGGACTGGGGTACAAGTTAAATTCTAAATTAATAGCTAAATTTAAAGAGGGGGAGGATATGGATGCATTTCTCAATTGGTTTGAAAATGTCTGTATCCAGGCTAAAATACCCAGGGAGTCCTGGAGCTTCCAGCTATCACTGCTGCTTACTGGGAAAGGGTGTGAGGCACTAGACCAAATGGACAATCAGGACAGTAGTAATTATGAAAAACTTACAGCTGCATTGCTTAAAAAGTATGAATTAACACCTGAAGCATACAGGGTTAAGTTCCGTAAACTCTGGAGAAGCCCTGACATGAGCTACGAGGAACTTGTCACAAAGCAATGTCAGTTTTTGAAAAGTTGGTGAGAGGGAGTGGAAGCAAACTCTATAGAGAAAACTGAGGAGGTTGTACTTCTGGAGCAATTCTTTTGGGCTTACCCAGCAGAGCTAAAAACCTGGTTAAAGGACTGAGACCACAAAATAGCGTAGAAGGCTGCAGAGCTCTCGGACCGCTATGTCAGGAACAGGCCTACTCTGAAAGGAAGTGGGGCTGGTGTGGCAGCGCAGATGGGGAAAAGCGTGCCTTCAAGGCAGCTAATACCCTCACTGCCAGCACAGAAAGGGGGGAGTCCCAGGTTACAAAAAAAAGGATTTATTGGATAAAAGAAATGATGATTTCTCTTCCTACTTGACAGGCCGTAGCCAATTTGTAGAACTGGGTCTTTATAAATCTAGGGTATTAGAGGTAAAAAATGGTGTACCACAGGGTTCGATATTCGGGCCTCTGTTATTTAACATTTATATGAATGAACTTAAAATTACATCAACGGACGCCCGGTGCCATATGTACGAATGACACCATATTATATGTAGAGGAGATACTTTAGAATTGATTAATATGAGGCTACAATTGGCTTTGATGAAGTACAGGAATTCTTAAAGCTGAATCATCTTATTTTAAATGCTAATAAAACACAGTCACTCTTGTTTAAAAATAATAATAAAAAACAAAATTTATTTTTAGAAATTAATACCAAGGAAGGTATAGCTATTAAGCAGGTGGACACATATAAGTACTTGGGAGTTTGGTTAGATCCATGCTTGAGTTGGGATGTTTATATTGACTCCCTTATAAAAAATATAAATAGGAGATTGGGTGCCCTTTATAAGTATAAAAAGTTTATGACTAGAGAGATTCGTTTGAATGTGGTAAATTCTCTTTTACTCCCAGTGATTGATTATGGTGATCTGCTCTATGGAGGGGCTATTGGAAAGTATATAGATAAAGTGGACTTAGTCTTTTGTAGGCTGGCTCGTTTTATACTGGATGCCCCTTATAGAACCCATAGGTGCACACTTTTTAAGGAATTAAATTGGTATAAACCAGATGTGAGAAGAGATTTACACCTGTTAGAGTTTATGATTAAGGTTTGGTATGAGGAAATACCTAAATATGTAACTGATCTCTTTGAAGTTAGGAAAACAAAGGAATGTTTGAGAGCCTCTAATGGAATCCAATTTGTTTCAACTAAATATAACCTGAGTATTGGAAGATCTTCCGTACTTTCTAGAGGAATAAGATTATGGAATAATTCTCCCCTAGAATTGAGAAAAAATAGAACTAGATATAATAAAAGTGAACTGAGGAATTGGTGTATTACTGTATTACATAATAATACTAGATGTATTAATTGTTAGTGTTTTATGTATGCTATTGTGTAATGTGATTTTTTTTACATTAATTCTTTATTTATTGGTGTACTGTGATTGCTGTTAATTATTTGCGGTCTTAGTGATTAGATGTTATGTTTTATTTTGATGTGGAAACTCATTTTAAATTATTTGTGACTTGGAACTTCATTGAAAATGAGCTTTGCTCAATTGAATGTATCCTTTTATTCACTGTGAATAAAACATGATTTACTACTACTACATGATTGTGGTTTTGCAAACAGCCAAGGCATCTTCCTAGACAGTGTCTTAAAAAGGCACAGAGTGGGCAAAGTTGTACTCAAACAAAGCTGGGTGCACTGGGTATCCCTGAAAGCTTGCCTATAAACATGAGGGAGCACATACACTCAGTTACTGTAAATGGGGTGCACACCCATTGGATTAAGGGACACAGGGGTGTCTCTTACCTTAGTAAAAGGGGATTTGGTTGAGCCTGAAATGCTTCTACCTAATCAGTTTGTAACAGTAAGGATATTCACTGGGAAGAAAAAAACTCTGCCACTAGCTAGTGTTCTCCTGGATTGGGGTGAGACAGGAGAGAGGGTACAAAAAGTGGCCATGGCAGACAACCTCACCCTGAATGTGATTGTGGGGAACAATCTCCAGAAGGGGGTGGTGTGTGCAGTTATCCACAGTCAGACAGCAAAGGCCTATTGTAGTTCCCTGAACCCCATAGAAGTCTCTGTGGAAAACAATGGAAGGCTGGTTCCCTAGCCTCTGCTACCTGAAATGGAGAGTAGTGAAAAGGAAGTAGGACTTCCCCACATAGCAGTTCACAAAACAGCTACAAAAGGTTACTCTAAGGATAGAGGGGTAACCAGTATTCAGAAGGTTAGGGATGGCAGTGACCCTGAATGCCCTGATGTTGGGCTATGGACCCCAGTTTAGGAACTGAAGGGGACATGTCCCATGCCTTGGGAAAATGTGAAGAATTTGTAGCTGCTTAGAGGACTGATCCTAGTTTGGAGAGGCTGAGGGCTTGTGCAGAATCTGATGCAACACACGGAGGTGACAGGAGGCATAGAATATATTGGGACAATGGACTGTTGTATACACAGGATATAAGGACAGAGGGAGGGGTGATGGTCAGGCAGCTTGTCATTCCCCAGGGGTACCATTAGGGGTTGCTCAAGATCACTCATGATATCCCCATGTCCTGTTAATTCTTGGACTATGTTATCCTTGTAAGCTCATTGTATGTCTTTATGCACTACTGTACACTGTTTATTGTCCATTTCTCCTTGCCCCCCCTCCCAGGACACACCTGGAATTGAGCACTAGTGCTCAGTGTGTACCTCCTGGTAAAACTTTAAATAACTAAATAAATAACTGTCAGGACATCTGGGAATCGTGCACACCATGTAGCGATTGGCTCAGAATTTCTATTGGCCCAACTTCACCCAGCAGGTGAAGGAATATTGCAGGTCTTATCACTGGTGCCAACAAATAGGGAAGGCAAGTAGTAAAACCAAAGCCACCCTACTTCCCTTGCCTATTGTGGAGGAGACATTCCAGAGGGTAGTAATGGATACTATGGGACCTTTGAGTACCCCAAACTCCTCTGAGAAGATGTTTATCATGATGGTGGTAGATTACACCACCCAATACCCAGAGGCAGTTGTCCTTTCCTCACTTAGGACAGACAAAGTGGCAGATGCCTTGCTAGGGATTTTCTCCTGTGTCGGGTTTCTGCAAGGGGTACCTTCATGTCGGACCTGATGATGTGTTTGTGGGAGAAGTGTTGGGTGGTGCAGAGACGCATTACATCTTATCACCCGCAAGTCAATGGGCTTGTGGAAAGGTTTAATGGTACCCTAAAGTCGATGCTCCAAGTGTTTGCTGAACAGCATGGGAGGGACCCACCTGTTGTTCACATACAGGAAGTTGCCCCAAGAGTCGACAGGGTTTTTCCCCCTCGAACTCTTATTTGGATGTAGGTTGCATGGACCCCTAGACTTGATCTGGGAAGACTGGGAAGGCAAGTACGCCACCCAGGAAACTCCAATAGTGGAGTATGTCCTAAAGTTTAGGGAAAAGTTGAAGGAGCTTATGGGAGCAGCCCATAGCAACCTGCCAGCCTCCCAGCAGAAGCAAAAGGTCTGGTATGACCACAGAACCAGAGCTCACTCATACAGTGTTGGTCAGGAAGTTATGGTCCTAATCCCAGTCTGGAAGGATAAGCTGCAGGACAAGGGTGCAGGACCATACAAAGTAGTCCACAGGTAAATGATGTGAACTATATTGTAGAACTGCCTGACAGGAGACATACCTATAGAATGTACCATGTCAACATGATGAAGCCATATGCAAATAAGGCAGACATGGTATTTGCAGTGTGTAGTTCTGGCGAGGGGACTGAAGAAGAAGACCCCAAACTGGACTTGCTGGAGGAAAGGAAGCGGGAGTCCTCTGTGGAGGCAATCAAACTGTTGCCCCATTTGACCCTGGAACAGACCCAGGAAGTGAGGGAGGTTTTAGCAGACTTTGCCCCTTTGTTTATGGCCAAGCCTGGACTAACCCCCTTAGCGACACACGGGACACAAGCACCCATACAGTAGACAGCTACCGGGTGTCTGAGGCTGTCCTAAAGACATTAGCAGGTTGGTGGAGAAAATTCTGGATATAGGGGTAATCCAGAAATCCCACAGCCCCTGGGCCTCATCCATAGCCCTCATTCCCAAGTCAGATGGCTCTACTCACTTTTGTGTGGACTATTGTGGATTCAACACAGTCACAAAGTTTGATGCCCACACAATGCCACAAACTGACGAACTACTGGACAAGTTGGGAGGGGAGACATACCTTACCACAATTGACTTGAGAAAAGGGTATTGACAGGTGGAGTTAACTGCCAGAGCTAGGGAGAGATCAGCCTTCATCACTCCAGTTGGATTATTTGAGTTCATGGTAATGCCTTTTGGAATGAAGAACACCCCTGCCACCTTCCAAAGGTTGCTCAACCAGGTGTTACATGGTACCAAAGAGTATGCAGTGGCATATCTGCGTGATATTGCCATCTTCAGTACCAGTTGGAAGGAACACCTGTCCCACCTGAAGGAAGTGTTGGGCAGGATACAGAGGGCAGGGCTCACTGTCAAGGCTGAAAAGTGCCAGGTGGTCATGGCAGAGGTGGCATACCTAGGACATGGAACAGCTCTATCACAATCAAGCCAAGATTGAGATACTAGAAGTGTGGCCCAGGCCTGAAACCCAAAAGTAGGTTCAGAGTTTCCTCGGGACCGCCGGGTACTATCGAAAGTTTATACCAAATTAAAGTACCCTGGTAGCTCCCCTCTCTGGCCTGCTAAAGAAAAGGATGCCCAAAAAGGTAAAATGGGAGCCAGCCTGTGAATGAGCCTTTGCACGGCTAAAGGAGGCACTGTGCAGTGCCCCTGTGTTGGCCAGTCAAGAGTACAGTAAGCCATTTGTAGTCCAGACAGATGCCTCAGATGTGGGGACTGGTGCAGTCCTCAGTCAGACCTCTAACCAAGGGAAAGATCACCCCATAGTGTACGTTAGCAAAAAGGTTGTTTCCCCAGGAGCATGATTATTCCACAGTTAAAAATGAATGCTTTGTGCTGGTATGGGCCCTGAAGAAATTAGAGCTGTACCTCTATGTATCCATGGGAGGCACTTCAAGGTACAGACCGATCATAACCACCTCGTGTGGCTGACACAGATGGGGAAAACAAATGCTTGTCTCTTAAGGTGGAGTATTGCCTTACAGGGCTATGACATGACCATTACCCACAGGGCCAGATAGGCTAATGCCAATGCAGATGGGTTATCTTGCCAGTTAGAGCAGCGAACAGAATTTATAAAAAGCATACCCTGCATAGGGATGGATTCTCACAAATTCTGTCTAGGAGGGAGGGCTGTGGTGAGCTAGCCCACTGTTAGCCCTTATTTGTAGATATTATTCTGTTGTATATATGCTTTTTTATGTACTTCTGTGTATATGTGCATGCCAGTGTCAGCAAAGGTACATAGAGAAAAGACTGGATTTCTTTAAAAAGGGTTTGACCTTCCTCTGACCTACAAGATCAGCCTTGCTTGCAGGAATCTGACAAGTTCTTGTCAAAAAGCTTGTGGATACATGATCAAAGAGTATTCTTCCAAGTTAACTGGCCAAGGGAAACAGAAGTAATAAAATTACATTGTATAATCATATAACTTACAGGATTTTCCTTATAACTAATTAAATTGAGCCAGTTCAAAAGCCCAGGGTGTTTTAGCCAGGAAAGATCCTTCTAACAGGCATGTGTGAGGCAACAGAAAAAAAACAACACATCCTCATAGCATACCTGTGTGAAATTCTACTTACAGGGGTTATGATTATAAACCCTGTGTTAACTATGGGAATCTGACATCAACGATTCTCAGGAAAATAAGAGTTTTGAAGAAAGCACAAGAGTGATGCCCAGTGGCCTAAAATGGAAGGGCCAACCTCTATTCACAGACCTGGGAGTGGTCTTCTATTTAAGCTCTCCAGCACAGACACTCAGGGCCATTCTGTTTAGACTCTTTCTCCTGACAACAGGCGAACAGCTGCCAGCACAGAGACTGCCTAAGAACCAAAGGCTGCTGCAGAAAGACTGAAATATTTTGCAAACCAGCGATTTTCTGGACTTTGAAATCTCATACCTAAGGTAGACTTAGCTAACATGTTTTAGTGTGTTTTTCTGTATATTTTTCCATTTTGTTTCTTATACTGTAACCTAAATTAGTATATGTTCTCTTTTAGTTGTAACTGCTTTTATTTAATTATTTTAGTAAAAACTTTTGTTTTGCTAAAGAATATCTGCCTACGTGAGGTTTATATATATGTGTGTGTGAATTGTGAAAACAGTATTAATAATCTGTGAAAACTGTTATTGCCACAGGGGTCACAACATAAGCAACCAAACTGAGAAAAGGATCTGGAAGGATAGGGAGAGTACCAGAGTCTACAAAGATTTTGAACCAGGCTGTTGCATGTCCTATAGGGAGAAGGCCAGACCAGAGTTTTACACTGCTACCCTGAAGAAAGTGTTATGCCTGGGTCTTCCTCCTTTATGTAATAGCCAAGGAAGGATTCATATTTGGCCATAAGACTCAAGACTGATATTGTGCCCTTATTCAGAGTTAGAGGGATGCCCTGGATCCTCATGGCTGAGGTGCATTTGTGACCTCAGCGAGCATTCTAAAAGCATGAGGAGGGTATCCCTGTCCCCCATCATGGATTGCACTTAAGTGTGGGCACTGTGAGCTCAGTGGACCTGACCCCCAGGAGTGGGCTCATGACAGGGGACACACAATGTCTGGGAAAGAAGGAAGATTTGAAAGAAATATCGGGAAGGGCTACTTCATGGAATGTGTGATTGACACATGGAAAAGACATCCAGAACCGGTGGAGTCCACTTACACTGTTTCAACCATCAAGCTCAACTGAATAAGTAACTTGCTCAAAAAGGAGGGCTGGGTATTACCACACTGTTGGCAGGAGAAATAATTCAGTAGGCTAATGTTTTCTCTTTCTTTCCTTAATTCTTATGTTTGTTGGACTGCTTATACTTGTAGAACTTATTTATTTTATGTATTGAATTTGGATGATTGGGTAGGCCCACTGAGCCCCGAAGGTCCCTTTTTCAGGGGTGACCTGGGAGACAGGAACAGTACAATACAGCCTGGTAGTACAGGGTGCAGAGAAAGTAGACATGAAATTCAAGGTTACAATAAAGGCAATATTTCAATATATTGAACATAAGTGCAACAATTGAGGGAGTTGAGGCATGCTTTTGGAGTCATTGTAGATGAGAAAAGGAGAGGGATTGGTGTAGGATGTGGGACCAAGGTGACTATCCAATACCCTAACAATGGCACAAGCTTGCCCCAAGCAGATGGGACTTGAGCCTTGTGTGAAAGTTTAACAGTGATGGGACTGTACTAAAGGTGGGAGAGTGTTCCACAGCTTAGGGGCAGTGTGTGCGAAGGATTTGCCTCCCATGTTAGTCTTGACTCTGGGGATTGCTAGTAGGAACCGACCGGTGGTCCTGAGTACACGAGGGTTAGACTTAGGAATGATTATTCTTGTAAGGCTAGGTGGGGCAGCCGGGTGCTGCAGTTTGTAAGCAAGGCAGAGCAGGGGGTACTGAAGACCAGCCTCAAAGAAAGGCCATTGAAGCTGGGCCAGCGAGACACGGGGTGGCTTCTTGGGTGACTCAGTGTCGCAAACCTCGCCACCTTGTTGTACAGGACCTGAAGCCTGTCTACCTCATGCTTTGACATACCCTGAATTACAGGAGCAGCATACATTAATGTAGGAAGGAGGACACTGGAGGCAATTGCTTGCCTTGCCTCCGGGATAAGTTGTTTTTTTAGCTGGTACAAGATGCTAAGTTTGCCATGGATAGACCTAGTTACCAGGTCTATGGGGGACTTAAAGCTGAGACCTTGGTTGATAGTTAGCCCAAGGTATTTTATGTTGTCTACAATGTCTATACTCTTTCCAGCAAGGGAAGTTAGTTGTAAGGAATTGGTCCTGTCCTGGCCAAGGGATCTAGGGCCAAACAGCAAGGCTTTGGTTTTTGCTGCATTGAGGACCATTCTGCTAGATGTAAGCTAGGCCTCAAGTGTATGTAGGTCCCCTTGGAGGCGATTATCTTTTCTACTGTGATTAAAATATTGATAAAATCATTTGCTGCTGATGTGGAGGAAGTGGTGGCTATTGACTTTTACATTAAGCAGTTGCTGATGAATTCTTGATGACAATATTTAGAGAATGTCAAAAGGTGTTTGTTGTTCCTATTGTTTTTGATCTTGCTCAGAAGAAAATGTTTTTGGATACTGGATGATTCATTGGATTAGCAGTGGACTATGGAAGAAGTGTCAGTGGCCCAGTAGGTTGCAGGCATGTCTCTGGGGCTGGAAGGTCAGAAGGGCATATGTTCTAGTCCCACATCATCAACTTGGGCTAATACCCAATACTGACACTGTAGTGTAGCACTAGGGGGTGCTGCACTGTTGAGGTGCAGTTCTTTGAATGAGGCTTTAATCTTAAATCCCTTTCATGCTTCTCTGGTGGGTGACTGGGTAGAAGTTAAAGATCCCATGGCACTCATCATGGGAGTAGGGGATTTCCACCCAGTGTCCTGACCAACAATTCCAATCAAAACAGGTTCATGTACCCCTACAAAGAATACATCTGAAAATGAGCCATCATAGTTCAACATGCCTTTTCACAAAAATTACAAATGAATAAATGGAAACTTTCACTTTTAGGTCACTGGTTTCAATCTAGCTCAGGTTTGCAGAGGTTAAATGCTGTAATCATGCAGTAGTTGTTTGGTGCCCTATATGAAGAGCTAAGGTAGCAGAAGGATCTGGGAGTGATGATCACTAACGCCTGAAGCATGCCACATGGTGCAAAAAAGCAGCTGCAAGGGCAAACAAGATGCTGGGGTATATAGCCAGAGGAATCAGCAGTAGGTGGAAGGAGGTTATACTGCCTTTGTACAGGTCTCAGGTGACGCCACGTCTGGAGTATGGAGTAGGAGACTGGTGCCCACACCTTAAGAAAAATATCAGCTTTCTGGAGGCAGTCCAGCAGAGGGCAACTAAGATGATTGCAGGTCAGCAAGGTAAAGCATATAAAGAGAGGTTGGGGCCCTGGATATGTACTTCCTGGAGGAGAGGAGGGAGAGAGGGGACATGATAGAGGCCTTCATGTACTTGAAAGGGATAAATAGGGTGGACAAGGAGGGGTCTATTTAAACAATTTAGCAGCCTAACCACAGGGGGACACAGTCTGAAGCTGGTGAGGGGGAGGTTTTGGAGGGAGGTTAGGAGGTACTTCTTCACCAAGAAGATGGTGGCTGGATGGAATGTGCTGCTGGAGGAAGTGGTCTTGATGAAGTCAGTTGACAGCTTCAAGATGGGCTGGGGCAGGCATAAGGAGAAAGTATAGGGTATGGGGGGCAGATGGAAAGGAAGGAAGGAAGGAAGGACTGGGGGGGAGGGTCAGTAGCATAAGCTGGGGGCCCTGCAATATGAGCAGACCAGATAAACAGTACAGCATCATTCTGCTGAATTTTTTATATGTTCGTAGTCTCAGCCCAGTCCTTAGAGGATGTGAACGTTTATCACAAAACCTTTTCACAGTTTGCACTACTTGTACTTTTTTGGTTTTTCAGTTGTTTAACCAGGAGTGGCACATTAAGCTGAAAGCCTGTTTACAGGTGTGACCTGGGAGCACAGGGAAGTTAAGCGACTTGCTCAGGGTCACACAGTATGCAAGTGGGGGCTGTGGGATTCAAACCCAGGTCTCCAGATTTGCAGCTCAGAGCCTTAAACCACTGTGCTATACTGCCTGCTTGATCTCCTGATTTACCCGAGTCCACCAGATGGCAGCAAATCTGCGGGGGGGGGGTCTGACTTCGAGCAGATCAGTCCACCCAACTCTAAAAAGTACAGTGAAATCCTGCCACACACCAAAGGCATGCCTACTTTGATTAACAAACTCTTACCTGCTGCTGAGCTGTTATTTGAAAATATTGAGCTGTCAGCAACTGATCTGCAGTTGATATTTGTTCTTGTTCCGTGTCCTTGCTGTCTGCTGAACATGCTGCTTCTTGTGGCTGTTTGTTTTTATGCTGCAGATCTCTGGAAGAAGTCAATGGATTTTTCATGGTGATGTTTTTTTTTGTTTTTCTAGGTTACTGGGTGGAGTAATATTGTTTCAGTGGTTACCATTGGTTCTGTGGTTTGGTGTTTTTTAAGACATCTGCCCCTTTTTGTTTTCTTTTAAATTACAGTATTGGATGTGCATTTTCCCGTTGGCAGTGTGGTGGTTGCTAGGAAGCCCACGTTCACTCTTTGTTGCTTGTTTGCCATGGTCATCAGTTTCCCTGATATTGTGAGGGCAGTAGTTCTGAATCATTGGAGCCTTGGAGCAGTGTCAGCGTGTTTTCATCAGCACTGAAACCTTAGAATCCTACGTGCAGAGACAGACTGATGGTAACACTATCAAAACTTTAGAATCCTAGGACCAGAGAGACTGATAGCAACAGTATCAAACCCCCTAAAATTCTAAGAGCAATGTTGAGTGTCACAGCAGCTTGCATAGAATGCAAATAACAGTGTGAGTGTCACAGTGGTAGCTTCTGTTCCTCAGAATCATAGGAGCAGGCAGTGCCCGTCCTTTCAGAATCCTATAAATATCATGAACGTGACAGTGACAGCTGTGATCCTCCCCCCCCAAAGTGGGGGCTTACTTTCAGCTTCATGGAGCTCTGGCAGGATGGCTGCCACCTTTTTCTCCTCACTTTGGCCCGTGGACTTAAACTCTGTGGTAGGGGACTGAAGGAGAGCTGTGGAAGGGAAAGTAGGGTTTCTTTTGGTGCCTTGCACTAGTGTGGATCACGGCTCCTGTCACACACCAAAGGCAGCTACTTACTACCACCAGAGTGACTAAGCAATCATGATCCTGACTGGATCAGGGATTTCCCAATCCCTGCCCCAACTGGTACCAGACTGCAAGCATGAACCACATTCGTGAACTGGGATCATAGAGTGACTGCTTGCAGGGCAGGAGCCTTTTAACATAATATAAATGAGGCCAGTGCCCCCAGCCTCTGCAGGACTTCACTGTACTTTTTAGGGTTGGGTGGACTGGTCTGCTTAAAATCAGAACCCGTCGCGGATTTGATGCCATCTGGCGGACTCGGGTAGCTCATGACTCATTTGTTGGAGTCCTGTATCTGTGTCTGCTTTCTTAGTCGTTCACTATAGATCAATTTAAAAATCAATAAATGAAAAACTCACTCTCTCCCATCTGCCAAGGCACCACCCTGACTATCTACAGAAAAATAAATGACGCAATGAAACTTAATTTTTGCTCCAGTCAACAGCATGCCATCTACATACACCGGCATCTTTTTTTGCAATGCAGGATAGTGGCAGCAGCCAGTGACACAGACAGGAAGTCTGTTCTGGTGGGGAAATGTTACAGATGTGACTGTCACAAATACTGTGAGATTGTGCACATAGTGTGGTGAAATAGAAAGCGGAGGTGGGTGAAAAACGTTGGATGGCATTGGTGGCAACATAGCTAGGTGCATCAGTCTCACATTATGAGGGAGCAGGGAGGGATTTTGCCACTTAGAATTGCTCTGCCCCACTTCTGCCCTGCAATTAATAAGGCATTGTTGCTGCCCAGACAAAGTGCTGTAAACCCAGGCTTTAAAACAGCAAAGCTGATTTACAGGAGTGCATTAGAACCTGGCATTGATTGTGGTGGCTTCCACTGTCTGAACCCCGTCCCAACAAATGTTATAGCATGATTTTGCAAATTGTACCCACACTACATTGCATACTTAAGCCTTTCATGAACATATGAAATGCCAGCAGAAACAGGCCACCTGGTCTGTTGAGTCTACTCGATTGTGCAGCTAGCCTCCTCAACTTGCAGCTGCCGACCCCTCCCTCCCCTCCTCACAGTCATTTCCCCCTCATTCTGTCCCATCCCCTCTTGAAGCAGCCCACCATCCTATAGGAAACCACCTCCTCAGGTAGAGTGTTCCACTTGTCTACCATCCTCTCTGTGAAATAATGTCTCCTGATTTCCCTCCTGAATTCCCTTCCAACCACACTTGATGCCCTCTAGTATCTCTCCCCCTTCTGATTTGAAACATCTCTTCTGTATTAGCCCTATTTTTCCCCTTCAGATACTTAAAGTTCTCTATCATATGCCCCCTATCCCTCCTCTCCTTTAGGGAATACATGTTAAGCATGTTCAGCCTTTCTTCGTAGGATTTCCCCCGCAAACCCTGGATCATCCTAGTCGCTCTGCGCTGCACCCCTTCCAACAGTCTGATGTCCTTCTTCAGGAATGGGCACCAGTACTGCACGCAGTATTCCAGGTGTGGCCTCACCAGTGACCTGTACAAGGGAAGGATCACCTCACTACTTCTAGAGGAGATACCCCTCGCTATACAGCCTAGCATCTTGTTGGCTTTCACTGCTACCTTCCTGCACTGAGCTGAGTTGTTCATATTCCCCGTTACAATCACCTCCAGGTCCTTTTCTCCTCTGTGCTCCTCAACTGTATCCCTCCCAGCTGATAGCTCCTCCTCTGGTTCTTAGCTCCAAAGTGCAGTACCTTGCACTTCTTGGCATTGAACCTCAACTGCCATGTTTCCGACCACTCTTGTAGTTTAGTCAGGACTCCCTGCAGTTCCCTCCACCTCTTGATGTCATCCACCACAGCTTCTATCTTGATATCATCTGCGAACAAACTGATCTTACTCTGGGTCCCATGCGAGATATCTGCTGTGAATATCCCAAACAGCACTGGTCCCAGTACCGATCCCTGTGGCACCCCACTTGTTACCGCTTTTGGCGATGATAGTTTCCCCTTCACCACCCTTTGCAGTTTGCCCTTCAGCCAGTTAGTGATCCAGTTGCCCATCTTAGTACCCACCCCTACATCTCCCAGCTTCCTCCCTAGCCTCCCATGTGGCATGGAATCGAAGGCCTTGCTGAAGCCCAAGTACAGGACATCCACTGCGTGGCCCCTGTCCAGTTCCCTGGTCACCCAGTCATAGTACTTAATCGGGTTTGTCTGACAGGACCTGCCTGAGACAAACCTGTGTTGTTGTCTATCCTAGAGACCGTTGTCCATCCTGGAGACCATTGTCCTCTAAAAACATCACCAGTATCTGTTTGAGGATTGTCTCCATGAGTTTCCCCACAACTGATGTGAGGTTCACCAGTCTGTAGTTACCTGGATCACCCTTTGGGCCACCTTTGTGAATGGGTACCAAATGGGCCAATCTCCAGTCCTGTGGTATGCATCCTGTGTTCAGAGAGGTATTGAACAGGTCAGCCAGTGGTCCTGCCAGGCACCCTGCCAGTTCTTGAGTATCCTAGGGTGAATGTCATCAGGCCCCGGTGCCTTGTCCACCAGCAGTGCCCTCAGTCCTTCCAGTACCCTGCCCTCCATAATTTCCCCATCTGTCACCCCCTCCCCTGCCCACTCCACCCCTCCCCTGTGGTATCTGACCCCCCCTACTGTGAATACAGAGTAGAAGTACTCATTTAGTGCATTTGCCTGCTCCTTCCCCTTCTCTACCCATCCCTCATCCTTCTTAATTCTCACTATCTGGTCACTGTCCTTCCCTCTCTCCCCAGTGTATCTAAAGTAGTCCTTCTCTATGTCCTTAATGCCCTGTGCCAGCCTCAGCTCCCTGGATGCCTTGGCGGCTCTGACTATTCTTGTAGCCTCCCTGGACTTCTTTAAGTACTCCTTTCCATCTTTCCCCATCCCTGATCTCTCTTTTTTTTTTTACTTTATATTTTTATTTTATCTTTATGCACATACACATGGGTTTCTCATATCCAGGACAAAT
Source organism: Neoceratodus forsteri (assembly GCA_016271365.2). Classification (NCBI taxonomy): domain Eukaryota; kingdom Metazoa; phylum Chordata; order Ceratodontiformes; family Ceratodontidae; genus Neoceratodus; species Neoceratodus forsteri. The sequence goes on along the minus strand of CM028132.1, from coordinate 588,774,211 downwards.
CATATATCAAAGATAATATCCTTCTGGAGAATAACAGTTCCTCTTAATATTTAGGAATTACATGCATCCTCGATATAGTGATACCACATTGAGGGGTAGCTAAATATTTCACCTCTTCGATAACATAAACCTCTTAAGCCGTGTGATTAAGCCCATGATCAGTATGACTTTTCCTATCATACTTAAGTCCAAAAGAGTCCCAAAAAGTCCATACCCTGCCAGAGGGCTCATGTTGTCATACCTTTAAGCTAAAAGTCCAAAAATAACATCATGTTATAACCCAGGACAGCAATTTCTTACTACAGGTATGTGTTAAACAACTATGAATAAAAAGAAGCAAAAAGGACATCACTAGGTCCATTTAAACACTTGTACTAAAGGTTTAACAATTCGAATGGTTTCACATTTAAATTTAGGTCTCACTGTTAACAGGCTCGCTCAATATATAACCCCAGCTGTATAAGAATGAAGGGAGAGCTAAAGAGAACATCATTGCCCAATAAAGAACATATAATGATTTCTGCAATAAAACTGTAATACCAGATTGACAAAGAATCAGTTTACTTTCCTGTCTGATTATACTTTACAGTTTTTTAAGGGGAAGATCAATCTTCTGTATCAGATTCCGATTCTTCCCCTTTTCGTCCCCTTCCATGATCGGCAACAAATTGAGAGGCCCATTTCCCTGCTTCACTGGGATCTGAAAAGGCCCAGACTTTTCCTCAATGCACAACATGCAGCCTTGCAGGAAACACCGCCATGTGGATGATGGAGGCATCCCATAGCAGCTTTCTCACGCCATCAAACTTTTTCCTCCTCATTCAAGTCGCGTAGCTCAAGTCAGGGAATAGGTAGATGTTCTGGTCATCCTGCGTTATTGGCCCTGCTTTTCTAGCCACTCAAAGTACTTTATCTGGATCCAGTGCCGTCCGTGACCAGGAGTAGTGTTCTTGGGTTCTCCGAGTCCTCCCGATATCTATGTGGTGTAATCCGGTAGGCTTTTTGATAATTTATGTTTAAACTCTGGCCCACCAGTAACAATTTTGAGTCTAGCCACTCCCGGATAAACAAAAGAGGGCGATCTCCCTTGATCCCCTCGGGCAACCCCAAAATTCTAATATGTGCAGATCTGGCCTAATTTTCTAAAGTTTCAAGCCTAACACTCATATGGTGGTTCTCTTTCACCAGTACAGTAGTTGAAGCCATGGCTGATTCAACTTGTCTTTTTGTATCTCCAACCTCCTACTGGATCCCTTCTACAGACTTCTCCACGATCGTGACCCGGATGGCAAATAAGTCCAACTTGGAGTTTAAATCGGCAACTGAAGTTATCAATCTCTGCAATTTGAGGCCAATTGATCACATAGTTTCTTCAGGCTTCCTCTGGGATATGGCCTGTTCCTTGGTTCCAGCTCGTGCTGTTTGCGAGACTCCAGATGACTTAGCGTTCATGCATCCACCTCTGTCTTTTCTGGGGTTACCCATTTTAGGTTTTCTGGGTTTCTCTTTCGAGCTGTAGTATTTGTTTTCCAAAAAAAAACCACAGTAAAGTATATATTTTATACAGTCCTAGTACTTCTTCTCAGAGCTGTTGAAAATTGCTGCCTGTCAGCTCGCGCTCCACAGCGCCCCCTCATCCCTGATCTCTTTAATCTCTAAAAAGCTCTGCTCTTGGATCTCACCGCCTCCATTACCTCCTTGGTCAGCCAACTGGACTTCTTTGCCCTTCCCGTCTTACTCTGTGGCCTAGTACATGTCTCAGTAGCCTCTGCCAGCCCTGCTTTAATGATATCCCATTTTTGATAGGCATCCATGGTTGGTTGGATTTCCCAGATGGTTAATCAGAATTCCCTCAATCTTGTTGAAATTTGCCCCCCTAAAATCAATCACCCTGGTTCCTGAACCTCCCATTTGCATCCCCATACTGAGTGTGAACCCCACTGAGTAGTGATCACTCCCAGCTAGAGGGTCCTCTACCTCCAGGTCCCTTACAGCTTCCCTGTTTGATAATACAAGGTCCAGAGTCCATCCCAACCTAGTTGGCTCTTGCACCAGCTGAATCAGGAAGCTATCCTGAAATGCCCCCAGTGAAACCTGTTCCCTAGCACTTGTGGTTGTTGGTGTGTTCCAATCCACCCCAGGCAGTGGCAGGTTGAAGTCCCCCACCACCACTGTGTTCCCCTTCCTGAGAACCCTTCTAATCTGTTCTACTAACTTCATGTCCAGCTCCTGTCCTTGAGTTGGTGCCCTATACCTCACTCCTATCCTGAGTACCCTGCCCTTTGGATCCTGAAACTGCATCCACAGGGCCTCTGTCCCCTTCCTCCCCTCTTCCCTTATGCATCTTATTCCCTCCCTTAAATAGATTGTCACCCCCCCACCTTTCCTGTTTGCCCTGTCCTTTCTGAACAGCCTGTATCCAGGGATCATCATATCCCAGTCCTGATACTGGGTGGCCCAAGTTTCTGTTATAGCTGCAATGTCTACCAGCCCCACTGCTAAGAGAGCCTGTAACTCGGCTACTTTGTTTTCCAGGCTCCTTGCATTTAGCGACACTACCCTCCACCCTGCTCCTTTGTTTCCCCCACCTCGATTTAACCCCCCTTTTGCTCCTACCCTGATACCCTCCACTGTAGCTCGGGGGTAGGCTTGTCTGGCTCCCCTATGGAAACCCTGCCTACCAGCTGACCACTTGCCACCCCTTTTCCTAGTTTAAAGCTACTCTTGTTGCTATGTACCCCTTTATCCCCTGTTTTAATACTTCCTTCCCTCCCCACTCAAATGTAGCCTGTCCCTGCATACAGATCATTATTGTCCCATGTTCTGCCCCAGTCCCCTGCTAACCCATACATCTTGGTATGGCACCATTCCCACAGCCAGGTGTTGAACTGCTCTATACTTCTCTTTCCTCATACTACTTGCACAGGGTACTGGGAGCACCTCTGAGAAGGTCACTGATTTCCCAACCCCCTCACACAGCTTCCCCAGTTCCTTGAATCTCCCCTTTACTTCCTCCACCGTCTCCCCTGACAAGTCATTGTACCCATGTGCAGCACAACATGTTGTTCCTTCTGTTCCCTCCCTGTGCACTTGAGAATAGCCTGCCCTGCCCTTCCGGCCATCAACCCAGGAATAGACTTGACCTATATTAGACTCTGTCTTTCTCCTTTACTGCCCCATCTGATCCCTTTCAGTATGAAATCCCCCAATACTAGCACCCCCCTCTCCATGCCCCCTCCCCCATTTCCTCCTTGTCCATCACTAATGTCTGCACTTCCTTGCTCATTTATGTCTCCTGCCCCCCAGAGCCCCCCACTCTCCCCGACCTGGTTCTCCCATCTTCCTTAGTCTCCTGTTATCCTCCAACTTCCCTCTTCCTCCCTTGGCCTCTGCCACTCTTTATCCATGCACCCTTGCCTGACTATCAGCACTGCCGCCCCTCTCTCACACCCTGCTGCCAACACCTTCCTTCTCAGTTGTGCCCTCTCCCCACCCCCTGCTACCTCCTCCAAATGCTCATCTCCTGAGCACTCTATTCACCTTCCCCCTGCCCCCCACTTCTGGTACACCCTTAACACCCCCTCCTCCACCACCATCGTTGCCATCACTGCAAACCTACTGCCTGCCACTCCTGTATTACCCTGTGCTGTCTCCTTCCTTCTGTCCCCTGACCTGCTTCTACTGCTTGGCCTCGGTTCAGATTTGAACCTGCACCCCCTCCCTGTCCTCTCCCCCAACCGGTGTTCTTCTCCTGATGTGCCCTCCTGCTACCCCCTAGGAGGGGCCCTCCTGCCCCATCCACCCACACCCTCTACAGCTGTCTAGCAAGCCACTGCACCCTTTCCTTCAGCCTTCTTAGCCTGCGGCAGATTGGACACCCTTCTAGTCTCCATAATATGTTTATCCCAAGAGCTGCCCCACACCCATTGCAGCCTACTATTCTACCCATGGTGGCCCCTCTCACTCCCTGCTGCCCTCTGTATCACCCACTGCCCCCATTGTAGCTGTTCCACCTCTAGCGTATCCCACCCTGTACCACTCTATTATCTAATCCTATGTTAGCACAGCCTTGTTTGCTGATGATGGTTAATGTTGCCCCATGCCTCTTTAGTTGTTTAGACTTATAAGTGTACCTCACCCCTATCTATAGTACACCCCTGCTCTGACTAACAGGACTCCCCTGTGCGTCCACCTTCCCAGGTGTTCACCATCTTACCTGATTAGCTGGTAACCTTGGTGACTGCCCTGGCCATTCTATCGAACAGTAGTAAGCCAATGGCAATGTAGCAACCACCAGTAGCTGAGCAGCAGACCCCAATATATCTGGTGTAAAGAGGGCTTAGATCCATCCCCATCTCTTGCGGGAGTCAATCAGACCCAGCCTTACCACTTGAGCCCCCAGCCCTTCTCTCTCTCTCTCCGCCTCATGCACCTCTTTGTTTTACTTGGTGCTGGTACTACTGTTCCCTTCTAGCAGCCTTCAGCATTCCATTGCCCTCCTGCTGCTGTCCCCAGACCAACCTCCATTTCTCCCTCTCGCACTGCTGGATGAAAGGAACCCCCTCCCCACCTAGGGCAGCAAGAATCCCAACACACAAGCACCTGCTGCTTACACCACCCTGCCGGATGAAACAAAACACCCTCGCAACATCCCCTGAGTACAGAAAAGAAAATAAAGAAAAAACAAATAAGATAGCAATCACTTCCCTGCAGTCCTCAGGTCCTCCGCTCCAGTTTGCACCAGTTGTTGGCTCCAGGCCCTTCTTGTCCCGACAGTCCTGCAGTAGCCCGGTGGATCCCTCTCTGTGCATGCTCTCGCGGTGCCCTCGGCCTAGTACAGTACCCCCTCCCTCGCTCCTGGTTCTGCTGTGACTTGTTATGTTATTGATTTGTTTTACCTGTATGCATTTTCTCCCTTGTGCCTGCTCCCCTGGACCACGCCCAGTGTCTGTATACTGTTTGGGGGGGTTACACAGCAGACAACAATGGATGGACAGATGAGGACACTGGGGGACTGGGCACCCCCAATGTCTGTATACTGTTTGGGGGGGTTACACAGTGGACAAAATGGACGGACATATGAGGACACTGGGGGATTGGGCACCCCCAGTGTCTGTATACTGTTTGGGGAGGAGGATTATACAGTGGACAATGATGGACAGTTTTCCTTTTTGCAGGATAAAAAACAAGCATTTGTCAATGCTGAACATTTGATGCGTTGGAAGGTGTCCACCTCTGCACCTTGTTTATGCCCTTGAGGTACTTGAACGTGTCTATCATGTTCCACCACTCCCTTCTTTCCTACAATGCATACATATTGAGGTCCTTTCAATCTCTCCTGATATGTTCTGTGTTGCAAGCTATGTACCATCTTGGTTGCTTTTCTGTGGACTGCCTCCACCCTGTCAATGTCTTTGCACATTTGTGGCCTCCAGAATTGCACACAGTACTGTAAGTGAGGCCTTACTAGTGCATTATACAATGGCATCACCCCCCCATGCCTTCTGCTAGTGATACGTGTGCCTACGCACCCCAGCATGCCACTGGCTGTCCTTGCAACATTTGTGCTCTGCTTTGACACCTTAAGGTCATCGGAACTGATAACTCCTAGGTCCCTTTCTTCCTTGGTGATTGTCAGCACCTCCCCCCCCATCCTGTAACTCTCCCCAGATTTCCCTCTTCTCAGGTGCATTATTTGCACTTCTTTGCATTGAACCTCAGTTGCCACTCCTCAGACCATTTTTCAAGCCTCTCCATGTCCCTGCTCATTTTCACCACCCCTTCTGGAGTATTCACTCTGTTACAGATGTTGGTGTCATCTGCAAACAGGCAGACAGACCTTTCTTTCTAGCTCTTCCGCAATGTCTGTAGTGATAACATTGAACAGGACTGGTCCCAGGACTGATCCCTGAGGTACCCCACTGGTCACCCCCTTTCTCTGGATTGGATCCCTTTACCACCACACTCTGCCTCCTGCCCAACAGCCAGTTTCTAACCCAGTTTATCAGCTTGTGCCCCATTGCCAGACTACCCATCTTGTTAATCAGCCTTTTATGTTGGATGTTGTCGAAGGCTTTGCTGAAATCAAGGTAGGTGATGCCAACTGCCCATCCCTGATTTACTTCCTCAATGAGGCATTAGGGTTTCCAAACCCTAATGCCCCACCCCACCCTGCAGAGACTGACAGGCTTTGGGGGTGTCCCTTTGAGTCACTGGCTGTAATGCTCATGCCATTCCACTTCCACTCTGCAGACACTGACAGGCATCATGGTGTGCCTTGGCATCTTCGGCCCTAATGCTAACCCCATTCCATAATGAAATAAACTGAGATGGGTGCAGTATAGGAGAATGGGGTGAACATTAGGCCAAAGACTCCAAGGCACACTCCAATGCCCGTCACTGGCTGCAGGGTGGGGATGGGGTTGGAATGGTGTGAGCATTACAGCCAATGATCCCAAGACACACGTCCGACACCTGTGAGTCTCTACAGGATGGTGGTAGTGGGGGTTATGGTTGGAAACCCTAATGTCCCAGGTGTTTGTTGGTATTTTTGCTCAAAATTTTCAATATGGGCATTTTGGGACCCCACCTCATGAACAGTGCCACTATCATTTCATTACTCAATCCCAAAAGATTAGTTTGCTCCGCGACTGCGCCATTTGGCATCACAGGTGTGAAAACACATGTTGGACAGGATGTGTAAAATGACAGCTGCACTGTTCATGAGGAGGTGTGAAAAAATGGTAATGTTGAAAATCTGGAGTGAAAATCTGAAAAAATAGCGAAGTTACAAGCATGCTTAAAAATTGTGCAATACACGCCTGTAACGAGGTCATTTTTGGAATTTTTTCACCAAATGTTCAACATGGGCATTTTGGGACCCCCCCCCATGTACAGTGGCACTGTGATTTTGTTAATCTGTCCTGAAAGTTGATTTCACATGGCGACCGTGCCATTCTGCAACACAGGAGCGAAAACACACTTTTGGGCAGGATATGAAATATAACAGTTGTACTGTTCACAAGGAGGTCTGAAAAAATGGCAATGTTGAAAATCTGGAGTACAAATATTAAAAATTGGCGAAGTTACGAGCGTGCATAGAAACTGAGCAATGCACTCTCCTAACAAGGTAATTTTTTCACCAAACTTGCAACATGGGCTTTTTGGGACCCCACCTCATGAGCAGTGGCACTGTCATTTTGTTAGTCAGTCCCCTAAAGGTGATTCCATGCAATGACTGCAAACTCACCTTTCCGGACTGAGAAACAAAATGACAGTGCCCATGTTCAAGACAGGTGGGGGCCCAAGAATCCCATGTTGAAAATTTGGTGCCAAGATTCCTAAAACTGGCCAAGATATCAAACTAAGTTGAAAGTCCCCCATTGTCTCCCACTATACGGCTTACCTTTCATTCTTCAGTTTGCCAGTCAGCTTTGAAGAGTGCAGACGTGTGTCTCGGTCCGGAGAAGATGACAGTGCTGACCTCTGGAGGTAAGTATGGGTTAAGGGGTGTTTGGGTAGGTGGGTGCACAGAGGGAGGGTCAGGATGGGGGAGGGGGTTCTGGGAGATGATGAAGGACGGTTTTCTTTTTTACAGGTCTACAAAAAAAAAAAACACATGGCGGGGGATGGTTTTCTTTATTTTAGGGGGAAAAAATATTTAAATTCATTTACACACTAGGGTGAGCTCCAAGTGTGCCACAATAGTGGTGGTGGTGGGGACATTCTGACACAAGGATTGGGCACCCTGATGTCGGCAAAGGAAACAGATGGGTTTGGAGTGGGGGGGTGCATCCAACACTGGAAGTGGGCATCCCAGTGTCAGAAACATAAAAAAAAACAAAACATTATTTTGTCACACTGGGGCGGACGCCCAGTGTGTCACAATGGTGGTGGTAAGGGGGACATGCCAACACGGGGATTGAGCACCCCAATGTCGGGGCACAGGAATGGGTACTGGAGGGAGCGGGGTGGACAGCACACACTGGGAGGGAGGGGAGGGTTTTATTTGTTGCCAGGGGTTGGGACAGGAGCAGGGAGGACAACACACAGTGGGCGGGAATGGGAGGGTTGTCTGCTTGACTGATACATCCGCCTGTACTTCAAAGGACAGAGCCATGCTGCTATTGTGTTTCTCTCCTTTGAAAAACTTGCCAAGACCAGCCCCTTCACAAAACCAGTGTCATCAGGACACTGCCTACTGATTCACCTGCCTCAGACCAGCCCCTGCAGCACCGCTTTCCATTAGGCTGGCACCCCTCATACCCCTCTCTAGCAGCTCTCATATCAACATGTTCATCTGCTCTTGCATGCATGACAAACATAAAAATGAGAGATGAAGAAACTATGTAAGGCACAAGTGATTGCCTGTTGTTATGTTTTCTTTTCACAATAAAAATGAGTTTAAAAAAAAAAGAATGAGAAAGTGACTGTGATGACAAGAACGTCCCAGACCAGATCTCTAGTTTGTAAATAAATTATCTCCTCCTGAGTTTGATATTTTAGAAGGGGATAATAGTGTGTTTAAATAATTGTACTTTGTAGCAGTACTACCACTACCACTAGGGAAGAAAAACAAAGCTATCTGCATTTATCAATGTGGTTATTTAATTGTGTGCATTTAGGTAAATGATCTCCTTAGAATGACAAAGTGACTGTGTGTGAGAACACGGACTTGTCTGCCACAGTTGCCACCAATATGTGATGACATGAATTTGATGCACCGGCTACACCTCCCAACCACTCCCAGGATGACGATGATGCAGTTGAAAGGCAGGCAAGTCCCAGATCTCTATTTTTTTTAAACCAGTCTCCTGAGTCCGACTTTTTGTAGAAGGGGTCAGTGTGTTTATTGTATGTAACCAATTATTGTATTTTACCATAGCAATGGGTCTGGAATGCAACACAAAGCAATGTGAAAGAACAAGAGCACCAGGCAGTTCAAAGTGACCACTTCACCATTGCCTCTACTACCACTACAATCTTGGGAATAACAGAGCTACAGTTATATAAGAAATCATTATTCTTAGGTGCATTAGGTAATAAAATAAATTATCTCATCAGAATGAGGAAAGCGACTGTGTGAGAACAAGGACTTGTCTGCCACAGTTGCTATCAGTACGTGATGACATAAACATGATGTACTGGCTGCACCTCCCACCCACCCCCAGGATGATGATGATGATGTGGTTGAAAGGCAGGCAAGTCCCAGATCTTTACTTTTAAGCAGTCCAGTGAGTCTCAAAATTGAAAGCTGATGTATCACTCCACAGCTGCAGCACAGGTATGTCATCTTCAAGATCAGCATCACATATGTAGCCAAAGTTTGGCAAGTTAGCCTTCAAGAATGTTAGTTTCTCCACATTATCTAGTGTTAATGTTGTATGCTTATCAGTCACAACATCCCTAGCAGAGCTAAATAAACATTTGGGACAGACAATGGATGCTGGCCAGGGCAACCAGCTTTGGCCAGCATGATTTTTTCTCTTGCCGGTAAGCTAAAGGGGTTATCCTTAATACTAATGTTGGGCTCAGACAGATATGCAACTACCATGCTTAGTACTGAGTGTGCATTTTCTCCTTGTGGAATTTCAATGTCCTGCAGCTGGCCCCAAATGTCATCCTTCTCATTGTCTGCTTCTGTACTGGTTTTTGAAGCAGTCTTTTGAATTTGAGGTGGTGTCTTTGTAGTACTGCTTGCCAATCCTCCTAATAAAACCTCATCTACTACATCAATGAAAAGCTGCCTGTAGTTCAACTCCTCCATATTCTCAGAAACCACATCAGGAAGGTGTCTGTTCTGGAAACATGGATCTAGCAATGTTGCTAAGAGATATTCCTTGCTCCGTGTCATGGCTGATAATTTCTCATCATTGCTAAGTCTGGTAAGCATGTTATTGACTAGAGACTGGTTCTTATCTAAGTTGCTCCTCATTTTCTCCAACCTTCTTTTGAGAAGTAGAATGAGTGGATTAACTTGGCTAAGGGATGCCTTTTCTGCACTGACCTCTTTTGTAGTACTCATGAATGGTTTCAAAATTGACACAACTGTTACAGCAGACACTATTGAGTAGAATGTAATACAGTGCCTTCCCCGATATCATTGTACATGATATACAATAAAGGAATAATGCCTGACAGGGTGGGTGTTATGTTGGGATAACATCCCACCTCAGGTGGTTGGGCCCAAGGCCACCAGCTGAGGGTGTCCAACACCCAAAAGGGATGTTAGCCCAGCATAACACCAGCCTTGGAGGGCATTATTCCTGTTATACACTGGCTCATTGTTTCATGCAGAAAAAAAAAATTAAAATATTTTTTTTTAGTGTTTAAAAATATGTCTTTAAGGAAAGATGCAAACAATCTATGGGGTGATCACCTAGTTGATCAGCAGGGATGTTATGCCAGGATAACATCTCTGCTGTAATGGCCAAATGACCAATCAGGAGCCAGGATTCTTTCTTGCCATTGTATAATCAATGATAGCTATCTTTTGTTCAAAGATGTGTTCAATCATAAAAAAGTTGAATTCCAGCTTGTTGCTACATCCTGAATAATCTGGAGATGAGGAAGACCTTTGTCCTTCTGGATATCAGCAAGGATGTCACAGGCTTTTACTGAATGGTTGTAGTGGCCACACACTGAGCACTGTACCCACAGTGGTTGATACTTATTTATTTATTAGCTTTTGGTAACCAGGTAAGTGCGCTAGGCAACAATCCTGCCTATTTTCAGGCACGACCCGGGAGAGCACAGGACAAAGGTACACATATTACAGTAGTACATCTTACATTCAAAGAAAACATAAGATAGCAATCAATAATTTAACAGCATACACAGTGGATAAGAACAACAAGATTGGTATGCCAGGATAACAACAAGATTGGTATGCCAGGATACAAACACATTAAAAGCATTAATGTCGCAAGAAATGGGAGTAGGTCCAGGCCACAGTCCGGCAGTAAGTGAAGTTATGTTATGAGCATCTGCAGTGACCAAGGGTGTGTAGGTGAGAAAACAGCGAGTTTTTAAAGACCTGGTGGGAGGTAGAATTTTTAACCTGTAGGGCGAGTGAGTTCCAGAACTTAGGGGCAAAGTAAGAGAAAGCCTGTTCTCCCATTTTTGTGGCGCAAGGTCTACTTGAGAGCAAAGGGACAGAGGAGGACCTGAGTGTACGGGTTTGGGAGGCGGGCGTCAGCAAGTAGGCCAGGGAGTCTGGTCTAGGAGGTCTAGTTAGGGACTCAATAAAACATTCCAGGGAGTAGGCCCAGAGATCCTTGGGTGACAGCCAGTTTAACCCGGAGTAGAGGAGGCAGTGATGAGTAAGGCGGGGGGCAGTTAAGGCGAATCTGCAGATATTATTATAGGAAGTGTCCCATTTGCTGAGCACACTGGAGTTGGCAGAGTAAAGAAAAGGTAGTGCATATTGGAGCTGAGGGAGAAGCGCCCCCCTTGCTATAGATAATATGGCAGATGGTGTGAGGGACTGGCACACTCGGCAGGTACCACCAATTTTTGCGCTAACAGTACGACAAACTGCATTGATATGTATAGAAAAGTTGAGGGAGGGATCTAGTGTGACCCCCAGGTACTTGAAGGAGGACATGTTTGTGATAGAGGAACCATCCCGGCAGTGAACCAGAAGCTTAGGGGCCATGGAGGGTAGTTTTTTTGAAGGACCAAATAGCATGGCCCGTGTTTTGTCCAGGTTAAGATATTGATGGCTGCTCAAGAACCATTGTTGAAGGACCTGAAAGTCATTTGAGAGAGTGAGGTTGATGTCCTCCATCGATTTAGATGCCAAGTAGAGAACCAGGTGGTCGGCGTACATGAGAGTGCAGTTGTGACGGGAAGGGTTGGGAATGTCATTTAGAAAAAGGGAGAAAAGTAGAGGACGAAGAGTGGACCCCTGTGGAATGCCACGGGTGATCCTTTTAGGTAAGGATAGAGCCTTGTGGAAAGCTACAGCCTGAGTGCGATTGTCCAGGTAGCAAAGGAACCATGATAGAGTGGGGTCAGAGGCACCAATGGATTGGAGCTTCGACAGCATGACTGGGTGATGAACCATGTCAAAAGCTTTGGATAGGTCAATGAAAATGGCACCGGTGAGTAGGCCTTTCCATATTGCTTTTTATATCGCTGGTGAGTTGGGTCAGAGCTGTGGTGATACTGTGTCCAGGCCTAAAGCCATGTTGGCAGGGGGTCTGAAGATTGAACTTGGTGAGGTGTTCTGAGAGCTGACGATGGACTACTTTCTCAAGAAGCTTACTGAGAGTGGGGAGGAGAGAAATTGGTCGGTAGTTGGTCATAAGTTTTACCTCGCCCTTTTTGAGAATTGGGATAGTTCTGGCCATTTTCCAGGCAGATGGGATAGCAGAGGTACTGATAGAAAGATTGAAAAGCCTGGTGACCGGCTTGGCCAGCCAGGGTGCAAACTGCCTGAGTATACCAGGATGGGTGCCATCGGGGCCCGAGCCCCTGCAGGCTGGTAGGGTACTGAGAAGTTTACATACTTCACGGTACGTGGTCAGAGCCAGTGCAAAGGTGGGTGAAGTGGGGGTCATTGATGGAGCAGAAGGCCAATCAGCTGGGGTCCCAGCTGGTGCTTCAGCCAGTAGCGAGGAAAAGAGAGAATTAAAAGCATTGGCAATGGTGACCAGGTTGTTACAGTGAAAGCCCTGCATGTTCATGTCCGTAGGTGTCTGAGGCTTGTTATTGCCAAGAATTTCCTTGATTTGGGCCCAGTACATTTGAGGGTTGTTGGAAGAGGACTTTAGGAGGTTCCTATAGTAGGCGCTTTTAGCCAGGCGTATTTCTTTTTTGCAGTTGTTCCTCAAAGCTCTATAGGCTTCAAAGTCAGTACGTAGATGAGAGACCTTCCATGCAGACCAAAGTTTGTCCCTGCTTTTCAGAAGTTGAAGCAGGGAGCATATGAGCCACTTGGTCACCTTCCCTGACACCCTGCGTGTGGTGACGGGGATGTGTAGGTTTTGCAGAGAAAGAAGGATGGAGTTAAAATAGTCAGTTGCATAGTTTATGTCCTCAGTTAAGTAGAGACGAGACCAGTCAACAAAGCCTAGATCAGTTGTGAAAGCATCAACGCTTAGGTGGGATAGGTTAGGGAAGGAAAAAACTTTAGAGGGGAAGGAGGGGGTGGAGGTGTCCCAGACACAGTAAACTGGATAGTTATCGCTAATGGTGTCAGGGAGCACACCTGCTGTGGTGACATATTCCTTCCTATTTGTGAGGATCCAGTCAAGCAGGGTGGTGCAGGCACCCCCACCGGGAGACCCTGGTGGGTTCCTGGATGAGCTGTGATTGGTTTGCCTTACTAATGATGGAGGATAGGTGGGCTGAGTTATTCTCTGACCAGTCGTGGTTGAAATCCCCAAAGCAGATAATGTCATTTTTGCCTGTTACTGATAACAAGTTATCCATGAATTCCGAGAGACCCTGTTTGGAATTTTTGGGAGAACATATATACAGAAGATATGGGGTTTTTTAACTCCACAGGCAGTAGGAGGGAATAGAGTACCTCACAATTAGGCAGAGGGGGTCTTGTATGATGGTGATGTTTAGGTGTGATTTGTAGTAGAGTGCCAGGCCACCGCCTCTTTTTGCCCCAGTGTGGTCCACCCAGAGCATATTGTAGCCAAGAAAGGAGCACTGGGAGTCAGTAACTGTGAGCTTTAGCCATGTTTTAGTGATAGCTAAGATGTCTGGGCAGTTCACACTCACCCAAACCTGTAGGTCGGGAAGGTTGGCTAGAAGGCTCCTAGTGTTTATGTGAGCCAAGGTGAGACTGTTGGATTTCGGGAGGTAAAGCAACGGGGGAGGCTGTGTTAGGTTGGGTACCTGAGGAGGACCAGGATTAGCCTCGATATCCCCAGCTAGCGTAAGGAGAGGATACATATCAAAGTGAGATCATGAAGCAAGCCCTTGCTGAAGCTCTGGGGGAGAATTTTGACCTAAACTGGTGCCCAGTGAAAGGCACAAGCGCTTGCTAATAAGTGCAGAAGGGGGAAGAGGGGTGGGTGAGGCAGTAGCTAGTAGGTTGGAAAAGTAAAAGTTGTCCTTGGAGTAAACGTTAGTGGGTGAGGTAGGAGTGACAGGGCAGGAGAGCACAGAAAGTATCAGTAGGGAGAAGGCACCCATTAGGAGAGTCAGCAGAGCTGGGGAAGCCATTGTGTAGATGGGAGAAAATGCAAAGAGATAGGATGGGAGGGTGCAGAGAAACTGGGCTATGGCAAGTTCAGAATGTATTTATATATTTAGTAAGCACCTGCAGGAATAGGCAACCTCTAGTGGTCAAGAGCTATCAGGAGCAAAAGGAAATCTCATCTGTTTAAGTACAAAATGTGTTTAGTAAGCACCTGCAGGATTAGGTGACCTCTAGTGGCCAGGAGTTATAAGGAGCAAATGGAAAACTCAACTGTTAGATATTTAACGTTGGGATTGTCAAATCTAACACCAGAAAAGGGTGGGAGGGATTGGGGGCAGGCAGGGATCACGCAGGATCAGTGCCTTTATAAAATCTAACACCAGAAAAGGGTGGAGGGTATTGGGCGGGCGGGAGCAGTTGCAAAAGTGACTGCGGGAAGTTCTCTGAGCAGCTCCCTTAGTTACAGGGAGCGCTGGTCCTTGTGTCTACCTGGGCAGAGTGTTAATTCCTGGGGGGTGGGGGAGAGCCTCCGGTCGGCGACTACGGCCCTCTTGACCTCCGGGGGGTGGGAGGTGAGCCCCTGTGCAGAGCAGCTGGATCCGATGTACTGCCAAGTAATGGAGAGGTAAGAGAGAGATTAAATACTGTGCCAGAGAGCTGATCCTATTACCTCTGTGACTGAGCAAGTAACTGCTAGGCAAAGCATACAGTGAAAACCAGTTTAGATCTGTAAATCAGGATTATGCACTAAAATGAATTAAAGCAACAGTGCAAAGCAGCTAATTTATACTTAAGCAAGAGCATCAAAATTTAAAATAAAAAACTATCTTCACTGTTGTGGGGACAGAAATATCTTTTTCCTTTTTTAAATCTCAAAATTGACTTGCTGGTCATTATCCAGGAAACTTCAAATGATTACTGTAGGATAAGACAATGGACAAAACAGCATATATATTCATATATGTTGGTGTCAGTGTGGCTCAGTTGGTAGCACATCTGCCTCTGGACCAGAAGGTTGTGGGTTCTCATCCCACACCGGGATGGACTTGCACCTAAAAATCGCTGGCATCCGAGTGCAGTATTGGGGGGTGCTGTACAGCTGGGGTGTGCCGTCCTTCGGATGAGACATTAAACCGAGGTCTCTTCTGCCCATCCTGGTGTTGTCCTGGTGGGTGTCAGGTGAAGTAAAAGAACCCAGGGTACTCTTACGTAAGAGCAGGGAACATTCCCGGTGTCCTGGCCAACATTCCCTTCCATAAACCGGTTCATGCAATTATCCAGGCTGTGTGTGGGTGATGATGTGCGATATGGCCGCCACCACACATTCAGTCACTTCACTACCAGTCTAGCATTGCTTGTAAAGCGCTTTGGAATACTGTGTATGAAAAGCGCTATATAAATGCTGATGATTCTTTTTCTTCATAGCTGCCATCATGAAGTGCTTTTTTAATATTTGAACCATTGTCGGCAACAAAAAAAACAACTTTCAAACCCTGTGAAGTGACCCAAGCAGTAAATAGTCTTTCTAGTTCTTGCTGAACGTACTGTGCTCTGTGTGTGTCTTGAAAGTGACATACAAGAAAAAATGGCATTTTCTGAAACGTGACAGGTTTTTTTGAGTTCTGAGAGATAGTTGTGGTAGTAGCAGTACTACTAGTTTAAGTGGTTGCAGACAGACTAGTAGTATGTGAGGATGATGATGAGTTGCCCGCAAAAGTGTCCCAGTGTGCAGTAAGAGAAAGATAGGCAATGGTTTGGCTGCTGGTCCACGTATCAGTAATGAAGTGAACTACCTTGTCCTCAGCCTCTTGGAGAGCATGCCTTACTTGAACTACTAAGCTGTCATACATCCTGGGAACAGCGGTTACTGAGAAGTATTTTCTACTTGGCATTAAATAGCATGGGTCTAAGTATTCTATAAACCTTCTGAAACCCATATCTTCCACAACAGAGTATGGCTGTAAATCAAGTACAGTAATTTCTGCTATTTTATGATTTATTGCCAGTGCTATAGGATGGTTTCGTGAATATGTAGACTCTTTTAAAAACTTCTTTTAACTTGGTAAAACAGAGGACCTTACAGAATTATTGTGACCGTGACCGTGAGGTGAAAGTGGACTTCTGAATTTTGCCTGGTGCATGTCTCCCACTGTTTCAGTGGAATGTTCCTGTTCACCAAGAGCCCTGCTAGATTTCCAGCCACCAATGTTAGACTGTTTTTTTAACCATGTTCAACGATATGGTGAATTCACGAGAAGATGTCGCATCATTGTTGTGGTTCCCAAATACCCTTTATTTTGTCCCCATTTCATACATTTGTTGCAGTGCACACATATAGCTTGGTAAGCATCCTTGGAGTTTACATAAAAATGATTCCAAACAGTAGAGGTGGTCTGTCTGTGGCTAGTAATGATCTCAGTAGAAATAGAAGTCGAGTGACTGGGTTTATGTGGGGAAGACATATCAGCGGAGGATTCAGGTTCATCAGGTGAGACAATCATAGAATCCTCTGCAGCACCGTTGCCATCATCATCGTCACTACTGTCAGACTTCGTTTCACTTTGTGTGGCTTGTGTCTTTGACTTTTTCTTTTTTCCTTTTGACACTCTACTGTTGTCATTATTTTTAACCACATTGTCACTGTCAGAACCAGAATGAGACACAGCTACAGGTAAAGTCACAAGCTCATCTTCATTAGTCTCACCATCATCATTATCAGATTCAGTAGAGCTAACATTTGCAATCACAGATTGAGTTATTCGATATGCATGTGTTGCAAATCAAGCAACTCCACTGCGAGTTGTACCTGTAAGTGCTTTAACTTTATGTACAATTGGAATACTCTTTGTTTTTGCTCTTTTTTTCTCAGATGACTTGCTACTGCCACTGTCTTTCAACACTTTGTTGGCTGTACTACTGAGCCCTTCTGTCATAGACAGTCCACAGATCTTTGCTGGGTTTTCAGTATTTTGAGAATTAGCCTGCACATGGATAGTACAGTAATAACAATTAGTTCAGCCCCTTCAACAGACTGTGGTGCTTATTGTTGTACTTTACTTTTTTGGCCACTTCTTTCTGGGCTCTTGAATAAACTTTTTTTTATGTTTATTACTTCGTTTGCCCCCAGCTTTTGCTTTACCATTTTCTGGAGTATAGTCAAAGCCGCTTACAATGGGCATGTCTGTGTAAACAGATTCTGCCCGTTATAAGGAATGGCCTCTGTAACTAAAAATGATTATTTCTAGGGACATGGATATGTTGTTCATCCACACTTATTGGCAGGTATCCTTGCCGCTTTAAATCTTGCCGGAAGGTCTTCAAGCTGGCTCCTCCCACCCACCCGGGTGGTAAAACTCTCGGCTCCACCCCATGAAGCCAGATCTTCCTTACCGCTTGGAAGCTCAGGTTCCCACCTTAATGCTCTGCGTATAAGACTGGTTCCTATTTCTTCGGTTTACCCGAAATTACTTTTTTTTTTTTATACTTCATTTTATTGATATCCACAGATTCCAGTACAGAATTTGTTATATCAGCATCATTATTTTATACATACTTATGTAAAGACCTTAAGAGGTCCAATAGAGTTGTAACCACTTCTTACATTTTCAACTGGTACTACATCATGTTAAAGCACAATCATAGTACATATGTACTTTCAACTGCGTTAGAGTACAAACAGAAGGAAAAAGAGAAATTATAGAAATTATAGACTACGCCCTATTCACTAAGATAGTTTAATCAGTAAAGAATTAAAGAAAAAAAAAAGGGAGGGAATAAGGGACAGGGATATAGAATTAGGGGCGTGGGGAAACTAGATCCAGCCCAGGTGGGGGTAAAATCAAGGTCAGCACTTAGATGAGAAAAGATGAATAAGATCAATCCCTCTAGAGGTTCCCTTAACCAAGCAATTCCCACCTTGCCCATCGATTTACAAACTGTGAAGACCTCAGAGTTAGCAAGAAGGAAATCCTCTCATAGATTTTGACATTGTTTACTAGTTCCCTCCACTGCATCTCAGTAGTTGGCTGGGGGGACAGCCACTTCCTTGATATAACCTTACAAGCTGCTGCCACCAAAATGTTCCATAGATACTTGGCCTCCTTACCTACAACATCTTGGGGGTATAGGCCCAAAATTATATGTTCTGGTCCCATAGGTACCTCAATATTAAACATTTTCTGTAACTGGCTTTGTATATTGCTCCAGTATTGATTGAGCATAGGGCAGTGCCAAAAAATATGGGCTTGAGATGCCCCAGGATTACCACATTTCCGCCAACATAATGGCGAGATCTCCGGATTCCACTTAGACACCTGCTCTGGTACTTGGAAGTACCTGCTTCTAAGTTTCCATAAAATTTCATGCCACCCCGGGGAGGAGGAGGTAGACCAAGTATTCTTAATGGACAATAACCATCTTTCTTTATGTAAACTTAACCCAAGATCCTTTTCCCACTTCTCTTTTATATATGTAGTAGAACAGTGTAAATCCATGATGTAAGTTTTATAAAGTATAGAGATTGCTCATTCCCCCTTCTCCGACCCCCAAATCCCTTCAAACACCATCGGTTGGGGGATTCCCCGAATCTAAAGAAGATTTACGTAAGCATTTTGTTATATAATCTCTAATCTGGTAGTAGAATATCAAGTCTCCCTGTACCCAATTAAACTTTCCGGTGCCTTCTTCAAATGTCAGGATCTGCTCCCCTTTCATTAACTGCCACAGAGCCCAACATCCCCGTCTCTGAAGTCACTTAAACCAAGGGTTCCCATGAGCAGGAGTATGAAGCGAGCTCAGGGACCAAGCCTGATACTTCCAAAGATATATCTTTGTAGTTCCACACAGACACCCTCGTCTGCAACCCACCAGAGCTGCAGCGGTGCCCAAATACAGTGGAGAAGAGCTACTTACTGACGCAGCTGGTGTAAACATTTGTGACCAAAGAGAGGGAGAACAGGGGGCAGCTAGATCCATGGACTTCCAAATAGCCTGGTAAGTGGGGTGTTGTAATAATAAAGAGACCCTCAGTTGGGTTGCCACCCAATACCTCTCCAAACAAGGAACACCAAACCCTCCCTCCTCTTTCGAGAGGAAGAGAGTTTGTTTTCTAATCCTGGGGCGTTTTCCTGCCCATATAAATTTCAGAAGCATCCTTTGCCAGGCCATCAATCTCTCTTTTGAGATTAAACAGGGCACACATTGAAACAAGAATAAAAACCTCGGCAACAGGTTCATCTTAATAGATTGAATTCGGCTATACAAAGGGAGAGGGAGCACAGACCACCTTTCAATATCTGTTTGTATTTGTTTTATTAAAGGGGGAAAATTTAGGTCGTATAGTTGAGAGTTGCTGGGTGATAACACTATTACCAGATATTTCATAGACGGGAGGTCCCATTTTAGTGGATATTTGTCTCTTAAGAATTGAGAAGGGGAATAATTAAAGGTGATGGCCTCAGTTTTATGGGTATTCAAGGCATAGCCAGAAAGTTCTGAAAATTCCTTTATGTGTTGAAATAAATATGGAATAGATGTCTCAGGTTCCGAGATGTATAGCAAGATGTCATCTGCGTACAGTGCAAGCTTATGTTCGTCCCCATTTATGTTTATTCCTTTTATATTTAAGTTCTCTCTGATACTTTGGGCTAAAGGTTCAAGATATAGAGCAAAAAGAATGGGTGACAACGGACAGCCCTGACGTGTACCTCTGCATAATGGGAAGGAAGGGGAGACATGGCCATTTGCCCTAATGTATCCTTTTGGTGTATGATATATTTTGAAAATAACATCAATAAACTGAGCGGGGAGACCAAATTTGGTGAGTACTGCACAAAGAAAAGGCCAAAGGACTTTATCAAATGCTTTTTCGGTGTCAAGACTAAGAAAAATGGAGGGTATCCGAGTGGAACCTAGATAATCAATTAGATGGGTAGTTCTCCTGAGATTGTCCTGTGCCTGGTGATTAGGGATGAAACCCATCTGGTCCAGATTAATCAGTTTAGGTATTACTTTCTGCATACGTTGGGCCAAAATTGACATAAAAATTTTATAATCTGTATTTAATATGGAGATGGGCCTGTACGAGGGACAAAGCGTCGGGTTTTTCCCCCTGTTTAGGTATAACTGGTATGATGGCCTGCTCCCATGAGGTTGGTGGCATTTCTTTGGTTTGCAAGGCCCCATTATAGACCCTAAGTAGGAGTGGTATAATCTGACTTTTAAAATGCTTATAAAACTCCCACGGGAGGCCATCTGTACCCGGGCATTTAGAGGCCTTCAGTCTCGAGACTTCTCTTTGCATCTCTATTCCATTAATAAGGGTTAACAGGTCTAATTTAGCTTGGGTGGTCAATGAGGGCAGTGAGAGATGCTCCAAGTATTCAGATATATTGTCCTCTTGCTGGGGTGTGGGAGGGGAGGCGGCATATAATGAAGTATAGAATTCTCTGAAGGCTTCTACTATTACCAGGGTCTGATGTAATTTCTGCCTGGAGCTGGGGTGTATCAAGGTTGAAATCCATGCTCTCACTCTCTGGGATCACAAGCGGGCTGCCACTAGGTGAGTGGCTCTTGGGCCTCCCTTATAGTACTTTTGTTTAAGGTACAAGACCTTCTGTTCCACCTGGTATTCCAATAGCTTATTAAGGTCAGCCTTGAGTTTGCTAAGCTTCTTGAAGATCTCTGCATTATACTTACTCTTTAGCTGAGATTCACAATTATCTATATCTCCCTCAACTTTGTTTTGGCCTTCTCAGTTGCTTTCTTAAGCCGATATAATAAATTACCCTTCTATAGCCTATAAGTATCCCAAAGCAAAGCCACCAGTATCTCTGGGGAGTCATTGTCAGCCACTGCCTGGGTTATTGTACACTAACCGCCTTTTTCACCTCTGGGTCTTGAAGCAGGGACGATTTAGTCTCCAAAATGTAAACTTGACAAAGTCCCTAGGTGAAGTTGATTAAAAGACAATGCGTGGTCTGACAGTGATCTATCCCTATCCAACTATCTTTTATTTGACCAACTAGCTCTACTGGGAGTAAATGTAGTCCAGTCATGAGTGGGACTGATGCGGAGCTGAGAAAAGGTATAGTTTCTTGCTTTCCATGGGTGAGCGCCATCCATCCCCAGTCCCAGCTCCATAAGCAGCTCCCCAACCTTTTTAATACAGACCTGGTTGCAGTGGGAACCGCAGAGGAAGAAGTCCAGCCTCAGGTTCAAGACCAAGTTTAGGTCACTTCCAATAATTACCTCCCCCTCTGCCCACTCCTGTAATCTTAAAAAAATTGACGGTATGTCTGAAAGTCGGAGCAGGAGGGACTAATCGATGCCAAAGTTAGTAGCAGCCAAAGCCCCTTCAGGAAGGCAAAGCCCTTCTTCCATCTGTCAGCTGTGCTATTTGCTCAAAGGCGTCTTCTCTGGGACAAGTACCGCCACTCCCCTGCACCTCCCCCTTCCATATGTTGCACACGACGAAGGCAAATTTCCCCAACTTCTGATGCTCCATCAATGAAAGATGTGTTTCCTGCAGGAACAAAATGTCCGCCTCAGTCCTCTTGAGGAAGGCGAGTATTTTGCTACGTTTTATTGGATTAGTCAGCCCGTTTACATTGAAGGAGCAAAAGGTGGTAGGTTTAGCTGCCATTCCTAATTCGGCAGGGACTCTTCCTCTGTCTCAACCCAGATATTGTTACCGCCCTCCACCAATGTCCCTTACTTTCACCCTCATTCTGCCTGGTTCCAAAACCTACAGGCACCTACTAAAAAGGGAAACAGGGTCTAATTACTGGAGGCAAATAGAGGGAGGACTTGAGGGGGGGTAAAGGGAGGAAGAAGAAAAAAAATAAAAAATAAAAATAAAAAAGGATTAGGTAGAGAAGACAAAAAGTAGTGGCGTAGTCTAACACAACAAATCTATACCTATTTGTTAACTAAAGCTCTATATTACACTAATTGCAACAACAACTTATTGTTATTATGAAACACGTGGCTTCCAAGGTAGGGGATCCAAAAACCTAGGATCCCTTGCCCTAACCTCAAAAGAGCCAGAAAGGCAGGCTACGAGGTAGGGGTTGAAGAGAAGGTATGCCCTGAATTAACAGAGCATCTTCAACGAATAACTCCAAAGGAGTAAATTCGAAAGGTAAGTTCACCACAGAATCACCTCAATCCCTTAAACATTTAGAGGAACGTACAACCAGGTCATGTATGAACAAAAATATGCCTCGTTGCTCCCCCAGGGACAGTTTAAGTTTAAACACTTAATTATTTAACCGTTTGAAATACCCTTCCTTTTCCAACTTACATATAGGAAGGTCAATAAGTATAATTTTAACCTTCACCAGTGATGGTCCGCGGCCAGGCAACTCAGTACAGACCATTAAAAATAAGAGTCCCAGTCACTGAGTCTAATGGGCCTCTCAGCCTCGAGTAGTGCTTTACCAGACCTTTAAATCGACACCATGGGAATGTGTTCCCCATCTCAGGACAGATTTATACCGGTTTCTTCCTCTGTCCTCCTCAGGTACAGTCCAGAGAGGAGTCGCTCGTTGATCTGAAGTGCGCCGCTCGCTGCATCAGTCCCAGGGCCTCGACTACTTTCCTCAGGGTTGCCAGTCTCCCAAGTCTATTAGGCGGCCTCATGCAGCAGCCTCCACCGAAATCTTTGTTTATGCACTAGCTCTGCATCCATAGGGAAAAGAATTCCTTCTTCTAGAACTCGGCCCCGTGCCTTCACAGGAGGAAAATACAATTGAGGGCCCTCTTCCCAAAATACCTGGAGCTTCGTGGGGAACGGGGTTTGGAATCTTATACCCTTAGCTCTCAGCGCTTTCAGCACCGGCACATATAGCTGTCTTGCTTGCTGCACTTCTGGGGCATAATCATGGTCAAGGGTTATTCTGGATGAAAGTTACGTCAACTCCTTCTTATCCCAGGCCCTCTGGAGAATGTCTTCTTTAGTTTTGTAGCTGCTTAACTTAAAGATTATTGACCGAGGGCGGGCTGCCTCCCCAGATGGTTTCTGGCCCAGTGAGTGGTGAGCCCTTTCAATGGACAAGGCATAATTAGGTGGTAACTCTAATACATCTTTCAGTAGGTTTTCTAGGAATGCTGTCATAGGAGGTTCCTCAGCCCCTTCAGTGAGTCCATATAGCCTGAGATTGCTGCACCTTGAGCGTCCCTCCAGATCAATGCACTTACTTTGCAGGGCCTGGGCCTGTTGGAACAGTGCTTCAACAGCATTAGAAAGGTGCGTAGTATTCTCCTCCAGGACTTTTATTTTGTCTTCTGCTGCGTTAACTTTGGTATCAATGTTAGAGATTTGCACAGCCAGGGATTGAAACTCTCTCCTTGATTCAGCATGGGAATCACGAATCTCCCGCAGTATATTTTCATACCTTGTACGAGATAGGAGATCTGTCTCGGCCTCCGTGTCGTAGCTGGAGCCTCTCGTGCTGCTACGTGAGCGACTTCTGCTGCGTGTTGAGCTGAGTCGATCGTATTTCTTCTCCGGCAAAGTCTTTCCTCTGTGATTTACTTAAATTACTTGACAGAGATGGTCCCTGCTCTCTCCTCGACCTCTACTTTAGCCATTTTGCTTTTAAAAGTTTAAGGATTACGGTAACTTTGTCCCTGGTGAGCGGAGGTGCGTTCCTAAGCTCTTGTCTGCTCCGTGGCGGAACCGGAAGTCCTCTACGCGAAATTACTTTTGAGGTTTTCAAGACTTTGGTCACTTATTTCCCTCGAGGCTGCGATGGACAAATCGACTCCCGGTTTCCGGAGGTGCCCATGCGGGCAAAAGATGTCTCAGACGGATCCGCACTCACGTCGTCCTGTTTGAGCCCTGGAAGCGATGACCCGCAGGCTTGTGACCTGTGCTCCTCTTTTTGGCCTACATCCTTTAAGACCGTACTGCCTGCCTACAACAGGCGATCCAGCGTTATCCTCCGGTGGAAGTCAAAGAGAGCCCGGTTGGCAGTTCCGTGTGCGGCGGGCAAGCGGTGCAACTGAGCAGATGATCGCCCTCGAGGAGGGAGGCGAGCCCGCATCTTCGTCTTCACCGGCAGCGGCATTTATCCGCTCTCACTGGGATCCTACTATTCAGCTTCTTTTAAGAAGCTCTGCTCTCCTTCTCCACTAAGGGAGAGGGACCAACATCTTCAGGACCTTCCTCTCGGTCCAAGAAGAAGGACCACAAAGGTAAGTCCCTCCGTCGATGCTCTTGGGAGCGGGAGAGATCCCTCTCACTGAGTAGTCGACCATCGACTTCTGTCGATCCTTCGGCTTTGACCACTGGCTTCACGGTGTCCCCGTCAGGTCAGTTGACCGAGAGTCCCGTTGACACGGTCGAGATTTTTCTCGACCTGTTGGACGGGTTGTCGACCAGTGAAGCCAAAAACCCTCACTCCCTGGTTCCCCAGGCGGTGGTTGAGGTGTCCGTGGACTTGCCTGTGCCTCCGGTTCCGGAGTCCACGGTTGAGCCCTCCGAGCCGAGGGGAGAGCGGGTTTCTCCCACCCTACCTCCGTACCCTCCTCAGAAAAGCCGAGTTCCTTACGGTCTAGGTCTCGGACTTCTTCTCGGTCCAGCGATCCCGCCCGCCACAGGCGAGCCTATGTCTCGGCACCGTGGCAAGCGGCGCTGCCGCTCGTCCTCCCTCTCGGAGCAGGGAAGCTTCGGCCTAAGTTGCGTCGACGTCTAAGGACCTCATGTGGCAACAGCTTCTTCTGTCTAGGAGCAAGCCGACGTCGTCGCCTTCCCCGGCTATCAAGTGGCTGTCACCGGAGTGGCTGAAGCAACTCCTCACCTTAGCCGAGGCGCCTGCTTCCAGGCCTGTTGCTCAGCCGAAACTGGCTGCCCGACCGATTCTGGTGGAACCTCCGCCTCCACAGCCATTGTATGGGGCTCCGACCAAGGATTCTCGGTCGGCCCAGGGTCTGCCCCATAGGCTGTTGGTCACCACCACTCCCGATCACCCTCGGCGGTGGAGGGTGGATCAGGCCAAGGCAGCTCTTTGTGGACTCCTCTGAGTCCAACAGCGATTCCTCCCTGTTCTCCAGGCGGGTCAACTTGGAGTCCTCAGGAGGTCAGTCACTGGACGATAGCCCTTGTCCTTCATGGGTTTGAGGCTCATCTTGGAGTCCACCAGGATGCAGCTCGAGCCCGTTTCCAAGTGGGCCAAGTATCCCCTCACGGAGATATTGGACCGAGGGGATTCTCCTACAGAGGCCTTTCTGGTGGCCGAGGCCATTGTGGGCCCAGCCTTGGAGCTCTGGCAGCGTCCTGCTTCCTGCCCTGTACCTTCAGCCAGGATGGCTAGGAAGTATGCGGTCCCTACCGGTTCCCTGTCCGGTTTCTCGGAACACCCCTCAGCCGAGGAGTTGGTTACCGACAGCGTCTTCCGGTGTGCCGGAAACGCCAGGGACGTAGACAAACCTCCAACAAGGAGTCAAGAAGTTGGACTCGCGCCAGACGAAAGTCACCTGCATCCTCCCTTGGCCCTCGTCAGGCCAGCTCGGCTGTGCTGATGGCACATTTCTCTCACACCCTGTTGGGCTCCTGGACCGAGGTAGTCCCTCATCTCCAGCTGACCTGAAGACCACAGTTAAGCAGGTGCAGGACCAGGCAGGAGCAGTGCCAAGCAGCAACTTCAGTCTGACTGGACGCCGCGACTCATGTGCCATGGTCAGTAGCGGCTGCAGTGGCTATGCACCGTTGCATGGCTGAGGATATCCACCTTCACAGCGGATACCCAGCACAAATTGGCGAATGTCCCCTTCCTGGGGATCGACCTCTTTGGCCCTGGAGTGGAAGGTCACCTCCAGAGGATCGAAAAGTCCAATGCCACTCTGCACTCGGTCTCATCCACCCAGAGGGACAAGGGCCGCAGACCACAACCCAAGTCCTTTCATCCGTCTGCGCCCGCGGCACGTCAAGCCCAGCAGCATCAGGGCCAGCAGGCTCGCGCTTGGCATCCCAAACCCAAGCCTTGGCTTCCTCTTCCAGGAAACAGGGAGGTAAAGGCCCAGGTGGTCCCACAGCCAGTTCCTCCTCCAAGCCTGCCCAGTGATGGGTTGAGGGGTGTCGCCCCCAACCTCGTCACCTCACCCCAGGTTCCCCCCATGGGGGGATGGCTCCGCTACTTCCTTTCCACCTGGTCTGCCATAACCACAGACCAGTGGGTGTTGGAAGTGGTAGGAAAGGGCCTGCCTCTGGAGTTTGAGCAGTCCCACCCTTCGAACCGTGTTGCTCCAGGGGGCCTAAAGTCCGCCCCAGCCTCGCTGTTGGCTCGCCGAGCCGACATCGTTCTGCTCCTCGAGAAAGAGGTGCTCAGAGGTGGTGGACCTCCTTCCAGACCGAGGGGTTTGTGTCCAGGTACTTCCTGGTCCCAAAGCGGACGGGGGCTGGCGCCCCATTATCGACCTGCATGACCTAAACAAGTTCCGAAGGTCTCGGACCTTCAGGATGGTCACTCTGGCTCAGATAATACTATCCTTGGAATCACGGCATGTGGTTCTGCTCCCTAGACCTGCAGGACGTGTTTTCTCACGTCCCTATTCGTCCGTCTCACCAGAGATTCCTTCGCTTTCGAGCGGAAGGATCCCTTTCCGAGTTCCGAGCCATGCCCTTTGGCCTGTCTCTTGCACCCAGGGTCTTCACCAAATGCATGGCAGTGGTGACAGCATTCCTGCAGCTCTGAGGGGTCCGGGTGTACCCTTACTTGGATGATTGGTTGATAGCAGCCCCCTCCAGACAGGAGGTGGAGTGGTCCAGAGATCTGGCCCTCCAGGTTTGCTCTCAGGTCAGCCTCCTCATCAACGAGGCCAAGTCAGAACTCGAACCGAAGCAGGTGATTCTCTTCATGGTGGCAGAACTCGACTCTCTTCGAGCCAGAGCATGGCTCCCGGAGGACAGGGCCGAGGTTCTTTCCTCCTTTGCCCGATCATTTCTGGTTGGGCAATCGCACCCTGCCTGGGACTTCCTGCGCCTCCTGGGTCTCATGGTGGCCTGCACCAGCGTGGTCCATTGGGCCCGCTGGAACATGCGCTCCCTTCAATGGGGGTTGGCCAGCCAGTGATCTCAATGCTGCGATCCATTGGACCAGCTAGTGACGGTGACCCAGGGGATGTGGAACGCTCTCCAGTGGTGGATCATTCCAACTCATCTGCAGGAGGGCATCCCGTTTTGTCCGCCCCGAGCCGACAGTCTCTCTATTGACTGGCGCCTCTCTGATGGTTGGGGTGCCCATCTGGGGAAGCACAGAGCGCACAGCCTCTGGTCCCCATGGGAGTCCCGATGCCATATCAACCTGCTGGAGCTCCGAGCGGTCCGCCTAGCTCTCACCACCTTCGCTCCATTTCTATGGGGTCAAGTGGTTCAGGTCCAGACAGACAATTCCACGACCATGTACTACCTAAACTGCCAGGGCAGGATGCGCTCCATGCCTCTGTGCAAGGAAGCTCTCCGCATTTGGTCACTCTTGCGCAGCCTGGAGGTGGATCTCCTAGCCTTTCACGTGGCAGGAGCCTCCAACACCCTGGCCGATGCCCTCAGCCAGATAGGGGCTGTGTCCCACCAGTGGTCTTTCCTGCTGGAGGTAGTACAAGATCTGTTCTCCCATTGGGGAACACCTCAGGTGGATCTGTTTGCCTCCAGGGAGAATGCGAAGCTGAGGCTGTTCCATGCCCGCCCCCCTCAGCAGGGCTCACTGCAGGGGGATGCCTTCTCGAGGCCGTGGTCCCCGGGCCTCTTCTATGCCTTTCCCCCATTTCCCTTGATCCACAAGGTGCTTCTCAAGGTGAGGAGGGACAAGGCGCAGGTGATTCTGGTAGCCCCAGACTGGCCCCACCAATGCTGGTATCCAGATCTCCTCAGCCTCAGCTCCAGGCTCCCGGGGCAGCTTCCAGCTCACCCGGACCTGCTTTCAGTCAATCAGGGAAGGTG
This sequence comes from Neoceratodus forsteri, assembly GCA_016271365.2. Lineage (NCBI taxonomy): Eukaryota > Metazoa > Chordata > Ceratodontiformes > Ceratodontidae > Neoceratodus > Neoceratodus forsteri. The sequence continues at coordinate 588,746,111 of CM028132.1, read as the reverse complement.
TTCCATCCGGACCTTCAATCCCTGCACCTGTCGCCCTGGTTCCTGAGTGGCTAGAGTTCCAGGCCTTGGGTCTTTCGAGGTCCTCAATGTAGTTGAGGCGTCCGTGAGAGTCAACCAGGAAATGCTATGCCTTCAAATGGAAGAGTTTTCCATTTGGTGTCAGAACAGGGCCTGGACCCTTCCTCCTGTTGCTTGGCAAGCATCTTGGACTATTTATGGTCCCTTTCTCAGCAGGGCTTAGGTCGATGACCCTAAGGGTGCACCTGGCAGCCATCTCTGCTTACTGGGCGTGGGCTGGGAAGCAGTTGGTGGTGCAGGAGAAGGTGGTCTGGCGCTTTTTCAAAGGCCTTGATCACATTTCCCCTCCAGTGCGAGAACCTCCACCTCCGTGGGATCTACTGCTGGTACTGGCAAGCTCTTGGGCAAGCCATTCGAGACCAATGCACAGGTGTGCTCTCTCACCTGTCATGGAAGACGCTTCTTGGTGGCTATTACATCAGCCAGAAGGAGGGAGAGCTCCAGGCACTTTCCATTGAGTCTCCTTACCTGGTCTTCCACAGGGACAAGGTTGTCCTCGTCCCCCACATGAAATTCCTTCCAGAAGGTGGAGTCAGAGTTTCACCTTAACCAGGTGTTGACTCTGCTGGTGTTCTACCCCAATCACACACCTCAGAGGCCGAATATAGGCTCCATACTCTGGACCCTAGAAGGCGCTAGTTTACTATAAGGAGCATACGGCTGAAATGGGGAGAGGTTCTGCCAGCTGTTTGCCACTCCACGCTGAAGCCGCACCTGGCAGACCTGCAGCCAAGCGGACAATAAGCAGGTGGGTCACCTCCGCATAGATCTCTGCTATAAGTTGGCGGGCATGGAGCCTCCCAGAGGGATAAGAGCTCATTCTACCCGCCATACTGCTACATCGGTGGCTGCTTCCAGGGACATCCCTATCCAGGAAATCTGCAGGGCTGCTACCTGAAGTCAGCACACACCTTCATCACCCACTACCACATCGACCTTGGAGTTACGCCTCGGATGCTGGTTTTGGGGCCTCGGGTTCTCCAGTCTCTATTCCCTAAGTAGGGGATGTGCGCCTTGCCTCCCTCCTCCTGGAGAACTGCTAGGAGTCTGCCAATAAGTGTGGATGAACAACATATCCATGTCCCTAGAAATACAGGTTACTCACCTGTAACAGGAGTTCTAGGAATGGTATATGTTGTTCATCCACACGACCCACCCGACCTCCCCGGCTTCGACGCACAACCTGAGCTTCCAGCGGGCCAGATCTGGTGTCATGGGGTGGAGCCAAGAGTTTTACCACCCGGGTGGGTGGGAGGAGCCAGCTTGAAGACCTTCCGGCAAGATTTAAAGCAGCAAGGATACCTGCCAATAAGTGTGGATGAACAACATATACCATTCCTAGAACTCCTGTTACAGGTGAGTAACCTGTATTTTTACACCAACATGCTGATTACTGTATTCCCAATAGTCCTTGCTGTTCTCTTAGTCCGCTGTACTCCCATTCCCATTCCCTTGAACAGTTTGGTGCTTACCTTCCTCATAGCCATTAACACTGTTCCTGTCTGAGATCCTCCAGTGCTCCCTTCACTGCTGCTACATAAAGCCCTCCAGAGGAAATCACAGCAGCGTTTATGGGATGGATCCTCTCTTCTCTTAACTGCCACTACATAAAGAGCCTCAGGAAAGCCCTTTGGAGAACACCACAGCAGCACATGGGGGTCTTCTTTCAATTGGATCCCTTCTTTCCTTCTTTTGGATGGATCCCTTCTTCCCTTCACTATTGCAACTTAAAGGGTCTTTCATCCACCTAAGACAGGGGTAAGACAGTCTTCTCTTCCATTCACTGCCACTACATTAAGCCGGGAGCAATTAGTGGCTAGTTAGTACTCTATGCCTGCCTTCTATTGGGTCTTCTTGGGCAGATTAGCTGTTAAAATGTTAATTCACACTTCGGCATGCTGAACTTTTGAAGCTGTAGCAGCTAATCTGCCAGAAATAGAAGGTGGGCATAGATCACTATAACCAGCAGTTGTTATATTGTAGTCAATGTATTGGGCAAGTGGAAACAGCGATCTGCCCACTAAAAGTGAATGCCCGTATAAAGCGTGGGCACTATAAGTGGCGGGGACTGTACTCATAATGCCAGTCTGTCACTTGTTCAGGGTCAAAAAGTGGTTATTACATTTTTTCTTTATTCCATATGATATATGCTGGGTTTGATAGAAAAATCTGGGTAAATAAAGAATCTGTGTGAATTGTAAGTAAGTGTCCCCTTCAGTCATGATAACTTAATCAATAGGTCTCTATCAGAGTCAAAAGCAGAACTGATAAGAACAGTGGTCTTCATTTCTGATTCTGCAGTAGATGACTTCTTATTATCTATCCTGTAAGCTTTTGTAACGAATGACAAGTTCTCTGCAGGCAGGTCAAAAACTGTAACAAAAATGTCCTTAATAAGCTTGCTGATGTTCTCAAACTTAGTATCCAAACTGTTAGGAAGCCCAACAATTCTTACATTTTTGTACCCTATCTGGTTTTCCAAGAGCTCCACTTTTCTGTGTAAATTGTAAGCCTCTTTCATTTGTGTCGCATTGGTAACTTCCAAAGAAGTCAGTTTATTTTCTTGCTTTGTTATTTTTTCAGTGTTCAGCTCAGTTTGTTTAACATTCTCTGTGACCTTCTCCTTGTTGTTTTTTACCTCCTTTCATAAAAACTCTAGCTTCACATTAAAGGCATCTCGTTTCTGTTCTTGGTGCTCCAGGACCGTGAGGACTCTATCAATTGATCTCCCAGGTGATTCCAATGCGTACTTCGCTGCAGTATCCTCGGGGTAAATGCTTTGTTGAGCCACCATTAAAGGTAAAGTGTCTGGGGTGCAGACATCTGGCTCTGAGTGTTGGTCAGCAACACCCGACTCAGGGTAAGTTAACAAATTGCTTTCTACTTGTTCTTGAGAGTTCAGAGGCAGCAACTGTTTAGCAAAGGCTGAAATCAAAGGGCACTCCTTTAGTTTATCATGAGGGAAGATTAGTGTGGAAGCGGTCTCACTAAAAAGCTCACCGCTTCTCAGTCTGAGTGCTGGACGCATAAACCGTTTCTCCAAAGGTTGAACATTTGGTGAGGCAAACTCCTCGCTGGATGAAGATGTTGCTCTGTTCTTCTTTTGTCCTTCATGAATTTTGCGAATTTAGCTTATTCTAGCAAGTCAGAGCAACACAAATCAAAAATTAGATTAGAAAAGCAAGGAGCTCCTCACAGTGCGACTGCTTACATGGCCACCATATTCTCCTTCTCAAATGTTCATGTTCATGAAGATCCCCTGTCCAAGTCTCCTCTCCCACACATTGTACTCCCCAGTCCCCAGTCCAGTCCCCACCCCAATCCCCAACTCCATCCTGAGTCCCACATCAAGTCCTTGCTGATAATCCTCTCCTGAGTCTCTGACTCCCAGTCCTTGATTCCCAACCCCCAACTTCCCCAATTTCCTAATCCCTTCCTCCCTTAAGTTCTTCTTTTTGTTTAACAAATTCTGCTTTTGTTTTTTTTGGGGGGAGTGGCAGACTGGCAGTGGACTTCTTCACTTGCCCAAGGGGCAATAAAAACATAAGCAGCACAAGCACAGAAGAAAACAACTGATTCGGTGATACACAATGCAAGGAGAAGTCAAGAGAAGCTGCTGCTCCTTCTCCATTCTCCTGATTCCTCTGTGTAGCTCTATGGTGGACCATGTGGGTTGCTAGAGCAGCAACCCAATCAGGTGCCACCTTAGAGAGATGGACAGCTCGGCCATCCAATGAGGGACCAGAGTCTTGTCTCTGGTCCCCACTGTGGGTTCCACCTGCTCTTCTCACGCTGCAGTTCTCGCGATAGTAGCCATCTGAACCAATCCGAATAGCCAAAAGTGTTCGGAAGCCATTCATTTCCAAACACTTCAGCATGTTTGTGTCAGTTCATATTTTTGACAAACCAGTTCACCCATCCCTAATTTTTTTCTATCATTATGCATTTGCTTCTGAAGCTCAGTACAACTAATGGGGTGGGGGGCAGCAAAGAGGAGCCTGAAATGATTCTGGTATAAAATTGTTATCTAACTAGCTAGAAGTAACACTGGGAGCCTGTCAGCACAGTCTGGGTGAGGGGGCAGGTTTCATATACTCTGACAGCAGATGGGGGGTAGAAATGTGTATACTGGGTTGGAGTGGGTGTCTGCAGATGTGGGTAGGGATGTTTTTACTGGGGTAGTATTGGGTGTTTCTGCATAAGGGAAATGGGTTTACATATAAGGGCAGTACTAGCAAATGGGAGGGACTGGGGGTTTGCATTCTGAGTCATAGTTAGTGAAGGAGATGTTTTTAATCAGTATTGGCAGATCTGAGGAGTATGGAAATGTATGTTTTTTGATGGGGGATGGCATCGGTCTCTTGATCAGTCTATCAATCCAAGAGCGTTGAGTAGAAGGGAAGCCTCTTCAGCAGAGAAAAGTGGGAGAGAGAACAAAGAAAATAAGCAGAACAGAGTCAGAATCATAGACCAACACACTCATGTTACCAAAGTACTTCATTTTCTATTTTTTGGGGCATATAGTGACTATTTTCAAGTATTAACATTAACTTCCTAAAGGTTCTGATTTAAATCAGAATTAATCAGAACTTATCAGGACTTTGGCCTGGATCCAGATCCTGAAAATAAGGATCAGGGCCTTTTGGGAGCCACCCATTCCTAGTACTTTTGCACCCTGACCCCATTGCCATGACAACAGGGTTCAAGAGTTGCACCAGCATCCAGTCTCACAGCAAAGCCTGGAAAGGGAACTACAGGGGCTCATGGACTATAGATGAGCCCAATTAATTCAGGTGCCTTTACTCCTGCCAATTGCCTGTTGAGTAACAGACTTCTATGACTGTCTGTCTTGATTGACAACCCTAATGAACCAATGAGGCTGAACTTCAGGCATACCGTATCTGGGAGGAGTCTTTTTGTGGTAAGACTGCTTTCTGCAATATTTTCTGCCTTTATAACCATGTTCATGCAATTCATTGTCCTTATCTGTAACCATGATGTCTTCGTGTATATGTCCATACTGGTTGTTGTTTTTTTATGCTTTCTACTTTGTAACATGCCTGATTCACTGACATGGAACCTTTGTAAAAGAGCTTGCACTCAAAGGTATCTTCCGAATCAATAAAAATGAAATTGAATTGCAAGGGACTGAGCTGTGCCACTGCAGACTGCACATCTGCTAAATGACAGACTGTGTGTGGGAAGCAGTATTCATTGCCAGAGAAAAGGCAGCCATTCTTATACAAGCCAATGCCTTGATGCTGAGAATTTACTATGTGGAAAAAAGGTGAGGGTGAGGGAGAGAGAGAGAGAGAGAGACAGGAAGAAGTGATCTGCTGAGCAAGACTGCTGTGGGGTCTGCTAGTGGGTCCCGTAGACCAGTGCCAGGTTGCTACTGCCTTGTGAGTTCAGAGTCTAAAACTTGTTGGTGAGCATGCGCATTCAGTGGCTTGATCAGCCAGAGTACAGCTGAACCTCCACCAGTATCACCACTGCAGATGCTAGGGAAAGAAAGGGGGAGAATGGAGATCCCATTGGATGGTTTGAGTGAGATCACTGAGAGCTGTGATGCAGAGTCCATATTGCAAAGGAAGAGCCCGCGTGCATCAGAACTGTGAGTAAGCGCAGGATCATCCATGCAACTAGGACACAGTGGAAAATAGTTGGGACTCATTTAATTGTATTTGTCCAGATGGGTAGAGATTAAGCTATTTTTGCAATTGTATGGCCTTTGGGTTTGGTGGTTTCACTGAGCACCAGCTCAGGGTGACAAAAGGGCAGTTGTGATTATTCAGCTCAGCCTACATAGGGCAAAGAGGGGAGAATGGTACTTTAGGTATGATGGGTAGACTAGCTAGATCATAAGCTGTCACTTTCTATGTTTCTATGTTTCAAAGGAAGACCAGCCATATCGTAAGCTGTGCCATCTTATACTTGTGCTAACCCCATTTTCCCCCTCAGGATATATCCCTAAATAAAGCTGTATTTTGCTTGAAGCCATTGTTTATTGTCATTATCTACCTAAAGTAAAAGTGCATACTAAATGGAGGAACTGTGTGGCATTATTTGGAGTCCATGGAGAGGTGACCACAGTGGGATGGTACAGCATCCCAGGGGGGTTGTACTGAACTATCATCTGGCCCACTTGAATCTTTCTCAGGGTGGAGGCACTGCACTATTTCTACTAGCTGTATACAACCCCCTACTCACTCGTGAAAGAGATAACAGATTTTGGAGTCACTTTGACATCTGTGGCATAATGGTGGTATTGTAAGGTAGTGATGTCAATCAGCCTAAGGCAGTTGGGAGGGCACTCGCAGACAGCACTGGGACAGAATCTCCAGTTATCATCAAGTTATCCCATGGAATAAGAGTGCAGTGGAGCACAGAATTGGTCCCCCATGAAAAGTTTAAAATTGCCATGAGCAGGATGGCATTCCAGGAAGTGGGAAGATGCTGCAAGATAGAGGGGGTACATCCCAAGAAATTATTTTTGGTGGGCAATGTCTTCAGTGAACTGAGCAAAAGGGAGATCATGGGGATACTGGATAAGAACCTGCCAGAGGTGTGTAACTTGAAGACAGAGCAGAAGACATATAATATGAGCTTCAAAACTGTTAGACTCACTGTGGAGAGTTAAATGGAGGCTGACCCAGGCAACCTGCCTGACATGTGAACGGATGGAGGACATGTGACAATTACTTAGCCTGTGGAGTGCCTCACACTGCTGGGTCTGGGAATTACTGCAAAACCTGTATAAGGGATTGGCTTGCCAAGGAGGGCAATAAGGCAAATTTCAAAGAAATTGTTGTACCTTGCAGGGCCTTAGTTAAATATAGGGAGTTGGAGTGGACAGCAAGGGGCCTTTTTTTTTTAAATTGAAAGAACTTAATTAATTTTTCACAAGGGCAGAAATACAATGCAAAAAACAGTGAACACGACAAACAGCAATCAATAGAAACAAACAAGAAACAAGCACCCCAAAAAAAATCTCATTTGTAACCCACCCACCCCTCCCTGCTCCACAGTGAGAGATCCCTACTAAGATTACCACATGAGGCAAAATTATAACAAAACAAGGTAAAAAAATCAAGATTACTCCGATAAATACAAAGAAAAAGGGGTGAGGTAAGAAATAAGACACAGAGTAGATAACTGCTGAGGGAGCATGAATGAAGGTAGCCTGCTGAAGTGTAAAAAAAAAAACAGGGAGAGAAATGGGAATGTGATAACCAACACCAGTCTTAAGAATTAAAAAAAAAAAAAATGAACATTTGATTAATAAAATACAAAAAAGAAAAACTAGTTCAGAGGGGTACCATCAGCCATAGTGGTCAATAATAAGGTGAATAAAGGTTCCCATATTGAATTAAAAGTAGACAGCCAATCTGCAACATTAGCTATGGTTTTCTCCACCTGTAATGAGAACAGCATTTCCTTGAACCATTCAGGATAAGAAGGGATTGTCTGGTCACATCAATGACAGAGAATATTTTTTTTAACACAGGCTGATATCAAAGCCATACGATGGCATTGGGTACCCAATAAAGAAGGTTCAAATAACTCTAACAAGCAAATTTCAGGAGAAAAAGCCTGGTCTAAACCAAGCAAAGGATGAAGGTGCTGTTGTATGGTATCCCAAAAAGGCCATACACCTTCTCACATTCCCACATGTTATGGAGCAGAGTACCTTCATATTTCCCACAGCATGTACAATGTGTAGATGAAATTTTACCCATTTTACATAATTTCAATGGAGTAATATAGAGATTGTGCAGTAAGTAAAATTGCATGAATCTGTACATATCCCACTTTAGGTATTTATACATATAATGCCATATATGTGCATAAGTATTAGAGTCCCCTGCCTGTGGTAAGGCTTTAGCCCAATAAGGTAGCGCACCAGATTATTTTGCAGGATGAAGGCTATAAAGATGGGCATATAAAAAAAAGAAATAGCATGTGGGGAAGATGCTCTGTGGGCCACTGTCAATAGTCTCTGGCCATAATCATTAGACCACAGCCCAGGGCTGAAATGGTAAAACAGTAAATGAGAAAGTTGGAGATACTTAAAAATAGCTTTATTAGGGAGGTGATAAATATCCTGATAGTTGAGCAAATTTAAGAAGCATGCCATGATCTGTAAAGCAAGCAACTGCGTCTAACTCAGAATATGGTCAGAAGGACGAGGAAGGGGATTGACCAGCTATCTTAAAGATGGGATTTTCCCAAATAGATTGGGAGATATTCTTAACTGGGTCCAGATGGAGTAATAAGCATAGTTGTTATGAATCTGAACCGATGGACCAAAGGAGTATCAGAGAGGTTTTGAGGGACGTGTTTAGGAGGAAGGTGCAAGAGGGCCTTAATATTAATGTGTGCTAGATTACACAACCGATGCTCAACCTCCAGCCAGAAAGGAATGTAAATTAAAGAGGGATCTTCCAAAGGATCTCTGTACCACTGGAAGTGACGGGTGCAGTGGATCGCTAAATAATATAAATAAAAATTAGGACATCTCAGACCCCCAATTCTTTAGGGGCCATGAGTCTGGAAAAAGCCTGTCTGGGTGGTTTGCCTTGCCAAATAAAATGTGATAATAAACCCCAAACCCAAGAGAACCAGGACTGAAGGATAAGTTGATTGAGCAAAATAAGGGGGTAAATAACCCATGGTACAACATTCATTTTCACAATGTTGACCTGGCCCCACAAGGAGAGTGGAAGATGAACCCATTGGTTTAGATCTTGGGCTTGGTAGTCAAGCAGGGAGTCCAAATTGTACCATTTCATGTTAACCATGGAAGTGCTTGAATAAATACCCAAATACTTAAGTTTGTCAGGTACCCACCTTAACCCTAAATGGGCCACACTGGAAAGAGGTACAGAGGCATTTAGAGGCATAACCTCAGTTTTGTCTATATTCAGTGTATAATTAGAAATGCGGCCAAAGTGGCAATTGTCTCTAGGGTCACAGCTAAAGAAGTAGAAGGGCTCGACAAATGTAGCAGAATGTTATCTGCATAAACAGATAACTTACACTGCTCCAATCCGATAAATATTCAGTGTATTTCAGGGTTCTTATTGATTTTCCTGATAAGGGGTTCTAAGAATAAATTAAATAAGAAGGGAGACAGAGAACATCCCTGCCTGGTGCCACACCCAAGATGTATAATCTTTGAGCGAAGCCCACTACACAGAATACGGGTGGAAGGGTTGATATATAGAACTTTGACCCAGCAAATAAAGTCTGCCGGTATGTTAAACCTAGGTAATACCACAAACAAATATTCCCACATAACCCGGTCAAAGCTTTCTTTGCATCCAGGGATGCCAAAATCACAGGGGTTCTGGAGTCTCTGGAGGCAGAGAAAATATGGGCCAGCTTACATAAATGATCTGACGAAAGGCATCCTGAAACAAACCCTACTTGTTCCCTTCTTATTAAGGCACCACATACTTTATTTAACCAGATGATCAATACCTTAGCTAGAATTTTATAATTTAAATTAATTAAAGAAATAGGTCTATAGCTGGAAACTTTTGACAGGTCCTTTTCTGGCTTCAAGAGGACCACAATAAGAGCTTCTGTAAGACAGGGATACGTGGTCCCATGAGACTAGATAAAATTAAAGGTGTCTAAGAGCACCGGGGTTAACAGATCATACTTGGAATCATACTTGGATATGTAGGACAACAGGAGGCTTAAGCCACACAAAATAGTCCCACTACTCAGTCGCGGTAACTATGGTTACCAACTGTAATATTGTGGTCTAACCTTGCCTTAAAAGTATTAAATGATGGTGCATTAATCACCTCCTCAGGTAGCTGATCCCACAATCTAACTGATCTTGACACAAAACCATGTCTCCACATTTCAGTTCCATATGGCTTCTCAGCAATTTGTTGCTTGTGGCATCTCTGTGGAAGTATGGGTTAAGCGGCAACACAAGACAGTTCTGAGTTGTAGAAAACACACTGGCTTAGTGTGTTAAAAGGATTTATTTCTGTTACAAATCAAATCAAACTCATCCACTGAAGCAACGAAAGGAAAATAACTTTCATAGTTTAAATCAAACAAAATTCACACAGGGTGATCCCATCAGACTGACAGGACCACCATCCTCTGTGTCCAACATCCATCTGCATCAGGCTTCAATTGTAGTCTTTATATAGTATTTACTTGATGACATCATGTTACATTAACTCCACCCCTAATACTAATACAAGGAATCAATCTACACTAATACATGCATCTGGACGGTAACAGAGGTCATTAGTTGCATTGTATCATATTTATAAGTCCATTAGACTGGCTGAATCAAATAAAGTTTTATAAATTTTGTATAAATCATAATAATTTTAACTGCATACTAATGGGACACCTTAACACCCTGACTCCTCCCTCTGATGTAGTACCTCCTTCTGAATGTTGCTATAAAAGCAGGACAGAGAGGAGCGTTCAGTCCTATGAGTGCCTTCTTACAGGTAGGAACTATGTGTGGAGTGTTAGGCAGGTAAGGTTTAGTCTTTAACCCAAAAAGAAAATGAAATGTCTCCATTATAAAATAAAACTCCTTCACTAACAGTGATTATGAATACTGGACCTAAATTGCTACTGTCACTTTAAATATTAGCTTTGTTTAGGCTGCTCTGAAGTCTAGCTGAAGGGGTTCCTTCCTAAGCACCCTGTCAGGTAACTTATAAACTCAATTATTTTCTTGTTCCCTTTCTAACATGCTGTATTTTATCTGGACTGGGTCACTGAAAGACCAGGCAGGCACAGACCTTGTGTGCAGGTTGGAACAAGAAAAGGGGAAAAACGATAACTGTAGAAAAAGCTTGCTATGAGTCATTTCTTGTTTTGTTTTTATTCACTTCCTGCTTGTACCTGCCTATTTGTCTCTGTAAGACGCTCACAACCCAATGACAGTGAGGCAGCAGGGAAACAGGGCGAGTCAGGCAACACTCTCCTTGCTCTAATGAGCAATAATTCCAACACAGCTACATTTATTTAATATATTTAGCCTTACTGGCTTTAATCCTGGTCCAAACAGCTAATGACCAGCTTTTAACCTCTACATACTGAGTTCAACGGGTTGGGGGGAGGTATATAAATCGAGTGTCTGCTTTTTACAGTCTGACATTCATTTGGTGATATGTGGGAACTTTCCACCTCCTGAACAAATCCTTAAGAGAAAACAGGCAGGAATGTACTATAATAGGAGGCCAACCCAATTACAGTAGAAAATAAAGGATAGAGTAAGAAAAAATAAATATAGAAATAAACTAGTACTACTGCAGTAGATTTAAAGAAAATAACATAATAGAGAACAGCAGAGGTTTGTCCGGGAGGGGTCCACTCTACAACAATCTCAAATCATATTTTTGGTCCTTGTAAACTAAACTCAGGTCATTCCTTAACATGTCGTCATTAAGAATTTTATACAATGACAAAATATACCCTCTTGTACGCCTAACTTCCAAAGGCCACAAACCTAGATGAACAAGTCTAGATTTGTATAGTTTGTCTCCAAGCCCAGCTATTAGTTTTGTAAAGGACCTTTGTGTTTTTTTCGACTACCTTCTTGTCCTTTGTTTGATACGGGTTCCAACTCGGAAAGCAGTAATCCAGATGTGGTCTTCTGTAAGTTTTAAACAGTGGGAGTAATACACTTTCATTTCTAGAAAAAAAACCTCCTCCAGACGCAGTTTATAAGATGCACTGCTTTTTTAGCTACATAGTTACTGTGGGTTTCACTTTTGAGATCATTACTAATATAAACACCCAAATCCATCTCACAGGTTGATACCCTTAATTTCTTCCCCTGAATGTAGTAATCCTGCTTGATGTTATTCTTCCCCATATGCATAATTGTACACTTGTTCAGTCTGTACTTCATCTTATTTCTCTCAGCCCACTCCATAATAGTTATGATATCCTGCCCAAATCTGAGCCTGTCCTGGAAGGTACCCACAGCTCCCCCAAGTTTAACATCATCTGCAAATGTAATTAACTTATTCCCACTCTCAATGTTATGATCACTTATGAAGATGTTAAGCAACAGTGGGCCCAACACAGACCCCTGCGGGACTCCACTACCAACCTCCACCTCATCAGAAACATAACCATGGATACACACTGTCTGTGTCCTTTCCATCAACCAGTGCATGACCAATTTAATTACGGTACAATTAATACCTAATCTTTGTAGCTTGGAAATTAATATTCTATGGGGCATGGCATCAAATGCCTTACTGAAGTCCAGCATTACCACATCCACTGCCTTACCCAGATCTATTTTTTCTTCTATATAATTATAGAAACTTATTAAGTTGGTATTACAGGATCTGTTTGGTACAGATTCATGCTGGGACTTATCACTAATATTTATACCAGCCAAAAGATTCCTAATTTCATCAGCAATTATACCCTCAATTATTTTACCTGCAATGGAGGTTAAACTTACAGGTCAGTAGTTAACTGGGTCGGCCTTGTTTCCCCTCTTAAAAATTGGTACTGCAGTAGCCTTACTCTAATCCTTGGGGACATGACCTTCCTTTAATGATCTTAGACCTATGTCAGCTATAATAGGGGCCAACTCTTTCCCCAGCTCCTTGAGGAAATGGGGATGTAAATTATCCGGTCCTGCTGATTTATTAATATCTAATGCTTCAATTTTCTTCTGTACTTTATCAATGGTAACAAAGTCTATCCGGCCAAGGGGCATATTATCGGATAATTTGTGTTGGACAGTAGGATCATCCCAGGTAAAAACTGAGCTGAAATATATATTATATTCCCTAGCCATATCACCTGGCTTGGTATAAAGGGTACCTTTAATATTCAGTGGACCAATAACCCTGTCATTACCCTTCTTATTCTTGACATAATTAAAAAGGCCCTTGATATCATTGTTGGTATTAGCTAACCTGAACTCAGCCTGCTTCTTTGATTTCTTTATCTCATACTTCAGTAGTTGTAATTTCTTCCTATAATTGTCTCTATTTTTACTTGATGGATTACTTTTCATTTTCCTGTAGCATGATCTCTTCCACAGCTAAGCTTAGTAATCCTTCTATTTAGTCGTGATGGCTTCTTTCCTCTGTTATTATATACAGATCTTGTTGGTACATATTTGGATACAAGATCATTAATGATTTTTTTAAATGAATCCCAGCACTGATCAGTTGTTAAGTCTTTAGATAAAGTTCTGCAATCTATTACTGACAACTCCTGTAGCATAGCGAAATAATTAGCCCTATTATACAGTTTATGAATTGTTTTCCCCTTAGAAAATGTCTTAGTCTTATTTATTTTAAACTTAGCAATATCATGGTCACTTGTACCAAGAGGGTGGATAAGCTTGATACTAGAGATGTCCCCATTCATATTGGTCAGATTAACATCCAAAATATTCTGCCCATGTGTGGGTTCATGAATACATTGTTCTATTCCAGCTGAAGTTAATTTAGTCATCACCTTATTTGCCAGTGAGTTGTTGATGGTAACAGAGTTTCCTCAATCTATGCTGGGAATATTTAAATCCCCAATTAATAATAGGTTAGTATGTTCTGCTGTTGTTGCGACATACTCAATGAAGGATTCGGTTTCATATGTTGGCGTGTCAGGGGGCCTATAAAAAAACTCCCTACTCAAATTTTTTCCCTTTTAACCCTATAATGTCTTCCCAAAGTACCTCAATGTTTTCATAGTCATTACTAACATTGTTACAAAGACATTCAATATCATCTTTAATATATAGGGTGACCCCAGCGCCCCTTCTGGTCCCCCTAGCCTTACTTATCAAATGATAACCAGGTATATTTTTATTCCAACTACTATCTTCATTCCACCGGGTCTCAGTAACCCTGATGATATCTGTTTTGTCTTTACTTAGTAATAATTCTAGTTCTACCATTTTGTCTTTGTTTAAACTCCTGGCATTGAAAAAAGTAACATTAGCCTTGTTAATATTCCTAGTGGCTACTTTCTTTTTATTTCTTCTAGCTGGTGTCGAATTAAAATCCAATACCCTCATCCCCTGTCCATTTAGTTTAAACACTTTTTTTTATCTCATTCTTTATTCTCATCCCAAATACTCTGATACCCCTAAAACTTAAATGGAGGCCATCCCTACAGTATAGGTTTGGTCTACCGTGAAAAGCATTCCAATGTCTCAAATGATAATTATTTTCTAGTGTCTACCTTATCAACCATGAATTCCCTAAATGTTTTATAAAAGTCAGGAGTGTAGCTATCAGGGCCTGGTGCTTTGTCCAATCAGAGAGAGTCTATAGCCCCCTTAACTTCACACAAGGTCAAGGGAGCTCTCAGGGTGTCTGCAAGAGTGTCTGGGAAGGTCGCAACTCTAGGTCCTGAAAAAATCTTCAAAGGACCTACCATGTGAAATCAATAAGTCAGACATATATAAAGTTTGATAAAAATTGTGAAACTGCACCACTACATCACTGGGAGAGATGAATAACTGCCCAGAGTCCGAACAGATATAAGGAACAATCCTATCAGCCACTTGATTCCTTAAAGGAAGAGCAAGCAACATACTCACCCTCTCCCCCAATCAAAGTATTTGATTTTAGTTCTGTGAAGAAGATGTTCTGCTTGCTCTCGCATGAGGTCAATATATTTAACTCTTAAAGATTCAAGTTTTTGCCAAATGACTTCAGGGGAAGAAGGTGAAAGCTGATGCTCTAGCATCCTAATCTGAGCCAACAGATTGGTTGCTTCTTGTGTACGCTGTCTCTTGTGTTTAGAAGTGATATGAATGAGTTCCCTGTGTAGAGCACATTTACATGAAGCCCAGAGGATATCTAGACACAACATGGAAGGAGAATTAGTTTCTAAAAAGGAAATAATAAAATTCTTAATATGATCCACTGTTTCTGTTTTTTTTTAACAATTGGTTATTCAAGTGCCAGGATTTATCCTGGTCGGGGCACAGAGAGAAAGTTATATATAATAATACCGGGTGATGGTATGACAAAATTTCAGCAGTGTAGTTACATGATTGCACACCAGAGAGGGACTCTGACCATAACAAAAAAATAATCTATTCGAGAAAAAGAGTTATGTGGTAAAGAATGAAAGGAGTAATCCCATTGTGAGGGGTTCAACACTTTCCTGGGATCCACTAAGCCCACAGTGTCCATTAGTTCCCTCAGCACTCATTATCCGAGCAATGAACCTTGGTGTCTGGTGCCAGATCAATCCAGCTCATTAGAAACCACCATGTTCCAGTCAACAGCCAAAATAATAGGGAGGGACATCCAGGAGGAAAGAGTATTTCTTAATTCAACAACAAACCCGGGGTCCTTAGATGTAGGACCATAAATGGATTCCAACACAACCTCCCTGTGACCCAGTAGTGCTTTAATCAAGATATAATGATCCTGAAGATCGGAAACCTCCTGCAATAAGCGGAAGGGAATCTGTCTGGCGATAATAATAGCTACCCCCTTCTTATGAGTGTCCACACCTGCTCCAAACACCTGGCCCACCCATGATCTTTGCAAAGAGGGGAGTCATGCAACAGGCAGATGAGTCTCCTGAAGCACTGCGATATCTATATTCAATTTGTCTAAATGAATTAGAATCTTAGATCTCTTAAAAGGGGACTTATCCCCTTTAATGTTCTAGGAGCAAAAATGAAATAACAAAGACATTGGGTATTAACTGAACAATAACCGTGTCTGTTGCCCCTTTAGTAAAAAGTGACCTAAAAGAATCCCTGTATGAGGAAGGACTCACTCTGGAGCAAAAATCCCCCTACCCCAACCTAAGAACACCAAACAGATAAACAATACTTATACTCCATATACCAACAAAGAATACCACCCCACCCATGAAACTGCACCCCCCATCCACATACGGATGTAATAACAGCCCCAGCACACCCATAAACTCTAGTACATAATGCAACATGCCAGCAGAGCAAACCACCCTCCCCTGCTCCCTCTCCCGAACAGTAGTAAGCCACAGAGAAAACAATGCCCAGTAATGATTTAAACAAAGTAATAAAAGGCAGCTACACAGCACAAAGAAATATAAGAAAGGTAAGTATATGAAGAAAAAGAAAAAAAAATCAGTGTCCTGCCTTTCCTCCTGAATTAACTTCTATAGACAATAACAAGGGTAATCAAGCCCCACAAGAGTAATTAATTCAAGCACAGATAAACTGTAACAGTTAAAAATATGAACAGGAAAAGTATGAACACTGATGATCTAAAATATCCAGCCTAGGAAATGTCTAGAAGGCATGTCCAAACTTCATCACATTAGTAATGCAAAACCAGAGGCAAGCAGACGGCACGGAACACAACGGTTAAAGGAGAACTGCACTGAATCTGCAAGTCGTTTTTCCCTGTAGAAGTTGATTTGTAAGTACTAATTCAAATATTGTTACTGTTATACCTCTACAGGCTTTTTAGTTGCACTATTGGGTATTTCTGGTTTACACACAGATAGTAAGTGCCATTTTAGAACTGTTTGATGTAGTTTATGTCCCTTGCTCAGCGCTTCCATTGTTCAAACAATGCATCCATGTTCTACTATAGAACTGTGTGGTTGGAGAGGGACATAAACTACATCATACAATTCTAAAATGGCACTCAACACCAGACTGTTAATCAGAAACAACCACCAAGTTCAATAAAAGGCAAGTATATATGGAACAATAACAGAATTTGAACCAGTTGTTAAAAAACTGCTTCTACTGGGACAAATTATCTTTAGGTTCAGCACATTTCTGGCAACAAAGAATTATTAGCTCCACACACCAAACGGTGCCTGTGGCAAAAAAAAAAACTGCTTAGAAAAACGTAAAACCAGGCACCACGAAGTACTGTGAAAATCTTCTTTATTGCAAAAAGTGCTCCATGCACATTAGCAGCTGCCCTACAAATCAGGGAACACCATTTTCTTCAGCGCATTTTTCTTTTAAGTTGAAGTCACTGCAAGCAGTTCAGACCGGGGGATAAAATAGAACAGGACTAAATTATAACACAGAGCCATTCAGTGAAACTCCAAACATAATGTGACAAAACCCTCGAGCCGAGGACCACTTATAAGAGGCTATACTGAGAAGGAGATGGGGTGAGGATACAGACAACAGCTCACCACCTCTCTGTGAAATCAAAACATCCAGCTAAAACAAATTGCAGGGTACACCAGGCATTTATATGTAAGCATCACATACATAACACCTCAAAAGGCAAACAGTTTAAATATTTAAGTCAAAACAATAATGCTCCCAAGACCACGAACAAAGAACTGCCGATAACAGCCGCTGAGGAGGTAACAGTCAAGTTCAATTTGGTGGGGGAAAAAGATCAGGAAACACCAGAGGAAGCCCAGCCCAGGCTTCTTTCACCACCCAAATTGTTTAGTTCCTTGCTCTGTAGTAAGCAAAGGCTTGGCTGGATAGGTCATCTTGTAGGGGATACCACAGCAGTAAGTTTAGATAAAATGCCCCTGTATTATCCTCGGAGCTGACACACATGGGGAGCATAGTTGTTGAATATATCGAAGTGGTGGGAGTTCCAGTGCAGCTCCCCCTTCTCCTTAGCCTTCTGCTGCAGATGGAATGCTTATATTCCCCGGGTTGCCCCTAAAAAAGGGACAGCTCTGTCTCAGTGGGCCTACCCGGTCAACAAAATTCAAATAAATAAATAAAGTTTCACTGATAATTGAGCATTTTAAGGATGATGTGACAAGGTTGCTCTGAAGGGCTGGGTGGAGGCTGCAGAGCATGGTGGGCGCGCTCTACTATAAAAGATGAGCCCTATGGATATGGGCCTGCAACTGATTGGAGCAAAGTTTGAATAAACAATAGCATGTCCTGGCCTTCCTGATGTTCAGCGATGCCCACAATCACTAGATTATTGCATCAGTTTCTACCTTCCTGGTCCTCCACCCGGGCTTCCAACTTGGTGACTTTTTGGTGGAGGATAGTCAGTTCTTTCTCCTCCCGGGATTGCTGATCTTCCACAGAGCTGATGCATGATTCCATATCACTGAGCCGGCAGGTAAGAGTCTCCAGAGCCGGTCAGAAAATGTTCATGTCCACTGCCATCTCCAGCACTACGGATTTAATCATGAACAGATCCACCCTAAAACTAGCCAAGGAGTCTTCAACCTCCGCCCCAGCAGAAGGCTTTGCAGAAGAATAGTCGGGTTTCATTCTTTTTGCTTCTCAGGGTTTCTCTGGAGTAGTAGGTGGTGTGTGTGTTACATGGAAGGATCCAGAACAGGCCTCGCTTCCATCTCCATCATTTAAAAGGTAAGACCAGCAGTCGGTAAAGCCAACAGTCGATCAGGAAACGTGGGGGGAATACTCAATCAAAATAAATGAATTTAGTAACACTAGAACTCCATTAAATAGGCAAAACATTTAATTATATTTGGAGGGAGGACAGAGCAGGTTCAGCTGTGTCTATCCAGTAGCTTGCATCACATGACCGAGCCCCTGGATAGCAAGGGGTCTATGGATTAATTAGCTACTGTCCACTAGTCTGGACAATTTCAGACAAAAAAGACACTGGAAAGTAGCTTTAAACTTATGCCCCCAAACTCCAAGTTGACATCTTAGTGGATGAAGTCACTATGCGGTATAAATACATCATTGATAAAATTACACAAGCTAAAAAAGAACTAACAAACTTTATCTCTCATCTTAAATATGCTTCTTTAGATGAAGAGTACTTGAAGAAAGTAGTCATGCATGAAAAAGAGGTAGTCTAAAGAAAACAAAATAAAGACACGTGATAAAGCAGATTACAAGGAGGGCACCGTGTACAGATGGGATGATAAACATAGATCATTGAGCCATGGCTGTCAGTCACACTCAAATAATAGATGTGGAAACTGAAGGAGAAATAGGCACAGAACAGGAGACCATAACACAGGCAGTGCTACTGACTCAAACTCAGATGAAACTGAGTCCTGATCTACACCTTTAAGCCACAGACACTGAAACAAAGTGGCTGTGTTTTTTAGAGTAGTGTCCAGGACAAATAGCATAACCATAATCAGGGAGGATCAAATGGAAGATGAGGTGGAAAAAGACGAAGAGGAGCCAAACACTGTAGTGGACTACAACAACCACAGAGGCAATTGGAACACTATCAAAACGTGAAGAGGTACTGCAAGTCTGAAATCTGTCAAACTGTGAATACACTGAGAATCAAATCCACTCTTTGAGGAAGGGCTTCAGTTTTGTTTCTACTACCACATCTGTGGGCTTCCCAAGCTGCTCCTGTGGCCTTGGCTCTCTCCGAGCAGGCCACAGCTAACAGACCACCCGACTGACCCCCGGACAGATTCAGACAGCCCATCTGTGGGCTTCCTAAGCTGCTCCTGTGGCCTTGGCTCTCTCCGAGCAGGCCACAGCTAACAGACCACCCGACTGACCCCCGGACAGATTCAGACAGCCCATCTGTGGGCTTCCCAAGCTGCTCCTGTGGCCTTGGCTCTCTCCGAGCAGGCCACAGCACAGACCACCCGACTGACCCCGGACAGATTCAGACAGCCCATCTGTGGGCTTCCTGCTGCTCCTGTGGCCTTGGCTCTCTCCAGCAGGCCACAGCTAACAGACCACCCGACTGACCCCTCGGACAGATTCAGACAGCCCATCTGTGGGCTTCCTGTTGCTCCTGTGGCCTTGGCTCTCTCCGAGCAGGCCACAGCTAACAGACCACCCGACTGACCCCCGGACAGATTCAGACAGCCCATCTGTGGGCTTCCCAAGCTGCTCCTGTGGCCTTGGCTCTCTCCGAGCAGGCCACAGCTAACAGACCACCCGACTGACCCCGGACAGATTCAGACAGCCCATCTGTGGGCTTCCCAGTTGCTCCTGTGGCCTTGGCTCTCTGAGCAGGCCACAGCTAACAGACCACCCGACTGACCCCGGACAGATTCAGACAGCCCATCTGTGGCTTCCTGTTGCTCCTGTGGCCTTGGCTCTCTCCGAGCAGGCCACAGCTAACAGACCACCCGACTGACCCCCGGACAGATTCAGACAGCCCATCTGTGGGCTTCCCAAGCTGCTTCTGTGGCCTTGGCTCTCTCCGAGCAGGCCACAGCTAACAGACCACCCGACTGACCCCCGGACAGATTCAGCTGAGGAACTGCCACCCAGGTTCCTAGCTCCTAAGCCACGGGATTCCTGACTACCGGGTGGTCGGCGCCCCTCTAGCCGACACTCGAGACTGCAGACATGGACCCAAGGTCCTACAAGGTACGGCAACTGCTGCAACCAACCGGATTACGAGTGCCCTCTCAGACCACACTCTGACTGGTCCCTGGTGGAAGCCTACTTCTGCTCTTTGATTTTAAACCCTAAAAATGTTTATGTTGGGACAAATGTTGAAAAGCCAAGTGTTAACCCAGTCTGTAATTGAAAGGACTTGAATTGTGGTTTGGGAAAGAAATCTAGTGTCTACAGCCCTTTCCCCGCATACGTGCACTGGCCCTAGACACTTTGGGTGCCAATGTAATACACGCCCTTTGTTCTGCAAATTTGGACTCCCGCTGTTCTGTCTAACCCTTTATGTGAATCCCTTTATTAACCTCCTCTCCTTCTCTCTATCAGCCGAGAAACTGTTGCCCAGGCTCCAGCTCCTAAGCCACAGGATTCCGGTTATGACAGTCAGCGCCTCTATAGCCGATGCTCGAGACCGCAGACACAGACCCAAGGCCCTACAAGGTACGGCAACTGCCACAACTTTTGTGACCAACCCCCCACCTCCGCTGATTATTAAATACAGTAGCTCCTGCCAAAATATTAGTCCATGTCCCCTGGCGCAGTGCCCCACCAATAGAGACATAGCTCGTGATCCCCCTCTTCTCTGTCCAGCCTACGGGATCCAACTCTCAGGGCCTTGCCTTACTAAAACGCATAGGCTCTCCTTGGCTGTGCCTTCACCACTAAATATTTTTAATGCTATCAAATTTGGGTCGACCTGGATCGGAAAGCTACTGATAAGCTGCATTAATCCAGCAACCCCACTGGCCCCTGGGCTAACTGAGTGGCTCCTTTTTTGAGGTACCATCATGTCGGGCCCTATATGGCTCCTTATACTGCCCCTTCTTCTGCTGATACCAGCTGCCCAGCATTGGACACCTGAACTATAATGTTTGGTCTACAACGGCACCTTGTGCTGTATACCACATGGCAACTTATCCTTTAATTGCCTCCGTGATTCCAAGTGCCAATACCTCGAACCCTGCTCTTGGACCACACATACCAGTAGTACTTATAACACTCCCCCACCACAAGGCCCACCTCCCACCACGCAGACTTCTATCTCCTCCCGCCTATTGTGGTAGGGGTACTAGCCTTGCACAACAGATCAGCTCTTCTATGGTGCTACTTTCCAGTCCCTAAAACTTCAGATCTACTAGACGGAGAAAGGCAGGAATTACAAGCTTATAATTAGCGGTCTTAGAAAAATCCTACTTATCCTCCTGCTATGTTCAGGCAATGTAGAACTCAACCCTGGCCCCCCAGAAGCTATTGCTTTGCCAGCAGAACTAGTAAATTTAAAAGGAATAAGCTTCTTGCATATTAACGTATGTAGCCTCCTT
This sequence comes from Neoceratodus forsteri, assembly GCA_016271365.2. NCBI lineage: Eukaryota > Metazoa > Chordata > Ceratodontiformes > Ceratodontidae > Neoceratodus > Neoceratodus forsteri. Next base: position 588,724,430 of record CM028132.1, on the reverse strand, counting down.
AAAAAGATAACCTTAATACAAACCTGGTTAAATCATACCTCTCCTGACATACTTGTGATGTCCAAAACTTGGCTTAGACCCAGCACCACTGATAGAGAAGTAAACATACCCAACTATGCCTTGTTCAGAGCTGATAGGCATGCCAGAGGAGGAGGGGTAGCTATCTATGTTAAAGACAAATTTTATGCCTTCTGCTTATCCTCGGCATCTGTCGCCAGCGAATTCGAATGCCTAATTCTCAAAGTGGAAATTACACAGACTACTGCACTCTACATAATAGGATGCTACAGACCACTGTCTGCTGGCCTACAGCTTGTGTCATATCTAAGTGACAAGTTGGGACAGGGGCTGCCAGAAACTATTATTTTAGGAGACCTCAACTTTGACTGGCTCTCTAACACAGCTGCCCCCCTTGCATCCTTTTGTGATGAACATGGGCTGATGCAACTTATTACTGAACCAACACGCCCAAACGTGAAGAACCCCAGTAAAAGTACACTTTTGGATGTGCTAATGGTGAACAAACCTCATCTCTTCTCCCATGCTGATGTCTTCTTCTCAGATGCCAGCGACCATTGTTTTATTGCGGGAGTAAGATCCACCAACAACCCAGCACCCATCAGCAAGTTCTCTATGAAGAGATCCAGGCGCAACTTCAATGAACATGCCTACCTAAACGAGCTTAAGTACTCCCCTGAGTGGCAAAATTTCTACCTGGCCAAAACGATTACGTCAGCTTACAATATCTTCCACAACATTCTATCAAGGGCCCTTAATAAGTATGCTCCCCTGATTAAAGTTCGAACTAGGACCAAAACCTGTAAATGGTTCACCCCTCAGATCAAGTCCTTGCTTCTAGAAAGAGATAAGCTCCGGAAAAAAGCGCGCAGACTGAACACTGCAGAGGATTGTAACCAGTTCAGGAGACTACGAAATTTATGTACCAGAACAATCAGAGAATCAAAGGCCACCTTCTTCAAATCCGAACTCGACTCTGCCACAAAGAGCCCAATCAAGCTCTGGAACACAATCAATGATCTGCTAGGCCACTCCCCAGGAAATTCACTCCTGACCAAGATTACCTCTGGCAACTTGACAATAACCGAAAAGATGGATATACTTGACGCATTCAATAACCACTTTGCTACTGCAGGCATGGCATTTGATAACTCCCCTGCAAACATACTTCGCTCCCAGACTGCCAGCCAACTGCCTGAAACTCTGATAGCTTCACCGCCTTTCTCGCTTCAACCTGCCCCACTGAAAGAGGTAGAGGACCTCTTGCTTCAGTTGGATACTAGAAAAAGTGCTGGGGCCGACACCCTTGACCCTTACTTCCTAAAAATTGCCTACCACGTACTAGCAATACCCGTCACCCACCTTTTTAACTTATCCCTGTCTCAGGGCACCTTACCACCTATATGGAAGACAGCACATGTCATACCACTGTTCAAATCAGGTGACCCTGGCGATCTCAATATCTATAGGCCAATTTCCCTCCTTCCGGTCCTGTCCAAGCTCCTAGAGAAAATTGTAAATGCACAGCTGAGGACTCACCTTGAGTCTAGGGAACTGCTAAATCCTATGCAGTCCGGATTCAGAGCTAAACATAGCACTATCTCAGCCCTCGCCAAAGTTACTAATGACTGGCAGCATAATCTTGAGAGCAAAAACTTTATTTGTGCTGCTTTCCTTGATCTAAGCAAGGCTTTTGACACCATCGACCATAGTCTGCTCCTCTCCTCCCTTCAAACCATAGCTGTGGACCCCTCTTCTCTGCGTTGGTTTACTGACTATCTTACAGGGTGCCTTCAACGAGTTAAAGCCGAAGGAGGCCTGTCCCCCTTAAAAACTCTGCAAAGAGGGGTACCTCAAGGTTCTATATTAAGGCCCTTACTTTTTGCAATCTGCATTAATAATATCGACTACTGTATAAAGAAGCCAACATCCATCTGTTTGCAGATGATACAGTTCTCTACGTGAGTCGCCCAACACCTGAAGCTGCCTGCAATGACCTACAGTCAGAATTCAACCTTTTGCAAAGCCAACTCCTCCAAAAAAAGCTACTCCTTAATGCCAAAAAAACTAAAGCAATGGTCCACTCCCCTTTTATCCGTACAGCTAACCCTGTGTCTAGTGGGACAGTTCCCCAAATTACCACAGTTCTAGGTGAAAAAGTAGAATTTGTTGCAAAATTCAAGTATCTGGGAGTTTGGATAGACCAAAGACTCTCCTTCATTGAACATATCGAGGACTTGCTAAAATCGACTTCGGCAAAGGCTTGGACTGTTTTTTAGAATCAACCAATTTCTCACCAGAGATGCCAAGAAACAACTGATCCAATCCATTTTCCTATCATTGGTTGATTACGCTGACTTCCTCTACAGCCAATGCCCCAACTCTTACATGGCTAAACTGGACACACTCTACCATCGATCACTGAGGTTTATAACGGGACTCCCCTTCGACACGCATCACTGCACCCTATATGCGGCAGTGGGGTGGACATCACTAAAGTTCAGGCGCCACAGAAACGTCGCTCTCTGGACCTATAGAGCCATCTCTAATAAGCTGCCTTACTATATCTCCTGTTGTCTTCCCCTGAGTATAATTGGGAAATACGCGTTAAGAAGTTACTCAGCTATTACACTTAAAGTACCCAAAGCAAAATCCCGCTTCGGCAGGGCAGCCATAAGCTTCGTGCTACCTACCTTATGGAACGATCTACAAAAAACCCTCAAATTAAGCACTCTAATCGGTATAAATGCCTTCAAGATGCTTTATTTCCATACAATCAGAGAAGTATGTAACTGCTTCACCCACTAGACCCAGTACTGGTGTCTGCACTGGTATATAATACGCCTAGACCCAATTTTAAGTACTGACCCCCAGCTTGCTCCTCACCAGCTAATTGTTCTCTCTCTCTTTATACCCCTGTCTTATCAACACTAGGCCCATCCATCCCCTTATTCTTCCTTTCCCAACCTCGGATAGGAGCTCACTACCCTGGGTTGTGACATCCTACCATGCCCGTGACTTTATAGCATTCAATCGGGGCTCACACATACTCCTTTTCTCCATCCACCTTCTCTACATCCCACTTTACCAACTCCTTTCTGTACACCATGCCCTCCTAGCCTTTCTCCCCCTACCTCCCTCTCTTCCCCCCTACCTTCACCTCTACCTGGTGTATATTTTTATTTTTATTTTTTTTTCTTCCGTTACTTCCTCCGGCAACCTTAGATAACCTGCTTTATCTTCCTATAGACACTTCTATGTATGTAAATACCGTATAATCTGTACAATATCTGTATAAATTCTATGTACATATGAACTTCTTTTTCTTCCTCTCTGTAAAGAGTATTATCTGTATTGCCTTGTAAATACCTGGGTTGACCTGTATATACAATTGTTCATGCTCCACCCAGGTCCATCTTGCAAATGAGCTTTTGCTCAACGATGAACGCCTGGTTAAATAAATAAAGACTTGAATGACTTTGACAGTCATGTCAGTTTACTTAAGTTTATTAGAAAATTGGACCTATGATTGCATTTTGATAAATCTGCCATAAGTGAAGACCACCAAGGGGAGAAGAATTACCAGTGGACAAATCCACAATGGGCTTTCAATTGAATCTGTAGCGGATAATGCAAATGGATTGGCACTGTCAGATGATAGAGGCCATGGACTTATTAACATGGAAGACATGTAACAGCACACGGTGCTTTACTGGAGGACAACTTAGATGATTCCATGGAAATCCTGAGTTGAGACTACAGTATTATGTCAAAGGAAATGAATGGAGAAGCAACCTTGGAGGAGGTGGGGATTTGGGACCTTTAGTTTTTAGGCCACCTGCACTTTTTAAGACTAAGTATACCTTTTGTCCCACACCTATTAATAATCCCAATGTTACCGCTTACAAGTCCGTGGTATAAAAATATTTTGATACCTTGTTGAGAAATATTAATAACAAATCAAAATTCTAGAATGTTTCCACTTTTGAACAGGAGGCTTTGAAGGAGTTGTGCAGTGCCACAGATGTTATTATCAAGCCCTCTGACAAGTGTAGAAATGTATTTGTTATTTTTCCACGGGATCTGTATCACACTGAGGTAATTTGACAATTTAATGACCGTACATGTGAAATGAAGCTGAATAGAAATCCAACAAAATAATTCAAAAAAGAGGTTGATACCCTCATTAATGAGGCCCTTTGGTCGGGTCAACTATTCCTTCTGGAAGCAAACTTCCTACATACTGATCAGCTTTATGTACCCACTTTTTAAGTGATACTCGAGACACGTGAGAGTATGACAAACCCACCTGGAAGATCAATAGTGTCCTTAACAGGGTCAGTAACTGGGAATCTTTCTCGTTACATAGATTACTACTTACAAGATATTATGACAACTATACCCTCATATCTCATGAGACAGTGGATCTTCTAAACAAATTACAAATAGAATAAAGTATGGATCAGGGTGTGTAACGAGAAGTTTACACACACCCGAGGGGTTAGATGCTACATAAACCCCGAGAGCGAAGCTCAAGGGGTTTATGACTAGCATCTAACCCCTTCGGTGTGTGTAAACTTCGAGTTTACACACCCCAACCCATATTTTATTTTACATAATTGCTGAGTTTCCCTTTTTTTGCCTCAGCAATTATATAAAATACAATTAAGCTGTTGTGTGGTCAGGTTACAGCCCGCAGTTCGCAGTCAGGTTAATCTTTTTTTTTTATTCATTTAGCAAGTTTATTTTTTGCTGGGGAATTAAAAAAAAAGAATGCTATGGTAGGTTTAAAAAATAACTTACGGCCGAATCTGAGTGGCGGTTTAATGTTTCTTTGCTGTTCGGGGAGAAAGGAAGCGGAAAGCGGTTGGCAACTAGTGCAGTGGGCGCCTGCGTAGAGTGAGGGAAGCCATGCGCATGTTTTCCATAATAAACACTCCTTTATTATGCCAAATTACACCACAGTTTCCCTATGGGAAAAAAGAGAGACCAGTAATTATAAGATCTTAGCTGGCAAGAGGCTTACATGTGGGTATCTATTGATGTCGCATTATTATACATGACCATACCTCATGATCTGTGTCTGATGGCAGTGAAAAATTTTCTTCAATCAGATTCCACACAAGGAAGTGATGCCATTTAACTTCCTCCTGAGAGGTCTGGAATACGTTCTGACACATAATTATTTTATTTATTTGTTTCTGTAAAGGTTTTTATCTACATGTCTACTCAGGCAGGCTCACTGGTCCTAGACCTGCCCCCTCCACCTGGCTCCTACCTCAGCCTCAACCAGGACCCATGGGACTCCCACCTATTGCACCCCCCAGTAGGGCCAGGAAGGGGAGGACTGTCCTCCCCCCATCTGTAGAGATGTATCCAGTACTTGGGTCCCAGTTGGGTGGCAGTGTGGGGCAGAAGGCGGGCGAGCAGGACATTATGGAACCTCAGCTGATCACTTTTTCTGTTTTCTCTTTGAGTTCCCCTAGTCACAGCAGCACAGGTAGTGCATACATGTGGAGGAACAACTACGTCCTGGAATCCCGATTCCCTCACCCCTGACCTCAAGTCAGCTGCTCATGCATCAGCACTACCTCCAGGCCTCCACCTGCTGGCAGCCAAGAGCTGAGATGACCCATCACCTCAGTTTGGTAGAGGAAAGCTTCCTGGTGGCTGCTTGATCCTCTCAGAGCCCTCCCCCCCACTGACCCTAGGTGGCCCAAGCTCATTCCCAAACATGAGACACCGGCGTGGTGAGAGGCACTCAGTGTCTTAGCCCTCTACACCACTGGGCAGGCCCATAATTATTTTACTTTTGATGGCTTCTTCTACCACCTACTAAGAGGCACAGCCATGGGTCATGGTTGCCCCCTCTTATGCTAACATTTTCCTGGGTTGGTGGGAGAAAGAACTAGTCATCAATCCAGACCTGAATCCTTTTCTTGGGAGGGCAGTCAGATGGCATCACTTTATAGATGTCATTGTAATGGCATGGGAGGTATCAGAAGAGACTATCCTGGACTTCATATTGTGGCTCAATAATAATTTTAATTTGTCCTTCACCCACCAAATGCACCATAGGAAACTGGACCGTCTAGATATCATCCCGTAGATAAAACATGTGCTTTTCATAAGCCAGCAGGAGGTAACACCCTCCTGTTTGCTGGCCATATGCACCCAGTAAGCCTGATAAATGGAATCCCTGTTGGCCCATTCCTACCTCTATGCGTACCTCTCAACCTTTTGTCCCCCAGATGTGGAACATTGCCTGTCAAAATGTGGAACAAATAGGCAAAATGTGGAACACTTACTCAAATCTTTACCTAAGAAGCTCAAAACACTGTTAAAATGTTGCATTTATGCTTAGAAAGTCAGTTATTAATTGAATAATTTATTTTTTTCTATCATTTACTATGGATGTCTGCTTTAAAATGTTGACTTTGAATGTGGAACAAGTCCTCACAATGTGGAACAGGGAGTTTGTTTGAAGTAAAATGAGGAACGTTCCTCGTAATGTGGTACGGTTGAGAGGTATGCCTCTATGCAGGGACTGTTCCAACCTTAATACACTTGACACACAAGCTTGTAACCTTGAAAGAAGATTTTGAGAGAGGGATACTCAGCTAAATCAATAAGAAAGTCATGCAGTAGGTCCAAAATACTGAAAGAAGTGCACTTTTATAACCACACACCACACAGGAGGGGGAGGAGCAACCTGTCACCTTGGTGATAAAATACAATCATTGTGCCCCACTTATAAAGAAAACTGTTTTGAAACAGGGCATAGTTATATCTGACTGACAAGCAAGCAGAGCATTGGAAGATCGTCTGAGGGTCACTTTGGCCATCATAAGTTAGAACCAAAACAAAACACATGGCTTGATTCTAGACCTAATGGCTTTTTTAAGTGCTGTAATTGTTGTATATGTAGATTTACTACAACAGGCAGTAATATCCAACTCCTCAATAGGGACCAACCCTTTCAGATCCGACAACATATCACATGCAACACAGAATATGTTGTTTATGCTGCCTGGTGCCACTGATAACTACTTTATATGGGTTGTTCAAAGATAAAATGGAAAAAGAGGATCCAGGAACATGTTGGGGCTATCAAGAAGGGCAGCAAATTGAATGCTCTGGGTAACCATATTTGGGAATGTCATGGATGCAACCCTGACTTATTTAAGTTTACTGCCCTTGAACATGTTCCAGTAAATCCCAGGGAGGTGACAGCCTTAAATGCATTTTACAAATAAGAGTCAAGATGGATTCACATTCTAGGTAACTTTTCCCAAATGGTCCGAATTACATAATAGACTATATGTCCTTTTTATAATAATATTTAAGCGTTTCTACTACTGTGCATGTATAATATTCTGAGTACAAGGATTTGATTATTAAATACAGAATAATGTATAGGTAACTATGTGTTATGAAGTCTTTTACACACCCAAGGTGTGTGATGTCCCATAAACCTCACAAATGAATCATTAGAGGTTTTCCGTGGACATCACACACTAAGGGTGTGTAAAAAAGCTGCACAAGCACCCAGTCACTTATTCTTTATAATAATTGGTACAGGGACATAGGCTCTTAAAGGGGAACACTTTAATTCTCCCTCCCTTTATAGCTGCAGGCATCCATTGCACAGGAAATTACATCAGAGAATGGGAATAAAGAGGTAAAATACAGTGCTGCCAGTAATTCCTAATAAAGCTTTCCTGATCCACAAGACTCCCATCGTAATTTTCAATAACTTGTGCTGATGTCATTTTCAGGCACCAGCACTTTTACAAACTTGCAGATTTGTAAAGCATTGTTTCATGAAAACACATTTTGCACCATGTTGAGAAACATTTTATAGTTCCATTGCCACCAGTTTCCAAAACATTTGTGGTTTGCTTGCTTTGCATAATGTTTTATAATATCCATGTTTAGTCAGAAGCTTTGGATCCATGAGGTTTGCAAATTTTCTTTCTGCAAGTACTATTCTAAGTTATTTTTGTGCCAGTGCTATTTTGTATATTTGTTTGCAATGATGCAGTTTTATATAATTTGTTGAACTGGCATCATGTTATGTAATATGAGGCAGTGTGGTCTTGTGGTTAGAGCACCAGCTTGAGAACTGGGAGATTCCATGTTCAAACCTCAGCAGTACCAAATACTGTAGTCACCGTGTGACCTTGAGCAAGTCACATAACCTCTCAGTGCTCCAGTCAATGCAGCTGTTGAAATGGGTAGACACAGAACCTCACAGAAAATGAGGTTCTATCACAACTGGGTAAGCCTGGTTAAGTAGGTAGTAATATATATATATATATACTGTTTTGTAATGATGTGTGATAGAATCCCTGGCTGATATAAACAATTCTTACAGAGCTAACAGTAGAAATGCAGCTTATTGGCATTATCAGTCCTATCAGGGAGACCCACTGTAAACAGTGTGAACCAGCATAGCAGGTATCTCTCAGACTGGACAGGTAAAAGGAAAAAGAAAACCCATTTTTTATTGTTCCCTTGTCCCTGGAAATGTGAATTTTGGGATAATCTATAAGAGCTGGGCCAACTGCTATGCAGATCAGGAACCACCAGCCACCTAATAATTTAGTGATTGCACCGGGGGTACCCGGAAAAAAAGGCTCCGGCAAAAAGGTCTCCAGTAAGAACGCCATCAGAAAGAATGGCACATGGAAAGTACGGCACATGGAGTGAAGGGCGTGGAGGAAAAAAGGCTCTGATGCCTTGTGAAGCATGGTAGGTGAAGTGGTCTTGTTAGGCAAGAAAGTGCTATGTGTCATGTCCTATGTCTTTCTTTTACTGATATTCTGGGTGTCACTGTTGCCAGATAGCCAAATATTCTTTCCTAGCATGTTTTGTTCCATTTTGGGAGATGTTTATATATTTATGATGGGAGTGGGGGGGGGCAGGCCCCTGCAATATATAAGTGAAATGTGCACTGTATTTTGTGAACCACAAAGTGTAACATAGAAACATAGAAACATAGACTTTGATGGCAGATAATGACAACTTGGCCCACCCAGTCTGTCCACTTTCCTACCTACTGGATAAGCTACAGATTCTAGTTAACCAATAGCCTACTTCCTGCAACCCCTCACTATAATTGCATTGTGTCTGTCCCATGCATGTTTGAATTCCCCCACTGTTTTAGACCCAAAGACCTCCCCAGGAAGACATATGCTGTGGTTGGTGATTTTTTTGTGTGTTTCTTTTTGCGTATGTTTATTTGTAGGTAATGCTTGAACAGTTAGGAGTGCTGGTTCGTGTGGGTGTCCATTTTTTCCACTTCTGTGTTTGGTGCCCTTTTTTCTGGGCCTTGTTTTTCCTCGTGCCATTTTTTCCAATGTTGTTTTTTCCTGAGCCATTTTTCCTAGAACTAGCCAAGGAACTGAAAAGGTCATGTCTCAGGGAGAAGGGAGCTGCTATAGATTTCATGCTAGAATGACAGACTGAAGGGTTCTGTGAGACAAAAATCTGCATGGGACAGACATAAGGCAATTATAGTGGGGGTTGCAGGAAGTAGGCTGTTGGTTAACTAGAATCTGCAGCTTATCCAATAGGTAGGGAAATGGGCAGACTGGGTGGGCCAAGTGGTCCTTATCTGCCATCAAAGTCTATGTTTCTGTTTCTAAAACCTGCTGTTTTATTTAGTTTGATTGAAGAAAGTACATTTCTTTTATCTTAACGTGACAGAGTGCAAATAAAATCTTTCAGGTTTGAACCTTGAAAAGGGTCCTTGATTATGTGTTCCCAGAACTGACTATACCAGCCCTGGTTCCTGTCCCAAATCATCACAAAACAGTTATTGTTTTACGCAACCTATATAGCCAGACTTGCCCAACTGAGCTGTAACAGCTTATTTCCTGAGGGGTCCTGCATGTATCCATTTCTACAGCTGGATTGATTAAAGCACTGAGAATTTATGTGACTTGCTGAAGGTCACACAGTGACTATTTGGCACTGTTGAGGTCTTAACCTGTGATTCCCCCTGTTCTCAAGCCGATAAAATAGCCACTAAACCACAGTACCTCACATTGCACAGAACAATGCCAACACAATAAATTATACAAAATTGCATTGTTGCAAACAAATATGCAAAATGACACTGGCACAAAAGTGATTCAGAAAAGTACTTGCAGAAAGAAATTTTGCAAACCTGACACAAAGCTGTTCACTAAATGGGTATGACATAAAATGTTATGCAAAGCAATCACACCACAGCTGTTCTGGAAATGGGTGGCACTGGAAATATGAAACATTATGGTGTAAAATGTAATTCCATGAACAGTGCTTTTCAAGTCTATAAGTTTGCAGAAGTACTGGTGCCTGACACTGCCACCAGCACAAGTTATTAAAAGAGAAAGTTGTGGGATCAGAAAAGCTTCATTAGAAATCACTGGCAGCCATACCTCTCAACTGTCCTTGATTTTCAGGGATGTCCCTGAGTTTGCCTCAGAAATTTCTTCTGTCCCTCCTAAATTTGGCATTTCTGTCACTGAAGAGTAAAGATTTGAATCACAAAATAATGCTAGCCATTGGTGTTACAGTCTTGTTCTCATTAAGAAAATGCTATTCACACTAAGAAGCATGTTGTACGCAGCTTCTGGAACTAATATTACTATTTTTTTCAGATGCGTCCCTGATTTTGGTCATTTGTCCCTGATCATTTTAAGCATTGTCCCTGATTTGTGATGAGGGAGACTGAGAGGTATGCTGGCAGCATTGTATTTTACCTCTTTATTCCCCTTCTCTAATGTCATTTCCTGGGCTAGGTATATAGAAAATGGATGCCTGCAGCTGTAATGGGAGAGGAAACTAAATGTGTTATATTTCAGACCCTGAAAAAAAAGGTTTGACCAATAGCTTATTTGAAATAGAGTTTCTCGGCAACAATATAGCCACCTTTCGTTGTACATGAGTGTTCCCCTTTAAAAAACACAGAAAACTGCAACGCTCAACTGCAGAGGTTAGTGTGGCAGTGATTTTGCATACTGTAGCACACGAGGGAAGTTTCCCACAGCTCAGCTACAAAAAGGGAAAGTGGAGTGCTCGTGCTCCAAACACAGTAATAACTGGGTAGGACATCATACATATCCAGTTATTATGCTGTTTGCTCACACTGTTAATTAGTGTGATGAAGGTGTCACTAGTTTTTATATTATGTTATTGTTTTCTGTTTCTACAGAAACTGTTAACTGCACAATATCCATTTGATTGTTGAAGAAGACATTATCATCAAATTTTCATTACACTATTGTTTTCTTTTTATATTTCCTATTCCTTGTTTGCCCCCTCAACTCCCTTCCCTTTTCCTCTCCATTCTTTCCTGTTCCTTCCCTTTTTACCCCTTCTATATTCCATATTCTTTCCCTTCCCACCCCATACCCCTCATTCTTCCCCAACTCTGGGCACAGCCAGCAGAAGGAGGGGGTCAAGTGATCCACACAGACTAACTACCAGCTAGCAGAAAGTGACAGGGAAACTATAAAAGAAACCACATCTAACGTGCCCCATTCATGTTTGTGTCCCAGAGTGTAAGTGGAAGAGTGCAGGAGTGGAACAGGATTGGCATTTGAGGTATCAGCAAGTGTCCGCAGGTGACAGCAGGCATGCAGGGAACTCTGCTGATCCACTGCGGTAAAGTAAAGTGCCTGTTTGCCTTCTGCTTGTGTAAGGGATTACTGGAACTAAAAGTGTTTTTGGAGTGAGAGTAAAGGTAACACCCTATTTAGGGTGAGGGTAAAAAAGGGAATAGAAGTAACACCCTATATCTAGGATAAGGGTAAAAGGAAGCTTAAATAAGCAAAAGGGGAAAACTTAAAGTACCCTGTCTAGGGTCATGTAATAAAGCAGTTAAGCAAAACAAAAAAGGGGAAAATTAGAAATACTCTATCTGGGATAGGGGTACAGAGTTCCTTACAGTATTATAGTGAGTGTTGGCAGTGGTGTGGTGCAGTAGTTGTGGAGCTGTAGTTTTCAGAGAAACTATCTGGAGAATGAGGGGCTTACCTATCTGCTCACACCTCTCTAGGCTGAGAGGGAGGAGGTTGCTAAACTCAGGGCTGAGTTGGCTAGGATTCAAGTGACCTCTTCCCCCACCCAGGGGCCATCAAATGTACTGCTGTTGCCCCAGTCGGGGCCACAGAAAAGGGCCAGCTGGACTGTGGTGGGCTCCAGGAGGGTGTTGGTGGTGGATCGGGGGCACATTCCTCAGCCGGTGCCACTATGAAGCTCATTCGCTACTCTGGCTTGACAGGATTGCTGGGAGAAGGCACCGATGGTAGTGGCCATGGAGGATGTGGGGGTCCTCCCTAGAGGAGGCCCCAAGGTGGGAAGGAGAGGACTCCAGCAGAGGAGGAGGAAGCAACTTCTGTCAGCGGACTTGATCATGAGGGGTGTAGATTTGAAAACAAGAAGGAGGAAAGGAGGGAAAGAGGGAACTGAGGTGTCTATCTGGTGCCTCAGCTTGGAGGGATGGAGAATGGATCCTAAGGATCACTGGGGCAGCAGGGCAGGACAGGAGGGGAGCTGGATTTCATTGTCCTGTTCTCTTCTGGCAAATGCCCTGCTGATGTAGCAACCACTCTTCAGCATGACTTCCACCAGGTTCAGCTATGGTTTGTCTCACATCAACTATTCCTAAATGCCAAAAAGACTGTCTCCGTGATCTTTGGCACTAGGCAGATAATCTCTAGGCTCCACCCTTTACCGTCTTTCCATACCCTTGATGGGACAATCCTAGAGAACATCTCCTCATTCAAATATTTTGGGGTTTGGTTGGACCAACACCTCAACTTCTCTGGCCACATTGATGCCATCCTGAAAAAAATTGCACCCCAAGCTTGGTGCCTTATTCAGGAACTGTAGTTGCATCCCTCCTACGTCGCGACGTGAACTAGTCCAGAAGATGATCCTCCCCATTTTCGACTACTGTGATGTAGTCTATGGTGCCACTCCCAAATCCTCCCTAACCAGATTGGACACTCTCTTTAACTCCTTCTGTCGATTTGCCCTTGATGCTCCATCACGCACTCATCACTGTGACCCTCTACCATGCCCTGTCCTTTCCCCTGCTTGCCAACAGGTGCCTCACTCATTGTGCCAAACTCACTTCTACGTTTTGGTTAGCAGAACTTCCCTCCTGCCTCTCATGCTCACTCTCTTCCCCCTCCCTCCTCCCATTCCCTCAGATCCTCTGACACTTGCACTTTGTTGGCCCCCACCGTCGAACCACTCTCATCGGTCAGACAGGCTTTACCCATAATTTTCCTCAAATCTGGAACCCCCCCAAAATATGGCACTCCTCCTCCTCCTCCTCCCTTGCCTCTGCCTTACATAACTTTTTCTCATCTAACTGCTCCTGCTGTAACCCTCCTTAACTGTCCTCCTATGCCTCTGCTCCTCTCCATGACTCACATCCCCTATTAAACCTTCCACCCCCCGAGCCTGCTTCTCAGCATGCTCTCCTCTCCCTTCACTACTTACCCCCTCACTCCTACCCCTAACCTTTTGTTCCATTACCAACTTGCTCCTGCTTAGTTTTGACCTCTGGCAGGGTTCTCATCATCCTGGAGGGGTCTCCTCCTTCCCCTCCCCTTCCCCCTCTCTCTCTTTTCTACCCAACTCGTCCTCGCCTAAATCTGCCTTCTGTCAGGATTCTTAGCACCTTGGCAATATCTACTCTTGGTAAATTTCTTCCCTCCATCCTTCTTTTTTTCTTTTCTCTTCTATCCCCCATTCCTTCTGTGTGACAGGGAGCTCCTGCCACTCTTGACGACCGACCATTTCTTAAATCTGTTGCAACAGTTCTTCTATTTCTTAGCCTAATCTATGCATTACAATTGCTAGTCCATAAGGTTGGCCACCTATGGGCACCCCCCTCCCCTTTCTTGACTATGCTATGGTGTCCGCTTTAATTTTCCTTTTCTCTCTTAGGCCCTCGTACAGGGAGGTTATTGTGGTGACCTCCGAGCATATGTAAAATAACAGATTGTGTTTATCGTTGTTGGATTTGGTATGTAATAGCACAACTATGTCATAAAATACTTTAATATATATACTTTATGTGTATAAAACCTGGAAATGTTGAAAATACCATGGCACTAGGTGTTTCTGATAAAGGTAAAAAGTACTAGTTGACTGTATTATAAAAATTAAATTAATTGTGCTATTTAAAATGCACGTAAATTGCTGTAAACTGAGACAATCTGAAATGTCATGTTGATTTGCATATATCCCATGATGCTTTGCATTATGGAAGTTTATACGATGTGTTTCTTTGAAACTTGGCTTATTGTCAATGCCCTTTGTGGTAACCCTTGTTTCAGTGCTTCTGCACTGAGGTCTTTGTTTTTAGCTTTTTTTTAATTTGAACCTCCACTACCCAAGCAAACAGAGCCTGCATGGGGTGGAGGCTGAATCTCAACTGCTAAGTAAATTGGAGATCAGTGAGTCAGTAGGTGTCAGTTAAGTGCAGAGAAAGGATATATACAGTATGTTGCTGCAAACTAATATACTGAAGAAGGGATATGTCATTGCTTACGGTTATCTGCTGCATGTTGAATAAATATCACACAGAGATTGTGTGTTAAACTTGAAGTTCGGTGTCTGGTCCATCTGTTATCCCACAACCCCTTGACAGACTTGGGATCAGAAGTGGGATAACTTGCTGGAAGTGTCTGGACTGGCCGAAGAGGGACATTTTCTGGTGAATATTGCCCAGATATCCCAGGTGGACCGATGCACCAGGAGTTGCCAGAGGAGAACCTGGAGAAGAAAGTCTGTGGAGTTCTGACCAGAACCATGGCTGACAGATGGAGAGAAACTGCTGCCTGGAATGGACCTGGGAGCTTGGAGGAAGGCCAAGCCTGAAGATGATAAAGAGATGCAGATCGAGGCAGACTGGAGGTGCTAGAGACAACACCCCAGGAGGTGGAGACCCTGATGAGGATGATCCACTGGATGACTGGGCAATGGCTGGATGAGGTGGAACACTGCTGCCAGGAGCTTGAGAGGTTCTTGCCAGAGAGTTTGGATAAAGAGTCAGAGGAGGATTTTTCCCTGGGCTCAGTTTGAGGAGGATCCCCTGACTGAGCAAGATATTCCTTTGTTTCCTGTGTTCCCAGGATTTTACCTGTTGGAGATTGGAAGATGCAAGTATAGAACTTGACTGTGAGACCCCAGGTAAGACTGTGGCTAGTGATATAGTGCTGGGGTTGAAGACTCCTAGCAAGCAAGAAGAAGCCTATGAGGCTGAAGGGACTTTTTCTTGTATTGATGCAGCTAAATCTATTAACAGTATTGACTGGGGTATACTGCAGGCTAAAGATGCTAATATTGAAAAATGTTACAGTATGTTAAGATCAAGGAGGTGGTACATGTGTTTTATTTTTTTAATTAAAAAACCTACAAAGGAGGAGGTGGGTGGAAAATGGATAGGAACCTGTGTTGGGGTAACACCTAGACTGTCTACCCTCAGGTGCCTGTATCAGTAGCAAGTGAAATGAATGAATCAAGAGACATAGTGGGTTTATGTAGAGGGGTTGAACCTAGGACTGGGCACCTGCTTAAAACTGACATATCTGGTGGGGTTGGAGCAAGTAATTACTCACCCCAGAGAAAGTCTTTCTGTGGTACTGGGCTTTACAGCCATCCAGATTTTTGGTTAAAAAATATGACAGACTTTCCCTAAAAGGAGATAGTTCAGGGAAGGTACCGTTAGTCTCTATTGAGAAATGTGTTAATGCCTCAGGGTAAAGAATGATGATATCCACTATGTTTATGATAGAATGTTTATCCTTAATAGGGACTCTGAGACAGAGCTTCTGAAGATGGATGGGTGGAAGCTCCATCCCTTCTTGTGACAGGAAGGTGGTAAGCAGTCTACAATAACTGCTTCCTTCTTAAGGTGGGGGATATGTGACAGGGAGCTCCTGCCACTCTTGAGGACTGATCTTTTCTTAAATCTGTTGCAACAGTTCTTCTATTTCTTAGCCTAATCTATCCATTACAATTTCTAGTCCATAAGGTTGGCCAAATATGGGCACCCCCTTCCCTTTCTTGACTAAGCTATAGTGTCCTCTTTAATTTTCCTTTTCCCTCTCAGGTCCTCGTACAAGGAGGTTATTGTGGTGACCTCCAAGCATTTGTAAAACAACAGGTTGTGTTTATCGTTGTTGGATTTAGTATGTAATAGCACTAATATGTCATAAAATACTTTAATATATATACCGCATGTGTATAAAACCTATAAATGTTGAAAATACCATGGCACTAGGTATTTTTGATAAAGGTAAAAAGTACTAGTTGACTATATTATAAAAATTTAGCTAATTGTGCTATTTAAAATGCATATAAATTGCTGTAAACTGAGACAATCTGAAATGCCATGTTGATTTGCATATATCCCATGATGCTTTGCATTATGGAAGTATATGTGATGTTGTGTTTTTTTGAAACTTGGCTTATTGTCAATGCCCTTTGGGATAACCCTTGTTTCAGTGCTTCTGCACTGAGGTACTTTGATTTTAGCTTTTTTTTATTTGAGCCCCACTACCCAAGCAAACAGAGCCTGAATAGGGGTGGAGGGTGAAGCTCAACTGCTAAGTAGATTAGAGATCATTGAGTCAGTAGATGCTGGCTAAGTGCAGAGAAAGTACATACATAGTCCGTTGCTGCAAACTGATGTACTGAAGAAGGGATATGTCATTGCTTAAGGTTATCTGCTGCATGTTGAATTAATATCACACAGAGATTGTGTGTTAAACTTGAAGTTCGGTGTCTGGTCCATATGTTATCCTGCAACCCCTCCACACTCTTCCCAACTTATCCTCACCTAATTCTATCCTCTGGCAGGGTTTTCTGCATCCTGGAGAGGCCCAGCACTGGGCAATTACTCTTCCTTCATTCCTCCTCCCCTTATATCCTTTCTACTCAACTAATCCTCACTTGATTCTGTGCTCTGGCAGGGTTCTCAGCACCCTGGAGTGGCCTAGTCTTAGGCAAGCTTCTTCATTCCCTCCTCTTCCCTCCTTTCCCTTCATCCTTTCTTTTCTCTCTTCTCAACTTGTCCTCACCTAGTTCTGCCCCCTGGCAGGGTTTTCAGCATCCTGGAGGGGTCCAGCACTGGGAAATGACTCTTTCTTCCTTCCCCTTTACCCTCCATCCTCTCTACCTAACTTGTCCTTGGCTGACTCTGCTCTCTGGCAGGATTCTCAGCATCCTGAAGAGGTCTAGTCTCAGGCAAGTTTCTCCCACCCCTCCGCCTCCTCCTTTCCTTTACCATC
Source organism: Neoceratodus forsteri (assembly GCA_016271365.2). NCBI lineage: Eukaryota > Metazoa > Chordata > Ceratodontiformes > Ceratodontidae > Neoceratodus > Neoceratodus forsteri. Next base: position 588,707,109 of record CM028132.1, on the reverse strand, counting down.
TCCTCTACTATCTCTACCCAACTTTTCCTTGTCTACTACTGCCCCTTATTCTAAGTCCTAGCCTCATTCCACCACTGGCAGCTATCTCCACACTCTGAAGGGGCCAGTTCAAAGTATGACTCATCCTTCCCTTCCCTATCATTTACCCCCACCTCTCTCTCTCCTGTCCCCCCTACCCCCTGCACTTAATCAAAGGAATTGGTTCACTTGAGCTAATAATTAGCACTTTTTGTTCTATGTGAGGTGCTCCCAGATTGCTCTAGCCCTGTGTTAACTTGCCCATCACAACAGATTTTTAGTTTTGCTCACTTTTCTCCGGTAATGTTCCCCACATCTTTATCCTCTCCTTCCCCCAGCTGGTTTCCCCTGTCTACCCTCTACCCTCCTTGATGTCCTCCCCTCACTGGACCTCATTCATTCAATAATTGTTAAATAATCTGCCTATTAACCATGATCCATTCCTGCAAGGAGTTGGCTCCAAGGCTACATTAAATTTCTGTACTATGTTCCTCAGATATGCCACTTGTAATTAAATACATATTCCACAGGTATGATATATTTGATTGAGATCTTTGGGAATTAAGAATCAAATTACAAATTGGGTAGAAGAATGGCTAAACAATTGTACCCAATGTGTAAGTGTAAGAGGACACATATCAGGAATAAGATCAGTGACTAGTGGAGTTCCTCAGGGATCAGTCCTGGGTCCAATCCTATTTGATATATTTATATCAGACATGATATCTGATTTAAAAAGCTTTTCTATAAAATTTGCTGATGATACTAAAATAACAGCACAGGTTGAAACTCTAACAGATTATCATAATCTCGCTGGTGATTTAAAAAAAATGAAATATGGGCAAATAATAAGCAAATCTCGTTCAACACTGACAAATGTGTTATTGTGCATTTTGGAAAAAAGAATCAGCACTACCAATATACATTAAATGGATGTCTATTAAGATCTTTAACGCTGCAAAAAGATCTAGGAGTAACAATAGATTCGGATCTTAACTTCCAAATTCATTATAACAATATTATAACTAAGACAAATAGGTTAATAGGATGTATAAAGAGAAGCTTTGCATCCAGAGATAGAAGATGTATCATGTCACTGTATAGGGCCTATGTGAGGCCACACTTGGATTATTGTTCCCCCTTATGGAGCTCCTATCTTAGGAGAGACATAAATAGAATGGAGGGGGTTTAATGGAGAATGACAAAATTAGTGAGCAACATTTCAAATAAAAGTTATGAGAAAAGACTGAAAGAGCTGGGAATGTATTCCCTGGAACAAAGAAGAAAAAGAGACCAAGGAGGATGCTGGGAACCTCCACAAAGGAGACCCACAGGAGGGTGGCAGGGGACCCTGCAGGGGAAGGAAACAACTCCTGGTGGGGGACTCCATTGTTAGGAAGGTAGAACTGGGGGAGGAAGGGGAGAGGGAGGTAAGGTGCCTGCCTGGCGCCATGGCTTGGAGGGACAGGGAGCGAATCCTCAGGATTGCCAGAGCAGCTGCACAGGGGAGGGAGCTGGATGTCATTGTCCACCTAGGGACAAATGACCTGGCTAAGAAAGGGATTAGAGAAGTGCAGGAAGAGTTTGTGGAATTGGGGAGGGGCCTTAGTCAAGTAGCACGCATGGTAACCTTCTCAGAGGTGCTACCCATCTATGGCATAGGAGAGGCTAGGGTGTTCCGCACCATGGGATTCAATCAGTGGTTGAAAAACTGGTGTGGAGCTCAGGGATTTGGCTTCATTGGGGACTGGGGGTCCACCTGGAGTGATGCAAGCCTATACTGGCATGATGGGCTGCATCTGTCCAGGAGGGGAACCAGGATCCTAGGTGATAGGTTTAAATGCTTCATTGGCAAGCTTTTAAACTAGCCAAGGGGAGGCACTGGAAAGGAGCAGGAAAATCCTAGCCTCCCCAAATAATCACGGTAGTAAGTGCAGCAAACACCAACATAGAGGTGTCAATAGGGAGAAGGGCGGGGGTAAATGGAGAAAGTGACAAAGGCAAGAAGGACAGGGATGGGGCAAAAGGGAGTAAGGCCATCAGGAAATGGAGAGTAATGAGTACCAATGCCCGTAGTCTGGGCAACAAGCTCCCTGAGCTGATGGCCTTAATGGAAGAGGGATGCCTGGATTTAGTAGCAGTCACAGAAACATGGTACACAGAGAACCATGACTGGGATGTTAACATACCAGGATACATAACCTACAGGAGAGACAGGCAGGGGAGAAGAGGGGGAGAGTAGCTCTCTATGTAAAGGAAGGGATAAAAGCAACTGAACAAAAGAGTAAACAGGGAGGAGAGGAGGCACTGTGGGTCACCTCAGAGACTGGAAAGGGCACCACAATCGCACAGGGGTTGTGTACAGACCCCCATGTCAGGGGGAAGGAATGGACAAGGATATGATAGAAGGCATTCTTAGAATGGCAGAGAAAGGGGAGATACTGTTGATGGGAGACCTGAATATGCCAGATGTTAACTGGAGCACATTTGCTGCAGCCACATCCAAGAGCAGGGCCATTCTTAATGCCCTACAGGTGGCAGGCATTAGACAGCTAGTTTTGGAACCCACTGTGAGGGAGCACTTAGACCTCGTACTCTCAAATGGGGCAGTGAGAGGATCTCAGATCTAGAAGTGGGTTGCCATCTGGGGACAAGTGACCATCAAACAGTGTGGTTCACGTTAAACTCAGCTACAGAGTCAAGCCATACAAAAGTGAGGGTACTGGACTTAGGAGGGCTGACTTTGGCAAGATGGAGAGTGCCTCAGAAAAGCACTAGCAAACAGGCTAGAAGGAGGTGTGGAGCAACAATGGGAATTATCAAAACTGCCATCACAGAGGCAACAAGCCTTTGTGTGAAGCAAATAAACAAATCAAAATGAAAGAAAAAGCCACTATGGTTTTCAAAAGAGGTGGCTGTGAAAGTCAGGAAAAAGATAGCATTCCGAAGTATAAGGAAACACAGAAGGAGCAGGACAGAGAGCTGTACCAGTTAAGGCAGAAGGAAGCAGGGAGGAAGTCAGAATAGCAAGGCCCAAACTGAGGAAAAGATAGCCAACTCAGTTAAGAAGGGGATAAAACCTTTTATAGGTACATCAGCAGTGTAGAAAGACAAAGGGAGGATAGTGAGGCTGAATAGAATGAGCGTTGGGTGGGCAGAGGGGACAGTGAAAAAGCAGGAATACTGAACGAATATTTCTGCTCAGTATTCACAAAAGAGGAGGGGAAGTGCCTAATCCAATTAACAAAGCACTCTTGATAGGGGGTCGATCCCAGTCCTTTCACAGAAGAAAGGGTTCTGCAAGAACTCCTAAAACTGAAGGTGGACAAAGCAATGGGTCCTGATGGAATTCACCCCAGAATTCTAAAAGAATTAAGGAGGAACTAGTAAAACCACTGGCTACTCTTTTTAATAAATCATGGGAGGATGGTGGTACCCAAGGACTGGAGGAAGGTGGATGTGATTCCCCTTCACAAAAGTGGGTCCAAGACAGAGGCAGGAAACTACAGACCTGTCAGTCTGACCTCTGTGGTAGGGAAAGTGATGGAGTCACTTCGGAAGGAAAGAATAGTTGAGTACCTAGAGGCCAGTGGGGCACAGGACCCAAGACAGCAAGGGTTCACAGTGGGAAGGTCATGTCAGACGAATCTAATAGATTTCTTTGACTGGGTGACCAAAGTAGACCAGGGAGGGGCTGTGGACATGGCCTACCTAGACTTTAGCAAGGCATTTGACACAGTCCCACACAAAAGATTAATAGTCAAATTAACCAGCCTGGGACTGGGACCCGGGGTGGTAGCCTGGGTAAAACATTGGCTGGACAACAGGACACAGAAGGTAATTGTAAATGGAGTCCACTCTGAAGAAAGGAGGGTTACTAGTGGGGTACTGCAGGGTTCAGTATTGGGTCCAGTCCTTTTTAATGTCTTCATCAGTGATATTGCAGAGGGACTGGAAGGAAAAGTATGCCTTTTTGCAGATGACACAAAGATCTGCAACAGGGTTGATAACAAGGAGGTGTGGAAAGGATGAAAAGGGACTTGGCAAGGTTGGAGGAATGGTCAGAAGTATGGCAGCTAGGATTCAATGCAAAGAAGTGCAAAATAATGCACCTGGGAAACAAGAACCAGGGAAGAATACACAATGGGTGGTGAGGTAGTAGCAACAACAAAAAGGAAAGGGACCTGGGGGTAATCATATCAGATGACCTTAAGGTTAGCAAGCAATGTGAGAAGGCAGTAGGGAGGGCTGGGGGTATACTGGGATGTATAGGGAGAGGCATCATCAGCAGAAAACAGGAAGTTGTTATCCCTCTGTACAGACAGTTGGTGAGACCCCATCTGGAGTACTGTGTCCAGTTCTGGAGACCCCATCTCTGCAAGGACATAGACAGAATAGAGGCAGTCCAGAAGAGGGCAACTAAAATGGTGCAGGGTCTGCAAGAGAAGCTGTATGAGGAGAGACTAAAGGAGCTTAATATTTATACCCTTGAGGAAAGAAGGGAGAGGGGGACATGATAGAAACTTTTAAGTACCTCAGTGGAATCAACAAAGTCCAAGAGGGTAGCATCTTTCAGAAAAAAGAGACTTGCAAGAACAAGGGACACAATTTAAAGATAGAAGGAGGGCAGTTCAGGGGCAATGTGAGGAAGTATTATTTCACAGAGGGTAGTGGATGCATGGAACAGCCTTTCCTGAGAGGGTTGTGGGGTCTAAAACTGTGGGAGAATTCAAGAATGCATGGGACAGACACAAGGCAATTCTTGTGGGGGTAGGAAGAAATAGGCTGTTGGTTAACTAGGATCTGCGGCCTATCCTGTAGGTAGGGAAATGGGCAGACTAGATGGGCCTAGCGGTCCTTATCTGCCATCAAAGTCTATGTTTCTATGTTCTATGTTTCTATGTTTCTAAGAGGGGATGTCTTATTCATGCACAAGATCCAAAATGATGATGAGCTTTGTACACAATTAGACATGTTTTATAACATACACAATTGTAATTTAAGAAGTCATAAATATCAATTGACCCTTACATATCCTAAAACAAATAAAAGGTGATTTTATTATACACAAAGGATAATTCCACTATGGAATTCACTTCCCAGTTCTCTAGTTGAAAACGTAGATCATGTCAGTTTTAAACACAAACTCGATACATTATTACTATAAATAAATTTGGTATATACCAGCCTCGCTGGAGACATGCTTATACGGGCCTCGGCCTTCTATATGTCTATACCTTCCAGTATAACTTCCAGTATAACTTCCAGTATAACTCCCGGTATACCTTCCAGTATAACTTCCAGTATGTTATGTCACAAATGCCACTGTATGATTATTTATGATATTTTTTTAACTGTATGTCCTATTACAAATATAATTGAATGTTTAATTTCTTGGGTTTGTTCAATGTTAAACTGTATGTCTAATTCTTCATCCAATTGTACCCCCCCCCCCAGGTCGTACCAGGAGACGAGCAACTTGTTGTTCTGTGTGCCTTCCTGGTGAAACATTTCAATAAATAAATAAATAAATAAATAAAATTTTGGGGACAAATTAACTGGCTAGGGATGTGGCTGGGATTGTGAAGAGGGATTTCAGGGAGCTGGGGAGGGGTCTTAGACAGGTAACACACTCAGTGGCTTTCACTGAAGGACTGTTTGTCTACTTCAGGGGGAGTATAAGGATCTCCAAACCAGGAACTTCAACTCATGGTTGAAGGAGTGGTGTAGAGAGAAGAGGTATGACTACATTGGGTACTGGGGATAAGAGCCTGTACAAGGGTGATAGTCCACATCTATCTAGGAGGGGAATCACAGTCCTCAGTGGACAGTTTAAATGTTACTTTGATGAACATTTAAACTAGCCAAGGAGGGTGGTGGAAGAAATCAGGGAGGCATAAACTGCCCCCCCGGTTGAAGCCGAGAGAATGGAGGACTCAAGGGGAGGTAAATCCTCCAGGGTGCATAATAAAGAAAAAAGCAGAGTGGTTGAAATGAAAGGGGATAGGAACACAAGCTGCAAAAAAGAAAGGGGAAAGCAGAAAGGGCAAAAGAAAACTGGGGTAGCAGACAGAGTTGTAACAAACTGTGGAATACCATATGTGCAAATGCAAGAAATCTAGGGAGTAAAATTCTGGACCTAGAGGTCATCATCATGGAGGCAGACTGGGATATCATGGCCATTACTGAGTCATAGTGCACAGGAAAACATGACTGGGGCATGGTCATACCAGGCAGTTCAGGAAAGATAGGGTGGGAAGGAAAGGAGGAGGAGTGGTGAAGTACGTAAGGAAGGGTATCAAAGTGATAGAAACACAGGGAATCTGGGGAGAGTGAAGGGACTGGTGCCACTGTGGGTCACCCTGGAGATGGAAAACAGAGCCACTGTTCATACTGGTGTGATCTACAGACCTCCAGCACGGGGATAATTTAGATAAGGCACTGGTGGAAGCTACTGGCACAATGGGAGGTAAAGGGAAGCTGCTGCTGGTGGGGGACTTCAATCTGCCGGATGTAGATTGCAGTCTCCCAACTGCAGCTTCAGTTAGAGGCAGGGACATCCTGGACTCCTTGCAGGGGGCATTTCTCAGGCAACTAGTCAGGGAACCCACTATTGATGGGGCATACTGGACATGGTGCTCACTAACAGGGACAGTGTTACAGACATCAAGGTGAGAGGCTACCTGGGGACCAGTGCTCACCGTACAGTGTGGTTCAACATAAGGATGGCAGTGGAAGTGAACCATACAAGTACGAGGGTCCTGGACTTCAGGAGGGCAGACTTACAAAAAATGGGTGAATGCCTCAAAGATTGCCTAGTGGGGTTGGGGGTGGGTGGTGGATGACCTGAGTGGTGTGGAGGAAGAGGGCTAAGCTAAAGGTAGGCATAGCGAAGGCAACAAACCTCTACCCAAAGGAAGTGAGAAAACATGAGGAAAAAGAGACTGTTATGGTTCTCAAAGGAGGTGGCTGAAAACGTAAAGGCTAAAAGGCTAGCTTTCAGGAAGTATAATAAGCAGGTGGAAGAGGACAGGGAGGTGTATCAGGAGAAGCAGAGGGAGGCAGGGAAAGTGGTGAGGAGTGCAAAGGTAGAAACTAAGGATAGAATAGCCCAAAGGGTAGTGAATTGGGACAAGACATTATTTAGTTACATAAGTAAAGAGATGAAGACTAGGAGAGGGATTGTGAGCCTAAGAACAGCAGATGGGATCTGTGCAGAAGAGGATCAGGAAAATGCAGATATCCTGAACAAATACTTTTCATTCAGGCTTCACAGAGGAAAAGGAAGGTGATGGGCCACATAAAAGCAGCAGGGGCATGGGGAAGGGGGTAGACACAAGTCCTTTTACAGAGGGAAAGGAAGGGGATGGGCCACATAAAAGCAGCACTGGCATGGGGAAGGGGGTAGACACAAGTCCCTGTACAGAGGAAAAGGAAAGGGATGGGCCACATAAAAGTAGCAGGGGCATGGGGAAGGGGGTAGACACAAGTCCCTGTACAGAAGATAGAGAGTTCTGAAAGCACTCACAAATCTGAAAGTGGATAAACTTATGGGGCCAGACAGGGTACACCCAAGGGTACTGAGGGAGCTCAGGGAGGCACTGGCTGTATCCTTGACAGTCCTTTTTAACAATTCACTGGAAACAGGAGTGGTTCCAGGACTAGAGGAAGGCAGATGTGGTCCTGCTTCACAAAAACAGTAGCTAGGAGGAGGCTGGCAACTATAGGCCAGTCTGCCTGACATCAGTGGTAGAGAAGCTAATGGAGTCACTGCTAAAGGAAAGGATTGTAGAATATTTTGAATCCAGCAGGTTACAAGACCCAAGGTGAAATAGTTGGGGGGAGGTCATGTCAGATAAATCTGATAGGTTTCTTTGACTGGGCAACCAGAGAAATAGATCATGGTGGGGTGGTGGACGTGGCCTACTTAGATTTCAGTAAGGCTGTCAACATTGTTCCACATAGGAGGCTCATAAGGAAAATGGGAAGCTTAGAGGTGGGTCCAAAGGTGGTAAGCTGGGTAATAAATTGGTTACAGGATAGATGACAGAGGGTGGTGGTAAATGGAGTTTACTCTGGGGATGGGAGGGTGACCAACGGGGTGCCACGGGAGTCAGAACTGGGATCAGTCCTCTTTAATGTCTTTGTAAATGACATTGCAGGTGAGCTGGAAGGGACTGTCTGCCTTTTTGCAGATGACACCAAAATCTGCAACAAGGTGGATACTCCAGAGGGGGAGGAAAGAATATGCAGAATCTGAGAAAACTCGAGGAGTGGTCAAGGGCATGGCAGCTGGGTTTCAATGCAAAAAAGTGCAAAATAATGGACTTAGGGCATAGAAACCCAGAAGCAGAATGCAGAATGGGAGAAGAGGTGTTGACAGTCACCAAACAGGAAAGGGACTTGGTAGTAATCATATCTGATTACTTCAAGGTGGTGAGACAGTGCAACAAGACAGTGGGTTGGGCCAGTGGTTTGTTGGGGTGCATAGGGAGTGGTATCACCAGCAGAAGGAGGGAGGTGGTGTTGCCACTGTATAGATCACTAGTAAGACCCCACCTGGAGTACTTTGTCCAGTTCTGGAGACCACATCTCTGCAAGGGCATAGACAGAGTGGAGGCAGTCCAGAGAAGAACTACAATGGTGCAGGGTCTGCATCAGAAGCCCTATGAAAAGACAGAAAGACCTCAAAATGTACACTCTGGGAAAAGAAAAGGGAGAGGGAGAGGAGGATATGCTAGAGACCTGTAAATACCTCATGGAGGTAAATAAGGTACAGGAGGGGAGTAGTTTTATGAGGACGTGGTACATGAGAACAAGGGGATGTGCAGTGAAGCTGTAAGGGGATAAATTCAGGAGAGATGTCAGGAAGTATTTCTTCACAGAAAGAGTGATGGATGCCTGGAACAGTCTTCCAGTGGAGGTGGTGGGAGTGGGTTATTAAAGGAATAATGCACAACAGGGTGTGTGTCATGCTGGGATAACATTATGTCACAGGTGGTTGGACACGAGGCCACATGCTGAGTGCATCAACACCAGTGATGTTAACCCAGCATGACACACACCTTGGAGTGCATTATTCCTATTATACAATCGCTCCTGTGTAAACAAAATTTAAAAAGATGAAAAAGTACATTTAGAAGTCTATTTCCGTCTCTCGGATAAGACGTTAAACTGAGGTCCCACCTGCCTGTTCTGGTGGTAGTTCGGGTAGATGTTAAAAATTCCATTGCACTTCTCGAAAAGAGTAAGGGAATTTTTATTGAGATCTCAACAAACCAAATACAATTTCAGCAGTACATCACACAAAGTCAGGAAGAGAAAAACAAAATCAAAACCAATATAAGTATTAATTCATACTATATCCCTAAACACAACAAAAAAGACCCTGTAACCAAAACCCCCACCCCATAAATTAAATCATAACGAAAGAAATGAACAAAAAAAAGGGGAACCCCCCTCCTTCCTTAAAGCCAATCAAAATATTTCCAAGAAGCCTCCCAATCATTTAAGTGGAGCTGTAAAAATTCCCGACGTTTAGGTGCTTGTAGTGCCGTAAATATGATAAAATAAAGTTCTCCTCTTGAGATCTCCATTTGTTGGAGTGCCAGTTTACAACGTCCTATCCATATCCAAAATAAAAAATGTACCATAATCATACATAGTGTGCTATGCGGAATACATTTTTGCGATGCCGGAATAATGCCAAAAAATAATAATCTTTCATCTGGGGGAAATTCAACTTTCCAAATTCCTAAATTAACAATTAAAGTCCAAAAGTGCTTAATATAAGGACAGTCAAAATATAGATGAGTCATAGTCTCGATGCATTGTGTACAAGAGTCTCTCGGAAAATATCGGTCCTGAATCTGTTTATGCTTATGATTCCCTCTTACATTAACCTTGATATGTATTGCCAACCATACCGTATCTCACATTTGTTCTGGTATCCGAACATCTAAAATCAATTTAGAAATGGAAAGTTGATCTCCCACTGAAAAATCTGCAAAGGGATAATCCAAAAAACAACCCTGAATAATACCTGCATGCAAAATACGCCTGGGAAATTGGAGGACTGAATCAAAAGTTACCTTCCATTGTTTTATTTTGTCAAAAACTCCAGCCCATTGACTATCCAGTCGAGGTGATCTTTTGTTTTCATGCAAAAAAACATATTCCACTCCTTCATTACACCTTGTAATTTCGGTAACCTCCCACGTACCCATAATTTCGAAGAGGGTTTCATTAAATAAAGCAAGTTATTATAAACAAAAATCGTAAAAAAGAATACCAATGGATTAAGCATATTGAGACCTCCTTCCTTGATAGATTTATAAAGCACATTACGCTTAATGGGATTTAAACGACTACCCCAAATACAGGGAAAAAAAACACGCCAATAACTTTGTTTCCAAAGACCTAGGTAAAGGAAAAATTGTGTCAATGAACAGAAATACTGGTACTAAAAAAGATTTAATTAAATAAATTCTCTTTTTTTTTTTGCATTTTCCACACATTCCATCGTGCTACCTTATCCATTCCTTTATTTAAAGCCCTCTTCCAATTATCTTCAGCCAAATTCTCCGGACCAAAATAAACCCCCAAAATCTTACTGGGTTGTTTAGCAATAGGTATACCCCTAATCTCTAAGATTGGATCATCAAACCCTTGAGTGGCCAAACAAATAGATTTCTGAGAGTTCAAATGAGCTCCAATTACGGACCCAATATTTTGAACTAGATCATATGCTTTAAAAAAGAGACAGATCATCTTGTGCTAGCAGACAAATATCATCTGCATAGGCAATAACTTTAATGTTCTGTTCTAATTCAAAACCTAAACCTTTAATTAAAGGCGATCTGTGTACAATTCGAAGTAATGGATCAATATAGAAAACATTTAATAAGGGGCTTAATGGACACCCTTGACGTACCCCTTTCAAAATTCTACAAGCATTATCAATATACCCATTCTCATATGGTCTTGCAAAAGCTAAAGCATAACATAAACGAATCCATTGAATAAAGGTCTCAGGAATTCCGTAAGACTGTAAACATTGCCATAAAAAATAGTGTGAAACGTTATCAAAGGCTTTAGCCTGATCTAACTAAACACAGAACCCCCTTTTAAGCCAGAGAGTGACGTATTTCTCCCACATTCCATAATTTACCATAATAAGCATACCGCATCTGTAAGGCTTCTACCTGGTATCCCACAAAACTGGGACGGATATATCAAAAAATCCATCACAGTCATTAATCTATTGCCTAATAATTTGGCAAATATTTTAAAATCAACATTCAATAAAGTAATTGGACGCCAATTTGCGATATCTGATACCTGCCCTGACTTAAACAAAAAAATCAAAAGCCCCTCATACATCTGCATTGGTATACTTCCATCTCTTAACATAAAATTATAAACAGCCAAAAGTTCTACTGGCACATAATCCTACAATAATTTATATAGTTCTCCAGGTAAACCATCAGAACCTGGGGAGATATTAGATTTTAGAGACATAATCACTTTTTTCAGTTCTTCTGACAAAAAACGGGCTATTAACGTAGCAGATTGATTAACTGTTAGCTGTGGTAAATTGGCTGCCTGTGATACCATAGACAAAGCATTAGGATCCAGTGATACCTCCCAATACATTGTGGTAATAAAGGATTCCAAATACTTCATTACAGCTGCATTATCCTTAAGTAATTCTCCTTGCTCATTTACCAGATTCACAAATCCTCTTTTCTCCCTCCTATGCTGACAATCTATAAATGGATTTGTTTGATTCGCTTTCCCTTGTGTCCCAAAAGACTGTTCCTTTTGTAGTGATACTAATCTATTATACTGGTATAAAGACATTTCTGTACGAATTAAACTTATTTCATGACTATAATCCAAACTACAAACAGATTGAGCTGATAATAAATAATACAATTGACTCCGAAGCTCCAAATATTTAACATTCAGTGATGTAGCCTGTGTTGTGGTTTTAAACTTAAAATATTGCGTCAAACAGTATTTTACATCATCCCACCACTGACCAAGCTCACCTTCATATGGAAATATAGTGGAACATTTATCAGTAAGGATTAATCGTAAGTCATTTTTAACATCATTTTCCATCAATAGGGATGTATTCAGTCTCCAATAACCCGGCCCGGACACTCTTGGGGGGGAATTGCAATATGATTCCCAACAGCATGTGGTCAGAAGTTTCAATTGGTATCGTACACGGAAAACAAATTCCAGCTGTTGGCTTTACAAAGATATAGTCTATCCTAGAGGATAAAGTACCTCTATAATAAGTAGCCTTGACCTTATAACCTCCCTGTAAATGCGCATCTTGTAAACCAGCCTGTGAGACCATTTTAATCATAAAAGTTTTGTCACAGTATTGTTTACTACCAGAGCATGTCTGTTGAGAATTGACATTGAAATCAACCTGAAAAAAAGTTGCCTACTAGTATACAAAAAGGGCCGAATTTTAAGCATTAACTCTATCCGTAAAGCTTTGGTTTGAGGGCCATATATATTAATTAAATGACAGGTAAAGGACCCAATCTCAACATCTAACAATAGTGCCCGACCCAGCTCTATATCTACTAACCGAAGTACCCGAAGATCACTATGCCGAAAAACTATACCCACTCCACAACATAAATCAGGACCAATAGACCAGTACGTGGGTCCCCAAACCCAATCTTTTGTAGCCATATGTAAATCTGACAAGGTATGAAACCGAGTGTCTTGTAAAAAAATTATATCATACTGTAAATGTTGCAAAATAGAAAATGTAGTAGCCCTTCTAACAGGAGATTTTAAACTATTGGCATTTAAACTAGCCAATTTAAGTTTTACAGGCTCAGGGTGGGTGTTTTTTCAAGCGAAGACTAGACCTTGTCCTTCTAGGAGGTAATATACAGTAGGTGTGTCTGATGGTATCTCATTAGCTTGAGAATTCTCTTGCACTTCTTGTGAGGAAAGAGGTAATGAAATCAAATCCATCGGTTGTTCATCTTCAACTCTATCACCCCAAGAGGAGAACACCGAAAAATGATTCGAGAGGGGTAATGGGGACACCGGCCCCTGATTCAAACAAGTAGCCAAATTGCCATCTGTAATTGCATCCACAATCAAATGAGATTCCTTCAAATCTAAAGATGAGCATGGGTTAGTGGGTTTAGCAGTGTCTTCAACAGAACATGGAGCCAAAACATTTTTCGATTTGATTCCAACAAGCTGATTCTGATATTTAGAAGTCAGTACCATGTTCCCAGGAATTGAAGGGGAAGTGGGAAGGGATTCTGGCAGGGGTTGAGAAACCTCAAAAACCCACTGACCTGTCACCACTGCTGAGGTGGGGAAAGCAGTAACACCAGTAGGCCGAGAAAATGGAGGAACAATCCTCGGTATGCCCGTCAGGCTTCCACCACTACCCCGGCCTCAACCTCGTCTCCTAGTAGCCATCGAAAAATCAGTACCAGCTTCTTCATTTCTAGTAAAAGAATGTCTAGCTCAAGAAAGCAAAACATCATGATCAGAGGCTTCCTCTGAGTTATGAGCAGCCCAGGGGCATTCCTGGAAAGCATGTTCATCATCCTCGCAGAGATTGCACACAGGGGAGGCCGAACATTGTGTCGCCGTATGCCCCAATGTACCACACTGGAAACTCCTCAGAGTGTCACAATCTGTATTTAGGTGTAATAAAGACCCACACCGATAGCAGCTCTTAGGCTGCCCAGCATAGAAGAGAATTCCTCTATCCCGACCCAGAAAAAAAGAGCTTGGGAGATGTTGAATACCATGTTCAGATTGGTTCAGCTGAACCCGAAAAGTCCATCCCCCAGTCCAAAAACCATTATCATCCATTATGGGGCAGGGATGGTCAAAAATAGTATATCGTTTTTCCAGCCAGAATATGATATCCTTAAAGCCCACCCCCTCATTTCTGAATAACAATGTGACTGTTTTAATGGTTAGTTTGGTAATGGGTATAGCCAGAAAATCCTTCCAGTCCTCTGTATCTTTAATCTCATAATAAAACTTCCAAAACTTGTCAAGGGAAGCCATGGTGCAAAAGCTAATATCATACATATGGTCACCCGGAGCATGGATAAACGATACACCCCAGCGGGTAAAACCCATAGAATCCATTAATAATGATTTACCAACCCATAATCTATCAGGTGTAATTGGGGCCAAACCTTTGTATCGAAGGCGTACCAAAAATCTCCTTTTCACAGCTATAATTGGTTTCTGAAAAAGTCCTGCATAAGTTGTAGGACATCTAATCCCCTCAATTGGTTCAACATGAGGTGCTCCTTCTAAGGCCTTACCTGCAGACTCCTGCCCTATCCCCCCATCACAGTGTTCCCCCAACGCAATGCTGTCTTCACCTGAAACAGATCCTGGAGCAGAAACATTGCCCAGAGATTCCTCACTCACTGTATTGACACCCAGATGTACACAAGGCTCGGCGTCTGGCGTAGCAACCAAAATCCCTTCCGACTGTAAATCTTGCTGCAACAGAAGGATTTCACCAACGCTATTTGCCTCTGCAACAGCAGATTCCATTACAGGTATCACAAAGGCATTATTATTAAGAGTCGGGGAACCGGGAATAGGGATAGCAGGGTCAGGCAGCCAGCGACCATTAGTAAACACCCTACCTGCCTGGTCAAGCGCTTTCCCTGGGGTCCAATCTGAGGGAGTACCCTCGAAAATCATCTCCTGGAATGCAGTCCCCTAATTCAGAAGATCGGGAGCAGTAACAGAGTTTAAGGGAGGTATCGGTTCCAGCCCCACCCCCAGGCAAGCGTTTACTTACATCCTGTTGGGGGCTAGCCATCGATCTTTTCTGTTTTTTCCATTCTTTGTCCAGTTGGGACTTGTCTTTTAAAAATTCCTTCTGCACCACTGACAACATTAACAGTAATTGTTCCTTTTTTTTTAATAATTCTGCTCGTAGCAGCTCTTCGTCTTTAATGATTTCCTCCTCCGTCGTATGTGTCAAAATTGGTAAATCCAAGCCTGAAACCTTATTATCTGT
This sequence comes from Neoceratodus forsteri, assembly GCA_016271365.2. NCBI lineage: Eukaryota > Metazoa > Chordata > Ceratodontiformes > Ceratodontidae > Neoceratodus > Neoceratodus forsteri. The sequence goes on along the minus strand of CM028132.1, from coordinate 588,692,039 downwards.
AGGCCTAGGGGAGAGATCCACCATCTCCCTCAGTTCAGGCTCTCTACATCCCACAGCAGCTCCTTCTCCCTCCGTGTCCAACAGCAAACTGGGATCCTCCATCCCTGCAGACAGACGGACAGCACCACCTGTCTACAGAGTTGGGGAATTTCCCCGGTGCTCTGGCCAAATTTCCCCCCATTCACTAAAAATACCATCAACAGCTTAATCTGGTTCAAAGTCAGTTGGCATTCATCTGTATCCCCCTTCCCTGGGTCGTGCCTGAAAATAGGCAGAATCTGTCTAGTGTACTTACCTGGTCAACAAAAGTTAAATAAATAAATATTTTTTGGTGTTTTTTCTAATGGGTAGGAATACCTTTGAAAAAATAGTTCTGACTGACTGTTCTGGCCAGTAGGTGGAGCTGCTGCGGTGTTACTGTGGCTCTGCTTCCCCTTACCTTGTCTACATTGTGGGTAAACTTGTTTTCTGTTCTACCCTCTCTGTCTCTCCTCCCTCCTCATTGGCTTGCAGTTTTGGTTTGGCTTTCTTTCTCTGTCACTTTTCTTTTTTTTTTGTTATGGCAAAAGCTGCCCTCCCACCTACATGCCATCGTCACTCAGTGTTGGTATCAGGGTTTCATTCTTTTTGTGATTTTCCTGGTACAGTTGGCCATGATATTTGTACCGGGAGAAGAAAAACTGTAAGTATTTCAAGTGCAGTGTGCTTTTCAACATATGCACTCGCTGACCACTGAGTCTGTTTGGGGTGAGCAGGAGAGCTGATGGCTATGACTGCGGGTAGTGGTGAAGCTGATCACAGTGATGGCTTCAGTGCAACTTGTGATGTTTATGAGCACAGTTTTGAACTCACAGCCTGCTGTTCCTGATGTGCTTGCTTCTCTCGGTACAGTAGTTCGGTGTTTGTAATAGTACAGGGAGAAGAACAAGGTGAACAAATTCAAGCACTAACTGTAAATTGTTGGAAACGCTGTGCCACGTGCTCAATGTCTTTGGATCAGGAGAGGAGCAGAGGACTGGTGAAGGCGATCATGGTAGTGGGACGTTATTTTGTTTATCAGTGCTGCTGTAGGAAAAGAGAGAAATGTTTCCCCCGCACAGGAAAGAGTGGAAGACGACAGTCAGGTGAAGTGATTGAAGCACGGTATTAACACATGCGCTAACTCAGTCTGTTAATGGGGACTAATGGACCACTATGAAGCTGATCCTAATCACGGCTTTCACATTTGGCATTGGGGAGTGTCTGGAGAGCAGGTGGTAGTGTCAGAAATAAGTTGTAAAGCAGATCTCATGGCTTTAGGTTTCAGGGTGACTTAAATCTTTTTTTCTTAATGGATATTCCCTGAGTGGGGACTGTGATGAACACAAAGACTGGTGTGAAGGCTATTGGATTTTTGGGAATGTGGCTTTCACTTTTTGAAGCTAGGACGTGGAGTGATTTTTTTTTTTATGCAATTGGGTCATGTGTGTGTGCTGAGACTAGATCTGTAATGTTATGCTGGGATAATATCACAGGTCCAGCACCACAATGACCAATTAGAGGCTATCATTATTTCTTGCCATTGTATAATAATGTATAGTATATGGGAGAATGTTATTGTGTACGGAAATCCATCAAAAGCTAATGCTGTTGTACCATCAATGTAACATCAGCGGGCTGTTGTACTATCTTGAGTACGTCACATCGATGGTACAACAGCAATGAGTGCATTTGCACATGCACTTAACTGAAACACCGCACTTCGAGTAATGGCCTGTGATGAGACCTGAACCTGATTGTGAGCACAAAGTAAGGGAATATTCTATATTTACTAATCAGCAGGACTGAACACATTTTTTAAAAAAAAGAACAGTTAGTTAGTGAGTGAGATTGGGGAACCGGGGAAAGAGTGAGTCTTCGGGGTTGGGGGGGGTGCTTTGCACACAAAGGCTGAAATCGCATCGGAAACCTCACAAAATGGTACATTATTGATTTATTGATGCCCATATACTATACAAGATAATGGATGATCATCAGTAAACAACAACCCTGAGTTAACTTCTCGAGGTTGTCTGACAACTGTAAACCTCTCGAGCTCCGCTCTCGAGGATTACTTGGTTGTCATGACAACCTCTCAAAGTGAACAACAGTGTTGTTGTTCACTGTTGCCCATCCATTATCCTCTATTTAGAAAATGGGCTTTAAAAACCCTCAAATCTGATTGGCTAAGAACCTCTTGCATATGTATTTATTTTCTAACAGTGCCTTCTAAAGAACAAGTCTCAGCTGGCAGCACCAAACACCTCACAATATCCCTCAGCCTACATTCCATTTGAAACTAGAATAGCTGCCATTTTGCGAGTGCCCACTACACTGGCTTACAGAGGCTCCTCATTCTCTGTAGTGAGCAGTATAAAACACAGATGCAAACAGTCCTCCCACCTTCGCTGTCTCCACTCCTAATCTCACCCCTAACCCCACTGACCTCTACTCCCCCTCCCTCTACCACTCTTGACAAAGTTTTACCACAGACTACTTAATGTGTCTTTTTAATTATTGTAATATACCTGTATTTCAATTGTTACTCAGCCTTTATTCTAATTTCTGTACTTAAATTGTTACTTGCTACCTGTCATGTTTTTGGTTGATTGTCCTGACGTGGAACCTCTGTAAACGAGCTTCTAGCTCAAAGGTGTTACTCCAGGAAAATAAATAATAATAATGCCATTTACCTCTGTCCTTTTTTGTTTAAAAAGAAAACAGCTTTTGTAGTTCAACGCAGTAGCACTTTCCATGCTCACTGCTACTCTGACACAGCCCACCTTGACTTGCCTCCACTGCCGCTCGAAAGATAACAAGCAACAATAGGTATTTCTTTCCTTCTTTTTTTTCTTGAACAAAATTCACCCAGATCCCTCACCCAATCTGATTCCATCTATTTCCCAGTGATGCCTGCTGCATCCCGTCTGCGTTCTGTAATAGATTTTCAGACCACAGACTCCCAAATAAAATACACCAGAAAAAAAAAGGAGCACTGCGATTGTGGAGGAGACAGCATTGAATACTGCAAAAGAGGTGGAGACCAATAAAGAAACAAGTCAGTGAAAAAAACTTCATAGTAAAGTCATGTAAGGGTCTAACACTGCATGGCCCTCTACTGGCAAGTATACCAACAGAGGGACTACTTTACCAACAAAACCCACTTTTAATTTATCTGTAGTCATTTTTTGTATTTTATTTTTTATTTTCCCAATTGGACAGGAAAATGTCACATATAGCCCGTTTTCTAAGTGCAATAATACTCTCCAGGGTGGGCAGTATTGGGACATAGCAGCTCTTCCAGGGTCTGTAAGGCCCTCCGCCTGTGGCATCAGGCCTCATTATGCCCTTGTGGAGTCTGGTATGTCCCAGTACTGCACACCCTGTCTGGTATTATTACTCACCTAGTGCACTTACCTGGTTAACAAAAACTAAATAAATAAAAAGTAGGAGACTATATATGGTCTATGCTAGCACCTTCCACTAGGAGTTGTTTATTTGGTTCCAGCTAAAGGATGCAAAGAGCAGTCAAGGGAGGGCTGCTGGCATTTATTTTAGCTCCTGATGCTCTGGATTTTCTAGAAGCATAGTAGCTTGTGGCAGCACCGGGATGTGTAGGCCATCGTTACTTTTAAAGGGGTTGGCTCATTAGGATTCGTTTGACATGCTGCTTCAACTGCTTTCTCCTCAGTGCGCTATAATATTAAAATTAAAGCCCAGTAAACACAGACATTAACATTAAAGGAAACAATTAGAATAAAATCATGCCCACTGGAGATGTGCACTAATTGCAGTTGTGTATGCTCACTTTAACCTAGAAGTGGCAGCTCAGAGCACAGCGGGGGAACAGTGGAACTTCTAGCTGTGCGGCTTTTCTGATTTGACTGAGTCAGAGCGAGGCAAATAAACAAAATGAAAATTATATGACACAGAACTCGAAGGAGGAATGCCTGCTGGGGAAATGGAGTTGTAAATGTTTTAACGGCATTTCATGTGGAAAGATTTATTAGGTTCAGGCAAAAGGTCACAATGGCCATTAAAAGTGGAAATGATAACTTTGTCATCCTAAGCAAGAGAACAAACAAGCATTTGTCAATGTTGAAAGTCCGTGGTGTGCACTGGTGCCATTGGGGGGGGGGTTACGAGCCAGTGTTGGCAAATTTCAGCACGGGTTCATAACGTAATTGTTTTTTATTATTTTTACACCACATTTTCAACATAGCTGTCTTATTATGCCACCTCATGAAGAAAGGAAGAAACATAGAAACATAGAATTTGACGGCAGATAAGGACCGCTTGGCCCACCTAGTCTGCCCATTTTCCTACTTAACAGATAAGCTGCAGATCCTAGTTAACCAACAGCTTACTTCCTCCTACCCCACACTAGGACTGCCTTATGTCTGTCCCATGCATTCTTGAATTCCCCCACTGTTCTTGACTCCACAACCTCCTCAGGGAGGCTGTTCCATGCATCCACAACACTCTCCGTGAAAAAATACTTCCTCACATTACCTCTGAGCCATCCCCCCTCTAGAAGAGTACAATTTCAGCTCCTGTCTGAAAGGTACTTTCACGCAGTGGCTGCGAAATCACCTTTCAGGATGCAAAAAACATTTTGCCCAGGATCTGGAAAATGTCAGCTATCATATTCATGAGGTGCAGTGAAGAGATGGCTATGATGAAAATTTGGGGTCAAAATATTGAAAAATACTAAAGGTATGAGCCTGTGTTTGTTAATTTAAGTTCATGCTCGTAACTTTGTTGTTTGTTAATGTTTTCACACCAAATTTTCCATGTAGCATTCCTATGACTCCACCTCATGAAACGTGCCAGTATCATTTCGTTCACTCATCCCAAAAGGTGATTTCACAAAGCCATCATGCCATTCTATGCCACAGGCGTGAAAACATGTTTCAGGCAGGATATGAAAAATGACAGCTATACTGTTCATAAGGAGGTGTGAAATAATGGCAATGTTGAATATCTGGGGTGAAAATATTAAAATCTGGTGAAATTAGGAGTGTGTATAGAAACTGCTCAATGCACCCTCATAACGCAGTCATTTTTTGGATTTTTTTCGCCAAATTTGCAGCATGGGCCTTTTGGGACCCCACCTCATGACCAGTGGCACTGTCATTTCATTAATTGGTCCCAAAAGGTGATTCCACACAGCAACCATGAACTCACCTTTTGGGACCAAGTAACAAAATGACAATGATAGTGCTCATGAGGTGGGATCTCAAGAACTCCATGTTGAAATGTTGGGGCCAAAATTCCTAAAAATGGCTGAGATATCAACCTAAGTTGACCCCCCCCCCACTGATTCCCATTATACGGCTTACCTTGAAATCTTCACTTTGCTAGTCAGCTTTGAAGACTGCATACGCGTCCCGGTCCACAGAAGATCGTTGCTCCTGACCTCTGGAGGTAAGTATAGATAAGGGGAGGTACGGGGAGATGGGTGCACAGTGGGAGGGTCGGGATGGGGAAGGGGGACAGGGAGACAATGATTGACCATTTTTTATGCTGTCTTGCATACACAGTACAGACAACGAATTGTGGTTGCTTCAGTGGAGAAGTGGGTTTTGGAGGTGTGGTCCTGCTGCGGCCAATGGCACCACTGCTTTTGGAGGCTGGTCTCTGTGGTGCCAATGGCATAGCACGCTGTCTATGACAGCAGTTCAGAAAACATGCCACCACCTTGAAAGAAATTACCCGCTGCAATCAGGGAGTGCCACCGGGTGGTCCCTGATTGCAGCAGCCAATTACTGCTTGCCTTGTCTGGTGTCCCCTCAAGCAACATGGTGGTGGCTTCCCATCAGCTCCCCACAGAAGCCAAGGGATAGCTGCCACCTTCCACAGTCACTGTGAAAGCCGACGGGGGTGCCCGGTCCCCCTGTCGGCATGCCCCCTCCTAAATTAATTTGCTGACGGGTGCCCAGTCCCCGTCGACATAATGTACCCCCATTTCTTATGTGCTGAGGGGTGCCCAACTCTTGGCTCATGGAACCCCCAACTCTTAGAGTCGGGCGGGGTGCCCAATCCCATCGGGCTACAGTCCCCCCAAAAAACACTCAGGTGGCACGCTGGGAGCCCACCCCATCATGCCAAATGTCCCTATAAAGAACAAAAATCCCGAATGTTTTTTTTATTTTACTCTTTAAACTAGAAAACGGTCCTCGTTGAGTCTGGTGACCCTCACCCCAACCCGCTCACCCTCTGTGCACCCCTGCCTCCCACGCCCCCTCACCCCATACTTACCTCTGGAGGCAATGATCTTTGGTGGACTGGGAACATGTCTGCACTCTTCAAAGCCAACCATGAACTGAAAAAATGCTGGTAAGCTGTATAATGGCATAAATAGGGTTTTTTCAACTTTGGTACATACCTCAGGTATTTTGGGGAATATTGGCACCAAATTTTCAACATGGGGTTTTTGGGACCCCTCCTTATGAATTCAGTCACTGTCATGGCCTTATTCGGTCCTGAAAGGTGATTTTGTGGTCACTGTGTGGAATCACCTTTCGGGACCGAGTAACAAAATGACAGTGTCGCTGTTAATAAGGTGGCATCCCAAAAATCATATATTTACAAATTTAATTAAACGTCAAAAATGACTATTCTGGCGTCGTTGTGCAGTTTCCACGTGCACTGTAAATTTGCCAATTTGTAATATTTTCATTCCAGATGTTCAACATTGGCATTTTTTCATACCTCCTTATGAAAAGTGCAGCTGTCATTTTTCATATCCTGGCCGAAATGTGTTTTTGCAGTACCAGTGCAGAAGAGCACGGTCGCTGTGGTAAATCAGTATTTGGGACAGATTACAAAAATCACAGTGGCACTGTTCATTAGCAGAGGTCCTAAAATGCCTATGTTGAAAATTTGGTGACAAAAGTCCATAAAATGACTAAGTTACAAGCGTGTGTTGCGCAGTTTCCATGTGCACTCGTAACTTCGACAATTTGTAATATTTCCACACATCATTTTCAACATTGTCAATTTTGCACACATCCTTATGAACAGTATAGCTGTCATTTTTCAGATCCTGCCTGAAATGTGTTTTCACACCAGTGGCGCATTATGACGCAGTCGCTGTGGGAAACCAACGATCAGGACAGATGAATAAAATCATAGTAACAGTGTTCATGAGCAGAGGTCCCAAAATGCCTATGTTGAAAATTTGGTGAAATAATTCCTCTAAATGTCTATGTTATGAGTGTGCATTGTGCAGTTTCCAGTATGCTCGTAAATTTGAGCATTTTTAATATTTTCACTCAAGATTTTCAACACTGCCATCTCTTCACACCTACCTATGAGTGGTACAGCTGTCATTTTTCACATCCTGCCCGAATGGTGTTTTCCCACATCTAGCGCAGAATGGCACAGTCACTGTGAGAAATCAGCGTTCGAGACAGATTAACAAAATCACAGTGCCACTATTCATCAGCAGAGGTCCCAAACACTTTCATGAGGTGGGGGTCACAAAAATGACATGTTGCAAATTTGTAGTGCACTCTGTCGGACATTCAAAAGTATAAACAGGCTCGCAACCACTGTACTAAACAGATCCACTTGATGAAGAGCTCCTACTTCAAGAATGCCCTCTCCAACTCCTGGGGCAAAGGGAAATCCTTCTGGGACAACATAAAGAATATCATGGGTCAGCAGTCCAAATCCTCTCCTACAATAATGAATGTGGATGGAACCACTACATTAGACCCAGAGATCATTGCAAACACCCTAAATGATAGCTTCACAGACCTTAGTGGTGTCCTCTCATCTGATTTCTTCACTGATGCTGACCCTTCAATTTCTACTTCTACTACTGTCTCTCCAACCAAACCACCCTTCCATTTCAAACTAGTAAAGGCACATGAAGTCTATAAATATGTAAAGAAGGCCATTTCTAAGTCCCGAGCAAGCAGAAACACTATTGACCTTAAACTTCTGTCCCTCACTCTGGAGGAAGTACTGCTCCCCCTCACAAAAATTTTCAATCTCTCCCTCTGCTACGGCCAATTCCCTAGGAAATGGAAGGCTGCAGTTGTCACTCCGTGCACAAAAGTGGTGATAAGTCACTGCCTGGTAACTATCGCCCGATATCAATACTACCACCTCTCTAAGGCCCTTGAACGCTTGGTGGCGGACCAACTTTCAGACTACCTGGAAAAGCACAACATCCTATGCACTCAGCAGCATGGATTTAGGAAAGGGCACAGCACATCGACTGCCCTACTTGAATTCTCAGGAGCAATCCACAATGCCATGGACAAAGGAAACCTAACTGGAGCAGTCTACATTGACTTAACCAAGGCATTTGATACAGTTCACCATGGCCTACTTATCAAACAACTTCTATCCCTAGGGCTCTCGCAGGGTCCTGGTGACTGGGTAAAAAATTACCTTGCTCAGTGCTCTCAATCTGTAAAAGTAGCTGGAGTTCTCTCAGACTCAAACCGGTTCTTCAGCAGTTCCCCAGGGATCCATCCTGGGCCCCCTCCTTTTCAGCCTTTTCCTAAACTCCCTCCCCAAATCCTGCCCTGAACAAATAATCCTCTATGCCGATGATGCCGTGATTCTTGCCACACATAAAGATCCGAACCTCTTACGCCTCAACCTTCAGCATGCTTTTTCCGAAGTTGAGATGTGGTTCCTTGAACATAAGCTGGTTCTAAACCACAAAAAAACTAAATCCATGCTCTTCTCTAACTCGCAAAACAAGAAACGGCAAGTCCCACTCACCATTAAAACATACCTGGTAAATACGCTTGAACAAGTGCCAATTTTCAAATATCTTGGAATCAACTTTGATCAAGGCCTAACCTTTGCAACTCACATTGATAGTACAGCAAAAACTATTAATCAGCTGAATTGGGATTCTGTATCGGAACCGACAGCTTCTTACCCATTCTGCACTGAGGATTGCCATCCAATCTTCTATCATCTCAGTCGTTGACTATGGCTAGTTATATATGGATCTGACACTACTACAGCACTTAGTCGCATTACAACATCCCTAAATAGGCCTGTCGGTTGCTCACTGGTGCACATCGACGTACCCACACATGTGAACTCTATGCTGACTCAGGTTGGTTGCAACTCTCAAACCGGATAAAGTACCTTACCTGCCTGATGGCGAAAAAATCCACTCTGGGCCTCACTCCACCCTGTATCCAAGACCTGTTATGCCTGAGCGCTAGCACCCATTTTACCAGAAGATCAGAACACCAGCCTCTCCAAGTCCCCCGATGCCGGACTTCTCAGGGACAAAGATCATTTGCCTATCATGCCCCCAGCTGGCTAAATGCCCTCAGCACTCATATTACTGCCTCCACCTCTCTAGGTATTTTCAAATCAAGGCTTTTCTCTCACCTTGCCACCTCCAGCTCCTGTGACTGCCCTGATTAAACCTATTTTCTCACTACCCACCCTGTTCCATTATTTGACAAAGACATGTTTGGGAAACCTTTTCTCCTGCTATTGTTTGCTTCCCACACCATTCACTTACCCTCTCTGTTCTGGACTTTTTCCCTTTTTGTTTCTCCTAATCTGGCATGACCTCTTTCTTGTAATAATAATGTGATTATTGATATCTCATGTCCTTTTGCACAAGTGATTTGATATGTATTTGTATATGTTTTCTTGCTCTTGACACAACACAAATTGTTATGTTATCTATGTAACCTTTTGTACTGTACCTAATTGACGTGGAACCTTTGTAAAAGAGCCTCTGGCTCAAAGGTAGTAATTCCTAGAACAGTAAACAAACAAACAAACAAACAAATACCAACAAACAGCCAGGGCATTAGGTTTTCTAACCATAACATCCCACCCTTTGCGGACTGACAGGCGTCAGGGGTGTGTCTTTGCACTGTTGGCTGTCATGCTCATGCCATGCCACCCCCCCACCCTCAAGCCACTGATAGGCATCGAGATGTGCCTTGGACTCTTCAGCCCCACAGTTCATCCCATTCTCCTATGCTGTACCCATTTCAGTGTTTGTCCTTATGAAATGGGGTGACTGTAAAGCCGAACACCCCAAGGCACACCTTGGAAATTGTCGGTGTCTGCAGGATAGGGTGAGGTAAAATGCCATGAGAGTTATGGCTGAGTGGGGTGAGTGTAAGGCCCGAGGACCCCAAGACACAATGTGATATTTGTCGCACTGCAGGGTAGGGTGAGCTGAACTGCCATGAACATTATGGCCGATGTCCAATGGCACACCTCAGCGCCTGTCAGTCTCTGTAGGATGATGTGGGGTTTGACATCACTTTCATACTTCACTGCCATTCCTATTATGCATCTGTTCAACTCCTGCGCTACCATTGTTAATGTCAGCAAGACAACATTCGGCATTGACAAATGCTTGTTTTTTCAGGTTTAAAGAAATAAAGACATTGAGGATAGTTTCTTTTTTTTATAGGAAAGGATTGAACATTTCTGGACACTGGGAGTATGCTCCCAGTGTTTGGGGGAGAGGAATGGAGGGTGCGAGGAGGACAGCAGCAGTGGGAGGGAGGGAGGGAGAGAGAGGTATTGATTTGCTGGAGGGCTCAAACAGAACAAGGGTGTGGGGAGGATAGCAGCAGTGGGAGGAAGCAGGAGGGATTGATGTGCTGGCGGGGGGTGCTCAAACGGGAATGGAGGGAGGACAGGAGCAGTGGGCAGGCTCAGCGCGTTCACACTTTAAGCGCTATGGCAGTGTGAATGTGCAACCAGGAAGTCAATGTAATGCAGGTCTTTACTCATCAAAGGACTGAGCTGCGCCACTATTAGTTTGGCTCTGTCCTTTGAAAAGTTTGCCAGCTCCACCCCAAAAACAGAAAGTGAATCATCGCCAGCCTGCCTACTTATTCACCTGCTGCTGACCTGCCCCTTGGAACTGAGTTCTCCAGTGTATGCACCCCTCTCACACCTCGGGTGTCATGCAACCAGAAATTTTGAAGGGGCACAAAATCCAAACCTTTCTAGGAGGGTCCGGAGGCATGCCCCCGGGAACATTTTGAAAAATTGAAGTCAAATGGTGCAGTTTGGTGACTTTTAGCCGGCCAGGAAGCTGTTCCACAACATGCTAAATGCCATTATAATGGTAGAGCAATGATACATTTTTTCTATCTCTTTGTTTAGTCTGTGGACAGTGGCCTTTTGTATTTTCCTCAGTAATGAAACTAACTTGGTGACAGAGCAGGGTTCCATACACCCAATAAAGCAAATAAGGACATTTTTTTTTTTAAACTTTGTTTCTTCTCCAGCACACTGAGACATCTCTTGGAGGTGCCTACTCGACTCTAACCCCTGCTGCTCCTCACCATGACACACCACTCCAGTTCTCCCTTCCCTTCAAGGGACTTCCAAGTGCCCCGGATCACCACCCAGGGCAGGGCCTGCCACTCCTATCTTGCAGCATCTTTCTGAGATTAGTGGGTCCATCACTCCCAGGAAGCCTTCCATGGATCCCTGGTGTGGCTTGTCCGGTGTTGGGGAATGTGAGGAGGTCCCTGAGGCCCTCATCGCCTCCTTGGCATGCTGGGGTATTTCTTGTTTTTTTGGTCCCCAGATATGGATCATGCAATGCCGCCCAGCCCATGGCGTGGATGCTCCCACCCACGTCCTGAAGGGAGCCACCCAATGTCTTTCCCCCTGCATGCTAGCCCTGAGAGTTGCAGTGCCTCCAGTCTCCACCGGGGGGCTGCTGCAGTGCCGAACTGTCCCTGGATCCCTCCCTGAGAGAGGAGAGCAGTCCTCCAGATGCTCGATCCTCTCTCTCCCCTGCCGATCCCCGGCAGCCTGGGCTCATTCCTGAACTTGGGTGGCCAGCGTGGTGCGAGGTGTGGCGTCCAGCACCTCAACCCTCAGCGCCATGGGGCCGAGACAAATAAGGACATTGAATGATGAAATATACCAGTCCCACAACTGCCTGACCCCCTCAGAGACCACAGTGAGCAGGTTGGGGCTATGTCAGCCATCCATCCTTACCTTGCCCTGCCACAGACAACCTTTTGGATCAAGAGGCCTCAGCAATAGATCAACAACATGCACAACTTTCGGAAATGACTATGGCTACTATCAAGGACCTATTACAGCATTCTGATCGTAGAGCAAGATGACTCAGTCAGTCTGAAGTTGTGGATGAGTATCAACTGGTGAATTTCACATACATTTGATTTCCCTAGGCTGCACCTATACAGCCAGTGCCCACCACCCCACCAACACAGTCAGTCCCCAGCACCTACATGGCCAGTGAGTTCTACTGTTTTGAGCATTCAGCTCTCAAATAAAACACCACCAGTTTCTCACCCCTGCAGCAACACAAACAGCCCCTGCACCAGTGCAGCCAATATCGACCACCACACCAACACAGCCATTCCCCTGCACCAATGGCTAGTGAGCCCTTCCCCATCCAAGTGACCAGCTCCCACTACACATGGCCAGCTTCCTAAAAAGAACACAGCCAGCTGCCCATAAACAGCACCCACACCAATACAGTCAGTACCCTCCACCACAACAAAGCCAGTCTCCTGCACCAACACAGTTAGTCCACCCTCCATCCAAGTGTTCAACTCCCACCATACCTGGAAAGACCCCCCAAAATGAACACAGTCAGCATTCCAGTTCCCACCCTGCAGCAACATAAACAGACTCTGTACCAACATGGTTGATACAACCGTTCCACCAGCATGAATGGCCAGTCCCTCCAACCCACTCAAGCGAACCTGGCCAGCATCTGCATGAAGGATGCACTACTTCTATGCAGGTACTGTAAGGAGCCAGTGTATTAGGACAGAAGCTGGATGTACCAGTCAGTACAATTTTAAACTATTCAAGGGGGAGGGAAGTGTAACCCATGGAGCACAAAAGAACACACAATGAGGGCCCAGCTGGTTCTTCCCAGTACATATAAAACATGATAACATAGGTGAAGCTGGTATGGGACATTGTACCAGCAGTGGGAAATAAAAATTCAATAGGGCTAAGAGGACAAGGGGCAGGAGCAAAGATAAATGCAGAATAATGTCTACAAATAAGCAACAAAAAAGGAAGGATGGTTATTTAGTCCAGGAGGAAAAAGTCCTACATAGATAAGTGGCCAGCCTGTTAGTGCCCATTATAGCTTCCTCTAACAATCTCCAGGCCGGGAATTCTCTTATCTCACTCCTCATGAAACAAAACCTCAATTGGTGTAGGATGAAAACCATTATTTGGTAACCTTTTAATCAAGGTAGGCCTAGTCCTCCTAGTGACCTGTGTGCCTGAGCTTGTTGTAGGCCAACCGCAGGTTCCCTCTCCCTCTCCCTATATAAAATTCTTCAGTAATTTATTCTATCCAGTACTCCAAAATATCTCTCTCTCAGGGACTGAATATGTAATAAAAGCAACAAACTGCTACCACCTGACCTTACAAATATTGACTCCATCTGCCCCATACTGTATGATGAGATACATTTTTTTTTTCTCCCACCTTTTTAGTTTAGACTAATGTGAATGTCATTATCATTCATCATGGTCAAGATTTAAAATGAACTGTGATAAATCACCTGACAATGGCATCTTTATTCACAATCTCAGGCATGCCACTTGCCATGTGGTTACTGTGTTACCAACTTAGTCCGAGTCTTACCAGGCTTCAAAGATGTGTGGCCCCCCTCGTCCTCACTAGGCCTGATACTGATGGCATGCGATGCCAATTTATGCACTGCTGTGGCTCAGACTTGGCTGAGTTGGCTCCCACAATCAGAGAGATGTTGTCCAGTCCGACTCCATCCGTACCGGACATGGGACACCTGCTGGGCCACGGCAGTGCTTTTTTCCCTGACTCACGATCCTTACACAGGCAATTGAAACAGCCAAGATTTTCCTTTTCTGGCCAGGTCACTTCACCAGTCTGGGTCGCTGCTACCGCATGCGTCCGTCTGCTAACCTGCTGCCCTGCTGGCTGCTGCTGCTAGCTGCTCAGAAGACTTTTTCTGAGTCCAGGAACTTGTCTTCTGGAACACTGCTCTCTCTCTGTCTGAGTCTCTCACTGGTCTGCTGTGTGACAGTGTGTCCGACCAAGATGGCACTCAAAAACTAACCAGTTTGCTGCGCAAGATATTTCTTTGTGCCTCGCAGTGATTGGTTGGCTGCCAGTGGCTGCACAAAAAGGAAAAAACTTGCAGGAGAAAAAGGAGAAGTGATTGGTAAGTTTATGTTGATTGTCAGCATGGACTACCAATCACTATATGTCACTGTGTGTCTTCTATATTTACTTTTACAGCCAGGTGCCAGCAAGCAATGCAAGACATGAAGATGGCAAGAGACAGACTGAGTGCATGTTTTGAAAGTTGGTGTCCCAGATCCAGACCAATTGAATTCAAAACCCCCCCACACAACAGACTTTAAAAAACAGCATTGTTGTTTTTTGTCCCTCCACATAATAAAATAAAATACTAAATCAGTGATTTTTTTTTTATAGATTGTACCACAATATGGGGGGGGGGGCACATGCTCTCTTGGGCCCTATGGGCATGGCACCACTTCTCGTACCCTTGTATAGCAACTCTCATTTCAACAAGTTCATCTGTGCTTGTGCGCATGATGAACTCAAAAACTAAAACCAGGGTGCAACATCTTTTTGGGGTACTGTTCTAGCTTCTGACGTTCGTTTTGTTGTTCAGCTCCTGGGTTGGACTGAATAATAACTCCTGGTGCTTGGTAAAAAGTGAAGTATAGTACATGTGATAATGGCTTAAATTGGACAGAAGCCCACAGGAATTCAGTTTCACCACCTCTTAAAAAAACTGTATAACAGTTCCACCACCTCTGTCATCTTTCTCCATTGATTACTATAAGAGAGTTCCACCACTAGAAATGACAGTTCCACCACCTAGATATCTAGATGTGAAACTTCCCCCACCTAAACATTTCCAGTTTAACCACTGCATGTGATCTTCATATTTGGTTCCTGTCACTGAATCCATACTTCATTCTCTGTGGCGGTATCTACTGAAGCATTGAAACTACACAGGCTCCAGCACTGGGAGACCTATTCATGCAGGTCACAGTGCTGCTCATTTTGAAGAAAATGTAAACTGATATACATTCAGAACAAATAAGTCAGGTTCATATGTTTTTGTTTCTGCTGGAAACTGGACTTGATATGCATCTCTGTTGTCAACTAACTAGTCCATATATTTGTCAATTGTTGATCTGCTGCTTGCCAAATTGTAACCTCCCAGGTCATGCCTGAAAATAGGCAATTTCTTGTTTAGTGTACTTACCTGGTTAACAAAAAATGAAATAAAATAAATCAATACATATCCTCTCCAGGGATTTCAACCAGTTATGACACTTTGGGGACTGTTTCTGCCAAACTGAACCTTAACCCTTAGACTGCAGACAGAATTATAACGTATTGGAATTCTGGACAGATATATCAGTCTGCGGCCATGCAAAGGTTAATTAGTTATTATTATAGCTCATTGGAAAGAATTCTAAGTCAGACCTCAAAGGAAACTGCAAGTGTAGACACCCAGCCATGGCCATTTTTCACAAACAATCTGCAAAATTAGCTTCCGGACACAATTAAGTGTTCTGTCTGTTTGGTTTGACCTGACTAGCCCTGTAAACGTACAACTTCCTGAAAAAAAGTAGGAAGTACTTCTCATCATCAGCTTGCTTCCTATGAGGGGAATTTTCATTCTTACTCCCTGGCTCCAACAACAGTTGAAAACAAGGAAAACTGTTCATGTTAAACATTTGGAAATTTTACACATTGGGCCTGAGACCAATGTGGCTTTACAGCTACTAACTTCTAAGCTGAACATTTAGTTAGTTATATGGGGTCAGCTCATCTGCAGTCTTTTCAAAGGACTTGACAGGGTTGGTAATATAAAGGAATTTGGGATTTATATTGCAGCCTTCATGCATTAAAGAATTCAAAGATTAACTGGCACATGCTTCCCATGTTATACTGAGCCAGAATACAATTAACTGGCACATGCTGCCCATGTTATACTGAACCAGAATACAATATAAAGAATAATAAACACAAGTATTTGCCACAATCCTAGAGGTTTGAGGTAAGTGGGTACTAAGCAGTAACAGAAGTAGCTACAGTATAACAGGTAGCTGGAGATACCTTAATATGTGGTCAAAAGCACCCACAGAGTGAGGAAACATGGCACAAAACAAAGCATTGTTGAAAATAGGGCGGGTGGGATGGTGGTGATCGGAGAACACTATCCATACCCCGTTCCACTATATCAGTGACCATTAATCAGCCAGGAGGGCACATATTTAATACATAAAAATACAAGAAATTCAGTACAAAAACACTGAACCAAGGGTTACACTGGAAGGTCATTAGCAATAAAAGTCAGGTTTCAAAGAATACCAAATTACACATACCTCAACTAATATAAAGCATCATGGGACATATATACACATTGCCATGAAATAACTAAGGCTAATTTGGCTTTATGCTGGACCAAATGGCACTGAAAGGCTTCATAATCAATCTGCAAAGGCTGAACTAGCCATAGTTCTTTCATGGTGATTTGCATATTTCCCATGGTCTTTGCATATCAGTGGTATATGTGTAATTTGTTATATCTATATCTGTCTATCTATCTAGCTATCTATCTCTATTTACAGCATATATATATATATATATATATATAGAGAGAGAGAGAGAGAGAGAGAGAGAGAGGCGCGATAGCACCTCTATATCTAGGGTTTAGTAGCAGTTTCTATGTTAAACCTGAAATTTTGCACTTCAATAACTTTGCAACCAATTGATAGATTTGCACAAAATTTGATATGCACTATCCTGTGGGGTAGATCTTCTGATGTGGCAAGTTTTGTTCCAGTCGGATGTGCGGATTCTGAGATCCGGATAGTGGAAAAAAGTAAAAAAAAAAAAACACAATTTTTGCAGTTTTTTCCTCGTTGCTTTGCAGCCAAATGATGTCGAATTTATGCATGATATTTGCAGGATATAAAGAACCTTAGTAGAAGAACTGATTGTAAAAATGTTGTGCAATAATATTAACTGGTTGCAAAGTTATTAAGTTTCTTAGTTCCCATTATATCCTATGGGGCCTTGCTAAACATGCCATTTCTAGGATAGAGGTCATTTTTGTGAAGGAGGATTTCATCTCACAAAGAAGGACGGAGTCTTGCAAGAGCATTCCTGCTTCACAAGATTTGTAATCCCTCTTTGTGAGAAAAAAAATCCTTGGTCACGAGCCGCTATTTTGTTTTCTTTCTCCCATCAAATAAAAAGTGTGTAAAATACATAAAACTGCTGTCATTTTAAAAACAAACACCAGAACATAACTAAACTGGACTCAATTAGCTAGATTCTGACCTTTGTTTTTTAAAAGAACTGCCAGAAATGCCTTTCCTGTGCACCTGAAATCCTGGGTGCCCAGCTTAGCGAGAGGAGCCTTAAGTACCATTTTCCCTGGTGTCTAGTTTAAGCCCTCACTCCTGATCACTGTCCCCTATCAATTCCCTGATGTCTACTGTTCCCCCCCACCCTCTGATCACCCTTTCATTCTTTTTTATTTTATTAATAATTTATATGCCAACACCGGGATGCCTACCTCCGGTGTCAGATAACCCCCGCCCCCACAGCACTTTATTTTAATATTGTGCCAACATCGGGGGGGCCCAATCCCCATGTCGGCAGTAGCCCCCCTCTCCCCGACAGTGTAGAACACTGCGTAGACCACTCCCAGTATTCCCAGTTATGTCCTACCCCCTTTTATTGTGCTTTTGCCAACACCGGGGTGCCCAGTCCCCGTGTCAGCAGTCACTGCAACCCCTCCCCCCGACAGTGTGGGACACTAGGTAGCCCACTCTCAGTGTCCCAAGTTTTGGATTCCCCACGAGTACCATGGAATACTGGAGAGCCCACCCCTAGTGTTCTGAAATATTTTTAAACGTTCCTGTAAAAAAGAAAACAGTCCCCCCCAGTCTTTTTTTTTTGAAAATGGTCCCTCGTCATCTCCCCTGCCCACTCCCCCATCCCAATCCTCCCTCTGTGGACACACATCTCTGCACCCCTCTTACCCAGTACTTACCTCCAGAGGTCTGCAGCTGTGATCTTCTGTGGACAGGGACGTGTCTGCACTCCTTAAAGCCGAACCGCGAACTGAAGAATCAAGGTAAGCATCATATAATGGCTGTCGATGGCATTTTGAATTTATGTTGATATCTCGGCCATTTGTTTCAATTTTTACACCAAATTTTCCATATAGCCTTTTTGGGACCCCACCTCATGAACACTGTCACTGTTATCTTGTTAATCAGTCCCGAAAGGGGATTTCGCGGTCGCTGCATTGAATCACCTTTTGGAACCAATTAACAAAATGACAGTGACAGTGACAGTGTTCACGAGGTGGGGTCCCAAAAAGCCCATGTTAAAAATCTGGTGCAAACATACCAAGAAACACCAGAGTTATGCACGGTCATTGTAATTTTGATATGCACGTGCGTAACTTTGGCAATTGTTAGTATTTTCACTCCAATTTTCTATATAGCCATTTTTTCACACCACCTCATGAACAGTACAGCTGTAATTTCTCACATACTGCCTGAAACATGTTTACACAGCAGTGGCGCAAAATAGCGAGGTTGCTGCACAAAATGACCTTTCGGGACCAAGTAATGAAATGGCAGTGCTGGTGTTCATGAGGTGGGGTCCCAAAAAGACCATGTTGAAAATCTGGTGCAAAAATGCCTGACTTACACGCCATCGTTGGAATTTTCTATGCACATGCATAACTTTGTCAATTTGTCATATTTTCACTCCAGATTTTCAACATTGCCATTTTTTCACACCACCTCATGAATAGTACAGCTGTAATTTTTCAAATCCTGCCAAAAATGTTTTTCCACACCTGTGGTGCAGAATGGTGTTACAGTTGTGCAGAATTACATTTCAACATGGATTTGAAAGTTTAATATACTGGGTACATGCAGTGAGGTAAGAAGAAGGTTATGTTGAACATTTGGGGTGAAAATTATTTAAGATGACGCAGTTATGACTATTTGTTGCAATTTCACTATGCCTGCTCGAAACTTGATGCGGGGAAGTGCAGGGGCCAGAACTACCCCAGTGTTTCCACAGCTAGATACATATGCGCATCTGTGGAGGGATGGGAGTGCAGGGTCCAAAGGTCCCTGCGCTCCCACAGTAAAATAAAGATATTGTTATACTATCTAAGAAAGGGATTGGGGTGTCTCAGAATACAGTAGGTTGGACTAGGGGGTAAGGAGCAGATTAGATGGACTGGGAGTTCCTTTTCTGCTGTCACATTCTGTGATTCTGTGAAAGTAAGGAAATAATTGCAAAATCTTTAACGCAGTCGTTATCAGCACGTATCAGGGCAGTCAGAAGGGGTTTCAACCCTAACACCCCACCTCACCCTGCACAGATGAAGAGGGATCGGGGTGACATTAGCATCTCCAGCCCCAACGCTCACCCCATCCTCCTATGCTGTGGCTGCCCAGCTTATTTTCTAACAGAATGTGGTGAGCATTAGGGCTGGAGATGCCAATGCCACCCCACAATCCCTCTTCGTCTGTGCAGGGTGAGGGTGGGGTGTTAGGGTTGGAAACCCTAACACCACATTTCCCTATTTTTGATGCATTAACATTAACTGATGCATTAACAAAGTTTTTTTTCAATTTATTTCCTTTCTTTTTTACTTATTTTAAGTTTGTTTTATATATATATATATATATATATATATATATATATATATATATATATATATTATATTATATACAGGTGCGATCAGCCACAATAGTTAGGGTTGAGTAAGCAATAATGTTAAACCCCAGATTTTGCACCTTAATAACCTTGCAAACATTCAATGGATTTGCATGAAATTTAAATGCTCAGTCTTGTATGGTAGATCTCTTGATTGGCCAAGATGCGTTTCAGTCGGACTTGCAGTTTACATGCAGTGAAGTGCTGAAAACGTGTTTTTTGCTGTTTTTGGGACTTTTTTCCTGATTTTTGCTCATCGCACTGCAGCCACACCATTTGGTATTTTGGGCTAAAATTGTCAGGGTAGGAAGAAGTTTGGTCAAAGAACAATCCAGCATTGGTTTGGTGAAAAAATATTAATTTGTTCCAAAGCTATTTAATTTTGAAGTTTCGGGTTCTGGACATGCTCAGTTTACTCCAAGACTTATATGTATGTTTTGTGAAAGGGGATTGGGCTCGCGATCAAGGATTTTGTCAGCTCACAGATGGGGATTTATAAATTCCCTGTTAGTGAGAAGAAATTCTTTGTTAGTGAGGCACCATTTTGTTTTCATTTTCCCTCCCCAAACAAAATGTTGTAGCTTGCTCCATGAGTGACTTGTTGCTGAAATAAGGCATGGGTTTAGTTCAGGGTGACACCCTCTACAAACCTATACCTTTGGTTTCCTTTGTTTTGACCATAAAATGGCTGTTTTAAATTTTAAAATTCTTAATTCGCGACTCGCTTCCCATCCTCATTCGCGAGGTGACAAAATCCCCGTTTGTGAGCCAATCCCCTTTCGCGAGATAGCAAAATCCTTGAACGCAACTTAGGGACCAGATGGCCATATCTCATGAAAAAGGATTGGCTCGTGAACTGGGATTTTGACAGCTCACACAAGGGGACTGGCTCACGAATCGGGATTTTGTCAGTTCGGGAAAGGGGATTAGATTTTTGAATCCCCTTTCACGAGCTCAAAAATTCCCCTTTCATGATTTGTCAAAATCCCTGTTTGAGAGCTAATCCCCTTTCATAAGCTGACAAAATCCTTGATTGTCATTTCACAACCAGATGGCCATTCTCGCGAATGAGGATTGGCTCGCGAACAGGGATTTTGACAGCTTGTGAAAGAGGATTGGCTCGCGAATGGGGATTTTGTCAGCTAGTGAAAGGGGATTTGTTTTTCAATTCCTCATTCATGAGCTATCAAAATCCTTGTTCGCAAGCTGTCAAAATTCCCATTCAAGAGCCAATCCCCTTTAGCGAGCTGACAAAATCCCCTTTCGCGACTTGGAGACCAGATGGCCATAATCCGACGATCAAGGATTACTCACAAATGGGGATTTTGATGGCTCATGAATGGGGATTGACCTCGCAAACAGGGATTTTGACACCTTGTGAACTAGGATTTTTAAAACCTTGCCACTGCACTGTGAATAAATGGTTTGGTCTTTTGGCTTGAAATTTGCATTGTATAAAGGGGTTGTCCCAGAGATGTGAATTATGCTATTTACGTGTTAAAAAAGTTAATCAGTTACAAAGATACACCATCGTGAAGTTGAGATTTTTCCTATAGGATAACATTGCGGTGCCCACAGTGACTTTCGGTGCCTGTATCTCAGAAACGATGTGAGATATGGATTTTTTGCTACCTGCAGCTTTGTTGACCTTTAGGTGGACTAAGCATGTGTGGAGGTTTCAAAGTCATGATTACAACTGCAGTGGAATATTTTTCATAGGTTGTACGGTTACTGAGATATTGCCAAATTAGTGTTACTAGGGTTCCTTTTCAGGCCTATAGGGCTACTGTATGGCTCCATTTTTATGTGTAAGTGGGAGTGCAGGGGCCTGAAGGACCCCACACTCCCACCAATACATACTATTTACTAGTTACGTTACACTTTTTCAAAAAGTAAGGAAATTTATTGCAAAAACTTTGTTAATGCATCAGTTAAGGTTAAAACGACAAAAGTGGGGACATTTAGATGTTAGGATTGAGTCCCTAACCTCCCACCACCCCACCCCCATCCTCCCCACACCAACAGATGCTGCAGCGTGCCATTGGGTCGTGAGGCCTAACTCTCACCCCATTCTGCTTTACTGTAGCATGTCAACCTGTTTACACATGGAATGGGGTGAGAGTTGGGCCTGATGACCCCATGGCACACCCCAGTGTCTGTTGGCGTGTGGAGGATGAGGTGATGGGGGAGGGGTTAGGGGCTCAACCCTAACATCTCATTTCCCCACTTTTGTCGCTTCAACCCTAGCTGATGCATTAATGACATTTTTGCAATGAATATATATATATATATATATATATATATATATATATATATATATATATATATGCATGCCTACAGTTAGGGTTGAATAGGCACTGTAATGTTAAACCTCAAATTGTGTACTTTAATAACTTTGCAACTGTTCAATAGATTTGCACAAAATTTGGTATGCGCTGTCCCATGAGATAGATCTCTTGATGTACCAAGTTTCGTTTTGATCAGATGGGTGGATTTTGCACTGTGCATAGTGAAAAAACACAAACATGCACCTTTTTTGCCTGCTTTATCCTCATTTTGCTGCAGCCAAATCATTTGGAATTGTGGTCTGAAATTTTTAGGGTAGAAAGAGCTTGCCCCAAAGAACAAGCATTGTTTTTTTTAAAAAATAGTAATCCATTCTGAAGTTATTAAATTTTGAAATTTTGGGTTCTGAGCATGCTCACTTCAGTCTTTTGGATAGCTGCATGGAACAAAAAAGTATTTAACTCTGATGAAAAAGGATTTCAACACCTCATGAAATAGGATCCTTAGAATCATTTTTCGTCAGAAAAAAATCCTTTTTTGTCAGCTGCCATCTTGTTTTTTTTTAGCCAAAACAAGCTGTCATAACTCTGCCCAGGGATGTCTTCTGCAGACATACAAGTATGTATCTTGTTCATCAGAACATTATTTATTGTTGTGCGCCTTTAGCTTAATTTTAGGTTGCCACACAATGCTTATTTTTATTTTTAAAAATCCCTTTTCATGACTCACTTCCGTTCCTTTTTCATCATGATGAAAAATTATTTGGACATCTCATGAAAAAAGAATTGGTATGATGAAAGAGGGTTAGTGGCAGGGCCATCTGGTCAGAGAACCCTAATCCTTTTTCATGATGACAACAAATGATTTTGTCATCTCACTAAATAGGAATCATCTGACTAAAAAGGATTAGGACAGCTCACAAAAGAGGATTTAAAAAATAATCTTTTTTCATGAGCTGTCCTAATCCTTTTTTATCAGATGATTCTTATCTTGTGAGATGACAAAATCCTTTGTCATCATCATGAAAGAGGATTAGCGGCAGGACCAGCTGGTCGGAGAACCCTCATCCTCTTTTGTGATGACAATAAAGGATTTTATCATCTTATGAAATAGGAATCGTCTGACAAAAAAGGATTAGGACAGCTCACAAAAAAGAATATTTTTTTAAATCCTCTTTCATGGGCTGTCCTAATCCTTTTTTACCAGATAATTCCTATTTTGTGAGATGACAAACTCCTTTGTCGTCATCACAAAAGAGGATTAAGGTTCTCCGACCAGATGGCCCTGTCTCTAATGCTCTTTCTTCATGACATCAAAGGATTTTGTCATCTCATGAGATAGGAATCATCTGATGAAAAAGGATTAGGATAGCTCATGACAAAAGATTATTTTTTAAAATCCTCTTTCATGAGCTGTCCTAACCCTTTTTTATCAGCAAAGTCCGTTTTCATGAGACAGCAAAATCCTTTGTTATTATCACGAAAAAGGATTAGGACTTCTCCAACCAGGGTCTCTGGGGCACTGTGCTGGTGCTTGAGAAACTGTGGGAGCACAAGGCCCAAAAGACCCTGTAGTCCCACCCCTAAAGATGTTGTAGCACAGGGTCTGTGGAGCACTGTGCTGCTGCTTGATATACTGTGATATCCTTTGGACCCTGCGCTCCCATCCCTAAAGATGCTGTGGTGCAGAGTCTGTGGTGCAATGTGCTCTTCCCTGACATAAAGTGGGAGCATAGGGTCTGAAGGACTCTGCACTCCAACCCCTAAATATGTTGTAGTGCAGGGTCTGTGGAGCACTGTGGTGCTGCCTGACATACTGTGGGAGTGCAGGGTCCTGTGTTCCCACCCCTAAAGACATTGTAGCACAGGATCTGTGGGGCACTGTGTTGCTGCCTGACTAACTATGGGAGCACAGGGTCCAGAACGCCGGTCCAAAGGACCCTGCGCTCCCACCCCTAAAGAAGGAGTAGCGCAGCACATTAGGATATAATTATACTATCTCAAAAAGTGAGGAAATTCATTGCAAAAAACTTCATTAATGCATCAGTTAGCGTTAAAGCTACAAAAGTAAGGAAATGTGGCGTCAAGGTTTCCAATCCTAATACCCCAACCACCACTCTGCACAGATGAAGAGGCATCGGCAGGCTGCATTGGGGTCATCAGCCCTAATGCTCACCTCATTCTCCTGTGCTTCACCCACCCAGTTTATTTTCCAACTGAATTGGGAGAACATTAGGGTTGATGCTGCCCCCCGATGCCTCTTCATCTGTACAGGGTGGGGGTGGGCATTTCCCTACTTTTGTTGCTTTAACTCTAACTGATGCATTAACAAAGTTTTTTGCAAATCTATATCTATATCTATATCTATATCTATATCTATATCTATATCTATATCTATATCTATATCTATTGCAGTGGCGCAGTATCCCCATTATAGTTAGGGCTGAGTAGGTTATTTAAAGGACAGTTAAACAAGCGTTTTAAACATTGCAATGTTTTTAAAATGTTGTACCTGCAAGAAGTGTGCCCTGGTGTTGTTTTGTAGTCTGAGTTGTTCCAAAGAGCAGGACTTTCATTTTTGGGCAGTAATTTTGATTTTAATGCAGCCGAGTCAGTGAATGCGCTCCCACTTCTTTCCTTAATGAGCCCCCACCTGCAGTAAGTGCCGCGCTTCAGTATGATGTCATCGGAGCAACATGCTGCTTACAGTGATCTGCTGGCCCTGCTATTTGTAGTGCTAGTGTATGTATGTACAGGGATAGTGCATAACTTGCAGGATCACAAAGGAATGATGGTGTTGGAGTTGGACTTTGATGAAAATGATGATTTCATTCATTTTGCCGAACCATATGTGTTTGAGCCTGAGAAATCCCTAGCAGCTGAAGTTCTGAATGTGCAATCCAACAGCAGCTCTGATGAGGAGACTTTGGAGGCTGACAACCCCAATGAGAGACACAAGATGCTGCCCACTGCATGGTAGGGATGTGTCCAGTATTATGAGTCCCTTTACTGTGCTGTAAACATTGACATTGTTTATGTAGTGTCCTGCCTCGGAATCACTGGATCCCATACCAGTTTTAGCACTGTGCTTGCTGTACAGTAGTGTGGACTGCATATACATCTAGCAACTTGTTGTTGTTGCTGGTGTTGGTTTGGTGGGGGAGGGGTGGACGAGACCATGTATTATATAGACATTGCCATAAATGTGGTATGAGTTTTGTTGAGGGTGGGCACAGTATTACCAGGCACTTGTGAAGACCAAAGGTAACATGTTAATGGTGGTGTTGCTGGCGGTGGGCTGGGGGGGATTGCAGTTTGGTGGATTGTAGTGCAACCACTAATGTGCATTCCAGAGAGGGTTGCATCGGCAGTATGCACCACTACAAGTGTGACTCCACTGTACCCGTTGTGGTTGATTGTGTCTAGATAACCCACCTGCCCCCACAACACACAAGCACACACCTCAGTCACAGAGACTGGAAGGTGTGCATGCCTCCCCCATGGTCTGGTGGTTGGCAGCACAACCCTCTTACTCTCCCCATCATGACTCTCTAAAGGAGAACTACTGTAAACAGTTCTAGCGCTAGTGCAGTATGAAAACCCGGAGAAGTAATGACAGAATGTTTTGCTTTATCCAATGACTATATCCTCAGGTCCTACAATCTCACTGTATATAAAATCTCACTGTATATAAACCCTGACTTGGGGTTCAGTTAATGACCCTTCGAAACTGTAACCTGCCATATTTCACAACTATGACCTAGGGTCTTCTCTAAGATCCTGGATGCTGTAACCCAACAATGTATTTACCCCTGAGCTTTATGATCTATGTATAATACTGTTTAATGTAATGTTTTATGCTTTCTTGTATTGATGTGGAGCCTTTGCGAAGGAGTCTATGACTCACGGGATTGTAATTCCGATTTCTCTTCAATAAACAAACAATAAACTCTTGGTTGGGGGGGCTGTTAGGTCAAGTGTTATCCAAAATTATGTAACATTTATGTAACATGGTTATTTGACTTTGGTGTTTTCCACTCAGGCCTGTTACATCTTCAGCCTTTTTAGTGTGCCAGCCTCCTAGCCCATGACCTTGTTGTATCCTGAGACTTCGGTGTGTGCACCCCTTTGTTACCCCAGACATTTCCCTTCCTCCCAAGGTTGGGGTGGCAGATGTCCTTCCATAACTTTCTGCATGAGCATCATGTGTTTGTGTGGAGGGACGTACATAACTATTCAGGACTCAGAGGCAGTGGAGTAAGAGGGTCAGGGGTCAGGTGACCCCAAAATCTTTTAGATAAAGGGTCAGACATTGAATTAAACAGTGCACTGGGCTGAGGTGCTGTATGCAATTGTGAGCCACCACTTTTTGGTATGCTCCCCTATCTCTGATTCAGGCGCAGGTCATGTGGTCCAGGCTGTGCCATCATTATTCATGCATTTTCTATGGAAAGAGCAGAGTCCTGTGGGATGCCATCATGACTGGGGTGCTGAGGATGTCATCATGCTACCGTGTGGTGATTGTCAATGTAACCTGTGCCAGTAGGCTGTGAAATAGTGTTGCCAACTGTGGTCACCCCGGTGGATGTAAAGGAGCAGACCTTGGAGCTAAACTTCACCCAGAGGAAGACAGTATTCCATAGGAGGCTCTATCCTTGACCCCAACTCCCCTCCAGGCACATCGCCTTCACCCCGATGGTTCTTCCCTAGCTTGATGCGCCACTATTGGACAGGTAAGGTGATGACTGCCTCAACCTGCCATGTCACCGTGAATGCTGGTTTTAATGTACTGTACAGGTTTTGGCATGCACAGTTCACAGACTTCACCTTTACTGTACCATAGATATTGTCAGTGACATGTTTCCTGTGTTTCTTATTTATGTGTATTGTGTTTTTCCATTTTGCTAATTGCTTCTTCTGTCTTTCTCTTGTGTGTGTACACAGGCATACACGTGACAACTGTGATGTCATGGAGACAGTGCGAGAATGTATTTGTTGTGCCAAATTTCCCATCATTGCACAGATATGTGAAGAGGAGCACTTTCACTGCATCACAGAACTCCAATGTTTCCGTGTAAACTGTCGGGACTGAGATGTTATACTTGCATCTTTCTATGAGTTCCTGGAGCTGAAGGGTCCAATCAGTGATGACATCCCACAGAATGAGTATGTGTGACTTTTTTTTGGACTCTTTCCCTCTGGTCGCTGGTCCTGAGGCATCCCTCAGGCATCCCCAGCTGTCATGCCCAGTCTGACACCACCCTTGCTCCAGATCCCTCTGGAACCCTGAACTGGCACCTCATACCACCGAATGCCCCCTGGCTTGTGCACCCCAGGGTGGGACCACCCTCCCATTACCTGGGCAATCCTTGAATCTAGTGTGGCAGTCTGGTGTAGGCCAGAGGATATTGGGACTGGGGAAGGTGGGGTGTGACAGTGGGCATGGGGCTGGTGTGCTGTAGTCTCCTTCAGGAACTGGGGTGTTTTCCTTGTATGTATGTGAGTTTAATGGTTCCCGGAGGCATGGACTTGCAATGACGTCCAGCGCAAGCTGAGTGCACTCATGTACCCCTCTCATGGACATCTGCAGACACTGCCACCCCTTGTATGTGTGATCCCTGGCTGGTGCAGCACAACTGCCCCATGCCTGACTGCACTCCCCCTGCACATCTCTGCCCCATCCTCGGTTGTACTAAGCTTCCCCTCACCCCAACACATGACCGCCCTGTCCCCATTTGCTCCTGACAGACTCCACACCCCTGACACATGTATGCCCCTTCCACAAAGCACATGGCACCCCCCCAGCACACAGCAATGCCCAGACATCACATACCTGATTCCTGATCCCAATACCCAGCACAATCATTGCTAGACAGTGGTTCCCTCACCTTATGCCACCTCAACCCCCACTTGTGAGTCAGTGCCACGGCTCTGGACGGACGGTAGTACAGCCCTCTTCACACCACCTTGGCCACCGGCCAGATAAGTGATGCTGGGAGTGCGCTGCCTATATATATATATATATATGCAGCATGTTCCCACCCTCAGTTGGATGGCTGGTGGCTGAGGATGTATGAGAAGGGCTGTGCTGCCAGTCATCTGGTGCCAGCATTGGCTAACAGGTATGGGGTTAGAGGGGGTTCTCGGTGCCGTGGGGTGGGGGTCACCACTGGCCACCAATGACATTGCTGGGGACCAGAGGTGGTGGGTTGTGGATGTGAGGATGGGGCAGCAGTGGGTATGGCGTGGAGGTGGATGACTTGATCACCACCATGGGGACTGGGCATTCAAGTGTGGGGAGGATGGATAGCTAAAACAGGGATGGAGACGGCATGTGTGGGGAGGGGGATTCCTCATGGAACAGGGGTCGGTGATGCTGTGTGTGTGTGTGTGTGTGTGTGTGTGTGTGTGTGTGTGTGTGTGTGTATTGGACATATACACGGGGTCAGGGCTGTCATTTTGGGGGAGGTTTGAGTGACACTAACAGGATGGGACAAAGATACCACACTGTATGGGCACTCACCCATCCAGCTGCCACAGCCCTCCCCATCATCCCAGTGGGCTGGGGCAGCATGGAGGTTGGTGTACCAGTCCCACCACGACCAACTGGCCATGTCGGTGGGAGTGTGCAGTGGGTTGCGACAGGGTACAAGCAGCCATAATTTGTGCCCCCCATACCTGGCACTACTCACCTTTGTGAATGGCGCATGTTGCAGGCATGCCCCCCATACACACCCCACCCGCCCCCCAGTGCATTACTGTCCACATGGCCATGGGATCAGATGCGTAACTGGCATCCACACCTGTAGTGAATACTGCTGGAGGGCCACAGGACCCTGCCACTTGGCATTCATGCATATCAATGCCATTGCACCCAATTTCTATGGTGCATTTGCATTGTGCATAGGGCCCCATATTCCTAATTTATGAGACATTATAGCATGGGTATAGGTCTGAGTGTATGGACTCCCAGGGCCTTGTAAATGGCCATCTCATGGGCTTACAGGGGAAAAGGTCAGAGCATCTATAGGCACAAAGTGTACGCATATGACAGGCATATCTGCATCACCGAGAGGCTGTAGTTTCCACCTGTTGCAGTGCCTCATTGCTTTCAGGGTGTGGCGTGCGTGTCATCATGGCATTGATCCTGGCAAGCTCCAAGGTGTGGGGCACTGTGGAATAAAAATCAACTATCAGGTCTACATTGGCAGTGCCTGAATTGTGGCACAAGTGGATTTTACCTTGCTGGAATAGGAATGTGTACTGATGTCATTTTTTATTTCTCCTTTTCTTCTAGATCTTTTCGCCATGTTGCATATTGTAGGTTTGTACAGATCATTTGGAAAAAACTCGGAAGATACAACAGGAAGATTTTACCTTCCTGTGTGGTCACAGCAATTAGAACTGCATTCCCGCTGGAAGAATATAAAGGTTAACAACCTGCACCCAATATGTGACTAGCACTGACTGTATCTCCAGTTCCACCGACCAGGAAGATGGCAGCCCCTCCTCCTGTTTCAGCTTATTTAGGCATGGTTTGTTGAATGCTTCTACGCATATAGACTGTTGCTCAGTTCTGATTAGGCTATATATGGACAGTAGGAAATGTTTCATAGTAGGTTGCTGTTATTGCAAGGAAATGCATCTTTAGTTTTCATGGTTGACAAGAACTGTCACAGTTTTATTTGTGAGACAGTGAAAAAGAGCAAGTCAAACATCAGCTAAGTGAGAAAATCATGGCCACAGATGGCAAGTGTTACAAGTGAGTGATCAGCAAAATGGCAACATAACAGTAAATGCTTTTTCTCTGGGGGTGGGCTTCACCACCTGCACCCCCCCCCTTTGGATTGGGCTTTGCCCACCACACTCCTCTTAGCAAAAGAACCAACTCTGAGTAGGAAGTATCTTGGAGAGGGGGAAAAGCCATACTTTGCATTTCTGCAATTGCTCACTTCTACCCATCACCTTTTTGGGCTGCACCATTTTGGCTTAGCTGATTTTGGGTTCACTCTGAGCTGCCCAAATCAGGTGATTATGTACCCATGAGTGGCAAGGATATACACTTCATTGTGGTGGTGGTGGTGGTGGGTTAAGATGGCATTCACACAGACCACGTCGTCAGTTTGTGCAGTGTTCGTCCCACCACTTTCCACATGTTAAATCCTGCCGTCTGGTTCTCCTTGCCTATCACAGCTCCTACTGTCTGATAGGAGGTGGCATTGTCCACTTTATAGAACTTTATTTCTGACATAATCCATTGGTAGCCAGTTCAATTTCAGCTTTGTTTTTCACTGTGGGTACTTGAATATTAGGTTGTGCATTATGCCGTAGCACAATTATTTTGTGGAGCCTATTGACATGCCCGGATTCAATGTTTATATTACTGGGCAATGGAATCTTTCAGCTGAAAAGAAGGGAGAGAGGGGACATGACAGAAACTTTCAAGTATCTCAAGGGAATCAACAAAGTCCAAGAGGGTAGTATCTTTCAGAAAAAGAGATGTGCAAGAACAAGGGAGCACAATTTGAAGATGGGGGGAGCTCAGAGGTAATGTGAAGAAATATTTTTTCACAGAGAGAGTTGTGGATGCATGGAACAGCCTTCCTGAGGAGGTCATGGAGTCAAGAACAGTGGGAGAATTCAAGAATGCATGGGACAGACATAAGTTAGTCCTAGTGGGGGGTAGGAGTAAGTAGGCTGTTGGTTAACTAGGATCTGCAGCTTATCCATCAGGTAGGAAAATGGGCAGACTAGGTGGGCCAAGCGGTCCTTATCTGCTGTCAGATTCAATGTTTCTATGTTTCTATGCTTTCTTATCTTTTCAGTGTACTTGTATGTGGGACCCATTATTGCTTGGGTTGCATTATGCCTTCTTTTATGGAGTCATTGTAAAGCATACATTGTTTTACATCTGTTTTGTCATCACAGTGGTAACAATAATAAATGAGATGTAGCTATCTACTCTGATGTGTCCATGATGTAAATGTTTTATTGTACTGCCATATCTTGTTGGTCCTGCAATGATTCTTGTAATCTTTGCAAAAGGAGAAATAGTAAGTGAAAATGACAACCCAAATTTACTAAATTGCTTTCTGTTTACCATGCAGTGACAATAAAATGGGTTGGGCAACACAGTGATGGGTTTCTTCGTCCGTGTTTTCATTTTTACAGATAAAAGGATTTATTTGTCTGTAGTCTAAGTCATGGCTTCATTATGGACTATGAAGACCTCAAGGTGGCTGGTCACACCGACCAGGGTGGTGTCATATTTAGCACTGCTGCATGACTTCGGAGCTTCCTCTCTGCTGTCGATCATTGTGCAAGAAGTGCTGCCATCACACCTACAATTCCTCTGCCCCAGGGTAGGATCTGCACTGCATCAAGATGTTGTGCCGTGACAAGGAGCAGGTGTAACAACAGCTATTTTTTGCTGGCAGACCATTGTTCTCTGGTTGCCACCACACACATGGCGCCACATCCTTGGCTGCCATCTCCATGGTCCCTGCCATTCCCCACCCATCCCCCTCAGCTGATACAGGCCACTCCACCCTTTCAGGTGGAACCACAGACTCCAGATCTCCAGGACAACCCCCCTCCTAAAACTGTCACACAGGCCAACGAGCCTCACATTGTGCATGACCAAGAAGCACCTTGGCACTTGTTGCTGGGTTTGGCAATGCTTATTGTTAAGCCATGCAAAACCCAGCAGAGGTATGACATGTCACACCTGCTGAGGAAATCTGTCTTGTTGGCTGCTGTCACCTCCAGCACAAAAATCCTATTCTTATGTGGTGTTCAAGTAGGACAAGATTGCCCATTATCCCAACCCCCAAGTTTGTCCTGAACATTGTCTCAGACTTTCACTGTACACAGGTGATTAAACTACCAGTGTGTCACCCAAATTGGGCATCCTCAATGCCTTGTACCATGACAGTATTTGAAATATTCCACATTCCCCATGCAAATGAACCAACAAGGCATGTAAGTCACCATGTGTCCATTTGCATGCCCATTATGGGCTCACTTTCATATGATTGTAAGGCCTTTACCACTGACAATTGACCATCCCATGAGCTGTCCCACCTTGGTAGCGGATTCCACACTTCCTTCGATGGTAGTTCCCCATAACAAAGCAGGAATTCTCTGGTATGCAGTGGTCACTTCCCCCCATAAGAAACAAAGGCCCCTCCCACACACCCAAGATGTGTGTTAGAACTTCCCCACCAACAGCCATGGCTTGGGTGCCACAGCCATGCAGCCACATTGTGGATTAGCCCCCCCAAACAACAAAGACCCAGTCTGGTTGCCAAAAAATAGCAGTGCAGGCAGCCCCACCCAACCACCATTGATGGTGATGGTTCTACCCTACCCACACACTGCACCAACAACCAACCCACTGTTCCTGGTTCCCATGGAATCGGTGCTACGCTGAAAAGATGGGGGCTGACAGACCCCTACCTCAGAGCTTATTAGCTACCCACCATCTGACAGTAGTAGGTAGGGCACTGCTTATATATATATATATATATAAGTTTGCTTGTTGAGAGATCTATTTCATAACACAGTTGCACAGCCATGACCCAACACAAACCAGGCATAGCATGCCTAACTGAGACTTGGCTGACAGGCAATATAAAAAACAGTGAAATAGCACTCCCTGGATACCAGGTATTCAGGAGCAACAGGCATGGCAAGAAGGGTGGGGGCTGTCTTATCTACACAAAAGACTCCCTCCATGGCTCCGTCCTCCCTATCTCCAGGATGGCTGCAGGCCACAAGCTCCTTGCCGTGAAAATATAAGTGAGACGGCTGGGTAAGACACTGACCATTGCATCAGCCTACCTGCCCCCCAAAATATCACAGGACGGTGTGCCCAAGGTCCTGGATGCAGTGGCCTCCCTACCCAAGGATAGCGATTTAGTTATCACAGGGGGTTTCATTATAACCTGGGAAAGTCACAACTCCATGCCACTCAAGGATATTGTGGCAAGCGCATACCTCACACAACTAGTCATGGAACCAACCGGAAGGAACTACAAGACAGGCAAGAGCTCATTCATTGACTGGATCCTCACAAACTTCCCATCATGAATATCTGAGGTCAAGATGCTACCAGATACACTGAGCATACACTCCCCTGTCACCCTCAGATGGTAAATAAGTTAAAAAATAGCTCCCCCCATCACTATACAGAGCAGGATCCTGAAAAAAGGCCAGTTAGGATTGCTTAAAAATGCCCTATCCCGCCATGTCTAGTTACCCATTGACACACTGCCAGACCTGGACCAGGCCCTGACGTACTTCACAGATGGAGTCAACAATATTTATGACAGATACATGCTGTTTAAAAGGAGGAAAATGCAGGGACCACTAATGGTTTGATCACAGGCGAGCTCCTAGCCATGATGTAGGAGAGAGAGAGAGACAACCTCTGATTAAAAGCCAGGGCCCCAGGTAAAGACCATGATCACCAGCTGTACCGGGCAGCTAGAAACTGCTGCATGCATCTAATATGGAGGGGGGCTAAAGCAGATCACCACAAGGAACTGCTTGATAAAAGCTGGGGTGACAGCAAAAGGTTCTGGGGAAACAAATAATCTCTTGGGGGAAGAAGAAAAGAGAAACCCACAGCTGCTCCACATTAACGGCTCTACTACCACAGGCTCACGCCTCATCGCGAGTCCTTCAACTCTGTCTTCACAGATCTAAACACAATACTCCCCCCTGACTACCTACACCCCTCCAAGCTTCCCTCAGATGACAAAGCACCCAGTATCTCTCACCCTACCTTCTACCTCAAGAGAGTTACTATAAAGGAGGCAGCATTCTACATTAAAAAAAGTGCTCAGGAAGACCAGAATGGGTAGCGATGGAGTCTCAAACTCTTGATGTGCTCATTAGGCCTATTACAAAACTATTCAACAAATCCCGGACCCTGGAACAATTTCTGGCCACCTGTAAGCAAGCGCTGCTCACTCCTGTCCACAAAAGTGGGGACAGGACCAATGTGTCCAATTACAGGCTGATCTCAATCCTCTCCCCCCTATCCAAGCCCCTTGAGAAGATTGTGGCTGACCAACTAACAAACTGCATCAGCAAATACCAGCTGCAATGCCCCAACCAGCACAGGTTCAGGCAGGGGCATAGTACCATGACTGCCCTTGTAGAATTCACCGACTATGCTCACAAAGCTATGGATGAAGGCAAACTAGTAGGGGCGGTGTTCATAGACTTAACAAAAGCCTTCGACACCGTCAACCACACCCTCTTACTGGCCCAGCTTCAAAGCCTGGGGATGGCTGCCAGTGCAACACTCTGGTTCTGAGACTACCTGTCCCTCAGGTCACAACAGGTAAAAATAAGACAAACAGTGTCTGACCCCAGGGAAGTCACACTGGGGTTCCCCCAGGGATCCATCTTGGGACCACTGCTCTTCAGCTTGTTCCTAAGTAATCTCTCTCAAGCCTGTGATGCCAGGATAATCCTATATGCAGACAATGCTGTCATCCTCAACAGCAACTCTTGAATTGAGCCACTCCAAGTAGCACTTCAGCACTCCTTCAGTAAAATAGAAAACTGGTTCTGTGAGCACAAACTTCTGCTCAATTACAAAAAAACAAGACTATGCTTCTATCCAGCCCCCAGCTCAAGAAAAGGTTCCTCACCATAAACATCACCAACAATGTACTCGCCCCCTTGGAACAGGTACTCTCCTTCAAATACCTTGGAGTCACCCTGGATGACACCTTATCCTACACTCAGCATATTGACCAGGTGGTCAAGACAGTCAAAACCAAGCTTGGTGTGCTTTACAGACACAGAAAACACCTTACCAGGGCAGCCAACCGCCTATTAGTCACAAGTTCCATCCTCTCAACCATTGACTATGGCCTGGTTATCTACAGTGCAGCAACAGCCTCTGTGCTCAAGAGGGTGCATGTAGCTCTCAACAAGACCTGCAGGCTCATCCTGAATGGTGATCGAATGACCCACACCTGTTCCCTCTATGAACAGACACACCTGCTGTCTCTTGGGTGCAGGACTAAATTCCTCACATGCCTTCTAGGCAGAAAAGCATTACTGAGGAAAGCCACCCCCCCCATGTGTAGCAGGCATGTTCTCCCTCACAGGCTCAGAACATATAACCAGAAGCAGAACGCAGGGGTCCCTCTCAGTGCCTTTCCGACGCACAGCTCTTGGACAGCGTGCAGTCCGAGTCCATTCAGAACACCATTTGCTGAGCAAGTACTGTGAATACCAAGCTGTGCCCATATTCAGGTCCCCAAGACACAATTAGCAGAGTGTTGCATTGCACCCGCCTCCACTTTTAGCCCCAACGATATCCCAGTATGCCTATGATATCCATGATTTTGAATGTGACAGTGCTGCGCAAAACCCAGTTTATGCAGGTAAACTGAGTTTTGTGCACTGGCATTCTTTGTAATATCTGGCCCCAGGATTGGCATGGTAATGTATCAGTCTATAAGTAGAAACATCACATACTATATCTTTGTGCCCTTCCTAAGTAGTATGAAACAGTCAATTCCAGTACGCAGTGCAAAGATAATGGGGCCAAACATTCAAAAGACTGCCTGGGCGCAAATCAGAATGTACCCACCAAAAGTGGGTTTTGCATGGTTATGCTATATTGAAAATCATTGTTAGCATGGAAAAAATAGGGCTTTTGCCAGGGCAAGATTCGGAGAGAGCACCAGTGACTTGAATATTGTCACAGTACTATGCTGAGAGCATGAGTGCCATGCAAGGCCATGTTGCCTGCTCCCCTTGCGTGGTGCACATGCCATCAATTGAAACCCTGACTTGGTCAAGTGCAACTACAGCGGTTGGTGGGGCACATGCAGTGTGCCCCCCAACACAGTACTCATTGGTGTCTGTACTGTTGCCCCTACCCACTCTTGGATCATCAGCCCCATAGATAATTAACTATTTCCATGGTGACTACTGGTTCTCTCACTTTGGTGATCATGGCTTCATACTATTTAAACAGTTTCCCTGGTGTCCAGTGTCACCCCCCAACCCAACCACACCATCAGATAGTGCCACACAACCTGCCCCACCATTCTGAGCCCCCTGTGGCTGCTGTCCAGCACAGCCCTCCTCTGTCCACTATGGCAGAGCAATGACTCGGCAGTAAAGGAGCACATAGTGTACACAGCACACACTCAGTGCATGGCACCTGACCATGCCCTGTCCATCAGTGTCGCAGTATGGGCTCATTGAGAGCTCAGTCAGCAGGCAGCCATGCTAGACAGAGAGGGCTATGCTGGTCAATGGCCTGGGGTCTGGATGTGGAGAACAGGGTGGTTCAGCAGTACCTGCCAGGGTGCAAAGGCGATTGGACCAGTACACACCAGGGAAATACTTGATTAGGTATTTGGCCAGCGACTGGTGGGGTGGGGGTGGGGTTGATGCCAGTAGACACCATGGTGTACTTTCATTTGTATTGGGGTGGTGAATGGAGAGGAGAGGGGCCCTGTACACCATGGATAGCTGGCAAGAAACAGGCAATTGTGGGGTGGTGCCACACAGTCCAGCTTTAGTCCAAAGGCAAATAAGCCCATAATAGGCGTGCAATTAGTCCTTTACCACCCTGCATGCACAATGGGCTAATTTGCAAGCTGACTTCTGAATATGGCATATCTTGCCCTGGTGCATGCCATTGTGGCTCCCTATTTCCAGGGTGCTATTGATTGGCATTCACTGGTTTACCACTGGGCAGTAGTAGACATACAGATAAGCCCTCCAGGATGAAGCACGGTGTCACAGGTTTACTGCATGACAAAAGGGATTAACGCCCGTTAAAATTGCATTGTTTACTGCAGTAACTCTATTGCAGAATTCTGCAGCACTGCGCTTCATCCTGGTGGGCTTATCTCACAAATCAGACCGTAATAAATTCCTCTGAATGTTGCATTGTCACGCACTCACATTATTGCAAGGCAGAGTGCACAGGACAGCCCTTATTTTGCATGTTTTTAAATCATGCCCCTACTGTACTATGTGGCGCACTACCACGGGAAAAAGTTAGGAGTACATAAAAGATTTGAAACTATAAGGCACAAACACCATAAGAAGACATTAGCAAATTCAAGGCTCTTGTTGTGAATGCCAGCTCCAGTGCGACTCATGTTAGAATTTGTGACCCACTTCACAGGATATACAGTGGGGTGGGTAGAGTGTTCCAACAAGACTCAAAACCCCTCACACAGTCCTTTCTTTGCACCACAGATTTACATCACTTGGAACTGAACTGCAAGACTCAGGTTCTGAATAAGTGGCTGCTGCCAATGGATGGGGGAGGGACTGAATGGCTCAGCGCTGAACAGAAGGAGACTCACTGGTGCATATGAAAAAGGTTCACTAGGCTGTAGGCAATTTCACTGATTGTTCCAGCCTGCCCCATACGCACACCAATGAGATTGTGATACAGTGTGCATTACTACATCAGCCAGCAGTTGAAAATGTAAGAGTGACATGGCTTACTGGCTCCCTTTGTTTGTGTCATCATGGGTTGTCGTGAGTTTTGAAATTGGTGTTGGCATTCTGTTTTAGTAGTAATTTAGTGGCAGTTCATTTGGCGGCAGCACAAATGTTATGCAGATAGTAATTTAGTCCATGCACTACACGAAAATCTCCTAGGCAGCTGGCAATATATGCCATTGTCCTCTGCTAGTGTCTCCCTCTTTTTTCCTTCATCACTGAACAGCAGCCAGACAGGCCACCACCATAAGCATATCCACAGGGTGGTCCAATACCCCCATGGGTCCTGCATACTCATAGTGAGGCACTAACCAGTCTTCCACTGATTGTGTCCATATGGTTGTAGAACTACTGTACCCCCTCTCCATACATATACATGGCACACTAATAAACAGTTTTTGTTTTATTCACCCTCTCATCCAGTCAACTCATGGGCCTGGACAAAGTCTCCCACAACCAGGCAGGAGGCTAGAAATACCACCTCAAGGTGAAACCCTGAAAAATGGCAGATGGGGGGGTGGGATATGCAGCTTGACACCAAGCATTTCTGTCTACAGTACTCATTTCAAGCATGGCACCTTGATACAGCCTGGGGAGGTGCTCTGAGGTACCTACAGGGATTGAGTATTTGGTGTGGCCCCCTGTCACCCAAAACCATCCTCACATCTTAGCATCCATGTCTGGCATTGCCATACACTGAAACTCAACTCAGTGATGAATCTTCACCGGGTCTTGAAGGGGTGTTGCACCAAGGCAGTTTGCAAATTTTGGATTACCCAACCCCTTGAGTTATTGCATTCCTCCACCTTCAATTGCACACAGCAATGGCTCCCGTTGACCTGTGTTACTGTGGAATTCCAGGAAGACAAAAAAGATTGCATGCAACAGTGAGACTGAGGCTATCTTGTGGAAGATGGTGCCATTTCATGCAATACCCCTCCCACATTATCCAAGGATGTAATATAGGGAAATTGTGCACATTTTTGATGTAGTTCTGAGCAGTAATCATGGAAGGGGGCATGTTTTTACTTTTACATGGCACAGACACGTTATTGGCAAGTAATGTACACAGGTTTGGCACATCACTTCAGTGCACATGTATGGTGTGTGTGTGTGTGTGTGTGTGTGTGTGTATGTATGTGTATGTAATGGATAACGCACAGTAGAGTGTGCGGTAATGCTCTGATATACACATGCCTTGGTGTGCGTTGTGACGCATGAGGCCACACACTGAGTGCGTTCAACCATCCAAGGCATGCGTACATCAGACCGCGACTGCACACCCTACAGTGGGTTATCTGTCTTATAAAATGGCTAAAATGGTTTTGGAGGTGGGTGAAAGTGCAGGCTTGTGGTTGCACTCTGATATACGCGCAGTCATGTAGTGTGTTTCAGCCAACCAGCAGAGTATTATCCCTACCCATTTTATATATATATATATATATATATATATTTTGCACCTTAATAACTTTGCCACCCTACAATGGATTTGCCTGAAATTTAGTGTGCACAATTGGACATGGCAGATCTTGGGATCTGCCAAGTTTTACTGGTCGGATATATGGCTGTGGAGTTATTAAGCGACAACCAATTGCGAAATTACGCTTTTTTGCGATTTCTTTGCTCTCACCTACAGGTCACACGGTTTGTGCGACCAGTCTAAAAACTTCAAGGAACATACAGCCAGGGTCCCTGATGTGCCTTTTGAAGATTTCGTGAAAAAATATTGAACGGTTCAAAAGTTATTCAAAAAACAAGTTCCGATTGTAAGTCAATGGGAAAAGTTAACAAAAAGTTCAAGACTTTTGCAAATGCAGTTTTTACATTTGCAAATGGCCCTTTTACTTTCGCAAATCCACCATTTTGTTTACAGTTGGTGATCAGAAAAATGCTTGGCATTTAAATTTGGGACCCTCTAGCAACACAATTCTTTTTGTATTTACCTAGTCGGACCCTGAGGATGCTAGACATGTCTTTATTTTGAGGTTAAACACCCTAGAAATATGTTTTTCAAGTTTCTGGAAAAAGTACTTTCGCAAAATAGTGTCGCACTCATGAAAGTGTAGCACATTTTTGCGAAAGCTTTCGCAAATTGCGACACTACTTTTCCAGGCTATGGCAAAATGACAGCAATTCTTTGCCACCCTGCTGAAAAAGAACGGTTTGGTCTTTTGGGCTGAAATGTGGAGGGAACACAGCCAATATCTCACAGATGTGCCTTTCAGTATTTTGGTGAAAAAATATTACAGGGTGGCAAAGTTATGGTACTCCAGAGTTGATGTATTTTCCCATAGGATAACATTAAGGCGTCCGCCGCGTTACAGGAATCCTTTGCCGCCCTGCTGCAAAATAATGGTTTGCTCTTTTGGGCTGAAATTTGGATGGAAGAAAGCCAACATCTCACTGATGTGCCTTTTGGTGGTTTGGTGAAAAAATATTACAGGGCGGCACAGTGACAGCACTCCAAAGTTAACGCTTTTTCCCATTGGATAACATTACGGTGCCCGTCGGCGCGTTTGAGGCTATATCTCAAGCTGATCTGAGACACTGACTTTTCATCGAGAAAAGCAGCCCCTAAGTACTAAACTAGCCAGGAAAGTCATAATTCATATGAAATTTACATTTTTTTTCTACGTCATATGGTTCCTGAGATATTAGCAATTTAATATTCCAAGTCCTCATTTTCTGCTCCAAGGCCCATTGTTATGTATACAGTCTTTGTTTTCACTGTGTTTTCCAATGCATTTTTTGGGGAAAAGAAGGGTGTGCCCTTTCGTTACTGAGCCAGTTAGCATTTCCAGTTGCGTTTCCGTTACCGTTTGTGGCACCATTACCGTCTACGCCACCGTGTGAGTTACAGTTTGGATTTTTGCTTGCGTTTGCGTTTCTGTGTCATTTGGCGTTATTGTTGCTGTTACCATTAACAGTTTCATTTGTAATTGCGGTACCATCCACGTGCATTACGGTTTGCATTTTCATACGCGCTTGCATTTCTGTTTCGTTTCTGTTCCCTTTGGCGTTATTTTTGCTGTTACTGTTACCATTTGCATTTACAATTGCGGTACCATGACCATGCGCGTAACGGTTTGCGTTTCTGTACTCGCTTGCATTTGCATTTCTCTTTCCTCTGGCATTATTGTTGCTGTTACCATTACCATTTGTGTTAACAATTGCGGTTCCGTGACCATGCACGTTACGGTTTGCGTTTCCGTACGCGCCTCCGTTCCCATGTCTGTTTCCTTTGGCATTATCCTTCATGTTAACTTTACCATTTGCGTTTACTATTGCGGTACCATGGCTGTGCGTGTTACGGTTTGCGTTTAAGTGTGGGCTTGCATTCGCATTTCCGTTTGTGTTCCCTTTCGCGTTCTTTTTGCTGTGACACTTAACATTTCCATTTAAAATACCACTGCCATCACTGTTCACATTACCAGTTGTGTTTTCGAATGCTCTTCAATGTCCATTTGCATCACTGTTCGCTTTGGCGTCACTTTGCGCTTGCGTTTCTATTAACATTTCCTTTACCATTTACATTTCCGTTACCATGTGCGCCACTGTTGGCACTTCTGTTTGTGTTGCTGTTCCTGTTACTATCGCGCTCCCGCCGCTGCATTACTTTCACTATTTGTCGTCATCATTCTCAAAAAGAAGGGAAATTAGAGGCAAAAAACTCTGTTTAATGCATCAGTTAGGGTTGTTCCACAGCAACAAAAGTGAGGAAATTCAGTGTTAGGGTTGAAAACCCCCATTGGACCCCTCAGCCCACCCTCCCAGCCGGCATCGGGGTGCACGTTGGGTTCGTCGGTCCTAACTCTCACCCCATTCTCCTATACCTCTGCTTCTTTACACATGTGATGGGGTGAGAGTTAGGGCTCGATGACTCCCAACTCGCACTCAGATGCCGTTGGGGTGGGCTGGGGTCCAAGGGGGGTTTTCAACCCTAACACCAAATTTACTCTACTTTTGTCGCTGTGGAAAACAACCTAACTGATGCATTAAACTGAGTTTTTGGCCTCTAATATATATATATATATATATATATATATATATATACACACACATATACACACACATATATATGTATATATAACCTGACTTGAGAACCCCTGTAAAGGCACAGTGCCATTACTAAAACAGGTTGCCATAACAGGGTTAATGGTATTCAGTTACCAGTACAAACAAGCATTTGTCAATGCCTAATGTTTACTTGCTGGCACTGGCATTGGTAGTATAGGAGTTAAAGAGCTGCATAATAGGAATGAACCCTGAAAAAACTGAGGTGTTGGTAGTGGACCAGGGTCGCTGTGAGGTGGGCTTGTTAGCTGGATCATCCTAGGGCTTATGGCTTGGGGGATGTCCAGCTGACTGTCTCAGACCGGGGTGTGGAACCTGGGCGTTGTATTTGATGACTGTCTGACCTTTAAGTCTCAGGTGTCAGCAGTTATCAAAACCTCTTTTTATCATCTGAGGAACATCACCAGGGTGAAGCACCTGGTTCCTCCAGAGGATCTTCCAACTTTGGTCCATGCCTTCGTTACCTCCAGCCTGGACTATTGCAATGCCCTATACCTAGGGCTTATGGGGGCTGAACTTCGCCGCCTGCAGCTAGTGCAGAATGCGGCAGCCAGGCTTTTGACTGGTTCTTCTAGGTCCAGTCATATAATGCCTGTGCTCATGGTTACGCTGGCGCCAGTTATTGAATCCGCTTCAGGTCGACGCTGACCTATAAGACCCTACATGATCAGGGACCTGCTTACCTGAAAGATCTCCTCGTCCCTTCTGTCCCTCCTGCCCACTCCGATCCACTGACGAGGGATTGCTAGAGATTCCCAGGGTCTGCTTAAAAACTTCAGGGGCAAGATCTTTATGTTTTATGGCCCCGACCCTGTGGAATTCTCTACCTCATCAGGTACGAAATTGCTCGACTGTCCAGAGCTTTAAAGTAGCTCTGAAAACCTACCTTTTTAACAAAGCTTTTAATGATTGTTAATTATTTAATTTTAATCTTGTTTAAATCCTGCTTTAAATATTTATTGTTTTATGTTATTTGTAAAGGCGCCTGAGTTTGAGAAAGGTGCCTCAAATTAATAAAAATTGATTGAGTGATTGATTGAATGGCAGTGAAGTATTGAACTGAAGCCAACCCCACCACCACCACCCTGCAGAGACTGGCAGGCATTGGGGTTTGCCTTTGGGTCGTCAGGCATAACAGCTACGCCATTTCACCTCACCCTACCCTGCAGACACTGACAAGTGTCACGGTGTGCCTTGGGGTCTTTGGCCCTTATGCTCA
The DNA here is from genome assembly GCA_016271365.2 of Neoceratodus forsteri. NCBI lineage: Eukaryota > Metazoa > Chordata > Ceratodontiformes > Ceratodontidae > Neoceratodus > Neoceratodus forsteri. The sequence goes on along the minus strand of CM028132.1, from coordinate 588,649,180 downwards.
CCCCATTCCATCAAGAAATATGGTGAGATGGGTCCTGTATAGGAGAGTGGGGTGAACTTTGGGGCTGAAGAGTCCAAGGCACACCTCAATGCCTCTCACTAGCTGCAGGGTGTGGAATGGTATGAGCATTACTGGCGAGAATCCCAAGTCACACCTCTGATGCCTCTCAATCTCTACAGGCTGGGGTGTTATGGTCAGAAACCCTAATGTCTCAGGCGTTCATTGGCATTTTCACTCCAAATTTTCAACATTTTTTTTGTGTTGATCCCCACCTTATGAACAGTGGCAATATCAGTTTGTTAGCCAAAAGCTAATTTCGCACAGTGACTACACCATTTGGCACCACAGGTGCGAAAAACACATTTCGAACAGGATGTGAAAAATGACAGCTGTACTGTACTGCACTGAAAATATTAAAAAAACTGGTGACGTCACGAGCATGCATAGAAAATGCGCAATGCACACCCGTAACGCAATTAGTTTGTGGATTTTTTTACAGCAGATTGTCAACACAGGAATTTTGTAACCTCCGCTCATGAACAGTGTCACTGTGATTTTCTTAATCTGTCCCAAACAGTGATTTCCCACAGCGACCACGCATTTCTGTGCTGGAAGTATGAAAACACATTTTGGCCATGGTGTGAAAAATTACAGCTGTACTGTTCATATGGAAGTGTGGAAAAATATCAATGGTGAAAATCTGGACTGAAAATATTAGAAATCCATGAAGTTACGAGGGTGCGTGGAAACTGCGCAATGGTCGCTCGTAACACAGTCATTTTATGGACATATTTCACCAAATTTTAACGTATGCCATTTTAACACCCTCTGCTCATGAACAGTGTCACTGTGTTTTTCTTAAGCTGTCCTGAACATTGATTTGGCACACTGGCTGCACCATTATGCGCTACATGGTGAGGAAACGTTTTGGCCAAGATGAAAAAATGACAGCTGTACTGCTCATAAGGAGGTGTGGTAAAATGGCAATGTTGAAAATCTGGAGTGAAAATATTGAAAATTCTCGAACTACAGTGTGCATAGGAACAGCGCATACGATGTCAGAAACCATAAGTATTTTTGAAATATTACCTAACATAGGGTTTTTGGGGGCCTACCTCATGAACTGTGACACTGTGGTTTTTCGTAAATCGGTTCGGAAAGGTGGTTCCACGCAGTGACCGTGAAATCACCTTTTGGGGCTTATTAACGCTATGACAGTGACAGAATTCATGGTGGGTCCCAAAACATGTTAATTTAGTGAAATTCCAAAAATGCCGAGATATGCACTAAAGTTGAAAAACCCTATTTATTACATTATACAGCTTACGGCATTTCCTCAGTTCGCGGTCGGCTTTGAAGAGTGCAGACATGTTCCCGGTCCAATGAAGATCATCACACCGAGCTCTGGAGGTAAGTATGGGGTGTGGAGGGTGTGTGGGGAGGCAGGGTGCACAGTGGGTGGGTGTGGGTAGGGGGAGACTGGGTCAGGACAGTCAGCAAGGGAAGGTTTTTTTCTTTCAGGTTTCTTTTTTTTTTTTTACTTAGACGATGTGGGACATTTGCCACTCTGGGGCGGGCTCTCAGCATAGCAGCTATAAGGCTGTTTGGGGGGGCCATGGAGCCGATGGGGGATTGGGCACCCCCGTCGGCCATACAATCTGTTGCCACGCTGGGGTGGGCTCCCAGCAGGGCACCCTGTAGTCTCTTGGGGGGGAACAGTGGAGCTGAATGGGGATTGGGCACCCCCGCTGGCCATGCGATCTGTTGCCCAGCATGGCATCTGGAACTCTGTTGGGGAGCGAGCACAGCTGACGGGGATTGGGCACCCCTTCGGCTATGCAGTGTGTGTGGGGGGGAAGCACGAGCATGCAGTATGCATATGTGTGTGTGTGGTGGTGGGGGCGCGCATGAGCACGCAATATCTTATCACTGCTCACTGAAGCATAGCTCTCCCTTTCAACTGTACAGCCACTGCATTTTCAACTGCTGTCATACACAGCTGCAGTGTTCATTGGAGAACTGTGGCCGTGCCTGCAAACACATTGACTGAATTGGAAGACGTCTGCCATACTTCCAAAAACTCAGATGATGTCACTATGTTTCTTGCACATGCGTGCAAGCAAACATAATAAATGACTATGTCACAGGCAGTTCTGCATTCCCCATTGCTCTGATTGCTTTATTTAGTTCCCAGGTTCAACGACTGCTTCAGTTACTTCAAACCTTTCAGTAGGACAGACATAGTGACCTGACTACAGTTTGTTCCCAGATGTGCCCTGCATGTAAAGGTACAGTGCTTGCCAATAACATGTCTGTGCCATGTACACAGTAAAAACATGCCCCAGTCCATGATTACTGCTCAGAACTGCATCAAAAATATGCACAGTTTCCCTATATTACATCCTTGGATAAAGTGGGCTTATATGCCAAAGCAATTCCTACACCATACCCAGTTACATGTTTGAACAGAAAACAAGCATCCTAAGCTGGAAGACATTAGGTGGCCGCAATCATCTCCTGTCACCTCCAAGTCTCATCTATCACATCAGGACACTCACATGAACATACAAAACACATCTTAGGAAAAGTACTTTTTATTTTTGGCTTTACTTTCTCAAAAGAAAAACTTGTATGGCACTTGCTAAGTAAAGGAACTCAGCGCTGCCCCACTGCTACCTTATTCCCGACTCACTCTGATGACATCATACTGCTAACCTCCGTGAATGCACACAGGCTCTGGCTGCTGCAAATGAATATGAAATGGGGGAAAATAGTAACAGTGATATTTCCACAGCGAACTTTAACAGTGACTCACCACTTGGCTAGTGAGTACCTAAGACTATATTCTGATGATATCCACAGTTAGATTTGATGTAGACAACCCTGTAAAAAACTTCAGTTGTTCTTTAATGTTAAACCCCTAACTTTGCACATTAATATCTTTGGCACTGTTCCATGAAATGAGCTGACATTTTGCTTGTGTTGTCTAGGAGGCAAGGTCTTGATCTGTGGAAATTTTATGATGGCAGCTCATGCATATTTTGAGATCCACATATGTCATTTTTTCATAAAAGGCTAACTTTTTTTCCTATGCTTAACATGGTTTTTTTGCTGTCATCTGCAGCATACATAGAATGGAATTTTTTCCCCAAACTTTCAGGGGACATGAGTCATATCCTAAGGTAGTGCCTTTGATAGGTCTGGTGAAAAAAAAAATTAAAGGATTACAGAGTTATAAGGCTTTAAAATTGTGTGTTTTCCGATCTGCACATGTGTAGTAGGGATTTTGTGATAACGTGTAGGTGCCAAATAAAAAATGTGATGTTTCAAAATGAAAAATTTGATGTCATGAAATGAAAAATTTGATGTCATGAAATAAAAAAATGTGATGTTCCGAAATGAAAAATTTGATGTCGTGGATGCCCATCATGAAATTAAAAATTTGATGCCGTGAAATGAAAAATACGATGTCCTGAAATGAAAAATGTGCTGTCTGGATGCCTTCTTGATTTCTCACCACTTCCTTGGCATTTTTTTGTGCCGTGACAAGTGCCATCTTGTTCTTTCTCCTTCAGATTCCCTAAGCTCTAGTCTACTTTCCCTTCTTGCTATTCAGTCTGCCTCCTTGCACTCCTCTCTCAAAACCCTCCTGTGAGACATTCTCAGCTAATTCCTGTAACTGCCTCTCACCCCTCCTAACCCAACCCTTCTCTCCACTGTCTGCTCATATTATCCACTGTCCTTTGTGTCCTCCTTCTATATCTGTATCCCCCACCTGTTATTGTAATTGGACAGCTGCATTGGCATCATTGATACTGTTCCTATCACAGGGCATGGTTATACAAATTATATAATTTTTGTAACTAGTTATACCATTGTACCCCTGCATACGTCTGTGTTTTTTTATATATGTGAACTCTTTATTGGTGTTTTACACTGTTTATATCTCCTTGTCCTCCCCATAATGTAAAGGACTAGAAGGCATCTATGGATGGATGGGAGCCGCAGTCAAATGAGGATTCAAGTATACTATCTCAAAAAGTAAGGGAATTCATTGAAAAATCTTTGGTAATGCACCAGTCAGGGTTAAAGCCACAAAAGTAGGGAAATGTAGTGTTAGGGTTTCCAACCCTAACACCCCAACCCGACCCTTCAGACAGCAACAGGATAAATCATTACAGTTTTCCCTTTCCTGTATCTTCACAATGTTCTATATGCGAAAAAGGGTAAGACTCATTTGAAAAAAAGGGAAAAAATGAGTAAAGGGTAGGTTCAAATCTAGGACCCTTAGTTCTTGTGGTTCTGTGTGTTGTCCTATGTGCCACAGAAGAAGGTGGGTGCAGCAGGATGTTTTGCCACAGTAATAAAATATTGAATACTGTTGATAGCTTGATCAAAACTGGATAACCTATGTGCAAAAATGTTCTATGTGCAAAAAAGAGTAAGACTCGACTCCCCAAAAAAGGGAAAAACAGAAAGTGAGAAGGGGGTAGGTTCAAGCCTGGGACCCTTAATCCTTGTGGTCCTGTGCATTGTCCACTGCACCACAGAAGCAGAGCTGTGGAACAAGTGTTTTTTTATCCTATAAAAATAAAGGATAAAGAAATTATGTAAATAATTGCAATGATAAGCATATCAACTACTATTACTGTTGCCTGTCTCTTACCTGTCTTGAAAGACACTTCTCTATTTCGATCATATTCTTGTATTTTATATTTTTTATAAACCAAAATAAAGAAAACAATGCTATTGCAGTTTGGTTTGTATCAAATATTTATTCTGAAGTAATTTGGTTCCATAAAATTATAAAAAAATACAACAGAAACAACCCACATTATTTCTTTGATTTTTTTTGGGGGGGCAGAAACATTAATTAAGACTTACATTCAGTCTTGTATAGATTAAAATAGAAAAAAACAGTTTTAAAAAATACAATTTGTGAACTTTTTTTCCATGTTTTTATGGCAGAAACCTTATTTTTCCTGGATAGATGATTGTGTCTGTCGTGCAGGTGGTGGTTGGTTCTGGGTGGAGGTTACTGTTGCTGACAGATCCTGTATTATGTTTTCTATTTGCATTAATTCATTAGCAATTTCATGTAGCAGGGATTGATTCTGCCACTCAAGCATAACTTAGGTGTTCTCTGCTTCTGTTTGCATATGTAATTGATGATGTACACATGAGGGTGTTTGAGTTTTTATTTATTTATTTATTGAAATGTTTTACCAGGAAGGCACACCGAGCAACAGGTTGCTCATCTCCTGGTGCGACCTGGGTGGAAGGGGTACAATAAGGATAAGACATTTTACATTCAGGTTACAAAGATCAACATAGCATACAGTTAATTAAGGCAGTCATTACAAACAGTGTTGCATACATATGTAATTTGTGAGAACAATTAAGTGCAATGGTAATAAGTGAACAAGTGCTATCATGAAATAAGGGGTGAAGGAGAGAGAGGATGAGATGACAGATAGTGCAGATTCATGTCCCAGAGAGATCCCGTCAGGATTCAGGGAACCCTGCAAGGGGACAGGGGACTGGAGTAGGGATTAGAGAGGGAGAGAGAGAGGGAGGGAGTAAGTGTGATTAACACCTAGGCGGGGAAATAAGGCCTGACCCAAAAAGAGAACCCTTCAGGATGTGATAAACCCTGCAAGAGGGCAGGGAAGTTCAGGTGATTGTAAACCCTCCTGCAGTTAGGCGTTGTAGTTATAGAGGGATAGTGAGAGGGAGGAAATGAGAAATGACACCTGGGAGAGGATGAGGCCTGATCCAAGGAACCCTCCAGGAGATGCTGGGGGCCCTGCAAGGGGACCTGGAAGGCCATGGATAGGTAGATGGGGAAGAAAAGGTGGCAAGCCTAGGCACTATAGGACCCCTTGAAGATGCTGAGAACCCTTAAAGGGGAGTGTGAAGGCTAGGGAAAAAGGGTGGAGAGAGTAGGGGAAGGGAGAAAGGTATGAGAACTAGCACCTAGGAGGGGCTAGGGTCAGTACAGGCAGTAGAGTTGATAGAGGCATTGGGTAAATTCCGAAGGGGGATGAACTGTAAGGAGCAAGATGAAGGAAATTAAAGTGGGTCATAACAGGAACAGTTAAGTTCAAGATTGGAAAGGGCAGTGTTGATGGAATAGAAGGAGGAGGAGTGTCAGATTTGGGGAGGTAGAGAGTTATATATTTTAGGGAAATGGTGAGAGTACACAGACTGGCTGGATAGGGTGGAGTGGCGGGGGACAGTTAGTGTGTGAGAGTCAGTAGATCTGAGAGGGTGGGAAGGAGGAAGGGGTGTAATAAATGAGGGGGGGAGAGGTATGAAGGGAGTTCACCCAGCCAGTGTTTAGTGGTGAATTTAGCACATTATTCGAGGTGTCTATTGGTAAGGGAGGGGAAAGAAAGGGCTTGATAGAGGTCATAGTGGTGGGTGCTAGAAGGAGCATCAAGGGCAAAGTGGCAGAAGGAGTTGAAGAGAGTGTCCAATCTGGTCAGGGAGGACTTAGGAGCAGCACCATAGACTATGTTGCAGTAGTCAGAAATGGGGAGGATCATCTTCTGGACAAGCTCAGGCCTAGCCACAGGAGGGATGCAACTGTGGTTTCTGAACAAGGCACCGAGCTTGGGCGCAATTTTTTCTGGATATTGTCAATGTGTCCAAAAAAGTTGAGGTGTTGGTAACCAAACCCCAATGTATCTGAAGGATGAGGTGTCCTCAAATAAAGTCCCATCAAGAGTGTGGAAAGGGGGCAGGGAGGGAAGCCTAGAGAGTCTCTGCCTTGTGCCAAAGGTCATGGAGAATGTCATCTTGGCGTTGAGGAATAATTGATGGTTTGCAAACCAGAGCTGGACCTTGTTGAAGTCATGCTGCAAGCTGGATGTAACCTCAGCTGGTGATGAGCCAGATGCATACAGGACAGTATCATCAGTGTACATGTGTATGGCAGAGCTTGGGGAGCAGACAGATGGCAGGTCATTAAGAAAGATGGAGAATGGAAGGGGACCAAGCACAGACCCCTGAGGGATGCCAGTGCAGATCAGGAGGGGTGACGAGATGGCATCTGTGATCGTAACTGATTGGGTTCTACTAGTAAGGTAGGCCTTAAACCAGTTAGTGGCAGAAGGTGTTTGACCAGCAGATGAGAAGGAACCAAGGAGAAGGGAGTGCGAAACATTGTCAAAAGCCTTGGCAAGGTCAACAAATATGATTGAGGTGATTTGGCCATTGTCCATCCTGGAGAGGATGGAGTCAGTGAGCCGAAGTAGGGAGGTGGTGGCAGAGTGTTTTTTTTCCTGAAACCAGATTGGAATGGGGTGAAAAAGGAGGTATCAGATAGAAAGGAGGTGAGTTGAGAGAATACTAGATATTCTTGTAGTTTGGCTAGGGTAGGGAGTAGCGAGATGGGGCGATAGTTGCCAGGGGATGAGGGGTCTCCACCTCTAGGTAGGGGGAGGACCACTGCATGCTTCCATGTGGTAGGGACATTGGAGGTTAAGAAGGAGAAATTTAAGATTAAGGAGAGGGGTAGGCAATAGCTGGGGCTGAGAGAGAGAGAGAGAGGGGAGTTTAGGGTCAGGGTAATCTGGGGAAGATCCTTTTGTGGGGTTGATAGCGAGGAGGACATTTAGAGTATTGGTGGGGGAGACTGAAGACAATGAGAAGGAGGTGTGTAGGAAAATAGGAAGTGGAGTGTTTTTTTGGGGGGAGGATAGAGGGGCAGCTGTGACATTTGAGGGAGGAGGGAAGGGGTAATTAGGGTGGGACTTCAGCAGTTCTGTTGCAGAGGAGGTATAATAGGAGTTAAATTCTGCGGCTACAGCATGGGAGTCAGCTACAAGATTGCTATTTACCTTTAGCACTGGGGAAGGGTGGGCAGGACTGATGGGTAAAGAGGGCATGAACCACCTTCAAAAACTTGAAAGGGAAATTTATGTTAGTGAGGAAAGCATTTTGGAAGTAATCGGACTTGGCTAACCTTGTTGCCCTGGTACAGGCATTTTGGAGCTTACTGTAGTCCGTGAGGTTACTAGGAAGCTGGGTGGATTTGTGGCACTTCCAGGCATGATCTCTGGTACTAAGACAAGCTAAGAGTTCTGGAGTAATCCACGGTAGGTAGTTACCCCAACCCTGTTTTTTTGAGAGGGGCAAAGGCATTCCAATTTGCAAGGAATATTTCTTTGAAGTAGGCTAGAGCCTTATCAACTGAGAGGGAGGAGACTAAGGGAGACCAGTCAGAGAGAGATAAGTTATGCAGGACAGGTTCAAGGTCTAGAGAGTTTAGGGAGCAAAGTTGCAAAGTTTTATGCAGAGATGTTTGTCTGTGGATTTTCCTGACAACAAATATTGGGTTGTGGTCACTGAGAGTGTCTGGGAGGATGCCAGAGCTAATTACTCTCTGGGGGTGGGTGGTAAGAGCCCAGTCAATCAGGGGGTGATTTTGTATCTTATATTTAGGGCGGGTGGGTTCCAAGATCATTTGCGAGAGGTTCAGGGCTCCAAGATCATTACATATTTTGGATGTCTTGGGAAATAGCCAGTTTAAGTTTAGGTCACCTAAGATGTTAAGTTCAAAAGAGCGAGAAAGGGCTGTGATGTAGGTTATGAGATCGAGAGCAATAGAAGGCTGGACATTTGGGCGACAGTAAATTCTGGCTACAAAGATGGGGAAGGTGAAGTGCAGAGTTAAATGACTAGCCTGTGCATCGTGGGACACTGGGCTAGTGGATGAATAAATAATAGAATATTGGAGGGAGGTAAGTATGTACATGGCGATGCCACTGCTTCTACTTGCTTGGTCTTGCCTCAGGAGGGAGTAGCCAGGAATAGAGACCGAGAGATCCGGGATCATGCTCTTTAGCCAGGTTTTAGAGTGGCCACCATGGTTTGTAGAAGGTCGATATTTTGCAACAAACTACATATATTTAGATGAAGGATCTTGAAACCCTTTGGGAGGACAGCGGGAGCAATAGAAGGGGCCACGGTAGATAACGGAGCATTCAGGGCATTAAACGCAGATGAACCAAGGCTGGGGTGGACAGAATCAAACCCTTCTTTTATGATGTTGCACAGCTGGTCCATCTGTTTTATGGGTTCCGATATTGGATCTGGAAGAAGGAAAAAAAATATGGTAATTCATGGTGCTCTGAGGTAACATGTTGTAATTAATGTAATGTCATTGTTACTTGCTGTTACAGTTACGATGATATTTTGCATGTTGGTACTTGTAATATGTGACAAAATGTTTCTCAGTTAATACTATGAATAGTTATCAGTTGATGCAGTGTGTCCACTTGTCATAGCGTTTCCCTCTGTTGTAGACTCTTCGGTACCATCATCTCTTTGACTTGGAGACGGAGTCATGGTCTTGATCTTGCACTGCAGACCAGGTGGTGGGGGCTCCAGGAAATATTCTCTTGGAGGCGCTGCTGCTGTGTTTTGCTTAGTGTCAGTTTCTGCAACGTATGTATTGAAAGTGGTATGTTAACTACTGTGGTATAGAGTTCGGTTCATCTGTGATGATTGTTACTTTTACTCACTAGAAGGGGTTTTGTTTCCTCTCTCTGTTTCCTCCTCCTGCTCCATGGTTTCTGTTTTCTCCTCTGTTTCAGTGTCTTCTTCTTCCTCTAGGTCTGGCTCGTGTCTTTCTGCTAATGTCCCTTTCATCCATTTTATAATACATTAGTAAAAATAGTGTATTAGTAAAAGACTGTGTATCTGGCTGATGTTGCGTGTGATTATGGATATGCTGAGTGTTTGATTTTTTCACTTACTGCTGTAGTATCTATCACCTAGCTTTGGTTTGTGTGCTGCCCTCCACGTTTCATCAGCCATTCTGTACCAACGCTCATGTCTTTGTGGGATGTTTCCTGTGGCTTGCAGCTTATAACATTTCTGGCATACTAATTTCCATTTTCTTTCACAAGAAAATGAATCATTTTGGAATTTATTTTCATTATTCAGGTTCCCTGCCTGCCTCATGTCAGTGAGTAGCTGGCTGGTGGCCCTCATGGTAACATATGGGTCACCAAATTTTTTTACGGCCTCAACAAGGTGAGGTGTTTCAGAGTTGGCTCAAAACTTTGGCATTTCTGTTCCAAACAAAAAAAGAGAAGATGAAAAAAAAACATTAAAGTGAATAATTAGTACATAATAAGGATATGTGTATAAGTTAGTTAATAACAAGAAAAAAACTTTCAGTAATAATACTCATTTGCAGTGGATGTGTAATTTGATATGTTTCAATTGTGCTTACATAACTGGATGCGATGTATGCTTGTATGACTTTGATACAATGTGGCTGTTCACCTCTCTATCCATGAGATATACCACCCTGTAGGGGTACGACACAAGGAACCCTAGTGAAGGTTCCCCCCATAGGTGCCACAGAAATAATTCCCTTGGTTAAAGGTAGCTTAGGAAGAAGCCCATGGGAAAAAGAGATGAGCTGCTGGAGGAGGAGGGTTGGATGGTGGGGCAATGAAGAAATGAATCCTGGAACACTCCAGGAGGAGTGGTCTTTTAAGGCCTGATGGGGGAGTGACATTGTTGCCCCGCCCATTGAACCTCAGGCATAGCCTTCCCATTCAGTTGTGCTTACGCAACTAGATGAGATGTATGCTTGTGTGAGTTCAATACATTATGGCTGTTCGCCTCTCTATCTGTAGGATATACCACTCTGTAGGGGTACGATGCAAGGAACCCTAGAGGAGGGTTCCCCCCATAGGTGCTGCAGGAATAATTCCTTTGGCTAAAGGTAGCTTAGGAAGAAGCCCAAAATGAATACACAAAAGGGTGTCGAGCATAGAAGAGGCAAGAAATCAAAAGATATCGAGACCGGAAATAAATGTGATGGACGTAGATAGGAAGGACAGGAGAAGAACGAGCTATGATGAGGATGATGAACAAAGGAAATCTGACAAGATGCAGAATGGCGGACTTCCTAAGGAGAGAGAGAACAGCTGGGGCCACCATCCGACTCCATCCAACAGTGGAACCTAACAACGGAACCTATGAAAGCACTAACCCTGACTAAAATTATGACCATTGACATGGAGGAGAGGAAAAAAACCCTTTGAGGAGGAAACCTCTGGGGATCCAAGGCCTAGGTCGCCTTCCCTCCAGGCTGAAGGACGTTTTGATTAGTAATGGTTCAGCTACTGCAATTTAAAGTCGAGATTGAGGAAGGAGGAAAATATTCCAATTTAGAGGAAGCTCTTGCTCTGTCTTTCTAGATGGACAGCTGTTGAGGGTTGCGAGCGATGTCTCTACAACTAGATGCTCAAAAGCAAGAGAGGAGAGAGATGACTGCTGAGGCACTCAGTTGGCCTATGTGAGCCTATGAAACAGACCAGGTGAACCAGAGGCAGTCATGATGGAGAATAGCATGAAGGGTGCCTCCGAACCCACTCAGGCAACCAAATGGGCTCTGATGATGGAGCCGCAATAGACATAGAAGGCATATCTCCGAGTGGAGAGCAGGTCAAGTTGAGATAGCATGGACCTGGGAGGGTTATGCTTGAGTAGTTAATGTGAAGGAGTAGACCCACAGAGAGGTCGGATGAGCGAGGGAGACCCAGATGCAGTCATGGGGAGACTGTTGGTGATAATAACCACAGGAGTGCAGCAGTTCGATGAGGTAGCATAAGACCCAATGAGAGGTATGCTCAATTAACCAATGTGAATGAGTAGACCCTGAGGTTGGACTAAGTGAAGGAGAACCAGATTTAGGTACCGGGACTCCAGATTGACTAGGGTAAGAGGAGGATACGAATAGGGAAGGTGATGGTAGGATAAGGAAAACTCCAAAAGAAAACACAGGACGAGAAAGGAGAAAAGGTGAGGGTTGAGGGAGCATTAATGGTAGCATTGTAGTGAGACACGGTGATGAGGGGTCCTGAACATAGGATCAGGAGGGCAATAGTAAGCAAAATGGAAAAGGAGGTGCGACAGGTCCTGGGTTGTGATACGGAACAATGGACAGAAGGATGGACCATTGGTCTTGTCCAACAGCTGCGTCCAGAATGATAGAGTGCTGCATAAGTCAGCTGCATGCAGGATAAAAAAAAAAAGAAAACATGGAATAGAAAGCATTGACAATGAAGGCCAGAAAAGGCAGACTGTACCAAGTCGGACCGAGCAACAAACAAACATAAGACAGACACATAGAATGAAAGATACAGAATATAGTGAAGATGCATAGTATGGTTCACAGGGGCATGGTAAAGTGGAAAGTGCAAGCCAAGGTGCCACTGAGGCTAACGGGTTGAGGTAGATGGTATGAGCGTACATCAGAGGGTACCTGGTATGGCTGGTGAAGCGAATGAAAGGTGAAAAGGCAGAAGCACAGAACAACAGAATGGGAGCAGTGCTCATGGAAACAGGAACACTCAGGTGCAAAGATGGACAGTCCCGGAGGACCCGAGCTGAGCAAGGCAGGCAATGCAGGAACATGGCTTCTAGGACTCGTCCCAGCCAAAGGTAGCCAAATATCTATAGGTTGAGGGAAAAGCACTAAGGTCATGACAGAAGAGCCGAAGGTTCTGAGAAGGTAATCCAGAGAACTGGAGCAGCAATGAGAATGACAGCATCAGAAACAGATCAAGCCATCCTGAAGGAGAAGCAGAATGCCCTAGTGTTCCAGCTGCACATGAGCGGTCATACCAAAGAGGTGCAAGATGACAGCAGGAAATGGGTACTGGAGCACTGGACAAGGAAGAAGCCACATCAGCAATGGGGACCGGACTGCTGCGTGTCAGAGATGCTGAGGTCTAGAAAGGGATTAAATGGAAGCACAGTGAGCTGGAAATGCCGCAGAAGCAGACCGACATCTAAGAGGCACGGAGTCTGACAGGGGAAACTAACAGGAAAGGCTGACTGCAGGTGCCACTCGCCAACAAGAGCTTTGAGTGGAGAAGAGGTGGTGGAATCAAGAGGCAGCTGGCAGAGGCGCCGGTGACAGAGAGAGCACCCGGGCATTGCAGCAGTGAGCAGCTGCACAACTCCCAGTGACCAAAGGAAAGCTGGCGAATGGAGTTGAAATGGGGGAGCAGAGAGGCAGCTGGAAATGAGGGGGAGACATGAGTAAAGATAACAGGGGAACCAACCCCCAAAAGAAAAAACAAAACAATGAACAAGGAACAGGAGAGACAGAGTGAGGAGGAGGGACAGGAGAACAAAGGAACAGCAAACAGCCACAGAGTGGTGAGAGAAGAGAAGAAATGGGGGGAAGAGTTGGGGAGGGTGGACAGAATACAGCTGCGGGACAAAAAGGGGAAAAGAGAATGGGACCAGAGAACAGAGGCACAGCAAGCAGGGAGAATGAGTGAGGCAAGGGCGATGGAAACAGTTGCAAAATGGTGTGTGGACGAGGAGAAGACAGAAATTAAGAGAGGAGAACCTGCGGCCAGAGGCACGGTAGCAATGATGCAACAGCCCAGAGCAAGGAGGGTGGTGACTCCGGTCACAACAAAGAAATGAATCCTGGAATAGTCCAGGAGGAGTGGCCTTTTAAGGCTAGATGGGGGAGTGGCGTTGTTGCTCCGCCCACTGAACCTCAGGCATAGCCTTCCCATTGTTGTGTGTGGGAGAGTCTTAGTTCTATTTTTGACCAAGATTGTGTGGCTCTGAAAAGAGTCTTTGTGTCATTGCAGTATGCAGTAACTGCTGTTTGGTTTAGAAGGCACATCACAAGACTGTTTGAATCCCATGTTGGAGGTCCCCCAGGAAAATGGAATTGCCAGCATCTGACAAGTGCATAGCATCTTTTATATACAGCCAGTTCTTGTAGTACTTAATTTGGGGGTGACGTGTAATGTGCATTCCCAGATTGCGAAGGAAACCGGATATGTGAACACTTACCTTTTTTCGTGATCTATCTAGCAAGTAACTGTGTTTCTCTGCACTCCAGATCATCTGCTCTGTAATATCCGAAAAGAGAATTTTACAGGCAGCTAACTTTCTTATTGGAAAATCCAAATCTGATTTTGCTTCTGCTACCAAATCTATCCTCCTTTTGTTAGCCAGATTGTTTCCTCTGAGATGACTTAGTAGTATGTCTGGCGTAGGGTAACTGTCTAAAAGTTTGTGTATAGTTGGCATGAGTTGCTGCCATCTCATGCCTTCCTTTCCAAACCAATAGACAGAAAAGTTTGGAAGACACAAATCATTTCCATAATAACTTAGCAAACTGACTAGCTCTACACACAATTGAACTGACAATGACCCACTGTTCTTGTGGCGTGTCCTGCCATACTCAGTCCTATGTCAGAAACAGTAGATGCCAGTAATCTCGGAAGTAAGCCTTCTTCAGTGAGCAGTCTGCCAGAAATGAGTTGTTGAGTCTATGACTTCTGATGTTGTTAAAAAAGTCTCAATCATGTCGGTTGGCAGCAATTCTTTACAGATGTTTGAATGGCAAATGATGACATCAGGACATATGTCATAAAGTAACTTGATGACTACTGTGTAGTGTGGCATTTCTGATTGATTCAGTACTGTGAATAGTTCTGTTGAATTTGGAGGGACTTTTTTGATGTCTGATTGGTAAACAGGACATCACTCCACAATATTGTGAATATCTATTGTTTATTTTTATGTCTGGAAGAGTGAGAGTACTGTTCCCTTTTTTGCCATATGACATTGTAGGTGGCAAGCCCTGTATTTCTGTAAGAATTTGTAGTTTATTTGGTTTCTTGGTAATGAATAATAATTAATTAGGGATATTTGTGTAGTAGTGTACTTTCAAATGTGTGTATGGCTCTGTGTTTTATTATAATGCTTTTTGTGTGTTAGAGTTTCACAACAGAAGGTAAGAAAAAAGATCAGAAGAAAAAGATGGTACACTAGTATTGAATGGAGTGCTGTGACAGAAACTGATGTGTTTTGTTATGTTTTAAAATAAGCAAAAAAAAATAGAAATATCAATAAATTACTTTTTTTGGTGTGGCTTGTTTATAAAAGTGAGAGCATGGAGTAACATACATAGAGAATTGCTTGAAAATTTAGAGAAACGTGCTATACTCAAAAATTATTACTGAACTTATTACAGTGCTCCTTTACATTTTTAATGCAGTTGTTTTAAGGTTAAAATGCATACTTACTGGTAGTTGTTTTCTGAAGTTCTTGTTGTTTTTTTGACTGGTAATGCACTTTCAAAAATTTGTTGTTTTTATTGCGAAATTCGAGTAATGCTATGTCGCGACTGACTGACTGTGTATTTCAGGTTTATGTCCCACCCTTTGGCTTGTCCATCACATTTATTTTTGAAAATGAATGTTTTTTTTTCGCTATTGGTGTTAGAGTTTATTTTCACAAGTTCTGTTTTGTTTGATGTAGAAAAGAAATCCACTTTTGAAAATCATTTTTTTTTTTGCAAAAATATGAGCAGTGACAGCTCCCGACTGGCTGACAGTCTCTATATGGAGCCAATCAGAGTGCTCCTGGGGCTGCAGCCAGCCACAGGAGCACTCCGATTGGCTCCATATAGCTCTGCACTGTTAATGTTTGACTATACTGTGCTAGATTATGTTTTCTGTTAAAACTGTCTTGTTTGTATTTTATAGCTGAAGTTTTCTGATTTAATGTAAATGCCTGTATTGTGTTCCTCATAAGACCAGTAGCGATCTCAGCTCAGGCCTTTGAAACCCCCCCTTCACCTTTTACGCTAGTATTGTGTTTTAAATAGCCCTGTTATTGCCTACTTAGACTTGGGGCCTTGTCTAACATTTTGGTCTGCAACAACCCCCCTGTTTAAGCAAGTCTGCATTTATTTTTAGCTCCATGAGCAGCCGCACCCCCTCTGACTTTCTTATTTAATTCTCCTCTGCCTTCTCCTTCCAGGTAGTCTGCGAGCCACAGCCATGGTTCTCTGATGAACCTGACCTGCCAGACTGCCACCCGCAGTCCAGGTCTGAAGCCACCAGCCCCTCACAGAAACGTAGGTATGGACTTGTCCTCAGGGACTGATTACCTCCAGAAAGGGAGCCCTGGCTGCCAATTTTTCTGTCCACCCCCCCGGTCCTGATTAAATACACATAAAACCCGCCCTGGCCTTCTAGCTCACTCCTACTGGCTATTGCCAGCCACGCCTCATTAGTTATCTAGGCCTTAATTTTTCATTGGTACCCCATCCTCCCACAAGATCCACTCATTTCCTTGGCCCTCTCAAGGAACTGTTGCAAATCCTGTGTTTATTACTGGTAAAAGGAAATATCTCCACGTTAAGAATGCCATCTGCGCCTATCCTTCTCTATAGTTGCCTTATATTACTTTGTTATACTCTACCCAAAATTTCGGTTTTCAACTCGGACAAAGGCCAGTTTCCCTCCTCTATCATCTACCAAGATATAGCCTCCCAGATTAGATCATGGCATCCTACATCAGGGACGTCTCCTCTATGGTCAAGCCCCTCCTCCCACCAGGCCATAACTATAGAACACTTGCAATTCCCAAGGATGGTGTCAACTCTATCAGTTCTATATGTTTTATCCCTAGCAAATAGCAATCCTGCCCTTAACATAGCCACTGCTAAACCAATGTAAGCTAGAAAGAGTAACAAAAGAATATTTAGCAGGCTAAGACACCACCTTAAAAAAACTACTACTGCTTCTCCTACTCTGGGAAATGTTGAATTAAACCCAGGTCCACCTATTTCTCTGGACACCCCTTCGGACCTCCCTCAATATAAAGGGATTAGCTTTCTCCATATCAATGTCTGTAGTTTGCTAAAGAAGATTGACTCTATACAGACCTGGGCTCTACATGCATCTCCTGATTTCTTCATGATAACTGAATCCTGTCTCACACCCTCGACGCTGGACAAATCTATCAACGTACCCGGATATATCATCTACCGCTGTGATAGACTGACTAGAGGGGAAGGGGTTGCAATATATGTCAAAAGCAAATTCACAGTCACAGTCTTTGACTGTACCTCAAAGACTAAGGACTTCGAATGCCCTTCTCTAAAATTATCACTTTCCAGCGAGAAATCACTCCTTATGGCAGCATGCTACCGACCACCGTCTGGTGGGTGGGCACTTCTGCCACACCTTCAAAACCTTCTTGACTCTGCTAATACTGAGTGTATTCTAATGGGGGATTTCAATCTAAATTGGAATGATGACAGCTCTAAGAAATTGAAGGATCTATGCGATGTTAATGGTCTGTTACAAATGGCGACTGCTATAACCAGACCTAACAGAAAAAACCCTGAGCGCAGCACCCTCCTGGATCTTATGCTAGTAAACAAACCTCAAACTATCTCACATACTGGAATATTCTTCAATGGTATAAGTGACCATTGCATTACTGCCTACATCAGACATCCTTCCCAAATAAAAACGGCCTCCAAATTCAGACTGAAAACATGCCTGAAAAAGTTCTGCCAATACACTTTCCTGAAAGATCTAAGCAACATTCGTTGGCAGGATTTCTATCTAGCCTCCACCTTTAACGAGGCATTTAACATCTTTCACAGCCTTTTACTGGGGCTAATAGACAAAGATGCCCCACTAAGACTGATTAAATCAAAAAAATAAAACTCCTGAATGGTTCTCTCCCATCCTGAAGAAAGCACTTAGGGATAGGGACTACTGGTGGAAAAAAGCGAGGAAATCCCACCTGGAGGCTGATTGATTAGCATTCCGTGCCACTAGTAATGTTTGTACCAAGCTAATTAGGTCAGAAAAAGCTAGGTACTTCCAAAAAGAACTAGAAGACAATAAAAACAACTCTGCCAAATTTTGGAACATCCTCAAAGAAGTCAAAGGTCAGTCCACTGCAACACACCTTCCAAACAAAATTGTGTCTGATGGTACCACCTATACGGACAAAGCTGATATGCTAGAGAAGCTTAATGATCACTTTGCCACTGCAGAGCTTGCCTTTGACACCTCAACTTTCAGCAAACTTAGCCCGGCAAGAGACTACACTGTTGGCTTCACTGACAATCACAACCATAACCAACGCATCCCACCCCTTCAGCTTCCTCACAATTACGTTCAAGCAAGTGGAGGACCTCCTCCTTTCTCTGGATACAAAAAAGAGTGCGGGTGCAGATAATATTGAACCTTACTTCCTAAAACTTGGCAATACCTATCTGACCGCCCCCATTACACACTTATTCAACACCTCTCTGATTCAAGGTGAGCTATCTGTCTTGTGGAAAACTTCCCACATCCTACCATTATTCAAGACTGGGGATCCAAGTGATCTGAACAATTACCAGCCTACTTCTGTACTACCTGTCCTCTCTAAATTACTTGAACAAATTGTCAACATCCAACTTAGAGAACATTTGGATTCACAAAAGTTGCTAAACCCAGCTCAGTCCGGCTTCAGAGCCAAACACAGTGCAGTATCGGCTCTTGCCAAAGTAACTACAGACTGGCAAATGGCCTTGGACTCTAAGAAGCATGTATTTGCCCTCTTCCATGATCTAAGTAAGGCCTTCGATACTGTGGATCATACCATCATGCTTACTGCACTAAGTAACAATGGACTTGATAGTTCTGCCATTAAATGGTTCACCAGCTACCTAACCAATGGGTTACAACAAGTCAAAGCCATAGGAGATCTGTCCTCACAAAAATTCTTGTTACGAGGAGTCCCACAAGGCTCCATCCTGGGCCCTATCCTTTTTGCCATATACATCAATAATCTGGACTCGCAGCTGGGCACAGCAAATGTGCACTTATTCGCAGATGATACTGTACTCTATACCACAAATTCATCCTTGGATCTGGCCCATGAGCACTTACAGAAAGACTTCATCACCCTCCAGTACAACCTTCTCACTCATAAGCTCCTTCTCAACTCCAAAAAGACTAAAGCAATGATTCTCTCACCAAAGTCTACTTCCGGATGTCCACATATCACACAGATCCGAACACTCTTAGATGAACCCCTTGAAGTAGTTGATACCTTTAAATGCCTAGGGTTCTGGCTGGATAACAAGCTCAACTTTCCATGCCATTTAAATAAAACCTCGAAGAAACTGAGACAGCGATTAGGTTTATTCTATCGCATTAAACACCTACTCACGTTAGAAGCCAGAATGAGACTAGTACAAACTACATTCCTACCTATACTGGACTATGCTGACTTCCTTTACAGTCATTGCCCATCAACGATGCTAAACAAACTGGAAACCCTTTACCACTGGGCTTTAAGATTTATCTTAAATCTACACCATTGTACACATCACTGTCGTCTATACCAGGTCTCGGGATGGACCTCACTCTCAACTAGAAGAAAAAGGAATGCTCTCCTCTGGTTTTTTAGAGCATTATCTGATAACCTCCCTGCATACATCTCGAACACCTTCAAACGGGCTAAAGGTTCCTATGGCTTGAGATGCTTCTCCTTAATCTGCTTCCAGATTCCTAGAGTGAAAACTACCCTTGGCTCAGCAGCAATCAACTTCTCACTCCCATCACTTTGGAACACTATCAGACTCATTAAAATTATCCTCACTTCCAAGCATTTTCACATTCAAAGCTCTATTAATGGATTATCTTGAAGGAATCATGCAACTGTTTCAGGCGCCGATGACCCTAAGCCCGGGTACCACTCTCCAAATCCTATGCCTAAGTATCTCATCCACCCCACATTCCTAACAACAGAAACCTAGGACCTACAAGCCTAGTTCCCTTAATCCAAGATGGCCTTCTTATTCTCTACCTTTTACCTATTCTGGCCTCTCTTTTGGCTGCCTACTCTTTCACCCCAATTTCTACCCTATTCCTTAATACCTCCTTATTTTTTATCATTTAGGTATGAGCTCTTACTTAGCGGAGACTATATGGGATTGTTGTCTCTTCTCATTTCAGTAAAGCTTATCATTATGTACCTTTGCATGTTAATTATGTTGACCAGTATGTACAGGCCCATATTGACTGGCAGCTTCACAATGTTTTTCCTTTTTTTTTATTTTTTTTTGCACCATTGTCCACCGTAATTGTAATCTTATTAAGTGTGCTGTATTGTATTAATGCCCAGGACCACCTTGAAAATGAGCTTGCTCAATGGTGTTTATGCCTGGTTAAATAAAGTGATTGATTGATTGATTGATTTCTGTGTTATGCACCACCCTCTGAGCTGACAATCATATTTCTGTTGTGCAAATGTATGTATTCACGCAATGGGTTTCACTTTCGATATTATATGTTTTTTTTTTAATTTTCCTCTTTATGTTGCTCGTGGCCACCTAGGCTTTCTGCCCGGTCATGGACCCCTGTACCCCCACCTCCATTACTGGCCGTGACTCCGACACCCCCGGCTTACCCCCTCAGGATGGGGATGCGACACCTGAGGCACGGTGCCATATATGTGGGACTAGAATCAGAGTCAACCATGGAGGCAGATTAGGGCCAAGGGTAGGCATCATTAATGGCGGCTGCAAGTAGGATTTTCTGTTTTTGTGTCCCCAGGGGTGGGGACGTGCAATGACGTCCAGCATCCACCCTGCCCCTCTTTGTCTTTTAGATGCCAGTACTTGCATATCCTCCTGGCCTCCACCAGGAGTCATACACGCTATGGGCATTCACCCTAGCCTTCCCCCTGGAGAAGGAGAGCAGCCCTGGGCGCGCTTCCCCTCGGGTGCCCTCCAGCTCCTGGTTCATTCCGAACCCAGTTGCTGGCGCTGTACGCTGAAGCGTGAACCTGCTGCGCTGGCGGGCCAGCTGATATTATATGTTTTTTCAAAAATGAGGTCCTGGTCAATATTGAAGAGGGATGAATGTCCGGGTTATGGAATGTCTTTCGAAAAAAGAATGCATTTGCAAATCACGATTATGTATGTGGTTCATAATTATGTTTTGCAAATGATTTCCACCTTTTAATAGTAACTTGTATATGGGAACTCTTTTTTTTTGTTGTTGCTGTTTTTTTAATGTAAAAATATTTTATCTTTTAGTAAGCACATACTACCTATTATAGAGGTGAAGGATTTTACTGATTTTCCCCTCATTTTACATTAAAACAGACTTGTCCACTTTTTGTCAATTTTATGAAACTGTAGTGTTTCATTCAAATCACTTGCTTTTTTGGTCCAATGTTTAGAAATTTTGCATTTATCTGTTACAATATGTGAATATGAAAGTGTGATGCTTGAAAGCACTGTTTTTATGTTTGCTTGCACTCATGTGCAAGAAACATAGTGCCACCATGTTAGTTTTCGTAGGTGTGCCACCCCCACTTCCAATGCCCTGCTTCTTTTTGCAGGCCACACCAATAAATGTGTGAGCTGTCTATGACAACAGTTCAGATGCAGTGGCGTACAGTTCAAAGTAAAAGAACGCTACAATCAGCGGTGGTAACATGTAGGTAATTTGCATACTGCTGTTGGCAATATGCAAACTGCCTACATGTCAGCACTGCATCTGAACTGCTGTCATAGACAGTTCCATTTTTTTCTTGTGATCCCAGTCAACTCCAGTGCCCTCCCAACAATCACCCAAGTAGCACGCTGGTAGCCCATCCCAGCATGCTCATGCACTCCCCCTCACCCCCACAGACTGTATGGCCAATGGGGGAGCCAAATCTCACTGGCTCCACTGCCCCCCCAAACTGACTTTCAGGTGCCATGCTGGGAGCCCACCACAGCATGGCAAAAGTCTGTATGGCTGACGGGGGTGCCCAATCACCCATCGGCTCCACTGCCCCCAAACAGACTTCCAGATGCCATGCTGGGAGCCCACCCCAGCGTGGTAAAAGTCCATATGGCTGAGGTGGTGGCCAATGCCCCGTCAGCTCCACTGCCTCCCCAAACAGGCTTCCAGGTGCTATGCTGGGAGCCCACCCCAGCGTGGCAAAAGTCCTGCATTGTTTTTGTAAAAAAAACACCTATAAGAAAAAACGGTCCCTTGTTGTTCTCTTGCCCCCCTCCCCCAACCCACGTCCACCCTCTGCATACTCCACCTCCTGACAACCCAGCCTCACCCCGTACTTACCTCCAGAGGCTGGCGTGATGATCTTCGGTGGACTGGGAACACGTCTGCACTCTGAAAAGCCAACCGCGAACTGAAGAAATGCCGGTAAGCTGTATAATGGCATAAATGTTTTTTTTAAACTTTGATACATATCTCGGCCATTTCTTTGAATTTTTTTCACCACATTTTCAGCATGGGGTTCTTGGGACCCCACCTCATGAACTCAGTCACTGTCATTTTGTTATTCAGTCCCGAAAGGTGATTTTGCGGTCTCTTCATGGAACCACCTTTTGGAACTGATTAATGAAATGACAGTGTCACAGTTCATGAGGTAGGCTCCCAAAAACCCTATGTTGAAAATTTGGTGAAATAATTCCCATTATAAAAAGGTGCTCAGAAATGCTGCAATCTGATTGGCTGTTAGGATTCCAACAGCCTTACATTAATCCATGTTATACTGTCATGTACAGCCTGACCACAATGGCACATGAATTCTTCCTGTCAGCATTCCATCCTCTAGCACTGCTGAATGAGTGGAATGATGCATTCTGATTTTGAACCAGCAATCTTAAACTGTTGGTGGAAGAACTATTTTATTAAAAGTCTCCCTCTAAATGAGGAAAACATTCAAAAAGTATTCTTTTAACCATCTTCTTTTGGAACAATATTTTATAATAGCAATAAGGCACTCCCAGGAGTTAGATTAACAGTCAATCACCCCCTAGAGGCAATATGGCGCTCAGCTGCACCTCGTGCCACATTACACCCCTAGGGGGTGATTAACAGACTGTTAATCTAACCCCTGATCATGCCTTATTGCTTAAAAAATGACTGTTTTACGAGTGTGCATTGCACAGTTCCTAAGCACGTGCATAACTTCAAGAATTTTCAGTATTTTCACTCCAGATTTTCAACATTGCCATTTTACCACACCTCCTTATGAATGGTATAGCTGTCATTTTTCACATCTCATCCAAAATGTGTTTTCACACATGTAGTGCACAAAGGTGCGGTCGGTGTGCAAAATCAATGTTCGGGACAGATTAATAAAATCACAGTGACACTGTTCATGAGCAGAGGTGCTAAACTGCCTATGTTGCAAATTTGGTGACAAAGGTCCATAAAATGACTGTGTTACGAGCATGCATTGCGCAATTTCCATGCACCCTCGTAAGTTCATGAGTTTGTAATATTTTCAGTCCAGATTTTCAACATTGACATTTTTCCACACCTCCTTATGAACAGTACAGCTGTCATTTTTCACACCCTGGCCAAAATGTGTTTCGCGATTTCCAACGAACATGAATCACTGTGGGAAATCAGTTTTGGGACAGATTGAAAATCACAGTGACACTGTTCATGAGCAGAAGTCCCAAAATGCCTATGTTGAAAATCTGTTGTAAAAAATCCCAAACTAATTACATTACAGGTGTACATTGTGCAGTTTCTACGCATGCTTGTGACTTCACCAGTTTTTTTATATTTTCACTCCAGATTTTCAACAATGCCATTTTTTACACTTCCTCATGAACAGTACAGCTGTCATTTTTCACATCCTGTTCGAAATGTGTTTTCGCACCTATGGCGCCAAATGGCACAGTCGCTGTGCAAAATCACCTTTCGCCTAACAAACTGATAGTGTCACTGTTCATGCAGTGGGGTCACAAAAAGCCCATGTTGAAAACATGGAGTAAAAATACCAAGACATGCCCTGGACATTAGAGTTTTCGACCATAACGCCCTACCCTGTAGGGCCTGACAGGTGTCAGGGGTGTGACTTGGGACTGTCGACAGTAATGCTCATGGCATTCCACCCCCACCCCTACCCTGCAGCCAGTGACAGGCATCGAGGTGCACTTTGGAACCTGTGGCTCCAGAGTTCACCCCATTCTCCCATACTGCACCCATTTCAGCATATTTCCTTATGGAATGAGGTGACTGTAAAGCCCAAACACCCCAAGGCACACCTCAACACTTGTTAGTGTCTGAAGGGTAGGGTGAGGTGAAATGAGGGTGAGGGTGGAGTTGGCATCAGTTCAATACTTTCAATGCCATTCCTGTACTGCAGCTGTCTAACTCCTGCACTTCCACTGCTAATGCCAGCAAGCAAATATTTGGCATTGACAAATGCTTGTAACTAATATCACTTCTTCTTTGGCAGTGTGTTGGAGAACTGCGTGTTTATTAATGATACAGAAAAAATTAAAAAATAAAACACAAAATAAAATGAATTGTGACTACATGTATTTTGTAATGTTGTCATAATTTATGGTGATGCATAAAGTATGGTACTAATACTTATTTTCTTTTATTCTTGTCTAGAGGTATCTTCTATTGCTAGGCACACATCTGTACAACTGTTGAGGAAGATGCCATCAAAAGATAGAGGTAGAACTTTGCGTAGAAGGGCTAAGTATGGTAAGAGCTGTGAGTTGCACAAACAAAAAAGTTACACCAGAAAGTAAAATTGGATGTCAAACAGGCAACGTGTCAGTTAAAGGAAAACTGTCCTTATTGTAACACTCCCACCCCCGAAAGCTCTACCCCCAATTAAGCTTTTGCCACAGCAACAAAAAAATGTTTCTGCAGTTTACTCACGTTATTTCAACTTTGTAAAATTCGCGATCGCCAAACATGGCAAACGCTGCACGGTTTCATTTTAGTACCGGTGTGGTGCCGCACCACTCACCCCAGTGCATTTTCTATTGGGGTAAGCAGTGCAGCACAGCATCGGTACTGAAATGGAACCATGCAGCGTCCTCCATGTTTGGTGATCATGAATTTTAAAAAGTTGAAATAAGGTAAGTAAACTGCAAAAAAAAATGTTGTTGCTGTGGCAAAAGTTTAATCGGGGGGTAGAGATTTCAGGGATGGGAGTGCTAACAATAAGGACAGTTTTCCTTTTAGAAAAAAGTGGCTGTGCACAGCCGTTTACATCTACAGAAGGTGAGGTGTGTGAGTCTTACACTTCAGAAAGGAAATCTAGGTACTGAGACTAAAGAGTCTGGTAAGAAAACAAGTCAAGTAAATGCGGCACACAAAAAATAGCAGAAAAAAATAACACTGGTACTACAATTGTTAGTAGTCATGATAAAAGTCAGACATTTCTGTGCTCTAGCTTACAAAGCTAGGACTGAATGGATTATATCAGCTATTATGAGACAAGCTGGGAGGAAAATAAAAAGGAAGCTTTTATTGATGAAACTCTGCTTGTTAGATAGTTTGCTTCAATGGCAATGCATGTTAGAGCTCATTTGTGGCGACAGGTGGTGTCTCAACTTGACTCACTCAAAACAGTTGTGTATGACATTAAAATGAAATTGGAGGAAGTTGAACAACTGAATAGAGACAATAATGTCAGCCCTAACGCTCACCCCATTCCATCATTACAAGAGCCGAGATCAATCAATCAATCATCAATCATAATTTATTTGTAAAAGGCACCTTTCTTCAACCAAAGTGCCTGTACATACCATAATTAATACAGACGCGTGAAGTACATGAGAATGGGGTGAGCATTAGGGCAGACAACCTTGAGGCACACCCCAGACTATAGAACATTTTCGCACATTTATTTATTTATTTCATGCTGATAACTGGGTAAACCCACTGGAACCAAAAGTCCCTTTTTCAGGGGGGACCTGGAATTAATTACATACAAACAGTACAGTATTCATACAACCGGTACAGGAAGAAGGAGTACAAGGTAGTAGAAGTGCGTCACAGTGCCAGGTAGTGGCTAAGTTATTTACATTGATTACAATACATGAATGAGCAGTGTCTCGCTTGAATTGAAAAACATAGCAGAGTCCAATAGATTCAAGGACAAGGAGTAGTCCTGGGCTAGCATAGGTCATACAGTTTTGACCAAGCTATTACTTGTAAGAACTACTTTTGCAAATGCTATAGTTTAGTTCTCACATTTTGTGATAGTGAGCCTTCCCCAAGCCATGGAAAAGATTTCGAGCCTCATTCAAATTTTGGGCGTCCCCAAAGAAAAAATATTAAACTTTGCACAGTACACCAGCAATACGGTAATACTAATGAAGCTGAGTATATTCTCTTTTTATTCAATGTATTGTTCTCCACCCCCAGCCCCACACCCCAGGTTATCCTTGTCACTCCACTTTTCTGACTCTCAGGCCCTTGTTACTTTGTCTGTTTCCCCTCTGGAACAACTATCCTAGCCACCTTAATCGTTCCCCTCTTACCCTGTTGTTAAGCAGCTTCTTGTACCCTTACCCCATTTCACACCTGAAAACAAGTATTAGCTCAGTGTGGCTTTCCCAGTCACCAATTTACATATAAATCAACATCTACTGTACACACAAGGCATGACTCAGTGTGCCTTTCCCAGTCACCAATTTGCATATAAACATTTACTGTAGAAACATGCCTTGACTCAGTGTGCCTTTCCCAGTCACCAATTTACATATACACACCTAGAAACAAGCCTTAGCTCAATGGGCCTTTCCTGGTCACCAGTTTGTGCATAAGTAAAGAAACATACCTGCCATTATCCATATTTAGTTCACCTCATCCCCTTAGACAAAACATCCAAAACTTAAAATTCAAATACTGTGCATTCTCAGACTTTACTGCGCCTCTCCTGGAACAGTTTGGGGGCTCTCTCAGAATGCTGTCCTCACCGTTTGAGAACCACTGATAAAAACATCAGTCAAAACTATATTAAAACAAACATTTGTCAATGCCGAATGTTGGCTTGCTGGCATTGGAAATGGTAGTGCAGGAGTTAGAGAGATGCATAATAGGAATGGCAGTGAAGTAGTGTAATAATGCTACCCCCTCCCTGCAGAGACTGTAAGGCATTGTGGGTGTGCCTTTGGGACATATGCCATAACACTTATGCCATTCCACCTCACCCCACCCTGCAGACATCGACAGGTGTCGTGGTGTGCTTTGGGGTCTTTGGCCCTTACACTCACCCCATTCCATAAGGAAATAAGCTGAGATGGGTACGGTATAGGAGAATGGGATGAGCGTTAGGGCCAAAGACCCCAAGGCACACCTCGATGCCTGTCAATGGCTGCAGAGTGGGGGGTGGGGGTGGAAATCTGTAAGCATTATGGCCGAAGAACCCAAGTCACACCCCTGACACTTGTCAGTCTCTACATGGTGGGGCATTACAGTTGGAAACCTTAACACTCCGGGTGTTTGTTGGTATTTTCACTCCAGATTTTCAACATGGGCTTTTTTGGAGCCCACCTCATGAACAGTGGCACTATCATTTTGTTACTCAGTCCTGAAAGGTGATTTTGCACAGTGACTGCGCCATTCAGTGCCACAGGTATGGAAACACATTTCTGGGAGGATGTGAAAAATGACGGCAGTACTGTTCATGAGGAGGTGTGAAAAATGGCAATGTTGAAAATCTGGAGTGAAAATATGAAAAACTGGCCAAGTTAAGAGCATGGATAGAAACTGCTCAATGCATGCCTGTAACCCAATACTTTTTTGGAATTTTTTCACCATATTTTCAACATGGGCATTTTGGGACCTCCTCTCATGAACAGTGACACTGTAATTGTGTTACTCAGTCCCAACAGTTGATTTCCCACAGCAACTGTGCCACTCTGCGCCACAGGTGTGAAAACACATTTTGAGCAGGATGTGAAAAATGACAGCTATACTGTTCATAAGGAGGTGTGAAAAAATGGCAATGTTTAAAATCTGGAGTGAAAATATTAAAAACTGGTGAAGTTATGAGTGTGCATACATAATGTGCAACTCATGCCAATAACGTGATCATTTTTTGGAATTTTTTCACCAAATTTTCAGCATGGGTTGTTTGGAACCCCACCTCATGAACAGTTGTACTGTCATTTTGTTAATCAGACCCGAAAGGTCATTCCTTGCAGTGATGGCAAAATTACCTTTTGGGAATGAGAAACAAAATGACAGTGACATGTTCATGAGATGGGGTCTCAAGAACCCCATGTTGAAAATTTGGGGCCAAAATTCCTAAAAATGGCTGAGATATCAACCTAAGTTGAACCCCCTCCCCCATTGACTCCCATTATACACCGCTAACCAGATTCCTCACTTTGCAGTTCGGCTTTGAAGAGTGCAGATGCATCTCAGTCCAGAGAAGTTCGCTGCTCCCGACCTGGAGGTAAGTATGGGGTGGGGGTGCGGGGAGGTAGTTGCTCAGAGGGAGGGTTGGGATGGAGGAGGGGATGGGGACACAACGATGGACCATTTTCTGTTTACAGGTTAACAAAAAAAAACTCAGGGACTGTTTTCTATTTTACAGGGAAAAAATTAGGTAGGTTTAGGCACACTGGGTAGGGCTCCCCATGTGCCACAACAGGGTGGGGGTAGTGCATGTCAACATGGGAATTGGGCACCCTGATGTTGGCAACTAACACAGATGGGTTTGGTCTGAGGGGCGGCATTTAGGCACACTGGGGTGGACTCCCAGTGTGGGTGAGAGTGCATGCCAACACGGGGATTGGGTACCCTGATGTCGGCAACTAACACAGGCAGGTTTGGGCTGGGGGGTGTGCATCCAACACTGGGAGTGGACATCTTGGTGTCGGAAACATTAAACCATGATTTTGGTACACTGGGGTGGGCTTCCAGTGTGCCACATTAATAGGGGGAGGGGGATACATGCTGACATGGGGATGGGGCACCCCAATGTCAGCTTTCTGAGGAGTATGTGGCGGGTGGCAGGAGCCTCCAGATTTCTTAAAGTGTTTCACCAGGAAAGGCACACTAAACAAATGCCTTACTCCTGAAGCAAGCTTGGCACTGAGTGCTCAGCGGCAGGAGCCAACCGCTTGCTCCTGGAGCAAGGCCTGGGGACAGAATGCTTGGCTGCAGGAGCCAACAGGGTTGCGAGGGGGGGAGGTGCCGCTGCAATGACAAAACTGTTCATGATTGCAGCGGCACATTTCTTTCAAGTTTTTGGCTCTCTTTGAAGTTTTCTGTCATCGTCAGCGTGCTCACTGATTGGCGGCTGAGAGATGCACCCACTAAACTGTCCCCTGCATTGGCCACTACACTGACATACCTTTGAAATGTGCTACTACTGCAAGATGTTGCTTGCAGGTGTGTGCAAGCCAGCATAAAAAGATGTTCCATGGTGTTTCAAATTCGCATTTTTCTGATGCACCTGAAAACGTTTTTAAGACTGTTTACTGGCACAAGTACATTTTTAAATATATGGAAGCACTATTAGAATAATGATTTATCTTATTATGTCATGTCCAGTTGAGACTATACGCAGGATGGCAGCAAGGAAATTAGCTCCCACAATTTCAGCCATTAGCATAATTTAAGGTATTTTGCACGCATGTCTGTCTGTCTTTGGTTATTCTGTTTCTTTTATACTAATGTGCTTGTCATTTTGCATGTACTTTTTTGAATGGTTTGAGTAACTTTCTAGCAAGTTTTATTTTTATTGGGATTTTTTCATTAATTTTTGTCCTGAGCTGACCACCTCTGAAACTGCAACTTTGAAAGCAGACATAACCAAAAGAAGCATGGCAACCCCTATATTTCTTTCTTTTGCTGTATTCACAGCTATTTTCTACATCTATCAAAAAAGTTTTATACAAATGACATAGGACTGAACTGATTTTATGCACAGAAACATACAAATATTTCCCCCATTTTTGGAATGTTAGTTCAAGAGGGTTTGATAGTATTGGTAATTTATTCTTTATTTTTACATTTGAGGAAAAAATGATGCAAACATCATGATAAATGATGTATCCTTGTTTCATGTTTTCTTTTACACTCATGTTGACACCTGAAACCTTGATGTTATAACTACAGTACATAAAACAAAGTGACCCCTTACAGATTTTTTCCATTAAGAGGGATTAAGTCTCACCATGTACAGTAACTTAAAAACAAGCACGACAACCCATGTTTTTGTTGTGGATTTTAAATACTTAAATGCCCATAATGTACTGGGCAAAGAATTATGACTTTGACATTGAGTTGCTGAAATACCAGGGAACGCTCTTAAGTCTGAAACAAAAGGTGAGAAAGTGGAGGTAGTGCCCTTTTCCCCAACTCCAACATAGATTACAGGGTTCAAGTTAACTAGGAATTGACAGGAAAGGCAGTACTTCGCTCCACGTGCCAGTAAATAAAAATGCAGACACAGTCAGGGTACATAACATATTAATATGGTAATTAAAAGTCAGAAGGGACTCTATGTCCATCATGTCCGGTCCCTTTCCTGCTTCAAAAGCAGTGATGAAATATGTATAACATGCACACACACCCACCACTTATAAAGATTCCTATCCCACTCTACTTCTCATGGTACCCAGTGATTCCCTTGGTAAACAGAAATTTGTCCTGGCTTACCATAAAGGCCTGTGCTGTCTTCATTTACTCTGCTACTGTTGGTAGGCTGTTCCATAGGTTCAATACCCTCTGAAAAGAAAATATTGCATCCAAACATTATCCTAGAATGTAGCAGCCCTGAGCTTAAAGTCATGTCTCTGATTCCTGCTGCAGGACACCAGATAAAACATTATCCACTCTTTAAGTGTGCCAATACTCTTGAGTATGCAAGAGACAGAAATAATGTCCCCTCTTAGCCTCCTTTTCTCCAGGGTAAACATGTTAAGGGCCTCTGGAATCTACTCATAGTTTTTATCCCTATACTGCTGATCCTTTGGGTGGCCATGTATTGCTCCATCTCAACTGCCTCTGTTTCTTGATTTGTATAATGGAGACCAACACTGCACACAGTACTCCAAGTGGGGTCTGACCAGGGCATTGTAAAGTGGCAGGATTACTTGCCTTGCTCTGCTGGTTACCCTCTTCTGATGCACCCCAGCATTTGTCTGGCCCGCTGGACAACAATGTGCATTACTTGTTCAATTTCAGCTCCTCTTCTGTTATGAGCCCCATATCCTTTTCCTCATCGACTGCAGCAACAGGAGCCTCACACAGCATGTGCAGTGCCACCAACCAGGATTAAGCACTCCTATCACAGTTTCTGCTGTGATATCTTGCAGGATACTTCATGAACTCTGTGTATTACAATGGTAATTGCTCCAGTTTGCCACACAGTAAACTGTGAGATCTCAGACAAAGTACTTGATCCTGGTGGGTGACACTGTAAGTTCTGCCTCTGATTTTTCTCTCCAAATATATCACCTTGCATTTGGCTACATTGCCTCATAGGCTTCAGGGGTCAGATATTCAAAACTTTGCCTGGTGGGCAAATAGATTGTGTGCTGTTTGCATGCCGATTGTGCAATATTCAAAAGGCCCAGTAGCACAGGCACTAAGCAAGTTAAAAGATAATGTATGCACTGGGAAAGTGAGGGGTGTGGATATGAAAACAGGTGCAGTGCTATAATGCCTGGAGTCTGGTTCAGCCTGCCTCTGGGGAACACTGTCTCGGGGCACAGGACCTGGTAGTGCCTTGAGGTCCTGAGCAGCTGGTGTGGACACCATGCAAGGGGGGGATGGGGAGGTAGCAGGGGCTTATTTGCTGTGAATGGCCACACAGGCCTGCTTTGGGCTGGTGGGGGTGCTGCCAGGCTGCTCAACAACACCTGGGCCCAGGGCTCCGGGTGTGTGGTGTGTGGTGGTGGCAGTGATGGCACTGGCAGTGGAAGTGGTGGCAAAAGCAATGCCATGAAGAGGGATGTGGGGGCTGGTGTGCACATGCTGCTGTACAGTGTCGGGGGGCTCTGCAATGGGGAATGCTGCCCTGGCAGGGGGACAAGTGACACATCCTGTGTGCTGGTGCTGTATAAATCATCATCGCTGTCACTCTCCTCCTCCTCTTCAATGTAGGTGGTGGGCTCCCACTAACGGCTGGATATTAAATGCTTCGCCTCAGACAATGTTGCAGGTCTTTCCTCCCCCTGTGATGGCTCTTCATGCATTATGGAGAGAGGAACAATATGTCAGTGTTACATACAATACATGGTACACAATGCATGTTGTTGGTTGTGCATATGTGCCCCAGCACATAGTGCTGTGTGTCGCTCAGTGCCAGCAAGCAACTGGTGTCAACAGGGGGATTGTCTACCAGCCCTGACCCACAATAGTCACACAGCCACCTTTGTTAGGAGGATCATGCAAGCATGACAGTGCGCCCTAACTGAGTATTCCACACACGCCACACATGCACAGAGGCCATACCTCTCAACCTCCCTCATCACAAATCAGGACAAGACCTAAAATGATGAAGGATGCATGACCTAAATCAGGGACACATCTGAAAAAAACAGTAATATTAGTTCTAGAATCTGTGTACAATATGCTGCTTAGTATATATAATAGTTACTTAATGAGAACTGGTCTGTAACAACAATGGCCAGCATTAATTGTTTATTGAAAACACTACTCTTCAGTGATAGACATTCCAAATGTAGGAGGGACAGAGGACATTTCTAAGGCAAACTCAGGGACAACCCTAAAACTCAGGGACAGTTGAGAAGTATGACAGAGGCAATCACAGCACAGGCCACTACCCCACACACAGACCAACATATCCAGCACACATATCTGCATGCACCAGCACCCTTGGATAGTAAATGGCAAAACAGTATGCACACACTCCCTATGTGCATGGGTACACTCCAATGGGGCTGTGCACACCACACTACCCATAAGGGTGTCAGTACAACATGTAGCAGAGGGGGGGCCACAGTGTTCCATACAGCAGCGAAGCATGTCACGGAGTGCCCAGGGTGCTGACGACACACACTATGCGTGCCACACCCAAGGCTGCAGTGTGCTCCATCAGCAGTGGGACCTGCATGTGTACCCATGCACACAAGGAAGTGCACCAGCTGTGTACTTACATGACTGGCTGTACACCACCTGGGTCTCATAGCCATCCTCAGGCACACCTGTCATATCCATGGCCCTCAGAGTTGACCCCATCACCTCCTCCCCTGGGTCCATGGGCCTGGCAACTGCTGCAGACTGTGGTCCCCTGCCAGTGGCCTGTTAATGACACTGCGGGGTGGCCAGGGTTCCCTTGGCCTGCTGGTGATGGTCCTGTAGACGTTTCTGTCAGTGCCATAAAGAGGTGCTTCTCTCAAATATTGGACCTGGTTCTCTTTGACCTAAAACTGGGCATCTAGATTTCCCAAGATCTCAAGGAACTGGATACTGAACTAAAATTCATTAAAAGGATTCAGTATTTTATTATATCTAGTTCATATTTATTTTATTTTTTACACTACTTGGATAATTGGACTACATGAAAAATTCATTTACCTAGTTGAAAACAACTTTTTAAGCCTGTAAATTAATTCTATATAGTGCCATATTGTTTTTTAGCATACTATAATGGTGCTAACAAGAAAACAGGTTGCTGAAACTGAGGTACAGGCTTAGGCCAATCCCAATATTATGAACGATAATGCAATTCCTGTTGCAAATGAAATAAACATAATTCTAGTATCACACAATGACATACAAAGGCAATTATCTTTAGAACTGAGTAACAGTAAAAGACCCTGAAAACACGAAAAAATAAAGGGAAAAATACAGAGAAGTCTATTGCAGTCAAAAGTTACTGGCTGAAACAGTCCAAGAAATTAAAGCAAATTAAGTAAACTGGGAGTAAGCAATGTAAACAAATTCAACCAATTAAAAATCATTCTAAACAGACAAAAATAAACAAGCATTTTGATAAAGCAAATATAATTAGGGATATTAATCCTCCACCAGTAGCAGTTCAAATACAAGGCAGGAGAACAAAGTATTGACATCTGATGAGGTAATTAGCTCAGCAAGTACAGTGAGTCAGATAACTATCTTTGAATTTGAAAAGGGAAGTGAGACAAAAAATCTGGAATCTCCCACTAGTTTTACAGATGTCTCAATGCTCTCTCAGTGAAGTTCTGTGCAAAATGAATCCACATCTCTGGTATTTTCATCTGAGACATACACCCCAATATCTATTAAGGAAGATTTTGACCCCCCTCTGAAACATACAGAACTGAATGGGGTGATTGAGGAACTACAAACTATAATTTCTGGATTAGAGAAACTTGACTCAGCATTTAAATTTAATAGCAAAAATCAAGCATATGAGGCATTTAGTATTTATCCATTTGCAGTCAGTGAAGATCTTAAGGATTTTTGGAAAAATCCATATGCTGCTCACCTGATGACATTAGATCAACTGGTGGTAGTAAAGAATGAGATGGAGACACTCAAAGAAAATATTGACTTAAACAGTTTCAGACTAGAGGATATGTTGGAAAAACTAAATAAAATTGTTCCAAACGAGGGCTCACTCTCACTGATCTGGAAAAATTCTACCCATCTAAGACCTGATTTTTTAGTTGTGGTAATACCCACTTCCTCTAATAAAATTGAAAAAGAAGAGTAAAAAGGAAAGAAACAATAAAATTAAGTGCAGAAGGGAACAATAAAGAACCAACTCAGGGTTTACAAAGCTTCCTTGCTAATCCAGATGATGAATATGGAACTACTATTCTACCTTAAGGTAATTTCCAAAGATGAAGTGAAAAAATACCTTTCCAAAGTCCTGGGTAAGTCTAGGCACAGTGCTGAGGGTCTAGATCTAAAACTGATCTTCCTTACATTTGAAGAACTGCTAACTCCCCTAACCAGAATCATTAACCTGTCCCTCACAACTGTGACATTCCCAAAACTCTGGAAAGCCACAGTTGTAACCCCTGTCCACAAAGCAGGTAGTATGACTGACCATACCAACCACTGTCCAATATCAATACTCCCCCCACTGTCAAAAGCTCTTGAGCATATAACCTACAACCAACTGGTTGACCATCTTGAAAAATATTAGCTCCAATGCCAACAACAGCATGGCTTCCAAAAACTCCACAGCACTACTACAGCGCTGCTGGAGTTCACAGGATGAATTCACAATGCCTTTGATCAAAGGCACTTGGTGGGTGCAACCTTCATTAACCTCACCAAGGCCTTTGACACAGTCAGCCATGACCTCCTCCTAGCCCAACTAGATGCAACAGGGCTATCAGCCGATTCCCTGGGTTGGTTCCGGAACTACCTCACAGGTTGTGTACAAAGGGTAAAAAT
Source organism: Neoceratodus forsteri (assembly GCA_016271365.2). Lineage (NCBI taxonomy): Eukaryota > Metazoa > Chordata > Ceratodontiformes > Ceratodontidae > Neoceratodus > Neoceratodus forsteri. Next base: position 588,614,210 of record CM028132.1, on the reverse strand, counting down.
AAGTAACATGCCCTTGGATCCCCTGCAAGTTTCCACTGGGGTCCCCAAAGGCTCCATTCTGGGCCCCCTTCTATTTAGCTTTTTTTAAACAACCTTCCACAAGCATGTCAACATAAAATACTCCTCTATGCAGATGATGCGGTTATCTGCTCCAGCCACACTGACCCAACCACCCTAGAACAACGTCTACAGCAGGACTTTAACAAAGTGGAGTACTGGTTTGCTGAAGCCAAGTTACTTGTTAACCACAAAAAAAAACACAAGTCCATGCTCTTTGCCCCAGTCCATAGCCACCACAAGATGTCCATAATAACTATCCTTACTAAACAAAGTGCAGCCATTGAAATGGTCCATAGCTTCAAGTACCTAGGGCTCACATTAGACAGCTCTCTCTCCTTCTCTTCTCACGTGGACCACGTCACCATATCAGTTAACAGAAAGACAGGTCTTCTGTAAAAACACCGCAACTGCCTCACCAATCAAGCCTTTCAGCTCATCATCACCAGCTCAGTCTTCTCAACCACTGACTATGGGCTTTCCATCTATAGTGCCGCTCCAGACAGCACCCTCAATCGGCTGTCCACCACACTTAATAAAGCCTGCAGACTAGCCCTAAGAGCACCATGTCTCACTCATTCCTCCAATCTTTCTTCACAAACGGGTTGGCTAAACTTAAGCGACAGGGCCCGCTACCAAGTCTGCCTTCTTGCCAAAAAAGTGGTCCTAGGCCTGCTGCCCCCTGCCACCAGTTCTCTTCTACAATAGGTCAAACCTGCCAGGACTACAAAGACATCTAACAAACCCTCTGTCAAGGTTCCTCTGTTGCACCTCTCAAGGGCAGCGTTCCTTTGAATACTGAGTACCACTCTGGCTCAACTCTCTCCCACCTGAGATAGTCTCCATCAGTAAAATAGTCCCTTTCAAATCTGCGCTTAAAACTCACCTGTCCAGCCATATGCAATGCTCCTGCTACCCCTGACCACTACCTCCCGGAACACATCCTGCTTACCCCAACTATGCTCTTCTATTTAGCCCAACAAGCTACTTCTCCACCCTTTCCTTCTTCCCCACCCCCCCAATCTTTCCCCTCCCCTCTCTTATTCTACCTGGGCACGCTAACCTCCCCTTCCCCAATTGCCCCTACCTTAGCATACCCCCCACCCATCTCCAGACAAGGTTTCCTGAGCCTGAGGAACCGCCACCTCTTACCTCTACTCTCTCCTACTCACCACCTATCCTGTTCTACTCATCACCTCCCTCTCCCTCTACTCCTCTACACCAGCTCTGCTCAGTAGCTGCTAAACCTGTCACTCCATTGTTACCCCATCCCCTCTGCTACCCATATCAAGGACCTGTACTGTCGGTAGTTTCTAGCACCTGTATATGCCTGTGATTCTTTGTAACCGTAATTTGCTCTCTTTTTTTCCTGTGTCCTGATGTGGAACCTTTATAAATGAGCTGCTAGCTCAAAAGTTGTAATCTGATAAGTCAATAAATAAATAAACTAATAGAGCTGCTGCTGGGAGTTTACCAATTTAAGGGCACTGTTATGAAGGAAGTGCAAGAGGCAGCTACACAGGTGAACTTTGTAAATTATAAAGCTAAGGGAGTCCTACTTGATTATAACCCTGACTCTGAACTAGAATTAATGTTGCAAAAATCTAAATTACAAACTGAAGCAAGTACAAATGCGAATATTTTAGTTAATTTAATTAACACCTTTGAAATAGAGCTGAAATCTATAAGGCAAGATTTAAGAAGCCAGGTTAACAATACAGATATAGCTAGGTCAACAAACAGAGGATCACTGAGGGTTGTGCACCTCATCTCAACTATGAAACTCAAAAAAGGGTTGACATTGACAACTGTGCAATTCTATGCTTGTATGCCCCGAGATGGGATCAGTCCAAAACATCTGCTGGTAATAAGGAAAAGACTATGCACGTTGCTAAGGGCTGCTACTGGGGATGGTATCCTTGAAGGGGATTTTATTCATATCTGGAATGACAAGAACGAGAATAGAATTGACTGTATATACATTTTTTGTATTTCACTCATATAGCAAACCATATTTGGTTAAATAATGATGCATTAGGAAAAATTGGATGTACTATAGATTACTTTAACAGGGATATGCTAAATAGAAAAAATGGCTCAGGGAAAACCAAATGCTCACAAATTAGTATCTTTCGCTTTAAAGCCATCCCAAAAGAAAATGAAGAGAAACTGAGAAATGTACTATTACATTTATTTATACATTTTTTTCAAATACCATCTGCAAAAGTTAAGATTCTTAGAGTGTACACATGGATGAATGAAAATAGGCTGGGTCAAATAGATGTATTACTGCAGGGTCCCGAGGTTGCTGAGCTGATTCTACAAAAAACTGTAATTTTTAATGAACTGGGTATTTATATAGTAGACAGTGCTATCCTTAATATCCAACACACTAAAAAGACTGAAACAGGTCCATCAGAGGAAAAGGGAAGTACAGGCATGTCAGTAACTATGTTTGGCCTTGGTAGATCATCTGGTGAAACTGACTACAAGTTAGAACTTATGCTGAGAGATCTGTTTGAGCATATACATAACATTCCCATGGTAACAGAGGAAACCTTTTCAGCACTTTGTGTTGGTACAGGGATAGCGAGTAACCAAATTATGTTAAGTTAAAAATCCATGGATGTTTATAATAACCTGATGGCTAACATAAACCTGCTCGATAAAATGAGTCACCACATAGTTGAAAACAGTAATACAGGGGAAGTGAGTTAAATAAAGGTACTCTCCCCTTCCCTATGGACCATCTCCTTACTGATTTTGACTTGATAAATCAACAAAATACCTTGACTGAACATATCACATATAACGTAGCTGTTGATAATAGATTTTCGGCCTTGTCAGGGCAGGCAGCCTGACTTGAAATACTAAGCAAAGAGGATGGCAATGTAAGTTTGGTTGTTAAGTTGCTATTGGCATTACTCTCATGGAACATAGCTGGTGTGGTCACAAAATTTGCTGTTGCTGAATGGAAAGACTTTGTGTGCAAACAACATACTGTATGTCTTCAGGAAAACTGGCACTCAGAAAATATGAATGTTACGTTAAACGGTTATAATTGTTTTCAGGTCCCAGGGAATAAAACAACAAAATCAGGCAGATTATCTGGTGGTCTAGTAACATGGGTAAAGACTGATAAGGAAGTAGTAGTCCGTCGTATTGCAAGTACCTCATTTGCACAAGCTTTCCTGTTACAGACAGTGGACTTTTCCTGCAGCCTGTTCAATGTTTATGTTCACCCTGTTAACTAATTGTTATTTTCCAGATATTTGGAAAGAACGGGATACTTTAATTTATAATAGCTGGGCCGCTACAGCATGTGAGGACATTTTGCTTTGTGGATATTTTAATGAAAGAATAGGCAAATATGATGGATATGCACCAGATAGTGATGTGCATAACTGGTTACATGAGGATGCTGACAAACTTTCTAGGTCCACTCTAGACTTGAAGATAAACTCTTCTGGTGGAAAACTCATTGAACTTCCGACAGTTTTTAATCTGGCTCCTATAAATGGCAGAGTGGTAGGTGATACACTGGGTAATTTTATTCATTTTAATGCAGTATCAGCTTCAGTATTGGATTTCAGTTTTTGGAATGGTCCCGTGAAGGTTTGGACTTCTCTGGAAAAATAGTGAGAGGCGAAAGTGATCATATCCCCCTTATTTAATATTGAGACATAAATCCCAAAGTAATCCAAATGAATTAGCTGGATTTGAAATTATAAATAAAACTAGAATCAGATGGGTTGTGAGGAATATTGACCTGGTTCTATCTCTACTTAAGGAAGTGTCTTATCAAATGGCTTCTATTTCAATAGATGAACTCACTAAAGAAATGATGCATGAAATTATATCAAAATGTTTTGAAGATATTAGAGGACTAATCTGATGTTCAGTAGCTAGAAGACATATGAATATTGCACCTGTTACCTGGCTTGATAAAGACTGTTGTAGGCAAAAAGAAAATTCCTACGCAACTTATAAGGGACACCAAGCTTACTAGGAATAAAAGTATGCTCAAATCATTAAACAAGGCTAGAGAAAATGATAAAGCTTTTTTGAAAAATAAACATGAGGAGTTCCAATAAAACTATGGGAACATATGCTGGGCACAATATACAAAAATGGTCAACAATCATTTGGCTCTTTACTGCTAGAGGTACAAATAATAGCAAATATCAATTAGATGCATATATCTTCTAGAGCAATGGACTGCTCATTATCATTATTTCTGCACTATTCCACTTTCAGCAGTTCTTTTCTTCATCCCTTTCCCATCCCCATTCTTGCCCTCTTTTCATCCTACCTCATCCCCACTTCCTTTACCCCTCCACTCTCACTTCCCCCTCCCTCCTCTGTTTCCTCACCTTGTTCTCTCCTTCTACCCCCCCCCGTGGGTCTTTCCTGCATAAGTTTCATCGTGGCATCTCCCTCTTGCTCTTGTTTTGCTCCTTCCACCCCCAAATTCACTCCCTGTCCTTGTTATCCTTGTAACCCCTTTCACCCCTCTTCAGACAAGGCCACTGACTGCACTTGACACAATATCTATCTTGCCATATTATCTTTTTGTTTACGTAATTACTTTCCTCATGTTGTACTACTTACTGAAACTATTGTGATTTGTTATTCTTGTGACTTGACGTGGAACCTCTGTAAAAGAGCCCCTGGCTCAAAGGTTTTTCTGATTGTTAAATAAAGAAATAAAAATAAACCTCTTTTTTGATCCAGATACTGCTGAATGTATACCAACATGGGAAAATGAAACAAACAGGACAAACTTTAAATTGTTCACTTATGCTGAAGTGTATTTTTGCAGTTGCCACCCTAAAAAGGAAAAAAGCCCCTAGTCCTGATCTTATTCCCTCAGAAGTTTACCTCATATCGCCTTCTTTATGGACCAAACTTCTTGTACCATATTGTAACATATGTATATTAAGGAGAGAGATTCCAGTAGCATAGAAAGGTGTGATCATTGCCTTAATATTTAAGACAGACAATAAGAGTGATCCAAAAATGTATAGGCCTATTTCATTGCTAGATGTAAATGGCAAAATCTTTTCAAAAGTTGTATTAGATGGCTTGATTGAGCAGATAGTGCAGCTTGGTAACCTCTCAGACTTTCGAGCAGGTTTTCGATCTAGATATAGTACCACGGATAATTGTTTCATTTTGTTACATGTATTTAAAAAGTATATTACTTCAAGGAAGCCAAAACACTTTGTGGCATTTATTGATTTTAGCGCAGCCTTTGACAACTCATCTCAAGCCAGTTTATGGCAAATAATGTTTCAAACTGGAATCCAACCAGAATTAATTAGCATCATAAGAGTATTATACAGAAAAATCTGGGCCCAAATAAGGTTAGGGGAAAAATGGTCAGCTTTCTAGTAAAATATCAACAGACAAAGGGGTCAGACAGGGTTGTGTTACTGCACCAATATTATTTTGTGTGTATATATATATATATATTGACCATCCCCTGTTACAACTTTTGAATTCTGTTACAGATTCTCCACTGATTGGAAATAGAGCCTATGCAGCACTAGCCTATGATGATGATGGTTTGGCACTTTTTGCCTTATCACAGTCTGGACTACAGAAGAAGCTTAATATTTTAAACAAATATGCACAAACTTATAATTTAAAAATCAATGAAAGTAAAAGTCAGGTTTTAATATTTGGTTCTAACAATATAAGTAAAACCTGGAATGTAGGGAATAACAAAATAGAGACTGTGAAAACATATGTATACCCTGGGCCTAACTCTGCCAAAAGATGGCCTTTGGAATAAGAATATAAAAGCTCAATTGAAAAAATTTAAACAAACTGCTGGTGCACGGACTAAGTTTAACGACAAATATGGTGGTAACACAATAATACCCCTATTGAAAGCATCTGAAGCTAAATATTCCTCATAGGCCCTTCATCAATGTGAAATTTGGGGGGTTCGAAAATTAAAAGCTCTGGAAGTCCCATGAAATAAATTATATCAATCAGCCTTAGGAGTTGGCGAATCCGTTCCAGCACCTCTGATTAGAGCTGGATTAGGACTAGCTAGCTTGGAATAGCAAATATCCATTAGATACACATATCTCACTAGAGCAATGGACTGCTCATTATCATTATTTCTGCGCTATTCCACTTACAGCAGTTCCTTCCTTTATCCCTTTCCCATTTCACATTCTACTTAATATAATGTTTACCACTGAGGATGCTTACATATTAAACAAAGTAGCTGGCTACTTGGAAGCTTTGGCAATAGCCAGGACAGTTAACTATTGGTTAAAAGTTGTCAGGATGGATTCACATAGGCTGCCTTATGAATGTCTAGTAGAGAAAAATAAATGGTATAGTCTAGACTGCAAACAAAATGGTGCAATAATGTAAATAAGGCCTTACAAGACCATGGTTTGCAATATTTAAAGGGACACGCTGCAACGGAATAACGGTCAGCACAAACTATAAGTCATACTGTACAAAAAGAATAATAAATTGTAACAGGCAAAAAGATATTGAAGCAACAGCAAACGTTAAGATATCATCATGGCTGGTTCAAAATGACAAGATGCATTCATATAGATTTTATCTTGATGTACTTACAGACAACAGTTTGAGGAGTTTCTACACAAGATACAAAATGGAGTTATTTAAAAGCAATGTCTTAAAAGCAAGATATCAAAAATTGTCAGATCCAATGGCAAAATTCTGTAACTGCACTCATATGGAGACCGAAGATTTATTTCATGTAATGTTTTCATGTTTCTGGTGCATGAAACCAAGGGTTAACTGGTTATATCTTTTATCGTCTGAAACAGGTACTCAGAATAAACACATTCTACTTAATACAACGTTTGCCACTGAGGATGCTTACATATTAAACAAAGTAGCTGGCTACTTCAAAGCGATATCAGTTATACGCTTGAAACATGACTAAAGTTTTATCATGTCTTGCGTGCAATATGCTGAAAATGTAATATAAACTGTGGTGCTTCTGCTTTATATATTGTATATGAGAAAATGTATTTTATACTCTTTGATTGTAAACAGAAATGTGTATATTTATTAAGGTTAACATTTTTATCTGTGGATGTTTGTGATGAACTTTGACTGAACAAATAAACTTGAAACTTGAACTTGGAAAATGGTTCTCACCTGCAGCATGTACATCAGAAACACTCACTAAAATAACTAAAAAGCCTGGCTCACTAGAGCAATAACAGAATTCAAACCAGCATTTCAGAAACAGCTCCTACTGGGAAAACTCACTTACAGATTCAATGCAGTTCTCCCTTAATGTTTGTCAGTGTGTTGTGTTTACACTCCGCACTATTCAGTCACATAAACACAACCTTTATGAGGGACAGAGGAATATTTTGAGACACATTCATGGACATTCCTGATATTCAGGGACGGTTGAGAGATATGGTGCACACATTGCATAATAAAGAAGTACAGGGCACAAACAAAGATGAAATGTGGTTTCCCCCACAATATATCCCACCCATGACCCTGCCAGAGGTTGTATCCCATTTTTCAAAGTGTATATATTTGAAGATGGCATGAAAGACACTTATCTGGGGCTTCTGGAACATTATTATGTTCCTCCATAATTGGTAGTCCTCACTGTGGCATGCTTCCTCTGTACTGGAGCTGTGTTTTGGCTGCAGTTCCAATGTACAGTTTGGGGGGGAGGCTCTGTTCCCCTTTAAATAGCCCAGGTGCAATTACACATGATAATGTATGGAAATCCATCTGTAATGAGATGCTAATGTGTCCATTTGCCCACTGACTGCCCAAGGAGGCAATTTTGTATAGCCTGGCTGAATATAATGATTCTGCATGATGTGCAACATTGTTCTGCACTTGCGCATCATGCAAAGTGCTGCACCATGACATTAGTGCATATGGGCCAAGCTCCAATGATGTCAGCAGCATGGATGCAAGCGCAGTTTTGCACAGGTCATGCACAGGGTCACGCGTGTGCAATGCCGGCTTCCATGGTGATTGTGCATTGCTAATGATATTTGCCCAGCGCAGCCTGTGTGGAACACTGTGCAACAGCCACATCATTTCACACATGCTGTTAGTATTGAGGACAGGCAGAAAGTGTGACAGACTAAGTACTAGTAGGACAGTGGCTTCCTGCAGGTGTTCCAGAGCAGTCCAGCAACATGACCAGAGATGGGGGGAGGTTGAGCTAGCTTATTTAGTTGAGCTTGTGGTGGCCAGGGAGTGCCAGATGTTTGGGGAGGTGGAGGAGGATTCACACCCCCACTGTGAGTTGTGGGCCTCCATGGGGTGGCATCTGACTGCTAGGACCGGAGTTACCTGTACAGGGGAACAAAGCAGGCACAGGTATAGTGACCTTGTACAGAGGGAGCAGCAGAGGATGGACTGGTACAGACAGATGGTGTGTGATGTCACAGTCCGGAGGCCAGAATGGTGATCCTGTGCATGGCTAATATTTTCTGGACATGGGTAAGGCTGGGTGTGGGCAGAGGCAATAGGCATATCATGGCTAGCCATGGGTGCACTTGTACAGAAGTCTGCAGCAGGTGTTCGCATAGCTCAATTGTCCCTGATTTTCAGGGATGTCCCTGATTTTGCCTCACAGTATTTCTCTGTCCCTCATAAACTTTGCGTTTTTATGACTGAACAGTGGGGATTGTAAACACAAAATATTACCAAACATTAAAGTTATAGACCTGTTTTTTCTTCAGAAAATGCATGTTATACTAATCCCCTTATTCTGTCAGCTTTCTGAGTGACTATTACCAGTTTGTAAAATGTGTCCCTGATTCTGGGTCTTTCTCCCTGATTTCTTTAAGCCATATTCCTGATTTATGAGGCAGGAGGTTGGAAGGGAGGTATGTGTGTTCTTGGCATGTTGGCCTTGTACATTCTTTGACACTGGGCATGGAGGCTGTTACATGACAGGGACAGTCCTGGTGAGGGACAAGGCCTCATTCATGGCGATATGGACAGCTTACACATGGGAACATATTATCTGCACATGTAACACTGTGTTTCTTGATTGGAAGGGTGTTAGAACATTACTGTATGTTGATTCAGCTGAGTGACTAGCATGACAATGTGTCAGTGTGGGACAGATGAGGCGTGGCACTTTATGAGGTGTACAGTGTGGTATGACCCTGTGCATCAGTGCCAGTTGCCTATTATCAGGGTCCCTACTTTTCTGCGGCACAGTGGGACCAAGTTCTGCGGCAAGACTACCATTTGCCGCAGAACTTCTTCGGCGGTGGTTTGTAATTTCTTCGGAAGTTCTGTGGCACTAACAAACTACCACTTCACAGTGTCAGCTTGTCATCCTGACTTCACTTTCTTGGCAGTGGTTATAGCAATCAGGATGGTGGAAAGCACAGTAACACTAGTTCAAAAAACAAGACTTATAAAAATAATTTTATGCCTAAAAAAGCAAAACAAAATGTTCTCCCTTAAGGTCCTAGCCTGTTGCATAAATGACATATGCAGAGGGGATCTTATGTGATAAATAAGTTATTTCTATATGCATGCTATCTATCCCACTAATGAGGTTTCCACTGTCTATCACGTACATATTTGTATGTGCTTTCTACACCACTCGTGAGGTTCCCACTGTGTATCACATATATTCATATGCAATCTGTAACATACATACAAATGTTTGTGTGTGTGTGTGTATATATATATATTTTTTTTTATTTCCATGAACTTTTATCCTCATTCATACAAGTCCTATTGGAAATGGAATAGAGGAGTTATTGCAAAACTCATTTTTCATGTCAACTTGCTTACCCTGACACACTGCACAACACTATCAGGCCATGACATGCATGTGAAACAATTGCGAGATGGAGCTCTCCAGCCCATCACAATGTGTCCACCATGTGACAGAGCACTACACCATACCTTCCCAGGCTCTGAGCAGTGATATGTTCCACCAATCCTTGTGCTGCCCAGCCAGCTCCCAGAGCTAATGTCTGAACCTGAGTTGCCGGCATGGAAACACAGCATGCTACCCTCTGGCCCAACAGCTGGCCCTGCACACAACATTTCTCTATAACCTTTAGGTGATTCTATCAACCAATGACAATATGTAATCAATAATCCTGGCAAAAATGTGTACAGAGCAATTTGTTTAACAGGTATAGCCTTTCAGCAGGTCTATACATTATTATACTCCCCATTTTCTGGGTATAATTACTTTATTTTTCTTAAAAATGACAGTTAAATTCATTTTACCAGTTATTCATTTCAGATGGCATCTCTATACCTTAAAGGCACAAATAAGTTTGTACAAAGTCAGGTATGGACTTAACAGGTCTGTGCTATTGACAAGGTTTTGTTTAAGTTGTCCCTAGTGCAATAATGTAAGACTGAAAATCGTATTAGGCTGTAGTGCAGGCTGAACAAATATCACCATGCCTGATATGCTGTGCCACTGTCTCTGGCAGTGGGAGCTGTGGTAGATAAGTGACTGTTCGTTTCTGTGGCAGAATGCAGCCTTTTCATTAGCTAATGTATGATGTTACAGCAATGAAAGCATTACATTCTGAGCATATGGAGGGTTTTGGATATAAAAAAGGTGAAGGGAACCAGATTCTATGGATAAACAGAAATATTAATAAAAAATCACCAAGAAGAGTGAATTCTGCAGCACCGCAGAAGTTCTGGGTAGATTGTGTTTCATGCTAAAACTCTGCGGCCGCAGAATTCTAGGGGCCTTGCCTATTGTGTATCTGATGTGTCCTGTGGTCTGGCCCCAGGCATGTCTGTCACTATTTTGGTTCCTGTTGTATCCAGTGCCATTTGGAATTGTGTGTTTCCACAGCTGTATTGTTGGGGCTTTGGGATTATGCTGTTGTATGGCTACAACAACATTATGATCCCTGCTTTATGGCTTTCCTCAGTTTCATGATGCCACGGTCACATGGTCCATGGCCAATGATGGGGGGCCGCTGTTGTCCATGATGGTACTGTCCTTTTGCCTACACTCCACAGATCACACTACTGGATGAGAATGGAACAGGGCAAGAGAGACAGCCAGGAGAGGGAGCAGAGCCTGGGACATTCTCCAAGGACAGCGGGAATGTCCCATAGGACTGTGGCACATGAGTATGCTGTTTTTACAACCACCTGTGACCTACCAGGATGCTTGTGACAGGATTGTTACACCTTCACACCTTTTACTCACCACCTGACATGCTATTGAAATGTGGCGAAACACCTGTCACAGTGCAATGTGGACCTGGTGTGTGTTGTCAGCCCCTGTCCACCTCACAGATAATGCTAGTCCAGCCAGTATGTCCTGCCATCTCCTGGCACCTACTCCTGTGCTATGATTAGTGTTATTCCATTGCACAGGGTGCCCAGGCCTGTGAGATCTGTCTCCTGGAACATCCAGTTGCTGTGCATGTGCCCTGTTGTGCTCTGCACGTTGTTGCACAGTCCTGTTACATGTCACCACTGTGTCCCACGTGGCATGGACATGTGTGTCCTGCCTGGCAATACCTACTATGGTGTGTGCATCACTGATGGCCTGCAGTTCAACCATGCCATATGACACAAGGTTCCATGCCTGCTAAACTGACACAGTCTGCATTTACCTCAGTGCTGTAGGCAGGCCTCCTTCAGTGTCCACTGGAGGGGACACACATACATACACTGTGTGACAAGGGCACACACTGGGTCACATCTGTGCTGGTTGGTTACCCTTACATCCCTGGCTGGGAGGGACACACTGCAACATGTATATTATGGCCTGGTTTGCTGGATGCTGGCCTCTGTGCCACCGTGGTCTCCTGTGTGCAGTAAACACCACATCTCCTTACCTGTCCATCACCTATTGTGTTACGTGCCTCTTCACTCCATGTTACACTTGCACAGGTTGTGATACCTCTGTCTTGCCTAAACAATGTTGGTTGCAGCTGCAAGTTTTGGGCTGTGTGTCATATTAGGCAGGGTGCATGGGTTGTATTCCTGTTTCTGACAGTCCATGTCACCCACTAGTGCATTGCCCACTCCGTGTACACTGTCTTGTGATGCCACGATCCTGGGACACTTTGACCTGTTCTGTGTTGCTGTGGCCCATGTTCACTGTACTGTGGGGTGTGTGTCATGTATGCTACCTTCCCAGCACTGACGTCCCATGCCACTACTTTCAGGTGTTTGTGAACCACACAGTCAACCCTGCTGCTGTGCTACTTTACCATATTACACACACTCCTATTGTGGCATGTGACACGGTGCACCTGGCTAATGTGTTCACTGAGCGCACAGCCTGTTGTCCTTTGCCGTGTAGGCCTGTGTGCACCTCTCAGCCGTGCACTGCCATAGCAAAGTGTGCCAGGCACACACGCTCCTTAGGTATGTCTGACTGCTGTTCTGCTTCTGCTTCTGCGCCTTGGGGGATGGTGTATTTTGCATGTGATGGACCTGTCCGACATGTGTGCCTGCAACTTGATGCTACGGCACTGTCTGCTGTGCAGCACTTAGTGCACCTGCCACCATGTGATGGACTATGGTCCCTTGTGGAACATGTGCATACGCTGCCCCTGAGTCAAGGCCAGGTCCATGTTGTTGCACTGTGTGTTGCTGGAGTGCTGTACATAACTGTCTGGCTACCATTGTACGGTTGTTATATACCAGGTGATAGGATGCTCTCTTTCTGTGACTATTTGTTTTGTGATCCCATGCATATGTTGTTCACATGTTTGCTGCCTATTGTACACATTGTACAGCAGGAATTTGCAAGTCTTCATGTCTGTGACATGCTGGGTCAGCATGTTGTAAGGTTGCCATGGGAGTGTGTGTGCCCGCAACATGCTCCATTCATATCCTCTGCCACTGGCCTGGGCCTGGAGTACCCTCTTGTGGTGTCATCACTTTGGTGTGGGCTTGTGGGATCCCTCCAAGACATGCATGCATGCTGGTCACAGTGCACTGTACCGATAAGTGTGCCACCTTGTACTGGCAGTGATGCACACTGTGGCCAGTGACACTTTGGCTCTGGCTGGCCAGGCTGTGCCCCGTGCCCACTTTATGTGGCATTTGCTGCATCTTTGCTCCTGTCAGCCCATATTGGGCCCCATGTGCAGTGCTGTGGGGCGTGTGTAGCACCTGCCTGTCTGACTGTCCATGTGTGTTGGTGTTTCCACAGTCTTCAGGGGTGCCGTGCCACATATATTTCACATTCACCATGCTGGTTGCATTGCTCAGTGGGACTTTGCTAATTGTATTTGCTGAGGGTGTCTTGTCCACAGTGTCTGCTCACTGCACTTACGTCGACATCTTTCTCCCCCACAGGTGCACATCATATGGCAGTGCGGGCATGATGCCCTGAACAGGGTGAAAGTGGGAAAGACCTGCTATGAAGGCTGGTCAGGCAGCAGATGATCCACCTTGAGCACCAGGTTAACTTGGAGCAGATGATGGGGAGGATGGTCGAGCTCCTTGAAGAACTTGCACAGCTCCACAGACCTGCAGAGGGGCAGCACTAGATTTCCCCACATTCCCAATTTCATTCCCCCCCAACCGCCTTCTCCTATATTTTCCCAGTTTCATTCTCAACACCACCCCCCCTCCATTGTGGTCCTTTTCAGGTTTATTCAGACCTGTATTTTATACTGTTGTTTTCATATTTTTATGTATTAAAATATTTTCTATATTATGCTCTTGTGTCCTGCATCTTTTTTGGTGCTTTGATGTCATTTTTCTCTAGTTTGCTGTTTTGCCCCTTTTGTTCACCTACACCTCCCCTTATGGGTGACACCCATTCCTATCCTGTGCCACAGGGTCACCACTGCTGTCCCTGCAGGTGTCTGTGGCTGCATTTCCACTTGTAGTCATCTGGATGTGGCAGGTGTGTTGGCCTTTTGGTGGGCACGTTCTGTTCCCCGTGTGTCCCCCTGAACATCTCCTGTGTGTGATGGCCACCATCTAGGTTGTGGCTGTCCATTGTCCTGGAGCAGTCTCTGTACTTTGGGCACTTCCCCTCCTGCACTGCCTGGAAGGGTGGCCTCTGTCTGCGACCTGTCTGTGGTTGTGTCCTTCTTGGTGTAGCTACCTTACATCCCCCTGTGTCCCCGTGCTGTGTGCCATTCGGTGTGTTGTCACCTGCTCTATGTCAGGGTTCTATGTGTCCTCCCTCTGTGCACAGTCAGGGCTGGCTTTAGACTTACTGGCACCCCATGCAGATATATTTGTGGTGCCCCCTGCACCACTCTCACTGCAATGTCTCCACCTTTCCTCTCCACTACACATCTACATTGTGGTACTACTTTTATGTATACATGTGTAACAACAATATTTTTGTTTTTTATATTTTTAATTTTTGCATTTCAACGTGATCCCTGTCTATACTTCTACTTTACTGTGCCTCTTCTGTGTTGGCACCCCAAGTGGTTGCTTGGCTTACTTATGCCTAACACCTCCTCTGAATGCACCACACTGATGTGGCTGTTTGCACTGCCCATTTGACATAGTCAGAGCTGTCTTCAGTGCTGTGCAATCTTGGCACTGCACTCTGGCCTTGGCTTTGCACACCTCTGTTTGCATGCTATATTCAGCAGTGTTTGTCTGTGGGCTACTCCTTTGAATGTTGTGTGCACTGGGCTGTGGGCTAATGCTAATTGCCAGACAGTGCAAAATTTGCCCTTGGGCAATTTTTTGAATATTGGGCCCCAGGAGTCTTACCAGTGGCTCATCCTGTTCCGGTTCTCCTGAAATGTGTCCCTATCCTCAAGGGAGTCCACCACCCTGGCTAAGTAAGTGTCATCCTCAAACTTTAACAGCCTCCTGGAGACTCCTGCTTCCAGATCAGTGATGGAAATGTTGGAAAGCAGTGGCCTCAGCACAGATCCCTGAGAGATGCCACTGAGCAATCCTTTCCACTCAGAACAGTGACCATCAACCACCACTCTCAGCCTCCTGCTTCCAAGCCAGTTAGCAAGCCACCTTGTATCTGTCTTATATATACTGCACTGGTTTACTTTGCCCAGAATTTTTCCACATGCCACAGTATCAAAGACCTTGCTGCAGTCCAGCTAGGCCCTTCCACATCCTTTGTGACTCCCTCAAGGAAAGAGATCAGGTGGGTTTGACATGATCTACCTGTAATGAAGCCAGACAGAAAGAGGACAAGAGCTTTGGCCTCAAACAAATGTTCCATTAGTCTGTCCTTGCCAATGGCCTGGAGGACCATGCCCAGCACTGACGTCAGGCTGATCGGCCTGTAGTTGCTCAGGGTCTGATCTTGCCCCTTTCTTGAAGATAGAGACCACACTGGCCACACTCCAGTCCTCTGGCATCATACCTCTCGAGACAGACCCCTGAAAGATTATTGCATGGGACCTGTCAGCAGTCTCTTTAGCTCCAGTATGATCCTGGGATGTATCCTGTCCACCCCTTTGGGGTTACCTGGCTTGATCTTCATCAGGTAGTCATCTACCAGGGCAGACATGATTTCAGTGGCTGCATTGTGGTCACCCCTAATGCTGTGGGCACTCCTAATGAGGCCTCTCCCCCCACTAGAGGCTCTTTAGTGAACATTGAAGTGAAGTATTCATTAAGCACTTCAGCCATTGCCTCTGATTTTCTGACAGGTCTCCCTTCCCCTGTTTTCAGGGGCCCATTCCCCTGCTCCTTCGTTCTACCATTTATTTACTGGAAGAAGACTATGGCATCTTCTGAAGCTCATGCTGCTGTCCTGGCTTCCAATCCTTCCTTAGCTGTCTTAATTCTTGTTTTGCATCCTCTCAGTGCTGCTCTGCAATTCTCTTTGGCCTGGAAGCAACCCATATCTTTCCAGCAATCACAGACCTTCTTTTTGCTCAGAATCAGTTGTCTTGGGTCCCTGTTGAGCTGGGGGAGGATACTTTTTAGCCCCTTGTCCTCAGAGATGTAACCAGGAATTTTAAACGTGCACTCGAGAGTTGACCAAACTGTTGCCCACCCCGTAAACACAAATCAAAAGATGTGCTGCCCCGCCACACAAACATTGCTGTGCCCTCATTTCAGTCAACAATCTGTAGTAAGCCAATGAGCCTAATAGATTCACAACATTTTATTTTATCTAACACACACACTACAAGACAGAAGTTGGCTGGCTTTTAGTAAAAATGGTTAGGATACATTGTGATAAACCCACGTACCACATCAAGGTAGCTAGCCTTCATGTATCACATCAAGGTAGCTAGCCTAACAAAAGTCCATTCACACCAGCAATCATGCATACATACTCGATTGGGTCACTCATACAATCATGGCCTCTGAGTTTAGCACCCACACGTCATGCAAAGATCATTCACAAACTCACACTAAAGCATCCAAGAAGGGGAAAAACAGTTCTCAATGTACATCAGGCTCTATTTGTGTTTGTTTCCCTGGCCTGAGGCTCATGTTGCCCCTGGATTGTCCAGATTTACTGAACTCAGCAAAGTACACTGAGTATGCCTGCCAACACCTGTGCTTGTCCTTTACTTCTTTACAGGAATGCAGACCTCTGCAACTGCTTCAAGCACTTTCTTCAGTGAGTACCACATGTGCTCTGCATTACCATCCTCATGCAGCCACTCCAGAGCCTTGAACACCTGGTCTTTCATAGAAACATAGACAATGATGGAAGCAAAAGACCATTGGTTCATCCAGTCTGCCCCTAAAGCATAAGAAACCAGGGACCTGTTGTCTATACAAGGTCTGAGCCACACTATCCACCCCCATGCTCCCTGCCCTACTGTTACCACCATAAGCAACCACTAAGTCCTTCAGTCATCATGGCAAAGTCTAACTTTCTAAAGTTTCTGGTCCTGGTGGCTGAGATCTAGCTAGTTTTCCATCACTAGAGAGAAGGTGACCCGCTTGTGATTTCTGCCTCCCGCCATTTCATTGATTTTTCATTGGAGATACAGTAACTCCATCCCCATTGCCGGGAACAAGGTCAAGGGTAGCCTCAAACCTAGTACCCTTTAAGAAGTAGTCCTTGGAGGTGACAAGAATTCATTCTTAGCCCTGCTATTAGCATTGTCAGGATGCTAGTCTCTGCACAGGAGACTGAAGTCTCCCCGGTGAAGTATCCCAGGATCACCACTGCATCTGATCTGTCTGCTCTCATAATTTCCCCAACCAGCTGGGCCTTATGCACCACAGAGCTTTTTGGATGGCCTGCAGCAGACTCCCAGGACCATATTCAGTTTTCCCCCCAGTTCAGCCCAGGTGGATTTTGTGACACTGTTTTTTCCCTGATGTCCTCCTCATCCTCCACAATGACTATATCCCTTATGATGAGAGCTACCCCAACCCTTCCTGTCAGGCCTGTTACAGACCTGGAAAGCAGACATTTACCACCTTAAAATGGGATGCCAAATGCTTGGATTATTACCACAATTGCAAAAGGCGCAACATTTTATTAAGTACGATAAAATGATCCAGTGCATTTCAGATCACATGATCCTTTGTTAAAGGCACAGCCGTGGGAGCAGAGCTTACTTCAATATGGACAGTCTTAAAGGGACCATGCCCCATTATGAAGATAGTAGCTGCTCACCAAGGCTACAGTACTAGTAATACAGAAGTGTAAATAAAAAGCAAAGTGCAATAGGGAAAAGTGGCAGTGCATCAATATCATATACAGTTTATAAACAACATTTAAGTCTCTCAGATGAGAAATGTTTTAAAAAAAACATCTGAGATGAGAGTGATATAAAGATTATTGTGACTGACTGGCTGCTTATATCCTGGATATATAGTTTCCCTTTCAATATGAGCCAATTTGTACAGGAGACAAATCATGCAATTTTTGACAGAAACTGGACCTAAAATGGAAGCAAAAAGTACTAGGGTATTATTTAAGAAAGGGGGCAAGGTCAGAGCTGTCATTCAGACCCTTTCCCTGGCACAATCTAGATGGACTCTGTGACACTGCTTGCTTCCCGATGTCCTCTGTGTCTTCTACAGTGACCATGCCCTTTAAGATGAGAACCACATCATCCCCTTCTTGTGAGGTCTATCTCTCTGAAATATTCTTTGTAGTGTCTTCATTTGCTTCTCCCAACCAGTATCGGTGAAGGGCACTAAATCTTGGCCATCAGAGTGCATTAGGCCCTAAAGCTCACCCAGTCTGCTAAGTGTGCTCCTCATGTTGGCTTTCATACAAGTGAGGATTGTTGGTATGGTAGAGGGAAGTAAAAGCAATGCCTCATTCTCCAATGCAAATAACATAGTAACATGGTAATTTTAATGTCAGGAGGGACTCTAGGTCTGTCATGTTTACCACCCCTTGCCACAGAAGAAGGGATGTAATTAGCTGCCAGTCGAAAATATTAAAATAATAAAAATGGGCACTGCACAGGGCACAGCCAGAGCAGGCAAGCATCTCTCACTCTGAGACAGGTAGCACACATAAGGCAAACAGAGGAGCAGGAAGGCATATTTAGCAGTGTCTTACTCCCACACTGGGAGATATTCCTGCCAACAGTAAGAAAAGTGTACATGCCCACTCAAAAGTATTAAAAGTTACACACACACAGACATGCTTTAAAGGGCCCAAGAGCTTACTTTGAGGGCTTGGGGAGGCAGGACAACTTAATGGCTGATTTGCTATGGGTGGAGAGCATGTGGAGGAGAGGAGTGCCCCTGACAGGAGCTACTAAATGGCCACGGACCATGTATGGAGCTGTAACTAGAGGAAGTGCATAAGGGGAGTGCATCTTAGTCCCGCTAAAGGGAGGAACTTAGTGACAGTGACAGTTTCATGCACCCTCTAAAGGCATGCAGGCTCTAGGCTCAACCTACAGGGAGGAGATATTTTAATGCTAATGTAGCCCTTGCCACCAGGGTGCATTGGGCCAGCCAAGTTCCCAAGCTACTGTATTTGGTCAATTAGGGGTTAACTGAGAGGCCACAACCAGTTTTCCTATATCATGAGACCATTGCACTGTATAAAGAGAGGAGTGTGGTGCCCATTGAGGAGAGGTGTAGAGGGGCAAGAGATACAGCAGGAGGGAGAGAGAAGGATCCTTAATATTTTTTTGTAGGTCTGATCCATTTTCAGGTATTAGGGAAGGAGCAATGGAAGTGAGTGTGTGCATCCTGGTTTGCTGTGGAATCCTTGAGTAGGGTTGAAGGATCACTATTTCATAGGCACTGAATGGACCCTAACTTCTGTTGGTGGAAGGATTTCACATGGAAGGATGGTTGGAAATGTGGAACGGTATCTGTCTATAGCACAGAGGTCTAACAAGGTGCCATCTCCCTTTTTACCAGGTATGGTGGCCTGCCTGTTACTGAGTGCTGGGGAAGGGTTGTCTGGAGGCCATGATATGAGTCCATAAGCAGTGCCTATTTGTCTCACTTCCCATCTGGGAGCGCAGGGCCCAGTGGTCTCTATGGAATATAGGGCTTCATGGAGGATGGAATGTGTAAAGGTATGGAGGGTAGGACCCTCTTCCTGGGTTCACATTTAGGTGGAAAATGTTTTTTTTGGAAAGATGCAGCCAGTAACTGATACCATCTGGAGAGTAATGGGTATACCGGCTAGAAGAGAATGCTTTTAATTTGGGACATTTGCCTAGGGTCCATGGGCTGTAGTGTTAACCTGTGAGAACAGCTAGAAATGCAACATTGGGAGTGGTGCTTGTCTTATCCTGTTGATGGAATGCTTGTCATGTATGTTGATTTCAGTTTGAAATAAATTGCTGCACTGTTTTGACCATGATATCAAGTTGTGGGCAATGAACTTTATTGATTTGTTGGTAGAAATGTGTATCATTGATGCCTGAATGTTTTGCACCTTTCAGAATCTGGAGTTTTTGAGACCTGAACCGACACCCTAATCAACCTCTCATCTAGATAGGATGACCCCCTAGAAAGATCCAGTTACACTAAAAAACACACATATTTCTTAAAGCCACATATGCATATCTAGCAGAAATAAGGTGTCTGTATAGGAGGCAGTATAGCGCAGTGGTTTAGGGCTCTGAGCTGCAAATCTGGAGACCGGGGTTTGAATCCCACAGCCCCCACTTGCATACTGTGTGATCATGAGCGAATCACTTAATTTCCTTGTGCTCCCAGGTCACACCTGGAAACAAGCTTCAGCTTAGTATGCCTTTCCGGTTAAATAATTTCCCCTTTCCTTTTCTGTAATTTTTAACAGTTTTTCCTGAAGTAACAGAGAAAGGTTTTTCACTTAGCGTAGTGATTAACTATGGAAAAAAATGACTTGGAGTTTCTCTAGTCTAATGTTTACCAAAAATTAAGGAGTCAGCCAAGGTTAAAGGTTGTTTAGCAAGGGTATTGTTAAATTTGTTTTCTCGTATTTTTGGAAAAATACTTGTAATAGTTTCAAGTTTTAGAAATGTATTTTGTGTCATTTTTTAAGGGTTAACAAAGGGGCTAAGCCAATGGGACATGTTCCTTGGATAGCATTCTAAGTGAACTTGAGGCATGTGTTGCTGTGAGAGTTCCTTGGAAGGAGTTATGGACAGCCTGTAATTTGTAACTGGAAGCTAGAATGGCCATGTAGCCTACTGACTATTAAAAGGGTATGTCGTTTTTATTTATTTGTTTGAAGATTTGTAATTGTGAAAGGCAGACTGAGCCGAGGATCATTTGCAGGTGGGAGCTGGGGTAAAGGGAAGTGGGACACAATTACAGATAAATACAATCAAAATGAAAGAAGCTGCTCCGGTACCAGACATGCTGCATTAAAGTAAAATATGCAAATCACAGAAAATAAGAGCACCGACCATTGAGGTACATAAACTGAAAATATATTACTGCAAGTTGTAAAATTCTTTAAAAAAGGAATTTTACAACTTGCGGTAATGCATTTTCAGTTTATGTACCTTGGTGGTTGGAGCTCTTATTTTCATGTGGTTTATAAATAAATACAAACCAGAATGACGAGGTTACATGAATGATGGCATAAAGTGCATATGTTGAGTGCAGTAGAGACAATAATGTCAGAACATCGCAGCTGGGTGTCATAAATAGCACACAAAAACTACTGTGCAAAATATGGCTAATTCAAAAAAGTACAGGGTGCCAGGATACTGGGATGCTGGATTAGTGCTGAGAAGCATAGGCAGAAAGGTAGAAAGGGGTTCATGAAGAGGTCTTGCAGGAGCAAAGAGAGGGGTGAGAAGTTTTAGTTGGTGTCTGAGAGAAGGAAGGGAGACAGCCAGATGAGGAAGGTAGCTGGGAGGTGAGATGGTATGAAAAAGTAGATTTCCCAGCTGAGAAGTGAGGGCGGAGGAGGTAGAAAGTGTGTAGGTCCCAGGAGCACAAGGAGTAAGAGGAGGCGGAGATGAGGGAGAGGAGAAGGGATAAGTAGGAGGTGAGGGACCTAAACCAGTATTTAGAGATTAGGGAAGCCAGTGGGAATGGTGACTTGAGGGGAGAGGGAGGATGGATAGGGAGGCGTATAGGCAGCAGTGATGGGCACAAGAGAGTAAGCTGGTAGTGAAGAGGCAGAAGGCATTGAAGAGGTCATCTGGTCTGGAAAGGGAGGTGCCATTGACCACATCTGCATAGTCAAAGACCAGAAGAACCATTTGGTGACTAAATCCTGGTGGACCTTTGGAGGAGGCAGTCCTTATTGCGGTACAGAGCACCAGGTTTGTGGTAGAATTTGGCATGGATATTATCGACATAAACTGAGAAGTCCAGCCTGCTATCTAACCACACACCACAGTACTTGAAGGTTGGGACAACCTCAAGCAAGGAGCCATCCAGCGGGGAAGAAAACTGGAAGGATGGTGAACCGGGCCAATTTCAGGATGGTACCAAAAGTCATAGACACAGGTTTTATTTTGTGTGTTGACCCTAGCTTGTTGGACTGGAACCAGCACAGAACATCATGAAAATCATGCTAGGGAGAGAGGCTTCCACAGAAGCAGCTGAGGGATCTGAGCTGTAGAGGACTGTATCATCTCTATACATGTGAATATGTGATTTGGCACAGGCACAGGGAGATCATTAGGAAGATTGAGAATACAACTGGATCCAGAATGGAACCCTGTGGGATCCGATCAGGATACGGAGTTGTGGGGAAGCACACCTCCTACCTGTACTGATGGTTGGTGGCCCGAGAGATAGGACTGGAACCAGTTGACAGTGGGGGCTGAAAGGCCAGCAGGGCTTAGCTTATCCAAGGGGGGAGAACGGAAAACTGAATTAAAGGCTTTGTCCAGATCAATGAAAATTACCACTGTAATATGCCTCTGAACCATCCTTGGCAGAATGGAATCAGTGACCCTAAGTAGGGAGGTGATGGCGGAGTGATCTTCCTAAAATCAGACTGGATGGGGGAGATGAAGTTGGAGCAGTGGAGGAAGTCAGCAAGTCATGAATAAACCAGTTTCTCCTGCAGCTTCCCAAGAGAAGGGAGGAGGGAGTTAGGGCAGAAGTTACCAGCAGCAGAGGGATCCCTTCCCCTTGTGGAGGGGGAGGGCCTTGGCAAACTTCCAAGACTGTGGGACAGTGTAAAGGGTGAAGGAGAGATTTAAGAGGTGAGTGAGGTGGGGGGAGAGGTGATGGCCGGAGCTGACAGATGGAAGCTTAAGGTCCAAACCATCTGGGCAAAATTTGGAAGATTTGAGTGAGAAAAGGGTGAGAAGGGTCTCCTGGGGAATGGCAGGGGGAAGTTGAAATGAAGTGGAGGGTGATTTAGAGGAGAGGGAAGGGGGGAGGGAGAGAGGGGAGAAGCCAGGTAGTGGGGGGGATGGAAGAGCACAAGTAGTGAAAAACATCTTGAAATGAGCGGTAACAGAGGAAGGGTCAGATGTTGGTGAGCCATTAATCAAGAGAACGGGGAAAGGACTGGGCCAGGGGGTCAAAAAGAGAGTGAATCACCTTCCAGAATTTGGCTGGGGGTTATACTAATGTGTAACCCCTAGATGGCGCTATCTCAGGGGCTACTACCCCTGCCTGATTTGCCACTAACAGGTTGAGGGGCCTGGATCCAATGGCGGGTGCCTCCACCCAGAGGTCAGGGTTTACAATAGTTAAACTAACTTGGTCACAGCCCTCTGGGACACTGCAACCCCCCTTTCTTCCCACTAGTGGCCCACACAATATATCAGAATTACCTTTACAGTATACACTTACCCCCAGGACTGGTTCCGGCACTGGGACCTCCTGTGAAATAAGATACAGTGCAACAATCACAGTACAGTACTTTAACATAGACAAATACCTCAGGCAGTATAACTTTGCTGAAACAAGCAGATCTGATTTATTTAGGGATATAACAAGGACAGGGGAAATCAGGTTAATTAGCTTATCACTCTACTATCTCATTTATGGCTCTGTGCACAGGCCTATCCCTATCAGTTACTGTCCCTGGGTACCCAAGCCCTAGTGGCTAGTCCAAACCGTGGCAGCTGGTAGGGGCCCTTTCACACAGAAAAATTAGTTAGACAGTCAGCAGTACAGTAATTCCATTTGGCAATTCAACAGGGAGCAACCCTGAATTAGTACTCACGACCTCCAAACAAGATAGGGTCCTTCAATGTCAGCAGGGCTACTCCTGAGCTCCAAGAGACTCCTCACACATTTATATGGTAAACAGTCACAGGCAAAAGTCACTTAATGGCAGCAGGATTCACTTGAGGTACACAAGCCTCTTCACACATTTATATGGTAAAACAGAAAGTACTATACCAGGCAGGCTGCTTCTCTATCCCGATCAATTACTGCACAATACCCAGGAGAACACACAGCAGATTCAGTTCCTGACAGACCGAGTGCAATTCAGCTATTTCTCCAGTCTTCTACAGGGTGAGCCTGGTTTCTACTCTTCAGATATCCTTTGATTCTCTTCACAGGACGGATTCAGTCCTAACAAGCAGTTACACAAGCTGCAGACCGAACTCTGGGCCTTACACACGCTTCTACTAAAACTGCACACTGAAAAGCACAGGGCTCCTTCCTTCTTCACTGTCAGAGCTCAACTGAAAAACTTCAACAGACAAAACCGGCACTTCCTTTGAGTTCCTCCCAGTTCTTGACTGGATTGGCTGTCACTCACAATAGACTGCTGCTGTTGGTCCAAAAAGGCGCGGAAGTCTAAACTACATCTCCCAGAGTCACTGCCCATACAATCCTCTTGTGGCTGGCTCAGATTACGAGTCCAAGTTCTGATTCGTCCAAGTTAACCCACACTGATTGGTCCTGTTCAGCAGTTCAAAACTAGAATGGGGAACTAGGCAAACACAGTTCTGACTGCAAAGGAAGCAGGTTAGACAAACTGTATTTTCATTATTACTCTAAATTATTTCTGGCAAACAGTTACATCTTTCAGATAGGTTCCCTTTGTACTCCTAGTGACTGCAAAAATGGAGTGAATTGGCAGCAGTTCGAGTGGTACTCAAACAGAGAAGCACACAGTCCCCCCATACAAACTAATTATGTCTGCAAGCAGACAGCTCTTAAAGAGACAGTACCAGAGGCTCTAAAAACACTCACTGATAAATGGCTTAAACGCCAAACACCATTCAGGCTTGGAGCATTCAAGCAAGCTCCTGGAAGTCTTTTGGGAACCCCCATTTGCAGGGGGGTTACAATGGGTTTAAGGTATGAAAGAAGTTGCACAGGCTGTGTGGATTTTGTTCTAGGCAGGGTGCTAACCAGGCAAGAGGGGACCAATCAGATCTATGTTACCTGAAGCAGATTAAGGTTTGGAACTAGCTACTGCTAAGAACCAGTAAGCACTGCTGAGAGGGATCACCTAAATTCCAGTACTGTAATAGTTACAGCTGGGGAGTCAATGAGTGTAAGGGAATGCATAACAAAAGCCTAGTCGGTGTCAATGGAACCAGCACCTAGCTTCTCTGGATGGGACCAATGCTTTACTCCAAGGAACCATGAAACAAGCATATTTCTCTTTAAAGGACAGTTGATGAAGTATCACTTGCGATGGAAGGGACTACTGCAGTATATTGATGCAGGTCTTCTATCTTTCTGAACCTTCCGGCATCTCTCGCCTTTCTCTACATTGGTTTCACTCTTATCTTAAAGGAAGGTCTCAGTCAGTGGCTGTGGGCCTGTCTCCTGTGGCTTGCTTTAAGTAGTAGTAGTAGATTTTGTTTCTTTAGGGCACCCTTCCCTGTAGGCTCAGGGCACCCTTACAAATAAAGATAAAACACATAACAACAAGCAATTATCCAGCAACAACAAATTACATTAAATATAAAAGCAATTATAAATAAATATCTTATCAGACTTTAGGCAATAAATTACTTTCTAATCAACAATTAATTAAGTTAAATCCCAAAGGCTTGTTATAACAAATAATGTTTTAGCTGTTTCTTAAAAATTTAAAGGGAGTGAGCCTCCCAAAGGTAACCAGGCAAGGAGTTCCAAAGGATTGGAGCAGCTACTGCAAAGGCCTGATCTCCTGCCAACATTAGCCTTGCTCTGGGCACCTCTAGGAGGAACTCCCCCAAAGAACGGAGAGTGTCCTGGGGTGTAGGAAGACAGAAGCTCCTTCAGGTAGCCCAGACCCAATCTGTGAAGGGCCTTATAGGTCAAAAGACCTATTTTAAAGGAGATGCACCAGTGCACTGGCGTCTAGTACAGTTTGCGCAGCACTGGCATAATATGACAAGACCTCAGGAAGCCTGTCAATAGCCGGGCCGCAGTATTCTGAAAAAGCTACAGGTGCTGCATCACACCTCCTCTGACCCTGAGGTAGAGTGAATTACAATAATCAAGCCTTGAGGTGACGAACGTGTGTATCAGAGTGGCCAGATCATCAGAGGGGAGAAGGGATTTAATTTGGGTGATGTTCCATAGATGGTAGAATACATTCCAGACAGCTGACAACACCCGAGCATTAAGTGTCAGCTCACTGTCCAGAAGGATGCCAAAATTCCTCACCTTAGTGGAGGCCTCCAGTTTGGCTGAACCAATAAATAGCCTTAAATCCTCTCCAGAGGCCCCCTTCCCCAACCCAGCTCAACCACTAATACTTCGGTCTTTCCCAGGTTGAGTCCCAACCAGTTAGATGACATCCAAGCCTGGATCTCGAACAAGCACCTATTCAGCACGTAGACCACATCTGATCTTCCAGGTGTGAAAGACAGGTAGAACTGGGTATCATCGACATAGCAATGAAATCCCAGCCCATACCATCTTATGACCTCATCCAGAGGCAGCATATACACTGCAAATAACATGGGGGAGAGGACAGAGCCTTGGGGAACTCCACAGAACAGAGCTACAGGGCCTGAGGAAGAAATTCCCCATGACCATGCTCTGTGTTCTGCCTGGAGAAAGGATTCAAACCAGCTGATGACCTTGCCAGTGAATCCTACATACTCCCTTAGCCTGTCCAACAACACCTCATGATCTACAGTGTCAAATGCTGACAAGAGATCAAGGAGAACAAGAATGGATCACTCTCCCCTATCCCTCGCTCTGAGTAGGTCATTCAGCACCCAGACTAATGTGGTCTCCATGCTGTGCATAGCCCTAAAACCAGACTGGAATGGCTCATAAATCTAGAAGTCCATGAGGTGACTCTGCAGCTGCTCCTCAACCACCTTCTCAAGAATCTTCCCTAAAAAGGGTAGGTTTGAGACCGTTTGGTAATTTGCCAAGATGTCGGGGTCCAAAGATGGTTTCAACAAGGGCTTCACCACAGCCTGTTTAAGAGGCCCAGGGAATACCCCTGCTGACAAAGAACACCCAACAATCATGGCAAAAACTGGGCACAGAGCCTTGACGCAACCCACAAGTAGTTGTGTGAGGCCCTGGTCCAGGCTGCAGAAAGTTGGTCTCAGCTTCGTAATCACCTCACAGGCCACCACCATCGTCACTAGTAGGAACTCTCCCCAGGGAGGCCGAACATGCCCAACCCCCCCGATGCCCAACTATGCCACAAGATGAAGATCTGACTGAGTAAATCCCATGCCCTAGCAGAGGACACCCTGTCTGAGAAGAACCGAGTGAACTCCTCACATTTCTGAGCTGAAAACATTCTAACGGGTTCTAGACAGGCCGGATGTAACAGCCTGTCCACAACCTGAAAGTGCTGAGCCAGTTGATTCCTCCCAGCTGCAATTGTCCTAGACATAAAAGCTGCCTTTTTTTGGGTGATTGCATTCCGGTACTCATCATAATGAGCTAGAAGAACCAGTCTGTCCTCCTGGATCTTGGTCTTCCTCCAACACCTCTCTAACCTCTACCCCCTGGTTTTCAATACTCTTAACTCACCATCAAACCAAGGCAAGCCAAGACGTGAGACCAGAGGGCATACATGGACTGGTGCTAAAAGGTCCAAGGCCCCCATAAAAGGCCTGTTATAGGTTGCCACAGCCTCCTCAGGACCCTTTGCTCATGCCTTCAGCACAGACGACGTGTCTAGTTCTGCCAATAGTCCCACGGGCGAAGCCCTTTTAAAGGACAGAACTGAACCACCTCCACAGGGGGTGGGACAATGGGGGTCTGAAGCTGAACCTGACAATGCAATGATCTGAACAAATGACCAGATCATTCTTGAGGGTGTCTATCTTGAGCCACAGGAAGAAAGCCGCAGGGAGAACACCAGGTCGAGCACATGACCGGAGCGGTGGGTACCAACAGTGGTTTCAAGAGAAAGACCAAAGGCCTTCATATTAATTAGGAAGTCCCTGGTACCAGACAAAGCCTTGTCATCCACCCAGGTGTTCAAGTCGCCAAGAACAAGCCATCTTGGTGACTCCAACACCCTCTCGGTGACAAAGGCTGTCACCTCTTGTAGGAAGTCCTTGTCCCAACCAGGTGGACGGTAGACAAAGAGCAACCTAAACTCCACCCTGGGACCCCCCACATACCTCCACACACTCAAAAGACTGGGCATCCTCCACTGGGTGTATCATCAGGCCCAGTTCTGACCTGAAACAAATGCCATCCCCCTTGGCTATCCATCCTTGGGCAGCAAACCACGGAAAACCTGGCTGGTATTGCTGCCTCCAGTACAGGGCTGTAAGTGTCACCCAGCCAGGTCTCTGTAATGCATGCCAGATAGACTGATGGCACAAGATCCTCATAATAGCAGTCTTATTCGCTACCAATCTGGCATTGCATAACCCCTCCCGAAGAGGGTGAAAGGTGGAGGCCAGTCCCTCAGCTACTTGCCCCCTTGGTCTGGGCGGTTCCCTGCTCAAAGAGACAAGGCATGGGGGACCCCATTCCAAACTGCCTCTTCCCCCCCCGGCATCTCCTGGTTCCCACAACCCCAATCAATCTCTCTCCATCTATATTTCTTTTGTCTCCTCCTCTTCTCCCTGTCCTCCTTACAATCCCCAGCTCCCTAAAATGATGGTAAATGGTGGCTTGTAGGGGTGGGTCATGAAACGAATGCAAGGCTTTTATGAAACAGGAGGAATAAACAAGCCCCGGCGACTGTACTAAAAAGTCCATAGCACACACTATACTAAATCTACTACTAAAGAATGCAAAATAACTACTAACATGCAATTTAAAACATCACCCACCCCAAAACAATCCCTCCCTACTTACACACTATACACCACACTCGCACTAATCACCCTCACCTCACACACACCAACTTTACCACAATATACCCTCCCAACCAACCCACTCCTCCCAAATAAATTTAAAACATCCCACAAATTAATGTCAATAAAAAACAATAAAATCAAGAGAGTTCAGAGTTCAAAGAGCGGCCATCAGAGTCCATACCACATGAGAGGTCTCACAAAAATTCTGAAGTAGAAATGCAGAGCCCAGTCACTAAACGTGAGTAGCCCCAGCTAGTCACACTGGTAGCGGCCCATAGGAAATGTCCTCATTCAGAGCACAAATTAAGCCTTGGCAGCAGAACAGGGTCTCTCACCCCCCTAGACTGCGTACTTCTAGACTGACCCTGTTCCTAGTCACAGCAATGGCCCTCTCACGCATAGGTGCTAAGTTCAGGCTGAAGTCCCCAATACTACAGTCCTGCATGTGAATGGACAAAAAAGCTGAAGTCAGGCAATAAACAAGTTCACACAAGTCAAAGGATTCCTCATTATGGCAAAGCCAATGGCCCTCTCTTGGCAGGGAACTTATCTCCTGATTCAAATCCTCAGCTCCTCAGGCAGACACTCTGTCTGTACTGGACAACACACTGTCCAATCCAACTTTCTCCTCCAGTGGTCTACAGTCCAATCCAACACTGCTACAGGCAACAGTCCAAGGGTTCTATCTTGTTCTCTGATAGTGCTCTGGAGAATCTTCAACAACCATCCACTGGAAACTCTCCCATTCCTCTGGCCACTCCACACCGCCGTGAACCAGGTTGGCTGAACTCTCCACCTCCAAACTCCATCGGCCAGTGCTTCACCGCTCTCACTCCAGCTCTGGGAGACAGCACCACTGGGATCTCCTAGAGAAACTCCAACCTCTCACCACTCAGTTGGGTAAACTCCAAGAAACCTTAGGAAAGTCAACATAGGTGTCCAGTCTTATGCTGATGAGGCAAGGCAAACTTTATTATTAAGGCACCCAATCCTGGAGACTCTGGGTGCCATACAATACAATCAGAATGATTTTTAAAATAATACATATACAACAGGTTTACAAGCAATCTTAAAACAGTATAAAATCCATTTAAGATATAACAGCAGTTCCAAAATACGTCCACAGAGGCCAGGTGATTCATATGGTCTCATCAGGGAAGGCCAGGTGGACAGGTGAGCCTTAAGCCCCCACTTAAACTGTTGAACCATTGGGGACTCTCAGACAGCAGATGGTAATGCATTCCATAGGGTCAAGCCAGCAACACTGAATGCCCAGTTGCCCGAGGTCTTGAGCCAAACCCTAAGAACATCCAGAAGGCCCTTGGTCGATGAGATGAGACTATCCTTTTCAGTGCTGGCCCCAGCTCCCAAGTTGTAAATAACTTCCTGCAACAAGAATATTGCAATCTCTAGAAATGGTGTGCATTCAGTCATTATTGAATCAAACAGTAAATTGTTTCTATGCTTTTTATCTGAGAAATTGCTTAAACATTTCTCTTAACCTAACTATTACCTTTCTGTATGGTATTACCTTAAGCACAGTATTCCAGTTTAAATACCTCGGATTAATTTTTTTGATCAAAGTCTGGATTTCTCCTTACACGTGTACTTCTTGATCACTCAATTCTACAAAAAACATTGGCACACTCTATGGGGAAATAGATTGTTTTTTCCAATGGATAAAGCTGAGCACGAGGAAACAGCTTATTAAATGATCCTACTTATCATTGACTAAAGTGACATCATTATACCACTGCCCTAAAAATCATTTAGTCAAGATGGAGACCATCTGCCAGCCCAGTGGTGCTGAGGGCTGAGGCACTGGACACCTTACTTCACGCTGCGCCAGTGACCTGTGTTCAGGAACGAGCATGGGTCTCCGAGGGTTGGTGGAGAGGAGAAGGACTGAGTGTCCGACGGACTGCTCTCCTTCTCCAGGAAGGGTTTTCTTCACTTCCCAATGCTCAATTGCCCCTTGGTGGAGGCTGGGGATCAGGGTGCGGGGTGACAGCTCAGGGTGGAGTCTGGGCAGATGCCTGAGGGAGGAGTGTGTGGATGCATGGGCCTCTGCCCCTGCTGGTGTCATTGCATGCTCGTGACCCCAAGGGGGGGAGCAAACAGCAGAAGAAAGTGGCACCCCTCGCATGGCGTGATGGCCTTTGCGAGTGTTTACCAGGCGGCGCTGGCACCCGAACAGGATCCATAATGGTGGGGAGTTAGGGGGCTCCCTGATGCCCTGCTGTGGGGGCAAGCCACACGGGTTTAAGGATGCCATGTGTGCAGTTCCGGTCAAGACGGATGGTTGTTGGATCCCCGGCAGGATGCAACGGCCACAGGAGATGCAGGAAGGTGGCCAAGGGGGATAAAAAGTAAGATATAAAAAGATGGACACCATCTTCAACTCCTTCTGCTGTTTTGTTCTTCACTGCCATCTCTCATGCTACCCACCCCTGTGTTTTGTACAACCTGTGACCATCTGCTTTGGTCCTTACTTGATTAAAGGCACTCACAACATCTTGCATTATTTGAATTTAAAAACAGTGGATTGTGAAACTTCTGATTCTTCACTCACCTAAGTAAATTACTTATCTCTGCTGCACACTGGTTATAGTATTCACTACCGAGGCAGTTCCGAGTTCATCCCTAGATGTAAAACATATTCTGTACAATTTACTATTCCATACAGGGTCCCTCACCTTTGGAATAATCACCATATTTGGAGCCGCTCCTCCTGTTAACATCCCCTCTACTAAGCAGTTTGTGAGGCGGTACTTTAGATCTGTGTGCGATTGCCCTGAACCATTGAGGTTATCTGTTATTATATGTATGCTACTAAGTGTTATTATCTGTATATTGTTGACCCTCATGTATATTTTCTGCCTGGAATTTTAGTATTATGTTAAGGAGTAGTTCATGACCAAGTAAGTGGAACCACACACCCTGGGTAGTTTGTGAGGCATGAGACACAGCTGAGGGCATTCAACCACCCAGGAAGTGTGGGTATTGCAGCTTTGCCTCACACCTGGAGTGAATTATTCCACTTATTACATTTGGGAAAAGGTAAAAAATTTTATAAATCTGTGTATTGTTGATCCTTATGCATATCTACGGTACTGCTTAAAACTTTTTGTTAGTGTACAGCATTTTGCTTCTCTTTTTTACACCGCTTCACACAGGTCACACCTGTAAAAGAGGTTACATAGTATCTCTGTTTACCCAGTAAAAATATTTTAAAATAAATGAATTACTAAGTCTGTGCAATACTCTTTTTTTGTCTGATCTACTGTTGTATTGCTATTCGTATCACTATTATTATTTGTGATTTTTTTTTTGTCTTTTTATTTACCGCTTATATTAATGGCAGTCATGGTGAAATCTCTACCTTTCAATAAAATATTTTAGATCGATTAATTGAAGTTTTAAAGAGCAACTAACCTGCCCATTTTCAAAATGCCCACCAAGAAGCATGAACAACCCTTATCTGCCCCCCAAAGTAATATGGTGCCAATATCTCCATCTGTAGTTGCCCCTATTTGGAAGGGAAGGAATCATATTTTGATTCTGTGGAGCTGAACTGCATCAATCCCTTCCACTTTCTGGTGCCTCCTGAGACTGTGATCCACCCCTGATCTATCCCCGCGCTAGCACTTTTCTTATGTCACTATATGGAAAGCATTGGGGCATGCTCTGTAAACATGAATGGGGCCATGTTTTAGATTCTCTTTCATATTTTAGATGCCCATTGCAAACAAATCAGGGCACTGCTTAACTAACCGTATCCTTATTAGCTGAGTAGTGCCCTTGATTTGTTCGTGATGGCCATCTAAAATTTGAAAAACAGAGTTTAAAATATGGCCTCATTCATGTCTTTGGAGCTCACTCCCGCATTCTCCATATAGTGACATCAGAAAACATGCTAGCATGGAGGTGGAACAGGGATGGATCGCAGCCTCAGGAGGTACCAAGAAGTGGAAGGAATCGGCAGGGTGTGGCTCCATGGAGTCAAAATACAATCCCTTCCCTGCCCTTCCAAAAATGGGGCAACTACAAATGGAGATATTGGCACCATATTACTTGGAGACAGGTAAGGGTTATTCAAGATTCTTCTTGTGAGCACCTAGAAAGTTGGTCTTTAAATCAAAAAGATCAGCCTTTGGGGTTCCAAGATGGCAGAGAGGTAGCAGGTATGCTATATAGCTCTTACCTACTTCAGAGTTTTTCATCAAGTAATACTATCCTAGAGTATGAAAAAGTCAGCAGCAAAAGCCCAGAAACTTTCTAAAAATGAACTGTAGCAGTAGAAGAGGAAGAAAGATTCCTCGTCATCTGATTTTGAGATGCCGACTTGTATGGAGCCAATTGACCGCTATCTCTCAACTGGAGCTGGTCCTGGGGAGGCAAGTGATAGATGCAGCAAGTCCACTCATAGCTACGGGGGGCTCCTGAGGCATTGACTTGTTGACATGCTGTAAACCAAACATTTACTTCCCAAAAGAGCCACTGGTTTTACAGCCTGAGTTAAAAGAAACTAAAATCTTTGGTTCTACATGCTAAACCCATTAATACTTCGGATATATCTTTGACTGCACCACAAGCTTCTTTTTAATTACCTGCAGCTGTTTACATGACTTCTCCCGGTTCAGCTTCAGCAGTGCAATCCACAGTGCAATCCTCAGAAGAGGCTCCTGTTGTGAAGCCATGAACCTTAATGCTGAAAACTATGGACCCAAAGCCCATTACATTTAACCCGATTTTAACTGCAGCTCCTTCAACGATGGGAAAACTAGATTTTAAGAATCTTAATGAGGTATCCTCTTCTTTTTTGGATTTATTTTTATTCTTACTGGCTTTTGATAATGAATTAGATCATCTAATTATTGACATGGCTACAACTGATTTAGACTTTAAAAGTATGAAAAATGAGATGTGGAAACTAATAAGGCACAAACTGACTTAAAGCAAGAAGTTGATTCCAGCAAAGCAAAGACCATGACAAATGAGGCTCTTGCTGGAACAAATGTGACTGCTTTATTAGATTTGCAGAGGAAAGTTGATACTATGGAAAATGCCTTGAGATATAAAAATCTGCAACTATTTATTGTTCCAAATATTTATAATGCAGCTTTTCTAGCTTTGAGAGACTTAGTCAAACACCTGTTAATAACTGTGCTGAAATTACCCTCTGAAAATCTATCGTTTATTACAAGGGCATTTCAGGTGCCTTTGAGAAAACCTTCAAATACTAAAAAAGCAACGCAGATAATACAAACAATTTAATCAACAGAGGTCATAGATGCACAGGATGTTAGTTTCAATCTTCTGTCCCCTGGTACAGCACAAGTTTTTAAAGAGGCTCAAAATTAGTCTACCACCTTTCAAGATATATCAGGTCCACATTCTACTATCATATTCACACTGGCTTTTGATTCGGATCGTGATTTAATACTTACATGTACTACTGCCAGGAAAATGGGGGCTCTGAAATTCAAAGCCGCAATATGCTACATTTTCCCCTGATATTGCTCCTGCAACTCAGGCCAGACAAAGGCAACTTCTAGCTTATAAGGATGAGATACAAGAGATGGGAGCAGCAGTCAAGCTGCTGTTTCCCACAAAATGTATGGTGGTATGTGGTTTGGAAAAAAGACTTTGTTTTGATCCAGAGCAACTGAAAAACTTCATTTTTAAGAAAAAAGTTCAAAAAGAGGAACAGAGCAAAGCAAACATTGATAATAAAGAACAAGAAGAAGAGATGCCTAATTTAGATTATACTGAATAAAATAACTAGATGAGTTAACTGAGTATTGTATGCAAAACTGAAGGACTAACTGGACAAATAGAAACACAGAAAGTGACGGCAGAAGGGGACTGCAAGATCCATCTAGTCTACCCGATATCGGTAACTACCCCTCCCGCATCCTTTCTGTGAAATTATCATCTATGTTTGTTTAGTATATATAGTAAAACGGGTATCAAGACTTTTGGTACTCTAACAGATCGAGAACAATATTTAAGCTTGTAGCTACTCATCTTGCGTTATAGTTTATAAACTTTGTTTAAAAGTAATCAGGTATATAACAAGCATTTGTCAATGCCGAACGTTCACTTGCAGGTATTTGCAGTGGTGTTTGGCATGTACGGTTCTTTACCCTAATGCCCTGTGCGATTGCTGGTATTTGCACAATAAATTGTCAGCATGACCTGTTTGTTACCCCCATTGTGCGCTACATAGACGGAAACACATTTTGGGCAGGATGTGAAAAATGACAGCTGTACTGCTCATAAGGAAGTGTGGTAAAATGCCAATGTTGAAAATCTGGAGTGGAAATATTGAAAATGCGCAAACCTACGAGCGTGCGTGGGAACTGTGCAACGCACGCTCATAAAACAGTCATTTTTAGGAATTTTTTCACCAAATTTTCAACATTGCCATTTTAAAACCTCTGCTAATGAACAGTGTCACTGTGATTTTCTTACTGTGTCCCATACATTGATTTCGCACACGGACTGCGCCATTGTGCACTACATGGGAGAAAGACGTTTTGGGCAGGATGTGAAAAATGACAGCTGTACTGCTCATAAGGAGGTGTGGTAAAATGGCAATGTTGAAAATCTGGAGTGAAAATATTGAAGTGTAAACTTCTGACGTGCGTAAGGAACTGCACAACCTGCGCTAAATAAAACGTTATTTGCAGAAATGTTTTCGCCAAATTTTCAACATAGCCATTTAAGATGTCTGCTCATGATCAGTGTCACTGTGATTTTCTTAATGTGTCCCATACATTGAGTTCGCACACCGACTGTGCCATTGTGTGCTACATGGGCAGAAGCACATTTTGGGCAGGATGTGAAAAATGACAGCTGTACTGCTCATGAGGAGGTGTGGTAAAATGGCAATGTTGAAAATCTGGAGTGCAAATATTGAAAATTCGCAAACGTACGAGCGTGCGTAGGAACTGCGCAACACATGCTCGTAAAACAGTAATTTTTAGGAATTTTTTCAGCAAATTTTCAACATAGCCATTTTCAGACCTGTGCTCATGAACGGTGTCACTGTGATTTTCTTAATGTGTTCCATACATTGATTTCGCACACCGACTGCGCCATTGTGCGCTACATGGTCGGAAACACGTTTTGGGTGAGATATGAAAATGACAGCTGCTACTCATAAGAAGGTATGATAAAATGGCAATGTTGAAAATCTGGAGAGAAAATATTGAAAATTCGCAACTTACGAGCCTATGTAGGAACCGCGTAATGCAGCGTCAGAATACATTTTTGACTTGACTAATTAACATGGTTTTGGGACCTTCTCATGAATGATGTCACTGTCATGGTGTTATTCAAGGCTGAAGGGTGATTTTGCGAGTGACCGCGCAGTGCCTGCGAATCACCCTTCTGGCCCGAATAACGCCATGACAGTGAATCATTCATGAGAAGGGTCCCAAAACCCCATGTTGAAAATTTGGTGCAAAATTCCAAAAATGACTGAGATATGCAAGTTGAAACCCCCATCTAGCCCATTATACAGCTTACCGGCATTTCCTCAGTTCGCGGTCGCTTTGAAGAGTGCAGACGTGTTCCCGTCCACCAAGATCATCGTGCGGAGTCCGGAGGTAAGTATGGGGTGAGGGGGCGTGGGGAGGCTGGGTACGCAGTGGTGTGGGTGCGGGTTGTGGGGGGCTAGACTCGCTGTGGGACCGTTTTATTTTACAGGTAAAAAAAAAATAGAATGACATGGGACGTTTCCATGCTGGGTGGGCTCCCAGCATGGCAGAAGATGTGTGGGGGGCTGAGGAGCCGACGGGATTGGGCACCCCGGCGGCAACCACTGGGCCGAGGAGCCGACGGGGATTGGGCACCCTGTCGGCAAAACAACAGTAGTGCTCACAGCCGCTGGGGTGAGCTCCTGCATGGCAGCAGTATGGCTTTTGGGAGGGGTCAGGAGCCAACGGTGGATTGGGCACCCCGTCGGCAAACAATGTTTGCCAAGCTTGGGAGTGGGCTCCCAGCGTGGCACAAGCTTTGGGGGTGCGTAACGCGCACGGGGAGGTAGCGCGGACACGAGGCGGGCGCCAGTATGGCAGCAGTGCTTTCCTTTGAAGCAGAGGAACACCGCTGTCATACTGAGCTCCTGCACCCATTGGTGCAGGACAGCCACGCCTGCTCAAGGGAGCAGTGCATTGGGTGGGAGAGGCACACCTCCAAGTGTGCTACTCTCCCAATACGTTCCTTGTGCATGCGCGCAAACGAACGTAAAAAGGAAACATAACTCTTTTTATACCTTATATAAATATTTAATAACAACTTTAAGAGTATTTTCCCTATTAACCTGATATACATTATTACAGTCTTGGGTCCCTGACCATATAATTGTGGACTCGATCTCTAAATTGTCAGAAGGAGCTTTTATAATAATTTTGCTTTATATTATGATTTGTAATTAATTCCAAATCAGGAATTACCAGTGGGAACACTAGGATTTCTACTCTGTAAAATAAAAATTCATAATTAAAAAGAAAAAAAAAGATCAGTCTTCGAGTAAGTAATGGTTACTGTTGTCGGTTGGGAGTACAAAAGCTTCACCTCATCCCATGTATTGTGGTCTGAAGCCAACTCTGCAAAGGGTCACAGACACCCCTTCTTCTTTTTGAAAGTAATATGGGATTATTAAGTTCCTTCTGGGCAATGACCTTCGCTTAATGTCACCTGAAGGACAACAGCACCTGCAAAAGGCAACAGCTCTCCTGGTACTGTACTGCACTGCAGTGTCGGCATTGACTCCAATAACCATTGTTAACGTATTATAATAACTGGTCAGCAATTTCTCTCAATGTACTGACCAGGTTGATATTTTCCATAACAACCGGCTGGTTGTTATGACATTCATGAGCCATGCCAGTCAAACTATGCTGCTGCCTCATTGGCCAACATTCTGTATGTGGGCGGGGCCAAACAGTCTCACAGACTGCTGGAGAAAAATTGCTGGTCTGTTGTTATAAAAAATCAAAGATGGGGAGGGTGTTTCATATCAGAATTTAATGCACACCCTCGTTGTGGGATGCTTTGATAAACCCCTCTGGCTTCGCCCTCGGGGTTTATGTAGCATCCCACAACTCAGGTGTGCATTAAATTCTCATATCAAACCCTTCCCCATCCATTATTCTCTATATAATGTTTGACTTATTGACTTAAAAGGCTCATTGGCCAATATATCCCCACATTTCAGAACCGGATACAATACGTGTTAGAACTGGCATATAATGAAAGACCTATCTATATAGCTGCAGACAGCATTTCCATGTTTGAATAAATTTGGACAGTATTTCTTACCTTTTTATGCAATTGCAATACAGAATAATTCTTTAACATCATTTCATAATAACCTCTTTGATAAGTACTATTTGAGCTAAGCTTTTCACATATCAGCTAGGCTGTAATCTTCTAATTTTATCAGTATTGTCCATATTTATATAATATTAAAAATTGTATCACTGTAACTATTGTATATAGTTGAAGTTATTATTTATGTTTATTGATTTAATCTAATAAAGATTTACCAAGCAAAAAAAAAAAATATTTGCAGTGGGGATACAGTCATCAATGTATGTTAAAGTTTTTAATTTATGTATTTTATTTTTTAAGAAAATGCATTTTTATACCATTTTCCCAGACCCCTACCCTGACAATCAAGGCTGCCATGCTGGAACCATCCTCTAGCCAGACAGATGCTTGAGATGACATTGGCACAGCATCAGCAGGACTCAAATAACATTCCAATAAAACTGGAATTTCAAGATGTTCCATTCTGTATTACTAAATACATTTGGATGTAAACATGATGTTTTTCCATAGACCTCATCTGTTCCTGCATTCTAATCCTGAAGTCCTAATCTTCTGCCTGTTGCATCAGAATAATTTCTGTGGAAATAGGCTGTGATGTCATAAGCAGAGAAATGTGATTTTATAACATAGAAACATAGAACTTGATGGCAGATAAGGACTGCTTGGCCCACCTAGTCTTCCCATTTCTCTACCTAACAGATAAGCTGCAGATCCTAGTTAACCAACAGCCCACTTCCTCCTACCCCCACTAGAATTGCCACATGTCTGTCCCATGCTTCTTGAATTCCCCCACTGTTTTCGACTCTACAACCTCTTCAGGAAGGCTGTTCCATGCATCTACAACCCTCTCTGTGAAGAAATACTTCCTCACATTACCTCTGAGCTGTCCCCACTCTATCTTCAAATTGTACCTCCTTGTTCTTGCACATCTCTTTTTCTGAAAGATGCTACCCTCTTGGACTTTGTTGATTCTCTTGAGGTATTTGAAAGTTTCTATCATGTCCCCCCCCCTTTCCTTGAGGCTATACATCTTAAGCTCCTTTAGTCTTTCTTTATATGTCTTCTGGTGCAGACCCTGCACCATTTTGGTTTTCCTCCTCTGGACAGCCTCCACCCTGTCTACATCTTTGTGGAGATGGGGTCTCCAGAACTGTACACAGTACTCCAGATGTTGTCTTGCCAACTGTCTGTACAGAGCAGGGGTGTAGCCAGGAATTTTAAACTTGTACTCAAAACTGATACACTGTTGCCCCCCTTTTATGTAAACATAAACCAAAATATGCACCATTACGCTGCTAATCTACACCAAATAACAAGCCCACCCCTCCCTCTTTGTTTGCTTTGTCTGAGTTCAAGTAATCAGTTTCTTCCTGTAATCCTCCTTCCTTTGTTTTCCTGCCTGCCTGGTAAGTTGTTCTTGTTTGTGTATTTGGCTGGTGGTATTAGTGCCCTATAGTGAGCAACAAAGGCAAAAGGTCTCAGTGTGACACAGACAAGTGTGACTCACAATGCCCTTGCTTTCCTCTTTTCGTTGCCCCTGCCTGATTTGTTGCCCCATCTGATTTTTTTATTACTGTACTCTGCTGAGTACAGTGCTTATGCCTGCCGACACCCCTGGTACAGAGGGCCAACAACTTCCTGTTTTCTATTGGTGATACCTCTCCCAGTGCATCCCAGTATCCCCCCAGCCCTCCTTACTGACTTCTCACATTGCTGGCCCACCTTTAGGTCATCTGATATGACTACCCCCCAGGTCCCTTTCCATTTTTGTTGTTGTCAGTATCTCACCCCCCATTGTGTACTCTTCCCCTGGGTTTTTGTTTCCCAGGTGCATTACTTTGCACTTCTTTGCATTGAATCTAAGCTGCCATACATTTGACCATTCCTCCAACCTTGCCAAGTCCCTTTTCATCCTTTCCACCCCACCTTGTGTATCAACCCTGTTGCAGATCTTTGTGTCATCTGCAAAGAGACATACTTTTCCTTCCAGTCCCACTGCAATGTTACTTATAAAGACATTAAAAAGGACCGGCCCAAGTACTGAACCCTGCGATACCCCACTAGTAACCCCCCTTTCTTCACTGTGGACTCCATTTACTATTACCCTGTGTCCTTTTGTCTAGCCAGTGTTTTACCCAGGCTACCACCCTGGGACCCACTCCCAGATTGGCTAATTTGCTTATTAATCTTTTGCGCGGGACTGTGTCAAATGCCTTGCTAAAGTCTAGGTAGGCCAAGTCCACAGCCCCTCCCTGGTCTACTACTTTGGTCACCCTGTCAAAGAAGTCAATTAGATTTGTCTGACATGACCTTCCTGCTATGAATCCATGCTGCCTTGGGTCCTGTGCCCCACTGGCCTCTAGGTACTCAGCAATTCTTTCCTTCAGAAGTGATTCCATCATTTTCCCTACCACTGAGGTCAAACTGACAGGTCCATAGTTTCCTGCCTCTGTCTAGCTCCCATTTTTGTGAAGGGGAATCACATCCGCCCTCCTCCACTCCTCAGGTAGCACACCATCCTCCCATGATTTCTTAAAAAGGGTAGTCAGTGGTGTTACTATTTTTTCCCTTAGTTCTTTTAGAATTCTGGGGTGAATCCCATCAGGCATCATGGCTTTATCCACCTTCAGTTTTAAGAGTTCTTTCAGAACCCTTTCTTCTGTGAAAGGACTAATATCAACCCCCCTATCCAGAGTGCTTCTATTGACAGGATTAGGTATCCCCCCCTGCTTTTCCATTGTGAATACTGAGCAGAAGTATTCATTCAGTATCCCTGCTTTTTCACTGTCACTCTCTGCCCAACCACCTTCCTCTTTATTCAGCCTCAGTATCCCTGCCTTAGTCTTTCTTTTCTCTAATTTATGTACCTATAAAAGTTTTATCCCCCTTCTTAACTGAGTTGGCTATCATTTCCTCAGTTTGGGCCTTTGCTATTCTGACTGTCTTCCCTGCTTCCTTCTGCTTTAACTGGTACAGTTCTCTGTCCTGATCCTTCTGTGTTTCCTTATACTTCCTGAATGCTATCTTTTTCTCCCTAACCTTCCTCGCTACTTCTTTTGAGAACCATAGTGGTTTTTTCTTTCATTTTGATTTGTTTATTTGTTTCTCACAAAGGCTTGTTGCCTCTGTGATGGCGGTTTTGATGTTTCCCCGTTGTTGCTCCACCCCACCTTCTTGCCTGTTTGCTAGTACTTTTCTGAGGCACTGTCCCATTTTGACAACATCAGCCTTCCTGAAGTCCAGTATCTTCACTTTTGAATGACTTGACTCTACAGCTAAGTTTATCGTGAACTACACTGTATATCTACAGAAGTATGAGCAACGGAAACAGATTATGTATTAGTGAAAAAGATCCTGTTTTAGTGAAAATGTATTCTAAGGAAAATAGAAAGTCCTTGTCACATCTTAAGGAGAATTCTGTGTAACTGAGTTTTGTTGAAAACCTGAAATTCTCTTTAAAAGGAAATATCCTTCTTAGCCAGTAGGGGCTGCTGCAGGATATGTGATAGCAATGGGAAAGAAAGGAAAGGTAGAATCAAACTAAAGCAGTCTCCATCTTAGCCAGCAGGAGTCTTACAGGGAATGGGAAATGCAGAACAGGTTAAACACAGAAACATTGAATTTGTCAGCATATAAGGACCACTTGGCCCACCCAGTCTGCCCATTTTTTCCTACGTACAGTATCACCGTAGACCCTACTTGATCTCTGGCTCTTTCTCCCTCCCCATTCCTTTCCACTAAGATTCCCTTATGCTAATCCCGTTCGTTCTTTAACCCCTCCACTGTTTTCACCCTACCACTTTGATTAAAAGGTAGTTAAAGAAAAAAAACTTTAAAGCGGGACTCTGGCCAGGGTCGCACCTGGAAACGAGCTCTGGCTCAGTGTGCCTGTCCCAGTCAATAAAAAATGTAACTGTATTGTATTCATTTATTTGTTATTTTTGACCAGGAAATGCACACTGAGCTGGGTCAGCTAGTTTCCAAGTGCATCCTGGGGGGTGGGTTAGATGGGCCTGTTTTATTGATTGGGGAATCTCCAATGTTGGCCATGCCACCAGGGAAACCTCAGCACTCCCCTTCGATAAGTGCCATGGACTGTTTTATTTTCACTTGAACAGTGACCAGGGATGGGCACAAGGGGTCTCGGTTTAATATCTCATATGAAGCATGGCACCTCACCAGTGCAGCACTCCCCTCATGTATTAATGTTTATTCCCGCATACTTGTAATATTGCAGTCTCTTGTTGTGGAAATTATTGTCATAACATTGCTTTCTTTTGTATTTTTAAAGATATTTTCATCCTTCTCCTTTGACTGTCCTTTTGGACCTACTTTCACCTACCTCAGTTGATCTAGCAGACTGCAACTCTGGAAGGATCACATCAAGCCCAGGGTCACTCCTCCCCATTCTCTCTGAGCCCATGTATGCATTCTTGTCCAGGTAGGGCTCTCTGATACCTAATCAGATGGAGTCTCCTCCAGGGCTGGCTTTCAGCAACTTGTTGTTCCCTTTTCTGGATGAGTTCTTCATTAGGATGGAGATGTGCAGGAGCTTGAGATCTGCTTACCTCAACTGGATAGCCTTAGAGTGGGGCAGCTTAATCTGCCAGGAGGGGCTGTACCTTTTTATTGTTTTTCTCCCAAAGCTCACCCTTGAAGACTCAATGGTATGACTGTGCAGTACATTCAAAATCCCTCCAAGAGCATTGCCACAACTGCACTGCTACCTGTGGTCTCACAGATGGCAGCCTTGCAGGAACAACACTACCATCCCTTCCTGGAGGATTAAAGCATCCACTGGGATTCTCAGTCCATATTCTTCCAGCTCTGCTAGAGCCCTTGGGCTTTGAATGATAAGAGGGACCTGGCCAAGATTAAGGTACAAATGCTATCCACCTAGCACAGTGATCCAGATTCAGGATATAAATGAGTGTGTAAACATTAAGGGTTGCCACAGGAAGTGTGCTTAACTCAATTATTAAGTTGCTGATGTAGGGTAGAGTTGCCCCAGGATGCTCATACAATCCCCCGAAAAGGGGGAGGCTGTCTAAAAAAATGTGTAGCCCCCCCTTTCCCAATGTCTAGGGGCCAGTATGTTCTAAAGAAGGGGGCCCCAGACTCAGAACCTCACCAAAGCACGTCTCAGAATAATAGCAGCATTTGAAATGGATTATCTTACCTTGAGACATCTTCAACCCACCATCTCTGAGCCCCAAAAGATGTTCACATCTTCTAGCAGGTCAGACCAGCAGGTGGACCAAACAGTTCATCTTCAGGCTTTTCAACCACTGGTCCCAGAGCAGGAGGGCACAGGGAAAACAAAATGCTTCAAGACCCCAGGGAAACTATGCAAATCCCTAAAAACTGCAGGACTTGTTATTTCATTTAAATCCTTCATTAGAAATGATAAAACTGTACTCCAGTTTTTCTCCAAAATGAATCAGGTTTATTTTCCTGGACTCTTAAGGATTACAAGAGCTCAGGGTTCCAGTAACTTTAAATTGGAAATGCTACAGCTCCATGGGGCTAAACTTTTTATATCGAACTAACGAAATAGAGAGATGGCAATGGGCATTTCTAGGCATCGTTTTTCCGTCTAACAGAACCAGCAGCAAACACTTTACTCAGGACAAAACATTTTTACTTGACTGTATCCCAGAAGCATAAAGCTCCCACTAGACCACCAGTACTAGTAAGTACCCAGAACCTTGATAGTGTCTTACCTTAC
The DNA here is from genome assembly GCA_016271365.2 of Neoceratodus forsteri. NCBI lineage: Eukaryota > Metazoa > Chordata > Ceratodontiformes > Ceratodontidae > Neoceratodus > Neoceratodus forsteri. The sequence continues at coordinate 588,570,569 of CM028132.1, read as the reverse complement.
ACAGAGCTTCAACTCAAAAACTGGGCTTTTTCCCAAACGTTTTTCCAAACATTCACTTCTTCTGCTTAAGCACCTCTACTGGGGAGCGATGTGCTCCTCTTTTTTTTAACTTTTTATTTGTAGCATTTAGTACATATACATGCTAAATACATACATTTTGAACGGGTATGCATCATACAGCCTCAGAAATACATTACATAGGATTATGACTATCCATCCATGGTACAGCATTGAGGGTAACTTCAACAACTTCCTAATAATAATCTACATTTTCAATTCAGGAGCTATAATGCAGTTAATGCCTCAAATGCATTCTTAAAGAATCTTAAAAAACAGCATTTATAAACCAACCAATGAGATCTATTGTGTTCAATAACAACTTTGGTAGAATAAAGAGATCTCCATTCCAGAGCTCCCATATCTAAACGAGCTGGGAATAGATGGTGTTGCCTGCAGTGTTCTGGAGAAATTAACCCTGTGGAGAAGCAACATACTAAAACAACAAATATGTCTGGTGCTTTAAGAAGAAATAAATCCTCCGCACCAAGACCAGCTTGTGCCACTTTTAGGTATATGAAAGGCACCAGACTGAAATAAATCCAGTGTATCAGGGGTCTCCTGGGTAACTGCATTAAAAACTAAGGCAAAATGCACCTCTTCCCCTACCATGTTCTCTACAACAAGCGATGCACTGTTGTTTTAACTTATTAAAATAGCCATCCGATTTGCAATCAACAAAATTATCAGCGCTTCTTAATCAAGTAGAGATAACTATAAAAGCATACATTTTACCACTTGAGTATTTTACATGAGGTAAACATACAGCAAATGAAATTCAGACGGGCAGTCTGTTATGGCTGAAACCCTAACCACTATACAGTCTCTATAAAGTTCTTTCAATCCAAGGGGTTCAAAACTGTTGCTCTTATAAAACTTTTAAAAGAAGAAACTGTGGTACAACTGTAATAAGAGGGAACTCACGTGACTGAAAAATGCAAAAACTAGACATTTTACCAAACAATTATCAGTCCCAGAAACTATCAGTACCCATCAGACTCCTCTTCCTCTGAGGAGCATCCCTCTCGCTGCCATTTGGCCGCTATATGTTCGATGCAAGCACTCGCTTCTTTCGGGTCAATAAAACAGTACTGACGCCGGCCAATGGTGAAACAAAGATGGGCCGGGAATACTAAAGAAAAGGAAATGTCTAGGTCACGGAGGCGATTTTTTACTCCATCAAACGCCTTCCTTCTCATGTGGGTGGTGTATGAGACGTCCAGGAAAAACAAGGTGCGATTCTCCTTCAGGTGCACCAGACCCCTATTTCTCAATGCTCCTAATAACATATCTTGTTCTCCAGGAGATCTCAATGTGAACAAGGCTGTATGTGAGTTAATAAATCCACTGGTGGGTCATCTAGGGGGAAATCCAATAAGCTTTCATTATTTTAAAGTCTAGGCAGTCAGTTAAACCCTCCAGCCAGGATTGCAGGTAGGTTATCAGCGAGGTGCCTTCTGATTCCTCAGGGAGTCCGAGGATCCACACATTGGCAGCTCAGACATAGTTTTCTAGCTGTCCCACATGACTTCTCAGAGCAGCCTGCTCTTTCAATGATGTGGCTGTAGTGGCCAGGGCCTTTTCTGCGGTGGCCTCCATGGACTTTGTGAGCTCCCCAACCGCATCAAGCTTATTCTCCATTGAGAGAAATTTCTCGGAGAACCCATCTAGTTTTTGGCCAATTTGTTGGACTGTTTTTGTCAGGGTATTTACTGCTATTTGCAGGGTTGAGAGAGAGTTGCTTTTGTGGAGACCGAGCTCGTGGGTGGAGTAGGGCCTGGTGGTTCCTCAGGTGGTTTGGCGGTGGAGGAATGCGGGAGAAAAAAATCCTGCTTTGTTGTCTTCGTACGGCCCATTTTCAGATACTAATATGATTCCTCAGGTGCAGTATCGCTCTATTATCAGTCTCTGACAAATGATAATAATTCCAATAGCTAAATGATGCTTTTAATCAAGGAATGTAAGTTCAGTCTAGGGAGCTCCAGAAAATTCCTGCTGCTGGCTGGGATGCTTGCTGCACCGATGCTGCCGACCTATTTCATACTTGGGGCTTAACTTCCACACCCTTCTAATTCCACGGCTGCCTCTTCACAAATGCTGCTCACTTTACTCAATTTAGCCCTTGTGTCCTTGTCCTGGACTGGCCTGGTCCCTGGCACTTTTCCCCTCTCTCTCTCTCTCTCTCTCTCTCTCTCTCTCTCTCAACTGACTCTCGATGCTCTCCCGGAAGCTGAGCCTCCAACAGCATCACAGTGGCTTCCTCACTTCCAAGTCCTCATTGCCTGAGCTGAGCTATGGCCTATATTGGCCTAAAGGCCTACTGCCTCACGTAGGCCCTGGGACCTGCCCCCAGCACATGGGAAATGACAGGTCCCATTGAGTACAGGCCACCACCCACTCCCATCTTCCATACTGGGCAGAAGTGCCACTGGGGAAAGGAACTGGAGGAAGTTATCACCAACCCACAATCCCCTGTAGAGGCCCTGCCACAATGTCTATAGCCCCCGATGGCTCAAAGGAAAAATCCACTCCCTGATTCTGGGCCCAACAACCCCCAGCGTCCTACTCTACTTGCCCTCCAAACTCCCTGCATGCTCTAACCACCTAGTCCCAAGGGGATCCAGGACCCAAATGACTGCAACTGCCTTTCTGCTCACCTCTCTTGGAGCTCCAATCCCAGGAGCCTGGTGCTTCACCGCCAAAACTACGAACCTGCCTAAGAGGAGGGTCCCTCCCCAACTGCCCTGCTGCAGAACCCGCCGATCTCTACCCAAATCTCTCTCTCCAGCTCCCTCATATATAACCCTACCTCTGCTACCCCCAAGTGGTGGCAAGCAGAAAATACACCCACCAGTTCATCAGAAATCCCTAAGCACATGAGGCGGGGGGTCCCTAGGGGTGAGCCATAAGCCCTCCCATGAGGGGAGGGGCATACAAATGTATTGTTAATAACTTTTCTGCTTGTTTCTGTGTTTGATTTCATAGTAGGTGGCCCTAAGATTTCGTCACAGTTCATGGGTTCTTCAGGTTGGTTCCTTCATGTGCTTATTTTATCTTAACTATAACTGCCCCAAAGGTGGGGCTTACCTAGTGAGCTACTGGAGGCTCAAGGTGGGTTCCCCTGTGATGCCTGTGTCTTCTGGCTGGGACTGGTGATGGAGGCCAGGTGAAAAGGAGTTATTTTTCTTATTTAGTTGCATATCGGTGACAAAAGGGGTGCCTCTGCACCTGAAGATGAACCAGAGGAATTGCTGAAGTCATCACTGTAAACCGGACTGTAATTTTGGCTGGATTAAGTGTTTCAAAAAAGTTAAAGTAGCAGTGAGGAGCCATAAAACTGTGTAAGAAAGCAGCAGGCTGTATATATAGATGGTAAAGAAATGGACATTGCCATTTTGTTGACACTTGACTTCTGGGATGGACCAACCAGGATGCAAGGGGTCTTGATAAAGATTCAGGCACTTTAGAGGAAGAGCAAAAAAGTGACTGGTGCATTTTCCAGCCTCTGAGGGAGCCAGATTGTGGCAAGTCTGACAAACAAACAAGAGACTGAGATGCATGTGAGCTGAGGTGAACCCTTCCCCCCAGCCTAGGAGGAGTGCAGAGCAGTCTTTCCCAGGTGGTTGGAGAGGTATTGAGGAGGAGAGCTGAGGGCCTAGCCAGGCCTCAGAGACAGAGATCTTGGTGTGAGCTGCATCTGATTGCTGAGGTTAAATCTAAACTTAGAGAGAGTGCTCTGGATCCTGAAAAGCTGTGAAAAGACAGAATCTGCTGTCAAGCGATCTGTAGACCTGGTAAAATCAGAGGTAGGAAGAAGTCATTCTACGCTGTCTGGTGTGCCACAGGAGGAGGTGGTTGGGGGCCTGGCCTGGATACTTGTACCCATGATCGAGTGTGACCTAGTGGGGTGAGGCAGGGTAGCTCCTTGGCCTTGATCCTTCTAACTTTGCCATACTGCCACGTGCTGCCGATCAAGACCAAGAAAGCTGCAACACAGTGATCAGGCCCTAGGCCTCTGTTTTTCTCTGGTTCTGCAGCATGTGGTGATTACTGCAGAAATCAAGGTCAGCTGCAGAATTTTGGGTTGGCCGCAGAATTTGTGTCTGACCATATAAATTATACAGAAACTGCCCAGTAAGTTAAGCAGAGGCTGCCCCTACTCCAGTCTGCCCATTACTCTGCATGTGTGCAGCTCTATAAGAACTAAAATTCACCTCTAACCATCTCAGCCTCTCAAACCCTCTCCACCCAGCACTGAGAGCCCCCTTGAGTTGCCCTATTTATTGTAATGGCACCCTTTTCTGGTTGAAGGTAGTTTTATGATCCACTGACTTTTCTTATCACTGCTAATGGGCCAGAATGCTTGTTCCTCATCCCAGCAGTGCTTTCTTGGTCCTACTCAAAGTCGTACTGGGCATGAATCCAGCATTTGAGCCCAGCAGTAATAGGAAGTGATAGAGGATCATCCTACAGAGTTGGACCAAAAAAGTGTGACAATATAAAAAAACAGAGTGACTCAATGAGGCTCTAAGTGGAGTAAGTTTTGTAGCTAAGATATGCAGGGTAGGTTTTTCTTGTTATGTTTGCTTGGACGGATGTGCAAGAAACATGTTGTGACAACTTGCTGGAGTAGCAGATTGTGCAGATGTGGCCAATGCTACCACTGCTTTTTGGGGCTTATCTCTGTGGCACCAATAAAACAGCACGCTGTCTATGACAGCTGCTCAGAAGCGTGCCACCAGCTTGAAACAATTTTGCCGCTGCAATGAGGGAGCGCCCCCTTATTGCAGGGCGTGCCCTGCCTGGTGTAACATTTCACTAAACATGGTGGTGGCTGTTGCTGTCCGCCTCTCACAGTCCCACAGAAGCTGACGTTGGGGGTGCCCAGTCCCACTGTGGCATGCTCCCTTCCCAGATCATTTGTCGATGGGGGAGCACAATCCCCGTCGGCATAATGTTCTCCCTCCTGTTTTTTGTCTGCCGAGGGGAGTGCCCAATCCCCCTCGGCATCATGCCTCCCAAACACAGACATTCTTTCTTTGCCAATGGGGGGCCCAATTCTCATTGGCTTCAGTCCCCTCTCCCCAAAAATACAGGGGGCACACTGCGAGCCCACCCCAGCATGCCAAATGTACCTGTAAAAAAGAAAACCTTCCTGTAAAGTTTTTTTTTTTTTATTAACCTGTAAATAACAAAGTGGTCCCTCATCATCTGGGATGCCCCCTCCCCCAACCCACACGCACTCTCTATGCACCCCACCTCTCCACACACCCTCAACCCCTCACCCCATACTTACCTCTGGAGCCCGGTGCAACAGTCTTTGGTGGAGTGGGAACACATCTGCACTCTTCAAAGCTGACCGTGAACTGAAGAAATGCCAGTAAGCTGTATAATGGCATAAATGGGGTTTTCAACTTAGGTGGATATCTTGACCATTTTTGTGACTTTTGGCACCAAATTTTCAACATGGGGTTCTTGGGACTCCACCTCATGAACTCAGTCACTGTCACATCGTTATTCGGTCCCGAAAGGTGATTTCAGAGTCATTGCACAGAATCACCTTCCAGGACCAATTAACAAAATGACAAGTGTCACTGTTCATGAGGTGGGGTCCCAAAAAGCCTATGTTGCAAATATGGTGAAAAAATTCCCAAAAAATGACTGTTACAAGTGTGCATTGCACAGTTCCCACACACGCTCATAACTTCCAGAATTTTTAATATTTTCACTCCAGATTTTCAGTATTGCCATTTTTCAACACCTCCTTATGAAGAGTACAGCTGTCATTTTTCACCTCCTGCCCAAAATGTGTTTTAGCACATCTGGCACACAGTGGTGTGGTTGCTGTGCGAAATCAATGTTAGGGACAGATTAAGAAAATCACAGTGACAGTGTTTGTAAGAAGAGGTCCCAAAAAGCCTATGTTGCAAATTTGGTGAAAAAATTCCAAAATATGACTGTGTTACCAGCGTGCGTTGCGCAGTTTTCTCACGTAACTGCAATTTTTTATATTTTTACTCCAGATTTTCAACATTGTCATTTTTGCACAAAACCTTGTGAACAGTACAGCTGTCATTTTTGACATCCTGCCTGAAACATGTTTTCACACTTGTGGCACACAATGGGCGCGGTTGCTGTGCGAAATCAATGTTTCAGGACAGATTAAGAAAATCACAGTGCCACTGTTCACGAACAGAGGTTCCAAAATGCCTATGTTGAAAATCTGATGTAAAACAGCCCCAAAATAATTGCATTACGGGTGTGTGTTGTGCAATTTCTATGCATGCTTGTGAATTTTTTGATATTTTCACTCTAGATTTTCAATATTATCATTTTTTACACCTCCTCATGAACAGTACAGCTGTCATTTTTACATCATGTTTGAAATGTGTTTTCGCACCTGTGGTGTCAAATGGCACAGATGCTGTGCAAAATCACCTTTCAGCTAACAAACTGACAGTGTCACTGTTCATGCGGTGGGGTCACAAAAAGCATATGTTGAAAACCTGGGATGAAAATACCAAGAAATTCCCAGGGTTTTAGGGTTTCTGGCCATAGCGCCCTACCTTGTAGGGACTGACAGGTGTCAGGGGTGTGACTTGGGATTGTCGACAGTAATGCTCATGCCATTCCGTCTGCACCCCCATGCTGCAACCAGTGACAGGCATTGAGGTGTGCCTTGGACTCTTCGGACCCAAAGTTCACCCCATTCTCCTATATTGCACCCATTTCAGCATATTTCTTTATGGAATGGGGTGAGTGTCAAGCTTGAACACCCCAAGGCACACCTCGATGCTTGTCTGTGTCTGCAGGGTAGGGTGAGGTGAAATGGCATGAGCGCTATGGGCAACGACCCAAAGGCACACCCCAATGCCTGTTCCTCTCTGCAGGGTGGGGGTGGGGTTGGCATTACTTCTGTACTTCACTGTCATTTCTATTCTGCATCTGTCTAACTCCTCCACTTCCAATGCTAATGCCAGCAAGCAAACATTCGGCATTGACAAATGCTTGTTTGATGAGGGGACAGAGCAATGTCTCACTAAGGGAGGAAAAGGCAGATGATCATGGTCCTGTATGGTTTTGGACTGCATAATGACAAATTTAAAACCACAAAGCCACTCAATGGCAGTTGCAAGGCTATTTAGGAAGGTGGTGGGGCTGAGATGGGCTGTAGTGGGTTTTATCTATTTTAAAACCATCAGAGGGAAAGTGCTTGCTGGGGCAGAGGGCAATGTACAATCCTTTTGGGGTTAAGCACAAGAGGTAACTGTGGAAGAGGCTAGGAGATTGCTAGCCTGATGGGTCAGATCTAGTGCCTGGGGAAAGAAAAGTGTGAATTATGGAAAAAGAAAGAAAAGGGACAGCTAAATAAACAAAACTGTTGGGGCAGGAAAAGAATAAGAGAATACTGGATAGACTGAGGAAATCAAAAAGTAGAATCCAAGGTAAGAAAAGTGAAAAGCCAAAGCTAAAGATTATTTATTTATGCTTTTTTTAATCTGGTAAGTGCATTGGTCCCAGGGATGGTTTTCAGGCACATTTATTTACGCAAAATGTGGAAACTAAGGGAAGAGAGAAACAAAACTACTGAAAAAATCATGACTCTGCAGATGATACATTTTTTAAATGTTTACATGTTGCTCCGGGTTCCATGTGATAACAGCGATGATTAAATTGTGAGTGACAAAACAACAAGTGCTAATCACCAAAAAAACATTGCCGATCAGCACTACACTGAAAAACATTAACAGTGACAACAATATAACTTCTATCCGGTGGGGGTGCCAAATGCACTTACTATTTATGTGAGGGGTGCTACACCCTCCCAAATAAAAATAATCAATTCGGGGGAGGCAGACACTAGAAGAAGCAGGAAAACACAGGAGGCGGCAACCATTTAGGGAGGGACAACCTGCGGGTGGGGGAAACAAACTCGGTGGAACGGGAGGGGAATGGGTGGTCATCACAACAAAAATAAAAAAATAATGCAACAACCAGAATAAAAAAAAAGAATTCACCTACATGCAATGCTGAACCCAGAACCATTTACTATAGGCACAGTGATCATAACTATCACACCAGGTAGCCAGCTTAGCAGTTGCTTGCTCAATTCATCCATTTACCCTACTACCTCTACACTCGCTACTCCTTCCTTTCACTATTCTGTCCCTCCAAACTTGCAATTCATGCCCCTTGCTCTCCTTTCACGATCACTATTTTTGCGGGCTCACAAATTGAGTCACTCTGTTTGGGTTGCTCAATTTGCTTCGACCATATCATGGGATACTGTTGCTTCGGGACAATACTATATTGGTATTGGTACAAAATGGAAGGGTGGATGAGGGATGAGTGGGCAAGACAGGTTTTAAGCTCATTGCATCTCAACTAAAAATGTTGCTGAGGGACAAGTCGATTACCTAAGGAGTACCAATGCAGCTTTAAAGCTTTTTAAAAAAGCATGCAAAGTTTGAACTTTCAACACAGTAGAGAAAGTAATCAAGTAATTATTTGAGAATGGGACTTACTTAAGTGAATGAATCAAATTATGGCTCTGTGTAACTGATGGCTCTATCTCTTACACTTCCCTAGGGTGACAGCCAGCCTCAGTGTGTTTTAAAGTTCTGTGAAGAACTTGTTTGGTGAGCATTACAAATACTGGCAGCTACGCATGAATGGGACAGAGGTACGTGCAAAAGGCCCTGCCCATGTAGCTGTGCACCCACAGACAGGTGTGCACATGCTGGTATGCACATATGTCAGGAGGCTCCCCCAGTGTGCCCAGGTGGGCATCCAATTGGATGCCCATCCTGTGTCCAGGAATAGATCACTTGCGCCTGTAGGCACGGGTCTAGGTTGTGAAAAGCACCCGTGGGCACCTGGACCTGTGCGGCCATGCCCCATTGACCAGTCTTCCCCAGTGATAGACCCCCCCACCCCTGGCACAGTGCACCCTTGACCCGATGTTCGGCTGGCATATCCCCCACCCCTGTGGTACTGACACCCCCCATCCCCATACATGGGGCCTGTGCCATGGCACATGCCTGATCAGCTTCCCCTGCCCTCCCCTTCTGCCTTGTGGGCTGAGATAGCACAGGGGGTCAAATTCCAGTCCCATCACAACTGGCAGATGATGTCCAAGGGGGTGTGCAGTGGGTTACATCAGGGTCTGCCCTGGTGTAACCTGCACCCTACTGCACCCCCTGGCATGCACTACATCATGGCTTTGTGCATGCCACTTAGTGTAGGCATGCTCCTGGCAAACCCCCCACCTGCCCCAGGCGCATTGCTGTTCACGTGGCCAGAGGACTGGGTGCATAACTGCTGTGCACCCCCTATGTGAAAGCCTCTTGGTTCCTCCTCTTTCGCATTCACACATATGATGCCAATGCATCCAGTTTCTACAGGTGCATTGGCATCGTGCATAGTACCCAACATCCTTTTCTTTCCTGAGTTGGGTGGTGGGGCTATGGTTGAGGGGTGGGCTATACTAGACTATAAAAACTGGGATCATGTAAAGGTGTTGATGCGGGGTAGAATCATGTAAGGGATAAAAGAGCAAATCCTGCTGCCTTTAGGTTCAGTGTGATGGTAGGTTGCAGAAAGCATTATTACCATTGGGGGGAGGTGGAGGAGAGAGAGTATTGCTGCCATTAGGTAGGTAGGGGATGGGGAGGAGAAATCTTTTCTTTTACTAAGTTGAAGGGAAAGGGGAAGAAGAGAGCAGAGAGCATTTCAGCCTTTTGGTCTGGGGTGGAGGAAAGAACTTTGCTTTGCTGCCATTATTTCCTGTGAGGGAAGGGGAGCTTTGCCTGACATAGAAACATAGACAGTGAGGCTTCAGAGACAAAAGAAAGAAGTGAAAATAAAAAAAAGCCAGCTGAGTCACCGTGATAGGCCAGTGGCAGTGGATCAAGGTTCCATGATGGCGACCCATGTCCAGGTGGGATCCTGGAATCACCTGGCCCACTGTAGGACAACCCAGGCTTGTGGGGGTGCTGCATATGCCAGGGCTTTCAAGCTAGGGCAGAGAGGTGCACGTGAAACAAAATGAAGCAAAGATGAATCCAAGGTAAGGAAGATGACAACCAAGCTAAAGATTTATTCAAAATGGGAAAAAAACCAAAGAATGAGTAAAGCAGAAAAAAGAGAAATAATCACATTAACACTGCCAATGCTTAATATTATATAATATTAATGTGTGGCAGTTTTTTGGGTGGCAGTATGGGGAGAATCTGTGTCTGCCCAAAGCTCACCACCCTAACTATGACTGTGTATAGGGCCCCAGATAAGTGTTCTTGGAGGAGGGAAGTCTTGGTTGCTCCATGGCTAGGCTACTTCAGGCTCCCCTTTGGGGAACAACTATTGAGCTGTGTGTTTGCTGCCACCAGGTGATGGTGGGGGTACCTGCAAATAGCCGTTAATGTTGCTAAGGGCAGCCAGAACAGTTACTGAAAAGGCATAAAACTGAATGTTTAATGGCTATTATGTAACTGATATTTATGTGGTGGAAGTTAGTAGTCCTCCTCACAGGACATCCTTCTGGATCCCCAAAAACTGTAATGCTAGTTCTGTATTATTTATTTATTAATGTGCCACAGAACATTAAACATTGCTGCAGAACTTGACCTAGCAGTTACGCAGAAGTTCAGAGTTCCTGTCGTAGAATTACGTCTACAGTGCCACAGAGAACAGGGGGCTTTGATTGGCCCTAGCCTTGGCCTTGGCCTACATTCACTGTCTTCCTGCTGCTGTGATATCACCTGATTAGAACTGTCCAAGACTGTTCCAAATTGAACCTGAACATTTGAGTATTAACCTGCCATCCAGAAACTTCTGCTGCAGAATTCTCCCTGTTAGAATGAATACACATTTTTGTTTCGGATTTCCCTGTTGAATTACAATTTGCTCTGATAAAAGATATGCAGGAAAAACTAAGTATCCTTGGAAGAAGTTTGGGAAGAGAATCAGTGGAGGGCTCCTTCCTCTATTTGTTAATAATAGGGTCTCCTGTGTAATGCCCATGACCACCCAATGGAAGACTTTCAAGCCTTGGCTATGGGGAGGCTGACATATGCATTGAAGGGTAGGGAAGATTGTTCTTTAGAACTTGGGGGAAATACATTGATTCCTTACCTCCTGCTGAGGTGGCAGTTTTGTACAGTGGCCTCTCGTAAATGCTTAAAGATCTGGGTCACTGGTTTGTAGGATCCCTGATGGCAAGCAGCCCATGGCAAGTCCTCATGCAACCCTGCCTCACCCCATGATCAACTTAAACTGAAGGTCTGTTTTGAAAATACTATGAACATGTATGACCTAAATGATAAGCTGGTATACTGTGGAATGATTTGTTTATTTGTTCTTACCCTTGTTCGTTTCTTGCAAGACGTTCATCCTATTGTGATGTAATGTGTGTACTGAAACTTCTTACATATATTTCAGTGAAATATTATATAAAGAGAAGGGCTAGCCAAAAGTCAGTTGGATGGGTTAAAGCGAGCTTGTGTATCTGTAAGAGGACTAAAGCAAAATCACGGGCATCACGACATCAGCCTGCAGCAGTGTGTATTTTATTTGGGTACCTAGTAGTTTGAAGTAGAACAGCAGTTTAACTAAAAAGTAAAAGTTCTGGAGGCAACACTGAAACTGTGGGGATCTGCTACTTCGGGTAGTGGGTGGTCCATAGTACAGTAGTCCTTGTTGAGATTTTGTGTGTGTGGGTGATGGGAGGCCTAACATACCATCTCTGCAGAGAGGACTAGAAACCAGAGATAACATTGCTTGGGGTTATGCACTAAAACAACTATTGGAAGTGTTGATATTTGTTATTACTGCTAAATACATTGCCCAAATCATTTGTTGCATTATCTCTATTTCTTCACAGGAACTGTGTTCTCAAAAAATAAAGTCCTATTGTTAGTTTCTGAAAACTGGGTGTGAGTATATTATTGGGAGGCAGTATAGTGCAGTGGTTTAAGGCTCTGAGCTACAAACCTGGAAACCTGGGTTTGAATCTCACAGCCCCCTCTTGAATACTGTGTGACCCTGAACAAGTCACTTAATTTCCTTGTGCTCCCAGGTCGCACCTGTAAACAAGCTTTCAGCTGAGTGTATTTCTCCAGGTTAAAAAAATAAAAATGAAAAAATAAAAAGTAGCGATCTACCCTAATTGGGTTTCTGCTTGAATTTAGAGTTTGAGTACTAGTATTGGTGAGTCTCAGGGTGGTGTCTGAAAGTTATTGGGGAGGAGAGTTGGTATTACATACTGGGAGGGGGGCGGTATTCTACTTGTTATCAGGCCCACTATTTCCTTTCTGAGTGAAGGCACCTCACTATTCCCCTTGTTCCCCTTCTGAACCCAACCCCTCATGTGAAGAGTTTAATGAGCCCAGGTCCCTCAACCTTGCTTGCCCCCACAGGTGCAAGGAAGGGGTACTAAATGAGAAGTAACACCTGTAATATGTGCATGGTGGCTCGGTTACATAAATATATAGTAATAGTAGATAATGTTAACTCATTCTATCTGATGCCACCATTTTGAGTCAGGTTAAGCAATGGATGGTTCTGACGCCATAGATACATAGATACATAGACAGTGTCGCCAGATAAGGGCCTATGGCCCACCTAGTCTGCCCATTTGAGCTTGTAAGTTTAGTTTGTTTTCCTAGAAGTCTGTTTCCCCTTACCCCTGCCCTCTAGAATTCCTTTATGTCTATCCCATGCATTCTTAAATCCCGTGATTGTTTCAGCCCCACCACTTCCTCTGGCAGGGTGTTCCACTTGTCCACCACCCGTTCTGTGAAGAAATTCTTTCTCATGTTTCCTCTGAATCGTCCTCCCTCCAACTTCATCCCATGCCCTCTAGTCCTGAAACATCTTTTCGCTTAAAATAGTGTTTTCCTGCACCCTGTTCCTCCCTGTAAGATACTTGTATGTCTCTATCATATCCCCTCTCCCTCCTCTCCTCCAGGGAGTACATGTTCAGTTCCTTCAACCTGTCTTCATAGGACTTGTGATGCAACCCATGCACCATCTTTGTTGCCCTCCTCTGAACCTTCTCTACCCTGTCTATGTCCTTACGTAGGTATGGTCTCCAGAACTGTACACTGTACTCCAGGTGGGGCCTCACTAGTGTCTTGTATAAGTGAATTATGACCTCCTTTTCCTGCTGGTGATGCCCCTGCCTATACATCCCAGCATCCTATTTGCTTTACCTGCTGCCTTGTCACACTGTTTCCTACCTTGAGGTCATCAGAGATGACAACCCCAAGATCCCTTTCCTGCTTGGTGCATGCTATATCCTCACCCCCAACTGATATATTGTGCAGGGTTTTGTGCCCCATATGCATTATCTTGCACTTCTTTGCATTGAATTTCAACTGCCAAACCCTTGACCATTCTTCAAGTTTCTGCAGGTCCCTTCTCATTCTGTCTACACCTCGTGTGTCTACTCTATTACAGAGCTTTGTGTCATCAGCGAACAGTGAAATTCTGCCTTCTAGATCCTGTGCAATGTCACTGATGAAGATGTTGAATAGGACCGGTCCCAGCACTGATCCCTGTGGTACCCCACTGGTCACTCTTCCCTCTGTGGAGTGACAGCCATTTACCACCACCCTCTATGTCCTGCCACCCAGCCAGTTACCTACCCACCACACTACTGTCCTGCCCACACCCATATTCCCCAGTTTGTGTAATAGTCTTCTATGTGGCACAGTGTCAAAGGCCTTGCTGAAGTCCAGATAGGCCATGTCCACTGCCCTCCCTGATCCACCTCCCTAGTCACCCAGTCAAAAATTCAATGAGGTTGGTCTGACATGATCTCCCCTGGTGAAACCATGCTGCCTTGGGTCCTGTAGTCCATTGACAACTAGATGTTCCACCAATCTCTCCTTCAGTAGTGCTTCCATGATCTTTCCCACTACCGAGGTGAGGCTGACTGGTCTGTAGTTCCCTGCTTCCTCTTTGTTCCCACTTTTGTATAAAGGGACTACATCTGCTGTCCTCCAGTCTTTGGGTACCTCCCTGTTTCCAGTGATTGGCTGAACAGGATAGCCAGAGGTTCAGCCACCACCTCTCTTAGTTCTTTAAGGACCTGGGTGCACCCATCTGGCCCCATTGCTTTATCAGCTCTTATTACTTCCAGTTCCTTCAGACCCTTTCTCGTGTAAAGGGACTTGTGTCCATTTCTGCACCATTCTCACCCCTTTGTACCCTTCAGACCCATTACCCCTCTTCCTTAGTAAAGACTGAGCAGAAAATACCTGTTCAATATGTCAGCTTTATTGTTATCATCCTCCACGTGGCTCCCATCCTCCCCTTCAGTCTCACTATCCCTCCCTTTGTCTTTCTTTTTTCACTTATGTACCTGTAAAAGGTTTTGTCCCCTTTATCCACTGATTTTGCAATGTGTTCTTCTGTCTGAGCTTTGGCTTCCCTTACTGACTTCCCTGCCTCCCTTTGTTTCTCCTGGTACTTCTCCCTATCCCCTTCTGCCTGTGTCTTTTTGTATTGCCTGAATGCAGTCTTTTTGGCTTTCACTTTCTTTGCTACCTCTTTGGAAAACCATAATGGTCTCCTCTTCCTTTTCCTCTTGCTAACCTGCTTAATGCATAATTCTGTTGTTCTTATAATCCCCATTTTAAATACTGCCCACTGTTCCTCAACCCCTGATTCCTGTCCCATTCCCTTAATGCCTCTTTCAAGTATCTCCCATTTTCCCAAAGTCTGCCCCCTAAAATCCAGGATCGTTGTTTTGTGTGGTTTGGTTCTGCTCTTTCTGTGATTTCAAACCACAATGACTGGTGGTCACTGTTCCCCAGGTGCTCCCCCACTGTTACCCCATCACACTGTCCCTGTTTGTGAGCACAAGGTCCAGTATTACCTTCTGCCGAGTTGGTTCCATGACCAGTTGCTTGAGAGGCACCCTGAAGGGAGTCAGGATAAATCTGCTCTAGTTGATGCTGCTGCTGGGATGCTCCAGTCCACGTCTGGTATATTGAAGTCTCCAACCAGTACTACCTCACCTTGTCTGCCATCCTTTGGATGGCTAGCATCAACTCCCTATCTGTTTCTTCCTCTCCTGGGCTGGTGGTCTATAGACCACACCTGTGCTGGATGGCTGGCCCCATTTTCCTTTCCAGCTTAACCCACAGTATCTCTCCCCCATTTTGTTCCTCCTGGATCTGTGGCCCTTATGTCATTTTCACATACAGTGCCACTCCTCCTCCCTTCCTGCCTGCTCTGTCTCTTCTGAATATGTTGTAGCCAGGTATGGCCATCTCCCAGTCATGGTTATCATTACACCAGGTTTCAGTGATGGCCACAATGTCCAGGTCTGGCTGTACCATGACAGCCTCCAGATCTTCCATCTTGTTGCTAAGGCTCCTGGCATTTGCACATGGCTTTCCATGATTTGACCTCCTAGACTGCTTCACTGTTCTACTCCAGCCCCTTCCTTGGTTGTCATTTATCCCTGGTTCTCCTTGCTGTTTGCCCTTCTGCTGAATTTTGCCCCTTTTCTGCTTATCCACCTTTTGGACACTAATCTCCATCTTTTGCACACTGCTTTGCAGAGATAGCCACTCCTCTGGTTCACTGGTTCCACTACTAGCTGTGAGGGGTGAGCAAGTAGGTACCATCCTTGCTGGCCTGCCACATTCTTTGCTAGTTTAAATGCTAGTCAATGTAGCATTTAAACTTATCATTGAGTGCTTGGATTCCCCTCCAGAATGGATGCAGGCCATCAGGCTTGAACAAACCTCCATCCCTCCAGGTGGGTCCCCAGTCACCAATGAATCCAAACCCTTCCTCACAGCACCAGTTCTTCAACCATGAGTTAAAGTTCCTGGTGCATTCCTATGCTCTCCTTGCCTCTCACAGGTAGTACTTCTGAAAGTGACAAGTAGCTACTTGCGAGACCCCTCCCCAGTTTCTCGCGCTTCCTGAACTTCCTTTGGCTCCCCATTTGCCAAGTCATTAGTACCTAGGTGGATAATGACATCCAGCTCACCCTCCCGTCTTGCCTTCCCAGTGATCCCCAGTATCTTCCTTCCATCCCTCCATGCCGTGGCACCTGGTAGGCACCTCACCTCCCTGTCCTCCCCTCCTGTGTTCCTAGCTGGATCCCTCTTTGATGGAGTCCCCACCAGGATTCCTTCCTCCTCCTCTGGGGTCACTGCTTTCCCCACTGAGGTCACCTCCTTGCCTAACCTCCACATCCTTTCCTTCCACTTCCTGGGTACCTCTATTTGGTTGTCCTCATTTGCCAGTGTGGCATATGAGTTCTTGAGAGAATAGGATCTGGGATGTGCCTCTGCCTGACTGCTCTAACCCTCCCTGAGCCCACTGTCATCCAAGTGCTCCTCGTTCTCGGCATCCTTTGAGGCAGCTGCATTGGACTGGGTGGTCCCTGGATAGGGTGATGGTACTCCTGACCGAGTTTACTTCCACTCTGAGTCTGGCTACCTCATCCCGCAGGCCAGAGAGATGCATGCAGATAGGGCAGCACCTCAGTGTCCAGAAGGTCTGCCTGAATATGGCTGCCCCACAGCCACTGCATTGCACCACTCCCCACATTATACTGCAATTCCACTACTTCTCTGCTACTGAAGCTCTCTTAGTTCTCTTATGGTGCTAATGGGTATAATTTAAAGGGACACTGTCAACCCTTTTTGCATCATAGTCATTCAAGTTTTATTTTTGTTTATTTATATAAAGTCTCGGAATTACAGCCCTTTGAGTCAGGGACTCATTTACAAAGGCTCCACATCATACATTGAATGTGGACAAATACAGAGTATAAGTACAGTGACTAAGTACAGAGACAAAATGGATAATACATATACAGAGCAAACACCGAAGGTGTGTAATTGTGAATCATAAATTAGAATCAGACTAAATTTAGCAATGGAACTTAGCCATTGCTAGAGGAGTTTATCTGCAATCACAGTTAGAGCTGGACATAATGTGGGTATGTAGCGCAGATTTAAAAGGCCCCAGCCTGGGAATAGATAGGGCAGTATTAGGGAGGGAGTTCATCCAGAGTGGTATCCTGTAGCAAAAGGAACTTTGGCTGGCAGTGGTCCTTGCAAAAGGGATGCAAAAGGCAGTGGTGACAAAGTGTCTTGTGGCCTTCATTGACAAGCACGTCTGGAGGAGCAAGAGACAGCCAGTGGGAGCTTGCCCTAGTTGAATTTTTTTGGCCAATAAGCAGGTCTGATAGAGTAGGCATCCCTGAAAGTTTAGCCATGATGACCATTGGTAGAGGTCACAGGTATGTATGAGGCAATCGCAGCCTATGGCCAGTCGGCAGACTTTGTTAAGAGCGTGCTTAATGCTCGTCAGGGCAGTGTCGGAGGCGGTGCCATATATGACTATGCCATAGTTTACCAGGGAAAGGATGGAGCTACAGATGGCTAAATGGAGGGCATCAGGAGGGAGAGAGGGCCTATATTTATACAGTTTATAATTGCTTGCCTTCTCTAAAATTCATTGATGTTGCTGGTTGTTTTATCTGCTTCCTTCCTTAGTAGACCTGAATTGCATGCTCAGGGTGTAATTATACCTAACCTTGTTTTGTTTCAAATACTTGATCTATCCTTATTGCATACTATACATTTTGAACATTAGGAACACCCCCAAACAGTGCAGCCACTGATGATGGAATAGTCTTCTCTCCTCCTGCTGCATCATGAGTGGCTAGACTGTGTTAAGTGTTCCCAATTCCAGGAAAAATGCAGTTGGAGTTTGTCAAGGACTGTAAACATACATGTTGTTATGTGGCAACACCAGTGTGGTGGCTAGTCTTTTTTTCACTTTTAAAAAGAAGAAAAGGAATAAGAATCATGCTACCAGCTACATCAAAAATCACTAGAGAATGTCACCAATCAGGAGGGATCTTGATAGCAGAAGAGAAGAGGTAATAATTCACCTATATAGATCCTTAGTAAGGCCACGCTGGGAGTACTGCTGCCAGTCCTGGAGTCCTCCTGTTAGGAAAGATAGGGATAGGCTTGAGATGGTGCAGCACAGGGTGACAACAAGCATTTGTCAATGCCGAATGTTGTCTCGCTGGCATTGGTAGTGCAGGAGTTAGAGATGCATAATAGGAATGGCAGTGAAGTATTGGATTGATGCCAACCCCTACCCTGCAGAGACTGACAGGTGTTAGGGTGTGCCTTTGGGTCATCAGCTACAACGCTCATGCCATTTAACCTCACCCTACCCTGTAGACACTGACAAGTGTCGTGGTGTGCTTTGGGGTCTTTGGGCCTTATACTTACCCCATTACATAAGCAAATAGGCTGAGATGGGTGCAGTATAGGAGAATGGGGTGAAAACAAGGGCCGAACATTCCAAGGCACACCTCGATGCCTGTCACTGGCTGCAGGGTGGGTGGTGGGGGTGGAATGACATGATCATGATCATTATAGCCAGTGATCCCAAGTCACACCCCCAATGCCTGTCAGTCTCTACCGGGTGGGATGTTACAGTTGGAAATCCTAACGCCATAGGCGTTTGTTAGTATTTTCACTCCAAATTTTCAACATGGGCTTTTTGTGACCCCACCTCATGAAGAGCAGCACTATCAGTTTGTTAGCCATAAGGTGGTTTTGCACAGTGACTATGCCATTTGGTGACACAGGGATGAAAACACATTTTGGGTAGGATGTGAAAAATGACAACTGTATTGTTCATGAGGAGGTGTAAAAAAATGGCAACGTTTAAAATCTGGAGTGAAAATGTATAAAATTGGTGAAGTCATGAGCAGGCATAGAAACTGCTCAACACATGTCTGTAACCCATTTATTTTCAGGATTTTTTTAACCACATTTTCAGCATAGGCATTTTGGGACCTCCCCTCATGAACAGTGGCACTGTGATTTTGTTACTCTGTCCCAAAGTTGATTTCCCACAGCGACCATGCCATTGTGCACCACAGGTGCGAAAACACATTTTGGGCAGGATGTGAAAAATGACAGCTGTACTGTTCATAAGGAGGTGTGAAAAATGCCAGTGTTGAAAATCTGGCATGAAAATTTTGCAAATCTGAGAAGTTACAAGGGTGCGTGGAAATTGCGCAATGCACGCTTGTAACATATTCATTTTATAGACTTTATCACCAGATTTTCAACATAGGCATTTTAGTACCTCTGCTCATGAACAGTGTCACCGTAATTTTCTCAAACTGTCCCGAAAACTGATTTCGCAGAGCGACCGCGCTATTTTGTGTCGGACATGCAAAAACACATTTCCTTCAGGATATAGAAAATGACAGCTATACTGTTCATAGGGAGGTATGGAAAAATGCAAATTTTGAAAATCTGGAGGGAAAATATTACAAATTAACGAAGTTACGAGCGTGTGTGGAAACTGCGCAACACACACTTATAAAACAGCCATTTTTTGGATTTTTTCCACCAAATTTGCAACATAGGCTTTTTGAGATCCCCCCTCATGAACAGTGGCACTGTCATTTTGTTAATCAGTCCCAAAAGGTGATTTCATGCAGTGACCGTGAAATCACCTTTCAGGACCAAATAACGCCATGACAGTGACTGAATTCATGAGTAGAGGGTCCAGTAACCCATGTTGAAACTTTGGTGCCAAAATTCCCCAAAATGCCTACAATATGCACCAAAGCCGAAAACCCCCTATTATGCCATTATACAGCTTACTGGCTTTTCTCCAGTTCGCGGTCAGCATTGAAGAGTGCAGACGTGTTCCCAGTCCACTGAAGATTGTCGCACTGTGCTCTGGAGGTATGTATGGAGTGAGGGTGTGTGTGGGGAGGCAGGGTGCGCAGAGGGTGGGTGCAGGTTGGAGGAGGGCCACTGGAGTTGACGAGGGACCGTTTTCTGGTTTGCAGGTTTAAAAAAATTGCAGGGTGGTTTTTGTTTTACAGGGCCATTTGGCATGCTGAGGTGGGCTCCCAACATGCCACCTGACTGTTTTTTGTGGGGGAGGTGCTGTAGCCGATGGGGGATTGGGCACCTCTGTTGGTACATACCAAAGGGGGGGCAAGAGCTGAGGGGGATTGTGGATCCCCTTCGGCACATAACAAAAGTGGCAGGGTCACTATGCCGATGGGAAGTGGGCTCCCCCATCTGCAAAATTAATGGGGTAGAGGGGACTGAGGCCGATGGGGATTGGGCCCCCGTCAGCAAAGAAAGACTGTTTGCGGGGGCGCATGATGTCGAGAGGGATTGGGCAACCCCAAGGCATACACTTTAAATGGGAGTGGGGGCATTATGCTGACAGGGAGTGGGCACCCACGTCAGCAAATGAAGTGGGTTGGGGCACTCTGCGCGGTGGCAGTCAGTGCCGCAATGTTTATTAAGCTGCTTCACTAGGAAAGGCATGCCGCTGCGTGATGAGCTTGGCTCTCATTGCAGCAGACCTTTTCTTAGATCTGGTGGCCACTTTATGTGTTGAGGGTGTCAGTGCCTGCAGCTGCCTTATTGGGGAATGAGCGACGCACCTGCTGATGTGTGCCCTGCATTCACCCACAGTGACCGCACCTCCAAATTTGCTACTACTGCAATATGTTGGCTGGCGTGCATGTGCGAGGCAACATAAAAATGATTCAGGGCCAACAAGGCAGGTCTTATGAGGAGTGTCTTGAGGCACTGAACATGTGCTCACTGGAGACCGGAAGAGCAGAAGGGAGAGGAGAGATAGAGGCCTTCCAAATTCCCTTTGAACTATTTAGCTTGAATACTAGTGGAAACTAATAGAAGGAGGTTCAAGAGGAACATGAGGCAATATTATTTTACAGAGCCATGGAACAGTTTACCAGCCAAAATGGTAAGTGCAAAAACTATTGTTAGTTTCAAGCACAGCTGGGACAGAATGTAGGGTATAGTGTTTGCTCAGGGTGGCAGAAGCTGGGAGGAGAATGGGGAGGAAGTTGAGAAGGGCTGGGACCCTGGAGGGACAGTAGGTCACAGTGCTAAATAGAGAACTCGGGCAGATTGGATGGACCATGGAACTTTTTCTGCCATCATTGTCTATGTTTCTAATCATAAAATGTGTTTTTAAACTAGAATATAAACATGGCCCCTGTATATTTTAAAATCCTTTTCCAATTTCTTATGCTGGGTTCAGGATTCCAGACATGAAAGTTCAAAATAATCAAAAAAATGGACCACTCCAATCCTCTTTATCAGTGCCGGTTTATTTGCTTAATTTGCCATAATGTTCTTACCAATGTTTCAAGATCATTAAATTGATCTCTTCTTCAGGGTAGGGGCCTATTTACAATGGTGGTGGGACTGCAAGTCAGACACTGAAAAAGAGCATCTTATCACTGGGCACAAGTTCTGTGTGAGGTTGTAACTTCAGTATGTGTGTGAAGCCAATTACAGGCGTTTTTTTGGTCTGGAGCCCCGATCCTCCAGCTGGAGGTCAGCCAAGTGCTCCACCTGCCATCCCCCCATGCCCAGGCTTACCCGCTGGGCAGGGCCATCAGGAGGACTCCCACGAGTGGTCATGATTGGCAAGCACCAGCTTACCCCCTGGGTCAGGGCCATGGGAGAGGGACCCCCCGGCAGACAATGGTAGCAGTGGGGATGGCGGCGGAGCCAGGCATCATGCCCAGGGGCCAGCTTTTACATGCATGCTGGGTCCTGGGGGTGGGGATGTGCAATAATGACCAGCGTCCACCCCCCCCAAGTATTGGCGCAGGCTGCGGCAGTACCTCGGCCTTCGCCAGGATCCAGGAAGCAGTGGACACTCTTCCCCTTCCCCATTCAGAAGGAGAGCAGTCCCAGGATGCTTGATCCTTCTCCCCCCGGCCAGCCTCTGACTCCCAGGTCCGTTCCTACAGGCTTTTTGTTGAAAGCTTAGAATATGTCAGGAGAGAGGCAGTGAGCAATATAGATAATTAGAAGTGGGATTGTAACTCTGATATGTGTGTAGAGTCAACAATAGGCTTTTTTGAAGATTAACAAAAATTAGAATTTGTCTAAATGAAAACAGTAAGCCATACAGGTTACTGGACACAGGTATGTTTCTGTGTGATAAATTAACAGATGGTAAAGATATCGATTGAATTTAAAGACACAGTTACGAAGTATAAAAGAGGAACATATTCAGATCAGTGAGATTTTTGGCCACTACCCAGAAGAACTGGAAGAGATCAATTTTATGATCTTGAAACATTTGTAAGAACATTGTTGCAAATAAGAAAATAAACCAGCACTGATAAAAAAGCTTAGAGTGGTGTAGTTTTTAAATTTTTTTTTAAACTAGAGATACTTTGAGGCCCAAGGGGATTGACAGTGTCAATTTAAAATGAAATAAATGTTTTTTTTGAAGTTTCTGAAATAAATTGTGTACAAAGGATCAAAGTTTATAATGCAGAATCAAATTGTGTACAGGATGTAAGAAACAAGTAGAAAAATTGTGGATAATACATTTTTTAGAGAGTGCCCTTCTTTTTTTCAGATATAAATGGGTGTGCCAAGGTTAATGTCTGGGACTGTGAACTGAATGTCCATTGGAATCCATAAGAGCCCATTGCCAAGGTTTGTCTACTTGGTGAGCTGCCTGGGCAAGACCGTAGTCAGGAGCAACCATCCAGGGGGATGATGGAAGTGAACCAGGAATGTAGGGAGGCGTTAAGGTCTATTAGTGCCACTTACATTATCTTAAAGGCCAGAGAAGGGTTCACAACTCAGGCCTTCCTGTGGGTATTGTGCATATATATATATATATATATATATATATATATATATATATATGAATGAGACATGTGCCAGGCATGTGGTAATCAGACAGCGCCCTGGCCTGAACCCTGAAAAGAGATAATCCTTAGCTATTTTCCAGTCTTCCTGAAGGGAATGCTACCCATTTCCGAAATCTGAGGCAAGACACTCTGCAAGCACCTCTCCACAAGTCCCATGTGGCCTTCTGGCATAAATCACTGGAGTTGTAAGTCATACTCTCTATCAGTTAGTGATGACCTCCAAAGCTCAACATCCATAATTTTGCTCCATGGATGAAGAGAAGGCACTGGTGAACATCATCTTTATCAACAGCCTTTTACCATCTGATGACTGATCATCACATTCTGAGGCCCCTGCACTGATCTGTAAATAAACATGTTTTTTTTTTATCACATTATTTGTCACCTCCTCTGCAGACCTGGCAGGGGCTATGACCTCTCCCTCAGAGTGGTATGTCCTCCGGCCCATTGGGACTGTCATGGGTCCTGCCAGTTCCCGGTATTTTCCTCTGTTTTTCTCCCCTGGCCTCGCACACATGCAATGGGCACAGCAGCCATCTCCACCTCTGTGGAGGCAGCCAAGCACACCTGGGCACAGGTTGAACCCCTCTTTGTGCTGATGCACACAGCACACAAAACCCCCACCCTGAGGAAGGATAGCAGTCCTACACATGCTCAATCCTTACCTCCCCAGCCAACCCCCAAACTACCCGAGTCCATTCCTGAACCTGGGTCGCTGGCATGGCACGAGGTGTGGCATCCAGCACCTAAACCCTCAGCACCGCTGGATCAGTAATAAACATGTTCTTTGTTCACTGCGACTTCAAGTTTGTGTATTCTGTTTGTATCTGCTTAATTCTGTTAACAGTGGTGTGTGATGGATTCAACTAAGGTTAAAAGTAAATTGGGGAACTTTTATTAAAGGAAGTAAAGAGCCAGTCTCTACAGGCATATGAAGTGCCCAGCCATAAATGCCATTGGGGAGTTTGCAACAGAGATCTCCCACCCCTCTGGGCTAGGAAGAGCCATTGTAGAAACAGTATAATTGTCGCGGGGTGGCATCTCTAGATATGCCTAAAGATCAAAAGTAAAGCAGAGCCAACTCCCTCACCCACACCAAAAATACTTATTGTTTGTCATGCATGATAATCCGTTGCTGGGATTAAGATTTGAAACCTCACGGGGCTGCATAATAAGCTTGCATGGCGGAGTCTTGTTCATTATAGATATGCACATGAAATGAACCACGTCAAGTGGAGACAGTGCACCATTTGCAAATAAATATTTAACCACTACAAGCTCAGGGCCATCTGCCAAAAGGACAGACCCTGTAGCCCCAGGGTTGTGCCAATAACTGTACAGGCCCCCCCTACAGAATATTTTGTGGTGTCATACCTCCCAGACAATAAGCATAAAATAACCATTAGCATGTCTAACATATTACTAGTGTAGGTTCTTTTGTAGCAGTCCTGCTGAACATCTTTAGTTTGTCTGTGCTGCCCACTTTCCCCTTGCTGACACCATGATGAAGGAACTGAATAATGTAATTTGTTCCTGCTCCTCCTGGGGACAACGGCACCAAGATCAGATGCTTTAAGTAACAGGCTCCATTGCTTCTTTGTTCTGCACTGCCCCCATCCATGAACTGGATTTGTAATCTGCAGCACAGGCTCCGCTGCTGCCACACCTGACAGCCCCAGTTTCAAATGGATAAGCAATGTGCATTAAAAAAAAAACTTGCAAATATGTCTGTGAAAGTAACATGTTTTCTTTTACTGACCTCTCAGGCAATGGGTCCCCTGGCAGTGCGGGCCCTACTGCACCTGCATCTCTTGCACCCCCCCCCAAGTCATGGCCCTGTCTAGCCCCATGAAAATGCATATTATGTCAGGGCTTAGCCAATCCTTGTGCACAGGAGTTACACTGCTACACCCATGGAACCCTTTAATATTGTCCACTACTTGTTCCTCTTTCTCATTTACCACTTCTGCACTGGCCATGCCATTTTTACCTGCACTGTACTACTTATAGATACTAGTGTATAAGTATGTACTGTATAACATTTATTTCAAAACTGTATTCATTCTTACTGAATTGGCATCTTTCATCCTTGTTTATGTCGATGTGCTTGTGCAGCCAACATCTTGGGACAGTGCAGATTTGGAGGCGCGGTCGCTGTTGGGCGACTGCAGGGCACGCACCAGTAGGTGCGTCCCGCATTCCCCAGTCAGCCTGCATGCCAGCGCCACACCATGCATACATAATGTGGCGAACACATCTCAGATGCACTGTAATGTTTGTTTGTTTATTTATTCGCTTAACAGGTAAGCACACTGGAAAACTAGTTCCTTTTACAGGTGCGACCCACATAAAAAACATACATATGCAATACAAAAGACATATATATACAATACAAATACAGCAGACCAAAAATGCCTTTGTTACAAAAGAAAATAATTAATCACAAAAAACATTTACAATTAAATTGTAATTCAAAAAACATCCTTAATTCATTTGCAAGTGTTATATTCAAGTTCAAATTACTCCATAACCACTTGTTTAGTCCCTTGTGCTCATAATGCTTCAGACCAGCCCTTACCTCGGATGCACTGTGATGTGATCAATGCCAGTGTATGACTTACAGTATACAGTCTATTCAAATGAAACATAGCACATAGTACACATGTGTGCCATACTGAATGCTGCAACATATCACATGTGTATGCAGGCAAACCATGTGACACAGCACATAGTAAACAACTTTTACAGGTGCCCATGTCATCACCCTGTATGTGTACCGACAATGTCTCTGCATGGCATATGAACACCATTACCAGGTGTAGGCAGCCCCACCTACTTCCCTACAACTGAGTATACTCCAAGGATGGGTGCCAATTCATGACACAAAATGACTGCAGTGCCTATGAGCATCATTCCTTGGTACAGGCACACCCACCCCCTTCCCCATGACACATTATACCCCAAATTATCAGTGTCTTTTCAGCAATTTCATCATCCTATACGTATACCCATAATGTATCTACAGTGTCTGTTAGCACCATTATTACATGCATACAGCCCCTCTCATTTCACCAGAACATATGAAGTGCATCTGAGCATGTATTATGAATGCAGGACCCCCCCACTACACACAGTGCTTCATCATACAGTCATACCCTCACCTTAAACCATCCCATAATACAACCCTCCAAAAATAAACTATGCCAGGAAATTAAATAATACACAGATTTATGTAACATGATGTTTACTGAAAGACTGTGAACCTTTACAAGAACAACATCATGCTTCATTACAGTATGATGAAGCAAACAGCACAAATAAAAAAAGTTTCCTACACTTATTATGGGATTTTATTACAAAAATAAAATAAAATAGTTTATTTCAATGAAATTACACATTTTAACTACAGCAAATATGCAATTAATCATCGAGAGACCTCCAGCACTAAAAAATGTATCCATTTCCTGTGTCAGCTCACTGACCTACACTGGAAGTGTTCTTCCTATTTACATCACTTGACCTCACAAAGCACTTCCTTCCTGCATCACTTCCTGATATGTCCTTCTAAGGTAATGTGTAAATATGTTCTTACTAAACTAGGGGAAAAACAAAAAAATTGATAATCAGATTCATAAACTAAAATCAGTGGATAAGAAAAACTAAACACTGCAAAAATTCCAACCAGTGGAGTGGAACAAAAAATTGAAACTGTAATAACAAGAGATTGAGATATTGATTTCTGACTGAAAAAATTGCAAAATTTATATTTAAATAATGACAGATGTTTATTGTATATTTTTAACAATTTTAACCAACAGTTTTACAGAAATTTAATATTTTTGCATGACTAAGTAAACAGAGCATAATTATATTTAGATAAAATCATCAGAATTTATTCAGATATGAAAACAACCTTACACAACATTAAATCCGATTAAATAGACATTACCAAACCTCACTCATTTTCAAAAACATTCTGTCCTGAAAACTTTTCTTTTTACAGTTTTAAAATTGGATGTATGGTTTTTAAGATATGTAGGTTTAAGCACAGTGGCCCAGATATTCAAAAGAGCTGAGCCATGCGCAATAGGGTTGTGCCTGCGCAAGTCCGAAATTGCGCCATTCTGCGATATTCAGCAGGAGGCAGTTGCACCCCCGAAATCATGCTGAGCAACAGCACAATGATAATGAAGGCATGCCCAACCGAAGGGGAAGGAACCATGCATAAATGGTGCAGTGTGATATTCAAAGACTTGCGCCATGCGCAATAGTGGAGCAGGCAGAAGTTGCGCCATATTGGAAATGAGCCAAAATAAAAGGGAGCAAGGAAGAGGTGCAAGAACGCTACAGGGAGCCCACACGTGTCAGAGGCAGAGGCAGACAGACAGGGCAGGAGGCACAAACAGGGCAGGCCAGGGAAAGGTCACTCTGAACAGCCAGGCACAGGGAAGATGTGGGGAGCCACACAGCACAGAGGCCAGCACAGGCAGGTGTACCCAATGCAGGGGAGGTAGCAGCCAAGACAGCGGGGGGAATACAGCAACAGCTGCTGGGGGGGTGAACACAAGCCAGGGACATGGCCAATGCCACCTTCCACATGGAGGCCATAATGAGGGGGGGTGAGAAGGCGGGCGGCAGGGGGACGTGGTCGTGGAAGGGCCCATCGGCGGTATGCCCCTAACAGGCAGTACTAAGCCGGCACCAGCTTTGAGCTGTACACTGATACTGAGATTGTGGGCTGGTACTGCCTGAACAGGGTAATTCTGAGGCGGCTCTGTGAGCTGTACAGTGATGTGATGCAGGCACCCACACGACGGAGCCATGCCCTGTCAGTGGAGACCAAGGTAACAGCCTGCATGTGCTTGCTCACCACGGGTACCTTCCAGAGACCAACTGGGGACACCACAGGCATAACCCAGTTGGCCACATCACGCCACCTCACCCAATTCCTCAGTGCACTGCTGCCACATGCTGAGGAGTACATCCATTTCCTCTGCACAGCGGCGGAGCGCACAGCAAACATACAGGAGTTCCACAGGGTAGTACATATGCCTGGCATGCTGTGGCAATAGACTGCACCCATGTGGCCATACGCACACCACCTGGCCCTGAGGGGGCCGCATACATGAATCATAAGGGCTATGCCAGCATCAACTGCCAGGTGGTGTGCGATGCCAAGGGCGCATCATCAATGTCTGTGCCATGCACTCTGGGGGAGCACACGATTCTTTCATCTGGCACCAGTTGGCACTGTGCCACAGATTCGAGAGTGGGGACATCCCCACTGGACACCTAGTGGGTGAGTATGCAAACCACATGGACAATCATAGGGCCTGGGGGGGCATGGCCAGAGGTGGCATGGGTAGTGGCCTACATGGCCTGGGGCAGGGCGATGCTAATCACAAAACTAACCTCCGCCCTCTACACACAGGTGATAGTGGATACTCACTCTGTCCCTGGTTGCTCACACCCTACTGGCGGCCCGCGACCCCATCGCAGCAACGCTACAATGAGGCACATGCCACCGCACATAATGTCATTGAGCGGGTGTTCGGGATGCTGAAGGCACATTTCCATTGCCTGGACACCTCCGGCAGTGCCCTACAGTACAGCCCCTCAAAGGCCTGCGGGATATTCCTGGCCTGTTGCATCCTGCACAGCATAGCCAATGAATGTGGGATAGCCGTACAGGTTGAAGAGGGGGACAGCGATGGGGACGCCGGTGATGATGGTGATGGGCAGCCCCCCTTGGCCGACGGGACCCCTGACTGCTCTGGCTGGCACAGCTGCACCGGGACACCATCACGGAGGAGCACTTTAGCCAACCCGGGTAAGTCATGGGGCCATGCGCAACCACCAGTGGCCAAGGCACAACCCATAAACGTGCATGGACACACTCCAGGGGTGCATGCTGTCAAGGGAAGTGGCAGGGCACAGAGGTGCACACACAACTAGGGATGGGTGAGGATTAACATGCCATGCTGAAGGACACACACACACACACATACACAATGCAACAAACGTGCACAGAGGGCAGAAGGCACACTGACCCAGAACGCACACCCTAGCAACACACATGTCCACAGGCCACCACGCCCACTGCTTGTCCATGTGCGTGTGTCAGATGCTGAGCGCCGTTGCACTTTGGTGTACAGCGCAATGCAGGCATCATCATGCACACGCAACTGTGGACAGAAGCCGGGATGGTGTGCAGGTGGACTGTGTGTCCACATGCAAGGCCGGGTACCCACCTGTGCACTGCCCACTGACACAAACAATGCACACAGGGCAGCACCAGACTGCACTGGGAGACAGGTCAGTCATGCGACACAGTGCCACAGCCACCACGGATGCATGGGTGGCCCCGCCGAGACCCGCCAGCACTGGCAGGCTGACCACTGGCCTCATGGGGTGGCACCGATGGTCCCCAAGGGGTTCCACTGCGTGAAAGCGACTGTGCTCATGCAGGGGTCTGCAGCACACCGAACATGCCTGCACCAGGAGTGCTCGGGATGCCCACAGCTGAATCCAGCATCAACAGGGTGGGAGTCGCATGACGCTGGGAACGGGGGGGTGGATAGTGCACTGCGTGGTGTCCGCAATGCATGGGCACCTGACTGTGTGCCCATTTTGGCCATGACAGCAATGAATGCCTGTGCATGCCTGTCAATGGCAGCAGTCACATCCTCCCGCAAACGGTCCATCCCTGCCAGGATCAGTGCAGTGTCCCTGCTGCGATGCTCCTCTGCCTGCTCCAGAGCCACACACAGTGTGTCCATTGATGTCGCAAGCCGCATCTGCTGCTGGACCAATGCTCGTTCAGGGTATGCAAGGCCCTGATGTTCAGCAACCCCTTGAGAGTGGGTGCTGCACACCAGGACCAGGTCTGGGAATGTCCACAGGTGGTGCACAGATGCTGCCGCTGAACCCTGTACCTCCAAGCACAGTGGGTGACTGCTGATGCTGCCCCTCTGGCTGCCGCACCTCAGGGCTCAGTAGTGCCGCTGCAGTGGCCGCAACAGTCCCACTGTCCTGAACAGACACCAGTGCTGCCCCACTGGTGCTGACAGGCACAGCCTGGGACTGTGCTGACACACAGGCCTCCATGGCGGCACCACCCACAGCCATGGGTGTGACTTGCCCTGCTGTGTGGTCATCCTGTGGCACACGTGTCACTGCCCATGATGGTCGTGTCATCATCACTGGTGCCAGACTCTGCCCCAGCCACAGACACAGCGTGCTGGCATCCGTGGATGCCATCATGCTGGGACACAGGCAGGGCTTCCTCCACACCTGTCACGACGACATCAGTGTGGACAGCCAGGTGGCCCCACTGTCGCAATGATCCACATATACCTGTGGAGGTGGATGGTCCGACCTCCGACTCCATCCGACTGTCTGCAGTGGACAGGCCCACCACCGCTGACCCATGCAGATGCTCAGGATCTGTAAGGGAAAGCAAAGTCACGTTACTGCATGTGACCTACCCTGCCCCCCCCATAGACAGACCATGACTTATTATACAGTGATCAGTGATGGGCCACCACCCATCTGGAAGCCGCCACCCGGTACACCCTCAATGGCACTGCGCTGCATGCTTCCAGCAAGCCTCTCTTCCGCTGGAGTCAGCTGTACCACCTCCGGCTGTCCCCCACCTGTTGCAGCACATGCTGCCCTGATGGCAGCCACCTTCTTCTTTACCCTCCTCCTGTCCGTGCCCATCTTCTTCTTACATTCTTGCACGGAGCGCAGGTGGCTGCCATGCAGGTTCATGGCACATGCCATCTCCTCCCATGCAGCAGCACGGGCCTGAGGGGTTCCCCGCCATCCACTGAGCAGTGGCTCCTGATCCAGGTAGGCCTCGAACAGGGCCTCGGTTTTGGCCTTTGTAAAATTCGGCCTCCTCCTCCTCCCACCGTTGTGTTCCTCCTCTCCAACAACCTGCTCAGTCATTATGTAGCCTGTAAGAATGGCAGTTGTTACCTGTGATTGTGCAGTCCCATGCATGTCCCTGAATCCACAGTCCACACTCCCAAACAGCATGCAACTCACCAATAACCTGCAGTAACCGACTATGGCCACTGCAGCACATTGTCGCACCTTTATAGCGCAATCCATGCAAATGAGACGAGGAGCAACCTTAAGTAGATGCAAATTGCAGTGCTGCACCATTGAATGGCTGATTATATGATTTGCATATGACAGCTGAATATCACGCTGTTGCGCTTTGCACAATTGTGTTAAACGTGCTGAGTCAATGGCACATTTCTGTGGCATGCGTAGTACACCTCACTGAGCATGCCCGGGTTGCTGACGCAGGCGTCTGCCGCACTGATATGCACGGTAGGCAATGCAGGGCACGACCACCATTGTGCCAGTGGTGCTATAGCAATGGTCACTACGTGACGCTGTAGCACTGGGCCATCATAGGCACAATGGCCCAACTGCCGGTAGTCCGCTATGGCGCTGGCACACAGGCAGCCAATCGTGCTACATGCATTGTCATCTGATGGCGCTGTGCATGGCCTTGCGCCAGAGACCCTTGACCCTGTGCCTGACCTTTGCCCCTTGGTGCCATGCGTCAGGCATAGGTGCATCTCTATCACGCTGTTCGGTAATAGCGCGATAGGGAATGGCAGCGCTGTATCACGCAGCATCTGCATGTGGGGAGCCGCGCTGCAGAGCACCATATTGCCTACTATAGCTGCTAGAATGGTGCCCAGATGGGAAGCACAGTGGACGGCTATTGAGATGGCCAATCTGGTGGCCATTGTTGAGCCACACCATGGGCCTCTCTTTGGGGAGGCCCCCCTGGACAGGGCCAGGACCCAGGTGTGGCAGGAGGTGGCCACTGCCCTTGAAGAGGCCACAGGATGGGGGCGTACTGCTGACCAGTGCAGGCACAGCCATGGTGACCTGCGCAGGAGGGAGCCGGAGCTGCTGGCCCGACTGCGGTCACATGCCAGGAGGGGCACGGTGCCACGTCCAGGTAGGGGTTCCGTCAACACACTTTTATTGTCCATATGAGTCACAGTGTTTTGCATGTGTCCAGCACATAGGGAAGGGACCATATTGGGTTGGCTGTGGTGGTGTTCACAGGCTGTGGGGTGGGTGGGTCTGGCTGGGTGGGAGGGCATACACCTTGGGGCAGGGGGACTTTGCTTCGGGAATGTACTGATGCTTTTCTCTCCTTTTTTTCCCCACAGGCCTGGACAAACTCCGCAGATTGCAGGCAGAGTGGCGGAGGGGGGAGGACAACGCAACCAGGCGAGCTGAGGGCCATCAATGCCCAATTGACCGGCCCGATGAGGGTGAGTGCCATACATCCATGATTAGTATTGCATGCTGTGTGACAGGGTGGGCAGCGGGGCATGGCCACCATTCATCAACATCACTGTCATGCACGCCACTTGTTACAGTCAACACTGTCTGGTGGCAATGCATGTCTGGGTGTGCGTCACTGGTGGTCCATGCGTGCACCAGGTGCATGGCTGTGCCACTGCCTTTGTACCACATAGCCATGTCACTAAATGGCCACGGTCATGATGTGTGTGACTTGGCCGGTGGGTGTGTGCAGTGTTCCACATGGCTGTATGCACATGGGTGGGCAGGTTCTGTGGACGTAATCACTGCGAGTGGTCACACACCATCACAGTGGTATGTCCCATGGCCGTATGCCATGCACAGTGGGCGGGCTGTATGGGGTTGTGCATTCCCACCTATTGACTGTGCTTCCTTGTCCTAGGTACCCACCATCTCAGGGACATTTGGGACACATTATGAGAGCTCCTTCATCTGGCCCGCGAGTCCCTAGACATATTGAGGAGGCTTGATGCAACAGGGGTGCTGCGGAGGCACAGAGGCAGGAGGTCCCAGAGCCAGGAATGGTGGTCAAGATGACAGTCCTTTGGTCCCTGACTTCCTGTACCCCCCCTGGGCCCACCCTCACACCCCTCCTATCCCATCCCATTTGTACACCCCATACCCACCCCCCACCTTGTTTGTGTCCCCCACCCCAAGCTTGTATATAGTTTTTATTGTTGTACATAGTTCACTTTTATATTTACAATACATTTGAATTTGATATGAGTACTGTGGTGGTCTCTGATTTGCAGTGGGCTATAGGTGCTCAGCTGCAGTGGTGTGCATGGCATCAGGGGTGGTGTAGTCATGGGTATGTGTGTGTATCCGTGTGGAGGTGACTATGGTGTGGGGGTAGATATCAGTCAGTGTCTGTGTTGTGTGTGTTGTTCCCTGTGCACTGGATGACTGTGTGCAGTGGTCCATGGCGCGTGCTCTTTGTCCATGGTGCACCCATCGGCCCGTCCATGGCCTGTGCAGCCGACACACATGCCTGTCTGTGACCTGCACGGTTCACTGGCATGTCAGTGGTGGCATTCCATGCAGGGCAGACACTGTACCCATCACTTTGCTGGGTTGCCCCTGTCACTGGTGTGGTGCATACCTGGCTCGGGTGGCACTGTGGGCAACACGGTCATTGTCCCACCTCCATGCTGTGGCTTGTGTGTGTTGCAGGGGATGTGCCCCACTGTCTGTGGCTTGTACTCCGGGTGACTACTGGTGGTGTACGGGTCCACAGTGTCTGCGCAGGGTGGCTGACACTCCGTTGCCATGGCGGACTGGGCTTGGTTGCCCCACCACTGCGTCCCTGTGTTGTTGTGCCCTTGGGTATGGGTGGGTGTCTGTCCATACCC
Source organism: Neoceratodus forsteri (assembly GCA_016271365.2). Lineage (NCBI taxonomy): Eukaryota > Metazoa > Chordata > Ceratodontiformes > Ceratodontidae > Neoceratodus > Neoceratodus forsteri. The sequence goes on along the minus strand of CM028132.1, from coordinate 588,537,050 downwards.
TGTGTGGCAGCCGGTGTGGTGCCTGTTTCCACGCACCACTGTGGGTGTCTGTGCTGGCTGTTGTGACCAGTGGTGGGTCAGGGTGTGTAAATGGAATACGGTGCAGGGCGCTGTACCACTGGTGGTGGTGTCAAGGGCATGCCAGTCCCATGTGGAGTACCTCTTGTGCCAACGCATGGTCTGTCTCTCAGCAGTACCTCGGGGAGACTGTGCATGGTGGCACAGTGTATGCCATTGTTGTATTGCCATGTGCTGCAACCCGCTGATGGCTGCTCATGGTGGAGCTGGCTTGCATGGTTCTGCGGTGCACAGGGTTGCATTGACACAGTGGGGGTGGTGGCATGCATGGGGTTTCCTGCAGTGGTGGTCACTGCTCATGGGGGTGGTGTCTGGGGGTCACGGTGCAGGGTGTGCTGTGCACTGGGGGGGATGGTGTGGCATGGGGTGGTCTGCCATCCTTGTGTGCCAGTCACAGCTTGCTGGTAGGTGTGATGGGGCACCATGGCCAGGCTGTGGGTTGGTTGCTTGTCTCCATGGGCCAGTGGCTATTCCAGCCCTCCCCCAGTTGTGCAGTGCATGGGGTGTGGGGGGGATGATATATGTTCTGCTGTGTGTTCCTGTGCCCATCTGTGGCATGGGCAGTGGGCCCCTACCACCCTGATTGTGCAGTTACATTGTTCTGCAGCTGGGGGTCTCCCTGGTTACGCTATGGCGCCTCTGGACTGCTCAGCTGAACATCCCTTGTTGCGCTATGGCGCATCAGATCTGCTCAGCTTCCCCTCCCAAGTTGCGCTATGGTGCAGGTGGTGTGACATTCAGTCATCAGCTGTAGGTGCAATTTGGCCTGCTCCATTTTTGAATATCGCGTCTCTTGCGCATGGGCACAATAGACTTGCGCTTGCTCCTGCTATTGTGCACTTTATGGGCGTAGTTTGAATATCTGAGCCAGTGTGTTTTTATGAATGCTGCAGATCTAGAACTCCTTCAGGAACACAGGTGCTCTAGCAGCAGGCAGAGGGTACCTGAACATTCTAAGTGACAATAGGATAGAATGAGTTAAATGGCCTACTGGCTGGTGCCATCACCCCTGGCACCAAGCCACTGTTGTAGTTGCCCCTGAAACTATGCTTGCACCCTCAACCATGTTGCAGTCTCCCACAGTAGCCCTGTTGCCTCCCCTAGCAGTGTGTGTATGCTCTGGATGTGGCGGCAGCCCAACTTGCCAAGGGCAGGAGTGCCCCATCTGCAGCCTGGACCTGCCGCCATGGACCATCACCTGGATGAGAAAAGGGAAACATCTTCAGCATGTGTGCCACACATGCCACAGGGCCAGACCCATGGCATATGAGCTACAATGTGCAACCAGGATGTGTGCATCACATGTGGGGCATGACAACACACCTGTGCAGTACAGAGTGGCACTTATGGACATGACAGAGGAAAGGAATGCACATCACAGGTTCTGGCAATGACTGTGTGTAATAAGGACATGGCCCCCCCACATGGCTGGTAGAATGGCTGTGGTACTTTGGGATATGCTGTGTGATGTCATGGGCTGCCACCCCATGTGGAGGTCACCGAGTCAGCACACACACACATGTCCAGAGGTCACTGGGCACTGTGGCAATAGTGTATAATATATGCATGTGCCAGTATTATAGTAAGTAAGATCAGTAAGTAAGATTTTATTTGTAAAGTGCCCTTTTCCTGGGGCTCAGGGGGCTGTACAGGATACAGAGAGAAGAATAAAACAATTCAATAAAACAGCAAAGTTAAAAATACATAGTAAACATTCTGACAAAGCATAGCAGCAGTTGGGACTAACTAAGAGAGAATGAAAATGAACGAGTCCCAAAAGCATCTGTAAAAAGATGCACTTTTAGACATCGCTTGAAAGCCATCACCAAGGCGGCCTCCCTCAAGGACCTTGGAAGTGAGTTCCACAGGGCCAGTCCTGCCACCTAAAATGAACGATCTCCTGAGGTTTTAAGCTTAGCCCTGGGAACTGCTAGGAGGCCATCCTCGGCGGAGCGGAGAGAGCGCAGATGGCAGCCAGGACTCAGGATGTTACTCAGGTAGCCAGAGTCCAGTCCATATAGGGCCTTATAGGTGAGAAGACCCACCTTGAAGGTGATTCTCCACCTCACCAGCAGCCATTATGCAGATCACGCAGGACCGGGTCACATGACTGGACCTCAGAAGTCCGGTCAGTAACCTGGCTGCTGTGTTCTTCGCTAGCTGCAGGTGATGTAGGACCCCTCCACTAACTCCAAGGTACAGAGCATTACAATAATCAAGTCTGGACATCACAAAAGAGTGCACCAGAGAGGGCAGGTTCTCGGGTAGGATTAAGGCTGCAATCTGGGTGATTCTCCAAAGGTGGTAAAAAACACTCTGGACAACAGATGACACCTGACCCTCAAATGTCAGTCCATAGACCAGGATTACACCCAGATTTTTTTTTTTTATTTACTAGGAATTCAGAATTAACACCTTTGAGCCACAGGCTCTTTTACAAAGGTTCCATGTCGGGAGTTCATAAAAAAAAAAAAGACAATTAAAAACATTGGAATAGGTTTCACAGTACAGGGTAACTTAACACAAGAAACAGTTCAGCTAGACATAGTAACTGAGTTAGATACTATAAAAAACATGGAAGATCTTTACAAATAGTGGAAGTACACGGCAACAATTATACAGAGAATTGTAAAGCAACAAATTTAAGCCTTGTCATCGCAGTGGAAGAGTTTCAAAAGTAGCAGGGATAGAAGATAAAACTGATATAGGCAAGCGAGAGAGGGGATGTGTAAGTGTAGGGAGGAATGTTAAGGGGGTAGGGGGGTGGGAGGTCGGAAGACATACAGGACATGGGCCAGTGGGCAGGAGAGTAGGAAGGGGGAGGCAGAGGATTTGGAAGGCATGTGGAAAGATAGAGCAATTGTGGGGAGAGGCAGAGATGAAAGAAATAAAAAAAGTGTGGGGGGTTACATGAGGTGGGTAGAGGCATAGAAACAGAGAAAATGAAGTTGAGGGAGACAGGAGTGTCAGCCTGTGGTACCTAGGTGATGCAGTCACATGAGGCGCGAGTCACAAGGGTATGCTAAAGATTATGTTTGAACAGACCTAGAGTGGTTGAGTTGGTGACTTCACTGCCCAAGGAGTTGGACAACTTAGGGGCTCTGCCTGCAAAATTGCAAATGACCATTAGCCCTGAGAGGTGTGATAGCAGTGACAAGTAGAGTGGAGTTATCAGAGCTTCTGGTGCGATGGGTGCTGTTGGCTGGTCTAAGGAGATTCTGTAGCCTATGGGGCATAAGACCAAGGGATGCGTTTTTTACTACCAGGCAGGTTTGGTAAGTGATTCTTCCCAGAAGTTGAAGCCAGTTAGCCTGCTTATAGAAGTTGCAAGTGTGCGTGTGGGGGGGGGGCAGCACCAGTCAGTAATCTACAGGACTTGTTCAGAGCAATGGTGAATCACCAAAGGGCAGACACAGATGCAGCTCTGTAGATAACAAGCCTGTAGTCAATGAACAAGACAATTGCACTTTGTATTGCAAGCTTAAGTGCTTCGGGAGTCAGGCAGTGTTTATGTCTATACAGAAGGCTGATGCCAGTATTCACGGATTTGGCGACCAATTTAATATGATTAGAAAAAGATAGTGTACTGTCCAGGGTCACTCCAAGGTACTTGAAAGAATGCATCTGGTCTAAGGTGACACAGGTGCTATTTCTGACTGTCAGCTGTTTGCTTTTATGTTTATTATGTGTGCCATGAAAAAGCATAAGCTTCGTTTTTTTGTTGTTGAGCACTAGTTTCTGCATGACAAACCATGCCTCAACAGCCATGAAACTTTCCTGATGGTGGCATTCCAAGAGAGCAGGATCCGGGTTCTTTTAAAGAATTACTGCATCATCTGCATATAGGAGGATATGTTCATGACAGGATGCAGGGAGTTTGTTCAGAAAGGTACTAAAGAGCAGGGGTCCCAAAACTGACCCTTGGGGGACACCCGACCGAATAGACTGTTCGGAGGACAGGGCATTACCAATCTTAACCTGTTGAGTGCAGTCGAAGAGATAGCTATTAAACCACCTGAGGGTGTCTATGGACAGTCCAATATCAGCAAAGCTGTTCAATTAGTAGTGGATGGTTGACCGTGTCGTAAGCCTTTGACAGGTTGATGAAGGTGGCACCAACAAGTTGACCTTGATCAAGTGCCTGGTGAATGAAGCCCATAAATTCAATGAGTGTGGATGTGGTACTGTGACATTTCTGGAAGCCATGCTGCTGTGGGCATTGCAGGTTGCATTTTTCCAAGTAGTCTACCAGTTGATCTGCAACAATTTTCTCTAACACTTTGGATAATGGAGGGAGAACAGAGATAGGCCTATGGTCTCCGTGTTGCGCGCTGTCACCATTTTTATAGATTGGGGTCACCAGGGCAGACTTCCATTTGAGAGGGAACTGGGAGAGCATGAGGGAGTGGTTAATAATCTTGGTTAGAGGGGTCAAGACACATCTAGTGTGAGGGCTATGAGCTTCAAGTCAAACGAGTCACCACCAGTTCTGTTTTTTCTAAGAACCTTTAGTAGGTATTTTTTGGCATCACATTTGGAGATTGTCTCGAAATAGAAACGTGAATGCACCAGCTTCATAGTCGTTTTCCCTTGCGGAGCTGGAGAGGAGTTTGGATCAAAGAAATTAGCTGGCAGCACATGACTAAGGTTGGTGAATGCCTGATTAAAGGTATTGGCAATTGAGGTAGGGTCTATGATGATGGAACCCTCTATGTTCAACCTGGTAGGTGCCACTTTGGAACCTTTCCCCTGACTTCTGATAAGTTGCCCCAGAATGTCCTTCCCCCCATCCTTCCACATGTTGGATAGGGCACTCCTATAATAATTGGCTGTATCCAAGTGAATGGCTTTGGTGCAGGAGTTCCTGGCTGTTTTGTAGGCCTGTATATCAGCTGGTCTGCCAGTAGCTCTTGCCCAGTCCCAGAGGTGGCCCCATGATTTAATTTTTTCCAGTAGAGCACTAGTGATCCATGGGTTGTCAAGGCCCTTAATTTTCCACTACTTGAAAGGAGCATGGACATCACATGCAGCATTGAAACGTGAGATGAAGTTTTCAAGTGCATCGTTTATGTCGGTGGCAGAACCAATTAGGGACCAATCCTGTTGTTGTAGAAGTGATTTTAATGGCCCTAAGTGCCCTCTGATGAGAGTCCTTCTATTAACAGTTTTTTCCATGGTTTATTGAATTTATTTGATGAAAAGTACAGAACTGGGGAGTGGTCACTTACAGAGTCGGGAAAGACTTCCGTATGAGAGATGTGGTCTGGGCAGTTTGTGAGCACGCAGTCCAATAGGGTGCTAGTCCCGATTCTATAGTTGACCCTTGTCTGTGAGATTACAAGCTGGGTGAAGTTTGCTGCAAATAAGGCATCCTTATAATTGTTTGCACTGGGGGAGAGCCAGTTCACATTGAAATCCCCAAACATTATAACTTTAGTGTTGTGGTTTAAGCTGTTTATACAGGTTAGGAGTGGGTCCAGTCTAGATGACGTCGACTTAGGTGGAATATAAACTGATGCTATTGTCAGTGCCTTATTGTGGGCAGGGTCTTGATAGCTAGAACCTGTAGGTCATTGCCAAAGTTGGCAATGGCAGAGCATGCCCCTGCAAAGAGTCTTTTAGGTATAGGGCACAGCCTCCCCCTTTTTTAGATAGTCTATCCTGCCTGAAAACAGTTTATCCTGGAACTGCAACAACAGCATCAGGGATCGCTGGTGACAGCCACGTCTCAATCACTGCAAGGACATCAGGACTGTGCTGGACGATCCAGGCAGTAAGGGCATCAAGTTTTTTGAGCAGGGTGCAGATGTTAATGCTGGCTAGTGAGAGAGACCCAGATCTGTTTGTGCTACTAGGTCTGGAGGAGGGTGGACCCGGGTTAGGGTGCATGTTTCCAGACATAAGCAGGAGAAGCAGTGTTAAACACCTTAGTAGCTCTTTCAGACATCTACTGTGCAGCAACCGTACCCTTCTCCCTTTGTGCTCTTCACTAGCTCCAGTCTGGATGACCAGACACTCGATAACAGTAACAAGGTGCAGTAGTGAGTGGAAAATGTCATGCTTGGATGTAGGAGCAAACTTGTACATTGTAGGATTTTGTAATTAGAGATTGGAGCTATACATATTATGACTGCAGGTGGCCATTCCAAGCATGTAAGGGGGGTATTCATCAAGAAAGCCAGCTGTCGGTCTTGAGAAACTCATAAAATCGACGCTATTTGGGGAAGTCAGCACAGCCAGAAAAAACAAGAACAGCATGATCATAGGTGAGAACAACATTGTTGGTAGGGGTTAGGCACTGATGAGGTCTGGGAAAAAGCCAGATGACAGGTACGGATCAGTGCAGCCTACTAAGATGGCAGTGAATTGGGCAGCTAGTTTGGGCTAGGTTTGGAGGAGACAGATTCAGCAAAGGGTGGCCTAGTGGAGAGGAAAGGATTAGGAAAGAGGGTTCAGTGACAGTAGAGAGAGTGATAACTGCAGAGAGTATGGGAGGCAGCAGCGGGGAAATAACAGCAGAAAGAGTGTGGAGAATACAGAGTTGTAGATTGGCTGGGTTTGAAGTAGGGAAATAACAGCATTGGCCCAATAAGGTTTGGTGAAGACAAAATGGGAGGAGATGTGGCATATTTAATAGAGGCCGGGGTCGGGGGGCGGGCAGGACAAAATTTAGAGTGAGAAAGTACATGACGGGCCTTCTGCTGGAGAGGGAAAAGAGACAAGGGAATTAGTAGAGGACAAGATATTTTACCTTAGCCGAGGGTATAAGAGGGATGGGGCCCAGCATCAAGCCAGTTCCCACCCCAACAGCATCCATATCCCGTCGTCGACTGGGCTTTAATCACCAGCACCTCTGTCTTGTCTGGGTTGAGCCTCAGCCAGTTAGAGGACATCCAGTCCTGGATCTCAGCCAAACATTTATTCAGTACTGTTACTGCATCATGTGTGCCAGGTACAAATGATATATACAGCTGGGTGTTATTTGCATAACAGTGAAACCCTATGCTGTACAATCTAATGATCTCACCAAGGGGGAGCATGTACACTGTGAACAGCATGGGAGAGAGGATTGAGTCCTGGGGAACTCCACAAAGCAAGGGCATTGGACATGAGGAGAAACTCCCCATCACCACCATCTGTATCCTACCTGTGAGGAAGGAATCAAACCAGCTGATTATGGTGCCAGTGAGTCCTCAGAGCTCCCTTAGGCACTCCAACAACAGTGTTGCATGCTAAAGAGAGATTGAGGAGAACGAGAATTGACTGCCCCCTCTATCTCTAACCCTGACAAAATTATTATGCAGCCTAACTAATGCAGTTTCTGTACTATGCTTGGAGCTAAATCCTGACTGGAGAGGCTCATAGATGTCAAAGGCTGTGAGGTGTGCCTCGAACTTCAGAACATTATTTTCTTGATAACTTTGCCCAGAAAGGGATGGTTATAGATTGACCTATAATTATGCAAGATGTCAGGGTCAAGAGATGGTTCTTCAGGAGGGGCTTCACCAGTGCCTTTTTCAAAGCACTAGGTAATAACCCTTCAAAAGTGAACATTGGACTATCTCAGTGAACACCTGTCCCACAGACTTCGCACATCCCACCAGGAGACTAGTTGGGCCTGGGCCCAGCTCACAATGTGTGTGGCCACAGCTTCAAAATCACCTCACAGACCTCTTCCACCCCACTGGTCTAAACTCGCTCCATTCAAGAGGAGTGCTTCCAGTGACAACCATCCCACTACTGTGGGGCTGTGACCACCCCATTGGAGAAATCCCAGATCTGATGGAGAACACCCTGCCAGAGAAGAACAGAGTGAACTATTTGCACTTGGTGGCTGTGAGACACATGTGACACAGGTAACAGTGGTGAGGCACAGGGTGATTGGTAGGTAACTGACCAGTGGTACATGGACATGCACCTACCAGAGTGTGCCAACCATAGTGTACTGTGAACCACAATGTGCAGGCCACCAAACATGTATCAGGGTAACAGCTGGCCACACTTGGATGCCACATTGTACAGTAACATATCCAGGGCACACACTGTGTACCAACAAGCATGCCACCAGACAATAGCAGAGGCACTCAGGCAGTGCAGAATGTACAGTGGTAGTTATCTAAACATTGACTACCCCCAGGAAATGCTGATGTAGTCAGATTAGGCACTTCTGTGTTCTTTATGCAATCTAGTGGCTACATATGACTGCAAAAGTGCACTTCTGCAGAAAATGCCTGATGTCATCATTAGCAATGGCCCTGAGTCTTCAAGGCATGCAGCTGACCAAAGCACATGTTTACGCTGAACTTGGCGCAGTCATTGTTAGCAATCACTAGTACCTTAGCAACAGTCGCTAACAGCCATTCTGTAGAATTGTTAATATGCATGTTTGTTTTATTTCACACTTTAAGGTCACCGTATGTGCCAGGCCAAGATAAGTTTGTGGTTTCCAAATTCATCTTTCTATGTCTAGCTAATGGGAGGTTTGACTGGAAATCGATTACTGTTAAAGGACAGGCACAACTGAGTGGGAGGTCAGATTTGGCAGAGCTCATTCAGAGCTCATACAGAGCTCATTCCGAATGCAGTCACCTGTGGTGGTGGTGGTGGTGGTGGGGGCAGCATTACCAGTTGTGACTGTGCATTTGATAGACTTGGTTTTGACAGGTTTTGACAGCTACTGTAATACTGTAATTAACTGTAGTGGAGCTGTAATGCAGCACTTAATTACTGCTGATGAACTACTGTTAAGGTACCGGCACAAGTAAGCGGGAGGTTTGATTCAGGAGGGCTCAGTCAGAGCAATTACCAGTTCTGACAGTGCATTTTATGGACTGTGTTCTGTACTTAAATCACCCTGTCATACACCATTCAGATCCATTTGTTATTGGTTTGCCTGTAACAATGTCCCTGTACTTTTGGCTGCAGCATCCCAAACCAGTGAAGAGAGACCTTTCCATCCTGAGCGAGGTCATTCCAGACGGACTTAATGAGTATGCCGGGGTCTCCATGGAGGTGGCTGAAAGTGTTGTTAGGAAGCTACAGACTGCCACACCACCTGCCAAATGCAGGAGAACAGAGTACACTACCTACACAGATGAGGTCTGATTTGAAGTCAGGTGCCATGCAGCAGTGCATGGTGTCATGAAAGCTGTACGATATTACACAGCAAAGTACAGACAGCCCATTAATGAGAGTACTGCTATAAAATTTAAAAAAGACTACCTGGAAAAACTAAAAACTGTTCCCAACCCCACCAAAATTATTCCATATCTGCCCACTAAACTCAGGGGACATCCATCTCTCCTTGTAGAGGACGTAGAGAATGAGCTCAAAACAATAAAAAGCCTGAGGGGTGAAGGCACTGTTGTCAATGTAAGGGCTGTAGCTGCTGTTGCAGCCAGAGGAGTGAAAGCTTCTAATCCTCAGCTGCTGGTTGAATATAGTGGCAGTTTGAGTTTTACCAAACAGTGGTCATGGCAGTTTTTAAACAGGATGGGCTACTGCAAACGTGAAGGCACTAAAGCTGGAAGAAAAGCCCCACAGGATTATGTTGAGCTGAGAAAGGGTTTTCTAGGTCCAGTTAGCAGAGCTGCCATGCAAGATCTAATCCCTGCTGAGCTAATAATAAACATATATGAGGCTGGTGTAAACATTGTTCCTTGTTCTAGTTGGATTATAGAGGTGAGCGGTTCCAAGCAGGTTGAGGTGACAGGACTGGGTGATAAACATCAGGTCTCAGTGGCACTCTCAATAGCACTGTCTGGACATTCCTCCCACCACAAGTCATTTACCAAGGGAAAAACAACAAACTGCTACCTGAACTCTGAATTTCCCTTAGCTTGGAACATTATCCACCCTGAAAACCATTGGGCAAATGAAATGACTATGCTAGAGTTCATAGACAAAATATTAATGCCCTGTATCAGCTGCATAAGATCTGAAAATCAGTTTCCAAATGAACAGAGGACAATGCTCATTATGGACTTGTTTAAGGCGCATACTTCTAAACCTGTCCTTGACAAGCTTCCACCAAGCCACAGCAATAGAAATCTTGACAACATCCCTTACAGTGATGCGATCCCGCCAACATCACGAGCAACAATGCACCCTGACAATGACCTGCAACCAACGACACCAACCGCCCGCTACACTGGAGTGCATCAATGCGGGTGGGCTGTGCCCCCTGCACCCCCTACTTTATATATCTAACTCCATGTTGCACAGACAGTGCAGTTAGGTGCCTACTTCTTCATCGACACAAAGTCCATTGTGGAGAAATCCCCGTCGCCGCAAAGATCCGACATCATCGGGTTTCACTGTGGGGGGTTTCGCTGTTGTTGTGGTGATGTTACAGTGGTATACACCTTGACAAACTCCAGCAGTGCAACATTATCCCAATATTCATTCCTGCCTCCCACACAGATTAGTTGTAGCCCCTAGATCTCACAATAAACAAGCTATATGAAGATGAACTTAAAGCTCTTTTCACTGAGAGGTACTGTATGTGGCTCTGCTCACCGATCATGGAAAAAAGGTATACCATCTGAAAACATTAATGTGGACCTCAGAATGGCAACCTTAAAAGTGAAACATTTGCAGTGGCTTGTAATGTCATTTCACAGAATTCAGGACAGAAAGGAGGACTGCATTTGCGGTTTTGATCTGGCAGGGTGTCATCGAGGCACATGTCAGGAAGCATAGGAAAACCAAGAGCAGTTTCAAAATTCTCAAGTAATGTTTATTATTATCAATAGCAGTTAAATAAAAATATAAAAATGGCTCTGTAGAACTATTTACAAAGGCAACACAAACAGAAAATAAAATCCTTCATCTGAGGGTTTCTATAATTTCAACTTTCAGTCTCTGTCTCTCACTCTCTAGCAAAAGTATTGCTGCTCTTTTTATAAGTCTTTGCCTGGGAACTTGTTAAGAGACATCCTGTTTCTCACAAAATGTTCTTGCCAGCTTCTTTGCAAATAGAACAATGTCCCAAGCTAGCCCCCTGCTGACAGCTCTGCAAAAAGGTTTGCAAGCAAGTCTGGGAGGAGCTCAAACTGCATCTCAGGTTAACCCCCTAAATTCCAAATAGCTTTTTGCAATCATTTCAACAGTGTAACTATATACATTTCAAACCAAGGGATCCTAGTTTCACACAAAGACTCACATATATTTTTATAACCACAGATATGCAAGGGGGAGAAAATACAGAAACAGCAAGTGAAGGCAGACAGATAGCGAGAGGTGATGAATCGCAAGACCACCAGAGTGATCAGTTCCTAGGTCTCACGAGACATTTGGTTGCGCAACCAGACAGACAAGAGACAGAAAAGGAGGGATAGAACAGATCCTTGCATTTAACTCTTTCTGTATACCAAATGGGACAATGCCTTATTCAACCCTGTCACATACCCCCTCCCCTTTAAGAGGGAACCCATTTAAAAAAACAGGTTTCCAAAACTTTCTGTTAATTCTCTTCTAACATCAGTTTATGTCCTTTATAGGTCAGTGCATATGCAACATTGCAAACAGAGAAGTTTAAACTTACCCATTTTGTTTTTTCAACCTTTGGAATTCACAATTCCTGATCCATATCTTGACAGAAAATCCCTTTCCCAGATTTGTGCATCACTTTAAATTTAAATGGCTGTAGTGCCAGGTACCACCGTGTGATTCTGGAATTTTTATCCTTCATTTGGTTAAGCCAACAGAGAAGATTCTGATCTGTTACAAGTACAAAGTCAGCTCATAGTAAATAAAACTTAAGGGACTCAATGGGCCACTTTGCTGCAAGGCATTCCTTTTCAATGGTGGAGTACCTCTTCTCTCTGTCATGCAACTTCCTACTGATGTATAGAATGGGATGTTCCCTCCCATCTATGTGCTGACTCAAAACTGCACCTAGGCCTACCTCTGGTGCATCTGTGTGTAATGAAAATGGTTTCTCAAATTCTGAGCTTCTTCAAACAGGGATTGAACGTAATTTATTTATTTTATTTAGTTTTTGTTAACTGGGTAGGTGCACTAGCCATAAAATGACTATTTTCAGGCATGACCCGGGAGAGTACAACAAAAGGGGAACAGTTGAACAACAGCAACATGGGTACAATAATACAAATAGAGGAACAGTACAGCAGTGCTACAAAAATACAATGGGTAGAAACAACAACAAATAATGGCAAGCATTATACAGATAATGGCAGTAGGATACATAATAAGTGCAGAAACCATGGACCCGATCTGTGGAGTGAAAGGGTTAATAAGATAGTAAGGTTATATAGAGAGAAATGTGAGGAATGTTCAAACATAACAAGAAAGACTGACAGAAGGAAGGTCAGGGGTGGTAATTGGCAAAACTATAGTGGATGGTCAGCAACAAGGTTCAAGAAGGAAGAGAGCTAGTAGTCAAGAAGTTATTTACAAAGAGAAGGAAAAATATGGGGAGGGGAAGAGGAGACAGTCTTGGAGCTGGATTAGAACAGGGGTGACATTATTGGTAAGTCTCAGGAGCTTCAGGTTGGGTCAAAGCATGTACAAGCATCAGCTAAGGATAGATAATACAGCCTTAATGGCTCAAAAAGCTTCATCACAGTCTGGGGTCCATTTCACATTATTTGGGTACCATTTCTTCATGAGTTCGGTGAGTGGAGTAGTTAACTGGGTAAAGTTGGGAACAAATCTTCGATAGTAACCAGCCAGCCCTAAAAATGACCTGACTTGTTTCTTTGTTTACTGGAGAGGGCTGTTAGCTACAGCTTCTGTTTTAGAAATCTCTGGCTTTACTTCTCCATTTCCCAAAACATAGCCCAAATATCTGGTTTCCTGCATGCCCAATGCAAATTTAGTAGGATTAATTGTCAGACCTGCCTTTTTGATAGATTGGATAACTGCTTGTAGGTATTCCAGGTGGCTTTTCCAGTCTGGACTGTACACCATGACACCATCCAGGTACACAGCACAATAACCAGTATGAGGGGATAAAATTGCATCCATCTACCGCTGGAATGTAATGGATGTGCCATGTAAACCAAACGGCATGGTGGTGAACTGATAGAATCCAACAGGAGTGGCAAATGCAGTTTTGTCTCTGGATTCCTTAGCTAGGGGAATTTACCAGTAACCCTTGGTGTGATCGAGGGTACTGATGTACTTGGCACTCCCCAATCTGTCCACAAAATCATCTATCCTGGGCACAGGATAACTGTCAAATTCTGATACATGAGTAAGTTTCCTAAAATCAAAGCAGATTCTTACACCCCTTCTTTTTTATTTACAATCACCATTGGTAATGACCAAGCACTGCTCGACTTTTTCTTTTTTTTTTTTGAACTCACCTTCCTCCCATTCACCTCTTCCCATCCCTTGCGACCATCATCACTCCCCGCTGGTGTTCACCCCAGGTTGCCCCCTGGGGTGGGGCTGCTGGGTGGGGCACCCCCAAGTACACCTCCGAATGGTGCCACGTTGTCTAGTCCAGCAGTTTTGTGGATCTCCGGGCTCGGCTTCATGGGGCCAGGGCTACTGGATTCCAGTGTGTCTATTTTGTCCCCTTAGGTGGGAGGTGTGGTGTGCAATGATGTACTGGTGCACACACCCAGCGCACCTCCTGGAACTGCTAAGCCTCACCTGCACTGGTTCCTAGCCTCCGCTAGGGGCTGGTTGCAGAGTGAATGCTTCCCCACCCTCCTCTGGAGGAGGAGAGCAGTCAGTAGGATGCTCAATCCTTCTCCCCCCAGCCAGCTCTCCAGCACCTGAGTCCATTCCTGAACCTGGGTTACCAGCATTGCAAGCAGAAATTCAACCACTGTGCTGATGGACCAGCTCACTTCTTGATTTTTTTATGATACCCAATTCTTTCATTGTTTGTATTGCCTTAACCACGTCTGTTCTTAACCACTCTGGTAATCTGTATGCGTTTTGTCTACTAGGGCGAGCATTCCCTGTCACTATTACATGCTCGACACCTTTAGCATTTGGCCTGGACTGTGGTAAAAGTACTATTAAATGTCTTTAGCAAGTTATGAATTTCTGCAGTTTGTTCAGAGATTAAGGAAACATTCACCTTGACAGCATCAGCAGTTACAGTTTGTTCCAGTCTGTCATAAGCTATATCAATATTTTCTTTATGAGTTTCTGATAAAAGTAGCAAAGTAGCCTAGGTGATTTTTCAACCCATTTCTTCATGAGGTAAGCACGGTATATCCTGGTAGGATTTTTCCTATCAGGGGTCTCAATTTCATAGTTAACTGTGCCAGTACGTTTACGCACTTTATAAGGCCCTTGCTACTTCATCAACAGTTTATTTTCTGTAGTGGGTAACAGTAACAAGACCTTTTCACCTGGCTCGAAAACTTTTTCTTTTACACCATGGTCATAATATGCCTTCTGCTGGTTTAGGGCCTCTTCCTGCTTACTGTGGGCAATTTCAAAATATTTTGCCAGCTTCTTTCTCAGGGCACACATATATGATGCAATGGATTTTTTTCTTTCTGTGGTTATCTTCCCATGTTTCTTTTATTACACCTAGTGGTCCTCTAGGTTGTCTACCATAGAACATTTCAAATGGTGAAAAACCTGTTAATGCCTGTGGCACTTCTCTGTAAGCAAAAAGTAAGTAAGGTAAATATTGGTTCCAATCTTTCCCTTCCCCCTTCCTCTTTTACAAACCTTTTTAACATGCATTTTAAGATTTGATTGAAATGTTCAACAAGACTGTCTGTTTGAGACTGGTAAGGGGAGGTTCTTACAGCAGTGATATCTAGTAGTCAGTACAGCTCCTTCAGTAATGCAGCATCAAAATTACTACCCTGATCAGTAATACTCTCTTTAGGTATGCCCACCCTGCTTTAAAATTTGGCAAATTCCGCTGCCACTTTTGGGACTGTGACAGTATGCATTGGAATTGTTTCTGGGTATCAAGTAGCATATTCGCACACTACAAGGATGAATCGATTACCCTTTTTACTTTTGTTTAAGGGCCAACCACATCCTCTGCAATTCTCTCAAAAGGTACATCTATTAAAGGTAGGGGCACCAGGGGCACCTTGTCTTTTTTAGTGACTGGGGCTACTTTCTGACATTCAGAATAAGAACTGTAATATGTAGCAGCATCCTAATGAATTTCAGGCCAGTAAAATCTGTACAGCAATCTGGCAAGTGTGCGACCCCTCCCTGAGTGACCAGCCATTGGACTATCAGGTGCTATCTGTGACAACTCAGATCTATACTTTTGCAGTATAACCAATTGTTCTATCCATTTCTGTGTCTGAGGGTTAACCCAAACTCTGTTCACTAACCCACTACATTTTTTAAAGAGCAGTTTCTATGTTTATGTGAAGCCCCCCACTGACATATATATCAAAACTGACCTTGCCAGGATTCATTTTCCAGAAATCTTTCCTTCGGGCACTTCCATTTAAAAAAGTTATAGCCTTTGTAAATTTATTCTCTGATTTGCTGGCTGAAAACCACATCCTACAGCCACGCCCCCATGCCAGCACCCGCAGCCCTGTTTTGTGATGCCACTATACAAAGGCTGCTTGTGCACCACCCATTGACTTAAATTGGGGTGATTCTTCCAAAGGTTTTATACATATTTAATGTCAGGATTCTAAGAAATCAAAGTGACTGCTCAACTAACAGGGACCTTGTAGTCAGGATTTTAAGAAATCAAAGCGACCGCTTAACTAACAGAGACCCTGTTAGTCGAGCGGTTGCTTTGATTTCTTAAATTCCTGACATCAAATATGTATAAAACATTTGGAAGAATCACCACCATTCAAGTCAATGTGGTGCACACATGCAGCCTTCATTTAGTGACATCACAAAATGGGTCTACATGTGCTGGAGTGGGGGAGTTGCTGTGAGACGTGGTTTTCAGCCAGCGGGTCAGGGAATAAAGTTACAAAGGTTATAACTTTTTTAATGAAAGTACCCAAAGGAAAGATTTTGGAAACACAAATCCAGGCAAGGTCAGTTGTGGTATATGTATCAGTGGGGGGCTAGTTGAAAGCTGCCCTTTAAACATTGGTTCATCCTGTTTTGGTTTCACCCAGTTGCTTAAAATAACCCTAGAGAGAAACATCATTAGCCTGCTTTGAAACAAAATCACAATCAGTTATCAGTTTAGGTTCAGCATTTTCATATATTAACCCATTATGTTCATTAGTCTTTTGCTGCCACTGTTTCTTCGGGTGGCTTCTTTCTTTCCTGGATTGATGGATATTGAAGCTATGCTCAAATAAGCCTGAATTAAAATCACTGAAAGGAAAAGAGCCCCCACCATCTGAGACTGCTCTTGTAATCACAGCTGCTGAAACTGCAGGTTTTGTTCCCTCCATGATTAATTTACTAAATCCTGGAACATCATTTCAAATAATCACAGGTACAGGTAACTTAGGTACTACCCCCACTTTCATTTGGTGCAACACCCCATTAATATTCAGAGATACTTGAGTGGTGGGATAGTATTAAGTGTCCCCGTGGATGCAGATGACACCAGTACCCAGTCCTTTTGCACAGTGTTTTCCCAGCACTGCAACATGCACCAGGGTCTGTCTACTTCCTGAACCTATAAGTCCTTTCACAATCTTATCTCCTACTTTGACATCTGTTAAGTACTTGCCCCAATTTGCTAAGGGCAAATCTGCTCCAGTGTTATCCTCCTTACTATGACAGTTTCTTGCAATATGGCTTATTACAATTATAGCAAATAAAGTCTTTGTGTGCAGATCTGTTACCCCCACATGAGTTCTTATCAGACTTGGAGTTAAATCAGGAACAAGAGGGGCATACTGGTGCTTGGCTGTTACTTCGCTGCTGTGGTATCTGTCTGGCCATCTGGTAGTCTTCAGTCAAAGAAAACGGCCTTTTCCCCACTTTCTGGTCGGTATTCTTTTACCCAAAGCTGCACATCTGTAAGCAGTATGTTGATGAGCTGCTCCATTGCAAGTGTGCTGATGATCTATATGCCTGTTTTGCCCTCTGGTCGGAGCCATTTAATAAGCAGTTCTCTGAGTTGGGTGAAGGCTTCTTAAGGATTGCGACTGAGTTGTACTTCAGGGACTGGAATCTTTGCCTGTAGGTTCTCTCCTGGGATATCATAACTTTCCAGGATTTCTCTTTTCACCAGATCATAGTTTTCTGACTGTGCAGTGTCCATATTGCTGTAGGCAAGTTGGGCTTTACCTGTCAAGTAAGGTACCAGCCTGATTGCCCATTGCTGCTTTGACCATTGGTAGGCTGTGTTTTGTTGCTCTGCTGAACCTGTACCAGATCTTCCAGCTTTGACAGCTTTCAAGGCATCCAGCCATCATTGCTCCTGTCACTGCATTTCTTCTATTCTCTACTTCTTGGTCTCTTTTTCTTGTATAGCCCACTATTTCAAAAAGGCAGTCAGGCTTTCAAGTTCTGTCACTGCCTGTTCTTTTTTTCCATGACTGGTGCTGACTTTACGGTCTCAGCTTGGATTTCTGTCTCTGCTAGTTTGGCTGCTATTGTTCTCGTAATCACTCCTGGACTTGCTGCTGCAGACTCCATACCTTTCTTCTATGCTTCCCTGGTACAAGGTCTAATACCCACACACTAAACTCCTGGCTTAGAGTATGCATGGCATAAATCCCACTTCTAAAACATCTGTCAATGAGGCACAGGTCAGGAAGCACAGGAAAACTAGGAGTGGTTTCAAAATTTCCAAGTAGCATTTATTATTATTATCAATAACAGTCAAATAAAATATAAATATTGTTCAGTAGCACTATTTAGAAAGGCAACACAATCAGAAAACAAAGTCCTTCATCTGAGGGTTTCTCTAATTCCAAATTTCAATCTCTATCTCTCACTCTCTAGAAAAAGTATTGCTGCTCTTTTTACAAGTCTTTGTCTGGTAACTCATTAGACATCCTGGGCTGGATATTCAAACTGCGCTATTCTGTGGTGCAAGCCCTTGCGCTGCACAAAATAGTTGCGCAGGGGTGTGGCCAGGGAGATATTCAACGGAGTTGCGCTATTGAGCAACTCCTTTGAATATCACCCCCAGGCCACAGCCACTGTGCCTGGCGCAGTGGAACTTGCGCCACCACAAGTGGTCAGAGTGGAGCATTCAAGATGCATTCAAGATGCGGTGGCACAGGTACCATTGCGCCATGCACAAACTTCCGATATTCAAAAGGTGACATGCAAATGGAGCCATAATTCATGCAAGGCACAGGGGAGCCATTTGCATCTATTTATGGCCCCATTGCATGCCGATGCTGTCACAGGTGTGCGATCTCTCAGGACTTGCGCCTGGTGCCCTGCCAGGCAGCAGCCATCGGGGACGGCGCCCCTGCAGCCCGATCAAGGGCATAGGTTAAAAATCCCCACCCCAACTGGCCTGATCAAGGGCAAAGTTTAAACTTCCCCCCCCCTCGACTGGCCCGAATGCGCAAAAGTTTAAACATCCCCACCCCCGACTGGCCGATCGCGAGCATAAGTTAAATAAAATCCCACCCCCACCAGCCCGATCGCGAGCAGAAATGCCTCAACCCCCAAGTACATATCCCTGGTGGTCAGTGGACCTCAAGCCCGATCACGGGCGAAATGTCTAACTGTCACCCCATTCTCCTATTCCTCAGCTTCTTTCCATGTGATGGGGTGACAGTTGGGCTGATGACCCCAATCATGCCCGATTCCAGTTGGAGGGTGGGCTGGAAGGGAGTGCAAAGGGTTTCAACCCTAACGTCGAATTTCCTTGCTTTTGTCGCTGTGGAACAACCCTAACTGATGCATTAAATTGAGTTTTTTGCCTCTAATATATATATAAATGGAACAGAGAGACACAGAGACTCTATAGCAGAGGAATAGAGCAGTAGGATCTGGGATTAATTAATTATGAAATACATTGCATCATTTAGCGTTGTGTTTTTTCAATGAATATAGTATTTAAACAAGAGATGCTAGCAATCCTAGGATTAGCATGAGCCAGCTGAGTTTAAATGGACCGCCAGCAGGACTCCTCCCTCATGAGCGATGATATCCGGCTTTCTCCCCTAGGCAGTCCCTGACCCAGCAACTGTTTCAGAGGGAGGCGCATCACTAAAAAAAAGAAAAATCTGTTTAAAGTAGTTCCCCTACCTTACTTCAGATTGAGGAGGACCCAGACCATTGTCTCCGTTATGTAGCGAGATGATGGTGCATTGTGCCTCTGTCCCCTTGAGTATTTTTACTGAATCTGACCCTTAAAAGGTGAAAGGGAGCCTTGCAATCCCCCCCCCCACAATAAGGTCCGATTGTTAGTGCTGGCTCGCGCTATTCAGAGGCATGAAAGTATGTGAATTTCAGCTAACCTGGTCCCTGACTCTGGTGTTGTTTGGCCATGGGGGCCATGCGGCAGACAGAGGGCCGTAAAAACAAAAATGGAGTTGGCCTGCCTTCTCTGCTTGTTCTTCTCGGCCATTGATCCACTAGGGTGCCGCGCATGCTCAGTAAGGCCTCCACGTATGCGTCTTTCTCCCTTCGCCCATGCGTGATGCCCAGCTACGCCATCTTTCAGAGGGGCACAGAGCACACACACTCACTTACTAGCACTACTAACTCCTTTAGTTGATAAGGCAAGAAAATAAAATAAAAAGAGGGACCCTTCCAAGAATTGCAATAACAATCCCTTCACTTGTTGTCTTACAGATGTCAGCAGGAAGGGAATGCCAGTCATGCGAGGTGCCTCTACTGCCCCAACAGAAAGGCTCATTATGCCCCACTTGCAAACTGGACAACCAGGATAATTTAAGGGATGCCCACCAACCCAGCAAGATGGGTGCTAGTAACTCTTGACACACTGACCCGGCAATGGTGGCACTCCACATGGCTACAGCGGCCATGATGGAGAGCTAGCAAAACTTCATGCTCCAAGTCTTGGAGCAGATGTCCAGCTTCACTAGTCCAAAGCCACTACCAGGGACATCGTCTACAGTAGCCCCCCAAAATCATATGGGGAGACCCAAAAGCAACCAACCAAGGGACTTATCCCCCACAAGAGAGACGGGGGAGAGCAATGACAACCCCTTGGGTGGGATTGACGAGGATGAGCCTGACAACACTCATTCTCACCACAACAGTGATCAGGATGCTGAGCATGACTCAGATTCAGAAGGGCTGCAGGACCATTCACCCCTGAAGCCACTTCTGTTGCCTCAAGGCTATTCGCATCAGAGAACATCACTGATTTAGTTCTCTCAACACACAATACATTAGGATTCAAACAACCGTCACCTCCACTGGATAGCGAACTGGACCCAATGCTCACGACACCTTCCAAGATCGAACACTTCTTCCCAGTATGTCCAACTATACAAGACATTATCATAAAGGAGTGGGAGGCTTCAGACCTGGCAAGATTGCCAGAAAAGAGATATCTGGACAAGCTATACCCCTTGCAGGAGGAAACCCTGAAGATTTGGTGCATGGCACCAAAGATTGACCCAAAGATAGCAGAACTCAACAAGAGAATGGTTCTTCCAGCAGAAGGCACAGCTGCACTAAGGGACCCAGTGGACAAAAAAATAGAGGATCTACTTAAGAAAATGCATGAAATGACAGGTCAATCGGTCAGAACAGCCACTACCACAATATATGCACAGGTGGCGTAGAAATGCAGTTCTATGGATGCTCCGAGCCCTTACCAACAAACTCCCACAATACATTCCTGACTGTCTCCCCCTCAGTCCGATCAGGAACTATGCCTTCAGAAGTCTCTCGCAGGTTTCCCTGAAAGTCCCAAAGGTCAACACTCACTTTGAAAGAGCTGCCATAAGCTTTGTCTTGCCCATGCTCTGGAATATGATACAAAAATCATTGAGACTTAGCTCCCCTGTCAGTCTTGCTTTGTTTAAGACCCTCTATGACAAAACATTTGCAGAGCTCTGTAACTGCTTCCATCGCTCCAAGCAGCCTATCATTTTTCTCCACACCCATACTAGTCCCTGCTGCTCATCTAAGTCCTCCTCTGCCACTATTATCCCCTCCCTCGTCCCACCCATACCTAGCACCCTCTGCACCTCCCTTACACACCACCCCCATCCTGTCACATAATCCTAAGCCCCAGACACCGTCATGCGCACTTCCATAGCTCAGAGACTTCTATACAGGCCATTAACATGTTCCTGATGGACAGGAATATTAATGATTTTCTTTTTTTCTTTTGTTTGTATATGACAACCATACTCATCCTGCTCCTGTGAGTATTGTATATATCATGTTACTGTTTTATGTATATCTTACTTGTACATGTGCCATTGGAATGTATATATACTGCTCCTATTATTATTGTAAACACCTTGTTCCTTTTGTCTTATGTACATTTATCTGTATCTGTACATTTGTCCCTGCCAACAGCAGGTCCACCTTGTAAATGAGCTTGCTCAATGGTGATCGCCTGGATAAATAAAGATTTTGATTGATTGATTGATTGATATGCAGCAAGAACCCAGATTAGGTGGTTAGACGAAATCGCCAAGGCCCTCATGTCCAAGTCACAAGAGGCTGTACTACTAGAACAGGCTCTACAAACAGCTAGATATATAGGAGACATGTCCGAGAACGTGCTTAAGATGAGCAGCAGGACAGTGGCTGTGGCAAATAAAACAAGAAGAAACTTATGGCTGAAATTATGGAACACAGACAATGAATCTAAGACTAGACTAGACTACTTAAACTACCCTTTAAAGGCGACAGAGTTTTCGGAGATGAACTCCAAGAGTTACTTAAACGCAGGAGCCAAGGGGCGGACATGTAGGGCGATAAGGACACAGGGTACCTACCATCTAACAGAGGGAGATCTCAGTCCTTTCGACCCCACTCAGACAGAAGGCATCATAACTCCTTTCATGACAGAAAGAGCTCTGCCCAACACAGGTACAGTTACCAAAACAAGGGGCACACCCCTTACAGAGGAAGGGAGGACACCTTTAGAGGGAGGTTTTTGATCAGTCAAACATGGGGAGAATCATCCTCGGACAGATGGGTAAACGAGGTGGTGACCCAAGGGTATGCAATAGAATTCTGGCACACACCTCACGAGAACTGACTAGTAGTATCACCAGTGTCAAAGAAAAGATGCCCAATGAGACAAATCCAGAACATTTTGGGAACATTACTCGCATCAAAGGCCATACAAAGAGTACCACAGGATGAGCTCGGCAAGGGGATATACTCAATCTTCTTCCTGTTTCCAAAGAAAACAGGAGACTTCTGACTAGTCCTAGACCTCAAATATGTAAACAAATTCATTACCACAAAAAGATTAAAAATAGAGACCATAAAATCAACAATTAGGTTAATTGGGGGGGAGACTTCCTAACGTCCATAGACCTCAAGGACGCTTACCTCCACATACCCATATGCCCGACACACAGAAGATACCTCAGATTCCAAATCCTGGGACAACATTACCAATATAAGACACTTCCATTCAGTCTAGCATCAGCCCCAATAGTGTTCACAAAAGTTTCAGTGGTTCAAGTGGCAAAACTCAGAGAGGAGAGAGTGCACATCATTCCCTACCTTGACGATTGTCTCATCAGGACAAGATCCTACCAAGAATCACAAAAAGCAACTGCAAAAATGGTACAGGTGCTGGAGGAGCACGGCTGGGTGATAAATACAGAGAAGAATTGCTTAACCCCATCTCAATGCATAAAACATCTAGGGGCAAGGATAGACACACAAACAGGCCTAGTGAAGCCAACACAAATGAGAAGAGACAACATCTCAAGGCTGACAAATCAATTACTAAACACCACTGCGCCAACCATGGCCCAGGTTTATCAACTACTGGGATGCATATCCTCGTGCATAGACCTCATCCCCTGGGTGAGATGGAACATGAGACCCCTGTAAATGTTACTACTACAGTACGGGTCCTAATCACAAGAGAACATGCAACAAAAAATAAAGATGACAGACAGAGTCAAGACATCACTAAGGTGGTGGACAGACCCTCAACATTTGTCCAAGGGACAACCCCTGGAGATATCTCATGAGGCCACCATCGAAACGGATGCCAGTCTTTGGGGGGGGGCCATCTATGGGCTACAAATCAGCCCAGGGCCAATGGTCAATCAGAGAGGAAAAATGTCAATCAATGTGCTGGAGATGAGAGCGGTATACAATGCATTGATAGCCTTTGGGACACAAATTACACAGAAGTCCATACTGATACAGTCTGATAACAGAGCAACAGTGGCATATACTACCAAGCTAGAGGGCACCAAGAGTTTGGACCTCCAATGGGAAATGATTTACATTATGACATGGTCACAACAAAATCTCAGTCACATCACAGCCATTTACCTGGCAGGCAAGCTGAACATGACAGCGAATTGGCTAAGCCATGAACAAATAAACCCCGGGGAGTGGCAGCTTCATCCACAAGTGTTCAAAGCAATACAGAGGAAATGGGGCACAGTAACCATGGATCTTATGGCAACCAGCAAGAACTCTCATTCCCACAGATTCTACTCCAGGTTCAAGGAACCACTATCGATGGGGGTGATGCACTGTCAAGCCCATGGACCCACGATTACGCATATGTATTTCTCCCACTACCTCTGATAACACAGGTGTTATCAAAGATTCGGCACTCACGGAGAATCACAATACTCATAACACCCTACTGGCCGAGAATGTCATGGTTTGCAACAGTCATAGCCATAGCCATGGACAGAATGACCCTGCCAATGTGCCCAGACATACTGATTCAAGGACCAGTCACTCATCCCAATCCAGACAACCTCAGGCTCACAGACTGACTCCTGAAAGGGAGAGACTGCCAAAAGCAGGTTACCATGAGACAGTCATAGACACCATGATACAATCACGTCGAAGTTCCACCACTTCGACCTATTCCAGGCAATGGTCAATATTTTCATCCTGATGCAATTTGAGGAACATTCTCCCCCAACTGACATCAATATCAGACATACTGATGTACTTACAGCAGGGCTTAGACAAGTGTCTAGCTGCTGCAACCCTGAGATACAAGTATCAGCAATAGGGGCAGCAACCAGACCCATAGGAGGGATCTGCCCGGGATCACACTCAGACATTATCCATTTCTTCAAGGCAGCAGGCAACCTACGTCCCAGAATCAGGGTGACTGTGCCCTCATGGGACCTCACTTTGGTACTAAACGCATTAACAGAGACACCGTTGGAACAAATCTCAAACATTGAAATATACTGGTTAGGCCTCAAAACAGCCCTACTGGTAGCGCTATGCTCTGCCCGCAGAGTCGAGGAGTTGACAGCTCTGTCCTGCAAAGAGCCATTCACTACATTTATGGAACAAGGAGCCATACTAAGAACGTTCCCTTTCTTCATCCCAAAGGTCAGCACCACATTCCACACGAATCAAACCATTGAGCTCCTGACATTTTTTGAGGAACTGACAAATGAGCGGGCCAGAGCCCTTCACAAGTTGGATGTCACGAGAACTTTCTAGGACTACATAGAAAGGACAGCACCACTCAGACACTAAGAAAGACTATTTGTCATATCTTCAGGACACAGGAAGGGTTTTCCAGCGGCAAAGAACATTATCGCTACGTGGATAAAGAGAGCCATAACTGAAGCATACAAGGCAAGACACAAGGTACCGCCCATGGGAATAAAAACACATTCAACCAGGGCAGTAGCAACATCCTGGGCTGAGATAAATACAGCTACAGCACAGGAAGTATGTGCAGCTGCAACCTGGTCCACGATACACACTTTCACCAGGCATTACAGACTGGACACAGAATGTCCACAGGACAATACCTTTGGACACAAATTACTGTTAACAGCAACCTGGGGCAGCTCCCCCACCAATCAAGAAGTACTGCTTTTTTGCTTTTTACAGACCCTATGGTGGAAAAGTGGGAGTGACATGGATATACAGACAACACAATGGTAGTTTACTCACCTGGTAAAGGTGATTGTGTTAGTGTATATCCATGGCACTCTGGCCCTCCCGGGGGAGCAGAGTACACATAAAGCACGTGTGTGTATATGTATATATATATATATATATATATATATATAAAATCTAAAGACTCACAGGCATATTTACAGTACTAGAGAAGTTCGGAACTGTAACTACATAGAGAAGTACAGAACTGTAGGTACAGACAAAGTTCAGATCTGTAAACCAATCAAGTGAATAAAGATAGATGGTTGAAACTCATGGTAGCCTTATAGACTGTCTGTGCAGGGAGAATAAAGCATTTCTTTCACAGCTCTGGAAGCATCAAAACTGAAGAATAGCAGGCTACAGAAGGGGCTTGGAGGAGGGTTTGTAATTTGAACCTAGGTCACATGTGCATCAGCAGCCAATCAGGAGTACATAACCCTATGGTGGAAAAGTGGGAGTGCCATGGATATACACTAACACAATCACCTTTACCAGGTGAGTAAACTACCAATACTACTGCAGTCTGGAGGAGCAGCAGCAGCGCTTTGATAGACAACTATCTATTGGAAAAATGAAACATGCAACAACACGACTAACATTTTTAACCTCTCCCACAGGTGTTGTGCACAGTTCTGTTACTAATTTATGTTATCCTTATGTGTTGCAGAATGTCATCATACACAAAGTGCAGTAATGGAGATGGGCTACTCAGATGTATGTTTAGCCCCAGGGAACTGCAGGAAGGCAGCTATTGCAGCCCATACAATAGTGTACAGCACTATTGATTTCTAGATGTAGCTGCATGACTTTGTTTAACCAGGACAGGGCTCAGCTGCTGATGCTTATTTACAAGGATGTCCTGGTTAGCTAGCAGTGCATTGTTCAGACAGCAGCACTTGTCATTCCTGACATATGTTACAATCTATATTAACTGAGTTAGGCCCAATAGGCAATCTGTAGTCAGGAGAAACATGGGGACAGTAGGAGGTTGCGTGACCTGCTCAGGGTCACACAGTATGCAAGTGGATGTTTTGTCAAAGTAACGCATGTATGCTCTGTAATCAAATCCCTTGTAAATAGTGCCAGGCCACTCTAGACAGATTATTTGTACACAGACCACACTCATATGTCCCAAGCAGACATGGAGTTGTATACCAGTAGTGCATGTCTGACCAGATGCAGATTGCGTATGATCCCAGGCAGGGGTACATGTATGATGGGGCATGTAGGGGTATGTGCCGTGGTGTATGGGCAGTGCAGAGAGGGGTGCTGCCTCCACCACAGCCTTCTACCACCACCTCCCTGTGTGCCACAGCCACCAGCAGGGTGGCACAGTGTCAGTAACCTCCTTGTATCTCCATGTTGTACTGCATATGTACATTCTGCACTGTTCTGCACTGCAGAATCCATCAACAGCTAGTTGGACATGCCTGCTGTTACCCACTGTGTCTTGACAGACCCATGGTGGTGCATCCACACACCATGCATGTTCAGTGGGGGGTCACAGCCCTGTGCATGTGACTGAGTCCGGTCAGAACCTGTCCTGTCCACAGGTTGTGCCCCACAACTATACCTGGAAGCTACATAGGATTACTGAGGGGGGGGGGGCTCATCCATTTATACAGTGCTGTGGGTGAGGATGTCACTCATGGTGAGGGATGTACTCATAACATTCTTTTCCAAACAGGTGCTGACACAGGAATACTTTGCCTGGGAGCCCAGTTCCAGGGGGTATCCCCTCCTGATGCAGGGCAGTGGCATGGAGGGAGGTAATAAAGGCAATCAATGCTGAGTGTGGTGGGGGGGGGCTGCAAGGTGATCAGTGGAGGAGGTGAAAAAAGAGATTCCATGATGTGTGAAGATGGACTGAGGGGATGCTGATGGAAGAATGGCAGGTACTGCAGGCCACTGGCAGTGACCTACCAACACAGAGCACCCTCATATCGGTGGGGGAGCTTGTGGCTGGTACCCTGGGCTGCCATCAGGTTGAGGGGTGGAGGATGGCATTAACACCATGGCCCCCCCCCACCCAGGTGCACTTTATTTACTTTCATTCCTTCCTTCCCCTGTGCTGCCTATCCCCATGCCATGTTCCACCCCCAGTGCCAAGTGAGCTCCAGCAGCAACCAGTGCTGGGTGGTACCGGGTCATAATCTAGAACGCTTAATAGCATACAACATTATGGCTTATCCGGTACAGCGCTGAACCAGTGAGCGAATGGTGCAATACTGCATATACTGTTGTACGCGCTATTGCACCATTCTCACTCTCCCAGGCAGAGGATAAGATCTCTGCTGGGAGTGGGTTCTGCCAACCAGCTGCTGTGGCTCAACGGACTGAGCCACAGCAGCAGGAAACCCAGGCAGTGCTTCTGGGAACGGGTTTGATTCCTGGTCCCAGAAACTTTTATTTTTTACAACTTTGTGCGCTCCCCGACTTGAACTCTCCCCGGAGTTGAGAATCTATAGTGTGGGGGGGGTGCAGCCTCCCATAACGGGAGGTGTGGGGGGGAAGAGCCCCTCACAGGAAAAAAAGATGTGCCGCATGGCAAGAGTCGCGCTGTATTGACAGCGTGATCTTGCCATGCGGCATTGTATCATGCAAGATTATGACCCCATGCCCTGCAGGGGCCTGGTGTGTGTCTGGGTATTCCTGCCTTTTCTAGTGCCCTGCACAGGTGTCTTGCATCCATGTGTTGAATTACAATGGGATACTGCCAGCTTTTTGCAGGCATTCCATTTGTGATCATATGCAAATGCTTTGCAGAGACAATATGTGAATATGTGACTACGCCTGATATGCATTGCAAGGGCCATCATTATATGGGGGCAAGAACCGTTAAATGGTCACAGCCACATTTTAACACATGCTAATTGCATTAGTGATTTGCAAAACATTCGATTATTCTCCCATAGGTGCACCACTGAAAGCACACCAACATGTCCTGGTTAGATGCATTTAAACTGCACAGATACAAGAATTACAGCAAACACTATACATGCAGGCATGGAAGTACACCACCATACTCCTGGGGCATGTTGGCGTACTTTCAGTTGTGAACCTATGGTGATTGCTACAAGTATTGTAATTGTGCAGTTTAAAATAAATCTAACCAGATTTTATAAACGTGATAACATGCTTAAGGGTGTGCGGTTGTTGTCTGATATATGCACTTCTTGGGAGGTTAAGGCACTGAGCTTCGCCTTGTGACTCACAGCACACCTGAGGTATACATATATCAGAGTGTGACTGTATACCCTGTTGTGTGCCTCCACTTACTTATACCATCAAAACATGTCCAAAAGCTTTCCATGAGTCCTTTAGTCCAAGGAAAAAAATTAAATATTCATGCCAAGTGCCTTGACAAGGCCACTCTAGCAACTGAGCACTGGTCTATCAATATGAAAACTTCACCAGTCTTAATTTTATTGATTTTATTTGAAAGTCTGTGACTGGGAGAGGAACACTGAGTGGTGGCTCATGTCCAGATGTGGCCCGAGGGCAAGGGAAGGGGAATATTTGTATAGCTATAAACTGATTTACAGAACCAGATTAAGCTGCTGATGGTATTTTAGTGAATGGGGGGAATTTGGTCAGCACACCAGGAAAATTGTCCTACTCTTATCGAGAAGTGCCATGGGATCTTTAACCTCCACCTGAACAACCACCAGAATGGTAGATGGGACCTCAGTTTAATGTTTCATCGGAAAGACAGCACCTCAGGAAGTGCATCACCCATCTTGATGCACTACAGTGTCAGTATTGGAATTTATCCCACGTTCCCAGTGTGGGGCTGGAACCCACCACTTTCTGATCTTCCAGCCTCAGAGGCACGTGTGCTACCTGCAGAGCCACTGACACTGCACAATGGTGATAAGCTATGAAATTCAGGCTTCAGTAAGTCACTTGTAATTATGTGTGCTTGTGTACTGTCTGCCCAGGGTCCCCTTGAAAAAGAGATGCACATTTTGATGAGTTCTGTCTTGGTTAAACAGTAGAGATTTCAATAGAAGTTTGAAGCCGAATGATGTCATTATCTTTGGAGACTCTGGAAATGCTGTTTTTAGAGGGTGGCTTCATTGCCTGTTGAACTCTGATGTGTGAAACGATAACTCCAAGGTACATATACATAGGGGTAATTACTGTATCAGTGTTCAAGGAACTCCTGATGAAAGGAATGATTCATTTAACTTCCCTGAATAAGAAACAGTCATACTGTATGTTCACATATCCCCATTTCATATTCCGGGGATGCCCTCCTCCCTAAAGCAACTCCTTACCTCAGTGCTCCAGTAAAGTACAGTACTGCTTGATTTACCTCGCTAGCACCATTGCAATCACAGATGTGGGCAGTTTTCCTAGACTATGCAGCATCCTGCATCAAGAAAGCAATCTTTTTATGATTGGAAGGCTGCCAATGACTTTTTCTTTGTCCACTCACCTGGCTCTCCCCCAAAATGACTATTTTTTAGTAACACAACCATTACATGTCAGGACTCAGTCCTGTTAACTGTCAGGATTCAGTTCTGGTGTAATACCATTACCTGCCAGGACTCAGTCCTGTTAACCGTCAGGATTCAGTCTTGGTGTAATACCATTACCTGCCAGGACTCAGTCCTGTTAACTGTCAGGAGTCAGTCCTGGTGTAATACCATTACCTGTCAGGACTCAGTACTGTTAACTGTCAGGATTCAGTCTTGGTGTAATACCATTACCTGTCAGGACTCAGTACTGTTAACTGTCAGGAGTCAGTTCTGGTGTAATACCATTACCTGCCAGGACTCAGTCCTGTTAACTGCCAGGAGTCAGTCCTGGTGTAATACCATTACCTGCCAGGACTCAGTCCTGTTAACTGCCAGGAGTCAGTCTTGGTGTAATACCATTACCTGCCAGGACTCAGTCCTGTTAACTGCCAGGAGTCAGTCCTGGTGTAATACCATTACCTGCCAGGACTCAGTCCTGTTAACTGTCAGGAGTCAGTCCTGGTGTAATACCATTACCTGTCAGGACTCAGTCCTGTTAACTGTCAGGAGTCAGTTCTGGTGTAATACCATTACCTGCCTGGACTCAGTTCTGTTAACTGCCAGGAGTCAGTCCTGGTGTAATACCATTACCTGCCAGGACTCAGTCCTGTTAACTGTCAGGATTCAGTTCTGGTGTAATACTATTACCTGCCTGGACTCAGTCCTGAAAGCCATCTTTTTATGATTGGAAGGCTGCCAATGACTTTTTCTTTGTCTACTCACCTGGCTCTCCCCTAAAATGACTCATTTTTAGTAACACAACCATTACCTGTCAGGACTCAGTCCTGTTAACTGTCAGGATTCAGTTCTGGTGTAATACCATTACCTGCCAGGACCCAGTCCTGTTAACTGTCAGGATTCAGTCTTGGGGTAATACCATTACCTGTCAGGACTCAGTCCTGTTAACTGTCAGGATTCAGTCTTGGTGTAATACCATTACCTGTCAGGACTCAGTCCTGTTAACTGTCAGGAGTGTCTTGGTATAATACCATTACCTGCCTGGACTCAGTCCTGTTAACTGTCAGGAGTCAGTTCTGGTGTAGTACCGTTACCTGCCTGGACTCAGTCCTGTTGACTGTCAGGAGTCAGTTCTGGTGTAGTACCGTTAGAGTCAGTTCTGGTGTAATACCATTACCTGCCAGGACTCAGTCCTGGTAACTGTCAGGAGTCAGTCCTGGTGTAATACCATTACCTGCCAGGACTCAGTCCTGGTAACTGCCAGGATTCAGTCCTGGTGTAATACCATTACCTGCCAGGACTCAGTCCTGGTAACTGCCAGGAATCAGTCCTGGTGTAATACTATTACCTGCCTGGACTCAGTCCTGTTAACTGCCAGGAGTCAGTCCTGGTATAATACCATTACCTGTCAGAACTCAGTCCTGGTAACTGCCAGGAGTCAATTCTGGTCTAATACTATTAACTGCCAGAACTCAGCCCTGGTCTAATAATGTTAACTGCCAGGACTCAGTTCTGGCGAGTCCTAGATCTGTTTAACCTCTGAGCCCAAGGGAATGCTGGCTCAACTGTATTCAGTGTATTGTGATTAATCTGACCACCTAGTTCTCTTGTTCCTGTTCTGTTCCAGTAGGAATCTGCACTATAGGTAGCAGGCTTCATTCCTGCCTTGGGCACGTGAAACTCAGAAATTCACTGACTTTGGTGTTTAAGCTGCTACTCGCCCAATCAGTTTCTGCTAAGCATTTGTGTATTTAGATGACAGTAACATGGTTGAAATGGCCAATATGCTTTTTATTAAATTGTTTTGTTTATTAGGCTTTTCATAGCCATCTCTGCAGCATACTGTTTCTCATTGCTCCTGCTTTCTCTTTCCTTGTTTGCTTCTCTGCTGCCAGCTCGGTTTTAAACTAGGCTGCCTCTTGCCACCGCCTTGTAGATCCCACCACTGCTTTCCCCAAGAAGTGGAAGGGAATCCTGGTGAATGACTTATGTAGCTTGTGATCAGGGAGGCATGCTTGCATTTAAAAGCTGCTGATGCCTCAAAGAAAACTTTGAAGAACATAATAATAGGTATAATTTAGCATGCATTCCATAGATATTCTGTAGATTTCTCCTTCCCATTATTTATTACTGAGGAAATTTGTGTGAATACATGATCTTCATCCCTTAGCATTCATCTGCCTCTATAGCTAACTCCCTGTTTCAAGTCATAATCTGCTGTTGTGACATCACAATCTGTTGCCATGAGAGTAACTGTGATGTCACAAGCAGTGCATTATGACCTTAGGTAGGGAGAAAGTAACAGGAATAAATTAACTCTTCAGGAACAAAGATCCTGTCTTCATGCAGTTGACCTCAGCAATGAATAATGGGGATAAGAAATATAGAAATAATATGAAATACAGACTGGACTGTGTCTAAATATTATGGTTTGTTAATGTTCTTCTGAAGGTGTCAGCTGTTCTTTAAGCTTCCACTTTACAACGGATTGAGGGGCCAGACATTGACTGTTACTGCAGCACATGCCAGCACCATTCTGATTATTTAATGGGAGTGGCTTAGAAATGGGAGTACTGCCATGTGTAATCCCTCCTCATACTTAGGTATATGGGGTGAGCTGGGGAACATTTTGGACTAACGACACCAGCCTTATTGCCAAGGTTCATTTTTAGTGGCAGACAATCTCAAACAGATCTTGTATTGCCCTGATCCATGGCTTCATCCAATTGGGGCTAGTACAAGTCAGGTCTCGTATGTCACCACCTCCCCAAAACAGACTGTAGAAATGATGATATTGTTACACATGAGCAGAGTTTTGGAGGCTTCAACATAACTCCCTCCAGCTCGTGCTACTGCAAAATGGGGTTTTGTGGCAGTACAGCAGAATAAATTAATGTACCTGCTCACAATGTCATCAGGAAGGGGACACAAATAAATCATCAGACTTGCACAAGCAGTATTTGTACTGATGCTGCAGGTCATCCTTTCTATACTTGTGCTTCTCATTACTTTTAGCATGAAGGGTAAACATGCTTTTGCAAGCTCTGGCCAAAGATGTGTAACTCGATTCCTATTAATCATCAGCCTTGTGTGGTCCCCACTTAAGGTTTTCAGCTTTAGCAAAATAATTCATTACCCAAGCTCAACTTACGCCAGCTTGTAGCATTGCTTCGTCTTAACTCAGCTGCATTGAATTATATTTTTATACTGTGAAGTTAGCTATGGTTTATTGCCTTCATGTTTAATTTTATACCATCATTATGTAATTTTAATTGTGATATTATTTTTCTTGTAAAAATTCTTGCAGCATGGTGGGCTTATCAACCAGGGCTTCATCGGAAATGAGAGTTTACTCAATGGCTATATACAACTCCTGATGCAAATAAACTTATTAAGTATACAGGGCTGAGAAGCATAACCAGAGATAGGGTTTTGTTTTAGGAGAGCAAGAGAGAGAGAGAGAGACAGGGGGGAGAAATGGGGGGGGAGAGAGGTTTTATATAAAATATAGCCATATGTTCAGCTTTTTAAAAATCCCTTGGGCAGCATACACAGTCACAATATTGGGGTGCAAAGTGGTCAATATGACCACTGTTGTATCCTATTGTGATATACATAATAGGGTTACAAGCCTTTCCCAGCAGTGTTGCAATGGGCATTTTGACAGCTCAGGCAGATGGGTGGGGCAGCCAGAATAATGCAAACTTTGGCCTGCTACAGTTCAGCAGCTTGCTGGCATCTGCACCCCTGGTCATAAGTCACTGCACCCCCAACCCTGGAAGAACTAGAAAACCAGTACAGTTCTATGTGGGGGGGGGGGCACTCAGGCTTGTGAACCAGAAAGATTCACCTGGTGGGGAGGGATTAGGTAGCACCACCAATGACTGATTTTAGATGGGACAGGGTGAGGGTAGGGGTTCCAATGGTTTCAACTTAGGGACAATGGGGAACAAGGACATTTGGTGGGAAACCAGGGAGCAATTAGTCCACAACAGCATCATAGAGCCCAGAAGCGGGCACAAAGGAAGAGGCGAGTGGGGTTGGGGGGATGACTATGATGGTAATACCATTTGTTCAGAGTGCGGCAAATGGCATAGCACCTGGCAACTTGCACCATGTCATGCCCCAACCCCTTCAGCTGTCATACCTCTGTCTGCTAGTGGGGACATCCACATTTGCCCACACTGACATGGAGGAGCTCATTTATATTTATGGGGGCCTAGCAGCACTTCTGACAGTGCACCAGCTTTGTATATGTCGAAAATGTGCAGTGGTACAACAGGGAGCCTGTTGCACCCTAATTTTGCACAGTCAGCACACATTTTGACCAGCTGTTGGGCCCTTGGTGTCTATTTCACACATAGTATATTACAGGTATACAACAGGTGCCTGCCTTCTATATGAAAACTTTGCATTTGTTACTGTCACTATGGAAGAAATTCAATATGGGGTATCCTCAGGTAATTATATAGGGTCTAATATCTGTCTCCTTTCTATTCAGCTTTTTTTCTGTTTTGAGGGTGCTGCAACCTGAGGCCATTAGATCATTGATTGCACTTTCTGAACAGTAATAATTCTCACTTGAATCAATAGATCATTGAACTGTTACCTGTTCAGAAACACTAGACAGCTTCAGGGATGGGTTGGGGGAGTGGAGCAGGGTGGTGCAACTGAATGACATCTTGGCAGATTTTTTCTAAGCCCATCCACGCTTAGATTGCCTGACATACCTGGTCATTGTTATAACACAACAATGAAGCACACTTCTGATCCAAGATAATGAACAATACAGGATGTGACCAGTCTGTAATCTTGTCTACGTTATCTATTATGATCCCTGTTAATATCACATTGTTGGAAGGGGGCAAGGCTGCAGTTTGATCCACTTTGAGGGTAGAGTTCACAGCATTGCAGTCTAAGAGTAGTGTTTATGGCACCAATAAAGATAGGCTGAGACTTCAGAATGTTACTTCATACCTTCAGAGATATGTCAGTCTCTTTTAAAATGACTGTGTGTACAGAGGGCAGATGAATTACTGGTATGCAAGGGGCCATAGTTCAAAAGAGAATCAATCCTACCATCTCCCCTTTCCTTGCTGCATTCTTTCAGCTCTCTGTGGAACAGTCTCTGGAGACTAGAGACACCACCTTGCTGAAAGTTAACCCTTCAACCTTTTAGATCTTAAAAAATACACATGCATTCTACAGTCTCACATCTTTTCACAGCATTATTTTCCTACCTCCTTATGTGTAAGTATTGTGTGATTCCTCCCATTGCCAGTAGTGCTATTTCTGTCCAAATCTGATTAGAAAGTACAGCCCCAAGGAGATATCAATGTATTTGTCCTCCATGTTGCCATCCAAGTGGCTGGAGGAGTGCACCATCAGAGCAGCACCCGATAGTTGTATTATGCTAAATGCTGTCCTACCAGTAAACCACGCCAACGATATTTGGTGCCCCCAAAATAATGGGGAAACACTTTAAGTGTCGCGCACATTTTAAAGTGTGATTCTGACAGAGCACGTGTGCTGCAGTGCAGTGCATTGATTTAACATGTCCTGTCCACCAACTCTTCTCCATCCCACTCTCCCTATCTTAATTTAGCTGCAGTTGTTGTGGGCAGCTAAGGACCCCCTCCTCATCCTGAGTCCTCTGACTCCATCTGTCCGAGCCAAGAGACTCCTCTGACTTGCTTACTTTTGTTCTTTCTAAACTTCTTATCCTCCACAGTGGTCAGCAACTCAGGGGTCCTTCAAAAGTACAATGTTTTATTCACCCTGGTCACTTACCTCCACCACAACTCACGTCTCGAGACTGACGGGTTTGCTGGGGGGGCGCATGTGAAGTTATGGTTACAATCAGAAGGGCCAGTATACAACTGTACTTGAGAAAAAAGTCTTGTGAACCCTGAACTGAAGACTGTGTTGCAGTGATGACATGAGGAGATTGCACTCCACAGCTCCAGTGCATATTTGTGAGGAAACGATAGTAGGGGCTTCAAAATCAATACTACACACACATGTATTTTTACAGAGCAAAATAAACATCTCTGAACGAAGGATCATTGGTGAGCATATACTCAATCAATAAGACAGAACACAAGGTATCCAAAGCATGTTTTATTTATCAGTTTAATGTTTCTATTACTTTATTACAAGACTTATCCTTTAAAGGAGAACTACAGTTAAAATGTGCAAAAAGAAAAGATCTTGTGCAGAATGCTTTGATTTGTGTGTGTAGTCCTGGTGTGTCCTTCCCTTTTGTTGGCTATTAGGATTTTTTTCTAAAATTTCCTACTAGTTTTATGACCTCTGGGGATCTCCATGTTAGCATGATTTATTGCTTTTCTTTTTCCTGCAATGCCAGTGATGCATCCAGGACCACTGATTCAGTGAGGGAGAGTACTGCAGTAGTAACTGCAGATAGGAGCCTGATGTTCTTGCCTTAACTAAATAACTGTGATTCCAAATGTTTGTCTTCTATGTGTGTGTCTAGTTCTAGCCAGCAGAAGTAAATGTTTTGCTTTTAAGCTTTTAATTTCATCAAACTATACCCAGCCATAAAAAGCACACAGGTCACCCCAGATCATCAAGGCTATAGTTAGTAAAGACTCTAGCTGTTTTCTTACATAATATCCACTCAATTAGACTTCAAGGCCCAGATATTCAAAGAGTTGAGCCATGCGCAATAGGGTTGCGCCTGCGCAAGTCCGAAATTGCGCCATTCTGCGATATTCAGCAGGAGGCAGTTGCACCCCCGAAATCATGCTGAGCAACAGCGCAATGATAATGAAGGTATGCGCAACCGAAGAGGGAGGAACCATGCATAAATGGTGCAGTGCGATATTAAACGACTTGAGCCATGCACAATAGGGGAGAAGCGGAAGTTGCGCCATAGCTGAAATTAGCCAAAATAAAAAGGAGCAAGGGAGAGGCACAAGAACGCTACAGGGAAGCCACATGAGGCAGAACTCTAGGCAGACAGACAGGACAGGAGTGGCAAACAGGGCAGGCCAGGGAAAGGGGACCCTGAACACCCAGGCACAGGGAAGGTGTGGGGAGCCACAGCTAGTGCAGAAGGGGGAAGTGCCACACAGCACAGAGGCCACCACAGGCAGGTGTTCCCGGTGCAGGGGAAGCAGCAGGGAGGACAGCGGGGGGAATACAGTAACAGCTGATGGGGGGGTGAACACAAGCCAGGGACATGGCCAGTGCCACCTTCCAGATGGAGGCCATTATGAGGGGGATGAGAAGGCGGGCAGCAGGGGGGCGTGGCCATGGAAGGGCCCGTCGGCAGTATGCCCCCAACAGGCAGTACCGAGCCCGCACCAGCTTTGAGCTGTACACTGATACTGAGATTGTGGGCCGGTACCATCTGAATAGGGCAATTCTGAGGTGGTTCTGTGAGCTGTGCAGTGATGTGATGCAGACACCCACACGACGGAGCCATGCCCTGTCAGTGGAGACTAAAGTAACAGCCTGCATGTGCTTGCTTGCCATGGGTACCTTCCAGAGACCAACTGGGGGCACTATAGGCATAACCCAGTTGGCCATGTCATGCCACCTCACCCAATTCCTCAGTGCACTGCTGCCACATGCCGCGGAGTACATCCATTTCTCCAGCACACCGGTGGAGCACACAATAAACATACAGGAGTTCCACAAGGTAGCACATATGCCTGGCATGCTAGGGGCAATAGACTGCACCCATGTGGCCATATGCACACCACCTGGCCCCGAGAGGGCCGCCTACATCAATCGCAAGGGCTATGCCAGCATCAACTGCCAGGTGGTGTGAGATGCCAGGGGGCGCATAATCAACGTCTGTGCCACGCACCTTGGGGGAGCACACGATGCCTTCATCTGGCACCAGTTGGCACTGTGCCACAGATTCAAGAGTGGGGACATCCCCACTGGACACCTAGTGGGTGAGTATGCAAACCACATGGACAATCATAGGGCCTGGGGGGGCATGGCCAGAGGTGACATGGGTAGTGGCCTACATGGCCTGGGACAGGGTGATGCTGATCACCAAACTAACCTCCGCTCTCTACACACAGGTGAAAGTGGATACCCACTCCGTCCCTGGCTGGTCACACCCTACCGACGGCCCGCGACCCCATCGCAGCAACACTACAATGAGGCACACGCCACCACACGTAATGTCATTGAGCGGTTGTTCAGGATGCTGAAGGCATGTTTCTGTTGCCTGGACACCTCTGGCGGTGCCCTACAGTACAGCCCCTCAAATGTCTGCAGGCTATTTCTGGCCTGTTGCATCCTGCACAACATGGCCAACATATGTGGGATAGCCGTACAGGTCAAAGAGGGGGAAAGCGATGGGGATGATGAGGACGCTGGTGATGATGGCGATGGACAGCCCCCCCTTGGCCGACGGGACCCCCGACTGATCCGGCTGGCACAGCTGCACCGGGACACCATCACGGAGGAGCACTTCAGCCAACCCAGGTAAGTCATCGGGCCATATGCAACCACCAGTGGCTAAGGCACAACCCACAAACACGCATGGACACACACCAGGGGTGCATGCCATCAAGGGAAGTGGCAGGGCACAGAAGCACACACACAACCAGGGATGGGTGAGGATTAACATGCCATGCGGATGGACACACACACACACACACCCACACACACAGTGCACCAAACCTGCACAGAGGGCAGTACACATGCCGACCCAGTACGCCAACCCTAGCAACACACATGTCCACAGGTCACCATGCCCACTGCCTGTCCATGTGCGTGTGTCAGATGCTGAGCACCATTGCACATTGGTGTACAACACAGTGCAGGCAGCATCATGCACACACAGCTGCAGACAGCAGCCAGGAGGGTGTGCAGGTGGACTGTGTGTCCGCGTGCAGGGCCGGGGGACCCACTCGTGCACTGCCCACTGAAACACACAATGCACACAGGGCAGCATCGGACAGTAGCTGTGCTGGGAGATAGGTCAGTCATGCGACACAGTGCCCCTGCCACCACGGATGCATGGGTGGCCCCACCGAGACCCACCAGCACTGACAGGCTGACCACTGGCCTCATGGGGTGGCACCAATGGTCCCCAAGGGGTTCCACTGTGTGAATGCGACCGTGCTCATGCAGGGGTATGCAGCACACTGAACATGCCTGTGCCAGAAGTGCTCGGGATGCCCACAGCTGAACCCGGTGTCGACAGGGTGGGAGTCGCACGACACCAGGAATGGGGGGTGAACAGTGCACTGCGTGGTGTCCACGATGCATGGGCACCTGACTGTGTGCCCATTGTGGCCATGACAGCAGTGAATGCCTGTGCATGCCTGTCAATGGCAGCGGTCACATCCTCCCGCAAATGGTCCATCCCTGCCAGGATCAGAGCGGTGTCCCTGCTGCGACGCTCCTCTGCCCACTCCAGAGCCACACGCAGTGCATCCATGGACATCGCAAGCCACATCTGCTGCTGTACTGATGCTTGCAGTAGGGGGGTGTGCTCGTCCAAGAGATCATCAGCCTCCTCGGAATCATGTCCCTCAGGGTGTGCATGGCCCTGATGATCAGCACCCCTTGAGGGTGGGTGCTGCACACCAGGACCAGGTCTGGGCATGTCCACAGGCAGTGCACAGACACTGCCACTGAACCCTGTACCCCCAAGCCCATTGGCCGACTGCTGATGCTGTCCCTCTGGCTGCCACTCCCCAGGGCTCATTGGTGATGCCACAGTGGCCGCAACAGTCCCACTGTCCTGAAAAGACACCAGTGTTGCCCCACTGGTGCTGACAGGCA
Source organism: Neoceratodus forsteri (assembly GCA_016271365.2). NCBI lineage: Eukaryota > Metazoa > Chordata > Ceratodontiformes > Ceratodontidae > Neoceratodus > Neoceratodus forsteri. The sequence continues at coordinate 588,497,793 of CM028132.1, read as the reverse complement.
CAGGCTGGGACTGTGCTGACACGCAGGTGTCCATGGCAGCACCACCTACAGCCATGGGTGGAAAGTGCTCTGCTGTGTGGCCATCCCATGGCACACATGTGTCACTGCCCATGACATTAGCGTCATCATCACTGGTGATGGATTCTGCACCGGCCCCAGTGACAGCATGCTGGCATCCATGGATGCTGGCAAGCTGGGACACAGGCAGGGCTTCCTCCACACCTGTTACAATGACATCAGTGTGGACAGCCAGGCGGCCCTACTGTCGCAGTGATCCATGTATACCTGTGGAGGTGGATGGGACCTCCTCCATCTCCAGCTTACTGTCCTCAGTGGACAGGCCCACCATCGCTGACCCCTGCAGATGCTCAGGATCTGTAAGGGAAAGCAAAGTCACGTTACTGCATGTGACCTACCCTGCCCCCTCCATAGACAGACCATGACTTACCATGCAGTGATGGGCCACCACCCGTCTGGAAGCCACCACCCGGAACACCCTCAATGGCACCGCACTGCATGCTTCCAGCAAGCCTCTCCTCTTGTAGGGTCAGCTGTACCACCTCTGGCTGTCCCCCACCTGTTGCAGCACATGCTGCCCTGATGGCAGCCACGTTCTCCTTTATCCTCCTCCTGTCTGTGCCCATCTTTTTCTTACACTCCTGCATGGAGCGCTGGTGGCTGCCATGCAGGTTCACAGCACGTGCCACCTCCTCCCATGCAGCAGCATGGGCTTGAGGTGTTCCCCGCCGTCCACTGAGAAGTGGCTCCTGATCCAGGTAGGCCTCAAACAGGGCTTCAGTTTTGGCCTTGGTAAAGTTAGGCCTCCTCCTCCTCCTCTCACCACTGTGTTCCTCCTCTCCAACAACTTGCTCTGTCATTATGTAGCCTGTAAGAATGGCAGTTGTTACCTGTGACTGTGCAGTCTCATGCCTGTCCCTAAATCCACAGTTCACACTCCCGAACAGCATGCAACTCACCAATAGACTGCAGTAACCGACTATGGCCACTGCAGCACAATGTCGCACTTTTATAGTGCAACCCATGCAAATAAGGCGAGGAGCAACTTTAAGTAGATACAAATTGCAGTGCTGCTCCATTGAATGGCTGATTACATGATTTGCATATGACGGCTGAATATCATGCTGTTGCGCTTTGCGCAATTGTGTTGAACGTGCTGAGCCAATGGCGCAGTTCTGTGACATGCGTAGTACACACCTCACTGCACATGCTCGGGTTGCTGATGCAGGCATCTGCTGTGCTGATGACGTGCTGTGTGTAGTAGGCAATGCAAGGCACAGCCACCATTGTGCCAGTGGCACTACAGCAATGGTCACTACATGGCGCTGTGGCACTGGGCCATCATAGGCACAATAGGCCAACTGCGCGGTAGGCCGCTATGGCGGTGGCACACAGGCAGCCAATCGTGCTACACGCATTGTGTTCCAATGGTGCTGTGCGTGTCCATGCGCCAGAGACCCTTGACCCTGTGCCTGACCTTTGCCCCCTAGGTGCCATGCGTCAGGCATGGGTGCACCTCTATTGCGCTGTTTGCTAACAGCGGATAGGAATGGTGGCAGTGCCATACCGCGCAGCATCTACACATGGGGAGCCGCACTGCAGAGTGCCACATTGCCAAATACAGCACTGAGAATGGCACGCAGGAGGGCAGCCCAGTGGTCTGCAATCAAACTGGCCAACCTAGTGGCCATTGTGGAGCTACACCATGGGCCACTCTTCAGGGAGGTGCCCCTGGACAGGGCCAGGACCCAGGTGTGGCAGGAGGTGGCCACTGCCCTTGAGGAGGCCACGGGATGGGGGAGGAGTGCCGAGCAGTGCCAGCACTGATACGGGGACCTGCGGCGCAGGGAGCCGGAGCTACTGGCACCCCTGCGGGCACGTGCCAGGAGGGGCACAGTGCCACAGCCAGGTAGGGGTTACATCAACACACTTTTATCTTCCATATGGGTAACAGTGTTGTATGTGTCCAGCACATGGGGGAGGGACTGTCCGGGGTTGGCTGTGGTGGTGTTCACAGGGTGTGGGGTGGGTGGGTCTGGCTGGGTGGGGGGGGGGGCACACACCTGGGGGTAGGGGACTTTGCTACAGGATTGTACTGATGTTCCTCTCTCCATGTTTGCCTCACAGGCCTGGCGGAATGCCGCCATGCACGTGAAGAGTGGCGGCAGGAAGAGCAGGGTGCAGCCAGGCAGGGCGAGGGCCCTCACCACCCACTGGACTGGCCCGATGAAGGTGAGTGCCATACATCTATGATTACTATTGCATGCTGTGTGACAGGGTGGGCAGCGGGGCATGGCCACCATCCATCGACACCACTGCCATGCACGCGACTTGTTACAGTCAACACTGTCCAGTGGCAATGCATGTCTGGGAGTGCATCAATGGTGATCCATGCGTGCACCAGGTACATGGTTGTGCCCTTGCCTTTGCATCACATAGCCATGTCACTAAACGGCCAAGGTGGTGCTGTGCGTGACTTGGCCAGTGGGTGTGTGCAATGTTCTGCATGGCTGTATGCGCCTGGGTAGGCAGGTCATGTGGACATGATCACTGCGAGTGGTCACACACTGTTACAGAGGTATGTCCCACGGCCGTATGCCATGCACAGTGGGCGGGCTGTATGGGGTTGTGCATTCACACCTATTGACTGTGCTCCCTTCTCCTAGGTACCCGCCATCTACGTGAAATCAGGGAGGTGCTGCGGGAGATATTACTGGTGGCGAGGGTGTCGCTGGACATCCTCAGATGAATTGATGACACCGACCGGGGTCCTGAGGAGGCTCAGAGCCCGGAGGAGTCAGAGCGGGGAACGGCGCTCCTGCTAGGGATCAATCGGTCCCAGTATTCCCCTACCCCCCTGGACCCACCCTCACACCCCTCCTTTCCCGTCCCATTTGTCCACCCCTGCCCTCTGCCCTCCCTCACCTTGTTTGTGGCCCCCCCAAACCTTGTATATAGTTTATGTAATTTTGTATATAGTTAAATTTTATATTTGTTCAATACATTTAATTTTGATATGAATACTGTAGTGGTCTCTGATTTGCAGTGGGCTATAGGTGCTCAGCTGCAGTGGTGTGCATGGCATCAGGGGTGGTGCGGTCATGGGTATGTGTGTGTGTCCGTGTGGAGGTGACTATGGTGTGGAAGTAGCTATCAGTCAGTGTCTGTGGTGTGTGTGTTGTGCCCTGTGCACTGGATGACTGTGTGCAGTGGTCCATGGTGCATACTCTGTGTCCATGGCGCACCCATCGGCCCATCCATGGCCTGTGCAGCTGACACACATGCATGTCTGTGACCTGCACGGTCCACTGGCATGTCAGTGGTGGCAGTCCCTGCAGGGCAGCCACTGTACCCGTCACATTGCTGGGTTGCCTCCTGTCACTGGTGTGGTGCATGTCTGCCTCGGGTGGCACTGAGGGCACCACAGTTGTTGTCCCACCTCCATGCTGTGCCTTGTGTGTGTTGCAAGGGATGTGCCCCACTGTCTGTGACTTGTGCTCTGGGCGAATGATGGTGGTGTATGGGTCCACAGTGCCTGCGCAGGGTGGCTGGCACTCCAGTGTCATGGAAGGCTGCGGGTTGTGTGTACACAGTTTACATGGGCCCACACTGGGGGCTTGGTTGCCCCATCACTGTGTCCCTGTGTTGTTGTGCCCTTGGGTATGGGTGGGTGTTTGTCCATACTCTGTGTGGCATCCGGTGTGGTGCATGCTTCCATGCACCACTGTGGGTGTCTGTGCTGACTGTTGTGGCCAGTGGTGGGTCAGGGTGTGTCATTGGAAAACTGTGCAGGGTGTTGTACCACTGCTGGTGGTGTCCGGGGCACGCCCTGTCCCGTGTGGGGTACCTCATGTGCCAATGCATGGTTGGTCTCTCAGCAGTACCTCGGGGGGATTGTGCATGGTGGCACTGTGTCTGCCGTTGTTGCATTGCTGTGTGCTGCCACCCACTGATGGGTGCTCGTGGTGGGGCTGGCTTGCATGGTTCTGTGGTGCACAGGGTTGCAGTGTCACAGTGGGGGTGGTGGCATGCATGGGGTTTCCTGCAGTGGTGGTCACTGCTCATGGGGGAGTGTCTGGGGGTCATAGTGCAGGGTGTGCTCTGCATTGGGGGGATGGTGTGGCATGGGGTGGTCAGCCTTCCTTGTGTGCCAGTCACAGCTTGCCGTTAGGTGTGATGGGGCACCATGGCCCGGCTGTGGGTTGTTTGCTTGTCTCCATGGGCCAGTGGTTATTCCAGCCCTCCCCCAGTTGTGCAGTGCATGGAGTGTGGGGGGATGATGTCTGTTCTGCTGTGTGTTCCTGTGCCCATCTGTGGCATGGGTGGTGGGCCCCTACCTCCCTGGTTATGCAGTTGCATTGCTCTGCTGCTGGGGGGCATCCCTGGTTGCGCTATGGTGCCTCTGGACTGCTCAGCTGAACATCCCTTGTTGCGCTATGGTGCATCAGATCTGCTCAGATTCCCCTCCCTAGTTGCGCTATGGCGCAGGTGGTGCGATATTCAGTCGTCGGCTGTAGTCGCAGTTTGGCCTGCTCCGTTTTTGAATATCGCGTCTCTTGTGCATGGGCACAATAGACTTGCGCTGGCTCCTGCTATTGCGCACTTTTTGGGCGCAGTTTGAATATCTGGGCCCAAGTGTTTGCTAAACTGTAAATGTAGCCTTCAGTGCCAACTAGATAAGGAACAGTGCTTAAAATCATAGCTGTACTGCTGTAAAACTGACTCTAAACCAGTACTTGCTGAATCTATTGTCCTGAATGCATCACTGTCACATCGAACAGGAGGCACTGTAGGAAAAATAAGAGCAATACACCATGCTAACATGGAAATCCCCAGAGGCCATAAAACTAGTAGGCAAATTTAAGGGGAAAAAACTCCTAATAGCAAACAAAGAGAAGGACACACCAGGACTGCACACAAAAATCAAAACGCTCTGCACAGCATATGTTTTTGCAGATTTTGACTGTAGTACTCCTTTAGCCTCTCAAAACCCATTTAAGCCATGTGCAAAACTACTCAGAATGCTACCCATCCTCCATACTATGTCTTCTGTAACCCATATTAACTGCATTCTAACTTATGTGCTACATGTAAGCACACATGCACATCAACATGTTTTATGTATTGCTTTATTTCTACAGATGTTATGATTATCATTTATTGTTTGAATGCTGCTCCATTTGTTTGGGGGTTTTCCTGACTTTGGGTTGTGTACAAGTAGTAGTAGTAAAATAAAATGTTTATACAGGTTAAACACAGTAGGCAAAGCCCATTTATGTAGTCAACGTGTTAAAAGTACCTGGTTACAGGAGTTATTATGGTATACAAAGTAATAAATTATGACATACATAAAATAAATACAGTCATGTTTTCATAGCTTATGCACAAATCAAGCCATCTGGACATCAGAAACAGTCACGGCATGCACATAAAGACATGACAACATGAGTCTGGTACTCTCCAAACTATCCCAGCATATAGCAGCATCATCATATGATACGGTAGCCTCTCTGGTCAATACAAGTTGTAACTTTTAGCACAATAAGAGTATAATTGTCAATTGATTGTAAACAATATGATTGAGATACTGGAAGAATACATATAAAATGGGAAAAAAGTAGTTTTTTTAATGAAAAAAAGTTTTAATTTCCTGTAGTTATGCTGTTACTATGTAGCATATGTGAGTTTGGCAACAAAGGCTGAGTGCCTTTGAGTGAACTCAGGAAGTGCATTAATTTGGAAGAAACTTATGTCTTGTGAGTTTATAAATTATGGCCTAGATATTCAAAGGGGTTCCAACTGCGCAACCCCAGAAATGTGCCATGGGGCAATACTCAAAAGAGGGAATTGCACAGCACAATTCCTGATGCACCGGGGTGCAAAGACAATGTATGTGGCACATCTCCAGAAGGTGTGCCCATGCATATGCGGCACATCCGCTATCCAGCTCGGGATGTGCGTTGCATCTGCTGGCACAATCCAGAGATGTGCCACATACCTGGACTCTAAGTTGAAACATGTCTCAGTTGCTAGCCATCCACCGGTGGGCCTCTGTAGTGCAGTGTGCAACACAGCAGCCACCAGTTGTGGGTGGCAATCCCCCAACACTGTGCACAAGCACACACAATAGTCTCTGGTAGTCTAGTGGTACCCCCCAACCTGCCAGTAGCCCCAGTCACTTGTAAAATTGATAAAACTGTTCCCTGGTGGTCCAGTGGTACCTCCCATACCTCTGATTACCAAAAATACATTATTTTTATATCTCTGGTAGTCCAGTGGTACCCCATCCCCTCCTGACCCTTCAATCGCTGAAAATAGATTCTTTTTATATCCCTGGTAGTCCAATGGTATCCCCCCTCCCCTCCTAACTCCCCGATCACCATGATCATATAAAATATGATTTCTCTGGTGGTCCAGTAGTTCTCCACCCCCCCATCCACACAGGACAGGCAGCATACTCACCTGCATGCCACCATGGCTGCCCACCAAGCAGTAGTTGCTGCAAGCTCATTGGCCACACTGTGGACCAATGGGCTTGAAGAGCATACTGTTGTAATTCACAACTTCGTGAATGAAGTCATTCATTCACAAAGTTGTGCATTATTACAGATGCACTGTAAGCCCATTGATCCACAGTGTGGACCAATGAACTTGCAGCAACTACTGTAAGCTGTCATTCCGTGGCAGCCACGGTGGTATGCAGGTGAGTATGCTGCCTGCTGATGACTGGGGGGATCTGGGTGGGCTGGGAGTCCTGTGTGGGTGGAGAGGTGGGAGGTACCACTGGACCACCAGAGAAATCATATTTAAAATGATCATGATGATCGAGGAGTCAGAAGGGAAGGGGGGTACATATGGACTACCAGGGATATACAAATAATTTATTTTCAGTGACCAGAGGGTCTGCAGGGGAGCTGGGTACCACTGGACTGCCAGGGATAATAAAGATATTTCATTTCAGTGATCGAAGGGTCAGGATGGGGGGGGTACTACTGCAGTCACTGGTATGGGGACTGTATGCTGTGCAGGGCACCAGGCACATTTCACTGCACAACAAATGGAAATGATACCATAATGACATGCAAATGGCTTCATTTGCACCTTGCATGCATTATGGCCCCATTTGCATATTGGTGTCTGAATATCAGGAATTTGAGCATGGCGTATGTCTGATGTGCTGGCACATTTCCCATTCCTGGTATTCAGATCTGTCTGGGGGGGTGCACCGCCTCATTGTATTTGAGCAGCATGCATTATTTGACATATTCAGAAAAGAAGCACCATGGCACATCTCTTTTGAATATATCCCTTAGTTGCACTGCACTACCACTTGCGCCAGTGCCAGGTGCATTTCTGACTATTGGGCCCCATGTGTTTAAAAAGTGGAAAAGTTTGTTTTTTGTTGGAAAAAAGATTTTAGTTTTATTTAATTAGGCTATTGCTAGGTCTATATGTGCAGGTTAGTTACGAACAATGCATATACCAGAAATTAGTGAATGGTCAGTTCATGTGTTTAGACCGATGAAGTTGCTAGGCTTATGAAGGATTCTGAAGACTATTTTATAATCCCATTTATACAATGACAAGGAAAGCATCCTGCATCCTGATTGATCAATGGACACCTTCAACAGTGATGTTATGTTATATAAGTAAAACATCACTGTGAAGGTTTGCATTATATCAGTCCCCACTTTTACTGCATGAAGGTCTTGACTGATTATTAAAAAATCAACTAAAAAACTATTTTAAAATATTTTATTTTTATTTTTTATTCTATATAAAAACAAGCCAGTGTGTAATAGCAATAAGGCACTCGAGGGTGTGTGTCATGGGGGTAACATCACTTCGCGCATGTTGGAAGCCCTCATCTTGGGCCTGATGCCCAACCACCTGAGGCATGACGTTATCCCACCATGACCCACACCCTGTCATGCATTATCACTACATTTCTTGTTGATGACATTCCTAAACTGTTATGAAGAATTGCCATAATCTTTTCAAATCTACCATATTCTCCTTCCATAATATAGTGTAGCTTTTCAAGTTTTGAACAACCTAGCACTAAATTTAACCACTGAAGATACAGTGGAGCACGGGGATCCTTCCAGTGAAGCAAAATCACCTTCCTGATAGAGGTGTGTGAATACCTTATTTTGAATATTCACCTGAGTATTCATACATTGGGGGCCCAATTCAGGGGTGCTGTTAGAAATTTCTGGGCCCAGGACAGACCTTTAGGATGCCCCTTCATCCCCGGTCTCTTAAGAGATGATATAAAGAAAAAAAAGAGAAAAAAAAAGAAATGTGTAAATGTATATTTAAATAAATAATGCTTAAACAAAGACTAAAAAATAAAATGAGTGCTTTACTTAATTATTCAGCACAGGTGCAGCATAGCAGGCTCAGTAAATGGCTTATTTTACTATGCAGAGTCAGTGCCTTCTTATGAGACGCAAATAACAAATTTGTTTTTTTAAGCAGCCTGCAGGGGGGCAGGGGGCAACAGCAGCCAAGCAAGTCGGAGGGACAAAATCTCACCCACCCCACACCACCACCTCAGAGGGACCTGGCAGAGACTGAGTCTGAGTGACCAACTGACCTGACCATTTAAATAGGGAGTCAGAGTCACAGTCAGTGACACAGCACTGCCACTGCAAGCCACATGATGACACAGGCAGGCTGGCTCCATCCTCAGAACTAGTCCTAGAAGAAGATTAACAGAGAGAACCATGGTGGTCTGTGACTGTCCAGTCGGGAATCTGTTACCCTTACCCTCCCTAGGCTCCTTCCCTGCTCCCTTACCACTTACCGGGTGGTTCACCACCACGAAGACAAAGTCTGACTCCTGACCTATTTGTTGACCAGCAGCGGTGGCTCCTCGCTCCTGGCTGTTGTTGTTGTCTTGTCCATCCTCCACTGACAGTCCATCCACCTAGCGCCCCGCACCAAAGTCCATCTCCAGCTCAAGTCTGAGCTGCAGCTGCAGGAAAATGAATGAAACAGAGAGCACAGCAGCCAGTCCATGATCCATCAGCAGCAGGAAAGGAAGATTTTTTTCAGGTCGCCGTGTGCTATATCTTCTCTGTCTCCCCTCATTCCTTTCTGGCCAGCCGTGACCCTCAATCAATCAATCAATCATCATGGGGGGACCCCCCCCGGGCCCTGGGACCCATGACAGAATCAAGTTGATGATCAGATAAGGATTCATTGTTGCTGCCGTGATGGCAGCCTGCATGCAAGCCTCTCACAGTGAGGCTCACTGCCTGAAATTAAATCAGGGACCGGGGGGTGACAGACTACAGAGAGTCGCCATAAAATACCAACAGCATGGGGGGGTGTTGGGCAAGCAGAGGCAGGCACAGCCACAGAGTCTACCCTCTAGCGCTGCAAGCAAGCACAGCAATGTGTGGCAGCAGTGCAAACTAAAGTCCTGAAGTCCACAAACTAATAATTAACAATGGCGGTCAGCGCGCAGGACGGGGATGGCTGGGCCCTCCGAGACACTGGCCCAGGACAGTTGCCCTGGCTGTCCCCCCCTGTTGGCACCCCGACCCAGTTACTTGCTATTCGTGCTTTGTTATTCATTATTCAGCCACTGGAACAGTGTGTGAGATTTTACGATCTCCTGAGACTTTCTGTCCAATCAGAAGCCACTTTAGAAGCACACTGAAGGCAGTCCATGTGACCCAGCCCTTACAGAAGCTACAGGCAAGAGAGAGACAGATGCCTGAGCTGCTGTGAAAGCGGCAATCTACCTCCATTCACTTGTTAAAATTAGCCAAAAAGCAGAAATCTTGACAGTTGTTGTTCCTCCTTCTAAATCCCCAGCTAGAGAGGATGCTTTTTGTCACATTTTGTGTGATCATTTTCAGCATTTCTCAGGGGAACTGTTAGGAGTATTTTTTTCCCCTAAAAGTGAAAAAAACAAACACACTAGTACTACAGGCAGAGCAGAAGCTGGCCTAGCAGTAGTACTACTAGGCCTGTTTCTACTCTGCGAGCAATCGGTCACAGGTGTAAGTTGAAAGATAACAGATTTTGTCAGTTTTGTTTGTGCACTTTTTGTTCTGTAAGCAATATATCACAGGTGCACATAAAAACTGGAGTTTTTATCCACGTTCTTATTAAGTGGCAAGTGCCGAGCTAGAGTTTAGAAATAAATATAAATAGGCTGCTTTTTGTCAGAATTCTGTGTGATAAATTCAGCTTGAAGGAGTGTGTGTTTTTCTATAGAGCTTTTTCCTCCCCTCCCCTCAATGACATCTGGTGACACCCCATCCCCCAACCCAGCCCCATCACCGACCTTCTCACAGCCATACAGGTTATCTACCACAGTTATCCAGGACCACTATGTGGTGGTTGGCTACTGGCCAACCATATCAGTCATGCAGGAGCCTGCTGGGGGGGTGATTTTCCTCCAAAGTCCTGGTTTTCTCCCCATGGTGCAGTATACAGTGATGAGCAGCTACAGCCAGCCTAGGTGGATTAAGAGGAGTGGGAAGGGCAGTGGCATCAATAAGGTGTTGGTCTGGAAGTATAATGAGGTAGTATGGTAATAACCTGCATGCTGTCTGACCTTGAGCAGAGCAGAGTAAGTCTCTTAACTGCCCTGTGATCCTGGGACAGACCTAAAACTAGCTTCAGCTTAGTGTACCTTTCCCAGCAAGCAATTGTAAACTAAAAAAGGGCACAATGCCAGTGGATAGACAGACGGGTCATTCAGACCTTCATCTGTTGACCAAATGCTACATTTTATTTTTGTATTTTTGACGCAGGGCAGGGCAGGTGATTGGAATTTGACACCTCCTTATGTCTGTTGCTCTCATTCTTAAGTTCCGTCTCTCAGATTCTTGAGTTCTCTCTCTCAGTTCTCTTACAGTGTGCTGTTTGTATTTGGTTCCGTTTCAGTATACTGCAGTGTTACTGCTCGCCTTCGCCATGATGTTGGGCTATGTATCCCACCAGTTCCCGTCTGGGCCAGAACTACACAGCAACAGGATCCTTCATCATCTATATGATCTGTACCTGCAAGAGTAAGGGACAGAAGAACAACTATATTTAAGAGGCTGATGTACGCTCTACATTTAACATAAACCTTTCCAACCTGAAGCAACACTCCCCTCACTCCCCACCCCTACTAAAAAAAAAATCCCCTTGAATACCTACCTTTGCTGATAGGATGCAATGTGTGTTAAGCCTTTCCCACCTATGGCTGCCTCCCTCCCAGAAAAAGAATCCCACAAATAATACTTATCTTCGCTTGTAGGACACAATGTGGTAATCAAAGATCATCACCAGATCCTGTTTGGGCATCTATAGGATTTATTTTATTTTTTTATTTCATTCTATGGTAACCAGGTAAGGCCCACTAGGCACAAGTGTCTGTTTTCAGGGACAACCTGGGAGCAGTGGCATGCTTAAGTGACCTGCTCAGTTACACATTATGCAAGCAGAGGTCATGGGAATCAAACCCAGGTCTGCTGGATGTACCAAGCTCATTCACAGCTTGTTTCTCTAACTGCTAGGCTATACTGCCAGTTCACTGCAGCAGCAGTACGTGGTGGTGGTCCAGTAACACTCCTCTCATCATTGATCACATCAGTGGTGGTGGGTTGGATTCGCAGGGTAAATCAAATGCATTTGAAATCATAGGTAATAGCAATTTTTGTACACCAGCAGGACACAAGCTACTCCACTTCTGAAGAATGCTGCCGTGAGTCATACCATGACATTGGGCTCTGGCTACCACTTGAGCTTTCAGAATTGCTGATTTACTTTCCCTTGTCCAGCTGCTGAACATTGCTTTTGGTTTTTAATGCTATTTAACATTGGGGTATATATTAATAATAATACATAAATGTGCACAATGACAATGATAAGTGTGACAGGCCAGGCTGGTATGTGTCTTATGCAACAATAATAAAATAATGCCTAGCTGCAGTCAAGTCACAGGGTCAGGTGGCATAGGAAATGGCTACTTGAACACGAGTTAACGAGTATGAGACACAGTAAATGAAGAAGCAAGACATCAGTGTAAATAAGACAAGCTTGGTTTGCAAATCCTCCTTAGTTTGGCATAATGATGAAGATCATATTAGGTGTAGCAGTGTGGAGAAGCCACTCACTCAGCAGTTGCAATTTGCACAAAGACAAAAAAATTCAGAACATTTCAAATATCAAGTTGCTAAATTTTTTTCAATTAAAAACACACATTTTAACCCCAACGTTTTGCTGATAGGGCTTATAAAATAGGTGATGAAATCCTAGCAATTTGATTGGCAGAGAGCATCAGCTGACTGTCTGGTTATCAGAGCATGGCTAGACAGCTTAGAACTAAATGTCTGCTTATACGACCAGATCAATTTAGGGCCTATTTTATAAGAGGAATAACACTCTTTGAGGTTTTCCGGCATGCTGATATACAGGCTTCTCGGGGTGATTGAAGGCACTTAGCCTATGCCTCATGCCTCACAGTACACCCTAGGTGTCTATATCAGAGCACACCTGGGCACATCAGCGGGTGTTATTCCTTACTTGTTTAGAGGAGTGCTTTTACTGTTGTCATCATTTTGCTATCCCTTTCTTATTTGCAATTATTTCTCACACAAATAAAAAAGGCTGCCCGCTTTTATGGCTCTTTTTACATCCCTTCATTTCATTTTCAAGGAGGGCCCAAGGGCAAGGCCTCATAGAACGAAATACTCTGATAAACCAAGTTTCCGAATGGACCTTGGTCACTTGGAGGCCAGCCAGAGGAAGGAGGATTGACCATCCCATGAATGGCTCTCCTCTCGGAAAGTGGGGGCACAAACACTGCCCCACTGTGGGACTGCTGCGATGACTAGTGTAAGTTGTGTGGCAGCAAAGTAGATGAGTGAAAAAAGAATATTAAAGGGATACTGTCAGCCCTTTACTTATGTTTTTGGCCGGTATTCAGAAATGTGCCTTCACTGCCCGCAGCAGTCCATCTTGTGCCATAATAGAGATAGCAGCAATGTAGTCCCCATAAAAATAATTACTTTTCTGAATTTTACTAAAAAGCAGTTCACGTCTATTGTCTGCATGCTGATCCCAAAGCATCTTCACATTTGTACTGAACAGTAACACTGGCCGCAATATGATTCTTTATACCCCTGCTACCATGACCCTGAGACCCAGACCTTCCTGGCTAGTGGCTGCCTTGTCTCCATCAAGCAAAACATTGATCTTTTCATCTCATTTTAAATCAGATAAAATCAATTATTAAATACCTTCTGATTAAACTACTACTTTTCTTCAGGCTGCCGCTGTGCAGTGTCCTCTCTGAGTCCTGAGCAGACACTTTCCGACTCATTCTTTCATTGCTAGCTTCATTCAATTGCATTTGCATATTTAGATGTCCCAAATAATGTGTATTGGCTGTTTCCAGCTTCTTTTTTCTGGCTGAGCAATGCCCAAGCTGCACAAAGTACCATCTCTGGTGTCTCTTAGCATTTGACCAGATTAGCCCCATGTCTACTAAATCTCATAACTTTTTATGTTGATTGTACGCATGCGCAAGAAACATGTTGCGTCAGCTTTCTCCACAAGCAGGTTGTGGAGGCATGGCACTGTTGTGCCCAATGCCCCCACAGCCTGCAAAAGCTTGTCCCACTTCCCCCAATGCCATGGCATGCTGCTGCTGACACTAGTTCAGCCAGCGTGCCACAACTTTCTAAAAAAAATCAGCCACTGCAATCAGGGCCCGCCTCATCATTGCAGCATCAGCCATACACTGCAATGAGAGAGTGACTCGTCATTGCAGGGAGGGATGTAGGACTCCTGATATTGTTTATGAACATGGCGGCGGCTTGCCGCCATATTCACAAACAATATTTATCCCCCACCATGTTTATTTGTTGACGGGGGAGCCCACTCCCCATTGGCATAATGTAACCCCCTCATTTAATTGTCTGCCGACAGGGTGCCCAATCCCTGTTGGCAGAATGGAATCCTTTTGTTGTTTGCCGACGGGGTGCCTAATCCCCCTGCCGGTTACAGCTGCCCCTGCAAAAACAAGATTTCGTGGCATGCTGGAGCCCACCACAGCGCGCATATGCCCATTTTGTTGTTTGCCGATGGGGGTGCCTAATCCCCATCGCTACCAGCTGTTCCCACAAAGCCAGACTCGGTGGCACGCTAGAGCCCACCCCAGTGTGCCACATGCCCATAAAGTTGAAAACGGTCCTGCGACGCTTTTCTTGTTTTTGCACCCAGCCTCCCCACACCCCCAATTCTATACTTAACTCCAGAGCTCGTGGACGATCTTCAGTGACCGAACACGCCTGCACTCTTCAAAGCCGACCGTGAACTGAGGAAATGCCGTAAGCTATATAATGTAATGAATAGGGTTTTTCAACTTTAGTGCATATCTTGGGAATTTTGGGAATTTTTTCACTAAATTTTCAACATGGGGTTTGGGACCCCTCCTCATGAATTCTTGAACTGTCTTGGCGTTCGCCGGCCCGAAGGTGGTTTCGCGGTCACCGTGCGGAACCACCCTTCGGCTGATTAACGAACGACAGTGCCACTGTTCATGAGGTGGGCTCTCAAAAGCCTATGTTTCCATTTGGTGGAAAATCCAAAAAACGATCGTTTTACTTATGTTATGCAGTTGATACGCATGCTTGTAATCTCGCCGAATTTGCAATATTTTCACGCCAGATTTTCAACATTGGCATTTTGTCACACCTCCTTGTGAGCAGTACAGCTGTCATTGTTCACATCCTGGCCAAAATGTGTTTTCACACTTCCGGCGCAGAATAGCGCAGTTGCTGTGGGAAATCAGTGTTCAGGACAGATTAAGAAAATGACAGTGACACTGTTCATGAGTAGAGGTCCTAAAATGCCTATGTTGAAAATTTGGTAATGATACTCCATAAAATGACAGTGTTACAAGTGTGCGTTGCGCACTTTCCATGCACCCTTGTAACTTCGCAAATTTGTAATATTGTCACGCCACATTTTCACACCTCCTTATGAACACTACAGCTGTCATTTTTCACATCCTGGCTAAAATATGTTTTTACACTCCTGCCAGAGAATAGCACAGTCACTCTGAGAAATCAGTGTTTGGGACAGATTAAGATCGACTGAGAGAGAGGGGCGAGTGACCGAGCTCAACTGAGCTCTGTCGGGACTGCTGCGGATTTGTTTGTGGGCAGACAAAGGCCCCAGCACAAGAGCCTAGTACAAAAGGGCAGCCTGCAGCACTGGGAGAAACACAACGAGAGAGCGATTGAGGAGGGGGAGTGAGCGAACTCACGGAAGCGCTGTCAGGACTGCTGCGGATTTCTTTGTGGGCAGAAAAAGGCGTCAGTGCAGGCAGGGGCCCAGTACAAAAGGCCAGCCTACAGCGGTGGGAGAAACAGTATGAGCGAGTGAGACAGAGGGACTTAGTGAGCTCAACAGAGCTCTATCAGGACTGCTGCGGATTTCTTTGTGGGCAGAAAAAGGCGCCAATGCAGGCAGGAGCCCTGTACAAAAGGGCAGCTTGCAGCGCCAGGACAAACAGAATGAGTGCATGAGAGAGGGAGACTGAGCGACCTCAATGGAGCTCTGTCAGGACAGTTGCGGATTTCTTTGTGGACAGACAAAGGTACCAATGCAGCCAGGAGCCCCATACAAAAGCGCAGTCTGCAGCACCAAGAGAAACAGAAAGAGAGAGTGACAGCGCGGTAGTGAGCGAGCTCAACGGAGCTCTATTGTGACTGCTGTGGATTTCTTTGTGGGCAGAAAATGTGGCAACACAGGCAGGAGCCCAATACAAAAGGCCAGCTTGCAGCACCAGCAGAAACGGAATGCATGTGTGACAGAGGGGGAGTGAGCGAACTCAATGGAGCTGTGTTGGGACTCCTTCAGATTTCTTTCTGGCCAGAAAAAGCTGCCAATGCAGGCAGGAGCCCAGTACAAAAGGACAGCCTGCAGCGCCAGGAGACACAGAACGAGTGAGTGCGGTAGGGGGAGTCAGTGAGCTCAACGGAGCTCTGTTGGGACTGCTGCAGATTTATTTGTGGGCAGAAAAAGGCAGCAATGCACGCAGGGGCACAGTACAAAAGGGCACCCTGCACTGGCAGGAAAACCAGAATGAGCGAGTGAGCGAGCTCAGCGGACCTGTATTGTAACTGCTGCAAGTTTCTTTGTGTGCATAAGAAGGCAGCAATGCAGGCAGGAGCCCAATAGACAAGGGCAGCCTGCAGCGCCGGCAGAAATGGAATGAGTGAGTGAGAGAAGGGGAGTGACCGAGCTCAATGGAGCTTTGGAGTGCTGCAGATTTCTTTGTGGGCATAAAAAGGTGCCAACAGAGGCAGGAGCCCAGTACAAAAGGGCAGTCTGCAGCGCCGGGAGAATGAGAAGGAGTGAATGAGACAGGGGGAGTGAGTGACCTCAATGGAGTTCTGTCAGGACAGCTGTGGATTTCTTTGTGGACAGAAAAAGCCACCAATACAGGCAGGAGCCCAGTACAAAAGGGCAGCCTGCAGCATCAGGAGAAACAGAATGAGTGAGTGAGAGAGGGGGAGTGAGCCACCTCAATGGAGCTCTGTCAGGACAGCTGCGGATTTCTTCCTCGGCAGAACAAGGTGCCAACGCAGGTAGCAGCCCCATACAAAAGAGCAGCCTGCAGCAACGGGACAAACAGACTGAGCCAGTGACAGCGGTCCACTGAGCGAGCTCAGCAGACCAAACACAATCAACATTCGGCATTGACAAATGCTTGTTTAACTAGAGGGTATCTGAAGGGGCTCAACATGATCAGATAAACTACATTGCCAAAGTCCCAGATCAAGTTATACTGTACATTCTTTATTTTTCCTTTACATTTCTCAGTGTAACCCCTCTGCAAATGGGGGTTCCCAAAAGACTTCCAGGAGCTTGCTTGAATGCTCCAAGCCTGAATGGTGTTTGGCGTTTAAGCCATTTATCAGTGAGTGTTTTTAGAACCTCTGGTACTGTCTCTTTAAGAGCTGTCTGCTTGCAGACATAATTACTTTATATGGGGGGACTGTGTGTGCTTCTCTGAGTACCACTCGAGCTGCTGCCAATTCACTTCATTTTGCAGTCACTAGGGTGCAAAGGGAACCTATCTGAAAGATGTAACTGTTTGCCAGAAATTATTTAGAGTAATAATGAAATTACAGTTTGTCTAACCTGCTTTCTTTGCAGTCAGAACTGTGTCTGCTAGTTCCCATTCTAGTTTTGAACTGCTGAACTGGACCAATCAGTGTGGGGTAAGCTAGCTCTCAAATGGTGCCTTGACGAATCAGAACTTGGACTCATAATCTGAGCCAGCCACAAGAGGATTGTATGGGCAGTGACTCTGGGAGATGTAGTTTAGACTTCAGCACCTTTTGACCAACAGCAGCAGTCTATTGTAGTGACAGCTAATCCAGTCAAGAACTGGGAGGAACTCAAAGGAAGTGCCCAGTTTGTCGGTTGGAGTTTCAGTTGAGCTTTGGCAGTGAAGAAGGAAGGAGCCCTGTGCTTTTTCAGTGTGCAGTTTTAGTCAAAAAACGTGTGTAAGGCCCAGAGTTCCGGTCTGCAGCTTGTGTAACTGCTTGTTAGGACTGAATCCGTCCTGTGAAAAGAATCAAAGGATCTCTGAAGAGTAGAAACCAGGCTCACCCTGTAGAAGACTGGAGAAATTATTGAATTGCACTGTCTGTCAGGAACTGAATCTGCTGTGTGTTCTCCCGGGTATTGTGCAGTAATTGCGATCGGGATAGAGAAGCAGCCTGCCTGGTATAGTACTCTCTTTTTTTTTTTTTCATATAAATGTGTGAAGAGTCTCTTGAGCTCTAGAGTAGCCCTGCTGATATTGAAGGACCCTATCTTATTTGGAGGTCGTGAGTACTAATTCAGGGTCGCCCTGTTGAATTGCCACATTAAATCCAAATGGAATTACTGTACTGCTGACTGTTTAATTCTCCTTTCTCGTGTGAAAGGGCCCCTACCAGCTGCCACGGTTTGACTAGCTACTAGGCTTGGGTACCCAGGACAGTAACTGATAGGGATAGGCTCTGCACAGAGCCATAGGTAGATTATTAGAGTGATAAGCTAATTAACCTGATTTCCTGTCCTTGTTATATCCCCTAAATAAATCAGAGCTGCTTGTTTCAGCAAAGTTATACTGCCTGAGGTATTTGTCTATGTTAAAGTACTGTACTGTGATTGTTGCACTGTATCTCATTTCACAGGAGGTCCCAGTGCCGGAACCAGACCTGGGGGGTAAGTGTATACTGTGAAGGTAATTTGATATATTGTGTGGGCCACTAGTGGGAAGAAAGGGGGGTTGCAGTGTCCCAGAGGGCTGTGACCAAGTTAGTTTAACTATTGCAAACCCTGACCTCTGGGTGGAGGCACCCGCCATTGGATCCAGGCCCCTCAATCTGTTAGTGGCAAATCAGGCAGGGGTAGTAGCCCCTGGGATAGCGCCATCTAGGGGTTACATCAGTTCAGAGTATTTCCATTAATAAGGATTTAACTTGAGCGGTTGTGTCTCATTAAAATCATTTAAATGCTCCCTTACAGTACATAATCTCTAACTTGTAGATATCAGCAAAAATAAATATGAATGCTACTCCATTACTGTAATACAACAATTTCATTTTCAATATATGCACAACCTCCTTCCCAAAGGTAGTGATTATGTTACACCCCAAGTGTACCGGAGCGTATTGTCACCTGCAAGGATCAGCATTTCTATCAGGGCATGTCCATACTAAATGGGTACATTTCCATCACATGCACTTTAACACTCAGCAACTCTGCAAAGAGTGTTTAAATTATTTCAAAACTGCACTGCTGTCTTCTTCAGAAATTAGTGGGATAACATAAATAACTCCAGCCACCTAATACTTACAAAAACATGTTTTTTTTTTTAAACTCACAGATTTGTTCCCTGGTTTTTGCATTGGCTAGGTGGGACATTTCAAGACACCACATGTTGTATGTTTTCCTTCTACCTACCAAAATGCTGTGCTGAAAAAATAAGTCTCCCTATGCATTTTACATAAAGAGCCCTGTAACATCACCATATCTGTGTGATTTTATATATTTTAATTTTTTTCCAGAATGAGTTAAAAAGTGACAATCTTGTATGTAACCTTCTCTGTCCCCCTAGATTACATACGGGATTGACTGGTATAAATGTGAAACTATGCAAGAATCAGGGCACTGGATGCCAGGAACTGAAGGAGGCTTAGTTAGTTTGCTGTTCTGGCTGAAAAAAAACTTTTCAAAACTGCAGAGATGCTCTGGCTGCCTTTAAAAGTAGAACTGGGCTATCTGTCTCTGTCGCACCCCTATCTACGTATGTAACAGCTGCTTATCATACCTAATGAGTGTGACTTTTTCATCACAGTGTCATTTGCTTATTTCTAGCCAATCATAACACCAGATTAAGTCTTTTAAATTTTGCTTTGCCTGCGGATCAGTCAATTTTCTTCCCAAACACCAAATGAGAACATTCTCTGTCTCCTCCAAGCTTGCTGTTACAAACGTGTGACTGTGTTACAAACAGGAATGTGGAAACTGGTCAGACATGTAAGCAAACATGATTGGGGCTACATAGCAGTGAAATAATGATTTTTTTATACTATCTGCTATAAATCTGACTGCATTTTGTTGCTGGATTTGAAATGGGGTTATGTTGTGCACAGATTGGCATTCAGTAAGGTCTCTGGCGACAGAGAAAATGTCAATCATGTTTGTAACAAGGGACAGCGTTAATACATTTGTCCCTGTTACAACAGGATTTAGCTACTGGACATGGTTAATTATGTTAAAAAATGTTTGAATTTATAATGTATTTACTGGGGCTCATGACTGCTGTTTAAATATATCCATTTATGTCTGAAAATGGCAAGTATTTGTCATATTGTTCAAGGTTATCTATTTTGTGGCTCAAATAACTGCCTTCTGTGTGCCAGACGTGCTGTGAATTTCATAGTTTTGCAATGTGCTAAACAGGTGTGTAAGGCTGTGCAATTCATTGTGGATGTATGACTTTTGCAGGCTTCCAAACATCTTTTTTTAGTGTTTTTTTGGTACTGTCCTGTTTGTAATGGGGACCTCCTAAAAATATCTGTCACAGTTACAAACAAGACTTTTTGTGTACTTTGTTTTGGAATTGTGATTATTAAAATATTTAATTAGATTTTTGTTTGCTTTTAGTGTGCATTTGTTTAGGGGGTGTAACAAATGATTTTTTGTTTTAAAATGGCCTTTCACATGCTTTGGGGAAGGGGGGCTGCCAGCTCATCTGAAAGCAAATTATTTCTGGAATATTTGCTGCAAAGGTTGGGATTAAAATATAAAAGTACTGGGTGCTGTAGTCATTTATTGATGCATTTTAAGTGCAAAAATCATGGAATCCAAAACAGTATTTTCAAAAGTTGTTCTAACAGCCCACAACCAAGTTCAATCATGTTTATAACAGGGACCTCAATAAACCAGTGATCCCTGTTACAAAAGAGACTTCTGGTGGTGCCTTGTTTTTCACTGTTATTATTAAGAGATGCTACATGCTTTTTGGTTTGATTTGAGTGGACATTTGCTTGGGGGGGTGTAACAAAGAATTTTTATTTTAAAATGGCCACTCACATGCTTTGGGAGGGGGCTGCCAGCTCATCCAAAAGTAAATTAGAAATGGAATGTTTGCTGCAAAGTTTGAAATTAAAGTGTAAAAGTATCGGGTGCTGTAGTCATTTACTGATGCATTTAAAGTGAAAAAAGCCTGGAATCTGTTTTAGCATTTTCAAAAGTTGTCCTAACAGCCCACAACCAAATTCAATCATGTTTGTAACATGGATCTCAGGAAACCAGTGGCCCCTGATACAAATGGATGGGACTTCTAGTGGTACCTTATTTTTTAATTGTGATTATTAAAATATTCCACAAGCCTTGTTTGTTTTAACTGAGCATTTGTTTTGGGATGCAACAACGGACGTTTGTTTTAAAATAGTCACCCACATGCTTTGGTGGAGGGGGCATCCAGCTGATACCTAGACACATAGACACATAGACAGTGTCGGCAGATAAGGGCCTATGGCCCACCCAGTCTGCCCATTTGAGCTTGTAAGTTCAGTTTGTTTTCCTAGAAGTCTGTTGCCTCTTACCTCTGACCTCCAGAATTCCTTTATGTCTATCCCATGCATTCTTAAATCCCGTGATTGTTTCAGCCCCCACCACTTCCTCTGGCAGGGTGTTCCACTTGTCCACCACCCGTTCTGTGAAGAAATTCTTTCTCATGTTTCCTCTGAATCATCCTCCCTCCAACTTCATCCCATGCCCTCTAGTCCTGGAACATCTTTTTCGCTTAAAAATAGTGTTTTCCTGCACCCTGTTCCTCCCTGTAAGATACTTGTATGTCTCTATCATATCCCCTCTCTCCCTCCTCTCCTCCAGGGAGTACATGTTCAGTTCCTTCAACCTGTCTTCATAGGGCTTGTGATGCAATCCGTGCACCATCTTTGCTGCCCTCCTCTGAACCTTCTCTACCCTGTCTATGTCCTTACATAGGTATGGTCTCCAGAACTATACACTGTACTCCAGGTGGGGCCTCACTAGTGTCTTGTATAGCGGAATTATGACCTCCCTTTTCCTGCTGGTGATGCCTGCCTATACATCCCAGCATCCCTATTTGCTTTACCTGCTGCCTTGTCACCTGTTTCCCTACCTTGAGGTCATCAGAGATGACAACCCCAAGATCCCTTTCCTGCTTGGTGCATGCTATATCCTCACCCCCCAACTGATATATTGTGCCAGGGTTTTTCTGCCCCATATGCATTATCTTGCACTTCTTTGCATTGAATTTCAACTGCAAACCCCTGACCATTCTTCAAGTTTCTGCAGGTCGCTTCTCATTCTGTCTACACCCTCTGGTGTGTCTACTCTGTTACAGAGCTTTGTGTCATCAGCAAACAGTGAAATTCTGCCTTCTAGGTCCCGCAATGTCACTGATGAAGATGTTGAATAGGACCGGTCCCAGCACTGATCCCTGTGGTACCCACTGGTCACTCTTCCCTCTGTGGAGTGACAGCCATTTACCACCACCCTCTGTATCCTGCCACCCAGCCAGTTACCTACCCACACACTACTGTCCTGCCCACACCCATATTCCCCAGTTTGTGTAATAGTCTTCTATGTGGCACAGTGTCAAAGGCCTTGCTGAAGTCCAGATAGGCCATGTCCACTGCCTCCCTGATCCACCTCCTAGTCACCCAGTCAAAAATTCCAACGAGGTTGGTCTGACATGACCTCCTCTGGTGAAACCATGCTGCCTTGGGTCCTGTAGTCCATTGACAACTAGATGTTCCACCATCTCTCCTTCAGTAGTGCTTCATGATCTTCCCCACTACCGGGGTGAGGCTGACTGGTCCTGTAGTTCCCTTGCTCTTTGTTCCCACTTTTGTATAAGGGGACTACATCTGCTGTCCTCAGTCTTTGGGTACCTCCCTGTTTCCAGTGATCGGCTAAACAGGATAGCCAGAGGTTCAGCCACCACTCTCTTAGTTCTTTAAGGACCCTGGGTGCACCCATCTGGCCCCATTGCTTTATCAACTCTTATTACTTCCAGTTCCTTCAGGACCCTTTTCGTGTAAAGGGACTTGTGTCCATTTCTGCACCATTCTCATCCCTTGTACTCCCTTCAGACCCATTACCTCCTCTTCCTCAGTAAAGACTGAGCAGAAATACCTGTTCAATATGTCAGCTTTACTGTTGTCATCCTCCACGCCCCCCATCCTCCCCTTCAGTCTCACTATCCCTCCCTTTGTCTTTCTTTTTTCACTTATGTACCTGTAAAAGGTTTGTCCCCTACCCACTGATTTTGCAATGTGTTCTTCTGTCTGAGCTTTGGCTTCCCTTACTGACCTCCCTGCCTCCCTTTGCTTCTCCTGGTACTTCTCCCTATCCCCTTCTGCCTGTGTCTTTTTGTATTGCCTGAATGCAATCTTTTTGGCTTTCACTTTCTTTGCTTCCTCTTTGGAAAACCATAATGGCCTCCTCTTCCTTTTCCTCTTGCTAACCTGCTTAATGCATAATTCTGTTGTTCTTGTAATCCCCATTTTAAATACTGCCCACTGTTCCTCAACCCCTGATTCCTGTCCCATTTCCCTTAATGCCTCTTTCAAGAATCTCCCCATTTTCCCAAAGTCTGCCCCCCTAAAATCCAGGATACGTGTTTTTGTGTGGTTTGGTTCTGCTCTTTCTGTGATTTCAAACCACAATGACTGGTGGTCACTGTTTCCCAGGTGCTCCCCCACTGTTAACCCATCACACTGTCCTGTTTGTGAGCACAAGGTCCAGTATTGCCTTCTGTGAGTTGGTTCCATGACCAGTTGCTTGAGGAAGGCACCTGAAGGAGTCCAGGATAAATCTGCTCCTAGTTGATACTGCTGCTGGGATGCTCCAGTCCACGTCTGGAATATTGAAGTCTCCAACCAGTACTACCTCACTTTGTCTGCCATCCTTTGGATGGCTAGCATCAACCTCTATCTGTTTCTTCCTCCTGGGCTGGTGGTCTATAGACCACACCTGTGCGGATGGTGCCCATTTTCCTTTCCAGCTTAACCCACAGTATCTCTCCCCATTTTGTTCCTCCTGGATCTCTGTGGCCCTTATGTCATTTTTCACATACAGTGCCACCTTCTCCCTTTCTACCTGCTCTGTCTCTTCTGAATATGTTGTAGCCAGGTATGGCCATCTCCCAGTCGTGGTTATCATTACACCAGGTTTCAGTGATGGCCACAATGTCCAGGTCTGACTGTACCATGACAGCCTCCAGATCTTCCATCTTGTTGCTAAGGCTCCTGGCATTTGCACACATGGCTTTCCATGATTTGACCTCCCTAGACTGTTTCACTGTTCTACTCCAGCCCCTTCCTTGGTTGTCATTTATCTCTGGTTCTCCTTGCTGTCTACCCTTCTGCTGAATTTTGCCCCTTTTCTGCTTATCCACCTCTTGGGCACTAATCTCCATCTTTTGCACACTGCTTTGCAGAGATAGCCACTCCTCTGGTTCACTGGTTCCACTGCTAGCTGTGGGGGGTGAGCAAGTAGGTACCATCCTTGCTGGCCTGCCATCCCCCTTTGCTAGTTTAAATGCTTATCAATGTAGCATTTAAACTTATCATTGAGTGCTTGGTTTCCCCTCCAGGATGGATGCAGGCCGTCAGGCTTGAACAAACCTCCATCCTTCCAGGTGGGTCCCCAGTCACCAATGAATCCAAACCTTCCTCACAGCACCAGTTCTTCAACCATGAGTTAAAGTTCCTGGTGCATGCACCCCTATGCTCTCCCTTGCCTCTCACAGGTAGTACTTCTGAGAAAGTGACAGAAGTAGCTACTTGCTTGAGACCCCTCCCCAGTTTCCTAAACTCTTCCTGAACTTCCTTTGGCTCCCCATTTGCCAGGTCATTAGTACCTAGGTGGATAATGACATCCAGCTCACCCTCCTGTCTTGCCTTCCCAGTGATCCCCAGGATCTTTCTTCCATCCCTCCATGCCGTGGCACCTGGTAGGCACCTCACCTCCCTGTCCTCCCTCTTCTGTGTTCCTAGCTGGATCCCTCTTATGATGGAGTCCCCCACCAGGATTCACTTCCTCCTCCTCTGTGGTCCACTGCTTTCCCCGCTGAGGTCACCTCCTTGGCTAACCTCCACATCCTTTCCTTCCACTTCTCTTGGCACCTCTATTTGGTTGTCCTCATTTGCCAGTGTGGCATATGAGTTCTTGAGTGGAATAGGATCTGGGATGTGCCTCTGCCTGACTGCTCTAACCCTCCCTGAGCCCACTGTCATCCAAGTGCTCCTCGTTCTCGGCATCCTTTGAGGCAGTTGCATTGGACTGGGTGGTCCCTGGATAGGGGTGATGGTACTCCTGACCCAGTTTACTTCCACTCTGAGTCTGGCTACCTCATCCCGCAGTCCAGACAGATGCATGCAGATAGGGAAGCACCTCAGTGTCCAGAAGGTCTGCCTGAATATGGCTTCCCCACAGCCACTGCATTGCACCACTCCCCACATTATACTGCAATTCCACTACTTGTCTTCTATTGAAGCTCTCCTAGTTCCCTTATTATTAATTTACTGTACTAAAAATCCTGCCACTGATCCTCAGATAATTTTTTTTTAAAGAAAAGAAACCAATAAATAAATAAATGAGTCAAAACACTTGTCGTGTTGAGGGTGGGCTTCTTCCCCTTATGCCCTCCTACTTCACCCCTTACTACCCTGTGTTTAGCTCCTGTCAATCAGATTTAACAGGGCATATAATTAAGAGTTGGGGGAAGGGGGGAAAATTTGCAGCAATTAAAGACAGCACAGAATTACACCACCACCACTATGTTTTAAATTTTCAACAGCCCATAAACAATTATAAGTAAAGACAACAAAGAAAGTATAGTGTCACTAAAAGCCCACAATCTAAGTTTAAAAGAAAAATAGCAATTACCAGTTACTCTAAAGCACTGAATTGAATATGTTTCCTTCCTTCCCTTCTGGCTTCTTCTGAGAAAATAAAACTCTGCTTGCTAATTTTACTCTGACTAAGCCCCACCTCCAGTTATCGCATAGCTGAGGTCAGAGGCCAGACAATTAACACCCTTCACCCAACTACAGGGCAGTCAGACAAGCCAAGATAAAATTTGCAGCAATTAAAGACAGCACAGAATTACACCACCACTATGTTTTAAATTTTCAACAGCCCAAAAACAATTATAAGTAAAAACAACAAAGAAAGTATAGTGTCACTAAATGCCCACAATCTAAGTTTAAAAGAAAAATAGCAATTACCAGTTACTCTAAAGCACTGAATTGAATATGTTTCCTTCCTTCCCCTTCTGGCTTCTTCTGAGAAATAAAACTCTGCTTGCTACTTTAACTCTGACTAAGCCCCACCTCCAGTTATCACGTAGCTGAGGTCAGAGGCCAAACAATTAACACCTTCACCCAACTTCAGGGCAGTCAGACAAGCCAAGATAAAATTTGCAGCAATTAAAGACAGCACAGAATTACACCACCACTATGTTTTAAATTTTCAACAGCCCAAAAACAATTATAAGTAAAGACAACAAAGAAAGTATAGTGTCACTAAAAGCCCACAATCTAAGTTTAAAAGAAAATAGCAGTTACCAGTTACTCTAAAGCACTGAATTTAATATGTTTCCTTCCTTCCCCTTCTGGCTTCTTCTGATCCGAAAGTAAATTAAAAATGGAATGTTTGCTGCAAAGTCTGAGATTAAAAACGATAGACATATTGGGTGCTGTAGTGATTTCCTACTAAATTTAAAGTGGACAAATACCAATGACAATATTTTAGAACAAAAAAGTTTTGCAACTAAAGATCCTTGTATGTTATAAAAATAAAGATTGCAGTGGTAACTTGCTCCTTGGAAGCACAATGGCACAAATTAAATTTACAAAATGGTTCTGGCCAAGGTTTGGCTAATAGGGTAGTGGAGAGGGAGACAGTTGCCACCAGGTACCCTTGGGATTGCTGACAAGATATAGAGAGGGATGGGACTGACCATAAGTCCCATGGTACAACTGGCAGGGCTAGATATTTTTTGGAGTGTGCCATTAGGACCCTTGAGACTGCTGACAGAGATGGGATTGACCTTACATTCCAGGGGGCCAATAGGGAGGGCAGTGGGATTGACCTTGGATCCCATGGGGCTGCAGATTTGATAGAGCATGCTAACAGGCCCCAGGGACAGGGGATGGGGATGGGAATGGGACTAACCTCACATGCCAGGGGGCTGATGGGGAGGGAGTGGAACTGACCTTGGGTACCATAGGACTGCTGATAGGTCTGGAGAGTTTTAGGAGTGTACCAGCAGACCCCAGGACTGGGGAGGGGGATGGGACTAACCTCATATCCCAGGAAGCTGATGGTGAGGGAGTGGAACTGACCTTGGGTACCATGGGACTGCTCACAGGGCTGGAGAGTTTAAGGAGTGAACCACCAGGCCCCAAGGACTGGGGAGGGGGATGAGATTGACTTTACATGCCAGGGGGCTGATTTGAAGGAGGGTGGGACGTACCCTTGGACTCCATGGGGCAGTGGATTTGTTGAACTGTGCCACCAGGCCCCAGGAACTGGGGAGGGGGATGGGATAGACCTCACATGCCTGGGGCTGATGGGGATGTGGGATTGCCCTTTGTCAAGTGGGACTGAGGATTTGCTGGAGTGTGCCATCAGGCCTAAGGGACTGGGGAGGGGGATGGGACTCACCTCTGTGCCAGGGGGCTGATGGGAATGTGGTTGGACTGCCCTTGGGTCACATGAGACTGCTTATAGGGCTGTAAAATTTAGGAGTTCACCACCAGACCCTAGGGACCATGAAAGGGGTGGAACTGAACTCATGTGCCAGGACGACTGATGGGGAGGGGGTGAGACTGGCTTTGGATGCCATGGGACTGCTGACAGGGCTGGAGAGATTTAGGAGTGTGCCACCAGACCCCAGGGGCTGGGAAGGGGGATGGCACTGACTTTACATGCCATGGGGCTAATGAGGAGGAGGTTGGGACTTACCATGGATTCCATGGGACTGCATTTGTTGGAGTGTGCCACCAGACCCCAGGGACATGGGAGAGGAATGGGACTGAACTCATGGGCCAGAGGTCTAATGAGGAAGAGCTGGGACTGACCTTGGGTCCAATGGGACTGCAGATTTGTTGGAGTGTTCCACCATGCCCCATGGACTGGGGATGTGGATGGGACTTACTTCATGTGCCAGGGGGTTGATGGGGAGGGTTTGGGACTCACCTTGGATCCCACAGGACTGTCAACAGGGCTGGAGAATTTTAGGAATTTGCCACCAGGCCCCAGGGACTGGGGAGATAGATGGGACTGACCTCACATGCCAGAGGGCTGATGGGGAGGGGGTATTACTGATCTTGGGTCCCATGGGACTGCTTACATGGCTAGAGCATTTAAGGAGTGTGCCACAAGGCTCCAGGGACTGGGGATGGAAATGGGACTGACCTCACATACCAAGGGGCTGTTCGGGAGGGGGGGTTGGACTGATCTTGGGTCCCAGAGGACTACTGACAGGGCTGTAGAATTGTAGAATGGTCTACCAAGCCCCAGGAACTGCTGACATGGATCTGGAGGGGGATGAAAATAGTGCCTCCATTTTGCTTGCAATCCTGTGGGTGTCCTGGCATGCCTTCCTTTTGTTTGCAATTCTGTGGGTTTCCATGCTTACCTTCATTTTTTTTATAAGTCAGTTGCTGCAGTCATGTGTGCCTCCATTTGGTTTGCAAGCCAATGAGTGTCCGTGCATGCCTCCATTTTGTTTGCAATTCAGTGGTTGTGTTTGTGTCTGCCTCCATTTTGTTTCCAATCCAGTGGATTGCCCACATTATCATCTGTTCTCATCTGTTGGATTCAGTTATGTCATCACCTGGGGTCTGCCATGTCCCTGGTCAATGTTTCATGGGGCCCTGGTGGGTGTGCAAGTGGCGTACTGCACACAGCAGCTTGACTTGAGTCACAATGGACTGCTGCCAGGGTTCTCATCTGGTGGATTTAGTTATGCCATCACCTGGGGGCTGCTAGGTCCCTGATCAATCTTCTTGGGGCCCTCGTGAGAGTGCAGTTTGTGTGCTGAATGCACCTGCTAGATTGAGTCACTGTAGGCCAGGACCCATGTTCTGCTGTGATGGATTTAGTTACACTGTCACCTGGGGTGTGCCAGGTCCCTGGTCAATCTCTCATGGGGCGCTGGTGTGTTTGCAAGTGGTGTACTGTGCACACCAGCTTGATTGAGTCACTGTAGACAAGTGTCCATGCTCATGTCTGGTGGATTCAGTTACGCTGTCACATGGGGTCTGCCAGATGTACATATGTGCATTTGTTGAAGGTATTAGGTCTGTAATAAGCAATGTATATAGTGTGTATATTGTGGTGTTATGGTTAGGGTTTTAGTTAATTTTACTTAGTGTGTCTGGTATTTCTAGTTAGTATAGTGAATTTGTTGTATTATGAACTTCCTTTGTGGTGACAGTATGCAACTGTGGAACTTTTATGCTAATTGAGTCATAACTTTAGACATTAAACATAAAGTGGAAATGAATAAAGGACTCCAACTGCCTGATTTTTTTTTCCACAGTGTTTTCTGGGACTGCTTAAAGTGTTTGAATTTTTCTCTGTCTTGTTACATACGTTAATGAAACACTTTTTTACAGATTTTTGGAGTTTAATTTTTAAAGTGATTAAAAAAAGTTTTAAATATCATCTATTCTTATCCCCAGTTATGTACAAATGCATTTTAATCTGTGACTACCCAAGAAATGTTGGTGAGGGAAAACTTTGAAATTACTTTGCCCCGTAATTCTCTGCCACATTTTAGATTGATGGTTATCACATTCTTTTGCATGCAAATATGTTGGAGTTACTTAGTGAATTAACCAAATGAGTTAAAGTACTGCAAATTCATGAAGAGATTCAAAAATATTTATACATAACTTTTTTTCTAGTTAACATATTCTCTGTCCCTGTTACATACGTTACATGGTTACTGTTTCCAAACATTAGGGACTATACTCAGAAAACCACAAGTTATATTATCTTCCTGTTTACACTTTTAGTAAAGGACATTAAGGGTAAAGTACTGATGGTGAAAGAAGAAAGTAATGACAACACTTATTTTTCCACAGTCATGTCCCACATATGTCCCCTATTACTGTGGATAGATCCATTGATACCTGATGCACTGGACCATTGATCTCATATCTCCATGAACTGCAGTGGAGGGACTAGAAGGCACAGTAGTGAATGTGTGTTTTAAAGCTTAGTCCGTCCTTTGGATGAGATGTTAAACTGAGGTCCTGTCAGCCTCTTGTAATAGTTGTTTAGGTGGACATTAAGGATTCCATGGCACTTCTTGAAAAGAGTAGGAGAACCCTCCTGTTGCCCAGGCAGCATTTCTCCCATTCACTAGAATACCACCAGCAACTTAATCTGTTTCAGTTTCAGTTGATTTGCATCTGTACCTACCCAGGATGAGGCTGAAAAATAGGCAGTATTGTCTAGCCCTCCTCTTCTGGTCAAGCCAAACAAAATAAAACTAATGCCTGAGAGTGGAACACACAGAGACACTTTCAGATGCTTGCTTGACTCTCAATGGATGAAAAGGGTGTTGAGGAGAAAGACAAACTGCTGCACAGTTTGGTGTCTGATAGGGACACCACTTGGTCATAAGCCACTGAAAAGGACATGTTTTGTTTGAACTCTGCAGAAATTGTCCCAAAAGGCATGCAGGCTGCCATCCTTGTTATACATTAACCACACAGACTTGTGGGAAGGGATCCAAGACAGCCAGCAAACCAAGATGCCTGTGAGCCAATAAGAGGTTGGGGAATGCATGGACAATGCATGTACACTGCTTGCAGTTTGCCTTCGAGTCCTGCGTGAGACTGTTGTCTATGAAAATGGACCAGAGTGTCTCCTGTGACAACCTTGACCAATGAGAATGGGGATTGTGAGTGGGTCTGCTGCAGAAGTGCCCAAGCCAGTTCAGATTTGCCTGATCTTTGATAGAGATGGACATGTCACAGCTCAGCATGTGGGTTGGGTTTCCAAACAGGGTTTCCTGCCTGGGAACTAGAGATACAGATTCAAAACCTGAAGTCTGTAGTGCCTGATGGGGACATCAGTCATCAGAGAAGGCGTTACCTTGCATTGCCCTGTTTCTGTGGGAGAAGTCAGCCAGATTTTCCCAGAAGCAGTCCTGCTATGAGGATTCATCTTTGTAGAGGGCCTAGTTACCCATGGCCCTGTGTGACTGCCTGCCTCTGGGGAGATGAGCAGAAGGCTGCCTGTGAGGTGAAGAGGAGCACCCAGGTATTTGATTGAATTCATACTGGTCTTCGCCTGTCATGACCAAAAAAGGCACTATATCCACCACACCTTTAGCTAAGCCAGCCTGCAAATGCTTGTGTGGAGGATGTCACCCTAACAGTTTGCTGTGCAGCTGCCACCTGGTAACTATGAATAAAGCTCACAGCATAGCTCTGCAATGTGATAGATGCCTGGGGAGTGATAGATAACTTGGGCGTGGACTGCAAAACCAATAGTAGTGCCTATAGAAAGAGACTACATTGCTTCCCAGTGAAAGACTGTTTTTGCAAAAGCCTGTTGCTAGCACATTGCAACCTCCTGCCTTAAGAGCTATTTAGTTGGGAATGACATCACCTGGTATTGAATCTAATGGTACTGCACCTCATCTACCTCAGGCCTGCAACTGCTTTCCATTTGTATGCACATGTAGAGATTGTGGGAGCCCCCAAGGGACTTTGGATACAGGTGGAACAGTGGGGAAAAAGTTGTGAGATTTTGGGAAGCAGTCCTGTGTTTGGTGGATGATTGGTCAACACCTGTTAATTTGCATGCCTGATTTATCTTGTCATTCCCTTCCAGATCCCTGTTCCTGAATTCCTGTCCACCAAAATCCTGTTCTATTTTTATATTGCATTTACTGGCTGTGACAAAATTCCCCCCTCAGAGATTTCAAGTTCACTGACACCACCATGGTGTTTACCAGCAGGAACCAGGGAAACCTGTTTCTTGCTTCCTACTTTGCACGAGGTCAGGAAGGTCAAACACAATAACTGTGGGTAGAGTGCCCCTTCAGAGACAGACTGCAAACAGAGTCCAGCAGAAATAGTAGAACTACTCTTTTAAATAAAACAAGCAGTCACTGATTCTATAAAAACAGATGCTTTACTAAAAGACTACAAGTATGTACAACAGGATTTATGTGCAGTTAGATAAAAGGGCTATAGTTTACTAGAATAAAAATAGATGAAGTTACATAAGACAGGTTGCAGATAGAAGAATATGAGCTATTCTCACTTTAAAACCTATTTATTTACCTGCCGCTGTATGAAGAAAGCACTATTCCCTAAGCTGTCTTTCTTACCAGACCTCTAGCTGCAGGGCTCTGGGTTTTCAGTTGTTATTGTGTCCAAGAAGAAGTGCTTTCTTACAGCAACTCAATTTATTCCTTACTCACTGTGGGGAGGGGTCTCACCCACTTTGAGTGACAGTTCTCCACTGCCCCTTCCAAATGTGTGTGCGTGCGTGTGTGTGTATGGATGACCTCATCCTGGCCAGTTTGCTCACCCCACACCCACCCCTGCTCTGTCCACTTTTATGATTCCATTTTGAAGAATGTCCAAGGTGTGTAACCCCACGCTTCTTGCCTTTTAAGCTGACTGAGGCATTCAAACTGGCACTATCCCATCTGCCTTATAGAATCTGTGGCTGAATGTTCCCAAGGGAAGATTCCCCTGAGCAACTTTGGCCAATGTTTCCCGTAAGACCTGTTTGGTCATGTGACAGCAGATGCTATGTTTTGTACCCACTTATGACAGCAGCATTATTATAGTAACAAAAAAGAAATAAATACATTACTCTTGTCACATGTCCATCACACTGACTCTTTGGTTAGCCTTGTGTAGAGTGTAACTATTATACAGTACTGTGTTTTTATCCTTGGTTATTGGAGGTACAGAGCTTTACAGTAGCTGATTCCCATCACTCTGGTTGGAAATCACTTTCTTCCTGTAAGGATGTAACAGAGCAGCATAATGTTAGAAAGAACCCCATAGGTGGAGGCACCGCATTACATTCAAATCCCCATACTACTAACTAAACCCAGGTAAAATGTAAATTGTTTTATGCTACTTCTCATTGGCCATCCTGCATCAGGCTCTCTTCCAGCAGTCTTCTAGCCCCAACATCTCTGACACTGACTGACATCTTGAACAACTCGCTACCTCTGGTGAGGCCCTGAGGTACATCCCCCCTCAGGTGTACACATCCAGTGTGGTCAGGTGAGGAAAGGTGTGTGAGACTACCAGAGCAGTCATCATGGCTGGTGCATTTTTGGGGCTCGGCTACATGGCAGACTAGTTCCTACTGGGATCAAAGTCAGGAAGTGTTCTGCAGCTGTCCCATTGAAATGCACTGGGGGGCTGGGCCATGACTTTTTATGGCTGTCAATCAGTGAGTGGTGTGACTTGTTATTGCTCTCTCTAGCTGTCTGTAATGTTTTGCTAACTTTTTGTTGGCTGCAAGAAAGAGAGTGCATGAGAATCTGTTTGGCAAGTGGAGCTACTCTCATGAACACGCAGCTGACCGAGGTGATATGCTGAAGAAGTCCTTGGGTTGTTTAGCTTAGTTCCCCCACCCCACCCCCATGATGACAAGAATGACAATAGATGAACTCAGTGAGGGAGTACTAATGAACTCTTTGTCTGCTCAACTTTGTGAATGAAAAGCTAATCTTAATTTTTTCTGAAAAAAAAATGAAACTACCTTTATAAAACTGAGAGTGTCCATGCCAGTGCAAAAAGACAAAGACTAGCATAGCTGTGGCACCATTTGATGTTTGTAGGAATTTGAATGTATCTCATCCACCCTCTTTGTATAATGAAAACAGCTGAGTTTCTAGTCAGTTTGAGTAGCTTGACCATGGACTTGGAAAACTAAAGGGGGGAGGGGTAGATCAGTTGCTGGAGCAAAAGGGGGACCAGGGTGAACTAATTTGTAAAACAACACTGAGTCAACATGACTTTCATGCACACTATGTCCCAAAGTGTTTTACATTGTACGGGAGTTCCATACTGGTAGCGTAGGGAATGTAGAATAGCACAGAATATATGGTGTCCAACGTGGCCTGACAGGGAACTAAAAAAACAACCTGGCCCACTCTCCCAACTACCTGATGGGTCTGTTAAGCAGCCCAGCCCATCGGGGAAAAAAATCTGCCCCCATCCCCCAACAACCTGACAGATCAAGTGCCCAACCTGACCCATCAAGGAATGAAAAAAATCTGGCCAACTACCTGCCTGGTCCAACACTCAGTCCAGCCCACCTTGGGATACAAAAATATGCCCCACTCTCCCAAACTACCTGATGGGGAAGGTATCCAACCTAGCCTGTCAGGAAATAAAAAAAAGATATCCCCTTCCCCTTCCCCCAATAACATGATGGGTCCAGTGAATAAAAAATCTGTCACCCTCCCACAACAACCTGAGGGGTCTGATGCCCACCTGGCCAGTCAGGGAATCAAAAAAAGGCAATGACCCTCCTCCAACAACCTGACAGGTCCAGTGTTTAACCAGGCCCATCAGGGAATAAAAAAAAAATATCTGATCTGCCTCCCAACAATTTGATAGGTCCAGTGCCCAACCCTGCCTGGCAGGGAACTTAAAAAAATTGGCCATCTTCCTCCTAAACATATTACTTGTCCAGTGCCCAACTTGGCCCATCAGGGAATAAAACAAATCTGTCCCCCTTACTTCCAACTATCTGATGGTTCCTATACCCAACCAGGCCCTTGTAATTAGCCAAACAGAGAGAAGAAGGAGCAACAGCAAGACAGTGAGTGGAAGGTGGAATAAACAGGGTAGTAATATACTGCTCTTCCTATACCCATCCACGTAGGTCGTGGTGAGGGGCTCAAACACTGCACAGGAGATTTGGGGCAGCAGCTGCACTACTACTGATGCCAGCTTGTTCAGGCATCTCCACCTCATCCAGCCTGCAACACACTAGCATTGGAGACTGGACTGAGGGGGACCAATGGGACACATGTCATAGGCTGTAACCCCAAGTGCCAGTGATCCCAGTTCCACTGTCTGACTCCCTATCTCTCTCTTTCTTTCTTTCTTTCTTTCTTTCTTTCTTTCTTCTCTCTCTCTCTCTTTCTTTCTTTCCAGTTGCAGCTCTGCACTACTCCTAATATGCACATAGGGATCACACAGCATGCACACTCCAGCCCAGTCTGCATAGCAAAATGGTACGTTTCCCAGCCTGGTCCATCAGGGAATAAAACCAAATCTGTTCCTGTCTGGCAAACTACTTGATGGGTCCAGTGCCCAAACCAGCAGGTAATAAAAAAAAATCTGGCTCCTCTCCCAACTACTGAACGGGTCCAATGCCCAATATGATCTGTTGGAGAATTAAAAAATCTGCTCCTCATCCTCATCCACACAACTACCTGATGAACCTAGGGCTAGACCGGGACTGTCAAGCAAGAAAAGAAAATCTACCCAGGCCCTTCCACAACCTGATGAATTCCAAGTCTAACCAGACCTGTCAGGGAATAAGAAAAAAATCTGTCTCCTTCCCCCAAACTACCTGATGGATCTGATGCCCAACCTGGTCCATCAGGGATTAAAAAACATCTGGTCCTCCTCCCCCAACTACCTGACAGGTCTGGTGTCCAACCTAACTTGTCAAGGAATAAAAACAATTTGTCCCTCCCTTCAACTATCTGACAAGTCTGGTGTCCAACCTGAACCAGCAGAGAATTTGAAAAATGGTGTTATGGAGGGGGACACTATAAGTAAGTTTGGTGCTGGGGGGGGTGAAACTAATTGCTTGGTGCTGGGGGTACTTGACCCACCATGTATAGTATGGGTAGCATTAATGAAAAGCAGTGCTGCTGTGTCAGAACCCTCCCTGTGGGTACAATATACAAAAAATCTATAAAACGGACGTTGGAAGTGGTCCTCATATAACTACAATCATACCTGTGAGACAGGTGAGACAGTAAGGCCTGCTATGAAAATAAAGATAACAACATAAAGAAAGCAAGACCAGCCTTCTTGGCACCAGCCAAATCTTTTATTTATTTATTTTGAAATCTTGGATAGCACCAGTGAGCGGATGCTCGTTAATTGGTTCCACATTAGTTACCAAGTACAGAGTGTTACATAAACATTCAAATACAGAGTGGTTTGGTAGCAAATATACAGACACATGTTATGGTACAACAATACAGATAAAGTTCATGGTTACACTATACTGAGCCATTCTACAATGTATGCCTGCATCAAGAAGTGACAAAAATCAGTAGAGTAGACAGAGGGAGGAGAAGGGGGGAGAAGATGGAGAGGTAATGGTAAGAGGAAGGGGTGAGTGGGGTAGGAGGTGGAGGGGTACGGTAGGGACGGGAGGTGGGGTGTGTGGCAGCACCATGGGAGAGGACGGTGGGTCAGTGAAGTGCAAGGTTGGGGCTACCCAGTGGAACAATAACAGGGTTAAGAAATGCTAGAGGGTAAGTGCAGACTACAGCAATGGGATTACTGACATGAGGTGGGATTTAGTGGGGGCAGGCACAGGTACCCGTGGTGAAAAGGTGTTGGCGCAGTTTGTGTTTGAAAGAGCCAATCGTTGCTGCATCACAGATATCCTGAGGTACCGAATTTGTCCAGAGGGGGGGCCAGGAATGAGAAACCCCGCTGAACCAAGGTAGTGCGGCACCTTGGCACATGGAATACCTGACAGACAGTGCTTCTGGCTTGCTGTTAAATCTTGTTAATATTTTTGTTCCAATTCTACTCTAACATAGCAGTACTGTTCCTTTTTTAACATATACTAACAAATAAACCTACATGCAAAAATACATGTAATTTGCAGGGCCAACTTCACTTGAAAAGCACAGCCATTCAAGCCCAAAGTGGTTCCTACATTGCAGTCTTCTCACGAACTGCTGCTGCTTTTTGCCCTTTGCACACCCACCGGACAGTTTAACAGCTCAGTTCCCCCCTTATTCTCTGCTACCCAAAACCCCAGTCCTTGTCCCTGCTGCCTTGATTAACTGGCACTTGAGTGACATCGGAAGAGGTAGCGCTGATTACACTTGAAAAGTGGAGCCGCTCAAGCTGTGCTTTGCAAGCGGCAGGCATCTCCTGCAGTAGTCCACTGCAGAGACCACTGTGGAGGCCTGTTACCTTGGTTCTATTTTTTATTGTTTAATTTGAGTTCCAGTTAAGATTTATTGTCTGATGTCATTATGAATTTTAATCCATTTTTTTTGTTCTTTTGTATTAGATTTAGTTCTCTGCTAATTTTAGTGCTTTTTGTTATTCCTCCCAGGTTGATCTGTTTCAAAACTTTTCATTTCACACTTCTGAGTTGTTTTGTGTTTTTGAATGAGAAAATACTTAGTTGCGTATTACTAGGTACATAAGGCAATAAGAGGCAGTACTGCCTCCCACTTCTCAGCTGTATAAAGTCCCTGTACACAAAGGAACTGTGGCCAGTACATGGCATGTATCCTGGGTGTGCAGGGCCATACGTACCACACGAAATGCAGGTGGGAGTACACAGCATGCACTAAAGGCATATGCACCGCATGCAAGGGCTGGATGTGCAACTGTGCGGTGCCCAGCATTATGTATAAATACGTGGTGTGCAGATCACATCAGGCACTGCACGGCCTGAAGGAAGCCATAAACACAGGTAAGAACCACTTCCTGGAATGAAGAGAAGACATCGGCAGTGATGGGCCAGTAAACATCCTGCACAATCATGCCAATGGTGGGGCAGAGTATGTATGGGGACATTGGCCCACAAGTCCAGGTAAGCCTCGTTGGAGTCCTTCTCCTACTCCTTGACAGCAACCCCTGTTATGGCTGCCCCAAAGAAGATGGGTGTGATGACTCACTCCCTTTACTCAGTGACCCCTGGCATGACTCAGGATCTGGACCTTTCCAGACAAGGTGCAGTGCAGTGATCGGCCCAGGTGTATCCCGTAGAGGAAGGAATGGCAGGAATAAGTGACAAGGACAAGTGGGCATGTATATTACCATGCACCTGTCCATCCTCCATCCCCTATGCACCACCACCGCATCCTCAATGTACCCGACCAGCCACCATGCACCCTCACTCATCCCATCCCTCATGCAGGCTCTGGCCTCAGGCACAGGGAGATACTCACCATGGAGAGTCCTTGTTTAAGCAGGGTGTACCAAACTCATCCACATAGCAGGCATTATCCACTCACTTTAGATCTCTTGGCAACCACATTGGCATCATGAGCGTCCTCTGTTGGTGGGTCCATGGCACGCTGGGATGCAGGTCGCTGAGGCGGAACAGCATCTCTGCCGTGCATCCCTGGAAAGGCTGTAACAGCAAATTGGACATGCATCAGTGCCAAATACAGAGCAACACATGGCTGAGGTACACAGATGTAATAACAGTGGGACACTGCCCTCAGACATAACTCTGATGGAACTGTCACTGTCCACCAGCTGTTGCTATTACCCTCATATCACAGAGGATCTTCCCTGCTCAGTGCATAAGAAAGCCATTGCAAAGTACATCTGGCAGCTATCCTTATCAGCTACACTCTGAGATGTGATGGCAGATAATGCATGGTGTGCATGCAATGCCCCACCACACCCTGTCACTATGTATGGAATACTCAGAGACTTAAAGGGATACACATACCAGTGAGAGCTACTCAGTGGAACACAGGCTGGATCTGGGGATGTCTTGAAAGGGTGATCTTCCACAGGTCAAGGACACTAAGGATGTGCCCCTCACTGTTGATGCACATCATGCTAATGGGTGTGGATGCCTCTATGGAGGAGGAAGACCACGCAGGTCCCAGGCCATGCATCTTCAGGAGCTGTGTGACGCTTGGAGCCATGCACGATACCCACTGCCTGGAAGAGTTCAGACTTGACTATTTCATCATTGATGAGCTGTGTGACCTGATTGGGAACACTATATGCCCCTCCACCCACAGTTCCAGGGCCATGTACATGGAGACGAAGATGATGTGTTCTTTGGCATACTATGCTACAGGGTCTTTCCAGATGATTGCAGGCAACATGACAAGGGTGAGCCAGTCCTTCACGTTGTGTGCTGTATGGCACATGATCGTGGTGCAGCTGGCACATGTCAGGGACTACACCAAGTATCCAACAGACTAAGTGGGCATAAGGCCAGTGCAGGAGGTATTCTTCAGTTGGTATGGGTTCTCGAAGGTCAGGGGTGCCATAGACTGCACACATGTGTCGATCCTGGCCCCATGTCTATGAGGAGGACTACAGGATCAGGAGAGGATTCCACAGCATTAATATAGAGGTGGTTGTGGATGCGGAGGGCACTGTCATGAATGCCAGTGCCAAGTACCCTGGCTCCACATATGATACCTTCATCTTGCAGCAGTCACATCTGCAGACAGTACTGGCTGCAGATGGAGGCAAGTCAGGTGGCTGCAAGGTAAATATCACATGGCCCATGTAGGCATGATGCATGCCATACCATGCACCTGTCTCTAGTGATACATTTCTTTCTTGTATTCCATTCAGGTGACAGCAGGTACCCCCTCAGACCCTTACCTGATAACACTATTCCTGCCCCCTGCAGGGGAGGTAGAACAGAGGCACAATGATGCCAACAGGAGGGCACAGACAGTGGTGGACCATACCTTTGGGCAAATGAAGATCCAGTTCAAATGCCTAGACAAGATGGGTGGTACAGTGCTGCTTGCACTGGGCACAGCATATTCTGTTTTTGTTCTGTGCTGCATACTGCACAATATTGCCATGAGGAAAAGTTTGCCATTACCTAAGGACTTACCTGTGGATGAGGAGCCCCAGGGCCAAGGGTTGATCATCAGGAGCCAGATCTGGGTACTTGGCCCGGGGAGACATTGGGTGGGAGGGTGACATGGCATGGGCTGGTGTGTGGCATGTTTGGAACAAGGCCAGTGTGAGGGGGTGATGTAACAGTGCATGCTTGTGTACCATGGTGCATACTGATGATTGGTAGTGTTGAGTGCCTGTCTGTACCTGTGCGTGTGTGTGTGTGCAAGGGGGTGTGATGTCCTCAAGGGCACAGTGGCCCTGTGACTGGATGGAAGACCGTGTTGGTGGTCTTTGCAGCTGCCTTGCTAAGGGAAGACCCAGTGACACCACTGACCACACTTTTTAACAAATCATGGGAGGATGGGGTGGTACCTGAGGACTGGAGGAGGGCAGATGTGAGTCCTGTTCACAAAAGTGGAAGCAAGGCAGAAGCAGGAAACTACAGACCTGTTAGTTTGACCTCAGTGGTGGGGAAAATGATGAAATCACTTCTGAAAGAAAGAATTGTTGAGTACCTAGAGGCCAGCGGGGCACAGAACCCAAAGCAGCATGGATTCACAGCAGGAAGGTCATGTTTCTTTGACTGGGTGACCAAAGCAATAGACCAGGGAGGGGCTGTGGATATGGCCTACCTAGACTTTAGCAAGGCATTTGACACAGTCTCGCACAAAAGATTAATAATCAAGTTAGCCAGCCTGGGAGTGGGTCCCAGGGTGGTAGCCTGGGTAGCAAACTGACTGCACAACAGGACACAGAAGGTAATAGTGAATGGAACACATTCCAAAGAAACGGGGTTACTAGTGGAGTACCTCAGGGCTCAGTACTGGGTCCAGTCCTCTAACATCTTTATAGGTGACATTGCAGAGGGTCTGGAAGGAAAGGTATGCCTCTTTGCAGATGGCATAAAGATCTGTAACAGAGTTGATACACAAGGGGGTCGGTAGAAAGGATGAGAAGGGACTTGGCAGGGTTGGAGGAATGGTCAGACATATGGCAACTTAGGTTCAATGCAAAGAAGTGCAAAGTAATGCATCTGGGAAATAAAAATCCAGGAGAAGAGTACACAATAGCAGGGGAGGTACTAACAACAACAACAATAATGGAAATGGCCCTGGGGTAGTCATATCAGATGAACTAAAGGTGGGTAAGCAATGTGAGAAGTCGGTAAGGAGAGCCGGGGGATACTGGGATGCATAGGAAGGGGCATCACAAGTAGAAAAAGGGAAGTGGTTATCCCTCTGTACAGACAGTTGGTGAGACCCCATCTGGAGTACTGCATGCAGTTTTGGAGACCTCATCTACTCAAGGACATAGACAGGATGGAAGCAGCCCAGAGGAGGGCAACTAAAATGGTGCAGGGTCTACATCAGAAACCATATGAAGAGAGACTGAGAGAGCTTAATATGTATACCCCTAATGAAAGGAGGGACAGGGGGGACATGATAGAAACTTTTTAGTACTCAAGGGAATCAACAAAGTCCAGGAGGGTAGCATCTTTCAGAAAAAGAGATGTGTAAGAACAAGGGGGCGCAATTTAAAGATAGAGGGGGGATGGCTCAGGGGTAATGTGAGGAAATTTTTTTTCACGGAGAGAGTGATGGACGCATGGAACTGCCTTCCTGGAGGGGTTGTGGGGTCTAAAACAGTGGGAGAATTCAAACATGCATGGGACAGACATAAGGCAATTATAGTGGGGGGCTGCAAGAAGTAGGCGGTTGGTTAACTAGAATCTGCAGCTTTTCGAATAGGTAGGGAAACAGGCAGACTGGATGGGCCAAGTGGTCCTTATCTGCTGTCAAAGTCTATGTTTCTATGTTTCTACCTGGTGGACGACTGCATCTTCCTGTCTGGGGGGTTAAGGGGCTTTGTGGGAGGGAGAGACCTGTCCCGCTGTGCGACATGGTACTGTGGCAGTGCAGCGGTGCAGCTGGCATGGGGCATGGCAGTGAGGTGGGCTATACAGGAGGCAGACCACTACCACCACTAGCCTGGGTTGTTAGGTACCCATGCATGCCCTCGAGCAGGTTGCCCACCCACATGAACTCCATATGGGGCCCCTGCACTTCCACCAGGAGGGCTCAGAGCTGTTCACTCTTCTCCATGTTGGCCTGTAGCCTGTCCTGCTCCAGGTGCTGCACCTCTGGGAAGTACCTACTGAGAAGGTGTGTAGTGACACTGCTGCTCTTCTATGGCCCTGTCTTGTCTGAGGGACCCTCATCACCACTGTCAGGGCCAGGGTCACTTGCTACTTGGCACTGCGCTGGTGATGCCAGGTTTCCCCACAAATGGGTGCTGCCCAGCCAGAATGGCTATGT
Source organism: Neoceratodus forsteri (assembly GCA_016271365.2). Taxonomy (NCBI): domain Eukaryota; kingdom Metazoa; phylum Chordata; order Ceratodontiformes; family Ceratodontidae; genus Neoceratodus; species Neoceratodus forsteri. The sequence goes on along the minus strand of CM028132.1, from coordinate 588,456,041 downwards.
GTGTGGATGTTGATGTGTGTGGCTGTGTCAGTACCCAGTGGAGTGTATGGCTGTGTTTCATGCCCCCAAATGTTCAGATCAGTGCCCTCCCCCTGCTGCAGATGGTGCACAAGGCATTGTGAATGTGGCTCTTGGGAGTGCCCTGCATGGGGGATGGTGCCCTGTGCTCTGTCTGGTAGGTCCGTCAACATGATGCTGTTAGTCTTCTCATCATCTTACTGGTCATTCCCTGTGCTGGCCTTGGTGGCATCTTGGGAAGCGAATGCAGTATGGTTAGTGCCGGGGCATGGGACTGTTGTGGTCAGTGCAGTGCACCATCATTGTACTCACCATCAGGTATTGGCAGGGCACTGTTCTTCTCAGTGGTGCCCAGCAGTTCAGCCATGTAGATATTGATCGCTAACATCATGTCATCATTCTCCTCCTCCATCTCCACTGATGACATGTTCAGGTCAGCTGCAGGGGTAGAGGGGACACCACGGTTATAATTATGGTCACCACCACTCTAGTATGCACTGTGTTATGTGTGTAGGGCAGTGGTCACTCACCTGACATGGTGTCCAGGCCTTCTTCCCTGCCATCCATGGTCACATGGCTGATGGTATATGCAATTATGTCCTCCACCAGTGTGAGCTCAGGGGATGATGATGGTGGGTCCCCACTGGTGGCATTCAATGACTGCCACCTGCTTGCCAGCATCTTATGGACAGCCGTCCTCAGGTCCCTCTACTTGTGCTTGATGACCTCTGGATACTGGATCCGCTGTATTGATAGTGGTCTGGACAGTCTTCCAGATGTGGGCCTTGATGACAGGCTGTGCTCAGAGGGATGCCCTGCCCTACTGCATGGCATAAGTTTTCCTGATCTCCAACACCACCACACTCGCATACTTGGCCGTGAAGTTCGCAGCATGGCAGCACCTGGCATCACCAATGCAGACACTACCACCAGCGCATGGCTGTTGCAGTCCACTGGGGTTGGACATCTGTGGTGCTTGTCCTGCTCCCCCATGGGTCATGGGGCCTAGATGCTCTCAATACCCACTACTGTGGTGTGGGGAGATATGCCCAGGTGTCTCTATCTCTGACTGCTCTGCTGGCCCATTCCCTGTATCTGTCCCCAGGCCCATGTGCCCTCCCTCGATATGGTGTGATGTACCCATCCTACCATCTGGCTGCTGCATGTTTCTGCAGCTGCCACTGTCACTGTCCAGCCCACCAGTATTCAGCATGACTGCATAGTAGGTGTTCACCCTTTCCCATGGTTGTCCATTTATGGTGGGGTCACAGTGTATTCCCTGGTCTGCCCAGCCTACCCATCCATCCCTGTGCACAGCATCATACTAATGCCGTGTGTGTTGTCTTGGAAGCTGTCAACTTGTACAGATGTCTCCAGTATTAGCTGGAATCATTGACCTCTGGTTCTGTGCATATTGATCATTTGGGAAAGTCCATAGCTCTGAAGATTGGCTTTCTTTATAGGAATAGGTCTCTTATTCAGTTACAACAGCATCCTTGATTGATTCAATCTCTGATTTTCCTCTGTTTGACTAACTATATGGATAACGTCTGTGATTCTCCTCCTTAATTCTCACTTAATAGAATTGATGTGTTGTATCACTGTCTTGCCCATTTTGCTTCTGGTACTGTAGCTCATATTTTATGCACAAATGTGACATTTTTAAACAACTGGGCTGGATGTCTTTGGAGGGTGGGCACTTGCTCTATAAGTATTTGTTTGCTTTGCCTACTGTTCATGGTAAGCTTCCAGATTACATTTTCTCTTCAATTTTAGTTGTGCAACATCTCCCCGATGTGAGTGGTGTTAATCTTATTGAACTGACAGTCCCACATGTTAAATCTAGAAAGGGCGAACACGCCTTTAATTATTTTTGTCCTGACTCACTAAATTCCCTTCCTGTCCACATATGTGCCCCCATCATCTGTGGCTTTGCTCCTTTCACTTTTGGGTGCCTGGTCCTTAACCTCACTTTCCTTGGTTAAACTTTGCTGTCAGGGTATCACCTGAATGTAAACAAAGAAAAAAGTCGCACTGGGACTGGATGCCTCATGACTAAAAAAATGCACTGCAGAACCAGAGACGGTCGAGCACACACAACCGCAGAAACTGAACAGACATCAGTTGACGTGTAGAAACATACCTTTGTTCAAAAAATTCAGGGAAAAGCAGATCTGTTAGCATATCACCTGATGTGTTTTGCCTCCCATAAGGCCTCTGACAAAGTCTGTGCAGTCTCCCAAGTTGTGTACGCCCAGCTTTCTCTAGTTCTGTATCACATTAATGTGTTTAGATTTGCTGTGTATTACTCAGTCTTGTATTATTTTTTTATTGGCATGTTATAATGTCTATTTTTGTTATCATTTATGTTTTTGTATATTGCAACTGTTACTATTTATTGTTATGTTCATGTACACCATTGTAAATGAGCATCGACTCAATGTTTTTTTCCATAAATAAAATGAAAAATGAGGGTCCATAATGAGGGGAATTGCATTTGTTCTTTTGCTGAGGGACTTCTTCCCAGTTGATTGTGGCTCAGAAAGGCACAATACATTTCCAGCAAAGAAGAAGACTGTGGTTGGTCAAACATGCAAGGCCAAACCATCATGTCATCATTCTCAGTAGAACTGTCCACAGTGGATGGATGGATTGATAGACGGGGCACTTGGTACAGGTGCGTCAATATCAGTTACTGATGCACCTCGGCATTGCTTTTGACTCTTGTGTTATTGGCCTATTCCTCAAAGGGGTGGGTGCCTCCATTATCTTCTCTGGAATAAGCTACCCTGTTGGCAATAGGTGATTTTGATGAACAGTCTTTGCCAGTTCTCAACCTTGCTTCTTTTTAATTTAGTATAGTCTGCTGATTTTCAGTACAAACAACGACACACAAAGCCCACAGACAAACTATTTGGTAAATCCATATACAATTAATTCATTTAAAATAAATTCACACATTGCTAACAATGACTGAGTCAATCCATTTCAAACACCTGCTGATTTTACTATACATGTAGACATTCTTACATGGCCCTTGTCATAGTTTATAATTAAGAGTGCTAACAAAAGGCCCCATCTTTTAGTAATCCTTGACTACAAGTCTTATACTGGCTGGCATATTTTCTGCATTTAGGGCATATACTATTTCTTGATGCCTGTGGCTAAAATACCCTACACCAGGGACTTCTAGTTCACTGCCATCACCAGGTTTTTACCAACAGGAACCAGGAAACCTGCTTCTTGCCTCCTCCTTTGCACATGGTCAGGAAGGTCAACATAGTAACTATGGGCAAAATGCTCTTTAGGGACAGATTGCAAACAGAGTCCAGCAGAAATAACCAAATTATCTTAGTAAATAAACAGGCAGACAGTTGTTTTATCAAAAATAGATTATTTACTAGAGGACTGCAAGTATTTACAACAGGATATATAGATTATAGGGCATGGTAGTGCCCTATAGTTAGGGTTGCATGGCCACTTCTATGTTAAACCCCAAATTTTGCGCTTTAATAACTTTGCAACCGTTCATCCGATTTCTCTGAAATTTTGCATGCACCATTTGGTACCATAGATCTCTGGAAATGACAAGTTTTGTTCCAGTCAGATTTGTGGTTGTGGAGCTATGGAGTGCCAAAAATGTGAAAAATAGCACTTTTTTTGTAAATTCTTTGCTCAGGGCTACGGCCAAAACGGTTTGGGGTTCTGGTCTGCAATTGTCAGGGTATATGGGGTCTGGGTCACTGATATGCCTTTTGAAGGTTTGGTGAAAAAATATTAATCTGTTCAAAAGTTATTAAAGTTTAAAGTTTCCCATTATAGCCTATGGGGAATAGTAATATTTACACATCAAAAGTACTTTTTACTTTTGCAAAAGTCCATTTTACTTTCACAAATGGGTTTTTAACTTTCACAAATCTGAGATCTTGTTCTCAGTTAGCGATGTGGAAAAAATGCTGCAATTCAAAAAATACTGCCACTTGGTAAACACCAACAGTTGTGTTTACCTAATCGGGGTCCGAGGAAAACTGTCCTTTATTTAAGTCTTTGTTCACCGGGTAAATGCACTGATCCAAGGACTGCTTTTATGCATGACTCGGGCCACAAACAGTGGCACAGATCAATACAAATAAAGTAATTTACAATGCAAAAAAGAGCAGCAGTTTACAAGCTGATACATACACAGGTCACAACAGAAACATAAATAGCAGAGTGAGCAATGGAATAAAGTACAATGTACTGTTGGGTTACTTGGAATGTCTCTAGGCCTGCGCTATGTCTCTATACGTATGGGTAGATGGAAGCGCAGGGCCCAGAGGGCCCTGTGCTCCTACATATGGATACCATTATGCAATAATTGGAACACAGGGCCCTCCATTATACAGTACTGGTCTGGGCCCTGCGCTCCCACAGGGAGAAGACAGTTCATTAAAATGTCTCTACACTTATATATAGATGGGAGTGAAGGGTCCAGAGGGACCTGTGCTCTCAGATGACAATCAGAGACAATTACAATATGCATGCATGATGGGGCTGTGTGCTCCCACAACCACATATAAGTAACATCACACTTTCTCAAAAAGAAGGGAAATTCATTGCAAAAAACTCCTTTAATGCATCAGTTAGGGTTGATATTACAGTGATAAAAGTTTGGAAATTCATTGTTAGGGTTACCAACCCTACCACCTCACCCCACCTCCTCTACACACCAACAGGTATCAGGGTATGCCTTGGGGTTGTCGGACCTAACTCTCATCCCTTTCTCCTATACTGTACCATCTCAGATTTCTTACAAATGGAATTGGGTGAAAGTTAGGCCCGACAACCCCAAGGTACACCCCGACGCCTGTTGGTGTATGGAGGCATGAGGTGGTAGGGTTGGTAAGCCTAACATCGAATTTCCAAACTTTTGTTGCTATATTATCAACCCTAGCTGATGCATTAACAGAGTTTTTTGCAAAGATATATATAGTGTCAGGATTACCAGTTTAATAGAAATGAAAATAAATGGAGTTTATGCTGAACTTATTGTGTGCACCTAAAACTCCTACCACCCCACATCCATCTGACGTCTCTATTGTATTCTAAGATGTAATGTTTCTACTGCACTTTCCCACTAAACTTTATATTGTTCTTATACTCTGGATGATATGTCCAACACTGTACTGTTGTATCCAGTAATGTAATGTACCTACTGCCCTCTTCCACAAAACTGTATACTGTTTCTGTCATCCTGTATGATGATATGTCCTTCTCTGTGTTACCTGCCTGTATGTGCAAAAGATATGTAACTAACCCCGGGTTGCCCCTGAAAAAGGGACCTTCGGGGCCCAGTGGGCCTACCTGGTTAACAAAATTTAATAAATAAATAAATAACTAGACAGTTAACAGATAGGAGATTCTGAGCTGTTCTCACTCAACAATCTACGCTATTTATCTGCTGCTATCTAAAGAAACACTATCCCTTAAGCTGTATTTCTCATCAAATCTCTAGCTGCAGGGCTCTGGATTTTCAGATGTTGTTGGATCCAAGACAGTGTTGCTGCCTTTCAGCACCTAAATTTATTCCTTTTCTCACGGTGGGGAGGGGTCTCATCCCTTTTTGAGTGACAGTTCTCCCCCCGTCTCCCTCCAAATGAGTGTGCACGTGTGTGTGTGTGTGTGTGTATGAATGGATGACATCATCCAGGCCAGCTGGCTTCTACACTCTCATCTTTAGTCCAATTTTATCATTGTTTTGCAGGATATCCGAGGTGTGCAACCCCACACCTCTGCCTTTCAGGCTGACTGAGGAGTTCAAAATGGCACTCTCCCATCTTCCTTTCAGGATCTGTAGTGACAAGTTCCCAAGGGAACATTCCCCTACAGCTGCATTGGCTAATTATTTCCCATGAGGCTTGATTGGACACAATACATTAGAAGCCATGTTTTGTGCCCACTTTGAAAATAGCAGAACTTATAACATAAGCATGATTACATTCACAAAAGAGACTAACAAAAAAGAAATTACTAAATCACTGGTCACATGTCTGTCACAATGCCATTCTTTATACAGTGGAATTTCTTTATCCAATCATAGAAACATAGAATTTTATGACAGATAAGGACCACTAGGCCCACCCAGTCTGCCCATTTTTCTATGTACTGCAAAGGTCACAGACCCTACTTGATCTCTGGCTTTACCTTTTTGTTCCTATCACTAGAGTTCCCCTATGCCTGTTCCACGAATTTTTGAATTCCCCCACTGTGTTTGCCCACACCATCTCAGCTGGGAGTCTATTCCATGCATCCACCACCCTTTCTCTGAAGAAATACTTTCTTATGTTACCCCCTAGTCTACCCTCTTCCAACCTCATATCATGCCCCCGCGTTCATGAACATCTCCTTTTCTGAAAGATGCTACTGTCCGGTACCCTAATTATGCCCTTTAGGTATTTATAGGTTTCTATCATATCTCCCCTGTCTCTCCCCTCTTCCAGGGTATACAGTACATATTGAGGTCTCCCAGTCTCTCCTCATATGACGTTTGGTGCAGGCCCTGCACCATCTTTGTTGCTCTTCTTTGAACTGCCTCCACCCTGTCTATGTCCTTACGAAGATGTGGTCTCCAGAACTGGACACAGTACTCCAAATGAAGCCTCACCAATGATCTGTACAGTGGCATCACCACCTCTTTTCTTCTGCAGTGATACCTCTCCCTATGCACCCCAGCATCCCACTGGCTCTCCCCACAGCCTTGGCATATTGTTTGGCTGCCTTTGAGCCATCAGATATGATTACCCCCAAATCCCTTTCCTGTTTGGTGACCGTCAGTATCTCCCCCCAATCATGTAATCCTCCCATGGGTTCTTGCACTCCAAATGCATGATTTTGTACTTTTTTGAACTGACTGTCAGCTGTCATACTCTGGACCATTCTTCCAGTTTACCTAGGTCCCTCCTCATTCCCCCCCTCCTGGAGTGACCACCCTGTTGCAGATCTTAGTGTCATCAGCAAAGAGGCACACCTTCCCTTCTAGTCCCTCTACAATGTCACTTATGAAGACCTTAAACAAGATTGGCCCCAGAACTGATCATTGTGGCACCCCACTGGTCACCTTCCTTTCCTCAGATTGAGCTCCATTTACCACTACCCTCTATCTTCTATCACTCAACCAGTTCCTAACCCAGTTTACCACCTTGTAACCCACTCCCAGACTTCCCAGCTTTATTGCAAGTCTTCTATGTGGAACAATATCAAAAGCGTTACTGAAATCCAGGTAGGCCACATCCACTGCTCCTCCCGATCCGCTTCCCTAGTTACCCAGTCAAATAATTCAATTAGATTTGTTTGACATGACCTTCCCACTGTGAATCCATGCTGTCTTGGATCCTGTGCTCTGCTGGATTCAAGGTGTTCCACAATCCTTTCTTTAAGTAGTGATTCCATAATTTCCCCACTAGTGAGGTGAGGCTGACTGGTCTATAGTTTCCAGCCTCCCTACACCCACTTTTGTGAAAATGTACTGCATCTGCCCTCCTCCAGTCCTCTGGAACCACTCCCGTATGAAGTGATTCATCGAACAGGGCTGCCAGTGGTGCTGCCAGCACCTCCTGTAGTTCCCTTAATATTCTAGGATGTATCTCATCCAGTCCCATTGCCTTGTCCACTTTCAGTTTTGTGAATTCTTTTAGGACTCTCTCTTCCATAAATGGACTGGTGTCCACCTCCCTCCCATATTTGCTCATATTGCCTAACTGTGGTCCCTCACCTTCTCCTTCTTCTGTGAATATGGAACAAAAATATTTGTTCAGTATTGATGCTTTTTCCAGGTCCTCTTCCACACTCCTCTTCTTCCCCTTTAAGCCTTACAATCCTACCCCTAGTTTTTCTCCTTTCAGTAACGTACCTATAAAAAGTCTTGTCCCCTTGTATTACCTTCTGTGCTATTTTTTCCTCTGTTTGTGCCTTTGCACTCTAGACTGCTTTCCCAGCCTTCCTCTGTTTATCCAGGTACACTATCCTGTCCTCCTCCTTCTGTGTTTCCTTGTATTTCCTGAAAGCCATCTTTTTTGCCCTTTCCTTCCCAGTCACTTCCTTTGAGAACCAGAGTGGTTTTCTTTTCCTCTTGCCATTGTTTACTTGCCAAATGTAAAGGTTTGTCACCTCCACTATGGCTCCTTTCAGATGGTCCCACTGCTCCTCAACTCCCCCCTTTCATCCCTCCCTACCAGGGCATCCTTGAGACATATTCCCAACTTAGTAAAGTCCACCCTCCTGAAATCTAGGACCCTTGCCTTTGTGTGGCTTGACTCTGCCACTGTACTCATACTGAACCACTCCATGTGATGATAACTGGACCCCAGGTGTCTGCCCACCTTAACTTCCATAATTCTGTCCCGGTTGGTGAGTACCAGGTCCAAAATTGCACCCTCCCATGTAGGCTGTAGCACTAGCTGTCTGAAGCTTGCCCCTTGCACAGAGTGCAGGATGTTCCTGCTCCTGGCTGAGGCAGCAGCTGGGATGCTAAATCCACATCTGACAGATTGAAATCACCTACCAGCAGCACCTCCCCTTTAGCTGCCATTGTATGGATACATTCCACAAGAACCCTGTCCACCTCCTCCCCGTGCTGAAGGTCTGTAGATCATGCCCGTGTGAATAGCGGTGCCATTGCCCATCAGTGTCACGTTGCGTTTGTTTGACTGTCCTTGATATGAGACATATTTTATTTTGGTTTCCTATCGGATTAGCTATTCTACTTCCTCAAAACTTAGTTCAGGTGAAACATGAAGGGCATTAAACATCTTAAGGGCATTAACAAGGTGAAAGAGTCTAACATGTTTAAATATAAGAAAAATAGCAGGACAAGAGGACACAGCATGAGATTAGAGGGAGGCTGATTAAGGGGTAATGTGAGGAAGTTCTTTTTTACGGATGCATGGAACGGCCTACTTCAGGAAGTGGTGGATATGAATACAATGTAGGGCTTCAAACAGGCATGGGATAGGCATAAGGGAGCAATACAATTGGGTATGAATAGACAGGCCATTGACAGAATAAAGGCCTATTTATAAGGTAGAAAAAATGGGCAGAATGGATGGGCCTTGCGGTCCTTATCTGCCGTCAACTTCTATGTTTCTATTTTTCTATGAACCAGCAAGCCCAATAGAGGATTTAATCTTGTTTTGATGCTCACTAATAAGGGACTTGTTTTGTCACAGTCACAAAGGACATGTTTAAACATTCTAGTCTGTAGTCCCTACCTTGTACTGGTAGGGATCACCAAGTTGCCAACTCTGTGTTGTTTTACTGGGGTGTAACATACATTATGAAGTATTTTATACTGCATTCCCTTGTGTGTACCAGACTTCAGATATTTCTTCAAGTATTTCCAAATCTCACCATAATCAAGCTGCTCGCATTCTAATTGTAGCTTATTGGCCCAGTATGGGAAGAGTGAGGGTCACCAGATCCGTGGTCCAATACAGTATGAAAGGGATGTTACAGAAGGGATATAGCAGGTGGTTTATATGCCAATGCTATCAAGCTGCTTAGAGATTCTTCCACTCTTTGTGGACATGGTCGATTATCTAGAGACCCCCTAACACTATATTAGCTGTAAGAATGGAAATGTATCTTTGTTATCTACAAAATGATGCCTTTTAAAAATATTTAAATGCCCTATTTTATAGCCAGATACCAGTTGTGAGAGGTTGTTGATACTTTCCTCCTTCCAATTAAGATCAAGTGTGCACCTGTCTTGTTCAGAAGTTGGGGTTCAACCATAAAGGCTGACTGAGTGTAAAATGAGGCTGAATCTGTAGCAGTATGCATAACAGTTTATTTACAAGCACTGAGGTTCTAAAAGGGGAGTCCTTTAACTAAACTAGCAGGTTCTTAGTCATGATGTAAAGTAAAGACTTGAGAGTCAATTGCAAGTGTGATATATGTTTGACTCAGTTTCTGTCCATAGAGGCTATATTTCCCTTCAGGGTTTGAAAGTGCCTCTGATCCCAACTGAAGGTACTTCTCCTTTGTAGAACATGATGGTGAAGTAAGAGGAGACCACCCCATGTCGGGGGGTTGTATGTTTGATATAGGCCTATGTATGGACTTTCCTTTACCATATACATTTTGAGATGAAAGAATGTCTTTTCTTTTTTCTTTTTTTCTTATTTATATGTAGCCCATCCCCTCCCCTCCCCCGGCGTCTAGGGGTATGCTGGTGTTACCTTCTGAGAGGAAGGGGGACCACAACAGAAACTGCAGAGATGATTTACATTTTATTCCTTTGGGACAGGGGGACAGTTCTTCTCCCATGAGAAGACCTTGGGGTTTAACGTTTGAGGTGTTTGTAACTGTCTGTTCCTCCTGGCGTGGGCCTTCGTAGGTCATCATATGCACTTTCTTGGTAAATAAATGATTGACAAATGGTTAAGTGACTTGTTTTATGGCTTTTATTTCAGTGTGCATGAGTTGGGTGTGCCGTGACTGATTTCTCTACGTTTGCTGTAGCTGTCACTGAGCACCCTTTAGTTCCTGTGCGACTCTTTCTGCTTCACATACTTTTTTGGGATCTTAAGGTTTAGAGGTGTTATAGCTGTTTAACTCAGATAAGCTTATAATCAGACACTCAGAGAGACCAACTGTTCTAGGACATCAGAATCTCTGGATGCAGATATGTGGAACAGCTTTCTCATGTGATCAGAATGGAGCCTGCCTTACATTACTCTCACCTGCTCAAGTATGATCACGTTTTTCCAGACCAAACTCAGCTCTCTTGTTAAAATCTTTGCTAATATTTTAAAGTCCATGTTGAGAAGTGATAGTAGGCCTATAATTTGGTATTTGCATAGTATCTCTGTCAGACTCAGGAATGAGGGTTGTGTGTGCCCCTTGCAGAGCAGGTTCTAGCTTCCCATTCGCAAAAGCCTGGTTATACATGGTCCCAACATGCCTGCTCAATTTTTTCTTCAGTGCCCTGCCCTGTAGAAATTGGAGGAATACCCATTGGGTAGGTCCCAGTGCTTTGCCTAATGCAAGATCCTGAATCTCTGCCAGTGCCTCCTGGTTTCCCGAGGGTCTCTCTTTGTTCAGGATGCAATACTGGAAAAGTGACCCGGTCTAAAAACTTACCAGTGCCATTTGTCATTTGCATAAGGCTAGCCTTCTGATACAATGCTTTAAAAAATGGTCTGAAATGCTTTAGTTTGTTATTAAGGATCTATCAGGCAAGGAATGCATACCTTTGATGGTTCTAACCATTTCTGAGTTTCTTCTGTTGATCTTAGAGCCAACAGCATCCCAGATTTATCTAGCCGGTCCAAATATGTTACATTGGCTTTAAAAAAGTGCATATTCTGCTTGTTCTCTATTGAGTCCATTGCATTTGGCTCTGAGAGAGTTGGGTTTAAGCCATTCTCTCTCATTAGATCACTGAGTAATACTTTTCTACAGTCCCCTGATTGCTGTCAACAGGCTATTTGTTTCATCCTCGCTTCTGTTTTGCGAGTTGATGTTGTTCTGATATGTTCGACCCTCAGAGCACATTTAAATACACACCAAACTACATATAGAATAGTGTATGGTTGCTCATACACAACAAGGCTATGTTGCCATCGAGGGGATGTGATGATGTCACACAGACCTCGAGAGCGAAGCTCAAGAGGTCCGTGTGACAGAATCACTTCCCTGAGATGGCAACAACGCCTTGTTGTGTTTGAGCAACCACATACTATTTTATATAGTATATGGTTCCCCAAACTGTAGGAGGTTTGACTTTTGACAAGGTTCATACCTTGTGAATATTGTCCCACTCGCTTGATCGGTCGCTCCCTCCCGGTCCATGCTGCAGTTGCCATCCAGTTCCGACACCGAAGATACCGGTGCTTCACTGCTTCCTGCGGTCCTGCTCTTGGCAAAAGAAATAAAAAAAAACCTGGCAAACTGATAGTTTGGGAACACGGAGCCGAGTATGGCAGTCCGTGTCCCAACTATCTGACTGAATGGCACTACCAACTGATCGTTAGACACCTCCACCATTTTAGAGCACATTTTTTGATCAGCTTTGTTTTCAGCCAGTCATGTAGCAGCTCAAGGCTGAAAAGTTGTTGTACTATCGATCTGACATCAGAACGATAGTACAACAACTTTTTTGACCTTTGAACTGTCCTACAACAACATTTGGGAAGCCACTGTTTTCCATCTAGAATAAGTCCTAACCATATACTATAGCCATTTTATCCACTACAGAGAGAACACAAAATTCAAAGAAATTCCTTGTGAAATCTGTTATTTGTTTTACACGCGTAATCGAGTCCCCGTGTAACTTTCAGTTACTATCACTGCCATGTGGGCTCAACAAAGTTGAGGGGCCTGGACTCTGTTTTGCATGGAAAAAGGTTGTTCTTTCCCAAGTAAAAGTAATTAGCATGGTGCAGTGTTGGGTAAGTTACTTTTTCTATTACTTTCTATTTCTTTTAGAAACTTGATCCAGGAAGCTCTGTGCAGTCACTAGCAAGGATGGAGAAGTACTAGAAAAAGTATTACACCTGACAGTTACAGTTATTTATTTCTTTTTATATAAAAACAATACAAAAATAATAAAAAACTGCAACAGATGACATTTATTTGAAAATAATAGGTTAGTTACTAGTTACTTTCAAATAAATGTAATCAGTTACAGTTACATATTTCTTTTGTATAAAAATACATAAGTAATTATAACTGTAAGGTATATTACTTTTTCCAGTATTTTTCCATCCTTGCTAGTGACTGCACAGAGCATTCTGAAACAAGTTTCCAAAAGTAATAGAAAGTAATAGAAAAAGTAACTTACCCAACACTGGCATGGTGCCTCCACCCGAAGTAAAATATAGTGGGCTAGTTGATGATGTGGTACAACCCCCTGGGATGCTGTACCTACACACCTCCTCTTACAGTCACCCCACACATGGATTACCATAAACCCAACTATAATGCAATACGTTTGCAATTAAAGACTATAGCTAATAATATGCTCACTACTAATGTGTTCATGAGACAGTTGTAAAAAGGTTAACCAACACTTTAGTTACAAAAGGGGGGGTAGGAATAGGGAAAGGGATCGTGGGGTGCGAAGAATAAGCAACTTTCAGAAATTTAAAACAACTGGCAATCACTTACTCTGTGAAACAGAACAGATACAGCTCCAGCCTCCCACCAGCATATGCAACCATATGGTTTGATAGCCCACCAGGGCTAGGAATATTACCCACTCCCTGACTGGTACCAGTCTCCCTCCAGTGTCTACAGTGGGAGCTCCCACAGTCTCTCTGGGTACCCAGTTGGAGCAGTTGCAGGCCTGATGAGGTGCAGCTGGTTGGCCAGCGTTGATGCACTTTGGAATTGAACAATTTAAATTCATACTCCTTTCTGATGGTAGCAGGAAACTATTTGTGGAAACTTTATAACTTTTGGCCCAGTGGCCTAACACAGTAACTGGCAGAACTTTGGTATAACATCCCCCCAGATGCCGAGCAGGCCTAGTGTTCACTCGTGATTCTGCAGATTCAAAGGGTTGGGCCAACATTTCTCTACTTCTGCAGCTCTGGGGTGCTTTGAACATGGTTGCAGCTTATTTGGCTATAGCAGGCTCTGTGCAGTTTGTCGTCTTCTGAAGGGTGGTAGACTCATGTGACTTGTCACCTTCTTCTTTTCGGCCCTTACAGCTTTAGGCAGGATGGACCTCTCTGCGGCTCTTGCAGCTTGTACCTTCTCTTCTGCATTGTCACAGGGCTGGAACAGACCAGTATGGGGGACCAGTTCCACGCGCCTCACCCCACTCATCCAGGCATCCAGCCGTCAGAAGGAGATGATGGGTAATGCCTCACTGTGACACTACCTGGCCGATTCCCCAGAACATCCTCTGCAGGCAGTTACTCTTTTCCTTGAACTCAGGAACTCCATCTGTAGATGACTGCAGCCACACTGTCAACTGGCAGCTGAGGCTCTCGCTCAGCTGTAACATAGTTTTTGAATTTCCTACCAGATTTTAGCAGGGAACAGTCTCTCAACTTCAAGCTTTTTTTTTTTCCAATTCTTTTTCTGGCTCCGACACCCTGGGGAACTCTCTCGGGCAACCACCTGCTCCTCCAGCTTTACCTCTGAGCCTGAAACTCTTCCTGGCTCCTGGCACCAGCCGGCTATCCCCCAGCTCTGAGCCCCCCGAGGTGGGGCTGCCCTATCCTCCCAGGGTGCTTTATCTACAATTTGGGTTGGCTGGGCTCTGCCCAGGAAAGGAGAGAGTCCAGCCAGTGGAGTGTGGCAAGAGGTAGGTGGTGCCGTTGCCTATCCCCGGGGGGTGTTTTTTTTTTTGCTTTGGTATGCCCTCGCCCCACCCCCCAGGCAGAGCCACGAACGTGCAGTGACACCAGGGGATGTCATGGCTCTGCATCCCTCTAAGCGTGCCCTAAGTGGTGCAGTACCTCTGGTCTCCACCGGTAGCCACTGTGGTGTTGGGAAACCCCTGGCACCCCCCCAAAAGAGGAGCGCAGTCCTACGGATGCTCGATCCTCTCTCTCTCCACTGCCGACCTTCGACGGCCTGGGCTCATTCCCAAACCCTGGTTGCCGGCATGGAACAAGGTGTGTCTTCCAGCACCTCAACCCTCAGTGCCACTGGGCCCATCTGTTTCAAGCTTTAAAGCTTTTATATTTATCTCCTCCCAAACCTTGAGCCTATCTAAACTGGATGTATTCTACCACCATGCTCTTCGCTTCATTACTAACTCTGCGTACAGGACCCACCACTGTGATCTTTATGCAGCAGTTGGGTGGTCCTCTCTTGCCACCAGGTGCCTCCTGCATGCTGGCATTTGGACCCTCAAATTACTACTACACAAACTGCCTGTCTATTTAACGTCTCTCATACACATCTCGCATAGCGTCTACTCCCTAAGGAAATCCAACCTTATCCTACTAGATGTTCCCAGGACACGTACCACAGCCGACCAAAGAGCTGTCTCTTACACCCTACCAAACATTTGGAACCAACTACGAGCCATGCTGAAGCTAACCAGCATCGTATCAATTAACTCCTACAAAACACTAGCTATCTCTAAATTAAAAGACATATGTAGGTGCTACTAGGCCCCCAACGCCAAGTCAACTCCCTAGGTACCAACTGGCCTCTACTATTTAAGCTGAAATGTGTTGCATAATTTAGGGCTAGGTTAAAACTGGAATGTGCTGCATACATAGTATAAGGACTTCTATTGTGTATACCTCTTAATTTTATACATTTTTTTCTTCCTGTTGTCCTACATTGTATATCTCCTGTCTATGTAATTGTGAACTGTATGTGTATGTGCCTCAGGACCTCCTTGTGAATGAGCTTGCTCAACAGAGTCTTTCCTGCAATAAACTTGAAAACGTGAAAAAAAAATGCTCAGACTCTAGAAGGGAACAGCTTTTGTCTTCTCATGGACTTTACAGCTATTGGAAAATGACTCAGATGGCTTTCATCTCACTAACTTTCTAGATATTGGAAAATATCTCAGGCTTTCCCTGGTTGTTTGGCTGTGCAAGCCCCATGTAGGCCTCCAAACTTCTCTCAGAAATCGCAACAGAGTTTCCTCTCCCTTTGGAAACACCCAGACAACTGCATTGACACTGGACAGCAGAAACAACACTTTAATTCTGGTAACAGCTGCTTTCAGATATTGGAAGGCAACGCAAAACACCTCCTGGGCTAGTGGCTGTGCAAACCCCCAGGGCAGGACTACTTCTTCTCTTGGGAGCAACAGCCGGAACCACCCTCCCTCGGGGGGTCCAGCAAACTGAGCCTGCCCTATGGGTTTCAGGAGATCATAGCAGCATCTGATTGGTTGAAATAGCAGCCCGTCCGCAGAATTAATATGCATTAAGTCCATTTGACACCTAACTGGCTAAAACAAAAGGCGCCAATACATAGTCCTTGCCTCTTACCAGAAGTTCCTTTGTTGTAGCCCTTTGGGTTCATGGCTTTACCGTTGGCTGCCTGGTAGGACTAAGGTGGCAAATATGGCTTCTGCAAAACAGTTTAAACAATGTTCCTGTTTTAAAGTTCTTTTACAGGCAAACCAAACACTTCTAATAAATAATTGCACGAGTGTCCCATAGCTGTTCCTCTTCTCTGTTGTCTGGTGGCAGAGTGGGGCTTAACAGGGACTGCCTGTCGCTAGTGCCATAGCGCTGACCCCTACAAACATATGAAACTGCCAGTAGATACAGTCCATACAGTCTATCAAGTCTGCTTGAATGCACATCTAGCATACCTTACTCTGCAGCTGCCACTCCCTCCCCACCCCCTCACAGTGACCCTTCCCCTCACCTTGCCCCATCCCCTTTTAAAACTGCCCACTGTCTTAGAGGATACCACCTCCTCAGGCAGAGTGTTCCACTTAGACACCACCCTTTCATGAAAAAGTGCCTCCTCATTTCTCTCCTGAATCTTCCCCCCTCCAATCGCAGACAATGCCCCCTCGTATCTCTCCTACCTCTCAACTTAGCCCTAGGTGGCAGGCAGGGCTTCAGATATTCATGGCAGTCATGGCTACTCTTAAAGTAACAGTACCCCTTTAAGGACTTAGCACTTAAGCGTGTTTTATTTCTACCCCCCTACTATGTGCCTCTGAGACCCCTGTTGCCATTCCTATTATCCCTGGGGCCAGACTACATGAAGGGAGTTGTCAGGAGCCACGCAAGTGGCTTTTAAACACTTGGCACCACAGTACTGAACAGAATGTGAACTGATCCACCATCTTGCACATTCGAGCAGGATCCAGCTTGAATGTGTGCACACTGAGCTTTGCAGTGACTGGCGACCCACCAAGCAGTTAGTTTCATTTTTACTAAGCTCCTCTGGCCCCCACTTAGTTTCTGACACCGGAGGCTGGCAGGAGCATGTAGGAGGCACCCAAGGACCAGGACAAGTGGGACAAAATGGTCGAGGGGGAGCAAATTAAGGTAAGCCCCACCTGTGTGTGTGTGGGGGGGAGTTACACACATTTGGGATTTTTTGGAAGCTCAGTGTTAATTTTACAGGATCTGTCTACATCTGTTCCTTTAACAAAACTGTATAGTAGCAGGACAGGTGCCTGGTAAGATGTGACTTGAGAGAGTATGTCGCAGGAGTGAATACCATGTAGACATAAGTGACTCAGGAGGAGTGTCAGTTGAGGAATCATTTGAGTGTATCATTGCTGCAGGTGTGGGGTGCAGGATTGTTCTCATCTACTGTCCACTCGGGGATGAGAAACTGTTCCTGCAGGAAGTCGTGGACTTCATTGTCGACATGACGTTTGAGTCTGTCAGGCTGACGATACTGGGTGACTTCAACGCCTGAGTCAATGATGAACTTTTCGCAGTTTGGTCAGGACTTTCTCCAACTCATGTTTGTTGGGCCTCACACAGGTGGTTACCTCTGCAACCCATGTTCATGGTCACTCACTTGATCTGGTTTTCCTCCTGGGGATGGAGACCACTGATTTGGTGGTGGAACCAGTCAGATGGTCTGATCACCACACCATAAGATTCAATTTCCAGGCTTTCCTCTATAGGCCTGCCCTTGTGGAGATGGTCAGATACCACCCTTTAAGGGGTGTGACTCCCGATGGCCTGTTGGCGGTATTAGACCTATCAAGACTGCCGGGTGCAAGTGGGAGTCCAGAGGAGTTAGTCCAGGCCTATAACAAGGCCGTGACAAAGCCCTGGACTCTATTGCTCCTGTCTGTGTTCATCCTCTCTCTCTTCAGCCCTCAGTCCCCCTGGTTTGATGGGACCTTGAAGGAGATGAGACGAGCTGGACGAAGGTTAGAGCGACACTGCCGGAATTCCTCCCTGGATGCTGACCACCTTAGATTGATGGAACATTTTTGGGTCTATCAACCAGCAATCACCCGTAAGAAGGCAGAGTTCCTGTCTGGGGAGATTGCTGCAGCTCAGAATCGACCAGCCCAGCTCTTTTAGACCATGAACAGATTGTGCAACCCAGCTTGTCTCAGGTCTATAGTGCATTTTCACAGCTTAAGTGTGTTGAGTTTGTTCGATTCTTTGCTGATAAGGTGGCCAACATCAGGGTGGAGACCCAATCAGCTCATTCTGTGGGGGTTGACAGTGGTCGGTGCTTGGCCACTGCACCTCGGTTTTCTTGGTCTTCTTTCGACTGGCTGGAGATCGTCGATATCATGCGGATTGTCCAGAATATGTGACCGACGTACTGTAGTTTGTACCCAGGCCTAACACGCCTCATTTTGGGGTGTATTGATTCTACCGGCCCTGTCCTGGCCAGGATTGCGTGATGCTCCTTAGAGATGGGTGAGTTTCCTAGCTCCCTGAAGGAGGCGGTGGGGACACCACTCCTTAAAAAAGATTCTCTGGACCTGAACTGCTTGGCTAACTACAGATCTATCTCTAACCTTCCCTTTGTAGGGAAGGTGATTGAGAAAGTAGTTGCTCTGCAGCTGGAGAACCACCTCACCATCCACGATATCAATGATCCTCTCCAGTCTCGTTTTTAGAAGAAGCACAGTACCGGGACGGCTCTGGTTCGGGTGCTCAATGATCTCCTGATGGTGAGAGATCAGAAGCACCGTTCCATCTTGGTGCACCTCGATCTCTCCTCAGCCTTCGACACCACGGACTATGCAGTGTTGCTTAAGCGCCTGAAGGTCCTCTGTGGCCTGGCAGGTTCAGTCCTCAGATGATTTCAATCTTTCCTCTCTGGCAGGTTTCAGAGAATGGTATCTGGGTTGTTTTCCTAAGACTCATTCTCCCTGCCCTGTGGGGTCCCTCAGGTTTCGGTGCTGTCCCCAGTGTTGTTCACAGTGTACGTGCTGCCTCTAGGAGACATTGTAAGACAGTATGGGCTGAGGTTTCACTGCTACACAGATGATATCCAGCTCTACCTGTCTTTTGCACCCGACCAGTATAGTGCAATCTTGGTCTTTAACAGCTGCCTCGCAGAAATCCAGGACTAGATGAAATCCAGCTGGTTGAAATTGAATTCTGATAAGACTGAGGTGTTGGTTGTGGATCCAGGTCTCCAGATAGAGGGGTCGGTGGCAGGGCATCCTCCTGGGCTTTGGCTCGGGGGTAGTCAGCTGCCTTCCTCTGAGCAGCTGCAAAACCTGGGGTGATCCTTGATAACAGGTTGACACTGCATTCACTGGTGTCCGCAGTTGTCAAGTCCTCATTTTACCATCTTAGGAACATCACCCGGGTTAAGCACCTTCTTCTATCCAGAGACCTTCGGACACTGATCCACGCCTTTATGACCTCGCGCTGGGACTATTGTAACTCCCTTTACCTAGGGCTTCTGGGGGTTGATATCCGCAGCTTGCATCTGGTGCAAAACATGGTGGCACGGCTGTTGATGGGCGCTCCTCGCTCGAGCCACATCACACCTGTGCTGCACGAACTGCACTGGCTGCCTGTTCAGTGGTGGATCACCTATTAGGTTGGTCTTCTGACCTTTAAAGCCCTACACAGACAGGGCCCGGGCAATCTGCAAGAGCTCCTGAACCCTTACTGCCCCTCCCGCCCACTCCGCTCAGCTGATGAGGGGTTGTTAGAGATTCCCAGGGCACGGTTGAAAACCTCTGGTTCTTGTGCTTTTACGTTTGCAGCTCCAACCCTGAGGAATTCTCTACCTCGCCAGATTCGGGAGTGCCAGACCGTGGAGAGCTTTAAGATGGCTTTGAAGACTTTTTTGTTCTGCCAGGACTTTGGTGATCTGATATGATGCATGCTCCCACTTGTTTTTATGGTTCTGTCTTGTATCAGCTGGCTACTGCTTTAATCAATCAATCAATCCATCAAGTCTTTATTTAACCAGGCGTTCATCGTTGAGCAGAAGCTCATTTGCAGGATGGACCTGGGTGGAGCATGAACAATTGTATATACAGGTCAACACAGGTATTTACAAGGCAATACAGATAATACTGTTTACAGAGAGGAAGAAAAAGAAGTTCATATGTACATAGAATTATACAGATATTGTACAGATTACAGGGTATTTACATACATAGAAGTGTCTATAGGAAGATAAAGCAGGTTATCTAAGGTTGCAGGAGGAAGTAACGGAAGAAAAAAAAATTAAAATATACACCAGGTAGAGGTGAAGGTGGGGGAAGGGAGGGAGGTGGGGGAGAAAGGCTAGGAGGGCACGGAGCACAGACAGGAGTTGGTAAAATGGGATGTAGAGAACGTGGATGGAGAAAAGGAGTATGTGTGAGCCCTGGGATTGAATGCTATAAAGCTTTACTTGTTTTAACTGTTTTATGAATTGTACAGTGCTTTGGTTTTGGATATTGTGCTTACAAACAAAGTTATTATTATTATTATTATTAAAAAGTCAATACGTGATTTCGTTTCGTGGTATGTAGTGACATGTTAGTCCCTTACTATGGTACATAGTGTTCTGCATGGATCTACCTTGCTGCACTAGGGTTATGCTCTCTTGTGTTGTCCCTGTTATATCCTTTACAATGTTTTGCATTATGGTTCAGTCTCCTACTAGAAACATTGGTAAATGCATCCATTGTGCTAAGTGAGAGAAATTTCAGTGACACAAGTGAATTATTAGTGTTTGAGACAGACATAGATACTGGCTTACACAACTTCTGTTCTTCTTGGCGTTCCTTGCAGCATTATGTATCTGCCTTCTGTACCCACTTTTGCTTTCTGAAGTTGGAAGGGCATGTCAAATGATACTAGCATTGCCACTCCTGCCCTTTCGGAATTCTTTCCCACTCTAAATACTGTATTTGACACACCAAGTTATGGCAAAAATAGTTAAATTTTTTTGGATTTAAATGCGTTTCTCGAAGAAATGAATGTGTATGTTCCCACTGTAGTTATGGTGTCATAACACCTTGTACCTCTTGATCTATGCATTTGTCCCTTTTTTCCCATAGATGTTTTTCTTTCTGGCCATGTCCATCCTTCAAAAGTGTACCCTGATCCCAGGGATGTACCCTGTTCAAGCCTGTGCCCCTCATCTCCCCTGACCCCAGCAACCTGCTGGTTTCCCCCATGGCTTTCCCCTCCATTGAAGGGGCTCTGGGGGAAAACATCCTCTTCCTCCGAGACAGTCTACTGAAGTAGGATCCAGTACTGGTAGGAACTAGGACCCAGGCACTACGGGACCCACATCATCATTTAGACAGATGTGTTTTTTTCCCTGTTTTCTTGGTCCCTCCCATCTCACTGATGTAATCGTAGCCTATGTTGGCCTCTTAAGCACACACACATCCCCTGTGGCAGAAGCAAGCTGTCAATGGCACAGCCACAGAGGTCACTGTAGCACTGGAGCTCCCTGCCAAACTGAGACACATTGCTGCATGACAGCTGCCTCAGCCTGGCCTGACTCCCGATGCGGTGACTCGGGATCACTCCCGAACCTGGGTCGCCTTTGTGGCAGTGCATCCTGCTGCTGCTGGCCCATTGGGCAGCATGTATTTATCCTTATAATATTCCAGCTGGTATACATAATCTTATTCATCCCTGCCATCCTTCTGCAATAACTTATACGGTGCTACTCCTGCTTCGTCTCCTTTTAATTCCCTCAATTGGAGCACTATGTACCTGTTGGCAAACTCTGGATGTTTGTACCTGTGAGTTGCTTCTGGTCTGCAAGTGCATTTGCCAACCCTTCCCATCCAATAATCCCTAAAACAAGCAACAAACATGAAACACCAAAAATAAGTAACTTAACAACATCCTCCTTTGATCTGGTCCATGTAGGACTATAAATGGGTAGCACAATTCCCCTTTTCCAGAGGACCTACTTCAAATATAACAATCCTTCCAGGCAAATAGTAAGGGATGTACCCCAGGATGCTGACTAGAACAGCTTGAGCCCTGGTATAGTAGTAGCAATGAGGGTTAGGACAGTACAATGCCTGCCCAGCTTCTGACATTTCCATTAACTTAGCTAATTCCCCACTTCTATCAATACAATGGCCTATGCAGCCAGTATAGTGTTATGGTTGTACAACTGTGTTAGTTTGGTTTTGGCTGTTTGCACTCTCTATTCCAGAGGAATTACCACCCTGTAGGGGTACCAAAGGCAAGGAACCCTCGAAAAGGATTCCACCCCTAGAGGTGCCACTGGACGATTCCCGTGGCTAAAGGTACCTTAGAAAGGATCCCAAGGAGAGAGGTGCTGCTGCTGGAGGAGGAGGGGAGGATGGTGGGGCAAAGAAAAAGTGTTTCAGAAGGAGGCTGAGATGAACTTCTAATATAGCTCAGGAAGTGGGAGTGGCTGGCTACTTGTCCATTGAACTACAGGCCCAGCCTTCCAATTCAATGGCCTACGCAGCCAGTATAGTGTTATGCTTGTGCAACTGTGTTAGTTTGGTTTTGGCCATTCGCACTCTATATTCCACAGGAATTACCACCCTGTAGAAGTACCAAAGGCAAAGAACCCTCGAAGAGGTTTCCACCCCTAGAGCTGCCATGGGATGATTCCCGTGTCTAAAGGTACCTTAGGAAGGATCCCTAAAAAGAAATGTAGTACAAAGCATATAAGCAAGCAGGAGCTGTGATGTAGGAGTAGAATAAAACATCAGGCAGTTTGATAACGTAATGAGATGCTCAGGTGTGCATGGCATGATTCGATGTTGCGTTGAGAATGAGGGGACCTTCTAAGGGGAGTGGGAATGGCAGGGAGACCATCCACTTCCATCCAACAGCAGAACCTACCTAAAGAAACTAGAGAAAACTACTATGCTAACTAACAGTTATGACCTAAGGCATGGAGGAGAGAAAAAAACCCTATGAGGAGGAAATTTCTGGGAATCCAAGGCCTAGGTCGCCTTCCCTCCGAGTTTGGGATGATTTATTCAGTGTCGGCTCTGCTGCTGCAATTTGGGAACCCAGTTAAAGGGAGGTGGGAAACATTCCAATTTGGAGGAAAGCTCTCACTCAATCCCTCTAGTGGGAACACTGTGGAAGGTTTTGAAAGTGCTCTGCAACATCGGGGGCAACCAAGGTGGGAGGAGGAGAGCAATGACTGCTGAGGTACTCACCTGGCCTACTCGCCCTAAACACAAACCAGGTGAACCAGAGGCAGTTGTAGGGAGAATGTGGTGAAGGTGCCTTGCTAGGGAAACCACTAGAGCCAAAGGAGAACGGAGTAACCACCCTTCACAGCTTGTTTTAAATTCTACACCAGGAACTGCTGTCATGACAGTGAACAGCTAAAGCCAAGCCCGGAGCGAGGACATTCCCAGCTATGGGACATGTGAGAAAGACCCCACCCCAAGTTGAGCAAGCTCAAGATGCGAACTTAGAATGCAGAGTGAGACTGTCGGCTGCAAGGAACCCTGCGCCAGAATGGTATGGCTGGCATGCCCCAGAAACTGATAAGGAACTGAAAAACTGGTGAGCAGCTGAATGAGCACTAGTGAGATCTTGCAAAATTCTGATGCAGTAGTGAGCCCAGCAGACATCCCAGAGGCTGAAGCTGAGGGGACGGTGGTAGGTATGAAGCAATGATTGCGTAAGCAAGAGTGGACTGTGACAACCCACCTCTCCCTCTGGGCTGAAACAGCTTTTAGAGAGGTGTGTGTCCTTGGGTATTCGCTGCCACCAGCCGGACTTTCCTTCCGGCACCTCTTTCAAGTGTACAAACTTGAATAATCACACGTGCAATTGCACAAGTTAAAGTCTGGTAGTGTGTCTCTTTCAGGTGGCGGATGCTACACAGAGTTTACCCTAGCCAGTGGAAAACCAAATCTTACCTTAGAAAAATGACATCAGATACACAACTGTTGGGCAAATAAATAGCTTTTACTTAACAGAAAGTGCAATGAGCATTTACAGGAAATGTATTTACAACACAAGAGAATAACACTTATACAGGAAAAGTAAACAAATGTTTTTAAACAACAGATGGCAAAGAAGAAGGCTATTACTGAAATATACTATCACTAAACTTACCTTCCCTGTCCTTACAAGAGACACTGGACCCTGTTCTAACTGCCAGCTCCACGGACATACCAGGTAGGCTCCAAGCTTATGTTTCCCTCACAGCTTCCAAAGGCAAGAGAATTCTCTGTCTTACAGAAGCTTATATAGTCTATGGAGACTAGGTCATTCCTATTCTCCCTTAAATGCACCAACCAACTAACATGTATGTATTTAATTGTCCCAATCAGAGTGAACACCTATTAGTGACCAATTATATTCCCTTTTCACCTTAAGTTTATATTTGAATGATCCAATCCATTCAAACTGCCCTGTGTCCATGTCTGCAAGGTCTGTGTGTGTCTGGAGATGTCCACTCAAGATTTATGACCCAGCTCTTATCTAGCAGCTAGGAATTCCACAAGCTGGTTGCTGCTGGAAGATTTCAGCCTCAGTGTATTTTTTCCACACTGCTAAAAAAATAAGGCATCTACAGAATCCAAACCATTAACTCTTTCCTTCCCATTTCTGTCACATGGACCTGCACGTAGGTCAGTAGTAGTAGTAATAATTGGACCTGCACGTAAGTCTGCAAAACATAGAAGCAAAGGAGCAGCACTGTCAATAGTGGTGCAAGCCAGCCAGGCATGCAAAAAGCCAATAAAGGTGACAAATACTCAGAGGATTTTTCAGTGGCAGAGACAGGATTTAGAACAGAAATAATTAGTCACACAGGGCCACGACTCCCTAAACACCTCCAAGTCCCAGCCATAGGAAAAACAAGAAAGTGATGGAAGGGCCAAGACCCACATGCAAATATTGAAACTAATTTATAGCATCAGCAGTAGCTTTAGCTGACCTCAGAGTATAACAGGGTGTACAAACATAAAAGCAGCATCTGTGCTGAGTACACTGAGTTGTAAACGTAAAGAAACATAGCAAGAAAGGAGACACCATACTCTGAAGCAGCTATCACCTAGCAGTGCAATGAAACTGCAGCAATGAGGAAGTAAAATGAGTTGAGAGAGCATGAATGAGCTGCTTAGCTAGGTTTCAGAGTGAGACTGAATCATGGGAAAACAATTAAGTGCAACATGGAGAGCAGCTATGGCTGAGCTGAAACACACAGATCATGGTTGCAATTGTATTGCAAGTAATTTGAGAATTGTGAGTAACTGAGAGCAAGTAATATGAGCACTGGATTAGCAGTATGCTAGGAGCTTAGAAACAAAGCTCCAAAAGACAAAACAAAAACTCACAAACACAGAAAACAGGGAACAAAGGCCCAAAACAAACAACAAAGACACACAAAAACACAGAAAGCAAGGGCGAAAGAAGCTCACAGCCGGAGGCAAAACACAAACCAGAAACAGGAAAACAAACACCGAAATCCAGCAGAGACAAACAGCCAGGTGGGTGGGGGGCGAAGGCCCCAGGGAAGGCCCCATCCAGCTCAGAGGACAGACCAACAGAGCTTCCAGCTGGTGAAGAAAAAGTGCTTCAGAAGGAGGCTGAGAGGAACTGCTTATATAGCTCAGGAAGTGGGAGTGGCTGGCTGCTTGTCCATTGAAGTACAGGCCCAGCCTTCCAATTATCATGAAGAAGTATTCAGTTTAATCTGATGTTCAGCATTAACCTATTTTTACAAAACCATTGCTAGTGTTAAAACATATATTTGTCATTAAATGGTTTCAGAAACCCTCCTGTCACTCACCACTATGGGTTGCAATGGAATCCGCATTGAGTCCTGGAGAAGTTCCTACTTCCTTCATCTTTAATCTCATTTCCTCTAAACTAAAGTCTCACCAGACTATATCATCCTCTGTTCTTTACTGGAAACTAACCCACAAATTCCTGAAATCTAATCCAACACCCTGGTTATGTGCCCCCTTATGGGGCAATCCACTGCTCACCTTGGAAAATCACCCAATTTTTTGTTGTACACGATGGAACAAAGGTATTTTTTTCTCGGAGATATCTTGGACCAGAATTCACTCACTCTTAGATTGTTCTTGGACTTGCAGGCCACATGGAAACTTCCTAAACAGGACTTCTGGAAGTTTTTACAAATTCAGGCAGCTTATAACTCTCTTTCCAGTTTTGTGTACAAACATACTCTTCTAGACCCCTACATTGCGCACTGGACTAATTTATCTGCAAAACTGAATAGCTCCATTTACAAAGACATTATTGGCAATCTACCTGATCAGTCTATACTGGCCAAAAATAAATGGACCAAGATTACTCCCCCCTCCCTCAGTCCATTCCAGTCCCACCAGTACTACCGGTTCACCTCAGTCCATTCCAGTCCCACAGTACTACATACTCACTGCAACACCCCCCGCCCCTTCACCTACTCTTATGCCCTGATACCACCTGCTTAGTATCCCAGAATCATTCTGCCAGCGTCCCTGCCTCCTACGTGTGCACTTTTCCATATCCCAGGGACTCCTTTACAGGCTATGAACATGTTATTGATGGATAGAATTATAAAGGCATCTCTGTATATATTATTTACCTTTATTTCTACACTGTATATATTTTGTTGTATACATCTTGCTACTTTTGTTTTATGTATATTTTACTTGTACTCTATTCTGTACCCTCGTCCTTGCCAACTGCAGATCCACCTTGTAAATGAGCTTGCTCAATGGTGATCGCCTGGGTAAATAAATATTTTGATTGACTGATTGAGTTGGTCACAGTCAGGAGCCAGTCTACCTTTGACACAGTGTATTAACAAGGAGAAATGTTTCTCTCACATCTAAGGTTATAAAAGCAACATACTGTACTTTATCAATTCAGAGCTCCCTCCAGTCTTGACGGTACCAATTGCCAATACAACAGCCGTGTTAGGTTTTGGAAACCCCTTCCACTGCAAGCCTCTGGAACCAGCCACTTTACAAAACTGTACAGTTCTGGACAAAACTGCCTGGGGCACCTGTACTGGCAGCCACCATTAGGCTTCTCACCTCTGTGTCCCAATTGCTGTTCTGGTATGTGTAGTACAGCTTTAAGAAATTTTAGACAGTACAGCTTTAAGGAATGCATTTACTGTAACTCTTCCTGTGTGAGTCTTCATGTGTGTGTTGAGCTAAGTTTTCCCCTTATGTCTGTGCTGAATGGAAGTACATAGAGAAGGCCTAGATTTTTGTGTGATGTGTTTTCTTATTACCAAGACCCTGATGTGTTTAAGGTACTAATTTTCAGCCACCAAATACAACAAACTGGTGATGAGGATGGTGAAAATGTTCATAGCTCCAGCTTACAGAATTACACCATTTTGTGACTTTCTGCATTGGAGGCAAGTAAGCAATTTGGAACTGTGCTATATCATGGAAACTTCAGCCAGCTTTGAAATTCTTACAAGAACAGACTGGGATTCATGGTCCAGATGGTTTGATCAGTGGTTATTACTTAATCCTGCCATACAATCTGCAAATGTTGAGCTACAGGGTGAGCTTATTCGAGCTGCTTTTTGTACTTTCTTGGGAAGTGAAACCTTCAAATTTTATGCAGTCTGTGTGCACCGGACCGGCTGGAGGATTTGTCATATCAAGAGCTAAAGGCTAAATTGAATGCACAATACAGTTTAACAACTTTCCCAAGGGCTGAATGGTATAAATTCTGCAGTTGGTGTTAGAAACCAGGTCAGTCATTACAATCTTATTTGGCTGAGATCAAACACTTAGCTCTCACGTGTGAGTGGAGCAGGGAGCATCTTGAATCTAATGTAGCTGATAAGTTTGTTATAGGGTTGAATAATGAACACCATATTCAGCAATTACTTTCTGTAAGTGCCAAGAAGTCTGCTGATGAACTTTTACAGATGGCACTAATGTATGAGGCTGCAGAAAATGAAGCACATGCTAAGATGGACACTAAAAATGAGGTACAAGTAGCTGCAGTAAACCCCAAATTGAAACAGCTCAAACCTAAGTCTAAGCCACTGTTTTCAAAGAAAACTTCAACCACTCCACCCAAACTGCATGGCCAGTACAAATGTGCATCATGTGGTCCTTCTCAGCATAGCAGGGCCAGTGCAAATTCAGAGAGGTTCAGTGTCAGGGTCATATTGCTAAGGTTTGCAGAAGCAAGAGAATGACAGTGATCAGTTCAGAGATCACAGACAGTGCAGTGGTTCCTACTGCACCACAATTGCAGACTAAAGATGTTCCTCCTTTCTACGTGTTACTTCAATTGCCACAACTGAGGCATCAGTTGCGTTTAATGGTAGATTCTGCTTCCCCAGTTACTTTTATTAACCATCAAACATGGTCGGATCTAGATAAGCCACCATTGTCTCCTTGTAATAAGTTGCTGCATGTATTTGAAGGGAAACCAATTCAGCCTCTGGGATCATTTACCACTTTGGTATGCAGGACTGATTCTCCTGGTATACCTTTAACTTTTCTGGTTTCAAAAAAGGGTGTCAACATTTTGGCCAGAGGCGCTCAGGTTCTTCTAAATATTTATATTGATCCAGCAGATTTTGGCCTACTTGCTGTAGTCCAGGTACCACAAAGCAGAAATCCACCCAAGCTTGGGGAGATTTTAGACTTTTATCCAGAGTTGTGGAAAGGCATGGGATGTTGCACAACAGCTAAAGCCAAGTTAGTTACAAAGTCTAATGCAGTCCTTGAGTTTTGTAAACCACGGAAACTTCCTTTTGCCTTAAAACCGGTGGTTGGGGCAGAACTGGACAGACTGGAAAAAGCAGGTGTGCTATAAAAGGTTTCAAGTTCAGATTGGGCTACTCCAGTTGTCGTGGTATCTAAACCAGGTGGTAAAGTTCGAATATGTGGAGATTTTAAAGTGACACTTAATCCAGTACTTAGCACAGATGTATTTCCTTTATCCTTACCAGAGGAACTTTTTCACAGGCTGAATGGTGGTGTGGGGTTCTCTAAACTGGACCTTGCTGATGCATACTTTCAAGTGGAGTTGGATATAGACTCTCAGAAATTGGTAGTAATTAATACACACCAAGGACTGTACAAGTACAAACGGTTATGTTTTGGCATTAGTTCTGCACCTGCTATTTTTCAAAAAGTGATTGAGCAAACGGTGGGTGATATACCAGGTGTTGCTTGTTATATGGATGACATCATTGTCATGGGCAAGACAGAAGCAGAACATTTACTTAATTTACTAAAGACTTTAGAGAGATTGCAACAGAGTGGATTCAGAAGCGAGAGAAAAATGCCAATTTTGTTAACCAAGTGTTATGTACTTAGGTCACGCTATTGACAACAATGGAATTCGTCAAAATGATGAAAAGGTGGAAGCCATTGTGCACATGTCTGAACCACAGAATATTTCAGAGTTGCACTCCTTCTTGGGTATGGTGTGCTACTATGACCATTTCATACCTGGCTTAGCCACTAAATGTGCTATCCTGAATGAACTGTTACATAAAGGTACTCCGTGGAAGTGGACCAAGGGCCACAGTAAGGCAATTCAAGCCATCAAGCTCTCTCTAACCGGTGTGAATAATTTAACTCATTATGACTCTTAATTACCTATCATATTGGCCTGTGATGCTAGTCCTGTGGGTATAGGAGTTGTCCTTTTCTGTACAGATTCAGAAGCAGTGGAGAAGCCGATAGCCCATGCTTCACGCAAACTCACTGCACCTGAAAGGAATTATGGCCATATTCAGAGAGAGGCATTAGCAATTGTGTTTGGAGTGCAGAAATTTCACCAATACTTGCTAGGTTGCAAGTTTCACCTGAAGATGGATCACAAGCCACTAGTGACAATTTTCAGTCCAGAAAAAGGAATTCCAGAAACAGCTGCTAGCTGACTTCAACGATCGGCATTAATTTTGTCTGCATATAATTTCGAGGTTACATACCAACCAACAGATCAGATTGGAAATGCGGATGCCTTGTTAAGTTTACCAATATCCAGAGAAATGGAGTTTGATATGGGACTTAAAGAGGAGCCATTAGTATGCCAGGTGGGGCCAGATAGTTTTCCAGTGCAATTCAAAGATATGGAGGACTGTACTGTTGTGTGTGCAATGGAACTACAATAGTTAGATCAGCTTCCAGTACTAGCCAAGAACATTGCAAAAGCGACTAGTCAAGATGCAATTTTGAAACAAGTGTACCAGTATACGCTTGAGGGCTGGCCGCAAGGCATTACTTGTTTGACTGCACTACAACCCTACTATACAAAGAGACAGCAGTTGTCCATTTCTAAGGGGTGTCTTCTATGGGAATTGCGTGTCATAGTACCCCAATGTTATCACTCAAATGTGTTGACTCTTTTTCATGCGGGCCATCCAGGTATTGCTAAAATGAAATCCCTAACCAAACTTCACATATGGTGGCCTTCCATTGACAGAGACATATACCAGGTTGTGAAAAGATGCGAAGGTTGTGCTGCATCGATGGGAAATCCGGCAAGAGCTCCAGTTCACCATTGGGAATGACCTAAAAAACCCTGGCAAAGGTTGCATATTGATTTCGTAGGACCTTATTTAAATTCCACGTAGTTACTCTTAACTGATGCTTATAGTAGATGGGCAGAAATTTATCAAATGTCTTCGACAACTACTGACAGTACCATAAAAGTGTTGAAATCTATCTTTTCTAACCATGGTTTTCCGCAAGTGATTATCTCAGATAACGGGCCATAGTTCACGTCTGTTGAATTCCAACCTTTTTGCCAGCAATGTGGTATTCGCCATATTTTCTCACCTCCCTATCATCCAAATTCAAATGGCGAAGTGGAACGCCTGGTTCAGACATTTAAAAAGAGCACGGACAAAACTAATCCTACTACACCGACAGCAATGCAAACAGCCCTTTTGGACTTTCTTGCGATGTATCGAACAACACCACATTGTGTCATGGGAATATCCCCTGCAGAATTGTTGTTTGGACATCAGATTCAAACTCAATTGGACCTTCTTCACTCTCTCTAGGCTATAAGTCAGTAACCAAAATGCTTCCTAACATGAGATCCTTCAAACACAATGATCTTGTGTGGGTCAGGATGTATGCAGGCCTGAAGAGATGGATAGAAGGCATGGTAGGAAAAAAGTTCGGAAATGTTATCTATACTGTTTGACTGACTAACCAGAGGAGAGTGAAAAATCATGTGGACCAATTACGCACTAGAATTGAGACTAAACAAAAAAAAGAGATACCCAGAGTTAAGGTAGCTATCCAGCATTATTTCTTCCAGAACAAGAACAAGAAGAGATAGTGGAACCACAGCAATTGAGACAAGATGTGGCTGATGCTAATCAAATTCCAGTGCAACAGCCTCAAGTCCTACTACGTCGGTCAGGACGTGTAAGATGTCCACCAAAGAGGATGGACTTGTAGAGATATTGCCTAATGACATTACTGACTAAAAGGGACATTGCAGTAATAACTTTGATAGTTTCATACCATTTTCTGAATTATTGACTTACGTACTTTCTAGCTAAGTCAGGAGGGATTGTTATGTGTAGTACAGCTTTAAGGAATGCATTTACTGTAACTCTTCCTGTGTGAGTCTTCTTGTGTGTGTTGAAATAAGTTTTCCCCTTATGTCTGTGCTGAATGGAAGTAAACAGAGAAGGCCTAGATTTCTGTGTGATGTGTTTTCTTATTACCAAGACCCTGATGTGTTTAAGGTACATATTTTCAGCTACCAGATACAACATGTTCCTTGGCAGTTGCAGATCTCCTGTTGCTTGTAGTTGTGGTTAGGTCACCTTCACACTCTCTCTCTTCAACTATACCATACCACTTCAGGGGACATCGCTTGGCAGGAGGTTGCTGTTGGGGAGCCAATTAAAACAACTGCCTCAGAGAAAACTTCGCTGGAGAGGATTGCCATTATGCAATTTAAATGAAAAGATTTTTTTTCTCACCTTAGTTTTTACCATATTCTTCCTCTCTCCCACATTAGACAATACATTGCTTCCTTTCCTGCATGTGTACTTAAATTAATTAAAACTCTTATTAAGGGTTTTTTAAGATTGTGTCCATTAATCAAGGAATGTTTTTGAACCACACAGTTTCAAACAGCAGTTCTGTGTGCAGATCCCTTGGATTGGGGCCTTTTTCTGGTCTTCATTTTGGTGAGGCAATAATAGTGAGAGACAATTTCAGTGAATGAATTACAGCGCAGCAAATTACAGCGACAAAATAATTTCAGTGAAAAATATTGCAGGCATGGTACCTGTGTACTTCCACACACATGCACAGTTTCCTATTCTTTGCGTACTGCCTGATATTAGGGAGATATGATGCCCCACTCACTTCAACCCATGCTACCTTCCCAGGTGGGTCTGAATATGTGTGCGGTCATCGGACAGGGGAGGAGGATTGCCTCTATGCTGGCCTTGCTACAGCAGGAGTTTGTGGGGGAATCTCATGGCTGATATTTTCTGGGGCACGTAACTGGTGTTGTGATGTAGGCAGGGGGGCTGCACCCCCCAGACTCCTTCATCTGTAATATACCAACTCCAAGACACTCCTGGACAAAGGGGGCATTTAGCAAGGTTGTTGTCGCTATTATTACCTGGTCGCTATAATGTGGCACTCGCTATAAATGGATGCACTATTATTGATGCGCTGAAATTACCTCGCTATATTTGCCTTGCTGAATTGACATGCTACCTCATGATGTGTGCTTGCCTCCTTTTGCCTTTATCCCTGTTTTGGAAACGGATGTGACAAAATTACTGGTATCTTTTGTCTGGCTGCTTCAGCAAAGGTGACTTGAGGCATGCCAGTTGTGGTACTTACTGTCACTTTGGCTGAAAACACAACTCAAGTGGATTTTTCCAGCATGTAGTTTTTTTTTTTTAATATGTAGGGGTGGACCTTTTCCATTCCTTGTATTAGTGACTTATGTCACTATAGATGTAGAATTGGCACTCACTCCAATACAGTGTTTGTTTTTCTTTGGCTTTCCTTTGGATGTGTTTTTTTCCCCCAGAAAATCCAAATGGTACAGCACAATGACACATGGCTGGTCTCCTTTCACTGGTGGCTTCATTGAGTGATGCACCCTCTCAGTCATATATTGTTCGCTGTTAGGAATGGGGCAAGGTATCTTTGAAAGCAATTTTTGTATGGAGGCAACATGCCCTATCATTCTGCTTTTGCCATAATCTTGAATGAATTATATGCTTCAGTCTTTGCTTTCCTGCTCTTCAACTGGTTTCTCTAGCTTAGCAACTTTGCATTTCAATGCTATTACTTCTCTTTTTTCCTTTCCTGCTCAGTCCGCCAGAGAGGTAATTCTGGTTTCGATGTCCCTGACCTGTCTGGTCCGTGTTTCACATGCATTGGTTAAATTGGAAATGTTTAAGTTAGGGAACTTGTATATCTAGATTTCTAGGTGGTGGAACTGTCATTTCTATGAGGTAGAACTCTCCTATAGTA
Source organism: Neoceratodus forsteri (assembly GCA_016271365.2). Classification (NCBI taxonomy): domain Eukaryota; kingdom Metazoa; phylum Chordata; order Ceratodontiformes; family Ceratodontidae; genus Neoceratodus; species Neoceratodus forsteri. The sequence goes on along the minus strand of CM028132.1, from coordinate 588,422,716 downwards.
GTAAGTGGAGAACGATGACAGAGGTGGTGGAACTGTCATATAATGTATGGGAGAGGGTGATTAAGGATGGAATTCAATGAATTCCTCTCCTTGTTATGATATCGCTGTGACGTCAAGAGGTTGTTATACCCTCTTGACTATGTCGCAATGATACTATAACAAGATCAACGCCTTTGCACATGCGCGTCCCTCGGTGTTTCTGGTATTCTTGATTTAGTGCTTAATGCTGACACTGATCGACTACCAGAGGAAAAAAAAAGTATACAAATATCTGCAGGGGGACATGGGCATGATTGACTAGTGCTGGGAAGGGATCGGGTCGTGAACATGGCATATGTGTGTGGGGGGGAGATTGAAAACAGTTGGTCGTCCGATGAAAGGCAGAGTGGGATAGGCAGGATCAGAAGGGTAAAGGCAGTGTTGTGTAAATGCTGACCATACACTCGCAATAACCAGCTTCTGTGGATGATTAAATACCTCAGCTTCACCTCGACATTTAATCGTCCACAGAAGGTGGTTATTGTTTCGTATATGCCAACTCCCTGAATGTTATCATTTAAGTAACTGCTTGTATGAAGTCCTATGAAGACTGGTCAAACAGACCCGGTTCATCTAGGACTTACCTTCATCATCATCCTCTGCCACAGGACTTATGGTTGTACCCAGCCACCGGTGCAGGGCCTGCTGGGGGTCGGTCATTCATCCTGCTGCCTGAGGTGCTTTTCCTCTCGTTTTTTCTCCCTGGGCCTATGGATGTGCAATGGATGCACTGCCTGAGTTCTGCTTCTGCGGAGACAGCCCCAGCATTCTGAATGTGGGTTCCCTTCCCTATGTGGTGACGTGCATGTGCTGCCACCCAGCCACCACTGGGGGTGGCATTCAAGCAGCGTGCCACTCTAACCCCCTTCCCGAGGAAGGAGAGCTGTCCTGGGATGCTCGACCCTTCCTCTACCTGCTGGCCTCCGAGCAACCTCAGTCCATTTCTGACCCTGGGTCACCAGTGTGGCAGGAGGTAAGGCGCCCAGCGCCTCAGCCCTCCACACCACTGGGCTGGCAGAAGAACAGACATTTTAAGTAACCCATACAGTTTTATAAAGAATGATATATGGATAGCAGTGCAGACAGAGTATTTTCGTTTACACACCCGTGGTGTGACTTGCACAATAAACGTTGAAAGCAAAGCTTAAGTGGTTTGTAAAGTAACACACTCTAATGGTCTGTAATTCTGTTGCCTATAATCTTTTTTTTTTAATAATTACTGGTTTTGAAACCAATGTTTTGAAGAGGAAAAAAGTGTGTGCAGCTCACTATTTACTAGTTGGCTGTTGTGGGATGAGAGTGGAACTCCATAGTGCTATGAATACTCTAGAAAGTAAGAGAACACAGCTGTAAAAAAACTTAGTACAGTAATACACAGGTCATAATATTTATGGGAGGGCTTAAGCCCGAGGTTCAATGTGGGGAATAGCTCCTCCCACAACCTCTACTTCAACCCATCACTAACAGACCTCCCTTGCTTAGGGAGTGTTTTTTATCCCTGAGCTTCCTGTGTGGCTGTGCATTCTCTCTGTCTCTGTCTCCCTCTCCCTGCTTTGTCTCTTCCATTCCTCCCTTCCCCTGTGTCTCTCCACTTCTTCTCTTGTTGTTTTCCTGTTCTCTCCCATTTCTGTTGCTTATCTTTGTTTTTCCCCTTTACCCACTTGCCTCCCTTTCCAGCTCGTGTCTGGATGCTTCCCCTTTATTGTTTGTTTTAGGCTTCTCTGCCCACCCTCCGTCTCTGCATCTCAAACTTTGCACTGCTTGACTGCCTGAACTACGTTGTCCTGGACACCTCCAGCTATGTTTTGTAGCTTTTGTGATACTGCACACCTGGGGAGGTTGCATTCAGCCCTTCTCTGTGCTTTTGACATCACTCATTGCGCCTTCCATACTCCTCCCCGGGACTATCTCCTGTCTCACTCCGGAAATGTGCCTGCTTCCTGTCCGTTCCCCTCAGCCCCCTGCTCTCTTCTTCATGGTTCCTTTATTCCCATTTAGTTCTCCAGCACGCCGTCTGCTTCACAGTGCTTCAGTGTTTTCAGCTCCCCCCTTGTGCTTCTCTCCGGTTCCTGGACCATGATACCCATCAGTCCCACTCATCTCATCAACTATCTGCCCTTCCTCCTTTACACGGACGTACCCAGCCATAGCTTCCTCTCCTGTGGCTCCGATATCTCAGGTAAGGTATGGATAGGTTGTTGTGATGGCAGAGCTTATGGTTTCTTTGTGTCCCCTCTGCTATTCCCCACATTGTCCTGCAGGAATACTGGAAGGCGTAACATTAACGCTGAAGGAAACTGGAGCATCCATGTGTAAAGGAAAGCTAAAGGGGCAGAATGGGAGGCAAGGACTAAATGAGTCCACTATAAAGTATGTACTGGGGGTATTACACAGCTACAAAGTAGCGTGGCTCAGGAGCACTACTAGGAAACCATACTCTGTGTCTTTTCACCAGATTTCAGCTAACCAATGTGTTCCTACTGCTAATCATTGCATTTCCAAACTGGGGTACCTGCATGTAGCTGCCATTTTCAAAGTTTCTAAATTTTTCCCCATACCTGACATACACGTGTCTGCAACTGACTCTAACAGCTATATTTGTCAATCAGTAATTCCTCTGTCCATGTCTCTACTTTCCTGCAGAGTTGTATATTTCATTGTTGGTTTACTTCTCTGTACCTGCATTACTTGGATGGCAGAATGCAGCAGATTTTCTGCCCCTTTCTGTTTCCCCCAGACCACCACATGTCTGATTGATAATAGCTCCTCTAGTCACCTTACCACAGCAGTGCTCTGTTGGGTGGTCTATTTGCACCAAGTTATCTCTCACATGGCAGCTTCTGATCTCCAGGATGTTACTAGGGGGGTGGGGTTCTTCCACTCTACCATCCCTGGGGTTGCTCCCACTTTTCCACCCCTGCTACTCCATCCTCAGTCACCTACGCTCCCATCTGTACCCCTCCTGGGTATGTCTGTCCATCTTCAGATGGGTCCTCCCCTGCACCCATTTCTGTTGCTTCCACAACCTACCCCTTATTTCTCCCTCTCATTCCTGTTGTGTGTCCTCCGTCTCATATTTCCTACGTTTGTCCTACCATGTCTATGTACAATTCATTATCCTGTCTGCCCTGCTGTTCCTTATATCCTCACCCTCTACAGCTGCCTTCTGCACCTTCTGCCAGCCCATACCAGCAGTTCTTCAGACTCCGTCCCTATCTCGCACCTTCTGAGGTGCTGAGCGAAGGTAGGCTTCCTCTGTCTGCTGGGGATGTGATTCTGTTACAGTCACTACCTCCTACTATTTAACAACCTGACATCCCCTATCCCTAACTCTGCTTGGCAGCATCAAGTGCAGGTTAACTCACCCCGACTACCAGGGATGGGAGCCATGTCTGTCATCTATCATGTCATACCATGCCTTCTCTAATCATAACAGTTGCCACTTCCCTTCGGGAACAGAACTTCTTCAACCATGTACTCTCATCATCCTACCTCTCCTAGCTGCATCAAGTCAGGATCATCTCGCCTCGACTGTCACAGATGGATGCCTGAGTTTCCATTCCACTGCTTCACACTTACCCATTCTCAACCTGCTGCCGGATGCCTCTACCCTTCTGGAATTGAACCTCATCCTACTCGCATTCTCCATTACTCCTTGCCTGTGGTCTCACCTCAGGTCTTATCACACTGGCTTCCCTGGTCAGGAGTATGAGCTTGCATCAACTGTTTCTACTTTCTGCATCCTCTACCTGCTAGAGGTCACTGCTTCCCTTTGGCAACGGGACCTTTCTACTCCAAATGCCATCCACCTCTCGGTCCTGCCTGACAACATCGACTGTAGGTCATCTCACTGACTACCGGGTGTGGTAGTCCGTTTATGGATCAGCTAGTGCAATAAATCCTCTGTCTCATGCCTGGTTGCCGCTTCCCTTCTGAATCGGGACCTCATTTTCCTCCATCCTCCTACCGCTGCCAAGTGGCATCAGATACTAGTCATCTCTCTTCGATGATCTAGCCTGAAAGTGCATTTCTACCATCAACTGTTTCAATCTCATTTGCTCTCTACCGGACCAACGCTTGCTGCTCCCTCCTGGACCTGAGCCATGTACCGAATGTGCCTTCACCCTCATACATTATCTGTGTCTTGTCCAGGTCGTCTCACCTCAACTACCTTGGTTAGGAGCCTGCATCTGCACTTGCAGGTCCATCCTTCTGCATTGTCTACCTCCTACCTGATTACCACTTCCATCCAGACAGGACCCCTCTGCTCCAAATGACTTGCATACTTCCTCTCCGCTCACCATTCTGCACTTCCATGGACCATCGTACTTGACCCCCTTGGCCTCCTTTCCCTCATGATTTGGATCTTGCCAGCTGGTTCAGTATCTACCTCAATCCAGTTTGACTGCCTCATGGACTTCCTTGCTACAGGTCACCACTTCCAGCTGCTGTACGAGCTTGTTTTTCTCCTTCAGATGTGGGAACCTCATCCTTCACTCCAGCACCTTCCATCTGCTCCACTCATCATTTGCAGCCTCCGTCAGATGTGGGACTCATGTATCTCAACTCAGTTGCTCTTGGTACTTGGCTTCGCTCCTTGGCCTTCCATGAATCTTCCTCTAGTAACTTGCTACAGCCTTCAGCATTCTGCTGCTGTTCACTGAGGTGCTGACCTGGTCCTGTTCCTTCTTGCACTACATGTCATCCAGCTTCACCTTAGCCATCTCCTTCCCTGGAGCATTCCTCTTGTCCATTAAATTCACTCTGGATTTTCCTTTCATCTTCGGATAGCTGCCTTCTTCTCCACCTTGCAGGATCGGGGCTTCGTCCTGTGTGCTGTGGCTCTCTTAAACATAGAAACACACACTTTGATGGCAGATAAGGACCAGTTGGACCACCCAGTCTGCCCATTTCCCTACCTATTGGATAAGCTGCAGATTCTATTTAACCAACAGCCTACTTCCTCAAACCCCCCACTTTAATTGCCATATGGCTGTCCCAAGCATGCTTGAATTCCCCCACTGTTTTGACCCCACAACCTCCTCAGGAAGGCGGTTCCATGCATCCACCACTCTCTCTGTGAAAGAAAATATTTCCTCACGTTGTCCCTGAGCCATCCCCACCTCTATTTTTAAATTGTGCCCCCTTGTTCTTGCACATCTCTTTTTCTGAAAGATGCTCCCTCTTGGACTTTGTAGATTTCCTTGAGGCGCTTGAAAGTTTCTATCATGTCCCAACTCTCCCTCCTTTCCTCAAGGGTATACATATTAAGCTCTCTTAGTGTCTTTATATGGCTTCTGTTGCAGACTTTGCACCTTTTTAGTTGCCCTCCTCTGGACTGCCTCCATTCTGTCTATGTCATTGCAGAGATGGGGTCTCCAGAACTGGATGCAGTACTCCAGATGGGGTCTCACCAACTGTCTGTACAGAGGGATGACAACTTCCTGTTTTCTACTGGTGATGCCTCTCCTTATGCATCCCAGTATCCCCCCAGCTCTCCTTACTGCCTTCTCACATTGCTTACCTACCTTAAGATCATCTGAGATGACTATCCCCAGGTCTCTTTCCATTTTTGTTGTTGTTAGTACCTCCCCTCCCATTGTGTACCGTTCACCTGGGTTTTGTTTCCCAGGTGCATTACTTTGCATTTCTTTTCATTGAATCTAAGCTGCCATACTTTTGACCATTCCTCCAACCTTGCCAAGTCCCTTCTCATCCTTTCCACTCCCCTTGTGTATCAACTCTGTTGCAGATCTTTGTGTCATCTGCAAAGAGGCATACTTTTACTTCCAGACCCTCTGCAATGTCTCCTATAAAGACATTAAAGAGGACTGGTCCCAGTACTGAACCCTGTGGTACCCCACTAGTAACCCCCCCCTTTCTTCAGAGTGAATTCCATTTACTATTATCCTCTGCATCCTGTTCAGCAGCCAATTTGTTACCCAGGCTACTACCCACTCCCAAGCTGGTTAATTTGTTTATTAATCTTTTGTGTGGGACTGTGTCAAATACCTTGCTAAAGTCTACATATCGACAGCCCCTCCCTGGTCTACTACTCTGGTCACTCAGTCAAAGAAATTGATTAGATTTGTCTGACATGACCTTCCTGCTGTGAATCCATGCTGCCTTGGGTCCTGTGCCCGGCTGGCCTCTAGGTACTCAACAATTCTTTCTTTCAGAAGTGATTCCATCATCTTCCCCCTACCACTGACATCAAACTAACAGGTCTCTTTAGCCAGTATTCCTACCCAGTCAACTACTCCTCCCGTTCATCCATCTCATATACCTACTATGGTCATTCTAACAGCTCCCATCCACTACTTGAAGGATCATTTGTTCATTTCACCTAAGGAAACTACTTCTAGCAAACATCCCTTCGAGAACATGCCTCATAGACTCTTATGTCATCATAGAGTTTTCTAAACTGCCCAATCGGCTCCTCACAATCATTCCTGGAATTCCATTCGACTGGACAATAGAAAGATCCCATCTTTCTCTATTGGATACTCCCTATGAATCTTATCTATTCAATCACTGCGGACTCCCTATCTACTATGTCTCACAGACTATCCTCGTACATGGAAAGGACTTACATCCTTCAGTTATGCTCTGACTCCGTAACCATATAGTTACTATAGATACCGGGAATCGCAAGATACCTCATGCCACTACGGATATCATCCATTTTACCTTCTGCAACCTCTCCTTCCAACACCGACTCTGATGACCATGTTACTCAACTCCTACTCTCTCAACAGATAATGCTTGTCCTAAGGCCTTCTCAACTGCCTTCCCAGAATGTCATCATAGATCTCCAGTGCCTAACTGCTTACTAACATCATGCAATCCAAACCACTGTTTTCTAGCTCCTGGACATCACCATATCTCATACAATCATTTGCATTTCTTCATCTTACTACCACCAGTTGAGTTAGCCACCCATCCAGCGGTCCTTCTAGTCTATCCTTCATGAATTATCTCCATTACTCCCTCTGGTGAAGACTTTCAATGAGAACCGACTCCTCCAATTCTCAATTTGGAAATCTGCAACTGTTAAAACAAATTCACTATCCCAGTCTTGCCTTCCAACAGGTCTTAATCAATCATAGCACTAAGATCCTTTGGCATTCCACACTACTCGACCTCACTACCAACCCAGCCTACAGACTCTTCCATATATCTGCCTTCAAGCTTCTCTCAAGTATTTAGGTATCGGATTACCTATACATCTAATCAGCCATAGCCACCTCAGTGCATCTCACAGACAATTATGCCACGGAAATACCCATATTTACTTCAGCCAGCAGACCAGCAGAAAATATACAAGTATAGTTATGGCATCATTCCCAAATACGTTATCCAATTCCTTATACTGAACTTCCAGTTATTCTCTATATAAATTTGGTTACCATCTAGACTGCATCTGCAAATCTTCCTCTAGTCGTCTACAAATCACTCATGGCATTTTTCCTATCAGGCACTCAAAGATTCTGCTCGACTCCTTCCACTTCATGGATACTAATTTTCTACCACCTTTTTTTCTGGCCGCCTCAGTCTGCTCCCCTCTTTTCCCCGCATCTGGTCCAGGGATTTTCTGGCAACCATCCGCCTCTACCCGGTCGGTCCCAGGCACCCATATGCCCCTGCGGTTGTACCCTCCGCAGCAGGGTTGCAGGGAGCCCTCCCTGACTCCCTGCAGAACACAGATCCAGCCTGAGTACTCGGCCACCGGGTGAAGCTCACAGATGGCCATCAAGCCACTCAACTAGGTGCCAATTTTTGCCCCCTGAGCCGAGGGCATGCAATAATATCACTGGAGGGGGGTGCGCACGTATCCGCACGCACTCCCTCCAGATGTCTGCCCTCAGCTCCACCCCTGTGTACAACGGAGTGTGTAGTCTCCCAGCCTCTGTCAGGAGGCAACCATGTACCGACTGCTGTGGACCCCCCTCCCCGGAGAAGGAGAGCAGTCCTTTGGATGCTCAATCCTTCTCCTCCCCAGCCAACCCCTGGCAACCCGTGCTCGTTCCTGAACACCTGTCACCGGCATGGAGCGAGGTGTGGCAATCAGCGCCTCAGCCCTCAGCATCACTGGGCCGGCCATGGATGCTTATTTAACAACTTATCGCTTACTACTGAATTCCTTACCTCCAGACTTTACTGTGAACGTCAAACCTTACACAAGGTGGATCATTCACCTATAACTTCACAAATCATTGCATTTCCCACAGTTCACTGTCTGGTAGCATATCGATCAAATCATGTTCTTTCTGCTCATTATGTCCCTGTAATCCTGTTGGACAAGCATCCTTCATTACCTTGGAAATCTGGACTTTATTCACCCTTCTTCAACTGGATCTGCTTTGCACTCATTATTCGACCGCTCCTTCAGAAAAGACTTACCCTTTTCAACCTCAGGATTATCATCTAAACTACATCATCCATGGATCAAGGATGGACCATCATCTCTCCAAGAAGCTCACCTTCCTCACATTAGCTATGGTTACTAGAACCTAGGTCCTTCTCCTCTTAGTATGTCCAGAGGATGGGCAGACCAATGGCCATGGGTCTTCCCTCTCCTGAGTGCCAGCAGTCATACTCTCCATGAGTTGGGAGAGGTATCTTTTTGGGCCTTCAGTTCCCTACAAATTCCTACCTACATACCTACTACTCAAGGGTGGGAACAGAATAAAGCCAGAAAATGTGCTGCAAGTTACACAAGCACTAATACCCCATTGCTATTCCCCAAACATTGAATGTGAGGGTTTAAGCCTGAGGTTCAATGTGGGGAATATCTCCTCCCACAGCCTCTGCTTAAATCCACCACTAACACACCTCCCTTGCTTAGGGAGTGTTTTTTGTCCACCACCATCCCCTCCTCCTCCTTCTCTGGCACTCTTCTCACCCTTGTTCATGGACCTTCTAGTCCTTACAAATTCCTACCTACATACTCTATTACTCAAGGGTGGGAATAGAGTAAAGCCACAAAAAGTACTACAAGCTACACAAGCACTAATACCCCATCGCTATTCTCCACATATTGATCATGTGTATTATGGAGCTTGACATTGCTCAGTTTTAGTGTATGATTTACATTAGCCAGTAATTATACTGTAATAACTGCATGTTTCTCATGATAATATGCTATCACTCCTATTACAGTGTGTCTCCTACTAATTTTATATATAATTTGTCCCCATCTGTCAATCCATGTATCTTGTTACAATTTATTTATCCCAGATAGCCCAGCAGAGATACAATGCAACATTTTGTTTTCTATGGGGCCCTGCCTCTATGTTTCATAACATAACATAACATAACATAACATAACATAACATAACATAACATAACATAGCACAGCACAGCACAGCACAGCACAGCACAGCACAGCACAGCACAGCACAGCACAGCATAACATAACATAACATAACATAACATAACATAACATAACATAACATAACATGACATAAATGTTATCTTGTTGCTATGGCTGAATGCAGAATTCTGTCTTTAAAAGTCAAAGCCAAAAGATCAGTACTCTATTTGATAATAATACTCTGAAATCCGACTTGGGACCCTCCAAACTCTTCACTAGCATCCACAGTTGCTTGGATAGTATCCTACAAGGTTGGATACCACTAGATACCATCATTTTGGTGGGTTATCAGATAATTTCAGATGGCATAGAAATCCGACCAAGGAACCAACCTGCTAGGATCCACAGTAAGTATCTGAGGTATCTATGGATCCAACCTGGATCTGATGGATCCGACCACTGGATCCAAGTATCCAGGCACGACCATTGGATCCAGGTATCCAACCAGTGGATCCAACTATCCAAAGTTGGATTCAGTGGATCCGAGATTGAATCTAATGGATCCAACCTTGGATCCACAGCCATTTGACTATGGATCCAGAATCTGACTTTGGTTGGATCCTAGGTTGGATACCTGTACTATCTGATGGAGAGTAATTGGTTCCACAAAAGCACTATCTGAGCAGCCCTACTAGCATCACATCATTGCTAAACAGTGCATACAGTGGGATTGGGGGCAATAGAGGTAGACATATAAATCACAGTAAAGAACTGTCAAGAGTCAACTAGCTCACATAGGATTGTCTGGTAGTATTACAGCGTGCTTCAGTATGCTGGTGTTAAGAAAAGATGATAAACAGGTAGTGTGGTCTTGGGGCTAGTGCACAGACTTGGAAACCAGGAGGCACAGGTTGGAATCCTACCAGAGCCACATACTCACTGCATAACCCTGAACAAGTCACTTAACCACCCACTGCTTCGGTCCACCCGGCTGTTAAAAATGCTTAAAAGCAGAACTCTTGCTGTAAACAAGACTGCAGCTCAGCTCTGCTATGCTGGGTAAATACACTAAAACAATGGAGGTTATATGAAGGCAGGAGACATTTGCACTACATTTACACACAAAGACAAGAATATGACTTGCCAAGCAACAATAGCCTCCTACTTGGGCACTTCTTGAATAAGACTGACAGCTTTAATGAAAGCCACACTCGTTTGTTCTTCACTGCTGAAGCACAGCTTTGTTGACATGTAGTCACATTTCTGGGTTCATTTTGCCCAACTAAACATAACCATAGAGTATATTACCAAAATATTAGTTATTTGCTTATCTGACAACCGCAGGCGGCACCATTTTTTTAAAATAATTTATATTTTCTCAGACCCCAGTCCCCCCATCCCTGGGGCTGGTGTAGCCCAACCCCTTGGCATCCCTGTCACATACCTCCTAGGTGTTTGCAAAGAAGCCAAAGAAGGGAAAGGCAAAGAAGGTCTTGCCCAGGGCAGGGTCCATCCAATCTGGATCTAACCCTCAATCGCCTACTTGTCACAGATGCAGAGGTTCCCGGGGTTCCTCTTGGAAGTGGGCAGTGGGTGAGGTTGGGACCTGCTGTCCCATCCCCTGGGAAATCAGTGCACTAGGAGGTCCAAGCATGCTTCATGTGGACTTTGGTCATCATCACCCCTCCCACTTCACTGTGGCTACCCGGGTGGCAGTGTGATGGTAACAGTGATAGCACTCCTTCCCCAGTAGAAGAGCTCGTCCTCTAGGACACTTGTTGTTCCTCTCTTAGCAAACCCTTGACAGCCCAAGCTTAATCCTGAACCTGGGTCACAGCATAACCAGCGGTACCCATAACTGTGCCGACAGGTCTTCCCCATAATTATTCATTTTAATGAAACTAATTACAGTTTTCTTTTATCACCATTTATTTGAATGCCTTCATTCTTTTTATGTCTTTACCCTGTCAGTTCTCAATTTACTTCCCTGGCCCTGTCCCTGACCCCAAAGGTAGGCAGCTGTGGCTGTACCCCTCCTCAAGCTAGGAGGGCAAGTGATTGGCCATCATCACATCTGATGACAATACCACTCTGTGCTCAGATGGAAGGTGGTATGTGAACACTAAGCAGCCTGCATTCTCCCCACCCCTTCAGAGCTGACAGCCTCATTTCCATGGCTTAGTGTCTTCGGAAAACCCAAATGGCCATCTCACTAGCTGAAAGGATTTTTGCAAAGCATGTGGATAATGGTATTTTGGGGAAGGGAGGTGGCTAAACAACTGACTAGCCTACTGCTGGCAAGTAAGTAAACAACTAACATTTAGGTATCCGAATTACTGCCAGCATTGTCAGGCTGAAGTGGCTCAAAAAATGTTATGAATGCTTCTTTTCCAAAACTGCAAGCCATTATCAATGCTGCAACCCCTTTAAAGATAGCTGACAGGAATCATATCCTGTAGGGAGTGTCTTTTTCAGGACCTGTCTCAATGTTTATTCATGGAAGATTTGCATCTGTGTGGGCCGAACTGATGTTTTGTTGGCTTTGATGGGGGTGTACAGAAGGTTAAAATGTCTGTAGGTTTCAGTGCCAGATGATGCCGTAAGAATAATAACACAAATGCCTGCCATTCATTCAGCTGCTGCTGATCTCTCCCACTGCACTGAATAGTGAGAGTTCCTTCTTAGACTGTTAGGATGGAGTTCTTGGCAAGCTTAGATGTAATATTTTCACAACTGAGTTGCAGAGGAGTGGTCAGGGTAACAGAGTCACGCTGTTGCATGGATAGCCAGCATAGTAGCCAGCATAAGTGCCTTTGGCTACCATTTGGGACACTTGGGCTCACTAGCAGACTTGAGGCTCCCTGAACCCATGATATTAGAGATTGACTGCATCCCAGAAGTGCATAATAGAATCCCTGCCCTGACCTCTGGATGGCCAAGAAGTAGCATTCGCATTGTCTATGTTTCTGGCTGGATGATCACTGCAGTCAGGCAGCAACAATAAGGGAGGGGTACCAGGAGATGGGGGAATAAAAAAAAAACTTGCATTTAGGATTACACTGCATAAAAAACATAATACGGTGAGTTCCTGGAACTGTATTGTACCATAAAAAGTCCAACTATGCAGATTGGTTGCTCTCTCTTTGGGGGTAGGGACACCAAGAAGGTTAGAAAATTGTGAGTGACTTGGTTACTGGCTGGTACTAACAAAATACTACTGTCAGGAAGGCTGCAGATGTATCTTGGTGGTGCTGATGATGTGTGTTGGTGAGCATAGAGCAAGGGTTTACAGAGACTGCTATTCAGAGAGAGTAGAAGTTTGAAATTATCCCCTAGGGTGCAAAAGATTTTGAATGTGGCTGTAGCTGTGTGGGTGCCTGCATGCCCTCAGGGTAAAAGCTTTTGCTTTACCATGCACCTCTCACCACAACCCAACTGACCACAACTGCACCAACAAAAGCTGAGAAAGCATGGTGCTACTACCGTGACAGGGACTCCATTCACTTGGGTACTGAGCTAAGACCAACAAACTCGTCTCACTTGTAATCTGAGCCTAAATATAAACCAGGGCTCCACTTCTCCACAGAGACATGCAGCTTGCCCTGCTCTATGATTAATATGAAAAGCGTGTTGTAATTGAATGCATGTTAATATGCCCTGTTCATGCTCACATTTATGTGCAGAAGACAGTAAACAGTTATTTGTATAGTTTATAATAACTGGCCATCAGTTTTTCTATGGAGATGGCTGGTTATTATTTGCCATAACAACTGGATAGTTATTATGGCAAACACAAGCTCATTGAACAGCAACTGCAGCCTGGAGCGCTGTTCCGTGAATCAACAGTTTCTGTTTAAAATGGAGGTCGAGAGACTCTTAAGTAAATGTTCTATCCTAATCCTCTGTAGTCCTGTTCTATACCAGATGTCTACATGGTATCAGACCTAACCACTCCTCTCACAAATTAACTTGCTACCCGAAAAGGCTCCAGTTAAAAAACAAAAGACAGCAGGGTTTTTAACTACGCACGAGATCTGGCGATGACCCAATTGTAAAGCCATAAAAGAACTTCACAAATATACTGTTTTGAAAGTTTATCTTCTTCAGTTTAGTGTGTTAAATCAAAGTAAATATCAACACTTTCAATCTGAAATGTGACTGTGAATGGCACAATGGTGGGGTAGAAGTGGGAGATAAAACAGAAAGAATCACAACAAAAGGGTGATGAAAAAATTGCTGTCCAGAAAGGATCTAAAATCGGGGTTTATTTACCAGGAAGGTGCACTAGATGAACAGCTGCCTATTGTCAGGTATGACCTGGGTTATAACAGGGAGAACAGTATAATGATAACTGACAGTGGCATTACATACATACATACATACTTTAGGAATATATAATATCCGAAGTACAGATTAAGTGTTCTCCCTACAATAGTGAAGGGCAATTGGATCATGCCTCTGTCTTTTGATAGTCTGCACTGCATTATAGATACTCCCGCAGCTCTGACTGAACTACAGTACAGAGTGCCTCTAGTTGAGTGAGAACTCTTTTGATCCCAGGTTGTGTCTCTGTGGAGCTGAGTGTATTGAGAGAAGGGGTTAGTACTAGCAGTCCAACAAATACCTGACATAGCATGGGGGGAGGGGCAGCCCAAGTTGTTTATACATGCTGCAGGGTGATTTACTGCTAGACTGTCAGATATTATGGTTACAGAACTGCTGAGGTATGCGTGAGGCCCATGTAGGGAGGAGGTGGATACTATGCTTAAAGCAACCAAAGGCACTCACTTAACCCCTTCCATTCTTATAAAGAAAGCACCATTTCCCTGCTTGTCTCATGGACTGGTTCTTAGCTGCCATTTTTTCGGTTACCTTGCGGTTCTTGTTTCTCCACCCTTATGGTACATGCTCGTAGCCCTCTCTACATGTACACTGACAGCCATTGGTGATGTGCATGAGCTTCCCCACAGCAGTGCTTCCAGGGGTGCTTAGGGTACTGTAACTCCTTCACCACAGAATGGCACTTCCTGCTACCTAGTGTGTTATAGGAGGACTGTACATTGTGCAGTTACTGTACGTTTACTGGTCATGTTGAAGGGCCTCTTATGGATATCAGAGTGTTGCCTCACATGTTCTTAGCACAAAAGAACTGCCAACCAAAGGTGAGCAGTTCTGGCATCCTAAGAATGCAAGCGGCAACACTCTTATGCCCATGAGACTCTCCAACATGACCAATAAACCTATTATAGATCTCCATGTGTTTTTGTAGTTTCTTTCCTGATCAGGTGTGATGTAGTTTATTTTACCCATAATTCTTTCTTTTTGAGAGTCGGTGGGAGCAGAGATTCTGTGTGTTATGGTAATGAGCTGGAGGTTCCACATGTTTGCATTGTTAGCGTGTGTGCACTGCTGTGGCCATCTGATGTAAACAACCTTCTTGCTTTTGTAGTGAACTGACAGTAACAAACATGTTGGGTATTCATGGATGTACAGTTTTTAAACTCCATTTTGCCTGCATGTGATAGATGAATTTTTTTTTTGACAATAAAGGTAATTTAAGAAACCATGTTTTATAAACTTTTTATGTAGAGACATCGAGCCACTTTTTGGTTCAGTGGTGGCAGGTGGGCTGGCAGCTGGACCGGAAAGTTGCTGTCAGTTACTGATTTGATGATCGCTTTTAGTTTGTATGTTAATTGGGAGAGTGGTTTCACTGCCATTCCCATGGCAACCCAGGAGCTTTTTTTTCAAACTGAGGATTAGAACACATTTCGTAGTGGGCATAGTACAGTATGGCTATCAGGCTGCGTGTGAAACACTCCTATGGTTATAAGAGTCTTCATGTGATCCTGAAAAGGACACTATCATTGGACAAAGGCACTCCGGTGAACTATAATATGCAGTTTTAAATCCTGGCTTCAACATTTACCACATAGTTTTCACTAACAGAGTAAGGTTCCCTAGTACTAAGTGCTCAAAACCTACAGAACTTTCTAATCTCCTGGACTGCCAGGTAGTCTCCCTTAAATGAATCCACTTATCTTCCCATCTCCGTGATACAACTGGGTAGTTTCTTGAAGGGTAACCTCAATCTCAGTAAAAATCTGTGGAAAATAAGGTAAAAAAATGAAAACCTTAAAAAGCAAAAGACTTAAAACATTGATAAGGACTACGATTTAAAGAGGAAAACATTGTATTTGATAAATAAAACCAGACAGGAGATAAAGCTGACATGGGAATAGTAATGAATGCTGTAAGCGTGCCTGCCACCACAGAATGTAAAGTCAGTTAACTGTTCAAAGATTGAGACATAGCTCCCCAAAGCAGCTGTAAGTCTCACTGTAGCACCTGGCAAATCTCTCTGTAGTACTACACTGTTATGTTTGCTGGCCATAGGCATGTGAAGTCTGTCACTATCAGGGAAGGGAGACTGGAGAGGTGGAACACATTGAAAAGCATCCACTTCATAACATAATTCCTTGTCCTTATCTGATGCACGTTGTCTCAGGTACTGTGCAAATGCGAAAAGCAAACACTGACAGCTCAGGCAATACTTGTCTGAGCTTGTCATTTGGTGTGAAATGAATATGTGAAAGTTATGACATGTGCCCAATAGGTGAGGGTAGGGTGTTCCAGGATTTACGTAAAACATTCTTTCTGTCATTGCTCAGTAGATCCTTCCTCTCCTCCATTTGCAGCCTTCCTCCTGTCTCTCCACTAACCTGTGGGCTACATAATCTCACAATCATGTTGGACCTGTCCTCAAGACGTGCCTATTCTGTGTTGCATTCCACGGCTAATTCTCAACTCTGGACAATACCTCACTTTTATGCAATGTCTTCACAGCCGTATCTTGTACCTATCCATTTTCTTTTCTTTCTCTTTCAGTTAAATGTCTTACTCCTCCAGGAGGCGGACTGCTGCACATCAGGTTCTCCACAGACTCTCACAATGAATTTACTTTCTGTGCTGGCAACATTGAGGTGCCACTGCAGCTCATCCCTGCAGACAGGGTCACCATACTACCTCGATCAGAAATGAATGAGTGGGATGGTATCAGACTGGTGCATGTGTGAAGTGGTGCCTTCACTCTGCCATCTTCTCCACTTTTTCCAGTGTATGTCCTCCCTTCTCTCCAACATGCTTCATCTAGGCCTGCTCTGGACCCATAGTGGGGGGACAAACTGGTATGTGGTCACCAGTATCATGAAATGCCACCCCCCAGTCATCTGAAGGAGGCACTCGAGTGCTTCTCAGACTCCTCCAGCCAAGGATATAGGTGTCCAGCAGCTTGTGGTACAAACTGAATCTCCTGTGTGGTTGCCCCCAGTACCCCTAGGCCACATCCCATGTTTTTTTGTACTTTGTTTTTTGCTTCTCTGTCAGGCAGGCTGCTGTTCCACCGTTTGGCTGTATTGGCTGTTGCTGTGCTCAGATGGAGGGGATTTACCCTTTAGTTTCCCCACTGCTTTCCTGTCCTGTGGGAATGTCGGCACAGGAATGACTGTCCAGAAAGAAGCATGCACATGCACACACCATGGTGTGCTCTGCAATGTCACCCCCAACACCCTCTCTTCTGCATTACTGCCTGTTCTCCACAGGTGGCAATAACAGAGCAAGGCAGTGCAGCCCTCCTTCCCCAGAGGAGAAGAATGTCCACTGGGACATTTAGTTCTCGTCCTCAGGCTGGCTCCCTGCGATGTCCCAGGCTTGTTCTTGAATCTGTGGTGCTGGCTTCACAAGTAGTGGTATAACCACTGCACTGATGAGTTCACCACCCCTTTTTATTACCTTCGCTTGCACGCATGCGCAAGTAACGTCTTGGGAGAATAGGACACTTTGGAGGTATGACTGTCCTGTGCAATCCACTGCTCCATTGAGCAGGCGTGGCAGTCCTGCACCAATGGATGTGGGTGCTGTGTATGACAGCAGTGGTCATCACTTCAAGGAAAACCACTGCTGCGGTCAGTGCTGGCAGCGCCTCTGTATGAGCTGCCGAAACTGTTATAGCCGACAGGGGTGGATGCGGGTGCTGTGTGACGGCGGTGGTCTTCTTCAAAGAAACCACGCTGCGATCAGTGCTGGGAGCACCTCTGTATGAGCTGCCAAAACTGCTATAATAGCGGGGTGCCCAATCCCGTCGGCTTCGAAGTCTGCGCCCCCAAAGCTTTGGTGCCACGCTGAGGCCCACCCCAGCGTGGCAAATCTTGTTTTGGCTGGCGGGGTGCCCAATCCCGTTGGCTCCACGTCCCCAAACAGCTTTCCCTGCTGCCATGCTGGAGCCCACCCCAGCGTGGCAAACGTCCCACGTCGTCTGAATAAAAAAACCCCAAAAACCTGTAAATAAGAAAATGTTCCATCGCTGTCTCCCCACCCCTCCCACAACCCGCACCCACCCACTGCGCACCCTGCTTCCCCACACCCTCCCTCACCCCATACTTACCTCTGGAGCTCGGCGCGACGATCATTGGTGGACCGGGAACACGTCTGCATTCTTCAAAGCCGACCGCGAACTGAGGAAATGCCAGTAAGCTGTATAATGGGATAGACAGGGGTTTCAATTATTGCATATCTCAGGCATTTTTTGGAATTTTTGCACCAAATTTTCAACATGGGGTTTTTGGGACCCTTCTTATGAATGCTGTCACTGTCATGGCGTTATTCGGGCCTGAAGGGTGATTTCACAGTCACTGTGTGAAATCACCTTCCAGAATGATTAACAAAACGACACTGCCAGTGTTCATAAGGTGGGCTCTCAAAGCCTATTTTGAAAATTTGGTGAAAAAATTCCTAAAATGACCATTTTACAACGTATGCTATGCAGTTCCTATGCATGCTTGTAAGTTCACGACTTTTCAATATGTTCATCCAGATTTTACATTGCCATTTTATCACACCTCCTTATGAGCAGTACAGCTGTCATTTTCACATCCTGCCCAGCGTGTTTCGCCCATGTAGTGCACAATGGCATGATGAGTGTCGCGAAATCAATGTATGGGACACATTAAGATAATCACAGTGACACTGTTCATTAGCAGAGGTCTTAAAATAGCTATGTTGAAAATTTGGTGAAAAAATTCCTAAAATGACTGTTTAGGCGTGCATTGCGCCAGTTCTCGCATGCTCGTAAGTTCACGAATTTTCAATATTTTCACTCCAGATTTTCAACATTGCCATTTTACCATACCTTCTTATGAGCAGTACAGCTGTCATTTTTACATCCTGCCCAAAACATGTTTCCGCCCATGTAGCACACAGTGGGCATGGTCGGTTGTCTTGCGAACTCAATGTATGGGACACATTAAGATAATCACAGTGACACTGTTCATTAGCAGAGGTCTTAAAATGGCTATGTTGAAAATGTGGTGACAAATTTCCTAAAAATGACTGTTTTACGAGTATACGTTGTGCAGTTCCTACGCACGCCAGAAGTTCGTGGAATTTTCAATATTTGCACTTCAATGACTTCCAAATACCTAAACAGCACATAGAAGCAAGCAACATTCGGCATTGACAAATGTATGTTTATGTGGGACACAGTAATACTTGGAGGTAGAATGAGAGTGATCCCTCATAAAGCGGGGCAACTGAAAGAGTATATATTACAGGAGAAAGTGTTACAGCTTGAGTTTAAACTTTCAGCACTCTTGACTTACACCACATCATCTGGCACCTTCTTCCATACATTTACCACTCTCCATGAGTAAATAAAAGCAAATGCTTCCTTGCTAACTAATCCTTCGCCCTTCCCACCACCCTTGTATGCCCTCTTGTCCTTCAGTCCCAAATACACTGTATTGCCCTGATCAAATCAACTGTTCCTTTTTTTACTTATATTTTTAATACTCCTCTCTGGTGCAGCCAATATCCTCCGTCTTGCCCCCCAAGCGCCCTAATGCACTTACCCTCTGCCTTTCAACTCTGACCTTTCCAGTAGCAGAGTATGGCCAAGCTCTGAAAAGCACCTGTAGAGGGGTATGGGGGTGGAGGGGAGAGGGGAGATATATATATATGTATATTCAGGGATGTCCAAGACTTTGCCTTACCATGTTTCTGTCCCTTCTACAATTTGTTTCTGTGACTGAACAGTGGGTAACACAGTTACAGACTTGCTCTTCTGCAGACAAAGTATTTTACACCAATACTCTTAGGCTGCCGGCTTCAGGGGATAGAACCAATTGTTAAACTGTGGCCCTCATTTTACTTCTTTGTCACTGATTTTTTTAAGCCAAGTCCAAGTACCACACACCACTGCAAATACCTGCAAGCGAACGTTCGGCATTGACAAATGCTTGTTTTATATCATTCACTGTCAAGTGTTTTGTGATAGTTGCAGGACTCACATTACATAAAGCACATCACTCTATATCTATATTACATATTCATGGAAGATGACCCCATTTGTGCCATAAACAATTGAATGTCTCTCAGCTGTTATCACTCTCTGCACTTGCTAAGGCCCCTTCCAATTTTTGTTCATTTCTGTGTTGCTCAGGGGCTGCTGTGTTCAAACCTTTCTTCTGGATGGGGAGGGCAGTGAGTGGCTGTCTTTATTGCTGATGCCCAACAGTACACTCATGCACTCACTGCAGAGCGACTGATCACTTCAGCTGCACTGTTTGCTCAGCTGTTGCTGACCCAAGGCCAGAAAAGTAGATTTCAGGCATGACACTGGTCTCTCAGGTATCAGTGTTGACCACTGCTTGACACCATGCAATAGGGCCAGCAGTTTCCATGATGCTAAACTTCAGTGTTAAATTTCTTGGACAGCTGACAAAGAGGTCAGCATTATCAAGCCATCTGAACAGCCTGCATTTCTCTGAAGATTTTTTGGGGCTTACCTCAATTCCCACATCTATGGTTGGTTTCACATTAGCACCTGTCCTGTCTTGCTAATTAGACATTGCTGGGTGTTATAAAAAGAGTCGGAGAAATAGAAATCTCTGATTGGCTCTAAGCAGTCTATCAGCCTTATTTTAGTCTTTAGGCACTTTTTCATGGGATGCTTGTTCCATGACAGCACTGTGTTCCACTGGGAATGTTGCAGAGTGGATTACCTTTACATGCAGTGGTCTGTATCACAATGAGCAGTACAGATCAACTGCAACGTTATGCTTTTTGTGCTGTGTACAGGTGATCCGCTCCAACACAATCAAGAGAACATGGGATTCCCTGTTGTCCTGGCACCGAAATGTGTGGAAGGGCGCTAGTACATGGCTGGGTAGAACGGAACAAAACTCAGCGAACCCAGGAAAGTAGGAAACGAGGAACTGGCAAACGTTCGGTTCTCTTGTGGAACCAATTGCCTGTACATGGCAGAAAGGTAACATCGCTGTTGATCTGTATCACTCATTGTGATACAGATCTCTGTGTGCAAATATGCCTTTTGATTAACATACATGTAGAGCCTAACCACATGCTGAAAAAGGTTTACATAGAAACATTGAATTTGATGGCAGATAAGGACAGCTTGGTCCAACTAGTCTGCCCATTTTTCCCTACCTACATTATCACCACAGACCCTGCTTTATCTATAGCTCTTTCTCCCTCCCCCTTCCTTTCCACTAAAATTCCCTTGTGCCTATCCCATGCATTCTTGAACCACCACTGTTTTCACCCCCACTACCTTCATTGGAAGACTGTTCCAGGAATCCACCACTCTTTTTTGTCAATAAGTACGTCTTCCCATTTCTCCTGAATCTCCCATCTTCCAGCTTCATAGCATGTTTCCTTGTTCTTAAGCACCTTTTTCTGAAAAATACTTCCCTCCTGTACCTTTTTGGCACCCATAAGGTATATACAGGTCTCTGTCATATCCCACTCTCCCTCCTCTTTTTCAGGGTGTACTTATTAGGGTCCTTTAAGCTCTCCTCATAGGCTTTTGATACAGACCCTGCACCATTTTACCTGTGCATCCTCTGGACTGCCTCTACTCTGTCTATGTCCTTCTAGAGATGTGGTCTCCAGAAGTGGACCCAGTACTCTAGGCGGGGTCTTACCAACGATCTCTACAAAGGCAACACCACTTCCCTCTTTCTACTGGTGATGCCCCTCCCTATGCACTCTAGCATCCCACTAGCACTACTGGCTGCCTTGTTGCACTGTCTGGCCACCTGTAGTTCATCAGATATGATTACCCCCAGGTCTCTTTCCTGCTTGGTAGTCGTCAATACCATTTCACCTATTTTGTACTCCACCCCTGGGTTTCTGTGCCCTAAGTGCATTATTTTGCGCTTTTTTGCATTAATACCCAGCTGCCATACCCTTGACCATGCCTCTAGTTTTCTAAGGTCTCTGCTCATCCTTTCCTCCTTTCCTTCCCCCCTGGAGTGTCAACCCTACTGCAGATTTTGGTGTCATCTGCAAAGAGGTAGACCTTCTCTTCCAGTTCCTCTGCAATGCCACTTATAAAGACAGAAAAGAGGACCGGTCCCAGCACTAATCCCTGACGCAACCTGCTGGTCACCCTCCCTTCCTCAGAGCGAACTCCATTTGCCAACACCTTCTGTTGCCTATCCCTTAACCAATTTCTAATCCAGTTTACCACCTTTGGACCCACTCCTATGTTACCCAGCTTGCTTACTTGTCTCCTATGTGGAACGGTGTCGAAAGCCTTACTGAAATCTAGGTAGGCCATGTCCACTGCTCCACCCTGATCTAATCCCTTTGTCACCCAGTCAAAGAAATTAATCAGATTCGCTTGACATGACCCCCCCCCAATGAACCCATGCTGCCTCAGGTCTTGTAACCCACTGGATTCAAGATGTTCCTCAATCCTTTCCTTCAGCAGTGATTTCATTAACTTTCACTGATGCCAGGCTGGCTTGACTATAATTGCAAGCCTTCTCCCTGCTACAACTTTTATGAAGTGGGGCTACATCTGCCCCCCTCTAATCCTCCAGGACCACTCCTGTTTACAGTGAGCTGTTAAACAGGACTGTCAGAGATGTAACCGGTGTCATGCGTCCCTGGCCCCCAAAACCTCGGGCAGCCCGGTAGGACTTCCTGTTTGCAGAGAGGATCCCCCTATTCAGGAACTCATGAACAAGAGTAAGTTTTCAGGAAGACTTACCACCAGACCTTACTTTTCCCAGTGGGAGGGTGGATTCTATAGGTTTTGAGGTCCCTTGACTCTACACTACTTTCAATATTTGAATCCCACCACGGCCACTGGCTATGTCTTTCTTAGATAGTTTTATACGATAGTCAAGCGGTTCCATCTTTTTCGGTAGTCTTTTCAAAACGCTTCTGTTTAAACTGTTAAATGATACAATGAGACCCCATGCAGAGCTGATAAGTAAATCATAAAAGTTTACTTAACATAAAAGCAATACAGAAAAGTCTACAGTTTGGATGAAATTTGAAATGCAGAAAGTAACAAAAGTAAAACTGGATGGTTTACAGAAAACACTAGATACTGTATTCTAAACTATACCCTGATTTGAGGTTAGAGTTCAGACAAAATTTTACATGTCCTTGTAGAGATGAGTCCTTAAGCAACAATCTTGTAGCAAGATTGTATTCCAAGTCAATTCCTCTGAATGTCCTTTTTCAAAAGAAATCTTCAGGTACTGTCCTTAGTGAAAAGTCTTGGTTTCCAAAATTCTGAATTTCTGTGGGATCCCAAGGATCACAAGAGCCTCTATTCTTCTGGCTCCTAGTCACAGCACAAACCACTCTCTGTGGAACATCATTCACCATAATAACATCCATAATAAGATTTTCAGCTACAGCCACCTTCCTAACCCATTCATCTGCATCTCCCCAATCCAGGGTAACACTGGCTAATGGGTAATTTTTCCATTCCCATGCGTAATCCCTCACAGAGACAAACTGATTTGGTTGTATTTGTTCAGCCTCCACCAAATCCCCTTTCACCAGGGTAAGTGATGCTCCTGTATCCCTTAGCCCCCTAGTCTGTACCCCATTCACCATGGCTGGGTGAATGTGCCCCCTCATATTGTCAGGGAGAGCCTCAGCGATACAGTGGGCTATTGTATCCAGTTGCACCGGCCCTTTTACCTTCTGGGTTTTCTTAGGACACTGCCTAAACAGATGGCCTATCTGGTTACGATACCTGCATTCATCATGTTTCTTGCTCCCAACCTCCCTTTTGGGCACCTGAGGACTCCCTTCTTTTTGAAGAGGCACCGTGGTTTTTGGTTGCCCCAAATGCCCACTTTCCCCTCTCACCACTGCATTCCTCTTGGGAGCAGCTCTGCCAGCTCTGCAGCCTCTTTGGC
Source organism: Neoceratodus forsteri (assembly GCA_016271365.2). Taxonomy (NCBI): domain Eukaryota; kingdom Metazoa; phylum Chordata; order Ceratodontiformes; family Ceratodontidae; genus Neoceratodus; species Neoceratodus forsteri. The sequence goes on along the minus strand of CM028132.1, from coordinate 588,399,118 downwards.
AGTCTTAGGATCTCTATCCTCTAGCCAAAGCTTTAAGTCAGGTGAGCAAATCCAATAAAACTGTTCAAGCAATACCACCTCTTCAATAGCTTCAACAGAATCTGCTTTCACCCCCTCCTGCCAACATTTTAAATAGTGAAGCTGTTTTATTGCTACTTCCTCAAAGCTAATTTCCAGCCCCTTTTGGAGTTTCCGGAACTTTGCTCTGTATACATCAGGGTTCAGATCATGCTTTTTTAATAAAGCAGTTTTTAACTTGTAAGAATCTTTACTTTCAACATTGTCCATCTGCCCCAATGCTTCCCTCCTCTTGCCAATAAGTGGAGACAGGTGAAAGCTCCAGGTCTCTTTGAGCAGACTGGCCTGGATACAGACCTTTTCAAATGAATTTAAAAACATGTCCATATCATCCCATTCAGCAATTCATTTTGAATTTAGCTTGTACCCCAGCCCTTGGAGAGTCAAACCCAACGCCACCACTTACCTGATCAGGGGTTGTTGTCGGTTGGAGCGTCAGCTTTTTCAGCTCATGTTTCCTCTGGCACTGCTTTTCATCAGCCTCTGCCTGGCACTGCCATTCTTCGGCCTCTTTCTGTTGTTGTCATTCCTTTGGCCTGGCGCTGTTGTTTCTCGGCCTCTCTCTGTTGCCGTCGGTCCTCCATTTCCATTTTGAACCTTTTTTGCTTCATCTCAAGCTGTCTCTCCTGCATCCACAGCCTCCTAAGCTCAAGTTATTGGTCTGTAGATGGCTCTTTCTCCCCTGGGCTTTGAACCTCCGAAGTCACCACCTCTGGCACTAAGTGGGGTGGCGCGTCCTCCCTCCCTGTCAGCTGCCAGAAGGGCCTCCGTGAGTTGCCTTTTATTCTGATTTTCACTAGGAATGCCCTTCTCCCCACAGACCTTCCTCAGTTGTTCCAGGCTCATCTTGCTGTACCTGACAGCCATTCTTCTATCTACACTACTCTGATCAAAAAAAAATTAAAACAGGATAGTGTCTATTGTCTGCAAACAAATTTCATTTTCCCCTTTCCAAATTCTGCCTTTGATTGTGTGATAGTTTTGCAAGACCATTCAAAATCCCAGTAGCTGGCACCAAACCTGTCACATGCCCCTGGCCCCCAAAACCTCGGACAGCCCAGTAGGACCTCCTGTTTGCAGAGAGGATCCCTCTATTCAGGAACTCATCAGCAGGAGTAAGGGACTTCAGGAAGACTTACCACCAGACCTTCCTTTTCCCAGTGGGAGGGTGGATTCTGTAGGTTTTGAGTTCCCTTGATTCTGCACTAGTTTCAATATTTGAAACTCACCACAGTCATGGGCTACATCTTGCCTAGGTAGTTTTATACGATAGTCGAGCGGTTCGATCTTTTTCGGCACAGTCTTTTCAAAACCCTTCTGTTTAAAATGTTAAATCACACAGTCAGACCCCATGCAGAGTTCATAAGAAAATCATAAAAGTTTCCTTAAAAGCAATGCAGAAAAGTCTACAGTTTAGAAGAACTTTGAAATGCAGACAATAACAAAAGTAAAAATGGATGGTTTACAGAAAACACTAGATACTGTATTCTAAATGATACCTTGTTTTGAGGTTAGAGTTCAGACAAGATTTTAAATGTCCTTGTAGAGATGAGTCCTTAAGCAACAATCTTGTAGCAAGGTTGTATTCCTAGTCAGTTCCTCCGAATGTCATTTTTGAAAGAAATTTTCAGGTACTGCCCTTGGTGAAAAGTCTTGGTTTCCAATATTCTGACTTAAAAATCAGAATTTTCTGTTCAGTGTGTGAAAAGACTATTTAACCCACACTCAGGTCTGGTTTTAGAGATTTTTCCAGGCCTACACATATACTTTCTGGTCTTCAGGTATATGCCAGCTGGACAGACCATTCTGCCTTCCAACTTAAACACTGTTCAACTGCTCTGAATTTAAAATGTGACTGATTATATACATGCTGATCATCTTCAAGCCACACCCCCTGTGTGATGGGGTGCAACAGTGTACATTTCTCTGTAGGTGTAACTGTGGTTCCATGCCAACCCCAGTGACATCTGGTCCATGCATGCGGCGTAACCCCTGACCTCTTCCTGTCAGGGAAAGCTAAATACCCAGTTTTCCCTAGGAGTTATGTTTTCCTGGCTCAATAAAACCTTCTCCCTTATCCTGAGAGATAATAGGTCCACACTAGCTTTTATAGAAATAACAGATCCACACTAGTTTTTATAGAAATTCTGGTTATTTTGTAGTTACTTGTTGAAGGGACAGTGTCTTAATTCTAAAGTACATCACAGCATATACAATATGAACCCACATAAATGGATATCGGCCTATCATATGATAGCCAGTATCCTCTAAGCCCCCTCAATACCCTTAGATGCACCCTGTCTGGCCCCATTGCTTTGTCCAGCTTCAGGCTAGCCATTCCCTTCAGGACTTTCTCTTCCACAAAAGGACTAGTGTCCACCTCCCTCCCTTCAAAGCTCCCATTGCTTTTTTGTAGCCCCTCCCTTCTCCTTCTTCTACGAACACTAAACAAAATAATTTGTTCAAGATGTCTGCCTTTTACTGGTGTGACAGGGTCAGAGCTCCTGGCCCATTCCACTAACAGTTAGCTAGTTGGTATCCAGCCTTGCTGGAGGTGAGATGTCTGCTAACTCATGCTGCTGATGGTTCCAACAATCATAGAAGCCTGTGAGGTGGTACCCAGCTACAATTTTGCCAAAACCCTCTGTCTGAACTTGAAAGGTTTTGAAAGGTCACTGTGAGAAGCTTTCATACTGCAGCTCTGGCATTCTGCATCCTCACAAAAACTGGTAAAAAAGACTTTATTCTGACCTTTTAGGCACATCTGAAAATACTTGTTTTGCAACTGTCATTAATAAAACCATGCTGCACTAGCTGCGCTGCATCTTAACTATAGTCTTTTGTGTCTGTCTGACCTTTTTTGCCTGAACTTCTGTCGCACTTGGTGTGGGAAGTGGGATATAGCCTGGACAAACTCTGTCAGGGAGAGTTCGTTTAGGAGACACCAGCTGGTGACAAAGAAGGTCAGTAGAGGACCTGGTGATTCACAAAGGGAAACGATGTGCCAGAGTTGTGCATAGGGCCTCTGTCCCAGGTGTACTTACCAGAAAAATGGCTGCAGAAGCAGGCACTTCTGAGTCTGAGCTGAAGGATGAAACTGACCCAGTTCATCTAGCAGAAATTGTAGTGAAGTCGAAAGTGACAAAAAGCAAAGGAAAGGTTACAGAGGAAGAAGAATGGGTAGATACACCTGAGGGTCTCTCACAATTTTGGAAGTGGTGGGCTCATCAACAGAGAAAGATAGACTTACAAAGAGAGAAAGAGAGATAATGTGAACAGAGGGAATGAGAGAAAATGAGAGAATGTGAATAGAGGGAATGGGAGAAAGAGACTATGGTGGACAAGGGCGAGGCAATTATGGTAGGGGATTTGAACTTACCAGACATTAACTGGGGTTCTCAGACAGCATCAACAACAAGAGGCAGGGAATCTGTAATGGCCCTACAGGGGTCAGGGCTGAAGTAACTTGTTGATTCACCAACCAGAGGTGGAGCTGTCTTGGACTTGGTTCTGACCAACAGTGACAGGGTAGAAAGGGTCGAGGTAGGGTGCCATCTTGGCAACAGTGACCATTGTATGGTCGGTTTCCAAATCAACACAACTATGGATACCAGCTATTCCAAGATCAGAGTTTTGGACTTCAGAAAGGCAGACTTTTCCAAACTGAGAACCAGCCAAGCAGAGAAATTTGGGCACGGGGAAATGGGTGGAGGAAATGTGGGAGAACCTCAAGGGAGCTATCAAGGAGGTAACTGAGCAGTGTGCTAGGAGGATCAGCAAGGAAAATAAGAGAAGGAAACCCCTCTGGTTCTCCAAGGAGGTGGCTAATATAGTAAGGGAGAAAGGAAAGGCCTACAAGGCATACAAGGCGTCAAACAAGGATGAAGACAGGGAAACTAACATAGCTGCACAGAGGGAAGTGGGAAAAGTAATAAGAAAAACTAAATGCTCACACCAAGCTAAGGATAGCACAGGATGTTAGAGGAGGAGACAAAACATTTTTTAGGTACATAAAAGAAAGGAGAAAGGCTAAAGGAGGAATAGTAAGGCTAGCAGTTTCGAGAGGGGGACTAGTAGAGAAGGACAGTGAGAAGTCCTAAATAAATATTTATATTCCATGTTCACTAGGGAGAATGCAGGGGATGGCCTAAACCTGCAAAGCAGTTGCACCCAGGGACCAGGGGTAGACTCGAGCCCCTTCATAGAGGAACAAGTCTTAGAAGCCCTAAATAAATTAAAGGTGGACAAGGCCATGGGGCCAGATGAGATTCACTCAAGAGTTCTTAAGGAACTGGGGAGTGTGATAGCACCACCCCGGCAGAGCTCTTCACCAAATCACTGGAAAGCAGGACAGTGCCTGAAGACTGGAAGAGGATGACAGTGGTTCCACTTCACAAATCAGGGAGCAGGGAGGAGGCTGGAAATTACCGTCCAGTGAGCCTCACATCAGTGGAAGGAAAACTGATGGAGACACTGCTCAACTAAAAAGAATAGTAGCGCATCTGGAATCCAGCAGGAAACAGGACCCAAAACAGCATGGTTTCATGGCTGGAAGGTCATGCCAGACAAACCTGGTTGACTTTTTGACTGGGTAACAAAGGCAGTGGACCAAGGTGGAGCAGTGGATGTGGTTTATTTGAACTTTAGTAAGGCCTTCAACTCGGTTTCACACAGAAGGCTGGTAAAGAAGCTGGACTACATTGGCATAGGTAAGTAAGTGGTGGGTTAGGTGAGCAACTGGCTGAATGGAGGAACACAATGGATGCAGGTAAATGGAGTGGTATTGATGGAGAGGGAAGTGACTAGTGGGGTGCCTCAGGGGTCGGTGCTGGGGCCCTTACTCTTCAATGTGTTCATAGATGACATCGGTAATGGATTGGAAGTTACTGGTGTAACCCCTCTACAAATGGGGGTTCCTGAAAAGTCTTCCTTGAGCTTGCCTAAATGCTCACAGCCAGGCTGGTGTTCTGCATTTTAGCAGTTTCAATGTATTGCCAGAGAGTGCCTGTATAACCTCTGTGTATTGTCTCTTTATGAGCTGCCTGGATTGCAGTCATAATTAATCTGAGAGAGAGCTCTGTTAGAAGATGTACTTGTTTGCTGATCATTTGTTAGAGTAGTAATAATATTGCAGTTTTTTCTAACCTGCCTTCTTTGGTCCTGGACTGCAGAATAGGCCAATCAGTACATTTGGGACTCTAAAATGGAGCCTGCCTACAGGGACTTGGTGGGGCCAAAACTTGTAGGAATTGTAGTTTTGGACTTTTGGCACCTAAAATAACCTGGAGGGGGAGCCCTTGTTGTGACTGACAGACAGATCAGCCAACTGAACCTTTTGGATATTGGGATATTGGGGAAAGTCCCACATTGCTTGCAGTTTCAGTTAGATCTGAGTTGGGAAGTGCAGAAGTAACAGCTCGAGATAGTTCGAGCAGCAATCCATAGTGGATTCATGTGGGAGAACTGTGGAAAGGCCTGAGTTTGCCCTGCATGCCTGCCTACTGTTCCTGAGAGAGAACTTGTGCTTTTTTTTCTGACTGAATCCAAATTTGGAGAGCGAATTAAGCCAATGAATTGTGACCAAGCTTTAAACTGAGAAGACCAAAGATTTGCTAAATGCGATCGGCCTGTCAGGACTTCCAGCTACCTCTGAACTCATGGATTGTGCAGAGACTCTGCAATTGCGACCAGAGAGCCATTTGCCTGGTACACAATGGAATTTCCTTACATGTGAAAGTGCTGTGTGCTTATAGTGGATCATGATTTGGTTCCCCACTATATGTCTGAACTGTGTTTTGCTAGCTGGAGGTTGTATCCAGCTCCACGGACTGAATCCATATCCATTTCTATTTGCCTGGGCCCTGCTACACTGGCCCAGCCAGAATACCTGCCACGCAGAGAAAGTCATTGATGAGAGACCGACCTGGGGATCAGCCCCCTGCTCAATGCCTTGAACAGGAATGACGCCTCAGTGATTCATGTGGACCCTGCTTCTCCAGGCACTCCAGCTCAACAGCCTGCAGTCTCGATTTTGTCCTGCCTGTGTCCAGCATTGGGTGTCATGAGTAAACATCAGAGTAGCTCCCTGCAACAACAGCTAAAGCTAAAAGTGTTGTCATCTGATTGTCTTGTTGCCTTTTCTTTCATGAACTGAGCCCTCCGGCTCCGGATTACCAATAGTGTGTGTTGTGCATGTTGATTTCTTCCATCACAGGGTTCCAACCAGCTGCAATGTTCCTGGCTAGCCCACCATTTTCCTACCTGGGTACCCAGAGTGTGTGATTATGTAGGAACTCTGAACTGCATGCATAACTGTTTGATTAATATAGCTTTTAAGCAAATCAACCTGTTACACCCCTCCCTTGTTCAAGTTCCCTGAATAAATTAGATTTTACTTTGTTTGCATTTAACCTGACTGTGGTTCCAGTTTGTGCCAAGAGTATTGTACCATTGTTATTTGCTGTGCTTAACCTTGTTTTACAGGGGGTCCTCCAGGGTCAAGCTAGAGGAACCAGCCCTGGTGGTAAGTGCAAACAGTGTGGGTAATTGCCTAGTGAATAAGGATCATGTTGAAAGTAATTATTGTATATTGTTCAGGCCACTAGAAGGGAAAGAGGGGGGTTAAAGTGTCCCGGAGGGCTGTGCCCAGGTTAGCTTGACCACTAACAACCCTGACCTCCAGGTGGAGGCACCCATTTCATTACCCGGGCCCCTTAACCTGCTACTAGCCAAGAAGGCAGGGGTAGTAGCCCTTGAGATAGCGCCACCTAGGGGTTACACCTACAATTATGACATTGTCAAGAGAGAAGTTCTGCACCGCTATGACATTTCCTATGGGACCTACCATCAACGTTTCTGGAATTGGAAATACAACCTGCCAGACACATCCAGAGAGATCTACACTCGTTTGAAGGATATGTGCACAAAATGGATACAACCAGATGGGAAGACAGTTGCCCAAGTGCTCGAGATTTTTGTGATGGAGCAGTTCATCAAGGTTTTGTCCAGTGATGTACAGCTTTGTATATGGTAGCACCATCCAGATTCTGGGGAACAAGACATTCCACTAGCTGAGGACTACCAGGTAGCGAGACAATCAACAATTCGCACATTTCACCAGAATGCCATAAGACCTAATTTTTCTAGGACTAAGCTTGCAACCAGGTCTGATTCAAAACCTCATGGGGGTAGGGCAACATGCAAAGACTTATCATTGTAATTAGAGATGCAGTGTATTTAAAATCCACTGGAGAAGTGAATGCGAAGTGGCCACTTCGTGTTGGAACTTTGCTACATAGAGTGCTCAATAGGAAAGGCTCACTTCACCTTGTTATTATTACTTCAAGTTGTCATTCCACCTTAGATGCGAAGTAAGGCAGAGTGACAACAATATTGGCAGCACCCCACCCACACAGTCAACAGAATGAATGTGCATCCCCAAAATGCTACTGTCTTGTGTCCAGAAAACTCCCTGGTGCTGATGAAGTGAAATGAGAGCGTAACAAGAAATTCAAAGTCTCCCAGAATTAATGGCACACTCAGTCATGCGCGCAGTGGTGAGGTCACATACAGAGTCACTAGAATTAATGTGCATCCCCAAAATGCTACTGCCTTGTGTCCATAAAATTCCCCAGTGCTGACAAAATGCTACTGTCTTGTGTCCAGAAAACTCCCTAGTGCTGACGAAGTGAAATGAGAGCGTAACAAGAAATGTAGTCTCCCAGAATTAATGGTGCACTGCAAATGCACAGACAGAATAAGATTGCGCTGCACGCTCAAGGGGTGCATACAAAAAGGCACAAAAACACCAAACCAGTGCTCACAAGTCACAAATCCAAATCTGGAAAGGAACACATTTTGCCAGTTGGGGGATTAGTGCACAGCAGTAACAATCCACTACCAGTAAAGATACCACAAAGCAGTATAAAAAATTCATGCAGGTGTGGTGCATAGCAGGTTCACACTGCTGCAATTACTCTGTGGCACAATAAAAGGTGTCTGATTTAATGGCACGCATTGCACACACACACACACACACACACACACACACACTACAAGTAATACGTAGCAAATTGAAAACCTTTAGTAATATTACCAAATGTTTTAAACAGACAAATTATACACTGCTGCACTACAACAATCGACAAAAAAAAGTCAAGAATTACTGAAAATGTTACTGTGTGTACATTAACAGTTATACAAGCAAAATATAACCAAAACAGAAAGACTGCATTTTTCTCCCAGTTAATGTACCTACACCACAAATATGCCCCTCCCCCAAAGCACACTTCATATTAGCACACAGACTGACTGTTCTAAATTATCATTCAAAATCCACACACAACAATAAACACTCGATGATATGAGCACAGAAGGGTTTCCTACAATTGATGTACTAAATACTGAGCAAAAAAAAGACTCAAAAAGGCATTTTAAACAGCTTTTAGAGGTTTTGAATCGTAGAGCTCTGAGAGAAAACTGTCTCCAGCTACTACAAGACACGCACTACCCAGGCCAGAACTGAGGCTGTGCAGAACAATCTAGAGCCCATGTGACCTGCAATCCCATGAATCACTGCATAATTTCATTTGGAACTCAATTACAAGGCGAAGTGAGGCGAATTACATTGATTTCAATTTACTTCACCTTAAAATTGGTAGAGAAGTGATTTGGGGAAGGCAGAATAACACAAAGTCATTGGTTTCAATGGACTTTGCATTCCTCATTATAAAGCAAAGTACTCTGCTTCACATTGTGGAGTACTCTGCAGATTCGGCATTACTCTGTGAATCACTTCACGAAGCGAATTCGGGCCACTTTGCCCACCACTACTTACAGTACTGTAACTCACATGCTGTACAGAAAGGAACACGAATGCCTATGGCTGTACTTTCCTGAAGAGTTGTAGCACAAAACTCCCTGACTTAAAAATGCTTATTAATGAGTACAATGCTGGGGTGGTGAAGCCTGGAGAGATACTACAAATCAGGCTTAGAATACATCTAAGTAACTAGTAAAAAATTAATGTTGTGATTCATAACATGCTCTTGAATCGTGATTTATGACTGCATTTGTGACCGTAATGATGAAGAACGTGATTCAGTGCCGACGGTGTGAGATAACCAATATGGAACTATATTGGGAACGCGAATGCCTACGGCTGTACTGCCCCGATGAGCTGTAGCACAAAATTCCTTGACTTAAAAACACTCATTAATGGGTACAATGGTGGGGTGGTGAAGCCTGGAGAGATACTACAAAACAGCCTTACAATACATCCAAGTAACTAGTAAAAAAATTAATGTTGTGATTCAAGACGAGCTCGTGAATCATGATTTGTGACTGCATTTATGACTGTGATGATGAACGTGATTTGTATCACGAGTGACTCATGATGATGGTCCTGACTTAAAAACGCATATTAATAATACAATGTTTATGCAGAATTATGCACTACACCAGTCCAGTACTCTGAAGGGAAGCCAATGATACAATTGTGACTTAAGCTACAGATGGAGATTGGGCCCTAAAAAGATGCAAATGCACAGACAGATTAAGATTGCACTGCACACTGAAGAGATGCAGATGCAAAGGCACAACACCTAACCAGTGCTCACCATCAGAAATTCAAATCTGGAAAAGAATACTTTCGCCGGGTTGGGCCGAACCGTGGGGGGGGGGGCAGTGTACTGCACTGCTGCAGTAACAGTCACTAGTACTAGTACCAGTAAAGATACTACAAAGAAGTACAAAAACCACACAGCTGCAGTGGATAGCAGGTTCACATTGCTGAAGTTACTATGTGGCACAATAAAAGGTGTCTGATTTGATGACACACGTCACACACACACTAAGTAATGCACAGCAAATTGAAAACTTCAGTACTATAACCACATATTTTAAACAAACTAAAATTATGTAATGCTGCACCACAACAATCAGCAAAAAAAGGCAAGAATTATTGAAACTATTACTGTGTGTACATTAACACAGTTATACAAGAAAAATATCACCAAAACAGAAAGAACTGTCTTTTTCTCCAAGTTAATCTACCTACACCACAGATATGCCCTTCCCCCAAAGCACACTTCCACTGTCTCTCAGTACACAAACTGAATGTCATACATTAACATTCAAAATCCATACACAAACAATACACGCTCGATGATATGAGCACAGGAGGGTTTCCTACGATTGATGAACTAAAGTTTCAGCAAAAACAATTACTCAAAAAGGCTTTTTTAACTGCTTTTCGAAGGTTTGAATCACAGAGAGCTCTCAGAGCAGACTGTCTCCTACAGCTTCCTACACGCACTACCCAAACTGAGGCTGTGCAGAACAATCTAGAGCCCATGTGACCTGAAATCCCATGAATCACTGCAAAATTAGCCTTTGGAGCTTAAAAACAAAGCGAAGTGAGGTGAAGTACATTGTTTTTAATGTGCTTCGCCTTAAGAATTGGTGGAGTAGTGGTTTGGGAAGGTGGAGTAACACAAAGTCATTGTTTTCAATGGATTTCACGTTACCTACATACTTCTCAAGTGTCCCTGATTTTCAGGGATGTCCCTGATTTCACCTCAAAATTTTACTCTGTCCCTCCTAAAATCTGTGTTCCCCTGACTAAACAGCGATGATTGTAAGAATAAAATTATGTCAAACAATACAGTTGCAGACTTCTTATTCTTCAGAAAATGTATTATACACTGAGTCCCTTAATCTGCCAGATTCCTGAGTGGATAGCACCAATTTTTAAAAATGTGACCCTGATTGTGGTCCTTTGTCCTGATTTTTTCAAGTCTTGCCTCTGATTTATGAGGCAGGAGGTTGAGAGGTATGGTTACCTATCATAACGCTAAGTACTCCGCTTCGCATTGCAGAGCACTCCACAACTTCACTTTCACTCCACGATCCACTTTGCGGAGCAAACTGGGGCCACTTCGCCCATCTCTAATTGTAATAAATCAGGCCGTATTGCTAATACATGCCCTAAGAACAAGTATTGCTCATTTCTCTGTTTGGCGATTTTGTCTTCGGAAGATTGCACAGATTACGGCTACTAATATTTTCCATGTAAAAACCTTTTGAAAGAATGCACATACGCTCTGGTGTTTATGAAATTTATTTGCCAACTGAGTTCATTAGTTTGCTTCACATACAGGCAGTAACATATCCCTGGAAATGACACAGAATCTCTCTCATGCAGCAAAAACACAAAATGATCCAATAATGTACGTGAATGACCTCTGATGGCAGGCATTCAAGCTAACCCATTTCTTACGGATTCTGAACCAATGGTACGAGCACAATATGGTGAGGAAGCAGCCGCACTGTTTGATGCTTTCAATAAACTTAGAAAAAGCAGTAATAAAAGTAAGAAAAATGTACTGGAATCAAATAAACATGGAAACTTATTTACAAGTCTCTAGGATCCCTTGTGGACTGAGACTCTTAAAGAATCCCACGTTTGGACAAGATGTAAAGACGTTTATGAATAAATGGCAAGAGATCCTAAATGAAGCTTCCAATAAACTGATTAGACTTATAATTGACTATGGCAAAGAAGTTAATGAGCAATTGACTGAAGAAATAAAAAAGCATGAAGCTGTTTTATTAACTTACTATATCAAGACCATGCAGACTTCAATAGATTTAATGAACAGTTAAAAGAGACTATTTCTAAATTGGATGAAGAATTAAAATCGGCAAAACAAATAAAGTTTAAACGATATAAAGATGACTATGAATTTGACAGGCTGTATAATTGGAAGAAATCACACCGTAATTAAAGTATCCTTAAAAGAGACCGGCGAGTGTCATTTAATATAAGTACAGACATGAGTGGCTCTGAGACTGGAGAATCAGAGGATTTTTTAGAAGAAGATCAAGTACAATCAGATGACCACCAGGCCCCAGGAGAAGCACACATCCCAGTTGATACCAAGACTTCCAAACAGAAAACAACACAAGAAATCCAAGAGGAGGATGAGGTGGAATAAGAGGAGGTCAAAGAAATCAATGAGTTCAGACCCAAGAAACAGTATACCAGGAACAGAGACCATGACTACAATGTCAGTAGAGCAACAATAGAAGGTAATTAACCTTTCAAATAAAGTTCTATCACCATCTGAATATCACCTTTTGAATAAGGGGCTGTCGTTTGCATTGACAGTCCCAGTTAATAAGTTTGAAACCTATATTGACTTGCAACTTGCCCGTCGCAACCTGAGTCTGAAATCTTTTTATAAAAGAAAAGCATTGGGATGTGGCATTTAAACAGAAGCAGTTTTGTGATACTAATTTAATCAAGATCAAGGTCAATTAAGATAGTGGCAAGGCTAGGCTGCCATCTGTAGCTGTGAAGCAAAGACTTTAAATTTAAATTTTGAAGCAGAGACTTTTAAATTTAAATTATTTTTAAAGCATTTTAAAGCATTTTTTAAAGTTTAGTTTTTAGTTTTTTGTTTAGTTGTTTGGTTTTATATGCTGTGTGCCTAGCATTCAATTGAACTATTGAAATTTAGGTGCATCTAGAGAACTGCGGATCTCCCTCGAATAGAACCTGGCTGGAAGTGTGAGGAGAGAAACTCCTGCTGCGAGTTAAAGGACTCTAACTAGGAAGCAGACCCCCTTGTTGGAGGATGCTTACCGAGAGGAGACCTGGCAAGGTTTGCCTGTTCAGGCTGAAGGCATTGTGAATTGTTAATAATCCACTTCTGTATATTAAATTGGTAAAAGGAGAACTGTTTGTTAAATTGATGCAAACATGCTTGAATCCCTCCATGGCCATATTTTGAAAATATGTTGTATTTAAAATTGTTAACAATAGGGGTCTTCCTATTTAATTGTGTTGGCTATTTAAGGAGGGCATAGTAAGATACACTCTACCCCCTAATGAAGACCAGCTGACTGGTCGAAGCACAGGGGTGTGTTTTTTGAGACACAGGAGAGCGGTCTTTGTTTTCACCTTGACTTTATTTCTTTGGAAATCAAAGTACCTGTACTCGTACTTGCATTAAATAATTGAAATCGATATCTAGAATTGTCTGTGGTCATTGTGCTAAGGAGTGCAGAGTTTTTTGAGACTATCTTCATTGTGAGAGCTGAAGCAGCTCATTGTCACGTGTGGACTGTGTAAGAGCTGAAGCGGTACATTGTTCTATATGGACCCTCAGTTATTTCTACTCCTGTGGCTGTGTTTGTGCTGGCCCCCAAAACCGGCAGATCAGCATCATTGGGATTACCCAGATGATTGTTGCTGCAACTGGCGGGGGGAGTTTGTGCTGTTGCCCATTCAGATCCTGGGATGACTGCTGCTGTGTGTGATTTTGTGGCAGCTTTTCATGGTGGGATACTGCTGTAGCTCAGCCTAAAGTTCGGGTGATTGAGCTGGCCTGCCTGGAACAAAGAACACCTATGGTGAGTTGAGGCTACACGTCCGGCAGTGTGTATTTTGTGCTGTCCCAGTGGCTATGCTGTAATGTCCCCATAACCGGCTGATTGGTGTAGATGTGAGTATCTGGTTAGCTATTGCCGCAGCTGGCAGGGGAGCCTCTGTTGCCGGAATAGCATGAATTGTGAGTACTGTGTTTTCAGTGCAGTTGTAGAAGAGTATTGGGCATTAAGTTGGAAATATCCACAATTACAATAATTGGGATGTGACACTGGACAGAGAGACTGTATGCATCGGTGAAACAAGGAAGTGAGAGTGCCTGGAAATTGGACAAATTAAATATGGAGCAGTAAAAGCCCTATATCATTTAAATGAGAGCAAATTAATCATGAACTGATAGTGCACAGCGGGATTTTTTCTTTACTTTTATAGTCTGTGTTGTATTTTTGTGTTGGAATTTGGGGGATGGAGTTTTAGGGGAATTGTGGGTAGAGGTGGTTGTGTTGAATTTGTAGTTGTGTTATGTGTAAACATTTTCTTGCCTTTTTTTAGAACGTTTTGGGATTTATTTATTTCTTTTCAGGTTATTGGGAGTTTAGTGGGGTTATTATGATTGGTAATCAGCATATGCTGGGGCTAAGAGACAATAAGGTGCACCTACTTGGCGGCCAAGCTGTGCGTCCTCCATCCCTTTGAGCTTCCCCCATTGCCTGCAGTAGTTTATGTTCGATGCAGAGCATTGGGGAGGGGGTCAAGGTGGGGAGTTGTACTAGTAGGTGCCTGGGAGTCATCAGTTCAGGTGGTAAGGTTCAGGGGGCACCCTAGGGTGAAATGGGAATTAGAAAGGGGTCCTCCATGTCTGTTTCTCATACCTAAGGGCTCCACCTTTGAGGGCAGGAGGCTGCTCCAGTAGTCTTCCCTCATCCTGCTCAGGCTGTGTTATGCAACACCAGGTCAATCAGGGACAAGACCGCGGTAATAGCAGACTTGATTTCCTCAGTAGACCTGGCCTGCATCACAAAGACTAGGCTGGACAAAAATGCTGCACCCTTTTTGGAGGCAGCAGTACTGGCTGAGTATTCTGTGATATACAGCCTGAGGAAGTTGCAGAGACAGGGGTGTGGCCATCTGTTTTAGAGCCAGCCTGGGCCTCCTGGTGCTACCAGTGTGTTTCACTGGGTCATTTGAGTGTGTTGCAGCATGGGGTGGTCTTAGCATGAGCTATAGGGTCCTCCTGGTGTATTGCCCTCCAGTTTTTGTGGGAGTTCGGAGTCTTCATCATCGGCCTGGTTTTGGAGTCCCCCAGATGGTTAATTCTGGGGGATTTCAATGCCTGGGTTGATGATGGGCTTTCATCATTTGGGTGTGATCTCCTACCAAATTGTCACTTCAGCGACCCACTTGCATGGCCACGCTCTGGACCTGGTGTTCACTCTGGGTCTTCGGGTTGATGACCTTAGGATTGATCCAGTTATTTGTTCAGATTATAGCACCATGGAGTTCATGTTTGGGGGCCCCTTGAGTGTCCGGCCTTTGTGGAGATGATCTGGTATCACCCTTTAAGGGGATTGACATCAGTAGGACTACAGGCGATGCTCGACCTATTGAGGGTAGAGACTGCATGTGCTATTGGGCTAGAGGAAGCTGTGGTGGTTATAATGGTGCTGTCGGTATGGCCTTCGACTCGATCGCACATCTGTGTCCAACCTTTGTCTACTCGACGAAGGCCCTCCTGGTTTGATGGGGAGCTTAAGGAGTTAAAGATTAAGGGTTGGAGGTTGGAGTGCCGTTGGAGGAGTTCTGGTCTGATGGAGGACAAATTGGACTTAGAGGACACATTATACTGTCTGTCAGGGGCAATCTCCCAAAAAGAAGGCAGATTTTTTGTCAAGGGAGATTGCTGCAGCAAGGAACAGACCAGCTCAGCTCTTCTGCAAGGTAGATAGGCTATTATATCAGGCCTGTCTCCATGCGGGAGGAGCAGGTTTAAGCACAAGCTGCAATGAGTTTGCTCCTTTCTTTGCCAACAAAGTGACCTCTATCAAGGCCAAGATCACTTCCAGCACCACTCAAAGGGATTGTGGGACTCATCCTGAATTGTGTCGGGTCACCCCTCTTGTCTGGGCTGAGTTCGCTGTGGTTGGAGTGGAGAAGGTGGCTGATATAATTTTGATACTGCGACCAACATATTGTGATCTAGACCCAGGTCCAATCTGTCTTCTGGTTGGATGCGTGGACCTGATAGGGCCTGTGGTTGCTGGAATTGTCTGGCGTTCCCTCAAGAGTGGAGTCTTTCCCAGGGCTTTGAAAGAGGCCTTGGTTAGGCCACTGCTGAAAAAACCTCAATGGATCACGCGTGTCTCAGCAACTACAGGCCAATCTCGAACCTCCCATTTTTAAGGAAGGTTCTAGAGAAATTGGTGGCCATTCAGTTAGAGATGCATCTTGCCTCCTCTGTCACTTAACGAGTGCTTCCAGTCTGGGTTCAGGTCTGGGCACAGCACCAAGACCATGCTGGTGAGGGTGCTAAATGATCTTCTAACGGTGAGGGATAGGGAAGAGTGTACCATCCTAGTCCTCCTCGGTCTTTCAGCAGCATTTGACACCATGGATCATGAGGTACTGCTGGACTGCCTGCAGAACTGGGTTGGACTAACCAGAACAGTCATCAACTGATTTTGGTCCTTCCTCACAGACAGGGTGCAAAGGGTGATGATGAGGTTAGCCTCATCCATTCAGATGCCACTGTCCTGTGGTGTTACACAAGGGTCGGGCCTGTTGCCCTTGTTGTTCATGGCATACATGTTTCCACTGGGAGACACTATCAGGTGGTATGGGCTGGGTTTTCATTGCCATGCTGATGATACCCAGCTCTACCTGTCCTGTGCACCCAGAAACCAGGTGGCGGTCTCGGTGATTAACAACTGCCTGGAGGAGATCCAGAACTGGATGACACACCACTGGATGTGACTCAACCCGAACAAGATGGAGGTACTAGTGGTAGAGCCAGGTCATTGCTGTGATGAAAGGGGACTTGGGGCCACCTAGTCCTGGGTGGGTGTTTCCCTTGTTCCCTCCAATCGGATGAAGGATCTGGGTGTGATCCTGGATGATGGCTTGACACTTGAGGGTCAGGTATCGGCCACCATAAAGAGTGTTTTTTACCAATTGAGGAACATTGCCTGGATTCGAGCCCTGATACCATCTGATGACCTGCCCACCCTGGTGCATGCCTTCATCACATCCAGTCTGGATTATTGTAATGCCCTGTACCTGGGCTGTTGGGAGGCAACCTTCACCAGCTGCAGCTGGTGCAGAACATGGTGGCAAGGTTGTTGACTGGTACTTCAAAATTTGACCATGTCACACCTGTCCTCTGTGAACTGCACTGGTTGCAAGTGAGGTGGAGGACTGCCTTCAGGGTCAGGTTACTGACCTGTAAATCCCTGCATGGGGGGGCAGCCTATCTTCAAGACCTTCTGAGTCCTCACTGCCCATCTCAGGCTCTCCGTTCCTCTGAGAGTTGCCTCCTGGTGGTTCTCAGGGCTAGGCTGTGGCAATCGGGTGACTGGGCATTCTCGGTTGCAGCCCCAATCCTGTGGAACTATTTTCTTTGACATCTGTGGGAGGCACCCTCGGTGGAAGCCTTTTAAAGGGTCCTAAAAATTTTGGTCTTTGAGCGGGCATTTAACTTGATCTGACAACAATTACTATCGCCTGCTGATTTATGAACTTATTGCAGTACTGATTGGTACTGTGTATCTGAAATTCTGGTTTTATATTTTATAATTGTTGAATATGGGATAGATAGAACTGTTAGTCTCTGCCTCATATGTTACTTTTGAATCTGTGTTTTTTTTATTAATGTTAAGCGCTCTGAGTCTCCAGGAAGGACCGCTATAAAAATAAAGTTCCTATCCTAATTTAGAACGAATAGATATTGCAACATCTGAAACTGATTTACAGAAGTTCAGAGGCAGATCTAATTTTTGCCCCCTCCAAGTGCAGTGATCTCAACGTTTAAACAAATATGTGAGTAATAATTGGAACAGTTTTTTTAATAACCTGCCAAAAATTCATTATGACTATTTAACCCAAGGGGAGAAAACTGCACTTGAGAATTTACAGAAAGATCATTCAGTCACAATAAAACCTGCAGACAAAGGGGGAAGTACTGTTATTCTAAACACCAGTGACTATGTTGAAGAGACTTTACGTGAATTAAAAGATGCTATATTTTATGAGCAACTTAATAAAGATCCAATGAGTGACTTTAAGTGGTCAATAGATGAATGTATAACTGAAACCTTTAACAAAGGCATCATTGATAAAAATGTAAAACATTTTGGTAGCATGTCAATTGAGTGATTCAATTTGAGCGAAGGCATTTGAGTGAAGGAATATGAGTGAAAGCAAAATGAGTGGCAGCCACTTTACAGCGACCGGCACATTACAGCAACTCCACAAATACAATGAAATCTAGAGTCAATGTGCATTGTAGAGTTCGAATCCTAGAGATAGGAGGGGGCATGCAGAGGAGCACAGCCCCCTTGCAAAACATGGAGAAGTGTGCCTGTAAATATTTAGCTGAAGTGTGCTTCACTCAACTGTAGCGTCACTCAAATTGCAGTCGCTATAAAATATTCACTCAAATTGTAATCGCTCAAATATGTTCTCTCAAATGACATGGAACCAAAGATTTTTTGACAGTTAAACATCCAGTGAGGGCAACTTTGTATGCCTTTCTCAAAATACATAAGTCACTGACTTCACCACCAGGTAGATCTATTGTGAGTGGGATCAGTTCCTTGACTAAGCCTCTGTCACAGTATATCGATTTTTTTTTAAGACCATTTGTGCAAGGATTGGGGTCGTATATAAAAGACACCAATAACATATTATGAACCCTTGAGGAGATAGAGGTGGACAGGGACACATATCTGATAACTATGGATATTGAGTCCTTGTACACCAATATCCCTCAGAGATAGGCACTGGATGTATTGGCACACTTCCTGTGTACAAGGGAGGAGGACACAGAATCGCCCACAGAGTTCCTTTTAAAACTATTTGAGTTTGTTTTAAAATATAATGTTTTTACTTTCTTGGATCAGTTCTGTTTTCAGACTAAAGGAACTGTAATGGGGGCAATGTTTGCCCCCAGTGTGGCAAATTTATATGTGAGCAAATAGGAGACCGAGGTCATCATGCACTTAGATGTAAATTCATTTTTTGATAAATTGGATTTATATAGATACTTTATAGATGGCATTTTAATTATATGGAAAGTTAATTGAAATGAATTGCATGCATTTGTACAGTACTTGCATAATTCTAATCCTTATCTGAAATTCACCTACTTAACAAGTAAAGAGCAAGTCTGTTTTTTGGATTTATTTATCAAGAAAGATGGACAAGGAAACATAGAGAAAGACATTTTTTTAGAAAAAAACACTGATATACTTTACTTCTTTGTCTAGTTGTCATCCTCCACCAAAATTCTTAACCTTTCTCTTTGTCTCAGTCAGTTTCTCTCCCAGTGGAAACCTACGATAGTCACCCCTGTGAACAAGAGTGGTGACAGAACTACCCATGGTAACTATCGCCCCATCTCTCTCCTTCCCCCTATTTCTAAAGCCCTTGAAAGAATAGTGAATGATCAAATCTCTGAATATCTTGCCAAGTATCATCTGCAGTGTAGCCAACAACACGGCCTCAGGAAGGACCACAGTACTTCCACAACCCTCCTGGAGTTCACTAGCTTTATACATAAAGTTCTGGACCGTGGTCACTTGGTTGGATCTGTGTACATAGACCTAACAAAAGCATTTGACATGGTCCACCATGGCCTTCTCTCTGCTTCCCCCTCGGGGCTGGGCCTATCCTCTGATGCTACTGCCTGGTTTGATAGTTACCTGTCTGGGAGGTCCTAGAGGGTTAAAATCCTAGATACCCTCTCTTCCAGCAAGCCAGTTCATTCAGGGGTTCCACAGGGTTCAATTCTTGGCCCGCTCCTGTTTAGTCTTTTTCTAAATACCCTTCTCCAAGCCTGCTCTGACAACCTACTCCTCTACGCAGATGAAGCAGTTATTTTCTCTAGTCACCCTGATGCCCTTATGCTTGAACAATGCCTGCAAAATAGCTTTACACAAATCGAGTCCTGGTTCTCCTTTCATAAACTTATCATCAATTACAAAAAGACTAAAGTAATGCTATTTGCAAACCACCAGAATAAACATAAAAGAGTGTCACTAAACATCTGAAATAGTCAACTCTCATCACTTGATCAGGTTAGAAGCTTTAAATACCTCAGGATAACCTTAGACTCCTCCCTCTCCTACCAAGAACATATTAACCTGGTTTATAAAGCAGTAAACACCAGAACTGGCCTCCTCTACAGGCATAGGAGCTGCCTGACAAATGATGCCCTCCGCCTGGCTGTCACTAGTTCTGTTCTATCCCTAGTGGATTATGGTATAGTAATCTACAGCTCTGCATCTGACACTGCTCTTAAAAGAATAGTGCTCTCCCTCAATAAAGCATGTCGCCTCATAACCGGAGCACCAAAGCTAACCCACACCTGCTATCTTTACAGTCAAGTGAACTGGCTAAACTTTAAAGGAATAGTCCACCCAGAATGTGCAAAAAACATATGTTATGTAGAGTCTTTTGATATGTATGTTAAATCCTAGTGTGTTCTTCCCTCTGTCTGCTATTTGGAGTTTTTCCTAAATTGCCTGCTAGCTGTATGGTAGTTTTACGACCCCTGGGGATCTCCATAACAAATAGTTTTATTGGCTTTCTTTCTCACAGGATGCCCCCATCTCATGTAACAGTGATGTAGCTATGCCCTTAGATTTAGCATGTGTATTGCTTTAAAATTAGTTGAGCAACAGCAGAGCCTTGTAACTTCTTATCCAGGGAGCACAAATGGCAATAGTTAGTTTAGCAGATACATGAGAGCAAGCTAACTGGGTTTCTGTAAGACAACAGCTACTAAATAGCTCTAATTCATTATTTGTGTTTCTGATGTTACAACACTCCTGCTAGCTAGACCTGATGAACAGAGAAAAAAAATAGTGAATTAGAGCTATTTAGTAGCTGTTGTCTTACAGAAACCCCAGTTAGCTGGCTCTCATGTATCTGCTAAACTAACTGTTGCCATTTGTGCTCCCTGGATAAGAAGTTACAAGGCTCTGCTGTTGCTAAACTAATTTTAAAGCAATACACATACTAAATCTAAGGGCATGGCTACATCACTGTTACATGAGATGTGGGCATCCTGTGAGAAAGAAAGCCAATAAAACTATTTGTTATGGAGTTCCCCAGGGGTCGTAAAAACTACCATACAGCTAGCAGGCAATTTAGGAAAGACTCCAAATAGCAGACAGAGGGAAGGACACACTAGGATTTAACATACATATCAAAACACTCTACATAACATATGTTTTTTTAAATTCTGGGTGGACTACTCCTCTAAGGGTAGGCTTGACTATCACACCTGCCTGTTGACCAAGAAGCTTACCACCTCACTCTCCCCTCCCTCAGTCCAGCAGCTCATCTCCCTTGCCCCTACCCCTTGTTCTACTAGGAACTCTGATAAGGCCCTTTACCTAGCCCCTTTCTGTAAGCCATCCCTAGGGCAGTGAGCGTTCTTTCACAGGGCCCCTGTCCTGCTCAATGGCCTGCCTCCTCTGGTTTCCTCTACAGTTAAATTGGGCCCCTTTAAAACTAAACTTCACCAGCACCTACTCTCTGTGAATAGTTGTGACTGCTCCTAGCTTTTACTGGTCAGTCTAGGACTGTTCATGGCTTGTCCCTCAATTTCCCCCTGTTCCTCCACACCTTATCTTGGTCTAATTTCTCCCTCTCCCCTCTGTTCCCCTTCTGCCCTTTATTCATCCTTTACCTGCACTCTTTCCTATTCCTTCTTCTCTACACCTTAAACCCCTCTACTCAATTTTTCTCCCTACCCCCCCAAGCTGTCTCACAGCTCTCCTTAACGGACTTCCTTCTGGTCTCCCTTTCTTTTCTTTAATTTTCTGTCTGTTTACTCAGTTAGCTAGCACTGCCTGCACCATGTTTGTTTCATTATCATGTGCTCCACTCTCCATTATGCTGCACTTATGTATAATGCACTGCATTACTTGTATACTCTTATCCTATGTATTATGTACTGTATTAGTTTCCTGTAATATTTTGTATCCTGTCTGTTTTAAATCTACTCACCATGTTTTCTTTGCCATACACTCCACCCTCATTTATGATGCACTTATGTATAATGTACTGTATTATTAGTATAATCGTATCCTATGTATAATGTACTGTATTAATCTCCTGTAATTTTTTTGGAACCTGTCTGTTTGTAAATATATCGTGGAGCCTTTGCAAAAGAGTTTTTGACTTAAAGGGTTGTAATTCCAAGACTTCAATCAATCAATCAATCAATCAACCAATAAATAAATAAATAGATCCTAGATATGTGGTTAATAATATCCCTAAGGGACAGTATTGAGGCTAAGAAGAAACAGTAGTAGCAATCAAGTTTTGAAAATGCCTCTCAGGAGTTGACCAACAGCTTTAAAGAACAGGGTTACAGTGAAAAATCATTAGGGGATTCATACACAGAGGTTAGGCAAACCAACAGCTAGATTTATTGATGGCTAAGAAACGGGATGCATGTAGACAGGACAGATTAAAATTTGTTACAACTTTTTCTGCTCATGCTTCAGGTATTGAGTCCATCATCAAGAAAAATTGGCATATACTGAGAGGAGACATAGGTCTGCAGGACATGCCCCCAACCCCCACCCCCGTATGACTTAGAGAAGAGAATCTACTTTGAGAGATCATTTGATCCACAGCAGACAAAAAAAAAGAGCTACTTCTACATGGCTTCAAAATAAAAAAGAAAGGGTGTTTTAAGTGCAATAAATGTCTCAATGCAAAAACATCTCTGCTAGGGATACTGGAAAGAATTTTGAAATTAGACAATTCATAAATTGTGAAAGCACAGGAGTGATTTATGCAGCAACTTGCCAATGTAGGTTTTTTTACTTTGGAAAAACTAAATAAGTATTTAAAACTAGGGTAGCTGAGCACAGTAGACCAATACAAAACAAAGATATTAAATATGCCACTGCTCTACATATTTCACGTAATGAAAAAGGTGAAGAACATAGTTTTACTTTTTGGGCAATACAGTGAGCAAAAATAAAAAAAAAATAAGATGGGGAAACTTTGATGGGCTACTTTTAAAACACGAGAGTTTCTGGATTTACACTCTAGGAGCACATATGAGACCAGGTTTGAATGGGCTTTTTGATATAACTCACTACAGTACATATGATGTGGACTCCCTTTAAAATGAGATGGGTTTCAGTTTGACTGCCATTTGGATTAAATGCTGAACACAGCTTGAAAAATTTAAATTAATAGAGACTTCTAAATTAATTTTATAAGCTTTTTACAGCTAGCACCTATTAGAATTATTAAAGGTAGCAACATATTAAATGAGAGAAGTACTTATTTTTGTGGGTTTTTTTAATGTTGGTAATGGGGAAATGTACTGTAGTTAATAATGAAAGTCATTTTAACTTGTTAAATCTGCACGTATGTTATGTCTCCATTAATTTGTTGAATCATGATTGCTTCAGCCGTATTGTGTTATGACGTCATTTTGCATGCATTTAAGGTCTGTGATTCAACAGTTCAAACATGCCTTTTGATAAAGGATTTTTTATCCAAAATGCATCAAGGCATGTTTCAGTCTTTTTGCACTCTAATAAAGTTGGCTTCTTTATTGTTGTTTCTGAGAGCTGTGTCTTTTTAATACAGGTGATGAGTGGTGGATTTCTGAGTTTTCACTGCTTATGCTTTCCTTAGGGAAGAAATTGGCCAACTACATTGAGATGGTCCATAGCAATCAGCAAGAGGCCCAGTGTAAAAAACAAAAACACTATCGCCATAGTGTAGCTCAGAAAAATGTTGAAACTGGGGACAAGGTTTTATTGCCATCTCCAAGCAGTGCAAACAAGCTTTTAATGAAATGTCAAGGTTCCTATAATTTTTAAAACAAACAGAGGATGTTAGTTATGAAGCTGAGACTCCTGCTAGAATGAGACCTATTAAGATTCATTGTGTAAATCTGTAGAATGAGACCTATTAAGATTTATCACGTAAATCTATAGAATGAGACCTATTAAGATTAATCATGTAAATCTATAGAATGAGACCTATTAAGATTTATCACGTAAATCTTTTGAAAAAATGGGCTGAGAAGCCAGAAGCAAAATGTATAATACTGGTATTGCTTGAGTGAGAAAGTGATTTGGATATTGTATACCAATGCAGTGAACAAAACACTGACTACCATGAGGTAACTGCTAACCCCTCCTTGACTCCAGAACAAAACACCAATATTAAGAACATAGCAGAAGGCTTTGGGCAGTCCTTTACTTCTGTGCCTGGTTGTGTCAAAGGAATAGAGCACAGCATTGTTGTGAAAAATGTCAGCCCAATAAGACTAAAACCATATTGTTTGACTGAGCGGTTAAGAGGTGACATTGTCAAGGAGGTGGAAAAAATGGGTTCCAACTGGCTTTACAGTGATGGCACAAATATCGACTGTGATCGTAGTCCACATTGTGCCATCGGGAACACAAGTGTGTTTTCTGCTGGAGGCTTCACCCCCTGCACTCCCATATGTTATTATAATCACCTCCATGGTGGAGATGTTTTGGAGAGGGGGCGCAAGACCTGGAGAAACTGTACTGGGGGTCCTGCCACTGTAGTGTGACCAATACAGTGACCCACAGCGACTTGTCATTTTGTTGCTGTAAACGATCGATCGCTGTAATATTTTTGCTGAAGCAATGGCATACTGGAAAGACGAAACTGCTAGGAATCATAGAACTGTTCAATAGTGCTTGATCTTCAATAACTGTAGCTGTAGATAAAACAAGAAGGTGGGTTACATTTGTGCATTGATTTTAGAAAGCTGAACAAGGTCTCTGAATTGGATGGGTATCCAACGTCATGTATTGATGACTTGGTTGGTAGGTTAGAGGGTGAACGATACATCCACATGCTGGACCAAACCAAAAGTTACTGGCAAATTCCTCTGGGAAAAATCTTCAGTGGACAAACCTGCATTTGCCACACCCATCAGGTTCTTTTAATTTACCACAATGCATTTAGGTCTACATGGAGCGCAAGCTACTTTCAAGAGGTACATGTACCAAATCCTAGCCCCTCATTCTAGTTACTGCTCAGCATACCTGGATGATGTGGTGATCTTTAACGCAGACTAGAAAAGCATCATCCAGCATTTGAAAAATGTCATTGGTGCTAGCAAGCTGGCAGGGGTGACTATTAACCCTAAGAAATGTGCTCTGGCTATGCAAGAGACTTGGTACCTAGGATTCATCTTGGGTGACATCATGGTAAAGCCATAAATTTCAGAAATGGAGGCTGTAGCAAATTACCAATGGCCCCAGACCAAAAAACGTGTGGTAATTTTTGGGATTGGCTGACTATTACCAATGATTTGTTCCTCAATTCACTGAGATAGCTGCATCCCTGACCAAATTCACTAAGAAAAGAAACCTCAACAAAGTTAAATGGTCAGAAACATGTGAAATTGCTTTAATTATCTATCAAAGTCACATTATCTGCAGCTCCTGCTTTAAGAAGCCCAGATTTCAAGAAAACATTCTTGGTACATGCAGATGTTTCGGAGTAAGGTATTGGCACCTCTTTTGAGTCAGATATTTGATGGGGAGAACACCAAATTCTTTACATAAGTCACAAGTTGCATGATAGAGAAAGAAAACAGAAAAAGAACGCCTAGCTGCTAAGTGGGCTATAGAGGCACTAAAATATTAATTTTTAGGTGCCAAATTCATATTGATTGCTGACCATAACACTCTTTGCTGGCTTCACCAGATGAAGGATAAGAATGCATGCATCACTAGATGGTATTTGGCATTATAACCATATCATTTTGATGTTATTCATTGATCTGGAAAAATGCACTTAAATGCAAATTATCTATCATACCTTCTTACAGCACTCCGAGTCTCAACACATGGGTTATAAGTGCTCTTTTCATAGGCTGATGCACAAAAGTAATCCCAAATTTGAAATCCAATCCTTCTTCTCCCTTGTAGCTTCCAGAATCCCCAGCTTTTCTTTGTGCATCTTCCCAGGCTGGTCACATTTTCATCTGGCTCTGTGCCAAGCTTAAGGTAAGATACAGTATTAATTTTAAATCCCAAACAAAAATATTTTGTGAATGCCTACAACAAGGGCTAGCCTTTAAAGAAATAGTGCCATTTTCTGAGAAAAAGACTGTTTTTTTAAAGCAATGCTAGAGCAGGATAGTCTCCATGGCACAAGCCTCAGCATGGAGATGCATTTCAAACAATTCAGTAAAGCTGCACTAGTGTTTTTACTCCTACCAGCAATTTTGTGCCTCACAGTGGCCATTTGCATAGTCCTCCCCCCTCAGTTTACCTCATTCAGCCGAGGAGAGGTAGGAAGCTCTGCACACCTAACAAAGACTGAGAGACCCCCTTGTTGGCTTATCTCATTCAGCCGACAAGGGAAGTGTCCAATGCTGCACTTTGCAGCTCATGGAAGGTGCACTGGCTACCCTGGGGGTCACGGTTTACCTTGTTCAACTGCGACCGCCTTTGGGATCCCCCTGTAGCTACCTCTGCTTGCTCTTTCAGCGGTCATCTGGCCTAATGAACCTGTCGGCTTCCACTCCCCAGGCAAGTCTCTGCAAGTCCCCAGACTGCTCCCTCAGCATTTGGTCACTTCTTGTGCTGCCAACTGCCAGCATCCCGCTATTCGAGCCATAGGGCTCTGCTCCATGCCATCTCCATGGGGTGCAACCCTCTTCCCTTCGCTTCCAGACTTCGCCATTTTGGCTAGGAATGCCACGAGATGAGCGGCTGAAACCTCGCGGGACCTGGTAGTGAGACTTAAGGGAGAGATTCCCTTTCCAAGATGGTGGCGCTGTTCGCTAATTCACTTAATGGCACCCGCATCCAAGCCACACTTCTTATAGAGATGAGATCCCCATTGGAGCACCATACCTGAGGGTTCTTTTTTTAGCCCAGTGACGCCCTGCAGAGCACAAGAGGCAAATATTCAGCAATGATAATCCCCATTTCTGCTGTATAACAGTGCCTTTTAAGCCCTTTCTTTGACTTCTAGGGAAATAACAGCCTGCAGCTTTGTTTCTTAACAGTGCCTTTTTATTTCCTACTATTTGGCTTCTAGGGAATTAACAGTCTGCAGAGGAAGCACATGGTGCTAACTTCTTGTTTTGAATTGTCTCCTTTTGCCTTAATTCACTGATGTTTCAAGCCCTAGGGTACTCTCGACTGGAGCTACGAACTAGTTTTGTGTATTAAACTAACCTAGCCAGTGTGGCACCAGGGCCAGCTAGAACTGTGTATTAAGGTACTTATTTAGGTTTATTGTGCCATTCCCTATGGAATTCATACCCCCCAAAGTTTACCTCATTCTGCTGCTGGGGGGGGGGGAAGTTAAGCATACAAAGAGCATTTTTGAAGGGGATAGTACCCTTAATAAGAAAAGGCTGGCTATGCAGTGATTCATTGCAAGGGCTATTAATTTTACTCTGCTTTCAATTCTGCTACAGCAGTAAGCCAGTTTATGCCAATACTGAAGCCTGACTGATATCCTCAGGGTGTCCTTTGGATATAATGATTGTCACAGTGCTATGGCCACCCAGTAAGTCACAATCTGACTCAATTGATGTCCAAGGCAGCTTAAATATCTTCAGAAAATAACAATGGCATCTAGAAGCAGGAGGGTTTGGATGTTTTAAAAAATACACTCTGGGGACCATATTTTTCCTTAGCATACTATGCCCCATGGCAAAGGGCCATTCTGTCAGGTTTATCCATAAGGCGAGAGCTGCAAAACTTATTCTGACTGAGGGTCCCCGAGAAACAACTTTGATCGAGTTGTGGCAGTTCCACTCCATTGACATTGGTTCCTCCCTGAATGCAGCCTGGCTCCAGTGTAATCAATAACTATCTGTCAGCACCATCTCTTTGTCAGCTGGTGGGGTTGTGCCTGGGCTGCTTTTTACATCTTCCTCCCAGCGTAGCTGAGTTTGTCCCTGCTCTGTTCACAGGGCATACCCCAAAACATCATTGCCTATTTTGTTCTAGCCATCTTTCACCTAGGGGTGCTACCACTGCCCCCCCGTGACTGCCCTAGCAGTTGACATCCCTTACAGACTTACAGAAACAAAGGGGTGTGGTCCTAAGCTCACCCTCAGACAAGGGGGACTCTCAGAAGCAGGAGCCACATTAAAATCACTGATTACTACTTAGAGCCACTGAGTTTAGGGACAGAGGTTGGCAATCCCAATCCAGGTTGACCCCCCCATCAGCCGTCATCCTCCTTACCTGTATCAGAGGCCTAACAGGTATTCAGTGGTAGGCCAAGGAAGAAAAAGAGGCAAGAGGAACAGAACTTAGAAGCCCAATTAAGGGAGACACAACATCTCCCCATATTTACCACTATGGGGTCTGGCTACATTTTTGACAAAAGAAGACTAAAAGGGAACACATACAATACACCCCTACACGGCAACTTTTGTCCAATACAACCCTGCCAAATGCAGCGTATGGACTCAATTACAATCATCAAATAAGCAGGCTACAGTGCAGAAGCCATAAGGGGATGAAAACCCTGAGCATAGCCGTATTTTCACTCAGGCCAGCTAAAACGCATGCCCTAGATACTATTGTTAACAGTACTTTTGCAGCCGTCTCAGCTGCACAAACAAACAGTCATGGAAAGTAGGTAATTGGTGTGTTTTAATGCAATATAGGTCTCCTAAGGTAGAAGGTGCTGAAATTCCATTTCATGGACCCACAGACATTTTCAAGATGGAAATGTGTGGTGTATTCAACCTCTATTGACTTACCATATGTGCTGGTAGATAGATTCCTACCCAGGCATCCATGCATACTGTATTTATAGGTAAAGACACCTACCCATATATAGGTTGATCAATCTGCCTAGATGTATAGCCAGATTTATGGGAACCGTCACACCCACCCCTTACACCAGGGTGCAGTGCTGGATTTGGAGGGTCATTCAGGGCAACACACAGACCAGGGGCAGTCTCCCAACCAGCTTTGATGTAGTGAGTATCGTGTACCATATGACGGCACATACACACACACCACTAGCGACTAAAACACTAGATATGTGCCTTTAGTACTTTCAGCAGGGTGTAAAGAAGTGATCAATCCACTGGGTAACCCACTGTCAGCCATGGCCATTGACCTCCTGGAGCCCCCACTGCAGCGGCTCCTAGGAGTGACACCCTCCTCCTCCACATCACTTAATTAATCCAGATCATGGAGAAAGGGACAGGGAATCTTCATAACATTAAATCCAGGTATGACATGCAGAACAAGTACAGAAGACACTGTTAACACAGTCATTCTTGGCCAGAGGCTACAATTCATTAGTTTTATGCATTTCAATGCGGTTCAGTAAGTTTCTCAGTTCAGCCCCTATTGTAGTGTCTACAGTGTTCATATAAAGCTCTCTCACCAGTGACCACAGTTCAATACTCTTCTGTAGACAACTCCGATTGAGACCTCCAGGGGCCAATCTGACACGTAGACCCCCGACCACTGAAACTGCCAGCATGACCATTCAGAAGGCTACACTGTTGAACTTAAGGGTATCCGGTAAGGTGACGGATACACTGATCCAAGCCAGTCGGGAGCTCACTAACAAAACTTATAATGACACTGGTGTGTAATATTGGTTGGATGCCAGACTAACAGGAAACTTGGAGTTTGGTTGCAAGGTTCTCCAGACAGCTTTGAGTTATATTCCTCCTCCCTCCCAAGACAAGTCCAATACTGCTATATAATCACCCATGTGTTGAGACTCGGAGTACTGTAAGAAGGTGCGATAGATAATGGTAGTTTACTCACCTGGTAAAGGTGATTATAGGAGCACCTTCTTACAGCACTCCATATCCCACCCATTGAGGAGGAACATAACAAGCAATAAACTGAATAATAGAATAAGGGATTGTATATTAAAGAATGTATGTGCAATACCGATCAGTAAATGTAGAGCAGCAGACGTTCAGTCCTGCACTGCCAGTAACAGTAGAACATGTTGCCATGTTGATTGGAATACAATGGAAAGTGAATAATTGCCCTTTGCATAACTTTAAACTGTGTTGTGTTTCCCTACCCGCCAGCTTCCCTACAGGGGTGACTGAGGGTCCTGTATGGTTGGATTTTTTATATTATATTTTCAGGAGTAGCATAAGCTCTGGAAGATTTCATACTGGGGATTCTGGGAGCTACAAGGGAGGAGAAGGATTGGATTTCAAATTTGGGTTTCCTTTTGTGCATCAGCCTATGAGAAGAGCGCTTATATCCCATGTGTTGAGACTCGGAGTGCTGTAAGAAGGTGCTCCTATAATCACCTTTACCAGGTGAGTAAACTACCATTTCCTGTTCAGATACAGGGCATGGATAGAGACTGAAAATAAATGATGGTACCGAGTATAATGTATTGTATTGACTGTACTGACATGTTATAATTGTATGGAAATATTGTAACAGTACAGTGTCGGTAATGGAGACCCCAGGGAATTTTTAGTGCAAAGAATAATGCCTTTATACTTTTAGTAAATGATATAGTTTTAAAAGGGATCTAGGGTGGGGTTCTTGAAGAAGGGTGGGTGAGAACTCCATTACTTTTTAATCAGGGAGAGGATTTCTTAGATAGAGAAGCCTGTCCTGGCAGAACAGGTTCGCTCCTAAATAGGGGTGTATGTGACAGGGTCAGGGCCCCCATCCAACTAGGCATGGGAATGTTAGTAACCCATCCCTCCATTTTAGTGATTTTCAGCCTTTTAAAAATCATGTCTATTCTATTATTTTCTGCCCTGTCCTATTTGGCAAAAGTCTGTTATGACTGCATTTCTGTTTTCTGGCAGATCTCAGAACTGGTCCCTCTACAGATCTGACACTTCTTCTCCCCCCAAACCCTCATATCCTTACATTATCTCCTCTCTTCTTTCTTCTGTTTCATCTTTACTTCTTCATAGTTACTTCTGGTAAGCCCCCCATGCTGTGCCTTGGAAGTCTGCCCTGCAGGCAGACGTGGGAGTCTCCCTGAGAGACTCAAATGCAGAGACTGTTTTAAGAATTAAAGTTTAAGCTCCGGGTGCAATCCTGCCTGATGGTAGAAAGCACTACTGAATGGAGGCAAGTTTGCAGCAAGAGAGTCTGCTGGAACCCATTCCTTGGGTGTTTTGTTTGAAAAAGAAAAAGCCTTGCAGAGCTATGTTTCAAAGTAAAAGCTCCTCCTAGGCTATTTCATTAAAATGAAGCCCTCCTGTGTTTGCTGAGGCACACTTTCTCCTAAGGTGGCCTCCACTCCCTGCTTCCCCTTCCTTGCAATAGTGCTAGAAGCATTGCTTAAGTTCTGGCTCATAAGAATCACTTTAAAAATGTAAAGGCTTGCACTGTTTGTAAAATAAAGCATGCACATTCTTGTTAAATTAATGCCAGCACAAAATCTCCAACAGGTGTAGAGAAAATAAAAAGGGAGCAAACCAAAACAAAGTAAGGAAAAGGAAAATGAGAAAGTAGAAAAAGGGACAAACAAAACCAATGTAAAATGATATGAAGCAAGATAAAAGCAAGCTTACAGTACCCACTCTTCCTCTTTCTTCCCCTGAGCTTCTAGAGAAGCAGGCAGCATGCTGCATGGAAAAGAAAGCAGACTCCATTAGTACATGGTGTCTCTCTCCCTGCAGTGAGCTCAGAAAACCAAACACTGAACCTACTGATAGAGGACAGTTTGTTTTTGAATAAAAACAGTTTAGGTAACAAACCTACTTTCAGTAGACCAGCACTACCATTACAAAATCCTATTAGTGTTGCAATTGTCTTATAGGGCACATGCCTTTGTTCTCCTGTACAGACTGAGAGAACAACGAGCTTTGGAGAAAATGGCCACAGCAATGTATTTATTAATCAGTTATTAACAGGTACAGTCTAACCAGTGTGATGTGTGCAGCAAGGTAGTCTTGGATGGTACTTTTCAATCAAATAGATCTGTTACAAATTATTGGCGGTTGATACCACCAATCACACGGCCTTGCAAGGGCACCACCTCCAGGGCATGAGGGATGGCTCTCCTGACTGGCTGTGGCCTTGTCCTCCCCACCGGAGGACCCACCATGCAGCGGGCAAATGTCTGAGGAGGCTGCCATTCTGACTGCCAACCCTTTGCAGGGAGGGAACTCCAGCCATTCGGCCCTAACTTCCTGTCAGCCTCAGGAAGAACTGGCTGGTCAAGACTCATGATCCCCTGTCCCCCATGCAAACCTTCCAAGACTACCAAGCCACCACTTACATATCAACATGACTAGATGCCCTATTCTAGCCTTTGTCTGCTTTCAGCCCCCGCCTAATTGCTGGAGAAGGTAAAACAGAAAACCCTGTGGGGAAAAAAAACAGAAAATTATTTCTTGAACCCTAAGGTGACCTCCCTAGCAGGACAGCAAGTTCCCTATTCCCCCTCCCACAAGTTACCCCCCTGCTTTTAAGAGAATGAGGTTCGGGTGGGTTCTAGCCTAAGGTGTAAGAGAATGAGGGAGAACCCCTCCAGTGCAGCCCCTTTTATGGGCTATGCTCCTCCCCCTGGTCACAACTCACTTTTCCCCTGGGAACTCCTACCTTCCTGTCCCCCCCCACCCCAGTGGGCGGCTCCCTCCTAACTTACCTGCCCATCCAGGTGTCATTCAGCCAAGCCCCCAGACAAAGCCCCATCTCCTGTGATACCTTATAGGCTCCTTCAGTAATTAGCATGCACTGGTGTTTTTTTGTTTGTTTATTTATTTATTGAAAGATATCGGAATTACAATCCTTTGAGTCATAGACTGCTTTGCAAAGGCTCCACGTCAGTAAGAACATACACTAAGTATCACAAACTTGAACATTTGGTACAACTGTTATACATTTGGTGCAGTACAAACTTACACATTTGGCACAGTACTAAACTTAAACATTAATAGAGGATTTAAACATTTGGTACTGCATATTATGTAGGGTTACATCATCTGGGATCTTAAGAAAGAGGTCCCGAGTCAACACTTATGATACATATGACAGTACTTCAGTTTCGGAGGGTCTTACAAAAATAGGCCCTGAGTCAAGATAAGATTAAAGTGAGATTGAGGATCCTAGCTAGGGAAAGAGTAGAAAGTCCCTATGCCGGGGGGTACCCCATATTTGTAGCACTGGAACCTGGCTGTAAAATTATATACAGTCATAGGTTGCCAAGTTGAGGAGTGTCTTAAGACCAGCTTTAAATTGACCCAGACTGGATGTAAGGGAGATTGTGGATGGTAGGTTGTTTAGCCACAGAGGGGCATGATAACGGAAAGACTGTTGCCCAAGGGAGGTTCTACAGTGTGGTACTAGTATGGGGGTGTTTGCAGAGTGTCTTGGTGCCCTCCTGAACAAGGCTGTTTGAATAAGAGGTTGGAGGCCTATCGGAGCTTGTTTGTGTAGTATCTTTCTTGCTAGAAGACAGGTGTGATACGTCACCCTATCTTGGAAGTTTAGCCAGCCAATAAGTTTGTAAAGCTCACAGGTATGGGTTAGCCTGTTACAATTAGAGACAAGGTGGCAGGCTTTATTGAGGGCTCGGTTGATGCTGCACAGGGCAGTATGATCAGCAGATCCATAAATTACTATGCCATAGTCCACCAGGGGTAGTATTGAGGAGGACACTGCTAGATGCATTGCCTGCGGGGGAATGCAGTGCCTATGTCTGTATAGGATCCCTAACCTGGCATTAACAGAGAAGGATACTTGTTGGATGTGAGCATGATAGGTAAGGAAAGAGTCCAACATGACGCCCAGGTATTTGAAACTGTAGACCTGTTCTAGAGCAATGCCACGGGAGTTTGTGATGATTAGCAGTGTATTACAGAGCGGGTTTTGGCGGTGGGTGAAGATCATAGCTTTTGTCTTCTTATAGTTAAGTATTAGGCGGTGTTCAGAGAACCAGGTTTCGAGCTCACCAAAGAAGGTCTGCAGTGCAGCTTGTAGTGTGTTGAGATGATGATGTTTCCAAAAGACTACAGCATCATCAGCATAAAGCAGAAGCTTCCCACTACAGGATTAGGGAAGGGAGTTCAGAAAGAGGGTGAAAAGCAATGGGCCTAAAATGGACCCTTGTGGGACCTCTGTGTGGATTGTCCTACTAGAGGATATGGTTTCATTAGTTTTTACCTGCTGTGTTCTGCCATTGAGATAGTCTTTGAGCCAGGAGGTGACCTCTGGGGAGATATTTAGTGATGATAGGGTGTGGAGAAGAAGCTCGTGACTGACCGTATCAAAAGCTTTGGTCAGATCGATACAGAGAGCCCCCGCTACTGAGCCATGATCCAGGGCCTCATGTATATAAAAAGTAAATTTGACTAGGGCAGTGGAGGTGCTGTGACCCCTCTGGAACGTGTGTTGTTCATGACAGAGCAGATTGTGTTTGGTCAGATAGTCCGTGAGCTGGTCCGCTACGATTTTTTCAAGGGCCTTTGAGAGAGGGGCAGTATGGATATTGGTCTATAGTTGCTGGCGGAGGTGGGGTCACCACTCTTTAATATGGGAGTCATAACTGCTCGTTTCCAAGAAGTGGGGAACTGGCTGAGACATAAGGATAAGTTAAATATTTTGGTGAAATGGGGCAAGGTCACATCCAAAGTAAGCTGGATGAGCTTGAGGTCCAAGCTGGCGCTGCTACAGCGAGAGTTTGCCACGGCATTTCCTAGGTAGCGTTTTGCCTCATTGCAGGAGATGATTCGTAGTCAGGAAAGGAGGTTGGTTGAAATTGGTAGGGGAGTTTATGGGGTGGTTACTGATCGGGTCGAAGAAGTTAGGGGGGAGAATATAGCTGAGGTCTGTGAAGGCAGTATTGAGGGCATCAGTGATATATTTAGGGTCCTGGGAGATAACCCCATCAATTTGAAGCTGCATTGGGGTAGGGATACATTTTTCCCATTTAGTTCCTTGATGTTTCTCCAGAATTTGCTACCAGAGCCCCAGGAAGAGGTAAGAACTTGGTTGTAATATTCGGCTTTGGCTTGACAGATAGCCCATGTGCAGCTGTTTTGAGCTTCCCTGTAATTCTGTCCGTCTTGGGGGAGCTGTGAGGCAAGGGCCTTGTGCCAGAGGTTATTCCTCTTTCTTATGCTGTCAAGTAGCGACTGGGAAATCCAGGCGGTGTCCAGAGTTTTTACTATATGTCTTGAGTAGGGGGCAAAGATGTCGCAAGCAGAGTTAAAGGAGGAAATAAAATAGGTGAGGGCAGAATCAACTGATTGGGCAGTGTGGATAGGAGACCAGTCGAAGAAGGCAAGGTAAGATTTTAGGCATGGGAGGGCTTCTTTCCTTAAGCATCTTTGCACTGTGGTTGTTGAGGGGTTTGGGGGAATTTTATTAGACCAGCAACAGGTAACTGGGGAATGGTCACTTATCGAGTCAGGGAGCACCTTGATATAGGAAAGGTTATGTGGGCGGTTGGTGAGAATAAAGTCAATAAGGGTGGATATCCCAGATTTGGGGTCCAACCTGGTTGGAGATTGGACCATTTGAGTGAGGTCATACGCAAGCACTGCTTCTTTGTATGTGGAGGACATAGCAGATAACCAGTTTACATTGAAATCACCCGGTAAGATGATTTCACTTATTGTTAACAAAATGGAGGCAGTCCAGAGAAGGGCAACCAAAATGGTGCAGGGACTGCATCAGAAAACATATGAGGACAGATTAACAGAGCTCAATATGTAGACCCTAGGGCAAAGGAGGGAGAGAGGTGATATGATTGAAACATCTTAAGGGCATTCACAAGGTGAAAGAGTCTAACGTTTCAATATAAGACAAGCATTTGTCAATGCCGGATGTTCACTTGCAGGTATTTGCAGTGGTGTTTGGCACGTATGGTGCTTTATCCTAATGCCCTGTGCGATTGCTGGTATTTGCACTACAAATTTTCAGCATGACGTTTTAGTTACTCCCACCTCATAAAAGCATTTGAGACCTCTGCTTATGAACAGTACCACTGTTATTTTGTTAATCTGTCCTGAACGTTGATTTCCCACAGCGACCACACCATTCTGCTCCACATGTGCAAAAACACAGTTCGGGCAGGGTGTGAAAAATGACAGCTGTAGCATTCATAGGGAGGTGTGAAGGGACGGCAATGTTGAACATCTGGAGTGAAAATACAACAATTTCTCGAACTTACGAGCGTACATGCGCAATGAACGCTCATGACACAGTCATTTTGTGGACTTTTGTCACCAAATTTTCAACATAGGCATTTTGGGACCTCTGCTCATGAACAGTGTCACTGTGATTTTAATAATCTGTCCTGAGCATTGATTTCTCACTCTGACCACACCATTGTGCGCTGGATGTGCAAAAGCACATTTCAGCCAGGATGTGAAAAATGTCAGCTGTACTCTTCATAAGGAGGTGTGAAAAAATGCCAGTGTTGAAAATCTGGAGTGAAAATATTTCAAATTCTCGAAGTTATGAGTGTGCGTGGAAAGTGCTCAGCGCACGCTCGGAACACAGTCATTTTTTGACATTGTTTCACCAAATTTGCAACATAGGCTTTTGGAGGCCTCTGCTCACGAACAGTGTCACTGTGATTTTCTTAGTGTGTCCCATACATTGAGTTCGCACACCGACTGCGCCATTGTGCGCTACATGGGCAGAAACACGTTTTGGGCAGGATGTGAAAAATGACAGCTGTACTGCTCATGAGGAGGTGTGGTAAAATGGCAATGTTGAAAATCTGGAGTGAAAATATTGAAAATTCGCAAACTTACGAGCGTGTGTAGGAACTGCGCAATGAACACTCGTAAAACAGTCATTTTTAGGAATTTTTTCACCAAATTTATTAACACAGCCATTTTAAGACCTCTGCTCATGAACAGTGTCACTGTGATTCTCTTAATGTGTCCCATACATTGAGTTCGGACACCGACTGCGCTATTGTGCGCTACATGGGCGGAAACAAGTTTTAGGCAGGATGTGAAAAATGACAGCTGTACTGCTCATGAGGAGGTGTGGTAAAATGGCAATGTTGAAAATCTGGAATGGAAATATTGAAAATTCGCAAACTTACGAGCGTGCGTGGGACTGCGTAACGCGTATCAAAAGCGGTCATTTTAGGAATTTTTCACCAAATTTTCAAAATAGGCTTTGAGAGCCCACCTTATGAACACTGGCAGTGTCGTTTCATTAATCAGGCCCGAAAGGTGATTTCACGCAGTGGATGCGAAATCACCCTTCGGGCCCGACTAACGCCATGACAGTGACATCATTCATGAGAAGGGGTCCCAAAAACCCTATGTTGAAAATTTGGTGCAAAAATTCCAAAAAAAGCCTGAGATATACAAAAAAGTTGAAAAAAACTCATCTAGCCCATTATACAGCTTACCGGCATTTCCTCAGTTCGCAGTCGGCTTTGAAGAGTGCAGACGTGTTCCCGGTCCACCGAAGATTGTCACGCCAGACTCCGGAGTTAAGATGGGGGTGAGGGGTGGGGAGGTAGGGTGCGCATTGTGGTTACAGGTTGTGGGAAGGGGCCAGGGAGAAGCGCCGTGGGACTGTTTTAATTTACAGGTTTTTAAACAAAAAAAGACGACGCGGGACGTTTGCCACGCTGGGGTGGGCTCCCAGCATGGCAGAAGGACGGCTGGGGGGGCGTGGAGCCGATGTGGGATTGGGCACCCCTGTCAGCCAAAACAAGGTTTGTCACGCTGGGGTGGGCTCCCAGCATGGCACCAAAGCTTTGGGGGGCGCGTGAGGCAGCTGCGAGCACACAGTGGCGCGACGCGGGACGTTTGTCATGCTGGGGTGTGCTCCCAGCATGGCAGCAGGGAAAGCTGTTTGGGGACGGGAGCCGACGGGGATTGGGCACCCGCTGGCTAAAACAAGATTTGCCACGCTGGGGTGGGCTCCCAGCGTGGCACCAAAGCTTTGGGGGGGGGCGTGAGGCACTGCGAGCACACAGTGGTGGTTTTCTTTGAAGTGAAGACCACCGCTGTCATACATGGCACCCGCATCCATTGGTGCAGGACCGCCATGCCTGCTCAACAGAGCAGTGGATTGCACAGGACAGTCACACCTCCAAACTGTCCTATTCTCCCAAGACGTTCCTTGCGCATGCACACAAGCAAACATAAAAAATAGCAGGACAAAAGGACTCAGCATGAGATTAGAGGGAGGCCGATTATGGGGTCATGTGAGGAAGTTCTTTTTCACAGAAAGGGTGGCGGATGCATGGAATGGCCTACCTCAGGAAGTGGTGGATATGAAATCAGTACAGGGCTTCAAACAGAAATGGGATAGGCATAAGGGAGCAATACAGATGAGTATGAATACATAGGCCATTGACAGAGTACAGGCCTATGGCACATTCATAAGGTAGAAAAAATGGGCAGACTGGATGGGCCTTGCGGTTCTTATCTGCCGTCAATTTCTATGTTTCTATGTTTCAAACATTACCCCAAATACACTGTTGAAATGTGAAAATCTTCTTTTCATTACATACCTAAAAAATGTATTTTTCCCTTTTGTTACCTGCTGGGCTATTCTCTCTTTAGTTTGTTCCTTTGTGCTCCTTGCTGCTTTCCCTGCTTCTCTCCATTTTCCCTGGATGCACCTCCCTCTGCTCCACCCTCTGTGTCTCCTTATACCTTCTGAATGATTCCTTTTTAGCCTTTACCTTTTCAGCCACCTCTTTCGAGAACGATAGTGGTCTCTTCTTCCTCTTGCTTTTGCTCACTTGTTTGATGCAGAGCTTTGTGCCTTTTACTGTGCTCCCTTTTAGCTTCACCCACTGTTTCTCCACCCCACTCAGATCATCCCCTCTGCCAGGTCATCCCCAGTCATCCCTGAGGCATTCACCCATCTTTATAAAATCTGCTCTCCTGAAGTCCAGGACCCTTACCTTGTGTGGTTTGATTCCATAGCTGTCCTTATATTGAACTACACTGTAGGGTGATTGCTCCACACTTGATGTCTGCAATACTGTCCCTGTTAGTGAGTACTAGGTCCAGTATTGCCCCACCATGAGTGGGTTCGCTGACTAGTTGCCTGAGAAACGCCTCATGCAGAGAGTCTAGGATGTTCCTGCTTCTAGCTGAAGCTGCTCCTGGAATGCTCCAATCTACATCTGACAGGTTGAAGTCCCCCACCAGGAGCATCTCCCCTTTTTCTACCAGCTTGCAAATGGCTTCCATCAGTACCATATCTAATTCCTCCCCCTGTGTGCTGGAGGTCTGTAGATCACTCCAGTGCATATAGTGGCTCCATTTCCATCACCAGGGTGCCCCACAGCATCTCTGTCTTCCCCTGTGTTCCCTGTATCTCTGTTGCTTTTATGCTTTCCCTCACATAAAGCACCACACCCCTCCTTTCCTTCCCATGCTGTCCTTCCTGAACAGAATATAGCCTGGTATGACCCTGTCCAAGTCATGTTTTTCAGTGCACGATGACTCAGTAATGTGCACAATATCCAGATCTGACTCTGCTATGATGCCTCTAGGTCTGGAATCATATTTTCTAGACTTCTAGCATTCGCACACATAGTCTTCCAGATTTTGTTTCCACTCTGCTTGTTACTCCCCTTTTTTCCATTTGCCCTCCCTCTTTCCCACCTCTCTTTTTGATGCTCCTATTCCTGTCCCCCTTCATCTCTACCACCCTACTTCCTTTATTAATTTGCACCCTGAGGGATTCCTCACACCTCAGGTTCTCCCTACTCTCTACTTCAGCCTGTGTGGGGGAAGGGGGGCAGTCTCTGCCTTCCTGATTCCTTCTGCCACACCCCTTGACTAGTTTAAATGTTCACTGAAGTAACATTTAAACTGTCCACTGAAGACTGTGGGTTCCCCTCCCGGAAGGGTGCAGGCCATCACCCCTGTATAAGCCCTTATCCTCCCTGGTGGGTCCCCAGTCCCCAATGTAGCCAAACCCCACCTCTCTGCACCATTCCCTCAGCCATAAGTTGAAGCTTATGGTGCAGAGATCCTGCTCCTCACCCCCCCCCCGTAGATAAGCAGCACCTCAGTGAAAGCCACTGAGCATGTTACCTGTCTTAATACTCCTTCCCAGCTCCCTAAACTATCCCTGCAGTACCCCAGCTTGTCCATAGCCGGGTCCTTAGACACCAGGAGGACAATGATTTACAGCTCTGCCTCCCATCCTGCTGCCCTAGCGATCCTCAGGACCCGCTTCCTATCCCTTTAGGTTGTGACACTGCGTAGACACCTAACCTGCATCTCCCCCCTTTCCTAGTCCTAAATCTATCCCACTCACAACTGAGTTCCCCATCAAAAGTTACTTCCTCTGGAGTCTCCACTATGGAGGGCCTCCACACATCCTCTCTGGTCACTACCCCGCGTGCTTTCTTCCAGTAGTCCCGCCCCACTACAGTAGCATAGGAATTACATAGTGGTACTGGTTGAGGAATGTTCCTCTGTCCCACCACCTCTACATCCTACCCAGTGAATATGTTGCCGGTATTATAGCGCAGGAAAACCCACGCTGGAAAAATAGCATCTGACATGGCAGCTACAGGGATTGCATAGCGCAAGTCAGTTACTGCTACCCCTGTAGCTGTCATCACATGGAAGGAAGAGGACAATTGGTGAACTGCATGGTGCTTTGCCAAGCTGCTCCCATGGTGCAGGGGGCTAAGGCCACAAGCAGCTAGGGTGGTGGAAAGTCCTGCAGACCAGGGTTCTGTTCCCAGTCTCCTGATTGTTGTGTTTTTCTTCTCCCCCTCCCAAGTTTTCATTTTTATTCATTCTCCCCCCACCCTGCACTTTTGTCCCCACCCTCACAGATGCAATCCCCCCGGAGTTCCTCCTTGTTCCTGAGTTTTAACTCCCATGGA
The DNA here is from genome assembly GCA_016271365.2 of Neoceratodus forsteri. Classification (NCBI taxonomy): domain Eukaryota; kingdom Metazoa; phylum Chordata; order Ceratodontiformes; family Ceratodontidae; genus Neoceratodus; species Neoceratodus forsteri. The sequence goes on along the minus strand of CM028132.1, from coordinate 588,358,629 downwards.
GTTTATTATATTTAGTTCAGAGGGTGTGCAGGGCGAAGCCCCCATGATTGGGGGGTGCAGGGGGCTTTGCCCCCTGCAAAAACTAAATTTACTTGTTTATTGTTAACCATGGTAGCGATCAGTGTGTTTTTTGACTGCTACCATTGGCTTTGTCGTTGTGGTCGGTGTTTTTTTTTGGGCTCTACTTTTTAAAGCGTCTTTTTTCATATGCGATTTTTGATTGCCTTTTATTTATATTCGTTTTTATCACCTAGTGCCCCTCTACATTTCTAGAGCTGACCATTGTCCAGCTGTTCCCTCCTCCTCCTTGGCATACTTTGAGGTAAAGGTGGCAGACTTGGTGGCTCCTGGGTGAGGGGACAAGATCTCCTGAATCCCAGACAACTCGGTCTGGATTCTAGCATCCTTCTTTCTCAGCCCAGAGAGGTTCATGCAGATGGGGCAGCACCACAGTCTCCAGAAGGTCTCTCTGAAAACTGCTGCCCTACTGCCACGGCACTGCAACACTCCCAGCATTCTCAGCTTCTATTCTCCCTTTTTTTACCTGGAAATACTTTTGTACCCTGGCCTCCAATAGGGTGTTTCTAATTTTCCCCTTTTCTAATTTGTTTCTATTTGTGTTCCCCCATACCTTGTTTAAATCTATTCATAGTCCTACCCTAGATAGGGTGTTGCTTCTGTTCTTGGTTTTGGCCTACCTTTTACCTTCCACACTTCCCAACAGTGACTGTTACACAGTAGAGAAGATGTACCTAATCTTAGTTGACCAGCAGAGTCCCCTGCTTTCCTACTTCCTCCTGCAGATGCCCACTAATGCCTAAGATGCCAGTCTCACACCTGTTCTACTCCTGCACTGTTCCACTCCTGTGCTGTTGCACTCATGTGTGTGGGGGCATGTTAGGGGTGGCTGTCTTTTATCCTTCCTGTGCAGTTCCTTTAAGGCAGTACTTCCTGTTGGACTACCAAGTCCTTGATTGGTACCCTGGCTACCACATCCCCCTTACCACGACCAACGTATCAGAAATTTGACTTAGTCCTACCTCCAGTTATTAACTAGCTGAAGCCTCAGGTGTGACAATTATCACCCTTCCCCCAAACTACAGGGCTAGACAGTGTTCTTATAATTTGGTCCCTAAATGTAGGCTACCATGGCTATCAACACTATTTAAAAAAACTACCATGGCTGTTAACACTATTTAAAAAAAAAAAAAACATTGATACTGTAATAACAGTAAGGTACTTTCAGTGGTTATGTTACTGACCAGTTAATCACCCTCTAGGGGCATGTGGCACTCGACTGTGGCTCATGCCCAGATGTATACCCCTACAGGGTGATTACCAGACCATTAACATAACCCCTGGGAGTGCCTTATTTCTTAAATAAAATAATCAACTTTAAACAAATGTCTTATAATTGAACAATAACCCACACAGCAGCTGCAGGTGGACTCAAGAAAAAACAGATTAGGTAGGAATATAAAAGGTAGAACATTTTTCTGGGCAGACTTGGAGGACCCTTGGTCTTTATCTGCTGTCAAGGTCTATGTTTCTATGTTTCTGTAGTCAAATTCCATTAACAAATTAAAATATTGGCATTAATCTTTTAAAAAAAGAACTTCTAAGTTAATTATGTCAACCATACAGTAGTTGTTTAGAAACTCAGGACTAAACATATGCCTGCTCCATAAAAAAGTAAAATATGCTGGTTAGGGTTCTAGTCATTATGGGTCAGCAACTACCTGGAAAAGCATTACATCCTGGCTGCAGAGCTGTGCTACTTGTACCTGGTGTCAGAAGCTGCCACATATATCGCCATAGGGCAGGGCACAACTGGGGCATGAGGATGTGCATAGCACTGCATCTAGGTGTGTGCAGGTGTTCGACACAACCCATAATCTGCTCTGCCTCCAGCATACATGTCCTCACCTTGTAGTCATCTGTGATGGCATTTTCCTTGATCTGCAGGAGGCCCGGCTGCAGGTAGAGCTTGGTAAACTGATGCTGCTGAGTGTGTGGCATAGGTGTAGCCGGGGGGGGGTCCTGGGTGCATGGAAGCCCCTCACCCCACCCCATTATCAGAATGTCTATCTTGTGTTGTAAAATCCTTTCCCACAGCTTGCCAAAATTGTCTTGCTTTTGTAAATCTGATCCAATCGCATTTCCCACCTCTGCCACTTTACTCACAGCCACCCGAGCAGCCACACCAGGTCCCCCCTCCAACAGTCTGAGTAGCCACACTGGGTCCACGCACAGTATTTTTAAATTTTTTTTATTTTACTATTTATGCCTCCTTCTTACCCCCTCGGCTCCGGTCTTCCTCGGGAGCATATGGAGTCATCCCCCTATGGCACACACCCTACCTGGCCATCCTCCGTTGCCCATGTAGCCTTGATTGTACCCCCTGGGTGGGGACAGGGCAGGCCCCAATGCTCCGACACTGCAGTAACATCGGTCGGGAGGATGCCAGGTGGACGGCTGCAAATCAGGGGCAAGCTCCGGTGCTCCATCTCCACCAAAGCTGAGAGGCATTTTCTCTGTTTTCCTTCTGGGGAGTAGCTGGTGCCCTGACATCAAGGAGTAACCGATGTCTGCCACTCCCCCCACTCCTTCTCTCTACTCCTCAGTGCCTGCTGTATCTCCAGCTTCTGCCAGAGATCAGCAGAGCACCAAACAGGGACCCCTGTCCCTCCCCGGGAGAGGAGAGCTGTCCTCCGGACACTCAGTCCTCTCCTTCCCCTGCTGACCCCAAGCAACCTGGGCTCATTCCTGAACCCGGGTTGCGTGGTGGTGCGAGGTGTAGCATCCAGCGCCTCAACCCGCAGCACCACTGGGCCGGCGACGTACAGTATTTTTAATTTAAAAAGTGCCACAGTGCTAGTGAGGTGGGAGCCGGCATCAGCTTATGAATATGCAAATCAGCCCCGCCCTCCCTCCAGACACAGATGAGGAGCCTCCGATGTGTCGACAAGTCTGCGGTCAGATGACTCTACAGGGGTGGTGAAGTGGTTGTCTGCAGCAAGAGCACAGACTGGTGACTTGACTGAGTCAGATCCCACATCAGTGTGTGAGCGAGATCTTTTACTAGTGGAGTCTGATCACTGCAGCTTCTCTTTTTTGCAGACTAAGTGGTTGCTAAAAATAAATCTACTGGGTTGTCGACTCTGTGTCACTCATTCCTGCCACAGCTAGGGTCTTGGTTGTTGTCATGGCCAGGGCAAACTGAAAAGCTCACCTCAGTTGTCCTTGAGCTTGCTGCAGTGCTAGAAAGTGCCTGAATCGCACTGTTCCTGCCATAGTCTAAAGGCGGTGGGCTGCGGCAGCATTATTCCATGTGTTTTGAAACTGCACAGCGACAGCACTTAGTCTGAGGGGGCAGAAAGGCCAAGGTAGAGAGCCTAGAATAAAGAATTGGGTTGGGGGAACAAGGAAAAAAACAGAAAACATTATGGCTGATAATAAGGAGAACCATTGAGTTTGTGACTTGTCTCAGTCCACTCATATAAAAAAACATATTCTGACAAAAATCCAGTCAGTGAGGGAGATGAGGCCATGGGAATTAAGGGAAAAAAGGAAGAAATAGTAACAGGACCCATACTATGTCAGTAATTGCTTCCCGTTCTTAACCCATCCTTCACTGGTTTCCAGCTAATCTCAAAAAAAATTTTGGGGGTGGAGTGGAGGGTCAATTATCTTTGGACTCCTGGCTTGCATGAGTGTTATACTGACATCTGGTAATAATCTTAATTAACCTTACCAGAATAAATAATTATGAGGTGGGACATAAAAGGCAATGGGATAGCTGAATGCAGAAATTAAAATGGGGACATCAAAATTAACAAAAAACAAACAAAAATTAGGAGGAACCCCTAGAAAAACAGCAAAGGTGGAACAGGGTTGGTAACAGAATGCGAAGAGATCTGCAGAAGAGAAAGGTGGAAATTTAAAAAGGGAGCAAAGAATCCTAAGTTCAACAATAGACCTGGGACTGGGAAGGGATGACATTGACAACTTGAATTTTGATGCATTTTGTAACTCAGCAGTTATTGCCTAAAATGCAGGAAACTGCACCATTTAACTCCTAAATTTTCAAAATCTTCAGGGGAGCATGCCCCCAGAACCAGTAGAAATGTTTGGAACCCCCCACCAAATCCTGGTTATGCCTCTTTTTTAAAGGGGTGTCTGTCTGTCGTGCGCTTTCTGGTGGCCCCTCACACTCTAACCTACCTTGGGGGCAGCCTGGGTTTTTTGGGTGCTGTTTAAAAACTGAATACCAGTAATAGGTTTTGGTGCCTCCGCCTGGAGCAGGGGTATATAAAGCTACCCAATGTGACTCAAACCTCCCCCCCCAGGAACAAATATTATTGTCCATTCCACACACAGGCACATTTCCCCACACAATAGTAATACACTCCAAGCAATAACCATGAATACCAGTTGTAAAATACACTAACCTCTGATTTGTTTGTTTACATTTTTAACCAGGAAAATGACTGGGAACAGCCCTTTTTCAGTCATGCCTGACACAAAAAAACATAAATACATCACACAATATAAGTACATAATTTCAATACAACATTCAACAAATATAAATTAGTTTCACAATTGCACTGTTCCATTGTTATTGCACAAGCAAAGACTCAAATTACCATAATAAGAGACCAACATTGATTTAAAATGTTTTATACTATTGGCTTTTTGAATTATGAATGAAAATTTATTCAACAAGGTTGGTCCATACGAAAAGAATGAACGTTTGACCATTGTCAATTTCACAGAAGAAAGATAAAATAGTGAATCTACACTTCTCCTTGTCAAATGGGAACCATTTTATTTTAAACATTTCTCATAAAGACAGCTGGGAAATGTGTTATGAAAAACAGTGAATGCAAATATAACAGTATTGGGTTCTATTCTACATTCTGGGGACAAAATATTCCTCCTCTCATATAGAGAACAATGATGTGTTCTAACTGGAGCCCTTAACTCAAAGCGACAAATATTAATTGATATTTAGAGATAAAGGAGGCACCCTGAGTAAAGAATAGGGAAGCACCATAATCCAATATCGGTAACAAAACTTGCCTGGCTATGATTGACCTAGCCTTATCAGTCAGGGCATTTATGTTTCTATACAGGGTTGAATTTTTGATATATTTTTTTACAGATAAAATCCAAATGTCCCATGAAATATACAGAGGGGTCCAGATAAATGCCTAAGTATTTAAAGGATCCAACTTGAGAAATCTTCACCCTTTTACTACTTTTGAGGCATAAGTCTTCCCCACCTTGGTTGTTCTAGGTAAGGGGCGAAGGGGAAGCAAAAAACCAAACAAACAATTTTGATTTCAACAGTTTTCCTAACACAGTCCCCATACCACCCCCATGGGTGCACCTGGCTTTCCCTCATGGCTGTAAGAGTTGTTACTGTCCATTGCAATGGGTATCTCACCAGGTTGCTGGTGGCCAACTAGATAACGTAAGGTTGAAGACAATTTGGGGATACTGTGGGGATACTGTGGGAACAACAGTCTCCCAGTGGCAGTGGTCGGTACTAAAACAGTAGCAGAATTCAAGTATGCATGGGATAGACACAAGGGGATCATAGTAATAGGGCTGGGGGGTAAGGACAGAGATGGAGCTGGGTCTGCAGTAGCAGTAGGTAGGGAATTTAGGGTAGATTAGGTGGGCCAAGAGGTCCTTATCTGCTGACAACTTCTATGTTTCTATGTTTCTAGGTCTTTTGAACTTGAACCAGCAGAACCTGGTAAGGGGCCTCAACTGGGCTCTAAAACAAGTGATCAAGTAAATTTTTCATCTTCTGCCTGGGCTTATCCTGCAGATTGACAAAGTCCTGCTCTGGACTTCACCCCCTTTATATCTGGTTAACTAACTAGTTAACTAACTAACTTTTGTAACATCCCTTTGCCCCACTGTTATGTCTAGTGGTTCTACTGGTACTCTAGGGGGGGATACAAACCGGAAACCTTCCAGGCATCATGCCTATGGCTCAAGTAAAAAAACAACACAAGGCCTTACCTCATCTGCAGATCTTGTACAGCGTAGTGCAATTTGTTTTCTTACCAAATAGGCTGTAGTTTACATGCTGCTGCACCTTCGGGCTGGGCCAGGGTGAACGGAGGTGGAACTTTTCTTAAAAGAAGGACTAGAGTTAGTTCATTTTAATCCCAGCACACATGAAGTAGAAGAACAAAAATAGAAATTTAATTTTGTTTCTATTTAAATTCATAAATAAAGTGCACAGCTCCCCATGGAGCCAAGAGTCAAACAGGCCAGAGGGCATATACCGAGGCACCAACAGTACCAGGCTGAGAAAGATGTTTAAAACAGGCCTAAACGATAGGCCAGGCGCAGACTCCATGCAGATACCCTGAGCCAGAGTAAAGCTCAAATGCTCGGAGGGCACAAGACATGACCTAAACCAGTACTTGGGGAGTGCCTTACTCCCCACCCTGAAGTAACCCAACCCTTGCAAGTGGCCTTTTAACACACTGTGGCCACCCTGAAAACCTTGCCAGAGAACCAACCAATTTGTAACCCTCTTTCTACAGGGACAGGATTCTGGGATAACTATAGCATGCGTGACTCAGCTCTTTCCATAGTTACTCCTACATTGCATTTCTTTGTGGGCCTAACACAGGACCTGTCCCAGACACGGGCATGGCAGGCCCAATAAAATGAGATCCCAAAATGCAAGCTACCCAACTCACTCCAGCAGTGTGCCACACGGGGAAAGACGTGCTCAAAACTGTTACCTCCAAGGGGTCCTGTCATAGCCCTGCCACTGCCATGACAACCCCACTGTCATACCTTTCAACAGGGACACCAGGACTCCCAAGCCCAAATGATGAGGGGCTTACCTTCATACTACTGTCCACCCAGTTACTGATCTTACAAGGACCCCAGTTCCCAACGGTTACCATATTCCTACCAACCTCCCTATCGGAGTTGAAACAGTGTAGCCATCGATGCTAACCACTAGCCGGTACCTCCTGGGCTGGGAGGTTGAAACCCCGACCCAGACTTGCCCTATCTTCAGCCCACTGGCTCCCCCTTTTTCTCCCAGCCAACCTCTTTTTAAATCCAAGCAAACAGCAATGCCCCAGGGGTGGAACAAGGAAATGCCCATTAAAGGTAACCTAATCAAAAGGGGAGAATATATTATAGTAAGCCAGCCCCGAGAGAGGTGGCTTACACTCTCCCCCCTTTTAATTCCATTTCCTCCTGGAAATGGGGCAACTAGCCATCTAGGGAGGTGCTGACCAAAATGGGTATGTACACACCCTGCCTGGAACCCACACTCAGGGCATGCCAGTACACCCACTACACCTGGGCCTACCTCCCAACCTGCTATGTGGAGCTATCCTGCCCAAACTTTGTAGCTGAAACTGAGAGCTTAATATTATAAAACACTAATGCCAGGCTGTCGCTTAGTTCAAGTTCAAGTTTATTGCAGAAAAAAACTCCATTGAGCAAGCTCATTCACAAGGAGATCCTGACACATACTGTATATACAGACAAGACAGATACTACATACAAACAGTAATTGCTTAGTGCATGTGTAAAGTGCTCAACAGAAAACAGTGCATCCAATGACATATCACGTATGCTAGTCCCTATATTTAAGACCATTGTAATCAGATGGGCCAAGACAACTCAGATCTTAGCGGCAGCTACACACGTCTTTTATTTTTGCATTAGATAGCAATTTGAAAAGGCTAGGTGAGACTAGCTTGGGAAGGTTCAGGGATGTTTGTAACTGGTTCCAGATGGTGGGGAGGGTGACTGAGAAGGCACATTTGCCCAGATTGGTGCGGGTATTTGGGACCTTTAACACTAAAAAGTCTAAGTTCCTAAGCGAGTAGACGCTGTGGGCAGTCTGAATAAGGGAAGTTAGGTAACTAGGCAGTTTGTGGAGAAGGCGTTTTATGGTCCAGGTACCGGCGTGGAGCATACATCTGGTAGTGAGTGATGTCCAGCCTACGGTTGAATATAAGTTACAGTGATGTGTCTGAATCTGGGAATTTGTAATGAAACGCAAGGCCCGGTGGTAAAGGATGTCCAATTTCCTTAGATTTGAAGTTGTAGATGATGTGTAAATTATGTCCCGATAGTCAAGGAGCAGGAGGAACGTGGCTTGTACTAGCCTGGTTCTAATGTCTAGAGAGAAGAGTGTCCTGTTTCAGAACAGAAAGCCAAGGTGTATTTTTAACCTTCTGACAAGGTCATCTATATGTTTCAAGAAGATGAGCTTATTGTCAATCCAGAACCTGAGGTATTTGAACTTCGGGGTGACTTCGAGAGGTTCGCCTAGAGATGTAACTAGAAATTTATTCGGCAGGGTGGAAGTGAGTGAGGGCACTGTTTTGTGAGAGAAGATCATAGCTTTGATTTTTTTAGCATTTAAGAGAAGTCTGGCATTAATGAGGTTAATTTCGAGTTGGGCAAAGTCCGCTTGAAGGATCTCCCTGACCTTGGATAGAGATGCTTCAGAAGTATAAAGAACCGTGTCATCGGCAAAGAAGTGGACTTTAGATTGAGTTATATGGCGGTTGGGTTTGTTAATGTATACAGAGAACAAAGTTACCTAACATGATGTCAAAATGTTGGCAAAACAGTTCAAAACAGTAATAACTTTGTAAGAGGAAAACCGCTTTCACCTCACTCATTCACCATATTCTCCCATGCTCCAGATGCACTCTCATACAACCCATTCACACCCGCAGCATTCAGACTTCAGGTAGAAACTTGTAAAATCATCATTATTCATTTTCTTTGGTTCCAACAGGGAACAACCTTTCGCTATAACATGAACAACAGTCACAAGGGGCTAGTTTGGACAGTCCCAGTCCCTAAATTTGAGGAACAGTCCTGCAGCACCATCCACTGGGCAGAGTTTCTTTTGAAGATTCTTTCTGTTAAACTGTAAAACAATCAAACGGACTTGCTTGACAGTCCTGGTAGATCACAATTTGCTGGGTGTTCTCCTTTAAATAGCGGGCCCTTCACCACAAGGGTAATAATAATAAGCAGGGTCTGGCTTGGTAGTTTGAATCAGTAGATATTTTATAATATTTCATGTGGCAACTGGCCACATCCTGTACAAGGGCATAGTCAAGGCCCCAATTTTTCTGCAATTTTGTGGCCGTGGAGGAGATTGTCGCAGATTTTAATGTAAACTATGGAAAATCTGCAGAATATTATTCTGCGGTTTACATGAACTACATAATATTATTCCATGGCTTACATGAACTGTGGAATATTATTCTGTGGTTTACATGAACTGTGGACTAGTATTCTACAGTTTACATGAACTGCGGAATATTATTCTGTGGTTTCCATGAAATGCAGAACATTATTCCATAGTTTATACTGAAGAGTCAGTATTTAGCCAGCCAGCTGGTGATGCTGACAACCCAGGTTTGGGAATGAGTCTGAGAAGCTGCAGGGCTGGCTGGGGGGAGGAGGATCAAGCATCCTATGGACTGCTCTCCTACTCCGGGGGGGGGGAGAGTCATCGGTGTTCGGGTAATGCCTTGTGGTAGCCTGGGGTATGACAGCTGGGACTGACTATGTTTGGGAGGCATGTCAGATGTTCAGCATGCTGCCCCAGTGTCATTGCATGACATACCTCCCTAGGAGAAAATGGGAGAATGGAGGTTTCACTGCTGCACGATGACATCCACCCACACATTGCAGACCCTGCACCACTGACCGGCTTCTCGGTCCCATTCTACCATTCAGTCTCCATCGTGGGGGGTAGGCTGGGGGTGTTCAGAGTGAGGTAAGTCCTGGGGTATGTGGTGGGGCTGAACATGTGTAGATCGGACTGATGGGGGCTGGCAGATCAGGCGATAAAGCATAATAAATAAAAACAAATGAAGAGTCCGTATAAACTGTGAGTAAAACAAATTTGCAGTTTACATTAACTCTGACCAAGGGAAATTATTTCAGGGATCATATAAACTGTGGTTATTCCAAGGATCATATAAACCCCGGAAAACTATTCCATAGTTTATATTAAAGAGGGAATCTGGCAAGAATGGTAGCAATATTGCCTCTTACTGTTTGGTGGCAGAGGTCCACTGAAGTTAAATTGCAAAGTCCATTTCTCAGAAAAGTATTCCCATCTTTAAAAATTTAGTTTTTAATCCAACAGCGTGTAAGTAGCTTCCACAATGCGCTGCGGAGACAGAGAAACTGGAAGTGACATCAGCTCCAGAACAGAACAATCATGGTGTGCTCGCACTGGAGCAAGAATTTTCAGTGTGATCTGTGTTGTCAAAGTGTAGTGTGTGGCACTATCATTGTGTGCATGACATCTTTTATATCTCTTAGTGTGGCACTGAGGTTCTGTATAACAGTATACATTTTCATTTCTCCGAGGGCATAATGTAGTGTGGTCATTGCTGCTGCTGCCTTTTGTATCTCTTGGTGTAGAAATCAGTGTAGGTGTCTGCAAAGGGCTGACTGTCATTTCATTAATGGTAGAAACATTGCCCTAATTGTGTTATATTACTGTCACCGCATGTGACCTGATCTACCGCTGCAGTGTGTTATGTAAAGTATGTCCTTTTGTGATTCTGGGAGAAACACATCTATTTCTGCAATGTTGCTGTTGTGTGTGGTCCTGTGATTACTACAGTGCTTTCTTAGTTGTCCTGCTTGTTATGTGTAGTGCAGCTTTAAGAAATGTTAGACAGTACAGCTTTAGGAAATCTACTTCCTGTGAGTCTTCTTGCATGTGTGTGTGTGTGTGTGTGTGTGTGTGTGTGTGTGTGTGTGTGTTAAGTTTTCCTCTTGTATCTGAGCTGCATGGAAGTAAACAGAGGAGACCTAAATTTCTGTGGTGCATATGTTTTTCTTTCTACCAAGACCCTGATGTGTTTAAGGTATTTATTTTTGGCCACCAAATATAACAAACTGGCGACAAGGATGGTGAAAATGTTCATAGCTCCAGCTTACTGAATGGCACCATTTTGTGACTTTCTGCATTTGAGGCAAGTAAGCAATTTGGAACTGTGCTATATCATGGAAACTTCAGCCAGCTTTGAGATTTTTACAGGAACAGACTGGGATACATGGTACAGATGGTTTGATCAGTGGTTATTACTTAATCCTGCCATACAATCAGCAAATGATCAGCTACAGGGTGTGCTTATTCGGGATGCTTTTTGTACTTTCTGGGGGAGAAAAACCTTCAAATTTTATGCAGTCTGTGTGCACTGGACGGGCTGGAGGATTTGTCATATCAAGAGCTAAAGGCTAAATTGAATGCAAAATACAGTTTAAGAACTTTCCCAAGAACTGAACATTATAAATTCTACAGTTACTGTCAAAAACCGGGTCAATCATTACAATCTTATTTGGTTGAGATCAAAAGCTTGGCTCTCACATGTGAGTGGAGCAGGGAGCATCTTGAATCTAATTTATCTGATAAGTTTGTTATGGGGTTGAATAATGAACATTGCATTCAACAATTACTTTCTGTAAGTGTCAAGAAATCTGCTGATGAACTTTTACAGTTGGTACAAATGTATGAGGCTGCAGAAAATGAAGCACATGCTAAGATGGACACTAACAATGAGCTACAAGTAACTGCAGCAAACCCAAAATTGAAACAGCTCAAGCCTAAGTCTAAACCACTGTTTTCAAAGAAAAATTCAACCACTCCACCCAATCTGGATGGCCAGTACAAATGTGCATCATGTGGGTCATGTCTCAGCATAGAAGGGACCAGTGCAAATTCAGAGAAGTTCAGTGTCATGCATGTAAATGTCAGGGGCATATTGCTAAGGTTTGCAGAAGCAGGAGAACTGCAGTGGTCAGTTCAGAGAGCACAGATAGTGCAGTGGTTCCTATTGCACCACAAATGCAGACTAAAGATGTTCCTCCTTTCTATGTGTTAATTCAATTGCCACAACTGAGGCATCAGTTGCATTTAATGGCAGGCTCTGCTTCTCCAGTTACTTTTATTAACTATCAGACATGGTCTGATCTGAATAAGCCACCATTGTCTCCTTGTAATAAGTTGCTGCATGCGTTTGAAGGGCAAACAATTCAGCCACTGGGCTCGTTAACCACTTTGGTACACAGCTGATTCTCCTGGTACACCTTTAACTTTTCTGGTTTCAAAAAAGGGTGTCAACATTTTGGGCAGAGATGCTCAGGTTTTTCTAAACATTCATATTGATCCAGCAGATTTTGGCCTACTTGCTGCTGTCCAGGTACCACAAAGCAGTAACCTGCCCAAACTTGGGGAGATTTTAGACATGTATCCAGAGTTGTGGAAAGGCTTGGGATGTTGCACAACAGCTAAAGCCAAGCTAGTTACAAAGCCTAATGCAGTCCCTAAGTTTTGTAAACCTCAGAAACTTCCTTTTGCCTTAAAACCGGTGGCAGAATTGGACAGACTGGAAAAAGCGGGTGTGCTGGAAAAGGTTTCAAGTTCAGATTGGGCCACTCCAATTGTGGTGGTATCTAAACAAGGTAGTAAGGTTTGGGTATGTGGAGATTTTAAGGTGACACTTAATCCAGTACTTAGCACAGGTGTTATTTCCTTTACCCTTAATAGAGGAACTTTTTCACAGGCTTAATGGTGGTGTGTGGGGTTCTCTAAACTGGACCCTGCCAATGCATACCTTCAAGTGGAGTTGGATACAGACTCTCAGAAACTGGTAGTGATTAATACACACCAAGGACTGTACAAGTACAAACGGTTATGTTTTGGCCTTAGTTCTGCACCGGCTATTTTTCAAAAAGTGATTGAGCAAACGGTGGGTGATATACCAGGTGTTGCTTGTTATTAGGATGACATCATGGTCACGGGCAAGACAGAAGCAGAACATTTACTTAACTTACAAAAGACTTTAGAGAGACTGCAACAGAGTGGATTCAGACTCAGGAGAGAAAAATGCCAATTTTGTCAACCAAGTATCATGTACTTAGGTCAGACTATTGACAAAGACTGAATTCATCCAAATGATGAAAAGGTGGAAGCCATTATGCACATGCCTGAACCACAGAATGTTTCAGAGTTGTGCCCGTTCTTGCGTATGGTGCACTACTATGACCACTTCGTACCTGGCTTAGCCACTAATTGCGCTATCCTAAATGAACTTAAATAAAGGTACTCCGTGGCAGTGGACCAAGGGTCACAGTAAGGCAGTTTAAGCCGTCAAGCTCTCTCTAACCAATGTGAATAATTTAACTCATTATGACCCTAACTTACCTATCACATTGGCCTGTGATGCTAGTCCTGTGGGTATAGGAGCTGTCCTTCTCCATACAGATCCAGGAGGAGTGGAAAAGTCGATAGCCCATGCTTCATGCAAACTCACTGCAGCAGAAAGGAATTATGCTCAGATTCAGAGAGAGGCATTAGCAATTGTGTTTGGAGTCCAGAAATTTAGCCAATACTTGCTAGGTCGCAAGTTTCACCTGAAGACTGATCACAAGCCACTAGTGACAATTTTCAATCCAGAAAAAGTAATTCCAGAGACAGCCACTAGCTGACTTCAACAATGAGCATTCATTTTGTCTGCCTATAATTTCAAGGTTACATATCAACCAACAGACCAGCATGGAAATGTGGATGCCTTGTCGAGGTTACCAATATTCAGAGAAATGGAGTTCGATGTAGGACTTAAAGAGGAGACATTAATATGCCAGCTTGGGCCAGATAGTTTTCCAGTGCAATTCAAAGATTTGGAGGACTGTACTGTTGTGTGTGCAATGGAGCTACAACAGTTAGATCAGCTTCCAATACTAGCCAAGGACATTGCAAAAGCGACTAGTCAAGACGTAATTTTGAAACAAGTGTATCAGTATATGCTTGAAGGTTGGCCGCAAGGCACTACTTGTTCAGCTGAACTATAACCCTACTATACAGAGACAGCAGTTGTCCATTGCTGAGGGGTGTCTTCTGTGGGGATTGCGTGTCATAGTACCCCAATGTTATCATTCAAATGTGTTGACTCTTTTGTATGCGGGTCATCCAGGCATTGCTAAAATGAAACCCCTGGCCGGACTTCATGTATGGTGACCTTCCATTGACAGAGACATATATCAGGTTGTACAAAGATGTGAAGATTGTGCTGTATTGATGAGAAATCCGGCAAGAGCTCCAGTTCACCATTGGGAATGACCTGACAAACCCTGGCAAAGGTTGCATATTGATTTTGCAGGACCTCATTTAAATTCCATGTGGTTACTCTTAACTGATGCTTACAGTAAATGGCCAGAAATTCATCAAATGTCTTTGACAACTACTGAGAATACCATCAAAGTGTTGAAATCTATCTTTGCCTCCCATGATTTTCCGCAAGTGATTGTCTCAGATAACGGACCACAGTTCACGTCTGTTGAATTCCAAACATTTTGTCTGCAACGTGGTATCCACCATATTTTCTCACCTCCCTACCATCCAAGTTCAAATGTCAAAGCGGAACGCCTGGTTCAGACTGTTAAAAAGAGTATGGACAAAGCTAATTATACTACACCGATGGCAATACAAATAGCCCTTTTGGACTTTCTTACGATGTATTGAACAACACCACATTGTGTCATAGAATCACAGAAGCATAGAAGTTGATGGCAGATAAGGACCGCAAGGTCCATCCAGTCTGCCCGTTTCTTTTTCTACCTTATAAGTGTGCCATCGGCCTTTGCTCTGTCAGTGGCCTATCTATTCATACTCATCTGTATTGCTCCTTATGCCTATCCCATGCCTGTTTGAAGCCCTCGCTATATTCATAGCCACCACTTCCTGAGGTAGACCGTTCATGTATCCACCACCCTTTCTGTGAAAAATAATTTCTCACATCCCCTTTAATCGGCCTCCTCTAATCTCATGCTGTGTCCTCTTGTCCTGCTATTTTCTTATATTTAAACAAGTTAGACTTTCACCTTGTTAATGCTCTTAAGGTGTTTGAATGTTTTGATCATATCACCTCTCTCCCTCCTTTGCTCAAGGGTATACATATTGAGCTCCTTTAATCTGTCCTCATATGTCTTCTGATGCAGTTCCTGCACCATTTTGGTTGCCCTTCTCTGGATTGCCTCAATTTGGTTAAAGTTCTTGTGAAAGTGTGGCCTCCAGTGCTACACATAGTACTCCAGATGGGGCCTAACCAGTGTCTTGTAAAGAGGGATTACTACCTCCCTCTTACGACTTGTGATACCCCTACTAATACACCCTAACATCCCCTAGCTTTACCTACTGCTTTAGGGTCTGCTTGGATGATTTCAGGTCATCGATGATGATGATGCCCAAGTCTCTTTCTTCCTTTGTACTGTCAACAACTTCCTCCCAGTCTATAGGTGGCTTCAGGGTTTCTGTTCCCTATGTGCATGATCTTGCACTTCTTTGCATTAAATCCCAGTTGTCACTCTTCTGACCATTTTGCTAGTTTATCCAGATCTCTTCTCATTCTGACCACCCCATCTGGATCATCTACTCTGTTGCAGATCTTGGTGTCATCTGCAAACAGACAAGCCTTACCCTCTAATCCATCTGCAATGTCACTAATGAAGATATTGAAGAGAACTGGCCCCAGGACTGATCCCTGAGGTACCCCACTTGTGCCTTGTATCTCTTCTGACTGTATACCATTTATCACCACTCTCAATTTTCTGCCCGTCAACCAGTTTGCCACCCAGTTGACCAACTTCTGACCCACCCCGAGACTACCCAGCTTATTTATCAATCTTCTATGTGGAGCAGTGTCGAAAGCTTTGCTGAAGTCAAGGTAGGTGACATCAATTGCTCCCCCTTGGTCCACCACTCTGCTTACCCAGTCAAAGAAATCTATGAGATTAGTTTGACAGGACCTTCCTTCTGTAAACCCATGCTGTCTTGGATTCTGTGCCCCTACGGATTCCAGGTGTTGCACTATCCTTTCCTTAAGGAGTGTCTCCATAATCTTGCCCACTACTGAGATAAGACTGACTGGTCTGTAGTTCCCTGCCTCCTCCCTGCTACCACTCTTGTGGAGCGGGATCACATGAGCCCTTCTCCAGTCTTCTGGGACCTCTCCTGTGCTCAGAGACTCACTAAACAGTTCTGCTAGTGGCTCTGCTAGTTCCATCCTTAGCTCCTTAAGTTCTCTGGGATGTATGCCATCAGGTCCCATTGCTTTGTCCACCTTGAGCTTAGCGAGCTCTTGTAGGACCCTTTCTTTTGCGTAGTCATGGGAATATCCCCTGCAGAATTGTTGTTTGGACACCGGATTCAAACTCAATGGGACCTTCTTCACCCTCTAGGCTATAAGTCAGTAACTGAAATGCTTCCTAAGACCAGATCATTCAAACCCAATGATCTTGTGTGAGTCAGGATGTATGCAGGCCCAAAGAGATGGATAGAAGGTGTGGTAGAAAAAGTTAGGAAATGTTGTCTATACTGTTCGACTGACTAACCAGAGGAGAGTGAAAAAACATGTGGACCAATTACATACTAGAATTGAGACAGAACAAACAAGGGATACCCAGAGTCAGGGTAGTTATCCAGCATTATTTCTTCCAGAACAAGAACAGAAAGAAATAGTGGAACCACAGCATTTGCGACAAGATATGGCTGATGCTAATCAGATTCCAGAGTAACAGCCTCCAGTCCTACTACGTCAGTCAGGATGTGTAAGACGTCTACCACCAAAGAGAATGGACTTGTAGAGATATAGTCTAAAGACCTAGACTAATTAAAAGGGACATTGCAGTAATAACTTTCATGGCTTCATACTATTTTCTGAATTATTTACTTACGAACTTTCTAGCTAAGTCAAGAGGGATTGTTATGTGTAGTGCAGCTTTAAGAAATATACGTCCTCAGAGTCTTCCTGTGTGTGCGTGTGTGTTGCGATAAGTTTTCCTCTTGTATCTGAGCTGAATCGAAGTAAATAGAGAAGGCCTAAATTTCTGTGGTGCATATGTTTTTCTTTCTACCAAGATCCTGATGTGTTTAAGGTACTTATTTTCGGCCACCAAATACAACACTGCTGTGCATTTGTCTGACAACTAAAGGGCAGTGTTGGCTACTTAGGCAGATTTGCTATATCCTGCATTGTACTATCAATAGTTTGTCTGTGTGTAGTCTTAGCATGGCATTCACTCGGCTGTAAAAGTTGATATCAATAAGGTGACCTCCTTGTGCTGAGTTTTCCCTGTTCTGGATATCTTGCTGCAGGGAGCATACATATAAGGCTTATCTGCACCTGATTTTCTGACTTTTTATCTACTGATGTTATTTATTGCTCTCAGCATAGCATACCTCCTGCACGTTATGTGTATGTAGAGTGCTGTGACACTGGTCATGTGTACTGGCTATGGTGTACTGTGACTGCATGTTACAGTATTGACTGCATGCCGCAGGCACCGTACTGTGTATGATGTTCTGCCAATGTTGACATAGCTATGTCTTTCCTGTCACTGCAAGTGATGTGTTTGTCAGCAGTGGTACTGCCGAAGAATTTGTTGGTTGTCTGTAACTGACGCTGCAGTGAGAGTTTTGAAGCTGTTAACTGGCTGGATAGCTGCATCAGGTGCTGGTCACTGTGCTGGCTGTTGGTGTCATCATCCCCTTTTCAGTGTGGCTAATGTGTGTAACAAAACAGAACAGTATATTGTGCATGCTGCCTTGCTCCCATATGTCAACCCATACTGTACCGATACTCACATTTTCTTTTTAGGAGTGTTGCCGTCAGTGAAAATGGTGGATGCCTATGCACAAACAGAATCAATGGTTTCCAATGTATGTGAGGTCAAGAATTTTACTTTGACATCACTCCTATCATCTGATTCAGAGTGTGACTCTGAAGAGGAGTTCTATGATGAGAAAGATGTATCATATCTGCCCTTGTTCAGTGATGAGCAAGATGATGATGTTATGGAAGAGTCCGTGTAAGGCTACTATTGGTTCGATACTTTTAGTTTTGTGTGTAGCACTATGCTGAGAGGTGCTGAAACAAATTTCCAGGCCCAGGATACACCACTTGGACCAGGCCCACCTCCTATCCCCTGCCCTTCCTACGTTACTGCATGTGGGGTCTCCTCTGAGAAACTGAGCCCAGGAAAGTTGTCTCAGCTGTCTGCCCCCCCCATCAGTGGCTCTGGCTGTACTGCCTTAATATGTGATGCATGTTCACATTGTGGTTACCAGTGCTTAAACTAGGTCAGACAGTGAGTACTGTCTAATAATTGAAGCAGTGGTCCACTGCCATTTGATGTGTAGTACTGGCCCATGGGCAGCATGAAGTTATTTTCATGGAGACATGTCTGAATCTCTCTTTCCATGGTGAGCATCTCCAGTAAGCATCACAGTAGTACCATCACCCATATGCAATGTCAAGAATCCACGGTGTATATTTTCGCATTGACAGGACAGAGAACTGCTAGAGAAAGCAGTGAGGCCATACCAAGTTGAAAACACCAATGTTCGATACAGCAGAACAACTTATAGTACTGGAGAGACAGCCATGCACTGCCATACAGTGTGAGTCCATCCTGGAGGATGACAGGAAAAGGAGCATTGCCATAAGAGTACTGGCATGACATACACTGTGTCCTGGAACATGACGCAATGAAATGCACCCAAGATGCCTGCCTTCTGCAGTCTCCCTTTCAGGCAAGCAGAGTAGACCCTTACCTTGGGTTGTGTCCAGCAACAACATGGAATTTTTAATAATTGCTTCTGCTGACACACTATGCAGCTAGTCAGTGGACACCACTAAGGTATATCTAGATTATGGCACTTCAGTGATGTGCACAAAGCATAGCAGTAAGATGCACCTTGTCTGCCACTACTATGTGGCACCTCACCCCACCACATTCATGTGAAGTAGGTGACAGTAACATAATGATACTTACTCCTGGATTGGAAAGTTGTTCCTGCCATGATACTAGCGGAATTCAGCAAGCGCCATCTCCAACACCCACTATCTGTGGCACACATCAGGAAACCCAGGATGCAACATTATGCAGTCCTGAACACGGCCATCTGTGATGGCCTGATCATCTTCATTTATCTTGTCTAAAACTCTGTCCACCTCACAGCAGCATATGCACTCTCTATGTGTTGGCATAGCCTTGCACAGACCACACTGGCACCTAGAAAAATGAAACAGGGATAACACTTCACATTAGTAACAATAATTTCCAGGACACCACAGTAAGCTTTTATTTATTTTTTATTTATTACACTTTTTGCAGCCGCCAGCTGCCCGGAACCTCAGCCAGGTCACGGATCCTCGCTCTCACCTCCACATTAGATGCGCCTCTTTGATACCCCCCAGGTTGTGGCACCAACTTGGCATGGTGCCACAGACGATGGGATAGGTTGAAGGGGCTGTCCTGGTGGCAGATTGAAACTGAGGGCTGGCTTCATCTAAGGTGGCTGGCTGCTTGGTTCCCCCCTGTAGGCGGGTACATGCAATGACACAAGCATCCACCTCACCACTTGAGCGTCATTCTGGTGCCGGTCGCTGTGGTACCCCCGGCCTCCATCAGGGGTCCATCAAGCACCAGTCACACACCCCTCCCTCCCCCTGGAGAAGGACAGCTGTCCTTGGGACGCTCTAGCTTTCTCCCCTTGACCGGCCCCCCCAGCATCCCGGGTCCATTCCCGAACCCGGGTCACTGGCGTCGCAAGCAGCAATCCAACCACTACGCCAACAGGCTGGCTACAGTAAGCTTTTATGATGTAGAAAGCAGATGTAGTTCTACCCAACACACACATATGTAACACAAAAACCATGAAGCACTGCTTGTTTTCAGCATTCCAGGTGCATATTAATACAAGTAACATAGTGAGTATTTATATTGGTGAATGTAAACAGTGGAAAAAGTGCCACTGATTTGACAGTCCTGCAGTATTTACTTCAAGGTGGTGTGGCCTTGACACCATGGAACAGGAAGTGTTCTGAACCAACCACCACATTGAGTGAGCCACATATAGACTCATTTCCTCAGTGGAATGAACATAAACGTGTCCGTATATATTTAGTTGTAAATGATGGGCCATAGACACCAAGGCAAGGTCGGTGAATGGAAAAGCAGGAAAGGCACAGTAAGTAGGACGTGGTTTCTGAGTGTCAACTGGGAGCAAAACAAGGGTGGGTGTCACAGTCAGGTTGAATTCATTGACGTACCTGGTACTCCCCAGAAACACAAACTAAACGCCTACAACTTACTGTTCCTCTGCTAGGAAAATAATTTCAGCAAGTGTCCTTGGCAGACATTGGCGACATAAACACACACATGAAGAGTCACAGAAGTTACCCCATGAGTACATATGTCTAGCAAAGACTGCATTTTGCAGTTCAACACATTGGCATATGTCACAACCTGTTGTATGGGACCTTCTTTACCCGAACTTTTAATAATGCCTGTGATATCTTTGCCCCAATGTTGACCCGCCGTTCTAAAAGGCAGAATGCCCCCTGGGTAACCCCAACTTTGATCCACCAACTCAAACATAGGGACAACCTATGGCACCATGCCATTGAAACTGGCCGGCCCAGTGACAGGCAGTTATATGCTGCCACCCGAAACAAGTACACTCGGGCCATCAGAAAGGCCAAGCCTGAGCACTATCGGTCCTCACTCACTGCCTCATGGGGGAACCCCAGAACCTTCTGGGATAACATTAAACAGTTAAATGGGAGCGCACAATCCCCCCACCCACCCAGATCAACATTAATGGCGTGATCTCCTCAGACCCAGCCCTCATAGCCAACCACCTCAACACCTCATTCACTGACCTTAGCCCTATCCTCCCTACAAATTTTTTTTGACTCTCCTCCCCCAGCACCTGCCGTAAATCTTTCTCACCCTTATTTTGTCCTCTGCCGTGTTTCTGCCCAAGAACTTAGGCCGCACCTTGTCACTGCCCTCAAGAGTAATAGTACGGGCAGTGACACTCTGGATCGGTGTATCCTACGGCTGGTCTTAGACACAGTCCTTACCCTGATCACATGCCTCATCAACCACTCTCTTTGTCTGGGGAAGGTTCCAACTGCCTGGAAAGCCGCCACTGTCACCCTATCTTTAAATGTGGTGATAGGACTGTGGCTGAAACTATCGGCCAATCTCCATTCTCTCCTCTCTCCAAGGCCTTGGAAAGTGGTGGCCTCTCACATCTCTGACTACCTCTCCACCTACTATGTCCTATGTCCTGAGCAGCATGGCTTCTGAGCGGGCCACAGTACCAACACAGCCCTCCTAGAGTTCTCCAACTTTCTCCACTCCTCCTTAGACACTGGTTCTCTGGCTAGTGCGGTCTTCATTGACCTCTCTAAAGCTTTCAACACTGTCTCCCACCCCCTCCTTCTTGATGCCCTTAGTATCTCTGGTTTTGCTGCTGGGCCTATCTCCTGGTGCACCAGTTATCTGTCTGACCGCTCACAGCGTGTAAAAATTAATGGGACCTACTCAGACATCTGTCCCATCTTTTCTGGGGTTCCCCAGGGCTCCATTCTGGGCCCCTTACTATCTCCCTTTACCTTAACACCCTTCCCGCTCTTGCTCAGGGAACATTCTATTGTCACGCTGATGATGCAGTCATCTTTGCCTCAAGTCAGTTCCCTATGCCCTCCAGGACTTGCTGCAGAAGTCCTTCACGAGCCGAGGGCTGGTTCAAGGAACATAGATTGGTGATAAATCTTAAAAAACCAAAAACCATGTTCTTCACTCATCCTCAAAACAAGTCCTGCAACTTCAAACTCCTCATTCACTCTGGGTCCTCTTTCCCACTCGAACAAGTTTGCTCCTATAAATACCTAGGGATCCATTTTGACCCCTCCCTCTCCTTCCATGGACACATGGCTGCCCTAGCCACTGCCACTAATATCCGATTGGGCATCTTACATCGGTATAAACACTGCCTTCCCTGGAGGCTCTTCGACTCACAGTCACCTCCTCTATCCTGTCCCTAGTGGACTATGGACTGCCGGTGTATGGCGCTGCTGATCAGACTGCACTCCATAAAATTCGCACTACTCTGAATAAGGCCTGCAGGTTAATTACTGGGGCACCTAGGCTAACACACACCTGTCTACTGTACGCTAAAGCGCTGGTACTTGATCTTGATGAGCACCTCAAATATCTGACCTGTACCCTTACAAAAAAGACCCTCCTTGGGCTATCCCCACCAGGATTGACCACCACCATCCACCGCTCTGTCCCACTAGTTCATACTCGGACCTCTGGGAAAATCTCTCTTGTTATCCCTAGAGCTAGGACCTCTCACGGCCAAAGAGCCTTCAGCTTTAGGGCTCCCTCCTGGTTCAACACACTGCCCCCCTCCATCTACGAAGCTCCAACTATATCGTGCTTCAAAACTTCCTACGGAACCACCTTGTTAACACCCGAAGCCGTAATTGCCACTAGTCAAAGCCATACTACTTATGACAAAGCTAACTAATAAGCTGCTAAGGACAACATAACTCTGGTATTGTTTGCATCAATCCTACCTGTGCCAGCTAGTTTGTATCTATGTCTTAAGTTACTGTTATACTGTGTTATACTGTTATACTGTGTATTTTCGTTTGTCTTACTGTGACAAGGTACCTTTGTAAATGAGCCTATGGCTCAAAGGTTTTCCAAACTGCTGTCTAAATAAACAAATAAATAAGACCTCCAGTCAGACAAGATACATAATGATGATGAACTGCGTCACTGACAATACTTTGGGGCACCCAGCATCACCCACAACCAAGGAAGACCAGTGGTGCAGAACATAAACAAATGTTGATCTTACTTACACATAAAGTAGCAGAAAGGTGATGTGCTCAGGCATGGCACTGTACTGGAATGCGACATGAAACAGATGTTCTTTCAACAGTGCATACAACTACCGCAAAGAGGGTCTCTCCACACACACACACACACACACACACACACACACACACACACACACACACACACAGTTACGGTGAAAGTGCACTTCAATGTTAAAGTTCAAATTTTGAGGGTTAATAACTTTGGAACTGTCAGACGGATTTGCATGAAATCTGGCAAGTGTAATCTCTCAGGGTGAGTCTCTTGACCTTCCAAATTTGGTGTGAATCTGTCAAGTGGTTTCTGAGATATAAAGTGTTAAATAAACAGGAAAATCTGGATCTTTTTGACATTTTTTTTGTCATCCTGGATCTCAGAAACAGCTGTATGTTGTGGGCTGAAAGTTTCAAGGTAGAAAGCCCTTGAGTCACAGATGAGCCTTTGAAGGTTTGGTGAAAAAAATATGAATCCATTCAAAAGTTATTAAAGTTTTAAATTTCCCATTATTTCCTATGGGAAAAGTTAAGTGTTTAGCACGAAAATGGACCATTTGCGAAAATTAGTCTGCTTGCAAAAATGAAACCAAGTTGTTTAATGTTTGAACATTAATAACTCTGGAACTGTTCAATAGATTTCAACAGAATCTGGCATGCATACTCTCCGGGGGTTTGCCTCATGATGTGCCAAATTTTGTTTAGCTGGGTTTTGTGGTTTTCGAGATATGGACTGTCAATAAAAAATAACATTAATGGCCATTTTCGAAAATGAATTGTCTACTCCATCCACTGACACTTTCACTGCCAATGGGGTTGCCCAGTCCCTCTGTCAGCATCATGTATGCCCCCCAGACTCATCTAGCACACCAGAGCCTACCCCAGTGTGCCCATATTTATAAAGCCTGTGGAAAAAGAAAACTGTCCCCATTGTTTTCTTCGATGTAGAATCCTGCATCGAATTGGTAACATTTCAATGCAGGATCCTGCATCAGACTAGTCTGCCCTGTACACTGACACTTTCGCTGTCGATGGGGTGCCCAATCCCCCTGTCGGCATCATGTATGCCCCCCCAGACCCATCTGGCACACTGGGAACCCACCCCAGTGTGCCCATGTTTTTTTTTTTAAATGAATTATCCTGTTAATACAGAAAACAGTCCCTGTAGTCTTTATGTTAAAAAAAAGTAAACAGTCCATTGTCTCCTCACTCCCCTATCCCGCCCTCCCTCTGCACCCACCTCCCTGCACCTCCCCATCACCCATACATACCCTCGGTCGGGATTAGTGATCTTCTCTGGACTGGGACACGTCTGCACTCTTCAAAGCCGAACTGCGATCTGAGGAATCAAGGTAAGCCGTATAATGGGAGTCAATGGGGTGGGAGGTTAACTTATGCTGATATCTCGGTCAATGTTAGGAAATTTTGCACCAAATTTTCAACATGGAGTTCTTGGAACCCCACCTCATGAACACTGACACTGTCATTTAATTTCTTGGTCCTGAAAGGTGATTTCGCAGTTGCTGCCTGGAATCACCTTTCGGGACCGATTCAAGAAATGACAGTGCCACTGTTCATGAGGTGGGGTCCCAAAAAGCCCATGTTAAAAACTGGTGAAAAATTTCCCCCAAATCAATCAGTCAATCAATCAATCAATCAAAGTCTTAATTTAACCAGGTGATCACCGCTGAGCAAGCTTATTTTCGAGGTGGACCTGGGTTTGTTAACAAGGAACAAGGGACAATATACATGGGATGCAACACACACAAGAAAATAGTAATAATACAAATAAAGTGAGATACAATAATACTGCATATACAAAGTATCAGCAGGTAGCATTGACAGTAGTATATGTTTGGAACAGATGATACAGCTAGTTTTGGGTAGGACACAATTTTTCATAAAAGTAAAGAAATATACATATCAGGTGCACTGAACACAAATAAAAACTAATATAAAAAGATATATAGTGATATGATATGAAGAATTTAGAGCTGGAACCAGGGTCAAAGGAATGTGGAAGGGACAGATATGGGGGTAGAAAAAAGAGTCGATAATAGATGCGATCAGTCTTTTAACAGTGGTAATTAGAGTGTGTTTGGACTTGTAGAAGTCACTATTTAGGGTAGACAAGCACAGGACTCCTTATTATGATGTAGATATTTATTTATTTATTTAGCTTTTGTTGACCGGGTAAGTGCACTAGACAATTCCTGCCTATTTTCAGGCACGACCCGGGGGGAGGGGGATACAAATGAATGGCAACTGACCTTGAACCAGATTAAGCTGTTGGTGGTATTTTTGGTGAATGAGGGAAATTTGGCCAGGACACTGGGGAAATTCCCCTACTCTTTTCGATAAGTGCCATGGGATCTTTAACATCCACCTGAACTACCACCAATCCAGGCAGATGGGACCTCGGTTTAACGTCTCATCCGAAAGACGGCACCTCAGAAATGCAGCACCCCTCTCATGCTGCATTACAGTGTCAGTACTGGGATATTAACCCAAGTGCCAGATGTGGGAACTGAACCCACAGCCCTCTGATCTCCCGGCCTCAGAGGTGAGTGTGCTACCTACTGAGCCACTAACACTGACTCATGATATAGAGATTTAAAAGCTGCGAGGCTGATGGAGTGAATTAATTTCAAAGTTTTTGCAGCTTGTTCTACAGTTGAGGGAGCACAAAGCTGATGGCTGCTCTGCCAATGCGAGATTTTGCTTTGTAAACATAAAGATAGATATATGAGGTGCTTCTCAGGGCATACTTCCCCAGAGTGCACAAAGGTAAACAGACAGAGATATACTGGGGCAGTTTATTTGAGATAGCTTTATATGTCAAACTGCAGCATTTTTGCCATCTGTAAGCAAGGGATGGCCATCCCACTGCCGTGTACAATGCACAGTGGTGGGTTGAGTATGGAAGACCCGTGATAAATTTTATGGCTCTGTGATAAAGCGTTTCGAGTTTGGCTAGGGTACCTGCAGGTCCCTGACTATATAGAAAGTCTGCGTAATCCAATAGAGAAAGAAAGGTAGTTTGAACCAGTTTCAGTTTAGCGTCTCTTGTCAGGAGATTATTAATCCTATAGAACAGACCAAGTCTTTGTCTAAGTTTCTTTGCCAGTTCTTCTAAGTGATCTATGAAAGTAAGTCTATGGTCTAACCAGACCCCCAGGTACTTTAACTCTGGTACGTAGTCCAACCACTCACCTAGAATGGTAGTGATCTGCGGGAGTGTCCCAGCAATTGCAGGATTTATTGCATTTTGAAGGGGCGAGAGGAACATTGCTGTGGTTTTTTTTTGCATTTAAAAGCAGTTTCTGGTTTATAAACTGATGTTGCAGCAGATTAAATTCATTTTGAAGGGCTTTACAGGCCGCTTCATGTGTGGGGCTACTAGCACAGAGTACCGTATCATCCACGAATAGGTGTATTTGTGCTTCTTTGATGGGGGCATCTACATTGTTAATATAAATGGTGCAGAGCAAGGGACCAAGAATGGAACCTTGCGGTACACCCCTCAATAGGGGTTTTGGTGGAGAAACTTCCCTTTCTGCCTTTACTTGTTGAAGTCATCCTGAGAGGTAGTTGGAGAACCATTTAAGGGATAGAGAATCCAAACCAATGTTCTGGAGAGATGACAGAAGCAGCCTGTGATCAACGGTATCGAATGCCTTGCTTAGGTCCAAGAAAACTACGCAGTTTTTTTTGTCTAATTCAAGCTGCCAGTCGTTTGTCACTTTGGCTAGAGCAGAGATTGTACTGTGCTGTGCTCTAAAACTGGATTGTAACGGGTTGAGCAATTTTTCTGATTCCAGGTACTTCGGAAGCTGGGAGTTCACTATTTTCTCCAGCGTCTTTGACAGGATTGGAAGTAGGGAGATTGGCCTGTAGTTATTGAGGTCACTAGGATCTCCTGACTTAAACAAAGGGACCACAAATGCATTTTTCCAAATGGGCAGTAGGTCACCCTGGGACAAGGAAAAGTTGAAGAGATGAGTAATTGGGACTGCAAGAACATGATAGCCAATCTTTAAAGTGTGGGTCAATGAGGTCAGCCCCAACACTTTTCCTAGTGTCCAGCTGAAAGAGAAGATCTTCGACTTCTTTCAGGGAGGTAGGCTGCAGAGAAAGGATGGACTGGGGATGGGTTTTTCTTGTGTATCCAATCTAAGTTGTTGGAGGAGGATATTCGCGGGAGAGAGAGTCAAAGCGGAGCCCTACAGTGGCAAAATGATTATTGAGAGCATCGAGGATAGACTATCTGTCGGAGATGACAGTATTGTCAATCAATAATTTAGTAGGTAGGGAATTTACAGTGGTATGACCTTCAATGTCTTTGATAGTCCTCCAGAATTTGGAGGCATTTCTTGAGGACCTCTCCAGCTGAGACTGGTAGAAATTAGCTCTGGCTTCTCTGACCATTTTGGTGCAGAGGTTCCTCGCCTCGGAAAGAATTCCAGTCATTTATTAAATTAGTTTTCCCAGCAGTTCTCCAGAGTACATCCCTACTCCACAGAGCATCTTTCAGGTCTTCTGTAAACCACTGACAGGATTTGTTTCTGCACAAACTTTTACTATGGGAGCATACTTGTTGAGAGCCCTAGCACAATTTCTGAGAAAATATCATAAGCCATAGTCAGGGACTTGGCTAGATAGAATCCTGCCATCGCATGGAGTCTCTTAGGTCTGATATATATCCATGGAGATCAAAGTTGCATATGAACCTTTTAAAGGAGAATTTTGGTGCAGTTGTGGATTTAAGGGTGTCTCTTACACCGCGATGAAGCAATATGTCGCTAATGTCAGAGAAAAGATGCCAGCATGGGAGAATAAATGGGGTTTGTTAACTAAAACGATATCCAAGAGAATACTGTTATTAGGGTTGAGCTTGTTAGGATGAGTAGATTCTTTTATTAGCTGTGACAACCCAAGGGAATCACAGAACATTTTAAGTGGGGTGGATGCACTGGCGAGCCAGTCTAAGTTGAAGTCCTCTAGTATGATACACTCTGAAGATGCCGAACCCAGGATGTTTCCGAGATGTTTTAACAACTATAGTCCAGCTGATGGGGGTATGTAGCATCCTATTATACATAATGAGACACAGGTGGCAATTTCAATCTTTAATGACAAGCTTTCGAATTCTTTTGGGACAGAGATTGAGTCAATTATGGAGGCAGGGAATTTATCCTTGATGTAAATAGCTACCCCACCACCTCTGGTTTGCCTGTCGGCTCTGAACAAAGAGTAGGAGGGGATGTTAACTTCATTGTTACTGGTCGCCGGTCGGAGCCAGGACTCCATAATCACCAGACCTTCTGGAGCAGTATGACATACCCAGGCCTGAACAGAGGTGATTTTTTTTAATAGGCTACATACATTAACATGCAAGAATGTAAGCCCCTTGAGGCTTTGTAGCTCTGCTGGGGATTCCATGGGTGCCAGAGGGCCTGGATTAAGCTCAACATTTCCTGAGCATAGTAAAAGCAGGAAAAAGAGTTTCCTGCAGAGTTCTAGGAGAAGTGTGGGTGGCTGAGTCTTCTTTCGGTTATGTGATTTGTCTGCGGCAGTATAGGGAGTTCTGAGGCTAGTTTCCAGTTTTCCCGATGCTGCATACAATAATACCCTGACCGAGAGAGTCAATGGGAGCAGGGGGAGTATGCAGAAGGTAGTGTAGCCCTGTGGGCCAGGCTCTAGAAGTTTCTGTATGCGGTGCAGGTGAAGGACCAGCAGCGGCTAGGGAAGTTAGAGCACATACAAGTTCTTCTACTTGATAGGAAAAGTTCGGTCGGACAATGTAAAAAGAGAGCCATTCTCCACTCTAGGAGTTATTTTTTGATTCATGTCTGGGTCCAATACATGTAAGATAAGCAGAGACAAGCATAGAAGCAGGTAATATGCCCTCATTATGAGACAGTCACCCAATGGGCACTACAAGTACAGGCAAGAGAAGGGATTCTCAATGGAGAGAATTCTTAATCCCTGCAGAATACTACTATAGGCAGTGGAGCCTGAAGCAGTAATCCTAATACAGCTCCTAGTCAGGCTAATAAGAAAAGAGTTCACCTGACTATAGAGTAGTACTAGGGGCAGAGAGCTTTGAAGAAAATTTCTTAGCTACTACACTGGAGCAGACTAAGTACTAGAGAGATCACCTGACCTAAATCAACTATCTTAGCAAGTCAGGATATGCTAGTGAGCAATAAGCAAACCTAAAGTACCAAAATGGTATGCCTCAGCAAGACAGAATGAGATAAAGCTGCTAGAAGGCTTAGCTGCAAAAAGGGGATGGGAGGAATTGCAGTTGTTGACAGTAAGTAACCAATAAATTAAAATATCAGATAGGAGAGGGCAGAGACTGTGTGCATTTAAAGGAAGCCTGGGAGGGGAGAGGGGTGGGACAAAAAATCAAGGGGAAGTTTGCAGAGCTAGCACTGAATCAGTGCACATACAGTTGGAGAGAAACTGCAGCGGGGGGGGGATGGTAAGTTACTTTACACAGGCCGAGCAGAACAGGCTAAATTAAAATATATAAATTAGGAGCTGAGTACAGGGATGCAGGCTTACATTAAGCCACATGTCTCGGGTGCTCCTGTCTCAGGTGAGTGAGACCAGCCAATCAGGGAGCTCTACACAGGCATGGAGCTAATAGCACTACCCTGAGAAGGCCAATTGAAAACAGCAAATTGCAAGTGATGATCTGGTTCAGCATTCACGCAGCCCAGAGAAATCATGGCAATTTTTCAAGCGTCGTACCTTGTCTATCTCTTTGGGGGGGTGGGTGGATCAGGCTCCTTGCACCATAGAGGTGCTATGGCTGGATCGTGATCGCTGCCCGTGGGGGAAAGTGGCACATGTAAGGAAGGAGACAGCAGATTAAATAGGAGCAGATAGGGCTGTGTGTGTCTAAACAGAGACACACAAAGAGAGCTGAGCACCACCTTGAAAGACAAAGTTAGGGGGCAGTCTCAGACAGAGGCAAGGTGCCGGCTAACTCGGGAATCCAAAACAAGCACAAAAGAAAAGACATGGGGGAGGGCAACAGGGACAGAACAGAGACAGAGGTAGACAGGGGGACAAAGGAAGATGATTAAGAATGCAAGTCAAGGGCAGGAGCCTTAGGCTCAAGACAGAGACTACACAGATTTTACAATTCACTGAATTTTCTGAGTCCATAGCAGTAAGCATGTAAACCCAGTACAGTCTTTAATAGGATAAAAAAAATATATATTAACAAAGCCAGTAAAACTTTTTTACAAACTCAGTTCAAGGCAGTGTACAGAGTGAAAGCTTAATTGGGAAAAATCAAGGGGAAGTTTGCAGAGCTAGCACTGAATCAGTGCACATACGGTTGGAGAGAAACTGCAGCAGGGGAATGGTAAGTTACTTTACACAGGCCGAACAGAACAGGCTAAATTAAAATATAAATTAGGAGCTGAGTACAGGGATGCAAGCTACATTAAGCCACACGTGCACGGGTGCTCTTGTCTCAGGTGAGTGAGACCAGCCAATCAGGGAGCTCTACACAGGCGTGGAGCCAATAGCGCTACCCTGAGAAGGTGCCTAAATTGAAAACAGTAAATTGCAAGTGATGATCTGGTTCAGCGTTCACACAGCCCAGAGAAATCGTGGCAATTTTTTCAAGCGTCATACCTTATCTATCTCTTTGGGGGTGGGTGGATCAGGCTTCTTGCACCATAGAGGTGCTATGGCTGGTCGTGACACATGCTGATTACGAGGTGTTCATAGCGTAGTTTCTATGCACGCTCATAACTTTGCCAATTTTTAATATTTTCACTTCAGATTTTCAACATTGCCATTTTTTCACACCTCCTTATGAACAGTAGAGCTGTCATTTTGCACATCATGCCCAGAATGTGTTTTCGCACCTGTGGTGCAGAATGGTGCAGTCGCTGTGCGAAATCAACTTTTGGAATGGATTAACAAAATCACAGTTGAACTATTCATGAGGGGAGGTCCCATAGAGCCAATGTTGAAAATTTGGTGAAACAAATTCAATAAATGACCACATTAAGAGCATGTGTTCGCAGTTTCTACACATGCTTGTAACATTGTAATTTTTCCTGTTTTCAGTCCAGATTTTGACATTGCCATTTTTCCACACCACCTCATGAACAGTACAGCTGTCATTTTCAGATCCTACTGAAAATGTTTTTCTGCAACGGTGGCACAAAAACGGTGTTACAGTTGCGGAATTACATTTTCACAGGGCTTTGACAGTTTGTCATACTGGGTATATGTGGTGAGGAGCTAAGAAGGTCATGTTGAACATTTGGGGTGAAAATTATTTGAGATGACACAGTTATTATTACTATTTGTTGCACTTTCGGTATGTCTGCTCATAACTTAATGTGAGGAAGTGCAGAGGCCCGAGACCCCTGTATTTCCACAGTTAGATACATATGTGCATCTGTGGAGGGATACCCACTATGACATATGGACACTGTTGTATTATCTGGATGGAGGGATGGGAGTACAGGGTCTGAAGTGACATATGGATACTGTTGTACTATGTTGTATTATCTGGATGGAGGAATGGGAACCACTGTAACATATGGATACTGTTGTACTATCTCAATGGAGGGATGGGAGTGCAGGATCCAAAGGACCCTGCGCTCCCACCATGGCATATGGACAGTGTTGTACTATCTTGGTGGAGGGTTCGGACCCTGCGCTCTCACCGTGACACATGGATACTGTTGTACTATTTCAATGGAGGGACTCCCACCGTGACATATGGATACTGTTGTACTATGTTGTACTATCTGGACGGAGGATTCGGACCCTGCTCTCTCACAGTAAAATGAGGATACAATTATACTATCTGAAAAAGAAGTGACATTCTTTGCAAAAAACGTCATTAATGCATCAGTTAGGGTGACTAGCACAGCGACAAAAGCAGGGAAATGTGGTGTTAGGGTTTCCAACCCTAATGCCTCCCTACAGGTTCCCACCCCTACCATCCCACCCTATCCCCCACCCTCCACACACCAACAGGCATTGGGTGTGCCACTGTCAGGCCTAACTCTCACCCTATTGTCCTATACTGTAGTGTGTAAGCTTATTTACATGTGGAATGGGGTGAGAGTTGGGTCTGACAACCAAGTGGTACACCCCGATGCCTGTTGGTGTGTGGAGGGTGGAGGAATGGGCGTGGGGTGCTAGGGTTGGGAACCCTAATGCCACATGTCCCTGCTTTTGTTGCTATGGTATTCACCCTAACTGATGCATTAATGAAGTTTTTTTCAAAGAATATATATATATATATATATTTACAAAATGGGCTAGAAAATGGAATCAATGGCATTGGACAAAGACCATCAGGTGACCGTGCATATATCAGAGTGCGACCACACACCTGCACTTTTACCCCATCTCCAAAACAATTTTGCCATTTTATAAGATAGATAACCCTCTCTAGGGTGTGAGGTCATGCTCTGATATACGCATGCCTTGGGTGGTTGATGCACTCAGCCCACGGTCTCGTGCGTAACAACACACATCAAGGCATTCATATATCAGAGTGTGACTGCACACCCTAGAGAGGTTATCTATTACATATATATATATATATATATATATATATATATATAACACTGTATATATAGATAAACACAGTCACACAGAGATCTCAATGTGCTTCCTTTGGCATGCTATGAACACCATAATATCAATCACCACTCAGCATCGGTACCGGGGCCCTTGTACTGTGCCAGTGTCATATGGGGCACAGTAGAAGACAATACATGTGTAATAACATGGCATAACAACTACAATTTATTGCCTGCACTTCTGCCATACAAGACAGAGCAACATGCCATCACTAATGTCTCCATATAGCTGCTGTTGGTTTGGGAGGTGGCACCAGGGCAAAAAACGTTACTCCCATGTATAAAATATCAATATGGCTAGACTGAGTGAGATATGTGTATGTGCTACCTTTCACACTGCACTGAGGTACATTATGACACTCATCAGTCAGTGTTGGTGATTCTGGGCATATCCACCGTGCCACTGTGAACTGGGGTGGATTCAGGGTCACTGGAATCCTCACTAACCACTGGGTACAAGTGATAGGGGTCATCATAAATCATCTCAGTTTCAAACACACTGTCATCAGACAGACCATTCTCCTCCTCGAAAGTGCCAGGATCCATGCCAAGGGATAACTCTGGCATGCTCCAGTCACTCACAGCATTACCAGAGTCAAGCTCCATTGTAGAAGTGCTACCCTCCATTGCAGGTTGAAGCACTGCCGTTCTGGAGCTGACGTCACACAGTGCATGCACACTCTACCATTTTCGGCCTGATGACATGCATCATTCAAAATGCTGCAAAACTACAAAAAAAGGTAGGAATTTACTTTATGACAAAAACACGCACATATTTCAGTTCTGGGCACTCTCCACTACTGAGCAATGCACTGCTATGCCTATGGCTGAATTCCCTCTTTAAATTCCATAGAATGCTTTTTGAAATTCTGTGGCATTTAAAAACTAAAATCTGAAAAGCATTTTGGAACAGCCGTTGACCATTAGTTTGTCTGCTAGAGCTTTATCTTAATAATCAAAAGAGGTAACCCCCCCCAACACCCAGCTCAGCCCCACCACCCTCACTACCCCACCCTGAGAACTTCCTTGAATCCCTTTATTTGAAGTAGAAATATTTTTATCAGGTCCCATACTGTGCTGCAATTCTCATCCTTCTAATTTCACGCTGGGCCTGAATTCTGGTTTCATGTCCCAGAAGTGCTTTGAGCACAGTTGCACAAAGTACTACTGGAATGAGACACTGGCATTCTGGCCAGTTGGTAAAATTAGAAGGATGAGGATCACTGTGCAGTGTGGTAGCTGCTAAAAATATAACTCATTCAAATTTGTTGGCCCTGGGGACTCTCAGGCTGGGGTGGGGGGATGGGACGGAGATGGATGAGGTGGATTTTTGACTTTCTAATGCTAAGAACTCAGGAGTTAATTAACAACCTTCTCTGGTTTGTAGGTCCCAGCCCAAAAAACTAACATTTTTCCTCCTACCTGGGTGTTTGGGGGGTTGCTGACTGCTGCCAAGCCCCCAACTGCCAACAGAAGTTCCTTGAAATAGGAAACTAATGCATGAAGTTCTCTTGGTAACAGTGGGCTTGCTGCAGAATTTAGACCCAAACTGCCACAGAAAATTGGGGTCTTGATAGTGCTTGAACAAAGTTAGTCCTGCCCAAGGAGATGAGAAGCACAAAGATCTGGCTTTCTGTATGACCTCTTGTGATGTTGGGCTGGACAGTTCTGATCAAAGCTGCAACTTCTGGACTGCAGCCAAAACACCCAGTTAGGGCCTTTTCCTCTATAATATCCCATAGCCTTTCTGAAACATAAGGGTATTCAGCAGTCAGATATTCAATATGGATTCTGTACCTCATCCATCTCTCCGCTTGTGACCATTGAGGTAGATCTTGCACACTGGTCCGCCTGGCTGTACCAGGCTCCAATCACACTTGGGTTCTGTATGACACGTCCACCAGGTCATTATTTAAAAATCCATCCATCCTGACATAGGTGGCCTTACATAGTGCAGAGAGACATGGGGTATTGTCCAGCAGTTTTAGAGTAGGGCATACATAGGGATGAGGGATGGCTTGGTATACCTCCTAATCAGCAAACTGATAGGCTTTAGGAGCTTGTCCAGGGGGCAACGCAGCTGGCACCTTCCACACGATCCCACTCTCCTGCTCCTCCATTCCCAGCTGGCTTGGAGTACTGAGATAGGAAAACTCTTCAAATGGGTCACCTGAAGAGCCACTGTTGCCAGGTAGAGGACTTGCAGCTGACCCCCTGGGCCCTGGGGGGTCACCAGTTATAACTCCTTGTCCCCTACGTCTCCCTCTGCCAACAAGATAGTCAATGGGGGTGGGTACCATGGGACTGGGCAGATGGCTGTGCCTCACATCACCCCCACTAGTGGCCTCCTCCATGGCCTCCACTATCACATCAGGAGTTCCCACTTTTGTCTCTGCTGGGGAGCAGATAGCTTGCCTCCTCAACAGAATCAGATGATTTGGCTTCCTCATATAAGTCCAGGCTCCCTGGGATACCAATGATACAGTGCCGCTGATGCCACAGCGGGTAGATGAATCGTATGTGCTGGGGTACCTTCAAATATTCCCACAGAAGGCCTTCTGGAACAGAGCACAAAGGTAGCTGGACCACTCCCTCTCCTTGAAATCTACAGTGCACACATTTCTCCACTGCTGCTCCTCTTTCTGCTGACCTCCACAACCAGGATAACAATGATGCTGGAACGATGGCCTGGGGCTCATTGGAGGGAAACTTCTCAGTCATACCTACTTTTGTTTTTCCTTCTCACAAGTTGCATCTTTCCCCCACAAGCCAGAGGAGAAAATGGCATCTTCACCACACATTCTGACACAGATAAAACCAGGGCCAATCAGTGGCATCGCTTTACCCACTTGACTACTCCTCCTGACTTCCAGGTGCCTTTCCTTATCAGAAGATGAGAAAAGAGCACCAAAACACCCATAATGGTAGCCCACAGTAACACACCACCAAGGATCCAGGGCTGCTGTGGGCGGGACCCGACTTCATCCAGTCACCCAAAAGTGCTGGAACCTCAAAACAACATCCCAGATGAGCCCCCACATTTGTAACACCCCTTCACCCCGTTTATGTCTAGGAGTCCTGATGGTACTCTGGAAGTACAAACTGGAAACCTTCCATGCATCATGCCTTTGGCTCAAGTAAAAAACAACACAAGGCCTTACTTCACCTGCAGATCTCATACAGCGTAGTGCAATTTGTTTTCTCACCAAATAGGCTGTAGCTAGAGTTGCTGCACCTTCGGCCAGGCCACGGTGAACAGAGGCAGATCTTTTCTGAAAAGAGAACTAGAGTTAGTTCATTCAAATAATTCCAGCACACACAAAGTAGAAGAACAAATAAATGTAATTTTGTTTCTGTTTAAATTAGTAAATAAATAAAATGGAGCCGAGAGACAAACAGGCCAGAGGGCATATATGGGAGGCACCAACAGTACCAGGCTGAGAAAGATGTTTAAAACAGGCCTAAACAACAGACCAGTTGCAGACTCCATGCAGATACCCTGAGCTGGAGTAAAGCCGAAATGCTCAGAAGTCACAAGACGTGCTCTAGACCAGTACTTGAGGAGTGCCTTAGTTCCTCCTCCCGAAGTAACCCAACCTGGGGATGTGGCCTTTTAACACACCGTGGCCATCCTGAAAACCTTGCCAGGGAACCAACCAATTTGTAACCCTCTTCCTTCAGGGACAGGATGCTGGAATAACAATGGCATGTGAGACTCAGCTCCTTCCTTACAGTTACTACTACATTGCATTTCTTTGTGGTCCTAACACAGGACCTGTCCCAGACACGGGCATGGCAAGCCCGATAAAATGAGATTCCAAAATGCAAACCACCCAACTCACCTTGGCAGCGTGCCACACAGGGAAAGACCTGCTCAGAGCTGTCACCTCCAAGGGGCACTGTTGCAGCCCTGCCACTGCCACGACAGCTCCACTGCCATACCTTTCAACAGGGACACCAGGACTCCCAAGCCCAGATGATGAGGGGCTTACCTTCATGCTGCTGTCCACCCAGTTGCTGATCTTACAAGGACAACAGTTCCCAATGGTCGCCATACTCCTACTGCCCTCCCTATTGGAGTTGAAACCACGTAGCCATCAATGCTAACCACTAGCTGGTACCTCCGGGGCCGGGGATTTGAAACCCCAGCCCAGACTTGCCCTATCTCCAGTCTGCTGGCTCACCCTTTTCCTCCCAGCCAACCCCTTTTTAAACCTGGGCAAACAGCAATGCCCCCAGGGGGAAGAACAAGGAAATGCCTATTAAAGGTAACCTAATCAAAAGGGGAGAATACAGTATAGTAAGCCAGCCCCGAGAGGGGTGGCTTACACTTTGAAAAGAACTTCTCAGGGCTGCAGCCCAGAGGTACTCACAGTTTCTGAAGGCTTCAGGGTGCTGTGAAAGGATAAGGCTGCAGGTACCGCTCTGAAGTCAGCAGACAGTGTCTAGGAGCAACTGCAGGCTGAAGATTAAGCTGCTGGATTCTTCACCCATGATGGGTCTTTCGTTGTCCTTGCCCCTCTGACCTTTCATTGTCTTCACCTCTAAGGTCTTTTGTCGTCTTCACCCTTCTGGCCTTTCATTGTCTTCCCTTTTCTGGCCTTTCATCGTCTTCCAAGGGGACCACCCAGAACATCCAGCAGGACACACAAATTGTACAGGGTCTTAAACTCAGCCAGGGCCGGCCTAAACTAGGTGCAAGCTGTGCCCTTGCACCTTGGGGGCCCATACTTTTTTCTTGAGGAAAAAAATTATTTAAAACATTTAAAGACACCTAAATTTTGTTAGAGATGAAAATGTTTACCAGCAAATGAAAGTGGAAGACAACTGACTCTGTTACTGTTATGAAAGGTGGGGGAAGCTTTGCTGCTATGCCACTTTAAGATATAGTGGAAAAGATAAGGTTAAGTAAGTGCTGATGGTGTTAATGGCCATACTTTGTGACTCCTAGGTTGACTGTTTTCACAAACAAAGGGCTATATTAACAAGAGAACTTGTTTGTAACATGGACATGTAGCTGAAACAATAAATGATATGACAAAATATGTTTCAAAAGTATGTGAGCACTCAAAATAACAAAAACCTGACCAGCACAGAGCAAAACCAGATTTCCTGATAGGGACCCTGAAAACCCTGATCACCAGATGAAAAAGCTGACAGGTGGCAACCTTACTGGTGTCCCATGATAATCTTCTCTATTCTCTCTCACTCACCGCCAGAAAAGTAAAGTTGTTTAACATGTTTGAAAATTGGATTATTGGAGGTGTGAGTGTCCAGTGATGATGTCCCTGTCCTTACAGAAATTAATGCAGCAGTAGTAGTACTGTACTTACTTAAGTTCTTGCTCCAGGCTCAGTCAGATTCATTTCCAGTGGTGAAATCAAATAATTCAATGCAGTCAATGGCACTAATTAAAAGATGCTGGTTAAACTAGTAGACCTGGTACTGTTTTATTAATACAGGACAGGAGGGTTAGTTAGGTGTAAATGATGGAGGGGGGCATAGAGAATGGAGTGGTGGGGCCTGGCAGGGAGCTGCACAGGGGCCCAGAATGGTTAAGGCTGGCCCTGACCTCAGCAAGGCTTCGAACAGTCTCCAACCCAGCCCAAATAATTTTTCTTCCTGGCTGGGAAACAGTTCAAACTGAACAAGCACATTCAAGGCTAGGAAAATAGTTCTAATTAGGGTTACCACCTGTCCTGATTTCACAGGACAGTTCTGATTAGGAAGCTATGTGGGTGCAATAAAACATGAAAATACTACATGTCCTGACTTTATAGTAGAAAAAATATTTTCTTTCCACTAAATGTTGCAGAAAAATAAAATACATTAACTAAACTATCTTAAAATAAGAAACAACAGATGCTACTAAGAAACTACAATACTTAGCCTTAATTCTGATTATATAGAAAACAAGTCTGTTGCATTGGTCAACTACGTACTGTCCGTGATGCTTAGCCAGCGGTTATGATTGTTCTTTGATATTTGTAATATAAAAATGTAGTGTGTGATTTGTCTCCATAAGGCAGCTGTGCCATGGGTCAGGTTTTAGTGGAAATAACAGGATATATTTTACCTGAAACTGGGAGGTAATTAAAAAGACTAGAGAGCCTTAATTAAGGGTCTCCTGTTTATCTGACTTAATTGGAGCTGACCAGCTGCCAGGATATAGGACTCGTAAACTTTTATGATGTCTTAGAGGAAAAACATGTTCCCATCATGGTGCTAAAGTTATATCAAATACTTTGATCCTGGGGAAAAGAGGATCTGCT
Source organism: Neoceratodus forsteri (assembly GCA_016271365.2). Classification (NCBI taxonomy): domain Eukaryota; kingdom Metazoa; phylum Chordata; order Ceratodontiformes; family Ceratodontidae; genus Neoceratodus; species Neoceratodus forsteri. The sequence continues at coordinate 588,319,941 of CM028132.1, read as the reverse complement.
TGAGATCAAAGAGGGGGATGTTAATTAAGGAGTCATATTGGTAAATGAGTTTTTGCTGATGTCACCTTATTTAATATACCTCCTGATTAGGACATCCTGTTTGTATATTTTTTTATATTTAACAAGGAGGAGCTAGGTGACATCATGGAAGGGGTGTGTTTGAGAGACAGTTTAAGCTATTCTGTGTCTGATCTTTAGACACATTTCTTTGTGGGCTCTTAGAAACAAGAACTAACTATAAGCACTGTAAGAAGGTAATACATTATATAGGAAAGTCTAATTGTATTGTGGTAGGAGTTTGTTTGTACTTTTCCTTGTTTTCTTTTAAGCAATTGTATCCTTTGTGATATAGTGTTCTGTGTTTACATTTTATATGTTTTTATCCATTTTTAAGTAAACCTCTTATTTTAAAGAGACTGCCTGGTGTGTCTTCGAAGTTCTTTCTTTTGCATGTGAAGTACAGATGGTTAAGACTGACTAAAACTGTTCAAAGCTTGATGGTGTACTAAACCGGGAAAAGGTAAGAATATACCTAAGGTCTTTTATAGAGTTTTAAGTTTTCATTTTGGATACCTGGTTAGGTGCCCTTAGGTGAAAGATAGCTGGCATTCCCCAAAGAGCAGATTATTTGAACCTGTACATTTGAGTATGCTAGCATAAGGTTCACAGTTTGAATCCCCCCAGAACTTGAGACTAAAGGTGATTCGGACCCACAAGCAGACAGAAGGGTTACCCTGTTCTGTTACCTGTTCACAACTGCACTCAGAGGTTGGCACTGTGGGAGCAGAGGGCCTGACCTGCTGAGTGGGTTTTAACACTGTCCTGCAAAAATCATGTTTCAGTAAGAAATGTCCCACTTTGAGCTTCTTAAAAGATGGTAACCCTACTAACAGTCCAACTATTTTACAGGCTTGAAACGGGTGAACTGCAGTTCAAATAACTCCTTCTGTGAAACCAGTTTAGCAGACCAAATACAATATTTCTCTGCAGAGAAGTTTGGCTAGTAGGCACTCTGGCTAAAGGATTTGTGGGATTGGAAGGCCTTTATGCACCACAGCTAGCCTACAGATTCATGCAGCCCTCCTACAGCACTTTCCGCCTCTCCAGTTTCAGCTGGACTCCTCCCAGAATCTAGCGCACAGCCTATTATATAGCAGCCCCACACTCCCAACCCGATTGGTCCAAATTATCCTGGGCAGCAGCATGTGTCCTTTCACCTTTCTCAGTACCCTCGGCGGCAGGCAGAATTACATGGGGGCTGCCATATTTATTTACATTTTTCTGCCTGCCTTTGATATTCTCCAGAATCATTCATAAACCCATTCATGGGCAAATAATCACTTGTCCTGGTCCTGCTTACTGTGCAGGGGCCAGGGAATCCCTTAGTTAGATTGGGGGGAGCCCCATTTGACAGTCAGGGCTCCTGAAAGGATAGGTGCCTATTTTGCACCCTACACAGCTGTGGGTGTGCATGTGCACCTCGCTAATGCAGTTCCCAGTCCTTGTGGCTCTTACTGGATCAGGAAATCCCCATTTAAGCACCTGGAGGTGCTTTAACATTTGAATCCCAGCTCCACTGCTTGTGCTGGAGCTGTGAGAGCTTTTGTAAACATATCAGCTGTATGGCCCACCTGTCCCCAGGAGCCACAGCTCATTTAAGGCTGGCCGCACATGTGCAGCTAATACATGTGTGGCCATATTTGTTTACATCCTGGTCTGGGCATCACTACTCCTGGACAGGGCAGAGCCATCCCCACAGTGCCCCGAGACCCAACAGTTCAAGGATCTGTGCCTCACCTAACACCCTGGGGCCGAGAAAACAGCTGTATTCGATGGCGGCTGCCTTATCGCAGGAAGCCCAGGTCAAATCCCACCCTGGGCTCCCAGAAAGCCATCTGGTCCTGTTTCAAGCAGGGTCCAGAGGCAGAAACCAAGACATGGGGCAACAAGGGCCATAGCCCACTAAGGTAATTCTCAGTGAGTTCTCTCTGCATCTGCACCCGCACCTGTTGGCTCCTTTTCAGTCTAGAAACAGCCACATCTGTTTTTATGTGTTGTGTGTCTCTCTGTCAATCCCTTCTCTCTATCTATTAAATTGCAGGGCACCTCAGTCTCCCAGTGATAGTCACATCTCCTTGTATAGCTCTCATTCTCAGTCTGCTGTGGTTCCCTGAGTGTGTCTCCTTGGTTCATCAGTCTGTATTGCTGTATAGTTAGTCTCTCTGCCTCACTCCCCAGTCACTCTTTCTCCTGCCCACATACTCCCTGCTCCCTTTCCTTACTCGGACTGCAGTGTGTGTCTCATCCCAAATGTCTGCTGCTCCTCTCTTTTGCTCTTGTACTGATCCTTAAGAGTTGGGAATAAGATTCTGTATCCAAACCAGATCAGTACCTGGACCAGCAACAGTTCTAGATATTGGAAGTCACTTACCAGTGTTCTCCAAAGTGATTTAGTATGGCCAGTACTGGGAGAGGACAAGCAGCAGTCTGACACAAAGAATCAGCACATACTGATAATTGGCAGAAACACTGCTTCCCATAACAAACAGCAGAGAAGTATAGTCACAGTTAGGTAGCTCTCAATCCAGCAGCTTTCTAAAGTAAAAAAACAAACAATATAGTACCACTACTTCCAATGATGTGATGCTCTAGATCCTTACATGATCTATATTTTTTGTTAATGTGTTTCTTCCCAAGAGCCAATGCTGTTTCTTTTCAAAATGGCAGATTCTATTTGGCATAATCTTAAGATCTTTTTTTAATTTTCCAAATATTTCAGGCAAGTCAGCATATTTTGTACAAACATATGACTCAAAATATGAGGACAGACTGAGGGATCTAAATATGTGCTCCTTGGAGGAAAGGAGGGATGGGGGACGAGACAGACTTAATCTAAGGGGTTTAATAGGTACAGGGGTTACTTATTTCAGAAGAAAGGGCTCCACAACCAGGGGACACAGCATGAAGCTAGAGGGGAAGATTTAGGGAATATAAGGAAGTATTTTTCACGGAGGGGTGGAGGATGCCTGGAATGGGTTTGCTGGAAGAGGTGGTAAGGGCTGAAACCATCTCCGGTTTTAAGCATGCATGGGACAGATATAAGGGGATCCTAAGTGGGGGGTTGGGGGTGACTTAACTGGGGGTCAAAGGCCCCCCCACACAGTTGTTACACTATAATTCCCCTGACTCCCTCCCTGCTCTTTTTCCTCTCCAATGTTTTTCACCCCCTGAACAGTCCTCTCAACCATATCTATGCTATCCCAACACTTTCCCCTGGCCCTGTTTGGTCGGTGTCCCTGCTCCTACTAGGCCTTTAGTCTCTCTGTCACCCTGCACTGTTGCTTCTCCTGTGCTCTAAACTCCACCTGTCCTGTTAGGCTGCTCCTGCATAGCTCCCAACTCTAGGGTACAATGCTTATTTATTTTGTTGTCCAGCCTGCTTATCTTTTATCACTTACCTAAATGGCTTACTATGTACTTTTGCCCTGTTTTGTATATTATTGCACTTTATCTCCTAATTTAGACAATCTTGCCTTTGTACTATTTTAGCTGATCGTAACTGATTGTACGGTTGTAACTGTCTGTACTGTATTGTTTTTTTGATGTAGAGCCTTTGTAAAAAAGTCTCTGACTCAAAGGATTGTAATCCCAAGACTTCAATAAATAAATAAATAAACAAACAAATAAATTAATAGAAAACTATTGGTGGGGGGAAGGATATACACATTAGAGAATGGGTATCATAGGGCAGACTTGGTGGGCCATGTTGGTCCTTATCTGCCAACAATTGTATGTATGTAAATTGGAGGGGTTTCAAGAAAAGGCTGGTGCAAAGTGGGGTTGTTTGCATGATAAAGTGGTGCAAATGTTTGTTTTCATGAAAAAGTTGCTCGGAAATGCTGGTTAAAAAATGGCAATTTCCATTTTTCCTGCTGTTTACCATTGAACATTGAAAATCATTGGCCCTAGTCTGTAACACTGTAATACAGCTATGCTGTGTTTTTCCCTTGGAATGATCAAAACAGACATTTGCCTTATTTTACTGTTTTGCAACACCCAGCAGACCTCTAACATGAATTCTACTATTAGCTTTGCTATGGAGCCATAATAAAATGGTATAGGTACCGAATTTTCACCATAACATGAACAGCTGCTTTAAGTGGGTGGTTTCTTAGTAAAGCAAAGTAAAAAAAAAAAAGACTAGCTTGAGTTAATCTATAAAAAAATGATTTTCTGCCGGCCCGGTGGCACTGAGGGCTGAGGCACTGGATGCCTTACCTCGTGCCATGCTGGCGACCCGCGTTCGGGAATGGACTCGGGTCATCAGGGAGCCGGCACGGGGGGAGGGTTGGAGCAAGATTGAGCAGCTGGAAGGCAGCTCTCCTCTCCAGAGGGTGGTCACTGCCCTTCCCCCCCAGTCCTGCTGCCACCGGGTGGAGGCCTGGCGGTCAGCATAGGTGGTGGGGGAGACACATAATGGGGGGTACCTTAAGACACGGCGTACGTATGCCTCCACGTGTGTGCATCTGAGGTAGGGGTCTGGGTTACAGGGAGGAAAAATTAGAAAAATACCATAAAAAACTACATATAGAAAAAAAGTGATTTTCCCCCAAAAACAAACAACTAAAAAAAAGTCTTTAATGCTATTCACTCTCATTTTTTGTATTTCATGTCTAGTCAAGCATTTTGTCTTCTATTATATTTTTTATCATGCTTGTAATTTATATTACTTTGCAGCTTGGAAGTAAGCATTTTATAGTTTATTTACCACTTGTTGCTGTTGTTTTTGCACTCCTGGGACCATTTTGCAACCAGTTCTTCTACCTCAGCGAGACTATTATGATGTTGAAAACTTTAAACCAATAAAAAAATAATAATGTGCTTGTAATAAATATAATAGCCAAATAAAACAGAGAAGTGTTAGAACCCGTACTGCACCAGCATTTGGAAATTCTTGGAATTTCATCTAACTCCGCTGGAGCAATGACCTCCAAAGGAAATACTTTCTTGATTGTTTGCCATCTGGGGGATTTTAAGCCAGCCTTCTTCTGTATCTTCCAAAGATAACTCTCCCTCAGGCTTGTTTCTTTGCATTCCTTGGAGTAAAATTACAAACTCGTAGCCTGTGGCCCTGAGAGTCTGTGGAATCTTGAGGATGAGGTTTCCACTCTGGTTCAGTCAGCCATCTCCATAGCAACCGACCTTAAATCAGACCCAAAGCGAGAAGAAAGAAAGAAAACCCCCAACAACAAACATGAAACAGAAACTGCAGAAAAAAAAGTCTCCACTCATTTACAACGGCATTTTAGGAGCTAAAATAGCTCTCTGGTATGTTTCCTGTAATGATTATGATTGTGGTCTGGTGTGCTATATAGAAAACTACAATGCAATTCTCACAAAAATTATATATAACATGGAATTTAAAGGATAGGCAAGCTTATTGATAACATTCTTTATGTCTTTTATCATCTCTCCAGGAAGATTTATTCAGCAGTGGAGTATGCAGGGCAGAACTCTTGCATTTAGTTATTGAGTTCACACTGGGGTAGCCCTACCCAGTTTTCAGTAATAGGAGACTTTCTTCCCTGAGAGAGAGAGAAAAGGAGAGAGAGAGAGAGAGAGAGAATAAGGTATATTAAACACATATTAATTTCTTGATCACCTTTGCATTTTGGGAGAACTGAAAGTAGTAGTGTATTTAGATGCAATTCAGCTTTAGATTTTTTATTTATATTTCTTTAATTTTTCATGAATAGCTTCATTTACATGGAAACAGGGTCCTTGTCCATTGTGGGGCCTGTTCTACCCTGCAGTTTAATCCTTTGCTGTAGTCACAATCCTGTTTATGACTTCATAATTATTCCCATAACAACGAACTATGATGTCACAAGCAAAGGAAAATTACACAGAAACATAGACAATGATGGCAGAAAAGACCTCACAACAATCCATCTAGTCTGCGCCTACCTATCCTATGTTATGCAAGTACCTAGCAGTCACTCATCCCTCTCCCTCATGCCCTCCTCCCCATTTACATTTACTAGCTTTATATGTCTATCTCACCCATGCCAAAAGGCAGACCAGATCTCTCAATAACAGACAGTTTTGCAGACAGCTTTTGAATCTAAGTAAATCAGCAGTAGCTAAAACAAAAGTGGAATACTACCACAGCTACAGGAGAAAAACAGACATCACTCCAGAAAGTTCTGATCAGTGGCTAAAAATTAATTGATCAAATGCAGAACCCTCTGAAACCTTGGGCTCAATTTTCAAAGAGCCCTTTAGATTGCTGCAGTTTGCAGTGATCTAGGACTGCGGCAAACTACAGGTGTGTTAAGGACCCTGAGCCCAATTTTGTAAAATTTGGGATCCCTGCACCAAAGACCTTGGAGATGCTGCAGCCACAGGGCTGTGCCAAACATTGGGCACACTAGTGGAGTTTGACAGAGGGATCTGTCAGAGCCCCCCCCCCGGCGCAAGCCTGCATGAGCCATGGGGGTGTTGGGGGGAGGGACTCTGGCTGGGTAATGGGGCTGCTGGGCCAATGAGGGTACCATAGGGCATGAGGGGACACAGTGGCAGTTAGTGAGTGGAGGAAGCACCTGACAGAGGTGCCATACAGCATATCTGACAGCCGAGGGGACTGGGTAGGGATTGGCATGGCGATACTATTATGACATGGTCCCAGGTAGAAGCAACCCTGGCACCTGCCCAAGAGGACCCACAGTCCCTGGCAGTGTAGTCGGGCATCAGCTGGCCACCATGCAGGGGTCTGTGTAGCAGGGAAATGTCAAGTGCCCAGGGCAAGTAGCCAGCCACCACATGCCTCCTTCAACCTGCATCCACTGCCACATGCCCCATGTAGGGGACTGTGGGTCCTGGCCAGGTGCTAGGACTGCTTCCACCTGGGCCATGTCAGAATTGTATCATCATGCCAACCCCCACTCAGTCTTCTTGTCTGTCAGACATGCAGTATAGAACCTCTGTCAGATGCCTCCTCCACTCACTGTAACTGCTGCCATGCCCCCCTAAGTGCCCTAATCCACCCTCATTAGCCCAGCAGCCCCCGTTCCCCACCTTCCCAGTCCCACAGCTCACTTGCCACCCTGAAAAGCAGTGGCACAGGGCCCTTAGACCACCTCCTGGTTGGTCTAAGCTGAGCCCCCTGTTGCAGCCACAATGGGACTTAAGAATCACAGATAAGGGGATGGTGTAGCCCTGCCATGAAGCAACTACCATTGTGACCTGTTGTATGGGTGCATTTGCCACAAAGATGGTGCAGGGGTCTTTGCTGCATGGCATCCTGATTTCACTGCAGCATTTGAAAATTGTGAATGCTGCAAACCATGATGCAAGGTACCACTTCAGGGCCATACATTTTGGCGCTGAACGCTTTCAAGGCCAGAGTTCACTGTTTGAAATTCATGCCCTTGTCACCATTCTTCCAGACATTGTTTATGCCTTTAATACCCACTTCACTAACCTCAGCATCTTCATCAACCTTCAAAACTCCTGGGTGTGTCACCCATGGTTGGTCTCTCATCAAGCAGCCCAGACTGTGACTCTCATGATCTGTCAAACTTTAACTTCCAGCAAATCACTAGCAGAAATCCTCAAAGCACTGAAGGGCCTCAAGCCAAACTAGGGTGCTGGTGGTGACACCCTGAACCTTCTCCACCTTGTGGCACATTGTATCTGCACCCAGCTACCAAGCTGTTAAACTTCTGCCTTGCCTCTGGTGAGAATATCTACTGTCTGGAGATGCACTATAGTTGTGCCTCTCACAAAGGAGGGCTAAACAGGATCTGAATCATTACAGATCCATTTTGTTCCTTTCTACCCTCTCCAAGGTTCTTGAAAAGTGTTCACTCAAAGTTGACTAAGCATCTCAGTCTGTGCAATATGCTCTCTGCAATGCAATCTGGCTTCAGGAATGGGCATTCCTTCTTACCGCATTGCTCAAAGTCACCAATCTCCACATAGCCATGAATAATGGTCTCCTCACTGGGGCCATCTTCTCTCAAGGCATTCCACTTGATGGATCATGCAGTACTCTTGCTGGAGTTCAAGATACTAGGTCTCAGCCAACCAGCCATCAGAAGGTTCAAAACTACCTAAATACAGAACCCAGCTATGTAGTGTCCATTCAAGGCTTTAATTCAGATCATGCTCTTAAATCTTGGGTTTCTCATGGCTCATTCTTAGCCCTGTGCTGTTCTCCATTTTTGTTAATTACCTCTTGAAGCACAGTGGAAGGTGTCTCTACATATGTTTGAAGATGGCACCATACTCTACTCTACTATAGTGCAACAACAATGTTTGAGGTTAATTTAGGACTCCAAGCTGATTTCAGCACACTCTTCTCCTGGTTCATCAACAATAACCTGATCCTTAAAGCAATCAAAATTAAGTCTATTATATTTGGATCCCAGAATTGCTAACTCATTCAGCTGATCTACTTACAATCATAACATCAGATGGCAACACTATTGAGCAAGTCAACATATTCAGATATGTAGGAGTCTGACTTGATGTATCACATACATACAGTAGGCATGTTGATCACATGTCAACAGCTGTAGGTCCCAAACTCAGCTTTCTCTATAGGCCTAAATGCTGTCTTAGTGCTAAACTGAAACAGCAGGTAGTCTCCCACTTCCTACTTCCTTCCATAGACTATGGAGACATCATATACCACAGTGCAAACAAACCCACTCTACTGCCCCTGAGTCTACTCATCATTGCTATATGACCAGCTTAACTGGACAAGTCCCACAAGTAGACATGGTTACCACTAGCTTTCTTTGTTGTATAACTGTGCACAAGGAAAAGATCCTAATTTTTTATCCCACCTCACACAGTCGAGCAGTGCTTACTCACTCCTTTCAACAGCAGCACTTACCATCTTAATTCCTAGGCTGAAGGGTGAATTTGGTAGAATGGTCTTTGCATTTGCAACGCCAGATGCATAGAACAAACTACCCCCTCGAACTGAGGAATACTTCTATCTTGCAAGTAGTCCAGTCTTATCAGTCACCTTAGAGCTCCCTGTATTTGTTCTGGTCCAGGATCCCCACCTCCTTGGCCATGATCATGTTGCATAACAGTGCTCATGCTCTTTGTTTGCTATGATCCCACTTTGTTAGCTTGCTTTGATTACTGTTTGGATGTACTTACCGTTGCAATTTGTCTTTTCTGTGTGTACGGTATTTTAGCCGGTAAGTATGTCTTCCTGCTGGACTATGTGAACCTGTTGTCTGCCGCTGTCCTCCCTGACACTGCCATGAAAATGAGACGTTGCACCTCCTGGGTTTGTCCCAGCTGGAGTAAATTCAAATAAATAATAAATAAATAAAATCCCACTACTATTTTGGCATGGACCTCCTCCCTTGGTAGTTAATTCCATTTCTCCACCACTGTCTCTGTAATGTAATGGCTTTTTAAAATCTCCCACCTGCCTGTTTCATGGATATCCCTTTGTGCCCATGTTTATACTCATTTTGATCAACTCCTGCTGTAAATCCTGTTTACTCCATGTAGAAACTTGTAAGCCTCTCTCACGCCACACTCCTGTCCACCAACGCAGTACATGTTGAGATCCTTAAGCCTTTCCTTATAGGGCTTCCTTGCAAACTCTCAGTCATCTTGCCGAGCCTCCTCACCACCTCTGCTCTATCCTGTCCTTCTTCAAGTGTGGACTCCAGAATTTAATGCATTGTTCAAGTGTGGCCTCAGCAAAGCTCTGTATGGGGCAGAGTCATCTTTATTCTGTTGCTGATGCCCTTCTTTTGCACCTAAGCATTCTGTTTACCATCCCCACTGCTCTATAATATTGTGCTGTTTCTTTCAGGTTGTCTGTAACTATCACCCTTATCTCCTCTGTATCATCCCCAGTTCCACCTTCCCATTAAATGTCAACTGCCAGACCTTGGACCAGTTTTTCAGTTTCTCCAGATCCTTCCTCATAGCCCTTGCACCCTTTATGTGGCCCACTGTGCTGCAGATTTTTATGTCATCTATAAAGATTTCCTGAATCGCCTCCCAAATGTCACATTTTGAAGACAGTTAAAGGAACTGGATTAAAGACTGATCCCTGGAGAACTCCACTTGTGATTTTCCTAACCTCTGAGCATTCCCATTGAAGACCACCCTCTGTTTCCTTCCTCCCAGCCAGTTTCTGACCATCCTCCATAATTCTGTCCCCCACCCCAAGTCCCTCAATTTTCTAACCAGACATTCATGTGGGGACTGAGTCAAAGGCTTTGCTAGAATTCAGGTACAATACATCCACAGTCTAGCCTAACTTCAGTAAAGGATTAAATAGCTTGAGTAGATTAACTTTAGGGGACAAGGATCCTGTTCCTGGGTACAGTATATGAACATATTAGTAGAGTACTGAAGAACAAAAGGAACAGAACTATAGAAAATCTATTAAATACAAGCTTAAATGGCCAGCCCACCAGCACAGCAGTTGGATTTCCATCTGTGACGACGACGACGACCCAGGTTTGGGAATGGGCTCGGGTGTCAGAGGGATGGCCAGGAAGATGGCTCTAGCATCCAACAACTGCTTGCCTTCTCCTGGGAAGGAGGGAGGGTTTGTGGCTCAGTGGTTGCTGGCCCCTGGTGGAGGCTGGGAGCACAGCAACATATCGGGCTACACCACAGGCGGGAGCGTGGTGGACATCGGCATACACCTTGACTTCATGTGGCACATCAAGCTCCCCAGAAAAAACAGGAAAATGCCCCAGGTCTGACCAGATGATGGCCACTTGTCCCCAGCACACCATGGTAGCCCGGGATAGCCCCGTGCTGACCTTCCCACCACTGATCCCATGGGATAATTGGTTGTGCCTAAGGGTACTTCTCCCCTGGAGGGGGGAGTCCCACCCAATGAAGGGTTACGTCGGGTCACCTGGTGGGATCCATTGATGGATGTGGAGGGCAGCAGATAGTGACTGGAGGAGGTGGGTGGCCGTGGGTGCTAGGTGGCATGAAGGAGTGGTTGGGCCAGGGGTTGGGGAGGAGCAAAATGGCCATGGGTGCTAGGTGACCTGAAGGAGTGGTTGGGCCAGGGGTTGGGGAGGAGCAAAAAAAAAAATACAAGCTTAAGTGCATCCAAATATTATGCCGTTATTGTTTTTTATTTGTTGACTGGGTAAGTACACTGGTCCAAGGGACCTTTTTCAGTAATGACTTGAGCCTAGGTAGTCAAAGAATAAGGGTGGTACAAAGTTATAAACAGTCTAGGAAAATACATTTGCAAAAATAACAGAAAGTATAGATAAAAAAGGTAAACATTAGGATACAGTGTCAATAATGGGGTACAATAACTAAACAATTAGGTTTTTTAAATCAGCAGACAAGAAATAGAAACCGTGGTGCTACTGTAGTATATTGGGAGCAACATAGCATAGTATCTAGTCTTAGGTTGCACAATTACAGAAAAATACATTCAATATTTCTCTTTTTGCAAAAGTCATAAACGCACTTTAAACCCTCATTGTCCCCTCAGACTGCATCCTTTCTTATCCCTGCCACTCTTGTTGTAGTAATTTTCATAGAGCTCCACACTGCTAATGATGGACCCTCCCTACAGCAATATCCTGGTAATTCCTCCGACTTGAGCCATACACTTTTCTGTCTGGTTCCCCTTATTCTTCTGCCACCAGAGGGCACTAGCTCCATTGAGTGCCTGACTCGAGATTAGGAAAAAACACTACAGGATACCTTCTTAGCCATAGGTCAGCCATCACAAAAGCTAGTATGCAGGCCCAGCTGCTTTATGCTAGAAGTCTTTCTTCATGGTCAGTGTATCATACCTTTGCCTTTATTGAGTGTCTTTTTAACTGACAGTTCCTTTCTTTTGCAGTCCAGTTGGTGGTCCCACAATGAAGCACACAAAGAAGTCAGAATTCTATATATTTTCACGCTCTATGTCTTTTCATGAGATATGGGGTCTCTGTACTATAAAGAGGGCTCTGGCAAAAGCTGGCCTGTAGGCACAGCATCAGCATTGTTGCTGACAACCTGGATTCACTTCCTGAGCACAGGGCTTTAAAGGGCTATTTAGCGAGAGGAGGATTCAGCGTTTCATTGGACATTCTCCTCCAGGGAGGGAGGGTTTTGCTAGGGACACTAAACTACTGCCACATGGATGTCCACAGGTTGTAATACAAGTGGTCTTGCCAGCCAGTGGAAGCGATGATGCCAACCGATGTTCCAGTGTCACACTCTGCATACGTGTACTTGGTACCAGGTCATCGGCGTCCTAGGGGAAAGGAAGAAACAAGAGACATCCTGTCTCTGAGAAATGAAGGCTTGTACACTTATGAACACATGAATTTGCCAGCAGAAAAAGGTCATACAGTCTCAGGACTCTTGTTAGGTTTTTTTTGTTCTGGAGTCCTGAACTTTGTGGAAAATAGAAATGGGAGTCCTGAGCTAAAATTTTGGAGTCCCTGTGAAATTTTTGGGGGTCCCCATTGAAATGAATAGAACGAGTCTGGATAAGTTCATTTTCCCATTGTGTCTTTATTACCTCATCTTTTTTTTTATACTTTTCAGGCAATTCCTGAGTCAGGAATGCAGATATGACAATATTTGTTTGTCATACAGTGGTTTTCTCAGCAGGATTGTATAGTCATTAAAAGTGCCATTTAAAAGGTACTGTAAGACAGTCAAAGATAAATCATAAAACATAACAATTACAAAATGCCAGATTTTTAAACCTGTACCTGTTGTAGATTCAAAGTACAATACAAAAATTGTACTTACAGTTTTGCAATCATTTCTGCCTGTTCTAACATGGAAATTCTATCTTGCTGCCGCCTCAAGCAGATATGTGCCAACCTGGCTACAAAAAAAGTCAAGGCCATTTAGTAAGAAGCATAAATGTTCACTAAAGCATCATAGTTGGGGCTGCTAAACACACAGTCAATGCTGACAGTCACCTATGTCTCCCATTCATCTCTCCTGCCCAGTACTTCTTTCTTCTCCTCTGCACATCTTGCATAAAACATTTTACTGACTAAAACAGTCCCTCCACCCACTCACTCCAAATCTGTCATGGTTAAGCCAGTGGCACAGTCTACGTGGTGGCTGCCTTGTGGACTTGCTTTTCTTTGTGTCTTTTTCATGGCATGACATCCCGCCCTGGCATAACTTCTCCTAGTGCCCTCCTGCCCATAACTGCTTCTAATGTCTCCTGCCCATAACTGCTTCTAATGTCCTCCTGCCCATAATTTCCTCCCAATGTCCTCCTGCCCATAACTTCTTCTAATGTCCTCCTGCCCATAACTTCTCCCAATGTCCTCCTGCCCATAACTTCTTCTAATGCCCTCCTGCCCATAACTTCTTCTAATGTCCTCCTGCCCATAACTTCTTCTAATGCCCTCCTGCCCATAACTTCTTATAATGTCCTCCTGCCCATAACTTCTTCTAATGTCCTCCTGCCCATAACTTCTACCAATGCCCTCCTGTCCATAACTTCTCCTTACATCTCTCCTGTACATTTCTTAAGTTCTGTTTAGTTGTTGATGACAGAAGAAGCCACTGTTGACAGACTGTGGAAAGAACAGAATGGGGCTAGTGTACTTGTTAGACATTTCTCCCTCCCTCCCACTAAATTAGAAAGCCATAAGGTGTTGTAATATAAGAGCAGAATGGGGCTAATACTCGTTATGGCTATCCCCCAACCCCCTTTATAAATGGGGTGAAAATACTTATCTTCTCTCAGACTCCTGTGCTCAAGTTGCCCATAAAATCACAATTTAAAACAATTTTAAAACATTATTTTCTGTACAGTGTAATTGCCTTAAATTTTTTAAATGCTGCAAAAGGGCCATAGTCTTCAACTTTGCTCCTTCCTGGGCTTTCCACATGAGTCTGCTCGCAGTGTCAGACTTTAGAAAACTTATACCTTTTGTTTTCATTTTGTTTTTCACAGAAAATACTCTTTCACATGTAACAGGTGACATAAGTAAAATCTTAGCCATTGTAACAAAATCTAGGAATACATCTGAATAATTCTCACTTAAGTCTTGACAGACAGGCAGGCCTGGTGGCGCTGAGGGTTGAGGAGCTGGACGCCACACCTCACACCATGCCGGTGACCCAGGTTCGGGAACATGCTCGGGCCAGTGGGGACTGGCAGGGGAGGGACAGGCTCGAACATCCAGAGGACTGCTCTCCTGTCCCAGGAGGGAGGGGAGGACTCATCCCAGGGAGCTGGGGACTCCTAGCATTGGCTGGGAGCACAGCAACCTGAGACCAGGAAGTCCAAGGGGATTGGCTGCAGCAGTGACCCTGTAGGCACACATGGGAGTGTGTGTGCCCACGTGAGTATGCATTGCACATCTGAGCCAATGGGGTGGGACCTAAAAGTAGATACCCCCATCCTCGGGGATAGGCGATGGCACTACCTCCTTCAGCCACACTCCACCGATCACACCCGCTCCTCTCCTGGGCCAAGCCCAGCCTGGCCTGAATTGAAAGATAGAGCACCCTGGGCAGATAGGGTGACCCTCACCTCAGGGGCTCAGAGCCAGTGGGATAGCTGGGCTGGTGCTGGAGATGGAGGGTTTCAGGTCCGGAGGTAGAGCTGCAAGGAAAAGTGGATGCCTGAGACAGTTCCCTGGGTGCCAATGCAAAAATTGAGTTTGGAAAAAAAAGTCTTGACAGACACTACTGAGCAAAGTCAGTCCTTTTATGTTATCTTGCACTTGCAAAGCAAGCAACATTTTGTGGCAGCTTGTTAGAGTAACAGGTTGTGGAGGTGCGGCCGTGTTGTGGCCAGTGGCGCCACTGCTTTTTTGGGCTGGTCTCTGTGGCACCAATGATTGAGCACGGTGTCTATGACAGCAGTTCAGAACCATGCCACCAACTTGAAAGAATTTTGAAGCTGCAATGAGGGAGTGCCCTGTCATTGCAGGGCGTGCCTTGCTTGCTGAAACATTTCAATAAACATTGCGGTGGTTGCCATCATCTGCCTCTCACAGTCCCATGAAAGCTGACATAGAGGTGCCCAATCCACCTGCTGGCATACCCTCTCCCCAGTTTATTTACTGATAAGGGAGACCAATCCCCATTGGCATAATGTTCCCCCTTGTTTTGTCTGCCAAGGGGGGTGCCCAATCCCCCTTGGCATCATGCCCCCCAAACACAGACACACTTTCTTTGCTGATGGGGGGCCCAATCCCTGTTGGCTTCAGTCTCCTGTCCCCAAAAAAACACAGGTGGCAAATGGGGAGCCCACCCCAGTGTGCCAAAATGTCCTTGTCACACCCTGAAAGAAAAAACCTTCCCGCTATGTTCGTTTTTTTACCCTGTAAAACAGAAATCAGTCCCTTGTGGTCATGACGACCCCCCTCCCCCATAACCCGCACCCACCCTCTGTGCACCTATCTCTGCGCACCCCTCATCCCATACTTACCTCCAGAGCCTGGAGCAATAATCTTCGTGGAGTAGGAACGGTTCTGCACTCTTCAAAGCCGACTGCGAACTGAAGAAAATCATGGTAAGTTGTATAATGGCATCAATGGGGGTTCAACTTAGGTTCATATCTCGGCCATCTTTGCAACTTTTGGCTCCAAATTTTCAACATGGGGTTCTTGGGACCCCACCTCATGAACTCAGTCACTGTCATTTCGTTATTTGGTCCCAAAAGTTGATTTTGCGGTCAGTGCACGGAATCACCTTTCAGGACTAATTAATGAAATGACAGTGTCACTGTTCATGAGGTGGGCTGCCAAAAAGCCTATGTTGCAAATTTGGTGAAAAAATTCCAAGCAATTACTGTGTTATGAGCATGTGTTGCTCAGTTTCCACGCATGTTCGTAACTTCGAGAATGTGTAATATTTTCAGTCCAGATTTTCAACATTGTTATTTCTTCACACCTCCTTATGAATGATACAGCTGTCATTTTTCACATCCTGTCCAAAATGTGTTTTCACACATCTGGGGCAGAATGGCATGGTCTCTGTGGGAAATCAATGTTCGGGACCGATTAACAAAATCACAGTGCCACTGTTCATGAGCAGAGGTCCCAAATGCTTTCATGAGGTAGGGTTACAAAAAGCCCATGTTGAAAATTTGGAGTGCAAATATTAACAAACGCTGGGGGCATTAGGGTTTCTAACTGTAATGTCCAACCCTGTAGAGACTGACGGGCATCAGGGGTGTGACTTTGGATTGTCGGCTGTAATGCTTACTCCATTCCACCCCCACCCCCACCCTGCAGCCAGTGACATGCATCAAGGTGTGCCTTGGACTCTTTGGTCCCAAAGTTCACCCCATTCTCCTATACTGCACCCATCTCAATGTATTTCCTTTATTAATGGGGTGAGAGTGAGGCCCAACGATGCCAAGGCACAACGTGACACTTGGAGTCTGTAGGGTACGTTGAGGTGAAATGACATGAGAGTTATAGCTGACGACCCAAAGGCACACCTCAATGCCTGTCAGTCACAGGTGGAGTGGGGTTAGTGTCAGTTCCATACTTCACTGTCATTCCTATTATGCATCTCTAACTCCTGCACTACCAATGAAAATGCCAGCAAAACAACATTCGGCATTGACAAATGCTTGTTTCGATTTGAGAACAAGTTTGAATTGTTCATAATCTTTCTCAACCCTTTCTTGGTCAATAAGTGCTGGCAGTGTTTCTTCTTTGAAGGCTGTGTCTTGGAAAAATGTGCAAACATCCTTCAGTTTCTGCAGTCCATGGTCTATTATCTTGGAATCATCAGGGGACACACAGGATTTAGAAGAACATTTAAGTTATGCAGCAACTCCATTGAAGATGTCTTAAATTTTGTGCAAATGTTTTCAGTGAGCTGCGTCAGGTATTCCTGAGATGCCATCTGGAACTGCATATGCAGTGCTGGTCTGTCATTCACTTTTTGATCCTGCCACATGCCAGGGCATCAGTCAAGTTCCTGAAATATTTTCTGTAGCTCTGCCCAATTCTACTCTTTGAACTGTTGCAGTCTAGTAACAGTGGTGTCTATCATGCTGCTGGCCACTGAATTGTCAACACTGTCCCGCTGCATGACTAGAGATAGTTTATTCACCACATCTAATACATGCATGAAAAAAGAAGTGCATAAGATAAAGCAGACAGATTTTATTTTAGTCTGAAGGCCCTTTGCTTCTTGAACACCTTTTGATGCATCATACTCTAAGGCTTGTAACAGTGCAGCGTATGATCTGTAAATTGCTTGAACTGCAGTATGTGGAGACAGCCATGGGAAACGTGCAGGTTCTTTTAGAGACAGATATCTGTTTTTGTCATTGTTGAGTGTCTCTTGGATAAAACACAAGATATTGTACCGTGCTGCAGAGTTGCTGTAGTACCTGTACACATTTCTGATGTTTACTTGATATTCATTGAATACACTCTTGTCCTTACATGCTTGTCTTGCTGCCAGTGCCAGTCTGTGTGCAACACAATTGATCTGAATCAGCACTGGATTTAGTTGCCACCTTAACTTTGCACCATTGTGCATTCCAGTCATGATTTTGGCACCCTCACTTGCTAGTGTGATGGTCTTCATAAGGTCAACTGCATCAGCAGAACAAACATTTAAGATTTCTGATACAATTGTCTCTGCTCTCCCATCAGGTATTGCAACACAGTCAATTGAATGAATTTTGGACTGTTCATTGAGTATGCACTTTACATATATGTTTAGTTTTGTGTGAATTATTACATCAGTGATTTCATTCATTATTACCCCCAAGAAACTGAGAACCTGCTAAGTGGGCTTTGATTTCTTCCTGTATGACTTTGTTTATGGAGTTCAGCATGTCATATCTTGCATCCCAACCAGAGTAGATTGTGCCACTGTCTTGCAATGCTGGACAACCATTTAGTTTCTGTGAAAGTAAAAGAACAACATCAGATGTGATTCCAAATATAGCCCCAGGGCCCCCAAACAACTGATAAGATTTTCTTCCTAATTCCAATAGTTCACCTGTAGAGATATCAGTGTTTCATACTGGTTCAGTGATGGTCCTTGTTTGGTTAGGTAATTTATTGCCAGTAAATGGGCAACTTTACTGTCATCCTTTGCCTCGGGACCTGATATTTGCTCTCAAAAACCACTGGAAGAGACAATTTTTCTGCTGTTTTCCTTTCTATTTGTACCAGCAAATGTTCTGTTTTTTTCATGCCTGTAAAAAGCAGACACTTGCAGATTGGTTGTGCCAGTTGTGGCAAATGGATTGCCTTTCCTGCTCTTTTTACACCAATTACACTTCCCAGCAATGTTCCCCTCTACTTCCTCCTTTATAAGCCATGGAAATATCTTTGTCCAGCTGTCCCTCCACATCCTTTTCTTGTTGCTTTTAGCTGAACCTGCAGACCATTATCACTTTCAACATTCACAATCTCTTGAGATGTGTTAACTTCACCCTCAGAAGATGAAGTTGTTTTCTTTGCCCTTTGCTGCTGAATCTCTTCCACCAAAATAATCATTAAGGCTTCATTGTAGCTGGCCTGGTGGCGCTGAGGGTTGAGGCACTGGATGCCACACTTCGCGCCATGTTGGTGACCTGGGTTCGGACGTGAGCCCGGGTCGCCAGGGGTTAGCAGGAAGGGATAGGATCAAGCATCCAAAGGACTGCTCTCCTATCCCAGGGAGGGATCCAGGGTTTCACTGCTCTGTAGCAGCCCCTGGTGATGACCGAGGGCACTACCAGAGCGATGACGGCATGGGGCAGAGCACAGCGGACATTGGCATGCAGTGTCCAGACATCAGTGCATGTCCACGCGCTGAGGGAAAAAACATTAATGAAGGAAAATCGGGGGGCGATCTCGGCAGCTCATGGCTGCGCCCCGCACCTCCTGACCTGAGAGAGGCCCCTGTCCAGGGGAATGGCGCGATGTTGGCCTGTCTCTGGTTTGTGGGTTGATGTGGCCCATGTGCACGACCTGCTCGTGGGGGTGTAGGCGACAGCGGCTGGAGATCGAGGGGGTCAGCTCCGCTGAGGGTGGAAAAAGTGTTAAATGATAAAAAAAAAGGGCTTATTGTGACATTTCTGTCTGGCGCTGACCACAAGGCAATCTCAGCTTTCCCCTCCTCTCTCACTGACTCTCTGCGGATTTGCACTGACTAAAGCTGAGCCCTTACACACACAAAAAAACCCTTACTAAGCTTACTAAATGGTTATAAAAATAGTCACACAATGCCCTGCCTAAATAGTAGTTACATTAACACTTGTTGATGTGAGTCTGTTGGTTACATTTTCAGTGCAGCCTGGCCATTTAGTTGATGTTCTGACTCATTCCGGGTTGAGAGGACTGCAAACGACTTTGTTTTTTCTAATTGTGAAATAGGATGTTGTTTGTTGACTTGCAACCCTGCTATTGTCTCCAGTGCCTCCAAAATGGCTGCTCCATCCCAGACATAGTGTCTGCTCAGGTCGAACCAACTGCTCCTTCCAGGGGACGAATCTTCTTCTCATTTTTGAACAAACGCTAGTGTCCCCCGGTTCATTTTAGTGGTTTACCCTGGTGTGAATGGTGCGGAAATTACACCAGATGACTAACTGGGGGAGAAAAACAAAATGATTTGTGCATGCACAGTATCTCAGCCTGCTGGGACTCCTGGGCTTACAATAGTGAATGTCTCGGGGACGTCCTGGAGAAAAAAAAAAAAGAGTGTCCTGAAGCACAAAATGTGTATAAATGACGCGGGCACCCATGTTCCCGAGAGCCCTGAGTCTATCTAATTTGCTCATTGTAGTGTCAATGTACTTATGTTCACATGGCACTCCACCCCCATTTGCACTCTTACTTTCCCCTTGACTCTGTCAGACCCCATTTTGAAACCCCCAGCCATTTTCTGGTTGACAACATCCGGGAGCTCATTCCACCCTGTCACCAGTCTCTCGCTGAAGAAGTGTCTCCTATACTCCTTCCTTGAACCTTTCAACTGCCACTTTTTAGTTGTGCCCCCTCATATTCTTATTTTCACTCAGTCTAAAGAGATACCCAAGTTCAACCTTCTTTATCCCCTTCAGGTACTTGAAGGATTCTATCATGTCACCCTGCCCCTTGTCTCATGAATGAGCACATGTTCAGATTATTTAGCCTTTCCTTGTATGAGAGATTGTGTTGACCCTGGACCATCTTTGTAGCCCTTCTCTGTACTGTCTCCTGTTGGTTTATGTCCTTCTTTAGGTAGGGGCTCCAGTACTACACACAGTACTCCAGGTGCGGGTGCACCATAGACCTGTAAAGCAGTAGGATTACCTCCTTTCTTCTGTTGTTGAATCCCTTAGTTATGCAACCAAGCATCCTGTTTGCCCTAGCCACTGCTTTTTTGCATTGTGTAGAAGGCTTCAGGTTGCTAGTTATAGCTATCCCCAGGTCCTTTTCATCCTCCGATACTGTGACCTTCACATCCCCTAATCTGAATTTGGCCCTTGGGTTCTTGTACCCAGTGTGCATGACCTTGCATCTTTTAGCATTGAACAACAGTTGCCAGATGGCAGACCACCTCACTAACTTTATTTGGTCCTCACTTAGATCCCTGAAGCCCCGTTCTTTGTCCACCCTCCCTCGGAGTTTGGTGTCATCTGAACAGCACTGGCCTGAGCACTGAACCCTGCCAGATCCCACTGGTGACATCCCTCATCCCCAAAGGTTCCCCTTCCATCACCATCATTTGGGTCAGTGCCCCTAGCCAATTTGCAGTCCACCTAGTTAGTTTGTTACCCACCCTTAGGTCCTCCAACTTTGTGAACAGCCTGTTATAGCTGTAATACTCTGGTGCCCTGTACAGACAGACTCGGATGCAGCACATCAGTTCAGTGGCCATCTTTATTCGTACTGGAGATACTGGTCACACACTGCTGGACACAGACAAAGGAATGCCCACTGGGCATGACAGAAACTATACATACCTACATAGGACTACAAGTATCAATATGCAGGGACTATAGCTCTAATGGCGTTCCCTGTACTTCCTACTACAATATGTATACCTCTATGTATATACCACACTCCTCCCCCCCCTTAGACAGAAACTAGTCTAAAATACTTCAACAGTAACATTTCCTAACTTCTGAGCTGAAGTAGACTATTCGGTACTCAGAAACAAGTTTGGGGGATTATTTTGCCCCTCTTGTAGAACTTGTCACTAAGAGTCCAGTTGCACAGAGGTACTGGTTCAGTGCATGACTTATATGTCAAGTCTTTGTGGTGATTGTCAGTGCCTCATGTGACATCTGCGGGCTGGAAGAGCTGCTGCTGGTAAAGCAGGCATTCCATTATTATTTAGTACCAGTCCCTGTGGAGTTTCACAGGCAGGAGCAAAGTTCTCTGTGGCACTGTCCTCATCTGGCATGACATCTACATCTGCATGTGCTGGAACCTCAGAATGTAGCAGGTGATTCACATGTACATGAATAAGTCAAGGTCCCACGGGAACTGCATAAGTCAAAGGTCCATGAGTTGCCATCACCAGCCCCGGAATCCAAGAAATCTTGGGATGTCTATAGTCTTGAACCATAAACATCTCACCAGGTTGGAAAATCCATACTGGCTTGGGTGATTTGTCATGACCCTTTTGTAGTTGCAGTTGATGCTTTGTGATTGTATCAGCCAAATCTGGCTTGAATAATGCCAAATGGGTATGAGGTTGATGTTTTAGAAATAGTTTAATAGGTGTTCATTCTATGACTGTGTGAGGAGTGTTTCTATAAGTGAACAGGAAACAAGCCAGCCTTGGAGTTGTAGGTATTGACTATAAAGCTTGTTTAGTCCAAGCTTGTTTGAATGTCTGTACAGCTCATTTGGCTGCACCTTTGGATGCTGGATGGTAAGGTGGAGTGAAAATATGTCAGATCCCATTCTTCTTTAAAAACAGTCTAAAATTATGGGATGAAAATTGGGGATCGTTGTCTGACACTAACTCCCATGGTAGTCCATATGAGGCAAAAAGTTGTTTCAGAAGGTATACAGTCATTTCAGTGGTTATGAGTGGTATGGGAAGCACTTCCAGCCAATTGCAGTGGATGTCAATTACTTCTAGAAATGTTGTTTGTCCACTTCTGCATAGTCAACATGGATGTACTCCCACGGTGTGGTAGCCCAGGACCAGAGATGCAAGGGTGAGGTTGCAGGTTGGTTGCGGACAGCTGCACATGGTGCGCATTGGTTGATGATGTTGGATATCTTGATTAAGTCCTGGCCACCAGAGGTATCCCCTGGCTAATGTCTTCATCAGAGAGATTCCAGAATGACTGTCATATAAGTCGGAAAGTAACATCTTTCGGAACTTTGAATATGAGCTCCCCACAGAACACAGCCTTGCTCTGTGGACAACTGGTCATTCTTGTCCAAGAAATGTCAGAGAGTCTGGTCTCCTGTGAAGTTGGGTCAACCATTTAAGCTGAAATCTAAGTCTTTAGAGAGGACAGGATTGCGTTGTGTCTCTGCTGCAACATCCTGTGAAGCAATGGGTAATTCCTTGAGATATGAAAGGTGGAATACCGCCTCATCCTCGTCCTTCTCTGTAGCACCTTTGCATGGTAGTCTCAATAATGTATGTGCATTTGTGTGATCCTGAGAATATCTGTATTCGATGTCATAGTTGTAAACCAACAAAATCAGGGCCCATCACTGCATCCTGTGTGCTACGAGAGCTGGTATTGCGGCCTTTGGCCCCAGACTTGCCAGTGGAGGCTTATGATCAGTCAGCAGAGTAAAATTCTGTCTGAACAAGTACTTATTTAATTCCATATTTTTATTCATGCAAGTTATATGCATACAAAGTTATATGAACATACAAAGTTATACGAATTAGGATTGACTCGGTTGAGCTTTTGTTCATTTGCAACGAGGTCCCAAAAATTGAAACAATAATTAATCACAAATACAAGAGATAACACATAATACAATAAATAGTTACATACAGTCAATCATTGTAAATACAATTAAAATAAATCACTCAGTCAGAGTTTCAGGCAAATAAGGAAAGGAGGGCATGACAATAAGATTTCAACAATGTCAAGTAGAACAGTATGGTCTAGAACTAATGGCAAACTCCCTATACCAGATCTTAATCCCTGTCCACAAATTTCTGCCCTTAATACTTTCAATGTTTACCGGTAGTTTATTCCACTCAAGGGAACCCCTATAAATAACTGATTGCTGACCTATTTCTAGATTACATTTTGGAATTTTGAAATCTGGGGCGTTTACTGATCTTGATGAATTAAATGTATCCCATTTTTGTCACCCCTGCAACTATATACCAAGGTATGTCACTCAACCAGCACTTATACATGAATGCAAGTAGATGTTCCTGTCTATATTCTGAGAGTTTCAACCATTCCAATTGATTAAACAAAAAACACTTATGTGTGGTGAGTGGAACATTCAAAACAAATCTAGCCAATCTACCATGGCACACCTCCAATCTTTCTAAATCACTCTTTTTGCCACTAGCATAAATAAAATCTCCATAAAATAACATGGGCATAATCACTGAGTTAACAACCCTCCCTCTTACATCAGGGCCCATACAATGTCTAACCCTATACAGGGTTTTTACCCTATATGTTTAATTAAGTTATTTATATGAATTCCCCAATTTAGGGTCTCATCAAGCCATAAACCTAAATACAGTATTTGTAAAACTGGACCTGTTATGGAACTTATGGAACTTCTTGTCACCAATAATGATACTCAAGCTTCTTTCTCAATCTGAGGATAGTTCCTTTCACTTGGTGACAAGGCTCTTGAAGCAAAAGCAATTGTGTGGAATGTCCCTTGGGTTCTGGTGTATGGGTGACCTTGTGAACCCCACTCATTTGTGGTTCAGAATGTCCCACTAGTACCTTGGAGACTTTTTGGGTGAGCTCCATAGTGAGTGCAATGTTACTGGCTGACTTGAAGTTTAGGTCTGCTTCTGACAAAAGCCTTATGTGATAAGCTTCCCCTCTCAGACCCCAGACAAAGTGATCCTGGAGGGCCTCTTCCAGGGACTGGCCAAATGCACAGATGCATGCCAGATGCTTTAAAGCAATGCTGTAGTCAGCAGTAGGCTTCCCCTCTTCGTGGTTGCGATGATGAAAAGTGTAACATTCAGGAATGATAAGGGGCTGGGGTTTCCCCCCAAATCTGCAGCCCTCCTTCCCCCAAATGGCTCCCCCTTACTGGCCTCCCTTGATCTCTCACAGAATATAAAAGACCCTGAATGCTCTCCATGGATCCCTCTCCTACCCCCCAAGGAGCTTGTATCTCTGATCTACTCCCTTCCCCCATATTCCTAAAGAGGTCTCTCTGGGACACTGCCTTATCCCCTTCTCTCTGGTCCTATCAGTCCCCTTACAGGGTTCCTCGCATCCTCAGGGGGTCTCTAGGGACACGACTCTTCCCCTTCCCCCACCTGACACTTCCCTCTCCTTTCCCCTTTTTCTTTCATGTAAGCACTTGTTTACTTATTAGCCCAGCACTTATTATTGTTCACTCTTTCTACATGTTATGCGTAACACTGCGTAACAATGTTTGTAACACCTGCCTTACAACTTGTATGTTAATGTTGATCTTGTAACTTGAATGTTTAATGTTTTAGTCCTATTGTACCCCTTCCCCACAGGTCACACCGGGAGATGAGCGACTTGTCACTCAGTGTGCCTTCCTGGTGAAACATTTCAATAAATGAATAAATAAATAAATGCTGTGCAAGTGCCTCAGTGACTCACGCTTATGTCAGGGTTGGGATGTCATTCAGTGAAGTGAGATTCCCAAGAAAGGCATAAATCTGTGGTAGCAAAACAGCTAGGAAGACAGCTACTTTGTTGTCAACTTCAATTCTGTTCGCCTTAAGCCAGTGCTGAAAATACTCTTAAGTATAAATCAAACATTTCCTTCGATTTGTCGCATTCCGGTACATGTCCACTTTGTGCCATGTAGGTAGGAATTCTGATGATCTTGCTGTGCTCAGGTGTGCTATTCTGCAATGAATTGCACTGATTTGACTGCAGTTATGCAGATCAGCCACTAGGTCCTGATGTTGTGCTGCTTGGTTCTAAAGAGGTGCAGTTCTAGTCCTCCAGCCTAAATGGCACTATGGACAGAAAACTCTCCTGTGGCTGTGCAGACTAGATGGAAGTGATGCCTGCTTACTATTATCACTACTCGTTGGTGTGCTGTGGCTGGTGGGAGATTTATGGCTCCCTCAGTTTCAGCTGCCTTGGATGCCTGCAATTCCTGCTACATCACGGTACAGCTGTATTTGAATGTTTTATTTATAGTATGATGTCCCCGAGAGGCTGGCTGATTGCTAGACAGTGTATGGGGGTGGGCTGCCTGTATTGCTATTTCAGTCCAGCAGCACTGAAGAAGGCAAACAGATAAACAAAATAGTCCTGCTTAGTGGAGTGCTCTATTGTCTTGTGGTAGATTAGATCTCTTGAGGCAGGTTAGGTAGGAAACAAGTAGGACAGCAGTGCTGTTGTGTGTTCCCCTTTGTTTAAGCCAGAGACTGCAGCTGACAGGGAGAGGATGTTTGGAGCAGCTGGTTGGGGTGTTTAGCAGCCTGACAGACCAACATGAGATGGGGGGAGGGGTCCTTGTGCACCTAAGGCACATGCAGCAGCAGCTTTCCCAGCCTTCTGGCACCTGTGGGGGTCATTTTTCTTGTGATCTTCATCACCAGTGTGATATGTTGGTACTTGGCGCAGATGAATTCAGATGCAGCACATCAGTTCAGTGGCCATTGTTATTCATACTGGAGATACTGGTCACACACTGCTGGACACAGACAAAGGAATGCCCACTGGATCAGGAACTATACATACCTACAAAGGACTACAAATTTATTTATTTACTTATTTATTTAAGCATTTCACCAGGAAGGCATACTGAGCAGAACTCCTTGTTTCCAGATGCGTCCGGGGAATGGGAGTAGTGCAAGTACAAAGTCACATGAATACAATGAGAGTAGATGTACATAACAGGCATACATTTCTAAATATTACACCAACTTTTCACAGCAGTTACATCAAAAATAAATACAGGCAGACTAAGTACATGGTAGATGCAGGTGCTCATATACAGTCAATAATAGAAAACACGATAGCCAAGAGATAGCTTAGGGTAACAGAAGCGTGCCAATTGGAGTGGCCTAGTT
Organism: Neoceratodus forsteri; assembly: GCA_016271365.2. NCBI lineage: Eukaryota > Metazoa > Chordata > Ceratodontiformes > Ceratodontidae > Neoceratodus > Neoceratodus forsteri. The sequence goes on along the minus strand of CM028132.1, from coordinate 588,293,793 downwards.
AAGTCCAGCCCTTGGGAGCCCAGGTGAATGAGCATTGCGTAGGGTGGAAACCCAGTCAGAGCAGAGGCCTAGGTAAGCCAGAGCCTGGGGGAATGGATTAGGAGAGAGATGAGGAAGCAGTGTGTGAAGTGAGGCTGGAAGGATTTGGCAGGAGCAGGTAGGGGTTGTGTAGACATGTAGTAGGGAGGAGAGACAGAAGTGTGAAGTGGCATTATGTATGGATAGGGGGAGAGCGCTCCACAGTTGAGGACAGCGGAAGGAGAAGGCAGATTGGCCAGTAGTGGTAGCTCTGTGGAGGATAACGAAGGATCTTAGGCATACCTCTCAACCTCCTGCCTCATAAATCAGGGACAAGGCTTAAAAAAATCAGGGACAAAGTACCAAAATCAGGAACACATCTTCAAAATTAGAGCTATCCACCCAGAAAGCTGGTAGAATATGGGGCTTAGTGCAAAATGCATTTTCTAAAGAAGAACAAGTCTGTAACTTTAATGCTTGACATTGTTTTGTGCTTACAGACCCCACTGTTTAGCCACAAAAACACAAATTTTAGGAGGGACAGTAAAATTTTGAGGCAAAATCAGGGCCGTCCCTGAAAATCAGGGACACTTGAGAGGTATGATCTTAGGTCAGAGTTGTGGAAGGTGTAGGTGCGTAGGGAAGAAGTGGAGATGGAGGAGGAAAAATAGGAGGGGAGGTTTCCAGTCCAGAATTTTGCCATGAAAGTGGCAGTATGGGACAGACGTCTGGACTCCAGGATGGGAGAGATAGTGCTTTGTACAGGTCACAGTGATGAGTGCGAGGGGGCAGGATAGAATCAAGTGGCAAAAGGAGTTGTAGAGGGTATCCAGCCTGGCCAGTGCAGTTTTAGTTGCGGCACTGTAGACTATGTCAGTATAGTCAAAGGTGGGGAGGATAATTTTCTGCATGATTGTACTGCAGGCATCTCATAGAAAGCAATCCTTGTTCCTATATAGAGCACCAAGCTTGGGGTGTAGGCTCTTTTGGATAGCATTCACATGTGTCAAAAAGTCCAGGTGATGGTCAAGCCAGACCCCAAGGTATTTAAAGGTAGTGACATTTTCAATAGGTGTACCATCCAGGGTGTGGAAGACAGAGGGGACTGGAGTTTAGATAGCCTCTGTCTAGTGCCGAAGGACCTGGAGACTGTCTTTTTGGTGTTTAGGAACAGCTGGTTAGCCTGAAACCATAGCTGGACCTTATTGAAATCTTGCTGTAGTCTAGCCTCTGTAGGCTCAGAGGAGCAGTCTGGTCCTATGGCTTGCTCTGTGAGGTGGGAGAGAGCCTCCTAAGTCTGCCCTCACCAACATTCTGCCCGCAGGGACTACAGCCCTAATGATGTTCCATGTAATTCTTACTACCATACACGTACCTGTATGCAAATATATCATATGGATATATTTATTTATTGAATTTTGTTGACCGGGTAGGCCCACTGAGACTAGAAGTCCCTTTTTCAGGGGCGACGGGGAGGGGTTACAGATGGTAACAGTTCTGGAGACCCAATCTCCGAAAGACATAGACAGGATGGAAGCTGTCCAGAGGAGGGCAACTAAAATGGTGCAGGGTCTGCACCGGAAGGCATATGAAGAGAGACTTAAGGAGCTTAATATGTATAGCCTCGAGGAAAGGAGGGAGAGGGGGGACATGATAGAAACTTTCAAGTACCTCAAGGGAATCAACAAAGTCCAAGAGGGCAGCATCTTTCAAAAAAAAGAGGTGTGCAAGAACAAGGGGGCACAATTTGAAGATAGAGGGGGCGGCTCAGAGGTAATTTAAGGAAGTATTTTTTCACAGAGAGGGTTGTGGATGCATGGAATGGCCTTCGGAGGAAGTTGTGGAGTCAAAATCAGTGGTGGAATTCAAGCATGCATGGGATAGTCATAAGGCAGTTCTGGGGGGTGGGGTAGGAAGAAGTAGGCTGCTGGTTAACTAGGATCTGCAGCTTATCCAGTAGGTAGGGAAATGGGTAGACTGGGTGGGCCAAGCGGTCTTTATCTGCCATCAAATTCTATGTTTCTATGTTTCTGTGTTTCTATGTAACCAATTGACTTTGAACCAGATAAGCTGTTGGTGGTATTTTAAAAACGTCAGTTTATTTTATCCTTGCTTGATGCTGAAGTAGAAATGCAGAGTACAGCTGTGCAGCCTGAGATTATGTTGGTAGATAACATGGACTTGCTTGTTGAACAGAATATTACGGAGCAGCCTGCACCAAGTTTACCGACAATGCCTAGTTCTGTGCCGCATGAATGCTCCCGACAGCTTGATACGACAGATTCCACTGTCAGGCCGCTCCCAGCTGTGTGTGGTGTATTAGCATCAAAGGGTGGAGATAACTCAATACCTTCGTCTGTTGCAATGCCGTCAGCGGTCATGACAGACTGTTCAACTGCTGCTCAGGATTCTGACAACCTACAAACAGTGCCTGAACAGGTTGTAAGTACTAATGAAATGCACAATATAAATGCTGGGAAAGTGGTTAATGTGGAGAGAAAACTTGGGCTGTGTCAGCCGCGAGCAGGCTCCCTTTCACAATGCGCTTCTGGCACTATGCAAAAAAAAACTGTCATGGTCCTTAGAAAAAGTCCTTGGAAAGAAACATCTTCGGGTCAATGGCTTCCAGACCCCAAGCATAGTTCTATACCAAGGTCTCCCACCAGGACTGAAATGCAGACTCATGTTGATACTGTTGTAGCTGTTACAGAGTCTACACCTACCACTTTTGCTACAGATTCTGATCTGGACCTGCAAGTGGATGATGTCAGACATGAACCCCAAGAAACTGTGCTCCATGAAACTGTGGCCATGCATTCTGCCTCAGACTCAGGGGATGAAGGGCACAGTAACCGCCAGGACTCCGGGGAGGATAGGATGGACACAGAGACACCAGCTCTGTCTCCTCCTATTTCTGTGGCTGAGCAAGCTAAGACAATGTGGGCCTCATTTAGAAAAAGAGACCAATTTTTCCAGCAATCCCCTCCTGCACAGAGATGGAACACTGTTAGATTGCAGTACATTGGTTTAGATAATACACCTGACAGAATTTATATTGGGGAAATAAATGACAGAAGATTCCATGTTTTTTTCACAAATAAAATGTATGCTTTGATACATACTTCTTGATTCTTTGTATTATATAAGTTTTAAGAATCCACAAGGCTTAGACAAATTCTGGGTGAAGTATGAGAAATTGAGATATTCTGCCCTCTGGTTACCCTTAGGGCAATTCCCCTTACTAGACCTGCTGTAAAAACTGTCACCATTTTGTTCCTCAAAGAAAGTGTGGCAGTCCATGATATCACCCACTGGTTACAACAATGGTGTGACCTAGTAAGCTCCCCACAACCTATTTTTGATGAGGAGCACATTTGGATGGGGGGCTGGAGGTATAAAGTTAAACTATGCAGTTCCAACATAGGCCCACTTCATCTACCTAGCAGTTTATTTTTGGGGAGATACTATGGCCATTGCTTTTATCTTGGCCAGCCCAAGACATGTTTTAAATGCGGATCCTTTTTACACGTGAGTTCAGCATGTGACCGTATAAAGTGTAATTTGTGTCTCTCATATGTGCATACCAGTTCAAAATGCCAAAATGAAATGACTTGTAACTTATGTGATGAAACTGGGCATTCTTATCACTCTTGTCCATGGGCTACTCATAACAGAATGGACCAACCCAATCAGGATTCCTTGCTTACTGAGGCCAAAAAAAAAGATATTGCAGTACATGGAGTGTCACAAGAGCCTCCTGCAGCAGAGATTGCTGCTGAACCTCAGGCAACTGTGTCTGAAGTGCAGACCTTAGTTTTAAGGGACTCAACCCAGACACTGACACACTCTCTGATACCTTGTGCACAGCACAGCCTCCATTGGTGACTGACTCCCCAGCTACCTCTGCTATGGAAGTCAGCAACATGATTCCTGTCCCTCCTCCATCTGATTTTGGGGGTAATGCTGTTAACCCCCCTCCTCCAACCAGTGTATCTACTGAAATGCCACCCCCAGACATTTTTTGAAATTGAATCAACTTTATTGAATTTTTAAATGAACAAGCACAAATAATGTAAATAAACAGGATAATGAACATGACCATGTGGTATTCCCACCTCCTTTCCTCCCCTGGCTATATTATACCCGCCTCCCCTTCCTTCACGGAGAGTGCTGTGTGATCCAGAGAAAAGGCTAAGGATAATAATGCCACTAGGAAACCAGTATATACAGTATATACATATATAGTGGGGAACCAGAGAGAACCCAGAAGATAATCTTAATTCAGAGGGCATAAAGCTTGCCCCATTTCTTATTGAAGAGAGGCATGCGATGACGAGTACTAGCGATCAGGCGTTTGGTCCAGAGACAAAATGAGTGTTCATGTAGCCATTCACAATGTGAAACTGGTGATTGGCCGAGACAAAGCTAAAGAACCAATTTTTTGACAACCAGGGAAATGAGAGCCATATGATATCGCCTTTCCTTGACCGTGATCTGAGTTTATAATAATAATAATAATAAAATGTATTTAATTAAGTGCCTTTCAAATTTTTCAAGGCGCTGTACATAAAAACATAAAAACACAAGCATAATCAGTACATACCATAAAACTTCACAAAACGAATATTACCAAGCTAAGATAACCAATTACAACATAGCAGGAAATGCCTTCTCCCATAAAAAGTCTTTAAGGCCTTTTTAAAATTTCCCACCTTGTACTGTCATGGAGCTGATGGGGCAGAGAATTCCAGAGGGTAGGAGCCGCAAAACCAAAGGCACGGGCTCCAGAGGACTTCAAATTTACCCTCGGAATCTCCAGCAACCCCTCGTCAGCTGAACGGAGCTGTCTCAGAGGGGTGTAGGGCACCAGAAGCTCTTTCAAATAGTCGGGACCTAGACCATGTTGGGCTTTGTAGGTCAAAAGACCCACTTTAAAGGTGATCCACCACTGTATTGGCAGCCAGTGCAGAGTGCGCAGCACCGGGGTAATGTGGGACCTTCTTGAAACCCCCGTCAACAAACATGCTGCTGCATTCTGCACTAGCTGCAAGCGGCGGATATCAACCCCAGAAAGTCCTAGGTAAAGGGAGTTACAATAATCAAGACGAGATGTCACGAAGGCGTGGACCAGAACCGGCAGGTCGCAAGGTGGAACCAGGTGCCTAATCCTGGTGATGTTTCTAAGATGAAAAAATGCAGTCTTGACAACTGCAGACACCTGATAATGAAGGGTCAAACCAGAGTCAAGCTCCACACCCAGGTTACGCACCCGTTCGGAGATGGGGATCTGGTCCACCCCCAGAATTAATCCAGAGGGGGACCCCGCCCTTAAACCCTCAACCCTATGACCCGGGTCCACCACCATAACCTTAGTTTTTCCTGGATTCAACTTCAAACCACTGGTATTCATCCAGTCTTGGATATCAGCAAGGCAGTTATTCAGCGCCAAGATAGCACTAACCTGGTCGGGTGCAAAAGACAGGTAGAGCTGGGTATCATTAGCATAGCAGCGAAACCTCAGCTCATACCGTCTTACAATGTCTCCGAGGGGTAGCATATATACAGCGAATAACATGGGGGAAAGCACTGAGCCCTGAGGTACCTCGCAAGGCAGAGAGAAGGCCCCAGATGAATGCAAACCCGAGACCACTCTCTGCGTTCTCCCCTCGAGGTAGGATGAAAACCTTCTGAGGACCACACCCGATAGTCCACAAATGAACCTCAGGCATTTGAGCAGAACCCCAAGATCCACAGTATCAAAAGCTGATGACTGATCAAGGAGAACCAGAATAGAGCGGTGTCTCCGATCTCTCACCATCAGGAGATCATTGAGCACCTGAACCAGAGCAGTCTCGGTGCTATGCCTCTTACGAAAACCAGACTGGAGAGGTTTTTATAAACTATGGATGGTCAAATGGTTATCCAGTTGAGCCGCCACAACTTTCTCAATAACCTTCCCCACAAAAGGGAGGTTAGAGATTGGTCGGTAGTTTGCTAGGTCATCCGGGTCTAAAGAAGCTTTCTTCAGAAGGGGAGTCACCACCCCTTCTTTCAGAGAGCTAGAGAAAACTCCAGTCTCTAAAGAACACCGGATAATCCGAGCAAGGACCAGGCCGATAGTCTCACTACAACCCATAATCAGGGAAGTAGGGCCCGGATCCAAACTGCAACATGTTGGGCGCATCTCACGGACAATCCTCATAGTGTCTACGAGATCCAGTAGGTTAAAGAAACTCCAGGAAACTACGGGCTCAGCGACAAAGCACTGATCAACTGCAACAACCTTAGAGTGAGGTTGGGGCACTGCCTCTGAATGTCTTCCACCTTATTCGCAAAGAATTGAGCGATCTCCTTGCAATCAATTTGCGTAAAAGCTCGACGGATCTGCCGACAGACTGGGTTGCACAGTCTGTTGACAGTTCTGAAGAGCTGAGCCGGTCGATTCCGGGTGACAGAAATTTCCCTGGACAGGAATTCTGCTTTTTTATGGGAAATTGCTGTTTGGTAGAGCTTATAATGCTCTAACAAAATAAGATGGTTGGCATCAGAGGCAGTCTTCCTCCAACGACGCTCCAACCTATGCCCCAACCTCCGCAGCCCTCTCAACGTCCCATCAAACCATGGGGCAATGGGACGGCGCGTAAGGGGGTGAACATGGTCTGGTGCAATCTGATCAAGTGCAACCAATATGGCCCCATTATAGGCCACTACCAGCTGCTCAGGATCAGTGCATGACTCGTCAAACAATGAGAGGTCAATAACCGCCATCAGGTCTTCAGGGACAACGTCCCGCAATGGGCGGTACCTGACCAACTCCACAGGAGCCAACCTGCCCAGGGGGGCCTCAAAATTGAACCCAACTGAGTAATGATCAGACCAACTGACTGGTTCCACCACCAAGTCGGAAGCCTCGATCCCCAGGAGGAAAACCAGGTCAAGAGAGTGACCTCCTTTGTGAGTAGCTACGGAAACAACCTGTGTAAAGCCCAGAGATGTCATCAACTGGAGGAAATGTTGACCAAAAAGTGAAGATTCGTCATCGACCCATGCATTGAAGTCACCCAGCACCATCAATCTGGGCGACTCCAAGGTCATGTCGGTGGCAAAATCTGTTATTTCCTGCAGGAAAAGCTTCTCATCCCCTGGTGGATGGTAAATGAGAGCAATCCTGCACTCCACACCAGCTACCACAGTGCACTCAAATGATCTAGCCTCCTCAACTGGTACGCCAGTAAGGCCCAATTCGGTCTTAAAACAGACCGCCACCCCCCGCAGTCCAGTCTTAAGTGTATAACTGAGAACTACTGGGAATGGCGGCCCTTAAAAAAGGGGCCGCATTCCCATCCAACCAGGTCTTGGTAATGCATGCCAGATCTGCCCTTGCAACAAAGTCTGCAATAAGACCAGTCTTGTTGCAGACAGATCTTGCATTGCACAACAGCGCCCGAGTTGGACAAGGATGACGAGTTGTCCCAACCACTTGCCCTCTGAAACTGGAGGTGCCCTTGGGTATGGGGACCAGAACGAAACTACCAGGCTCCAGAAGCCATTTCACCCCAGGGCGTCTTCTAGGCCTAACCACCCCTATGGGAGAGCACCGTTCACTCCACTGTCCACAACCCCCCACACCCCCCCAGTTCCCCTTCCCCCTTTGCACAATCCCTAGTGCCCGACACTGATGATAAACATGAATGGGCAAGGGGCGCAAAAAGAAGGGGCGGAGGACATGGAGAGCAGAGGCCAAATAACGTAGGACAGGTGGAGCCAGCCGACACATCAGGCTGCTCAAAGATTAAAACGATAAATGAAATAAATAAAACAACACTACAATCAACCTAACACTAAAAACGAAAAAAAAAAAAAAATTAGGCTTAACCAACACTCTAATACAAAATCAATTAAATTATTTTTATCCACAAGCCCTCTCACAGCCTGGGGACATTAATAAAATAATAAAACTAAAAACTAATAACAAGAAAAGGAATAGAGGGAATGATTTAAAAACCACCCTCCGGGACTCTCTCACCGAACCGGAGAAGGTGGAATACAAGATGGAATCAAGCACTCTCACTGCATAAATTAACCCTCAAACAAAGTATACAAACAATACACATCCTATATATAAAAATACAAGATAAAATAACATCAGCAAATAAAATTCAGTTTCCAAAGGACCATCATTCACCATCCACATCAGTTTGGCTTAAGTAAGGACCACCAGCAGGCCGCAGGAACCGGCCAGCCCAAAAAGATCAGTGACCCACTACTTCCACTCCAGGGGAGGACAACCCCCAGCTGGCCGCCCCAGGAGTGTAGAGGAGGGAAAAATTAAGGACAGGCCCTCCAGCCTACCCCACTCCCCTCCACTGTGTTGAACACCAACCCAGGGCCACCAGAACACTGCAAGCCAAACTAATAGGCCAAATGAAGTCAGTTACTCCAAGAATGTTTATATAGTCACAATGTTGATAAACAAATCCAAAATCACTTATCTTGCTGATTCTCTTCAGGACCACTCCTTCAGGACACCGATCCCCACAATCCAATTAGCCAAAATGGGTCCAGAAATAAGCCAAAAATGCTCCACCACATAAAATCCAGGGTTTTTAGTCAGAATAGGGCTTAGAGTAAACCAAACGAATGCAGGACGGACAGTCCTCTTCATAGGTGGAAAAAGTCATTCAAGCCACACCGGAGGACATGATCCAAATCCTCAGAAAACAGTAACTCTCAAGCACCAATTAAATGAACAAAGATCCACTCCGAACTCCCCGAAACACACTATAGGACTCGGATCTTCACCACAGAGCCAGAAAGTCAATATCTTTAAAAAGAAATCCAGCTCATAACAAAGAGCTCAAAACGCACCGGGTCTCCCAAAGTCTGCGGCGCCAAACACCATAATACAATCCTGAATCCAGCCCCGAGCAGGTCCCCATCCAAAACCGTGGCTGTAACGCGTAAACCAGTCAAAACTGAGAATGCGGAGCAAAGCGGCACGTTCCCGAAACAAACAGATCGGAAAATAAAATAATGCCACAATGAATAAACGTAATTTAAAATCCACGTAATTTAAAATCAAAAGAGCAGCAAAAATCCGAGCACATAAAATGGGAAAGGCAAAAATAGAGCAAACAAGCAAAAGGAAACAAAGCAGTACATGAGTGGCTAGCCCAGCGTGGCAGCCATCTTTCCTAGAGCCTCTCCAATAATACATATTTCAGGGGTGAAGATGCCTTCCAGACCCAATAAAGGGTCAACTCTTTTTTTGATTAGCTTCCATAGAAGTGCGACCTTCTCACAGGACTGCAACACATGTAGAAGTGTGCCATCCGCTTTGCCACATCTGAAGCAGATAGATGAGGGAAGACGTCCCATCTTAAACAGTTTGACAGGGGTGTAATACACGTTATTTAACATGTGGTATTGGGTAAGCTGTAATCGGTCCTGAGTTAAATATTTATATAGGTCTTTCCAGATATGAGCCCAACTGAGTGTGGAATGTGGCAGTAAAGCCTCCCAAACCTTGGAACCCATTGACGAGGAATGGTGGAGAGTGGTGAGCAGAAATGAGTATATACAAGAAATCCCATGGGGTTTAATAGCTAAGTCTTGTATTTGAGTCAGCAGGTTGTTGAGGTACCACTCCCAGACATGACTGTGGTGTCCAAAAAGAGATCCTTGTGTCAATTAAGGCCCAAACCTAAAATTGCCAAATCTGCATCTTTGCCTCAGGGGATCTCATTATCCAATAAATATGAAGCCCTTACCACTGAATCTATGAAGTCTGATCAAGGAGGTGACTCTGAAACCTCTTCCACTATCTCCTCCCAAAATATGATATCTTCAGACTCAGAGGAAGATCCCCCCCCCAACCAGGTACCCCATAAAGGGAAAAGACACCAACTTGGGACTGCACCTAGACAAAGTTCCAGACTGGAGAATTAAGTTCCCTGATATTCTATTCTAATACTGCACTTTCTGTTGCTACCATCAATGTCAACAGTATATGGAATGCAAGAAGACTGGTGACTCTGTTCCTACCTAAAGACCTGAATTTTGATCTCTGTTTTATACAAGACACCAGGTTAAGCAATACTTCATTAATATCAACAGCACAATAATTATGGTGTTGGAGGCCTTCTTGCTTTTCCTTTGGTATTGATGTTTGTGATGGGGTGGGGATTTTATTTTGAGGTGATAAATTTACTGTCTCACAGATTATTGATATTTTGCCTGGTCATGAGTTATTAATTTATTTTTTTGCCCATAAAACTGCATGGAGGGCAATATGTTTGTATGCCCCTCAGAAAGAGAAAGACCAGGTAGATTTATTTAATTATATCAAGCCATATTTGCATACCACTAAACACATTTTGTGGGCAGGTGATTTTAATTGTGTCTTATCTAAACAAGACAGAGGGGTACAAACCTCAAAGGAATTCTGTGATACTAACTGCCTCAAAACCATTACACGCACGGCAGGATTATTAGACACTTACAGAGTTTTACACCAACAGGAAGGCTGCACATTTCATAAAGGTCATTTATCTAACAGAATAAATTTTATTTTTTCTTCCAAATATATTCATATATGTGATGCCAAAACTAATCCACTAGAAACATCAGACCATGCAACAGTAGCTATTAAATTAGAACTAGCAGAAAACATTCCTGTGGGTAAAGGGTATTGGAAACTAAACAGCACCTTGACGGATAATCAACAAATCTGTACACAGGTACAGGATTTACTTAGGGTTAGATAGTCGATTGCATGTTTGATGGATGAATTTAGTCAGTGTTGGGTGGAGACAAAGAATGAGCTGAAAATCCTATTTATGCAGCATGCATCTAGTTTACATACGGCGCAATGTAAAAAATATTTGACACTAAGAAACCATTTAACTAAATTATACTCGCATGTTAATGCAGGACGTACTGGGTTTACTTCTCAAATTACTAATGTGAATAGAGAAATTGAATTATTACAGTATTCCAGGCAACGTCAATATTAGTGGAACATAGAGTATGCACCCCTGGGAAAACTAGTTTTGGAAATGCCATTGCCAGTTGCAAAGCCAGGATGGAAACCAGAACTATGGATACACTAATTACCAGGGAAGGTAAAAGAGTATCCACTACCCCAGATATACTTCAGGAAGTGCAGACCCGACTTAAGCTTTTGTATGTCACACCCCAAACTTCAGATTCTGACATGCAAGAATACTTGAATTCTTTTCAAAAGCCCTCTCCACCTTCTGATATTACTGATAACATGATAGTTCCCATTACTAAACAAGAAATTGAAAAAGCTATAGGATCTCTGAAAAATAATACAGCCCCAGAATTTGACAGCCTTGCTACTGAATTTTGTATAAAATATCTGAACTTGAAATTAAAATTCACTTACTGGATATAGACATCATTTCAGTAACGGAGACATGGTGAGATTCAGAGTCAACCTGGATGAACGACATACCAGGCTTTAAATTATACCAAAAAGATAGACTTCACAAAAAAGGGGGTGGTGTATGTCTTTATATCAAAGACACAATTCAGTCACATGAACACCCACATGCTTCATCAATGGAAAGCTTTTTATTTATTTAAGCGTTTAACCAGGAAGGCATACTGAGCAGGCTACTGCTCGATTCCAGATGCGTCGGGGGGGGGGTACACCATTAAGCATTAGACAGGTAGGCAAATACAAGTATAATACAGATTACATAATACATGGTACATTGCAAGGTCATGAGGACTGAATACAGAGACAAAAATAGCATGGGCGAACAGATGATACATATTTGAAACAGGCACAGTTAAATACAATTCATTAAGTATATTAGGATCATAAGTATATTAGCAAAAATATATGTTCATGGGATGCGCAGCTAAGGCAGCCCCAGGAGTGATGTGTAATGGGGCCTAGACGCAAGAGCAGGTAGGGGAGAAGTGGGTAAGCAGCATGGAGTTAAGATGCAGGGAGGAAGAGAAGTGACGAATGTTTGTGGGTAGAGAGTTCCACAACTTAGGCATGCGGTAGCTGAAGGCTGCCTGGCCGACGGCAGAGGATCTATGTGGGACAACTAAGGTCCTTGAGTCAGTATTTCTGAGTGTATATGCCGGGGTGCTAGGGTTGGCTAGGGCAGAGGTGAGGTAGGGGGGGAGCAGCTGGGATCAGTATGTGGCCAAGATCTTGGCACAGTGGGACTGCCTGTGGTTATCTAGGGATGTAAGGCTCATAGATTGGTAGAGGCACAGTGATGGGTAGAGTAAGGACTGTCCAGAACAAAGTGACAGAATGAGTGGAAGAGGGATTCCAATCTGGCTAAGGTGGACTTAGGACCAGCACAATAGATGGTGTCACTGTAGTCGAAGACGGGGAGGATAATTTTCTGCACGATGTCCCTGCAGGCAGGGACTGGGATACTGGCATGGTTGTGGTACAGTGCACCAAGCCTGGGGTGCAGCTTCTTGAGTATAAAGTCAATATGTGTAGAAAAGTTTAGGTTCTGATCTAGCCAGACTCCAAGATATCTGAAGGAGGTGCAGGCCTCAGGGGCGTCCCAGCTAGGGTGTGGAAAGTGATAGGTGCCTCGAGAATTTCTGCCTTGTCCCAAAAGTCACTGAAATGGTTTTCTTGGCATTGAGGGATAGGTGATTAAAGTGAAGCCAGAGCTGTACTTTAGCAAAGTCCTTTTGCAAACTGGTCATTACTTCTGTGGCCGAAAGCTTATGGGTAGCCATTCAGTTTCAGGGACACTCACAACTAATTTTGGGCACATGTTATCGTCCCCCCCATCCTCTGATTCAGAATATACTAACACATTAATACAGGACATCGACCACATGACAAACAAAGGTGACATCCTGATCCTGGGAAATTTTAACATGCTGTCCATTAATTGGCTTACCAATACTGGCATAACAGCAGCTGAAAAACTTTTATTTCAACAATAAATGAACTAAGGCTTGAACAAATTGTTCAAGAACTCACTAGAGGGTGCAATATTTTGGACCTTGTGATCACTAATATTGAGGACAAAGTCCTGAATCTTTCAATATCAGACCCACTAGGGAATAACGACCACCATACCATTGTATTTGATCTAGAGTATGAATCTAGCATAATAACACAGAATGCTCAGGTGTATAACTATCACAAAGCTAACTTTGAGGCAATAAACAACAGCCTAGAAAATACCCCTTGGAAAACAATATTATCACCTTTTACCCTGGAAGACTCTTGGGTATTTGTTAAAAAAAGATATTAGACCTAGAAAAAGCTTACATCCCAACCCGGATAAAATATAACAACAAAGGTAAAATTCCTTCCTGGTTAAACAATGGTATTCGTTGGAAAATTAAACACAAAAAAAGAACTATTCACTCATTTAAAAAAATGCACTACAAACACCAAAGAACTAATATTGGGACAATACAAAACTGCAGTTAAAGAATTAAAAAAGACTATCAGGAAGGCAAACCGAAACCTCAAGTTCCGTATAGCCCACTCCAAAGATAATCATAAATCACTATTTTCTTATCTCAATAGTAACAAAGGCAGTAACAGACAAATAGGGCCATTGATCAACGGTACAAACACCATTACATCTGATAGAGAGACAGCTGACACATTTAACCCCTTTTTTCATCTGTATTCTCAAATAATACAGTTATAACTAACACAAATACTGTCACATCAGGGTCTACTGAAAACAATCACACTATAACTATTTCTGATGTAGTTTCTTTGTTAAAAAACGTAAAACCAAATACTAGCTATGGACCAGACTTAATTAATCCTAGATTTTTGACTGAAACAGCAGGAAATATTGCCATACCACTTTCCATTATTTTAAATAAATAATTACGGGAAAGATCTGTTCCATCTGATTGGAAAACAGTTACAGTTGTGCCTATACTAAAAAAGGGTAACCGTTCCATAGTGAGTAATTACCACCCCATCAGCCTTACTTCCATCCCATGCAAAGTAATGGAAAAAATTATTAAAGGCATACTAGACGCAGAAATGCAAATTCTAGGCATTATTGACCACTCACAACATTGGTTCAAGCAAGGCCTTTCTTGCACTACCAACTTAATAGCATTTTACAATACTGTCAATCAAGAACTAGACAATAACATTCCCATGGATGTCATCCTCCTGGACTACAGCAAAGCATTTGACAAGGTTACTCACAACATTCTCCTAGCTAAGCTATCAGTTCTAGGTTTTTCTTGTAACATAATAAAATGGATAAATTGCTGGTTAACCAACAGGACCCAGCAGGTTAGGATCAATGGTGCCTATTCCAGTGACGTGAGTGTGACTAGTGCTGTGCCGCAGGTATCAGTTCTGGGCCCAGTACTAATCAATATTTTTATCTCAGACATGCAGATTAGCGCCAGGAACATACTTTCAAAATTCACTGATGATATAAAACTAGGTGGTAGGGTGGATTCTGACCATAACATGGACTTATTAATAAATGACCTTTCAGTATTAGAGCATTGGGCGCAGACAAATAAAATGACGTTCAATACAGACACATGTTCTGTTCTCCATCTAGGTTACAACAATCCTAAACAAATTTATACACTATACAATATTATAATAAAATCTTCAACATGTGAAAGAGACTTGGGCGTCCTGATAAATGACAAATTATCCTCCTCTAATCACTGTTATCATGTAGCTAAAACTGCCAACTCACTGCTTTGACGCATCAACTGTACGTTTATATCTAAGACTGAGGAATGTATTGTCCCATTGTTCAAAGCATACATCAGACCATATACAGATTATGGGTCACCAGTGTGGAGTCCATACATGGTCAGGGACATAGAAGTGATTGAGAAAATTCAGAGAAAGGCAACTAAAATGATTCCCCATTTAGCATCACTACCGTATCCAGAGAGGCTTCAAAAAACAGGCCTACACTCACTGGAGTTTAGGCGCACTAGAGGTGATCTTTGGTTTTTATATAAAATTCTTAAATCACCTTCTCTGATGGACAAATGTGGTATTGTTAAAACACAAAGAAAAATAGTGCCTAGACTTCACAATCAACAACTAATGGTGAGCAAAGTAAAAACAAACAAGAGGCTTCATTTCTTTTCAGTAAGAACACCAAGGCTCTGGAACCAGCTACCACAAGAGGTAGTAGACTGTAATTCCTTTGAATCCTTTAAAAAGGGTATAGATCATTGGCTCTCAAAAACTATAACAAAGTGTAATTTCCTACAAATGTGGGGGACAATCAAGATAGGCTACAAAGCTTCCTTTTGTTCTTACTCGCCTAGTAAACCTAGTAAACTAGTAAATTCAAGAGTAAACTTGTGGAGATACTTCTAGTAGTTTTTAACTGGATTTTGTCTTCACATCAACTCGATCTTCATTTTTGTACGGCAATACAAATTTTTCTTTACAAAAAAAAAAAATGATAGGTCTGACTTAAATAACTTAGCCTTTTGAATACTGATTTAAAAATCCTAATGAAAATTTCAACCTTATGACTCGCTAAGGTAGCACCCATCTTAATTTCTACCTCACAAACATGCTCTGTGTCTGGAAGGTCTATAGCAGACAATCTTTTACTCATAAGAGAACTAGTGGAGCACTGAAAGGAGGATCAACTTCATGGTTACATTTTTTTCAATGGATCAGGAAAAGGCCTTCGACGAGGTCCCTCATGCCTTTATGGTAAACGTCTTAATAGCATATGGAGTGCCATCTTTAATTTGTACTTGGATTTGTTCCATATATAAAGCAGCCACAGCTCTCCCATTAGTTAATGGCTACTTAGGATCTTATGTTCCTATTCATAGAAGGGTTCAGCAAGGCTATCCTATGAGCCCTCTCCTATATGTGTTTTGCCTAGACCCCTTGCTAAGGAGGATACAACAGACTGACCTTATCAGAGGTATCAGTCCTTCTGAAGGGTCCTAAGAAGTGAGGATAGCTGCATATGCTGATGACATTTGTTTATTCCTAGCAGATCCATCTTCTGGTGTTCAAGCTATGTCATAAGTGCAGCAGTACTCAGCAGTGACAGGTGCATCAATTAATAAGGCCAGAAGTAAGGAATATGTCCTAAGAAACTCCACGGTCCCTTTACACAGCTTACAAGGTATTCCAGATTCAATTGACCGTCTGAAAATACTGGAGATACAGATTGGAAGGGGGGACAATTCTATACTGAATTGGGAAGATAAACTGGAAATAGGGAAAAAGAAAGTAGCTATTTGGAAAACATGAAAACAAACAGAAAAAAGAAGATAATATTACTTAAAACATTTTGTTTTGCCGATCTTTACTTATTTAAGTGTAGTCTACTCTATTCCCCAGTCCTTAGAAGTAGTTTTACTGAATCTGGTTTTTCAAACTATTTGGGGTAGCCATTTAAACCCCATAAAGAGGGACATTTTGTATTTATCAATAAAATAAGGAGGATTGAATTTACCACATCCAATTGTATTTTTTTGTTTAATAATATGTTAAACCTCACTGTGCCCTCCACCGCCATTGGGACAGTGTTTGCAGCATCTTGGTTTAAACCCATTTTTAATTTTTGATCTGTACAACCTGTTCTTCGCACAGTTTATCATAATGTCCCAGTATTCTTTAAACCTGTACTGTCAAAAATAAGAAAATGGAAGCTAGAACCAGGTCAAGCACTCATAAACCCAGACTTGTGATTTACAGCACCATACAGTAACTAGCCCTTGACATAACCCCAGAATTTAAAGGCATATCTGATACACATCTTAATAGGATACCATTGAATTTTCAAGATGCCAGGACTCCCCCCAGGATGTGGGATATATTATGGCTATGTTGCCATGGAAGACTCATGAAGGAGAAAGCTAAGCATAAGAGCCTAGCTGAATGTATGTACCCTAGTAACACATGTGTAGCTATTGAAGAAACAATGGATCATTTTTTTATACCGTGTCCTTTTGTTAAATCCTTTTGGCAATTGCTGTCACAGAACTGGCATGATGTTAGATGGCAGATGATCATATAAGAAGAATTAGTGGGAGGATTTTCATTACATTTTTCAAAATATTGACTCTGGTACAATATGACTCCTATTTACCTGTATTAAATTCATACTGTGGCAGAGAAGATGTAAATTGCTATTTCAACAAAAGGTACTTACCCCAGTTCAAGTTATTCACTCCTTGGAAAAAGACATATACGCACAGTGTTTGTTTGAAAAGCAACAGACTACTAGACCAGTGTGGGTTAGAAGATGGAATGCTATTCCTTTTTTGAAAGATAAAATTGATTGATTTATGGTTTATTTCTTTTTGTTTTTCTCCCTTGTAACTAACTGATATGATATCGTCTGGACTGAATTTCTTTTTTGTTTCTTAAGTTTTATTAAGTTTCATATTTGTAATGTATATTGTTTTTGCTTTGACTTTTCTGAATAAAAAATTCCCCGTCTCTTTGCAAGAAGTGCCGTGAGGTCTTTAACGTCCACCTGAACAACAACCAGAACAGGCAAACGGGACCTCAGTTTAATGTCTCATCCAAAAGACAGTACCTCAGGAGTGCGGCATCCCCTTCATGATGCACTACAGTGTCAGTATTGAGATTTACCCCAAGTGCCTGGTGTGGGGCTAGAACCCACAATCTTTTGATCTTCTGGCCTGAGAGGTGAGCATGCAACCTGCTATATATGTATATACCTGCTATATATGTGTATACCTATATGCATATACCGC
This sequence comes from Neoceratodus forsteri, assembly GCA_016271365.2. Taxonomy (NCBI): domain Eukaryota; kingdom Metazoa; phylum Chordata; order Ceratodontiformes; family Ceratodontidae; genus Neoceratodus; species Neoceratodus forsteri. The sequence goes on along the minus strand of CM028132.1, from coordinate 588,276,039 downwards.
AGTGGTGGACCGAGTCAAGGGCTTTACCAAAGTCAAAATACAGGATGTCAACTGCCTGACCCTTGTCCACCACCTTCACAGTCTGGTCAAGGAAGTTGATCAAAGTGGTTTGGCATGACCTCCCTGACATAAAACCATGCTGCCTGTCATCCAGTAGCCTGATTGTCTCAATGAGCTCCACTAACTGTTTTTAAGGATGCTTTTCATCAGCTTGTCAACTATCGAGGTGAAGCTGACTGGTCCGTAGTTCCCTGGGTCATCCTTGCCCTGCTTTTATGCAGGGTCACCACTTTAGCAGTCCTCCATTCATGTGGCACCACTCTTGTTCCCACTGAGCAGTTAAATAGGTCCGTCAGAGGGGCTGCAAGTGCTGCTGCCACCTCATTCAGTACCCTGGTATGCATGCCCTTAGGACCAGGAAGTTTGTCTATTATTAGAGCCTTGAGCCCGCTGTGGACTATGTCCTCCAAAGTTACCTCCTCCCTCATTCTCCCCATCCCCAACTTTCCCTGTGGGATAGAACTGTTCTTCTCTTTTGTAAATATGGAGCAGAAGTATTCATTTAAAACCTCTACCTTTTCCCTGTTGTCCTCCACCCACCCAGACCCCTTTTTAAGTTTCACAATGCCCTCTTTTGTAGGTCTTTTTTCTCAAATGTACCAAAATAAGGCCTTGTCCCCTCCTTTGACCCAAGTAGGGTCTGCGGTGGCACAGTAGGTAGGGAATATAGGGTAGACTAGGTGGGCCAAAAGGTCCTTATCTGCCAACAACTTCTATGTTTCTACTATCCTTAGTAGTTTCTCTGCCTCGGTCTGCCTTACCATCCTGCCAGCTGACCTTGCTTTCTGAAAGCAATTGATCCTGTCCTCTTCCCACTGGGAGTTCTTATACTTTTTGTACTGTAGCCCATCTCCGGTGCTGTCCGAGAGAGGGCCACTGCCCCAGACAGGATTCGAACCTTCCCACATTCAGATACAACATTTACCTTTCCAATTTCAACCAATATCATGCTCACTAAAATTGGGCTCCGGGAGTCCTTTCTGCTGGAAAACAATAACATCTCAGTTTATTTACAAGGGGAGGGTTTAGGATGGGGGGAGTGGAATAGAGTTCAGGCAATCATTTTAATTTGCATCTTAAGGATTTGCATTTCCCAAAATCACATTAACCTTCTGATTCAAACCCCAACATTTTTGTCAAATGCAGCCACCAGATCTATCTGACTAGCTAACTGCTGCAGGTGAAACCCAAGCCCAGACCCACAGGTCCCAATCCATTTGAAACCCCAAAGTCCTATCACTGGGTACCCAGATTTTAAGTTGTAGGCCTGAGGTGCAGCTGATAGCTGGCATTGGCATGCTTATTTGAATTAAATAACTTTTTACATTCCTCTCTCAACCTTTGGCTCTCTTCTGCCTGGGTGGGAAGTCTTGAACTATTTACAGTCTCCAGGTGCAAGGCAGTTCCTGCAGTTTGCTCACAGTTCTGCAGAATCAGTCTTTGGATGGCACAGTTCTCAGGAGTTCTGGGGATGGATGGAAACACAGGCAGAACCGGGCTCAGTGCTTGAAACAGGTGTACAGAGGCTGCAGCTTGCCCTTCCTTCATCTTGCTTGCAGATCTTGCAGCTTGTCCCCTTCGGCCCATTACAGGCTCGTTACAGGGCATGTGTGCAAGGCCTGCCAACTAAAGGCACCTAGACCAAGGAGTGGCTCCACAGTCCAGCTCCCTCCGATCAGAGCACCCTAGCACTTGGGTACGAGACCCGTGATCTCCTGCATTGACTTGATGGGGGTTAGTGAGTTCCTCACCTGGCCCTGGGTGTCAGCATAAACATTCAGCACATTCTCTGCTGTTCTCTTCTCTTTCTTTCTCTTTCCTGCCATGGTGTGTAGCCAAAGCAACCTGTTCCTTTTCCTTTCTGTATCTCAGGAGCAGACAACAGGTACCTGACACCGAAAGGCACCTGTCCATCCTTCTGCTTTCACTGTCTCTCAACTTCAACATGACCACATTCTCACTCTGGCTCACACATATCTCCTGCACTCTCAGTCCCTTTTCTCACCATGCAGGTACATAGCAACTCTCTGAACTGAAGAGGCTGTCTCTTCCTTTGCTTCTCTCAGCACATTCATATTCTCTTGTTCCTCATCATTCCTCTGTACTCCGTCTTTTCCCAGGCTTAGATGCAACCTTTGTCCTTTTGCCAGGCTCAGGACATGACCTTTGTCCTTTTCCAGGCTTAGATGCAACCTTTGTCCTTTTCCCAGGCTCAAGACACAACTTCTTCTCTCTTTTTCCACTGCTCAGGTGCATCTTCAATTTAAAGAAAATTCTTGTAACCTGCAGTTTTCCCTTTTCCATATGAGCTGCCCTTATCTCACCTCTGTGATGCAATCTCAGAATAACACAGAACATTCAGCAACCTGCAGCTTTCCTTTTCTCTTCCAAGCTGCTGCTTCTATCCTTTTTCCTTGTGGGGCAGGCACTCCTTACCCTGGGGAACAAATTGCTGGCAGCCCCAGGCAGGCCCATCCTGCGGCTCTATTCTCTCCTTGGGCAAGAACCTCCCCCTCCTCTTGGAGGAGCTCCCACTGAACTGACTGAAACTCCAACTGTTCTTGGCTTTTGTTAGCCCTTTCCTCTCTCCCCACTGGCTGGAGCCACAGTCCTTAAGAGAAATGAATATACATGAGGCTCCCGCGATGCCTCATTGGTGCAGAAAAAAGCACCTAAACTTTCCCTGGTATTTTCCCCCAAAAGTCCTTTCAGACAGTCCCAGAGTCCCTGGCAAGAATCCTAGTTTGGCGGATAGCTGGCTGGTGTCACTGGCTGCTAAACATGGTGGCTGAAGTAAACAGCTTACACAGTTTACACACAGTCCCAGTTTTCAAGTGTATCTGCAGCCAAACCTTTTACTTTTATTTATTCATTTCCCCAGCATTTGGTAGCCACCTCTGTGCCCTGTAAAGCAACTGTATCATTTAACTTAATAGCTCATCCCTCGCTCAGTTGCTGCTGCCGTCTTACATATCCCCCAGGCAGCCAGTACACAGTCCCATTGCAGTTTATACAGTGATTCACTCCATTTACTGGTTGCAGTCTATGTGTTCCTTTTTATTTACTTATAACCTCAGACTGGCAGCCTTTCCTTTCCCATGGCCCACCAGTGCTTCATTTATTTAATTTATTGCTCCTCTTTCCTGTTGCTAGCACCACTAATCTGTGTCCCTAGGTGCTGGGCAGACCCGGTTCATCTTTATTCATGAGCTGCCTCATGAATATTAATGAGGCTGCTCCCATATCTTGAGTGCCATTGGTGCTCATCAAAACGTCTTTTTCCCTTCTCCTGCTGTCTCCCTGGTCCTGCCAATTGTCCTGGTCCCTTTCTTTCTTAACCCTGGAACTGGGACCACCAGGGAGACAGTCAGACAACCGTCAAAACAGACGATTGAAAAATGTGCTTCTGCGCATGCGTGGAGCTCGCCGGCACTGAAGTGCCAGTTCCCAAACTGGCGGCTCCACAAACTTGCTCCTCTAGCACCGCTCTCTCTTAAAAAACATGTGGGGACTGGCAGGAGAGGACAGAAAACACAGCGGGTAAGCCAGAACAAAAACAGGTCCTCAAAAAAAAAGAATGGGGTTGGAACAAAAACCCTGGGGAAACGAGCCTTTTTCAGGGGCTCACAAGTAAGCCCCTGACAGGGGGGTTACAGTGTGAGGTCCTCTTTTCCTTCACTGCCCTGCTCATGTCACTGGTAAACCTAAGCAGTTTCTTATGCTTAGATATCTTGCCCTTCTGTTAAAAGCAGGTTTCAGTGGCTGCCAGGACCTCTTCCTGAATTATGGACCATTTTTCATCCACACCCATGTTCTGATACTAGTCAGCTACCCGGCCCCCATATCTCCATAATTCTAGTGGAATTAGCCTTCTTAAAATCCACTTGGGCACCTTGCAGCCTCCTAGGCACTACTAACCCTGTGTACTTCATAGGGGATGTTGAGCCATGGCCTTGCCACTGGGGCAAACTGTAGGGTTGTGAAGGGGAGTCCAGGCAAAGCTGTGTTGAGGCTTCATGGTTGCCAAGTGCAGATGAGATAGAGACAATAAATAACCAATTATAAAAAATATGGATCTGGGAGCTTTCTAGTAAGGGTTCTGTACACTCCTGTTTAGAACAGCAGACAGTCCTTTTCCCTGCTATAGTGTCGCCCATTTCTAAGAAATTTGGTTATTAGAACATCTGTATATATATAACCATTTTGTTTTGCTTTTAGACCACATGCTGACGCAGCGCCTTGTTTTTGTTTTTTACAATCTGTTTCATACAGATGGATAGTAAAGTACCAATCTTTAAAAAAAACTGAAACATTGACAATTTTCTGATAGGAATGCCTATATGTAAAAAAAGAGATCCCTGAAAGGAAGAACATTTATGGTAATTTACGTATAGTCCATCTTGCACACATTCTAAAGGATTCTTCAGTCATATTTAGCCTGTGACTATAGATTAGGGATGGGCGGACCTGAAAAGGTCCTGACCCTTATTATCAGGATCAGGATCCAGGCCAAGGTCCCGATTAGTTCTGATTTGAATCAGAACCTTTTGGAAAATGTGAGGAAAATTTAAAATCTGCCATTCAATTGCATAAAACAACACAAAGGTCGATGGCATACACAGAAAATTGTAATTCAAGAACTGAAAGCTGAGAACTTTTTGGCACAAATGTGCTGGTCAGTCACTTCTGAATACATAGCAGCATGCAATTGCAATCTGGCAGTATTATGCATTATGTGTGGAAACTGTCCACCAGCAATGAAAGAGTTCAGCTTCCAGTCCAGGTTGCAACCCTTACCCGTGCTAAAACCTTCACACTTTGATTTAATAAATACAACCCCCCCTTCAAATGGGAGATGGAGGACTGAGGATCCACATCCATCTTTTGCCACACACCACATCAAGCTTATGATCGTCCTTCTCCTCCATCTTTGACCAGTCCATATGAGACCCCGACCCACTGCCAGACTGCCATCCCTACAACAACTCTGTCTCCTGCTGATGGCTTACAGCCCTCCCCCAAATCCTAGTGTACTGCTGCAGGCAGGCTACCAGGGTCTGTGATGTCAAATAGGGACAGTTTTGCTTTGGCAGGATTTGGCCAGGCACCCCCCCCCGAAAACTAATATTTTAGGGATTCAAATGATTGCATTTCCTGTGTTATTGAATACTTGTTCATTGTTTAAAGCGTATATTCAGAGCTTTATATTTTTTTTTTATTTCACTAGTCTCCTAACAACATGTCACATCACCCATGAAACTGCACTCCACACTGTCATGAGCACCTGGCCCCCAACCCCCGGGCAGCCCGTTGGACCTAAGTAGTTGGGTACTATAGCCGAGCAGTACCATCTTACAAGGCACACAGTCTTTTCAAAACCCTTCTGTTAAAATGTTAGATCACACAATCAGACCCCCAGGCAGAGTTGATAAGAAAATCATAAAAGTTTACTTAAAATAAAAACAATGCAGAAAAGTCTACAGTTTGGAAGAACTTTGAACTGCAGACAATATCAAAAGTAAAACTGGATGGTTTACAGAAAAACACTAGATACTGTTATTCTAAACTATACCTTGTTTTAATGTTAGAGTCCAGACAGGATTTTAAATGTCCTTGTAGAGATGAGTCCTTAAGCAACAGTTTGTAGCAAGTTTGTATCTCAAGTCAGTTCCTCTGAATGTCCTTTTAAAAAGGCTGCAGGTGCTTCCTTGGTGAAAAGTCTTGGTTTCCAAAACTCTGACTTAAAATCAGAATTTTCTGTTCAGTATGTGAAAAGTCAAAATTTCCACACACTCAGGTCTGGTTTTAGAGACTTTTCCAGGCCTACACATATACTTCTGGTCTTCAAGTATATGCCAGCTGGACAGGCTATCTGACCCCCAGCTAAACTGTTTATCAACTGCCCTGAGTTCAAAAAGTGTGTCTTATACATACAGGCTGGTCATCTTCAAGCCACACCCACAGTGTGATGGGGTGCAACAGTTTATCTTTCCCTGTAGGTGTCACTGTGGTTCCATGACAGGTTCCATGTCAACCCCGAGTCACGTCTGGTCCATGCATTTGGCTTGATCCCTGACCCCTAGGTCATTACATTACCTTTTTCTGTCATGGAAAGCTACATAGAGAATAATGGATGGGGAAGGGTTTGATATGAGAATTTAATGCACACCCGAGTTGTGGGATGCTACATAAACCCCGAGGGTGAAGCCCGAGGGGTTTATCAAAGCATCCCACAACGAGGGTGTGCATTAAATTCTCATATGAAACACCCTCCCCATCTTTTATTTTTTATAATAACAGACCAGCAATTGTTCTCCAGCAGTTTGTGAGACTGTTTGGCCCCGCCCACATACAGAATGTTGGCCAATGAGGCAGCAGCACAGTTTGACTGGCATGGCTCATTAATGTCATAACAACCAGCTGGTTGTTATGGAAAATATCAACCTGGTCAGTACATTGAAAGAAATTGCTGACCAGTTATTATAGAGGGATATTTTATGCCTTCCTGGGCTATATACCTGTCTCCCTTATCTGGAGACATACCATCCACCCTAGCCATTAAAACAATTCAGATTATTTTTGTAGTTTCATTCCTAAAAGCCTTTTAAAGAGACAGTGTCATAATGTTAAAGTACATTACAGCATATAAAATATGAACCCACATAAATGAATATAGGCCTATCATGCGACATTACACTACTTCTTGGGTCTGTAAAAATTATCTGATGTAATTGCACCAGTTCCCATAGGTAGCTCAGTTCCCACCTGGCCTTCTGTCTCTGTGATTAACAACCAAGTGACCCAGAATCTCACCAGGGTACTCACACCTAGTGTAGCTCAAAACTTTCAAAAGTGAAAATCTCAGCAGTGGCTGCGCCCGACTTCTACTAGTGACAGCACTTTCCTTTAGAGCCTTCACCCACAGCTACAACTGTATTGAATGAGCAGTAGCCAGACAAAATCAGCGTTTTGTCATGTCTCTGTAGTCCTAGCTGCGCTACTATAGCCTGCCTACCTTGCAACTTGCAAGACATTGGACAAAACTGTTGAAGTAATAACCAGAGTAGCTGTATTTGTCAGGAGGGCTCAGCAGGAATCACTATAAACCAAAACAATCCTGAATACAGCAGGACACGTAGCAACCTGTACTGTCCCTACCTTGCTAGTGGTTCACCTAGCTGGACTCCACTTGACCACTTGACCACTCTGCTCCCACCTCCCACTCCTACCGTTCACATCACAGCTCCTCCTCCTGTCTTGTTTTTCTACTGTCCACTGATCGCTTGCTTCAACCAACAGGCACACGGGTGAACATTATGGGAGTCTCTACATGCCATGTTGAGACAGCTTGGCACAAGGCACCAGATCTTAGAAACAGCTGCCACCCTGTCCCATGTGCACAGGCTTGCTGCCATCTGATTTCTGTTCTCGCACCCTGCCACAGCAATTTACGCATGCACACTTCAAGTGCTGCTGATGAAAACAGTGGAAACAGGCTAGAAGGCTAAATCATCTGGCCTGAAAATAAAACAATATATTTTTTATTATTACTATTGGGGCATTTCTAGAATTTAAAGGGGCAGGGGTCATTTTTGCAGATGGGAGGGTTATTTTGATGGACCCGGTACACTTTACGATAGTGTTCTGAATTACCCGGTCTGCCAGACATCATGGGATCGGGGGTTCTGACTCTTAACAGACTGGTCTGCCCATCCTTACTATAGATGCTGGTATGATAAGTTCTGATCTTTTTTCAGGTATCTGATTCATTAGGCCATACCTTTGGAACTACTTCTGCATCAGCGCTAGGCCCACATGGAAACATTTGCATGCTGGGGCTGCCCACAATGATGTCATGCTCCAGCGTCTACATAAACATGGGCGGCCCCATCTCATACTAACATACTACAATGCCAGCAGAGTAGGCCTAAAGGTCTATTGAGTCTGCTCGAAAATCAGCACCCAGTCAGGACACTATAACTGGCCTCCCCTCCTCCCTGTAACTCCCCCAACATGATCCCCCAACAAAGTTTCACCTCCTGATCCAGCATTCCTCAGTTTTACCCTCCCCTTATATCTTTCCCAGCCCCTCTTGAATACCTCCTCTGTGTCAACAGCCACCAGTTCTGCAGGCAGTGTGCTCCATGGGTCCAGCACCCTCTCAGTAAAGTAGTGTCTCCTAGTCTCCCCCAAGCCTCCTGCCAACCAGTCTCATGGAATGGCACCTGGTGGCCTCCTCCTCTCTCAGCTGGAAGACCCTGATTGGGCTGACCCTGTTCAATCCCTTCAGATATTTAAAGACCTTGATCATATCCCCTCTGTTTCTCCTCTCCTCCAAGGAGTACAGATTCAGCTCCTCAAGCGTCTCCTCATAGGATCTCTCCCCCAGGCCTGATATCATCCTGATTGCTCTCCTCTGGACCCTCTCCAGGAGTGCAAAGTCCTTTTTATGTTCGCTTGCACGCATGCGCAAGGAACGTCTTGGGAGAATGGGACTCTGGAGGTGTGCCCCTCCTGTGCAATCCCCTGCTCCATTGAGTAGGCGTGGCAGTCCTGCACTCAATCGGACGTGGTGTTGTAGATGACAGCGTGGTCTCTCAAAGAAAACCACCGCTGTGTGCTTGCACCGCATCACGCCTCATCCATCTTCTGCCACGCTGGGATTCATCCCAGCGTGGCAAACATCTCTGCGCCGTCTGTTTTTTTTAAAACTTGTAATTAAAAATGGTCCCACGGAAGCTTCCTGGCCCCTCTCCCACAACCCGACCCACCCACTGCGCACCCTGCCTCCCCCACACCCCCTCACCCCATACTTACCTCCGGAGCTCAGCGCTGACATCATCGCTGGACGGGAACACGCCTGCACTCTTCAAAGGCGACCACGAACTGAGGAAATGCCGTAAGCTGTATAATGGGATAGATGGATTTTTTCAACTTTGTTGCATATCTCAGGCACTTTTGAATTTTGCCCCAAATTTTCAACATGGGGTTTTGGGACCCTTCCATGAATTCTGTCACTGTCATGTGTTATTGGGCCCGGGGGTGATTTTCAAGTCACTGCGTGAAATCACCTTTCGGCCTGATTAACAAAAACCAGTGCCAGCGTTCATAAGGTGGGCTCCTCAAAAGCCTATTTTGAAAATTTGGTGGAAAATTCCTCAAAATGACTATTTTAATGAAGCGTATGCTGCACAGTTCCTACGAGGGCTCATAAGTTCGAAATTTTCAATATTTTCACTCCAGATTTTCAACATTGCCATTTTATCACACCTTCTTATGAGTAGTACAGCTGTCATTTTCACATCTCACTCAAAATGTGTTCCCCATGTAGTGCACAATGGCGCAGTCGGTGTGTGAAATCAATGTATGGGACACATTAAGAAAATCACAGTGACATTATTCATGAGCAGAGGTCTTAAAATGGCTATGTTGAAAATTTGGTGAAAAAATTCCTAAAAATGACTGTTTTGCAAGCGTCGTTAGGCAGTTCCTACGCGGCTTCAGTAGGTTTGCGATTTTCAATATTTCACTCAGATTTTCAACATTGCCATTTTACCACCTTCTTATGAGCAGTACAGCTGTCATTTTCACATCCTGCCCAAAGCGTGTTTCCGCCATGTAGCACACAATGGCGAGTCGGTAAAGCGAACTCAATGTATGGGATGCATTAAGAAAATCACAGTGACACTGTTCATGAGCAGAGGTCTTAAAATGGCTATGTTGAAAATGTGGTGAAAAAATTCCTAAAAATGACTGTTTTACGAGCGTGTGTTGCGCAGTTCCTATGCACACTTGTAAGTTCGCGAATTTTCAATATTTTCACTCCAGATTTTCAACATTGCCATTTTACCACACCTCCTTATGAGCAATACAGCTGTCATGTTTCACATCCTGCCCAAAACATGTTTCCGCCCATGTAGCGCACAATGGCGCAGTCGGTGTGCGAAATCAATGTATGGGACATATGAAGAAAATCACAGTTACACTGTTCATTAGCAGAGGTCTTAAAATTGCTATGTTGAAAATTTGGGAAAAATTCCTAAAATGACTGTTTTATTTAGAGCGTATTTGTAGTTCCTCACGCACAGAAGTTTGCGAATTTCAATATTTTCTACTCCAGATTTTAACATTGCCATTTTACCAGACCTCCTTATGAGCAGTACAACTGTCATTTTTCACATCCTGCCCAAACGTGCTTCCGCCCATGTAGCACATAATGGCGCAGTCGGTGTGCGAAATCAATGTATGGGACACATTAAGAAAATCACAGTGACACTGTTCATTAGCAGAGGTCTTAAAATTGCTATGTTGAAAATTTGGTGAAAAATTTCTAAAATGACTGTTTTACATGCGCATGCTACAGTTCCTCACGCACGCCAGAAGTTCGCGAATTTTCAATATTTGCACTCCAATGACTTCCAAATACCTAAACAGCACATAGAAGCAAGCAACATTCATCATTGACAAATGCTTGTACTTCTTTGTCACTGATTTTTTTAAGCCATGTCCAAGTGCCAAATACCACTGCAAATACCTGCAAGCGAACGTTCGGCATTGACAAATGCTTGTTTAAGTCCGGGTTCCAAAACTGCATGCAGTACTCCAAGTGCAATCTGACCAGGCAGTTATACAGAGGGAGAAGCACCTCCCACCTCCTCGAGGTTATCTCCGTGGCTATGTACCTGAGCATTTTATTTGCTTTAGCCTTGGCCCTCCTACTGCTCAGAGTTGTTCATTTTGGCATCCACGACCACTCCAAGATCCCTTTCCTCCGCTGAAACTTGCAGTTTCTCCCCACTCAAAAAGTACTCATGATCCGGATTCCTAATCCCTAAGTGGAGAACTCAACATTTCTTGGCATTGATCCCCAATTTCCAAGTGAGTGACCATCTCTCCAGAGTCTCCAGGTCTCCCTGTAGGGCTCTTTTACCCTCCTCCCCTTCTACTGCTACCTCCAGCTTTGAATCATCAGCAGAGAGGCTCGTCTCACTCCTGATACTGTCCCTGATGTCTGTGTTATAAGCATTAAATAGGAGTGGGCCAAAACACCGACCCTTGAGAGACCCTGCTAATGACCCTCTTTGGAGACGATACCTCCACCCCGACTACTACCCTCTGAAACTGACCAGTTAGCTAGTTCCCTATCCACACCTCACCATCCTTTCCCCTGACACCCATTCCCCCCAGCTTGTCCAGAAACCCTGGGTGTGGCACTGAGTATAACGCCTTGCTGAAGTCTAGAAAGAGGATGTCAACTGGCCTTCCCTGGTTCAGTGCCCTTGTCACCCAATCATAAAACTCCACAATGTTAATCTGACACGATCTACCCTGAACAAAGCCATGTTTGTGATCATCCAGATGGTCCCGTGTCTCCAGGAATGCCTCCAGCCTCTAATTCAAGATGTCCTCCATCATTTTGCCCACCACCAATGTCAGGTTAACAGGCCTGTAGTTACTTGGCTCCTCCCGTGAGCCACATTTGTATAATGGCACTACATGAGCCATCCTCTAATCTTGAGGCACCCAACTCATCTGTAGGGAGGTGTTACAAAGATCTGCCAGAGATGCAGCAAGGACATCCACCATCTCCTTTAGTACCCTGGGATGGAGGCCATCCAGACCTGGTGCCTTATCCATTCTCAGGGACTTAAGGGCCTCCCTAACCAGGCTAACAGGAATTTCAATGTTAGAGAGCTCCCCCCTACCTCATTCCTATTTCTCCCCCCCCCCTTTCTTCTCAGTTCTTTTTCCCGCCATTGAGCACACTTGGACCTGCACGGAAAAGTCATAATCACTAGTTTAGAGATTTTTGGTGCTTCTGTATGCCACCGAAAGAACCATCTAAGTTATTTCAATATTGCGAGTGCAGAGAGAAGCTCTACAAGGATGACTCGAGTCACATGAAGTGTGTGTCTACTATTTGGGCTGCACTCACAATGTAAAAGCTTGTGAGATTTGCAGGAGGTTCAACTCCTGTACCAGGTGATGTAGGAAAGGGGCACTGGAAAAATTCCTTTTAAAGAACACTTTTGCAAAATGAAAAAACAGTTGAAGGAAAAATCTGCATCACATTCCCCATTGACCAATTCACAGTTGTCAAAATCCAAAGAAAAATCGTCATCAGGAAGTCACAAGCATAAGCATAGGGATAAAGAAAAGGCCTCCCAGACATGCTCTTGGTCCTCATTAAAGACTTCTAACAGGTAATCATCCGCTTTGGTGGCGGTGAGTCCAGCTCCCCACCTGTCAACCAGACACCACATTAGGGATTTGGCTTTGGCACTACTGGGCCTAATATGGGAAGTATTTCACTGCTGTCACAGGGTCTTCACCCACTGTCGACATATACTGTCATGACCCCTTATACAGGCGTCATCCATGCACAGGAATTGCTGTTGTCATTTTCAGAACTGATATGATGACTGCTACCAGGCTTACTTGAACAGCCTGTTTTAATGTCAACAGGACTTACTACCTCCCAGATCCCATCACCACCTCAAAGCAGCATACAGCAAAGAAGACCTCCTCAGCTGCTGCCAGCGTTTCCAGTGTGGTTTTCTTCTCCCATCATCGGGGGGAGGAGGACAATGACGAGGTTGAATATAATCCAGACCTTATATTAGAGGAGGATTATGAGGAGAGGAGGGGTATGCGGAAGACCAGTATTTACCTGGCACTAGCTCCACCTTATCCTCATGTAGTGAGGACTCTGTGGTGAACACCTCAATGTCACTACCAGAAGACCCCTCTTTCCAGTCCATGATGCAGAAAAGGAAAGCTGCCATGGGCTTTTCTTTGGAGGAAGAGGATTCCACAAAAAAATACTGAATGGAATTTTGGGAGGTTCTAGAAACCTCTTCCATGTCATTCCTCCTTTATACCCAACCCTGGAGGATGCTACCTATGTAGCATGGCATACACCAAATGCTATACCAGCTATCCTTTGAAAGGCTGACAAAAAGTACCCTGCACCATCTAACAAGCCTTACTATGCCAATCAGTCAGAGACTAATTCTGTAGTGATCACAGCTGCCCATAATAAGATACAGGGTGCCCAAACATATGAGTTCCCTTACTCCTGACAATGAATCCAGGAGACTGGATGTCATGGGCAAACACACTTATGCCTCTGCAACATTGGATCTATGTATTGCAAACTACAGGGCCCATATGATTAAATACCAAAACACTTGATGGAGAAGTGCCAAGGCTGCAGAACAGACCTTACCTGAAGGTAATATCAAAACCGAGTTATTCAAAACCCTGACTGCGAGGGCTGAAGTGGGAAAACATTTAATCCACTCAGCCTATGATGTCTCAGATGCATCTGCTAGGGCACCTGCCTTGAGCATTTGCATAAGGTGCTACTCTTGGCTTAGAGTAGCAGGTTTTGCCAATGATGTTCAGGAAGCAGTGTTAAATGCCCCTTTCAGGGGCAACAAACTGTTTGCCTGTGATGTTGAGGAGGCCTTAAGGGGCCTTCAGTCATCTAGAATGACATTAAGATCAGTAAAATCCCTATATCCCACACCGGGTAGAGGTAGGGGTAGGGGACAGTTTCATCAGTCCATTGCTAAAGGGGGCCGACAGGTCTATAGACAAGGCACAGATAAGAGTGCTGGAGCCTTGCTAGCTTCCTTCCCTCCAGGTATCCATTTAAAAGCACCTAAAGGCAATGAAGCCAGTGGCACTGGCCCACTCAGTTCAGCCTGACTCGCAACTATACACCCCCAACCACTATTGCCTCTAGAGGTGGTCATGGGGGGTTATCTCTCCCTTCATCTGAGTCAGTAGGGAGCTATCACCACAGATGAATAGGCTCTGGACATTGCTGTGAACGATTATGCTCTGGAACTTCTATATACCCCTACAGATCATGCACCACCTGCATCAGTTTATTCTCCAGGACACATGTCTTTGTTGTCAGAAGAGGTGCAGGCCTTACTCCAAAAACATGCCATAGAACCAGTTCCTGCCAGGCAGAGGAACAGAGGATTCTACTCCAGATACTTCCTAGTCCTCAGGTGGACAGGAGATCTGAGGCCTGTTCTAGACTTAAGGGACCTCAACCTCTACTTAGAGTACAAGACATTTTGTATGGTCTCTCTGCAAACTTTAATTCCCTTGTTGCAAACAGGGGTCTGGATATGTTCATGGGATAAGAAGGATTCTTACCTTCATATCAAAATCAGGAAGAATCACAGAAAGTATCTGAGATTCATGCTGGAAGGTGAAAATTACCTGCTCAGAGTATTGCCCTTTGGTTTATCTTTTGTGTCACGGGTCTTTACCAAATACTTGGCAGTGGTAGCAGCAGTACTACGCAGGGAAGGCCTGAATGTCTTTCCCTACCTAGATGATTAGTTCTTCAAGGCCCACTCCAGGGACCAACTTCTACACACTTTGCTCGAACCAGGAAATTGTTCAATAACCACAAAAAAAAAATTAAAACAAGAATTCTGAAACACTTTTTTTTCCTTTAGAGGATTGTAACATGGTGTGATTAGTGAAAGGGGGGGACTTAACAACAAACTGATGTGCAGGGAGACATTTTGGCAACATAGGCTTCGCGCTACTAAATATCTAGGCTTGAATAAGCACTTTCATCTAGCTCCATTTCTAAAGAAATAGGCCCCAATATTGCACCACCCAAAAAGTTGCACTGGCGCAACCAAGTAGCATATTCAGACAAGATGCACGATCCCAATGGATCGCGCATCCTGTTTGAGCATTGCAACTGGAGTGGGCGGCTTAAAAGGGAGGTGGGCACAAATGTGCCTTGCGCAGCCTGGGGATGGGCTGAATATGCCAATGGGGGATGTGCTGGTGCATCCTAGATGCGCTGAGCCCCCAAAGGCAATATTCAGCTGGGAAATGCAAATGAGTCCATTAAGCATGCATGGAGCAAATGGCCCTCATACATGCCCATTATGGGCTCATTTGCATGGCTGTGCCAGACAGAATGCACTGGGGCAGTCCTCACCCAGCCCCAAACACCATCCAGTACATTATACCCCCCGATCCATGACCCCTGTTGAAATCACCCCTAAGCCATGTTTGTTGCAGAACGTACCCCCAATGCCCATTTGATATAGAAATCGCCCCCAATCCCAGTTCGTTAAAGAAATACCCCTGCTCCAGGTGCGATATAGAATATACCCTCTGAGCCAGGTTCCAGTTATAATAGTCCCCCGATCCGCTGTCCACTATACAACAGCCCCGGTCCCATATGAGGTCTGCAACTGCCCCCCACCCACCCAGCACCTATGCCCCATGCCCATAACATTGGCACTCCCCGGTATTTCCATAGTGTAGCACCCCCACTCGTCATGACTTGCTGCCCTATATATTCTGATAGTGTTGAGCTCTGACCATATCTTGCATCAAGTATGCCATGAATTTGAGCACTGTGGTGTCCGTCTGTGACATCAGAACTTGTCGGAGCAACCCTTTGTTACATTTGAGTGCTCCATAATATAATTGCTAGATCTTAAGCAACAAGGGAACCTATACAATATAATGACGTATACTGGTGCCCACAAATGATGGACCCCCCCTCCCAATACCTTGCTCTGTAGTCAAGTTTCTTATGTGTATAAAGCTGCTGCTTGGGGGTGATATAGAAAAATAAACTGCCCCCCCATGTCAATACTCAGATTGCAACTTCCAACAGGTGTGAATGGGATACCGAAAATGGTCTAAAAATAACACACATAAATATTAATAACTTAAGGGCCTAAAATGCACGAGCTTGAGGCTTGGGCGAGCCTCTATTCCCCAGATCTAGTTGCAATCAGTGAAACGTGGCTCAAACCCCATATACAAGACCATAAGGTTGACCTAAATAGCTACAGTTCTTTCAGGCAGGACAGACTTCGAAAAAAAGGGGGTGGTATACTAATCTATGTAAAATCATCCCTTAATGTTTTACTTGTTGCAACACCTGTCCTCAGCCACTCGGACTGTGAAGCAGTATTTATAAGACTTCTACTGGGTGGAACTAAGCCACTGATCATAGGATCGGTGTATAACCCTCCTAAGACAGCCACTGAATCCTTAAAGGTCCTAGTAACTATACTATCTACTCTTCCCCAAGGTGAGAAGATTATTTTGGGGGATTTCAACGTGGCCCCACACCAATGGCGACCTTAAATTCTCCCTACTAAAGGTGGGACTAACCCAATAATACAAGAACAAACCAGACTAAATATGAAAACTGGTAACCACACCACACTGGACTAGATCTTAGTCACTAATCCTGACAGATTCAAATTGGCTGGTGCCTTTGCAGATTCATTGAGCGACCACTCCCCTGCATACTGTATATGGAAAAATGACTTCCCTACCCTGCCCCCTAGAATATTTTGGACCCGCGACCACTCAAAATTTGATCAGTGCTCTTTTCTCAAAACCCTGGCCGAAGTCAACTGGCTGCAAATTAAGCTAGCTCCAAATCTTGGTGCAGCCTTTGAATACTTCATTAATAATTTCCTGTTGGTGGCAAATAAGCATGCTCCACTAAAACAGCTCTGAGTTAAAGGACAAGAAGCCAGGTGGCTTTCCCAGGACCTAAGGAAACTCATGAGGGATAGAGATAGAGATAGAGCATGGGGTACGTTCAAATCCTCAGGCCAAACCATAGACTGACAGAAATTCAGGGAACTTAGAAATAAATGTAAAACTGAGCTAAAAAGGGCCAGAAAAAAAGCACTTTAGGGATATTTAGAAAAAGAATCTCTCTGACCCAAAAAAAATTCTGGGCACAAATTAACACTCTTATCAAGGGCTGTAGCAAACAAGAACAAGGTGACATAGTAGCAAATGGTGTCCATCACAAGAACCCTGTAGATAGCGCCAACGCGATAAACAAGTTCTTCACGGATCTTGATAAATTCAAGTTGTACCACCCTGGGCCACCTCAACCCCCCAAGATACTAGTAAAGGTCTTCACGACATCCTGGACTTTCATTTCAAATTAATCTCCAGAAAAGTAGTACTAAAATTACTCAGGGGATCAAAACCCATGGAACAGCTAGGTATGATAAACTCAAACCCATGCTACTAAATCTGGCAGCCCAAGTCATTGCCTCCCCAGTCACATGGTTATTCAACCGATCCCCCCTTGAAGGGAAAGTTCCCTTGCTCTGGAAAGTGGCCCTGGTCTCACCCATCCACGAAGGTGGGTCATGGGAACAGGTGGAAAACTACCATCCAATATCCCTTTTGTTCATACTGAGTAAAGTGTTGGAGAGGGTTGTGTACAACCAGGTGGTGGACTACGTTGAGTGTCACAAATTATTCACAACCCACCAGCATGGTTTTAGAAAGAACCATGGAACAAATACTGCCCTAGTAAATTTCACCATGGATATACTCTCCTCTGTGGACAAAGGCATGTGCACTGGTATGGTCTTCATAGACCTCACCAAGGGATTCGACCTGGTACACCATCAATTGCTTCTTGCAAAGTTGAAACAAGTTGGCCTAGACAGCCTGACAGTACAATGGTTCATCAGCTGTCTCCAGGGAAGGTCCCAACAAGTTAGATGGAAGGGCACCACCTCGGATAATTGTCTGTTATTGGAAGGGGTCCCCCAGGGATCAATCCTGGGGCCTCTGCTATTTTCTTAATTTAGAAATGATATGCCCAAGTACTGTGGCAAGGCTAAGCTCAACTTGTACACAGATGATGCTGTACTTTACAGGTCCACTGATAACACCGATGCCCTTCTTGAACTACTGTCGAAAGATCTCCTGTCGCTGGAAGGATGGCTGAATAATAATAAGCTGGTCTTTAATAGCAAAAAAACTAAGGCTATACTATTTGGTCCAAAAAATATAGGACCTGACAGGTCTAAAATATTGGCACTCTCTCTATCTACTGGATCAAGAGTAGAGGTAGTTGAGGTCATATTCTACCTAGGAATCACCATTGACCAGGACCTCACCTTTAAGGCCCATATTGACATGCTCACTAAGTCTATGAACCAGAAGCTTGGACTTCTGTACCACCTCAGTCCCTATCTAACACATTACACCCGGTGCAATGTTGTGGAAGGCACTCTTCTGCCCACCCTATTTTATAGTTCACCTGTGCTGTTCTCTATCAAAAACATTGAGATGCAGAAGCTCAGAACCCTTTACCATAGAATCGGTAGATTCGCAGCTGGAGCATCCTCCAGAGAACACCATTGTATGATCCTCCAAGCCCTATCCTGGCCCACCCCGGAAGGCAGACTAAAATACCTGTCTCTCTGCTTAGCATACGAGCTAAGGCTACCCAGTGCCCCCACAGCTTAGCTGAGTTGCTGACAATGAAAAAGAGCAGTAAGGCACTAAGATCCTCTAGCAGACAGCTCCAAATGATACCTAAAGCAAAATCTGCCCAAGGGTCTAGGGCATTTTCGGCCTTCATCCCCCACCTTGGAACATGCTCCCAGCAAATCTCCAGGAATGCAACTCACTACGGGGATTTAAAAAGGGACTTAAGGCCCACCTGCTGGAGCTTAACCAATGCAGCTGTAACCATTGACGTCTCAACTGTGTACTTCTTGATCCAATTAACTGTAATCAATGAGTGATTGTAACCATAAAATGTATTTAAGCGTTATTAACAAAAGTTGCAAACTGCTGTGCATTGTAAAGCAAGGTATCCTAGTTTGGGATTGTAAACTATTGTCTCTTAATCATCTGCTAAAGTTGTGCTCTATAAATGTTGCTCTGTAAATGTTGCACTATCTGTAATTAATTCCAGGTCACCCCTGAAAAAGGGACTGTTACTGGGCTCAGTGGGCCTACCTGGTTACCAAAAATTAAATAAATACATACATACCTACATACATACAGTAGATACCTACAAAAGCCCCCTTTGAATATTGTGCACTGGCGCAAACCCCAGGCAAACGGCGCAATTACTTTGCCCACTGGGCAAAGTTTTGAATAGCTGGCCCCAGGTCCTCTGTTAACACAGGTGGACAACATCAGTTTGATGCATTACATCAACAAACAAGGGGGGACTCATTCCTTTTTGCTGTGCAGAAAGCAATGAGTGTATGGTATTGGGCCCTGGAACACGGACTAAAAGGATCAGCCGTGCATCTTCCAGGCATCCAAAATGTCTTAGTAGACAAATTAAGCAGGTCACAGTCTAGGATGCATGAATGGGAACTGCTGACCTTAGCTGTAAAAGACATTATAGCAAGGCAGAGTTGTCCAGGGTTGGACCTTTTAGCGTCCCCACACAATGAAGTATTGCTGTGTTTTTGCTTGCTTGCTCCAGGACCTGGAGTTTTTCGGCGAGATGCATTGCCCCTCTCCTGGAAAGGGAGTTTTTTGTATGCCTTCCATCCCTTTCCTCTAATACAGAGAGTACTACTCAAATTGAAGATGAAGGGGGCAACCCTCATCCTCATTGCTCCACTGTGGCCTCAGCAGATATGATATCCCCTGCTACAACAGTTGGCAGTGGAAGCCCCTAATGCCTTTACCACTGTGCAAGGGCCTTGTGTCACAGGACAGGGGGTCTCTGGCCCATCTGAACCTGAAGTTCCTACATTTGTATGCCTGGTTCCTGAAAATATAGCTGTGGCATGATCTGGAGTATCGTCTAAGGTGGCTGATATTCTGGTGGCTGCCAGAAAACCCTCCACTAGACATGCTTATTCTTTAAAATGGAAGCAGTTTACATTGTGGGCCACTTCCAAATAATGGAATCCCTTTACATTTTTGGTCAATGCAGTGTTGGAATACTTGCTATCCACATCAGACTCTGGTCTTCAGTATTCCATGCTCAAGGTGCATTTGGCCACTATTTCAGCTTTTCATGCCCCTGTGGATGGATTTATGGTTGCCCAATTAGAGATAGCCTGTGCTTTTCTGAAAGGTATACTACACATGAAACCTTCGATTTGAAACCCATTTCCAGCTTGGGACCTGACTTTTGTTTTGGAAAAGCTTACTTTGGCTCCTTTTGAGCCACCCATGAGCTGTGGTCTATACTTCCCTTTATGCAAAGCATTATTTTTAGTTGCCATAACTTCTGCTTGAAGGATTTCAGGGCAACAGGCTGTAATGTGTGAGCCTCCCTATTTGATTTTCCATAAAGTCAGAGTATATTTATGGACTAATCCTAAGATTTTACCAAAGATGGTGTCTGAATTTACTTTGAGTCAAACTGTCCATCTTCCAGTGTTTTACCGGAGTATGCCAATCCAAGAGAAGCAGTACTCCATACTTTGGAAATACACAGAATTCTTGGATACTATGTCAGTCGCACCAAGGACTGCAGAAAGTCTTCTCAGCTTTTTATTTCATTCACCCTGGGAAAGAGGGTGCCCCAGTGTCTAAACAGTGCCTATCCAAATGGCTGGTACATTGTATTATGTTCTGTTATAGGAAGTATCGCAGGGGTGTTACATTCCACAAAAGACATGACCACTTCTGTTGCCAGTTTCCACAGTGTTTTTGCTGCTGAGATCTCTGCAGCTGCCATCTGGAGCACTGTCCACACCTTCATTAAGCACTTTAGTCTGGATACTGGGGGCTCGATTTTCAAAGAGCCCATAGATTGCTGCAATTTGCAGCAATCCAGAATTGTGGTGAACCTCAGGTGTGTCACGGACCCTGTGCCCAATTCTGGAAAATCAGAGGTCCCTGTGCCAAAAACCTGGGAGTTGCCACACCTGAAAACTAGCACCAAACAACTGGCAACAGTAGAGGGGCCGGGATGGTTAGGGAGGGTGAAACGTGTGCCAGGAGGGGTCTGGGACAGAAGGAGCATGGGAGTGCTCTAAGACTGTGGCTGGTAAAAGTTTTGGAAGCTGGTGTTTAGATTCGCTATGTGCGTGGATATATGAAATAGCAAACAGTGCTGTGTACAGTAACTATGGAGACCATATATGTGGCTATCAGGTGGCTGGAAAATCACTACATTTTAAAAGCTGATATTATCTGCACTCAATATTGGTAGCCTACAATCAGCAAACCTGATGACAACTATACCTAGGAGGTGTTGTGGCAACAGTGGGCACCCGTAGGGTGCCACAGCACTCCCCATCATGTTTGCTGTTGCCACAACACCTCCTAGGCATGGTTGCTCTCAGGTTTGCTGATTGTAGGCTACCAATGTCGAGTGCAGATAATATCAGCCATTAAAATGTAATGATTTTCCAGCCACCCGATAGCCACATATATGGTCACCATAGTTACTGTACACAGTAATGTTTGCAATTCTGTTATATCCACACACATAGCGAACCTAAACAGTGCTTCCAAAACTTTTAGCATCCACAGTCCGAGGGCTCCCTGTGCCCCTTCTGCCCCCAGACCCCCACTAGCACAACCCCCCCAATTGCCAGATTGTGTGGCACTGGTCGACGGCAACTTACACCACTTCCTGGCTAGTCTAAGTGGAACCCCTTGCTGTATCCAAGGGGGGGGGCTTGCAAACTCCCAAAAAAAAGGGGATGGTGCAGCCCCACCATGGTGAAAACTCCCTTGCGACCTGGTGCAGGAGTGCTTTTACCTCAAGGGTGGTGCAGGGTGGGTTGGGCACATGGCATCCCAATGCCACTGCAGCCGGAATTTGAAAATCTGGATCACCACAAACTATAATACAAGGAGCCACTTGCGTCATCCCCATTTGGTGCAGGCATCTTGCATCATAGTTTTCCCCTTTGAAAATCAGGCCCTGTGTCTTGTAGAAGAGCAGGATTTGGCCTGGCTGTGTTACATGGCCTGCTCTCATGAGCAGATATGTTCCATCTGCCCAGACTGTTGCTATTTTTTGGTACTGCTTGGGACACATTCCAAAGGTGTGGCCTGATAAGAGAGGTATCCTCAAAGAAGATAGAACAGTTACAGTATATACTTACCATAACAGTAGGTCTTTGAGAGAGTCTCTTTCATCAGGCCATACCATCCCACCCTTCTTCCCCCTTAGGGTTAGGGCACTGGATTTCCTCCATGGTTTCCATCCATAGCTGCCTTTTCCTGCTCCCATAGTCATTTGGTATGCTGGGAGTTTACCTGATCTGATTCCCCACTGAGAGTTCTTCTGAGTATAATCTCCGGCAGGAAACTGAGGAGAGATGGGGCTACCCACTTTTATGTAGACGTTGGCGCATGATGTCGTCATGGGTGGCCCCTGGCTTGTCAAAGTTTCCGCGTGGTCCTAGTGCTGACACAGGAGTAGTTCCAAAGGTGTGGCCTGATGAAAGAGAGTCTCTCGAAGATCTACTGTTACGTAAGAACATAACTGTTTTTTTCTATTTCTTTTCTACTTTCTTGTTAAACATAGTAGTAGTAGTAGTAGTAAAATTTTATTTATACAGAGAAATTTGCCATTAGGGTTCAAAAAGTCCCTATTTACAAGGCAATCCTGTGTCATAAAAATTTTTAAATAATCACAAAATGTACAAAAACATATCATTCAGAATATACATAACACTCAATACACATTACATCAAAAGATACAAAACATACAGTAAGACAAACCTCTTAAACATATAACTACCTATTACGCAAACATCTAAAACATGGACCTTTAGAATATTATGTGGCTTGTGGTTTATTACTTTAATCTGTTTTTCACCACATTTAAAATATATGTTTAGATAGTTAAAAATAAATACAGTTCTTGTTGATCTTAATGGTAGAGTTGCTATTTTATGTTTGATTTTAGTGTTAGCACCTGGATGAGTGGAAGCTGCAGAAAACTGTGTTTGAATGTCATGTAGATGTTTCCAAATGATGTGGCTTGCATATACATTATCTTTATACATACTGTGCTGGAGATACAGACATTGTAGTCCCAGAGGTTAAGCATGATTCTGTTTACTGTCTAATTTTCAAATTGTGGAGGGTAATGTATCTTCTTAATAGTGGATAAGAACCCTTAATTAGACCATGGCAGCCTTGTTTAGGTGGAGTTTTATTTTTCATGCATTTTAGGTTTTGGCAATCCACTTTTTTCGTTTGTACCAATCAAAAATGAAGTCTGTTCCAGAAATATGTTAATTAGAACCAGATATATCAATGTAGTGATACTTCAGCACAGAAATTACAACATGAAATACAGTTTCCATGTTTTGAGAGTGTGCCATAGCTAGGATAACACTCGAGTTAATATCATGGTTTTAATCGTAGAGACAGTATACATGACTCATCAAGGTAGGTGTTGACACTTTTTGTAACCATAATCATAGATAACTGAAACTGCACTTAGGTAGGTGAGTGTGTGTTTCTAAACCTAGTTTTCAATGTCCATAGTTTGTAAAGTTCGTGCTATAGAAACCACAGCATTAGGATACTGTAGATTAGCCAGGTATGTAGGAAGGGGAGTGTGGTGATCGTGGGGGACTTCAGTCTGCCTGGGGTAGATTGGAGTACCCCAGCCACCTCCAGTGCCAGGGAGCAAATACTCCTGGATGCATTCCAGGATAGTCTTCTGTCACAGCTGGTCAATGTGCCAATCCAGCTAGTTAATACACTGGACCTGGTACCATCGAACGGGGAGGCGATGAGGGAAATAAGGGTGGAAGACACACTACCTGGAAGTGACCATCAATCGGTGTGGTTCATGCCCAGGTTGAGTAGGGAGACTGTAGGCTCAGAAACAAGGGCGGTGGACTTTGGGAGGATGCAGAAAATACTGCCAGGGTGACTAGAGGGGATTAGGCTGTACTGTTGATGGATGCACAACAAAAGTGGGATATCATTAAACTTGGTCTAACAGAGGCTATGGAGGCTTGCACCAGGATTCTGAACAAGAAGAGCAGAGCCAAGAAGCCATGTTGGCTAAACAGTAAAGTGCTGGAGGGAGTAAGGGCAAAGAGAGCTATGTATCAGAGATTCAAGAGGACAGGAAGGGGGGAGGACAGGGAGGTGTATTCGAGCTGGTCCAAGAAGGTAATCAAGCTGGTTAGGGAAGCCAAGGCAGCCAGGGAGTTAAAGCTGGCTCAGGGCGTTAAGGGAGGGGAGAAAGACTTTTTTGTAGATACATGAGGGGAAAAAAGGAAGTGAAGGGACCAAATAGTGCAGATCAAGAGGGGTTGGGGGTGGATGGAAAAGGAAGGGGAAAAAGCAGAAGCACCAAATGAAGGGACTTCTGGTGACATCGCCAAGAGGTATTCAGCACTAATGCAGCAGCTCCAGCACCTCGGGCTTAAAACAGACTCCAAAATATTGTAAACGTCATACAAAAATGCTTTTAATTACTCACCAGAAGTCACAGAAGTGAATAGGAGCACATCGTAAGAAAAAGCTTACTCTGAACCCAATGGATTGCTCCAGATTAACCAGCGACTGGCAAGCAGACAACTGGGCCTGGAAGACATGGCAGATCCTGTCCTCACACAGGCCACCCAACCAAGCAATGCCACTATCCTGTTGGAGCTGCAAGGCTTCTGAAATGAAGTTCGCTCATTTTGCACCTAGCTGACAGCCGATCTTAACAAATGAAACCAGCGAGTTTCTGACCTTGAAGTCACACAGAGGTGGATACTCGAACTGAAAGGCTGAAAAGAATAGCAGTACATCTCCTAGATGAACAGATGGTGATAAGAGACAAATATGAAGATCTGGAAAACAGATCACGCCGTAATAACCTCAGAATACACGGCATTCCGGAGGACAAGGAAGGCAGGGACATGCTGACTTTTGTGGACTCTTTCCTACGTGATACCCTTCAATTGGATCCTGCCTTCAAGTTGGACATCAAGACAGCTCACAGGGCTCTCACCCCTAAGCTGCAGGAGGCTGACCAGAGGCCATGCTCTATCGTGATCAGGCTCCTGAACTATGCAATAAAGCAGCAGTTGCTGACACGAGCATGGAGAATGAAGGAGGTGAAGTACAAAGGGAGGAGGTTCTATTTCGACAATGACTACTTTCCCACAATATCGTCCAAAAACAGAGATTATGCACCAGCACTGCATACCTTAAAACAACAGCAACTCTGCTTTTTCACTCCTTATCCAGCTCAGCTGACGGTGACGTTTGCGGAAGGCCCTCAAACCTTCGACACTCCGGAGGCAGCGATCAAAGCTCTATAGGCCAGAGGCATCTCTGTTCCTCAACCAGACCACTCCGGCATGCGAGAGGGCAGCAACTATGGGAGGAAGCATGGGATAAAGCAGTGAACCCACAATCTTGGAAGCATCAAGGTTTCTCCACAAGAGGTGAAGACGTTCTTACAGAAATTCCAGAGGATGACTCCTGATTGATTTCCTTGGGACACTATTTTGGCAAGACTTTTTTCCAGGTACCAGGGTATAACCGGAAATGATCAGGGGACAGTTTGTTGCATGCAGCCTTAATGGAATTCATCCACATAGACAGAACTTGTAAGGGTTGGGGGATTAACAAGAACCTTGATTTGAACTGCAGCCTCGATTACATCCAGGGTAAAAAAATTGAGTTCTTGGCTTAGTGACCCTCTCTGGGGGCTGAGCAGCTCGCTGGGAGGGTAGAATGAACAACAGTCACCCAGCACTTAATGACAACTATGTTAATTGTGCTATACTAGTTATGGGTGTGGGTTTTGTGCTGATATACTTGAGGGGGAACAAGGGCTGCTGGGGGAATTGATGGGTGTTAGGGGACTCCAATGGGTTAAGCAGAGGCCTGCAGCTGTGATTCTTTGATTTTCATGATGCTATTTTCTGGCTACCTATGACCAGCGGGTGCCCCCCCCCATTTTATAACCAGAGTATGATTACTCCCATCACTGTTCTAATTAGCATGTAGCTTGGCTGGGGTGCAGCTGGGGCATCAATTCTGAATCATTTACACCTCAAAACTCTGGGTTGGCTGCTGGTACTTGGAGGCAGATGAATATGGTTGGCAAGTCAGGATGGTGGGGGGCTTGGAACATGCCTGTATTATTTGGGGCTTGTCAGTGCTCTTCCTATCCTGGGCAGTCACACGTGCCACAATGACACTGCAGTGCAGTAGTGCTGGGGGCCCACAGCCTGACTGTGAGTTAACCCCGTTGGGAGAAGACACCATCTGCCTTACAGGAGAGAACTGGAATCCCTCCCTACCTTGGGAGTCTAGTTCTTGTTTTTCTCAGCTTCAGTGTTTAATGTCCCTATGTTTCAGAAACTTAAATCATTTTGCTACACCAATTAAGATTTACGATAGGTTTAAATTTTGAACTAAGTGGCCATCTCAAATGTTTATTTGTTTTATAAGTTCCTTGCTATCTGGTCAGTCTAGTATTGTTAAGACTGAATCAGATTTGTTAGAAGTTGTTACTCATTGGTTCTCAGTGTTTTATTGTAAAGCCTCATTAGTTCTAAGGGGCATATTTACTGTATAAATTGTTCTAGTTCACATTGTGGGCCCTTCTTATGACTTTCCATTAATGTACAGGCTTGATGCATAGTTTATAGAAACTATGGTGGATTTAACTGTAGCAACTGGTTCTTATAATCGGGAATTCTATGATAATGAGATGTTGATATAAGTGTTATTGAAAGCTGATGGAAAAGGGAGAACATTAGAAGCACTGCTGGGAAGACTTAGGCACAATCATAGGGGGAGAAGGGAAACCGCTCCCCAGGCTTATTTTCACTACCCTTAATATGGATAGGTCCACTCTAGTCTTGTCCCTTAATATAATTAATGGGATATCCAATCTCATCAAATGCTCCCATCTACTGCAATTTCTTAAAAAGGATAGACCGGGGGTAGTTCTCCTACAAGAGACTCATATGTCTCAGGGAGAGCATATTAAGTTGAAAAACATGGGCTTCCCAACAGTAATAGCTTCAGCCCACCCCTCCGGCAGGAGAAGGGGAACCGCAATCCTCATCCTGAGAGGGGTCCCTTTTGAATTATTGACTCAGGTGGAGGATCCAGAGGGCAGATAACGGTTGGCAGACTTTATGCCCACCCAGTTATGCTGGAGTCAATTTATCTCCCCCCGGGCTCCTCCAAAACTGTGGTACAAAAATTCTTTTCCCAGTTACTGGTAATTGGGCAGGGCCAACTTATACTAGGAGGGGATTTAAATGCAACCCTTAACCCCATGCTAGACATTTCAATCTTTATGAATCACCAAGTGAATCTCCTCCTGAAATACCTTAAGCAGACTTTAAAGACACTGGGTATTATAGACACGGTGCGTCACTGTTTCCCAACGACCAGAGGTTATACCCATATAGCCTCGGGTTTGAGGATGGCATCACGTATTGATTATATATTTAGATCAGCTGGACATTTAGAAACTCTGCAAGATGTCTGGCACGGCCTGACTTTTCTCTTGGATCATGCCTCGGTGTGTGCCAGGTTCCAGCTGGAAGATAGGAGGGGAACTTTGTTTTGGTGTCTGAATCTGATACACATGAGAGATCCACAATTTAAACAAATGATTCAAGATGCACTACCACAAATTTTAAGTGAAAATAAGCAGCCAGAGACATTGTCAGTGATGCCCTGGGACACCCAGAAAGCTACCATTCAGTGGAAAATAATAACATATTCGGTGAGGAAAAAAGAGAGAGGGAAGCCCGTTATAGAGAACTCCAGACAGAATTACAAACATTGCAAGCTACCTACACTCAAGGCAATAAAACAGTTAAACCCCAGATTTTGGTAATGAAACAGAAACTACAAAAGCTGAGAGACCAGAAGACAGAGCAACAGCTGTTTTACCTGAAACTTCAGCATCATAAGGGAGGTCCCTGAGGGGCCAGAATTCTGGCTCGCAGACTGCGAATCCACAAAGCTAAGGCCTGTGTCACCACCTTAATAGACCCAGACACAGGTAGACACTTAATCCACCCACAGCAAATCCGCCAGACCATGGCTAAATATTATCAAACACTGTATGCGGCCGACTCTCCCCCTAATATAGAGAAGGTGCAAGACTACTTGCCAACACTATCCCTCCCAAAATTAACCCTGAATCAGTTGGAAACTCTCCTAACACCCATTTTGAGTGCAGAACTGGAGTTGGTGCTGGGAAAGGCTAAAACTTGCGAGGCCCCTGGCCCAGATGGGTACCCAGCAGAATTTTATGAGCAGTTTAGGGAACTTCTTTGCCCCCCCCCACTAGAAGCATTCTATGAGGTGCAAGAGGGAAAGAGACCACCCACCTCGTGGAAATACACAATACTGACAGCCATACCCAAACCCGAGAAGGACACCAAACACCCAGTCTCATATAGACCAATATCCATGTTAAATTATGATTATAAAATTTATATGAGCATATTAGCCCACAGAATTGAGGTCTTGCTCCCTGCATTGGTTGATCCAGATCAGGTAGGCTTTATTACACAACAGCAGGCACATGACGCGGTAATACGTACCTACTTAGTGGTTGATTATGCCACACAATGGAAGATTCCACTAATGCTACTGGGACTAGATGCAGAAAAAGCCTTTGACAGGGTCGCCTGGCCCTTTTTATGGGAGACCCTGTCTCAATTTGGCTTCTCGAAAGAGACTGTAACACAACTACAGAACATATATGAGGTCCCCCAAGCATACCTGAGACTGGATGGAGCCATTTTTGACCCCATCACTCTCGGTCGGGGTACCAGACAAGGATGTCTGCACTCCCTCCTTTTTGCCCTGTATCTGGAGCTCCTGGCGCAAGCCATCAGGAGCAATTGGGATATAAAGGGCATTAACATGGGGGGTAGGCCCTATAAAATGCCTTTATTCACTGACGACATCCTGTTGACCCTGACCCGCCCAGAACAATCTATCCCAAAAGTCTGGGAACAGCTTGAACTTTTTGGCTCAATGTCAGGATATAAAGTTAATGAGCAGAAAACAGAAGTGTTACTATATAACTACTCTCCCACGACATCTTGGTGTAACCCCCCTGCAAATGGGGGTTCCCAAAAAGTCTTCCAGGAGCTTGCTTGAATGCTCCAAGCCTGAATAGTGTTTGGCGTTTAAGCCGTTTATCTGTGAGTGCTTTTAGAGCCTCTGGTACTGTCTCTTTAAGAGCTGTCTGCTTGCAGACATAATTAGTTTCTATGGGGGGACTGTGTGTTTCCCTGCTTGAGTCCCACTGAGCTGCTGCCAAATCGCTCCATTTCTGCCATCGCTATGGGAGAGTGAGTATATTTTCAAAGATGTAACTGTTTGCCAGAAATCATTTAGAGTAATAACGAAAATACAGTTTGTCTAACCTGCTTTTCTTTGCAGTCAGAACTGTGTTTGCCTAGCCCTCCATTCTGGTTTTGAACTGCTGAACTGGACCAATCAGTGTGGGAGGGGCCTTTGAAATGGAGCCTGCTGCTGGCAAATCAGAACTTGGACTCTCATTGTGGAGCCAGCCACCTATGTACTGTATGGCCAATGCCTCTGGGAATTGTAGTTTGGACTTCAGCGCCTTTTTGCACCAACAGGGGGAGTCTGATTGTGAGTGACAGCCAAACCAGCCAACTGAACAGGGAGGAACTCAAAGGAAATGCCCAGCTCTGTCTACTGGAAAGATCAGATGAGGTGAGACAGTGAAGAGAAAAGGAGCTATGTGCTTCTGCTGTGTATAGTTTTAGCATGGTAAGCGCGTGTAAGGCCCTGAGTTTCGGTCTGCAGCCTGTGCAAGCACCTGTTCGGACTGAATCCGACCTGTGAAGAGAATCAAGGAGATCTGAAGAGCAGAAACCAGGCTCACCCTGTAGAAGACTGGAGAAATTGCTGAATCGCGCTCGGTCTGTCAGGAACTGAATCTGCTGTGTGTTCTCCTGGGTATTGTGCAGTAATTGCAATCGGGATTGAGAAGCAGCCTGCCTGGTATAGTACTTTCCTTTATATATAAATGTGTGTAGTGCTTGGGAATCAAGTACTTCAAATCCCCTGTACAGTGAATTGAGGCATGAAGCTAAAAGTAAACCCCAGCTTAATCCAGACTACATCCATTTGCTCAAACTGCAGTGGGGTCCAGTCACAAGGACCTTGTCCACATGGTCTGCTCCTCCTGGCAATCCAGGACAATCTGCCTTCCATCCAGTTCCCAGCATTGAATTTGTGAATACAAAGCAGGGTAGCTCCCTACCATCTGTTCATCGAATTGCAAGTGTGTCATCTAATTGTTGCTTTTTTTATTTCTTCACGAACGGAGCCCTCTGGCTCTGGATTACAATTGGGTATTGTGCAAGTGTTTTTCCATCACAGGGCCCCAACCAGCTGCACCGATCCTGGCTAGCCCCACCCCCATCCTGGGTACCCAGTGAAAGTGACAATTTGGGACTCTGAATATGCGCACAGTACTGTGATTATTAATGTGTTTAACCTAATTAACCTGATTTCCCCCTTCCTTGTTACAGCTCCTTAAATAAATCAGATCTGTTGGTTTTCAGCAAAGTTACACTGACTGAGGTATTTGTTTATGTTAAAGCATTGTACTGTGTTTTTTGCACCGTATCATCTTGTTTTACAGGGGTTCCCCAGAGTCCAGTCGACAGAGCCAGTCCTGGGGGTAAGTGTACATTGTGAAGATATTCCTAATGCATTGTGTGGGCCACTAGTGGGAAGAAAGGGGGGTTACAGTGTCCCAGAGGGCTGTGACCAAGTTAGTTTAACTACTGCAAACCCTGACCTCTGGGTGGAGGCACCTGCCATTGGACCTAGGCCCCTCAACCTGTTAGTAGTTAAGCAGGCAGGGGTAGTAGCCCTTGGAATAGCACCACCGAGGGGTTACATTTGAAATTAAGATTTCCATTTAAATGGCATAAGCTACCTATGTGCTACATAGGAATCAAACATACTAAACATTCAATACACACTGGTCTCCTTAACTTTGAGCCAATTACTCAACAGTTACAGGAGCACATAACCAGATGGGAGCAACTCCCACTGAGTTTCCTAGCTAGGACTGAAACAGTTCAACAAAATATCTTCCCCCACATATTCTTCTTCTTCTTGCAGACCCTATCCGTTATACCAGACAAGACTTACTTCCAGGTGTGGGACCATATGATCTCTCAATTCATCCTGAAGGGCCACCCTCCTAGAATCAGGTTCTCTATATTACAGCTACCTAGGGAGAGAGAGGAGGCCTTAATGTCCCAAATCTCCGATTACATGCCCTGGCCTCACATCTATGAACCATATTAAATTGGCTCAACCCCAGGTATGAAGCCCACTGGAAACAGTTCGAGCTAGATTGGAGCGACTTATTTGACCTATCCACTTATTTGTTTGGATACCCCCCTAATTGCCTCCCTCTCACTAAATTTCCCACATATACAGCTGAACTACTCCAGCACTGGCTAATGCTACTAAAGAAATTCCTTACCCCAACAGAGGGCCTCTACCTTAGAGCTATCGCAGCGGCAGCAGACACTCATTTCCCTCCAAACAACATAGACAAAACCCTGGACAAGTGGAAACAATTTGGCTTACAATATGTACATCAACTGGTGGTCCCACCTGGCCTACGCTCTTTTGCATACCTTAGAGCCACATATGGACTCCCCTAATGATATTTTCATAGCTACCTACAACTTCAGTCATATTTACAACCTTCAGAAGAGGACCTGGCAGCCCTAGTGGAGAACCCCACAGTGATGATTGCCCTCATCCAAGCCCAGAGACAGGGTAACCCCTCAGATCGTCTAATATGCTATATTTATTAGGCTCTTGTTGGTTACAGCACTGAGTTGAATGGGAGTATGAGAAAACCATGGTCCTGAGAGCTCCAGCTGGCTGTTCCAGAAGGGAACTGGAATGCCCGCTCCCTCACAGATTTTAAAACCTCCAGTTCACCTTACTGGAGAGAGTTTGCTTGGAAACTCCGTAGCAGAGTTTTCCGCACCCCAGTGGTGGTGGTGGCAAAATTCCTAGTTGAAGCCAGGGCCCACTGCTGGAGAGAGTGTGGATAAACTGCAGTTGACCAAGCCCACATTTCCTAGGGCTGTCAAAAGTTAACAGCCTATTGGACAGAAATTATACAAGACTTTACTAATATATATGAGTGCCCAGAGCTCTTAACTTCAACTTTTTATACTTATGGCAGCGGAGAAATCGGTAACAAAACCACATACATGCAGGTAAACCTGCTGATCCTAGTAGTCAAAAAGACTCTCACCAAACTTTGGCACACAAATAGTACACCCACCAAGGAGGCTTGGAATTCCCAAGTATGGGAGATCTGTGCCCTGGAACGCCTCTCGGCTAGACTGAGCGATAGGCTTGAGACGTTTGATACCAGATGGAGCAGATGGGTCACATATCAACTGGCTCATCACTAGTGTTGCTCAGATAGTGTTTTTGTGGATCCTACCACTATCTGTCAGTGCTGGTATCCTGACTTGGATCCTACTAGATATTCTGCCAAAGAAAGATGCAGGATCCAGGGTCAGATAGTGATGGATCCTAGTTAGGATCCAGGTATCCTGGTAAGGATCCATGGATCCTAGGGCAGATAGTTAGGATCCAGGGCCAGATAGTGATGGATCCTGGTTAGGATCCAGGTATCCTGGTTAGGATCCACGGATCCTAGGGCAGATAGTTAGGATCCGGGGCCAGATAGTGATGGATCCTGGTTATGATCCAGGTATCCTAGTTAGGATACATGGATCCTAGGGCAGATAGTTAGGATCCGGGGCCAGATAGTGATGGATGCTGGGTAGAATCCAGGTATCCTAGCTGGTAGGATCCATTGTCAGATAGCACTACTATCCCACCACAGCAACTATCTGGCCAAATTGGAGGTATCTGTTGGTATCCTGATTTCTATGATACTATCTGAGCAACACCACTCATCACCCAGACTTTGTGTTGTAGGACCAACAAGAGGAAACCTCGGAAAGGGGAGAGATAGGGAGGATAGAGAGAGAGATGTGGATGAATACGAAAAAGATGAAAGTGACAGTACGGGAAACAACTGACAATCAAAGACAAAAGACCCTGGATAGTATAGTTACAGGGTAATGGAATGCATGTCATAATACAAATGAAGAGCCACTAGCTAATGTGCTCATGTAGCAATGCATTAAATAAGATTAATTGATTACACTTGCTTGAAAAGAACCACCTGATAAACTAACATATGTTAGCAGTATCAACAAAGAATGTACAATGTATGACTGTTTTATGTTAATTTATGTTTCAATGCCTGAATTTTATTTGAATGATTTAATAAAAAATTATAACCATAAGAAAAAAAGAAACACTGAATGGATACTTCTGCTCTGTGTTCATACAGGAGAAGGGTGGCTCACTATCTCCATGGACTGGGAAAGTGGGGTTGGGGGGAGGGATGACTGACGGAACGATTGAGGACAGTAGAGTGCTAGAGGGTCTAAAGACACTAAGGGTGGACAAGGCACCAGTTTCCTGATGGCATTCACCCCAGGGTGCTGAGGGAGATGGCAGAGGCATTGGCCAGGCTGCTGGTGGACCTGTTCAGCACCTCCCTGGACATGGGATGTGTGCCACAGGACTGGAGGATGGCCCATGTGGTGCCTATACACAAGATCAGTGTTGGGTAAGTTACTTTTTCTATTACTTTCTATTATGTTTGGAAACTTGCTCCAGGAAGCTCTATGCAGTCACTAGCAAGGATGGAAAAGTCCTAAAAAAAGTAATACACCTTACATTTATAGTTACTTATTTCTTTTTATACAAAAACAATAAGTAACTATAACAGATTACATTTTTTGAAAGTAATAGGTTAGTTACTAGTTACTTTCAAATAAATTTAATCAGTTACAGTTACGTATTTCTTTTGTATAAAAAGACATAAGTAATTGTAACTGTATGGTGTATTGCATTTTCCAGTACTTCTCCATCCTTGCTAGTGACTGCACAGAGCTTTTTGGAACAAGTTTCCAAAAGTAATAGAAAGCAATAGAAAAAGTAACTTACCCAACACTGCACAAGAGTGGCCCATGGGATGAGCCAGGTGACTACAGACCTGTCAGTCTCACTTCCATAGTGGGTAAATTCATGGACGTGATACTGAAGGGGAGACTGGTGTCATTTCTCAAGATGAATGGCCTCCAGGATGGGCAACAGCATGGGTTCGTCTTGGGGAAATCTTCTTAGACCAATCTAATAGAGTAGTATGACTGGGAAGCAAGTGAGCTGGATAAGGGCCAAGCAGTGGACGTCCTATATTTGGACTTCAGCAAGGCCTTTGATTCAGTTCCTCACAGGTGGTTGGGGGGAAATTGAAATCCTTGGGGTGGGAGTGAAACTGGTTAACTGGATTGTGAACTGGCTGAAGGGGAAGCAGCAACGGGTGGTGGGTGGGGAACTCTCAGCACCTAGGTCAGTGACGAGTGGAGTGCTGCAAGGCTCTGTGCTGGGTCTGGTGTTGTTTGGACTATTCATATTGGATATGTCACATGCAGTTGAGAAGAGGATCAGTATATTCGCAGTTGATAGTAAAATGGGGGCAGTAGTGGATGAAGTTGATGGGTGGAAACAACTACAGGAGGACCTAACCAAACTGGAGGAGTTGTTGGCGAAGTGGCAGCTGGGCTTCAGTGCGAAGAAGTGCAAGGTTATGCACTTTGGGGCCAAGAACCCAAGGAGGGAATATTGGTTGTGGGGGGGTGAGGCTGGGGGTCACCGAGGAAGAGAAGGACTTAGGAATGATAGTAACAGAGAGCATGAACAACTCTGCTCAATGCAGGAAAGCTGCAGCTAAGGCTAACAGGATGCTGGGTGTGTTGCAAGAGGATTCTCATCCAGGTATAGGGAAGTGATCTGGCCCCTCTACAGGTCTTTGGTCAGGCCGCACATAGAGTACTGCATGCAGTACTGCTGTTCATATCTGAAGAAGGATATTAGACTGCTAGTGGGGGTGCAGCGTAGGGTGACAAAAATGATACGGGGGATGGAAGGCAAAACCTACGAGGACAGACTGAGGGATCTGAGTTTCTATACCCTGGAGGAGAGGAGGGATGGGGGAATATGATTGAAATGTTCAGGTACTTGAAGAGGATCAACAAATCTAGCGTTGATGGGTTATTTAAGCTGAGGAAGGGAAGGACATGAGAGGGCGTGGGCTAAGATTAGAGGGGGGCAGATTTAGGAGAGAGATGAGGAGACATTACTTCACGGAGAGGGTGGTGTCGAAATGGACCGCCCTACCAGAGGGGGTGATTTCATGTAAGATGGTGGGTAGTTTTAAAAGGGCATGGGACAGGGCAAGGGGGAGGGTCTGGATAATTAGTGCTGAGAACTTGCTGGAGGTGGGGGGCAGCTGCAATCTAGTGGTGCTAGCTGCACACTCGAGCAGACTTGATAGACCATGAAGCCTGTTTCTGCTGGAAGATTCATATATTTGTATGTTTGTATGATATTATAGTTCCAGCCTGACAACATACAATCTTTTGTGGTGCTGTTATCAAGTAGAGATCTATATTGTCAGTATGTCACCCACACAGATTGTATGTCTTTTATAGTAACATATGTAACCAATCAAAGAGCAGCTTTCATGTAGCTTGGTGTCATCACAAAGGCCTTTTGTACATTCTAACTTAATGTTTGCTGAAAGCAATATTTAAAAATCAGGAACATCAGTGCAAAAGAACTAAAGCAACAGTTACCCTAAAAGGCCATTGGCAGTAAAGCCATGTTTTCCAAGGAATCTCAAATAACACCTACCCCACAAAAACAAAGCATCATGCAACATATATCAATCAATCAATCAAAATCTTTATTTTCTCAGGTGGAACATCATTGAGACAAGTTCATTTACAAAATGGACCTGGGGCAAAACAATTGCCAACAGGGTTAAGACATCACAGGTTGAGTGAACATACATAACAAATACATAGTAATAATAACAATATAATAACATAAACATCGCATGTGACAAGATACTTGCTCCAGAACATAACAATAGGTTCAACAGGAGGTAGTGACATTTAAATACAACTGCATGGATACAGATATATGGACGTAAAGTAATGAGCTAAAGTTTATACAGTAAACATCATTGGAGGAGTCATAGTGAGCAGGAGTGGCAGTTCCTCTAGCGTCAAAGTGCGAAGAAGATTGAGATATAAGAGTTCTTTGAGAAGTACTGTAGGCATGGCCTGTCAAGTGGGGTGGGAAGAGAAGGGGGGTATAGGGAGTGGGCAGGGAAGGTCAGCCGAGATAAGAGAGGGTTGGACATACAGTATATGTAAATCATCATGATTGAACAGAAGCTGGATTGATTTTAAGCAGGACTGGCTGTTACCAAAAGGCATCCCAAACAATCTGCAAAGTCTGAAAACAGCAGACACAGTTAGTGGCATTAGCGGTGTGTGTAATAATGTAAGCAATAACACATGACTGGATGTGCGGTTATTGGATAATTATCGCATGCCCCCCTCCACTCCATGGGTTGGAAGCATGAGGTGCTAGCCAAGTGCCCTTCGATTACGTGGGGGGAGGAGTTCAGTAATTACCCAATAACAACAACCCCTGAAGTGTGTTGCCGTGTTTATAAAAATGGCACAAAAAGAATGAAAAACACAAGACTACATAATCCTTTTTTTTTAATTTCTCTTTTATGCTCCCCATGCTGACTGGCCCCCATCCACTGGGCCCCCCCAGTCCTGTCACCCCAGCGTCTTCTGGAACTTGCCTTGTCCAAGACGTGTCCAGATAGCTGGGTGCGGAGCCTGCAGGAGATCTGTGTCATCCTACTGGTTGGCAGTGTTTTCCCTTTTTCTCCCCTGGCACAGAGGAAGGGATGCCCAGTGGTGCCAGCGGTGGTGCTGTGCATGCTGCCATGCACAACACGTCGGCTGTCTTTCGTGCCTCTACTCCTCCATTGTAGTGTTGGTGTGTCAACCCCCAGCCACTGCTAGGGGCCAGGCTAACACTGGCCACTGATCCCCACCCTCCCTGGAGGAGGAGGAGGAGGGCAGTCATTGGAATGCTCAATCCTCTTTCCCCACCCTTCTGACCCTCTGACTCCTAAAGTCACTCCAGACCTTGGGTCATTGGTGCCACAAGTAGTAGTGCTACCGCTGCACTGGCGGGCCAGCCAAGACTAGATAATCTTTAAATTAAGAATAAGTAAAATCTTTATCATTTGTAAATTGGTTCCCACACCGACCAGCTAGGTTTGACCCACCAAAGAGATCAAATTGACTAGCAGGTGCATCACTCATGTTGTTAGTTGAACCTTTTTATGTTTTTTTCAACTGTCACAGTTACTGAGAATTCTGAAGTAGTGTTGTTCTAAGACCTGCAAGGCACTTTACAGGCCTGCAGTTATTGATCAACTACCACACAGGTTTGGGCAGCTATTGACCAATGAGATCACTGGATTTTTTTTTTTACCGTGTTATAGTTAGGGATGCTCAGATTCTTTAGAATCCGTTCAGTTTGCATCCGTAAGAAATTCAGAAATTCCAATTCCAACTTCAATTCCAAACTGCTTCCGATTAATGAACAAGCAGCAAAATTAGAGTTGAAATCAGATTGTATGTATCCACCTCCGAATACTGACTGATATTTAAAAACTCCCCCTCCCACCTGGCACACAGTAGAGCCCCTCAAAGTTCCCTTCCAATGACCTTTCCTGCCCCCCCATGCCACACCCTACTGTGACCTACCATAGTTTGCTGCTGTGTGCAGTGGTCAGGTCACTCAGGCAGAATGGCAGCATGGCCAAGCGCTGGGTCCCTCCATCTGCCTGTTGGTCAGTCTGGACTCCGGAGCTATACTGTTCCATCATGTGTTCACTGTGAGAAGGACTCCAGTTTATTAAGTCTTTCAAAGTAAAACTTGAATTCAAAGTCCCAAACTCAGTAAATTAAGGAACCCCACTGCCTGTAGCCAGTCAACGATTCACTGCCATACACAAGTCCACCCACTCACCCAACCTCAGCTCTTCCAAGTCAGGCTATTTGTTTCTTCAGTGTGTTAAATCACACAAAAATAAACAAACCAGATAACAGGTCCAACCCAACTACTGAATGAACCACAGTGTTAAAGGTTTAGCAAGCTCAGCCCTGGCCAATATACAGAGATTCCATCACATTTCTTACGCATCTTTCTTACATTTCTTAAAATGTTTACAGGGTTACACCTGGTGTGCGGCCAAAAGCAAATAGTAATAGTAGCAGTGCTTCCCACATCAAAGCTGCTTAAAAGCCTGCAATTCATTAAAATCAATTCAGTTTTCTTACTTGGCTTTCATTCCATTATTTTAACATTTAGAGGGGTTCTTGGTCTCATCATTTGGCTGAATCATGATCAGCCTGTCCAGCGATGGCAAGGTATCCCACTTATTGGTCAGGAAACTACTCTTTAAATTTTGGCATGCCAACATGAGCTGAGGTCCTACTGCTATTTTTTTGTTATGTGGAAACCACCCTCTAGCTTCATTTCTTATATTGTGAGCTCTGGCCCATAAGAGTCTCATAGGTCATCTTTGGGGAGCTCACCATTTAGGACGAGGCCACATCTCTCCTGTTTGCAATGCAATGTTAAAGTTTTAGCAAGCTCAACCTTTGCTAATATACAATGATTTCAACTAATTTCTCATGCATCTTTCTTAAATGTGCAGCACCTGGTGCACCTGGTGTGTAGCCAAAATTAAAAGAAAATAGTAATAGTATCAGTGCTCCCCTAAAGCTACTGAAAAGTCTGCAATACATTCAAATCAATTTAATTTTCTGTCTTGGTTTTCATTCCATCATTTTAAGATGAAAACCAAGTAAGAAAATTGAATGGGCAAGAGCACACTATATAAGAAATAAAGCCAGAGAGTGGTTTCATACACCTGGTGCACCAGGTGCTGCTTTTTTGCATTACATAGAGGGCTTCAGTTTGCTAGTTATAGCTATCCCCCAGTCCATTTCCTCCTCTGATACTTGACCTTCACACCCCCTAGTCTGTATTATGCACCTTGTGTTCTAGTACCCAAAGTGTGTGATCTTGTGCTTTTTAGAATTGAACCCCAGTTGCCAGATGCCAGACCACTTTGCTAACTTTGTTTGTTCCTCTCTTAGATCCTTGACTCCCTCTCCCTTTTCCACCCACCCATAGAGGTTGGTGTCATATGTAAAGATGCAGATTTTTCCCTTGATGCCATCCTCAGTGTTGTTTATGAACACATTTAACAGCACCGGCCTGAGCACAGACCCCTGCCAGACCCCACTGGTGACCTTCCTCATCCCTGAAAGTCTGCCACCCATTACCATCCTTTGGGTCAGTGCCACCAGCCAATTTGCAGTCCACCTGGTTAGCCTGTAACATGCCCTCAGGTCCCCTAACTTTTTAAACAGTCTCTTTTGGTGGACTGAGTCAAAGGCGTTACCAAACTCAGAATAAAATATGTCTACTGCCTGACCCTTGTCCAATGCTTTCAAGACCCAGTCAAAGAAGTTGATCAAATTAGGTTGGCATGACCTCCCTGATATAAAACCACGCTGTCTTTCATCCAGGAGCCCGCTTGTCTCAAGGAACTCCATTAATTGTTTTTTAAGGATGGTTTCCATCAGCTTATCAACTATTGAGGTCAAGCTGTCTGGTCTGTAGTTCACTGCGTCATCTTTGCCCTGCTTTTATGTAGGGGCACCAGTTTAGCAGTCCTCCATTCCTGTAGCACCACTCTTGCTCCCATTGAGCAGTTAAACAGGTCCATTAGCGGGGCTGCAAGTGTAGTTACCATCTCACTCAGTACCCCGGGGTGCGCATGCCACCAGGCCTAGGGAATTTGTTCATTAGAGCTTTGAGCCCCCTGTGGACTATGGCCTCTATAATTGCCTCCTCCCTCATTTCCCTTCCTCCCCCTCCCTATTCCCAACTTTCCCTACGGCTAGAACTGTCCTGCTCTCTCATAAATATGGAGGAGGAGAAGTATTCATTTAAAATCTCTGCTTTTTCCCTGTTGTCCTCCACCCACCGTAACCCTTTTTAAGTTTCACAGTGCCCTCTTTCATAGGTCTTTTTTTTTTTCTTAGATGTAGCAAAATAAGGCCTTGTCATCCTGCCTTACACCTTGCTAGCTGTCCTTGCTTTCTCAAAGTAATCGATCCTATCAGCTTCCCTCTGGGACTTCTTATACTTTGTGTATGAAGCCTTCTTTCTTTCACTGCCCTGCTCACCTCACTAGTAAACCTAAATGGTTTCTTATGCTTGGAGTTCTTGCCCTTCTGTTTAAGGCAGGTTTCATTGGGTGCCAGGATCCCTTCCTGAACCATAGACCATTTTTGTCCACACCCATGTCCTGGTATTTGTCAGGTACCGTGATGGGAATGTGACCAGGTTAATCTCATCTTTTTTTTTGTTAGTGTAATTATTTTTTGTTTTTACTTATTCTCATATAAGTTCTTCCTTTTTCATATAGGTTCTTTATATAGGGCATACAAAATGGATTCCAGGTCACATGTCAGCAGATCCTGGGAAATCTTCAGGAAGATAAAAGGTCAGATGGGAGAATACGAATTTCCCCACAATGGCACCATGGTCAGGCAGGATGCAATAAAGTATTAAGACAGATGTGAAGAAAGGCTAGGTATGAAAAGACAATTTGGCCTGGAGATATGAACACACTTACACACACACACATACACACACTCACGTGGGTGGTGAGTACTGGGGAGACTGTCAGTTGAGTGAGAGGTCCAACCATATAGCCCTGAGCACATAAACTGAGGACTGGACACCAACTTTTTCTCTTTGACTTTCCATAGCCTTTAAAGAGGACTGGATTCTCTTGG
This sequence comes from Neoceratodus forsteri, assembly GCA_016271365.2. Classification (NCBI taxonomy): domain Eukaryota; kingdom Metazoa; phylum Chordata; order Ceratodontiformes; family Ceratodontidae; genus Neoceratodus; species Neoceratodus forsteri. The sequence goes on along the minus strand of CM028132.1, from coordinate 588,235,333 downwards.
TGAGTGTCCCAAAGAAGAGAGAGAGAGAGAGAGAGAGAGATCTGCTCAATGGCTAGCTTATCTGTGTGAGGGAAGGGCAGTCTAGGGGAATGTCTTTTCAAGTTAACTGGCAGATAAATATAGACACTAGTGTGAGACTAGACTGTGAGCTTTTTCTTTAAGTCACCTGTCTAACCAAATTATTTTTCCTTTCATGTAAATGTGTAAATCTTTTTGATTGCTATATACTGTATATATATATATATATACTGTATATACACTGTTTGTAAATAGCTGTAGTATTTTGTAATAAAGAATCTATTTTTATAGGATCAGTGGATGTGAATCCTTATTTGTTTTACCTTTGTTTTACCAGGAAAAGTAAATGTAATATTTCTGCTGACAAGGTGAGAACTCTCTGTTTAAAGTTCACTATCCAAAGTGCATGCTACCATATTTTACTGTGTTTGACCTTCCAAGTGCCGAGTGGGACAGGAGCAGGATGGAGATATTTCCTAATATAATCAGGTGGTGGCAGCAGAAGAAGTGAATTAGACCCATAACCTACTCTGTAAGCTAGTATGGTCCAAAGGGTAGTTTGTCACAAACTGGTGGCAAGCAGTGTGGATCAGTGCCAAAATTTAAAGCCAGAATTTGTGTGCAGTGTGCTTTCCTGGTGGAACTAGGAACTCTGATAGAGAGGTAAAAGCCTTACCTGGCATATGCAGAAACAGAGATTGCCAGTGGAAAGTTACCTTAACAGTTATGCAACAGTATATACAAAAAAATTACCTCTTTTACTGCTGTTCTTTTTATTTACAGAAACACAGCTTAGTGCAGTGTAGTTAGCAAGTATGAGCTCCTCAGCAAATGGCAGATTCAATGTGCCTCAGCTCCGTAAACTGTGCAAAGATGGGTCTTGTCTATGAGGACCTTAAAAAAATGGACTCATAGAAGCCCTGGCAGAGCAGGACTGAATGCAGGGGAGGCAGGCAGTCACTGAGGAGTATGACCAAATGCTCGTGGAGCAAACAGTCATGGAGGAAGGTGACCAAAGCAGGAAGACTGAGGTCACACAGGCTGAGCCAGAGGTTGACCTTGATCCATGAGCTAGTGAAATAGTGCAACCCAAGCCTCAGCCAGGAACTGGGCAGCAGAGTCTCAAAATCAGCTTGAGTTCATGAAAATGGAGCTTGCACTGAAAGAGGCAGAACTGCAGAGGGCAAAGCTTGAGGATAAGAGGGACAGAGTAAGGCTGGAGGCTGAGGAATAAGAGAAGGCATGCTAGTATGAAATCTTGATTAAGCAGGGGAGAGAAAAGCAGCGTCAGCATGAGCGTCTCATAGAAGAAGCAAGAGAGAGGGAAAGAGAGAAGGAATGCAAACACAAGACCCTGAAACAAAAGGAAAGAGAGAAGAAAGGACAGTATGAGAAAGAAATAGTGAAACTGCACCAGAAAGCACTGCAGCAAACTGCAAGTAATGGCATATGGGGTCAAATACACAAAGCCACAATTAATTCTAAAATGTTTTTCAATACTGGAAGGGGGGTGATCTAGATTTGTGTTTAAAATCATGTGAAAGTGTATGTGTACAGTTTAAATTGGATATGGCTCGTGGATGACCTATCTCACACCGTTGCTTACTGTCTGTGCTTTGCATTCATTTGCTAGAATGGATGATCAGGACTGCATGGAGTATGATAAAGTTAAGAGTGTGTTATTGAAACATTTTGAGCTAACTTCTGAGGCTTATAGGTGAAAATTCAGGGAATTAAGAAATGATTCATGAGACAACTATGTAGAATTGCATGTTGAAATGTTTACCTATCTAGACTGCTGGGTGGATGGGGCTAAAGCTAGAACTGTAGAGCAAATAGGCAGTATAGCACAGTGGTTTAAGGCTCTGAGCTGCAAATCTGGTGACATCTGGCAGACCAGACCTGGGTTTGAATCCCACAGCTTGCATTTGCATACTATGTGACCCTGAGCAAGTCACTTAACTTCCTGTGCTCCCAGGTCACTCCTGTAAAAAAGCTTTCAGCTTACTGTGCTACTCCTGGTTAAACAACTAAATAAAAAAAACATAGAAAAAAAATAAAAGACTTGTTTGTAAGGGAATAATTTCTTAAAATTGTACCTGAGGACTTGCGTGTGTGGTTACTGGACCTGGCATGCAGCCTCATGAAAGAGGCAGCAGAAAGTGCTGACCTGTCTGTGGCCAGCAGACCACACATACTGTGTAGGAACACATGGGGGGGACCCACATGGTTTCAAGGGGACCCAGGGAGGGCAACCTAAAGTAAACCAGCCTGCACCCGAGCCCAAAACACAATCCACTGGTCCTAAGGGGAACAAGGAGCTGGGGGTAAAGAAATGCTACATTTTCCAGGAAGTGGGGCACCTGTCCTATGACTGCCATTAACTCATTGTACCCAATAGTTCTGTATGAAGTCTGAACCATCCATTGATTCTCCTGATGCAAAATGGCTGCCCAGAGTATAATGATGAATAAAGGGCAAAGGTCTGGAGGAGAGGGTGATCAAGACAGTGCCCAGCAGATAGCGGCCTGCTCACAATCTGCAGTACCACCTAACTCTTCCGTACATATGCAACCTATCCTAGTTAGTGGGACAGTAACATTGAGTTTGAGGGACACTGGCACCTCCATCTCCATGGTGAGGCAGGATCTAATCCAGGTGAAGCAGATTCTGCTGAGGCAGTTTTCCAAGATTTGGGGAGTCATAGGTCTAGTGGTCCAAGTACCAATGGCTCAGATCTTCCTGAGCTGGGAAGGTGGCCATGAGGCACGGGAGGTGGGAGTAATGCCTAATCTCTCTGTGTATGTGATCATGGGGAATGAATTTGACCACAAGGAAATTCTGGTGTGTGTTACTACCCATGGCTGAGGATGAGAAGGGAGCAACACAGCCTGCGCTAACCCTTCCCTCAGCAGTTGAGGAAGCAGCTAGTGTGGGTGAGGGTCTAGCTAGGGATAGCAGCCCTGAGCCCCAGTTGCAAAAAGAGGAGATCTCAGCTGTGGGCAGATTTCCTCTGGAAGGGGAGTTGGAGAGGGTCCGATGGGAGGAGCTTGGTAGAGCTCAACTGGCTGATCCTACCTTACAGAGGCTGAGAGAGATAGCAGGTAGTGCTGAGGACTCTCAGGGCAGTAAACAGCTAGTTTAATGGGAGAATAGGATGTTGTATGGGGAGTGTACACCACAGAGAGTGCTACAGGGAAAAGTACTCTGGCAGCTTGTAGTCCCTAGGGCTTTCCGAAAGCAGCTATTGACCCTGGCCCATAACATCCCTTTTTCAGGCCACCTGAGTATTAGTCAACTCCATGTTATTTTTGTGATGCAATTACACTGAATTACAATTTCAGCAAATCCTTTATAGCACCATCAAATTGAGTGACTGTACTTTGTAGCGACTGTCAAAATAAGCGAATTATAGTGATCTCACCATTGCTGGTGTCATTTGTCTGGTCTGACATCTGCATGATTTCGTCGAGAACACAGTATTGTCATTTGAGGGGCAGGTTGTATCTTCAGTGTGGGAGCTTGTTTCGATATGGGATCTTAGTTCACAATGGGATTCTGCCCCCGAAGTGAAATGGTTCCTCAATCTTTCCCTGGAAATTCATGTATTAGAAACCAGGACTCACCCACATGTATTGCTAGTGGTTAAGCAGGGGGGCTGTTCCCCCCTGCACCCTCTGGTAGGCTGCACCCACCAGATCCCCCATATCTCTAGGATTACAACACCACGACGTTCATGGACACTAGGGTAAGTAGCACTATTGTTATAGCTATGATTACCAGTCGCTATAATGTACTGCTTGCTATTTTTGTCTGCGCTATATTTGACTCAATGAAGTTCCCTTACTGTATTTGCCTCTCTGATTTGACATGCTACCATATTAGTCGCATAGAAAGGTGGCTCAGCTACAATTTCTTTTGGCCTAGTATGTACACAGATGTGACAAATTACTGTTGGACTTGTCCATAGTGCGAGAGGATGCGAAAGGTAGGAGACAAGGCTAAAGCAGCTTTGGTACCTCTCCCTCCTATTATTGATGAACCCTTTCAGAGAGTAGCCATGGGCATAGTGGGGCCCCAAGCATCCTGAGTCACATGGGCAAAAGGTACATACTGGTTGTTGTAGACTACGTAACCAGGTACCCTGAGACGGTGGCCATGTCCTCCATTCAGATGGAGACTGTGGCTGATGAACTCCTGGGAATCTTTAGCTCAAGGGGATTTCCCCATGAGATTTTGTTAGACCAGGGAACAAATTTCATGATGTCATTAATGACTAGTACGTGGGAGAACTGAGGGGTGAAACAGCTCTGTGCCTCACCCAATCACCCCATGACTTATGACCTCATTGAATGGTTCAATGGGTCTCTGAAAACTATGGTCAGGACATTTGCTGAAAAGCACAGGAGGGAGTGGGACAAGTATTTGCCTCATTTCCTGTTTGCTGACAGGGAAGCCCCCCAAGAGTTCACAGAGTTCTCACCCTTTGTGCTCTTGTTTGGTCATAGGGTGAGAGGCCCCTCTAGATTTAGTTAGGGATGAAAGGTAAGGTGACCTTGCCTCCCAAGGAGGATCTGTTGTGGTGTACATCCTGAACTTAAGCACCCAGCTTAAGGAGGTCATGGAGCTTGCCCATGAACACTTAGCTACTGCACAACAGTGGCAGAAGACCTGATATGACCATGGGGCCAGATCCTGGGAGTATGAAGTTGGACAGTGAGTGATGATACTCATCCCAGTCTGGCAGAACAAACTGCAGGCAGTATGGGAAGGCCCATTCTCCATTGTTAGGAAGATGAGTAAAGTAAATTATGTAGAAAAACTGCCTAAAAAGAGGTACAGGCAGCAGGTATATCATGTTAACATGACGAAGCCCTACTATGATAGGGAGGAAATGGTCCATGATGTATGCAGTGCACCGGAAGACGAAAATGAAGCAGCTCCACTGGTGGATCTCCTCGGGGAGGCATGGGAAAGATCCTCAGTGGATAACCTCACCCTCTTGGAGCAACTGACAGCAGCCCAGGCAGAGGAGATGGGGGGTGCTGTGAACATTAGGGGAAAGGTTCACAGGGGAACCAGGGTACACCACAGTGGCTGAACACCACCTGGACACTGGACCCAAGTGCTGTTGAGGCAGTTCCCCAACAGGGTACTGGAGGGGATTAAGCAGGACAAGGTCACTGTGGTCACAGATCATTATACCCTGATCTCTACCTAGGAATAGCGAGCAAAATACAAAATCACTGCACTGGGGTTGGGTTCTGCAGTTGGATAGCATGACCCTCCAGCACCGCAGATGTTTGCAAAATGCCAGTGTGGATGGGTTGTCTAGGCAGGGTGAACTGCATGACATGATCATTTAGGCACTACCCTGTTCCTACATGAATGGCAGTGTCTCTTGGGGGTTGCCCAAAAGAGACACACCCTTATTTTTTTGTGGGGGGGGGGAGATGTGACAGGAATGTAACCAGGTTAATTTCTTCTTTTTTTTGTTAGAGTAATTATTTTTTGTTTTTACTTATTCTCATACAAGTCTTCCTTTTTCATTTAAGTTCTTCACATAGGGCATACAAAATGGATTCCAGGTTTCATGTCCCAGTAGCAGACACTGGAAATCTTCAGAAACAAGAAAGCCAGATAGGAGCATGTGAATTTTCCCACAAAGGTATCCTGAACAGGCTTGATACAATAAAGAAGTAGGACAGATGTGAGGAAAGGCTAGGTAGAAAAAGACAATTTGGCCTGAAGATGTGAAAACATACATACACACGCACACACACACACACACACACACACTCACACATGCACGCATGTGAGTGGGGAATACTGGAGGGATAGTCACCCCAGGGGAGAAGTCCCACCCCACAGCCCATAGCACATAAATTGAGGAGTTGTACCCCAAGGCACTCTCTCTGATGTTTCATAGCCTTTGAAGAGGACCCGACTCTCTTAGAGAGGGTCCCAGAGAAGGCAGAGCCCTGCTTGATAACTAGCTTATCTTGTGTGAAGAACCGTCTAGGTGAATATCCTTTCAAGTTAGCTGGCAGGTAAATATAGACTCTAGTGTGAGACTAGACTCTGAACTTTTACTTTAAGTCAACTGTCTGTTTAACTGCATTTTTTTCCTTCCTGTAAATGTGTAAATCTTTTCGGTTGCAGTATATATCTGTTTGTAAATATCTGTAGTATTTAGTAGTAAAGAATCTATTTTTTATAGAACCAGTGGCTGTACATCCTTATTGGAAAGGTACATGTAATATTTCTGCTGGCTAGGTGAGAACTCTCGGTTTAAAGTTCACCATCCGAAGTGCATTCTACCACATTTTACTGTATTTGACCTTCCAAGTAGCCAAGTGGAACAGGTGCAGGACAGAGGTATTTCCTGATATAATCAGGTGGTGGCAGCAGAAGTGACTGAGACCCAAACTACCCTGTAAGCTAAAATGGCCAAAAGGGTAGTTTGTCACAGGTGCCCCTCTAGTATCTCTATAATTCTAGTGGAATCAGTCTTCCTAAAATCCATTTGGGTCCCTTGCAACCTCCTGTGCACTCCCTACCCGGTTGCCAGGCGCAGATGGGATAGAGACAATAGTAAAAAGTCAATTATAAAAGACAGATCTGACAGCTTTCTAGTAAGGGTCTGTACACGCCCCTTTAGAGCAACAGGTAGTAATTTCCACTGCTGTGCTGTAGCCCATTTCTAAGAAACTTGCTTATAAGAACATCCTGTTCATACAGGCGGATAGTAAAATACCAGTCTTTAAAAAAATTGAAACCTTGATATTTTGGTCTGATAGGAGTTCCCATATGTAAAAACAAAACAAACAAGAAAGATCCCTGAAAGGAAGAACATTTATGATAATTTACACATAGTCTGTCTTGCACACAGTCTAAAGGATTCTTCAGTCATATTTAGCCTACGATTATAGATGCTGGTGTGATCATTTCTGTTCCTGTTTCTTTTCTATTTTCTTGTTAAAGATGGACCTTTAGATTATTGTGTGGTTTGTGGTTTCTAACGTCAATCTATTTTTCACCACATTTAAAATATATGTTTCGCTAGTTAAACATAAATAAAGTTCTTATTGGTCTTAATGGTAGAGTTGCTATTTTATGTTTGATTTTAGTGTTAGCACCTGGTTGGGTGGAAGCTGTAGAAAACTGTGTTGGAATGTCATGTAGATGTTTTCAAATGATGTGGCTTGCATATACAGTATCTTTATACATGCTGTGCTGGAGATACAGACATTGTAGACCCAGAGGTTAAGCTTGATTCTGTTTACTGTCTAATTTTGAAATTGTGGAGGGTAATGCATCTTTTTAATAGTGGATGAGAACCCTCGGTTAGATCATGGCAGCCTTATTTAGGTGGAGTTTTATTTTTCATGCATTTTTAGGTTTTGGCAACCTACTTTTTAGTTTGTACCAATCCGAAATTAAGTCCCTTCCAGAAATGTCCTACTTAGAACCAGATATATCAATGCAGTGACACATCAGCACAGAAATTACAACATGAAATACGGTTTCCATGGTTTGAGGGTGTGCCATAGCTAGGGTAACACTCTAGTTAATATTGTATCACGGTTTTAACTGTAGAAAGTGTACATGACTCATCAAGGCAGTTGTTGACACTTTTTCTAACCATAATCATAGATAGCTGAAACTGCACTTAAGTAGGTACGTATGTGTTTCTCAACCTAAGTTTCAATGTCTATAGTTTGTGAGGTTTGTGCTGTAGCAACCATAGCATTAGGATATTATAGTTCCAGCCTGACAACATACAGTCTTTTATGGTGCCATTATCAAGTAGAGATCTATATTGTCAGTATGTCACACACATAGATTGTATCTTTTATAGTAACATATGTAATCAGTTAAAGAGCAGCTTTTACATAGCTTGGTGTCATCAGAAAAAGGCCTTTTGTGCATTCTGACTTAAAGGTTGCTGTAAACAATTTTTACAAAGCAGGAACATTGGTGTAAAAGGACTAGAGCAATGGTTACTGTGACAATGATCCCGCACCACTGCCAACAGTTTGTGACAACCTGCCCCTTGGGCTGTACCTGTTTACAGGGCAGTTGTCTGGGTATACTACTTCACTGGACTGCCACTGCCTGATTATCTCAGGAAATACCCCACTGCTCAGGGTCAGAAAGGTCAAACACAATAAGTATTAGGCAGTGTGTACTTCAGACAGTGGACTGTAAATGGAGAATTTGGAATGCCAGCATAAATATTTAAATTACCTTCTCAATCAGGGGTGTCGGCAGGCATACGCACTGTATGCAGCAGAGTACAGTAAAAAAAAATCTGGCAGGGGCAGCAAGTCAGGCAGGGGCAACAAAAAGAGGAAAGCATGGACGTTGTGAGTCACACTGTGTCTGTCATGCTGAGCCCTTTTGCCTTTGTTGTTGTTTGTTTGCTATGGGGCACTGATGCCACCAGCCAAATACACAAACAAGAACAACTTACCAGGCAGGCAGAAAAACAAAGGAAGGAGGATTACAGGAGGAAACTGATTACTGTACTTGAACCCAGACATGGCAAATGGGGGGGGGGGAGGCAATGATTTGGCGTGGTGGTAGCACATATTTTGGTTTATGTTTACATAATGGGGGTGCGGGGGCAACAGTGCATCAGTTTTGAGTACAAGTTTAAAATTCCTGGCTACACCCCTGTTCTCAATAAGGAGGCACAGTCACTGATTCTAGAAAGAGTCTTTACATGTAATTACTACAGGTATTAACAAATAAATAGGATATATATATACAGTAAGACAAAAGGTTTACACATTTAGTGGGAAAGGAAAATAATGTTAAGTATACAGACAGATGATGGAGAGAAGAATCTCAAAACCTTGGCTCTCCTAGCTTATCTTTTTTTTTTATGTTGATGCGCTTGCGTAGCCAACATCTTACGGTAGTGGAGAGTGTAGGCGCAGTCGCTGTTCGGCGACTGCAGGGCACGTACCAGTAGTTGCGTCCCTCATTCCCCAATCAGTCTGCATGCCGGCGCCACACCACCCGGGCGAGCACATCTAAGGAAAGGTCCGCCGCAATGCGAGCAAAGCTCGTCACACGAAGTGGACCTTCCTACGTTCTTGCCCAGCATCAAACATGGCAGCACAGTAGCCGCTAAACTGCTGACTTCGGGGTGCCCAACTCCTGGCCGGACTTCATTCCTGCCCCTTCTTGTATGTGCCGACGGAGCCTACTCCCCGTCACCATAATGTGTCCTCTCTTCTTTTTGGTTGCTGAAGGTGCCTAATCTCCTCGACTCATGCGCCTCGCTTTCATTGTTTGCAAACAGGGGTGCCCAATCCCCATCTGCATCTGTCCCCCACTCATATGTGCCAAAGGGGTGCCCAATCCCCCATCCGTACTGTACCCCAAAAAAACACCTGTAAAAAAAAAAAGCGTCTCGATGTTTTTTATAACAGCTGTAAACAGAAAACTGTCCTCAGAGTCTCCCTGCCACCCACTCACTCACTGTGCACTCCTGCCTCCCCCACAACCCCTCACCCCATACTTACCTCCAGAGTCTGGCACGATGATCTTAGGTGGACCGGGAACATGTCTGCACTCTTCAAAGCCGACCGCGAACTGAGGAAATGCCGGTAAGCTGTATAATGGAATAAATAGGGTTTTTTCAACTTTGTTGCATATCTCAGGCATTTTTTGGAATTTTTGCACCAAATTTTCAACATGGGGTTTTTGGGACCCCTCCTCATGAATTCTATCACTGTTATGATGTTATTCAGTTGCAGAAGGTGATTTCGCAATCGCTGCTCGGAATCACCTTTCGGGACTGATTAATGCAAGGGCAGTGGCAGTGTTCATGAGGTGGGCTCTCAAAAAGCCTGTGTTGCAAATCTGGTGGAAGAAATCCAAAAAATGGCTGTTTTACGAGCCTGCATTGCGCAGTTGCTATGCACGCTCGTAACTTCGTGAATTCACAATATTTTCATGCCAGATTTTCAACATTGTCATTTTTCTACACCTCCTTGTGAACAGTACAGCTGTCATTTTTCACATCCTGGCCGAAATGTGTTTCCGCACTTCCGGCGCACAATAGCGCAGTCACTGTGACATTTCTCTCCTGTGTTCCCCACCCATGTGAGTGTGTGTGTGTGTGTGTGTGTGTGTGTGTGTGTGTGTGTGTCTGTGTGGTGACATCATCAGTGGCTTTTTATTCTCACCTAGCACAGTTTTATGACCATGTTTTTTTTTTTTAATTAAGCTTTTTGACCGCCGTCACCACCTCCCACCTACTTGGTGATGGGGGTACATGGAGGAGCTGGCAGGTGGCTCTGGCTCCTCCTTTGGAGGGTCTCAGTCTTAGGACCTCCGCTTGCCCTGCATCTGACCTTCCCAGCAATCTCCCATGGGTTGCCCCCCCGTGGCAGGGCCAAGGGTGAAGGACATTGACTCCCGCCCCCCTGCCCTGGAGATCAGTATCTAGACTGCAGGGGGCCATCATGGAGCCTGCCAGCTCCATTTTTTATAGTTTTTCTCTCCGCCACTTGCCACAGTTGCTTGCAAGCATTGGGAGGCACACACATGCAGTGACCTGCAGCACCCTCCCGATGCTAGTTGCTCCCGACTGCACTACCCCTAGGCCTCCACCTGGGGCAGCCCCACAGCAGGCATAGCTGGGTCCCCACCCAGGAGAGGAGAGCTACCTTGCGGCTGCTCAATCCATCTCCCAGCCTCCCCCCTGCTGACCGCCATTGACCCGGGCTCGCTCCTGACCCCACGTCACTGGCGTGGTGCGAGGTGTGGCGTCCATCACCTCCACCTGCAGTGCCACTGGGCTGGCTCTTATGACCATGTTTTCATCCTTCTTGCAGTATGTCTCTGTGCCTGAAGTACAGTAGCACCCTCACATCTGCCAGAGTCTTTTGCTAGATGAGTTCATGGGAGACTTAACACCTCCCGGTTGGGCAGCGTTTCTCATGAGATCTGCCTGGACATGTGACCTGAAAGCCATTTTTGTGTCCTTCAAAACAGCAGGAACTTATAAAAGAAAAATAATTACACTAACAAAAGAAAAGTTACTGTTATACTGTGTTGTACTGTTATACTGTGTATTTTCGTTTGTCTTACTGTGACAAGGTACTTTTGTAAATGAGCCTATGGCTCAAATGTTTTCCAAACTGCTGTTTAAATAAATAAATAAATAAATAAATAAAAAAGGAATAGATTAATCTGGTCACATGTGCATCACATCTCCTCCCCCAGGAAATGGAGGCATGTCACTTTTGGGCGACTGTCAAGAGACGCTGCCTTTCATACAGGGCCTGGGAAGTGCCTGCACTTAGCCCTGCCTAGACAACCCATCTGCACTGGCATTTTCTGAACCATTGCGGTGCTGGATGGTCATGTTATGTGACTGCAGTATCAAACACCAGTGCAATGGTTTTGTATTTTGCCCACTAGCACTATGGAGTCATGTCAGGGGATTATGATCTGTGACCACAGTGAACTCCTGCCAGTACAAATATAGCTGCAACTTTGAAGGGCTCACACTGTCCCCAGACACTGCCTCTCAAACGTGGCATTTGCATTCTCCCTGGGCAGAAGCTTCCGACTCAGATACGCTATGAGGTGATTCTCCCCTGCGGTGTAACCTGGCTTAGTTTCCCGCCCAGCCCATGGTCTGAAGCATCCACATGCGCGATGAACTTGAGCTCATAATTGGGGCTAGTGAGCAGGGGTAACCCACATAATGCCTCTCTCAACTGCCAGAAAGCAGAGTCATAGACCTCTGTCCAGAGAACTTTCTCCGGCAGTTTCTTTTTTGTCAGGTCTATCAGGGGGATTGGCCACAACGTTGTAGCAAGGAACAAACCTTCTGTTGTATCCAGCTGTCCCCAGAAATGCTCTTATCTGTTTCTTTGTGGTTGGGGTAGGTCAAGCCTGGATGATCTCAGCCATTGCAGGCTCTGGACGGATGCATTCACTGTCCACCTGGTGCTCAAGGTATGCCTCTTCTGCCATGCCTATCTGGCATTTTTCTGCCTTAACTTTCAGCACTGCAGCTTTCAGTTGGTGGAACACCTCCCTCACGTGACTGATGTGATCCTCTCATGTCTGGCTATAAATGGTAATATCATCTATGTACGCCAGTGTACAGTCACCTATCCCAGACAGAATGGGATTCTCCAGCCACTGGAAGGTTGAGGGCATATTCTTCATCCCAAATGGCATTATTTGTAATTTGAATAAGCCAAATGGGGTGATGAAGGCTGACCTCTCCCTGGTTGCAGGGGCTAGGGGTACCTGCCAGTAGCCCTTTGTCAGGTCTGTCATGATCAGGAACCAGGCTCCCCACAGCTGTTCCAAGGCCTCATCCATTCTGGGCATAGGGTAGGCATCTGACTCCATGCAGCTGTTGAGCCTATGGTAGTCAATGCAGAACCATGTGGTACCGTCCTTCTTGGAGATCAGGACAACAAGTGAGGCCCAGGAGCTACTGAACTCCTAGATTTCTCCAAGAGCCAGCTTCTCTCTGAACTCCTCCTGCATGGTCTGCCTAACTCCCTCTGGTACCCTGTAGGGGAACTGCCTCAATAGCACCTGGGTCCCCATGTCCATGTGGTGTTCAGCCATCGTGGTTCACTGAAGATCCCTCCTATGCCTCCCTGAGGAGGACCACCAGTGGATCAGCCACATTTTCCTCTTTTGGCGTACTGCACACAGCAAGGACCATTTTCTCCCTATCATAGTAGGGCTTCATCATGTTGACATGTTATACACTCTGCTTGCCCCTCCAGTCAAGCAGTTCTACTACATAACTGACCTCACTCACCTTCTTAACTATGGAGAATGGGACTTCCCATTCTACCTGCAGTTTATTCCGTAAGACAAGAGTGAGTACCATCACTCACAGTCCTACTTTGTACTACCGGGCTCTAGCCCCACGGTTGCACCAGGCTTTCTGCCGCTATTGTGCAGTGACTAAGTGCTCCTGGGTGAGTCCCATGAGCTCCTTAAGCTGGGTCTCGAAATTCAGGACATACTCCACAACAGATTCCCTTGGGAGGCAGGGTCCCCCTCCCATTCATCCCTAACTAAATCTAGGGGCCTTCTCACCATGTGACCAAACAGGAGCTTGAAGGGTGAGAACCCTGTGGACTCCAGTGAGACTTCCCTGTATGTAAACAGGAAGTGGGGTAAACATTTTCCCCACTCCCTCTTGTGCTGATCAGCAAATGTCCTGAGCATAGTTTTGAGGGTCCCATTGAACCACTCAACCAGGCCATTTGTCTCGGGGTGATAGAGTGAGGCATGGAGCTGTTTCACCCTTCACTTCTCCTATAGATTAGTCATCATTGACGACATGAAATTTGTCCCCTGGTCTGACAAAATCTCCTGGGGAAATCCCACTCTGCTAAAGATTCGCAGTGCTCATCAGTCACTTTCTCCACTTTAGTGGAGGACATGGCCACCGCCTCCGGGTACTTTGTTGCGTAGTCCATGACAACCAGTATGTACTCTTTCCCCATGTGACTCTAGGTGCTCAGCAGCCCCACTATGTCCATGGCTACCCTCTTAAAGGGTTCATCAACAACAGGCAGGGACACCAAAGCTGCCTTAGCCTTATTTATTTATTGAATTTTGTTAACTGGGTAGGCCCACTGGGACTGCAGGAGTCCCTTTTTCAGGAGAGACCTGGGATTAATTACAAAGAATACAGCAAGACAAGGAACATACAATATCAGTATTTGTAGGTTACAGAAGGTACCGTGACACAAATGAATCAATTCACATAGTGAAGATAATATATGAACAAGTAACAGCTCCACACTGGGACTATCAATATTTGTAAATTATAGAAGGTACAGTGACACATGTGAATGAATTCACACAGTGAAGGTAAATATATTCTCAAGTATCACCTTCACATAGATGGTAAGGGTGAAGCATAAAACTTAGCAATGCAGACACTGAGTACAGAAAAGGAGGCTGGCTAAAGCATTAAATTGTAGCCAAAGGAAGAACCAAGGGATGGCAGGGCCAGAGAGGCAGACCAGCGGCAGGAGAGAGAGACTATCAACCACAGCAGTTGCATAGGTTGTGCTTCAGTAAGAAGGTCTTCAGGCCTTTCTTGAAGCTGCCGAGTGAGGAGCATTCTTAAAGGCTACTAGGGAGGTCATTCCATAGGAGGGGATTGAGGTGGTAAAAGACCTTTCACCTGAGGTGGTCCTGACTTTGGGGACCTGCAGGAGTTATAGGCTAGAGGACCTAAGGGACCTCCTCTGGGGTTTTGTGATTAATATATCTTGTAGACTCGGAGGGGTATTGTTGTTCCTGAGTTTAAAAGCAAGGCATAAACAAGAGTAATCCAACCTGCCTTCAAGTAGGACTATTTTAGCTTTTGAAGCACTTTACAATGGTGTTCCATGGGGGACACCCCTATAGTGAAACAACCTATGCTGTGGTACAGTGTTGTGAGCCTCTGCGTTTCAAAGCACTTGACTGAATGGAGAGTCGGGGATCCATAGAGTAGGATAGGGAGTAGGGTGCCACTTGCAATGTGCAGGCGTGACTCCTATGTGAGGAGGGGGCTTAGGCGATAGAGGAGTCCTATTTTCTGATGCAAGGATTTTACTAGTTGTTCCACGTGTACCTTAAAAGATGACATCTTGGTCCATGTATACCCCAAGGTACTCGATAGACTCAACTGCCTCAATTACAGCACTGTTTGAAAAGGATGGGGTCAGAATATGTGCCCTTTGAGGACCTAAGCTCCTTGGGCCAAAGAGGATGGACTTGATCTTCTTGACATTGAGAACCAGTTTAAGAACAATTTCTCTAGAATCTAAAGGTCATTTGACAGCAGGCTATTCAACTGGAACGTGTCCTTAGAGCTGCGATACAGTACTGTGTCACCTGCATACAGTAGCATGTTTGCTCCACCACAGTTTCCCAGCACATCGTTTACATAAAGGGAGAAGAGACAGGGCCGAGGATTGATCCTTGTGGGACATCGTCCAAGGCAGGGTGTTTATCAGACAATACTCCCTTCCATTTGACCATTTGCAATCTATTTATGAGGTAGTTGGAGAACCACTGGAGAGATAGCTTGTCAAGGCCAAGAGATTTTAATGAAAATAATGGCAGCTGGTGGTTTACCAGATCAAAGGCCTTGGTGAGGTCTATAAAGACTGCACCCATCAGCAGGCCAGTATCGAGGGCTGCTAGGACATCAGTAGTTAGGTGGTCCATTCCATGGTTCTTCCTGAACCCATGTTGATTATTAGTGAGTAGGCCATGCTGTACAATATATTCTTGGAGTTGTTTGTAAATTTAGTCTCTCCATTAAAATGCTCAGGATACAGAGGAGTGAGATGGGGTGATAGTTTTCAACTTGTTCTTTGGATCCACCCCTGGGTACAGGAGTCACAAGGGCCATTTTCTTAAATGGAGAGGACTTTCCCTTCTAGGAGGGATCTGTTGAACAACATGATGATTGGGGAGGCTATAGCTGGTGCTGCTAGGTTAAGGAGCTTGGGTTTAAGCTTATCATAACCAGTGGAGTTGGGGTTTACGCTTATCATAACCAATGCAGCCTTCCACTTTAAGTCACCTAAGGGGTTTAAGTACCTCCTTTCTGGTCACCAGTCTGAAGTGGAAATTGGGTGAGGGGAGGTTGTCCTCTGGGGGTCATGGGGGAAGGGGGAAACAGTGGGATAATTTTTAAATCTGTCTAGGTCAGTGAAGAAAGATTTTGAGCAATGGTAGAGTCTAGGGGGTTACTAAATCGCTTTCCATCTGCTATAATGTCACATTCATTTGAGCTGGTGTGTCCCTTCAAGATAGCATTTATTTGTGATCAAACTTTTTTAAGGATCCGAGAAATTGTTGTCTTGCAAGGTCCTATGATAACTACGTTTTGCAGCCTTTAAGTCCCTTTTGCATTTGTTCCACAATTCTCTATATCTGTGCCAATCTGCCATGAGGCCTGAGGCTTTGAAGTACCCCATGCTCTGTCCCTGTCTCTGATGAGCTTTTTAAACTGGATTGTTGTCCCTTGACTCTAAGTTGTTTAAGAGGGGCATGTTTATTAGCTGCCTAGAGAAAATTGTTTATAATGAAGTCTAAGGCTGAATCAGTACTGGGGAGTTCTCTTATTTGAGTCCAATTTACCCCAGATAATGTGCTAAGGAAAGAACTAGTGTGAAAACTGGAAAATTCCTGGGCCAAGAACATCCTAGGCGCAGGTTTTAGGTAGTTATTTTTCCAAACACAGAAGATAGGGGCATGATCACTGATGGAGTCGGCAAAGGAACCTGCTGCTTTGATTCCATATGATTTGGAGAACAGTATCCAGTCAAGGATGGTGTGGTTATCTGTTTTATTATTCAGTTGAGTAGGTTCACTAATGAGTTGGGCTTCATGCAGGGCGGCCTTTATGCCTCCTCTAATGTCAGGGGACCAATGTATCTTGAAGTCTCCTAGGAATATCTTTTCCCCCCGGGGGGAAGTCAGTGAGTACCTGTGTCAGCGTATCAAGGGCAGTCATAGCCACTTTGGGGGAATTATAGATACAACCAACTAGGAGAGACTTTGTGTCACCAAATAACAAGTTTGCAAATACAGCCTCACATTCAGAATTTTCTAGTGCAGGGATGGGAACCAGGGAGGCCTTCAAGGAGAACTTAGTACAGATGAGAACCCCACCACCTTTTTTTCAACACCGGTCATGCCTGAAGGTCATGAACCTGGGGAGCTCCTCCTCCTGTGGTAGTATGGTGGGTTTGAGCCAGGTTTTTGAGATAGCAACCAGGTTTGGGGAGTACATGTTGACCCAGGCTTCCAATTCATGTATCTTAGTCCTAAGACTATTGATATTCACATGTGCAATTTTTAGTCCATGGGTATTTGCCCAGAATGCATCTGTGGGGGAGCCTATTCTTTGATTTGCTGAGGGAAGGCCAGGATTAGGTCTAACATCACCAGCCAATAATGCTAGGAGTGATGTTAGGAGCATAATTAGGGGTCCGAGGGAGGGGAGGATGGCTCTACATTTGTGTTCCTGTAGGAAAGCACTCAGCTTTTAGTAGCTTCCCTCTTTCTTTAGACCATGTAGGACAAGCAGGAAGAAGTTGTGAGTTCTAAGGGGACGGCAGTCAGATGGCGGGGTTGGGGGGGATATAGTGTGGCAGATTGCTCTGCATTTTGGAATTTAGGGTTTGGAGGTAATAGGTCAGAGTCCAGGACTAGCACAGTATAAATGAGAGCCATCCCATTTCCTTGTAGTGCCATCTTCCAGGTAAACAGAGGAAAAGGCAAAGCCCAGTAGGCAGGTGTAGGTGAGTAGTAAGTGTGTTCTAGCCAAACCTGCGTATAGTCCTTCCTAACAAGGAGTGCCTGGTCACTAATGTGGCAGAGCTAAGTAATAGCAGGCAGGAACAACTTAGAAGACACAAAGTACCCTATATAGAGTTGCAGCAAAAGAACTAGTAGACGGCAGTTTCACGGTCTCGGCTACATTAGCATTCAAATGGTAGCAACCACAGACATAGGTATTCAGTTGCAAATAGGACCTACCTTAGATAGGGTGTTTAGGTAATATCAGCAAAACTGGCAGTTTCAAGGTCTCTGGCTACACTAGCATTCAATGGTAGCAACAGACATACATGGGTATACAACTACAAATAGGACATACTGTACCTTATGAAGGGGATGTAGATAATGCCAGGAAAACCGTCAGTTACAAGATCTCTGACTGCACTAGCATTCAATGGATGCAACAAAAATATGTAGGTATTCAAATTCATGAAGGACCTACACTAGATAAGATGAATGGCTAACACCTATGAAATTGGCAGTTTCAACATGTCTGGCTACACCAGCATAGTAAGGCAGCTACAGCATGCGACTGTTTATTATACCTCATTGCCCTTATATGTGCTGTTGTGTACGTGGAGTCCTAAGACAGATGAAGTAGGGTGGGTGGCTGACCGGCAGACTACTGGCAGACTCTGGCAGACTTGAGGCAGACAATTATGCTACCCTTAGTACGTGGTCCTTTGTGCAGAGGCCACAGCGTGGGGGCCGCTTGCAGTACTCCTCTGAAATACAGAGGGAGAGCTACTCCCTTGATTCAAACACAGCCTCCTGAGGTGAGAGAGCATGCCAAAGTTGAAAAACTCCTGCTGCTCAGAAGTCTGTTCTCTTGGGAGCTCCAGAGACTGTTGGGGGGAGGGCTGAAAGGCAGTCAGCTGCCTTCATGACCCCTTGCTGCAGCTGTCTCTGCTGTTGGTGAAGTCTGATTGTTAAAATGCTGACTCCACAGAATTAAGTTCAGGCAGGCTTCTCAGCGCTCACTTCCCTTCTTCAAACACGGGCTCCTGATAGGCTGAAAGGAGACAGCATGCCAAAGTTTTAAAAATCCTGCTGCTCAGAAGTCCATACTCTCAGGGGCTCCAGGGACTGTTGGGGGGGGGCGCAGGGCTAAAGGCAGTCAGCTGCCCTTATGACCCCTTGCTGCAGCTGTCTCAGCAATAGGTGAAATTGGTGTTCCCTACCATTCCCATCCTCTGGACATGTGGACAATCAATCGGTAATTTGCCACATCTGTGTACATACTAGACCAAAAATAATTGTTGGCAAGCCACCTTCTTATGCAGCTAATACCCAGGTGGCCAGAAAAATGGATGTCATGGGCCAGAGCCATAAGCTGCTTGCAGTAAGCCAGAGGGACTAACAACTGTCGGAGTACCTCTCCCTCTAGTCCCCTCTGTGGTATACACTCCCTGTACAACAGCCCATTGTCCCAGTAAATCAACTGTTTACTCGCCTGAGAGTTCACAGCACTATCTGCTATCTCCCTCAGTTTCTGTAGGGTAGGATCAGCCAGCTGAGCTCTGCCCAGCTCCTCCCATCTGACTCTCCCCAACTACCCTTCAGAAGGAAATATACCCACAGCTGAGACTTCCTTTGTTTGCAGCTGGGGCCCAATGCTGCTGCTTCTATCTAGCCCCTCACTTACAGTAGCTGCTTCCTCAGCTGCTGAGGGAGGAGTTGGCATAGGCTGTGTTGCCCCCTATTCACTCTCAGAAGCTTGCTCTTTTGCCTGTTTGTGGGTAGCAACACACACCAGAGTTTTCCTGTGGTCAAAGTCATTCCCCATGATCACATCCACAGGGAGATCAGGTACAACTCCCACCTCCTATACCCCATGGCTACCTTCCCAGCTCAGGAAGACCCCTGCCATTGGTACTTGGACCACCTGACCCGTGACTCCCCAAATCTAGGAAAACTGCCCTGGCAGAATCTGCTCTGCCTGTATCAGATACTGCCTTATCATGGAGATGGAGGTGCCAGTGTCCCTCAATCCCTATGTTATTGTCCCATTAACTGCAATAGGCTGCATATGCTTGAAGGAATTAGGTGGCACTGCAGTCTGTGTGCAGCCGCTCTCTGGTGGGTACTTCTTGGTCATCCCTTCCCCTAGACTTTTGCTCTTTGTTCATGTTTTTCAGGCAGTCATAGGACAGATGCCCCACTTTCTGGCAAATGAAGCACTGCTCTGCCCCCACCTCCTTGTTCCCCTTAGGACCGGTGGGTTCTATTTTGGGCCTGGGTGCAGACTGGTTTACTTAATGCTGACCTCCTTGGGTCCCCTTGAAATCATGTGCTGCCTCCCACCATTGTTCATATGCTGTGTGTGTGGTTTGCTGGCCACGTACAGATCAGCACTTTCTGCTGCCTCCTTCATGGAGCTGCACGCCTGGTCCAGCAACCATAAGCGCAGGTTCTGTGGTACAATCCTAAGAAATTGTTCCCTTACAAACAAATCTTTTATTTGCTCTACAGTTCTGGCTTTGGCCCCATCCACCCAGTGGTCTAGATAGGTACACATTTGAACATGCAGGTCTACATAGCTATCTCCTGTGCCCTTTCTTAATTTTCTTAATTTTGTCCTATAAGCCTCAGGAGTTAGCGCAAAACATTTTGGTAACACCCTCTTTTTTTTTTTCTTTTTCCCATACTGTGTTTATCCTCCATGGCCTGCAGGTGAGTAGTCTGTCCTCCTCTAGTCCTCCTGGTCACCACCCCCCAGGTACCCCCGAGCCCTATTCAGCAGGCAGTTACAGGCAGCCCTGAGGTAGTGGTGCAGGCCTGCCAGAGGGGACATCATAGAGTCTGCAGCTGGATTTTCTTTCTTTTCTGGTCCCTGCCCCCGCAGACATGATTTCGCGAGTGTGGAGGTGCCCGTGCATCACCAAGCTATGCTTCAAGTCTCCCAGAGTCTGGCACTGCCCCCCATCCTCCACCAGGAGGCAGCCAAGGAGCAGGAAACCATGCTCACCCACCCTGGGAGAGGAGAGCTGTCAGACACACTATCCTCTTCCTCCCCTGCCAACCCCCGGCAGCCCAAGCTCACTCCTGAGCCCAGATCACTGGCATGGTGTGAGGTGTGGCATCCAACACCTCAACCCTCAGTGCCACCAGGTCAGCCCTCTGTTAACACCCTCTTAACTTCATCATAGTCCATACAGCCCTGATCTTCCATGCTTGCAAATGCATGCAAAGCATGACCAGTAAGCAATGGTGTGAGATGGGTCACCCAAGCCATATCCAATTTAAAGTGCACACATATCCCATTCCTCTCAAATGATTTTAAAAACTAGTCAAGATCATCCCCTCCTTTTATTGAGGCAACATTTTAGAATTAATTGTGGCTTGTGGGTTTGAGCCCCTACGCCATAATTTATAGTTTGCTACTGCGCTTTCTGGTGCAGTTTTACCATCTCTTTCTCATGCTGTCGTTCCTTCTTTCCTGTTGTTACTGCTGGTGTTCCTTCTGTCTTACTTCTTGTAAGTAAATCTCATGCTGATGCTGCTGCTCTCTCTCCTGCTACATCTAGATTTCATGCTGGCATGCCTTCTCTCTTCTGTCAGCCTCCAGACTTATTCTCGCCCTCTCAGCCTCAAGCCTTACCCTCTGCAACTCTGCCTCTCTCAGTACAAGCTCCATTTTCATGAGTTTGAGCTGATTTTGAGACTCTGCTACCCCGGTTCTTGGCTCAAGCTCATACCGCACTGTTTCACCAGCTCGTAGCACAAGGTCCCCCTCAAGCTCAACCTCTGTGCCCTCAGTCTCACTACTCTGGTGACTATACTCAGTGACTGCCTGCTCCACAGGCATTTGGTCATTTGCCCCAGTGACTGGCTGCATCTCCTGCACTCAGTCCTGCTCCACCAGGGCTTCCATGAGTCCATTTTTTGTCAGGCTCTCATAGACGATCCCCCTGTTTTTGCACAGCTCATGGAACTGAGAGACATCACATCTACTGCATGTTGAAGACATCCTTACTAGCTACACTGCCCTAAGCTGTGCTTCTGTATATCCTGTTTTGTGACTATTAAGGTAACTTTCTACTGGCACTCTCCATTTCCCTGTGTGCTAGGCAAGGGTCTTACCTTTGTCCCAGATATCCTAGCCCCTAGGAAAGCACACTGCACACACATTCTGGCTTTAAATCTGTGCACTGATCTGCAGCGCTACCAAGGTTTGTTGCACTGATCCCTCCACTACTGCCACCAGCTTGTGACAATGACCCCACACCACTGCTACCAGTTTGTGACAACCTGCCCCTTGGGCTTTACCAGCTTACAGGGCAGTTGTCTGGGTATACTGTTTCACCGGGCTACCACCACCTGATTCTCTCAGGAAATACCCCATTGCTCAGGGTCAGGAAGGTCAAGCACAGTAATATTAGGTAGAGTGCATTTTCAGACAGTGGACTTTAAACAGAGAATTTGTAATACCTGCAGAAATATTAAAATGACCTTCTCAATAAGGAGGCACAGCCACTGTCTCTAGAAAGTTAGAGTCTTTACTCATAATTTACTCATAATTACTATAGATATTAACAAATAAACAGGTATATATATATATATATATATATATATATATATATATATACAGTAAGACAAGAGGTTTACATGTTTACTGGGAAATGAAAATAATGTAAAGTATACAGATAGATGATGGATAGAAGAATCTCAAAACCTTGGCTCTCCTAGCCTATTTTACCTGCCACTAGCCTGAAAGGACTTCCACCGAGGCTATACTTCCCTCAAGATAAGCTACCTTTCTTAGCAGGGCTCCCCACCTTCTTCCAGATGTAAAGGGTATGAGAGAGAGAGAGAGAGAGAAGGAGGGAGGGAGGGAGAGAGAGAGAGAGAGAGAGAGAGAGAGTCTAGCTCTCCATTGTATGGGCTATGGGCTGTAGGAGTGTGACCTCTTCCTTGAGTGACATTCCCCCCAGTGTTCCCCACCCATGTGAGTGTGTGTGTGTGTGTATGTGATATAATCAGTTGCTTTTTATTCTTACCTAGCATAGTTTTACGACCATGTTTTCATCTTTCTTGCAGTATGTTTCTGTGGCAGAAATAGCACCCTCACGTCTGCCAGGGTCTGTTGCTAAATGAGCTCATGGGAGACTTAGCAACTCCTAGTTGGCCAGTGTTTCTCATAAGATCTGCCTGGACATTTGACCTGGAAGCCATGTTGGTGTCTATTACAAACAGCAAGAATTTATAAAAGAACAGTAATTACACTAAGAAAAGAAAAGAATAGATCAGTTTGGTCAAACGTCCATCACAGTTACCCTAAAAGGCCATTTGCAGTAAAGCCAAGTTTTCAAAGAAATCGTAAATAACACATATCCCACCAAAGGAAAGCATCATGAGAAGTATATGCAAATCATCACAAAAGAACAGAAGCTTGATTGGCTTTAAGTAGGACTGACTGTTACCAAAAGGCATCCCAAACAGCAGATACAGTTAGTGGCACTAGTGGTATGTGTGTGTGTGTGTGTGTGTGTGTGTGCTACCACATGCCCTCTCTCCCCAGCTCCATGGGTTAGAGGCATGAGACGCAAGCTGTGTGCCCTTCAACCACATGGGGACTCTTGAGGAAGCTAGTCAACGAAACCAGTCAAGTCAGTTTGCTCCTTTTAGGGGGCCCAGCCTGCCTGTATATTTTTTCTCACTATTGCAGCAGCATAATAAATTTTGCAGTCACTGATTCTGTTTCTGGTGCCGGCTTTCTTTCATTTTGTAGCGTTCAATGTGAGTGGGACACTGTGTCTGCAGAATGGAGTTTTCAGTTGCAAAGTCTGAAAACAGCAGACACAGTTAGTGGCATTAGTGGTGTATGTGTAATGCAAGCAATAATGCATGATAGAGCATGCGGGTATTGGGTAATTACTATGCTCTCTGAAGCCCCATGGGTTAGAGGCATGAGGCACTAGCTGAATGCTCTTCAACCATGTGGGGTGAATTACCCAGCAACTGCAAGCCCTGAAGTGTGTTATTGCATTTCTAAAATGGCACACAAATAATAATAAAGGCTACACTATATAAATCATTAAATTAAGAATATATAAATCTTTATCATTTGTAAATTGGCTCTCACACTGACCAGCTAGGCTTGACCCATCAAAGAGGTCAAATTGACAGGTAGGTATATCACTCATTTTGTTAGTTGAATCTTTTTTTTATTTTTCTTATTCAAAGCAGTGTAGTTCAACCACTTGCAAGGCACTTTCCAGACCTGGGTGGTTATTGGTCACCTACCACACAAGTTTGCACAGCTATTGACCAGTGAGATCACTGGATTTTTTTGCCCATTTTATAGTTAGGGATGCTTGGATTCTCTAGAATCTGTTCAGTTTGCATCCATAAGAAATTCAGAAATTCCAATTCCAACTCTGATTCCGTTCTGCTTCCTATTAATGGACAAGCAGTGAAATCAGAGTCTGAATCAGAATTTATGTATCCACCTCCGAATATTGACTGGTATTTAAAAAAACTCTCCCTCCCACCTGATGCACAGTAGAAACCCCCAAAGTTCCCTCCAACAACCCTGCCTGACCCCCATGTTGCACCCTACTGTGACCTACCATAGCTGGCTGCTGTGTGTGGTGGTCAGATCACTCAGGTGGAGTGGCAACATAGCCAAGCCCTGGGTCCCTCCATCTGGCTGTTGGTTGGTCTGGACTCCAGAGCTGTATTGTTCCATCATGTGTCCACCGCAGGAAAGACTCCATTTGGCTGTGGCAGTTCACTAAGTCTTTCAAAGTAAAACTTGAATCCAAAGACCAATGCTCAGTAAATTAAAGAACCCCACTGCCTGCAACCAGTCAACCATTCACTGCCATACACAGGTTTACACACTCACCCAACCTCATCTCCTCCAAGTCAGGCTATTTGTTTCTTCAGTGTGTTAAAACCACACACAAAAAAAATATAACTGGTCCAAACCAACTACTGAATGAACCACAATGTTAAAGGTTTAGCAAGCTCAGCCCTGGCCAGTATACAAAGATTTCATCACATTTCTTACGCATCTTTTTTTAATTTAAAAAAAATGTTTACAGGTGTGCATCTGGTGTGTGTCCAAAATCAAAGGCAAATAGTAATAGTACCAGTGTCTCCCCCTCCACACACACACAAAGCTGCATAAAAGCCTGCAATTCATTCAGATCAATTCTGTTTTCTTACTTGGTTTTCATTCCATCATTTTAACATTTAGAGGGGTTCTTGGTCTCATTATTTGGTGCACTCCTGTAACCATTTAAAAAATAAGAAACATGCATAAGAAATGTAATGAAATATTTGTACATTGGCCAAGGCTGAACTTGCTAAACCTTTAACATTTCATTGCAAACAGGAGAAGTAAGGCCTTCTCTTAACTGGTGAGCTCCCCAATGATGGCCTGTGAGCCTCTTGTTGGCCATAGCATAGAAACATAGAAACATAGAAGTTGACAGCAGATAAGGACCGCAAGGCCCATCCAGTCTGCCCATTTCTTTTTCTACCTTATAAATGTGCCATCGGCCTTTGCTCTGTCAGTGGCCTATCTATTCATAGTCATTTGTATTGCTCCCTTATGCCTGTCCCATGCCTGTTTGAAGCCTTGCACTGTATTCATAGCCACCACTTCTTGTGGTAAGCCATTCCATGCATCCACCACCCTTTCTGTGAAAAAGAATTTCCTCACATTCCCCCTTAATCGGCCTCCCTCTAATCTCATGCTGTGTCCTCTTGTCCTGCTATTTTTCTTATATTTAAACATGTTAGACTCTTTCACCTTGTTTATGCCCCTTAAGGTGTTTGAATGCCTCGATCATATCACCTCTCTCCCTCCTTTGCTCAAGGGTATACATATTAGCTCCGTTAATCTGTCCTCATATGTCTTCTGATGCAGTCCCTGCACCATTTTGGTTGCCCTTCTCTGGACTGCCTCAATTTGGTTAATGTCCTTGTGAAGGTGTGGCCTCCAATACTGCGCGGTACTCAGATGGGGCTAACCAGTGTCTTGTACAGAGGGATTAATACCTCCCTCTTACGACTTGTGATACCCCTACTAATACACCCTAACACCCCTAGCCTTACCTACTGCTTTAGAGGTCTGCTTGATGATTTTAGGTCATCAGTGATGATGATGCCCAAGTCTCTTTCTTCCTTTGTGACTGCTAGCAACTCCTCCCAGCCTATAGGTGGTTTCAGGGTTTCTCTTCCCTATGTGCATGATTTTGCACTTCTTTGCATTAAATCCCAGTTGCCACTCTTCTGACCATTCTGCTAGTTTATCCAGATCTCTTCTCATTCTGCCCACCCCATCTGGATCATCTACTCTGTTGCAGATCTTGGTGTCATCTGCAAACAGACAAGCCTTACCCTCTAGTCCACCTGCAAGGTCACATGAAGATGTTGAAGAGGACTGGCCCCAGGACTGATCCCTGAGGTACCCCACTTGTGACTTGCATCTCTTCTGACTGTATACCATTTACCACCACTCTCTGTTTTCTGCCCGTCAACCAGTTTGCCACCCAGCTGACCAACTTCTGACCCACCCGATCCTACCCAGCTTATTTATCAATCTTCTATGTGGAACAGTGTCAAAAGCTTTGCTGAAGTCAAGGTAGGCGACATCAACTGCTCCCCCTTGGTCCACCACTCTGGTTACCCAGTCAAAGAAATCTATGAGATAAGTTTGACAGGACCTTCCTTTTGTAAACCCATGCTGTCTTGGATCCTGTGCCCCTATGGATTCCAGGTGTTGCACTATCCTTTCCTTAGGAGTGCCTCCAAATCTTGCCCACTACTGAGGTAAGACTGACCGGTCTGTAGTTCCCCCTCCTCCTGCTACCACTCTTGTGGAGCGGGATCACATGAGCCCTTCTCAGTCTTCTGGGACCTCTCCTGTGCTCAGAGACTCACTAAACAATTCTGCTAATGGCTCTGCTAGTTCCTCCTTTAGCTCCTTAAGTACCCTGGGATGTATGCCATCAGGTCGCATTGCCTTATCCACCCTGAGCTTAGCAAGCTCTTGTAGGACCCTTTCTTTTGTGAAGGGAGTAGTGCTCACCTCCTCCCCTGTGTCCATGATGCTGAGCTGTGGGCCCTGCCCTACCTTCTCTTCAGTAAATACTGAGCAAAAGTATCTATTTAGGATAGATGCCTTTACAGGGTCCTCCTCCTCACATGCTCCCTTTTCTCCATTAAGCTTAGCAATACCCCTCTGGACTTTCTCCTTTCACTAATGTATCTATAGAAAGTCTTGTCACCTTCTTTTACTGTTCTGCTAGTGTTTCTCAGTTTGGGACTTTGCCTGCCTTACTGCCTTACCTGCTTCCCTTAGGGCAGTTTGGTATGCCTCCCTATCTTCATCCCGCTGTGTTCCCTTATATTTCCTGAAGGCCAGCCTTTTGGCTCTGACCTTTTCTGCTACTGTATTTGAGAACCAAAGTGGTTTCCTTCTTCTTTTGCACTTCCTTTTCTGTCTAACACAATGTAAAGGTATTTGTCAGTAACCCTTGGTGAGATTGAGGGTACTGATATTTGTTCTTTTTTTTTTTTGTATGGAACACATTAAGAAAATCACAGTGACACTGTTCATGAGCAGAGGTCTTAAAATGGCTATGGGAACTGTGCAATGCACGCTCGTAAAACAGTTATTTTAAGGAATTTTTTCACCAAATTTTCAACATTGCCATTTTAAAACCTGTGCTAATGAACAGTGTCACTGTGATTTTCTTACTGTGTCCCATACATTGATTTTCGCACACCACTGCGCCATTGTGCACTACATGGGGAAAGGCGTTTTGGGCAGGATGTGAAAAATGACAGCTTACTGCTCATAAGGAGGTGTGTGGTAAAATGGCAATATTAATCTGATGAAAATATTGAAATTCGCAAACTTTGTGCGTAGGAACTGCACAAGCACGCTCGTAAAACAGTTATTTGTAGGAATTTTTTCACCAAATTTTCAACATAACCATTTTAAGATCTCTGCTCATGAACAGTGACACTGTGATTTTCTTAATGTGTCCCATACACTGAGTTCGCACACCGACTGTGCCATTGTGCGGTACGTGGGCGGAAACATGTTTTGGGCAAGATGTGAAAAATGACAGCTGCAGTGCTCATAAGGAGGAGTGGTAAAATGGCAATGTTGAAAATCTGGAGTGAAAATATTGAAAATTCACAAACTTACGAGCGTGCGTAGGAACTGCAACGTAGACTCATAAAACAGTGATTTTTAGGAATTTTTCCAACAAATTTTCAACATAGCCATTTTAAGACCTCTGCTCATGAACAGTGTCACTGTGATTTTCTTAATGTGTTCCATACATTGATTTCGCACACCGACTGAGCCATTGTGCACTTCATGGGCGGAAACACGTTTAGGTGAGAGATGTGAAAAATGACAGCTGTACAGCTCATAAGAAGGTGTGATAAAATGGCAATGTTGAAAATCTGGAGTGAAAATATTGAAAATTCGTGAACTTACGAGCCTGCGTAGGAACTGCGCCAGCATGCCTTTCGTAAAACAGTCATTTTGAATCTTGCGCAAATTCTCAACATGGGGTTTTGGGACCCCTTCTCCCAGATGATGTCACTGTCATGGCATTATCAAGGCTGAAGGGTGATTTTGCGCAGTGACTGCGCAGTGCCTGCGAAATCACCCTTCGGGCCCGAATAACGCCATGACAGTGACATCATTCATGAGAAAGGGGTCCCAAAAACCCCATGTTGAAAATTTGGTGCAAAAATTCCAGAAAATGACTGAGATATGCACTAAAGTTGAAACCCCCCTGTGTAGCCCATTATACAGCTTACTGGCATTTCCTCAGTTCGCGGTCAGCTTTGAAGAGTGCAGACGTGTTCCCGGTCCACCGAAGATCGTCGCGCCGGAGTCCGGAGGTAAGTATGGGTGGGGGTGGGGAGGCTGAGTGCGCAGTGGGTGGTGCGGGTTGTGGGAGGGGGTTAGGGAGATGCGCCAGGACCGTTTTTGTTTTACAGGGGAAAAAAAAAGAAAAAG
Organism: Neoceratodus forsteri; assembly: GCA_016271365.2. Classification (NCBI taxonomy): domain Eukaryota; kingdom Metazoa; phylum Chordata; order Ceratodontiformes; family Ceratodontidae; genus Neoceratodus; species Neoceratodus forsteri. Next base: position 588,206,958 of record CM028132.1, on the reverse strand, counting down.
ACAACGAGGGACGTTTGCCACGCTGGGGTGGGCTCCCAGAGTGGCAGAAGATGTGTGGGGGGGCTGAGGAGCCAACGGGGGATTGGGCACCCCTGTCGGCAAACCAAACAAATGGTTTGCCACGCTGGGGTGGGCTCCCAGCGTGGCGGCAGTATGGCTTGGGGGGGCCGTGGAGCCGACGGGGGACTGGGCACCCCCGTCGGCAAAACAAACAACTTAACAACTTTGCCACATTGGGGTGGGCTCCCAGCTTGGCAGGAAAGCTTTGGGGGGAGCGGCGTGACACCCGCGTGGGGGAGCGCATGATGGAGGGGACGGCGGCGGCGCTCAGTATGGCAGCGGTGTTTTCCTTTGAAGCAGAGGAACACCGCTGTTATACTGAGCTCCTGCACCCATTGGTGCAGGACCGCCATGCCTGCTCAAGGGAGCAGTGCATTGGGTGGGAGAGGCACACTTCAAGTAAGCTATTCTAAAATCGCCTTGCGTATGCCGTTGCTTAACATAAAAATGAAATGAAATGAAATATTGGCATACTAAAATTTAAAGCAGTTTCCTGACTATTGAGTGGGTTACTTTGCCGTCAGTGATCAGGTTGATCATGATTTGGCTGAATGATGAGACCAAGAACTCCTTTAAATGTTCAAATGATGGAATGAAAACCAAGTAAGGAAATTGAATTGATTTGAATAAATTGCAGACATTGAAGCAGCTTTGTTGGGGGGGAGGGTAGCACTGGTACTATTACTGAATGAACCGAACTGATTAAGCCCCAGTGAGTCTGCTGACACTGCCAGCTCTCCTTAAATGCCTATTCCCAATGTCTGTTATCAACACCAAAAACTGAAATGTCATGCTCTTAGGCAAGGGAAACCCCTAAGGTGGGATACTATCTGGGAAGGGAGCAGCTGGCATGCAGTAACTAGGAGTGAGACCTAGGAGTCATTATATCAGATGACTTAAAGGTGGGGAAGTGGTGCGAAAAGGTGGCACTAAAGGCCAGTGGTATGCTGGGCTGCACAGGGAGAGGAATCACAAATCACAGAAGGGAGGTGGTGCTGCCATTTTACAGTGCACTACTGTGCCTTCTCCCGAGTACTGCGTACAGTTCTGGGGGCTGCACCTTAGGAAAGAGATCAATAGAACTGAAACGGCACAGAGGAGAGCCACAAAAATGATTCGGGGTCTGCATCAAATGGCATATGAGGATAGGTTGAGGGAGCTCAACATGTACTCCCTGGTGCAGAGGCGGGAGAGGGGGGACATGATTAAGACATTTAAGTGTATCAAGGGTGTAAACATAGTAGGGGTACAGAAGCTCCTTCAGGAGAAGAAAAATGTCAGAAATAGAGGGCACGATATGAGGCTCAAGGGTGGGCGATTCAGGAGCAATGTTAGGAAGTTCTGCGCTGAGAGGGTAGTCAACCCATGGAATTACAGTACCTGCCCCAGGTAGTGGCAAAGGCCAAAATGGTAAATGGGTTCAAAAATGCCTGGAACAGGCAGCAAGGTATCATTTCATAGAAAGGATGGGGGGTAGATACCCATATTGGACAGACTAGATGGATCTTCTGGTCCCCTTTTGCCATCAGTTTCTATGTTTCTATCGAGATGAGAGACTGCATGATCCTCCCTGGGTACTAGTGGAGGTGACCTAGTAGCACAAAACCCTGGGTGATTTTCAGACACTACAGTCTTACTGTGTGATGAGTAAGGGGTCCTTTTTCAGGGTTTTGTGCTGGTAGGCAACTTAGGGAGGGTTATGGGTTTTGGAGCTGGGCAGTGATGGCAGAGAACGGGCTTGCTGCCTTCCTTGGAGGAAGCAGGGGAGTCTCTTAGGTCTTCTTTTTTTTGTTTGTTTAGTTTGGGATTGGTTTGCCTGGCTATCTACTGGGGGTTGAGGCTGGGGTGCAGGCAGCAACTAGCGTGTGACTCCAGGTGGCAAACTGAATGACAAGGGGGGTTGCAATGAGCAACTTGAGTTGAGTGGATTGTACCCACCTGATCAGAGTGGACAATGGACATCAGTACAGGAGTGGGAAAGACAAGCCTCATCATCACAGTCAGCTCAGAAGGAGGAACCCCCAGGGCTTGATTAGCAGCCAGCATACTGTGGTAGGACAAGGGGGAGTATGGACTAGAAGGGTGGAGGAACGGGTGAGGCTAGGAAATGTCTTTTTTTTTGTTCTAAATGGTACTCCAACCTCACTGTGTTGTGGGTTGGGGGCAGATTGTACAGGTTTTAGAAATATATAAAACTGAATGTGGAAATGGAAACAGATTCTGACTCCACATAGGATTTGAAACATTTTTCAGAAATTTAATTTTTGGGCTTCAATACCAAAATTAAAAACGCTGAAAAAATGCCTGGAATCCAATTAATCCAGTTCCATCAATGGATTCTGGTCTGTGTAATTTGATATTTTTTTTAACTTTTTAATTTTTGCATTTTTCAAGATAATATATTGATCAGTTTACCTTCTAAATGACTCATTGTTATGTATTTATTTTTATTTATTTGGCTTTTGTTGACTGGGTGGGCCCACTGAGACAAGAATCCCTTATCTGAAGGAAACAGTTACAGAGAAAATACTTACACATTACATGACATTACATTAACAATGTGCCCTGTACCCCAACAAATTCTACTTATCTTTGTATGTCCACAGGGTGCTTGTTACCAAAATGGTGCTTCCTGTCTTTGACTACATGGATGTGGTCTTAACACCAACCCTTCTACTTTGCTTACCAGACTGGATACCCTCTGCAACTCCTTCTGCTATTTTGCTGCAAACTCCCCTCCTCGCACCCACTATTGTTCACTGTTTTCATCCCTATCCTTCCTCCCTCTATCCTTACCTCACCAGGCTCACTGTACCTCCTTCATATCCAACTACTAGTTTGGTTCCTTTCTCTCGTTTCCTAACCTCCCACTGCTTCCTGTTCCCTCTGTTCCCGGGACAATCCCACTTTTGTCACTCCTCAATCACACTTCTCTGCTGGGCAATCTGCCTTCTTCTAGCAATGTCTCTCCCTCTGGAACAAACTCCCATCCTACCTCCACCTCTTCCAATCATCTTGCTCCCTCAGACACCAGTTGAAATGTCAAACTTTCCTCACCAGTTCTTGTTACCCTTCCTCCTGATAACCTCCATGGTTGAGCCTTAACCATCCTGGTAAGCAACCAGCTGGGTCCCCCCTCCAGCCTTGGGTTAACTTCCCCACCACTACAGTTTTCTCCTTCCATTTTGAAGTTTGGCAATAACTAGCCCCTAAGGTCACTCGCCTGTTGTCAGTATTGTTCTTATTCCCCAAGCATTGCTGCCACTTCTGAATATGTACTTGCTAGGCATTCTTATACAGCTGCACCACACGTTATTCTCTGCATCTACCTTTCTGTATTTATTCTAATTTCATACTAGTTTTTTTTACCAAGTGTTGTTCAAATGGTTTGCTTCTATATACTGTGCTGCTGTTCTTCTACTGTTCCCCTCACCCGGGTCGCACCTGGAAATGAGCCTTGGCTCAGTGTGCCTCTCCTGGTTACCAAGTCTCAAATAAATAAATGACAAATAAGTCCTATTAACAAACAAGCATTTGTCAATGCCGAAAGTTTGCTTGCTGTTATTAGCATTGGACGTGCAGGAGTTAGACAGATGCAGAATATGAGTGCCAGTGAAGTACTGAACTCACGCCAATCCCATCTCCACCCTGCAGAGATGGACAGGCATTGGAGTGTGCCTGTGGGTCGTTGCCCATAATGCTCATGGCATTTCACCTCACCCTAGCCTGTAGACGCCGACAAGTGTTGAGGTGTTGGCAGTATAGTCTAGAGGTTAGAGGAACGAGGTGTGAACAAGCTTGGTACATCCAGCAGCCCAGACCTGAGTCTGATTCTCACAGCCTCCACTTGCATACTGTGTGGCTCTGAGCAAGTCATTTAACTACCCAGTGCTTCCAGGTCACCCCTGAAAACAGGTACTTGTTCCTAGAGGGCCTTAACCGGTTACCAAAGACTAAAATAAAATAAATAAATAAATAAATAAAAATAAGTGTTGAGGTGTGCCTTAGGGTGTTCAGCTTCACAGTCACCCCATTTCATAAGGACATACACTGAAATGGGTGCAGAACAGGAGAATGGGATGAAGTCTGGGGCTGAAGAGTGCAAGGCACACCTTGATGCCTGTCACTGGCTTCCAGGTGGGGGTGGGATGGCATGAGCATTACAGCCAGCGATCCAAAGTCACACCTCTGATGCCTGTCAGTCTATACAGGGTGGGATGTTATGGTTAGAAACCGTAATGCCCCAGGTGTGTGTTGGTAGTTGCACTACAAATTTTCAACATTGCCTTTTTGTGACCCCTGCCTCATGAAACCATTTGGGACCTCTTCTCATGAACAGTGGCAATGTGATTCTATTAATGTGTCCCGAACTTCGAGTTCCCACAGCAACCGTTCCATTCTGTGCCAGATGTGTGAAAACACAGATCAGGCAGGATGTGAGGAATGACAGCTGTACCATTCATAGGGAGGTGTGAAGAGATAGCAATGTTGAAAATCTGTAGTGAAAATATTAAAAATGCTCAAAGTTCTGAGCTTACGTGGAAACTGCGCAACACATGCTTGTATCGCAATCATTTAGTGGAATTATTTCACCAAATTTTCAACATAGGCATTTTGTAACCCCTGCTCATGAACACTGTCGCTATAATTTTCTTAATCTGTCCGAAACATTAATTTCCCACAGCGACCGCGCCATTGTGCGCCAGATGTTCAAATGCATATTTTGGGCAGGATATGAAAAATGACAGCTATGCTGTTCATAAGGAGGTGTGGCAAAATGCCAATGTTGAAAATATGGAATGAAAATATTACAAATTTGCAAAGTTACGAGGGTGCGTGGAAACTGCGCAACACACGCTTGTAACACAGTCATTATTTATTTATTTATTTATGTATTTATGTATTTATTTATTTATTTCAGTTTAGGATTAATACCCTAGAGTCCAGGACTCATTTTCAAAGGTTCCTGGTCATTGTTGTACAAACATTACAAATATAACAGTGTTTACAGAAAACAGAAAACAGTTGCAGAGACATTCAAATACCAAAGAAATTATATACATCCAACTAAAGGTTGAAGAGGATAGGGTCAAATAGGGTTCAGCCTTGCAGTTCACTAGTTTGTTGGCTAGTCTAGGTGAAGGGGGATAGAGGGGCAGCCAGGGATGGCGTCGTTGTCGTGGAAAAGATTTGTCAACCGAGTGGGCCTCATTTGGGGATGGGGGGTTGATAAGATAAAAAGGGGGGGTGAAAGGGAGAGGGTTGGGTGGCTGAAATTCTGCCATATTAGTGCAGGCAAGCACAGTTCTTTTTTGGGTCAAACAGAGATCTGATCCCAGATTTGAAGGTCCTAATCTTGGGTATTTCTGTGAGGTTAGCAGGTAACTCAACCATTTTGGTCCTTGGTACAGGATGGAGTTCTGGGTGAGTTTCATCCTTTTGAAGGGAATCACCAACCTGTCTGTAGCCGTGCTTCTTGTTGATTTGGTGAGAACTGCCGGCTTAAAGAGGCAGCCCAGTGCGGGGGGGGGGGAGCCCAAGAAGCACTTTTTACAGTAGTAGGCAGGTTTGGTATTGTGCTTTAAGATGGAGTGGGAGCCACCCAGTTTCGGTGTAGAGCGTGCAGGTGTGGGTATCCTGGGCAGCCCCTATTGATAGTCGGCAGGCCTTATTTAGTAGTGTGCTGTTTCTGTTTAGGGCAGTTTTAGTGCCTGCCAGATAGATAGGCAGCCCATAATCTATGGAGGACATTACTGAACTACTGATGGCAAGTTTCAGAGCATCAGGTGTTATAGAGTGCCTATGGCAGTAGAGGACCCCAAGTTTTGTATTTGCTAACTTGACAACTGAGTCTATATGGCTGGAGAATGTTAGTGTATCATCAAAGGTTATGCCCAAGTCTTTGAACTTTGTTACTTGTTCAAGTGTTTCACCCTTGTGGTTCTGAATGAGCAAAGGCTGGTATTTCTTTTTGCTTTGGGAGGTGGACTTTTGTCACCAAATTTTCAACATAGGCATTTTAGGACCTCTGCTCATGAATAGTATCACTGTGATTTTCTGAATCTATCCCGAGCACTGATTTCCCACAAGCAATTGTGCCATTCTGCGCTGGGAGTGTGAAAACACGATTCAGCCAGGATATGAGAAATGACAGTTGCACTGTTCATAAGGAGGTGTGACAAAATGCCAGTGTTGAAAACCTGGAGTGAAAATATTACAAATTCGCGAAGTTACAGGCATGCGTAAAAACTGCCCAATGCATGCTCATAACGCAGTCATTTTTGGATTCTTTTTCACTAATTTCAACATATGAGAGCCCACCATGAACAGTGACACTGTCATTTCACATCATCCAGAAAGGTGATTCTGTGCAGTAACCACAAAATCACCTTTCAGGACTGAATAATGAGATGACAGTGACTGAATTCATTAGGTGGGATCCCAAGAACCCTATGTTGAAAATTTGGTGCCAAAATGCAAAAAAATGGCCGATACATTCACCAAAGTTGAAAAAAAAAACATTTATGCCATTATACAGCTTACCTGCATTTCTTTAGTTCATGGTTGACTTTGAAGAGTGCAGACGTGTTCCCGGTCCACCGAAGATCATTGTGCCGGGCTCCAGAGGTAAATATGGGGTGAGGGGTTGTGGGGAGGTAGAGTACACAGAGGGTGGGTGTGGGTTGGGGAGGGGGCATGAGGCTCATTGAGGGACCTTTTTCTTTTGTTACAGGATTAAAAAAAAAAAAGACATCGTGGGACACTTTTGGCATGCTGGGGTGGGCTCCCAGTGTGCCACCTGGCCGGGTGTTTGTTGGAGAGGTGGGTACTGGAGCTGACAGGGATTGGGCACCCCCATTGGCCATACAGTGTGGTGGAGGAGGAGTGGGAGCACATGAGCCGAGGGGGATTGGGCACCCCCTCGGCATATAACAAATGGGATGCGGCACATCATGCCAACGGGAATTGGGCTACCCCATCAGCAAATGAACTGGGGATAGGGGGGCTTGCTGACAGGGGGATTGGGAACCCCCAAGTTGGCTTTCATGGGGACTCTGAGGTGGGCGTCGAGAACCACTGCCAGCCTCCATGTTATAAGAAATGTTACATCAGACAAGACACAGCCCTGCAATGAAGGGTTGTTCCCTCATTGCAGTGGCGGATTCATTTCAAGCTGGTGGCATGCTGACTGAACTAGTGTCAGCAGCAGCGTGCCACCGCATTGGGGAAAGCGGGCCAAGCCTCAAACGGCACTGGGGGCATTGGCCCCCACAGTGCCGCACCTCCAAAACCCTGCTTCTCTTCTAAGTTGTCATGAAATGTTTCTTGCGCATGTGCACAAGCAAACATAAAAATGAGTGATCCAATAATCAAAAGATAATCAATTATTCCAACATAACAGTGAGCAGCCCTAAGACATTAATCAGTATGATTTAACATACTAAATAATGAAAAAGTAAAGGATGGCTTGTTTCTGCTGGCAATTTCGTATGCTTTCTGCTCACTGTAATTATAGATTTACTTAATAGTCTATGAATTTATGCTAATATTAGAATTAAAAACTCTAAATAGAATATATTAAAAATTCAACGTCTCCATCATATCAAGAATTCACTGCCAGCATTACTTAATTATCCCACCAAACAACAGAAAGGAGGGAGAGAGTAACTGATAAATTTTTTATTCGAAGTCCCCCTCCCAAATCACAAACCCATATGAATTATAAGTCAAAGCATTTATATGAATAATAAATAGCTGTTGGCATAAATTATACAATAATATTGCACTGATGGGCACCTGTAATTTGACATTACTTTGAAACTTGGCTTTATTGCCAACCTTGGTTTAGTGCTTTTGTACTGAATTCCTTGTCTTTTAAATTGCTTTTCTAATTTGGGCAAACCATTGCTTAAACAACTGAAATAGTGTGTATGGTTTCCTCCTTTCTGGGTTAAGATGGAGATTTGGACCACTTATGGATCCTAACAAGGACAAAGCTAGTATTTGTGGACTCCTGATTTCAGCCCTTGCAGAATGTTTGGGGGGGCTGTTTGGCACCATTCAGTCCTTCTGAACCCCGAGTCAGCTTTAGTCATTTCATTGTGATATGCACCTACTTTTCACAATGCTTTGCATTAGTGGGGTATGGTAATTTGGTATTTCTTTGAAATTTGACTTGATTGCCAGTGCTGTTCTAGAGTAATCCTTGGTTCAGTGCTTTTGCACTGAAGTTCCTATTTTGAATTGCCTTCCTACTTCCTATTTTGGGCTCACCATGACCTACACAACTGAGGTCATGTGTCTGCCCTCCCTCCCTCTCGCTCCCTGGGTTAAGCTACAGATCTGGCTCACTGATGAGTCCTAACAAGCATGAAAGTAGTATCAGGCCCAGATATTCAAAGGGGTTGAGCATGGCGCAACCCCTCATTGCACCCTAGCGGGATATTGAAATGGCTGCCCGGTGCAGCGCAACTCCCGATGCGCCAGGGCACAATGTAATTGTATGCAGTGCAGATGCAGGGAGTGTGCCTATGCATATGTGGCACATCCTGATATTCAGCCCGGGATGTGTGGTGCATATGCTGGCGCAACCCTGTATTGTGCCGCATGGGGGGGCGCAAAGTTGAGCCCTTGCACAGTAGGAGCAATTCCCGGCCACCCAAAGGCAAGCTGCAGTACTGCAGGGTGCAACACAGCAGCCCAGCCTTCGATGGCCACCTGCCCACCCAGAACACTGTCCACAAGCACACACTGAACCCATCCCCCTGTAGCCGCAATCACGCGGTATACATATAAAACAAAATCCCTGGCTGTCTAGTGGCCCCACCAGTCCCTGATTCCCCGAGATACATTATTCATGTCAATCTTTAGTGGTCTAGTGGTCCCCCCTCCCACCTGATTCCCCGATACATGTTACTGTGACCATCCCTGGTAATCTAGTGGAACCCCCCTGCCCATTGCTGCGATTGCGGTAAATGTAAATTACAACATTCCCTGGTGGTCTAGTGGACCCCTTCCACCAAGTCCCCAGTTGCAGTAAATAGCCCACATGCAGTTCCTGGTGATCCAGTGGCACCCCACCCCTCCCACCCACACAGGACCCTTGTCCACCATGCTGCTCCCATCATTGACATGGCGGCTGCATCCCCTGCCCCAGATATTGCCTGACGCCACCTGCCGAATGACAGGTACACTATGGGCTGTGAAGCCCATTGGTCCCCTTAGAACCAATGGGCTGTGCAGGGCATACTATATTAGATAGTCCCAAATATGTGAATGATTCAATCACATATTTGGGACTGTTTAGTTCAAAATGCTCTGCAAGCCCATTGGTCCGCACAGGGCCCCAATGGGCTCACAGCCCATACTGTACCTGTCATTCGTGAGCGGCCAGGTGGTATGTGGATGGGATGCAGTCTCCCGCATGACGGGGCCGGTAGACAAGTGGTTTCTCGTGGGTGGAGGGGCAGGGTGGGTACTGGATCACCAGGAAGTACGAGTGGGCTATTTAACATGATCGGGACCAGGCAGGAGGAGGGTCCACTAGACTACCAGGGAATGTTGTAATTTCCATTTACCGTGATCACGGCAATAGGTGGGGGTTCCACTAGACCACCGGAGAGCCATCAGAATATGTATCGGAGAATTGGGTGGGGGGACCACTAGACCTCCAGGGATGGTCATGTATAAGATATATCAGGAACTGGGGATACCATTAGACTACCAGGGATATCCTTTCAAACATGTACCCCACGATCGCAGCTACAGGGTGGGGGATGCCCCGGGAGCCCCACAGCACACATTATGCTGTGCAGGGTGCCAGGCGCAAGTCGCCAGGCTGCCCTGCGCAAAGCATGCAAATGGGGCTATAATGACATGCAAATGGCCCCATTTGTGCCTTGCATATATTATGGCCTTATTTGCATGCCCCTTGCTGAATATCGTGGGTGATGCATCTAGTGCAACTGCACTTGCGCTGGCGCATCCCTGTGCTCCCTAGCTGTGGCTTGTGCCGGTGCAGTGCCACTGCACCATGCACAGTATGTGCGCTGGCCCTGCCATATTCAACGGTGCTGTGCCATGACGCATCCCCATTGAATATCACCTGGTCCTGGCCCCAGCGCATCGCAGTTGCTCTGCGCCCAGGCTTGCGCCCCTGCCTGGCACAGTCTGAATATCCATCCCTCTGTGTTTACTGTTTCCAACCTTTGCAGATTGTTTGGGGGGGCCCTTTGGCACCATTCGTTCCTGCTTAAAGCCAAGTGAACCTTAGTTTAGTCACTGTGATTTGTTTCTATTTCCCATGGTGCTTTGCATAATTGGGAATGTGCAATTTTGCATTTCTTTGAAAACTTTGCCTTATTTCCATTGCCTTTCAAGGTAACCCTTGGTTCAGTGATTTTGCACTGACATTCTTATCTTTTAAACTGCTTTCCTAGTTTGGGCTTATCATGGCCCAAACAACTGAGAGTATGTGGCTGATCCCCCTCCTCCTGGGCTGAGATACAGATGTGGCACTCTGCTGAATTCTAAAAAGGATGATGCACGTGTCTGTGTCTGTTGATTTTAACCACTGCAGATTGCTTGGGAGGCCTTTTGGCACCATTCAGCCAGTCCTGATTAAAGCAGAAACAGCCTTAGTTCTTTTGGGGGGTGATTTCACATACTTCTCATAATGCCTTTCATGAGTGGGCATTTGTGTATTTTTAATTTTTTTTAATTGGAAATAAAATGTTTGTTTTGTATTATTTTTACCGCTGAGGTATATTCATAACAAAAACATTTTGCTATTTAAAAAACAATGTTTAAATGTGCCACTGTATAGTGTGCTTTTGTCACTGCTGTCTCTTCCTGGAGTGCTGATGACAGAGTCACAACATTCATGGGGGAAATGCATGACGACATTTTGGTCACAGCACAGTGTTCTGCCTGCCAGATATAAGCATACTGAACAGTCAGGAACATTGGCATATAACATTAATTCTGCCACTATAAATATATATCTTTTTACTTGTTTTTTATTCAGATCTTTTCATAAGGGGTGGGGTAGAAAAAAGTATACCTTATACAGAGGCTGCAACATGGCGGTGATGGTTGAAAAAGCATGAGGGAAGGACGTGGCTACGGGGATGCTGTCTTCTTAGCCCAGGCCACTCCCAAGGCCCCTCCTCCTTTGCCGAGCTTGTATGCAGGTCTGGATAAGCAGTTGGGGTCCCACCTCACGGATAAGGTGAGGCAGCAAATAAGGAATAGGGAGTACGTGGACATGTTCTCCCTATTAAACAGACCAGTTGAGTGGGATGACAAAAAGAAGGAAAAGTGGGAGGAGGCCGAGAAATAGTCACTGAAGGTGCCCTGCACCCTTGAGAACTGAATCACAGCCTTCCCCATCTACACGGGTACTATTCTGCAGGTGGATAAGGACCAAGGGCTGGGGTTGTACACATACCAGAACAGGATTACTCTCATGCACTGCAGGAAAGGAGGGGTGGCATGGCTTGAATATGATGAGGAGTTTTGGCGGTGGACGCAGGAGAACAGTACCCTAGGGTGGATATGACGCCCTTGGTGGACGTCATGCATGGAGGGGGTGTAGTGCACACTGACAGTGGCTTGCCACTATGGCTGGCACCACCACAGAAGGCAGAAGGGGGCAACACCGGGTCACTGGCATGTTATGCCTGCAACCAGGTGAAGTATTCAAGGGTGGCATGTCATTTTTGGCACATCTGCATGGTCTGTGGACAGCAACACCCCTTCATCCAGTGTGCGTCACCACATTGCCCAAAAGGGAGCTTCAGGGGATCGCCAAGAAGCCAGGGGAAACTGCAAGGTAACAAATCTGCCTACCCCAGTACAAGTGGACATGATTACCCCATGGCTGGTCCAGTACCTAGACAGGGAGACTGCATACCTGCTCCAGGAGGGTTTCACAGTGGGTTTCAGGCTCCAATATGAAGGCCCGGGGGGGGGCATGAAGCAGAGAACCTGAGATCCACAAGAGACCATCTGCAGGTGGTCTGGGAGAAACTGGTGAAGGAGAAGCGGCTGGGGGGGTAGTGGGCCATTCAGTGCCCCAACTATTCCGTCATTGCAGGTATCACCCATTAGCCTGGTACTGAAAAAGGTGGTGGGGGAATACAGGATGATAAATCACTTGTCCTATCCAGGAGGAGACTCAGTGAATGACCACATTGACCCAGTGTCATACGGCAGTGCAATATGAATCGTTCGACAGAGCGGTGGAGGTTGTGCGTGGGGCAGGCCCTTGGGCACTCCTGGTGAAGGCTGACATCGAGTTGGCATTCAGGTTGCTTCCCATCCATCTGGATGACAGGGAGTTATTGGGCATGAAATTTGAGGGCCAGTATATGTGGGCAACTGTATGCCCATGGGGTGCCAGTGGCATGCGCGATATTTGAGATGTTTAGTTGTTTCCTACACTGGGTGATGGAGAGGCAATCAGGGAATCAGGTGATAGTCCACTACCTCGACGACTTTTTGTTTGTCAGGCCAGATGGGATGGCAGTCTGTGAGGAAACACTGGCAACATTCATGGCTATGTGTCAGAACTTTGGGGTCCCCCTAGCACCAGGGAAGGTGGAGGCCCCCACCAGGATCTTGGCCTTTTTGGGGATTGAGATCGACACCATAAACAGGTTTTGCCACTTGCCCCAGGAGAAGGTCACTGCGCTCAGGTGTTTGGTGGACTCCGTGGTGGGGGTCCGGAAGGTAACTTTGCAGCAGTTACAACAGCTGATGGGACACCTCATTTGTGCCTGTCGGGTCATCCCCATGGGGCGCACCTTTCTGGGGCGCATGGCGAAATTGGGAAAAGGGTGCACCAGACCACACCACAGGCTACGAGTCACTGCGGGATTCCGGGAGGATTTTCAAATGTGGAAGGTCATCCTTGGTCACTTCAATGGAGTGGCACTATGGCAGGCCATCAGCAGTGGTTAGCCACTACAACTGTTTGCAGATGCAGTGGGAGGCCTGGGGTTCTGGGTGTACTTTCAGGGGGAGTGGTGTGTGGGCAGCTGGCCACTGGAGTGGAGGGAGGTGGGGCTGCTCACCAACATCACGCTTCTGGAATTTTTCCCCATAGTAGTTGCTCTGTGTTTATGTGGGCCACAGCTGAAGGACCATAAGGTCCTATTCAGGTCAGATAACATGGGGGGTGGTACACCTAGTTAATGGACAGCTGGGGCCAAAGGGCCCGGTGGGAGACTTGATGTACATTTTCGTCCTAAAATGTTTTCTGTTGAACATCACATTTCAGGCCATGCACATACCCAGGGTTGACAATGGGACTGCAGATGCTTTGTCTCATTCACAGTGGTGATGATTTTGAGAGCTGGCTCCAGCAGCGGAGCAGCGGCCATGGACGGTACCTCCCTTCTTGTGGAGGGTAGTGACATCTCGACTTGGAAATGCATAGATAATTCCATTGCACTGAGGACAAGAGAAGTATGTTAGAGAGGGGTAGAACACTACCTGGGGGAGTAGCCACAGCAAGGCTGGCTGGAGGATTGGCCTATTTCAGTGGAGCAGCTGTGCCAGTACATTATGCTGTCAGAGCAGGATGGGGTCACACTGGGGGTGGTTGCTAGGTGCATCGCTGGCTTGTCTTTGGTCTCCAGAGTTCTGAAGGTCACCGACAACAGGAAGACTTTCAAGGTGAGGAATGTGCTAGAAGGGTGAGGGAAGTAGTTTGCTTCCCACCAGGACATGATGCTTCCCATCACCCTAGCGATCCTGGAGAACATAAGCAGGGTGATTCCAAGGGTCTGTTGGACTCCATTCAAGGTGCTCCTGTTTGACACTATGTTCTTGGTGTTTTTTTGTGGGGCTTTTAGGGTGTTGGAACTAACACAGCCCACCAGGATCATAGGGTTGGACCTGAAAGATGTTCTCATGATGGAGTGGGGGGCTTGGATGAGGCTTAGAAAGAGTAGAATGGACCAGGAGCAGAAGGGGTGATTGAAGCACCATCTGTGGCATCTTGGAGGGTGCAGGACAGGGTGCGGGCATATATGGCTGCTAATCCCTGGAAAGGGGGTGCATTCTTCCAACATGCAGACAGGGGGCCCATCATGGCTTATCAGTTTAGAGCAATTTTGTCCAGAGCCGTGCAGGAGGTGGGGTTGAACCCAAAGGAGTATGGGTCTGGGACACACTCCTTCAGGATCGGGGCAGCCATGAATGCTAGGAGTTTGGGATGGGCGGATGGCCAGATTCAAGCACTGGGGCGATGGAGGTCACAAGCATTTTTGAAATATGTGCACCCACATTTACAATAACAGCATTTGTTTCTTCCAGGGTCTCTGGAGGGCAGTGGTTCAATCTGCATCTGTGGTCAGGCCTTTATTCAGCAAGCGGGAAAGCATACACAATGGGGGGTGAGATACTGACAACAGTAAAAATGGAAAGGGACCTGGGGGTAATTATATCAGATGACCTAAAGGTGGGCAAGCAATGTGAGAAGGCAGTAAGGAAGGCTGGGGGGATACTGGGATGCATAGGAAGAGGCATCAATAGTAGAAAACAGGAAGTTGTTATCCCTCTGTACAGACAGTTGGTGAGACCCCATCTGGAGTACTGTGTGCAGTTCTGGAGACCCCATCTCTGCAAAGACATAGACAGAGTGGAGGCTGTCCAGAGGAGGGCAACCAAAATGGTGCAGGGTCTGCACCAGAAGACATACGAAGAAAGACTAAAGGAGCTTAATATGTATACCCTTGAGGAAAGAAGGGAGAGAGGGGACATGATAGAAGCTTTCAAGTACCTCAAGGGAATCAACAAAGTCCAAGAGGGTAGCATCTTTCAGAAAAAGAGATGTGCAAGAACAAGGGGGCACAATTTGAAGATAGAGGGTGGACGGCTCAGAGGTAATGTGAGGAAGTATTTTTTCACAGAGAGGGCTATGGATGCATGGAACAGCCTCCCTGAGGAGGTTGTGGAGTCAAGAACAGTGGGGGAATTCAAGAATGCATGGGACAGACATAAGGCAGTCCTAGTGGGGGATAGGAGGAAGTAAGCTGTTGGTTAACTAGGATCTGCAGCTTATCTGTTCGGTAGGAAAATGGGCAGACTAGGTGGGCCAAGCGGTCCTTATCTGCCATCAAATTCTATGTTTCTATGTGGTGGCCGGGACAGTGAGGCAGCCCCGGAGGAAGGGTCATCTGAGGGGCCACATATGATGGCTGGGGTTGGAACACATGTGCTGGGATGAGTTGCTCCCCTGCTGAGGAAGGAGGGGTGGATCCAGCATATCCCAGAGATGTTGGTGGTACATCTTGGAGGTGAAGATTTGGGAAGTCAGAAGACAGTGGATTTGTTGTTGGCTATGAGGGAAGACTTCTGGACCATCAGGGAGTGGTGGTCGCATGCCATGCACATCTGGCCCCAGCTGATACAGAGGTCTAGCTGGCCTGAATGGGGAGGGGGTGGCTCCTCTCAACAGGGCCTGCATTCGGATCAACAGGGAGATGAGGAAGGTCATGTAGGCATTGGGGGGGACCATGGTGAAACACAGTCAGATTCAGGCCTCAGGTTAAATCATGGTATCCAAGACAGGATGTTTGACCAAGAGGGGATTAGAACTTGGCTACAAGAACTGGAGCGAGTCTTGGAGAAAGTCGTAGAGCAGTCGGCTTAGGGGGTTGGACGTTGCCAATCCTGTGGCATCTCGAGATGATCACTGTGAGATGAAATGTGGTTAGGGGGTGGTGACGAGCCAAGTTCTTCTGAAGGGCTCGTGACCCCCCTCTGGTCAGCATGGAGACAGAAACCGAGTACCCTGACCAGGGGGAGGGATCATGATCTGCCTCCAGCAGGTACAGCTATACTGCAAGGCTAATGACGCCTGATGGGGGGCGGCCGAACAGCCTTGGCCATTATGACCTTGGGCAGCTGATTCTCCTGGGTGTGCACGCTGCTCTCAATCTGGATTGTTAATAAATGCATGGCTGCAGCCATTTCCTCCAAGACATGTGTCTGTGTTTTATTTCTGGAGAAAGTGGGGTATGGAGGGATACCAGATAATACAGAGGCTGCAACAGATGGCAGCAGCCATATTTTGTCTGAGGCCATCCTCCCCTGGACCCAGGAAGGAGGAGGGAGGGTGAAGACAGAGGTGGTCGTGAGGGAACTAGGTAGGGTCCAGGGATTGGACATGGGACCACCAATGCCTCCCACTTGGGAGGGGGGGTCACATCCTGTGGGGGGAAAGGAGAAAGAGGAATTTCTTGGACTGTAGCCAGCAGTACCTCCTCTTTCTTCTTATGCCTTGCAAGGATTACCCACGCACCCACCCACCCTGGTAAAAGCAAGGTAGTGAGACCAGGTAGTTAGGGCCCCTCTTTTGACCCATTATGGGTGACTGTACTGGGTGTCTGGAAGTGGCTTTTCCCGGTTTTCCCTGCAACAGGGTTTTTCCCGGGTTTTTCACCTCCTCCAAAATGGTATTAAACTGAGTCAGAAGTGGGAGAATCTAAATAACCAAGACTAAATAGACAGGATAAAGATGAATGTCAAGTTGTTGCAGTCATGGGTTGGCATCTCGGGAGGATCACTATGACATGGAATGGGGTTAGGGGCCGGTGACGAGCTGAGTTCTTCTGAAAGGCTCATGACCCCCGTCTGGTCGACATGGAGGTGGAAACTGAGTACCCTGACCCTGGGGAGGGGTCATGATTCACCTCCAGCAGGTACAACTAATACTACAAGTCTAAGAGCACCTGATGGGGGCGGCCGAGCAGCCTTGGCCATTACGGCCTTGGGCAGTCGATCCTCCTGGGTGTGCGCGCTGCTCTCAGTCTGGATTGTTAATCAATAAATGCATGGCTGCAGCCATTTCCTCCAAGACCTGTCTGTGTTTTCTTTCTGGGGAAAAGGGGGTATGGAGGGTTACCAGATAATTGCTGTAGTGACAATCATAATACTGTACTGTACTGTGAGACTGAGACCAGGAAAGGAGTAGCTATGAAAAACCCTATACAGAATCTGGGCAACTTTTTTTAAATTAAATACAGTTTGATAGTACTTGCAATAAACTGCAATAAAACAACATATATTTTAAGTTTCCAATGCTAGTAATTAATATAAAAAGAATTATAGAATGTAGCCTTCCAATTGGTCCTTCACATTTCCACAGCCTCACATTAATCTTTTAAGATACCTGCAGAGCCACACAAAGCAAATACTTTTTTTTGTTTACTGAACCCAATGTTCTTAATAGCAATAAGGCATTTCTGGGGGTTACATTAACAGTCAACCACACCCTTGGGGGCATGTGGCTACATTGCCCCCATACAGATTGATTAGCAGACTGTTAATGTAAACCCCGGTGTTGTTTTACTGCTTAAGAAATCATCCAGGAAAGGTACACAGAACCTGACAGAGCTGAGCTCCTTTAGAAGTGTGACCTGGGTGATGGAGTTACAAAGAGGAAATTAACTGTCAGCATTATACAAAATTGCAATTGGTAATTAAAACTACCAAGAACTATAAAAACTGCCAGAAGTAGATCAGAATGTCAATGTATGAAAAATGCAGTAATAACAAACTGTACTAAATTGTGCAACACCAGGGGTTGACCTTTACTTTTCTTGTACTATCCAGCAGGACATGTTGATTATAAATTGCACTAGTCAACAGATGATTGCACTACTCAACAATTATAATGGAGAACTTTGTATGGAAGCAATTGTAAAAGCCAACAAGGTTCTAGGTGCTATAAAAAAACAACTCCAGCAGAAATGGTGAAGTAAATATGCCATTATATTGGTCTTATATCTGACCACTGTTAGAATTCAGTAGCCAAGTTTGGTGTCCTTACCAGAAAACCAATAAAACGTGAATACAAGAAGTACAAAAAGAGCAAACAAACTCTTTATGGATTAAACAATACACCTTATCTAGACAGACTGCCTACTTTAAATTTATACTCACTGGAGGACAGAAGAAAAAGAGGGGACATATTACTAATGTATGATATTGTACAAGAATCGCACTTACTAAATGAGTTAAATTTAAGCAGTAATGCACAACAGGGTGTGTGTTGTGCTGCGATAACGTCACCCCAGAAGTGATGTTATCTCACTACAACACACACCCTGGAGTGCATTATTGCTATTATACAATGGCTCGTTGTTATACAAATAAAAAAAATGTAAAACATTTTTTCAGTAAATTTTTAGTGTGGCAATATATCTTTGTTTCTGAAGGGGAGATGTGAGAAATCAATGGCATCAATGAGATCAATTACCCGTGATGTTATACTGGGTTAACATGACAGGTCCAGTCCCAGACTGACCAATCAGAGACCAGGATTTTTTCTTGCCATTGTATAATTGACATTTAAAGACCGTGGTAAAACACAAAGGATCATCCTTTGCAAATTATTGTGGTCAGGTTTAGAATGGACAAGAGAACATTTTATTTTTCAGAACATGAAATTAACCCCTTGGAATAATCTACTGGAACGTGTCATAGTGAAATTCAAACAAAATCTAGATACTTTTATTCTGCAGGGTAGCAATTTAAATTACTACACATAATCTACAGGGGCAATTTTGGGCAAATGACCTACTTGGCTCCTTGAACTCTTTGCTCACTTATACAGTAAAAAAATGCAAATGAAACAATATTAAATGATTTTGCACAGTTATCCTGCTCCTTTATTGCTGCTTGCCCTCTGCAAAAAAAAAAAACATGTCTTGTAGGCGCTAAGGCTGCCCCCACTATTTTCTGCCGCTGCTCCCTGTCTTTCTTTTTGTGTTATAAAAGGAATGGGGCAAAATCCAGTTAAATTGACTGTGTAAGCTTTTAGCCCAATATGACTGGTTATGAATAGGCACATATCTGTGGTGTCTTGCCTCCACACATTTACTGCCATAATTGGCAGATTCAGGTATAGTGCACACTTTTTTGTTACCTGATTCAGCACTGTGCATACAGATTGTACTATGACATCAGTGCTATAGCAGGATTGTGGGTAGGATATTAGATTATGGGTAACAATGGTGCAACACACTCTCTGATCAGAGTGTCTGCAAAACAGTAAGTCAAGTAATATAGGCACCAAAATATTTGGAACCATGCCAGACAGTGCAGGGTGGTGGTTAACTCTTGGGGGAAGGGGGCTGCATTCTGTCATTATAAGAAGTTATGAAACCTTCCTTTTATGATTCTCTTTCCCAACAATACATGTATTTTTAAACAGTGTCCCCTCTTGAGCCCAAAAGAACTAGTCTCAAGGTAACAATAGGGTGACAATGATTCACATTTAGACTTTTAGTAGGCCACTTTCTTGCTCTGCCAGACAATTGTAGCTCTTAATAAGTTGCTAATCACACCGGGAAATTTAAAACACTGAGGAAGTCTGCTAAAAAACTACAAAAACCACATAGAGGGTGTGGCCAGCAACCCTGCCAAACAGACATGCTTCCTGGGCTCTCCCAATCAAAAACCAACAACTTTAAAACTATTTAAATTTTATTATTTTTGTGTCAAAGCAGTTGATATAGATTCTGTGGGTTTTGAACAAGAAATGATGGCAATCTGAAGAGAAAGAACTATAAGAACACTGACAAAGCAATTTTCTTTCCACCTTATGTCAGGGATGCATAAAGCGCCAACACTTTCAGTGGGTCAAGTACCGGCTGAGGCTGCGAGTGAAGAACATCACCTGGCCTCTTTAGACCCAGTACAACTCGTCATCTCTATCCTAATGAAAACAGTACAACAGATGGACAAAAACATAGATGGGCAATGTGACAGGCTCACAGTAGTGGAAACCCGAATGGATGACATAGCAGATGCGGTCGAGGAAGTGGGAGCTGTTTTGAACAAGGCCCAAGCATCTGCAGTGACCTTTATCAAAGAGCACACTCAGCTCAAATCCAGACTGAAATACCTTGAAAATAATGTGAGAGCCCCTAATGTCAGAATAGCGAAGATTCTGGAAGGTTTGTAGGGCTCAGATCTGCTGAATTACATCAAGACAGGACTTGGAGAAAACTTTGGACTGGAGATGCAACATGCCCTGATGAAGGTGTACAGAATTTCCCCACATCGAGCTACTCTCCTACTGATAACTACATCCTCAGCTGTATGTGATCAGATTCTATAGGCTGCTTGTGCTCATCATGGAATGGAAATGGAGGGGATCCAGAATCCTTATGTTTCCCAACTTATCCTATGCTACATGGACGAAGAGAAATAGATTTAATGCAATTAAACGTAAGCTGAGAAAGCTCGAGATACTGCATGCCCTCCTCTTCCGAGCTCAGCTGCAAGTCACGGTAAACTGACACTCCTATCTCTATAGTGATCCTAGAGAAGCAGACAAATTGGTTGAGAAAATCAAAAGGGAGCTTGTCTTGCGAGAAAGGAATTTCAGCATCTCGGGGAGAGGATTAAAAGATTGCATTTCTGCTACATTGAAGATTGTTTTAAAAACTGACTGTTTTAGAGCCTTGTTGTATTACACTTGGGATGGGACTATAATAACTTAAACCCCGAATCTATGCCAATCAAAACTGGGACTTTGCTTGACTGGGTTAGGGTGAGTTAATAATTGTTCTTTCCCTTTGCACTGAGAATATGTATTGAGCTGTATAATGCTGTTCTATTTAGAATGTAATTCTAAATGTTCCCAGTTAAAAGTGCCACTAATGTTTGGACACTGCTTGGGTTCTTAATGTTCATCTTATTAAGGAATGGTTTATGTATTATTAAGTGCTGGAGGGGTTCCCATGCTATACATGGGTAACATTGCACCTTATTACAGCGAATATACTGTGCACTCAAGGGGGAGGGGGATATATATCCCCGAGGCATTTGCCTTGCAGTTTTGGTGATGTCTGTAAGTTACAGGTTTTAACATGGGAAACGGGATTCATAAAGTATATTTTTGTGAACTGTGGGACAGCGATGTATGTGGGGTTTTGTGGCTATTATGGTCCGAAGTTTGAATGTTGAAGGTACAATAGGACAACCTCCTTATTTCTTTTTTGCACTCAAATAAGCCACGAAAGTGGGAGAGGTAGGTTTTCTGGTGGGATTTTCATTCTCTGCAGGGAATTTGCACTAAATACATGTTGAATAGCTTTGTAACATAGCAGGGAGCAAAGTTTTTCAGGTTTTGACACAGTGAACCATAACCTGCTACTAATGAAACTTAAGAGCATGGCATAACTAATCTATCTGTAAACTGTTTTGCCAGTTACCTGACAATCAGAGTCCAATGCATTAAAGCTGATGGGCTACTTTCCCCACCCTTACCCTTTCATAAAGGCGTGCCACAGGGATCAATTCTAGGCCCCCTTCTCTTTTCTATTTATATCAACTCCTTAAGCGATAATATCCGCACAGCTAAATTACACTTCTTTGCTGATGATACTGTCTTATGTTTATTCAAAACCATCATTAGACGAAGTCGGCACCATCCTCCAATCTGATTTTGACCAGCTCCAACTAAACCTCATAAGTTCCGAATTGCTGTTGAATGCAAATAAAACTAATGTCATGTACTTCGCACCTACCATATCCACACCTGCACCGCCAAGGAAGGAAACTTTTACCATAAACCATAATAACTCTTCTAGGTGACTCCATAGAGGTTGTTGTCAACTTCAAATACTTGGGTCTGTGGTTAGACAACCATCTCTCTTTTTCTGTCCATATAGATACACTTTAAAACTAAAAATGAGGCTAGGATTTTTCTTCAGAAACAAATCCCTTTTCCCTACAGATGTTAGGAAAAGGCTAGTCCAAGCTACCTTCCTTCCCCTCCTAGACTATGCGGACATCATATGCCAACAGTGCTACCTCCTATCTCCACAAATTGGATGTCCTCTACCACTGAGCCATCAGATTTATAATAAATGCTCCCTCCATGACCCATCATTGGCACTATACTCTGCAGTGGGATGGACATCACACAACTTTAGAAGAAAGATGCATAGCTGTATTTGGGTCTATAAAGCTATGCTCAATAAACTTCCCTCCTATATTTCTTCACTGTTCCACCACTCCCTTAGCTTCTATTCATTAAGGAAAAACTGCATTATTCTACTAGATGTACCCAAGTTTCGCACCCGTTTTGGTAAAATTGCCATTAGTTGTGCTCTATCGTCTCTGTGAAATAAACTTCAAAACACCCTTAGGCTTTCCAACTACGTCTCCTTGAACATTATTAAATTACTAATAGGCAGCTCCCTCAAGGATGATTGCCTCTGCTACACCACTTAACTTGGCACCTAGGCCCCCCCCACTCCCTCGACTGAGACCCAGCACTTTTTGTGGTGACCCTGTACCTATTGGCTTTGTCACCAATGAGCATTTATTACTGTTTCTTCCTGTTTGCGGGCTGATTCTCGTGCCCTTTTTTCTAGCTGTATTAGTCTTCCCCATGTAATTTGTTTAACTCCTTTCTTTAATTCAGATGTTGTGTTGGTTATCTATTTTGTACAGTTTTTGTATGATGACTTTTCTGATCCATTATGTACCTTGCTGTTTTGCCATGCCTGTGACAGGACCTCCTTGTAAATGAGCTTGCTCAGTGGAGCCTTCCTGATGAAATAAACGTGAACTTGATAAACTTGAACTTTTTGGGAGCTTGTACTAGGAGGGGAATTTTCTCCTGTGCTTCATGCATTACCAAGAAGACTAGATAGCCGGCAGTCAAATTTTGAATCTACTATTTCGTATATAATAGTGAGGGCACTGGCTGACCTTGCCACATTTGGGATTAATTTGAGGAATAAATGTTATGCTGGGATTTCTCCTGCAATCTTGTAACTAATGATCATCAACTCTATTATCCTGTATTAATTAATACTGATGACTCATGCTGCACTGTGTTATTCAGTGTATGCATATGATTTGTTTTATGCAAAACTTATAAACAAAAAGTAAAATAAAAAGCCATGTTGGACCTGCACTAGTCAAGACAGACAAGTAGAGGTCTAGCTTCCCTTGTTCTGGGCAATTTGTACTATACCCTGGATAAGTAAAATAATGTTAAGGTCAACCTTTGTGTAACACATTAAGATGATAAAATAAGGTACGGCCAATGGAAGTGCGAGGTAATACAGACAAAGTTCAAGGGGCAAAAACAGCACAAATAAGAAGCAGCGCAACTCAAAAGAGACAACATAGTGGTTACTGAACAATTTGCTTAAATCTGTATCCTTTTGAAAATGATGATGTGAACCCCACAAGTCATTTTTTTGTCACAATTACCTATTACTGAATACATATTGGGACAAAAAAATGTGTTTCTTTAGATGATCAACAATCTTGTATCTGATCATTGATTCCATCAATTTTCCTGATAGTGATACAGTACTTAAGCAATAAGCCATGAGGGGGTGTGGGTTATCGTGGAATTTACCATGGCTGGAGTGGTTTGCCCACAAGGTGCAGTCGAGTGGGTAAATCTGCGCCAGCCGTGGTAAATCCCCCCGATAACCCAGATCTCCCGAGTGGCTTATTGCAATTATACCAAGTACTGCTTTTTTTTAATTATTTAAAAAAAACAGTGCTTGCTATAATGCTTAAATAAGCGACTCAATAGTAGAGCAGTCAGTGTTTTTGTTTACTTTCCCCTGATATACGGAGCAGTTTTACAGTCTCCGCTTAGCGGGGAAACAAGATGGCGGCCGGAGTTCCGCGATTTAGCCGTCGGATTGCTTTTTTTACAAGATGCAGCTGGCTGGCACCTTTTGTGGTGACAATCAGAGGATTTACAACAGTGGTAAGGTGCCAGTCAGTCGTTTTGATTGGTTGTTGTCTAAGGTGCATGGTATAATGATATTGTTACTGATATGATTACTGATATGGCACGTCACCTTCAAGATAGGTTTGTTAACATATAAAGCCCCAAGCAATCTGGGCCTGGGCTACCTGAAAGAGCTCCTACATCATTATGTTCCGGGACTCCCTCTCCACTCTTCTTAGTTGGGCCTTCTTATGGTTCCCAAGACACACCTGAAGCAGTCTGGGGACCAGGCATTTGCAATGGATGCAAGCTTTTTTGAAATTCCTTGACACAACACCCAAAATTGTTGAAATCTTTAAGTTTATCTGGTTGATCATGTGACCCTCCACCCACCATTATTGTCTCGGAGTCCCCCGCGGCCAGTCCTCTGATGTTGCGACTGATGTGCTAAGCCGCAGGGGACTCCTAGCTGCCACTATAGTTGCCCCCAAATAATAAGAGATATGAAGTGCATGTTCACGGTTCTAATGCGGATATCAATTGAGGGAGGAAAGTGGTTTCCTTGGTCAATCGGTACCAGCATTAGAACCGTGAACATGTGCGTCATGTCTCTTAATATTTTCAGGCAACTACAGTGGTAGATAGGAGTCCCCTGCAATTTAGCCCATCAGTTGCATATTAGAGGGCTGGCCGTGGAGGACTCCAAGACAAAAGTGGCTGGTGAAGGGTCGCAGGATCAACCAGATAAACATAAAGATTTCAACAATTTCTGGTATTTAAAAAATATCTGGCTCATTCATTTTAGCTAATTGGGACCTATAGGTCCTGTGTTTTTACTTGTACAGTGATGCCAGTTCCCCTTTAAGGAGGCCCCCTGCTCTGCAGAACTGCCTAAGAAGGGTTTGAAATGCCACCCCTTTACACTGGATTTCCATGACTAATCTATCCTCTTTACCACGAGTCAGGTCTTATCTGTGATTTGTGCAATATTTTGTATTTGTATTTTACTTCAGGTTTTAGGAAAAATGGATTGGCATAAATAATGTTGGATTCATTCTACAAATTTGTTATTCCGTGGTGTATGTTTGTATTTTGTAAGGTGACCTGAGCCTGTGCGACAGGTTGCCAAAGAAATAACATACTTACTTAAGCTTACTGACCTATTATTTTTGGGTTCTGATGTAGAATCATTTTTAAAAACAAAGACTACAATATTGTCATTCCTTCAGTCATTGGGTCCTCACTCTGTCCTGAGTCAATGAAAATTATTGCAAGAGGTGTTGCCAGCTCATAAGGTAATTCTCATAGAATTGTGGAATTGTTTTTTTACAAATTTAGGAAGAAAACAAGGTCACCAGCCCATCAAGTTATTTCTTCTACCAGCTCAGGGGAAATAATCTACCCTTCCTTTGGCTTTAGAGTATTTATCTGGACTGAGTTTGAAGGTCAAATGATTGAAATAGTGTTGACTATAGGTGCCAGAACAGGGGACCACTATGGCCATGGCCCTACCAGTTTCATAAGTGGTAGGGCCTAAATGTATCAGTTTTTGCAATCATAGTAATGTACAACTAGGGAGGACTATGACTTTAAAGTGTGGCACATGCAGTAAACAGTGCTACTTACTAATCACTAACTTTACAACTTGCAGGGTGTCAGCAGAATTTTTGAAAGTGAAGGCCTGAGTGGTGTTGATGAGGGTAGGCTGGGGTCAAAGCCTACTGAGTTACGGCACAGAGGTCAAACTTTAGAAATGAAAATGAAGGGCCAGACCTCGGGGAAGGGAGGTGCATCAAGGCACTAGGCAACAGGAGATGCTGTCAGTCAGTGAGGGGGAGTTACTCCACATATTACAAAGTTGATCAAGAAAAAGTAAGGGTGTGGGCGAATCCACTTGGGAGGATTTACCCATTTCATCCTTGGCTCTACCACATTTCAGTCCCTTCTGTCACCTATGGTATCAACTGACACCACTTGGTTTAGAAGTCTGTTCCAACTGTTCTCTTCTGGTTCTGTGAAGCAGTTCTTCCTGCTATTTCCCTTGACTCTACCCCTTTGAATGTCATTGAGTGTCCCCCCCCAACGCACACTTACACTTATCCTCTCATCCTTGTGCATCCTGAAGTTCTGCATTTGGTTTGATGGTGTTATATTTGAATACTGTAATTATGTTGTCACTGAATGAAACACATCTGGTTTCACAGGGTCTTGTTAGCAATTAGCTCTAAGTCAAGATTGTTTGGTTAACTGATTAATTCTGCCACCATTAAAGGTTACTTGTAATGCTCGTTTATTTAACTAATTCTGCCATGTATAAATATTAATTGTTAAAGTTTACTTGTAATGCTCGTTTATTTAACTAATTCTGCCATGTATAAATATTAATTGTTAAAGTTTACTTGTAATGCTCATTTATTTAACTAATTCTGCCATGTATACATATTAATTGTAGTGCCTGTACTTGAACAAGCTGTATTTCTACAATGTAATGAAACTGTATCTGTGAAGTTTCCTACCTGCATGTTTTCTTTCCAGTTTTATGTTTTATACTTCCAAACCCAGGCATGGCTGAAATGTGTCAAGCCCACCTGCTTGATAAAATAATAAAAAAACTAAAAAGTCTAACAATTCCCTTCAGTAATGTATGTACCTCCTCCTTTGTTATGAAGAAGTTATGTAACATCAGTATTATTTGAATGAAAAAGCTACACCACAAATCTGCCCATGCTGCCTTTCTTTTGTAAAAAAAAAATGGATACACAACAGCCATTTAGATACTCAGCTATTTTCCCATTCTTATCAATCAAATGGAGGGTATAAAAAATGGGCAGGTACAGATGCTGAATGCCGATGTCTTCTCTACCTGTGTCTATGTCTGCCCAATTGCAGCAAACTTCGGGTACCCTGGTTTCAAAGGGTCCCAAGTTTTTCTGAACATCTCCATGATTTACTGCATCTTGTTTCACATAACATGAAGCAGGCATCACAAAAAAAAGGGTCATTATGGCTGCGTGGGCAGAGCTCTGCAGACGTTATGCCATCAGGGTATCTTTAGAAGAGCAATGTGGAAGCACATGACTGGACCGCTGTCTGGTGTGCTTCCATAGTGCTCTGGCAAATGTCCACTAGTGCTGTTTATGCAGCCTTTCCCCTCTGCAGGCTGCATAAACACATCCCCTTCACTGGGCACTACATTTTCTTCAGCAACTGTGGAAGTGACGGCTGCCGTGCCCAAACTGGTGGTGTGGACTCAAACTGCGCATCTGCGAGTATTGTGCATGTGCAGTTCTGTCGGCTCTGCCATCTTGGAAACGACAGATTCTGATGTGACAAGAGTTCTAGTATCTTGTCTGTATACATGTCAATAACAAAGATTTATCAATTATTTCACAAAAATGTATTCGCAAACTTCACCACAGAATTACGGACTCTGATTACTAGAATGCAGTTTACAAGAAGGAGACAACTTTGGGCCCTCCCATCTTTTATAATGTCCCCCTCAGTAGAAGCAGCTCAGACATTTTCAGCTAGGTTCTTCACTTAGTGCTTGAAAAAGACTTGCAGCATCCAAAAACAGCAGTTTTAAAGCTCAGAGATAAAACATGTCCAGATGAACTTAGATTGCAGCATGTGTTAGTAATAAAATGCTGTTTTTAATGAAAAAGGTATTGTTTCAATGCACTTTTTCCATTGCTTCCCCTTTCTGGACCTCTAGAATCTACATTATTTTAGTCACTATGCGTGTTTCAGTTTCTAGCCCCCTCCTCCCCAAACCTTAATGAAAAGTGATTTTAAAAATAAGAGGATATACACCTACAATAACAGAATTGGTTTTCTCTATACTAAAGGGTTCAGGTTTGCTTGTCTTTAGTGGGAAGGGAGCTATGCAGTGACTAAAATGGCAACAAGCCATTTCCTATGGAATATAGTGGCTCTCCAAACTCAGGGTAGATAAATCAGCAGGACCAAAAACACAGTACTGTACATGAGTATGTCTCAACATTATCTTTATTTTTCAAACAGCATTGTATTAGACATACCTTATAGGGTACAACATGGACATATTAAACTTATTTACCTTAAACAAAATAGATTTTATGCTTTTGAAGGTGTAATAAGACTGTCATATGAATGAGATTTGGAGTAAAATTTCCAAACGGTTTTGTCAGAGCATATTTCTAAAAGCAGCCTTGCATCTGCTTCCATCTGCACAGGCTAGGCATAATGTATCTATGGGTCCATTCAGTTTGTGAGTGGTTTTGTGGCAAACAATTACCACAAGTTGAATTTGCCTCATTTGTTTTGATACAAGTTGCCACAAATTTACTTTTTGTCATGAACGGATATATTGTTTCAAAAACTGGATGGACGTACTCATGCAGGGTGACGCATTTGCAGTGTAGTACTGAGTCTACATCTGTCCTTTATCAAATCCAGCTCCGGCGTTTTAGAGGAGAGCTCAAGAAACTGCTTGCAGTACAGAAATGAACATTTCTAGCTGTGCCATTGGTGCAGGAGCAGTGCTACAGTTCATAATGCTGATGAGTGGGGTTCGGGAATGATCTCGAATCAATGCAGGAGAGTTGACCAGCGGAGGAAGAGGAGGAGGATGGGTTGCCCCAGAGGATGCTCAGGTGGCAGCAAAGCATGAGGCAGAAAAGGTGGGGGAACATTGTCAGGGAGCATGGGCAGTGTGCAGTTGTCTGTGCCCCAAGCACTGTGGAAGCATGTGACCGGACTGCTGTCCGTTGTGTTTCCACAGTGCTCTGGCAAATGTCCACTGGTGCTATTTATGCTGCCCTTCCCCTCATCAGCCCGCAGAAACACACCCCCTTCAATGGGCACTACATTTTCTTCCTCAGCTGTGAAAGTGACAGCTGCCTTGCCCAAGATGGCGGCGCGGACTCAAACTGCACATGCACGAGTATCCTGCATGCACAGTTCTGTTGGCACCACCATCTTGGGAATGACAGACTCTGGTGCAGTGAAAGTGCAATGAGAGCTCCTAGTATTCTTTTACTCATTCTCACCGCACATTCGCTGCACTAAGCAGCTGCATCGGCTCTGGCCAGAATTTGTTTTTTGATGCAGTCACTGCATTTTGCATCCAAACTGCTAGACTATCTCATAGAAAGGCCAAGAGTGTGGCTAGAAATCCACTTAGAAATAAAAGTGGATGGATCTGGTTTGAAAATGTCAGGCCTTTTCCACTTGAGTTCCTCAGTGGTCTAACAGATACAATAGCTGCAGTTTTCTTTATTTTAGTTATTTATTTATTTATGACTTTAATAACTGCGTAGGTGCACTGATCCCAGGAACTATTTTCAGGCACAACCCTGGCCAATACAATGGCACAGGAGCAACTTTACAGCAAAGTACAATAGAACTGGGAAGCCAGCTAAACAATGACACCAATGAGACAAAGAAAATAACAGTATTCCAGAACCATAAAGGTACAGAGATTTAAAACAAGGTAATAAACTCAATAACTCAATAAACTCAATAACAGTGAACACCAAAACAAGGTATCAGGTTGCCATGGCAGACAAAACAAGCAATTTTATAAGGAGAGTAATTGGACTGATAAGACAAGTGCAGTTGGAGAAACCTCTAAGCAGGGGGAAGGGGAAACCAAAAAGTGCAGGGGAGTAGAGGGGAGGGAGGGGTAAGTGCAAGAGGGGTAGGGTTGGCGACATAACAAAATGGGAAAGTTAAAAACTTAGATAAACTCAAGGAAGAAACAAAGGTCAGGGGAGGGGAGTCTTAAAGAAATTCATGCTGTGTTAGTTTTTGGCCCAATTGCTTTTTTTTTCCCCCCTCAATTTTTTTTTCATTTCTCTACTCCTACATTCACACACTTGAAGGTTTCCTTTTTTGGGACTTTGTTTTCATCTATATTCTGCTTTTAATATTTATTATACAGCAGTACCAGTCAGGATGCAATGCAGTACCTTGCAGTATTACAGTAAAAATGCTGCAGCATGGTGCCAGGAACAGTGTAATTCAATGGCAATTAAACCTTTTGTCACGCAGAATTTTGTGACGTATCACTCACTACAAGTTACTGCGTTGCATACTGACTGGTTCCAATGTATACTTTCTTTTTATCCTTATTATTTGTAATATTTAATTGAACATCTATATGTTCTTATGCCTTTTGTTTCTGTATTTTAAGGGCTGCGTTTGTTTTCTCCTCATTTACAGAAACATAAAAAGCTGCCAGAAGAAGACAACGGTGAGGTGGTACCTGTTCTGTAGGGTGTCATGATTGTTCTCCCCTCCCTACCTCCCTGGTTCCCTTGATTAGGCTTTTATGTTGACCCTACCCCATTTTGAATCCCTCCACCATTTTTGCACTGACCAGTGCTGTGGGCAGTTTATTCCATCCCTCCACCTACTGCTCTATAAAAACGTACTTCCTAACTTCCTTCTTCCTTCAAGGAAGCACTTTGTTTTGCATTGTACTGGCTGTGAGGGGTAATATGGTCTGCTTGTAATACATTTAAAGATTTATTTTTGTGTTACAGAGGGACTGGCTAGGTGGAGGATGCTGAGAGAAGGGCGATGGAGGGACTACAACTCAAGGAGGATGGGTGGTCATGTGACTCAGCCAGACCAATAGGGCAGCTGGAGTCAATTTATATCACCCAGCGGGCCAAGCGACCCCTTGGTGAGTGACCCTGAAACATGTGTGCCATGAAGCAGGAGTGTGGCATCTGACTAATTGCCTTCTGTAGGGCATCCACAGGGAGGACCGCAGGCCACGCTGGGCAGGGCATTGGGTGAGAGGAGGCATCAGGAGATAAGTAAGTAGGTATTTCCACCTGAAGGGCTGAGGCTATCTACAGAATGCATAGTGAAGAGACCATATTACAAATAAGGTGATGGTGGTGATACACAGCAGGGGTCTGCCTAGTCACAGGTCAACTATCAGCAGTTGTGGTTACAGCAGAAAGAACTAGGAAGAGAAACAAAGGAAGATGTGTGGCCCAGAGA
Organism: Neoceratodus forsteri; assembly: GCA_016271365.2. Classification (NCBI taxonomy): domain Eukaryota; kingdom Metazoa; phylum Chordata; order Ceratodontiformes; family Ceratodontidae; genus Neoceratodus; species Neoceratodus forsteri. The sequence continues at coordinate 588,176,171 of CM028132.1, read as the reverse complement.
ACTGGAGCAAGCAGCAGGGCAGGGAGGAGGCATGAAGGCAGAGGATGGATGAGGGACACAGAGCACAGGGAGAGGCAGGGAGGGTGGTGGGCTGCAATGGGTGTGGGGCAGCCATCTCTTTAGGAACCTTGTGAAGAGCAGGAGGTTATCCAGAGTGCAGGCAACTTAAGCAACTTATGGAGGAAGTTGGGTGGTTGCGATGGGAGCTGCGGAGAGGGGTCTGGAGAGGTTGGGGAGAGCTGCTGGAGCCAAAGGAACAGAGGATGGCTCCTCCAGGCTGCACAACAGGTAGACATAGGACAGAGCATGGGGGTTAAGTCAATGGGTTCAGGAGCAGCAACACCTCAAGGCCCAGGGGGAACCGAGTTGGGAAAGTGGCAGGTAGTAATGAACAGGGACAGGGGAGGAAGAGATCAGAGCAAGAACATGGAAATAAGATGCAGGGCAGGGCAACAGAAGAAGCTCAGGACATATGGAGGGAGTCAAAGAACAGGTTCTCAATACTAGCCAGTTTGGAGGAACAGGTGGTGGTGGGGGGAAGTCATATAACACGTGAATGAAAAGGGCAGTGACAGTGGCAAGGTGGGTGGTAGGGTAGCAGGGAGTGAAGCCAAGACACTAAAATGTAGCATTGGCAAGGGGGTAGTAGGACAGTGGGGGGGGTAGAGGACACAATAAAGAATAGGGGTGAGCAGCAGGGGCGTTATAGGAAAGGGGAAGTAGATAGTCTAGGCATGAAACATAGGGGGAGGGGCCAAAGGAGGGGAACACTGGGAATAAGCAGGGAGATGGGTGAGACAGGAAATGGGGAGGAGGGTGCTCTAGACTGTGGACAGAAGGATGGGCATTACATAGGAGGAGGACAGGCAATAGGAGAGAAGGTAGTCATACTGGGAGACTTGATACTGAAAGGTGTGAGATGGGAAGGCAAGGGTGCAAGGAAAAGCCGCACATGGGTGGAGTGTATACCAGGTATGATTGCAGGGAGGGTGGGGCTGTTTATTCCTAAGTGTGAGGGGAAGAAATGGAATAAACCTCACATTGTGGTACACCTAAGTACAAACAATGTGGAATGGCATAAGGATGAGGAGGTGCAGGACTGGTTCAGAAAGGTTGGAAGAATCTGTAGTGAGGTAGGAAGATCAGCTGCATTTTCTGAGGTTCTTCCAGTTCCTAGGGCAAGTACAGCTAAGTAGCCAAGAACTGAGGAATTCAACAAATGGTTGGGGGTATGGTGTGAGATCAAGGGGTGCAAACTGGTGGGAGGTGGGCTAGGACATGGGAAAACAAGGAACTGTATGCACCAGAAAGGCTGCATTTAGGTAAGGAGGGCACATGGGTCCTGAAACAGAAACTGGAGGAATATATATTGACTAAAATTAGTTTAAACTAAGGGGGGGGATAAGGTGTGCGCTAATCAGAGCCATCAGGTAAGGGAGTCCGGAAGGCCTCCCTCTAGTAAGTCAGGAGGAGATGGAGAAGAATTCAAAAAGAGGAGGAAGCAAAGGACTGGGAAGGGGAAAGGGGGGCAGGGGTCACGTTGGAAAGTGGTATCCTTGAATGCAAGGAGTCTGGCAAACAAGGCAGTAGAGCTTCAGGTGCTGTTGGTGGAGGGATAGGTTGACATAGCAGCCATCATGGAGACTTGGGTGACCCAGTACCATGACTGGGACCTCGTGATCCCTGGTACAGGTTGTACTGAAAGGACAGAGTGAAGGGGAAAGGGAAGGGGTAGTTATTTACATAAAGGACGGGATATTATGTACCAGGATGGAGGGAGAGAAGAGCAAGCCTCAAGCCTTATGGGTACAGTTCCAAAACTCTAAGGGGAGGAAGGTTAGATTGGGGGTGATGTACATATCACCCTCACAGTATGAGGAAATTGACAAGGAGTTGGGGGAGCAAATTAGATGGCTCAGTGGTAAGGATGACACTGCCATATTAGGTGACTTCAATCTGCCTGGGGTTGACTGGAGCACCCTGGCTACTTCTAGTGCCAGGGAACAGGTCCTCCTGGAGGCCTTCCAGGTGCAGAGAGAAATGGAGCCAACTGGGGAGGGTAACATGCTGGATCTTGTGTTGTCAGATAGGGAGCACATCCAAGACATAGTGGTGGAGTATCCCCTAGCAGGCAGCGATCACTGCACGGTGTGGTTCTTCCTCAGTTTGGGCAAGGGAGCAGCCAGGACCAAGATGAAAGTGGTGGACTTCAGAAGAGCAGACTTTGGTTGGATGGGTGATGTCATAGTGGGGCATCTTGCCAAGATCTGCCCAGAGATGGATGCTGACCAGAAATGGTCCATTATCAAGCTGGATCTGGTGGAGGCCACTAATTTGTGCAAAGACCCAGAGTAAGAAGTCCAGGACCAAAAGACTGAGCTGGCTCAGTAAGGAGGTAACATAGAATGTGAGGGAGAAGAGAGCAACCTTCAGCAGGTATAAGAGAACCATGCAAGAGGTGGACAGGGAGGAGTACTGAAGGAAATACAGAGAGGTGAGTAGAGCGGTCAGGGTGGCTAAGGCTTCAAGGGAGCTAAGGCTGGCACAGGGGATCAGAGAAGGAGAAAAGAATTTCTTCAGGTACATAAGAGAGAAGAGAAGCTGTGGGGATGGAATTGTCAGGATCAAGAGGGAAGGGGGTTGGGCAGAAAAGGGGGTGGACCAGGTGGAGGCACTTAACGAGTACTTCTGTTTGGTGCTCACCAGGGAAAAGGATGAGCCTATGCTGCAGGGAAAAAGAGGGGTGGGAACGGGAAGAGCAGGGGAAACTGATGGGGAAATCCCAGAGGACAGTGTTTTAGAGGGCCTTAAGGCCCTGCGGGTGGATAAGGCTACAGGACTGGATGGAGTGCATCTAAGAGTCCTGAGAGAGGTTGGAGGAGGTCTTGGTGGGCCCTCTAGTGGACCTGTTCAACACATCACTGAAGACTGGGTGCATGCTCCAGGATTGGAGGATGGTACATGTGGTACCTCTCCATAAGAGTGGACCCAAGGATGAGCCAGGTAACTACAGACCGATCAACCTTACCTCCATTATATGGAAGTTAATGGAGACCATTCTAAAAGAGAAACTAGTGATCTTTCTGGAAGCGAATGGTCTCCAGCATGGAAGGCAATAGACCAACCTAATTGACTTTTTCAATTGGGTCATAAAGTCACTTGACAGGGCCTATGTGGTGCATGTCCTGTATCTGGACTTCATCAAGGCCTTTGACTCAGTGCCACATGGAAGGATGTTCAGTAAACTTAGGAATGTGGGAGCCGGGGAGAAACTGGTGGGGTGAGTCAGAAACTGGCAGCAGGACAGACAGCAAAGGATAATTGTAGGGGGGAACTCTCAAAACCCAGACCTGTAACCAGGGAGGGTCCCACAGGGCTCGCTGCATGGCCAGTGTTATTTAACATCTTCAATGGGGGCATAGCAGACAGGATCAAGAGTAAACTCAGCCTGCTTGCAGATGATACAAAGATCTGTGTGTGAGTGGACAGTGAGGAAGGGAGGGAGGGAGGCAAGAACTCAGAGAAGACCTGGCAAAGCTTGAGCGCTGGTCAGACATATGGCAGTTGGGGTTCAATGCTAAGAAGTGCAAAGTCATGGACCTGGGAGCCAGAAAACCTGGGACTAGCTACTGACTGGGGGAGTGCAGGTATCCATTTCAGAGGAGGAATAGGATCTGATAAAACAGAGCAGGAGGTTGGGGAAGGCACCATAGAACAAGAGTCAGGGGAACAGGAGGGAAGGGGGAAATACAGGGTACAAGGTGAGAGGGAAGACTGTGGGGTATAAGTTGGGAGTAGCAGGGAAGCAGGTCAAGTTGGCATGAACGCACTAAATAAAGGGGGAGGAAGGCCAAAACAAGTTGGGGGGGGGAGTCAAAATGCAGGGGGCAGTGGGAGAGGGTACATTTAGTGGAGGGGAGGGGTTGTGGAAAGGAGTGAGCACAGAAGGTGCGGGGGAGAAGGAGAGCAGGTGGAGGTGCAATTGAAGGAGAAGGGAGGGGGAAAAGAGCAGTGGATGGAAGGAGAGGATACTGAGGAAAAGGGACTCAAAAGAGGGCAGACCATTGGGGAAGTGCAAGGGCTGGGGGAGTGAGTACTTGTATTAGAGGATTCTGTGCTCAGTGGGGTGAGATGGGGAAGTAAAGAAGCATGGAAGAGCCGAACCTGGTGGATTGTATGCCAGGTATGACAGCCGGGAGAGTAGGGCAGTGCATTCAGAAATGTGTGAAGAAGGTGGGAGGGAAGCCTCATGTCATTGTGCACCTAGGAACAAATGACCTAGAGGGCAGTGCAATGGAAGAAGTACAGGAGAGGTTCAGAGAACTGGGGGGGGGGGTATCTGCAGTCGGGTGGGAAGCTCAGTGATGTTCTCCGAGGTACTCCCAGTACCTAGGGCAAGCACAGTGAGGAAGCTAAGAATACAGGAGTTTAATGGGTGGCTGAAGGGGTGGTGTGCAGAAATGGGATATGGGGTAGTAGGGGAGTAGGGCGAGACATGGAACAATAAGAGGGTTTATACCAAGGATAGGCTGCATCTCAGCATTGAGGGTAAAAGGGTGTTGGGACAGGGACTGGAGGAGTACATTAAAAACAACATAGATTTAAACTGAGGAGGGGGAAGGGCTGAGTTGGATAGCAGGGAGGAGGTATCTTCCAGGGGAGACTGGAAGGTTTCTCCCCTCAGAGAGGGAGGAGGAGAATGAGGGGAAGTTACCAAGACAAAAGTGGAAGGGGGAGAGACAGGAAGAAGAGGGGTGGGGCACAAGCTGGACTGTAGTATCCTTGAATGCAAGGAGCGTAGCAAACAAGATGGCAGAGTTCCAGGCAATGATGGTAGAGGGAGAGGTAGATATTGCCGCCATCTCAGAGACCTGGGCCACCCAATACTATGACTGGGATCTTATGATCCCGGGTTACAAGGTGTTCCGCAGGGATCTGGAGGGGGGAAGGGCTGGAGGGGTGGCTATTTATGTCAAGGAGGGGATACTGTGTACCAGGGAAGTGGGGGATGAGAGGTGGCCAGAAACCATATGGGTATTGCTCCAAAGCTCTAAAGGTAAGAAGTGCAGGATGGGGGTGGTGTACAGGCCACCCTCACAGAGCGAGGAGTTGGATAGGGAGCTGGGGCAGCAAATCAGGAAGGTCAGTGTCAAGGGAAATACAGTTAAAGTGGGAGACTTTAACCTACCTGGGGTTGACTTGCAGACAGTAACTATAGCACACACCAGAGAACAGGTGCTGCTGGAAGCTATCCAAGACAGCTACCTAGTGCAAGGGATGATGGAACCTACTAGAGAGGGGAACATACTGGATTTGGTACTAACAAATGGTGATTAAGTCCAGGATGTGGTAGTACAGGACCCTCTAGCAGGAAGTGACCACCGCTCAGTGTGGTTCCTCCTCAACACTGGGAGGGAGTTGGATAAGACCAGGACAAGAGTGTTGGACTTCATGAAGGCAGATTTGGCCAGAATGGGCAGCATCCTAGAGGGGTATTTAGCTAAAATTAACCCAGTGATGGATACTGAACAGAAGTGGACAATCATTAGGAAGGGTCTGAATGAAGCCACGAACATGTCTGCCAAATCTCAGAGTAAGCAGTCCAGATCCAAAAAACCTAGCTGGCTCAGCAAGGAAGTGGAGTGGAAAGTGAGGGAAAAAAGATTGGCCTTCATTAAGTTCAAAAAATTAGGGTGTGAGGAGGACAGAGAGGTGTTCACAAAGGCATCTAGGGAGGAGACCAGGCCAGTCAGGGTAGCCAGGTCAGCAAAGGAGTTGAAGTTGGCTCAGTGGATCAGGAAGGGGGGGAAAGGGTTCTTTAAATACATAAGGGAGAAGAGGAGTTGTAGAGATGACATTGTTAGAATCAAGAGGGATGGGGGATGGGCAGAACAAGGGGAAGAACAGACAGAGGCACTCAATGAGTACTTCTGCTTGGTATTCACAAAAGAAAGGGATGGCCCAATACCGCAGGGAAAAGGGGGCAAAGGTGAATGGGGCAGAGATAACAGATGGGATCATCCAAGAGGACAGAGTTCTGAAGGGTCTTAAAGCCTTGCGGGTGGACAAGGTACCAGGGCCAGACGGTGTACACCCAAGGGTCCTGAAGGAACTGGAAGAGGTGTTGGCGGGCCCTCTGATGGACCTCTTTAAAACCTCCTTGGAGACAGGGAAGGTACCCAGGGACTGGAGGATGGCTCATGTGGTGCCCCTTCACAAGAGTGGACCTTAGTACCAACCGGGCAACTACAGACCAGTAAGCTTGACTTCCATAGTGGGGAAGTTGATGGAGGCCATTTTAAAGGAGAGGTTGATAACCTTTCTCAATAGTAATGGTCTACAGGATGAGAGACAGCATGGGTTTGTCTCAGGAAGATTGTGCCAAACTAACCTGAGCGACTTCTTTGACTGGGTAACTAGGACGGTTGACAAAGGCCACACTATGGATGTCCTGTACCTGGACTTCAGCAAGGCTTTTGACTTGGTGCCCCATGGAAGGTTAATGAGCAAGCTGAGGGACATGGGGTTGGGGGAAAAACTGGTAGGATGGGTTGAGAGCTGGTTGCAGGGCAGACAACAGAGGGTAGTTGCAAGGGGGGAGACTTTCAAGCCAAGTCCAGTAACAAGTGGGTACTCAGAGGGTCAGTGCAAGGTCTCTGTTTTGTTCAATGTCTCTACTGGAGACATTGAAGAGGGGGTCAAGAGTAAGATCAGCCTGTTCTCGGACGACACTAAGATTTGTGCAAAAGTGGACAATGAGGAAGTCAGGCAGGCACTCAGGGAGGATCTAGCTAAATTTGAAAACTGGTCTAGGGAGTGGCAGTTGGGGTTTAATGTTAAGAAGTGCAAGGTCATGCACCTCAGAGCAAGAAATCCCAGGACCAGCTACCGGCTGGGGGGGGGTGCAGGTAACAGCTTCAGAGGAGGAAAGGGACCACGGGGTAATAGTCACAGGAGACATGAAGGTATCAGCACAGTGTAGGAGGGCAGCAGCAAGGGCAAATAGGATACTGAGGTGCATTGCCAGAGGGATCACCTCTAGAAAGGAGGAGGTCATACTGCCCTTGTATTGATCACTGAGGAGGCCACACTTGGAGTACTGTGCCCATTACTGGTGCCCATATCTCAAAAAGGATGTGAGATTACTGGAGGGGGTGCAGCGCAGGGCTACGAAAATGATCATGGGACTGGGGGAGTTGCCGTATGAGGAAAGACTGAGGTAGCTTAACATGTATTCTCTGGAAGAGAGAAGGGAAAGAGAGGACATGATAGAGACCTTTAAGTACTTGAAAGGCGTAAACAAAATCAGAGAGGGAGGATTGTTCTACTTAAAGGGGGGGAGGGTCACTAGGGGGCACAGTCTGAAGCTGGAAGGGGGAAGGTTCAGAGGGTAGATGAGGAGGCACTACTTTACAGAGAGAGTGGTGGTGAGATGGAACGCACTGCCGAAGGAGTTAATCGAACTGAGGACAGTGGATAGCTTTAAGCGGGGATGGGATAGAGTCAAGGGCAGGATTAGTACAGACAAGAACACAAAGGGGGGGGAAAGACCAGGAAAGGGGAGGAAGGGAGGGGTTTGGGTGGGGCTGGGGCAGCTGTAGTAGTATGAAACTAAGAGCTGCACAATCGGGCAGACTTGATAGACCTGTGGGCCTTTTTCTTCCGGCAATTTCATATGTTTGTATCTAGGGGTGCTAGTCACAGGCAACATGAAACATTCTGTGCAGTGCTGTAGCCAAAGATAACAAAATGCTGGGTTGCACAGCCAGAGGAATCACCTCAAGAAGGGAGGAAGTCATCCTGCCATTGTACAGGTCACTGGTGAGACCTCACTTGGAGTACTGTTTGCAATTCTGGTGCCCCTATTTAAAAAAGGACATCAAACTATTGAAGGGGGTGCAGCAAAGGGCGAAAAAGATGATCCAGAGACTGGGGGACAAACCCTATGAGGAAAGATTGAGGGAGCTCAACATGTATTCCTTGGAAGACAGAAGGGTAAGGGGTGATATGATAGAGACCTTCAGATACTTAAAAGGTATAATAGGGTTAGTACGGAGGGGCATGTTCAGCTTAAAGTAGGGGAGGAACACGAGGGGACACAGTCTGAAATTGAAGGGGGGAAGATTCAAGAGGGAAATGAGGAGACACTATTTCGTGGAAAGGGGTGTTAGCTGGGTGGAACAAATTGCCAGAGGAGGTGATCTAACTGAAGATGGTGGGCAGTTTTAAGAGAGGGTGGGAAGTGGGACAGGGTCAAAGGAAAGGTTAAAACTGAGGGGAGGCTGGGGAGGGATATGATGGCATGCTGGGATGGTAAATTGGGGGGACTGGAGATGGGTGGGGGGCAGCTGTAGTCAAGTAAACTGCGAGCTACACACTCGAGCAGACTTGATAGACCATTTTGGCCTGTTTCTGCTGGCATTTTCATATGTTCATATGTTCTTCTTAAGCCTCCCCACCACTACTAATCTTTTGTTATTCCTCCTGGTATTAGTGTTGTCATTCACTGTAAACAGCTTGCTTGAGTCAACTTTTTTTATCCCCCCTCTCCTGTCTAGTTTCCAGTGAGTACATGCTGAAAGTCTCCAGCCTCTATTCATATGCCCTCCCTTTTTGGCCCTGCATCATTATGGTCACTCTCCTCTGCACTGTCTTCAGCCTGTTTATGTCCTTAAGAACATAAGAACATAGGAATTTTCCAGCAGAAGGGGACCTCGTGATCCATCTAGTCTGCCCAGAATACCTACACCCCTCCTCTTAGACTATTTCCTTTTTTGCACATAGTGTTTATCCCATGCAAGTGTGAATTCCCTTGCATTTTTTGAGTCCACTACCTCTTGCGGTAGGCTATTCCAAGGGTCAACCACCCTCTCTGAAAAAAAAGTACTTCCTGATGTTTCCCCTAAATTTACCTCCTGCCAGTCGTAGATTGTGGCCTCTTGTATGACTCTCTGATTTCACTGAAACAGGTTTTCCTTCCACGGTGTGTTAATTCCCTTCATATACTTAAATTTTTCGATCATGTCCCCCCTGTCTCTTCTCTGTTCAAGTGAGTACAGCTGTAAATCAGCCAGTCTGGTTTCATATGGCTCCTGGTGTAAACCCTGCACCATCTTTGTAGCCCTTCTCTGCACTGCCTCCTGTCTGTTAATATCCTTCTTCAGGTGTGGCTTCCAAAACTCGATGCAATATTCCCTGTGCAGCCTGACCAGTGATATGTAGAGTGGCAGTATCACCTCTCTATTTCTGCTGGTTATACCCCTTCCAGTGCATCCAAGGATGCCATTTGCTTTCTGCGCTGCCCTTTCACATTGCGTGCTCATTCTAAGTTAAAAAGGAGGGAAAGGGAGGATATGATAGAAAATTTCAAATACCTCACAGGTATGAATAAGGTTCAAGAGGGACATTTTCAGAAAAAAAGATGCTCAAGGACAAGGGATCATGCTATGACGCTGGAGGGGGTAGACTCAGAGAAGATGTGAGGAAGTACTCCTTCATAGAGAGGGTGGTGGATGCCTGGAACAGCCTCCCAGTGGAGGTAGTGGGGATGAAAACAGTAATGGGGTTCAAGAAAGCATGGGACAGACATAAAGGAACCTTAGAGATGAGACAAAGTGGGGATAAGCTGGAGATCAAGTAGGGTCTGTGGTGATACAGAAGGTAGAGAAAAACAGGCAGACCAGGTGGGCCAGTCAGTCCTTATCTGCATCAAATTCCTATGTTTCTATTTCTGCTAAATACATTACTTTGCACTTTTTGGCATTGAAGCCCAGCCACCAGACCTTTGAGCATCTCTCAAGCTTCTCTAGGTCTTCGCTCAATTGAATGATGCACTTCTCACAATCAACCCTGCCACAGAGTGGCAAATTTTCCCTTTGATACAGTCTCTTAAGTCAGTGATGAAGATGTTAAAGAGTATTGGCCCAAGTACCAACCCCTGTGGAACCGAGCTAGTGACCTCCCTCTCGTCCAAGAATTTCACATTTATCACAACCCTCTGCATCCTCTCCCTTTGCCAGTTCCCTCCTGTCTTGCTAGTTTTTCCCCCACCTGAGGCCCTCTAGTTTCTCGATCAGCCATTTGTGTGGAACAGAGCTGAATGCCTAACTGAAGTTGAGATACAGAGGGTTGGGTTTTCAAAGGGGGACACAGGGCTCGCGTCAAGCCCTATGTCAAACCTGTTTTTTTTTTGCACAGCTACGCAACACATCTTTGCCATAACTGTGCTTGATTTTAGTACATCAGGCGCAGTTATGACAGTTTTCCCACTTTATGGCAGCTTGCACCAAATATTTGGTGCAATCCCCATGAAAAGGGTACCTGGGATTGACGCAAGCTAGACCAGCAAAAAGCTGGCCTGACTTGTGGCAATCAGTGCACGTGATAGAAAATCCCAATTGCTGACTGGGAGAATGCCACAAGATCTGTGCACCATATGTTTGGCGCACTGAAGGTTTGTAGCATTCGCAAGCTTTTCAAAATCTGGGGCCCGATTCACAAAGCTTTGCCCCAGCGCAAACCCAGTTTGCATGGAGCTGGTGTTCACCAAAGACAGTTTGCATCTGCAAGCAGGGTTTGCGTCGGGGCAAAGGTTTGAGGGAGCTGCAAGGTAGATGAGGGGGAGGGGACCTGTATAGCAGTGTAGTCCCATTCACAAGCCATTTTCTTCATGCAGGAGCCTTTTGTAAAGGTCTCTTGTGTGGAGAAAATACAGCTGAGCTAGACCTGGCAGTAAGTCTGTGCAACCCTAGTTATTGGTGGAGATACTGCAACACTCCCCCCCATTGCCGAGTGCTGTCCCGCTGTATAAAAATAAATTCCCTGGTAGTCTAGTGGTCCCTCCCCCCTCCCCTGATGTCCGATCGCCATCCCACTGTATAAAATTAATATCCCTGGTAGTTCAGTGGTTCCTCCCCCCCCCCACCCCGATGTCGATAGTCATCCCCATATTATAAAATAATTTTCCTGGCAGTGTAGTGGTCCTTTCCCCTCCTTCATTCACCAATCATTGGCCAGTTATGAGAAGAATGACCCCAGTGGCCTAGTGGTCCCCCCCCTATCCCCAATCCCTCCCTGCCATACTTTACAAAATAACCCTGGTGGTCTAGCACCCCCAAACCATCCCCACTCTGCCACTATATGAACAGTATAGATTTTCTGTGTGTAATTGACCCCCCACCCTGGCAGGTAGGTTCCCACCGCCCTGCTCCCCCCCATCCTGAAACTGAGCTGGGGACCAGGACAGCCCTCCTCTCACCATCACAGTTGGCCGCTGACTGAGCTCTTAATGAGTGCGTGCTGTATACAGTATGCACTCACTGAGAGCTTAATTGACAGCCTGCCATGGTGTTGAAAAGAGGGCTGTGTTAGTTGCCAGCTCGGTTTCAGGATGGGGGTAGCGGGGTGATGGGACTCTACCTGCCAGGGTGGGGTGGTCCACTACACATGGAAAATCTATACTGTTCATATAGGAGCAGATCTGGGATGGGTTGGGGGGTGCTAGACCAACAGGGTCATTTTGTAAAATATGGCAGGGAGGGATTTGGGATTAGGGATAGGGTGAGGGGAATCACTAAGCCATAAGGAGCGTTCTCCTCATAATGGGCTGACGATCAGCGAATGGGGGAAGGACCATTACACTGCCAGGGAAATTATTTTATAATAAGGGGACGGTGATCAGACATTGATGAAGAGACCACTGGACCAACAGGGATATAATTTTTTATATAATGGGACGGCGATCGGACATCAGGGTATAGGGGAGAGACCACTGGACTACAGGGGATATTAGTTTTATACAACAGGATGGCGATCGGACATCAGGGGAGGGTGAGGGACCACTGAACTACAATGGAGAAGTATTTATTCTACTTGGGATGGTGATCGGTGATGGGAGGTGGTGATCGGTGATGGGAGGGGATCACTACCACCAGGGCCACTTAAATGTTTTTGACCGGATGGCAATCAGCGATGGGGGGTGCACAGGAGACTACATGCACACAGTGCTTCCTCTGGGGCAGGGACGGGGGGGCATAAATTTCCCTTGCAGCATTTGTAAATGGGCTCATAGTGGGCTTGCAAATGGCCAGCTAGCACCTTGCATGCCCAATGGGCTCATTTGCATGGTTGCTTTTGTGAGTACCAAACAGCACACTGGAGCTATTCGTTGTGGGGCCATTTACAGGGGTGCAGGTCAGGGCAGTGCTAGTGGGGTTAGAGGTACAGTAGCGATAATGGGGTTACTGCTGCCTCTACCTAACCCTATTCACAGTTGGATAGCACCATACGTTGTCCCTCTGAATAGCATGTTTTTCCATCTGGGCAATCACAAACTGCAACACAAACTTTTGCGCTGCACTTTGTGATTTTTTTTGTGAGTCTAGCCCCTGTCCCGGTATGTCAACTGCCTTTCCTTTATTAACAGCCTTTGTTACCAAGTCAAAAAGTCAGTCAGATTTGTTTGGCAAGATCTGCCCACCACAAACCCATGCTGCCTTCCATCTTGCAGCCCATTTGCTGCCAGGAAATCCACTAGTCATTCCTTGACTGTATTTTCCAGATTTTCCAGCAGTTTGTTGACTATTGACATCAGACTGACCAGCTCGTAGTTCACTGGCTCATCTTTTGTTCCCCTGTTGTGCAGGGGCACCACATCTGCTGTTCTCCAGTCTATAAGTACCTCCCCAGATACTAGGAGCAGTTATATACATCTGCCAGGGGAGCTGCCACTGCCTGTGCCATTTTCCTCAGTACCCTAGGGAGCAGCCTTTTTGGCCCTGGAGATTTATTTACTTTCGGGGCTGAGCCCCCCCTGAGTACTCTTCAAATGGCCATTGGCTCCATAAACAGTTTTGTCCCCACTTCTGGTCAGGTGGTAACTTTTCCTTGATGTAGCATCACCTCAGAAATAATCCTTTAGTACTTCTGTCTTATCCTTGTCATCTTCCACACACCCCTTGGCCTGTCTCAGTTTTACTATGCTTTCCTTCCCTCAAGTAGAGAAAGAAGGCCTTTTCATCCTCCTTAACTTCCTCTGCTATCCTTAACTCCATTTCTGCTTTAGTCTTCTTCACTACCCTGTTGGCTTCAGCCAGTTCTTTATGTTGATTGCATGCATGCGCAAGAAACATATGGCGGCAGCTTTCTCCACAAGCAGGTTGTGGAGGTGTGGCACTGTTGTGGCCAATGCTCCCACAGCCTTTAAAGGCTTGTGCAGTGTCCCCCAGTACCGTGGCACACTGCTGCTGACACTAGTTCAGCCAGCGTGCCACCAACTTGTAAAAAATCAGCCGCTGCAATCAGGGGCCACCTCGTCATTGCAGCATCAGCCATTCGCTGCAATGAGGGAGCGACCCATCATTGCAGGGCGGGATCTAGAAGCCCTGATATTGTTTGTGAACATGGCGGTGGCTTGCCACTGTGTTCACAAATAATATTAACCCCCCCACCATGTTTATTTGCCGACGGGGGCCCCAATCCCCGTCGGCTTCAGTGCCCCAATGTTAATTTTGCCAACAGGGAGCCCACCCGTCAGCAGTATGTAACCCCCACTTATTGTCTGCCGCGACGGTGCCCAGTCTCCGTCAGCATAATATAATACCCCCATCCCTTTTGTTGTTGTGTTGACGGGGTGCCCAATCCCCATCGGCTACAGCTGCCCCCCACAAGTAAGATCTGGTGGCACGCTGGGAGCCCACCCCAGCGCTACATGCCCCTGTAAAATAAAAAATGGTTCCACGATGTCTTTGTTTTTTAACCTGTAAAAGGAAACTGTCCCTTGGCGGTCTCCCTGCCCCCCCACAACCCGCACCCACCCACTGCGCACCCTGCCTCACTACACCCCACCTCATACTTACCTGCGGAGCTCAGCACGATGATCTTTGATGGACCGGGAACACGTCTGCACTCTTCAAAGCCGACCGTGAATTGAGGAAATGCTGGTAAGCTGTATTAAGGAATAAATGGGGTTTTTCCAACTTTAATGCATATCTCAGTCATTTTTTGGAATTTTGGCACCAAATTTTCAACATGGGGTTTTTGGGACCCCTCCTCATGAATTCTGGAACTGTCATGGCGTTAAACGGCCCCGAAAGGTGGTTTCACAGTCACTGCATGGAATCACCTTTCGGGGCCGTTTAATGAAATGGCAGTGCCAGTGTTCATGAGGTGGGCTCTCAAAAAGCCTATGTTGCAAATTTGGTGGAAAAAATCCAAAAAATGACTGTTTTACGGCGTGCATTGCGCAGTTGCTACACACGCTCGTAACTTCGCGAATTTGCAATATTTTCATGCCAGATTATCAGCATTACTATTTTTTCACACCTCCTTGTGAATAGGATAGCTGTCATTGTTCACATCCTGGCCAAAATGTGTTTTCGCAGTTCCAGCGCAGAATAGCGCGGTCGCTGTGGGAAATTAGTGTTCGGGACAGATTAAGAAAATGACAGTAACACTGTTCATGAGTAGATGTCCTGAAAAGCCTACATTGAACATTTGGTGACAATACTCCATAAAATGACTGTTACGAGCATGCGTTTCGCAGTTTGTACGCACGCTTGTAACTTTGCGAATTTTTAATATTTTCACTCCAGATTTTCAGCATTGCCATTTTCCCACACCTACTTATGAACAGTACAGCTGTAATTTTTTTCCACCCTGGCCGAAATGTGTTTTTGCCCATCCGGCGCAGAATAGGGCGGTCGCTGTGGGAAATCACTGGTTGGGACAGATTAAGAAAATTACAGTGATACTGTTCATGAGCAGAGGTCCTAAAATGCCCATGTTGAAAATTTGGTGATGATAGCCCATTAAATTACTGTGTTACAAGTGTGCGTTGTGCACTTTCCATGCACTCTTGTAACTTCGCAGATTTGTAATATTGTCACGCCAGATTTTCAACAGTGGCATTTTTTCACACCTCCTTATGAACAGTACAGCTGTCATTTTTCACATCCTAGCTAAAATATGTTTTTGCACTCCTGCTGGAGAATAGCACGGTCACTGTGGGAAATCAGTGTTTGGGACAGATCAAGATCGAGCGAGTGAGAGGGAGGAGTGACCGAGCTCAACTGAGCTCTGTTGGGACTGCTGCAGATTTGTTTGTGGGCAGAAAAAGGCCCCAGCACAAGAGCCCAGTACAAAAGGGCAGCCTGCAGCACTGGGAGAAACAGAACGAGAGAGCAAGTAAGGGAGGGGGAGTGAGCGAACTCACCGGAGCGCTGTCAGGACAGCTGCGGATTTCTTTGTGGGCAGAAAAAGGCACCAATGCAGGCAGGAGCCCCATATAAAAGGGCAGCTTGCAGCACCAGGACAAGCAGAATGAGTGCATGAGAGAGAGAGACTGAGCAACCTCAACGGAGCTCAGTTGGGACAGCTGCGGATTTCTTTGTGGACAGACAAAGGTGCCAACACAGCCAGGAGCCCCGTACAAATGCACAGCCTGCAGCGCCAAGAGAAACAGAATGAGCAAGTGACAGAGCAGTAGTGAGCGAGCTCAATGGAGCTCTATTGTAACTGCTGTGGATTTCTTTGTGGGCAGAAAAAGGCGGCAATGCAGGCAGGAGCCCAGTACAAAAGGCCAGCTTGCCGCACTGGCAGAAATGGAATGAGTGACTGAGAGAGGGGGAGTGAGCGAGCTCAATGGAGCTGTGTCGGGACTGCTTCAGATTTCTTTGTGGCCAGAAAAAGCCACCAACGGAGGCAGGAGCCCAGTACAAAAGGGCAGCCTGCAGCAGCAGGAGACACAGAATGAGCGAGTCAGGGAGGGAGGGAGAGTGAGTGAGCTCAACGGAGCTCTGTTGGGACAGCTGCAGATTTGTTTGTAAGCAGAAAAGGGCAGCAATTCACGCAGGGCCCCAGTACAAAAGGGCAGCCTGCAATGGCGGGAAAACCAGAATGAGTGAGTGAGAGAGAGGGGGAGTGAGCGAGCTCAATGGAGCTGTATTGTAACTGCTGCAAATTTCTTTGTGGCCAGAAAAAAGCACCAACAGAGGTAGGAGCCCAGTACAAAAGGGCAGCCTGCAGCACCAAGAGAAACAGAATGAGTGAGCGACCTCAATGGAGCTCTGTCGGGACAGCTGCAGATTTCTTTGTGTGCAGAAAAAGGTGCCAACGCAGGCAGGAGCCCAGTACAAAAGGGCAGCCTGCAGCACCGGGACAAACACAATGAGTGAGTGAGACAGGGGGAGTGAGCGAGCTCAACGGAGCTCTATGGTGACTGCTGCTGAATTCTTTGTTGGCAGAAAAAGGCAGCAATGCAGGCAGAAGCCCACTACAAAAGGCCAGCCTGCAGTGCCGGCAGAAAGGGAATGAGTGAGTGAGAGAGGGGAATGAGCAGGCTTAACAGACCTGTGTCAGGACTGCTGCAGATTTCTTTGTGGGCAGAAAAAGCCACCAGCAGAGGCAGGAGCCCAGTACAAAAGGGCAGCCTGCAGCACCAGGAGAAACAGAATGAGCAAGTGAGAGAGACGGATTGAGCCACATCAACGGAGCTCTGTCGGGACAGCTGCGGATTTCTTAGTGGGCAGAAAAAGCTGCCAACGCAGGCAGGAGCCCAGTACAAAAGAGCAGCCTGCAGCACCAGGAGAAACAGACTGAGTGAGTGACAGAGGGGCAGTGAGCAAGCTCAACAGACCAATGCAATCAACATTCGGCATTGACAAATGCTTGTTTTGGTAGGTGTCCCTATCCCCCCCCCCCAACTTGACTCCCTTCATATCTCCTGAAAGCCTCCCTTTTTTCCCCTCACTGCACTCTCCACCTCCTTTGTAAACCAGATCGGTATTTTGTACTTCTTTCTTTTCCCCACACACTTCAAACAGGTGCATGTCCTATAGGCTATTCTTAATGACGAACAATTTCACCTCTAACTCCCTGCCCCTATACACCCAACAACCTGTTTTTAAACTTCCCTCATCTCACCAAAATTTGCCCTTCTGAAATCTAGGACTCTAGTTGTGTTTCCCCCCTCACTGGATGGCCCCACTCAGCCTGGACACCCCAGCCGTATCGCCCAGATGTTCACCAGGACATATCTTCCAGTCAGTACCCCCAGGGTTTGCCCCCCCCCAGTGGGGTTGAATGGGTGCCCCAAGCCCTGTCGGGAAACAGATCTAGTAGTTGGACTAGTGAGCCCTGCTAGTCAGGTGCGTGGTCTGCAGGTGTCTGAGTTCCATCCTGCCACTGGTAGTTGTTTTAGTGTTTTTTTTGTCCCCAAGCCACGTGGTGTGCAAGGATGCCATGATGTGCGCTATGTGCTCCTGTGTGCTGCATATCAGAATCTGCCCCATCACTCCTGCCTTGTCTAGGCAGTCTGAGGTGCTTTTCCCTTAGTTTCCACTAGGGGCCAGGCGGACACCAGGCTCTGCAAGCACTCCCCCCTGGAGAAGGAGAGCAGTCCTCTAAACGCTTGATTCTCCTCTCCCTGGCCAGTCCTCCAGTGCCCCAAGCCTGCTACCAAACTCAGATCGCTGGCTTCACAAGCGGTAAAGCTACTGCTGCGCTGACAGGCTGACTGGAGTTGGTGTGTTCCTTACTTGACTCGATAGCAAACTATAATGATAGGTGGTTGTGTCAACGCAGCTCTGTTGGTAGCACATCTACCACTGGGCCAAAAGGTTGTCGGTTCTCATCCCACTCAGGGACTGGGCTCATACCATAAATGCTGGCACCCAAGTGCAGTACTAGGGAATGCTGTACTGTTGGGGTGTGCCATCCTTTAAACTGAGGTCCTTTCTACCCATCTCTGGTGGGTGTCCAGGTGGAAGTAAAAGAACCCAAGGCACTATTCCCAAAATTAGGGAGTTTGCCAGGTAATCTGGCCAAAAATCCCCTTCCCATAAAACAGGTTCATGCAATGATCCAAGGCTATGTGTGAGTGCTGATGTGTGGAATGGCTGCCACTGCACATTCAGTTACTTCACTAGCAGTTTCTCATTGCTTGTAAAGCACTTTTGGATACAATGTGTATGGAAAGCACTATATAAATACTGATTATCTTCTTAGTACCCTATGGCTCCACTACTTTAATGTCCCTGACATAGTTGCTGTTTGTTAGCACAAGGTCCAGGGTCACCTCTCCACACATTGGCTCTCTGATCACCTAGACCAAGAAGCCATCGTGGAATGTATCAGTGAGTACCTGACTTCTAGTACTGCATGCTCCCAGAATGCTCCAATCTACATTAGGAAGGCTAAAGTCTTCTGTCGTCACCACTTACCCCTATGCTGTTGCCCTTTTGATTTCCCCTTCAAGTTCCCTGTCTGCCTTTCCTTTTAATACAGAGGCGTGAAGACCACACCAAATCTCAACTTTCTGCCCCCTCCCGCTTCCAGGTGTACCCACAAAAGTCCCACAGTGACTCTGTCTCCACCTTCTCACTGGCCATCATATCCCTGGTTGATTTGATGCCCTCCTTCACATACAGGAAGACTCCTCACCACTGCCCCAGCCCTGTGTTTTCTAAAGATTGGTCCCAATCATGGTTTGGTGTCACCCAGGTTTCTGTCACAGCTGCTAAGTTCAGTTGGCCTTCCACAACTATTGCCTGAGCAACCCCCAGATTGTTTTCTAGGCTCCTGGCATTAACAAATATGGTTTTCCGGGAGGTCTGATACCCCATTCTACTTTTGTTCGAGTTAGTGCCCCACCTACACTCCAATATTTGCTACCTACTATGTCCTTGTTCCCCAGAAGTGCATTTTAATGTGCCTGCCTGTTTTATGATTGTCTAGTAAATGTCACCTGTGCTACTCCCTCCCTCCCTCTGCCTTTCTACCCAGAATGTAACGGGGACCCTATGGCTCACACCATTAAGAAATCTTTTGGGTATATGCCATGGTGTAGTTCTCCCCACTGACTAGTTTAAATTATTCCTGACAAACAGAGTAGCAGGTAAATCTTAACTTGCTTTAGGGTCTGCAGGTAGCTGACCAGTCATAACTGTAGTACATGAGTTGTAACTAAAGCTACAGAAGTAACAGAATTGTGGCAGTAGGTTTTTTTCAAATGCCCACCCCTCTCCCCTAGACCACCAAGGACTATGTGGAATAAGCATTATAAAAAGGGTCTGAGAAATGGAGCTTTCTGATTGGCTGTAAACATTCTAACAACCTTATGTTAATCTTTGATTAACACACATGTAGAGCTTAACCATATGCTGAGCAAGGTTTAACATTGTTTAAAACCATTTTTTTATTATAATAACAATAAGGCACTCCCAGGGGTTATGTTAATGGTCAGTTAATCACCCTCTAGGGACATGTGGCACTTGGCTACACCTCGTGCCACAGTACACCCTTAGAAAGTGATTGACAGACTATTAACGTAACCCTTGGTCATGCCTTATTGCTTAAATGACATACTTGGATCAGGGGGATAAGGAGGGATGGGGTTCACTAGCCCACCAGGGAAATATCATTTTGTACTTTATGGGGGATCAGGGATAGGGATGTGGGGGTAGGGCAGTACTGGACAAGGGTGATTGGGTGGGGGAGAAGGACTGATAGCCACCAGAGACAAGGCTGTGTTGTGACTACACACCGGGCAGGCAGCTGATGATCGGTTGGGGAGGGACTGCTAGCCACCAGGGTTGTTCATGCCAGGAAACACATACAGCAGATGGGTGATGGGGGGGAGGAACCGCTAGCCCACCAGGAACTAATAATGTGTATCGGAAGCGCAGGTGGATGTTCCTCAAAAGTTTGGGAATGGAATTCCAAACGTTTGTGGAAGCAAAAGGCAGGCTTTTGCTTACATTCCGCCTGCTGCTGTCTTGTTTCGCACACCCCTAATTGCAGGCAGCAACATAGCAGACAATGTATGGGTAGCAAACACACCATGGGAAGCAAAATGCAGACAATGGGACATGCAGGTAGCAACCATTTATTGGCAGGCATACATATATGAAAGTCCCACACAGTGCACCAGTAGCCCTGAGACCACGTGTCTCCCCAACATCGCTGTGGCAGAGATACACACCAGTACCCCCCCAACGGCAATGTGGCACAGACACACCCCATACCCCCCTAATAGCAATGTGGCAGAGACTCACCCCGTACCCCCCCCAACAGCAATGTGGCAGAGGCACACCCCATACCTTCCTAACAGCAATGTGGCAGAGCTACAGACCAGTTCTCCCCCAACATCACTGTGGCAGGGACACACCCCTCTCCTCCTCATCAATGTGGCAGAGAAACAGTTCCAGTGAAGCAGGCATGTGGACAGGTGTGTGTCCCCTCACACCTGCAGTTGAAAGCTATGTGCTATGCCCCTCAGGTCGTATGTGCTCCATCCGCCATAGTCCTGCTGTATGCGACTGGCTGCATCCTTATACCTCTTCCTCCTGGGCAGCACATTCTGACCAGAGACACACTGCTTGATCTTCAATTCATTTATCCTCTGTTTTGCTATCAGGGTGTCTATGAAGCCCACAGGCTGGGGTGACATGCGTCAACGAGGGTATTGAAGGTCCGATGCCAGCCCTCCACTGCCCGTCCTACTGACCTCAAAGCAGTTCCAGAATTCTACAGGGAAGAGTGAATGGCAGCGGACACCACAGCGGATGGGCTGGCCGACCCAAGTGTCTTCAAAGTACACCACCACAGGGGCGAAGAGCTCATTGTGGTGGATGAAAAACTCTCAGGAGCTCATGATCTCAAACACTGTGGACACTTCCCCAGGGGGCACAAAGACCAGGGCAGGAAGCAGGTGGACATGGAGTGCAAAGTCCTCCTCAACATACTGCCGCATTATGTCGGGCACCTCCTGGATCTTCCTCCATAGGGCCTGGCACAGGTGGAAAAAGCAGCTGTGCAGGTGGGCATCCGGGAACGCTGCTGAAAACGACTTCATTGTTGCCTGCTCAAAGTCCGTCACAATGGTGGTGGGGTTTAAGGGCCTTTCTGAGGAGGTTGTGGGGTCAAAAACAGTGGGGGAATTCAAGAATGCATGGGACACACATAAAACAATTCTAGTGGGGGTAGGAGGAAGTAGGCTGTTGGTTAACTAGGATCTGCAGCTTATCCAATAGGTAGGGAAATGGACAGACTGGGTGGGCCAAGCGAACCTTGTCTGCCATCAGAGTCAATGTTTCTATGTTTCTATGAAGCCCCTTCAGAGCATCAAATGCATGGGTGTAGGTGGCACCCATCTTGTTGGGCAGGAGAATGTACACGGAGGGGATCACAGAACAGTATTGGACCCCGTGTATGGTGTAGAGCTGCAGGAATTGTGGGGGTGCTGTCTTAAATATGCCATCTGGGTACCAGATGGAACTGCGTGACATGTACAGCAGATTCCTATCTGTTGTGAATATGAGGATCCTGTCAGCCCCACCACCGTCAAGGAGCAGGAAGGGTACGCCAGTGTGTGTCTGTCTGTTCTCCTTCAGTATGGACAGGTCCCACATGGAGGTCAGCGGGGGGGTGGACGGTGGGTGGCCATCTGCACACACCATATTCTCCACTTCAGGTGATCCACGCAGTGCATCCTCCCACCCACAGCTATCTGTATAGTATGCTGCATGCTGCTACTACCTGATGTAGGGACTCACTGAACTGAGCTGCCCTCTCCTTCATGTCTGTGATGGCCTCTAAGATGCCAATTGCATCACGATCTGGGATATGGTTGTGGTGTTGATGACCTTGACCACCTCCTCCCCAGCGGTATGCACCCATCCAGGACACTGACCCTTGTAGTACTTCGAGCACTTCCAATATACCTTCTCCCCCGTGGTTCACTCCTTGTAGTATAGGAATCCCTCATGCTGCAAGAGGGTCTTCCTATTCTGGCTCCTCAGATATTCGAGAGGCATCACCAACACACTCTGACCCACACGGTACCATGCCATGGGGATTTCACGGTGCACAGCAATGTGGTTCTACCAGGACCGCCTGCATCCGGTGAGAGGGAGTGTTTTATTGGCCCACCAGTGATGGCGGGATGCTGCACACTTGCACATGTTGGCCACCGCATTCCCGTCAGGTACGTTGGTTGTGTGCACTATATTAGAGCCCTGTGCCCACTGCACCACCTGCTGTTCATGAGTCTGTGTCAGTCATCCTGTGTGGGGGCTTTACCCCATTGCATTTTGCTGGCATTCAGGTCCCTGACACACTCTCTTGTTTATGGTGGGACACGCACAGGACTGTTACTGTGTGGTGCTGCAGTGATAGTCTCTGTCACTGCAGTTGCTTTGTCAGGCATGTTGGGTAGCCTTGCCATGTCTCACTTGTCCATTTGCTGTTACTTACTACATTGCTGACAGTCCTGTGGTCTCTCCCATTCCTGCTGGTATCCATGGTGTCCATGCTTGGTTACCCTCCATGGTGGCTCCTACCCCGTTGGTCCTGTTCATGCCTTCATGCACCTGACTTTCATGCTGCAACATTGCAGCACACGTCATTCTCTACGGACTGCATTTTCATTCCGCATTGTTCTTTCCACTGTGACCATGCTTCCCACGATGTTCTGTCCACATTGTTTTGTCGGCGATATTATGTCCACGTAGATCCTTCTGAGGAAGGCCATTGTGTGTCCGATTGATACAATGTATTTTAAATTGCAGAGCTTTCAGGTAAGTTCTCTTAAAGAGCAAGTGCTTAGTAAGGATGTACATCTTAAAGAATGAAGATGTGGGGCCTTTAAATGTCTCTGCAGTCAATCAATTTGCTTTTATTTGTTTCTTTACTTGCATTCTCATCATTCTATTTGTGTTTTGTCAACTACTCATAGAACAGAATTCAATGGAATTCCTGTATTATAATGTCAGAAAAGTTTTACTGGCAAGGCTGACAGTGTATTTCAATGGGAAACTGAAAATCTTTTTTTCAGATGTTTTATGAAGAAATAACACTTTCTACCTCAAAAATATATTTAACAGAAATATGTGATTTTAGATAACCTGTTGTGTTTTGTTATAATTTAGTAGGTGGCATTTTCTTCCTAACCAGATTTTACTTTGGAAGAAAAAAGAGAACCAATTATTGTTTTAAAAATTGCAAAATCAGGGGGGCGTGGCCTAAACAGGCAGAAGATGGTAGCATAGTTCAGAATCTCTGCAGGAATGACTGCAATCTAACCTCATCCAGCCTTCACCGGACCTTTCTTTGGTACCAGCTCCTGTGACCATCCTGTAATCTTACTGCCTGACACAGTTTGTAAGTCATTTTTGATCCATCATCTACTTATATTCCATTATTCTACACTGTACTGCAGCATACTAGGCCTCATCCTTCAGCATTATGGCAGATCTTCAAGTACAGCAAAGCTCACTTGCTAGAGTGGAAGTAATGTTTTCTAAACTGATGGCTGAGATTAATGATCTAAAAACCTCCACCCAACAGAATGCGACCACTCTTGAAACTTTTAGCCAGAAAATTACATTTAATGAGAAAGCAACGGCCTGTAACACCACAACCATTCATGACCTCCAGGCTACTGTCCGCAATCAAGATCGAACTATTAAATCCCTACAAGCCAAAACTGACGATATTGAAAATCATAATCGTCGCAACAATTTATGATTTTTTGGCTTCCCTGAAGGTGTAGAATTAGGAGACACTACCGTGCTTTTATTACATCTGCTGCCTGCAATGCTTAAACTGCCTCCTGACCTAACGTTAATCATTGAGCGGTCTCACCGCACTCTGGGTCCCAGGCCAGCATCAGACCAGCGACCAAGGCCTATCATTGCTCGCTTCTTGAACTATTCCCACACAGAATTAATACTGAAACAAGCCAGAGAAATGGGGAAACTTCAGTGGCAAGAGTTTAATATTTCCATCTACAGAGACTTTTCAAAAGATTTAACCATCAGAAGGAAGGCCTACAATCCACTTAAACAAATCCTCCACTAAAGAAGCATTAAATTTGCTCTACATTACCCCGCGACACTACGCCTTTTCTCAGGCTCTTCCTTCAAGGATTTTGAAACCCCTGACGCCTTAGCCAACTACCTGGAGGTCTCTCTCTGCAATCTTACCCTGGGAAGTTCAGCAGCAATTGGCAACCCAAACACAGCTTTGGTATCCACACGGAGGGTGGACGACGAGGTACAGGAATGTGGGGAAAGTGTTGCAGAACTCGTAGCCTGAAGCAGCAATGCCGCAACTGATTTGACCCCAAGGCAATCAACATGGCTGTAAGGGAAGCTTCTGTCGAGCATTGTTCTTCATGACTTTCATGCTGCTCTAGTGAGGTTTTACCCCAAACACCCCAAGCTGCAGCCTCTCACCTTCAAATCAACTCCTCTATTCCCTTGAGCAATAAGTTTGCTCTCTTGGAGAATGACATGCACTCCTTGCAGGAGGATCTTTCCCAGCAAATTTCAGATGAACATCCCTCTAATTTTTGCCCTGTGCTTCAGGGATGTATTTCTGCCAATACTTCATGGGCAGAAGCTGTTGCAAGTTCCCCCCTCAAATCTTTAGAGCCGCCCAAAAAGAAACGTAGGGCAAAGACCAAAAGCAAGAACATCAATAGTCACAATCCTGCTAATAAATCTAAGGTGTCATGAGCTTATATGGTCAGTGTTTAATATGGTCACAGTTGCTATATCTTGGTAGGTTTTGCTTCCAGGATACTTAAAGGGAGTGCCAGTACACTTTTTCTGCCTAGCCACCTGCTCTACAGTATATGCTACCTGGTTGATTTTGCTCCCAGCGGGTGCAGAAAGCAAAGGCTGTACATCGCGGTGCGATCAATTTACTTTTTGTTGCAGTGTTTAAACGAGCAGCTTAAAGGTCTTCAAGGGAACTTTGGTATATCAGCAATGCTTTTCTAACCCATTATCTTAGTGTTAGATCTTATACATTACCTCACTAAACAGGCTGTCTGTATCTAGCCTTTTACTCTCCAATTTAGCAGTGCATCAGGTTTATAGTCTTTTGGCTGCTCAGTTGCATATCTTCAATCAGTATGCATCCTGATTATTGCCATTTCTTTTTTCATATGTGAATTATTATATATTACAAGGCAATTTACCCCTTCCCACTCCTGATGACAGGTTCTTAAGTATTATTGACAACTACATTTAATCTATCTCCTTCCCTACGCTCCATCATTCTTACTACCTCCTGTTTACAATATGAAACTATCATTAGCACTCAAAGAGGTGGGCTGTGTTTGGTATACTGTTGCAAAGTATTGTGAATCTACATCTTCCTTATGCTCCTTATTTTACTCGAAGCCTACAGATATAGAAATCCACTGCTGTGTGGTCCCTCCTGTTTTGGGGCTCACTGGGCCTAGTCTTTTAGACCTAGTCACCCCATATAACACCTATTTAGGCAATTTTCGAGTAATCGGAGCTGATCTTTACTACGACTATCTCTTCTGTCTACAGTTATCACCAAAGCCTATACCTCTCCACATAATCCCGATTTACATTTGGTTCAGGGCGTAAGGGCTTAAATTGACTTCCCCTTTATTCTTTCCCCCTCAATATTGCATTTATTATGTACTTATTCTGTTGCACTGCAAAGTATACTGAGAGTCACTCTAATGTGGTAATGATCTACTTTTCCTTTTATATTTGTTCATTTGCATTCCACCTGGCTCCCTGAATTCCTTGCTCTATGTCTAGGCTGTACTGGCGTCTCGTATATGATTCTTTAATTTACTGTTATTTCGAGTTGGTATATCTTGTACTATTACTACTAATGTTTATAAATAAATTCTGGTGTTTAGCTTTATCCTTATACCTTGTCCTGTTAGCTTAGAATTAAGCTGAGGTTATTACAGTCCCCTGCCTTTCTTGGTATTATTCCCTTTCAGTTTAGCTTATCAGGAATACTTACTTTATTATATTACTGGGATCAGACTTAGGTTTGGACCGATATTTATAACTGGTCCTCCCTAGTCTCCTCCCTACATCAGAGTGTGGTGAGACAGTCTCTTAGCCAGTTGGCTGACTCATATCTCCTCAAACCCATAAAACGTTTTATTTGTTATTTAGCTTACTAGTATTGTTGTTGTTGTTAATGACTTTTCTCCTTCCCCATCTCTATTCTAACTTTAATAAGATATCTGTGCTACTCACGTATCATAAATCTCACTTTTTTGGCTTGAATGTTCCTGCCACTCTCTGCATATACGTAAGTTCGCTATATTGTATTCTAAGCATCCTCTGCCTCATTTATTTGTCCCTTCACACTCCAGCGACTATTCCCTTGCTTTAACACTAACAATATGAGTAACATACTTTTATATACATGGAATGTGAAGGGACTTAATTCTCCTTGTAAGCGGAAGCAAATTCTTTCACATCTCAAAAAACATAAAACACAAATTGCTTTCCTTCAAGAAACAAAATTATTAGCAGAGGATGTTCATAGACTTAAAAAATATTGGGTCGGTCAGATCTACGAATCATCCTATACCTCAAAAAAAAGAGGAGTTGCTATTCTTATTCATAAGAGTCTCAAATGGTCCCTTGTAAACTCCGTTTCCGATACTGATGGCAGATGGGTGATGGTCAAACTGAATACCAACTCTAGTCCTCTTCTGCTTGTTAATGCCTATGCACCCAACTCCGATTCCCCAGAGTTTTTTCATAATTTAGCTCAACAGATTCTATCCTTTAACACTGATAATACACCAGTTATTCTTGGAGGGGATCTTAACTTAGCTTTAGAAGCCAGCATTGACAGAAGTAGCCCCACTACAGATGCCCACCCTAGAAGTATTAAAGTCCTCTCATTACTAATGCAAGATGTTGGATTAGCTGATGTATGGCGCCTCCTTCACCCCCGTGATTGAGAATTTACTTTTTACTCCTCTCTACATAAAACATACAGTAGAATTGACTACTGGTTAGCCTCTCCTGTTATAATGGGAAAAAAACTATTGATTCATCCATCTCTTCCATCATAATCTTGGACCATTCCCGTGTCAAATTGCAACTTTTGTGGGGCCCATTAGCACCTAAATCTTCTTACTGGCAGCTGGACCCTCTCCTTCTCAAGGATCCCAATTTCTTACCCATGATCAAAGCACAAATTCAGGACTTCCTCTTTCACAATACCCCAACCAAATATGTTATGTCCTTTGTATGGGAAGCTCTTAAAGCTACGATTCGAGGGAAAATTATCAGTTATGATGCACCTAGGAAAAGAGTAAGGGAACAACAGCTGGTTGACTTGGAAAAATCTGTTAAGGCTAAAGAGAATTTATACTTTTCTTCTAATAAGCACTGTTCTGATTCTCAACTTCATCTTGAAATTCTTCAACTTAGAGTTAAAATTAACAAATGAATTTCTCGTAAAACCGAACTGGCCTTGTTTAAACTTAAATATAAGTTTTGGGAACATGGCAATAAAATTGGGAAACTCCTCTCTTACCAGCTCAAAGCACAACAAATGGAACAACACATCCTAAGCCTAAAAGATGAACAGAGTACGATTCACTCCGACAACCCCTCTTTAAACCGTATCATGAAAACCTTTTATCACAAACTATACTCTAACACAAATCCTCCATCTACTTTACAAATTTAACAGTTCCTTAAATCATTACATCTTCCTCATCTTTCTACTCTTGAAACAAATTCTTTAGATGAACCCTTCTCACTTCAGGAAATCCAGAAAGCTTTGTCTTCCTTGAAATCTGTCAAATCCTCTGGGGGTGACAGATTCCCTGTCGATTTCTATAAAATGTTTTCCGACACCTTATGTCCCCTTCTTCGTAACGTTTATCAAGAAGCTTCCAATACTGGCAAGCTTCTCCAATCTTGCACTGAAGCAATCATAACCCTAATCCCTAAGAAAGAAAAAGACCCTATTCACCCCGCAAGTTACAGGCCCATCTCTTTATTAAACATGGATGGGAAGATATTTGCTAAACTACTAACTTCTCGACTTGAATCCTTGATTCCCAAGCTAACTCATTGTTCGCAAGCTGGTTTTATTAAACATAGATCTGGTTCTGATCACCTACGTTCCTTATTTAATTTAATTCACAAAGCCAAATCCCTCAAGACACCAGCTGCAGCCATAGCTATTGATTTTGAGAAGGATTTTGATTCCTTAAACTGGGACTACCTTCATCAAGTTTTATCTTATTTCGGTCTTTCTCATACCTTTTGCTCCTGGATCAAGCTATTATATAACTCCCCTGTTGCTAAAGTACTTACCAATTCCACCCTTTCCTCTTACTTTCATCTAGCAAGGGGAACTAGACAAGGCTGTCTTGTGTCACCTTCCCTGTTTATTTTAGCCATGGAACCCCTGACTGCTTGTTTACATCAATCTTCTGGCATTATGGGCACACCTGTGAGCAATTCAAGATATGTTTCTCTCTCCTATGCGGATGACCTCTTAATCTTACTCGAAAACCTGAATGAGGCTGTGCCCCTGTTGGTTGATTTGCTTAATAATTTTACT
Source organism: Neoceratodus forsteri (assembly GCA_016271365.2). Classification (NCBI taxonomy): domain Eukaryota; kingdom Metazoa; phylum Chordata; order Ceratodontiformes; family Ceratodontidae; genus Neoceratodus; species Neoceratodus forsteri. Next base: position 588,147,791 of record CM028132.1, on the reverse strand, counting down.
AAAATTTCTGGCCTTGCTTTAAATTATGGCAAATCACAAACTATGCCCCTTAACGACCACTGTAAAGCCTTTATGAACATACCTCTTGGATTCCGCTGGTCACAACAGGGTATAACATATCTAGGAATCAAAATTACTAGTAACTTGGGAAGATATGGGACATTAACTTTAACCCCTTATTTGATAACATCAAAACAATTCTGGATGGATGAAAGCTTCTTAATCTCTCTTTCATGGGGAAAATTGCAGGCATTAAGATGTCCATTTCTTCCAAGAATCTTTACCTCTTTGCCAATATTCCTTTAGTCTTACCATCCTCCTTTTTTGCTAAAATTGATAAATTAATAGGTAACTTTATCTGGGTTGGGAAACCACCGAGATTTAACAGCAACAGACTTTGATCACATTGGAAAAAAGGGGGATTCGGACTCCCCTGGTTCAAAGGCTTTCTGAATAGCCCAAACCATTAAATGGTTTCAGAAACCCTCCCCCTCACTTAGCACTATATGTTGCAATGGAATCCGCATTGTGCCCGGGAGGAGTTCCCACTTCCTTCATTTTTAATCCCATTTCCTCTAAACTAAAATCTCACCTGACTGTATCATCCTCTGTTCTTTATTGGAAACTAACCCACAAATTCCTGAAATCCAATCCAACACCCTGGTTTTATGCCCCCTTATGGGGCAATCCACTGCTCACTCTAGAACAGTGGTGGGCAACATAGGACTGTATAAGAGCCAAAAGTGTGGCCCTCCAATGCTCTGGAGGGCTGCATAAGCACGCATGACCTCTAAAGGTCCATATTTATAACTAAATGATGCAAATTACCCGATTTAATAATGCAAAAAAAACCTTTATTTAATGTCACTAATTATTAAATGTTAAAACTGTATTAAATAATGCAAAACCTTTGATCAGCTACTAATGCTAATCACTAAAACTATTCAGCTTTCTTCCACAAATGATTCTGGTTAACACCTGTAATTTACACCGTGTTACTACTCTATGGCCAGCTTAAATTCCTTTCATCACCAGCAAATCTAATCAATGTGGCATTGCAAATTGCGACAAGCTACTCACCACGAAACCTATTCACTGAGTTTTATATCTTTACTACAGCCTAGACTCACCCCACCAAAACTATTCTGATTCTTCCCTCAGTATTTCTAGGTATTTCTTTCTTTGAATTGCAGCGACTGAAGGACTGGAGAACTTGGTCATTCTCTTACAGCAAACGCTCTTAAAGCTACTCTGCTATTTTAACAGCGCTATTAATTTCAGCATTTCGGAGGACTCGCCACCAACACTATTCAGCTTCTTCACTCGTTTTTTCTAAAATCCTGAACTTGCAGTGAATAGAGAATTGGAGAACTGGGTTCAGACAAGTGCACACCTAATGACCGCCTGATGGCATACTCTTAAAGGTACATCACTATTTGTACCACGCTACATTGTTATGCAATATTTATTTCATTTTTACAGCATCACGGGGGCCGCAAAAATTGTATCAAGGGCCGCATGTGGCCCGCGGACAGCAGTTTGCCCACCACTGCTCTAGAAGATCACCCAATTTTCTGTCGTACATGGAGGAACAAAGGCATTTTCTTTCTCAGAGAGATCTTGGACCAGAATTCATTCACTCTTAGATCATTCTCAGACTTGCAGGTCACATGGAAACTTCTTAAACAGGACTTCTGGAAGTTTTTACAAATTCGGGCAGCTTATAACTCTCTCTCTAGTTTAGTGTATAGGCATATTCTTCTAAACCCATGCATCTCGCACTGGACTAATTTATCAGTAACATTAAATAGCTCCATTTACAAAGACATCATTGATAATCTACCTGATCAGTCTATACAGGCCAAAAATAAATGGAGTACTCTTCTTAACTACAATATTTCAAATGTACAGTGGAGTAATTGTTGGCATATTGCACATAATACCTTTAAAGATGCCCGTAGTTCTTTAGTACAAACTAAAATCCTACATCTTTGGTATAGAACCCCTCTGTGTTTCAATGAATGGGCCTATTAAATAATAATAATTACTGGCGCTGCAATTTGGCCAATGGGGATCTACTTCATATAATGGAAATCAACTCTGGTGCTTTCTCTTTCAGATGTTCTTCAAAGCCTCTCTTAGTATGCCTCTCTAGACCGAATAGCTCATGTTACTCATAACTGGCTCACTGTATATGACAGATGTTGGCAGGATTACTTCAAGTACATGAACCTAGTTCTTCTAGACCCTAATTCTTAAGGATATTTAGCCCTCCTTCTTATTTTGCTGTCAGATTAGGTTTTCTCAAAACTTCTGTGCACAGATTTCTCCTCTTTTTTCCCTTCTTCCCTGTTTTCTCCCTCTCTCCTTCCCTTCTTCCTTGCTTTTTTCTCTCTTCTTTCTTTCCTTGCACACTTTTCTCTTATCTTCACCCCTCCATTACTGAACATTGTTCATATTACCACATTTATCACTTTTTGCAATTTACTGAATGCCTTGCCATAGTCTGCCCTAGCATGTATTTCGTAGATGGTTGCTATTTCTGATCCTATAATGCCCTATTGATTGTAACCCTTCTGCTCTCCACTTACATCCTGTCTAGGTCTGTGTTTTATTATCATTACATGTATATAAGACTTCTCCAATATGTTTACCTTAAATACTGTGTTTTAAGTGATATTTTATACCTTACATGGAGGATAGTCTTCCATTGTATAAGATGTGTGCTTTCTTATATACTCAAATTTCAATAGAAAGATAAAGTGAAAAAAATTAGCAAAATCATACAGATGGACAACAATAGTAAAAACATATAAAAGGCAAAGTGTGTTACTGAAAGAAGTATCTATATCTTTTTAAAAAGGGAGAACAATATGTTTAGTTTCTCATTGAAATACATTGGGCTCCTAAGATGCTGGCAGTTTCTGACATCACAATACCAGAATTCTACTGAATTCTTTTTTACCTGCAGTGTGAAAAGCAAAGGTGAAAACCCCATTGTTTCACTGTACTAACAAATATATTATTATAAAAGTAGAAAGTAATTACTAACACATCAAAATACAATAAATGAAGGAGTCAGTTGTCTAGTTATTAGAAGTAAACACCTATGGCAGGATTCACAAAGCAGATGCACTGGGCGCAAATGAGATGTGCCAGCGCAACACAGAAATGCGCCGTGTCACCATTCAGAAAGGGCAGAGATGCCCCTGCACATCCCAGATGTGCTGCATTGTACTGGATGCACTGGAGAGTGAAAATAATGGCATGCAGTGCATCTGGAGGGGGTGTGTATCTGAATATACAGCACAAAACCATTCACAGAGCAAAATGAATGCGTAAACATAGCGCATACACAGTGCAAGTACCAAATGTGTCATAAATAGATACATATAAAAGAAGCAGACCAAAGTGCAAGCCCCCAGCAGGCAGACTGCAGGATAGCAGCAGCGACTGGCAGAACAGCATCAGCAGGACACAGGCCACTGACATGGATGGTGCACCGTTCCTGATGGTGGGCATGATAATGGGGATGAGGAGACGGGCAAACCAGCAATGTGGTGGCAGAAGGTACCACAGGCAGCCTGCCCTGCAGCTGTATCATACCAGACTAACGCTTGAACAATTGACGGACACGGGAACAGTCAGCTGATACCGCCTGAACCGGGCTATTCTGAGGCAGCTCTGTGAGCTGTGCCATGATGAAATGCAGGCATCCACTGGAAGGGATCATGCCATATCAGTGGAGACCAAGGTGACAACAGCAATGTGTCTGCTCACTGCAGGAACCTTTCAGAGACCAGCTGAAGACACCACTGGCATATCCCAGCCATCCACATCCTGCCTCCTCACACAATTCCTCACTGCACTGCTCCCACATGCTTCGGAAGTCATCCACTTCCCAAGCACACAGGCAGAGTGGACAGAAGCCATGCAGCAGTTCCACAGGGTGGCATGCATGCCAGGCATTATAGGGGCCATTGACTGCACCCACATGGCAATCCATGCACCATGTGGCGAAGAGGCCATGACGTATGTGAATCACAAGGGGTACCACTCCATCAACTGCCAGGTGGTATGCAATGTCACAGAGCACATCAGCAATGTCTGCATCATGCACCCTGGGATTACACATGATGCCTTCATATGGCACCAGTCCACCCTGTGCTGCAGGTTTGAGACCGGGGACATACCCAGCAGACACCTAGTGGGTGAGTGGGGCATGCATACAAGCCCACAAACAGGACACCAAGGTGCAACAAACAACGGAAGGGTGAGCTGGTGTGCGTGGGCCACAGGGGCCTGCATGGGGTAGTAGCACAGGTGGGACATTGGAGGTGGGCATGCCAAGGGAACTGCACACATGACATGGGGGACAGAGCATCAGAACAGCGCAGCATGAGAGGCAAGGTGATGCACAACAGCAGGCATGAATGGCAGAGCAAATTGCACCACACGCAGCCATGCACAGATGACTGCTGCGCAATGGAGGGCAGTCAATGCTGGATGATATAGGTATGGGCAGCGGTGGAAGAGTGCATGGGCAGGTACAGGGCAGCTGAGTGCAGCCAGGGCATGCAGTCACTGGTGTGTGCAGCATGGAGACACATCGGAAGGGGTGCCACAGGGACAAGGCTGGAGAGTTAGCAGCCACAGCAGTGCACCATGGTGGAAGAGGGTGTGTGGGACACAATGCACATGCATGTGGGGTTGTAACAGACTGCTCTTGCCCCCCACAGGTGATGTGGCATATCCCCTCCGACCCTGGCTCCTCACACCCTTTTGCCGACCTGGCACAGAGGTGGAGGAGTGCTACAATGAAGCACACATCGCTACGTGCACCATCATCGAGTGTGTCTTTGGCATACTGACGATGTGCTTTAGGTGCCTAGATAGGTCAGGTAGTACCCTACAATATAGTCCAGAGAAGGCCTGTGGCATATTCCTGGCCTGTTGTATGCTGCACAACATGGCCATTGACCATGGAATAGCTGTTCAGGTTGAAGAGGGCAACAGTTTCAGAGATGAGGAGGGGAGTAGGAGGATGCAGAGGAGCAGATGCCCCATGGCAGACTGCCATTGGCAGGCAAGGACCCATGACTGGTCACCAGGACTCGGTGGCACAGGGACACCATCATGGCAGAGCACTTTGGGGACTGCAGGTGAGTAACACAGGTGGGTCAAACATGGCAGTCCCCTCAACCCACACACCCACACACACCCATACACCCTCAACCACACCACAGGGCAGATGATGGCAACTCAGCAGCTGTGTAGCACACCCATGAGGGGTGACACTGCAGCACACTCACACGCACAGCAAGACACACATGGTCGGGGCGGTCACAGTGTATGTGCTGGGGATGGCATGGATCAGTGTACAGCTGCCAGCACACGTGCACAGCAGACACAGGTCTGCACTCATCATGTCCATGCCACACAGCACAACAACTCCCCTGGCCATGCATGGTGCAATGCACAGGTGACCCACACAGGCATCATACTGGGGCTGACATGAGTCACCCACGCCGCCCCAGGCACAGTTAGCCTGGTGTGTGGGCTGTGATGGGTGCAGGTGACAGGGGTCATATGGGCTGTCACCCAGGTGTCAATGGAAGTTACTAAGGCCACCATGAACATGTGGGTGGAGATGCCCATGCCTGGTGGATGTGCCATTGGCCATGGGGGGGTGACCACCACCCCTGGAGGGGTACTGAAGTGAGACTGTGAACTGGTGCTCACTGGTGTGTCATTCCCCAAGATCCACGTGGGGCCAAGCTAGGTGATGGCATCAGCAGCAATGGGTTCACCTGACACTGTGACCTGGGGGTGCATGAGGCACTCCCGGGGGCGAGGCTGGTGGCCAGGTGACCACGGGGCACACTGTTTGCACTCACCACTGTTGCAATGAGTGTAATATGATCCAGAGCTGCGGTTGTGCCCACCCGCAGTAGGCGAGCCTCTGCCAACATCTGGACGCACCATGCAGCCAACGACTCATGTTCCATCACCAGCTGCATCTGAATGCCTCTGAACTTTGCCTGTAGGGACACCTGTCCCTCCACAGTGTCCTGCAGGAGGCGTGTGTAGCCCTAAACCTCATCAGCAGGGGATGCATCACGGGGACGGCACTGTCAGGCAGGTGGGGTGCTGGCCTGCTGCGCTGCATCTACCATGGGCAGACGCACCACAGCAGGCAACTGAATGGGCAGGGGCTGGGCTTGGGCAACCACTGCACATCCAGGGATGGCTGTATCATGGTCCCCTGCTGCCTGTTGCTGCGCCACAACACCATGCTGTATCGTGACGGTGGTCCCTGTCCCCACAGCAGCACCAGACACAAAGCCACAATCTACCACCACCATGGGTGGGTGTGCAGGCCCTGGGGGTGCACCAGGGGCCACAGGACCACAGACGCCACATGGTGCTACCCATGCATGCACCTGTGCCTCAGTCGGTCCGCTGTCGGCCATGTCCCCCTAGACTTGTGTGGCATCTGTATAATCATCATCATCGTATGCCCCCTGCATACCAGATGCCAGCACCAGCAGGGCATCTGCAATGTCTCCTCTGTCCTCTGGGTCATCATCAGCCAAACCCAGAATGCTGACCAGCCATGATTGGTCCTGGCCTCCAGCCATGGCACCGGTCACCGAGGGGTTGGATGGCCCTGCTACAACTGGCATTGTGGTACCAGTGCTGCTGTGGCATTAGAAGGGCCCAGTACAGCATCATCCACAGCACCGGCTGCAGCCCGGTGTGATGGCCCGGCAACGTCCCCTGCAAGGCCTTCTTGCAGACCACTTCCCACAGCAGCACCCATGAGGTGTGATGAAGCTGTAAAAGAAAGAAGGGATACATGGTTACTGACATGTGTGACTGTTGTGACCAGACAGGCATGTACGGGAGTTATGCATGTGTGCCATAGGTGCACCTGACATGCCATGCAGGTGACAGTCGAACAAGGGGCCACTGATGTGGCCAAGCACCAGCAAATGCAGGCATGCACCGATGCCTGTGCAGGCACCCTTGGACATGTGTCTGATTGGCCCAACACCCTGTACACAACCTGCAAGGATGACATCCCAGATGAGCACCATCATCACGCACCACGTTGGCCCCGCCCAGACTCCCCCTCACCGGGCTGCACATGGGCAACTTGTCATGCATCTGTGATGCACAGTAGACAGATGGGGCATACCGCTGTATGGTCAGTGCACACAGATGCATGGTCGCCTAGTGTCCCACTGTGGGGCTGGTCAGGGCACCCATGGCACACATACAGGGACAAGCAAAGTTCCTGGGACATCTATATTCACAGTGCTGCGATTGACTGCTGTCTGTCTGGAAGCCCCCTCCTGGAACTCCCTGCAAAGCTGCCTGGCCCATGCTGGCCACCAGCAGCTCCTCTGTAGGTGTGAGGTGCACACCTGTTTATGGCCCACCGCCTGTCCCACCCAGGGAGGCCTCAATGTGTGCCACCTTCTCTTTTGCTCTCCTCTTCTCATTGTTGAAGTGCTTCATGCACTCCTGAGGTGTTCTGTTACACCTCCATGGACATAGACATGCCTTGCCACTGCCTCCCAGCCCTCATCCCTCTGCTGGTGGCTGCCACCCCTGCCACCCAGGATGTCCTTCCAGATGAGGTAGGCCTGAGTCGGTACCCTGTCCTTATCTGCAGTGAAATCTGGATGTTTCCATCTAGCTGCTGTGTCCTGTCCAGACATAGTGGTTTCTGTGGGTGACAATATGCAGCATTTGCACAGTACTGGCATCTATGTATGTGTGCATGTACAGTGTGTGGCTGCTGCAGGGTCACAGCACCCTGTATTGCATATCAGGTACAAGACATAGGACAGTCAGGGACAGATGGCCAATGTCAGACACAATGCTAACAATGATAATAGTAGCTAACATGCCCTGCAAATGTATCTGGCTTTGTTTTCCAGGTACTATCTGAAGGGGAGCTGGGCTGTAACACGCATGTCTGGCAGTCTATTGTACTATGCCTCCCTACTAATCAGCAATAGACCCCCACTACTGTAGTTGGAACAATGGATCACTGTGAGGCACATCCAAGGACATTCCTGAAGTACAGGATCAATTGAGAGGTATGCCTGTATGCCCTAAACTCAACACTGTCATATTGTGCCGACACACTGAATATGGTAGAATGTAAACAAACCTACCTTCAAGGATGCAATTCCTGTAGGTCACCTGAGCTCTGTGGAGGTGCATTCAGGAGCATTTATAGCTCAGGGCATGCAAATGAGAGAGGGAGCAAGTGTAATGAAGTGTTAAACAGGTGAGATGCCCCTGAATTTGGCAATGGGATGATTTGGGAGCATTGTCTGTGAATTGCATAATTGCCCCCAGCTCATCTCAAGCAGCAATGTGCAACTGATGCATTGAGCGCATCCCCCTATGGCACATTCCCCGTGCATGCACATTAGACCTGGGGCATTTCCTGAATGCAGCGCAAGTGTCCTGGTGCATCTCTGGACATGCGCCATGCAGGATCAGTAGCATGACAGGTGTAGCACAACCGGTTCAGTATTTCTGACTGCACGATCAGGTATGGCGGCACATCCAGGTCCCCATGCACAATTGGTGCTGTGCATGTATTGTGAATCAGCGTGACATGGCATCAGTGCACACATGCAGTGCATGGCGCAACACTGGCAGTGTGCATGGCAACAGTGCACTGTGGGTGGCATTGTATTTCACTCACAATATGGCAGATATGTGTGGACTGTGCGATCCGGTCATAACCCCGACCCTGGTCTCCTGCCCATGCAATGCACAGTGCGCATGAGCGGTGATGCTCAATAGGCAGCAATCGTGCATTGCGACGCCACATTACCATGTTGTGCGGCACTGTGCACAACGGCCAGTCATGCATGGGCAGCGACTGGGCTATTGCACACCAGCAGCTTGATCTGTGCACACCTGCCCAGGAGACACAGAGTGGACACATGTCATGTGCTCAAGCAGCAGGGCCCAGGGCCATGAACTGGGGGCAGGTTGAGCTTGTCAACTTTGTGGCACTGGTGCTGCAGGTGGAGGGACAGCTGTTTGGCTCTGATGACCTCACAGAGCCACGCTCAGCAGTGTGGGTGAGGGTTGCTGAGCGCCTGGTGCACAGGACTGGGGTGGAGTGCACTGGTGAGCAGTGGAGGCACTGGTACAGGGATCCACAGCACTGGGACCCAGTCAGGCTCAGAAGCCTCCAAGATTGTGCACACAGGGGTGCAGTGCCATGCCCAGGTAAGTCACATCACCCTACAGATACACAGGCAGGCTGGGATTCATGTCCAGGGGGGCTGCCACACTGCCCACCACCACACACTCACACACACACACACACACACACACCTGTGTGGCATGCTGTGCACCTTCAACATGTGGGGTGCAGGCATGGCCACCATGAGTAGATGTATGCATCATGGTGCATGTTAGGGGAGTGTATGGCCACTGTGGAGGATACAGTGTGGTACAGCCATTGGCTTGGCACATGTCCAGCTGCACACACACACACACACACACACACACGGTGGGCATGGGCTGGAATGCTGTGTATTGCTGCATGCTGACCGGCACGCATTCATTGGAGCACTGTGGGGGTGGTTCCATCACTGCATGCTGGCACCAGTGTTGTTGCTGTGGGACTGGGGGACGACACACCTACCATCACCTCATGGTGATCTATGCTTGTGTTCCCCTCACAGGTCCAGCAGACAGATGGAGGGCCATGGCAGCAATGGAGGCCAGGCGCGCTTAGGCTGGTGTTGGAGACCAGGGACAAGGTTGTGCAGGTGCAGGTGAGTGTCCATCTTGTGCATCCTCTGTGTGTTTCAGAGGGGTGGGGTGGTGCCCTCTGCAGGCTGTTGCCAGCCCCTTGTGCATGTCTGTGTGATGCATGTTATGCACACGCATGGGGTGTGGCCATGGTAGCGTGTGCTTGGGCCACAGTGCACATGGCCCCTGTGTGTCCATCCACCTTTTGCACATTTTCTGAAGACCATGGGCACATTGTGGTGCTCAAGTGGTATTCGGATGTGGTCTGCAAACCTGTGCAGCCTGCTGGCATCTGCACATGCTGTGTGGGACATGGTTGCATACCCCTCTGAGCCTACCTCTGCATGCATGTGTGGGCCTTGTGCTGATTGAATACCATTGCACGGTCACAGTATGGTACTGTGTGACAGCCTGTTGCTGATGTGCAGTGTGCCTGGTGGGCTGTTGGCCATTGCCATGGTGGATGCCTCCTGCACACTCGTGTGGTGGGTGGGGGTGTGGAACATGGCACACCACACCTTCCCTGTTCCTAGTGCTGGTTGTTTTTGTACCTAATTTTTGCTGTTTCCTTCGTATTTTACTAAACTGTTTTCTACTGCTACTGGTGCCTGTGGTCATTCACTGTACCTTGTGCATGTGCTCTGTTATGCTTGCTGGTTTCCACTATACCTTTGTTCCCATTCACACGTGTGCACCCATGGTACTGCACACACATGCATCCTGTCCCCCTTTCATGCCCGCCTCAGTGTGTACCCTTCTTGTTGCCTCTGGCATGTTGGTGGGCATTGGTCTTGCTGCCTTTCACAGTGCCCCTATTCTGTGTGTGGTGCATGATGGCTGCATTTGTTGTGCTGGTCACTGTTGTTGTGCTGCTCTTATTGTGGTCCACTTTACACATGGGCATGTTCCACCTGTGCAGGGCATGGCCTTCAGACTGTCCGCCATTGTGCCTGTCCACCTAAGTGCACCTGTGTGGCATCTACCTTGTCAACAACACTGGGTTCCTATGCATCAGGCCATGTACAGTGCCCTCTGCCATGCTGTACAGTGCATCTCTGCTGCTGTGGCCCACCTTACCAGTCATCCCTGTGCATGGTATCCATGCCTGTTGGGCCCCTGTGTGGGGGGGTGTGTCTGGTGCTTCCAGATGTTTCCATGTGTGCTATGTCTGTGCACCTCATCTGCTGTGGCCACTCCGGCCCTTTGGCACCCTGGCCAGTCCCTGCTGGTGTGTTCCCCAGCATCCTCTGAGCCACTTCGGACTCCCCTGTTGCTCCTGTGCCCCTTGCTTACTTGCTCCATATTCAGTGTTGTGCTGTCCATGGTGCTTCTTCGCATCCCTGTTGCACTGGGGCATCTTGGCTTGAGCCATGGTGCTTCAGTGCAGTTCACAGTGGGGATGCCCACAGTACATCCTGTGACACATCCTTCTGTGAATCCCACTATTTGGGGACGGCGCATCTCATTTACATCGGTGCATCTCATTCGTGCCCAGCGCATCTGCTTTGTGAATCCTGTCCCTGCTCTTTAATGAAGACTTAACTGTTTCTGTTTGATTTCAGTGCTCTGTTTTGAGTGAAGCACAGGCTGTTGTGATGTCACCAGGCATTGCTCAAGCTACTCTACCATTGGTTAAGAGCTCCTTTGTTACCCACCTAAAGTGGAAATAAATGTTGAAGACACATCTAACATTAAAATAAATGATTTATTTTCTTTTAGAATGCATCAGTGACTAAAATTATTTATCTGTAAAGACTTTCGCCTACCTTGTATAAAAAAAAGTTACATTTCTTTAGGCTATTTTTTCAAGTGGTTCACTCATGCACTAAATTTAAAACTTACATGTTTCATAATTAAAATTGATGTTGTTTTTTCAACTCAGAAAGCAGGTGACTATTAGACCAGCATTGCAAATCCAGAGACTTGGGGACAATACTGAAATCACGAACCAGGTGGGTGTTCAAAATGCCTTTGCAGACTTTTATAGCTCCTTATATAGTGAAGAAAGGTGGCCAAACCATTTTCACTATCTGTTGGCAAAAAGGAAAAAGAAAAGCAGTCTTCATTTTGGATTTGTTGGCATAATTTCACCAATTAATGACTTTTGAGCACCAGATAGATTTCCCTAGTCTTATCAAATATTAGCCCCTAGGACTGAGACTGTGCACACCGAATCTTTTAGTACTAGCGGCTAGGATCTCCAAGATATAAGCTGTTATAATCCCATTGTGACACAAACACTAACTCAACCCTATCATACAAGCACCTCAGATATCTATATATGGGACTTAGCATTAGCCTAAAAAAAAATATACCTGATATTTTATAAGTGATCTGTGACCCCATGACATCACGAGCGGTGAAAGCCTTGAGAGGGGGATAGACATTCTTAACTCACTTGTGGGTTCATCACAAGTGAGTTATTGTTTTACCCCCTCACAGTAAAAGATAAATGATATAGTCTGAGTCAGGCAACTGTATGCATATGTCTGTCTGTCTGTCTGTCTATCTATCTATCTATCTAGCTACAGTATCTATCTATCGTGTATGGCAGAACTCTGTTGTGCATGGAATTCCATGCCTGAAGTAGGGTTATTGTGCTACAGTAGTGACACCATATTTTGTGATGCAGTAGTGATAACACAATTTAGAATGCTGTGGCACAGGTGCTTTCCTCTAGCCGCTTGAGCTGGAAGCTGTTTTTTTTTAACTTAAACTTACAGAAACAGCTGCAGCTGCAGTTGTTAACTGCACTTTGAATCAGTAATTGAGTCAGCCACCAGCTCCCAAGTGCCTCACCCCCAACCTCCAGTTCTTTGACAGGAAGCAGGGTGTCTGAAATTGGCATGGATGCTCATACACTATAAAAGATAATGTAAGGGCATCCATTCTTGTGAGCACAGGGTGTGCTGGACAGCTAAGAGCTGTGCTTTGCTGCAAGGAGCACTTTGCCAGGGATTTGGCAAGTTAGCCTCTTAGCTATTGAGGCTGCAACTGACTGACCTTTGACCCCTGAGATCGGGGATCAGGGCATTGCTACCATAGACTATCTATGGGTTGAGTAGTCCTTTTGTGCTCTCCCGGGGCTTTTAACCCATTGTTTTAATGGTGGGTTACAACCATAGGTAATGTTTAAACTTTTAAATTGGACAAGCACCAGAAGGAGGGGAGTGGGGAATTCTGGTATGGCGTTCATAAGTCAGCAAGCCTCAGTGAGCAGAGGAGAGCATTAGGCGGAGGCGATGCTGGCAGAGGTAAGCCGTGTCTGCGTCTGCCGAGGAATGGAAGAAAGGTAGCCAGACCCTTTAAGTAGTGAATACCACAATTAGGTTGTATACTAAGGATACTAGAATGGACAAAATTTGGAGAAGCAGCATTTACTCTCGCCTAACCTCTCTGACAATAACTGATGTTGTTATATGGAATATAATAGAGGAGGAAATGAGTATGTGTAATTCCTGTAACATGTATGGTAAGGACAGCATGATGCTATAGCATGTTTGTAGCAAATGCAGACTAATAAATGAGATGCGAATGGAGATTGAAATACTAATGTAACCCAGTTGCTGTGTACCAGCAGTCTTTTACCCCTGCCTGATTAACACAATACTGGTTAAGGGGCCTGGGTTCTGTTCTGGTGACAATCAGGCATTCTTTCCCAAAGATATAAATAAATAGTGTGTTGCCTCCACCCAGAGTAAAATGATAGTGGGCCAGATGTTTGTGTAGTACAACCTCCTGGGATGTTGTTCCTATCTACCTCCCCTTCCAGTCACCCTCCACACAGACTATGGCTTTAAACTGTAATACTGTATAACACGTGCAGTTAATGAATGTAGCTAATAATATGCTCACCGATGGTATTAACAATAACAGTAGTAACACTTTTATTATAGGGAAAGGGAAATGAGAAAGCAAATAAATAAACAGTAGCAACACTGGATAAACCGGCAGAACCCATCAGCAACAACAATAACAGTGCCCACCCACAACAGCAACAACACATTCATCTTGCCCACCTCCCCACTTATATCAGTGTCTCTAAAGTCTAACTGGGTACCCAGATTATGGTGCAGGCCTGATCATTGCCATGGGTTGGCCGGCGTTGGGGCCCTTAAAGAAAACTTCAAAACTGTAGACCATTGGACTCTTTGATCTTATTACATACTTTAAACTAGCTTTCCAGGTCAGGGCAGGCCCTGTTTTACTCATGGTTCTGGAGTCTCAATGCACAGGGTCTGCAGCAGCATCTGAAGGCAGGCTGAGGAACTGGGGCCTTGAGCAGAAAAGTGTATTAGCTGCAAGCTTATTGGATGAAGTAGGTTGGTCTGGCAGCTTGTCACCTTCTGGATGGCTTGCAGGACCTGGCAGTTTGTCACCTTCTGCCTTGCTTGCAGAATCTGGCAGCGTGTTACCTTCTTCTGTGCTGGAATATAGGAGCACTGCACAAGGTTTCCTTGTCCACAAAGAGCCCAGACCCAAGGAGTGACCCCATGGTCTGACTCTCTCTGAAGGGTCAAGACTGCCGTAGCACTCAGGCATGTGCCCGGGCTCCCTGCATTCTGATCCACCTCACTTGGCAAAGGCTGGCAGGTTCCTTACCTGGCTCCAGAGTGGCCTGAGCACAAACACTTTTGCAGACAATTTGAGGTGGCTCCAGGCTGAATAGCACACACTCTTAATGGAGAGTCCCAGGTTTCAAACTGCAGGATTTCACAATATTCTCTGGCTCCCTGACACAGGAGCATCCACAGGCTTCTTTCCATTTCTGGATTCAGCTTCAAGCCAAACTGTCATCTCTGGCAGACAGTTCAGATCCGTTTCACAAACTGAGGGCTTCTCATGATGCTGTAGTCTTTAGCAGTAGGCATTCTCACCCTGGGGCTTCCAGATGCTGGACAGAAGCAATAACTCCCAGTCTTTGGCTGTGGAAGCCTTGAGCCAACTTCTAAACTTCTTTTCCAATACAGTCTGAGCCCTCCTGTCTCTCTGAGAGCCCAAGCCAGACTGTCCCCAAGCTGTAACTGCCCCGGGTTTCACTGAGAAATGGTAGCTTCTGATTGGCTGAAATTAGCTGTCCATCAGTAAAATTATTAAACATTAAGTTTCTTTGATTATTGATTGGATTTTGATTTAGGTGCCTAAAATATGGTTCACACCTCCTCCCAGCAGTTAGTTCTTTTGGTTTTAGGCACCTAAGACTCTGATTGGCTGGCTCTGGGTTCAAAGGTACACAGTATGGCTGCTCTGAAACTGTCTATGTGCAGTTTATGTCCTGTCTCAACTTTCAAGTTCTCCTACAGCGAAACAGTACAATTTTTCTAAAATTCTTATCACAAAATTCTTTAGCTGCAAAGAGTGTTCAGGAAGAACCAAGAACAGAACAACAGCTAGGAATTATACCTGGCCACAAAAGCAGAGATAAAAGAAAAAGAACCCCAGAAGGAGGAACATATAGTGAGTCAGAGCTGAGTGAGCATGAATGGTGTAAGGTGCATTTGACTAAGAAGCATAGAACAAGAGGCACACATTGGACTTGGTTCTATAGAACTAAGAACTAGGTATGAGACATTGCAGGAATTTGAAGTGGGAACAAAGCTGTACAGTCCACTTCAGACAATCCCCGTTACCAGTGGCGGAGCTAGATGGGGGGGGGGGGGGGCTGGGGGAGCGGTCACCCCTCCTGGTTGCCCCAGTGTGAATAATGACACCCTGCCACCAACTTTATTCACTGTTTAGTGCCCATTGTGGAGCCTGTGATTGACTGAATGGCCCTCCCTGGATCCCAAACGTTCCTAAACCTGGCTCTGCCACTGCCCGTTATTATATACCAGCATAGAATATGGGACACACAGCAGGGAATAACATAACATTGAGAGGCACGAATAGTGGGCAGGAGAAGCAAAAGAGGGATATTGTATTCATAGGAGAGTCAGTTTTAAAAGTACGCTGACACAGTTATATATGAAGGCAGGAAAGAGCAGGCAATGTTTGCCTCATTGTCAGGGGTCAGGATAAATTGCATCAAGAGAACTATAGAAGGATACATTAACAGATCCCCAAACCCTATCACTGTGCTTCATGTGGCTACCAACAACATGGGAAAAAGGAAAATAGTTGAAATACAGAAGGATTTTGAGGAGGTGAGCAAAATATTAAAAAGCAAGGGAAGTACCGTGGTGGTGTCAGAGATTTTGCCAGTACCTAGGATGGGGAGAAGTAGAGTTGAAGAAACTATTCAATAAATGGCTGGCTGCGGAGATGATCCCAAAGACAGGGTTTTGCTTTCCTTAGGAATTGGGACAGATTTAAAGATCATCAGTTATTTGGAAAAGATGGGTTGCATTCGAACAAGTATGGACCTAGACTGCTGGGCAATAGAATCAAGTCTATGATTGAAAGGCATTTAAACTAGGATCCCAGGGGAAAGGGGAAGGGGAGAAGGCAGTCAAAAAGCCCACAGATACTAAGAATAGGAAAAGAGAGGAACAATCTGGGCAAGAATGGAGCATTATTCTGGTAAATGCTAGGAGTTAGGTCAAAAAGAAGGGTGAACTAGAGAAGAAACTAACTGAAGATGGAATACACATTTGTGCCATGACTGAAACATGATGGAAGAAAGAGTATGGCTGGGGAAGGAACATTGAGGGGTACAAATTGTATAGTTGGGAAAGGGATCAGAAAGGGGGAGGTGGGGTAGCAGTGTACATAGCAGAGTACATCAGTACTGAATTACTAAAGAATTTACATAATAACAGCATGGAGCAAATCTGGTTGAAGGTAGTCCTTAAAGCTAGTAAAAAAAATTGCCTTTTGAGTAGTATACAGACCACCATCTCAGGACGCAGAAATGAATACGTTTTTGATAGAAGTGCTAGATAGCTTAAATCCTGAAGAAAATATATTGTTACTGTGGAATTTTAACATGCTCACAACTGACTGGGAAAGCAGTGTATGGAAGACACAGTTAGAGTAAGAATTTCGAAACTTGTTTGGATAGACTTGGTATGGAACAATATGTTAGATCAGTGACAAGTGGTAGTAATATGCTGGACTTAGTGCTCAGCAACATGGAGGATAAAATTATTAACTGTCACATGGCTGAACCACTGGGCAATAGTGATCATGAATCCGTTAAGTTTATGGACAGGAATGCCTTGTAAAAAGAGATTTCAGCCGTATTTGTCCTTGCAAAACAGGAGAAGATGGAAGGTTTGATACCTTTTATTGGACCAACAAGTGTCTTGTACAAAGACAGAATTGTACACAAGCTTTCAAGGCCACACAGGTCCTTTCTTCAGGTCAGGAATGCCCAAACATGCACAACAGGGACAACTAAAATTAAAAATGAAGGAAGAACCACAGGCATGGGACTGGAGGAGAGGCTTTAAGGATAAATCACTGGAGGAAATGTGGACTTTTTTTGGTTAATAAACTAGATGACTTAGCAAGGATATGTGTGCCAAAAAAAGAGAAATATAACAGGCAGGATAGAATGCCACCATGGTTTAATGCCAAAAGTATTAGATTAATAAATAAAAGGAAGTAAGTGCACAAAAAGGCCAGGAAGGAGAATTCCACTAAGACTTGGGAAAAGTTCAGTTTATTAGTGATGCACTGCAAGAGGAGTATTAAGAATGCTAAAAGAGAATATGAACTAAGACTAGTTGAGAGGGTAAAGGATAATTACAAATCCTTTTTTAAAAATATCAATCATGGGGGGGGGGGTGGAAGGAACATACAGGTGGGACTGCTGGCGGATGAAAACAGAGTCCTGGTGTTGGAGGAAAAGAGGAATGCCGATATATAAAATTATTATTTTGTATCATTGTTTAGTGCTGAGAGTAGAAAGGTGACTTGATAAACATAACAAAGGGGAAACACCACTCAACTTTACCGTGAATGATGTTAGGATTAGGCTTGAGAAATTAAATCCAAATAAAGCTCCAGGTCCAGACGGAATACATCCGAATTAGCCGAGACAGTCACTTGGGTCTTTCAAACATCCCTAAATGAAGGGCAAGTTGTCAACATTTGGAGAGAAGCCACAGTGGTGCCTATTTTCAAGAAGGGCAGTAGGGCAGAGTATGGAAATGACAGGCCTGTAAGCCTGACATCAGTCCTGGGAAGGTGTTGGAAAGGATAATTAAGGAGGAGATTGAAACAACTATTTAGCAAAAAAATATGCAGGATGTGACACAGCATGGTTTTACGCAGGGTAGATCCTGTCACACTAACTTGCTGCAGTTTTATGACAAAGTAAGTTGGGCACTGGATGGAGGTCTGCTGCTGGATATTGTTTTTATGGATTTCAGCAAGGCCTTTGATAGAGTCTCACATGGGGAACTAGCTGTGGTTCTACATAATGCAGGGATACATAAGAGCATAGTTGCCTGGATTAATTGTTGGCTGACCAATAGGAAACATAGAACATGGAAACATAGACTTTGATGACAGACAAGGACTGCTTGGCCCACCTAGTCTGCCCATTTCCTTACCTACAGGATAAGCTGCAGGTCCTAGTTAACCAACAGCCTATTTCTTCCTACCCCCCACAAGAATTGCCTTTTGTCTGTCCCATGCATTCTTGAATTCTCCCACAGTTTTAGACCCCACAACCTCCTCAGGAAGGCTGTTCCATACATCCACCACCCTCTCTGTGAAAAAAGAGCCATCCCCTCTCTATCTTCAAATTGTGTCCCCTTGTTCTTGCGCATCTCTTTTTCTGAAAGATGCTACCCTCTTTGACTTCGTTGATTCCACTGAGGTACTTAAAAGTTTCTATCATGTCCCCCCTCCCTCCTTTCTTCAAGCGTATACTTATTAAGCTCCTTTAGTCTCTCCTCGTATGGCTTCTCTTGCAGACCCTGCACCATTTTAGTTGCCCTCCTCTGGACTGCCTCCATCCTGTCTATGTCCTTGCAGAGATGGGGTCTCCAGAACTGGACACAGTACTCCAGATGGGGTCTCACCAACTGTCTGTACAGAGGGATAACAACTTCTTGTTTTCTGCTGGTGATGCCTCTCCCTATACATCCCAATATCCCCCAGTCCTCCCTACTGCCTTCTCACATTGCTTGCTAACCTTAAGGTCATCTGATATGATTACCCCAGGTCCCTTTCCATTTTGTTGTTGTTACTACCTCCGCCCCATTGTGTAATCTACCCTGGTTTTTGTTTCCCAGGTGCATTATTTTGCAATTCTTTGCATTGAATCCAAGCTGCCATACTTCTGACCATTCCTCTAACCTTGCCAAGTCCCTTCTCATCCTTTCCATGCCTCCTTGTGTATCAACCCTGTTGCAGATCTTTGTGTCATCTGCAAAGAGGCATACTTTTCTTTCCAGTCCCTCTGCAATGTCACTTATAAAGACATTAAAAAGGACTGGACCCAGTACTGAACCCTGTGGTACCCCACTAGTAACCCCTCGTTCTTCAGAGTGGACTCCATTTACAATTACCTTCTGTGTTCTGTTGTCCAGCCAATGTTTTACCCAGGCTACCACCCTGGGACCCACTCCCAGGCTGGTTAATTTGATTATTAATCTTTTGTGTGGGACTGTGTCAAATGCCTTGCTAAAGTCTAGGTAGGCCATGTCCACAGCCCCTCCCTGGTCTACTACTTTGGTCACCCAATCAAAGAAATCAATTAGATTTGTCTGACATGACCTTCCCGCTGTAAACCCATGCTGCCTTAGGTCCTCTGCCCCACTGGCCTCAAGGTACTCAACAGTTCTTTCCTTCAGAAGTGATTCCATCACTTTCCCTACCACAGAGGTCAAACTGACAGGTCTGTAGTTTCCTGCCTCTGTCTTGCTCCCTCTTTTGTAAAGGGGAATCACATCTGCCTTCCTCCAGTCCTCAGGTACCACACCATTCTCCCATGATTTGTTAAAAAGGGTAGTCAGCGGTGTCACTAGTCCTCCCCTTAATTCTTTTAGAATTCTGGGGTGAATTCCATCAGGCCCCATTGCTTTGTCCACCTTCAGTTTTAGGAGTTCTTTCAGAACCCTTTCTTCTTTGAAAGGACTGAGATTGATCCCCCTATCCAGAGTGCTTCTGTTAATTGGATTAGGCACCTCCCCTCCTCCTCTTTTGTGAATACTGAGCAGAAGTATTCGTTCAGTATCCCTGCTTTTTCACTGTCCACCCACCATCCATTCTATTCAGCCTCACTATCCCTCCCTTTGTCTTTCTACGCTCCCTGATATATCTATAAAAGGTTTTATCCCCCTTCTTAACTGAGTTGACTATCTTTTCCCCAGTTTGGGTCTTTGTTATTCTGACTTCCTTCCCTGCTTCCTCTGCCTTAACTGGTACAATTCTCTGTCCTGCTCCTTCTGTGTTTCCTTATACTTCCTAAATGCTATCTTTTTCTCCCTATCCTTCCCTGCCACCTCTTTTGAGAACCATAGTGGCTTTTTCTCTTGTTTTGATTTATTTGCTTCACACAAATGCTTGTTGCCTCTGTGATGGCAGTTTTGATGTTTCCCCATTGTTGCTTCAGGTGAACATCAGGGGTAGTACATCAAGGTAGGCTGAGGTGATGAGTGGGGTTCCACAGGGCTTGGTGCTGAGGCTATGCCTATTTACTCTTGTAACCACTAAGTGGCACTATCCCAAGGGCTACTACCCTGCCTGTGTGGCTTGCAGCAGGTTAAGGGGCCTGAGTTCTGAAACGGGTGCCTCCACCCGGAGGCCAGGGTTGGTAGTGGTCAAACTAACCTAGGCACAGCCCTCCGGGACACTATAACCCCTCCGCTTTCCCTTCTAGTGGCCTGAGCAATATACGATAATCACTTTCACATTACTCCTTGTACAACAGACCAGTACCCACACTGTTTGCACTTACCACCAGGGCTGGTTCCTCTGGCTCGACCCTGGGGACCCCCTGTAAAACAAGGTTATGCACAGTAAATCACAACAGTACAGTACTTTTGGCACAAACTGGAACCACAGTCAGGTTAAATGCAGCAAAAAGGTCAGATCTGATTTATTCAGGGGACTTGAACAAGAAAGGGGCATAATCAGGTTGATTGGCTTAAAGGCTATATTAATCAAACAGTTATGCATGTGCTTTAAGTCCCCAGACAGTTACACACTTTGGGTACCCAGGTAGGAAAATGGTGGGCTAGCCAGGAACATTGCAGCTGGTTGGGGCCCTGTGATGGAAGAAAGCAACATGCACAACATACACTACTTGTAATCTGGAGCCGGAGGGCTCAGTTCATGAAAGAAAAAGCAATAAGACAATCAGATGACAACACTTTAGATTTAGCTGTTGTTGCAGGGAGCTACCCTGATGTTTACTCATGAAACCCAATACAGGACACAGGCAGGATGAAATTGAGACTGCAGGCTGTTGAGCTGGAGTGCCAGGAGAAGCAGGGCCCACACGAATCACCGAGGCATCATTCCTGTTCAAGCATTGAGCAGGGGGCTGATCTCCAGGCAGGGCTCTTGTCGATGACTTTCTCTGTGCAATGGGTAGTCTGGCTGGGCCAGAATGGCAAGGCCCAGGTGAAATGGCAATGAATTCGAATTCAGTCCGTTGGAGCTGGATGCAGCCTCCAGCAAGCAGAACACAGTTCAATACACAGTGGGGAACCAAATCATGACCCACTAACAGCACACAGCACATTTACATGTAAGAAATTCCACTATACCAGGCAGATTGCTATCCAGTCGCAATTACAGAGTCTCTGCACAAACCGGGAGTTCAGAGGTGGCTAGAAATCCTGACAGGCTGATCACATCCGTCAAATCTTCGGTCTTCTTCAGGTTAAAGTCTGGTCACAGTCCAGTGGCTTAAATCGTCCTCACAACTTGGATTCAGTCCGAATAAACTCTATTTTCCCTCTCCGGGACAGCAGGCAGACAGGCATGCCAAAACTCAGCCCTTTAACAGTTCTCCCATGCAAAACTACACAGAACTGCTGCTCAAATCACTTGAGCTGTTACTCATTTCACTTTCCAACTCGGAACTAACTGAAAACTGCAAGCAGTCTGGGAATTTCCCCAAGATCCAAAAGGTTTGGTTGGCTGATCTGTCTGTCAGTCACAACAAGGGCTCCTCCTTCAGGTTCATTTAGGTGCCAAAATCAAAAACTACAACTCCTACATGTTTTGACCCCACCAAGCCCCTGTAGGCAGGCTCCATTTTACAGTTCCAGCAGTACTGATTGGCCCATTCTGGCAGTCCCGGGCCAAGTTGGAGGAGATAAACAGAACAGTCTTTGCTGGAAAGAAAACAGGTTAGAACAAACTGCAATATTATTATCACTCTACTAGATATTCAGCAAATAAGCACGTCTTATAACAGAGCTCCCTCTGCGCAAATGGCGATGGCAAAATGGAGCAATTATCTGGCAGCCCGGGAGGGGCTCGAGCATAGAAACACTCAGCTCCCTCCCAGATTAATTATAACTGCAATTCAGGCAGCTCTTAAAGAGATGGTACACAGAGGCTATACAGGCACTCTCTGGCAATACATTTAAACTGCCAAAACACAGAACACCAGCCTGGCAGTGAGCATTTAGATAAGCTCAAGGAAGACTTTTCAGGAACCCCCATTTGTAGGGGAGTTACACTCTCTATGTAATGAAATGCACTGTGGAAATGGCGTTTGGACAGCAACATTTTCAGACATTACAAAAATCAGAATAGTAGTGCAAAGTACTGAGGATATGGAAAGATTACAGCATGCATTGACCAAACTAGGAACCTGGGCAAACATATATAAGTTGGACTTTAACTTGAACAAGTGTTAAGTAATGCACTTTGGGAGATGAAGCAGAAGGACAAAATATAGCATCAATGGGTATACACTGAGAACAACAAGTGAAGATCTGGACGTGGCTATATCAGATGACCTTACAGCTAAAAGGAATTGCCAAGTAATGGCAAAGATGGCCAGGGGAATGATGGGGTGTATTTCAAGACACATTGAAAGCAGGGAGAGTGCAGTGATAGTGCCCTTGTATAGGTCCCTGGTGAGGCCACTGTTAGAGTACAGCCTTCAGTTTACTGCACCAAGTTCAAAATCAGATATCGAGTTACTCGAAGGAATACAGATGAGGGCCACTAGGATGGTTTTGATGATAAGGCATTTGAGTTATGGCAAGAGACTGGACTCCCTGTGAATGTACACCTTGGAGTACAGGAAAATGAGATGGAATATATGGCTGGTTTATGGTGCATTTGAAAATAGTGATTTATGACAGTCTGCAGGACTGGAGTTAAGGGAGCGGAATCACAATGTGAGATCACATTTACTACAACTAAGGGGTGAATTATACCATACACAGAAAAGAGCAGTATGGTTTAACCTGAGGGTGGTGGACAGATGGAATGGACTCCCATTGGAGGTGGTGGGAAGTAGAAGTATGGAGGAATTCAAGATTAGATTAGATGAGCATTGTTTGAGAAATAAAATATGTGGCTACTCCCTTTGAACAAAGGGTGAGCTGTCAATGGGTGAAAGCATAATCTGACTCATAGTAACCTATGAAACCTATTAATGAAACCTATGAAGTCTGCGTCATCTTGAGACTTCTATGGCAACCACAGAACTCTTTTTTTTTCAATTTAATATGCTTCATTAAATTTTTATAACATGGAAACAGAAACCACTAGAATCATGGAACTATTGAGCTTTACTCTTGAGGTTCCTGGTTGCCACAGAAACTTCTTGATTCTGACATAGGCTAGGTATGTATGGCTGCCCATACATTATCTCTCTCTCTCTCTCTCGCTATCTGTCACAGTGCCCAGGCTCAAAAACAACAAGCATTTCTCAATGCCGAATGTTTGCTTGTTGGCATTGGCATTGATAGTGCAGGAGTTAGAGAGATGCATAATAGGAATGGCAGCAAAGTATTGAACTGACGCCAACCCCCACCACCACTTTGCAGAGACTGACAGTTGATGGGGGTGTGCCTTTGTGTCATCGGCCATAACACTTACACCATTCCACCTCACTCCACCCTGCAGAAACCGACAGATGTCGCAGTGTGCCTTGGGGTCTTCAGCCCTTACACTCACTCCATTCCACAAGGAAATAAGCTGAGATGGGTGCAGTATAGAATAACTGAGTGA
This sequence comes from Neoceratodus forsteri, assembly GCA_016271365.2. Taxonomy (NCBI): domain Eukaryota; kingdom Metazoa; phylum Chordata; order Ceratodontiformes; family Ceratodontidae; genus Neoceratodus; species Neoceratodus forsteri. The sequence continues at coordinate 588,123,896 of CM028132.1, read as the reverse complement.
ATGCTAGGGCCAAAGACCCCAAGGCAGTCCTCAATGCCTGTCATTGGCTGCAGGGGTGGGGTGGAAAAGCATGAGCATTATGGTCGATGACCCCAAGTCACCCCCCCCCGAAGCCTGTCAATCTCTACAGGGTGGGGCATTATGGTTGGAAACCCTAACACCCAGGGTGTTTGTTGGTATTTTCACTCCAAATTTCAACATGGGCTTTTTGTGACCCCACTGCATGAACAGTGACACTATCAGTTCATTAGCAAAAAGGTGATTTTGCACAGTGACTGCACCATTTGGTGCCACAGATGCAGAAACACATTTCAAACAGGATGTGAAAAATGACAGCTGTATTGTTCATGAGGAGGTGTGAAAAAATGGCAATGCTGAAAATCTGGAAAACTGGTGAAGTTATGAGTGTGCATAGAAACTGCACTACACACACCCATAATGCATCGTTTTTGGAATTTTTTCACCAGATTTTCAATATGGGCATTTTGGGACCCACCTTCATGAACAGTGGCACTGTGATTTTGTTAATCTGTCCTAAAAGTTGATTTCCCACAGTGACCACGTCATTCTGTGCCACAGGTGTGACAACATGTTTCAGACAGGATGTGAAAAATGACAGCTGTACTGTTCACAAGGAGGTATGAAAAAATGGCAATGTTGAAAATCTGGAGTGAAAATAATAAAAATTGGTGAAGTTATGACCGTGCGTAGAAACTGCGCAATGTACGCTTGTACCGCAGCCATTTCACTGAATTTTTTCACCAAAGTTGCAACATTGGTTTTTTGGAACCCCACCTCATGAACAGTGGCACTGTTATTTCATTAATCAGTCCCAAAAGGTGATTTCACGCAGTGACTGCGAAATCACCTTTTGGAACCGAGTAACGAAATGACAGTGACATGTTCACGAGGTGGGGTCCCAAGAACCCCATGTTGAAAATTTGGGGCCACAATTCCTAAAAATGGCTGAGATATCAACCTAAGTTGAATCCCCCATTGACTCCCATTATACAGTGCTTAGCCAATTCCTCAGTTTGCAGTTGGGCTTTGAAGAGTGCAGATGTGTCCTTGTCCAGAGAAGATCACTGCTCCCAATCTCCGGAGGGTAAGTATGGGTGAGAGGTGTGCGGGGATGTGGGTGCTCGGTGGAAGGGGTAAGGGGAACTGGGGAGATGATAGTGGACTGTTTTCTTTTTTACAGGGGAAAAAAAAACAACACTCTGGGGGGACAGTTTCTTTCTTTTACAGGTTTTTAAAAAAGAAAAACATTTCGGCACACTGGGGTTGGCTCCCGGTGTGCCACAATAGTGGTAGTTGGGAGGGCATGCTGACACTGGGGTTGTGCATCCCATGTTGGCAGATTACAGATGGGTATGGGGGGAGTGCATCTGACACCGGGAGTTGGCATCTGGCACACTGGGTTGGGCTCCCCATCTGCCTCATTAATGGAGGGAAGGGGATACATGTCGACATGGGGATTGGGCACCCCGATACAGGCTTTCCTTGGAGTGTGTGTGTGTGTGTGGGGGGGCAACAGAAGCTGCAGCTCATTACTTGTTTCACCAGGAAAGGCACACAGAACAATCAAGTTGTTGGTGGAGCAAGGGCCAGGGAGAGAGTGCTGGGCAGCAGGAGACAACAAGATTGCGAGGGGGGAGGTGCTGCTGCAGTGATGAAACTGTTCATGATTGCAGCAGCAGATTCATTTCAACTTCTTGGCTCTTTTTGAAGCTGCTGTCAATGGCAGCTTCCCTCTTGATTGGTGGCTGAGGGATGCACCCATTAAAGCATCCGCTGCATTGGCCACAATACTGATACATCTCTGAAATGCGGTACTGTCACAAGATGTTGCTTGCGCGTGCATGCATGCAAACATAAAAATGAAGTTCTGTAAATGTTACAGATGTCTACAGACCAGGAGCATCATTCTTACTCACTATGACAGACCGAGAGAATTAGACTAGCCAGTTTAAGTATTCTAGTGGTCATAGGAACTTGCTTCTTTGCTCATACTATCAGCAAATGTAAAGGTACTGCTCAAGTTAAACTTTCTGGCATGGCATTACTTCAGGTACTGCATTACCACAGCTGTTCCCAGTTATATTGCATATCTTTCACAATGTATAGACTCCATGCAGTCTACTCTATTTTGTCTGTTTTATCTGTTAATGACTTCAGTTCTTGTACGATACCTGCTGTTGTTTTGTGGCATGTAGCGAGTCAGATAAAATGTTCATTGTGGCCACTGGCAACTGTGAAATTAGCAGTGGGCAATTGTGAAGGTGGTAGTTTTACTTGCATCCTTGCACACATAGATACTATGACATTTTCTGACTGGGTGATTATACTGCTAGATGTCGGTGATGATTATCCATACACAACATGCCCATAAGCTGCTGCTACTTCTTTTGCATCTATTCTAACATAGGATACACCAACAAGGGGAAGACAGAGAGTTCACTCTGAACATTTTCCTTCCAGTTGCCCTCATTTTCATGTGGCATACTTCGGCAACACATGATCAAATTAATGGACAGTGTCACACAGTCAGGCTCCTCACTATCACTGACTGCTTCTTTCTTAACCACCTCTCATAATTCTCCTCTTACTGCTAGTGCCTCTTGACATGCTTTTGGGATCTTCTTTGAGTGTATAGCCATAGAGGCATATTTCATTGGTCTGTAAGCCATTGGCATCAGGACTTTCATGAAGCTTCTGCAATGTTGGGGCCACCCACATGGAAGTGCCTACTTGCATGCTGACAGCACACAGTATTGCCTGTATTACCCCATCCACTTCAATTCCTTTCCTCTTGCTATTGAGAGAGTTAACATTGGAGCAGTGGAAGTTGTTTTTGCAATGATTTTTTTTTCTCTGTCTGATAGCTACTCTGTCGGGATCGTTGATTGCCAGTGAATGTCATCATCAACTAATGCACTTTTTACCGACTGTTGTTGTGGAAAGCCAGTATATAGGTAAAACATCTGCAAGCTGTGTGTTTGCTGTCTAGGCCTATCACATAATGTGCAAAACTGTGAGGTTTGCCAGAGGTTTAATCAAGCCACCCAGAGACATACTGTAGGTGAAAGGCTTTGGAGCATTTTTTAGAAAAATGTACAAGGACTCTCAGTGCCTGACAGATTGCAAAAACCATTCATGCCGTAACAGTAAATGCCAAAGTCACTGACAGCAAAATAGATTTTTCCTTTATATTCACATCGCCCCTACCCCCACCCACCCACAGAACCTCCAGTCATTAGAGCTTTTTATTGGCCTCTGCTGCAGGTGAGGGATCTGATAGGGATAGCCTTTATTTGCTATCCAGAATGCCCCTCTGACTTGTCCACTTAAGTGGTGGCACAGGTATTTATTTGTACTTTTTGAACAGAAATGGCACACTGAGCTGTAACAGCTCATTTCCATGGACATCCTGCAGGACGGGTTGCATAGACCTCTTTTATTGATGGGGGAATGTTAGAAACCAGGGAAAATCCACTAATTGAAAGACTTTGATTGTGGTTTGATGGGCAGCTAAGAACACTTCTACTACTCCACTTACTTAAACCTCACAATCCTACACTCCATTGCTCTTTTTTCTTTTCTAAGCCTTCAGTTTTTATTACTAATTTTCTTTAGCCTTGAGAACCCCTTTGCTTGCAACTTCTGCTGAGAGCAGAAAAGAGAGCAAAGGACAAAGGTACGTTACACAAGAACATTGTTTGTCAGCAGCACTTTGAATCTTATAGTAAGTGCCATGAGACCTTATACTTCCACCTGGACTACCACCAGAGACTGGCATAAGGGAAATTGGTTTAATGTCTAATTTAACAGACTTTACCTCAACAGTGCAGCTCCTCCCACCCAGTGTTACACTACAGTGTCCATATTGGGTATTGACCTTAGTTCTGGGTGTAGAACTAGAACTCATAACCTTCTGGTCATAGAGGAGAGCATGTAACCTACTAAGTGACTGATACTACAGTAAGAGAGACAAGGTTCAGCAGGGCTGTTTGGTGAGTCAAATCTACATCAGGACCTGCACACGACATAAGTTAATTGTTGGCCCATAGTTTGGTCTGGGTCATCGAGGCTTCTGTCTGCCTGTCTGACTTCTAAGTTGGCTGACCTTGACTGCCCTACAGGGTTGTCTGCCAGTCAGGAGTCATGAAACAAAAATAAAATACTTGTGAAAGGTTACTCTTTACATCCCCTAACATACTTTAATAGAGATTTTCAGCCTTTTTGAAATGTCTATCAATCTGTTCAGTCTCTCTGTCTTCTATCTATCTGTCTGTCTGTCTGTCTGTCTGTCTGTCTATCTATCTATCTATCTATCTATCTATCTATCTATCTATCTATCTATCTATCTATCTATCTATCTCTGCAAAGGCAAGAGTACTCCAGGATCAGGGTGTTCAGTTATACAGTACAAAGGGATCTTGTCACTCTTACAGTGAAGAGTGGAGGCTCAGTGTGTCAGGGAACCCTGTGTGTTGTACAATCTCTCACTAACATTTTACAGCTTCACAAAGCTGGATTTTCAAAAATGCAAATTGTGCATGTGTGGTGAGACTGGGTCCCCTTGAATAACTGCGAGTTCTGTTGCACGCGTGTGATTTTCAAAAAGATTGCCAATGTTTGTAACTTTTTACCAATTTATGGCATCTTGCACACATTGTTTTTGCACAGTTGCTACTGTATTCTTGGTACTACCAGAATAGCATAACCTGGCAAATGCCACCCATGCACAGAAAATACTGACAATAGCATTTTTGCCTATTCTGGGATTTTCCTCCCTCTGGCAAGTTGCTCATGGTGGGGTAGCCTCTGGGTCATGCCAGGCTCTTTGATAAACAGGCTTGTATCATTGGAACAGCTGGATGCCAGCCTTTGCTGAACAAAGCAAACAGAGACTCCAGTGAAACATAATTGCAATCTCTGCATTTGTTTAATGGGTGTCTGTCAGGCAAACCTGGCTAACTAAGGTGGTCTAGAAAGGTACACTCACAGCGAGGTGTCAGATCTTGGATTAAGGTAGTTATAAAGAATCTTGAGAATAAGGGCTGGCATCAAATTCACTGAACAGCACCTTGCAGGCAGTCCTGAATATCATAATGTCCAAAGCAAATAGGAGTTGTGCTTAGCATGTCCATGTATGTTCAGGCCCCATATTATGATGGAAATTTGTTATTGAGAGGCATATGGTGAAATGTGTGTCCAGTAACCTGAACATCAGCATCCTGCCCCATGTGCCAACATGAACTTAGGTGGCCTTGTGCACTCACATCTGCAGTGCTGTTTACTCAAGTTGTGTATGGTTTATCAGTTGCCAGGATGAGTCAAGCTGAACTACTTAAGGTTAAACATGTAAAGCACATTACCTCAGGAGTGCAATCCTGGAAGCTAAGTCAGTTAGTTCAGCACATTCCATGCTCATGGGCTATGCACAAATTGCATTCTCAGTTGAGCGAATGCCCAGTCATTTCAAAGACAAACTGTCATTTTAGCCACAGAGACCATGACAAGAAATGACTAGTAGTCCAGTGTGCCAAATAAGGCAGTCAAAGAAACTGCTGTTCCCCAGAGATACTTGCCTGCCCTGTGTCACTCTGCCAGAGTCCTGGCGACACTGCCTGTTCTATACCAGACCCCTCTCTGCCAGGGTGACAGCTTCTGCAGTCCTACTCAATTCCTATTCCACACACTTGGGAACTCCATGCCATCCTGAAGGGATGGGCTCACAAGAAGACTCAAACCTAGAGCCTTGGCCTTTTTATAGATGGTGCTCCCAGTTTGTTCACTAAAGGCAATACTAGTCAGGAACTCACTCCTTAAAGTAGCACCCCAGTTTAAGGAGGGTTGCATGTATCTATCTATGTACAGTATGGGTGGGAGTTTGTAAATTTTGTTACTCTGATACTTGTACAGTGGAATTTGTATTTGTACTTGTAGTTTTATTTGCTATTCATTTCCTATGCTTTGATAATTACTTATTTTTTTCAAATTGAATGCACTTTATTAAAAATGAGTAAGAAACATATGGGAAAGACCCCATAACTATAAACATGGAATCAAAACATCATAACCAGATACAGAGGAGGTCATTAAAAAAGGACTAGATAGCAAGTTCCATATTCTCTTACATTTACCATAAGTCAACAAACAACAACAATTGAAACTAACCTCCCTACCCCACCCCACCCCAACTCCCAACTATCCAGCCACAGGAGGAATTAGCTAAACCTCAAGTAAATACCCATCAAGATCCCTGACCCAAAGTGCACCAGTCTGACAAAATAATATAAAAATCAAAATACCTAATTAGACAGTAAGTAACACATATAGCTGTTCCCAAAAACGTTCATATCGGGACAATTTGTCCATCATACTTGCTATCAGTCACTCTGCCTGTAACACAAACAGGATCTCCTTGTACCATTCCAGGAAATGGGGAGTGTCCTGGTCCAGCCAGTGCCGAAGGATAACCTTCTTTGCACATGCTGAGATCTAAGCCATATGTGCCTTCTGGTTGCCAGATAGGGTATCTGTGTAGTCACCCAAGATACATATTTCAGAAAGGAATGCATCAGATAGCCCCAACAATGGGTCTAGATGAGAACAGATTGAATTCCAAAAAGGAACACCCTTCTGACAAGTCCATAGTATATGGAGCAGGGTACCAGGCTCTCTACCACATCTGGAGCAAAGGTCATTGGGTAATTGACCCATCCTATGCAACTTAACCGGAGTATACTACAGATTATGAATAATCTGGAATTGCATAAAACGGTAATGATTCCATTTTATCAATGAATACAAATGCCTCCAGATGATTGACCAGTCTCTAGGGCATGTCAAGGCCAGAAGAGCCTTGTCCCACCCATAAAACCGAGGGCCCACATTAGCAACCAGATATTCCTGTTAGGATCGATCATAATAAGATATAAGGTGGTTAGGAGGAGTTGAATAAAGAAGAACAGAGGTACTAAGGGGACTAAGCCATAGCACTACACCAAAAATAGGCTTGTGTGATAGTTGGAAAAACTGGAAACAAGAGGTAGTAGACAAGTGAGATAACTGCTTATTGCATGCACTCCTGTAATTTATTCTGTACCCCATGGGTTGCAAATGGAATTGACCCTTTCAGGACTCTGCTTGCCAAACTGGTCAAATGTGTTTACAGAAATCAATCAATCAATTGATCACTCAACAATTTCCAGAATGAGTGAATCATCAGCATTTATTTCCACTTTGGATGGATCACAAAGGAACACAATCTGACAATATCACAATGGCTTCTGTTGTACTCTGAACAGAGCAGTGAAATCAAACAGAAGCAGTTAAATCATAGAAAATGAATTAATTTGGAGGCCACATGACAGCCCAGCTGCAGCATGTAGTGCTTCAGTGCCAACAAGTAGTAGCATCTTTACTTCTAAGGTGCTCTTCTCTGTAGGCTCAGGGTCCTGTACATAACAAGACAAAACATTTTAATTCATAACAAGCATTTGTCAAGCTGAAGTTATTTGCAGTGGTGTGTGTCAATGGTCTACACTGCCAAGCCCATAGCAGTTTCAGCTGTGATTGGATCAGCAGTGATACACCTCTCAAATGCCATTAGTTCATTCAGGCCATGCGCTCCCATGCTCCATCATGTTTCTTACTTTCATGTGGTAGGCAGAGCGAGGACCCTGCGAACCCTTCCCTCCATAGATGCATGACCAAATTATCAGCATAGCCATCTTATTTCCCCAGCACATGTAGGCAGTGGAAAAAAATTTCAAATCTGCTCTGAAACATAATTCTGTGCAAGTAGAATGCCATCCCGTGCCACAGGTGGAAACACACATTTTGGATAGGATTTGAAAAATGACAGCTGTGATATACATAAGCTTGAGTAATAAGAAGGCTAAGTAAAAAATCTGGGGTGAAGATATGTAGGATTTCTGCAGTTACGAGGGTGCATACTGGAATTGCAACAAATGGGCGTAACTTTGTAATTTTTTAATATTTTGACTCCAAATTTTGAACTTAGTCTTCTTAACACCCTACTGTACCTTGTAAACCCCGAAGGTGAAAATTTGTAAATCCATGGGAAAACATCATTCCACGCAACAGGTACGAAAACATATTCGGAGCAGGCTGTGAAAAATGACTGCTGTATTGTTCATGAGGTGATGTGATAAAATGGCTATACTGAAAAATTGGAGTGGAAATATTGAAAATGACCAAAGCTACGCATGTGCATTGAAAATTTCAACAACGGCACATATCTGTAACTGCCTTTTTTTCACCAGATTTTCAAAATGACCTTTTGTGAACCCTACCTCATGAACACTGCCACTGTCATTTTGCTCACTGGTCTCAAAAGGTGATTTTGCACAGCAACCATGCCATTCTCCACCTCAGGTGTGAAAACACTTTTTGGGCAGGATGTGAAGAATGACAGCTATGCTGTTCATGTGGTGGTATGCACCACTTGTACCAGACTGATTTGGCTACTGTTCACTAGTCCAGTAGAAGCGGCGTCCGCTACATCGTTAGTCATTTTTGTTGCACTAATTTATGCTATGCACTAATTCACAAACAAACGCAAACAGAAGCCTACACAGAATGGTACAGAACAGTACAGAACGATATAGTATTAAGACGCTGCAGCAGTTAATGATTTACAGCCCTTTTAGACTTTGTAGCTGCTGTCTGTGCTGTTGGTTAAACTTTATTTCAAAACTGATGCTTTAAAAAGAATAAAAAAAAACTAGTGCTGTACTGCTATGAACCACAGTACAGCACTGTACCTCTCCTTCAGTCGGTGCTGCTGTGAGTGCTTGGAGTGAAGTAGCCCTCAATAGTTGTTTGTTTTTTGTAGCCTTTAGTGTATCGGCTCCAGATTTCTTCTGTCTTCACAAGCTGTTCCCATTGTGGCACAATGTCTTCATGTTGCTCCATCGCCCTCCTCAGCATAAGCAGAGCTGCACGGACATCTTATGGAGCGACAGTTATTTTGTCTGTCTCTTCATCAGTCTCCCCCTGGTCTTCCTGGTCCTCCTCTCTGGTTAGGACACTGACAGCTTCCGTGATGTCGTCAACCTCATTTTCGGCTTCTTTTCCTTCATTCCCAAGGTTACACAGTGTATCTTTATCCTCAGCACTGAGACCGATCTCCTCAGGTAGATTTAGATCTTCCTCTTGATCTGTGTCTCCATTTGTTGGGTCTGTGGTGAATCCACCTTTTTTAAAGCAGTGCTGAATGATTTCCATGGAAACCATGTTCCAGGCTTGATGCAGGAGACACACTGCATCTAACAAAGTGATGCGGCATACACAGGCAGATGCTGTGATTTCTTCATCTGCGTCTAAGATCTGGAGCAACCTGCCTCTCATTAGGGTGACATAGTGCTGCTTGCAGCTATAGGTTATTCCTTGGTCAAGAGGCTGCATAATGCTGGTGGTGTTGGCAGGTAATAAAACCAATTTTATGTTACGGAGACCATTTACTGGGGGGTGAGCGCTGCAATTATCAAGCAGCAGTGCTATTTTGCGAGACTGCAAATGATGGTCCCAATCCCTCAGCCATGCTTCAAAGATTACAGTGGTCATCCAGGCACTTTTGTTGCTCCTGTAAATGACTGGCAGATTGTGGACACCCCTAAAACACCTCAGGTTAGCTGACTTGCCAATGACCATTATGGTTCTTTTATCAGAACCAGTCATGTTGCTAGTCAGAAGAGCAGTCACATGGTCTTTGGCTTTTTTTAAGCCTAATGGGACCTCAGACTTGAACGCCAGTGTTCTGTATCCCACACAGCGGAAAAACAGCCCAGTCTCGTCAGTGTTGTAAATGTCATCAGGGCTGTAACTGCTGAGGATCTGTGGGAGGACATCACAGAGCCAAGCCTCTGCAGCAACAGTGTCTGCATTCTGTTTTTCATCGTGAATTTTCTTAAAGCCAGTGTTATGTCGTTGTTTCCAGTGGCTTAGCCATCCATCAGTCGCCTTGAAGTCAGGTTTGTTGAGAGCAAGGGCTATCTGCTCTGCTTTCTGGACCAAAAGTGGGCCACTAATCAAAGCTTCCCTTCCCCTGGCATTAGAGAACCAACAAAGCAACGCTTCCTCTACGTCGTTGTCTTTTCCCTCTCACTTCTTTTTCGACCTGGATTCTGGTTGGAATGCCAGTCAGACAGTAGAGAGTCCTTATTTTTAATAAGATCACTGACCGTGGACTTCGGGATGCCAAAATGAACACTAAGATTGCGAATGCTTAATTTGGGGAGTTTGTCCAGTTCGGTGAGGATCTCAGTTTTACGAGACAAGGTAAGGCAAGTGCGCTTACTCTGTGTTGGACCTGAGGCAGAAACAGAAGCAGGAGAGGATGCCATATTGTCAGAACTCAGGCAGGACAGCACTGAAGTTGGGGACATACAGGGTGATTTTATTACTGTATTGTTAAACGAGTTCAAACTAGGTTCACATTAGACAGTTAAAGTGGACGCTACATCCAAAATTTAAGGTCCATTTAAATAATGATAAATAACATTGATCCCTATGCAACTGGCTTTTGGAAAACAGATTTTGTCAGTTACAAGCGGCTGGCTGCTACAAGCCTGTCTGCTACTTTTGGTGCATACTGTATTGAAAACTTGGAGTGAAAGTATTAAAAACTGCCGAAGTTACGAGTGTGCATAGAAACATTTCAACGACTGCATGTAATTCGGTCAATTTCTTGTATTTTTGCACCAGATTTTCAACATGGGCTTTTTGGGACCCCACCTCATGAACAGCTGTGCTGTCATTTTGTTACTCAGTCCCAAAATGTGATTCCACACAGCGACCGCAAAAATCACCTTCCGGGGCCGAGTAGTGAAATGACAGTGTTCATGAGGAGGGGTCCCAAAAAACAATACTGAAAATTAAGTGCAAAATTCCTAAAAATGGCCAAGCTGTCAACATAAGTTCAAAACACCATTAACAGCCATTATACGGCACTTACCTTCATTCTTCAGTTCACGGTTCAACTTTGAAGAGTGCAGATGTGTCCTGGTCCAGAGAAGATCGCAGTCGCTGACCTCCAGAGGTAAGTATGGGGTGGGGAGTGCAGGGAGGTGGGTGCTCAGTGGAAGGGTGGGAATGGGGGATGGAGACAATGGGGGCGACGAGGGACCATTTTCTTTTTTGTAGGTTAAAAAAAGACATCAGGGGACTGTTTTCTTCTTAGGTTTTTTTACTGAAGATGTCAGAACACTGGGTGTGGGCTCCCCAGTGTCCCACACTGCGGGCTGTGGGGAACATAACTGGGGACACTGGAAGTGGGCTTCTCAGTGTCCCACACTAAAGAGTAAGCTGCATCATAGCTAATGTGGAAGCTGGGGGGTCAGAGGAGCGAGGACAGACCGGGGAGAGAGAGAGTGGTGTGTGGCAGGAGCCTATCACAAAGCCACACCGTGGCTAATGTGGAAGCCGGGGGGGGGGCAGAGGAGCGAGGACAGACCAGGGAGAGAGAGAGAGTGTGGTGGGTGGCAGGAGCTGCCTACAAGTAAAGCCGCACCATGGCTAATGTGGAAGCCGGGGGGCAGAGGAGCGAGGACAGATCGGGGGGAGAGAGAATGCAGTGGGCAGCAGGAGCCACCAATAACTGTAACTTGGCCATGTGCATTGATGTTAACTCTAATGTGCATGCTCAGAGTTATGTCTATAGAAAGAAATGAAGCACTCTCTCATTGGAGCAGTTTATTTCGTCCATCTAGAGGACATGCCACTTCAGCAAGAAAAACTACTGTCATGACCAGAGTGTCTGGTCATTGGTGTACACTGCCAAGCCCATTGCAGTTTCAGCTGTAATTGGCATGGCAGTGACACTCCTCTAAAATGCTGTATAGTAGCAAGACGTTCCTTGCACTAGTGAATACAAAAAGCAGGAGAAGTAGTAAAAATAATCAACTTTCATAAATAAAGTTAGTAAATAACATATCTAAAATATAAATAAATAGTAAACATACAATAAAATAGATAAGAAGATAAAATAGCAGCATTAGCAGGTAAGAATGAAATCACATGAGACCTTACTGGTCTCCAAAAGCATGACTGAGAAGGTAGGTTTCTGCCAGCTGGAGTTTTTTTCAAAGAGCAGCTTTTACAATGCTGATAATGATAACATCTCAATAGCCTGTCCGACTCTAAAGCCACTAAGCCAGCTGCTGTTGAACTCAAAGATAAACAATCAGCAGGTTAAGAAGTTATAACTTGCAAACTGATGTATAACTTGAATATACAATGCCCTGACTCAAAATACACAATTTCTTACCACTTCTTAGGGAGCAGGACATTCATAACTCACTCCTGGTTTTGCCATTTGTGAGTTATAGTCCTTCCCCCTCCCTCATGAAAGTAAATTGTGTATTTTGAGTCAGGCCACAGAATATACCATATCTTCCTGCTTGATGTCTGTCTGTCAGTCTCTAGCTATCTGTCTGCCTGTCTGTCTGTCTGCCTATCTATCTATCTATCTATCTATCTATCTATCTATCTATCTATCTATCTATCTATGTAGCTGTCTATCTATCCTTCCTAAGCAGTGTTTAATGGAAAGCAACACAACCTGATTAACCGTCTGCCACAGAGTGAGTCTCTGGCACTGCACATTCACATGCCATGAATGCGATTCACATGACAGTCCTTTTTTAGAACTGACTACATTTCTCTTCTGCCTGTGTGTGTGTGGGGGAGAGAGAGAGAGAGAGAGAGAGAGAGAGAGAGAGGGAGGGAGAGAAAGAGAGAGAGAGAGAGAGAGAGAGAGAGAAAACAAACAGAGCCTCAGAGCTATAAGACCTCTCTAACACAGTTGCACCCATGAAAAAAGCAAAAAAACATACATCATTAAGAATTGAAGAGTTCAGAAACAGGACTGTTTGGGATTTTGATAAACTGCTTAGATGAGACTACAGTAGTTTGGGGTTGTCTCTTTTGCACCCCTGCACTCTCTAGTCTGAGCTACACTGCCATTTGCAACAGTTGCAGTTGACTGGCAGCTGTGTGGCTGTGTGGGCGAAAATGGCACTGACTCATGTTTCATCAAAAACCATTTCAATCATATTTTGCTGAACTTTTTTTCAGCCGTCCGGCCCATTTTTTGTTGCATTCTCAGTTACAAAAGACAATGCAGCACTAATCCAATCCAGCTGCTTTCAGACGATCACACAGAAAGAGTGACTCACAGGCATTTCCTTCCTTTCTTCTTATCTTTTTTTCTTTATTTTAATCGGTGCATGTTAATTCAGCCAAGGCATAGAGAGATGGACAGAAAAGAGAGAATGTTTGATATTTGGCCTATTGGCATTGCATTTGAACTAAACAATATAAACAGACTCAACAATGCTATATCTTGCATGGAGTTTAGTCATGCAGTGAACTAGACCTTGGGAATAATTTTTATTGCTGCATTGTGCACTGACTACAGTACAATAAAATCATGCAAGAATTGGTGCCTAGAGTCTCCACTTGCTATGGATGCACAACAACAGGTTTCAGAAATGGACTTTTAGCTGGTGTGCTGCTATAGTAGGTTTAGGTTTATTGGAATATTACAACCACAGGAAACTAGCGGTGGAGATTCAAACCGAATTTCAAAAGAAATGAGAACAGAACAGACAAATCATACCATTTAACACTCAGAAAATAATGTATACACATTAGCAGCAATTAAAACAAATAAATCAAAGGATCAATGGTACCAAATAAGGTCTGTAAAGTGTGACATAATTATGTATTAGCATACAATATACTATGTACTTGCCTGGATTCAAACCACTGATCCTTTACCTGCTAAGCAAACACAAATTCAGTGTGCGACTGAACTGCAGGTAAGTGAGTTGCAGTTCCTGTGGTGTAGAGGTATGTCACATCCTGCAAAACAGAGAGCTGGGGATTCAATCCCAGCAGGTGATTTACCTTCATAAATTGTAGTTCTTAGCTACATTTATTTCTCACATAGTTTACTATACCAACTCCACACCACCATGAATCCTCACTCAAGCGAGTTTCCATCTTACAAAAAAAGTTCAAAGAAATGTTTTAAGTTCCTGCCAGGACTCTAACTATGTCTACCTGAATTTAAACAATTGATTCTTTGCCTGCACACAAATATACATTCAGTGTGCCACTGAGCTGTAGGTAAGTGAGCTACATTTCCTATGATGTAGAGGTTATGTCACAACCTGTAAGCAAAACAGGTGGCAGGGGGACTAATCCCAACAGGTAATTTACCTTCACAAATTGTTGTTCTTAGCTAAATATACTTTTCATATAATTTACTAGTCCAACCCCACACTACCATGAATCGCCACTCAAGTGAGTTTCCATGTTACTAAAAAAATGTGTAAGTCCCTCCCAGGATATGACCCACTGATCCTTTGCCTGTTACGCAAACACACGTTCACTGTGCCACTGAACTATAGTTAAGTGAGATGCAGTTCCTATGATGGAGGGGTTATGTCACAACCTGCAAAACAGGTGACTCGAGTTGTAGTCAAACCTAGACAAGAATCAGCCATGACTAATTTAAATGACTACAATCTACTGTTGAACTAAGTTACATTTTCTGAAAATCTGCTACTTAGCTGCTGAAACCCTTCACTACAGCAGCAATGACATCTAACATTGTCTCTCATACAACAATAATTGTAGTGAGAAAGAAAAAAATATGCAGTAGAGGGGATCAAACCCAGGCTTGTGTAGGTCTGAACCCCTCATCAAGTCCTAAAAGCCCCATCACTGACATCATCAGTCACATCATGCAGCTGAATCACTCACACTGAATGTAACCATAAACTTGACTAAATGTACAAAAGCGTATGCATGACCACAACAGGTGCTAACAGTTATGGTGCTGGCACTTAAAAAGGCAGATAGCAGTATAGTCAACCCTTCGAAAGAGTTCTCCCCTACCTTTTCACAGGCAAACACAGAAACATAGACATTGTCAACAGAAAAAGGCCCTGCAGCCCATCCAGACTGCCATGCCCTACCATTGTTGTTTGTGAGGTCCCTAGTGGCCTTTCAGTCCTCTCCCTCCCCTTCTGCTGATGTCCTACAAATGTTCGTGTCTATCCCACCCATGTTTGAACCCCCCCTCTGCTGATTTTGCACAGATGACATCCCTTGGTTGTTTGTTCTATATGTCTACCACTCTTTCCATGAAGACATACTTCCTGATGTCCCTCACAATTCCCCCCCACCCCTCGCCAGCATCATTTAGATCCCTCTGGTGCTTGTGATCCCACTTGGCGTGAACAACTCTATTCTATCTACTTTATCCCACTGAGGTATTTTTATGTTTCGGTTGTGTACCCCCTCTGCATTCTTGCCTCCAGTGTGTACATGTTAAGGTCCTCCAACCTCTCCTTGTAAGCTTTTCCCTGTTGTCCCCCATTCTGTATTCTGTTTTTTGCCCCATGTGCATTACCTTGCACTTTTTGCTTTGAATTTCAATTAGCACACCCTTGACCATTTTCTTGAGTCTTTCTAGACCATCCCTCATAGTTTCTACTTCCTCCTTACTGTTCACGCTTCTGCAAATCTTGGTATCATCTGTGAAGGGACAGATCTTTCCCTGGATTCCTACCCCAGTAACAGTAAGATGTTAAGGAGGATTGGTCTCAAAACTGATCTCCGTGGCACTCCACTGTTGACTGGCCTGACCTCTGAATGATCCCCACTAAGGACAGCCCTCTGGGTTCTCTCATCTGGCCAATTCCATACTCATTGTGCAATCCTATCCCCCATGGCCAGGTCACTCATCTTCTTGATCAGCTGTTCATGTGGGGCAGAGTCAAAGGCTTTGCTGAAGTCAAGGTACAGTACATCCACTGCCTGACCCATGTCTACTACCTTCGTCACCCTATCAAAGAAGTTGGTTAGGTTCATCTGATACAACCTCTCTCTCATGAGCCCATACTGTCTAGTGTCCTGTAGTTCACTTGCCTCTAGTTAACCCACTAGCCTCTCCTTTATTAAGGTTTCTAATAACTTCCCTACTTATTTATTTATTTAAATTTGGTAACCGGGTAAGTACACTGGCAAGAATGCCTTTTTCAGGTATGATCATACTATAGACATCAGGCCGACAGGTCTATAATTTCCTGGTGCATCCCTTCGCTTTTGTGCAGGGGCTCTACATCTGCTGTCATCCAGTCCCTTGGCACATTCTTATATCTCCAGTGCGCTATTAAAGAGCTTTGCCAGTGGTGCAGCCAGGATCTGTTACATCTCTTTCAGCACTTGTGGATGTAGCCCATTCTGGGCCCATTGATTTGGCTGCCTTTAGTGTATTTAATATTATCAGTACCCTTGCCTCTGAAATTGGTTCTCCATGCTTCCCTGGCCTTAATGACATAGTCCTTATCCTCCACCATGAACCCTAAACAGAAGCACTGGTTCAGTATGTCTGCCTTCCTTTTGTCCTACTCCTCCTTCCATACCCCACACCCCCAATCTGACTGTCCCCTCCTTTGTTTTGTGCTTCTGCAGTATGTAGTGAAAGAAAGGTGTGTCCCTGCTCTCCTTTTTCCAGGACACATCTGGAAATGAGCTGTTAATGGTAGGGATGGGATGAATAGTGCATTTTAGTATTTTCTAAGTTTGTGGCTGTGTGCCCAAGGGGAGATTTTTTTTCCAGAGAAAAATCAGGCTTGACTATTATTTAGCTGATGCTCAGTGAGACTTGTTAGTTCATCATTGCTGCAGTGACATGATTGACTATATTTCATAATATTATAACTGAACACATCTTCCTGTGAAGAATACAACCATGGCAGACAGAGAATGTAGTACCAGAAAACATAGTTGGTCCAGCAGCCCAGCAAAGCTGCAGCAGGTGTACAGCAGTAAGCAGCAGAAGATGGTACAAGCAGCATACTGTACAGCAACACTCAGGGTGCATTCACCATACAAAATTATGTTTTACCCCATCAAAGCCTGCAGTCTCCACCAGCACCAGTATGGCATCAGCTGACACCAGGGAAAAAATTGAAAATAACAGTCAAAGTACAATACTAGTAGTGCTACTAAGAAGACAATGTCATTAACTGCCACTGATACTATCAATGTGAATGTGCCCTTTTCATCCCTTGCCACTGCCACCAGTACCACCAGGACAAGGACATCCTCCTTAATAATTGTCACTGCCCTGTTCCACCACCCATCCACTGAGACTACTAGTATCCCAACTTCTGCTGCAACAGTGGTGCCGTCAGCCACTGCTGCCACTGTGACTGAGGCAACTCAGCCACTATGATAGAGGCCATGCCTGTCACTATGCATGAGAGCATTGCTGTGACTGTGACTCAGACCACTGCTGTGACTGTGACCCAGACCACTCCAGCCATTGTGGTCCATATCACACCTGTCACTGTAGTCATAGTAACCACCAGTACTGCTATGGTGACACCGGCCACAACAACTACTGTGGCTCCAGCCAGTTGCACAGCTATTTCCAGTACCGTGTCCACCCCTACTGTGACATCTTTTGTTTCTTGGCCTGTCTCCTGTACCACTGAACTTGTCAGTGCAGATGAGGAGGAGGGGCACTGAAGTATGTGAGGGTGTGAGAATGACAATTGCCACACTATTCTCTGAGGCTGTGGGTGGAGTTTTCCACTGCATCTCAGACATCTGGTGCAGTACACACTCCATGCATGCATATCTCTCCTTGGCCACACACTAGTTTATGCAAAACCCTATGACTCCTGTTGCAGATTCTTCCTTCTCTTCCTGTGTCACTGGCCGACCCTTCATCCCTCCAGAATGTAGCAGTCACTCCAGGTGTGCTCTTATAAATGTTGGGCAAATGAAGAAAGACCACATGTCAGTGAACATCCTAGCAGTCATTCAAAATATGCTGCTGTCATGGACAGTCGGTACAAGTCTACATGTTTTTTCATGTTTCACACATCCGCTTTGTTCAGCTACCACCATCTGGCACCCAGCTTACGCTTATGTTAGGGCACCGTGGTAGTCACACAGGGGCACACTGTCTGTGCATCCACTTTCTGAGAGAAGAGCCATCCGGGGGGGGGGTGCTCAATCATCTCTTCCTTGCTGGCCCCTGAGTGACCAAGGTCCATTTAGAAACTTGGTTAATTGAATCAGTTAGCAGTACTGATGGTACTGTAGCGCTACGAGGCAGGCTCTTTCTTTTAAATTTAGAAACCAAAACAATGTTTTTTATTTTCCCCTCCATGCTGTTGTTCACAAGGGATATATCCTGTAATCAGAGAGGGATGTACACTCAAAACAGAGAGGGATGTACCCTGCCTTACTGTGCATTGACTCCCTACACACCAAACTCCACCCAAAACTAGGAGCTTTGTATTGTTCCAAAGACTGCCTAACCCAGTAAAGTGTACGAGGCAGGAACAGTGTTCTGTGCACCAATTAAACCTGAATTTCAGAGATCTTGGAGTAGGGGAACAGGAAATGCTTCCAAAACTGAACACAAACTGAGAGTAGATCAGACTCATGTAAATCAGTAACAATTGACAACTAAAAATCAGGAGCAAGATTTGAGAAGAGAAGGGGAGCCTTTTTTAGAGAGGCGAGAACCCATAAGGGAACAAACAGAAAACACGCCCACAGAGGAAACAGAGGAGGAAGGCATAAACATAGTAAAATGCACCTTGAGAATGAAAGTAAGCAAACCAAATTACAAATAATGAACATCAGATTTGACTCTAACAGAAGCACATACACCATTATTAAGAAAGGGGCTGCATTTTGCATCAACACCATGAGTGAATGCTTTTGGGATTTATTTTGAAATGTCAAGTTCTTCAGGAAAGTAAAACTGAGATACTTTTTTGAGCTTAAAAACATCAAGCAAAAGTAAGAAACATTGTTTTTTTGGAGTTAGAACAAAATGTTGGAGGAAGATCTGGATTACCTCCTGGACTCTGTAGAGACTGATGGTGGTTTAACATCACAGGAACTAAATGCAAATTCAGAGGATCCAGATCTCGTAACACTGATGGAACTTGCGAGACAGCAAGAACTGAATAACATTGCAGAAGAACAAGATGGTAGTGTAGAATTGGACTTCAAAGCATTTAGAAAGCTGTATTTTAGAAATAAATCCACATTTTGTCCTAATGCCCAAAATAATAATATTCAAGTATTTGAGAAATTAGTGGTACAACAGGTAAATGAGCTTTTGTCTGTGGAACATAAAAACAAAAGAGAGAATCTAACAATACCAGAAAAAGGAGCATTAGCACAACTCAGTAGTAATGTTAATAGTGAAATTAAGCTAGCAGATAAAGGTGGCAACATTGTGCTAATGAATGAGAAAGATTATGTGGAAATGGTAGAGAAATGACTTAAAGATGTTGTCAGTTATGAGAAGCTTTGGATTGACCCCACATTTAAGTTTAGACAAGAACTAATGGTACTGTTAGAAGAAACAAAAACGAATGGTGACATCTCCCAAGAGGAATTTGAATTCCTATATAATGAGTTCCCAGTACTTTCAACTTTTTATTCTCTGCCCTAGATTCACAAATAACTTACAGAAATCACCAGGCAGGCTGATTATTTCAGGGGTGGGATCATTGACATCACCACTGTATGAATTTACAGATTTATTTTTACACAAGTGCTTAAAAAGTTGCCATCTTTCATCAAAGACACTGGTGATGCCATCCAGAAACTTAAAGGAGTAAAGTGGCACGATGATTTTTTGTGGGCAACCATTGATGCTGCTATTAGACATGAACAAGGTCTGCAGGCTGTTGAGCATTTTCTAAGGAATAAGACTACAGAACATCATGGCTGTCCCGGAGGTGCTGAGGGTTGAGGCGCTGGACGCCACACCCTCACGTCATGCCGGCGACCCATGTATAGGAATGGACACGGGCCGCCAGGGGTTGGCAGGGGAGGGGAAGGACTGAGTGTCCAGAGGACTGCTCTCCTTCTCTGGGGATGGTGGACATGCAGCACCGGCACCTGGTTGCCCCCTAGCAGAGGCTGGGGAGCAAGGCACCATGCACACACATTGAGGGGAGCGCACACAGAAGCATGCGGTTTCCTCCTCAGCTTGCGTTATTGCATGCACTCAGCTCCAGAGAGAGCAAACACAGAAAAAATGCCGTCTCCCCTGTGTATGAGCCACTCCTGCTGTCTGTCCCCTCTGGCCATGACAGTTCTGCCTATGGCAGCCCCACTCGTGGGGGGGGACTTCCCCGAGTATGAGGGGGCAGGTCATCGGGAGACAGGCAAGCCTGTTCGTGGGGCTAGGGGAGCCCGGCCCCCCAAAAAAAGAATACAGAACATCAAATTCCCATTGACTTTATTATTAAGAGTCTAGAGTTCATTCTTACACATCATTGTTTCAAATTTAATGGAGACTTCTTTAGGCAAA
The DNA here is from genome assembly GCA_016271365.2 of Neoceratodus forsteri. Lineage (NCBI taxonomy): Eukaryota > Metazoa > Chordata > Ceratodontiformes > Ceratodontidae > Neoceratodus > Neoceratodus forsteri. Next base: position 588,103,492 of record CM028132.1, on the reverse strand, counting down.
AATGTGGCACAGCAGTGGGGTCACCCATGGCCCTTGCATATGCCATTTTATTTATGGGGCATTGGGAACAGGAGGTATTATTAAATGAAACCTCTAACCCCTTTCTTCAGAACATAAAAAAACGTGGGGCATTTCATAGATAATTGTCTATGTATTTGGCAAGAAACCGTGGGGAGAGCTAATGACTTTATAAAATGGCTAAACACAAATAATTAGAATTTGAGGTTTACACACACAGTGGCTGACAAAGGGATTAACTTCTTGGATGTGACTTTCATTGGAGATCCCATTAAGAAAGAAATTAGCACAAGGGACTTCAGAAAGCCCACCTCAATGAATGTGTTACTCCATAACAATCGTTTCCATTCTAAGAAGTTAAAATATTCTATCCCACATGGACAGATTTTAAGAATCAGAAGAAATTACACAGATAATCAAATCGTTGATATCCAATCTGCAGAACTGATGGATAGATCCAGGGAAAGAGGTTATACACAGCAAGTTCTTGATGAGGCCTTTGCTAGAGTGAAACTGAAAAAGCAACGTGAATTGCTTAACAAAAGAGATAATAAGACAGAATCAGAGTTTACTCCAGTAACTTTTTCAACAGAATTTAATAGAATTGCAGGACAGGTGGGGAACATCATATGGAAAAATTGAAACATTTTGAAAAATTATGAAATATTGCATAATGCGATAGGTGAAGTTCCATGGGTAACTTTCAAGAAAACTACATTAAAAGATCAGTTAGTACATAGTCAGTTTAAGAGAAAAACCGAGACCTGAGATGTGGCTACCAACCATCCCTGAAAGTGTTTACAAATGTCAAAGATGTAACATATGTCATCTGATGCATAAGGGGAAGGAATTTGTATGTAAAAATAAAAACATTCCAGATCAAAGATTTTGTAACGTGTACCACAACCGTTATGGTGTACGTACTTTGGTGAAGCTGTAACGACTATTATGTTGGGAAGACAGTAAGTATGTTGAAAGAATCCATGAACATGTGAGGTCAACTATTAACAAACATATTGACACCCCTGTCAGTAGACATTTTTTATAGGCACACAATTCAGACATCAGCTCCCTCAAGTTCATGGGCTTGGAATGTGTAAAACAGCCTGTGGTGGTGGCGGTGGGGGTGGGGAGGACAGGCAAAACCTTCTTTTAGAAAAATAAGGTTATTGGACTTACACCCTAGACATAGTCAACCCTGGAGGTCTTAATGACTTCTGGGATGTAAAGCCATATCTCAGGTCTAAAAAATATAAAAAATATTGAACACTGATTGAGTTGTCTGGTAACATTTATTATTAATGGAAATGATGGCAGGAAAAAATGTTTTCCTCTCCATTTGCTCTACCTTCCTTCTTTACTTATCCTCACCCCTTACCCCTAACCCTCCCCAATGTCTGCTTTTTCAATTTTAAATCTCTTTAATTTTGGAAGCTTTATTGTTGGGCATAACTATTTTTATACACATTTAATGAAATTACACTATGTTTAATGACTAATAAGAATATTAACGTGTACATTTATGCCCTTTCATATTCCTCTTTTTTGTAAATGGCACCTCCTCCTCCTCTTCTGTATTATCCACAGTCTATTATCAATTTTAGACTGTGGTAAAATATTCTCCCTCTTTCTCTTCCTCTCTTCCCCCTCCCCCCAACATTCTTATTATCTTTTGCTCCATATATATGAAAAATTATTGCACTAAATCTTAAAATTCTGTAAAATTGTATGCTCTTAGTAGCTAATTGCATTGTCCCAGGAATTAACTGAAGATGGTATTGTTGATTATTTTTGCTTTTCTTTTGTTTTAATTATTGATTTTTTATGTAATAATTAATTTTGATAGTATTAGCCTAGTAATAAGAATTTATTGTTTACTATGCCTTTAAATAATTGATGTTCTAGTTAGACAAGTGAGATAAAAAAAGGTAGTGATGTCAAGGCACTTTGAGCCATATAAAATGAATGCTTATGGCAATGCTCCCTTAGGAAGGCAATCTGCCGAAGCGCTGGGGCAGTGTGTGGCAGTGATTTGAACCCCACATCTTGTTTTAATAAAATATTTTTTGGAATTAAAAAAAAAGTGGTGATTTGAACTCCACATCTTGCTTTAAATAAAATATTCTTTTGGAATTTATCTGACTGGAATTGGTATCCTTACAAATCCTGTGAGCAGTGAGAAAGTGAGCGAGGAGCGCCAGCAATTACTTTTTGACGCTTTTGTATAAAGCCTGCAAAACAACATTCCCCAAATCTTCCTGCTTCCCAGTTCTCACATTGTTCCAATGTTTTGCAGATACAGTTTTTTAGGGGACTGCTTTTGCTGCTTTCAACATTTTACTATCCATTTCTTGCTTGCAATTTGTTATCTCACAAATAAAAAGGCTGCCTACCTTTTATTGCTCTTTTAAAATCCTTTCATTTCATTTTCATTTTTTCACACATCTACTTTGTTCAGCTACCACCATCTGGCATCCAGCTTATGCTAGGGCACCGTGATAGTCACACAGGAGGACACTGTCTGTGCATCCACTTCCTGAGAGAAGAGCCATCCAGGGGGATGCTCAATCATCTCTTCCCTAGCTGGCCCCTGAGTGACCTATGTCCATTTAGAAACTTGGTTAATTGACGTTGTTGGCAGTACTGATGGTATTGTAGTGCTATGAGGCTGGCTCTTTCTTTTAAATTTAGAAACCAAAACATTGTTTTTAATTTTTCTCTCCATGCTGTTGTCCACAAGGGATATACCCTGTAATCAGAGAGGGATGTACACTCAGAAAAGACAGGGATGCACCCTGCTTACTACGCATTGATGCCTACACATCAAACTCTGCCCCAAATGAGGAGTTTTGTATCATTCCAAAGACTGCCTAACCCTTCCTACTCATCATAAGCTTGTTTCAAAATTAATACTCCCCTTGTTTGATTACACAGACATGGTTTATGGGTCAGCCCCCTCTTCTCCCCTCAATAAGCTCTACACTTTGTGTAATGCCTTCTGCCGCTTCGCCACTAATCTACCCCCACTTACTCACCATTGTTCACTTTACTCTGCACTCTCTGTCCTTCCTCCCCCCCTCCTCTGTCAACTGCATGGTGCATCCTTATAGCTAAATATTGGTTTAACTCTCTCCCAGCCTACCTCTCCTCCCTCCTTTCATGAGCTGATGCCTCTGACTAGCCCCTCCGTTCCAGAGACTTACATACCTTCTCCACCCCTCAGGTGCACTTCTGTATGGGAAAATCTGCCTTCTCTTACTGTCTCCCCCCTACTCTGGAGTCAGCTCACCTCATTTCTACGGTTGTCCCAGTCCCTTTCATCCTTTAAATACCAGCTAAAGCTCTCTCTCCAGCCCTCCTACTCTTGTATTCCTGCCCAGGCTTCCAGTTGATAGTCCCCATTCCCTCTTTACCTGGCTGGTGTCCCCTCCAAGCTAGCCTTCTAACCCTGAGTTCAATGGCTACCTGAAGTCCACCTCCTAAGCTTTCCCACTGCATAAATCCTTCCCCCATCTCAGCCCACCTGTCCCGCACATCCACTGCTCTTTAGTTCCGCTCATTCAATACAAAATGTATTGTTTTCCCTTATTATTCCTTGATATGCAACTGTAATGTGGATCTTTTGTTCATGTAACTGTTTTTGGATTGTAAATATCTATATGTTCTTCACCAGTTGTTTGTTCATCGTAACTGTTTTTTGATTGTAAATATCTATATATACACTCCTTTTCCCCTTTCTCTGGGTTGCACCTGGAAATGAGCTCCAGCCCAGTGTGCCTTTCCTGGCTATCAACTTTTTAAATAAATAATATAAATTATAATCAGGCAGGGAATGGGATATATTCTGTTTAGGGCCTATGATTTGTTTTCCCAGTCGGGGGCCTGTTACATCACATAGCTCACATCCAGCTCTGTTTATCCCGAATCTGACCCATCAGGGCAGCCGCACAACCAAAACATTCTGACTGCACCATATTGGTCTCCTAGTGGGTTGGGGATCCCTGCAAGCACACCATCAAGGTATTTTATAAAACATGTTCTGTTGAACCTTTCTCTAGACCTCTCCCTGAAAATGAAATGAAAGAATGTTAAAAAAGAGCCATAGAAGCAGGCAACCTTTTTTATTTGTGTTATAAATAATTACAAGTAAATAAAAAAATAAATAAACAAGTAGGAAAGGGATAGCAAAATGATAACAACAGTGAAAACACTCCCCTAAACTAGTCCTATTGGTGAAACGTTTGGGTTAATATGTGTGGTTGTACTGGAAGAAATGTAACAAGGTGATATTGGAAATGTTCTGTATTTTGTGGCTGTCTGCAGACTACAACTGTTGACTGAGTTTACCTCTCTTAAAGGGAAACTGTCCATTTTGTTTGACTTAGTGATTTTTTTTACATGTTATTTTATCTTTGATCGCTTTAGTAACTGTGGTGCACACAGAATACAAATATGTCTGTCAAATCCATGAAATGTTACAAGAACTCATTCATTTTGCCAAAAATATTTAGTGATTGGTCTAACCTTCAGTCCCACCACTGATGCTCCATGTGTCCTCACTGACAAATCGTGCCAATACAAGGGGTGCACTCATTTACAAATAAGTCTGCAAATCTGTACAAATTAGCAGTGAAACACCCTCCCAGTTTATTTATTACTTACTGAACTTGGGAAAGTGAATCCCATTTTAAAACAAGTACACAAATCATCTTTTATTTTATGCTTGAAAAATTCAAACCATGACTCTGGGCATGTGCAGTATCATAGACACCACAGCGCTGCTTAGAATTCCAGCTTGAATTTTCAAGCATAAAATAAAGATAGTTAGAATACTCATTTAGAATAGGGATTCACTTTCCCAAGTTTAGTAAACCATAAAGAAACTGAGAGACTGTTTCACTACTAAAGTACAGTAGCTTGTGAGTTAGAGAGAGGAACAAAAATGTCAAGATTTATGATTTTTTTTTCTAGTTTTAACACATGGATTGAAGTAGATTCTCTGCAGCAGTCTGAACTCCAGGAACACATACAGTACCTACTCTGCTTATCATGAAGAAAGGCAAGGTATGGTTCTAGAACACAATTTATTTTATTTTGAGCATACCACCTATAGCATTTTAAAGTCCGGATTTTCATTCGGTCTAAATTAAATGAAATCTGTTTAAGTATATTTTTAACATGACATAATCACCCGTTATGCTGATAATTTTTAGATAATCCACTCAGAGATGCTCCATTTTCAATAATTTAAAGTATCTATTATGTCTTCCAACTAATAAGAAGAGGAAATATCCATAAGTCAGTTTACTTTTTCTTCTAAATATTTTCTAGTTAGTCTTCTTGGATCTATGTTAGTTTATTTCATCCAATATGAGATCTTTGCAGACAATGGTAAGTATTGTATCCTGGCCCTTCCTAATTCTTCTCTTACTGTTTCTAATGGAATAAATCTTGAGGTCTGTAGAACAGATCTATATGCCTGTGAAAGGTTTCTCTATTTGATCAAGCTTCTTGTTGAAGCAGATCTCTGCCATGTGCAATGCCACACTATTCATTTTCATCTCTGCTGCCCAGACTGTTGAAATAAGTGAGTATCCCCCCAATTTAGCATTAAAGTGAAACAATACATTTTCTGTGTGTCAGTTTGTGTGTGACACATTTTATTATGTAATTTTTATACTTTGCCCAATCATTATTATTAGAAAAGGTAAGACCCAAGTTGCAGTAAGAATGGACAATATCCAATGTTTTCTTATTAATGTGCCATAGATTTTATTTTGCCACAAATCATGATTTGGCTCTTTTTTGTGTTAATAGATAGTCTCTTTGTGTGGTAATATTTCTCCAGTTGAGTATGTTTTTTCATGAGCCCTATTGCAGAAATTGAAACTAATATTACATCTTCAGCATACATTAAGGCAGGAACTGTAATGCCTTTTATGGCAGGTGAATGGCTTGGATCTATGCAATAATGGTAAGTCATTTATAAGCATTTAAAAAAAAAGTAATAGAGCCAATGTGCATCCCTGCTTTACTCCCATGTTGGATTTAAAAGGATCTGAGATGTTACCTTCTAGATTGTATCTAATGCAAGTCCAGTTGTCGGAATAGAGGTTAATAATTACCCTTAATATTGCATGATCTATTTTCAATGCAAAGAGTTTTTCCAAAAGAAGTGATCTGCAAACTCCATCAAAAGTTCCCTTGAAGTCTTTGAAGGCCAAATATAATGGAATATGTTGTTCAATAAAGTATTTTTCTATAATATGTTGAAGGATAAAACACTGATAATCTGTTGAGTAACCCTTTCTGAAACCTTCTTGATGTAAAGTTAGTATATCCTTTTTCTCTAACTAGAAATTTAGTCTGGCTAGAAGAACCCTAGCAAAAATGTTTCCTAAACAATCTATCAGACTTATGGGTCTGTAACTTTTGGGAGAGACAGGGTCTCCTTTTTCTATGAATCAGAATTATGATATTGCCTTTTCATTCATGTGGAATGTAATCTTCTGCTATGATCTTGTTAAAAAGTATGACAAGAAGATTACTCCACCATCCCATCTGAATTTTATATACATATAGTGGAACCCTATCCAGGCCAGGTGCTTTATCAGCCTTGGTTTGTTTGATCACTTCTGAAATTTTGTATGGAGTTATATTTGGGGAACCTGGGGATAAATGTAGCTTTAGGTGGATTCTTTGCTGAGATCTAGATTCTTGTTCATTAAAAAAAGGTTCTGGTAATAATTAATAAAAGTAATTGGAGTGATGTGATCAGAAATATTTGAGGAAACATTACCCATTACTTTTGCTACTAGTAGCCAAAAGTGTTTAGAATACTTTGTCTGAATAGCTGGAAACATAGTTTCCCACTGTTTAATTTGAGATAATTGTCTCTGAGCTTGCAATAATCTTTTATTCTCATTCCTATAGTTGTTAAGTAAAGTGACATTCCCCTAGATGGGTTCTGCCTAACAAGTCTTATGTGGTTGGATAATGCAGCCTTCATTTTTTATAAGCAGAATTAAACCAGGTGAATTGCTGTTTTTCTGTCATTAAATGATATAGAAATGGAAGAAATTCTCCACAAATTATCTTTATTATGTCATATGTCATGTGCACTGGAGATTTGTGAGTTCTGGCAACATTTTTGCAGTTTGATTACTTGGTAAAATAATTGAAAGGTCAATTTCTAGTTTATTTGAAAAAAGAACTCTTCTGGTATTCTGAATCTCAATTTGAGGAGCATGAGGAGGGATTTTTGTGTAAAGACAAGGAAGAATGTGATTTTAATTTTAATGAGAGAGGTGCATGGTCACTCTCAGGTCTTGGATAACCAACAATTCTAAGAAATCATGCATTTACCAATGAAATGCAAATATATAATCAACAACACTCACTCCTTTAGCTGAAGAGCATGTGTATTGGGCAAGAAAATTCCCTTTCAATGTTCCATTAAGTATTGTTAATCCAACTTAATCCATGAAATGTAAAAGCTTTCTTCCACTTCCATTTGCAATTTTGTCCAAGGACTCTATTTTCCATACGTCAAGGCTCAGTTCTAGCTCAATATATGGGACTAAGGAGCCCACCCTAGCATTAAAGTCCCCCATTACAAGTAAACCAGCTTCCAGAGTTTTTGTAATTGCTTTCTGAATTTCGTATTCCAGATCCTCCCATACAGTACGTCATCCTTATAATAGTCTATGTTTTTTGGTGGGATGCAAAGTAGCAGTCACAAATATATAGTAACTCAATAGTTCCATTTGATGAAAAGAATGGGAATATTTGAAGATATTAAGACACTGTTCTTTAATAGCAACATCTGTTCCTGTTCTAACCAAAATTGCTAAACCTCCTATGGGTCTACCCCACATTGCTACCTTTTTTGCCTTCACTGAAATGCTTGAGTAACTTTGAACCAAACCTCATCAGTTACCCAGGTTTCTTGAAGACATATTAATCTGTTTGTGTACTTTTGGTGACAAATATAGAACAGGAGTCTTGGGGTGTGGGACACGTAGAAATTCAGCTTCCTTCTTTGTAATTTGTCCACTTAATTCCCCTTCTGATATTAATTTATCAGCTTTTTCTTTTATAATTTCTAAGGGGTCACTTATACGATAGCAAGAATCTTTAAAAAGCGAATCAGTGAGATTTTTGAAAAGCCTGCTATATTCTAAGAAAGAATAGCATAAAATTTACTCAGTTTTGTTATTTGCCCCTTAAGATAGTTTTCTTGTTCTTGTTTTTGTGAAGTATTGATCCACAAGTCAATTATTTTGTAAGTTTGCTAAGGCTTGAAATCAATTGCCTACTGGTATATTTAGAGCTTCAGAGGAATATGTAACTTAAAGAGTAAAAAGGATGTTAGTTCCATGATATTATTTATTTTTAATTTGTTAACCGGGTAAGGACACTGGGCAAAAAGCCATTTTTCAGGGCCGGCCCGGACATCAAACAACATACAAACAAATTAGACATAAAATACAGTATTACATTGCCAGCATTAAATAATACAATGACATACACTTAAAGATAACAGATAACATTTATGCTGAGTTTTAAAACTTTGCAATGAAGTTGCGGATCATAAAGCCAAGGGTAATGTATCCCACAAAGATCATTATTTTTATACCCACTTATTGTTTTATCTGAGGAAATATTAGTTACATGTGTAATGGACCATTCACAAATAAGCATGTCTAACTTATCCAGCTTATATGTTATAGCAAGAATGAGGTCTCTAACTTCAAATGTAATTTGGCCATGATTTGTAAACCCCTTTTACCTCCAAACCCACTTAATTCCTTTATATCCAAGTATGATTCGCAAGACTTTTGTCATCAGATAACAGACTGTTTTCATGAGGGAATCTTGATTTTCATCGTACAAAGTTTCTACCCCTTGCAGAGTCAATAGGAGTTGCTCTTTTCTAAGCTCACAATGTAGACTTTAGCAAGGCATTTGACACAGTTCCACACAAAAGATTAATATACGAGTTGGCCAGCCTGGGAGTGGGTCCCAGTTTGGTAGCCTGGGAAAAGAATTGGCTGGAGAACAGGACACAGAAGTTAATAGTAAACAGAGTCCACTCTGAAGAAAGGGGGTTACTAGTGGGGTACTGCAGGGTTCAGTACTAGGAATGGTCCTCTTTAATGTCTTTATAAGCGACATTGCAGAGGGACTGGAAAGAAAAGTATGTCTCTTTGCAGACGACACAAAGATCTGCAACAGAGTTAATACACAAGGTGGGGTGGAAAAGATGAGAAGGGACTTGGCAAGGCTGGAGGAATGGTCAAATGTATGGCAGCTTAGACTCAATGCTAAGAAGTGCAAAGTAATGCACCTGGGAAACAAAAACCCAAGAGCAGAGTACACAATGAGGGGTGAGATACTAACAACAACAAAAATGGAAAGGGACCCCAGAGTAGTCATATCTGATGACCTAAAGGTGGGCAAGCAATGCAAGAGGGCAGTAAGGAGGGCTGGGGGGATACTGGGATGCATAGGGAGAGGCATCACCAGTAGAAAACAGGAAGTTGTTATCCCTCTGTACAGACAGCTGGTGAGACCCCATCTGGAGTACTGCATGCAGTTCTGGAGACCCAATCCCCGCAAAGACATAGACAGGATGGAGGTGGTCCAGAGGAAGGCAACTAAGATGGTGCAGTGTCTGCATCAGAAGACATATGAAGAGAGACTTAAGGAGCTTAATATATATAGCCTCGAGGAAAGGAGGGAGAGGGGAGACATGATAGAAACTTTCAAGTACCTCAATGGAGTCAGCAAAGTCCAAGAGGGTAACATCATTCAGAAAAAGAGGTGTGCAAGAACAAGGGGGCACAATGTGAAGATTGAGGGAGGATGGCTCAGAGGTAATGTGAGGAAGTATTTTTTCACAGAGAGGGTTGTGGATGCATGGAATAGCCTTCCTGAGGAGGCTGTGGAGTCAAAAACAGTGGTGGAATTCAAGAATGCATGGGACAGCCATAAGGCAATTCTAGTGGGTGGGGGTAGGAAAAAGTAGGCTATTGGTTAACTAGGATCTGCAGCTTATCCATTAAGTAGGGAAATGGGCAGACTGGGTGGGCCAAGCGGTCCTTATCTGTCATCAAATTCTATGTTTCTATGTAGTAATTTGCATGGAGGAAAATCAAACCAAACAGAAGTGTATGAATCCTTTCCCCACTCCAGTCATTTCTCACCCGCCACTCTCTCCCTGATGCAAGCCCCATGATCATTTAGAGGCTAAATGTTAAGTCCATCCTTTGAGGCTGTTTGCCAGAGACATTACTCATGGGTAATAAAAAGGGCGTGGAGTCAGTTACAGGGCATCCACTTTCAGAGGCTGCTCAAAGAGAGCAGGTAGTCTGTCTATACAGCAGGTCCATGATGCTCTATGGCCTATTCCTCTTGAAGTTAAATGCTGACCTATAGCATAAAGGCAGCTAAAGTGGTACTGGTCATGAATCATAGCCCTCCAGGTCTCACAAGTGGGTCACCTATGTGGGTGGATCCTGATCCAATGTTCTACTGAGTTCATCCGAACCATGCATCTGGTGCTGTGATGGTTGTAACTGAAAGAATCCCAGTAAAATGAGGTACAGGGTGAGAGCAGTGTCACCTTCCTTGTGGTGGCCAATGGGGTAGTGTGCAGAGTGCCTGAGCCTATGTCCTAGTTCCACAGTAGTCCTCCTGTGGGATTTGAAGGCATCCTATTTCTATAACTGCAAATTCTGGTCCCTGTGTTAAGATATTTTTTTATTATTTTTATTCATTTGTTCACTGGGTAGGAGCACTAACCTGAAGCACTTTTTTCAGGCATACTGAAAAAAAAAACTACTGGGAAACTAAGGTACAGACCGAAACATGTGACTAGTTGGGAGGAGAACTGTGAATTAACTGCTGAGAACTCTCCTTATGAGTCCTCTTAAACTTAATGAGCAGTATTGCTAGACAAAACAAAAAAAAAATCATTATATATTTTTTTTAACAACAATGTATTGTAATGTAAGGGGAAGGGTGGAAGGGAGGGGCAGCTGCAGAATAAGGGGTGCTAGCTGCACATTCGAGCAGACTTGATAGACCTCTAGGCCTTTATCTACTGGCAAATTTCGTATGTTTGTATTTCTTGGTACAAACATCAATATATTCATTTTTCTTTTCGTTGTACTTCATTCCTGAACTGAGCTATAAGGCTTTGCTGTTTTTTTAAAAGTCCCTGCTCTCTAGCCACACCCATTATGAATAAATTAACAATGTTGGTGTGGTGCTTTGCTGTTAACCATCAGTAATGTGAGCTAGCACTCTTCTAATACATCCATAGTATGACTCTTGTATGTAACATCAAAAAGTACCCTTGAAGGAAGAGATGTTTAAAAATTGCTAGTGGCAGGCATCTTTAATTGCTGGAGTCACTAATTATAAAAATTAGTAAGAAAAGTGGTCCTAAAACATTGTAAAGAAATAAAAATATACTGATGATGAATCTTAATATTAATATATTAATTATAAGAACTGTATGATGACAATTTTTGCCAGCTAACAAATACAGCTGCTTTAACAGTGGGTAAAGCAGCATATCAACAATGCAGGAAGGATGGAAGTTGGTGCCGTGTGAGAGATATATAAGACAGTATGGAGGGGGAGTCGAGGAGAAAACTTCCATCTAACTGTTGCCCCAGAATGCCAGTGAGGGTCATGTGCTGAGCTCCGCCAACAGACACTTTCATTGTTGCCCAGGAGTTTTTATGAAACTTCGTCTGCCTGGGCAGCTGGGAATGAGGATGGGTACACATCTGAACAATCAGTGTCAGAACTTCTTCTTTACCCTCTGCCTCATGTGTGCCATGTAACATGTTAGGCTGTTTCCAAGGATAGAGAAGCTGACAATTTTTTGCTTGAAGTTGTGTGATTATGTCCTCAAGTAATTCCCACTGCCTTGAATGAAAGATTTGTGTGGACAATTATTTTAATACACTTGTGTTTAAGTGTCTAATAGGCACCCCTTGCTGCCAGAAGTCAGCTACACTTGTTCTATCACAAACAATTGAAAATCAAGTTTTGGTCAATTTGGAATATATTTGTTTGCATGCTGTTACATGTTAAAACAACAGTATCTTGATGACCTTTCTTCCCCAATAGCCATTGTCTTGTGGACTTTGGGATCCACTGGCCTAAGGGGTGAAGCAATGACAAAATGGTGACCAGAATACAGAATATATCTATTGATTCACTGTAGCTTCCTAATGTAATAATTTTTGACATTTTGATCCCGAATGTTCAACATAGGCCCAGATATTGAAAGAACAGGGCAAGTGCAGTGCAATCATTTGTGCTATGCTTCCCCTGCACTCACCATGGCTCCTGCAATATTCAGATGGATAGTGCTCGCCGACAGAGAGTGCTTTCTGACTCAATATCAGTCCACGTTGGAGATGCACTAAGTGAATCTGTGCTGCACTGACACAGATCAGGGCTGCATAGTGCCCACAGGGACAGCGCTACTCAAAATGGGATAGCACCATGTCTTCTTTGGACCATATTCAGCCCGAGCATGCAAATGAACTCAAATGAGCTCAATGGGCATGTAAGGCCATTTGCATGCCATTATGAGATCATTTGCATGGGGTGCATCAGCCCCTTTGTGTTTCTCACAGTAGAACAACAGTTGTCAGTTTCAGTTTATTAACAAGTTTGTACTCACATAGTTTCATATACACCAATTAAAATCACCTATAATCATACTATTTAAAATTTAATATGGTATTGTTTAAATACAGTAGAACAACAGCCCTGGTGGTCCAGTGGTGCCTCCCACACCTCCAATCTTCCTGTACATGGTTATACTTATATCCCTAGTGTCCAGATGTTTCCCACCCACCCCACAATCTCCCAGTGTATGATTATAGTTAAATTCTTGGTGTGCAGTGGTTCCTCCCACCCCCAATCTCCCTGTAGATGGTTAGAACTAAAATCCCTGGTGTCCAGTGGTTCCCCCACCTCTGATCTCCCAGTACATGGTAGTAGTTAAATCCCTGGTGTCCAGTAGTTCTCCCCACCCACAATCTCCTGGTTCATGATTATAGTTAAATCCCTAATGTCCAGTGGTGCTTCCCACCTCCTGATCTCCCAGTGCATGGTTATAGTTAAATCGCCGGTGTCCAATAGTTCCCCCGCCACCCCCTGATCTCCCAATACATAGTTATAGTTAAATCCTTGGTGTCCAGTGGTTTCAACCACTCCCCGATCTCCCACTACATGATTATACTTACATCCCTGGTGTCCAGTGGCCCCCCCACCCACAATCTCCTGGGTACTTGGTTATAGTTAAATGCCTGGTATGCAGTGGCTCCCCCACCGCCAATCTCCCAGTGCATGGTTATAGTTAAATCCCTTGTATGCAGTGCCCCCAACCCCCAATATCCTAGTACATGGTTATAGTTAAATCCTTGGTGCCTAGTGGTTCCCCCAACTCCAATCTTCTGGTAGTTAGTTATAGTTAAATCCTTGGTGTCCAGTGGTTTCCCTCACCCCCAATTTCCTGGGTACTTGCTTATAGTTAAATCCCTTGTGTCCAGTGCGTCCCCCACCCCCAATCTCCTGGTGCAGGATTAAAGTTAAATCCCTGATATGCAGTGGTTTCCTCACCCCCCCTGATCTCCTAGTATATGGTTATAGTTAAATCCTTGGTGCCCAGTGTTTCCCCCATCACAGATCTCCTACTGCATGGTTATAGTTAAATCCCTGGTGTCCAATGGTTCCCTGACCTTCCCGACCACCTGATCTCCTGGTGCATGGTTATAGTTAAATCCCATGTCTCCAGCGGTTCCCCCCCACCCCTCCAATCTCCAAGTGCATGGTTATAGTTAAACCCCTGATGTCCAGTGGTTCCTCCCACCCCGATCTCTCTGAACATGGTGTTATTTAACTCCCTGATGTCCAGTGGTCAACTCCCAAAACAGTCCTACACTCTCTCCTGACCCCCTGACATGTAAACTTCCTACACCTCCCCTCACTTTGGTGTCAGATGCTCATGTAACCCCTAGGTGGCGCTATCCCAAGGGCTACTACCCCTGTCTGTGTGGCTAGTAGCAGGTTAAGGGGCCTGAGTTCTGAAACGGGTGCCTCCACCCAGAGGTCAGGGTTGGTAGTGGTCAAGCTAACCTGTGCACAGCCCTCCAGGACATGGTAACCCCCCTCTTTCCCCTCTAGTGGCCTGAACACTGCACAATAATCACTTTCACAATACCCCGGTACACCACACAAGTACCACACTGTTTGCACTTACCACCAGGGCTGGTTCCTCTGGCTCAACCCTGGGGACCCCCTGTAAAACAAGGTTATGCACAGCAAATGGCAACAGTACAGTACTTTGAGCACAAACTGGAACCACAGTCAGATTACATGCAGAAAAAGTTAGATCTGATTTATTGAGGGGATTTCAACAAGGGAGGGGCAAAATCAGGTTAATTAGCTTAATGGTTGTATCAATCAAGCAGTTATGCATGCGCTTTGAGTCCTCCCACACAGTCCACCTCTGGGTACCCAGGTGGAGAAGAGATGGGCTAGCCAGGACCGTTGCCCAGGGTTGCAGTTGGTTGGGGCCCTGTGATGCAAAACACAACATGTACAGTACATAATATTTGTAATCCAGAGCCAGAGGGCTCAGTTCGTAAAGGAAGTGAAACAACAAGATAATCAGATGACATACTCAGATTAAGCTGTTGTTGCAGGGAGCTACCCTGATATTTACTCATGATACCCAAGACTGGACACAGGCTGGATGAAAATTGAGACTGCAGGTGGTTGATCTGGAATGCCAGGAGAAGCAGGGCCCACACGAGTCACAGAGGCGTTGTTCCTGTTCAAGCATGAAGAAGGGGGCTGATCCCCAGGCAGGTCTCTGGTCGATGACTTTTCTGTGCAGCGGGTAGTCTGGCTGGGCCAGTCTGGCAAGGCCCAGACCACATGGAAACAAATTCGTATGCAGTCCGTTTTGGGTTGGATACAGCTTCCAGCAAGCAGAACACAGTTCACACAGTGGGGAACTAACTCACAACCCACTAGCAGCTCATAGCACATTTACATGTACAGGAATTCTACAGTACAAAGCACAGCGCTCCCCGGTCACAATCGCAAAGTCTCTGCACACACCGGGAGCTTAGGGATAGCTGGAACTCCTGACAGGCCAATCGCATTCAGCAAAATCTTTGGACTTCTTCAGGTTGAGCCTGGCCCACTTCAGTAGCTTACTTTAGTCACACAAACTTGGATTTAGTCCACATAATTCTCTTCTCTCCCTCTCAGGAGCAGCAGGCAGACATGTAAGCAAAACTCAACCTTTCACAGTTCTCCCATGTGAATCCACTCAGGATTGCTGCTCAGAATCACTTCAGCTCCTCTCATTTCACTTCCCAGCTCAGAACTAACTGAAAACTGCAAGCAGCCCAGGACTTCCCCAAGATCCAAAAGATTTGGTTGGCTGATTTGGCTGTCAGTCAAAGCAAGAGCTCCCCCTTCAGTTGCAAAAAAGGTGCAAAAAGTTCCAAACTAAAGTTCCTACAGATTTTGAATTCAGGCAACTCCTGTAGTCCAGCTACATTTTAGTTCCCACACCAGTACTGTTTGGTCCAATTTGCAGTACAGGACCAAGATAGTGGAGACAAACAAAACAGTCCTTGCTACAAAGAAAGCAGGTTAGACAAACTACATCATCATTATCACTCTAAATGATTTTCAGTAAATAGTTACATCTTTCAACAGAGCTCCCTCTCAGATTACTTAGGCTGCAATCAGGCAACTCTTAAAGAAACAGTACACAGAGGCTATACAGGCTCTGGTAATCACATTTAAACTGCTAAAATGCAGGACACCAGCCTGGCAGTGAACATTTAGGCAAGCTCAAGGAAGACTTTTTGGAAACCTCCATTTGTAGTGGGGTTACACCCTTTCCTGCCTGGGAAAACTTGGTGTCCGCGTCAAGTCTGTACCATCATAACATTGAAAATGCAACATATACAAGACATTTATACCATTACTATGCTATACAAGTACTATCCGATTCATCAATTCGCATAACTTGTCACTTTAGTATACATTTCAATGTACTCCACTATATCATTTCCATTCTGACAATGCATTATGCATATTTCACACAAGTAAATTGAACATTGCTATACAGAATCACGTAATAACTTCTTGTACTCTAAACAATGCAAGAGGAGGCCCTTCCTTATCAGCTAACTTGGGGCAGGACGGGGCAGGGGCCCCATGGTGAGAGGGCCGAACTAGTAACCTGGAATTGGCCGTCAAGCTCAATTTGGGTAGTGAGCTCTGAGAGACATAAACACCTTTATGGACTACATTGAGAGGCAAATCCACTGGCCTCCCAGGGGAATCATAACTGAAGCGCACCACTGGCTTGACACCTTGGCCAGTCTTTCTGGGGTGAACAACCACAGTCTCTGTACTTTCAGCAATGGTCTTGGAGCTTTCATCACTTGTGAGGGGTGCCTCTGCATGAAGGGGAATGTCCAAGCTGGGAGCACTGTCAGCCCCTTGCTCTGTAGTCTCTGTTTCTACAATACTTGGCTCATTTTGAAGACACTCTGGCACTGAAGGGGGGTTGTCAGCACTCTCATAGTGTTCCTCAAGTTCTGGCATGTCACCAAAAAGACTCATACCATCAACCTCTCCTTCAGGCAAATCATACAGTTCCATGATACACAAAGACTCAGCATCCTCAGACGTGATACTTTGCACATCACCTTCAGGGAGCATTGGCTCCAAGGATGATGCCGGGGCGTTAGGCAGTCCAGAAGGTCCAGCTTCATTCCCATAATTCAACATAGGATTTCCACAAAACAATTGACTCAGTTCACATAAGGGATAATAGGCATTATCACACTCACTGTCATCCGAGTTATACTGGCAGTCACTATCATTCTGGGTCTGCTGCGGGGGAAGTCTTAAATCAGCAACCACGGGGACAGGCTGACTCTGTTTCTTTCTTGCAGCAGCAAGAGTCACTGGTCCAGGGGAATCAGCCTTGGTGGGTTCAGCCTCGATTATAACTTGACCAATAGGTAGCAAGTGGTTACGGTGCATGGTCTTGACAGCTGTGGAGTTATTCTCTGGACGCACTTTGTACACTGGCAGATCATCCAACTTTCCAACTATGACATGGGGAAGATGGTGCCATCAATCAGCAATTTTATGTTTATCATGCAATTCTAAATTTCGCAACAACACACGGCTCCAGGCCTAAGCTCTTGAGCCTTTACTTTTCTATCATGTCTCTCTTTGTTGGCTAGATTTCTTTTGGCAGCCATTGTCTGGGCCAGTTGATAGGCATGGTTCAATTGAGCTTTCAGTTTTTGTACATATTGCAGGTAATCTTCAGCTCGGACCCCATCGGGAGAAACCCCAAAACAAACATTAACAGGCAGCCGGGCTGCTCTCCTGAACATGAGGCGGTAGGGAGAGAACCCGGTAGCATCATTCTTCATGCAATTGTATGCATGTACCAAGGTGCTAATCTGCTGGCTCCATTTATGCTTATCTTTTGGGTGGAGGATGCCTAGCATGTCTAGCAGGGTACAGTTAAAGCGTTCTGGTTAAGGATCCTCCTGCATTTGATATGGGGTGGTTCTTTCCTTTCGCACTCCCCATAGAGAGAGCATTTCTTTGATTAGCCGACTCTCAAAGTCCCGACCCTGATCAGAGTGAATTCGCTGGGGGGCACCATAGTGGACGAAGACATTTTCCACTAGCACCTTGGCCATGGTAGATGCTTTTTGATCTTTGGTGGGAAAAAGCTTGTGCATACCATGTGAAATGGTCCGTAACCACTAACACATTGCCACTGTTTCACTGATCAGGCTCTAAACTCAAGAGGTCTATGCAGACTAGTTCCATTGGGGTGCTGGTAGTAATGTTGACAAGGGGGCAGCCCTCTGAGGCAGGGATTTTCTCTTCAGGCAGCGACTACAAGTCCTTACGTGGTGCTCAACATCTGCCCCCATCTTGGGCCAGTAGAATCGAGATCGTACTAGGTCAAGGGTCCGGTTGATACCGAGCTGGCCCATATAATTGTGGAGGGACCTCAGTACCAAATCTTTGAAGGCTGTGGGCAGTACCAATTGTTGCTTGTCTATTTGGCTACCTCAATCTACAGTCTCTCTATACAACAAATGATTAAGCAGCTTCAACCTGGGGTCTTCTTTAAACAATGAAGCGGTTCGCAGATCAGAGGAACGTAACTTGGACATATCTTTTCCGGCACGAAGGGCGTCAAGTGCTGGCTGAATCATAGGAACTTGGGATTGAGCCCACTGAATGCTGTCATTGTCAAACTGAGGTAGTGCACTAATATCTAGGGCAGAGAAGTGGCAATACACAGCTGATATGCATGTGTCAGAGGGGCCTAAGCAATCTACTAAGCAGTTCGCAGTGTCCATAGACATCTGTTCATTTCTATCAAACTTTTGGCACAATGCTTGGATGTCAGGTTCAGACAGCCTGACCCAATCGCTCTTGGAAATGGGCCTCCGGGATAGGGCGTCAGCATCAATATGATTCAGGTCTGGTCTGTATTCAACAGCATAATCATATATTGACAATGCAGAAAGCCACTGGTGCACCGTGGCGTCTAACTTAGCTGAAGTCTGTACATAGGTTAACAGGTTATTGTCAGTCCTCACCAATATTTTTGCCCCATAGAGGTAACCATGAAACTGGTCGACAATGGCCCATTTTAACGCAAGGAACTCCAACTTGTGCACAGGGTAGTTTTGCTCTGACGGGGTCAAGCTCCTACTGGCTAATGCCACTGGTCTCAAACCATCCTCATGGTCTTGATACAGTACAGCTCCTAGACCCTGCAGACTGGCTTTAGTATGCAGCACATAGGGTTTTGTGGGATCAGCATAAGCGAGGATGGGGGCGTGGGTGAGCTGGTATATGACTTCATGGAAAGCTGCTTCACAGTCAGGCGTCCAACGGGACCCGAAAAGTTCACCTGGGTGGAAATATGCTTTATCTGGTTCTTTGATGGACCCTTTTTTGTATTTCTGATTGGTAGGAGGGTAACCCTGGGTAAGACTCAAGAGTGGCCGAATCACTTTGGAATAGTCCTTTATGAACTGGCGGTAGTAGCCACAGAATTCCAGGAAACATTGTAATTCTTTCAAATTGTGGGGCTGGGGCCAAGTAGTCAAGGCTTCAACTTTACTAGGGTCAGTCTCTATCCCCTCTGTGGTCACTATGTACCCCACATACTTCACAGAGGTTTGGAAAAACTGGCACGTGTCAATGGACAGCTTGAGGCCGAAATCTTCCAGTCAGTCTAGTACTTTGAACAGTTGACTCTCATGTTCCTCTAGGGAGCTCCCGAACACAATGACATCGTCCAAGTACACCAGGCATTCTAGCAAATTCATGTCTCCCACTGTTTGTTCCATCACTCGCTGAACGGTGGCTGGGGTGCCCAATATCCCCTGTGGCATTCTTAGGAATTCGTAGAACCCCAAAGGGCAGATGAAGGCTGTCTTCTCACGGTCCTCCTGAGCCATCAGAATCTGGTACTATCCACTGCAAAGATCCAACACCGAGAACCATTTGCTCCCATTCAAACAATCCAGAGACTCTTGTATACAGGGCACGGTGTATTGATCGGGGATGGTCCACCAATTCAGAGTTCGATAATCAACACACATTCTCACAGATCCATTCTTCTTACACACAACCACAATGGGAGATGCATTTGGGCTCCTGGATTCTTGTCTCACACCAGACGTGAGCATTTCCTGCAAGTGTCTTCTCACATCGTCTATGTCTGCAGGGGCTAGGCGTCGAGACCTCTCACAAAATGACCGTTCATCATGCAGGCGTATGTGATGCTCCACACCCTGGACACATCCCACATCCCATTCCTTCAATGAAAACACTTGATCTCTCTGGGCAAGTTTCTGGCTAATTCTAGTCTTCCATTCAGCTGGCAATGGGGAGTCACCAAAATCAAACAAGTCGGGAGTCACTCTATCTGTCTTGCCAGGGTGCTTGTTGCTGGGCAACACTGCAGTGTCTGCACAGTGTACTGTAGCTAGGGTGCATCCTCTGTTCACCCGGATCTCCCGATCTGACACATTATGAATCTGGACCATCACTCATCATGCATAGGCATGAGCACGAGCTGGAAAAATGCTGGGCTTAACCAATAATGCTTCTGGCAATTTTCCGTCACCTGGCGCATCCAACATCAGTATTTTGTTCTTGACATCTTTGCGGAGGCGGACCTCCCCTTGAACGGTACACTGGGCATTAGGGGGCAGTACCATTGAATCGGGATCCTTCTTCCACACAACCCTTGCCGGTTCATCCTGGTCCACTCCCTTGGGGTTCTGTTGCAAATCTTAGGCCCTCTTGATCAGAGCAGGAATTCTTAGGGATCTCCCAGTCCGTCAAACTTGTTTCTCGCGACAGAGTTGTGCCAGTTTCCCAAACATATGGGCGTTGGTCCCAATTAACAGGGGAGCCCCATCATACAGTCCAGTAGGGGGACACACTAAGGCCAGTATCTTGACTTGCTCCTCTACACCAGTTACAGCTGCAGGAAATGACAACCAGAGGGGACATATCCTAGGTAGGGATAAGACTTGCGCTCAGCTCCCACGCATGTAGGTCTTCCAGGGATTGTAAGGGCACAGCAGATAAGTGTTTGTCATACTAGTCCTTAAATACATTGGTCACTTGCAACCCACTGTCCAGCACAGCCAGAGTAGGAATACCATTCACAGCCATGGTAGTCTCCATTGAAGGGCCCACTATTTTGGACCAGTCTGGAGGGACAGCAGCAGGAGTCTGGATGAACGATTTAGCCACAAAGAGGTTTGAGTTAGGATGTCTGAAGCCTTCACTGTGGTCATTTTGTGCACCCCTTGACCACTGAATCATTTTCCGGATCTCTCCTTGTAGCCAGTTCACCACTTTCTCTAAGTCTTTCTGAGACCGGCATTCCCTCTTCATATGGCCATCCTTTCCACAGTGGTGACAAATGACAGACTCCTGGGTCATCGTTGGAGAGAACATTGCATAAGGAACTGAAGTAGTAGTGAGGGATCAGGGTCCAATACCTGCTTGCAGTGGTGAGAGGGGTGCAACGTGTCTCAATAGTTCCTTTAGGGTGGCAGTCAGTTCTTTGATTTCAGCCTGGGAGCTATCCTTGGTAGAGGATGCCTGAGGGTGCATCCCCACCCCCATGGCAGTCACGTCCTGAGAGGAACCAGAATTTTGTTCCATGGGGGGGGGACTCTTGCAGAGGTGCCCACCTTCAACTCTCGGACTTCCTTTAATAGCTCGACTTTCAAAACTGGGCTGGGGGTGGGAAGTCCTTTGCTTTCTCAGAGTGCTTGTTATGTGCCGACGTTTGCCCCTGAACCCCACTTGGATGATCACTCTCTGTCACTTGCACAGTAGCAGCAGATATTGGTGAAATTCTCCTCCCCCCCGGGGTCACCTTTGCTCAACCCCCCCCCCCGAATTTCTTTCAGTAGCTCGTCATAAGAGGGGGGGCGATTCCAGTTGGTGGGAGAGGTGCAACTGAACCAGTAACAATTCTGAAAATGGAGCAGACTTAAGGATCCGGTCTAGCCTAGTTTGATCTAATCCATTTGACAGCAAACTACCCTTTCTGAGGCACTCTTACTAACATACTAACATACTAACATACTATTTGCCAGCAGATTAGGCCTTACGGTCTATCGAGTCTGCTTGAACCTCAGATCCTTAGTTGGGTGCCGAGACCCTCCCATCCCTTGTGCTCCAGAAACCCGTATCATCCATCCCCACCCCCCTGGGACAGGCCATCATCTGATACATCCACTTTCTGTGTCTGTCCCACCCTCTCCTGAAGCCCTCCACTGTGGATCTCTGAACCAGCTCACCAGGTAGTGCATTCCAAGGGTCCACCACCCTCTCAGTGAAAAACCTCCTCCTCTCTTTCCCCCTCACCCTTCCACCTTCCAACTTCAAACCATGCCCTCTGGTGATACCTCCCTGCTTTAGTCTAAAGATCCCCTCCATGTTTACCCTATTTATTCCCTTGAGGTACTTGAAGACCTCAATCATGTCCCCCCTGTCTCCTCTCCTCCAATGAAAACAGGTAGAGCTCCTAAGTATGTCCTCACACGCCGGATCCCCAGCCCTGGATCATCTTTTGTTGCCCTCCTCTGTACCCTCTCCAGGAGCTGTATGTCCCTCTTCAAGTGTGGTCTCCAGTACTGTACACAGTACTCAAGGTGTGGTCTAACCAGTCCATTGTACAGCGGCAGAATCACTTCCTTGCTCCTAGAGGTGATCCTCCTTACGATGCATCCCAACATCCTGTTTGCCTTGCTAGCCGCCTCCTGCACTGCTCAGAGTTATTCATACATGCATCCATCATGACCCCTAGGTCTTTTCCCTATTGAGGCCTCCAGCCTCCCTCCCAGGGTGTACCTGTTTAGGTTTCCGACCAAGATGCAACACCTTGCACTTGGTGATATTGAAATTTAATTTCCATGTGAGCCCAGCTATCCAGGGTGTCCAGGTCCCCTTGCAGGGCCAACCTCCCCTCTTCTCCCTCAACTACTGCTCCCATCTTGGAGTCATCCGCGAAGAGACTCATTTCACACCCTATATCCTCCCTGATGTCCGATATGTATGCATTAAACAGGATCGGACCCAGGACCAAGCCCTGCAGTACCCCACTACCAACCTCTCTAGGGTTACGAGAGCTCCCCACAGACCACTACTCTCTGAGTGCGTCCAGCTAGCCAGTTTTCAATCCATCTGACCATCAAAGGGCCTACCCTAACCCCATCAGTTTCTCCACCAGACCATTGTGGGGACAGAGTCAAACCTTGCTGAAGTCCAAGAATAATACATCCACAGGCTTTCCCTGTCCAGTTCTGATGTTACCCACTGTGAGAACTCCACAAGATTGGTTTGACATGATCTACCTGGCACAAACCCATGTTGCCGACTATCCAGACCTCCCACCTCCTCCAAGTACACCCCAATCCTTCCTTTAGTATACCTCCATTAATTTTCCCACCACCGAGGTCAAACTGATGGGTCTATAGTTACCTGGTACTTCCTCACCCCCTTTGTGGATTGGTACCACATGTGCCTCTCGCCAATCCCTAGGTACCTCCTGTCTCAAGTGACCTGCTGAAAAGCTCCACCAAGGGTGCAGCCAGTATGTCCGCCAATTCCCATAGTACTCTCGGATGAATGCCATCCGGCTCAGGAGATTTGTCTTTCTTTAGGGCCTTGAGGGCTAACCACACCCTTTTGGCGGAGATAGCATCATCCGTCCCCTCCACCTTACTGGCCTTTTTATCCTTACCCAGATGTGACACCCCTGGGCTACCTCTCCCTCCCTCTTGCTCCATTTCTGTTGCTCCCCTGATTCCCACTTACTGACGTTTCTATCCCCTTCGTGCCTTGCTTTGTAGATATCCCATCCCCCTCCCTAGTGAACACAGAGGCAAAATACTCGTTAAATACCTCTGCCTGGTCCCTCGCCTCAACCACCCACCCTCCTTCTGATCTCAATCTGCTGAGATGGCCCTTAGTTTTTCTCCGCTCCCCAATGTACCGGAAGAACCCCTTTTCCCCTCCCCGTATCCCCTGTGCCAGCCGCTGCCCTTTACTGGACTTTGCCCCCCACACCATCCGGGTGACTTTTCTAGATGCAAGCTGGTACATTTCCTTATCCCTATCCCCTCTTGTTGTTTTATATTTTTGTAGGCCGCCTTCTTTTCTCTGACTGCTACCTGTACCTCACTGGACCACCAGCATGGTTTATGTGACCTTGCTCCCTTACGCTTCAACTTAGCGCAGATCCTGACTGCCTCATGAAGTCCCCTGCTTTATGACCTCTATCTCCTTTCCACACTTGTCATTGAGGTAATCCATATCAAGTGATCCTTGAGAATATTTCCCATGCCCATAAAGTCTGCCCTCTGAAGTCCACTGCCAGTGTCCTAGATTTCACCCCTCCCCCATGCTTATTTGAAACCAGACAGTATTGTGGTCGCTCCCAGTCAGGGTCTTGTACAACCATGTCCCTTACCAGATCCCCATCTGCCAAAACCACATTCAGGACATGCCCCTCTGTTGTGGGCTCCATCACATGCTGTGTTAAGAACGCATCCTGGAAGCCATTCAGCAGCCTCTGCTCCTTGGCCACCTTAGAGGACATGGTTCCCCAGTTTGTACCTGGCATATTAAGGTCCCCCATCAACACCACTCCTTCCCCTTTTGGTCCACACTGGGCAATGATGTTGTCCAGCAAACCATCTTTTAGAACATCACTCATCCCAGGGGGCCTATATTCTACACCCAGCTTGACCTTATCTCCTGCTGGGATCATAAGGTGACCCATAAAGCCTCCATGTTTCCTCTGCCTCTTCTACCCTAGCAAGTTCTATGTCATCTCTAATGAACATAGCCACTCCACCCTCTGCCCTCCTTTCTATCCTTCCTAAGCATAGTGTACCCCGCACGCTTAGGTCCCAGTCATGGTTTTTGTTGGTCACGTTTCCGTGACCGCCAACATCCACCCCGAACAGCATGGCCTGGAACTCTGGCAACTTGTTTCCAAGCTCCTGGCATTTACTAACACCAACCCCACCCCTTATCCCTGATCATCTTTGTCAACCCCACCCAGATTCCTTGTACTTCCATCCTCCTCTGCTCCTCCTGAAACCTCCACCCCTAATCTGTTTCCCCTCCCTCTTGGGCTTGAAGGCTACTCCCTCATCTGGAGGAGAGGGCTTCCGGTCAGCCCCTCCTTATCCCTCCCTCACAAGTTTAAACCCCACCTTTCTTGTATGTAGTCAGCCATCCCTGTTTAAGGACTTCCTTCCTAATGGGGCAAGATGAAATCTGTCCTTGGCATATAGTCCCTTATCCTCCCAAACTCCATTCCAGTTCCTAACACCCCAACCCACTCTCTCTTCACCCCATTTCCTGAGCCAGTCATTAACCTCTGTGAGCTTCATTTTTCTCCACTGAGGCCTTTGGTACTGGCAATATTTCAAAAGGAAATGTTGCATCCATTATCCCGACAGACTCTGGCAAGTTCTTGGAACCTTGCTTGGATTTCCAAAATGCTATTTCTCTAGATCATTAGTTCCCAAATGCACCAGGAAATCTGGTTTCCTCCACAGTCCCTAACCATTTCATACACCATGAACTTTGTTCTCTGTGCACTGTCAGCCCAGAGATACTCACTACCTTCACCTGGCTATGGCATCCACCCCCTGTCCTCCCACTGGATAATCCCTTATCATCGAGTCTCCCAAACAGAACCTTAACACCGCCATCATCCTTATGGTTACCTCCACTATGCCCTCTCAGCCCCCTTCCCTTTATTCATGATCTCAATTCAGTGGGAGTCTTCCTGCCTTATTAGAGACCCCTTGTCACCCTCCCCTTTCAGCCTCCCTTGCTATTTTGCCCACTTAACTCAAACCCCCTCTGAATAGGTGTCCCCTTTAACCCTCTCTTATCCGAACCATTTATCCTAGCCCTGATTGTTTCCCCTTCCCCCACACCGCCATCCTCCCCCCTTGTAATAGTACCCCTGCCTCCAGAGGCTCTCTGTGGGTCCCTTTAGCTAGGGCCCCATCTGGTACTGACCCCCCTGAAGGGGGCTCTCTCCACCTCCTTGTCTCCCAGTTTCTTCCAATCATGCTCTCCTCCTCATGTCTGCAATATGTTGCATCTCCTCCATTTGCTTAACATATATGTTTCCCCTTCTCCCTCTAGGACTATTTCTATCCTTTCCATAGCTGGTCTGTGATGCCCTATGGGTATCCGACTCCCTCCCCCCGGCCTCTGTATAAGTTTCCTCATTTCCACCAACCCCTTCCTCCCCCTCTAGGTTGCTTAGTAGCTCAAATTTATTGTGACACTCTATGTCAGCCTCCATCAAGTAACCCGAGTTTCCCCTGACTTCACCTCTAAACTGCCCCTCTTCTTCCCCTCTTGCTCTGTTCACCTTAGGAGCTCCCTTCCCACAGTCTGCTGTTTTAGGCTTCCGCACAACAGCCCTCCTGACTCTTCCCTCCACTCTCTTTGTATTCAGAATGTTCACCCCTGACGCTCCCCTTAGCATCAACTTCCTATCTAAGGGTCCTCTGTCCCTAATATCCCCCTCCTGCTTGCTGTAACATAATGTCCTGTAATTTCAGAGCGTTGCCTCAGCCTCCCTCAGCCCCACCCTTCTGCTGCCCATATCCACACCCTTATCCTTGGACACCCCAGCTCCCCCAGCTTACTCCTTAACCAATATACCTCACTCCTGATACAAGATAGCTGTCTACAGAGTGGGCAGCCTCCCTCTCTCCAGGCCCAATTTAGAATTATTGCCATCCCACAGCCTGTGCGGCCTACTGACCCTTCCAAGATGCCTGCCATGGTGGAATATGGCCACCCTGTTTATCCCCTCTGTTTATAATGGCACACCCTTTTCTCCAGTCCCTTTCCTGGAATACAGTTTCTCTCTATACTGACTGTAGTTATTTACAAACCCAATTTCAACCCCACCAATAAAGTTCCAAAGTCTCACAAACGATACAGTCCAGTGTGTTCTGCCCACTAACAGTGTGTGTGTGTAAGCAGACATCAGGTACCGTATGATGTCACAGGCCCACCAGCTCCTGTTGCTTCGAATTTCAGTCCCAAAACAGAAATACTCAGCCCTCCAATCCCAACCCCAGTGGTTTTCAGTATTTAAGAAAGCCTACAAAACAGGGTTGGTGGGAGGCTCTTACCAAACACCAGAGGCAAACAACACATTTAAATTTCCCTCTAATTAACCCTGACAAACAACAGTCCCCAAGCCTCCAAAGTTACAATATCACAGCCCAAGTAACAGTTCTAATTCAAGGTAATAATTTTTAACACATAGAGCTAATTTCACTTACAAACTATTCAAATATTTCAGTTAAAACAGAATATAACCCCAGACCTCTGTCCTACCAACCTGCAGCTTGAGTTCCCAAGTTCCTTGTAGCAGCTTTTCAAGCTGAGGTACATACACAGACAATGGCTTCCCTGAGTACTGCTGTGCATTTCTTACTCACCACCACAGGTCCTCATTTGAATCTGGGCTCCCATACACATTCTCCAATGCATCAAGATAGTCCTGTGCAGTTGCTTCGGGGTTATTGGCCCGCTTGGCATGGATGGTAGCCAGGGCAGGCCCTCGGAGGCTCTCACTCAACCTCTTTCATTTCTCTGCTTCTGAGCATTACCATTCAAGTACTAGAGGGGCAGCATAGTCTATCCAGGTCTTCCAGTCATCCTCCCCTTGGGGGGTGGGGAGGGTGCCCAAAAAGATTCTCAACCTTTGGTAGGAGTTGTGACTAATGGCAGGTACAGATATAGGGGCCAGCATTGTCTCGGGCACAGAAGGCAGGGCAGTAACAGGTGCTGGAGTGGGATGGGGTGTTGGGGAGGGAACACCCCCAGGTGGCAGGAAAAGTTTTTTAAAGTCCTCTATGGTTTTCCCTTCCTCCAGCAACAACTTAGCAAATTTCTTCTCAAAAGTCTCAGACAATAGGGGGAGCTCATCCTCCCAGGGGTTTTTACTGTCTCTAGTTATCATTCTCCAGGTGGCTGGGGTCCCTTCTGGGGCAATAGTCCGTGACACTTTGGAACTGTCCACTGTGTTACTACACTCTACTAATGCCATGAAAGTTTGGGCGATCAAATCAGCCTGTCGCCCCACCACCACAGCGTTTGTTAAACATTCAATTTTGGAAAGTAGTCCTTCTACAGCATCTTTACCAGTGTTCAGGGGAATATCCAATACAAGCAGGGCATTGTGAGGGTCAATCTCCTGCCCTGTACACCACTCCACCAACTGGTGCACAGCCACTTCTGTTGGAGTAGCCATTTATGTTTGACAATAATTCGTAGTTTCGGCCACTAGGAGACACAATATCCCAGCGGTGAGCCTCCAAGATGTAACCCCTAGGTGGCACTATCCCAAGGGCTACTACCCCTGCCTGCTTGGCTAGTAGCAGGTTAAGGGGCCTGAGTTCTGAAACGGGTGCCTCCACCCAGAGGTCAGAGTTGGTAGTGGTCAAGCAAACCTGGGCACAGCCCTCCGGGACACTGTAACCCCCCTCTTTCCCCTCTAGTGGCCTGAACACTGTACAATAATCACTTTTACAATACTCCTGGTACACCACACAAGTACCCACACTGTTTGCACTTACCACCAGGGCTGGTTCCTCTGGTTCGACCCTGGGGACCCCCTGTAAAACAAGGTTATACACAGCAAATAGCAACAGTACAGTACTTTGAGAACAAACTGGAACCACAGTCAGATTACATACAGGAAAAAGTTAGATCTGATTTATTCAGGGGACTTGAACAAGGGAGGGGCAAAATCAGGTTAATTAGCTTAAAGGTTATATCAATCAAGCAGTTATGCATGCGCTTTGAGTCCCCCCACACAGTCCACCTCTGGGTACCCAGGTGGAGAAGAGATGGGCTAGCCAGGACCGTTGCCCAGGGTTGCAGTTGGTTGGGGCCCTGTGATGGAAAACACAACATGCACAGTAGTAGTAGTAGTAAACAAGTTTATTGTTTGGCTAAACAGCCTTTACAATTAATTTCTGGTGAAATACACATACAGCAATATAAATAATAAAACTTAAAATCTAACATTCATCACTCATTATTGTAGCTTAAATATCTTCCTTAAAATCATTATTGTAGGTTAAATATACTAACATACTAACACACTATTTGCCAGCAGAATAGGCCTTACGGTCTATCGAGTCTGCTTGAACCTCAGATCCCTAGTTGGGTGCCGAAGCCCCCCCCTTGTGTTCCAGAAACCCCTATCATCCATTCCCACCCTCCTGGGCCAGGCCATCATCTGATACATCCACTTTCTGTGTCTGTCCCACCCTCTCTTGAAGCCCTCCACTGTGGATCTCTGAACCAGCTCGCCAGGCAGTGCATTCCAAGGGTCCACCACCCTCTCAGGGAAAAACCTCCTGCTCTTTTCCCCCCTCACCCTTCTCCCTTCCAACTTCAAGCCATGCCCTCTGGTGATACCTCCCTGCTTTAGTCTAAAGATCCCTCCATGTTTACCCTATTTATTCTCTTGAGGTACTTGAAGACCTCAATCATGTCCCCCCTGTCTCTCCTCTCCTCCAATGAAAACAGGCAGAGCTCCTCAAGTCTGTCCTCATACGTCAAATCCCCTAGTCCTCGTATCATCTTAGTTACCCTCCTCTGTACTCTCTCCAGGAGCTGTAAGTCCCTCTTCATGTGTGGTCTCCAGTACTGTACACAGTACTCAAGGTGTGGTCTAACCAGTCCATTGTACAGCGGCAGAATCACTTCCTTGCTCCTAGAGGTGATCCCCCTTACGATGCATCCCAACATCCTGTTTGCCTTGCTAGCTGCTCTCCTGCACTGCTCAGAGTTATTCATACATGTCTCACCACCATGAACCCTAGGTCTTTTTCTCCCTAGTGAGGCCTCCAGGGCCTCCCTCCCAGGGTGTATCTGTGTTTAGGGTTTCCCACCCAAGATGCAACACCTTGCACTTGGTGATATTGAAATTTAATTTCCATGTGTGAGCCCAGCTTCCAGGGTGTCCAGGTCCTTGCAGGGCCAACCTCCCCTCTTCTCCCTCAACTACTGCTCCCATCTTGGAGTCATCAGCGAAGAGACTCATTTCACACCCTATACCCTCCCTGATGTCCGATATGTATGCATTAAACTGGATCGGACCCAGGACCGAGCACTGCGGTACCCCACTACCAACCTCTCTAGGGTTCGAGAGCTCCCCACAGACCACTACTCTCTGGGTGCATCCAGCTAGCCAGTTTTCAATCCATCTGACCATCAAAGGGCCTACTCCTAACCCCATCAGTTTCTCCACCAGACCATTGGGGGGACAGAGTCAAACACCTTGCTGAAGTCCGAATAATACATCCACAGGCTTCCCTGTCCAGTTCTGATGTTACCCATTCGTAGAACTCCACAAGATTGGTTTGACATGATCTACCTGGCACAAACCCATGTTGCTTGACTATCCAGACCTCCCACCTCCTCCAAGTACAACCCCCAATCCATTCCTTTAGTATACCTCCATTAATTTTCCCACCACCGAGGTCAAACTGATGGGTCTATAGTTACCTGGTACTTCCTCTACCCCTTTATGGATTGGCACCACATGTGCCTCTCGCCAATCCCTAGGTACCCTCCCTGTCTCAAGTGACCTGTTGAAGAGCTCGCCAGGGTGCAGCCAGTATGTCCGCCAATTCCCATAGTACTCCAGATGAATGCCATCCGACCCAGGAGATTTGTATTTTTAGGGCCTTGAGGGCTAACCACACCCTTTGGCAGAGATGGCATCATCCGTCCCTCCACCTTACTGGCCTTTTATCCTTATCCAGATGTGACACCCTGGGGACCTCTCCCCCCTCTTGCTCCATTTCTGTTGCTCCCCTGATCCCACCCACTGCCACTTCTATCCCCATCATGCCTTGCTTTGTAGATATCCCATCCCCCTCCCTAGTGAACACAGAGGCAAAGTACTGGTTAAATACCTCTGCCTGGTCCCTCGCCTCTTCCACCCACCCTCTTTCTGATCTCAACCTGCTGAGATGGCCCTTAGTTTTTCTCCGCTCCCCAATGTGCCGGAAGAACCCTTTTTCCCCTCCATGTATCCCCTGTGCCAGTCGTTGCTCTTACTGGACTTTGCTCCCTCACCATCTGGGTGACTTTTCTAGATGCAAGCTGGTACATTTCCTTATCCCTATCCTCTTGTTGTTTTATATTTTTGTAGGTCGCTTCTTTCTCTGACCGCTACCTGTACCTCACTGGACCACTAGCATGGTTTATGTGACCTTGCTCCCTTTCATTTCAACTTAGCGCAGATCCTGACTGCCTCATGAAGTCCCCGTTTTATGACCTCCCATCTCCTTTCCACACTTGTCAGTGATGTAATCCCCTTCAAGTGATCCTTGAGAATATTTCCCATGCCCACAAAGTCTGCCCCCCTGAAGTCCACTGCCAGTGTCCTAGATCTCAGCCCCCCTCCCCCCATGCTTATTTGAAACCAGACAGTATTGTGGTCGCTCCCAATCAGGGGGTCCTCTACAACCAGGTCCCTTACCAGATCCCCATCTGCCAGAACCACGTCCAGGACATGCTCCTCCCTTGTGGGCTCCATCACATGCTGTATTAAGAACACAACCTGGAAGCCGTCCAGCAGCCTCTGCTCCTTGGCCACCTTAGAGGACATGGTTCCCCAGTTTGTACCTGGCATATTAAGGTCCCCCATCAACACCACTCCTTCCCCTTTTGGTCCACACTGGGCAATGATGTTGTCCAGCAAACCATCCTCTAGAACATCACTCATCCTGGGGGCCTATATACTACACCCAGCTTGACCTTATCTCCTGCTGGGGATCGTAAGGTGACCCATAAGGCCTCCAAGTTTCCCTCTGCCTCTTCTACCCTAGCAATTTCTATGTCATCTCTAATGAACATAGCCACTCCACCCCCTCTGCCCTCCTTTCTATCCTTCCTAAGCATAGTGTACCCCTGCACGTTTAGGTCCCAGTCATGGTTTTTGTTGGCCCACGTCTCCGTGAGTGCCGCCACATCCACACCCCCCCCTCGAACAGCATGGCCTTGAACTCTGGCAACTTGTTTCCCAAGCTCCTGGCATTTACTAACACCAATCCCCACCCCTTATCCCTGATCCCCTTTGTCAAACCCCACCCAGGTTCCTTATACTTCCATCCTCCCTCTGCTCCTCCAGAAACCTCCACCCCCAGTCTTTTAACCCCCTCCTCCCCTTGGGTTTGAAGGCTACTCCCCTCGTCTGGAGGAGAGGGTTTCTGGGCAGGCCCTCCCTTATCTCTTCCCCCCCTCACAAGTTTAAACCCCACCTTTCTTGAATGTAGTCAGCCATCCCCTGTTTATGGACTTCCTTCCCTAATGGGGCAAGATGAAGCCTGTCCTTGGCATACAGTCCCTTATCCTCCCAAACTCCTTTCCAGTTCCCTAACACCCCCAACCCACTCTCTTCACCCCACTTCCTGAGCCAGTCATTAACCTCTGTGATCTTCATTTTTTTTTCTCCACTGAGACCTTTGGTACTGACAATATCTCTGAAAAGGAAATGTTGTATCCATTATCCTGACAGACTCTGGCAAGTTCTTGGAACCTTGCTTGGATTTCCAAAACGCTGT
Organism: Neoceratodus forsteri; assembly: GCA_016271365.2. Classification (NCBI taxonomy): domain Eukaryota; kingdom Metazoa; phylum Chordata; order Ceratodontiformes; family Ceratodontidae; genus Neoceratodus; species Neoceratodus forsteri. The sequence goes on along the minus strand of CM028132.1, from coordinate 588,071,186 downwards.
TTCCCTCTAGATCATTAGTTCCCAAATGCACCAGGAAATCCGGTTTCCCTCCACAATCCCTAACCAGTTCATACACCATGAACTTTGCTCTGTGCACTGTCAGCCCAGAGATACTCACTACCTTCACCTGGCTATGGCATCCATCCCCCTGTCCCTCCCACTGGATACCCCTAATCATCGAGTCTCCCAATAACAGAACCTTAATGCCGCCATCATCCTTATGGTTACCTCCACTATGCCCTCTCAGCTCCCCATCCCCCCTTTATTCGTGATCTCAATTTCATGGGACTCTTCCTGCCTTATTAGAGACCCCCTTGTCACCCTCCCCTTTCTGCCGCCCTCGTTATTTTGTCCACTTAATTCAGAGCCCCTCTGAATAGGTGTCCCCTTTAACCCTCTCTTATCCGAACCATGTATCCTGGCCCTGATGGTTTCCCCTTCCCCTACACTGCCATCCTCCCCCCTTGTAATAGTACCCCTGCCTCCAGAGGATCTCTGTGGGTCCCCTTTAGCTAGGGCCCCATCCTCGTGACTGACCCCCTGCTAAAGGGGCTCCTCTCCACCTCCTTGTCTCCCAGGTTCTCTCCGCCATGTTCTCCCCGCGATGTCTGCAATATGTTGCATCTCCCATCTGCTTAACATTTATGTTTCCTTCTTCCTCTGGGACTACTTCTATCCTTTCCATTGCCAGTCTGTGATGCCCTATGGGTATCTGACTCCCCGGCCTCTGTATCAGTTTCCTCATTTCCACCAACCCCTTCCTCCCTCTAGGTTGCTTAGTAGCTCAAATTTATTGTGACACTCTATGTCAGCCTCCATCAAGTAACCCGAGTTTCCTGACTGCACCTCTAAACTGCCCTCTTCTTCCCTCTTGCTCTGTTCTCCTTAGGAGCTCCTTCCACAGTCTGCTGTTTTAGGCTTCCCACAACAGCCCCTCCTTCTCAATGTCTGCTCTACTAGGCTTCCCCACAACACCCTGACTCTTCCCTCCACTCTCTTTGTATTGAATGTTCACCCCGTCGCTTTCCCCTTAGCGTCAACATCCCTATCTAAGGGTCCTCTGTCCCTATATCCACCTCCTGCTTGCTGTAACATAATGTCCTGTAATTTCAGAGCATTGCCCCAGCCTCCCTCAGCCCCACCCTCTGCTGCCCATATCCACACCCCTTATCCTGGACAGCCCCCCAGCTTACTCCTTAACCAATATACCTCACTTCTGATATAAGATAGCTGTCTACAGAGCGGGCAGCCTCCCTCTCTCCAGGCCCAATTGAGAATTATTGCCATCCCAGAGCCTGTGCAGCCTACAACCCTTCTGAAGATGCCTGCCATGGTGGAATATGGCCACCCTGTTTGTCCCCCTCTGTTTATAATGGCACACCCCCTTTTCTCAGTCCCTTCCTCCTGGAATACAGTTTCTTTCTATACTGACTGCAGTTATTTACAAACCCAATTTCAACCCCACCAATAAAGTTCCCAAGTCTCACAAACACATACAGACCAGTGTGTGTCCAGTCCCACTAACGGTGTGTGTATGCAGACATCAGGTACTGTATGATGTCACAGGCCCACCAGTTCCTGTTGCTTTGAATTTCAGTCCCAAACAGAAATACACAGCCCTTCAATCCCAACCTCCAGTGGCTTTTCAGTATTTAAGAAAGCCTACAAAACAGGGTGGGTGGCAGGGCTCTTACCAACACCAGGCAAACATCACATTTAAATTTCACTCTAATTATCACTGCCAAACAAGTGTTCCCAAGCCTTAAAAGTTACAATATCACAGCCCAAGTAACAGCTCTAACTCAAAGTAGTAATTTTTAGCCACACAGAACTAATTTCATGTACAAAACTATTCAAATATTTCAGTTAAAACAGAATATAACCCCAGACCTCTGTCCTTACCAGCCTCCTGCTTATGTTCTTTAAAATGATAAAAGTAACTGTCCTCAGAGTTTCAGTTAATTACTCATCTTTAAATAATCTTAATTCGGTTTTTTTGTTGACCAATTGAGGAGAAGTACTTTGCAAGCCTTATCAGGGACCATACATCTTCTGTATGCATCAAAATATTTGTTAGTAAAACCTTATCTATGTTATAAAGTTCAGACAAAAAAGGACTCAGCCAATAAATCCTTTGCTGCTCATACCATTTACAGTACCACAGAACATGAAGTAAATCTTCCCCTCTGACCAATCCCACAGTCACATTCTTCTGACAGGATTCCTGGTTTCCTATATCTCAGGTCCAGAACATTGCTGTTAAATTGCTCAAATTTATATCTCATAAAAGTCACTCTCAGTTTTGATTCTGGCATGCACAGTACACAGTATTGTAATCCGGAGCCAGAGGGTTCAGTTCGTAAAGGAAATGAAACAACAAGATAATCAGATGACACACTCAGATTAAGCTGTTGTTGCGGGGAGCTACCCTGATATTTACTCACGATACCCAAGACTGGACACAGGCTGGACGAAAATCGAGACTGCAGGTGGTTGATCTGGAATGCCAGGAGAAGCAGGGGCCACACGAGTCACAGAGGTGTTGTTCCTGTTCAAGCATGAAGCAGGGGGCTGATCCCCAGGCAGGTCTCTCATCGATGGCTTCTCTGTGCAGCGGGTAGTCTGGCTGGGCCAGTCTGGCAAGGCCCAGACCGCATGGAGACAAATTCAGATGCAGTCCGTTTTGGGCTGGATACAGCTTCCAGCAAGCAGAACACAGTTCACACAGTGGGGAACTAACTCACAACCCACTAGCAGCTCATAGCACATTTACATGTATGGGAATTCTACTGTACCATTCAAAGCACTTGCTGGTCACAGTCACAAAGTCTGTGCACACACCGGGAGCTTAGGGGTAGCTGGAACTCCTGACAGGCTGATCGCATTTAGCAAAATCTTCGGACTTCTTCAGGTTGAGCCTGGCCCACTTCAGTAGCTTACTTTAGTCACACAAACTTGGATTTAGTCCACAAATTTCTCTCTCCCTCTCAGGAGCAGCAGACAGACATGTAAGCCAAAAATCAGCCTTTTCACAGTTCTCCCATGTGAATCCACTCAGGATTGCTGCTCAGAATCACTTCAGCTCCTCTCATTTCACTTCCCAGCTCAGAACTAACTGAAAACTGCAAGCAGCCCAGGACTTCCCCAAGATCCAAAAGATTTGGTTGGCTGATTTGGCTGTCAGTCAAAGCAAGAGCTCCCCCTTCAGTTGCAAAAAAGGCACAAAAAGTTCCAAACTAAAGTTCCTACAGATTTTGAATTCAGACAGCTCCTGTAGTCCTGCTACATTTTAGGTCCCACACCAGTACTGTTTGGTCCAATTTGTAGTCCAGGACCAAGATAGTGGAGACAAACAAAACAGTCCTTGCTACAAAGAAAGCAGGTTAGACAAACTACATTATCATTAGCACTCTAAATGATTTTCAGTAAATAGTTACATCTTTCAACAAAACTCCATCTCAGATTACTAAAGCTACAATCAAGCAGCTCTTAAAGAGACAGTACACAGAGGCTATACAGGCTCTGGTAATCACATTTAAACTGCTAAAACTCAGGACACCAGCCTGGCAGTGAGCATTTAGGCAAGCTCAAGGAAGACTTTTTGGGAACCCTCATTTGTAGGGGGGGTTACACTCACTCAGACTCCAGAGTACAGCAACCAGCACAGCCCTCCTCTCACCTCCTGGCCAGCCACCGTACGAGCTGTCAGTGAGCATGCATAGTGCAGTACTCTAGCGTCTGAGTAAGCACTAGATACTGGGGTGAGGTGGGGAGGTTGAATGTGAAGAGGCAGGTCGGGGGGGGCATAGAACCATTTGGGGGGACCATTACATACCAGGCAGTTCAATAACACCAGGTACTGGGAAATCGGCTGTGGGAACCACTGAACTCCAGTGATTTAACTAAAACCAGGTACTGGGAGATCGGGGGGAAGTTCAGCACAGAGGTAGTAGCTGCAGTATAGCCACGTGACTTTGGGGATGGGGGTGAGGGTGCAAGCTTAGCACCCGGTTAAGAGGTGGTTTTCAGCGGCGGTAAACAGTGCTGCTTGGGGGGCTGTTTACTGCCACTGCAAACCTTTAAAAATGCTGCTGCACCAGTATGCACGTGTAGACCCCCTCATTTGCATAGGCACTGTGCTATTTTAGCCCTTTGGCACTGCTGGGTTTGGATGCATTCTGGGGACCTCTGAACATAGCTCCAGCCAGAGTGCCAGCATAAACCACGTTAACGACAAGGCTAACTTTTGAATATTGGGGCCTTAGTCTTTTTATGACCCCACATTATGATTAATACAGGTCAAATTGTTTAAATACCATTCTAAAGGTGTTTCAGAGAGGATTTGAAAAAGTATGCCTGTTATGTTCATGAGGTGAGGTAAAACAAGGGCTATGTTGAGAATTTGGGGCCAAAACCTGAAAAAAATAAAGTTATGACTACATGCTGGAAAAATTGAACATTTCAAAGACATAGACAGAGTGGAGGCTGTTCAGATGAGGGCAACCATAATGGTACAGGGTCTGCACCAGAAGACATACGAGGAAAGACTAAAGCAGCTTAATATGTATACTCTTGAGGAAAGGAGGAAGAGGGGGGACATGATAGAAACTTTTAAGTATCTCAAGGGAATTAACAAAGTACAAGAGGGTAGCATCTTTCAGAAGAAGAGATGTGCAAGAACAAGCAGGCACAATTTGAAGATAGAGGGGGACGGCTCAGAGGTAATTTCTTCACAGAGAGGGTTTTGGATGCATGGAACAGCCTTCCCGAGGAGGTTGTGGAGTCAGGAACAGTGGGAGAATTCAAGAATGCATGGGACAGACATAAGGCAATTCTAGTGGGGAAGGGGGTAGGAGGAAGTAAACTGTTGATTTACTAGAATCTGCAGCTTATCCATCAGGTAGGGAAATGGGCCAAGTGGTCCTTATCTGCTGTCACATTCTATGTTTCTTCTCAACACTGTTTTTTTCACATTTTGACCTCAGATTTTCAACATAGTCTTCTTATGACCCCAATTTGTGATCAAGACAGGAGGATTTTTTAAAACCATGTCCAAAAGGTCATTTCACAGCTCAACTACAAAAACATGTTTTTGGGGGGATTTGAAAAATTGCACCTGTCATGTTTCTTTTTTCACTTCTATTTCCTTCAGTCACTGACACTGGACCCTCCCTCAGTTGTCACCCAGCTGCTTCCACCCTGCCTGAGACCTTCACTACAGTGAAGCCTGCCAGGATGAAGCGCAGTGTGACAGGTTTACTGCATGACAAAAAGGATTAACTCCCATTGAATTGCACTGTTTATTGCAGTAACTCTATTGCAGAATTCTGCAGTGCTGTGCTTCATTCTGGTGGGCTTAACTGTACCCGGACCTCAACCCACATGCAACATACCTGCAGGCAATTCCCCTGGCTTGCACTCCTCCCCACCGAGGCGGGGCCACCTTCTGCTCCTCTGCACTTCCTTACTAGTATCCAATGGCCTGCAGATGGAGGCAAAGATCAGAGGATGACGGGACTCAGGAGGGCAGGATCCAGTGGTGGGCATGGTGCTGTGATGCAGCATTGTCCATCCAGTCATTGGGGTTTTACCTTGTTCTTGCACGGTACTTCCCACCCCCCACCCGTCGATGAGCATAGACATGCAGTGATGTCCAGGGGAGGTGCACACACTCCTGTGTGCACCACACCAATGTCTGCTGCGTCCCACCATCCTATGATGCTGAGGACTGTTGGCAAAGTACCTCCTTGTCAATACCAGGAGGTATACTGTTGCCAAAGCCCTTGTACCCACCAACCCCGGAGAAGATGAGTGGTCCATCGGATACTCGAACCTTCTCCCCCCTGGCTAACCCTCTGAGGCCCTAGGCTCACTCCTGAACCTGGGTCACCAGCACCACAAGCATTAGCACTACCGCTGCACCGGTGGGCTGGCCTCACCTGTCATGTTCATGAGGTGGGGTAACAAAAGAGCTATGTTGAAAATCTGGGGCCAAAATCTGCAAAAATCACAAAGCTATGAATTAACATTTAAAAAATGCAGCATTTCTTCATAATTTCATTGTTTTTGGTATTTTGATATTAAATTTTCAGAGTAGTCTTTTTTACGACCCCACCCTATCGTCAAGACAGATGGAATATGTTAATTCTCATCTAAAAGGTGATTTCACAGAGCAAAAGCACGAACATGTTTTAGAAGGGATGGGAATCATCTCCCTGGCTCATATTGGTTAGTGATGCTTGGATAGTGCCTTTGTGGATCTGATTGTGATCCATTGGAGAGTGGCAGTATCCAACCTGGGATCCGACCTGGGATCTGACCAAGTCGGAGGTTGGATCCCAGGTCGGATCCGGCACTGTCCGTCATTGGGTCCCGCACTATCTGACGTTGAATCCAGGGATCTGTGGTCGGATCCAACTTTGGATTCAGGGATATGACCTGGATCTGGGATGGTCAGATCCACGGTTGGATAGCGCTACTATCTGATCGGATCCACTATCTGGCTGACGGTCAGGTATCTGGTGATATCCTAATTCACTGGATACTGTCTGAGCAACACTAATACTGGTACAATCACTTTGTAAGTGTCCCACCAACAAGTGTCCCAACAATGCATGAATATCCTTATGCATTCAGAATCAGTGCTGTGCCTGATTGACAGTATTCTCAGACTGCGTAAGATTATCATTGGGTCTGTACACAGGGCTAATTTTTGGTATTTGTGTCTGTTTGCACATTCATGTTTAACAAAAAGATATACTGAAGTATCTGGCTTGTTTCTGTTGTTTATGGCAGCACAAGGCCTAGGAGTTGACAGTAATCAACGATATATAAAGATTTAGGAATAAAAAATGGCATTTATGTAATGATCAGTAGTAGTCATATGTGTGTCACGGATCCTCATCTCAGGTCTAAGGCTATTTTATGTGGTCTAACACAAATACAAATATTCAAAAGTGATATTTTGTGTTTGTAAAAAGTGTAGTATTTGTGTGTATTTGTCATAAATAGCATTTGCTTTGCAGAGCCCTATTTACTATCATTTGGGCTTGGAGATGAGACTGAAAGCATGAGGATAGGAATGCCTACAAAGTATTGCCAAGGTATGCAGTAGCTTGGCAGGGGTCTGCTTGGTTTATGGCACTGCATGCCAGTCACAAATGCTTAACGTTTACTGGGTAAGCGACTTACATGAGTCTTATCTATAACTTTCCTAATTGGTTTATTACAGTAATAATATATACTATATAAACAAGGAGACTCAGTGACGTTCCACACATGGGGCCTGATCCATAAAACTCTCCCATCCCCTATTGCTCATGTAGAGGGCTGGGAGAAGCTGTACAGTGCCCCGCCTGTACATGATGTGCAGCTGAGAGGCACTCCAGGGCATTCGTAAACCCAGATGCACACCCCCTCTGCATCTTAGAAGAGAAGGGAAGGGGGAAACATGACAGAAATGTACAAGTACCTTCACAGGATAAACAGGGTTGAAGTCAAGATCATTTTTCCTTGAGTTCAAATTAAGGGACGAGGGAATATTCACTCAAACTAGCAGGTTGGAGATTCAAGAAAGATGTCTGTACTTTTTAGTGCAAATATTGGTGGACAAGTGGAACAAGCTACAGGAAGTAGTGGTAAAGACCAAAAGTGGGGTGGGACAGGCATATGGGCTTAGTCAGAGGAGGGAGGAGCAGAGACTAAGGAGGCTAGACAGCTACTAGGGCTGAACGGCGTAATCATTTATTCATCTTAAGGTGGGCAGACTGGATTGGCTGCTAGGCTTTTATCTGCCATCACTGTCTATATGTCAATATCTGTGTAGCTTTATATCTGATCCCAGGCCCTCTGCACATCTATACAGGCTGCTGGTAGAGGGCAGGGATGCACATACACATGATCCTGAATGCGATATGCATATATATATATATATATATATATATATGTTTGACGATGTACTCAGGCTAGGAGTTTTACGAGACCCGGGGAAATGATATGATGCTGGCGCACACAACATGTAAATTGGTAACTTTATGCCAAAGGACTTATCACGGATGCCCCCAACCCTTGGAGCAGGAATGGAGGGCTAGGGGCCATTACTGCAATTCTTTTTTTATTTTTTTGGTGGTAATGGGTCTGTCATCTGGATGCCCACCATTGTGCCCTGTTCTGTCCCCAACATGCACTCCCAGCCTGTCCATGCTGGTTTCTGTGCATGGGTGGGACTGTGGAAGGGTGGACAGAGGCTGTGAATTGCACCTCTGGTGCACCTTGCTTTAAGCATGGAATTTCATGGCACAGCTTTGTTGATTGGGCCCCTCGGCCTCAAGCACTTTACAACAGGAAAAGAGCAAGAGAACGCAGCTACCATTCAACATTTTTTATTTTGGTAATCAATTTCTGTGAGGTGCTAGGCATTTTCACAATTGATTAGCACTTTCACATGGGAAAACTGTTATTCAGTTTTTTTTTGGCTTATTCAATAAACTGTGGTTGTTGACATGACAGCAATTGTGAACAGAGGATTTTGCTTGCAGCATCAGCTGCAGTATGACTACAGTTGAATGGGCAAGGCAACCTACATTTGTCCTTCCTCTGCTATTATACTTACTTTCCTATGCTGGATGGTAACTTATTCAATATATCCAATTATTCAAATCATTCACTAAAAATACCACCAACAACTTAATCTGGTTCAAGGTCAGTTGGCATTCATCTATATCCCCCTCTCCCTGAGTCATGCCTGAAAATAGGCAGAATTTATCTAGTGCACTTACCCGGTGAACAAAAAATAAATACATAAACTAATATCCAAGGCCTTGTTTGGCGAGTTCAGTTCTAGAACTTTATATTGTGTGTTAAAGTTGGAATCTGGTCATTCTAACAATAACTGACTTTATTTTTCAACCACATTGGTTTTGATGCTGGTCCTGCAAAAAAAAAATCACCTATCACTGTCATGCATAATTCAAACCCATTTCTCACCAGCTACCTGATCGGGGTCACTGCCAAAGCCTCTCTTTGTACCCTTCCTCTGGTCTTTAGGTTGGGAGAGCAGCTGAATTCAGTCACTGTCAAAGCCACTCCTTGGTTAGGTGGTGGTGGTGGTGGTGGGGGATGCCCTTTCTTCTTGTGAGGTGAGTGCTTCATTTCAGCAACATGCTTGACTCCCAGTGGTTCCAGTAGTCTAGTACTGACAGGTCATGGCTAATCCCATAGCCCTATTAGTACCATCCATTCTCCTAGTCATTTTTGTCAATCCCACGTGCCTGTCTATTTCACCCTGTCTTGAAACTAGCAACTGTCTTAACACTGACCAGCTCCATTGTTAGACTTCAACTTTTCTACTCCCCTCTCCATGACATCCACCATCACACCATAGTACTAACTATTGGTGGTACCAGCCAACTCTTGTTTCATATATATTATCCAGAATTTGGAGTTGGAAAGGGAGAGGCATGGACCCAGGGGGATCGGTCCAGATAATGGAGAAAAGGTTGTTGGAAAAGCCAACAGGGTTGAAAGTAGATGAATCTATGTGACTTGACAGCTTTCACCCAAGACTATTATGAGAGATAACATATGTTATAGCAGGGCCACACGCAGACATGGTCAATTGCACACTTGTCATGCAGGTGGTCCCTAAGGATTGGAGGACAGTTTATGTGGTTCAGGTACATGAGAGTGGGAAGAAGGATGAGTGAGGGAACTATAGGCCAGTCAGCCTGATGTCTGTGGTGATTAAAATTACATAGTCTTTACTGAAGAAATGGCAGACTTCATTGAATGAAACAGACTGCAGGATCCCAGACAAAATGTGTTCACAAGAGGAAGGTCTTGCCAGATGAATCTGGTCGAGTTCTTCAACTGGGTAACCAGAGTAGAAGACAAGGGCAGGCAGCTGATAAAATATACCTAGACTTTAGCAAGGTCTTTGACTTAGTCCACTCACAGGAGGCTGGTCAAAAAGACTTTAGTGTGGAAGAACAAATAGCAAATTGTGTGGAGAGCTGGTTGAGGGGTAGAACACAAAGGGTGGTAGTTAATGGTGAGTTTTAAGAGTAAGGGAAGTAACAAGCAGGGTACTCCAGGGGCCGGTACCAGGACTCATCCTCTTCAATATATTCATCTGTGATGATGAAGATATTAAGGGTAAGATCTCCCTCTTTGCAGATGGCACAAAGGGTAGAAATGGTGGAAAGGAGGAGGGAACTAAGGGAGGGTCTGGGTAGGTTGGAGAGTGGATCAAATCTCTTTCAGCTGAGTTTCAACTTTTAGAAATGTTGAATAATGCATACTGGGAAAATGAACCTAAGGGTGCAAAACGAAATGGGGAGATGGCTAGATAGCACTACGGAAGTAAAGGATTTTGGGTAATGGCATCAGTGACCCTAAATACATATGCACACTGCAATAGAGCAGTGGGCAAAGCAAACACAATGATGAGCTGCATGGGGCCGGGGGGGGGGAGATAAGTAGTAAAAGTTGGGAGATTATCCTCCCACTGTATATAGGTCACTGGTATGACCACACCTGGAATACTGCATAAGGTACTGGACTCCACACCCAAAGAAAGACTGCAACAAAATGAACGCAGTACAGAGCAGGGAAACTAAGATGATCCATAGCCTTCGGAAAATGACATATGAAAAGAGGCTGCAGAACTGCAGGAGGGAAAGGGGTGATATTGCTGAGACATACAAATACCTTTACGGGATAAATAGGGTGGACGTCAAGGCACTCTTCTCCCTGAGTTAAGATACAGAGATGAGAGGGACTTCACTAAAGTTGGCAGGGGGGAGATTCAAAAAGGGCATCTGAAAGCCTTTCTTCACTGAGAGGGTGGTGGACATGTGAAATTAGCTACCAGAGGAAGTGTTACAGTCCAAATCAATCAGCAGCTTCAAGCAGGGATGGAACAGGCATGTGAGTTTGGTTTAAAAAAAGGGACAGCAACAAAGAGGGAGATTGCCACCTTGCCACTACAGCAAGGCAGAATAGTTAGGTAGGCTGGGCAGACTGGATGGGCCAACAGCCTTTTTTCTACCATCAGTGTTTATGTCTCTATGTATATGTAGTGCCCTTTGTTAGAAAAGAATCTTTATATCATATTTTGAAAACACAGACTATCTTGATTTACAACAATAAACAACAAGAGTACCTTGGCAGACCTCCTCGACCCAGGAATATTTTTTTAGCTCTCGTTTCTGAAAAGGCTGAGCTGAAGGAAGATGCTGTGTGGTCTAATGGTATGAGCATTGACTTGGGAACTGGGAGATCATGAGATCAAACCCTGCATGAGCCAACTCTTCACTGTGTCTGCTTGGGTAAGTTGTGCTCCAAGCAATCCAGCTGCATAAATAGGTAGAAGTAGGACACCACCAGAAAGGGCAAGTCTAGGTAAATAAATTGTAAAAAAAAATATGTTGTTAAGTGCAGGTTTTCTTGGACTTTTTGGCTTTAGATAGAAATCCATCCTGGCCCCTACCTCACTGATGTTCTCGGTGGTCCCAGCTGAGTCCCTAGCATACAACAGCCAACATCATGAAGTTATTATTGAGTTCAGACTGCGGGCAGTCTCTGCTCACAGAGGCTTAAGATTAGCTGATGATGGCGAATGAAAATTTCCTAGCATTGTTGAGGCTTTTAAAGTAAGACAAAAGAGTGGCTTTGAGAGTTACACAGCTTGGATGTGTATCAATACTCAAACTGCGTTACAGTCATTGTCATACAGTAGGCAGTACAGACAGGATGTACTCTAAGTCTTTTTAACCACAATATTATGATACTATGTTCCTCCAGCTTGTGGTTTGGGTGGAGGTACACATGCAGAACTGTGTGTACTTGCATGCATGTTATTTGATTGGTGCATAAACAGAGGGATTAATAGACCACTGTCCCCCTGCAGTCCAGCACTAAGGTGTGCCTGCAGAGTGATAGGAGATACCAACTAGTCAATCAATATAAGATATTAAATACATCTTACCAAAAATGTTTAAAGTGCTTTTTATTCTACAGTACAGTGATGCATGTTGAAAAAACACAAAATGAAAAACGCACAAATAAAGTGTATGCATTTAATATTCAAGCATACACCAGAGAATGTCTCAAGAACAGAATGCCATGAAATAAATGACTTGGCTTCCTTCATACAGTGTGGGGAGCAGTCCACAAAATCATAGCTAAGAAGCAGCTCTCTCTCTCCAATGTTTTGGTTTTCAGTTTTTGAAAGGGCAAGGGGAGCTGTTCATGACCGGATCTCAAAGATCAATTTATTTTACTATTAACAAGAAAAAAGTGGATTGAAACTAAAATTCACATTTTCCTTTGTACAAAACAAGAACACAAAAGTTTGGGAAAACTTTGATATAGTGCTGTTCAAGACTTTGGAATAGAGCTGCAAGTTCAGCTTCACCAGAGATTCACTGATTCAGTGGCAAGAAAGTGTGGAGTAAGTACTGGTGATGATTACTAGAGTAGCTACTACAGTTAATGCTTGTGAAATGTAATATGATACTTGCGAAACTGAACTGGATGAGACTGCTGAGTACACTCAGTAGCTCAGTACTGCTGGTTAGGGGATTGCTGGCAGAAGTCAGAAGAGTGTCGTAGTTGGTAGAATGTTAGATAATATGTGCCCTTTCACTCTGCCTGTTCCCAAGGCAGTGCCACCCATTCAAAGTACCAGTGGAACAGGAACCCTCTTGAGGAGGGTTCTGCCCCAAGAGGTGCTGTTGGACTGTGGGTCTCTCAGCTAAAGGTATCATAGGGAAGATGCCCAGAAGGAGAGAGCTGAGCCACCCTTGGAGGAAAAGGTGGTAGGAGCAAAGAAAGAGCATCTAAAGGAAGCTTGGTGCACATGTGCTATATAGTGGAAGTTCTTGATGGGGTGCTAATGCTTCTGTAGAACCCCATGCTTACAATGCCACTGGGTTGCCATGGGTGTTTCAGTAACTACCCCTACCTTTTGAGCTCAAAGAAGGTTGAGGGGCCAGGGTCCTTTAAACTCCTGATTAAGAGGGGTTCATATCCAGACTTAGAATGAAATATGCACCATACTGCCACCCAGAGAAAGATTAAAGTGAGCCTGGTTTAAGTGTGATACACCCCCTGGGATGCAGTAAGTCCCCACCTTCCCATAGGGTCAACCTGTCTGTGAACCAGTTCAGTGCAATCACAATTCCTACAAAGGATGCAGCATCTACTTTAAACCAAATAATAATGTGCAAAGGCAGTGATTAGAAACAAAGAACAGGGACTTAATTTTAGGGTCCAGCATTGGGCACTACATGGAAGTAAAGAGGGATTAATAGGAAGAGGCTACTCTTCAGTGCTCTCCTAGGTGCAGCCGAAAAGTAGTCTCCTGGGCTGTGCTTCATGTACCCTTCTAAACTTAGTCCACAGCTGTGCCTGCTCTCATACCATGCATGCACAATACAGTGGTATTCCCTTTGCCCACCTGTTCTGAGGGAACTACTATCTCCCCACTGGTACTACTTTAAACCCTTTTAAATAACAGGAAGCTCTCAGAGCTTCACTGGGTGCCCAGCTGTGGAAACAGTGCAGACCCAATAATGTTGTACGTGACTGGCCAGCGGTGAAACAGTGCACCCAATTAATACTAATAATTCTTTATTTTTACAGCCCCTTTCTTAAAACCATGGCACCTTAACAGCAACTTTATATAAAACTATAAAATAGACACAGATCCAATAAATGCTGAATTCATAAAATACAATAAAATATCATTCTCAGGGGTGCGCCATCAGCCACAAATGGGTCTTTAAGTCCCGTTTAAATTCCTCCATGGACACGCACTGCTGAAGCGGATGGGGTAGAGAATTCTGAAGGGCTGGGGCCACATACATAAAAGCACAGGCCTCAAAGATTTTAAATAAACCCTCGGAATCTCTAGCAACCCCTTGTCCGCTGAGCGGAGCGATCGCCTAGGGCAATAAGGTACCAGAAGCTCTTTCAGGTAGTCCAGGCCCAATCTGTGTAGGGCTTTATAAGTCAGAAGACTGACTTTAAAGTGATCCTCCACTGTATTGGCAGCCAGTGCAGTTCACGCAGAACCAGAGAAATATGACAGGTACGAGGAGTACCCATCAATAACTGGGCCGCAGCGCTCTGAAGAAGCTGCAAGTGGCGGATATCAACCCCTGGTAGCCCTAGATATAGGTAGTTGCATTAATCAAGGTATGAGGTCACAAAGGCGTGGACCAATGTTGGCAGATCACCAGATGGAACTAGGTGCTTAATCCTGGAGATGTTCCTCAGATGGTAAAATGATGATTTGATGACTGACGACACCTGCGATCGCAGTGTCAGCCCGTCGTCAAAAATCACCCCCAGGTTCCGCACCCATTCAGAGGTAGGGAGCTGGGAGCCACCCAAAAAAGTCCTGCAGGAACACCAGCTCCCATTCCCTCTATCTGAAGACCCAGGTCCACAACCATCACCACCGTCTTCTCCGAGTTCAACCTCAGCCAGCTCGAATTCATCCAGTTCTGGATTTCAGTGAGGCAGTTGTTAAATACTAAGAGAGGTCTATCCTGGTTGGTGCAAAAGATAGGTAGACAAAGAACCTCTGTGCTCAAGCACTGAGGCAATGGTTACCCCAAGGGCATTTGGCCGGGAAGCCAAGTTTCAAAGAAATACAAAATCTCACATGCCCCCATAATGCAAAGCAGCATGGGTTGCATATGCAAACCACCACAGAATTTTATGCTGGTTCAAATTTACGTAGAAATGCATGGTGCCGAAAGGCCTCTCACATAGTTTGCAAAGGGTGCCAACAGAAGATTCTGTGTTGATTTGCATATGCAGCTCATGATGCTTTGCATTGTGGGGGCATGTGTGATTTTGTATATCTTTGAAACTTGGCTTCCCGGCCAAATGCCCTTTGGGGTAACCATTGCCTCAGTGCTTGCGCACTGAGGTTCTTTGTCTTTTAAACTGTTTTTTCTTTTAATTGGGTTCACCACAACATAACCCAGATAGACCATCTTAGGGTAGCTGGTTTATTCCACTGGGGTATCAAACAGATGAGGCATACTGATGAGTCCTGATAGCACAAAACACATGTCTATGTCTTCTGCTGGCACCCTTTGCAAACTGTGTGAGAGGCCTTTCAGCACCATGCATTTCTACTTAAAGTTGAACCAGCATAATATTCTGTGGTGATGTGCATATGCAGCCCATGATGCTTTGCATTGTGGGGGCATGTGTGATTTTGTATATCTTTGAAACTTGGCTTCCCGGCCAAATGCCCTTTGGGGTAACCATTGCCTCAGTGCTTGCACACACAGGTTCTTTGTCTTTTAAATTGTTTTTTGTTTTAATTGGGTTCACCACAACATAACCCAGATAGACCATCTTAGGGTAGATGGTTCATTCCACTGGAGTGTCAAACAGACAAGGCATACTGATGAGTCCTGGTAGGATGAAACATGTGTCTGTGTCTTCTGTTGGCACCCCTTCGCAAACTGTGTGAGAGGCCTTTTGGCACCATACATTTCTGCTTAAAGTTGAACCAGCATAATATTCTGTGGTGATTTGCATTTGCAGCCCATGATGCTTTGCATTGTGGGGGCATGTGTGATTTTGCATTTCAAAGATAGGTAGAGCTGGGTATCATCAGCATAGCAGTGAAACTTCGGCCCATACCTTCTTACAATGTCTCCGAGGGGCAGCATGTACACTGCGAACAACATGGGGGACAACACTGAACCTTGAGGGACCCCAAATGACAGAGAGACTGGGCCGGAGGAATTAATCCTTGACATCACCCTCTGAGTTCTGCCCGTGAGGAAAGATCTAAACCACCTGAGGACTGTACTAGACAGGCCACAGATGAACCTCAGGCATTCGAGAAGTACCCCATTGTCCACAGTGTTAAATGCTGAGGAGAGATTGAGAAGAACCAGGATGGAACATCTCTTTCGATCTCTTGCCATCAAGAGATCATTGAGCACCCAAACCAGCGCAGTCTCTGTACTATGCCTCTTTCAGAAACCAGACTGGAGTGGTTCATGAATGTCATGGATTGTCAAATGGTTCTCAAGTTGTATGGCCACTACTTTCTAAATCACCTTCCCCCCAAAGGGAAGGTTAGAGATTGGTCTGTAGTTCGCATGGCAGTCTGGGTCAAAGGAAGCTTTCTTCAGGAGGGGTGTTACCACTGCCTCCTTCAGGGAGCTAGGAAACTCACCCATCTCCAGGGAGCACCAGACTATTATATGCTAGGACTGGGCCGATAACATCACAACAACCCTTTTATCAGGGAAGTTGGGCCCGGATCCAAACTACAGCATGTAGGGCACATACCCTGGACAATCCGCATGGCATCAATGAACTCCGGCAGGTCAAAGGAACTCCAGGAGATCCTAGGGAATGTGACCAGGCGCCGATCCACAGCTTCTCCCATAGAGGATGCAGGCTGGAGAGCCGCCCTGATGTCGGCCACCTTAGCCACAAAGAAGTGAACAAGTTCTTCACACTCTACTTGTGAAAAGGCTCTTTGAACCTGCAGGCAGACTGGGTTGCACAGTCTGTCTACAGTTTGAAAGAGCGAGCTGGTCAGTTCTGAGCAGCCGCAATCTCCCCGGACAGGAACTCTGCCTTCTTACGGGAGATTGCGGAATGATAGACTTGGTAATGTTCCATCAATCTAAGATGTTTGGCATCAAGGGTGGATCTCTGCCAGCAGCACTCTAATCTTCGTCCTTGTCACTGCATCTCCCCCAAAGTCCCACCAAACCATGGGGACCGAGGGCGATGGGGGAGAGGACGAACACGGACAGGACCAATGAGATCCAGAGCTGAGGAGATGGCTTTATTATAGACCAAGACCAAGGCATCTGGGTCACTGCTCACTCCATAAAGCGGCAATAGGTCAAACACCACTGCCAGGTCCTCGGAGCTTACATCTCGCAAAGGGTGGTACCTGATCATCTCCACAGTGGTAGGCCTACAAAGGGGGGTGCAAACACTGAACCCCATGGTGTAGTGATTGGACTGTTGGACAGGTTCCACCTCCAAATTGAAGGCTTCGATCCCCAGGAGGAAGACTAAGTCCAAGGAGTGACCACCTTTATCAGTAGCAGAAGTAACAACTTGTGTAAGGCCCAAAGATGTCATTAATTGGAGGAAGTGTTGTCCAAATTGTGAGAGTTCGTCATCGACCCAGACATTGAAGTCACCCAGGACCATCAGCCTGGGTGACTCGAACGCCATGTCGATCACGAAGTCCGCTACTTCCTGCAGGAACCGCTTCCCATCACTTTGTGGACGGTAGAAGAGGGCAATCCTGCAACTTACACCTGTCACTACAGTACACTCGAATGACTCAGCCTCCTCAACTGATACACTCGTGAGGCCCAGTTTGGTCTTGAAACAGACTGCACACCTCCCTGCCCCCACGGTCCAACCCCGGGTGGTGTAACACCTAGTACCCAGCCGGAAAAGTGGTCTCTAATATGGGGCCTGCATTCTCATCCAGCCAGGTCTCAGTAATGCACGCCAGATCCACCGACCCAACAAGGTCTGCAATAACTACAGTCTTATTCTTGATGGATCTGGCATTGCACAACACTGCTCGGGTAGGACGGGCTTCTGGAGCTGCTCGGGCTACTTGCCAACCAGTATTGGTGGTGCCCATGGGTAAGGAAACCAGACAGGAAGGACAACTTTCCAGATTTCATTTAGCCCCAGGGCGTCTTCTGGATCTCACTACCCCAAAATGATGGCCCCGCTCATTCGTCCTCCACTGTTTGTGCCCCCCAACTCCCTTCCTCCCCCTATGAATGATACCCAGTACTCTACAGCACTGGTATGTCGATAACTGTAATGGAGTGGGGAAGAAAGGGCAGAGGGCACGAAGGGTGGAGGACGAATAGCACACGACCATGGGGACAGGCCGCCTACACATACTAAGACCCAGTAACACTAACACACCCCTGAATAAATCCCCAATTAAATAACTAGCTAAACTCCCAAATTAAAACAAACCCTAATGATTTTCCTGAGATTCTCCACTCGCTGTCACAAAAGGAGACGCTCAGAAAAATTTAATAAAATTAACTACCCTCCCAACCAAAACAAATCTATACTACAATAAAATTGCAATAAATTAACATTATAAAACAACAGTCCAGACTCCAAAGTCACTAAATAACTAATGTAGATGATAGTCCAAGCAAAAAGGGTGCTATATCACCACAAGGAGTCCACTTCCAGGAAGTCCAAATAATAGAATGAAGAACAATATGATTGAAACTTAACCAAAATAACTAAATAAAACTTAAACTTCCTTTCACGGAAGTACAGAAATGAAATAAACAATATAAAATGCAGTTTTGACCCCAAGCCCTCTCACTACCTGGAGGTCTAAATTAACAAAGGATTAGCAATACTTATCAAAATAAAATCCCCAAATCCCAAATGTTCTTAAACCTGCAAGGACAGCTGGGGCGTCTCAAAGCTGCACTATCACAACTTGATTGTTCACCCATCAATTCACTGCCTGACCTCGACCATGCTCTAAAATACTTTGTTGAAAGATTTAACAGAGTCTGAGATAAATTTGCCCCAGCAAGAAAAAGGAAATCCCACCGTTGTAATAATGGGTGGATCACTAGTGAGCTCCTCACTCTCCAGAGGGAAAGAGACAACTTCTGGGCAAGGGCCAGGTCCATGGGTGAGAAGACTAACTATCAGAACTACAGGGCCTCCAGAAATAGGTCTATGCATCTGATCAGGCAAGCCAAAACTAACTATCACAAAGAAAAGCTAGATAGAAGCTGGGGCAGCGAAAAGAGGTTCTGGGAGAATATCAAAATTCTCCTTGGAAAGGAGGAAAAAAAACAAACACCCCCAGTTGCTCAGTATAGATGGGTTGGCCACCACAGATCATCTCACAATAGCTGAGTCTTTCAATACCGCCTTTACTGACCTCAGCTCAGTCCTCCTTCCCGACTAAATTAACTCCACAAGTGTACACCGTAGCAGCGCACCTACCATGAGTAAGGACCCAAACTTCTATTTTAAGCAGGTCATAGTCAAGGAGGCAATGTACTATGTAAAAAAAAGTCCTGGGCAAAACCAGGATGGGGAGTGACGGCATAGACATGAAACTGCTAGCCCTAACCCTAGATGAGATCATTGTCCCCATATCCAAACTCTTCAATAAAGCACTTACCGTGGCAAAATTTCTTACAGTTTGGATACAAACTCTGGTGACCCCCCCATCTACAAGAATGGTGACAGATCCTGCATTGCCAGCTACAGACCCATTTCAATCCTCTACCCCTATCCAAAGCTCTAGAAAGGATTGTTGCAGATCAACTCACAGACTACCTCCATAAATACCAACTACAATGTCCCCAACAACACGGCTTTAGAAAGGATCACAGCACTGCCACAGCATTGGTGGAGTACACCGACTTCATGCATAAGGCCTTGGACGAAGGCAAGCTGGTTGGGTCGATCTTTATCGTTTTGACAAAGGTCTTCAGTACAGTCAACCACTCCCTCCTCCTGGCTCAACTACAAAGGTTGGGGGTAGCCACAAACGCTGTACACTGGTTCCATGACTATCTGTCGTTAAGGCTTCAGAAAGTCAAAGTCAGACAAGCTGTGTTGGAATCCAGAAAGGTGACCCTGGAGGTTCCTTAAGGGTCTATCCTGGGACTCCTGCTATTCAGCCTTTTTTTAAATGATCTTCTGAAGGCCTGTGACAGCAAAATCATACTGTATGCCGATGAAGCTGTCATCCTTCACAGCAACCCCTGCATTGACCCTCTGCAGAATGAGTTACAGGCTTCCTTCCATCAGCTGGAGGACTGGTTCAGTGCTCACAAACTCCTGCTCAATTATTAAAAAAACTAAAACCATGCTCCTATCTAGCTCCCAACTCAAGAGGAGATTCCCCACCATTTCCATCACCAATAATGTAAATACACTGCTGGAGCAGGTACACTCCTTCAAGTACCCGGGGGTTACCATCAATGACACCCTCTCCTTCGGGCAACACTTTGATCAGATGGTCAAGGCTGTGCATACCAAGCTTGGTTTACTCTACAGGCATAGAAAAAACCTTACTCAGACTGCACTCCAACTGTCCAATACTAGCTCCATACTTTTCACCACTGACTATGGGCTGATGGTCTATGGATCTGCCACTGACACGGCTCCAAAGCGTGTGGTTACTGCTCTTAATAAGGTGTGTAGACTCACCCTAGATGCCGACCACTTTGCTCACACCTGCTCCCTGTATGCACAGACAAACTGGCTGTCACTTGGAAACAGAATCAAGTATCAGACCTGCCTCCTTGGCAAGAAGACTCTTCTGGGCAAGTCCCCTTCCCCGCATCTCTGAAATCTTCACCCAGGCCGGTTCCCTGTACGAAATCAGAGGTCATAAGCAGGGCATGCTCTCTGTACTATTTCACAGAACAGCACTTGGGCAATGCTCCTTCTTCTGCAGAGCCACCCTATGGCTCAATGAGTTACCTTTGGTGACGCATAATACCGCTAGTCTCTGCATGTTCACGTCTGAACTCAAGCAGTCCCTTTTCTCCAGCAGTGAGTGCACTTGCCTGATGAGCTCCTGATGTTCTCCACCTGCTGCTCTTTCACTCCCCACTTCAGATTTCCCTTGCCCTGGCTGGATCCCCCCCCTCTTGCCACTTCTCCCATGCCCTCCTCTTCCACCCACTGCCCCAATTTATCCCTGTGCTTCCTCACGTCCCCCCTGCACCCCTCACTTCCTGTCCCACACCATACCCCTCACCTCTCACATCCCCCCCAAACCCTCACCTGCCAATCTACCCATCCATCTAGGCCAGATGCCCTTGCCCCAATCCCCCTTCCCTCACTCTTCTGCCCATAATTGTTCCCCCACCACCTTCTACTCTGAGGACAAGCCCTTGGCATTTGAGGTTGCTCTTTTTTGCTTGCCCCTTTTTCTCCTCCTTCCCCTTGCCTTGCTGCCATCCTGGAACACAGTTGGTACATTGCACCATTCCTTGTCCTACTGCTGTAGTCGCTCTTAGTCTGTTCAACTTAGTGGAACCTTGCTGTTACAATGTACCTTTTACTGTAGACCCCTGTAATTTATCCAGCTTGTCGCAGTTTACATTGTGTATTATTCTAATGTTTCTGTGCTTTGTATTGTCTCATGACGTGGAACCTTGGTGTAACCCCCTTGCAAATGGGGGTTCCTAAAAGCTTCCCCGGAGCTTGCCTAAGTGCCCCCTGCCAGGCTGGTGTCCTGCATTTCAGCAGCTTAACTGTGATCGCCAGGAGCGCTTCCAAAGCCTCCGTGCCTGTCTTTTAAGGGCTGCCTAACTCGCGGTCATGATTAATCTGGGAAGGAGTTTGAGTGTGGCCATGCTTGAGTCCCCGCCCGGGCTGCTGGATAATTGCTCCGTTTCTGCCATCGCTAAATTGTGCAGAGAGTGCTCCTCCGAAAGATGTAGCTGCTTGCTGGGAATAACTTAGGGTAACAAATGATAACGTAGTTGTTCTAACCTACTTTTTCTTTGCAGCAAAGACTGTTCTGATTCTCCCCTCCATTTTGGTCCTAAACTGACGATTTGGACCAATCAGTATGTTGGAAATTTAAGGGAGCTGCCTGACCAATCGAGGGGCTGTTTGTAAATTGGGAAAGGCATTATGGGCTATGGCGGTTTTCTGCACCACCGAGAACAAGAGCAATTGACTGGCAGGTGCCGCTGGCCAATAGGGGCGGGTAGCGCCCGAACTGAAGGAAGAGCCCCTTGCTGTTAGGGGCAGATGCGTAGTGGCTGAGGAAAAGGAAGGAGCTGTGTGCTCCTGCGCTGGTGGAGTGTTCGCGCGGGAAGCGCGTGAAGGCCTGAGTGGCGGTTTTTGCCCATTGAGTGAGTCAGACTAAATCCGCCGGCATGCGGTCGGAGGAGGCTGGTGCCAGACCAGCTACCTACCAGGCTCAACCTGAGAGGACTGGAGAATCTGCTGAATCGTGCTCGGTCCACCCGTGAAGTTGAAGCTGATGTTTGTTGCACGAATCTGCTGCAAGTTCATGTGGTGCCTGAAAGCAGCTGCCTGGTATGGTACCCCTCTGTTGTTTGCCATATAAGTGTGTGAGAAGGCTGGTGAAATTCAGGCTCAGCCCTGCTGCTGGTGACAGAAACAGTATTTGATGGAGTCATGAGTACTGAATCAGGGTAGCTCCCTGCTAAGCTTGCAGCAGTGGCCTCAGGTGTTTTATTATACTGTTGACTGCCTGACTGAACTTCCTTCCCGTTCTGACCTTTATAGGATTGTAAAGGCTATCTGTGTCAGGGCCCCAACCAGCTGCCACGGTGGACTAGCCATTAGAGCTTGGGTACCCAGGGACAGTAAATATTAGGATCAGGCCTGTGCACAGAGCCCTAGGTAGATAAGTATAGTGATAAGCCAATCAACTTGATTTCCCCCTGTCCTTGTTAGTTCCCCCCTTAAATAAATCAGATTGTTTGTTTTGCAACTGCACCCTGGCTAGTTTGTGCATTTCTGGTGAACTACTGCTTAGTGACTGTGATATAACTGTGCCTTACTTTACAGGGGGTCCCCGGAGTGAGCTGAGAGATACCACCCTGGGGGTAAGTGTACTTGGGAAAGGTATTGTGGGTACAACGTGTGAGCCACTAGTGGGACGAAAGTGGGGTTGCAGTAACCCAGAGGGCTGCGACCGAGGCAATCTCGACCGTACTAACCTCGACCTCTGGGTGGAGGCACCCGTCAACGGATCTGGGCTCCTCACCCTGTCTCAGTGGAGGCAGACAGGGGTAGTAACCTTAAGGATAGCGCCCCCTGGGGGTTACATTTGTAAATGCGCTCTTGTTCAAAAGTTGTTCCTAACAGGTAAATAAATAAATAAAATAAAATAAATCCTAGCTGGATGGCTCAGTCCATTAAGTGCTTTCCAAAGTATGATACAATGCTAAGGTTTTCTGATGACTTCAAGACTTGGGGATTTCCCTCAATGCACAGGGGTGATGTTGCAGTTCACAGAAAGTCTCTCTTTGGCTGGTTTCACTCTCTGCTCGATCCCTTATGGCTTCTGGTGTCAGCTGGTACACTGGCTGTTCTCTGGTCCAATTCAAGTCTTGTCTGACTGCAGCATTTGGTAGCCAATCCTGTGATCCACCAGGCAGCTCCATCTGTGAAAACCCAATCCTATCTGCCCCACACCCCATGTCCTAACATCCAGTCATTACGAAGCGGCGATAACCAGTCCTGGGCTATAGTACTGGCTGGGTGGATTCCCAGATAAGCTACATATTCAGTTGTGGTCTCTGGCTGAGAACAGCAAAAGTCTCTATAATTTGCTGCTGCCTTCATCTTCACTATTTATGTGGCATTTACCAGATTATTCACTCCTGTTTCTGTAGCATTCTGCTTTTCACTTTGTCTCTCCATTTGTGTCAGACATGTAGTCTGTCTCTGTAGAGCAGCAGCACAAGCTATCTCTCTCAACAGCACACAGGCACTAGCCTTATTTGTTGTCTCATGCAGACTTCTAGCAGACGGAGCTGGTACTTTTAACAGGGAAATGGCAGTTCTCGCTTGGTTGTTTACATAGAAACATAGAAACATAGACTTTGACGGCAGATAAGGACCACTAGGCCCATCTAGTCTGCCCATTTCCCTACCTACAGGATAGGCCGCAGATCCTAGTTAACCAACAGCCTATATCTTCCTGCCCCCCACAAGAATTGCCTTATGTCTGTCCCATGCATTCTTGAATTCTCCCACAGTTTTAGACCCCACAACTTCCTCAGGAAGGCTGTTCCATGCATCCACTACCCTCTCTGTGAAATAATACTTCCTCACATTGCCCCTGAACCGCCCTCCTTCTATCTTTAAAGATCTATCGTTTAAGCTGTCAAACTAAGCTAAACAGACATGGAGGTCTGTCACTCGACAGGCAACTAGTTGCTGCAAAGGCACCTGAAATATTTAAGTCCACTACAAATCCACAAGGCCTAGAAGCTCTCTCTTCAAGCAATCCAACCCTGATGGGTCGACCGGCCCTCTTCTAACACAGTCACCATGGAAGCTCAGGTCAGAGGTGATGAAGATGACTGCCAATATATAGGCAAAAGCCATTATTTCCACTAATGTCCTTTTTTACACAAAACTCTGAAGGTTAGCACTAATTCAATTCCCAAACTAGTCGTTGTGTTAGGTTCGGTCTGAACAGTGATTGGGAAAGTCCAAGTCCAGCCCGGAACACTGATGCAGTAACTCCATTAGCGGCACCAGCTGCTTTTGATGGATATGTGCAAGGGAGCCTTAACAGGTAACCTCCCCAATGGGTGGTTGCATAGTGGTTGCACAGTGCTTAGTTGGGTTGGCATGGCAAGTGTCCCCTACTGACCCAGTGAACCTCAGACAGAACCTAGTAAATCAGACACCTTGAATTTTGGGTGTGTTTGATTCTTTTTTTTCTATATGCACTTCAGAGATTTTCCCTGCTTTCTCCACCGTAATGCCCCAGCAATCACGGCAGTGCATGTGTGTGGAGGCGCACATGCACTCTGGGTGCCAGCTCTGTCCCTTCCAACCCACCTCTGGTGATTGCCGGGCTCCCCTGTGGCTCGACTGCCATATATCCTCCACTGGGCGGCAGCCAAGTTTCAGGGAAACCTCTCATCCCTCCCCAGAAGAGGAGAGCCACCTTGTGGTAGCTTGATCCTGCCAACTCCCTACAACCCGGGCTCGTTCCTGAACTCGGGTCACCGGCACAGCACAAGGTGTGGTGTCCAGTGCCTCAACCTTTAGCGGCACCGGGCCAGCTCGGGTGTGTTTGATTCTTGCAGACTCTTTCAAACTTTTGGGTGCAAATGTGAACTTTTTGTTTGACTGGTGTGATCCAGTTGAAATGGCAATTGACAAACTGTGTGGCCTCCATTGCACATTGTGAAAATATTCTTAGAGAAGTCTCCAGGGAATCTTAGAAAAAAACACAAGAAAATAAATAAATTCACGTTTGCATTTGACTCCCTATCATGTATATTGACTATTTAATGAAGATGGCTGCCTGGCTAGGCAGGTCGTCTCCAGTATGAGTTATTTCTGTTTTATTTTACTTTTATTTAGCATTTTAAGATAAAGATTGTGGGGGTGAGTTTTATTTGCTGGGATCATTTTATTTGATCAGCATCAGGATGTGTGTGGGACCTTAGGCCTCTAAGCTAAGCTACTCCATGTCCTAGCCCCAGAACCATTACCCCTTCTAAGTCCCCCCTCTCAGCAGCAGCCTATTGTTGCTGCAAGGAGGTGGGGATTCCAAGGATGCATGGTGGTCCATTTCTAGGTTCAGGAGGAGCTTACAGGGAGGGTGTGTTTAAGATGATGAGGATCAGGAGATGCCCTGGGGAAAAATGAGACCAAGAACAAGGCCAGACATGTTTGGTGCCCATTCCCAGGGTTCCCACCAGACTGAATGGGTGGGTAGCTAATGAGCCAGTTGCCTCTTCTTGTCTTCTTTGGACAGTACTATGCAATCAATGAGGAACAAGACTGCAATTATGGCAGACTTTATTTCTGGTTCTTCTATCAGACTGGCTTACATCACCAAGACCTGGCTTGGAGGCATCTCTCCGAGCTAGATTATCCATGGTACACTGCCCAAGGAGGGATCATGGATGCATCTCTGTTAGATGACATGGAGCCTTTGCAAAGGAGTCTATGATCCAAAAGATTTTAATTCTGATTTTCTTCAATAAATAAATAAATACAAATTGAACTTCACCATGCACCCAGTGGGAGAAGCCTCAATGTTTAAATGCACGACAGTGCATGGGTGTCCAGGAGCAGATTGTAGGATTCTTTTTGTATACCAGCCTCCAGGGTGTGAGGGGGATTTCCTTCAGGAAATTGCAGACTCATCACTGACAGGATGTTGGAGTCACCCAGATAGTTAATTCTGGGTGACTTTAAAACATGGATCGATGATGAACTCTTGCATTTTGGTCAAAATTTCCTTTGTGTGATGGAATTACTGGGCCTCACACAAGTGATTACTTCTGTGACCCACCAACATGGCCATGCCTTGAACTTGTTTTTCCCATGGGGCTTGAGATTGATAATATATAGAATGATCTGCTCCTCAAGCAGGCTACAATCCCACAGAGTTGAACCTGTGCATCACAGATGCCCTTCTCTTTCTTGGGGAGAGTTTAGGCCAGTCACGATGGAAGAGGTCTATCGGGTAATCTCAGATATGCAGCCCACCTTCTGTGAGCTGGGTCCTAGTCCAACTCAACTACTAGAGAGGTGTATGGGGCATTTGGGTCCAGTGTTGGTGGGGATTGTTCAGTGTTCCCTGTCAGAGGGGTCTTTTCATTTACATTAAAAGATGCATTGGTTAGGCTCCTTCTGAAAAAAAAAACATCTTTGGACTAGATAACCTTGCAACATTTTGACCTGTCTCTAACCTTCCCTTTTTGGGAACAGTTACTGAGAAGTTGGTGGTGCTGCAGCTTGAGGCACACCTCATGTCCTTTGATACTTATGTGTCCCTTCAGTTTGGTTTCAGTGCATTGTTCAGAGTGCAGAATTACCTCCTCAGGGCAAAGGAAAGGAGGACAGTCAATTCTTGTCCTCCTAGAGCTCTCTTCAGCTTTTGACACTGTAAACCATGGGATGTTGTTGTATCGGCTGAAGGAGTTCCTTGGACTCACTGGCAAGTTCATCTGCTGGTTTTAGTCCACTCTCAGGGATAGAATGCAGAGGGTTGTCATGGGGAATTTTTCCTGTTGCCCTCTGCCCCTTCCCTGTGGTGTGCCCCAGGGGTCTATCCTATAATTTTTGACCAGGAAAGGCACACTAAGGTATTGTAGTTTGTTTTTAGGTGTGCGCTGGGGATGGGTTACATAGACTGGCTTTACTGACAGGGAGAATGCTGGCCATGACAGCAGGGAAACTCCCTCTTCCACAATAAGTGCCATGAGATCTTTCACTTCCACCTGGGCAGTGACCTAAGATGGTTAGAAGAGACCTTATTTTAATGTGTTATCTGAAAGACAACACCCCAAAAGTGTGTCAGGGTTATTACCCCATGTGCGTGGTGTGGGGTTAGAACCCACAACCTTCTGATCATCCAGCCCCAGAGCCAAGCATGCTACCTACTGAACCACTGGCACTGCTGTTTGCAGTGCATATGCTGTCCCGGGGGGGGGTCATTAGATGTTACAGTGTGGATTTGTAATACATGCAGATGATACCTAGTTGTATCTGTCTTTTGTGCCCCGGAAACCAAATACAGCTGGTTCGCTAAAATCATTTCCCAGATGAAATCTGGGACTGGACAGCATCAAGCTGGCTAAGACTTAACCCAGTTAAGACTGAGGTACTGGTGACTGATTTGGGTCATATGGCAGTGTGGGGGCCACCACCAGGGTAATGGGGCTTTGGCTCAGTTCTTCTAAGCTGGAGCCTGTGCTAAGATGAAAAATCTGAGACACATTCTGGATGAAGTTTTGACACTAGAGTCTCAGGTGTCTGCTGTCATCCCAAGTGGCTTGCACCATCTCAGGAACATTAAGCAGATTAAATCCCTTATCCCCCTGAGAACCTGTCAACTCTGGTACTGCAGGGTTTTGTTCATGTCAGCCACCTCCTCAGTTATATTTGTTTTTTTTATTTGAAAGTTTGTGACCTGGAGAGGCACACTGAGCCTCAGCTCGTTTATAGGTGTGACCCATGGGCAAAGGAAGAGGAATATTTGTACAGATGTAAACTGATTTACAGAACCAGATTAAGCTGTTGGTAGTATTTTAGTGAATGGGTGGAATTTGCCCAGGACACTGGGGAAATGCCCCATCTGTTATCGAGAAGTGCCATGGGATCTTTAATTTCCACCTGAACAACCACCAGAACAGGCAGATGGGACCTCGGTTTAACGTCTCATCCGAAAGACAGAAAATCAAATTACCCAGGTCACTCAGCGAAAACTATGATGGCATCTGGGTTTTGTGAAAACCAAAAGGGGAAGGAGGAATCTTCAGCATCTGATGTTCACAGTACTGTCATTTGGCCCGGGTCAGACTTGGGAGTTGGAACTGTGGTGGGGACACTGGCTACTAGTTGGGGGGGGGGACGACTTGATGGCATGCATACAGTGGTCAGTGTAGGGCAGGTTGCTGGGGAGGTTTTTTTTGTGGAATTGGAAATTCAAATTAATTATTACCTCTGTGGGAAACTGAACTGGACCCTTCATGTCTCCTGTACACCAGTGCCCTGTGCACTATCCAGGAGGCAGCAACAGATACAGAGTTGAATCTGACCAGCACAACTGAATGGAGGGGTCCCACAGAAGCACATGCAGCAGCTTAAGGTAAGGAAGCCTAGAAGAGGAGACAAGGGAGGGAAAGGGGGGGTCTCTTTACTCTTTTACAGGCCTTACACAGGGAGTTTACTATGTGTACTGGGTGGGGAGGGGCGGTTTTAATATGTAGTCAGATGTGGAGTCAGAAGTTCTGATCCTGACTCCGATCTGAATACCTTAACTGGTATTGGAATGGAATTGGAGGGGAATTGGAATTTCCAATAATCTCATGGCAGCCCAGCAGAATAAAATTGGTTGAAAAGTGGTGTATAATTTTGTTGCTGATTACCTCCTTTCCACCTGAGTCCCCTCACACATCCACATGTTTGCAGATGACACAGGTTTTATTTGCTTCTGCTGCTTCAGTCCCTGAGCCCGATTCGTTACTCTAGAGTGACCTTGACAATGTCCAGTGCTGGTTCCACTTAAACCAGCTCCCACAAATGCCAAAAAGACTGTTTCATGGAATTTTGCCACTAGACAGAGACTAGCAAGTCTCTCACATACCCTCGTCTTCAAGATTCTGGGTGGCAATCTGCTTGAAGAGTTACCCTACTTCACGTACTTAGGAGTGTGGTTGGACCAGAAGTTTAGCTTTTCTACCCACATTGATGCCATGCATAAGAAATTTTTCCTTATACTTGGCATGTTGTGCTGCAATAAATCCTGCCTTCCTCTCCTGGTCTGATGAGAGATCATCCTCAGGATGATCTTGCTGATGTCTGACTACCCATATGTAGTCTACAGTGCTGTCCCAAAGTCTACACTTGCCAGGCTTCACCCCTATTCATTTCTTCTGCTGCGTCACCCTTATAGCTCCATCTTTCATCGAACACTACTCTCTCTATGCAGATCTCTTTCTACCCTCCTTAGAGGTCCGGCTTCTCTTACACTGTTCCTCCTTCAAGGCCAAATACTGGTTTGCTACTGTTCCCACTAACCTTTCCTCTCTCCTTAACCCTGTCATCCCATCCTCCTACTCCCTCAATCATTTGATGCCCTTTCCTCTTATATCCGTTGCTGTAAATCTGTAGCAGATCAGTCTGCTTTATCTGTCTCCCTTCCAGCACTGTGGAACAACCTCCCTCTGCCTGTCTGTCTCTCATCCTTTCTGAGCTCTCTCAAACCACTCTTACTGGCACATTTCTTAAAAGCCTGCACCTGCAGCTAACCATCTTCCTCTTCTCTTCACATTACAACAACCCATACTCTATTTACCCTCTCTGCTCTTCACCCATTTTGCCTCTTACTCTACTGTACAGCTTAGCATTCAGCGTACTCTAATCAGAATTTTTTGCCACCATGATTCTGTCACCAATATCTTGCTATACATTGACTGCACACTCCCCTAGTTCTCATCATTGCTACTTCCATAACCATTGTACTTTGTACCCTTTCTACATTGTTTTTGTTTTCTTTTTCTAGAATTTGATGCTGTACCTTGCTTCTGCTGTTCATGTACATGCATCTGTTGTTGTCACTTTATTTGTTATTGCTGTTTCATTACCTGCTGTATCCCTTCCCCTGGGTGGCACCAGAAAATAAGCTCTGTGTCACTGTGCCTATTCTAGTCATCACACATTTAAATAAAATAAACTTCCTGTGCTTATTGTTTTAACAGCCCAAGCAACAGAAAGCAGCCTAGGGAACAGAATGTGTAGTACCCAAGACAAGAAGTGGTGGAAGAGGGGGCGTTTCAATCTAGCAGGCTAGAGCCTGTGAGGCCACTTTTTTTTTGTCCTGCTGGGAAGTGCAGACCGAGTACAGTGTTGTGGCTGGCCCACAGAAACCCCAGGACTGTATGGCTTCTTGCATGCTGATCTCTATATGGCAATCCGGAGGTGAAGTGTCAGAGGCCACCAAAATGTTGCCGGTCTGTGGAGATTGTATGTTAGTCACCCAGCTGGGTGGGCCCTGCACTAAACAACCATTGAACATTACAGAACTGAGGCCTGATTGCTGTTCCAGATTCAGAGAGCAAGATCTCCAGGAGATTAATACTGATGTGTTTTTTTTTTCAGTTAATACTTTTTATTGTAGTTTTAACATATTACAGACAAAGTCTGCAGACAAGACACTGTAAGTATCAATAGCAGAGAAGAGGACAAAACAATATTATAGCCATATACTTCCAGCATGCACTTATAAGATCTGAAAGGTGTTATAGGCTAATAGCAGGAGGGGGGGGGGGGACCCCTCCGTTCTCTGCCCACGGCGATACCCACAATTCACAAATTACTGGTTGACCATACAATACTGTTAAAAGATACTAATGAACTGCATGCTTGTGAGTATTAAACAAGAATGATGTCTGGCATAGACTGTGGTCCTGGCGAGGGCTGCACCACTGGGAGCAAAAAGGAGGGCATTCCAAAAGGACCATGCATAGAGTTCACCCTATCCCGGTCCTCGGCTTCAGGTATTCAAGAAAGGGGACCCAGCAGGCAAAATATATGGCAAGTCTGTTGGCTACAGCATTTATTTAGCTTTTGTTAACCAGGTAAGTACACTAGACAAGACAAATTGCTTATTTTCAGGTACGACCCGGGAGAATACAGGAAATTAGATACTTAGGACAACATGGTACATAATTAGGAAAAAGATTACAAGTCACAAGACAAAAAGGTATATAGTTAGGAAAAACTTGCATTTCACGTGCGAACATCATAATTCAGAATACACAAAGTACAGGTCTTGTGAGGCAAATTTTAGTTAGAATAAGTACAACCGAGTAACGGTATGTGCCAGTTTGGAGCAGTACAAAGGCAAGGATTGGTAGCAAGCAAGTACAAAACTATCAACATAAGGGCCACTGTTATACATAAGGGCTGAGTGCAAACATTATGTCATGGGGGTTTTTGGCACCCGCAGGCCGATGCGAGTTTGAGATGGTTCCATAGGGATGAACGCAGGCAGCCCTGAGATGGGGCAACACGGACCTGGGCAGGGAAGGTGTTCCATAGTTTGGGGGCACATGCTGCAAAATCCCTTCCACCCATTTGAGTCCGAGTCACAGGTACCTTGAGTGTGGCAGACCCCTGAGACTTAAAGTGGTAGGCAGAGGGAACAGTTAGGGCAAGCAAACTCGCCACCCTTGGGGGGGGTGCCAGTGCTAAGGACCTTTCCTGTGACGCAACCAAGGACAAAGTCAATGTGCTTTGAGGGAGAGAGCCAGCTTAGCTTGCTATAGAGATCGCAGTGGTGAGTGAGCTGGGGAGCCGCTAGAACGAAGCGGCAGACATTGTTGTAGGCAGTCGACCACCTAGAGAGATGGACTTTGGTGGTGTGGGCAAACAGCAGGAGCCCATAACATAGCGAGGGGAGAAGCATACCTCTGGCAAGAGAAATACGTGCAGCTAGAGAGAGGTTATTTTTTGCTCTATAGGCCAGACCCAGTTTACAGTTGACAGTTTTGCATGTATTCTGGATATGGCAGCCAAGGTCAAGCTATGGGTCCAACGTTACCCCAAGGTACTTGAAGTTGTCTGTGATTGGGATCGGGATGCCCCCCTTTCCGGAGACACAGAATGGCACAGGGGAGGTCTTAATCTTAGCCAGGGAGCCAAACAGTATGGGCTGTTTTTTTTTTAGATTAAGGACTAGCTTATGGTTCAGGATCCATGTCTGAATATTACTTAGGTCATCACTCAGGTTGCTGTTAATGACCCCCATCTCTGGGGAGTGAGACAGGATGACCAGATTATCTGCACAGAGGATTGGTTTACAACGAGCAGTGGCTGCGGGGAGATTATTAATGAAAATGGAGAAGAGCAGGGGTCCAAGGACAGAGCCTTGGGGGACCCCCATTGTTACTGGGATGGAGCCCGAGAGCTCTTTGCCATATTTAACCTGCTGCATTCTACCATGTAGATAGTTGGAGAACCAACTGAGAGCAGCAGTGGATAGGACAATTGATCTTAGCTGAGTTGCTAGCATGGCATGATCAACCAGGTTGAAGGCCTTCAAGAGGTCTATAAAGATAACCCCTGAGAGTTTGCCTTGGTCCATGGCCTCCCTAATCCAAGATGAGACAGTAACAAGGGCTGAGGAAGTACCATGCCCCTTCCTGAATCCATGCTGTACAGGAGACAGTATATCACGTGAATGTAAGTACTCTGAGAGTTGCCCTGCCACAACTTTCTCCAGGAGTTTGCTAACCGCGGATAGGATGGATATGGGGTGATAGTTCTCTATCAATTTAGGGTTCCCCTGTTTAAGGATTGGGACCACCCTGGTGACCTTCCATATGTCTGGGATAACACCAGTTGCCAGAGACAAATTGAAGATGTGTGCCACCAGAGGGGCAAGCCAGGGGGCACTGAGTCCGAGGAGCTTTGGTTCCAAGCCATCTTGGTCAGCACTTGACAAGGGGGAGAATCCAGCGAGCAGTCTCCGCACCTCTTAACCACCACTGCCCTGAAAAGAAAGGGCGGATGGGGTGGTGATGGTGCTATGGGCTGGTCGCTGCTGACACCACCACCATTAGGGAATGTTGAGGTGTAATCAGATAGATCAGAGAAATACTGATTGAAGGAGTTGGCAATGGTTTCCGAGTTGTTGCAGCTGGAACCATCAATTGTCATGTCAGTGGTCTCCGCACTCTGTGTACCACTCACTATGTGTTTAATATTCCTCCAGAACCTCCTTGGGTCCCTAGCCGAGTTCTGTAATGCAGATTTGCAGAACTCACTTTTGGCTACCCTTATGTTCTTTTTGCACTCGTTTCTGAGTTTCCTGTATTTCTGAAAAGATAGACTGGTCAGCCGTGGCCTTAAACTTGACCCAGAACTTATCTCTAGTTTTGAGGAGGGCTAGGAAGCTGCCAAGAAGCCATTTTGTAGCCATTCGCCTGACCCTCCGTCTGATGAGGGGAGCATGGGACATGCGATCCAGTGATGCCAAGAGTGTAAGAGCGTGTTGAAGTTCAAGGAGGAAGGGGATTTCAGTTGAGCATCACCGGTTTAAAATGAGGCACTTAGCTGAAATACTAAGT
The DNA here is from genome assembly GCA_016271365.2 of Neoceratodus forsteri. Lineage (NCBI taxonomy): Eukaryota > Metazoa > Chordata > Ceratodontiformes > Ceratodontidae > Neoceratodus > Neoceratodus forsteri. Next base: position 588,037,833 of record CM028132.1, on the reverse strand, counting down.
AGAGCTAGCCAGCAGAGCTGATGGGATTTGAGATGAGAGCCTATAGGAAGTAGGCACAAAATCCAGACCAGGGGGTCCAAACAGGTTGTAATACTGAGAGTTTGTGTAGCAAGGTGATTCATTGTCTGCCAGAAGGTGGCCAGTACTGGGCACTGCCATATGATATGATGAAGATCTCCAGTATGAGCCTGGCACCTCCAGCAGAGTTTGTTATCCAAAAGTTTAGCTTGGTACAGGACTGCAGGCGTTCGGTACCAATGATGCCAGAGCTTATTCTGAATGAGTTTACTACGTGCATCTGGGTAGCTCAAATGTGCCAGCTTCCAACAGAGAGCCCATTGAGCATCTTCTAAACTCACCTGCAGGGCTTTCTCCCTTTTCTGTTTTGAGTCAGCCGACTGCGAGGGGAGGCTTTCTCGAAGAGCCGCATAAATTTTACTAGCCCGGCCCCTGCCAATCTTGAACCAGGTGGATAGCTTTTGAGGAAGAGTCATAGGGGGCAAATATCGTTTAAGAAATTGAGTCAGAGAGCTGCACAGCTGGAGATATCTCCAGAAGTCAGATTTACCAAGGCCAATACTGATGTTTTTTATAGTTCCCCTCAGGGTCCTAGCTTGAAGATGGGAAAGAGAAGTTTATGCCAATACTGTGGGTAGGAGGAAGAAGCTCCTTAAGTGATGATTGGTCCTCTTCTGGATCCTTCCTGAGTGCATGTTTCCATCTGTGCCAGGGCAAATGCTAGCTGCTATGAAGTGGTATAAGTTCCCAGAAGATAAAATCAGAAGACAGTCTTAAATGGGGTACAGAGAGTGTTATGCATTTACGCTGAAAACAGTTTGTTTTGGTCCCCCTGCCCCAGGTCTTGTGCAGAAGAAGTGAATGAACTGTGGGTTGCCCGGAGTGACCACAGAGCTGCAGTCTGTTATACATATTAGTTGTATTTAGTAGAGATTAGGACTTAGCAACTTGAGTACTGGAAATATTGACTAACTCACCCTTTTTTCTCCAACTGTGTTTCCTAAGATACGGTGATTTAATGTGCCAGTGCAGCCCATCAATTTTTCTGGGGGCAGGACAACCGCTTTATCAGGGTGAATAAGTCACTTTTAGTTGCCATCCTTCTGATCAGGTGTATTATAATAGCACTTTTGCTTGCCAGTCTTATTTTCAAGTGCGCTTAAGTGCCGTTTATCCCTTTTTCTCATCCGAGCATAGTATGAATATCTTCATTCTTGTTCTTTCATTTTGCTGATTTCATATCAGCTCCACTCATATGGTTACATGGTTTACAGCTCCCTTTCAGTGTGTCCTCAGGACCCTCCCCTTCCCCAAGAGATTAGAATATTTAATGTATTTTGTATGTGTGTTGAATGTCTGACTCTGAGCAAGCAATGAGACTTCTGAGAAATATAGGAACTTCTTGTTTCGGAACAGGAAGATCAGGAGCTTAAAGGGCACAGAGGCAGTAAGTAAGTAGGAAGAAAAAAAATAAATAAATAAACAGAGGAAAGAGTAAGTATTCCAAACAACAGCTATGGGGCCAGAAATAAAACATAATGGGAGTGGTGCAGTGCAGTGGCTGTGGAGCAGCAGTCTTCCGGGAGATGTTCTGGAGGATGCAGTGTTGTCCCATCTGCAGGCACCTCTCTGGGCTGAGGGAGGAGGTTGCCCATCTACAGGCTGAGTTGGCCAGGATTTGGGGGACCTCCTCTCCCACCCAGGGACCATCAGGGCTACTGCCATTGCCTCAGAGGTTGCCAAGAAAGAGGAGCGGTTGGACCACTGGGCTCAGGGAGGGTGAGGGTGGTGGAACAGAGGTGCATCCCTCCAGTTGTACCTCTCCACAATTCATATGCTATTCTGGCAAAGTGTGGTTCCTCTATGGAGGTACCCGCAGTGGAGACCAAGGAGAATGCTGGGAACCTCCACAAAGGAGGCCCAGAGGAGGGTGGCATGGGACCGCACAGGGGAAGGAAACAACTCCTGGTGGGGGATTCCATTGTTAGGGGGGTAGAACTGAGGGAGGAAGGGGAGAGGGAGGTAAGGTGCCTGCCTGGCACCATGGCTTGGAGGGACATGGAGTGAATCCTCAGGATCACTGGAGCAGCTGCATGGGGGAGGGTGCTGGATGTCATTGCCCACCTTGGGACAAATGACCTGGCTCAGAAGGGGATCAGAGCAGTGCAGGAAAAGTTTGTGGAGTTGGGGAGGGGCCTCAGACAAGTAGCACGCATGGTAACCTTCTCAGAGGTGGTGCCTGTCTATGGCATGGGTGAGACTAGGGTGCTCCACACCATGGGATTCAGTCAGTGGTTGAAAAACTGATGCAGAGCTAAGGGATTTGGATTCATTGGGGACTGGGGGTCCACCTGGAGTGATGCAGGCCTACAGTACCGTGGGAAGGGTGGGAGGCGGGTGGGGCAGCAGCCCGGGCGCAAGCTTCCTAGGGGCGCAGTTTCATCTGAAGCTCACTCTATTATTAACTTGAAAAAGTGAGCACTGCAACTCTAATTTTTTTCAACTTTCTTTAGGTAATTACTATTTGTTGCCAGCAGGGCACATCCACGGACCAGCAAGTCGGGGGGGGGGTGGGATTCACATGATATGTTGCTGCAGCAAGAAGAACAATCACGTGGTATACCGAGCAGACAGTTTGTTTGTGGGGGCAGGCTGGTGCCCAGTGAAGTATATAAGGTAAGCAGACTCCAGAGTGTTGTTAGAGTGGCAGAGCAGTTGAGCAGAGGCAGTTAGAGGAGAGCTGAAGTAAAGGAGAGAGCAACTAGTATTGTAGAGAGAGAGCGAGAGCGTGGACTGTTTAAATTGATTTTGTGTGGCAGCATTTTTCGACAAGAGAACAAACTTCCTTTCACGTCCGTGATCCGTCTAATTAAATAAATGATGATGTCTGTGTGTTTGGGGAGTGTTGAAAAAAATAAATAAAAACTACTTATTGATCGTCCCTCATTCAAAGAAGGCAAAGGGTTAGCCTAGGATATATAGGATTAGATAATTGGGCTCAGGGCTGGCTGCTGTGTATTTAACTTGTCCATTTTGCTTTTTGGGTGGACCCTTGTGCTGACTGACTGGCTGGTGCGGCCTTGTTCTCCCTCACCACGGTTCATTCATCCTCCCTCTGAGGCAGGCTGATTGATCATTTGTGAATGATGAGATCCCTTCTGGTCTGGCCCTGGGTCCCAGTCCCCTGCCCTCTTGCCGACTCCCAAGGCAATTTTATATTTTTAAAAGACAGTACAACAACGTTTTGTTCTCCACATCCACGGTCCCGGACTTCCACCTTGCAACAGCTGATTCAATGATTCTTGATTCCCTGGTCCCAGGTCCCTGCCAGCCGCCCCACCCACCTGTCTTGCTGACTCCTGCCAACTCCCCGACTAAGCCTGTACGCTGCTTGGCTTGGCTGCCCCTGTCAGCTGCCCACCCCATCTGCTGCTTTCCTAATCCCGTCCGGGTGTCCCAGCAGTAGTTTTATTTATTTATTTTTATTTATTTATTGGATACAATCGGAATTACAATCCTTTGAGCCACAGACTCTTTTGCGAATGCTCCACATCGGTTACAGAGGGTGGAGGGTAGACAAATACAGAGAACGCACAGTAAACAGGTAGAAATTCATAAAACAGTACTGCAAGTGCAGTCCAGGCATAATCTTAGTTAACTGGTGGTAGTAGCAGGCATCGATACAGGATAACCCTTGTCAGAGAGGTAAATGATGCTGACTCTTGGGATCTATCGGGACCCTGTGTCATTTTATTGGGGGTATGAAAATACCAGAGGAGGACAGGAAGTTAGCCACAGTCGCATTTTTCTGACTCCAGGAGTTGTACTCTGAGGGCTGATTTGAATTGGGAGAGGCTAAGGGTCTGAGAGATGGGGGGTAGAGTGTTTAGCCAAAGAGGAGCACGGTAGCAGAATGATCTTTGCCCAAGGGATATTCTACAGTGGGGACCAGGAATGAGGAGGATGCTGCGAGTCTAGTGTTATTCCTTGGGGGGGGGGCTACGCTGACTATTGGAAGAAGGCCGATGGGTGCCAGCTGGAGATGGATCTTTTTCGCTAGAACGCAGGAGTGGTACTCAAGTCTTCCTTGGAAGTTTAGCCAACCAGCCAGAAGCGTAGAGCTCACAGGTATGTGTCAATCTGTCACACTCGGTGACTAGGCGGCAAGCTTTATTCAAAGCAGTGTTGATGCTGCGAAGGGCTGTAGGGTCCGCAGAGCCATATATCACTATCCCGTCGTCTATTAGGGAGAGGACAGAGGAGGTGACAGCAAGTTGCATGGCCTGGGTGGGTAAGCAATGTTTAAGTCTGTAGAGGATACCCAATCTAGTGTTAACAGCGGAGGAGAGAAGTTGTATGTGATGATGGTAGGAGAGGGAGGTGTCTAATGTAATTCCCAGGTATTTAAAACATGTAACATGTTCAAGTGGGGCGCCTTGTTTGTTTTTGATTAGGAGAGCTGACTGGCTGTGTGGACTTTGTCAGTGTGCAAAGATCATGGATTTTGTTTTTTGATAGTTGATGATCAGACGGTGTTCAGTGAACCAGGTTTCTAGCTCCCTGAAGAAACCCTGAAGAGCTCGTTGGAGGGCGCTCGGCTGTGGGTGTTTCTAAAACACTACCGCATCATCAGCGTAGAGTAGCAGGTTACCGCTTCATGACTTGGGGAGAGAGTTTAAAAAGAGGGTGAATAGTAGAGGGCCAAGAATAGACCCCTGTGGGACACCTGAGGAAACTGTTTTACAGGAGGAGATGGTGGTATTTATCCTGACTTGCTGTGACTGGCCTGTTAGGTAGTCCTTGAACCAGGCAGTAGCTTCTGGGACCACATTAAGTTGTGGAAGGACATAAAGCAATAGCTCATGACTGACCATGTCAAATGCCTTGGTCTGATCCACATAGATTGCCCCTGCTATACAGCCTTGGTTGAGGACCTCATGGATGAATGAGGTGAGCTCAGTAAGACTGTGGACGGTACTGTGGCCGGACCGAATCCGTGCTGTTCCGGGCAGAGAAAGTTGTGTTTGGTCAGGTGTTCTGATAGTTGGTCCAACACTATTTTCTCCAGGACTTACTTAGTTCATGCTGCTGGCTGCCTTTGTAACCAAGTCTGCTGGCTGGGGCCTAGGTTGGCTGCATTTCTTAAAATAAAAGCCCAATGCCTCATGCCACCCGAGTCAGTCCTGAGTCTGACCCAGCCCCCTACTACAAAATCAGCAGGCAGCAGTATTTACAGAAACAAAAATATTCTGTGTGTGTGGGGGGAGGAGGATTAGCAGTAACAAAGAAAAGAAAAGAAAACAGTTGAAACTCAAGTCTCCTTTTTTTGTGTGTGTCAGTCTGGGAGGGTATTAGCGGTATTAAAAATAAAATAATTAATCTGCACGGAGTCTGAAGGGGACTACGCTTAAAAAAGATAAAGTGACACAAGTGAGACATGGGGTCCTCTTACTGAAGGAGCTTTGCTATACATGCTTGGGCATCCTGTGGGAATGCAGGAAGGGACCGAAACTGTGATTTCTGTGTGCTGGTGCCAGCAAACAAAATAATCTGAAGGACAAGGTGGGATTAAAGGAGGGTAAGGAGATATCCAGAATAGTGGTAGAGTGGGTGAAGTTTATGGGTTTTTTAAGTGACTGCCAGAGAAATGCTATCTGGGATACCCCCTGATAAAAGGGTCTCTGCCCAAGAAACAACTTCAGCAGCACTAGTGAAGCACTAGGGATGGGGACCCTATGAACAGGTAAAGCAGGGGCATAAGGGAGTCATTTGAGAAGGATGTGGAGTGCTATGGGGGGACAAGATAGGAAGGAGGCATCACAGGCTGCAGCACCCGTGGTGCAGTCATCTTCAAGAAAGTCCTCAGGAGACAGCAATGTTGCCTGGTGTGCAGCAGGTTTGCAGCACTCACTGCGGAGCTGGGTGCAGTAAAGGAAGAACTTAACCTTCTTACAAAGATTCCCAGTGGACACTGGTGCAAGCAGCCACCACTCCTTTCCACTGCACACCATGCCACACCTACTGTAGGTGGGGGGGGGATGGGGGGAAGAATGGTCTATAGAGGCTGAGACCCTGAGGTGGCAACAGCAAACAGATTCACCCATCATGTGCAATTTGGTTCATCTAGTCCCCCAAGTGAAAAGACCGTACCCTGCAGGCATGCAAGAGACCAGGTCTGTGCTTAAGAGTACATCTTACATGCTATCGGAGTCCAAGAGGCAAGACAGTGCTAGGAAAGAGCTTGTGATAGGTGATTCCATCATAAAGAGGACAGAAGGGGTGGTGGGTGTAGAGAAGCAGGGGACAGGAAGGTTAGATGCCTTCTGGGGCTTTGGTTGGATGGGATGTAAACAGGGTAGAAAGAATTGTCAATAGAGTGGAAAGCAGTCCTACTAGGCACCGATAACCTGGTTTGCAGACTTCTAGAGGAGGTTAAGAATAGCTTTAGAAATTTTGTGGGGGATATCCAAGCTGGCAGCTGCCTCACTGACTTCTGAGTTTTTTATGCCAGTTTGAGCAGAAGGGAGAACTAGAAGAGGGTTCATCCAATTGCTCACTTCAACTCATGGCTGATGGAGTGGTACAGGCAGGAGGGATGGGGTGCCTGGGATATTGGAGCCACTCTTGGATTGATTGAAAGCTATTCAAGCTGGATGGCCCTCAACCTCTGAGGAGGGCATCAGGATACCAGGAGCAAGTTTAAGAATTATTTAAAAATTAGGTAGCTTTAAACCAGCAGAGGGAGATGCTGTGCAGATGCGGACAGCAAATGCACCTACTAAACAGAAAGAAGCCTAAATGGCCTCTCACCACTGCTCAAAAACATGGAAGGAACAATATGGCATAACAAATGTGGAGAAAGAGGGAGGCTGGAACAAGCTGGAGGAGGGGGGGTTGCAATACTGGATCTGGGTATCTAGGAAGGAGGAGATAAGCAGGGCCAAGGCTTGAGAAGAGAATTTGATTTTAGTTTTTCCTTTGTTTACACACTTCTTAAATATTGTCTCTGTCTGGTCATGCTCAAAGATTGCATTTTTTAGATTTTACTTTTCTGTATTAAAAGTATGTTTTTCTTCAGAAAAGCCCTAAACCCACCAAAGAACACGTAAACCCCCCCAGAGCTTCTGGGGCCTTATATCTCGGACCCAGCTCTTTTCTGAAGGGGGGCAAAATTAGTCTCTTGCCCAGGGCACCAAAATGCCTTCCTACGGCTCTGCAGGCCTATACTGGTGTAATGGTCTGCATCTGTCCATGAGGGGAACCAGGATCCTAGGTGATAGGTTTAATTGCTTTATTAGCAAGCATTTAAACTAGCCGCCAAGGGGAGGAAGCACTGGAAAGGAGCAGGGAAATCCTAGCCCCCGCCAAAACATCAGGGTAGTAAGTGAGGTAAACACCAAGCTAGAGATGTTGACAGGGAGAAGGGCAGGGATAAACGGAGAAAATGACAAAGGCAATAAGGACAGGGATGGTGCAAAAAGCGGTAGGGCAATCAAGAAATGGAGGGTAATGAGAACCAATGCCCATAGTCTGAGCAACAAGCTCCCTGAACTGGTGGACTTGATGGAAGAGGGATGCCTGGATATCGTAGCAGTCACAGAAACATGGTACACAGAGAACCATGACTGGGATGTTAACATACCAGGGTACACAACCTACAGGAGAGACAGAAAGGGAGAAGAGGGGGAGGAGTAGCTCTCTATGTTGTTTATTTGTTTATTCAAGGTAAAAACCAATTGAGTAAAAACTCATTCACAATGGTAACCTTTACAAAAATACAAAATGCAGGTTAACACCCAACATAATAAATACAATCAAACAACAAACATCAACACAAAAACATAACAGAAAAAAGAATATCAGTAACATTTACAAGGTTCCTGTATAGATATCAGGTGTCTTCTTAGATGGGATGTTGATAAGGGCTTACCAATCTTTTGCTTATATTCATGACGAAGGCTATTCCAACCTATCGGAATATAATTACTAATTAAATATTGTGAACGTTTTGATTTTACAAGGGGGACAACCATATATGTAACAACTTGATTTCTCAATGTCAACTCAACACTTCTAAAGGAAAATCTATTCTTTAGATATATAGGGACAGGACCCAGCCCACATTTATAAACAAACAGCTGTTTATGTATCATTCTTCTCCTACTTAATGATAACCAACCTAATCTTTCATACAATTCGCAATGATGAGTAAGTTTCGGACACCTGAGAATCAATCTGGCAAGACGATTAACTAGAACATCTAACTTTGTTATTCAATCCCTAGTGGCTCTGTCATGTAAGGGAAGGGATAAAAGCAATGGAATAAAAGAGTAAACAGGGAGTAGAGGAGGCACTGTGGGTCACCTTAGAGACTGGAAATGGCACCACAATATGTACAGGGGTTGTATACAAACCCCCATGTCAGGGGGAGGGAATGGATAAGGATATGATAGAAGGCATCCTTAGGATGGCAGAGAAAGGGGAGATACTGTTGATTGGGGGACCTGAATATGCCAGATGTTAACTGTAGCACCTTTGTTGCAGCCACATCCAAGAGCAGGGCCATTCTTGATGCCCTACAGGTGGTATGCCTCAGACAGTTAGTTTTGGAACCCACTCATGAGGGAGCAATCTTAGATCTCATACTCTCAAATGGGGACAGTGAGAGTACCTCAGATCTAGAAGTGGGTAGCCATCTGAGAACAAGTGACCACCAAACAGTGTGGTTCACAATAAACTCAGCTACAGAGTCAAGCCATACAAAAGTAAGGGTGCTGGACTTCAGGAGGGCTGACTTTGGCAAGATGGGAGAGTGCCTTAGAAATGCACTAGCAAACAGGCTAGAAGGAGAGGTGGTGCAACAATGGGGAAACATCAAAACTGCCATCACAAAGGCAACAAGCCTTTGTGTGGAGCAAATAAACAAATCAAAATGAAAGAAAAAGACACTATGGTTCTCAAAAGAGGTGGCGGTGAAAGTTAGGGAGAAAAAGATAGCTTTTAGGAAGTATAGGGAAACATAGAAGGAGCAGGACAGAGAACTGTACCAGTTAAGGCAGAAGGAAGCAGGGAGGAAAGTCAGAATACCAAAGGTCCAAACTGAAGAAAAGATAGTTAACTCAGTTAAGAAGGGGGATAAAATCTTTTATAGGTACATCACGGAGTGTCGAAAGACAAAGGGAGGGATAGTGAGGCTGAATAGAATGGATGGTGGGTGGGCAAATAGGGACAGTGAAAAAGCAGGGATACTGAATGAATATTTCTGCTCAGTATTCATAAAAGAGGAGGAGGGGGAGGTGCCTAATCCAGTTAACAGAAGCACTCTGGATAGGGGGTTGATCCAAGTCCTTTCACAGAAAAAAAGGGTTCTAAAAGAACTCCTAAAACTGAAGCTGGACAAAGCAATGGGGCCTGATGGAACTCGCCCCAGAATTCTTTTTTAATTTTTATTTATTTATTTATTTGTTCTAGGATTACAAATTTCCTTTGAGCCTAGGGCTCTTTTACAAAGGTTCCACGTCATAACAAAGGTTCAACATCATAGGTTACGAGGTTTACACATGTTGCAAAAGAAGACAAGTGATAAAGATAGGATCGGGGGGGTAGGAGGAGAAAGTTAGAGGGCAGTAGTAGGTGTCAGAGAGGAGCTGGGAGGAGAGAAGGGTTGGTGAAGGGGATAGTGTGGGGGGTTGGAAAGAGTGCGAGGCAGCCAGGCGGCATTGTCAGTAGCAAGTGCGGAGAGGAAGGTAGCTCATTGGAGGGCAAGTGTGGTGGGCATGGGCCTGGCAGAGGTGAGCACAGGAGGCTCGGTGACGGATAAATTAGCCATGGCAGTCACAGGTGCTGGAGGCAACTAGGGTATTACGGAGCTTGGATTTGAAGGCACCAAGACTGGTGGTGGTGATAGTATCATAGGCGAGACCATTAAACCTGGTGGGGGCCCTGTAGGCGAATGATCATTGGCCTTGGTTTGTGCGGCAGTGAGGGATCTGAAACAGTTGAGGCTTTGATCCCCTGGTGATTCTAGAGCTGTTTTTTGTTTGGAGAAGGGTGCAGACTCTGGGGGGACGATCCCCAACTGGATTTTTTTTGCCACCATACAGGTTTGGTAATGGATTCGATTTTCAAGTTGCAGCCAGTTCGTTTGTGTATAGAGGTCGCAGGTGTGTGTGAGGCGATTTGATCCAATAAGCGAGTTAGCCGGGCTTTGTTTGCAGTGATGGACACCCTTCTGAGTGCCACGTGCAGTGAAGCGCATAGATGAGTAGGCCATAGTCTATCTGGGAGACAATGGAGCTTTGAACAGCGGCAATGAGGGCCTCTTTGGTCAGGTGCCGCTGAAGGCGATATAGTAGACCCAGTCTGGAATTCGCAGTGTTGGCAACATTGGTTATGTGGGTAGTGTAGGACAGGTGGGAGTCTAAGGTGATTCCTAGATATTTAAAGGATTCTACCTGCTCCAGAGGGCTACCAAAGCAGGTGTTCAAGGAGATTTGGAGATGTTTGTGCTTGTTTTGGTGGCTGGTGAAAGATCATGGTCTTGGTTTTTTTTCTGGTTAAGAATTAACTTATGTTCTTTGAACCAGTTTTCAACCAAGGTGAAACCATGCTGAAGGACTTGTTGAAGGTGGCATGGGTCTTGATGGGAGGCAAGAATTACAGCGTCATCTGCATAGAGTATTATCTGTAGTGGACTGGAGGTGGGGAGAGGGTTGAGGGACATGCTGAAAAGTAGTGGGCCTAGGATGGAGCCCTGGGGTACACCAGAGAGAACTTCTTTAGTGTCGGAGAGTACGTCCATTATTTTTACACATTGAGTCCGGCTTCCAAGGTAGCTGTCGAACCATGCCACAGATTCAGTCGAGAGGCCAATGTCCAGTAGCTGACGTAACAGGAGACGATGGTGGACGGTATCAAAAGCCTTTGACAGGTCTCTGAATATAGCCTCAGTTAGGAGCCCTTGGTCTAGGGAGTTGTGGATGACACCCATGAACTCAAGAAGGGCAGTGGCAGTGCTATGCCCTTTTCTAAACCCATGTTGCTGCTGGCAAAGGATGTTATGTTTGCTCAGATAGTCGGTGAGCTGGTCTGCTACTATCCGTTCTAGGGGTGGGAGGATAGAGATAGGGTGGTAATTCCCATGTATGGTCCAGTCAGAGCTTTTCTGGATTGGAGTGACTGTTGCTGACTTCCATTTATTCGGGAACTGGCTGAGAGAGAGAGGGAGAGGGAGAGATTAAAGATCTTGGTGAGTGGCTCCAGTACTTCCTCTAGTGTTAGTGACAGTAGCTTGAGGTCCAGTGTATCAGCACTTGCTCTGGTGCTGCCGATGGCTTTGGAGATGTATTTCTTGACTGTGTTTTTGTTAACTGCTCTGAAGTAGAAGAGGGGTGGTTATTTGGTGGAGTCTGATGGGTGGGCAGATGAGTGTCACTGATGTTGAAATAGTCAGGGGGGGAGGACGCTGCTGAGGTTGGTGAAAGCATCATTGAGAGTATTGGCAATGACTTTTTGGTCTAGTGTAATAGACCCGTTTATTCTGAGAACAGTCGGGGGTCATTTGGTCTCCTATCCTGTGGCATCTTTTATGTTATTCCAGAAAGCTCTCCCATTTTCCCATGAATCAGTGAGTGCTCTCTTGTAGTAATCAGATTTCTGTTGGCATATGGATTTGGTGCAGTCATTTCTTGCTGTTTTGTATTTTTGGATGTCTGATTCATTTCCAGTTGATCTGGCCTGTTCTCAGAGATGGTCCCTGTGTTTTAACTTCTTTAGGAGTGTGCCCGAGAGCCATGGGTTGCAGAGAGATTTAACTTTGCGCTGTTTTAGTGGGGCAAAGATGTTACAGACTTCATTGAAAATGCGGATTAAGTGGTCCAGTGCTGTGTTTGTGTCAGTAGCCCATTCGATAGTGGACCAGTCTTGATTAAGTAGGTGGGTTTTTAGGTTGATTAGCTGTACATGCAGTAGGACTCTGCTGTGAATGACTTTAGGAGGTGGTTTGCAGAATTTATTTGACCAGGTGTAACTGACAGGAGAGTGATCACTGAGGGAATCAGGCAGAACAGCGGATCTTATGATCCGGGAGAGGTGAGAAGTCAGGATCCAGTCCAGTAGGGTACTGGTGCCAGTTTTATAGTTTTTTCTGGTTGGGGAGTCCAGTATCTGGGTGGGGTTGGCCGATGCGACCGAGTCCCTGGCAGCTCCAGCCTCAATACCCATCCAGTTTATGTTGAAATCACCTAGTATGATGGTTTCAGAGTCTAAAAGAATTAAGGGGAGAACAAGTGACACCACTGACTACCCTTTTTAACAAATCATGGGAGGATGGTGTGGTACTTGAGGACAGGAGGGAGGCAGATGTGATTCCCCTTCAGAAAAGTGGGAGCAAGACAGAGGCAGGAAACTATGGACCTGTAAGTTTGACCTCTGTGGTAGGGAAAGTGATGGAATCACTTCTAAAGGAAAGAATTGTTGAGTACCTAGAGGCCAGTGGGGCACAGGACCCAAGGCAGCATGTGTTCACAGCAGGAAGGTCATTCAGACAAATCTAATTGATTTCTTTGACTGGGTGACGAAAGTAGTAGACCAGGGAGGGTCTGTGGACATGGCCTACCTAGACTTTAACAAGGCATTTGACACAGTCCCACACAAAAGATTAATAATCAAATTAATCATCCTGGGAGTGGGTCCCAGGGTGGTAGCCTGGGTAAAACATTGGCTGGACAACAGGGCACAGAAGGTAATTGTAAATGGAGTCCACTCTGAAGAAAGAGAGGTTACTAGTGGGGTACCGCAGAGTTCAGTACTGGATCCAGTCCTTTTTAATGTCTTTATAAGTGACATTGCAGAGGGACTGGAAGGAAAAGTATGTCTCTTCACAGATGACACAAAGATCTGCAACAGGGTTGATACACAAGGAGGTGTGAAAAGGATGAGAAGGGACTTGACAAGGTTGGAGGAATGGTCTGAAGTATGACAGCTTGGATTCAATGCAAAGAAGTGCAAAATAATGCACCTGGGAATCAAAAACCGTGGGGAAGATTACACAATGGGAGGGGGGAGGTAGTAACAACAACAAAAATGGAAAGGGACCTGGGGGTAATCATATCAGATGACCTTAAGGTTAGCAAGCAATGTGAGAAGGCAGTAGGGAGGGCTGGGGGTATACTGGGATGTATAGGTAGAGGCATCACCAGCAGAAAACAGGAAGTTGTTATCTCTCTGTACAGACAGTTGGTGAGACCCCATCTAGAGTACTGTGTCCAGTTCTGGAGACCCATCTCCGCAAGGACATAAACAGGATGGAGGCAGTCCAGAGGAGGGCAACTAAAATGGTGCAGGGTCTGCAAGAGAAGCCATACGAGGAGAGACTAAAGAAGCTTAACATGTATACCCTTGAGGAAAGGAGGGAGAGGGGGGACATGATAGAAACTTTTAAGTACCTCAGTGGAATCAACAAAGTCCAAGAGGGTAGCATCTTTCAGAAAAAGAGATGTGCATGAACAAGGGGACACAATTTGAAGATAGAGTGGGGACGGCTCAGGGGCAATGTGAGGAAGTATTTTTTCACAGAGAGGGTGGTGGACGCATGGAACAGCCTTCCTGAGGAGGTTGTCGAGTCTAAAACTGTGGGAGAATTCAAGAATGCATGGGACAGACATATGGCAATTCTTGTGGGGGGGTAGGAAGAAATAGGCTGTTGGTTAACTAGGATCTGCAGTTTATCTGGTAGGTAGGGAAATGTGCAGACTAGGTGGGCCAGCTGGACCTTATCTGCCTGCAAAGTCTATGTTTCTATGTTTCACTTTGTTACAATGAATTTATACCAAGGAGTACATAGAGATGCAACATCTCATTTACAAGTATCTCTTCCTCCAGGCAATAGACAAAAGCTACAAGGTGATCTCAGGTTTAAATATCTTCACAAACAGTACCTCAGTTCTCCATCTCTTTAGCAGCAACGTGTTTGTCAAGCTTTGCTTTTAACATTCAGAGGTGGGCTCTCTCTATACTCCAGTCTGTGTCCCACAGGCTTGTTGCACAGTATGTTCTTGGGTTGTTGTACAGTCTGTCTCATTTCTCATATTCCATCAATACTGGACTCCTAGCTGCCTCTTGCTTTTGCCTGAAGATCACTGGCAAAAGCATTTTAGAGTGATGCTGTAAACCCTTCATTCCTAAGTCCCTTGACCTAATTTAAAAGTAGACTAAAAGCCAGTGTTTGTTTTTTTCAGGATTAATGTTGACTGCCGTTGAAACTGGTCCCTCAGACGCAGGGTACAATGGGGCCCCACCCCTTGAGGTGGGTAACTGGCCAGGGTGTTTAGTTGTATCTGGGCACTGGGGCAGCTAGAGGAGTCCCCAATACTGCTAAGAAACTTTTTTATTAACTATATTTTACTAGATTGTACTATGGCAATATAAAACAACAACCCCAAAAAAAAAGAATAAGAACAAATAGCAATACAAGCCAGGAATAAAAATCATTCAACGAAAACGACAATGCAAACAACAATAAGAATGTAAACCGGGGAACCAAAAAGAGGTAAAAGTAAAAACAACCCCACAACCCCTGCCCTTGAGTGCTGCTACCAAATGACACAATACAATTAAAAAAAAAATTACATGCAGTGGGAACACCAAAAGAACAAAGGAACCCACCTGAGCACCCTAGTAGGAAAACTACATAGTAGTTAGCCAGGCATATAATATGCCACATTTTGCTAAAACGGTGTGATGCCTATGCCTGATATTCCCTATATGGAATTCTAAGTTTAAGGTGCTAAGGATTTCAACGTGTCATTCAAACCAAGATGGAATTTGATCATCAAGCCAGTGCCTTAATAAAACAATTTTTGCAGCTGCCAAAATCAAAGCTATGAAAGTCTTTTTATAGGTGAGTGAAAGAGTCTTATAAGAAACCAACAAGCAAATCTCAGGAGTAAAAGCATCATCTGTATCAAATGACGAATCTAAATGAGATTTAATGTCCATCCAAAATGGTATTGCTTTCTCACAGGCCCATAAAATATGAAAAAGAGAGCCAACCTCCTTGTGACACCTGGAGTAGATGGGTTGAGACTGTCAACCCATTTGATAAAGTCATTGAGGGGCAAAACACAGATAATGCAAAATTTTAAAGTGAGAGAACCTACAATAGTCCAGTTTAATTATCTTATGCAGATCCGCCTAAACCCTTGGCCAGTCCGATGGAGCTCACTCTAAAGAAAGACAGTTTCGGCAGTTATAACAAATGCCAGTAGGTTTAAGTGGATCCAAAGACTGATAAATATTATACTACTGGGCAACAACATGATGCGAACCAGAGATCTGTATCATTTCCACAAAGGGAGAATAATCCAGGTCAACCCAGGAAGCCGGGCCTAGATGAGCAAGAAGTGCCTTGGACAACTGCAAATATTTGAAGTAATGCTTAGAAGCTAATTTAAAGTTTAGCTGAAAAGCAGGAAAATCACAAAGGCGGTTCTCAGACAATACAGTAGAAATAAATGTGTTTATGTCAAGGGGAAGAAAAATAGGTGGGATGGGGTTATGGGCAATCTTGAAGTTAGGATTACAAAATATCAGTTGAGCGAGACGTCGAGTAGCTGAAATGTGAAAATATTGACAAAATTGGGCATGGGCTCTCATGGACCAATAAATCAGACAGCCTATCAGAGAACAAGGAAGGGCCGATGGGGAAACATATAAAAGAGCCGGGGGTGGAGATTGTAAATCTGGCATAAAGCTCTTTCAATAGTTAACCATTGCAGTTTGTATGACTCATGCGTCTTACTACCAGGACTTCCCCATTGAAAATACTTAGAGCCATGTAACGCCAGGTACTGAAACTAAGAACTGGGGAGATGAAGCCCACCCAGTAACTTCAAAAAAGTACAGTAAGTTAATAATAAGCTCTCCTAGTCACTTTAATCTGCCACAAAAAGAAGAAAAGACTGTAGCTACTTAAACCAAACATGGGGCAGGATAATGTTTAACATCCCAAGGGGATACAAACAGCGGGGAAGTATATTCATTTTAATAACATTTACCCGACCCGAGAAAGAGAGAGAGAGAGAAAGAGAGAGGTGGGTAAAGTGGTCTATCTCTGCAAATCCTGCTTAATTGGTACCCAGTAAGGGATCTAAATTGAATTTATGTAAAGTGGAAAAGATGGCGAGGGATATATAAACTTAAGATGGTGGGGGATAATTAAGAGTCTTAGATTCCCACTGAAGGCCAAGAGAGAGAATAACACTCTTATCCACAAATGAATTAAGTGGTAAAACACTGGTTTTACCCAACTGTAACTTTTAGGCTGCAATTTTTCCAAATAATTCAATTTTGGCTAAGACAGCAGGAATGGATGTTTCAGAGTGGGACAAATATAATAAGATATCATCAGCATACATCAAAAGCTTATACTCAGTGTGCTGCATTCAAATTCGTTTGATGAAGGGCTTCCCTTCAATTTAATAATTAAAGGTTCCAGATAAAGATTAAAAAGAAAAGGGGGCAAGGGGTACCCTTGTTGTGTACCGGAGGTGATAGAAAGTTTTTTTTTTTTTAATTCTCTATTTTCTTGGCAGGGCCATTGTCATTCTTCAGCCCTAGTCACAGCCCTCAGGACTTCCACTGTCATCCTCTGCCGTGTAATCCCCCAGTTACCTCCGGTTTACTCCCGGAGGGTGGGGCCCTCAGCAGTGGTCCGCGCCGTAGGACTAGTGACTGGTCGGGGGATGCGGCGATGACAGCTAATCAAAGCCCCAAGGAGGGCTTCACTTAGACAGTGGCCTCCGCCCCTATTCCTTTTTCTGTTTTTTTCTTGGAGGCGGGGATGTGCAATGACACCAGCGTCTACCCTGCCTCCCATGAGACGAGCGCCAGTGGCACGAGTATCTCCCGGCCTCTGCCAGGAGTCCTCAGTACACTGGGCACTTCCCCACCCTCCCCCCAGAGAAGGAGAGCCATCCATGGATGCTCCATCCTTCCCCCCCCGGCTGGCCCTCTGATGACTTGGGTCCGCTCCAACTCTGGTCGCCAGAGTCGCAAGCGGAAATCCAACTGCTGCACTGGCCAGCTGGCCTATAGAAAAAGGTTTTGAAAGAACCCCATTACAAAGAATAGTAGCAGAAGGGTTATCATAAAGAATGTTGACCCAGTGAATAAAATTGTTGGGGATATTGTAATCTCACAAAGCTTCAAACAAATAAGGCCATGCTATGCAATTAAAAGCTTTTTTGGTGTCCAGGTAGATCAAGGCCACCGGGGTCTTTGTCTCCTCGGAAGTCAAAACCAAATGGAAACGTTTACAGGTATGATCACTAGAATGTCAGCTCTTCATAAAACCCACCTGCTCTAGGCCTATTAAGTTGGCCCAAACATTTTACAGCCTATGGGTTAAAATTTTTGCCAGCATTTTAAAATCAGTGTTTATGAGTGAAATGGGGTGATAACTGGAGGGACGGGATTCATCCTTACCAGGTTTAGGAAGAAGGATAATACAGGCCCTGGAAAGAGATGGATCAGAAATATTATGAGAATGAAGAAAATTAAAAAAACTCAACTAAAGTAGGAGTAAGTTTGGCAAAAAAAAGCTTTATAGAAGTTAGAAGGGAAACCATCAGGACCCGGAGCCCGATCAGAAGGAGGAGAGGAAACTGCCCAGCACACTTCAGCAGCAGTAATGGGACCAGCTAGAAAAATACATTGGTTGTGGATAACTGCAAAATGGGAAGATCTTGCAAATATTGGGAGATCAAATCAGAAAGATTAGAGTCATCTGGAGCAGCAGAGTACAAGCCTTCAAAATAAATCTGAAATGCTTCTACAATCTCTGTTGGATTGATAAGAAGATCTTGGAAGCTGTTTGACTTAAGCCCATGCACAACCTGGGAAGATTCCTGCTGCCTCAGCCGAAGAGCCAATAATTTCCATGCTCACTCTCCCCTGATCCGGATAGTGAGCTGTAGTTCAAAAATCACTAGTTCAACTTTTCATTCAAAAGGGAGCGATATTTAGAGTGAAGGGAATTGAGGCTTGACCAGGTCGAATCTGGGGTAGCAGGAGAGAGAAAGAGAGAAGCTTCCATAGTCCTGATTTGGCTCAAAAGGTCTTTAATTTGCTTCCTGGCCTTTTTTGTGGCAAGACAAATACATTCACCATGAACTGTGGCTTTAGCCGCACCCTATAACACATTGAGCTGAGCTACAGAAGTGGTATTAGTAGTAAAAAAAGGACTGAATAAATTGGTGTAAAGTGGCCACAGCTACATCATCACGCAACAACTGGACATTAAAATGCCACACAAAATCTATAACGACACAACCCCGAATGGACAGTGTGAGCATGATCAGATATAACCAGTTCACAAATATCACAGCTCACAGCACCAGGAACATTTTCTTGATTTATAAGGAAAGAATCCAACCGGGAAAAGAAGGTATATATGTGTGTGTGTGTGTGTGTGTGCGGGCAGTTACCTGAAAGATCTCCTTCAGCCCTACTGTCCTCTCCACCCTTTCCGATCCACCGATGAAGGATTGCTAGAGATTCCTAGGGTTCATTTACAAACATCAGGGGCAAGGGCATTTAGTTTTGTGGCCCAACCCTGTGGAATTCTCTACCTCATCGGGTATGAGATTCCCTGATCGTTCAAAGTTTTAAAGTTGCTTTGAAAACGTACCTTTTTAGCCTGACATTTTCTAACTGCTAAAGCTGCTGTTGTATTTATTAGTTTTAATATTTTGGATATTTATGAAAATGTGTGTTTTATTGTACAGGCATCTTGGTTTGGAAAGGTGCCTTTTAAAAATAAAGTTTTGATTGATTGATTGATTGAATGTATATCTACGGGTGATGGGGTATAGCATATGCCAGGGGTCCGTAAGGCCCAGCAGATCCATAAATTCCCACAGGCCTCATTGCACAGAGGAGAGGTCTTTCCTACATTGAGACAAATCTAAATCAGGTTGAAATACAATATTCCAATCCCCCCCAGCTATAATAGGAATATGAGTATACAATGCCAACAATGCGGCCAAACTGGTAAAAAAATAGGGGGTTATCAGTAGGCGAACTGTTGACAGAACCCAATAAAACCTCATGTAGGTCAAGCTTCCCATGTATGAAAATATAATGCCCTTCGGAATCCCAAATTTCAGAAATAAACTGAAATGGAAGCTGTCTAGCAATCCAAATGAAGCCCCCCCCTTCTTTTTAGTATTGTTACCAGCACCGTAAACAAAGCCCACCCAATCTCACCTAAAAAAGGAAAGCTGATCTCTCTTTAAATAAGGTTCCTGTAAATAGGCAATATCTGTACCCATCTGGTTCAGGTGTTTTAGAAAGGCATAACACTTATTGACATCCTGAGCGCCTTTGATATTCCATGTAGAAAATACGTAGTGAGTGCCTATAATTCAGTTACAAAATATAATCAAAATACCACAATAGGCAATGCATGTTAAAGGCAAAATGTAGGTAGTAGCACTCTCCATCCTCAAAATATAAACCCCTCTGTCCCCAATAAGATGAAAACAAACAGAATAAAACACTTTTAGAAAAAACAAAATGTAGCAACAATAATAGCTAACAAACATCAAAGAAAAAAAAACTCATCCTGGTTCCAAGGACCATAACTCCACAGTGAATAATTCCACGATCAGTCCCAACCAACACTGTCATAAGTAGCAAGCCCCGATCCCCGCCCCCATCATCAAAAAGGACATGTCAGGATATCCCACAAACTGAACAGAGAAAAGTTTATGACTAAAGACAAAAACCTCCCTTGGTGCCCCAGCAGGCATTGTTACAAAAAGGGAGCCCATTCAGCAAACAACAAGCACTAAAGAACCATATAATACATAATATTTAGTTACAATCTCTAAGATAATATAACAAATATTAAAGGCACTACACATCTACTACTATGTATAGTAATAGAACAAAGGAGCTAACTCGCAAAAAAACTAAAAAAAAAATGTAATTGTATAAGCTATGTGAGCTCCCCCACCCCCATAGTACCTGAAGCAAAAAGTCAGTCCAGCAAAATATTCACAAATCCTAGAATATTAGCAAGCTGGCTATAATAAACCACACAGAGGGTCGAGGGGCTGCCTTAAATATGTCAGGGAAAAGAACCCCCCAACCAGCTGACAAGCCATAGAGCAAGTAATAATGAATAATAATTCAAAAGAACTACAAGTGTAAGAAAACATTTCACAACTACTGCTGCAAAATTATCCCCCCACCATAATTCCTGGAACAAAACACATTGTAAAAATGCAACCCGTACCCCCAATCAAGCAAAGAAATAGCAACTACAGAAGAATGAATTGGTAAACTATAGACAGTATATATGTGTGTGAATGTGGAACAATCAAACAATGCATATTATTCAAGAATTGCAAAACAGTAGATGACAGCAGAACAGGAGCACCACTTGTGGTTGACTATAAATTTGCCAGTCTCCCGCACAGCGACGGGACAATACTGACACCGGTATTGTGCCACCACAAAAGGAAGTGTTTTTATGCGGGGGCATTTCAATATAATCAACTCCAGGTTGGAGTTGTTCTGGGAAGGGGACAGAACACTGCAAGAAAAGGATCAGTGAAAACAGACCATTACAGTGACTGTCATTGTAATGGTCTGTTTTCGGGTTTCGCTGTCGGGGTGTCGCTCTAGAGTGGGCCACTGCAGCAAAACAGCATGCCAAAGTTTATGTTTAACAATTCAAAGGCTCCAAAGAAAAGGTTACTGAAACCATCAAAAGAAAAACATCATGTATTATCAGGATCCTGAGCAAAGCACAATGCAAGAAGTAAAAAGTACAAACATCAAAAAACAGTAGGGGAGAGACAACAACAAAGAGTAGTCTCCAACACAGTTTCAAATGACTTTCTTCTAAAAAAACAAAACAAAAAAACAGCCCTTAAAAGAGTCCAAAGAAAATTTAGAAGTCCCAAGACTCATGCAAACCGACCAAAAGAGACAGCTTAGAGGTTCAAGAAGCTCTTTAAAACAGATCAGGGAAAAAGAAGTGGAAGTT
Source organism: Neoceratodus forsteri (assembly GCA_016271365.2). Taxonomy (NCBI): domain Eukaryota; kingdom Metazoa; phylum Chordata; order Ceratodontiformes; family Ceratodontidae; genus Neoceratodus; species Neoceratodus forsteri. The sequence continues at coordinate 588,016,760 of CM028132.1, read as the reverse complement.
CCACTTGAGCCTGCTCTGCTGATGTGAGGATCTTCTGAGCTCCATTGTGAGTAATTTGTAGCTTAGCTGGGCATAACAGTTGAAATTGAATGTTAGCAACTCACCATTTTGTTGTATAGGGATGATATGCTGCTCACTTTTGCTGCATTTGGAATGGCAGATCCTGAAATATGAAGATATGGCTGTCTTCACAGAGAATCTTCTGCATATCCTGTACCTGCGCTAAATATGCTGTTTATCAAGGAAATTCAGCAATTTAAAAATAAGTGGCTGTTGCTTTTCACCCTCACCTGGCACTGGTCTAAGAGCTCGATGTGCTCACTCTATGACATATTGTGGGCCATTGGGCAATGGGCAAGCAATCTTTTCACACAGACGCTGAACAAAAGCAATAACATCCTTGCCTTCAGACTGCTCCGGTAATGCTATAATTACTGAATTATTGTGCCTGTTGCACCCTTCTAAATCTTCTAATTTCTCTTCCAGTTTGACAATTTTTTGCCATAAAGAGGTCAAAGTGGGTTCGGTTTTATCATGCCAATCCTCTACAGAGCTAAGTCTAGCCTCTGCATCCCCGACCTGGCGTGTAAGATCGGTAATGGCCTGCCGGAGAACCTGCATATCTTCTGAAAGGTGCAGGACAGTGTCACGCAGAGGTATCAGTTTTTTTAAAAACTGCTCCACTGTCAAAAGGTTAGAATCCGAATTACCGGAGGAATCCATGGCAGTGTCTTGTTTTGGCTGCTTTGGGCCATGGTCCTTCTTGGGGGTAGCCGGCAGGATGTGACGCACCTGTTGGGTCTCAGTGGTAATATCCATTTGTTCAGCCATGACTGGCAACAATTGAAAGCCCAAGGGATAAAAAATATCCCTATAATAAAAAACACTGAATAAAATGGTAGGGGTAAACTTTGAAAGAAATAAAAGGTGGGTACATCAGAGCAATGCTAGAGAGCTAGCAGCTACTGCTGGAACATCACGTGACTCCCCCATAATTACGGAAACTTATTTCACCACACGAAGGTAATTGTTAATTTGGAGAAAATACAGTCAAGCACAACTTAATGCATGAAACCATACATGGCCACACATTTGTCCCTAAGGGAGACACTACATAGTTAAAGACATGGCAATGATACTGAGGACTACTAGATAGGATCCCTGATGTACAGGAAATGTTCCACACAATTTCTCCAGCCCTTACAGTTACTTCTTAGGGGCTGGGCTACAAATACTCATACCCAGGGCAATATATTGTCAGGGTGGGCACAGAGCTATAGGGTACAATTCCCCCTTCTCCTGAAATATCAGGCCACATATGAAATATATACACAAATGCAAAAGCCTCTCTACTGAAGCTGACACCTTCAACAGGAACTGTGACTCTCATCCCCAAACACTATACCAGATCCACATGGGCTCCTTAACTTCCAGGTTTGAGTGCCCCAATATCAAAAATGGCTGTACCTATAAAGAGTACCAGTAGAACTTTAACCCAACCCCCCCCTCCGGGTCACCTACAACTTATTGTTTTTCCCCACGGACAACCCCTTCTAACTCCATCTGACTAGGATGGAGTAGCTATTATCCTCACCCTGGAGATAACACCGCAGGCTAATAGGTTACAATTACCAATGACCCTAAACACTGGAGGACATGGCTAACAAAATAAATCTACAGAGATCTATTACCATCCCTTTTATGCTCATAGTTGTTACATTATCCCCAGCACTCCTACCCTTTGGGATATCCTCTGGGGCTGATGGTTCTCTCCCTTGGGTGGTCTTTTTTTGTAAATATACTCTTTACTGAACATTTTCAGGTCTACGTCTGCAATTCTGTCCAAAATTAAACATCATAGATAATCAGCAGTGTGGTCTCGAGTCTTCATTTCATGTATGCTTACCTGGGGAAGGGAAGACAATCTGAGAGCCCCTCCACCCCCTTAAGTACAGTGTGGAGGAGAGAGAAAGGGGTTATTCATTGATAAAAATTGGTCATTCCACATCTCAGTCAGCAAGAGTAAATAATATAATCTCACTGTCTACTCATACTGTGCCAGGGGGAGTGTACCTAGGTGAGGCCAGGACAGGGAGGTGGACCAACTTAACTGTGGTTGGTGAAATCTGGTTGTGGTACTGCAGTGACTGTGAGATAGCCCATGAGTCTGCTAGCAGCTGGACACAGTACTAAGGCACAAAATCTCTATCAATACCCATTGCATGCAGGATCCACCCATTCCAGAGGGAGGAGCAGAGCTCTGTTCTGTCATTTAGGGAATGTGTAATTATCTCCATCTTATAGATCTGATTGACCCGTGTATGCCATTCTTGAATGATAGGCAGTTTAGGGGGAAGTCAAGCCCTCGTAATGATTTTTTTTGGTTACTATGATCAGGATACTCAACGGATACCTTGCGTTGCAGTCATGTAGTCCCCTGGGGGGAGCAGTAGTAGATACAGTTCTGCATTAAGGGGGGATGGGCTGACCAAGGATTAGGTCTAATTCATTTTGCAACTGCTGAAAAAATGGTTGTAAGATAGAGCAAGTCCATATAAAACACGTGAGGTAGGCCTGCCTTTCCCCACACAATCTCCAACACCTGTTTGTGAGTAATGTGTAGTAATAACTGGAGTATGGAAAAATCTAATGTGATGCCTCCATGAGTACGCCCTCCATTGATGCGAGCAAGTAACTTTAGAGGTCTGACATGCCTTGTACCAGTCCGCCTCACTGATTGGTGTAGCAAGCTCTTCCTGCCATTGTAGCAGAATATCCTGAGTGGAGTGTCAGGTTGACTCATTGAGAGCCTGGTAGAGGTAGGAGATCATGTGCTCAGTGCCACCAGTTCTGATGAAGGAAGTCTCCCTTGGGTCGTCTGATGTGAAATGGGTACCTCTTCCCAGGCTTTAAGCTTCCAAGGGCACAGACATGTACCAGACAGGCCATGCTCATCACTCGTATAAATGGCTGCATACAAATTTTTCCTTGACTCACCCATGGCTCTGCTGTATTGCATAGGATGCCTTCCTCCATCACCATGAACGTTGGACAGGGTTCTCATGAACCACTAGGTAAATCCCTTGAGGGGAGACCCCCACTTTCCATTGTAGTCCTCTGCCTCTCTCGTTCACTCTAGTGAAACTGAGTGGCTTCAGAATCTCTTGCTGTCTTTCTTGGGCCACGATACTCTCTTTCTGTCACTGTCTCTGGATCTTTTTCTCTCTTTATTCTTTTTGTTGTTTGCTGCCTCTGGCTAAAATCAAAACACACACACACATATATATATGTACACACACACACGCACCCTTGGGGGGAGCTACTGCACTGTCTTCTGCTACTTTCTCTCTCTTTAGGTCAGAATGTCTGTACATTTTGATCTCAGGGCTTAGAAGTTCAGAACTCCTCACACGTACGATGCATCTTGCTTTTATTAGGGGTGGCAGTGGCAGGCATCTCAGCATTTGCTTGGCAAAATAGCACATGTCCAGGCATTCACATTAAGCAGCTAAGCAAAGCCGGGGGTAAGGGAACCAGGAAAGCGCCATGACTGAGACACTTATTTCTCTGTGTACAGCTAACCATTGTACTCTAGGATCAAACCAGGAGGGGTGAGAGTCTGGTTACATGGTTAATTTTTAATTGACTTTATTGCAAAACACCTTGGGATGGTCCACATAAAATACATTGTAAACAAATGTGATTAGCACTGCCATTTATGCCAGTTGCAAGTTAGATTAGACATTACAGATGTGGGCTAAGTGAGAACAGAGCAGGCATGATAAACCTAGGTGTTTTTCTGCCTGAAATATTTTTATGTTTCTATAAAACACATACTAAAATAGATGAATCTAAAGGCTCACAATATATGCCGGCCCGCCAGCACGGAGGCAGTGCATCTGTCTACGATGCCGATGACCTGGGTCTGGAAATAGACTCAGGACATCAGAGGGCCAGCTGTGGGGAGAAGGATTAAGCATCCTAGGTACTGCTGTCCTTCTCCGGGGAGAGTGTGTCCGGCACATCACAGACACCTGGTGGAGGCTGGGGGGGATCCACTGTGCCAGTGTCATAACCTGTGGGGGTGGGGCAGATGTGGGTCATCATTGCATGTCCCCACCCCCAGGTACAACCGCACGCAAAATTCCAGCCCTGAGCGTGAAGCCCCGCTCCGCCACTGCCCCCACTGCCAATAGCGTCCGCCAGGTGGGGTCTCACTCCCATGGCCCCATCCTGGGGGGTAAGCCAGGGCACATTATCATGGACCATGGGGAGGGGGCACCTGCCAGGGTGGGGTAAGCCTGAGCATGGGGGGGTCAGCGAGCGGGCATGAGCTGAGCTCTCTTCGGGGAGTGGGGGTGCCGGGGACAAAAAAAAAAGGCTCACAATACATGTAAAGCCAATCATTCTTTATGATTAAATTAAAATGATTGACATCAGTTAGATTTAGCAGGTAATTCTAGGAGGTGTTGGTGGGATCTATGTTCAGCAGAAGGGCCGGGTATATTTTGAAAGACTGACTATCGGAACCCCAAGTCTCAGGGGCCCGAGACTGATTGCCCGAAACTCGATATCCCAACAGTCGGTAATTGCCCGCAGTAGAGTTTATTATCTATAGTAATGAGGTGCAGGGGCAAAGCCCCCAAAACACGGTGAAAATACTTTGCATGTGGGCACCATTGACAGTTGACATCGTAGTTTCAAATTAGTTTTGGGCTTGAAACTCGGATTCTGACAGTCAGTCTTTCATCATATATCTGAAGAGGCATCCAGCACCTGCACATGAAGATGAGTTCCAAAAGGACCAAGCACTCGTAAGGAGGAAAGAACCATGCTGGAAACACCAGTGCTGTTCCGATTTCATTTAAGCAGCAGGTGGTACTCCTAAGACAACTGGCCTGCCCGGGGGGGGGGAGGAAGGCGCCATACATATATGAACTTTATAAAGGATGTAAAAACAAGGAGTTTTGGGGAACTCTTGCCACATGAATTTAAATTCTACATCTGTGATACAACCTTCAGAAAGAGCGTGTTGTAAGAGCTGTAACAACTGCTTTATAAACATTGGTAGAGGGTTAGCAGACAATTCTCTATAGTTCCGAATATCATAGCTCCATCACAATGCTCCCATAATGCTCAGTGTCTAAGACAACAATAGTTCCACTATTGTAGGCAGGTTTTATCACTAAGGACTTATTTTCAGTAAGTTCACCGAAAACCCCTTCACTTTCCCTTAGTTAAATTCTGACTACCTAAAGTAATAGTATGGCTATATAATTCTTTCACCTAGTTAGTGTGACACTTGGCCAGCTGGTTATGATTGCTCTTTGATTTTTTTAAAATAAAAATGTAGTGTGATTGTCTGTCTTGAGACATCCTGTGCTCCTGGGATGAACCCCCACCAAGTTTCAGTTCAAAGGACAGGTATTTTAAACAGCAGATCTCTAGAATGTGATTAAATTCCAAAAAGTCACATTTTATGGCCTTGTTGTTGACCTGTGCTTCTTTGAAGGGGGATCGACTGGATCTGGAACACCTCCATATTGGTGTACACCAATATGGAGGTGTTCCAGATCCAGTCACCAGTGGAAGGCCCGTTGGAAGGCCGGGATCATGTGACTGGATTCTTCAAAGTCCCCCCCCCCGTCTTTTGGTGCCATTCATGGTGAAGGGCCCACTGAACTGGGCGCATGTGTAAGTGGGCGTATGGCACAGTGGAAATGGCAGCCACCATGTGGCCAAGAAGCCACATGAACTGGCGCACAGTAATTTGGTGAGCTGCAAGGCACTGTTGTGCAAGGGAGAGGAGCTTCTGAGTCCTGTCCTTTGGGAGGAAGGCCCTGCCCTGTGAAGTATCTCAGACTGCTCTGATGTATTGGAGGCATTGAAATGACTCCATGTGGGACATGGCTACATTTACTGTTATGCCTAGTTTCTGGAAGAGCTCCAGGGTGCATGTGAGAGAGTGGAGCAATTCGTCCCGAGACAAGACTTTTATGAGATAATCATCTAAATATGGGAATATAGTGTCCGCTGTGATGAAGGGCCATAGCTACTACCACCAGACACTTTGTGAAGACCCTGGGGGCTGAGGAAAGACAGCATGGCAAGGCATGGAATTGGTAGTGGTATCCCAGTAGTTGAAACCGGAGGTACTACAGATGGGCCACTTGTATTTTGATAAGAAGGTATGCATCTTTCATGTCCAGGGCACATAGCCAGTCTCCTTGGTTTAAAAGAGGCAAGACTGTTTGCAGAGTGACCATGCAGAATCTCTTGCACTGGATGAACCAGTTGATATCCCTGAAGATCCAGGACAGGGCGGAGGTCGTCCGTGTGCTTGGGGACCAGAAAGAAATGTGAATAACAGCACTTGCCTAGCTCTGTTTGAGGCACAGGTTGAACCACCTGCTTTTGAATCAGAGAGTGGAGTTCAGCCAACAGAACAGGAATGTATTTTGGAGGGTACGAAAAGCTGCTGAGGTAAGTGCGGAGGGGGAGTGGCTGTGAGCTCCAGAGTATGGCCTGTAAAATTATTCTAGAGTAATTTGCAGTACCCAGTCATCTATTGTGATCTGTCTCCAGGCCTCTAATTGGAGAGAGAAATGGCCACCCACTGCCTCAGAGGCCTGCAGATAATGGCAGGAAAGGCTGATGGAGGAGCCAAAAGGTACTAGGAGTGGCAGCGGCCATGGTATGGGTGGCTCTGCTGCCTTTGGTAACTGAGGCTGAGGCACTGCCAAGAGGCTGGGCCATACATTTTCTGGTTGGTTGATGGGCTGGGTGGTTCTGGCAGCAAGCACGATGAAACTGAAAGGATGGAAATGGCCGTCTTTGAGAGGAAGATGGCTGAGCATGGTACATAGAGTGGACTGTATGGAGAGTACAGCCAGAGGCTTGAAAATCATTAAGGATACCTTCTGCTTCTGTGCCAAAGAGCTTGTGCCCACTAAGGGGAGCATTTAAGATGGACTGTTGTGCATCAGGTGTAAAATTTGAGATGAGGAGCCACGCATGTGCCGGAGGGAAATACCAGTGGCTGAGGCACGCATAGAGGCGTGAATGGCATCCAATCTGGCACAGAGAAGATGCCGAGTGATACTGGCAACCATCTTAATGGTAGCTAGCAATTGGTCAGTGTCTGTGGATTGGGGAACCTTAGCTGCTACTTCAGAGGTGGCATCCCAAAGCATTTTCTGGTACTTGAGCATATGCCCCATATAGTTCAGGATATGCATGGCCAGGGTGGATGAAGTATATACTCTTTTTCCCATCAAGTCCAGTTTTCTGGACTCCTTTTCAGGAGGCAGAGTACTCAAGTGTTTGGGACGCCTGGTCCTATCATGTGCAGCATTTATTACCACAGAAGCTGTCAACAGAGCCATCGCAAAAAAGATTTTGTCTGTAGGGGCCTGGTAAGGGTGATCCACCTTCTTAGAAATGGAAGGGACCATGTAAGGGCATTGCCAAGCTGCTTTGATGGCATCCTGATAGGTCTGGATAAATGGAGGGACTACAGTGGCCGGGTCCTCCAGTAAATCCAAATATTCTGACAAGTTTTGGCATTGTTGGTCTTGTTCAGTGGTTGTGAACCCCATGACCTGCTTTAACTGCATCATAATTTTCAAGAAACGGGAGTCATCTGGAGTAGAGCAGGGAGTACAGTATAGAGCCTGGTGTTAGAGGTGCTAGAGGGGGCTGTGCACCCAATCACCATCAGCTGGGTCCTCTTCTTCCTTCTCCATATAGTCCAAATCCTTCTCTTCCATGGCCAGGAAGGCGGGAGGAGTGGGAGGCTCATGGTGAACTCTCTTTCTGGGAGAGGGCGATGGAGATGAGGGAGTGGAGGTGGAAGCTGTTGTATAGCCTGCATAATCACCAACACTATTTGGAACACTGAGGCAATGTCGACAGTGGGAGCTGTTGATGAAGCTGAAGAAGAAGGAGGAGGAACCCTCGTGGACCCCATGTGAGAGAGGGACATCAAGGAGGGGATCGGCCTAGGCTGTGGATAGGACCGAGAGCCCGAAGCCTAAGAGGCAATGCCAAATGCCTGGACCGATGAGCTGTGATGAGAGATAGGCTGTGACGGTGGTGGCAAGACCAGTAAGTCTGTCAAGGTCAAACCCTGACCCATGCTAGTGGGTCGAGAAAGGGTCGAAAATTGAGATGTTGACAAATGCTGAAAAGCAGAGGTCGTTGACCAAGGATCCAGTCCCATACTGGAGGGACTGGTCATTGACGAAGTTTGAGAACTTGTAGGTGGAGGGGCCTGGGCTGTATCCAGGACTGAAAATGCCTTAGAAAGTTGTGACAATGAGAGCACTGGCTAGGTGCTCATCAACAGAGAAGGCTCTTGGTGTCTTTGGGAGGTCTGAATGCTCTGGGATAAGGCCACCAAGACCATCTGGGTTTTTTGCACTGGAGTGGGAAGAGGCGTGAGCCGTCAACGAGCGGCCACAGTTAGAAGCCATTGACAGCTGAGGCCCCTTACCTTTTTCACTCAAGGCCTTATCTTTGCCTCAGTGCTTGTACTTGGATGAGGAATGGTGCTTCTACTGGGACACCTGGGAGCTCGTCGAAGGGGGCCGAGATGAAGAGGAGTGGGAATGTAATTCCTTTTCTAGGAGAGTCACCTTCTGCTCCATGATGTACGATTCCAGTTCCTGCAGTCATCAATGACATGTGGCCTAGTTGAATTCCTTGCAATGAGGACAGGATCGAACACTGTGGGCAGATCCCAGATACCTAACAGAGAGAGAGAGAGAGAGAGAGAGAGAGAGAGAGGGAGTGGTTGTCAAATCAGTAGATCTTTCTTCCACAATGGCACTTGCAGAAAGGGGAATCTGAACTGGACATGATGGAAAAACAAAAAAGGTGAACCTTTCTAGCTGAAGGTAGCATTGATGCACTTGCAGTGACAGCAGTGCATGAAGCGAGCTGGGAGACAGTGGGAAAAGAACTAAGCTGCTAGGGGCCATCCACATATTTATACATATGCATGGACTGATGTCATCATGGGCAGCCCCCAGTTAACACTGCTAGTGAAAATTACTGTGAAAGTGTGCCCTCTGGTGGACATGTCCTAAGTGTACGACCTGCTGCAAGAGGTACCCTCGAATAAGATCATATGTTGTGCAGTGTGTTTTGAGTTGTGTGTGTAGTCCTGGCTTGTCCTTCCCTTTGTTTGCTTTTAAGAGTTTTTTCTAAAGTAGCCTCTTAGTTATATGGTAGTTGTGTGTCCCCTGGGCATGTCCATCTTAACAAGGTTTATTGATCTTCTTTTTCCTGCAATGCCTCCTATCCCATGTGACAGTAATGCATCCAGCACCACTGATTCAGCAAGTACTAGAGATAGCAGCCTGATATTGTTGTCTGATCTGTATTTGAAGACCTACATTTTGCATTTTATTTAACCCAGACATGCTGCACAGAGCACAAAAATAATGTCACACTTTACAATTTCACTGAAGACTTGTCTGTACGCTTCAGAAATTATAGGGACGTGGTTGCGCCCATATATTTAGGGTTGTACGAGCACATCAGTGTTAAACCCCCAAATGTGCACTGAATAACTTTGCAACCAGTCAATGGATTTGCATGAAATTTTGCATGCACGGTCCTGTGGGGGCAGATCTCTTGCTGTACCAAGTTTCATTCTGGTCAGGATGTGCAGATTCTGAGATACAGACAGTGTAAAAAGTGAATTTTTCAGAATTTTTTCCCATTGGTTGGAATGGGTTTTCTGTCAGTTTGGCTAGCACCCAGATGGTTTTGAATTTTGACCTGAAATGTTTTGGGTAGAAAGGGGCTGACCCACAGATTTTCTGAAAGCTGGGTTGACAACCCCTAGGAAGACTCTGCCCCTGATTTGCTTTAGTGGTGGCATTGGGGCTTTAGGGTTGGAAACCCTAAAGCCACGTTTCCCTACAGGTAACAGGCAAGGCAATCCTCCTGTCTGCTTTTGGGTCCGAATCACATTTAGTCTCAAGTTCTGGGGGGATTCAAACTGTGAACCTTATGCTAGCGTACCCAATGTACAGGCTCAGATACGTACCCTCTTTGGGGATTGCAGTACAATCTTTCACCAGGGGCACCCATCCAGGCTTCCAAAATGAACCCTTAAAATTCTATAAGAGACCTTAGGTATATTCTTACCTTTTTCCAAGCTTAGTAACACCATCAAGATTTTGAACAGTTTTGTCAGACTTAATCTCCTATACGTCACATGCAGAAAGAACTGGCAGACACCCAGGCAGTCTTTTAAATAAAAGATTCTTTACTAAAAGATGATAAAAATATGAAAAATGTAAGCACATAACAATATATCAAAGAGCTCACAATCACATAAAAGAATAAGGGAAAAGTACAAAACAAAAACTCCCACCACAATACATTTAGACCTTTTCTATCTAATGTATTACCTCTGTAAGTGCCTATAAAGTTAAATAAGAGAGCTGTGTCTCTCACTCGGAGTCCCCAAATAATATATCAATCATGTCAGACATAAGTATAGTTTAACTCTGTCTCTCCATGCCCCTTCTATGAGTCATCTAGCTCCTCCTTTTAGAATAAAAAAAAATACTAACATGGTGTCCTATCAGGAGATATTTTAAATAATGTGATTTCCGAAGGAAAAAGACATTTCCTAAATTAGGACAGTCTTTAATCAAGCCTTTCCTTTGAACTGGTGGCTGGTTCCTGTTTTCCCAAGGAACACCAAAGGGTTTATAACTTTTAACAGCAAGTTGGTATAAAAATGTTCTTCCTCTTAAGACATCATAAAAGTTTATTAGACTCATCCTCTGGCAGACTCACAAAGTCACATTTTGTTTCCACTTCAAAGAGCCTAGGCATGTCATAAAAAGGTAATAAAATGCCATTCTGAAGTAGGTCAGTTAATTAAATTGTTCCCGGTCAGTTTACATATCCTGTAGATTCACTGAAACCTGGAAGGGGGGCACCCATGGGAGCACAGGTTGTCTTATGTGAGACAATCACATACTATATTTTTATTTTTTAAATATCATACAACAGTCATAACCAGCTGATCAAGCGTCACGGGGCATTCTGTTGGACCATTGTAGGATAGGTGTGGTAAACAGTTTGTCCAGGCAGACCAGCTCTGGAGCTCACAAGAGTTATAGCTAGAGCCCCCATGAAATTCTTTTTATATTTTTTTTATAATTTTTATTTTTCTGGAATTTGATGTTATTTCTTTTTATTCATTGAAAACGTACTTTTATTTCATGGTATCATATTTACATTCACAAATCCTCAAAATGACCGTATACACACTAGAAATCACATTCCTAGTATACTACAATGTATTAAGCAGCATTATGCTGTGGTCTTGAAAGGTTTTGTGAATCAGACAATTCCACTGCCACTTTCTTGTGGACCATCTTTGTGGTAACAACAGATCCTAAACAACAACTGCCGCAAGCATTTCTTTAGTTTTTGCCAAACAAAAACAATTTTTTTTAACTTTTTTCATTTGTTTGTTTTATTTCTTTTTATACATTGAATTTCTTGACAAACATTTTAATGCTGTATTGGTCCTAGTAAAAACAAATCCAGAACAGATGGTTTGATACCTTTTATTGGACCAACAAGGATGTTACAAAAAGAACAAATTGCTTTAGCTTTTGGACCAACAAGTTCTTCTTTGGAAGCTTAATGGCATTCACATGCTAATGGCTTTAGCAAGCTAAAGCAATTTGTTCTTTTTGTAACATCCTTGTTGGTCCAATAAAAGGTATCAAACCATCTGTTCTGGATTTATTTCTTATTTAAGAAAAACACGGGTCTCTAGTTATAGCCTAGAGCTCCAGGGAAGACTAATGCATTTTCTCTTTCATAGCATCTAGAGACCCTATTTGAAGAAGTAGTAGCCCAGCAGTTCCTTTATGCTCCCTCAAAAGGTAGATGGGGACCCAGAAGCACAGTCTGAATATTCCTGTGGTGCTAGATTTGTGGACGCCAACTGGATCATCACAGTCAACCCTTAAACCATTCCCTCACAGAGAGTATATATGAGTCAAAACATTCTATGCTTAACCTTATTCAATATGGGTGCTTTGAGCTGAATGAGGATAGTCAATCTCCCCAAGGGGTCCATCATGAATGCAGGTCTCTTACTGTGCCATGGCCAATACTCAGAAGTATGTGCAGAGTTTTGTGTGAAGAAGACGTTAACTTGATGTGGCTGTGATGGATGTTACCCTGGTATCCTCAGCGGCAGATGCCTTGATGAGTTCCTAACAGTAGGTGAGGGTGACACATTTTGAACGCACTGTACCAGTGTTAATTTAAGGTGGGAAATCCTTAGAACCTCAAGGAAAATCTTGGCTTGGAAAAACTTAAAATTACTAGTAGGTTTGATGTTATCCTTAAAGTCAGAAGGAAAAGCTTAGGAAAGCTACAACAGTACACTGGCACTTTGATTTTCTAGGAAGAGTTTGTATCATTTGTAAGTTCCACTCTAAGCTTTGCTGAATTATGAAAGTGCTGTACCTTGTTAAAGAAAGTCCATTACAGCTAACATTACTTCAGATTTACTTAGGCAAGTAGTTTTGTGTCCCTGACTCTATTCTCCCTAGGATTTTGAAACCTTTAGCCACTGTGGCAAAACAGGCCCCGTCCACCCCCATGTTTTAGCCACCACAACAAACCTTGAGCCACACATCAAGTCATGGCAAAAATTAGTACCAAGGCTTTATTTATGTGCAGTCACTTTGTTTTTCCATAAAGCAATTTGTATTCAACACTTCTGAGTGTTTTGAACATATCATTTTCACAAAAATTGTGCAAAACTGGTGAGTAATTTTTGCTTTTTTTATTATTTGGTAACTGGGTAAGGTCTCCTAGGCACAAGTGCCTGTTTTCACAGGCAACCTGGGTGCACTGAAGAGGTTAAGTGAGTTGCTCAGAGTTATATACTATTCAAGAGGAGGCTGTGAGAATCAAATCCAGGTCAGCTTGAAGTACTAAACTCATTCACAGCTTGTTACTCTAACCTCTAGGCTATACTTTAGTATGTTTGTCATTAAAAGTAGTTATTGTCTTGGCAGCACAAAATGTGCATTAGCTTATATGATTTTCTCACAGTTCTAGTAACTATAAGGACAAGGTAAAATTGCTTTTCAAGTGTAATATAAACTGCTGATGGTTTATTTTCTACTAGAAAAAAAATACCTGCAGTGCAATCAGATAAACTTGTCTGACACAAGACGGCAGTCTAAATGATTTTCCATTTCACATAGCAAAACAGCATTCATTTATTGCTTTTTATGTTGGCTCGCGCTTGCGCAGCCAACATATTGCATTAGTAGCAGATTTGGAGGTGCGGTCACTGTGGGCGAATGCAGGGTATGCATCAGTAGGTGCGTCCCTCATTCCCCAATAAGGCAACTGCAGGCGCTGACACCAGCAGCACATAAACTGGCCACCAGATCAAAGAAAAGGTCCGCTGCAATGAGAGCTAAGCCTGCAGTGGCTTGCCTTTCCTGGTGAACCAGTTTACAGAAAAAGTGGCATGCCGCTGCAGAGTGCCCCGGCCCACTTCATTTGCCAACGGGGGGAGCCCACTCCCCATCGGCATAATGCAACCCCACCTCCCATTTAAAGTGTGTGCCGAGGGGGTGCCCAGTCCCCTTCGGCATCATGTCCCCCCTTCCCAGTTTAATTTGCCAATGGGGGAGCCCACTCCCTGTCGGCATAATGTCCCCCCTCCATTTGTTGTGTTTTGACATGGGTGCCCAATCCCCCATTAGCTACAGAATCCCCCTCTAAAAAACACTCAGGTGGCACTCTGAGAGCCCACCCTAGCATGCCAAATGCCCCAGTGAAAGAAAAACTGTTCCATGATGTGTTTTTTTTTAAACCTGCAAAGCAGAAAATGGTCCCTCGTCGACTCTGGTGGCCCTGCCCCAACCAGCGCCCACCCTCTGTGCACCCTGCCTCCCCACACTCCCCTCACCCCATTCTTACCTCCAGAGCACTTTGCGACGATCTTCAGTGGACCGGGAGCATGTCTGCACTCTTCAAAGCTGACCACAAACTGAAGAAATACTGATAAGCTGCATAATGGCATAAAAAGGGTTTTTCAACTTTGGTGCATATATCTGGCATTTTTGGAAATTTTGGCACCAAATTTTCAACATGGAGTTCTTGGGGATCCCTCCTCATGAACTCAGTCACTGTTATGGCGTTATTTGGTCCCGACAGGTGATTTTGCAGTCACTGCGCGGAATCACCTTTCGGAACTGATTAACAAAATGACAGTGCCACTGTTCATGAGGGGGCTCTCAAAAAGCCTATGTTGCAAATTTGGTGAAAAATTCCAATAAATGGCTATTTTATGAGTGTGCGTTGCACAGTTTCCACACACACTCGTAACTTCGTGAATCTGTAATATTTTCATTCCAGATTTTCAAAACTGACATTTTTTCCACACCTCCTTATGAACAGTACAGATGTCATTTTACATATCCTGGCTGAAATGTGTTTTCGCATGTTTGGTGCAGAATACCGCGATCGCTGTGTGAAATCTGTTTTCAGGACAGTTAGAGAAAATGATGGTGACACTGTTCATGAGCAGAGGTTCTAAAATGCCTATGTTGAAAATTTGGTGATGAAAGTCCATAAAATGACTGTGTTACAAGCGTGTGTTGTGCAGTTTCCACGCACCCTTGTAACTTCGCAAATTTGCAATATTTTCATGCCAGATTTTCAACACTGGCATTTTTTCACATCTCCTTATCAACAGTACAGCTGTCATTTTCCACACCTGCCCAAAATGTTTTTTCGCACCTGTGGCGCACAATGGCGTGATCGCTGTGGGAAATCAACTTTTGGGACAGATTAACAAAATCACAATGCCACTGTTCATGAGGGGAGGTCCCAAAATGCCTATGTTGAAAATATGGTTAAAAAAATAAAATAAAATAAAAAAATAATTAGGTTATGGATGTGTGTTGTGCAGTTTCTATGCCTGCTCATGACACCACTATTTTTTCATATTTTCACTACAGATTTTCAGCATTGCCAGTTTTTATACCTCCTCATGAACAATACAGTTGTCAGTTTTCACATACTGCCCAAAATGTGTTTTCATGCCTGTGTTGCTAACTGGCATAGTCGCTGTGCAAAACTACCTTTTGGTTAACAAACTGATATGCCGCTCTTCATGTGCTTGGGTCACAAAAAGCCCATGTTGAAAATGTGGAGTGAAAATACCAACAAATGCCTACAAGGTTAGGATTTCCAACTGTAACATCCTCCCTGTGAGACTGACATGCATCAGGGGTGTGACTTGGGATCATTGGCTAATAATGCTCATGCCATTCCCTCCCCACCCCCCACCCTGCAGCCACTAACAGGCATTGAGGTGTGCCTTGGAGTGTTCAGCCCTAAAAGTTCACCCCATTCTTCTATACTGCACCCATCTCAGCATATTTTCTTATGGAATGGGGTAAGTATAAGGCCCAAAGACCCCTAAGCACACCACAACACTTGTCAGTATCTACAGGGTAGGGTGAGGTAAAATGGCATGAGCGTTATAGCTGATGACCCAAAGGCACATCCCAATGCCTGTCAGTCTCTGTAGGGTGGAGGTGGGGTTGGCATCAGTTCAATAATTCACTGCCATTCCTATTATGCATCTCTAACTCCTGCACTACCAATGCCAGCGAGACAACATTCAGCACTGACAAATGCTTGTTATATTTGAAAAAGTAGGAGCTGTTATCTGTGAGAAAGTTAGGTCACTGAGCCTGGTAGGAAAGAATGAAGTCAGCCAACCAACAGTGGTATATATTATGTAACAACTTAAATTCACACCAGTTATGTTCTAAACCTACACGACATGTCCACGTCATCTTGTTTTCACTGGTGGAACACTAGTTCTGACATTGTATAGTGAATCATCTAATATTCACTGTCTTTAATGTTCATGCTAATATGAAGTCAGTGACTATAGCAAAAATAAAAAGACAGTGACTATTTTCTTTCATGCAATAATTGACTTGTATATTTCTCTCTGGGCCTTTAAGACTGATGACCCTGGACATTAAGTGTGATGTGAACTCATAAATTTTTCAAGAGGGCGTCGCTGAAAAAAGGCAACATTTAAGACAGCTCAGAAAATCACAGCAAGACATTATAATACTGCAAAGAGGTAACCAACAGTGCAAGACAGATTGGATCAACAAGATACAACATGACGAAGATGAGGAAGATTAAACTATTTTTTCATTTTCCATTTGGTCTATGATGCAGCTCTGCAGAACATGAGAACTTGGAGGTGTGGCAGTATTCTTTACAGTTTGCAGAAAATTATGCCTGTCCTTTTCAGAAGCCCAGATTTCAAAGGCTGTTATAAAACCAGACTTGCCAATATCGAGTGCCTCAGCCAGAAGAGTCACGAGACTGTTTACATTCCATACTTTAAGAAGGTTTCTTGCCACAGTCTTAATGTTGTTATATGCACTAAATCTCATTCACATGCTACAGAAGTTGAAGGAGTTGCCAAACATATTCCATATAACATTGCCATGTTGGGACAAGAATCTTTGTTGGGGACTATCACCATGACATTGAATTCTTCAATACTGCACATTCCGTGTGCTAAGAATAGTCTACGAATTAACGACCATTGAAGCTTGGTTGCATGTGGGTTAACTGGCATGATCTTATTATCTGGTATACCTTCCGTAAAGACAATGTAGTGCTTGATAAGGTTTTCAGTCTTCTGTTCTCCTTAGCTATCAATTTTCTCCTCCAAAGGTGCATTGTGTTGAGTATAATGCTTTTTAGTTGTCAAATAAATGTCACTTCTGGAATGTAACTGTCAGGCTACCCAACTGTTGCCTTTATATAAGACATTTGAAGATTCTAGAACTGTTCCCTTTGAGCCCATGTAGTGTATGTGTTCTAAATATAGGTTTGCTGTCCTCTGGTGGTTCTCTCGGCATCTCACTTAGACTTTTAAACGTGGCCCAGGATTTTCAAGAAGTGCCCGCAGTGCATCAGTGGTGCTGACAAGCTGCTGCCTTGCCTCAGAGATGACAGGATGATTCAGGGAGAGTTTAGAAAGAATAGCAAGAAGACCCACAGCATCCGCCAGGAAGAAAATCGTATTGACAGATTTGAAAGTCACCATTTTTTAAGGCATCCCATAGCCAGATTTCTGTTATAGCTATACTCTTTCATCTGTAGCAGACCAGAAATAAGAGGCACAATACAGGCTTGTAATGCCTGTACAGACTCAAAAAATGAACGCTATTGAGTGAAGAAAATTACTTTACATTTCATAGCATGCTCCTGGTGCATTTCTTTGCTACATGCCATTGCAGAGTATATATGCTCATTCCTTGTGCACTGCTTTGTTTTGGTATTCTTCCAAATTTGTCATTGTTACATTGTAATGTTTATTGGTTGTACTCTCTCAGATTGTGCCTAAAAATAGGCAGTTACTTGTTTAGTGCACCCTACCTGGTTAATAAAAACGAATAAATAAACACATACACAACTAAATAAATAAATAATTAAGCAATCAACATAATTTAGGTGAATACTTTACCAGTTTTCCAAGCTGATTTTCAGTGGACATATAGTTGACCAACTACTGTTGTTGGCTGGCTGCTTTCTCCGATGCTAAGGTGAGTCTGTGCGTGAGACAGTGAGTGGCGAGTAAATATGGGTGCTCTAGTTTGGCAGGAGTTGTGACACCTTTTTTGCATCCTGTCCTTATAGAGGCCCCACCATTGGCAAAACCTATCATCTTGGTATCTGATAGATTTTTTTCTGAGATCATATTCTTCACAGCTTTGTGTACTACCTCCGATTTACATTCTGGAAGGTCAGTCACACCTAAAACTTTGGACTGAACATGTACCTTTGAATCAATAAACCTGATAAATACCATTAGAGTGATTTTGTTTGACATATCAGTTCCCTCAGCAAGTTGCAGGGAAAATACTTTAAATGGCAATTTCTGAAGTTCCCTGAAAAAGGCATCTTGAACAGTCTTATATATAGATTTGTACAAATCATTATTTGATTCAGAAAGTGTGTATATGCCAGTGTCATGAAGAACTGATTGTTTTATGGGATCTAGCTTGGTACAAGTCTAAAGAAATGAGAGAAAAAAGGAACTTCAGTAAGCTGCAGGTGTGCACCCCCCCCCCAAGCTGAGATCAGGAGTCAAAAAATAGTTACGCTGTGAAACTATAGTTCAAGTCTCTTCTGAAGGTTATAATTTGTGATCAAAGTTTTGCCCACATAATAGCCACTTCTCATTTCAACTATGATGTCACTTTTCAAAGATGAATATATAGCATTCACAGCCTTTGTCGTTCCTTTTTCCCTCTCTCCACTTCCAGTGCAAGCCTTATGAAAGACAATGAAGAACAATTATTATTAAGTAAGAAATATGCAGCATAAGGCCAGATCTGCTTCAGACTTCAAAAGGGCCCCCATGCCTGCCAGACTCACTTCCTGCTGTCAGTCTTTGGCTTTAGGCATCCCCCCAAGTGTCCCTCACTCCTGTGATACCTGACTTGTTCCTGCTGGAAAGTTGCCAGCCACAATCTGAGAGGAAGCAGCACTGGTAATGGTTGAGGGAGGCGGAGCTGGTATGCCGAGGTGCAAACACACAGAGATCCATTTTCCAAAAGATCATTTGCCATTTGTCAAGGCAGTGGGGTCTAGTGCTTAGAGCACTGGTTAGGAAACTGGGAAAACACAGGTTTAAGCCTCACTTGAGCCAAAATGTGTGTTTACAGTACCTTGGATGTAGCCTTGTGGTTTCCTTCATTTTGATAATGCTCTACCTGCATCACTATCCAGACTCCCATTTATACAGTCCACACTATGCAATGTTACAGGGTCAGTCTACAGTTCAGACTGAACTTCCTGTGTTACCAGATGTATTTCCTCTGGTGTTGTGGGGGTGGGAGCTGGAGGATTACAGCTGTATGTTCATATATTTAATCAGTGGTACTTCAAAAGCAGGAAGGGTTTAGGGGACACTCAGCATGGAACTTTGTGCACTGAAGACCCCCCTTTTGTACTTCAGACCTTCAGCTCAATGAAGAAACACAGTGGCACTTTGCGAACTAGTGACCAACTGTAGGCTGCCTGCCTGCCCACTCTACCACTGATGGTTGGCTTGCCCACTGGCCCCTCCACAGGTGGCCCCACTCCAGTGAATAAGAAACACCAGGCTTTACCACTGTCATGATTCATTTATTGAGCTGTCTTTTGTTGATGGGTCACACTCGGGTGGACACCTTCACGTTAGACTCCAAAATCCTGCTTCCAGATTTTCAGCTGTGTGGCTTGTCCTCAGCAGATATGTAAACCAATATAGCAAGTTTAGAACATTTTAGATATGTAAAAACCTGAGAAAGCTTTGCAGTAAATTAGTGATGGATGCTGAATGTGCGGCAAAGGATCTAAATGGGGGAGAGCAGCCTTTACCCTTTCTTTGTCACTTCATAAATGTGATTGGCTCCTTGTTGCATGTTCAGCAACCTGAGCTGGATTTTTTGCATGAATTACCATTCAGGTGTTTGCAAGTCACTTAAGCTTTATTTTTCACTTTTGGCAGATGCAATTTTTTTTTTTTTTTTGGTATGGGGAATCAAAAGGTTGAACTAGCACTTGCGGAGCAGCGTTTTAACAAGTTAACAAAAAATGCCTGCATCGGTACAACTCCCTAGTAAAACAACAATTGTCCTGCATTACAATGGAGTGACCCACTTTTATACTGTGTTTATTTATTTTAAGTTATATATATTTATTTTTAAATTGTAGCTATGGTTCTTCCATTTTAATTTCATAATCTAAATTTTAATGATGTACTACGCTCAGAGCCCTTGGGATTGGGCGATTAACAAATAAACTACTACTACTGCTACAAAACTGCGCTTGAAATTCTAAATGTGCCTGAGTCCCTCTTCTCTGGCTGTTCTGCTTTTTAAGTAGTGAGTACTGAGGAAAAGTTTACACGTGTGGTTGAGGATAATATATTTGAAGATCAATATTTGTATTGAGTTCAACAAGAGAAACAGGGCAAAGAAGTCAGCGGTTGTATATATTGGCCCAGATATTCAAAAGGGTTATGCCCTGGCATAATATTCAAATGGGGATTGTGTCTAGCACAAATCCTGATGTGCCGGAGTGCATCAGTAATGTATGTGGAGCAAGTGGGGGGGGTGCCCATGCATACTCCGCACATCTCGATATTCAGCCCAGGATGTGCTGAGTCCATACATGCGCAACCCCTACTTGCGCTGCACACAGGTGAGCCAAAAAAAAAGGAACAATGGCTGGCCACCCACAGGTGAGCTGCCATATTGCAGGGCGCAACACAGTAGCTGCCACCTGTGGGTGGCCACCCGGCTCTGGCTGCACCTCCATGGCGGAGCCCCCCCATGCCCGATCGCAGGTATCTATGTACTGTAAATTAATAACATCCTATCTCCCTGGTGGTCCAGTGGACCGCAGTTAGCCCGATCGCGGGCTTAAGTATAAAATTAGCACGTCCTATATCTCTGGTGGCCCAGTGGACCGCTCACAGCCCGATTGCAGGCATTTGTATAATAAATATCAAGTCCTATATTCCTGCTGGTCCAGTGGACCACTCGCAGCCGATCATGGGCATTTTACCATTAAAATATTAAGTCCAATATCCCTGGTAGTCCAGTGGTAGCACCCTCCCACCCGCCCACTGAGCTCCACTGCTCCGCTCCCCAGTTAGTGGTGGGTGGCAGCACCCACCTGTCTGCTGCCCGCCCGACTGACACCGTGGGAAGGATGGTACACCCATTGGTCCACAGCATGAGCCAATGGGCGTGCAGCCCATACTGTACTACACATTTCAGATATGTGAATGGATCCATTCACATATCGGGACTGTGTAGTACGGTACAGGCTGCATGCCCATTGGCTCATCCTGTGGACCAGTGGGCATGCAGTCCTACCTATGGTGTCAGTCGGTGCGCGACAGGGTGGCAGGCAGGTGGTGTGCTGCCACTCACCACTGACCAGTGGGGAGCGGGGCGGTGGGGCTCAGTAGGCAGGTGGGGAGGGGGGTACTGCTGGACCACCAGGAATACTGGATTTAATATTTTAATACAAATGCCCATGATCGGGCAGAAAATGGACCAGTGGACCACCAGGGATATAGGACTTCAGTTTATTATACTTAAGCCCACAATCGGGCTGCGAGCAGTCCACTGGACCACCAGGGATATAGGACTTAATTTTATTATACTTAAGCCTGTGATCAGGCTGTGAGTGGTCCACTGGACCACCAGGGATATAGGACTTCATATTTTTATCCTGAAGCCCACGATCAGGCTGCAAGTGGTCCACTAGCCCACCAGGGATATAGGACGTAATTTATTATATACTGAAGTCCGTGATCGGGCGTGTAGTGGTCCACTGGACCACCAGGGATATGGGACATTATTTAACTCTCAGTATGCCCGCGATCGGGAAAAGGGGCGCATTGCCACGCTGTGCAGGGGGCGTCGGTCCCCAATGGCTGCTGCCTGGCAGTGCGCCAGGTGCAAGTCACCAGGGATCGGTGACCCTGCATGCAAATGGGGCCATAATGACATGCAAATGGCCCCATTTGCACCTTGCATACATTATGGCCCCATTTGCATGTGCACTTTTGAATATCATGGTTGTTGCGCATAGCGCAAGGGAACTTGCGCTAGCTCATCCCCCTGCTCCACTCTGGCCACTTGCGCTGGCACAGTGCCACTGCACCATTCACACTGTGGGTGGCCAAAGTGCAATATTCAACGATGCTGTGCCATGGTGCAGCTCTGTTGAATATCACCCAGTCAATGCCCCTGTGCAGCCAAGTTGCGCTGCGCCCAGGCTTGCGCCACAGCCTGGTGCAGTCTGAATATCCAGGCCATTGTGTACTTACCTGTGATCTTTTGAAACTGCACGTTTGTTGAAATCATCAGCCTTGGGCTTGTGAATTGGTTTGCCCTCCATGAAAATGTTCCTTTAAGAACTATCTTTGCAAACATTGCAGAAAAAAACATCATGGCATCCTTATCGTGAATGAGCCAGGGGTATGTTTTAAACCAGCAGTCTTTTGTTTCTGTATGACTGTCACTCATAAATTTTTGGGGTTTTCTTGTTTGTAGGCTTACTGCATTCTGGACTGGTTTCTGATGTGCTCACAATGGGTAGATCAGATGTTCCTGCTGCAGGGCTGCTGTTGGGTCTTTTGAACAAGTCTGTTATTTTTGTTTTACATATTAGGTGCATGATGCTTTAATACTGAAGGATTTGACATTCTAATGACAACAATAAGTGCTGCTCGCACCGAGACAACAAAACGTTGGAAGCAATGCTTATGTAATACGTTTGTAAAATTGGACAAAAATTATTGCTGTTCTAACATGACACTGACAGCTTGTAATAAAGTACTTAGGAAAATAAGTTGTGTGTCTTTGTTTTTATTGGAAATATGATTAAAATTGAGAAATTTTGACAGGAGGGGAAATGCTACTAAATATTCCGAGCTGGAGGCGTGTAAGAATCGTACTTAACAATATGGTACAGATGACTTGTCAGTATTTTTTTCACAGACAATACAGTGGTGGGGCACACTGTTTTAGCTTCATTTTTTTAAATATTGTAAGACTTGACAAGATGTTTGCTTCAATGAACAGAGAGCACTGGCTTCATGGAGTAGATGCAGGGTTGGTTAGGAATCAAACTTGTGTGACTGATCTGGCTAAAGATTTTCCCTGACACAAGATGAGGTTAACTGCAACCATTTTTCCCTTTCAGGCTTCCTATTTATTTTTCAGACTCACCACTTTCAGGCTTCCAGAGTGACATAGTCATTTATCCCTTTGAAGGCTTCTCTCCTGATGACTGCTGCTGCCACTAATTTATTTCCCCCCTCAGGCTTCCTGGCACACGACAGATCTGCCTAGTATTTTTCCTTTCAGGTTTTTCCTGTGACAACTGCTGCTGCCACTTATTTATTTCCCCCTTTCAGGCTTCAAGACACAAGCTAACACTTACATTTTTCCTGGCTTTCATGTGACAGAGTACTGCTGCCACTAATATTGTTTCCTTGACGCAAGCGGGCCAGTAAAATTTGACCTTCTAACTTTTCCTGTGACTATCTGCTGCCACTAAATATTGCCCCCCTCCTTCAAGCTTCCTGACACAAGCTGCCAGTTATATTTATCCTATTGGCTTTTCCTGTAACAGTCTGCTGCCACTAAATATTATTCAAACCCCAAGAATCCATTAGTAGCTTTACAATAGCAATCAGTCCACTGGCGCTAGAACCTATGCTAATTTTTGGAATCCTTTTTCAGGCTTTGTGACAGTGAATATGTCAGTCATGCTTCTTTCACCTGCAAATCGCTCCACAACTCTACAACACAGACAATGCATGTTCTGACAGGGGCTGTGATGAGATTTGTACCAAACCCCTTTTGTTTTAAGGTTGGCCCTTAAAGCCTCACTTCATTGGATGTTCAATCTGTTGGCTATCTCTCAGGGGGAGGAGGGAGTGTTAACAAGCAACACCTGAGCCCAATAAAGGGAGATGGTGAAGAAACAGAAGGAGGTTTCTGTTTCGGTGAGATGGAAGTGGAAATAGCAGGAGACTGACCTGCAATATATTTCTAGCTTTTTTTTTTTTTCCTGTTAATGAAAGTAAAGCAGATGTCATTTAATTTTAGCTTGGTGTCCAGAGTGTTCTGTTTGAGAGTGTTGTCCAGAGGTGGCCTGGTTTGCTATACTGTTACATGTGGTTAGCTTTAACAGTGGGATTGAACTCCCCTTGTTTAAATAGGGGCAAGATAGACTCAAAGTACTGAAATGGCTGGTAGAACAGCAGGCACAACCGGTCCGGATGCAGAGAGACTGGATGGCCCAGCAAGTATAGTACAGCTGCAGGTGCAGAGAGACCAGTAGCAGCATGAGTTTATGAAGCAGATGCTGCAAACTCGGAAAGAAACTGTGCCTCAGCTCCAGGTCACAGGGAATCCAGTCACTGTAGGACCACAACCCATGCTAACAAAAATGGGTCCTGAGGACAATCTCAGGGCCTATCTTACAACTTTTGAGAGAGTTGCCAGTACTACTGCCTGGCCACACGAAAGTTGGGCTACTGGCATTGCACTGCACCTGACTGGAGATGCCCAACTTGTATATAGAAGTCTAACAAACGCCGCTGCCAGAAACTATGATCAGGTAAAGGCAACTATTTAGATTGTGTCGGAATAACTGAAAAAAGTTACCGATGGAACTTTCGCACGCTGAGTTTCAAGGTTGGAGCACTACCTAGAGTGTTGGCACAAAAATTACAAGATTTGGCTACTTGGTGGTTGAAACCAGAGGTACACATTAAAGAGGAGATTATGGATTTGATTGTACTGGAGTAATAATGGAACATTTTACCAGATCATGTCTATGACTGGGTAAGCTAATGTGAACAGATTACTATGGCTGCAGTAGTGAAAATTATGGAACAATTGCTGGAAGCTGACAGACCAGCAGTTGCTAAGAAGAGAGGCAGTGATCTGAGGAGAAGATCCCTACAGAAGAGGTGAGAAAAGATTTTGGGAGATGGGAACAAAAATGCTGGTATGGGTAAGTGGTCAAGTGTTGAAATATTGCTTACCCCTCCATTTCAAAGAGGTATGACCCCCCGACCTGATTTAATTCCCCAAGTCCCAAGCCTGCATTCTGCAATGACCCAAATGGGAGGGGGGGGGGAGGGAGTGCAGGTCCTATACCTGATAGTAACATTGTATGTTTTCATTGTGGTAATGTGGGGTATATCAGTAAGTTTTGTGACCACATGGACTGTTGTAATTTTGAAAAATGCATAACTACTACTACTTCCACACACACACACACACACACACATCCCCATATACAATACCAGTGCAAGTGGGGAACTAAGCAGTTACAACTCTGGTGAATTCAAGCTGTGGGCAGACATTGGTTAAAGAATCTGTGGTAGGATCCAACCTGAGTCAGTAGGGAGATCCCATAAATAGTGCAGACAGTGAGGGACTGCTCACGGTATGGCTGGAGCTCACGATAACTATAATGTGTGCACACACACACACACACACACACACACACACTGACACCAGTTAAAAATGGATAAATACTTTTAATGATCTGTACCAATGGTAAAATATACATCTAGAAAGGAGTATTGAATCAGAAAAGAAAAATGCTCTACACGTTCATTCAAACCAGGGTATATCCACGCATTTAAATAATACATCCACATGGCTTCCCGTTTTAACAGCCGGTTGTCTACATTATCACCCCTTGGTCTGAGGTGAACACTTTCAGTAACTGCAAATGTAAAAGAACATCCCCTTCCCTTTTCCATATATGTTTTGCCAATGCACTTATCTGTTAAACCCCTTTTAGTTTTGCTAAGGTGCTGACCCATGTGTACTTTTAATTTCCGTGTGCTTTTACCTGTGTAAAATGCCTGACAGGACCATTGGACTAAATAAATAACGTGATGTATTACAGGCTATGAAGTGCCTTATCTGAACAATATTCTGCTTTCTCTGTACCTGAAATGAGCTAGTATTTTTGATGATAGCACATCTGACACAGTTCCCTCAGCTGTGGCATCCCATGGGTGGAGCTGGTATCCATTTACTTACTTGCTGCTTTCTAGGTGGGATGGCATTCATCAGCCTGTCCCCCTCAATTTTTTGCCCTCCTGTAAATAATCTGAGGAGGGTCACTGCTGTGTTTGTAAAGTGAGGGGTCACTCTGTAAGATGTACCAATTACATTTAATGACCTCCACCACTTTATGTGCCCGAGTAGTGTAGTGACAAGCAGTCTACCATCAGTATTATTCAGGCTGTTTCTAGCTACATACCTTTGTAGCAACTCATCTCTACTATTAATATGTGCTTTCTGTTTGACCTGAATGATAACAGAGTTTAAATAACCCCTATCTTGGAATCTTGTTTAACCCTGTAAAATTGGCTTACCAGTG
Source organism: Neoceratodus forsteri (assembly GCA_016271365.2). Taxonomy (NCBI): domain Eukaryota; kingdom Metazoa; phylum Chordata; order Ceratodontiformes; family Ceratodontidae; genus Neoceratodus; species Neoceratodus forsteri. Next base: position 587,990,717 of record CM028132.1, on the reverse strand, counting down.
TATTATAAACTCTATACCTCGGATGACAGCTGCTATTTAATAGGAAGAAATTCTGACATATTACTTTTCTATAAAGATCAGTGCCAAGTTTTCTGACTTCCCCCTACCTTAATAAGTAGATCTAAATATTCAATACTGCTGGGGCTGCTCTTCATACTGAATCTAAGATCAGAATTATGTTCTTAATAGTCTCTAAAATGAGTCAATTCTTCTTGTGAGCCTGTCCATATAAAAACAAATCATCGATATAATGATGGTACATCAGTATTTTCTGGAAGTAAGGGTTGGCAGTGGGGTCCTATAATAGTGGGGTCCTAGATAACACATTCCCACATGCCCATATAAATATTGGTGCAGTTAGGGGACAGGGCAGTCCCCTTTACCGTACTGCTCTTCTGGAGATAGTGTTTCCTCTGGAACAAAAAAGAGTTACATGTTAACAACAATTGAGTTAGTTGTAACAAAAATAGGCACAGCTATTCTAAGCACAAGTTGGATCCAATTAGGGCCATTTTAAGGGTGTGGAGTCCCTCCACATGCAGTATACTGGTGTAGAGGGACTCCACGTCCATAGTCACAGTAGAGAATTTACAGCGAGTACCACATCTTTTAACAAATTTAAGATTTTAGTTGTGTCTTGTAAAAATGAAGGTAAACTAAACTTAAGTCCCTTTACATAAGTGTCCCGAATTTTAACTATGTTTCTGTCAGTCTGCCAATACCGGCTGCAACAGGCCATCCCGGTAATTTCTCCAAACACTTCTGTATCTTTGGAAGTAAATATAGTGCAGCTCATATTGGAATATCAACTATATTAAATTTGTGGATCTTTTCTGTAATAATCCCTTCCTCCAAAACTGCTTTCCATACTTGATCTAGTCTATTCTTGAAAGCTGCTGTGGGGTCAGAGGATAGAGACTAATAGAACTCTGTTATTCAGCTGTCTCTTAATTTTGCCAGTCTAATTAGCCACATCCAAGGCTACAATTTAGCCACCCTTATCAGTGGCTCTGATCGCAATATCTATGTTATTGTGTAATCTCTCAGTTGCCTCAAAGTGGGCTTTAGTATAACTCATACAGTAAATTGCAATTTTTAAATAAGTCTTCTAACTGTTGTGTACAAAGTCTTTCAAAAGTGGAAACTGCTGGGTTCATAGAAGGATAAAAAGCTGATCAATTCTTAAAATGATTGATTAATTTGGCATGGGTTGCATAATGCCCTGTGCATAGTGTATATTAATAACATCATGTGTCTCATGTCCCAAGAGGACCACCATCATTAAGCCTATTGTCAAAAAATGCATGTAAATTTAGAACATGCATGAATTTTTGTAAATCTGGAGGTCAGACCCTTATGTAATACTTCAGTCTCGGTTGTAGTGAGGGTATAGGCAGAAATGCTAATAATGTTAAGTATCTCTGTTTTCTCCCTGTATTTCCTCCAGTTGCCCCATCCTCCCCTGTCGATAGTCCTGATTGTAGTTGGTAATACTTGAAGCATATTTAGAAGTTGGCCATGTTCCAGTGGGTCTTAGAATTTTGAAAGCACTTGCCGTTGGACAGGAGAGGGCTAGATCCCTTGGAAAATGGCATGCAGCCCTATTGGAAGCCCCTGCAGTTTTAATGCATTGGTATTAGAGGTTGCTGCAGATGTGGCAAAGGAGGTAAATGAAGAATTAAAAAAGGAGTTGCAACTCAATACGTACACCACCTCGAGATATTTTGAAAGAGATCAGGCTGAGCTAAAAAAGACCATCTTAAAAAAAAAAAAAAAAAATGATAAATAGATTAAAGCTACTAAACAGAAAATTCATTCAGGACACTAGTTATTGCAATAATAGACACATATTTTGACTGGAGTAAAAAGAGGGGTTGTGGCACATCAACTTCTACTCTCTTAAGACTGACCACCAGAGCAAGAATGTTGTAACAATGACTAATAGTGCAGCTGCGGCCACCAGTGGTAGTGACACTGATACTATCAGCAACACTGTTTTTTTTTTTTTTTTTTAAGTAGAGAGTTCAGCATCCATAATCCCATGCAGATGGAGCCCAATACAGATGAGCTGCCGAACAGTGAGATTCAGATTCCCAAGTGAAGGGTGTGATGGAGGGGAGAGAAGTTACAGGAACAGAATTACAACCTGTAGGAGACCAACTACAATCGGCACGATTAATGGGGCAGAGGCAGGGAGCAGAACAACAGTGGGTAGTTGGAGGAAATACTGGGGAAATTGATATTGAACATTAATAGCATTTCTGCGTATACCCTCACTACAACCAAGACTGAAGGATTACAGAAGGGTAAAACTGTTTTTTTTTTTTCCCTGTTAGTAAAAGTAAAGCAGATTTCATTTAATTTTAAACTTGTCCAGAGTGTTCTTTGAGAGTGTTTTCCAAAAGCGATTTGGTTTGCTACCCTGTCACAGGCTTCCTGACAAACTGCCAATTGCATCTCTCTTTCTGGTTTCTCCTATGAGAATCTGCTGCCAAAAAATATTTATTTTCTCCCATTCAGGCTTTCTGATGCAAGCTGCCACCTATTTATTTTTTATTTATTGATTTGAGGATATCAGAAAATACCTTTGAGTAAAGGACTTATTTACAAAGGTTCCATGTCAGACAGTTACAGTGACAGTCAGTACAATAAAACATAGTATACAAGCAACAGAATTATATACAGTAGATAGCATAAAATGAGGTATGTCACATTAAGGTATAGAGACTCATTAAAGATCAATGACTATGCAAAATAACATGCATATAGGTATAATTCTCCAATGACGTGGGGGGGTGCAGGAGGAGGTCCCTTGTCAGATGGGGGGAAGGATGGGGATAAAGAGAGAAGAGTTAAAAACAGTCACAGGAACTGCCCGCATGGATGTGGCCCTTCAGGGCGGTCTTAAAAGCTCCAAGTCTTTTTTCGGCAACTACTGAGCTGTGGAGATAGTTCATCCATGTTGGAGCATGGAACATGAAGGAGCATTGGAAGAGGGAGGTACGACTCCTGGGGACATGAAGGAGAGATCTGCTGGAGCTGCGAGTGTTTCTAGTGGCTGTGGCACGTTTGAGATCGGCAAGACGGGGGGGGGGGGCAGGCTGAGGGCAATTTTCTTGGCCATATAGCAGGTTTGAAACTTTGGCTGAATTTCAATAATAGACTAATCAGTCATGCTGTATAGGGTACAAGTGTGGGTAGTGTGGTCACAGCCAAGGGCGAGGTGACAAGCTTTGTTTAGGGACAATCTCAGCCTACTGAGGGAGGTGGTGTCAGCTGCTCCATAGATGAAAATCCTGTAGTCGAGGAGTGAAAGAATAGAAGAGACTGCAATCAGGAAGGCATCAGGTGCAAGGCAGTGTTTGTACCAAAGCAAAAGGCCAATTCTAGTGTTAATGGCTGAGGAGAGGAGGTGGATATGCTTGTGGAATGAGAGAGAGGAGTCCAGAGTAAGACAAAGATATTTGAAGGTGTCATCTGGTTCCAGAGAGGTCTTATTGGTGTTGAGAATGGTGGGGCACATATGTCTAAGGGGGTTTTGGTGGTGTGCAAAGGTCATGACCTTAGTTTTCTTGTAATTTAGTACAAGTCTCTGGTTAGAGAACCATTGTTTGGCTTCCGTGAATGCGGTTTGAAGGGAGTTTTGAAGGGTGGTGGCATTAGAGTGTGACGTGTAGAGGACAGCGTTGTCAGCATATAGTAGCAAATTACCAGAGCAGGCAGAGGGGAGAGAACTGAGGTAAAGGCTAAAGAGGAGAGGGCCCAAGATGGATCCCTGGGGAACCCTGGCTCTAACAGGAAGGTTAGAGGACAGGGTGTCCCCAATTTTAACACGCTGAGACCTGCCAGTGAGGTAGTCAGTGAACCAGTGAATGGTGTCCTGAGAGAGAGACTGAGAGTTACAAGTGATGCTAGAAGTAGGTCATGACTGATCATGTCAAAGGCCTTCGACAGGTCCACAAAAACTGCTCCAGCTAGGTGTCCTTTGACTAGGGTAGAGTGAAGGTGAGAGGAGAATTCTAGTAGGGCCGTGTTTGTGCTATGCCCTTTGCAGAATCTGTGTTGTTCTTTACAGAGGATGTTATATTTGGAGAGGTACTCGGTGAGCTGATCTGATACTATGCATTCCTGGGCCTTGGAGAGAGAGGGGGAGAATGGATATGGGCTGATAGTTTCCGGTGGCTGTGGCATCTTTGCTTTTGTTTATGGGGTGATGGTGGCAGCTTTCCAATCCAAGGGGAATTTACCGAGGTATAGGGAGCGATTGAGGATGTATGTGACTGGGGCAAGCACTTCATGGAGGGCAAGTCGGAGCAGTTTGAGATCCAGGGAGTCACTGCTAAACCAAGAGCTACCTATCGCTTTTAGTATGTATGGTTTAGCTTCCCGGAGGGATAGGGTCTTAAGGCAAAAGGTAGGTTCGGGGTGAGTGGAGGGGTGGGAGATGGGTGTGCATGTGTGGAAAAAAAGTTAGTGGGCAGGATGTGGCTGAGGTCATAGAAGGAGTGATTGAAAACATCAGCAATAAGTTTGGGGTCAGAGGTGGTGGTACCATTAACTTCTGTTAGGGAGGGGGGGTCCTGGTCTTTCCGCTGAGCTCTCTGATATTGTTCCAGAACTGGCACCTAGTGCCCCAGGAGGATGCAGGCGACATATGGTAGTGGGAGATTTTGGCTTTACATATGGCCCAGGTGCATTTGTTCCTTGCCTCTTGATATCTTTGCCTGTCGGCAGGCCTGCCTGTGTCAATGGCAATCTGCCATAAGGCATCATGGTGGCACATCATATCTACTAGCTGTTGAAAGATCCAGGGGGCTGGGTTACCTTTGATGATGGATTTTGTGTGGGGGGCAAACTTATCACAGGCAGTGTTAAAGGCTAGGATAAAAAGGTCCAAGGCTGTGTCAACATCTGGGGTAGTAAAGCTGGGGGACCAGTCCCATTGCCTGAGATAGAGCTTTAGGTGCCTTAATTTGCCACATTTTAGTTTACGTAGGTGAATGAATTTGGGAGATGGTTTGGGAGTTTTACTGGTCCAGGTGAAGAGGTCTGGGGAGTGGTTGCTGAGTGTATTGGGGAGGACAGTAACAGAGGAGATCCTATTTGGGCGGTTCGTAAAGACTAGCTCAAGGAGGGTTGAAGAGCCAGTAGTTGGGTTATGGCGGGTTGGGGTAGTGACAGCCTGAGTCAGGTCAAGGGTGGCAGTGGCATCCTGAAAGAGGGTGGCATCCTTAGAGTGCCAATTAATATTGAAATTTCCCATGACAATACTCTTACGATTCAATGGTAGAAGAGATGGGTAGTTCAGGAGGGAGTGGGAGGCTAGTTTTTGGTTTCTGGGGAGATAGGCAGTAGTAATGAACAGTGGGGCAGCTGAGTTTCATGTGGTAGCTTTTAAGGTAAGGGCCTGTGTGCTGTATTCAAGCTGGGGGGTGGGGAGTGATTGAGCAGTTAGGGAGTCCTTAATGTAGATAGCGCATCCACCCCCTAGCATGCCCAGCCTGTCTGTGAGGAAGAGAGTAAATCCGGGTATGAAGACTGCTGAGTCAGTGGCAGAGCTAGACTTCTGCTTTTTTTGTAACAATCTCTGCTGTCACTGACATTTATTTTCTACCCTTTCAGGCTTCTTAACACAAAAGCTGTCTCTGTTTATTTTTTCCTCTTTCAGGCTTCCAGGGTCATTTCTATTTTTTTTTTTTTTTCAGCAGGCCCAATTTAATTTAACATTTTGTCTGTCCTCCTGAACTGCACATCTGCTCCAGTGCTATGTAGCTCTCCCTCTGACTGTATCTGGCTTTTCCTTTCAGCATGATTTTCTCTTTCCAGATTGTCTAGAGGAGACAGTCTGTGTGCTACAACCAATCATAGAACACTCTCCTCAGTGCCAAATATACAGTCACGTGAGTGGTAGAAACTGAGTTATGTGCAATCCTGAGTTGTGGCCAAAATCCCCACCCCAAACTGGCAATCTTGCATGTAAGCATGAGATTCAAGATGGCATCAGCAGTTTTAGGGGACTGAGTTGTTTGTGTGGAGAGAGTAGTGAAATCACACCAGCACCAGCTCAGTGCGATTGTGTGGCTGCCGGCTATGCTAAAATGTCAGCCACACGGTGATATTAATTGCAGCTGGTGGTAATGTGGCAAGAAGGTGGTGGGAAAGTAGCCTGGGAGAATTGAACCTGCACTCTGTTGATATATAGACCGTTGCTTTTACCCTTTCTACCTTTCAGCCAGGGCTGTTTATAACTCCACTGCTACGACCTACTGTACCTACAGCGGAGTCAGCCAGGATGCAGTGTAGTACTTTGTATTATGCTTTGGCAGCCTCAATTATTCTGGGGTGGTTTTGTATAAGTTACTGTATTTCACCTCTATCATCAGCTTTAAACTTCTCGTATACATAAAAACTGAAGCTACAACACACATTTAAAGGGACAGACAATATAATCTGGAATGTTTTGTTAATGCGAGGTATAAAAGCAGTGCTGAAGCATAGAAAAATGGAATCCTATGAAAACAATGCTGAAGCATAGAAAAATGGAATCAGATGTACAGCAATTACTACACATGACAAAATACAACTCATCTTAAAAATATGCAACAACTTTGTCAAATACCTATTCTCAACAGAGCCTTCATCTCTAAATGACTTGTAACTAATTTATAATGGCTTAGATTTTTGATATGGTTAATCAGAACACAGACTGATACAATCATAAATGTGTGATGCAGCTCCCCGAGACTGAATGTTATCAAAAAAATTGTCTCAGCCAGATGCCCAAAATGTACAGTTTATATCTCATTGCCTATGAACTGACAAATCTTTTCTTATTCCTGCAGTCTTTTATCATTTCAGACTCTGAACTAAATTTCACATCAGCTGCTGAAGTGTAAAATATTTAGTACAGACTTTTCTTTGCTAATCCCACCCTCTAATTGTCTAACATTAAAAGTTCAAAGGTTTCATAGAACAGTGCTCATCCTTGAACATCCACACTTCTGACAATCTGAGAAAAGCTGGGAGTTCAAGGATTTCTATGCTTTGAAAATGTCTGAGCTTTTCTAGGAGTTGTAACCTCTGACTGATCTGAGGAATTTTCAGGATTCCTAACTTCTAATCCTTTTTTTGACAAGCATGGTGTAACATTCTCCACAGGCCAATGCCCTGCAACTTCAGCAGATGTTGCCAGCTACTGGAGATTGTGAGAAGGATTGGAAACCAAGAATGAAACAGAATTATAGAAACTAGCCGGCCTGGTGGCGCTGAGGGCTAAGGCGCTGGATGCCACACCTCGCATCACGCCAGTGACCTGTGTTCGGGCACGGACTCTGCTCATCGAGGGTCGGCAGGGGGAATGAGGGTTGACTGTACTAACGGATGATCTCCTCCTTCGGGGTGGGTTACCAGGGGTACTGTATGCAACCAACATCACTGGGAGCTGGAGGGAGCACCGACTCTCACGGGGCATTGGTGGCTCCAGAGGGCTGGAGTCAGGAGGGAGGACGTTAGGCACTTACAGGCATGCGCCAGCACATACTGCCCAAGCTGGATGTCCTCAGGAGGGGGGGAAGGGAGAAAAGCGGAAAAATCCTTAGCGGCCTAGATGACCGCCCATGCCATCCAGTCCAGGAACCACGGGTAGACCCCGGCTGTGCAGGTGCTCCACAGAGGTAGAAGGAGAGAAAAAGGAATTACTGAGGCACTCTAGGGGGCAGACTCAAGATCAAGGAGGCATGGATGGCATGAGCAATGCCTGAAGGAGTGGAACGCTGAGAGCGAGAAGGAGGGATAAAAAGAAAGTGGAAAAAAAAAAAGAAACATAGAAACTGATGGTAGATAAGGCTCACTTGGCCCGCCTAGTCTGTCCATTTTCCCTACCTACTGCAATACTGCAGATACTACTTGATCTCCCACTTTCACCCTCTCTTTACTATTGCTAGGGTTCCCTTGTGCCTGTCCCATATATTCTTGAATTCCCCGACCATTTTTCCCCCATCACCTCTGCTGAGAGGCTGTTCCATGCATCTATCACCCTTTCTGTGAAAAAATACTCCCTCATGTTACCCCTGAGTTTATCCCCCCAGCCTCATATCATGACCGCTTGTTCTTGAACAACTTATTTTCTGAAAGATGCTACCCTCTTGTACCTTATTTATACCCTTGAGGTATTTGAAGGTCTCTATCATACCACCCCCCTTCCAGGGTACATATTGAGGTCCTGTAGTCTCTCCTTATGTGAGTTTTGGTGCAGACCCTGCACCATTTTTGTTGCCCCTCTCTGAACTGCCTCTACTCTGTCCTTCCGGAGATGCAGCCTCCAGAACTGGACACAATACTCCAGATGGGGTCTTATCAATTATTTTTACAGTGGTATAGTGAAATAAAGTACTCAGCTATTTGATTCTATATTCTGAGTGGACATTAGTTTGTGAGTCAGAGTGTATTCTTTGGGTGTCCCTCAGGTGTCACTTTCTGCTGTCCTAGTCTCCCCTGATCTGGAGTAAATATAAATTTTTGTTGCAGTACCCCACACTGTAAGCCATGCAATCTACAAACCACAGTAGGGGAGTGGCTGATATTGACAGAAAGTTTTCTTGCTGGTGCAGTGCCTTCCCTAGTTCCAGAACAAGTCCCAATTTCTTTCAGGTTCATCTAGTGCCATATTACAGCCCTACATGGCTGTAACACATGTATATTTGTAAAAAGTGACTTCTGTTTTGGTGGAATCTTGTTAGCCTGCCCCAACAAAATGACTTGTACACCCAATAAGGAGTCCTGTTGGATCCATCCCTTACTTTTTCAGCCCAAGTTCATAATGCTTGTCTTACAATAGATTGTATGCTGGGCACTGCTTATTAGGCTCAGCCGCAGTTGCCACTGGAAGCTAGATTGGCCATAGCTAGGTGTCTGCTAATGTCTAGAGTGACCTATTGTTCACTGGTCTATTTGAACACCTATATACCTGCAAAGATTAAATATGACCTGTAACAATATATGCAGACTTGCCTCGCAGTTGGGATAAATGAACTGATGTGATCTGTATAAAGATTTAAACTGGCTTAGTCCTAAAACAGACAAACTGATGATGTGGCTCTTTTCTTGTACAGTATCTTACAGAATAAGCAACCTAAATGCCTCAACCAATTGTTCTTCCAACATCAACAGGTAGAACAGTATATCTTTGATCCGGTGACACTGTCCCTCTTTTTGTGCCATTTATTAAATCACGACAGGTCCAGAGAGCTCTTGCTTATGTGGGTCCCACTACATGGAATTCCTTCCCTCCTGATGTCAGGTGATCAAAAACTAAATGCCAGTGTAACCCCTACCCCTTCATTTTGCAACAACAGGCGGTATGCTGTTTGAATCTGACAGCAATACCAGGTGGGCTGGGTTCGGGGAAGAATAGGTCACTCGGCACAAGGGCTAGGTTTGGCTACTCTGCACAGGGGCACCCAAGTAACTCCGAATACAGGAAGCAATAACTGGAATGTCCAATACCAGAAATGGGATTCTAAAGTGTGGCTTTTATTCACATCCAAACAGAATAAACAAAGCATAGATGGACCCCCATGGGGTTACACTCCTGGTAACACAGATTAAAAGAATCAAGAACACTTCTACACTTTAGCCCTTAGGCTCTGAACCCACTGGGCACACAGCCCGGACTTTCACGCTGCTTTGGGTTTCCAGCCCGAACTTGTACACTGTTCTGGGTTTTCCCTGGCTCGGCTCTCTTGCCGGCCACTTGGGCACCTTCCATATGTCATGGAAACATTTACTGGTGGCTCTCTAAACCACCTAAGAGCACCTCAGCTCTGTCAGGGAATTTTCCTTTTAATCCCATGTCTGGGTACTTTCCTCAGGCACTGGCCAAGTACTTGAGGGAAAGTAAAGGTGCCACAGAGCAAATCCGTAGAGGTGAATTTGGTTACTACTGATGGGGGTCTCCCACCTCTCGCTCCCACAATTCATACCCGGCCATTTCTCTGGACAGTAAACACCTCATACTGTAAAGCTTGGCAATGTAGATTATGGCTAAATGTACCTCACATTTCCTCTACTTGTCTTTCTTTCCCTTTGTGCTGGACTTGAACATACTTTTAATTGGCACAGCCCATTGCTCTAGGCCCCTCACTGATTAAGCAGTCCAATCCCCACATTACAACTGTACTTGGCTGTCTTTTTCCTGACCCCACAGTAACGGTCCCTTCAGTTTCCTTCTGTTAAGGTGAAACACACATGACCCTCTTTCTGGCGAACTCACCCCCTTTGGTTGCAGGTGCCCCATAGGTGATTCCTCCACGGAATTTCTCTCGAGAGCTTCTGGTGCATAGCACAACTTGAAATAGGCAGCTTCTTCCTTAGCCGGAACCAGGAGGGTTGCCCTTGGAAAACAGGCAAACCTTCCCCCCCATCCCCTCAGGGATGGGGCACTTGGGCCAGTAACAGCGGTCTCCACCACTTCAACAACCAGTTTCTGTGTTCCTCTTATGGTGGAAACACACACCTTCTTAACAGTAGCTCTAAAACAGAGCTTAAAGCTCTGAGAGCCTGCGCGCCGACAGCTGTACTACTGTCTTTCACCAAGACTGCACACAGACTCAATTCAAAATCCCCAACGTTCTATGCTAACCTCCAACTGCAACATTCCAGTGTGGCTTATGCAGCTGCGAGAGTTCTATGGTGATGTCATCCCCCAGTCTCAGCTGAGACTGAGAACAGAGTGAGACAGTGTGAAATCCATTTAACTGGAGTTTCACAGGCTGCCTTCCCTGCCTACCACTAGGTCTTACTGGGATTCTAGTAACCCCGGGTAACAGGGGGGTTACACCAGCTTAAGAACAGACTAAAATTATCTTATCAGTCACTATGTACCTCTTTTTAGCTTTGGTTGTTGAGTGGTCAAAAATAAATGATCAATAATATCAACACAAGTTCAGAGTAATATGCTATCTTATTAATTAGTTAATATGTGCCTGTTTTTTTTTTATTTTTTTTGTCTCTAGATTTTTTCTTTACTGACTGCAACAGTATATAATATTGCTAAATGTAGCTCATGTATTTGTAATATGTATTTTGTACAAGAGTATTTGTATTTGTAAATTCTTGGGTCAATATCACACCTGAAAATAGGCCCTAGGCCTAGTTTTGCTTACCTAGTTAAAACCTTGATGCTCTGCACTGTGTTTGAGGCTTTACAGTGAACGTGTGTGAGTTGTTTGGAGGAAATATACAGAAACCAAACCATTTAGAAATCTTTTCTTACATTACAATCATTATGGGTGTCACACTGTGCTTTTTCAGCACTGCCTCTCTGGTACACTACTATACTTCTGAATGTAAAAACACCTTTGTAAAACTATTGCTTTCAGTGTGTCTCAGATTGAATAGCACTTTAACAGGGCTATTTCTGGGACAACAATTTCTCTGCTGCAACTCTACCAGTCACTGTTTTGGCAGCTATGTTTTTGCTAAGCTGCACTATAGACTGCAGAATTAACACACAAAAAATACCTTTGTCAAAAAGTACAACAGCATAGTGCTGTCAGCTAATTCTTGTTTACCAAGTGCTGCAGATAGAATTTTACAGTATAGTGGAGGATTGTTTTCCAGTTATTCCCTTAAGAGAGCTTTACTAGCCAGCTCGATGGCACAATGGTAGAGCTACTATTCATGACATTGACGACCTGGGTTTGGAAGTGAGCCCAGAGCATCAGAGGGCAAGTGGCGGGAAGTTAGATGAGCATCCCAGGGACAGCTGGTGGGTGTGCATCAAGCCAGGGACCATGTAACATGGGGGAGGCAGTGGCAGACATCTGCAGGGCATGCGTGGGAGCACACATGCCTGAGCGTGATGTCATTGCATATCCATGCCTCAGGGGAACCGACAAAAGGGAAAAAACCCTGTGCGGCAACAGCAGAGTGAAGACATCCTTTTCTCGACCAAATGACTCTGCAGCCCAAGTCCTAGGTTGAACAAAGGTGGATCTTAGTCACTCCTATGGGAGCTCTGATGTGGGGGGTAAGCTATGGGTTCCCATCCCAGGCAACTGTTGAGGGGATGCCAGTTGGGTACGGGGGACTTGGATGGGTAAATCCCCACCTGTAGCACAGAGATAAACACAGTTGGGGGAGAGGCTTCACTGAAAATACTGCTTTTGGAAACATTTGTGGCCAGGTTACAAATGTCAAGGAGCTGGTGGTAGTCATAGATACATAGACACTGTCGGCAGATAAGGGCCTATGGCCCACCCAGTCTGCCCATTTGAGCTTATAAGTTCACTTTGTTTTCCTAGAAGTCTGTTGCCCCTTACTCCTGACCTCCAGAATTCCCTTATGTCTATCCCATGCATTCCTAAATCCCGTGATTCTTTCAGCCCCCACTACTTCTTCCGGCAGGGTGTTCCACTTGTCCACCACCCATTCTGTGAAGAAATTCTTCCTCACGTTTCCTCTGAATCACCTCCCCTCCAACTTCATCCCATGCCTTCTAGTCCTGGAACATCTTTTTCGCTGAAAAATAGTGTATTTCTGCACCCTGTTCCTCCCTGTAAGATATTTGTAAGTCTCTATCATATCCCCTCTCTCCCTCCTCTCCTCCAGGGAGTACATATTCAGTTCCTTCAACCTGTTCTCATAGGACTTGTGATGCAATCCATTCACCATCTTTGTTGCCCTCCTCTGAACCTTCTCTACCCTGTCTATGTCCTTACATAGGTATGGTCTCCAGAACTGTACACTGTACTCCAGGTGGGGCCTCACTAGTGTCTTGGCATGGTGAAATTATGACCTCCCTTTTCCTGCTGGTGATGCCCTGCCCATGCATCCCAGCACCCTATTTGCTTTACCTGCTGCCTTGTCGCACTGTTTCCCCTACCTTGAGGTCATCAGAGATGATAACCCCAAGATCCCTTTCCTGCTTGGTGCATGCTATATCCTCACCCCCCAACTGATATATTGTTCCAGGGTTTTTGTGCCCCATATGCATTATCCTGCACTTCTTTACATTGAATTTTAACTGCCAAACCCCTGACCATTCCTCAAGTTTCTGCAGGTCCCTCTCATTCTCTCTCTATACCCTCTGGCATGTCCGCTCTGTCACAGAGCTTTGTGTCATCAGCGAACAGGGAAATTCTGCCTTCAAGATCCTGCACAATGTCACTGATGAAGGCGCTGAATAGGACCGATCCCAGCACTGATCCCTGTGGTATCCCACTGGTCACTCTTCCATCTGTGGAGTGACAGCCATTTACCACCACCTTCTGTGTCCTGCCACCCAGCCAGTTACTTACCCACCACACTACTGTCCTGCCCACTCCCATATTCCCCAGTTTGTTTAATAGCCTTCTATGTGGCACAGTGTCAAAGGCCTTTCTGAGGTCCAGATAGGCCACGTCCACTGCCTTCCCCTGATCCATCTCCCTTGTCACCCAGTCGAAAAATTAAATGAGGTTGGTCTAACATGACCTCCCTCTGGTGAAACCATGCTGTCTTGGGTCCTATAGTCCATTGGCAACCAGATGTTCCACCAAACTCTCCTTCAGTAGTGCTTCCATGATCTTCACCACTACTGAGCTGAGGCAGACTGATTTGTAGTTCTCCGCTTCCTCTTTGTTCCTGCTTTTGTATAAGGGGACTACATCTGCTGTCCTCCAGTCTTTGCGTACCTCCCCTGTTTACCTCTCTTAGTCTTTTAGGACCATGGGGTGCACCCCATCTGGCCCCATTGCTTTCTTAACTCTCATTCCTTCCAGTTCCTTCAGGACCCTTTCTCATGTAAAGGGACTTGTGCCCACTTCTGTGCCATTCCCACCCCTTGTATTCCCTTCAGGCCCATTACCCTCCTCTTCCTCAGTAAAGACTGAGCAGAAATACCTGTTCAGTATGTCAGCTTTACTGTTGTCATCCTCCACGCAGCTCCCATCCTCCCCCTTCAGTCTCACTATCCCTCCCTTTTGCCTTTCTTTTTTCACTTGCATAAAAGGTTTTGTCCCCTATACCCACTGATTTTGCAATGTGCTCTTCTGTCTGAGCTTTGGCTTCCTTTACTGACCTCCCTTTGCTTCTCCTGGTCCTTCTCCCTATCCCCTTCTGCCTGTATCTTTTTGTATTGCCTGAATGCAATCTTTTTGGCTTTTACTTTCTCTGCTACCTCCTTGGAAAACCATAATGGTCTCCTTTTCCTTTTCCCTTGCTAATCTGCTTAATGCATAATTCTGTTGGTCTTGAAATCCCCATTTTAAATGTTGCCCACTGTTCCTCAACCCCTGATTCCTGCCCCATTCCCATTAATGCCTCTTTCAAGCATCTCCCCATTTTCCCAAAGTCTGCCCCCTTAAAATCCATGATACATGTTTTTGTGCGGTTTCGTTCTGCACCTTCTATGATTTCAAACCACAGCGACTACTGGTTACTGTTTCCCAGGTGCTCCCCCACTGTTACCCCTGTCACACTGGCAGTGACCACAACCTGGTAACCTTCTCCCTTGTGACAGGCTAAACTAGCTGGACCTCAGTCTTCAGGATCTGGAACTTTAGAAAGCTGGACTTTGCCTAGATGAAAGATTTGGTGATGAGGTGTCATAATAGAGACAGGGTGGAAGCATAACAAGCAGTGCACAGCTGCCAAGAGTGCTGTCGAGTGCTGGGGTGCATCAAAAGATGGTGACCAGAAGAGCAGGGGAAGTAATCCTGCCACTTTACAAGGCCCTAGTCAGCAATCACCTGGGATACTGCCTGCAGTTCTGGGCTCATCTCTACAAAAATACATTGCAGTAGTCAAGAGGGTGCAACACAGGGCCACCAAAATGCTCAGAGGTCCAGAGGCAGAAATTTAAGAGGAGAAACTAGAGGCCTTTAACGTGTTCACCCTGGAGAAAAGGTGGCAGAGAGGGGACATGACCTCAAATCTGCAGCATACTCAAGGGTTTCAGCATATTTAGCTGGGTGGACCTTGGGCAGTGACTGACCATTCAGAAATGAGACCCCCAGGGTCAAACAAACTAAAATACACAACAGAATGCATAGTATCGAAAATCAGACCACAGCTCCAGCTGTTTAGAGTGTGCACGAAAATAGCAAGACATGGCAAAAATAAATATCTGCACCACTCCAGGTTCTGCACATAACACATGGAAAATGTATTGAAAAGGATGCCAACAGCAACATTCGACGCTGCATAGTATAAATGCTGTATAAAGTTAAGCAAATAAAATAAGCACATCATGAATTAGTTTTATAACACCCAGCATCTTTCAATTGACTTCAGATGAAGTTTAAATGGCAGCTGCTGCGAATCTTAGTCCTTGGCTGGTAACTCATGCCAAAGAGTTGCCTGCATGAGGAGTTAAATCGGCCCAGATTTAAATTGCTTTGTCAATGGATTATTGAAGACCCTTGCTGTGCCATTGACTGATATATCAGTCCAGAATTACTATGCAACCTGATTTCTGCAGCCTAAGAGTTAAGCTATTGCACTTACAGTAATCAACACTGTACTACCTAGTGCTTCAAGAGCTGCTGACTGGCATAGCCCTGCCTTAAAATATGCATTCTGATGATGCATAGTAGGGAACAGGGCTGCATTAATTACATATAGTGCTAATGGTGGCCATGCCTCAGGCACCTGACTTTACATTGACTTTTCCTACTATTACAGGGGGGGTAGTAATACCCTATTAACATGTAAAGTTGCCAGCAATAATACAGAAACTCATTGTAAAGTCAGGTGCCCAAGGCACAGCCTTGATTGCACTGGCATGATTTTTAGTGTTTGTTTTTTTTTTTTTTCCTATATAAATTTTTATCTCCCCACTCATCTGTGGTGGCTGCTTCAGCCCTGTCCCTGTCTCCTGTACCTGGCTACCACCACTATGGTCTGCTGAGCCCCATTCCCCCACAGATTACCCCCCCCCCCATGGTAGGGCTGGGAAGGGGAGGGCCATCCCCCCCCCCCAAGTTGGAGATCCTGCATCCAGATTTGGGGTCCAGTGAACCGGTGGCAGAGCTAGTGGAGGCAGACAGGCAGGTCTTCATGTAGCCTGAGATGGCTGTTTTCCTCCGAGTTTTCTCTACTGCTGCAGCACCATAAGCACGTGAATGAGGATGCGTGCATGCACTACGTAACCACGGCCTTGCTCCTGAATTGCTCTAGACTCTGGTACTGCTACCCGGCCTATACCAGATGTCAGCCAAGGAGCACTACAGTGTGTCCCCTGACCCCAGGAGATGAGAACAGTCCATCAGATGCTGGATCCTCTCCCTCCCTCCCCGCCAACCCATGCTGTTTCCCAAACACGGGTCACCAGCATGGCAGGAGGTAATTCATTGAATACCTCAGCCCTCCACAGCACTGGGCTGGCTCATTATTTCTAGCTTGATGTAACCCTGTTCCCTACTTTGCATTATCAGAACTCATATTTTTGGGTGTGGCTGCAGTGGTCATCCATGGCATCTCTCTCTCTCGATGCTCCAGAAAGTGCAGTCATGACTGCTGTCAGTTCAGTAACGTAATATTACATGGATAAAACAATTCCAATTTAAACTGAGGTAGTTCCTTGGGCAGGTGGCTCTTTGGCATGGGTTGCCTGCCCAAAGTGTCAAGTGTTCTTTCTTTTTGCAGCAGATTAAAGTTTAATTCTGAATTACTTTCCAATAATGATAGAAGGAATTCCTGAGTTTTACTGCAGGAAAAGCAAAGGTATGCTGGCCCTGAACAGTTTTAAAAAGTTAATTTAATGCTCTATTTAACAATAGCATGGGTAGTATGAGTAGTGTAGATAAGGGAACAAACAGTTCAGAAATTAGAAGGGAACCTGCCCATGGACCATGTTATGAACCATCATGACCTGAAGGTAATTTCATTGCTACTGAAAAGAAAGCCAGTCTAGAGCACTATAAAGATCACAATGTGTGTGTGGGAGGCAGCTGTAAGCACATATCTACAGGCTTTGTTATTAAGGTACTCTGGCTCTAGGCAGGCCACTGTTAGAAGTAGCTGAGTAAAACAGTTTGAACAACAAGTTTTCTGGCCCCAAAAGTAAAATGTTTCCTATTTCTGTGCGGTGGTAATATATGTTGGTGACCAGATTTCGTGAGTGAGTCAATTATCCTTGACCTCACCAAACCTTACACATTGCTCTCTGTACATCTCCCTGGGATGGCTCTCCCCTTCTGCATCCCAATCCTACTTTCTAAGGTGTATGACCCCCTGCTCCACTTGGCACTTGTACCCCTACCCCACACCTTGTCAAGCCTACTTGCTCTGATCTGCTGATGCATCCCTTCTCTGTATTTCCGAATGCTCCTCCAACATGGGAGAACAGGCCTTCACTGTTTTTGCCCCTAAATTCTGGAACTCCCTTCCACTTGAAATTTGTAGTATCGCGTCTCATGGGCTCTCAAAGGTGTTCTCTGTATGCACTTGTAGGGCTTATTCTCCTGTTGCTGTTGCAAGCAGCACCCACACATTCTCCTTGCATACTGTTGGGTATTTTGTTTTGCACTTCCATGTGGGACTGTTTCTCCCTAGCTGTCTATCTGCTTGTTACTACAGTCTCATGCTTGATTCATTTCAATGTTAAATGACTGACTTCATTGTACATTGCTTTGCAGCTGTGCTATGCTTTATTATAACTGTAATATGCTTTATTCTTTTTGATGTTGTTTCAATATTTGTCAGTCCCCTGGCTATTACATGTACTGTGTATTTCAAATGTTTCACTGATGTACTCTCTGGGCCATACCTAAAAATAGGCATTTACTTGCCTAGTGTACCCTAGTTGGTAAACAAAAACTAACTAAATAAGTAAATATCACTACTATACAGAAGAGTCCTGTCCAGAGTAAAGGTGTGAGGAGCAGGCCAGAGCCAACTTCAGCTTCAGGTTAGGGCCATAAAATTCAGTTCAGCTTTGCCAATTTGGATGCACACTTCCAATACAGAAATTAGCATGAGGAAAAACAGACTAAAATACCATTAGGGAAGTCTTGAGGACAGCAGTGAATCTGAATTACTCTAGCTTACTTATGGCAGGTACTGTTAGCATGCATCTGCTGTGGATTACTGTTTATGGTGTTGTGAAAGAGTCTGCAACCCCCACTAAGACCACTAGGATCCTGTGTGAGCTACAGTAATAGTTACTGTTCACTGCTGACATAAAGGCATACAGTATAACCCACAGTAGTCTCTGATGCTTCGCTGTACCTCTTGGACAGTTTCTATTTTCTCCAGTATAGCACCAGAGATTTAACAATGATAGCTTTAGATTATAAATAAGAAATAGTGTACGGGCAACCATACACAACAAGCCTGTGTTTTCCATCGAGGGGCTGAGATGACATCACAAGGACCTAGAGAGCAAAGCTCGAGAGGGCCTGATGTTATCTCAACCCCAAGATGGAAACACAACCTTGTTCATGTATGGTTGCCCATACATTATTTCTTATAGCATATGGTTCCAACACCCTGATCAAAAAAAAAAAATGTTAAATTTGTGAATGTTTAAGTTTTACAAGGTTTTATACCTTGTGTTCCCTCTCATGGTTGCTGTCGGCAGCTCCGTCTGCTGCGACGTCAGTCGGTGTGGTCCCATTTCAGTGTGAGCTTCCAAAGATTCGTGGCTGCATTTCATTTAAAAAAAAAAAAATAAAAATAAAAATGTTTAAATTGGTATGGTTTGGAAACATGGAGCTGAATATGGAAGTCCATGTACAAATTGTGTTATTGAGCTGCTTGATAAGTGGCACCACTATATTTCTTCAATATTTTCTTTGAAGAGCTCTGCTTTGTCCAGTCTGGTGCCATATGGTGGAGCACTTCATGAACGTTAATTATAGAACATGCACAATAAACTTTAGAATGTGCACCACAACATTTGTGCTCTCTACTATTTAACATCTACATCAACGGCTCGCATCATGGTCTGCACAGTACTGATAACAAGTTTGCAGATGGCACTAAGATTGGGGGCAGAGCTAGCCATTTATTGAAACCAGCAAGATACAGGCTGATTTAGATACTATTGCCAAATGGGCTGAAAACTGGGATATGAAGTTCAACCCTATTAAATGTGTGGCCACACATATGGTCAGTAAAAGCATTGGATTCCCACATAGGCTAGGTGGTATCGAGCTAAAGTCTGTAACTGAGGAAAAAGATGTGTGTGTTATTATACAGAATAACTTGTCATTCAGGTCTCACTGTTTGTCAGCTTCTGCAAAGCACAAAAAATACTGGACTGCATAAGACTTAACTTTGCTAGTAGACAAAGTACAGTTGTGCTCCCATTGTACAGAGCATTAGCATGTCCATATCTAGACTATTGTTCACAACTATGGTCACCCTGTCTAAAGACTGATATAACATCAGTTGAAAGAGTACAGAGGCACTGAACAAAAATCATGAGTGGTTGTGAATCTTTGAATTACGGAGCTAGGCTTACTAAGTTAGGTTTGTATAGTTTACAGAGAAGATGATTAAGAATTGATTCAATCCTCCTCTTTAGCCAATTTAACAACAAAAATCATTTGTTAGACCTGGGTTTTACAATAAAGGAAACAGAACATAACATCAGGTTCCATGATGAGCAATTATTGGGGGGGGGGGGGCACTAATGAACAGCTAAGGAAGCAGACGTCTCTTCTTGAGCTCCATCTCCATAGGACATTATATTGAGGATAAAACGTGTTTTTTGTGAATGCAGAGTGTTCAGAAAGATCTCTGGGGGGAGAGAGAGAGAGAGAAGCAGGATGGAGGAATATCTGGTGCCAAATAGTGGAAAAGGGACCCACAATGCCACTAAAACGACGACGAAAGTAACAGTTGTGGCGGTGACAGAGGGCCCAGGCATTGTCATGTTTTCATCGTGAGAAATGGAGGTGCTGGGCCGAACTCTAATGGAGCAAGTCCTCGTGGCTTTAAGCCATAAGCTGGATGAGATGAACTCCATGATGCGGGAAATGAAGGAAGAATTGCCGGGCCATGCATTCAGGATTGCGGGCAAAGAGGTAAGGATCTTGACACTTGAGGACAATTTGAGCTGGGTCCTGGAGAAGCTGTGTGAAGTGAAAAGGGATCTGGAGGAGCTGCAGGAGTAGCTCGATTATCAAGAAAATTATCAGAGGCACAATAACCTCCAAATTTGGGGGTTGCTGGAGGGGAAGGAGGGCAATTCGGCTGAGAACTTTTGTGGCAAGATACTTCCTGGGCTCATGGAGCTGCATCCAAAGGGGGTAACTACAAGACTGAGTGGGCTCACAGAGTGCTGGCACCTCAGCTGGCAGTTTAGGAGCCCCCCCAGGCAGGAGACTTTCTGGCTGCATAACTCTGGTGATCATCAAGCCCTGTGGTATGCATTCAAACAGAAGCAGGAAGTAATGTATGAGGGGGCCAGATTGTTCAAGCATCAAGATTTCTCGCAATGCCTGCAGCACTGACGCAGATTGTTCAACCCAGTGCTAGATGAATTACGGGCCCAGAAACACGATTTTCAATTCCTTTACCCAGCCATGGTAAAAATCAGGAAGGATGGGGCCACAATTACCTTTGACGATGTGGATTGCGTAAGAAAGCTTTTGAATGAGGCAGGAGGGGCTTGCTGGCATGGGGGAGCAGTGACTGAAAAATGAGAGTGCAGCTATGGCTTGGGACTTAGGAGGGAGCAGCACACAAGATGATATTACTGGGCTGCTTGACACCGCAGATGTGGAGGATTGTAAATATGCTGAGGAATTAATAAATAAAGGATCAGAGGAGGAGGGATGGGGAATGGGGCTCAAAAACTGTGACTTGCACCAGGCAGATGGAATGGTTGGGACCCAGAGGGGCTGCTGATTAAAGATGGTGGGGGGCCCCCTGTTTCCCGCTCTACAGAGGTTATAAGGGCCTACTTGGGGGAAGGGATGAGACCCTGGACAGTTGCTAATGGCAGGTCCCGCCTTTCCTGACAGAGCCGGGGAGAAGGGCTCATTTTAGATCTGTGAAAGAATGCTGGGATTCGGCACACAGAGCAAACAGGATGGGAGGTGAGTCTGAGGATGGGGGGGCTCAGACGGAGCCCAAGTATTGCAGAGTACAATGTCCCATGGAGGTGGACCACAAGACAGTGGGCTCAAGTGGATTTTCGGCAGACTTGTAGACCTGCTTGGTGGGGAGAAGCACGGGCCGGGAACTGTGGACTGTAGAAGGAGTCCAGCCCCTTCAACCCTAGGCAAGCAGGCCACTGCACAAAGTGAAGGATTTGATATGATTTGCAAGGGGTGCCGTCCTTGACAGCCCATAGGAAGTAGCTGGATGGAGGTAAGTGCAGGATGGCTTGGCAAACTTTGTGGGCGATGGGAGACAAGCTGCCCCAGCCTTACTTGGATTGGAGGAGGTTTTTGAAGAGGGCTCCTTCATGGCTGGACAATAACAACAGGGAGAAGAGTCGGGAAAACAGTTAAATGTGCCAGCTGGGAGAGACCAGCATGGATTGTGAACTGTGTGGATGTGGGGTGCTGTGATGGGGGGCAGTGGGGTGTGCTGCCCTCAAATGATGGTGGGGATACAGGGGACAGACCATGGCCCTGAGAGTTGAATGCCTGCTGCAGAATGGGCAAAGAGCATGTCAGGCTATCCCCTGCTCTGCTGAAGGGATGGAGGGCTACTAGTAGGTAAGGCAGAACATCACAGCGGGGGGGGGGAGGTATGAGATAAATCTGCTAGTCTTAGCCATTTGGACCTCTGAATGGGGGAAAAGGGGGGTGAGGAGGTTGTGTTGCTAACTGTCACTGTTCTTTCTTGTAAGCACACCGGAGATGTCTTTTCCCCATGGTTTTTTGATGATGCAGGGAAGAGATGGACAGACAATATACTGCGGGGATGGAAGTATGACCTTGATCCCTTCAGGAGCATGGTGGAAGGGTAAGTAGGGCTCTCTGGCTAGGGAGTTCTACCGGGGGGGGACTGAGAGGGGTAAGGAAAAGAAGGTAACCGATGGGGTCTATGACATAACCCAGAGATTGAAGGGACACCTGAAATATAGGTCTATGGAGAGTATGGAGATGGGGGGAGGAAGGGGTTGATTCAATACAAACAACCAAAGAATTTTATGAATGTGAAAGGGATACAGGGATGGAATATCAGTACTCTCTCTGTATCCCACAAGAAGATTGGGGAGAGATGTTTTTGTGATGTGAGGGGGTAATGTATTATGGAAAAGACATACAGTATGTTGAATGGTATATGTGTATGTATTGTCTGGGGTCATGCCTGTTGCGGGCCCTCAGTTGGGGGAAGGGGAGGCGATACGAGTTTTAAGCAATACTAAATGGGAGTGGGTGGTGGGTTGCTGCATACAACTGATAGAGATTTACAGGGAATGTTGGCTATCGGAGAGTAAAGAAGTTTGCAAGGGAAATATGGATGAGAAAATGGTTGTGGTCTCCTGGAATATTAGAGGGTTTGCAAACCCAATTAAAAGGAAGATGGTTCTCACATCACTGAAGAGGTGCCATGCCCAAGTGGCTTTACTGCAAGAGATGCACCTCACTGAGGAGATGCACCGAAAGCTGGTGGGTGGATGGGTGGGTGCCTGCTGGGCAGCTTCATATAACTCACATAAAAGGGGAGGGGGTTGCTAATTCATAATAAGCTGCCCTTTATGATGGAAAGAGTGGTGGCTGATCCAACTGTGGGTCAGTACATCTTTGTGCAAGGCACACTGCAGGAGGAAGCAGTCAATTATGCTAACATTTACGCCCCCTTGACTTTTGATGCCCAGTTCTATACCAAGTTGCTGGATATCCTGGTTAAGGAGCAGTTTCTGAACTTATACATTGGGGGGGAACTTCAATTGTGTCATGGAGCCAGGCCTGGATCATTCCATGGGGACAGGCAGGCATGTTGTGGGGCTACGTAATGGAAAGATGTGGTGGTGGAGGCTCGGCTTGGTTGATACATGGAGAACTGCAAACCCTGGTGAAAGGAATATACCTTCTTTTCAAATCCCCATGGCACTTGGTCCAGGCTCAACTACATTTACTGTACCAGAGGTAATTATGGTAAAGTTGTGGATGTGAAGCATGGGCTTATCTGTGTATTGGACCATGCATTGATGATACTGACCCTGTTCTGCAAAGGGGGATGGGGAGAACGAACAAGCTCAGGGTGGAGGATCCCTACATACCTGTTGACCTCACAAACATTCAAGGAATATCTTAAGCAGTAGTGGGGCATATATAGGGCAACAAATGAGGGATCAGCACCCACTAAGACCCTGTATTGGGAGGAGGGCAATGCATATATGCGGGGTATGATTATTAGTCATGTGGGATGCTTCAAAGGCCAGAGAAGAATTAGGCAACAGAAGATGGAGGAACAAATAAGGGGGTGGAGAAAGAAATGGCTACCTCACCATCTGAGGAGTTACGTGGGAGGTTGATGGTGCTAAATGGAGCCCTTAACCTCTTGCTGATGGGGGAGGCCAGTACATCATTGTTTTATGCAAGGCAAAGGTTATATGAATGGGGTAATAGGTCAGGGACTATACTGGAAAAGCTGGCAAGAGGGAGAAGGGGGATTGCAGTAATGGAGATTCACACTAGTAAGGGCTGGGTGGAAATGACGAATGACCAGATTAGAAAGGAATTTGCAAAGCTCTACAGACAGTTGTATAGGGCAGAGTGTGCGGGGATGGAGCAATTGGCCAAGAAGTTCTTGGATGAATTGCAAATACCTAAGCTATCTGATGAACAAAGGGAGAGCATAGGAGGTAGGGTTACCAAGGAATGTATGCCGTTGGTACAGCGAACCCCCTAGTGTGAAGACCATCACAGTGACAGGAATCATGCAAAAACCTTGTGTTGCTGTGATTGTCTCTGCTGGCCCTGGGACTGCCTTCCCCAGTGTATCTCCCTCTCCCCTGGGACAACTCCAACTCAGAATTTATCCCTAGAGACTGGGGGGTGTGAGGGGTGGAGCCCCCCACATTGGGGGTTGGGGGGGTGCAGCCTCCCGATAGAAACACAGAGGCATCCCTGACAGTGCAATGCTGACACTTGGCATTGCGGCTGTCATTGTCGGGGATGTCGATAAGCAGGATGACGCAGTGGCATAGTAAAACCACCAAGGAAGAGGTGGGGATGGTGATGGAAAGCAGGTGGGCCAGATGGATTCATCATGGAGCATTACAAAGAGTTGGGAGGGGAGTTGGTGGGACCCTTGGCAGATATGGTACAGGAGACCACAGAAGGTGGACTGGTCCCGATAACATGCCTGCAGGCCATGGTATGTGTGTTACCAAAGCCAGGAAAGGACCCAGCAGAATGCTCTTCATATAGGCCTATCTCCCTCCTGAATTGTGACATGAATATTTATGAAAAGTCCTAGCAAGGTGATTGGAGCAGGTATTGCCGCAACTGATCCACCCGGGTCAGACTGGTTTTATACAGAGCTGGCTGTCATACCATAATGTGAGAAGGCTCTTAAATGTCATTCACTGGGGGTCTCTGCATCCAGGGCAAGTGATGGTGCTGTCCATGGATGCCAAAAAGGCCTTTGACTAGATAGAATGGGCATACCTGTTCGAGGCCCTAGGGTGGTTTGGGCTGGGGAAACCGATATTTCAATGGTAAAGCTATTATACATGTAACCCCCTTGTTACCCGGGGTTACTAGAATCCCAGTAAGACCTAGTGGTAGGCAGGGAAGGCAGCTTGTGAAACTCCAGTTAAATGGGTTTCACACTGTCTCACTCTGTTCTCAGTCTCAGCTGAGACTGAGGGATGACATCACCAATAGAACTTTCGCAGCTGCATAAGCCACATTGGAATCTGCAGCCAAGGGAGCTAGATAGAACGTTGGGAGTTTTCAAAGGATAGTGTCCAGTTTGTCTTCAGTAAGTGAAGAGAGATTCTGCAGTTTGGCTTGAAGGAGTGAAGTTGTGTTCAAGTGGTGGAGACCGCTGTTTTCAGGTCTCAGTGCCCCCTTCCTCCGGGAAGGGGGGGGATGTAAAGATTCCCAGCAGATTCCTGGGGCAACCCCCTTAATTCTGCTAAGTGGAAGAAAAGCTGCCTGTTTAGTGCAACATTTATTTTTGGAAGATGGAAGATTTGTGAGTCGCCTGCGGGGCACCTGCAACTAAAGGGTGAGTGTCTGCTCTGGCTAAAAGGGCATATGTTTTCTTCACCCTGGGACCTGTGTGAAAATCTAGGGATTTAACTACATATCAGGAAGCCTAGAGAAATGGACCAAGCAAGTAAAGTAGTGTCAAATCCTAGAGTGTTGTGTGATGCAAATAATATGTAGAGGAGATGCGACAGACATCTACCCTTTAATCTACATTTGGAAGTTCAGCAAAGGAATGGTTCAGTTTTCCCAGGGAAATGGCCGGGTATGGGCTATGGGAGCTGGAGGTGGGTGGCCCCCCATCTTTAGTGACCAGGTCCACCTCTACGGATTTCTTCTGTGGTTTCTACTTTGCCTCATGCACTTGGCCAGTGATGGGGGAAGTACCCAGATGTGGGATTGTAAGGAAAATTCTCTCTAGGAATCGCAGACTCTAGTGTGGTGTGGGGAGCCATGATAAGGAAAATTCTCTCTAGGAATTGCAGACTCTAGGTGGTGTGGGGAGCCACGACAGGATAATTGGTTCATTCTTCCAATGGACCGCGGATCAAGTGGCCGGCAGGGGAGCCGGGCCAGTGGGGAAAACCCAAGTATGTACAAGTCAGGCTGTGTACCCAAAGCTGCGTGCAAGTCCGGGCTGTGTGCCTGGTGGGTTTAGAGCCTGAGGGCTGGAAATGGTGATGAAGTGTTCTGTAGTCTCCAATCTGCATTACCAGGAAATGTAGCCTCATGGGGATCCATCTATGCTTTGTTTTGTTCAGCTAGTATGTGAATAAAAGCCACACTGAAGAATCCCATTCCTGGTCCTGGACATTACAGTTATTGCTTCCTGGGTTCGGGTTTACTTGGGTGCCCCTGTGCAGAGTAGCCAAACCTAGGCCCCCTGTGCCGAGTAACCTCATCCTCCCCAAACCCAGTCCCCACCAGGTACTGCAGTCAGCTTCAACAGCATGCCACCTGTCGTTTTGGCAAAAAGGCAGGGGTGAGGAGTTACATACAAAGCACCCAGTTGGCAGATCTTGGTGAATGGGAGACTCTTGAAGACTTTCAAGCTCCACAGAGGGACTAGATAGGGGTGCCCGCTGTCACCACTTTTATTTGCACTGGCAATTGAACCTCTGGTCATGCAGGTTTGGGCAGATGCCCGAATCAAAGGAGTCACAAGCCTGAGGGTGGGCAACATAAAATTACTTTGTATGCAGATGACCTTTCGTTATACTTCACGGAACCTAATGTCTCAGTCCCAACATTGGTGGAGGAGGTGAACCAATTTGCTGCCTTCTCTGGGTATCAGCTGAACCTTACGAAATCAGAAATGATGAGACTGCTAGAGAAAGGGGGAAGTACAGCAGGGAATCAGTGGGGGTTTAAGGAGGTGAAGGAGAGCCTAACGTAGCTTGGTATTAAGGTAGGGAGAAATTTGGCTCATCTCTATAGGCTGAATTATAGCTCTATCATCCGAGAAATCCTGACGGATCTGGAAAGATGGAGAACCATATCCACATCTTGGATGGTGAGGATAAACTTAGTAAAAACTATCTTGCCATGCATTTTGTATCAAATGCAAATGCTGCCTATGGGAATTACTAAAGGGGATCTTAAATTGATGAACAGAGAATTCAGTAGGTTCATATGGCAAAATAAGACCAAGAATGAGCCTGATGAGTTTAAAAGGGACTATGACGAAGGGACGGCTTAGTTTTCCAGATCCCAAAGGATGATATTTATCTATTCAAGGGAGATATATGTGAGACTAGGTACAGACAGAGGAGAGGTGAGCTGGGTGGAACTGGGGGGGGAGGCCCCCGGAAGACTGTTGGCCTACTTGGATTCGGGAGGGAGAAGAGCATGCGGGCAACTACAACATATAAATCCATGAGTGGAATGGACATTAGAAGCTTGGGAACAGATGAGGAAAAGAAGGAAGGGAGAGAAGGAACAAACATGGTTGGTTCTGGTAGCAGGAAATCTGTCATTTCTCCTGGGATTGGAAGACCCATGGTTCCAGGCATGGGAAGATGTGGGGTGGGGGGTGCAGTGTCTAAGATCTGTATACAGGAGTGGGGATCAGAACAATGGAGGAAGTGAAAAAACAGTTTGGAATCCTCAGGATGCACAGATATAGATACTTTCAGGTACGAGCATGTGGGGTGAACAGGGACAGGGCCATAGGAGATGGATCCCCAATAGGACCCTTGCAGGATGCTCTAATGAGGGTGGGTGACCCACCACAGAACTGGTGGTGGGATTGATCCGATAGGATAGACTTGTTTCTGGACTGCACTGGTAAGGTTGAGTTGTGGGAGAGGGACATGGGGACCTTTATCATTGATGTGCAGTGGGCAACGATACTACGGACACATATGGGGCTTCTGGTATGTAACGAACAAAAGGAGTCACGGTTTAAATTTTGCAGGGTTATACTGCCCTCTGGCCAGGGTACATAAATTCAACCCAGCAGTGCCACTCATGTGTGACAGATGTAGCATTGCTTTGGAGACATACTTCCACTATTTCTGGGACTGTAGGGAGCTTTGGCCATTCTGGTCAATAGCACAGGAAATAACTGCAATTATGGGAATACAGATGGCAGACATGGCACCCTCGGTATTGTTTGGAATGGAAGACTGGGGAGAGGAGGGAGGGAAGGGATATCCCAAGTGATATGAATACTGTTAACATTGGCTAGGCAGCGTATTCAAAACACCTGGGTATCACACGTCTGTCTCACGATAGAACAATGGAAGACACTGGTAATCCAGAATCTAGCACTGGAAAGGCTGACATTCAAGCTTTGGGGGAAGGAAGAGTTGTTTCTGTCTTGCTGGGCCAAGTAAATAAACTCACTGTCAATACCAGAAGCAATGATATGATTGGGGGTGGTGTGACTGTATAACTGCTGCTTTTGCAGGTACCTTGCTGGGAGCACCTGGAAAGAAAGGTGGACATGGGAGCCCACCTGCATGCAGTATTGCGATGTTCAGAAGTGGGGGTATGGAATGGAACAGAGATAGGTGAAGCAAGCTTTGAAAGAGGGAAGGTCTATGCCCATTGAGTGGACATGAACAGGAAGGGAAGACTTGCAACAGAGTAAGTAAGAACAGCTAGAACTGTTTAAAATCAAATGGAAAATAGATCATTAGTAATGCCAGTTGTATGGCGGGGGGGGGGTGTTGCATTATGTGTATCTAAGGTCTTTTTATGGAAATGACAAAAACTTGAATGCTTGCAATAAGGTTTATGTGTGGGTGAAAGTAATGTTTTACACAATAGTGATAAATTTAATCAGTGCCACAAGCCTTTGTTCTGTACTTTGTCCATCTAATGGATGTATGTTTCGTGATTAATTGTATAAAACCAATAAAAAGATATGTACAAAAAAAAGAACAAACAATTATTGCGGAAACCATATAGAGCCAATAAGAGTGGATCCTTTTACATACAATGGGCACTATGCACCAACGGGCGGGGACAATGTACCAAAAGTGCGTATCCTGCCCGCAGAGCTCTGCATCCATGGATGGATACACGGTGGCCATATTCAGACACCGGCCACCATGTGGCTCCCATCTGTGCCCCCCCCTCCAGTGTGCAGGTGTGCGGAGGACTGTTCTACAAACTGGGCATGCATCCAGTGGGATGCCAGGACCTGTTCTGCTACTGGATCACTTGCACCTGAGGGGCACCAAAGAAGGCAGATGGCATGCTGTGCTCCACCAGTACTGGGGCAGGAGGATATATGGCTTTCTGCCTGACCCTCGTTGTCATCCCCATGGGTGGGGGCAGCATGTAGGGGGAGGGGCCTGCTATGCCCAGATGTCTTTCCTGAAGCTGATGGCGGCATCCTGGGGGGTGTGTATCTCTTATGGCTGGGTGTTACCCAGCATAGTGTGCACCTCCTGTGCCCAGCACTCTGCACCTTTGTGAATGGTGCGGAGTGCGACATGACCCTGACACACACCTCACCACCGGCGGTTCCCGCCTTCAGCAGCTGGGATTTCAAGGTAACTGCTGCATGTCCCATCTGTGAATGCCATGCGGGATCTGTGAGTTGGCATCATGCATACAGCCCAAAGAGTGTTAAAATATTGAAACAGTTTACCCCCATGTATTGTAGATTCACCTACATTAATAGCTTCAAAAAACAGCTTGACGCTGAAATTAATTCTTGGGATTTAAGTGTCTAACCACTGTTAGTTGGGGGGGTGGACTAGAAGTGCCACTAGTGTACATCCATCCTTAGCTAATTTAGTAACTAAGTAACTTTTAGAAAGTACACAACAAGATTTTGGTAGCCACTGATTTTTTTTTTTTATTCATAATAAGGGAAAACCATATACTAGGTTATATTATCTCTTCTATTATTTTTATGTTTGGTATTTTATGGTTCCACATTGCTGCAGCAACGCAAATTGTATTGAACAGCATTAGAGTGACAGCACAATGCCGACAGTCGGCATCGTGCCATCTTGGAAAGCAAGTGTTTCTGCCATACCCCACTACTATAGATAACTAACTGTGAGTCAGAGTTGATTCAGGGAGGGGGCAATATCTCTGGAGGCAGTAGTGTCTGGGGAAAACTGGGAATCATTGCAGCGAACTGCCGATTTTTGCCACTGTAATGGTCTTTGCGGTATTCCCATCGCTGTTCGAATGTGATACCATATTTTATATATTGGAACAAAATAAATAGTAATAAGATGATAGTACTGTAATGTAAAAATCTGTGTTTTATTCAGTTATTATTTATATGACAAGATGTGAATTGTGATAATGAATGCTGTGTGTTTACAAGAACTAGTCAATTTGTGTAGTTTTTATTTTAATGTAATGTTATTTTTATTATATACCAAAAAATTGTTGTATAAGAGTATAATTGTATGCTTTATTGGGGTGCTGTAGAAGATCGTAAATAATAGTTTGGCATTCAAGTGGACTCACCAGTGGGAAGGGCTGCTTATTGTGCACTTTGGAGTCCTGTTCATATGGCCATAGAAGTGGAATAAACTTTTGCAACATATACCACTGTGTACACCGTCTGGGCCTGGCATACATAGACAGTGTGAGGCATGGTGGAATGTTGGGTTTGTGCGTCTGTTCTTCATGCCAAAGTCTTCAAAGGCCAGTGTCTTCTACAATGGAAAATGACTGAAGATCAAGAGCCATCATTGCTCCTCAGTGAGTTGTGAAATGAACACCAGGACACTGGCTTTTGTGCTTCGGTTGGTATTGGCAGAGAAGCCCAGTGAAGCGTGATCCCATGACATGAGTGACATGACAATAAATGTACTGGAGAAGATGACGGTAACTATATTATCATCTGTTTAATAACTTAAATGTATTTTTTTATTTATATGACAAGAAAACAACATGATTTGTGAATGAACACATGACATAGAAACCTAGACAGTGACAGACAAAAATGACCAATTGTCCATCCAGTCTTCCTGTAGAACACTATCAAACCTCGGGACCCATTATCCATACCGGGTTGTAGCCCACACTATACACCCACTGCTCCCCTCCTTACTGCTACCACCCTGAGCAACCACTTAAACCTTTATTCTGTCCCAGCTGTGCTTGAAACCATTTATGATTTTGGTGTCCACCACATGAGCTGGCAGACTGCTGCATGGCTCAACCACCCTTTCTGTAAAGCAAAACTTTCTCATGTCCTGCTTGAACCTCCCCCAACAGTTTCCACTCATGCCCCCATGTACCTGAACTGTTACTCAAGCTAAATAGTTTCTCACTGTTTACCTGTTTATTCCCTTCAGGAACTTGAAAGTCTCTGTCATATCTCCCGTCTCTTGTCTGGACTCCAGTGAGTCAATAATATATCGCCTTGAGCCATTCCTCATAAGATCTGCCCTACTGGCTCTGAATTATTATGGTCACCCTACATTGCACCTTATCGTTTCTTAGGAGAGGACTCCAGAACTGGGCACAATACTCCAGGTGCAGCCTCACCAGTGAGCTGTAGAGAAGTGGTAATACCACTTTTCTTCTGCTATCAACACCTCTTCTCATACATCCCAGCATCCTGTTAGCCTTACTGTGGGCCTTATTACACTAGCTTGATTGATTTAGGGAGTCATCAATGATGACTCGTGGGTCCCTTTACTCAGGAGTAGTGCTCAGCTTGATCCCCACCATCCATTACACTGTCCTGGGGTTCTTGTTCCCTAAGTGCATCACCTCACATTTTTTTTTCATGGGTAAATACTTTCTGCCTCATCTCCAGAATCCCCTTTTCAGCCACCTTAATGCCACTCTCTGACAAAGGCCTGTTGTCTTTCCTTGAGAAAACAGAGCAGAAGTACTCATTAAGGATGGCTGCTTTATGCTCATCCTCCTCTATTATTCTAACTCCCTCTAGCCTAATAATTATCCCACTGTTCTTTCTTTTTTTAGTATTTTATTTATTAGATCATTGGTTTACAGAGCTTTGAGTCAAAGACTCATTTACAAAGGTACCTTGTCAAGAGAGCACTAAATCACAGCAAATAAAACAGTACAGTACATGCTGCTTAGATTAAAAAATCAACCAGTGTTATAGGAGTTCACTGGTGGCATAAGCTTGGTAATAGGTAGATCACAGTAGTCCTAATATAGGTACACGAGTACCACGTCAGGTAACAACCAGAGATTGCAACCCGAGATATTTTATTACATTAATACATCAAAAGAACTGTTTGCCCACCCTTGACCTCTTCCTCAATATTTAGCTCTGTGTCTGTTTTTGCTTCCTGACTGCCCTCATGGCTTCCCTTGTTCTGATTTGGTACTGTCTGCATTCTTCCTACCACTGCTTTTCCTTGTGCTCGGTGAAGGCCTTTTTCATGGGCCTCACTGCTTCCCTGACCCCTTTCCAGGACCCATATTGGTCTCTTGTTCCTGTTTACTTTGGTTACCGTTCTCATGCATGATTTTGTTGCCTCAAGAATGGTCCCCCTTAATTGCCCCTATATTTCCTCCACATCTCTTATGCTAACTACTCTGACTGACTTGACATGGCCCAGCTCTCTCATCAACCTGAAGTCTGCTCTTCTGAAATCTAGGACTTCAGCATTTGATGAGGGCTTTCTGGTCTCAAAGACCAGCTCAAACCAAACAGACATATGGTTGCTGGACCCTACTAGCTTCCCTAGCCACACTCCTCCTGCCACTTCCAACTTGGTGAGCACCACACTGAGTATGGCAGTCTGCCTAGTGGGTTCCTTTACCAGCTGCACCAGCAGGCAGTCCTGTAATGCATCTAGAAAGGCCTGACCTCTTGTGCTGGCTGCTGGAATGTCTCAGTAAATATCTGGCCAGTTTAGATTGACCACACCCCCCCTTTGACACTTCACTCCTGTCCCATGCTCCCTATCTCTCTTCCCCACTGTCATGCTGGTCTATAGATCACCACCATTAGCATTTTCTTGCTTGAGGCTGCAGTGAGTTGAACCCACAGTGATTCTGTTTCCCCATTCCCTTCCCTGATGCATCCATCCTCCACTGCTTCGATGTGCTCCCTGACATATACGGCTGCGCCTCCCCTTTACCATTTCCTATTATCTCATCTAAACATTGTGGATTCTAGGACTGACAGGTCCCAGTCATGTCCTGTTACCCATGTTTCTTAGATGGCTATGACGTCCATCTCAATGCCTGTCACCATTGCCTGGAGTTCAGTGATTTTATTTTCAGATACTGGCTTTAAAGCAGACCCCTTTCATCTTGCTCCTGCTCCCTTTTGCTATTAACTGGTCCTTCTCTCTTACTGATCTCCTGTCTCCTTAATTTCTTACTATTCATGTTGATTGTAGAATTTGTGAGCCTTCCTTCCTTGCCCTTATCTCCTATCCCAGTTTGAGCCTCAACCTTAATGCTTACCACCTCTCTGCTACAATTCCCCTGTTCAAGGGGAGCACTAGCTAAGTTCCCCTCCCTCTCTCCTTTCATCGTTGTTCCCCTAGCCTCGGCCTCCCCTACAATTAGTTTAACTGTCCAATGTAAATATCAAACTTCTGCCCCACGACACTGGCCCCCTGTCCTGTCAGGTGACTATCCTCACCCTTGAAGAGCCTTCTGTCCCAAAAGCTCCCTTAGTCCCCCACAAAGTGGTACCCCTTCTCCTGACACTATACCTTTAGCCACCCCTTAAATTCATTAGTCTCTTCCCTCCTTACCCTATCATTCCCACCCCATAGATCATTTGTGTATTTATTCTTTGTATCTAAATGTCTGTGGTTGTCTTGATATTGTGTGAAACTTAGAGAGCTTGTACAGGACTGTCTTGAAAACTGGATTATATTATCCAAATGACAAGTTTTATTCCTGTATAAAAATAAATTTTTTACTTACTTACCATACTCCACACAGGGAAGACTTTGGAAAAGGGCAGTGAGTTCCTGTATGTCTTCAGTCTATCCCCCAACCTCTGAAAGTTCCACTTCACCCTTTCTACAGGCTGGTTCACCTATCATTGGTACTCAAGTGTACCAGGATCCCCAACTGCCCCTCTCTGCTATCTTTCCTATCCTATCTATGCACCAGGAAGTACCAGACCATCCCCCTTCTCTCCCCCCTACCCATCACCCTCTCTATCCCCTTAATCATTGAGTCCCCAATTACTAAGACTCTCCTTACTGACTTCCTCTTACTCCCCACCCGAGAGCCATCAAGTTGCCCTGCCCACTTCCCTGACTTACTCGGAGTTCTCCCCTAATTGAGTCAGGTGCCAGAGTCTCCTTCAGGGGTGCAAAGTGATTTACTGTCAGAATAGTATGGGGCTGGTTGACCTCCTTGTGACTACCCCTGCCTCACTTCTCCCACCCCCATCTCACTACTTTCCATCCCACCAGAACAGTGGGCCTCTAGGGGAGTGGGGTATGGGCTCCAGCTGAGCCAGTGCCACAGCTGAGATATGTCTTCATTTTTCTTCTGTTGCTGCTAGCAGCTGAGCATGGAGCTCTGCGAAGGTCCTGCAGATGGGGCAGTGCCCCCTCTTCAAGAGTGTAACTCTGAAGAAGAGTGCCTTATAGTCCCTGCAACTGACTAGCTCCCTGCTATACTTCATTTCCATAATGATCCTATGATACCCTTAGATCTCTGATAATGACCTAGTTTCCTCTAGCTGCCTAGTACCCCTAGATTAGAATCTGATTGGCCTACCTTATGTAAGGGGTTGTGTTATGTTCCTACCCTACTTGGTTACCTGGCTGTCCCTTCTAGATTGCTGCCTTTTACCCGTACCCTAACTAGGTGGTTGGGTAAGGATGCTAATTTACCACAAGCTTACAAGCATTCAGTACAATATCCCTAGTACAAAATTCTGTACTCCTGCCCTAGATAGGTAGTTAGCCAAGGACGCTAATTTGATTTAGCAGTTACAACTCTACAAGCTTTCAACATTCACTATTGTACAATTCCACTTACAAGAGGTAACAACACAGTTGCTACTCACGTATACCCTAGATAGGGAGTTGCTGGGGTCCCTTTTCCCTATAGGACTGCTAGCTATGACACCAGAGACTTATCTGATACCACTAGGGGCAGAGTCCTGTGTGGATCTGTGGTCTCTTTGTGGTTACTGTGCAGATGCATCCAGGCCAGACTCCGCACTCCTGGTCTCTGCCACTAATTCGATGGGACATGAAAGTGATGGGATCTCGGATGGGTCCAACTTAAGCTCTGCTTGTACTTCCTGCTCCTCCACAATTTGCTACTGTGGTCACATGGTCACCTCCGCTCTCATCTTCCACCCCAAATGGCTATATTTCCTTTTCCTGTAGGGAACAAAATAACGGCACAAAACAATTTAAAATATTCCTTAAGGAGGTAAAAACACCCATGAATCAGCCTGCTGTCACACCACACTGGTGCTAGTCACTATGATATGTGCACAAGAAAAACAAGCTAAACTGCCAGTTTTAAGATCTGCTTGCATGTTCTGTTCCTCTGCTATTGGCCGCTGTGGTCACATGATTGCCTCTGCTCTCCTTTTCCCCCAAGATGGCTCCATTTCCATATCCTGTAGGGAACAAAACAACTGTACACAAAAGGGAGGTAAAAAAAACTCAGAAATCCATCACCTGTCACACCACCCTGGTGCTAGTCACTGGTATCTGTCCACTGGCAAAACAAGGTCAAACCATTGATTTTAAGCTCTGCTTCCATTTCCTGCTCCTCCACCACTGGCCAGAGTCATGAAGATGGTAATAAGTAGCACTATGTACAGTGCCTCAGGCTGCTCAGGCAATTGCCATGCCAACAACACACAGGTGACTGTGGTGACACTAGGTACTGGTAACTGGTGCCATACTGTACACTGGCAGCTGGTGTCATGTTGTACTCTGTACCACACAAGAACCTACTGAGAAAGATAGAGGATCTAGGACTTGGGGAAGGGATGACTGTGTGGGTAGGCAACTGGTTGGGGGTGAGACAGAGGATGGTGATAAAAATTAGGGGATCAGAGATAAGAGGGTCAGAAGTGAAGTGTGCAAGGGTCAGTATTGGAAGCTGTCCTGGTCAATGTATTTATTGGTGACATAGAAGAGGGAATACTGAGCAAGATGTGTCTCTGTGTGGATGATACAAAACTAAAACTATGCTGCAGGGTGGATAATGAAGAGGGAATCGGGGGAGCTGACACAGGATCTGGAAATGCTGGTGGGATGGTCTGATTTGATTGTTATGATTCAATGCTATGAAGTGCAAGATAATGACAAATGGCAAGAAAAAAAACAGTGTGAGGAGTACTGGATGGGGGGTGAGGAGAGTGATCTGGGGGTTATGTCAGTGACAGCCTCAAACAATACAACAGGGCATACAACAATGTGGCCAGGATGTTGGAGTGTATAGGTGGGGGATTGGAAAGTAGAAGGGGGGAGGTGATCTTGTCCCTTTATAAAATGGGTAGGCTAAACCAGCCAATCAGAAGTCAACCTGTCCATGCATGAAATATGTTCCATGCATGGGTAAAAAAGAGAGCTGGCAGTGAAAAGGCCAAGATTCTGGTACCACAGAGCATTGGCATTTTCACTGGCAGCCATCTTTTTCTTACCCAATGCCACAGTGTTTAGCCTACACATTTTGTAATGCTGAACAGCAGTTTATTTGGGGGCACAGTGCAGAACTGTATCCCCTTCCCATAATTTTTTTTTTTTTTAAACAGAAGTCTGACCTGTGTTGCTTACTCTGGTTAAAGCCTAGGGTTAAAGAGGACCACGATCGCAGCTCTCCCACTAATTTCTCAGCAGTGCAGTTGTCTGCAGTCACTGCTCTGTCTCCCAGTTCCTTGGCTTCTTCGCTGAACAGTGCATTCGGTGGCCACGATCACAGCTGTCCCATTAATTCTGCAGCAGTGCAGGTTGTCTACAGTCACCGCTCTGTTGCCCGGCTCCTCAGCTTCTTCGCTGAACTAAAAAAAAGACAGTCCCCCGCCACTTCTAAAAACATTTCACAATGACCACAGAGCAGTCAACAAAGCACGTGCCACAGCTTTCAAATCTGGTAGCAACCTAGAGTCACATGCAAATGAGCTCATGAATATTAACACAATCTATGCAGAAGGACTATTTTACCATACATTAGCATCTTTAAATCTTTTTTTCTACATACAAGCAAGATTTTTCTACCTGTAAAAATTACAGTACATATAGGTGCCCATTTTCCAAGTGCAATAAGACACTCCAGGTGTGTGCATGGGACAGATTTTACTGCATGCCAGGGGCTAAAGGCACTCGGCCAAGGCCTTGTGCCTTATTATGTCCCTGACCATGCAGTAAAATCTGTTCCATACACACCCTGTTGTGTCTTATTGCTTACATACAGGATCCTGGTAAGGCCACATCAAGTACTGTGTTCAGTTCTGGAACTGGCATCTGAAAATGGACAGGGACAGGCTAGAGGTGGTGCAGCAGAAGGCTGCCAAGAGGGTCCAGGACAGCAAGACCAGGCATATAGTATCGAGAGTGGCTTACAGACTTTAATATGTACTCACTGGAGGCCAGGAAGGACAGGGGAGATATGATAGAGATAAAAACATTTCTGAAGAGTATAAAGGTATAAAGTGGATATGAAGGCCCTGTTCACCAGGACCATGAGCTCAGTAACTAGTGGGCATGATTGGAGACTAGGTGATGGATTTTTTTTTAATTAGATATATTTTATTGAGTTATCAACAAGAATATTACAACAAAACATGTTGACATCATACTACTACAAAACACTAATTAAAACATGAAAACAATAATGATACAGCCTACCAACATCCTACTACCGTTCCCCCACCCCAACCCACCTAAACCATGGTGGAGTAAAATGGAAGTACTGATAAACCAGTGAAGCATACATAAGGAGGAATTATACGATGCAGCATCTAACCAGTACTTAAGGAACAGAGAAAGAATACTTAAGGAAGAGATAAGAGAAGGAAACAGGAGGAGGGAGGAGCCTGCTCAAAAGTCTTAAATAGCGTATAGGGTATGAAGCATGCTCCATTTCCTATTATAACTGTGCAATGTATTATTAACACTAGCTATCATCATCTTTATTCAGAGATTGTCGAGGAGTTCCTGCAGCCACTGAGTATAAGTAAGCAGAGATTGGTCCAACCAATGACGAAGAACCAAACGTTTGACTGATATTGAGATAAGGGCCATCACAAAATGGTGTTCCCTAACATACACACTGCTATAGTCTCCTATCAAGCAAACCCCAGGGGTAAAAAGGGAGTCCATTCGCAAGAGCAGGTTAGCTTTACATTTAATTGACTCCTGTAAAGGAGCTACCTTGATGCAATCTCAAAAAATATGATAGTGTGCCTTCGGCTTGCCCACATCTCGTACAGAGTGATGACTATGCACAACCCATTCTGAAAAGTTTAGTGGGGGTATAATATAAATTATTCAAAATGTAGAACTGAGTAAGGCACAGCTGATCCTGAGTAATACAAGTATATAAATCCGTCCAAATCTTGGGCCAGTCGAAAGGAAAGGGTGAGAGGGCCACATCTCAATATGGAGACACTCCAGAAAAATCTGGGTAAACTTTGAAGAACAGAAGCAAATACAACTTAGAAATGGCATGAAGTTGCTTAACAGCAGCTATTAGCGAGTGCAGGAACTCTCCCAGATTTATTGCCCGATAGAGGAGCCAAAATGTTGTTGTAAACAGTGTCTTAGTTGAAAAACTTTAAAAGTGACTTTAGTGGACTTTTGAAGTGAAGCAATGATGGAGTGACATGTTTGCAAGGACCCATTCTGGAGCAAGCTGCACACTTTCAACCCCACCAACTGAGGCATCCAATGCACGTTTATAACTTTACCACCTTGGGGTTCCTGAGAATAGGCTGCGAGACATCAGAGGAAGACTTATTATGCATTACTGAACACAACTGCTGATGTACTCAGACTGAAGTCCCAGCAACTATATCCTTAAAGGATGGTGGAAGAACCTTTACTGGTAAAAATAGCAAAGACCACAGGGAAATTTTTGATTTCTGAATTAATTCCAGCTCAATCTGGAGCCATATAGGGAAATAACTGGGAGAATCTCTTGGAGGGGAATCCAGAAACCATTTCAAATACTTATTGGAATGACTAGCAAAATAGTAAATTAAAAAGTTAGGAAGACAGAGCCCACCATTTTGTTGAGGGTCTGCCAGTTTCTGAAAGGCCCTTCAAGGCAATTTGTCCAGCCAAATAAAATCTGATATCAGTCAGTGGCATTTCTTGAATCGGGAAAGGGGTAGCCGGAGATCCAACAAATTAATGGGATAAAAAAGTCGGGGTAGGATATTCATTTTTATAATATTAATTCTTCCTAAAAAGTCAAGGGTAATTTCCTCCACCTTTGGAGATCCTGCTGCAAAACTACCAGCAAGTTGTCCAAGTTAGATTTCCTGAAGGTGGAGAAATTACGTGATAGGTAAATACCCAGGTATTTGATTTGCCTAGGTTTCCATGCTAATCCCAGAAAAGACATCTGATTTAAAGAGTCTAGTGTTGAGAGGCACAATTACTAACTTCTCTCAATTAAGTTTATAATTAGAAAATGAACTAAAGTCAGCAATGATAGATGAGGCTGTTTGGATTGACTGTGTGGGTTGTGTTACATGCAACAGAATGTCATCTGCATAAGCAGATAATATAAGGTGGAAGAATCCTACCTGAACCCCATGTATATCTGAACTGCCCTTCAGCTTCAATAAAAGGAGTTCTTAGTATAGGTTAAATAATAAGGGGGAAAGGGGGCATCCTTCTTGAGTACCAGAATGCAATGAAAAAAGAGAAAGAAAATATTCCATTGCAATAAATCTTAGCTTTAGGGCAAGATTAAATCACTTTGATCCATTGCAGGAATGGCTGTGGAAAACCAAAACCTTCCAAAACATGGAGCAGAAAAGACCAATTGACTCTTATCAAAAGCTTTCTCCGCATCCAGGGAGATCAGGGCAGCCGGAGCAGGTGTATCCCTGGACACAGAGAAAATATGCATGAGATTCCAGAGGCGGTTAACAGAGGAACGATTTTTAACAAACTTAACCTGTTCAAAGCTTATAAGGCCCTCCCAGACTGCCCCAATTCTGGAAGCTAAAACTTTGGAAAGAATGTTGATGATATATATAAGTAATGAAATTAGGTGGTACCTAGATACTGTATCTGGAGATTTACCAGGCTTTAAAATGACATAAAAAAAGTGTAGGGTCAGATATGCCAACTTCATAGATAGCAAGATACAGACGGTGTAAAAAGGGTACCAGTTTGTTGACAGACAACCTGTAAAAATTAGAAGTGAGGTCATCTGGGCCAGGGGCCTTCTCCAAAACCAAGGAGTTGATAGCAGAGAAAATGTCATGCTCAGAAATTGGGTTTGAAAGAAAAGCTTGTTGGGTAGCATTCAACGAAAGGAAAAGAAATACCAGCCAAATATTGTTGAGTAGCAGAAACAGAGGGAGGGTCTGCCATAGGTCCATATAAGGAGGCATAGTATTCCTGAAACTCTTGTGCTATATCTCTTGGTAGGACCTTAATAGTGTCATCGACTGGTGATGTGATAGAAGAGATAAGGCGAGAGGCTTCCTGCTTCTGAAGG
The DNA here is from genome assembly GCA_016271365.2 of Neoceratodus forsteri. NCBI lineage: Eukaryota > Metazoa > Chordata > Ceratodontiformes > Ceratodontidae > Neoceratodus > Neoceratodus forsteri. The sequence continues at coordinate 587,950,521 of CM028132.1, read as the reverse complement.
CTCGGTACCATCAGTTTACCAGACTTTTTGCATTGATCCACATAGGTAGATCGAGTCTTGTAAATGGCATATTCTGACTTTTTGCGCAATAGTTCTTCATACTTCTCTCTGAGGATAAGAAGTTCCCTTCGAGCTTCCTCAGAAGTGTTAGGAGATTGGATATTTTCCATCTCTCTAATGCGGTGCAAGAGTGTGGATGCTTATTTTTCCCTCACTCTCTTGCGAGTGGCAGCCAGGCAAATAAATTCACCCTGAACAAAACTCTTAAAGGCAGACCACTTAACATCTACTTGAGCTGCCGTACCTCTGTTTGCTGTAGTAAAAAAAAGTAAATTTGGTCATGAATCCTTTCAATAATACTTTTATCTTTAAGAAGCTGATTGTTAAGCTTCCAGACAGAATCTTTTTGCCCCTTGGGGTCCAAATTAAGTTGTAGCCAGACCGGTGAGTGGTCGGACAGTAATCTCATGTCAATCTCCATACTCGGCACCCCCTGCAAGAGAGATCATGTGATCAAAAAATAATCAATTCTGGAATGCGTCCCACGGACCGCTGAGGAAAAAAGTAAAATCTTTCTCTGAAGGGTGAAATATTTGCCAGGGCTTGCAGAGTCCAGCTGAATCTACCATCTCATGCAGGGAGTGCTGAGCCAGAGAAAGGCCAGCCAGTACCCCACGTGATCTATTCAGATCTAGTGAAAAGGCCAGATTCCAGTCCCCCCCAAGTTTAAAGGGAGTGCCAGAATGGGTGCTAAGGCCCCTGCTAAATTCATAAAAAAGGATGTGGTATCTTTATTGGGTCCGTAAATACTTCCTAAAAGGACTTCTGTACGGTCCAAACAGCCAGGGATTAGAATAAATCATCTTTGCGGGTCCTCAATACATTGTAACAACTGGAATTGTATACCCCAAAATATTAGGATCACTACACCCCCTTTATTGGTAGTTAACCTGATAGCAAACACCTGAGGCACCAGATGACGGAATTGAAGACCTTCAGAAGTTAGTAAGTGGGTCTCCTGAAGGAAGGTCACTTGACTCTTTAAATGTTTCAAGTGTTTGATAATTTGGAAATGTTTGACTGTGGAGCAGGCCCCCTCTAGCATTCCAGGATACAAATCTAGAGGGAATAGCCATTTAAAAAAATATATATATACAATGGTGATGTGAAGAGTCATTCCTCCAATCAACACAGAACCAATCCGAAGGAAAATATATATATGTATGTGTATATGTATATGTGTATGTGTGTGTGTGTGTGTGTGTGTGTGTGTGTGTGTGTATATGTATGTATATATATATATATATATATATGCCCCACTTTCACCCCCAAAAATAAAACCCTTCCCCCCAAAAATTGCCTCCTACAACTACTAACCCCAAAAAGAAAAGATAGTAACAACCCATACCCTACCATAATATCCAGCACATATATAAAGAAAAGGTGCTGTGATCAGGTTCCTGCTGATGAAACAGAACACACATAAAGGGGAGTGGGGCTTACCTATACACTTTAAGCCCCTGCCTGATGGCACTCCGGAACCCCCCTCCCAGTATCAGCTCATGACATTCCCCATTGGGAGCAGAAACCACTCATACCTCCACTCTCTCCTGCCCCTCTAGAATACAAAGTTAATAACAGTAAAAATAACATTCCCTCTATATTGACTAATAAGTACCAACTCCCTATTAATAAAAATCAGGTTTCCACACCAAACAATTGTTAATACACTAAAAAAGACAACATGTTTGATACAGTCCATCCTAAGTGATCACAACAAGTAGAATTCTACACCCTGGTAACCATTAAAGCATAAATCTTGAAGAAGGGTGGGTGAACAGAAAACCCCAAATATACACCAAAAATCCTGTAAAGTATGGCAGATAAAGCCTCTAAGAAACAAGATAAACAGGGACACTACCAAACAGTTAAAATATGATAACCAAAATATAAAACAAAGATAGCAGACAGTCAGTTTCAGTCTACAGTAATAAATCCATTCCAACAATTAAATATAATAAAAGAAGGTGATCATACAACCTTGGCTATTATGGGATGAAGGACAAAAAAAAAGAGAGAAATCATCTTCCTTAAAAAGGCTGTGAGGAAATAAAAATAACATTAGAGCAGTGTTTCACAATTTAAACGCTCGCAATGAGTTATAATGAAATATATACTGTGATATGAAGGCTGCAACACTGTTAAAGTACCATGCTTGTGGAGCGCTCCCTAGTAAAATACTGATAAGTCACAAAAGTGCAGTTAAGTCCATCCTGTGGAAAGAATGAGAACCAATCCTAAGTTGGTTAACCCATAATAATAAAACCAAGAGAACTATTTATATAAAAGGTTTAAACAGAAGTCCACATATCGAACCACCCAATCAAAAGTCACTACTAGAGTACATAAGACTACGAGGAAATCAAAATTGGAGCCCGATTGTAGATTCAGATCCAGTAGAAACTACAAAAAGCAGTAGTAACCTTCTTAGTAACATCCGAACAAGAAAATCAAATAGGAGCCCCAAGTAATCAGCTAATTAAAAGCAAACCTCAAGTCCAAATCCTGATGCGAGCAAATAAGTTTTCCATGGCTCCGACACCAATGTAAGAATTAGTAGTGCCAGAGTAGTCCCAATCTTAGTGCAGTCAGAGGTAAATTATACTCAATACAGTAGTCCAGACAGAACCAGATTGAAAATAAATTTATAGAAGACCTCCGGTATGAGGGATAAATAAAGGAAACCATCCAACAAGATGCAAAGTCGGTTCTTAAATTAGGCTTGCAGCAAAGACCATGTATAGGGAAAGAAAAAAAAAAACTGCAACAGTTATTAAAGGGAGTACACTCCAGAGATTTTATGAACACTTTAAAAAGTTCATATGATAGTTCTGTCAATTCAGGATTTCACAACGAAGCGGAAATAAAACCTACAATGGATCCAATAAATCCTTGATGAGGTAAAGACGTATATAATAAAATTGCTTTTTGTAGATACTTCAGAAGATCTGCTGACTGAGTTAAAACAATCAGGACTGACCTACAGAAACAGATTGCAGCTCAGATAATTTTTGCTACTTGGCCTTCTCAGCGGTTTTGGAAAAGGTCAGGTAACATTTTTTGCAGTTCAGTCGTTACTCGATCCATTTCTTTGAAAGAATGCCATGTCCCTCCAATGAGTACTTGTAAGCATGCTGGATACAGCATGTGAAATCAAATGCTGGGAGCTATCAATTTTGATACTTTAGGACGAAATGTGGCTCATTTCTGTCTTGTAGCTGCTGGTAGGTCTTGGGCAATGTGGATTTGGTTGCCTTCCCAAGTCACCTCCCTGATCACTCTGATTCTGAACAATATGTGCTGCTGATCCAGATAGTTGAGGAGGCGAAGGATGAGTGGTCTTGGGGGGGCAGAGGTGGCTTTGGTCAAAGTGAATGGTGCACCCTCTCCACTATGTAAGCAGTGCTATTGGGAGAGGAACACTCCACTTTCTCCAGGAATTTCTGCATGAACAAAATTGGGGACATACCTTCTGCATCTTTGGGGAGGCCGGAGATGACTGTTGTTCCTTTGGGACCTCCCCTCCAAATCCTCCAGCTTATTATCCATTTTAGCCAGTTTCTGCCTGAAGGAAGATAAGTCTGGCTCCAAACTATCCTTCCAGCACTCGAGGGTCAAGGTGTGAGCTTCGGTATCTCCAACATGCTGATTCAGAGTGCCAAGGTCCTACTAAAGAGATTTTAACTTGCCGGTAAGTGCTTGAATGGCTTCTTTTAGCAGCTGAAGCGCTTTGATAAATTTTTCCTCAGAAAGTGGTATTATGGAGGTTGATTAACAGAATGATTGGCAGTCAATACATGGGCCTTAGGCCTCTTAGCAGATTTGTCTGGGGTTTGAGGTGGCGTGTGGTGAGGAGGCGCCTGCTGCATATCAACATCCATCACTAGCATGTCCAAAAACAGAAGGTGCCAAACTGGTGTTGAAGCTTCCAGGAGCAGCAAAAAACATATAGAACTCGGTAACTCTGCTAATTAGTACTTTAAAATAACAAAATTTGTAATGAGGAGCGGGAGTCAAGGTTCAGAGGAGCTACTCGTACTGAGGCATCATGTGACCTCCTGTGATGAAGGTTTAGGAGGTATGTCAGGAAGTCCTTCACTGAGAGTGTGGTGGATCAGCGGAATGTGCTGCCAAAGGAGGTAGTGGAGACAAGGACAGTAAATGGGCTCATGGTTGGTTGGGACAGATTTAGGGATCTGGCAAGGATGAAGTGGGCAGTGGCCAGGGGGAACCTAGACCCACATGGTGATTGGCCTACTGGATGATAATATTACTAACTTAAGGGCAGACTAGATAGACTACAAGGGTGGGATATTCAGACTGCGCCAGGCTGTGGCGCAAGCCTGGGGGCAGCGAAACTGGGATGTGCCAGGGCACTGACAGGGTGATATTCAACTGTGCTGCACCATGGCTCAGCACCATTGAATATCGCTCCGTGGCCACCCGCATAGTGCATGGTGCAGTGGCACTGCACCAGCACAAGGCCAGAGAGGAGCAGGGGATCGCTTCGCGCAAGTGCTGTTGCGCTAGAGTGTAGCAACCCGTGATATTCAGCAGTGGGCATGCAAATGGGGCCATAATGCATGCAAGGCAAATAAATACTTGCTTGCCATCAATATGGGTCCCATTTGGTATGCAGGTGCACCAATCCCGGTGATCTGTGCCTGGCTCCCTGCTAGGCAGCAGCCATCGGGGAATGACACCCCTGCCCCACCCCAGTAACATGCTCCAATGCCCGATCGTGGGCTGTTTTAGATAATAGAATCCCTGGTGGTCCAGTGGACCCTATCTCCCTGCCCGTTTGTGGGCTGTATAATGTAAGAAACTCCCTGGTGGTTCAGTGGACCTGCCCCCAGCCCGATTGTGGGCATTCAGTAACATAATTATCTCTGGTCCAGCAGTACCCGTATCCCCCCTCCCAACCCCCTACTCAGTCCCACCACCCCGCTCACCCCCGGTCAGCGGCAGGTGGCAGCACTCAGCCCGCAAGCTGCCCGTCTGCCCGCCGACTGACAGCATACAGTATGGCTGTATGCCCATTGGTCCACAGCGTGGGCCAATTGGCATGCAGCCAGTACTGTACTGCACAGTCCTGACATGTGGATGGATCCTTTCACATATCAGTGCTGTGTAGTACAGTATGGGCTGCACACCCATTGGCCCACACTGTGGACCAATGGGTGTACAGCCGTACTGTACACTGTCAGTCAGTGGGTGGCCAGGTGGCTTGTGGGTGGGGTGCTGCTGCCCGCCACTGACCGGGGGGGAGCAAGGTGGCTGGACTGAGTGAGAGTTGAGAGGAGTAGGCATCAGCTGGATCACCAGGGATAATTACGGTACCAAATGCCCATGATCGGTTGGGGCAAATCCACTGACCACCAGGAAATTTATTACATTACACAGCCCACGACCGAGGCAAGTCCACTGGACCACCAGGATCTCTATTGGTAAAACAGCCCACGAACAGTCATGGAGTGCTACGCCACCTGACGGTGCTGCCAGAGCTCGGTGGCCACCCACAGCTGGCAGCTGCCGTGTTGCACCCTGCATTACGGCAGCTCACTTGTGGGTGGCCAGCTGTTGCTCCATTTAATTCTGGCTCAACTGTGTGCGGCGCATGTAGGGGTTGTGCCTGCATATTCTCAGCACATCCCGGGCTGAATATCTGGATGTGCAGGATATGCATGGGCACACCCCCCCCGTCACCTGCACCGCATATATTAACGATGCACCCCAGCGCAATGGGATTTACGCTGAGCTTATCCCCCCATTGAATATCATGCCAGGGTGCATCAGTGGGTTCCGCATGGTGCAACTCTGTTGCGCCATGCACAACCTGTTTGAATATCCCACTCCAAGTCTTTATCAGTGTCACCTTCTGTGTATGCATCAATATGCTGATCCCATAGCAAACCTTTACAGTGAATGTGTCGATGCTGGCAACATCAACAGTTCACTGTAAAGTCTGCCCAGGACCCCGGCACTCCTTTCTCTGGTCCTGCACCTCCTCCCCGAATCAGCTCCAACTCGGCATTGATAATCCTTAAGTCTGGGGGGTGCGGGGGCAGAGCCCCCCCCCACATGGGGGGTTCAGTGAGCAAAGCCCCTCGATAAAAACAGCATCTCTGATGGACTTATGTCAGCTACAAACTGTAGTCAACATAAATCCATCACTGTAATGTCGGTTGACAAAATAGTTGTTGAACCAGCATCGTAGAGTTGTATGCATCTACTGGCCATAATGCAACACAGTGCATTGAGTTTCTTATTTATTGAATTTTGGTAACTGGGTAGGTCCACTGGGACCACACATCCCTTTTTCAGGGATGACAGAGATTAATTTCAAACATACTGCAAGCAAATATACAGACAGTTCACGTACAAAATAAACAATAATATACATGGGATGGATTAAGTTTCTGCATGACAAAAGCAATTGATTACCATGGAAATTGCCTTGCATTTACTCTACTGCAGTATGCTGCAGTATTGTACTACATCCCAACTGGCTCCACTGTATGTTCATAACAAACACACGATGAGTTATGAAGATGATCAGGTACCCATAATGTCTGAAGATGTTTCATTCTTTTAATCTAAGAAGAGTGGAATATTTTAAAAGAATCTGGGAAGATGATGGATCCAGTCCAGTTGTTCTGTCTCTGTACAGTGTGCAAACAAGGAGGAAGGTTACATCACTCACACACCACAGTGATGCGTGATAAAAAAAAAAAATCATTCAGACTGAGCACAAAGGTGCCCATCTACTGTGAGACTAGCAGTGAGACAGACTTGGCATCTTGAAATAAATAAAATTGAAACATATCGTGGTGCACTGAATTATCTGGGGATGAGTGTGACTACAGAACAGACATGGGGTTGTTACTAAATGTGCTAAGGAGAAATTTATACTGGTAGCAGGCTGAAATGGCTGTTTTACTTTTTAAAACACTTGTTATTTTAATTTTAAGCTAGTACATTATATCAGGAACTTGACACATGACCCAAGGATATTTCTGGGTCTATAGAGTATAAATTAGCAGACTAGAGCTAGTGGGGCTCATGCGCATTTGCCACGTGCAGAGACACGCATGTCTTAGTGCGTGTGGAGCATATCAAGTGGGGGAAAGGGGAAAAAGGACACCACATGCTGTCATAATAAATAAATCATTCAGTTTGTTTCCTTTAGTTCTGTAAACTACTATGTTTCTATAGCCTCTGAAACTAAAGACAGTAGGTATCAAATCTGGCAAAATAGAAGCGAATTAGCACTCAAACATGCAGTACTCCATAGCACTGCTAAAAGTAGGATAGCAAACTCAGTAGTGCAAATTGTGAGGGAAAGTTTACAAAGATCATACAGGAATAAACAAAAAACAAAAACAAAAAAAGGAGGAAACCTTGAATAAGTTATGTAAGGATGGTATGCTACTAAAATGTCAAAAATGCTGTATGTTCTCTCACAGCACATCATATAAAAGATGACTATGAATGCAATGAATGCCTACAGCTTGAAACAATAAATTACAAATTACAGAATGTTACAACAGTTAAAAAATGTGAGGGAGTTCATGAACATAGAACAAAAATGTGGTTTACAAAGTAGAAATTCCCCAGATACCCCCATCCCATTGTTGTTGGACAATTGCATACAACACACTGTTAAGAAAAGAACAAGCGAGGACCAGCCCACAGATAATGAGCAACTTGGCTCCTCTGGTACTTACCAACTACATAAAAAAACACACTGGAGAAGAGGAATGTAATAACTGTACACCATGACTACAGGAAATAATAAAAAAAAAAGGGTAGGAGGGCTTTAACATCACAGGAAATATCTATTACAAATAGATATAATACCTTAAGGGACTGAGTTGAGAATGACACCCCTAATACTGCGAATGCCAAACCACAGAAATAATTAATTGTGATGGGTGATTCCATAATAAGAAGATGTGATACTGTTATTTGTCAGAGAGATGAAGAAAACCAAATGGTTGTATGTTATCCTGGGGCCAAAGTTATTGACATTCAAAATCAAATACCAAAAGTAATTAAAGCAGTCTGCAGTAAAAAGAAGATAGTGATACTACATGCAGGCATCAACAATGTAGGAATAACATATGAAAAGGATATTTGTTTTGAACTTTTGGAAACAGCTGAAAAGTTACAACAACTGGGAGCACATGTTATCATCTCAGGACTACTGCCTGTGCAAAACGCAGTAGAGGAAAAAAACTCAAACTTTGAAAAGAACTACAAGGCTCAAAAACTGGTGTACAAATAAACACACATATTTCTTAGATACATAGGATCAATTTCTAGGTAAAAAACAACTATACAGAAATGATGGTCTACATCTTAATTTCAAAGGAACAAAGATCCTGGGAACTATCATGAAAACAAAAATGGAAAATGTTAATTTAAACTAGGCACGGGGAGGGCGGGGAAAAGAAGCCCAATTCATGAGTTCATAAAAAGGTTAGGATTAAAAAGATCAGCTTCATTAACTGCTTGCTAAGCAATGTAAGGAGTTTAAAAAATAAATACCTTGAATTCCAAGCCACACTAGACACCTATAGTATTGATATTGCATTGGTGATTGAAGCCTGTTTGGATAGTAATGACGACTGGGGAAACAACCTTATAGGTTACCACATGATTAGAGGAGACCGCGTAAACAGTCGAGAAGTCGGAACTGCCATTTATTCATCAAAACATTTAAATTAAATAGATATTTCAACATAAATAAAATCTGAAAATACCGAGACCATATGGATTAAGATAAACAATGGCACATTAAATGAACAGCTATTGGGATTATGTTATAGGCCTCCAGATTCAAGTCCTGAAGTAAATCATGAGATTTTAAAAGAAATACAGAATGCCAAAGAGATTGGAAATGTAATACTAACTGGTGATTTTTAATTTCCCAGATATAAATTGGAAAAATAATACCACCACCATAAAACATAGTAGGGATTTCCTAGAATTCTGTTTGGAAAATAATCTTAGACAACATGTATTGAGCCCTACCAGAATAAACAATGCATTATATCTAGAACTGACAAATAAAGAAATAAATATAACTAATAATGAGGTTAAAGCCCCTATAGGGAGCAGCGATCACAGCACTGTAATGTTTAAAGTGACAAACCAAAGAAACATAGGGGATGTACTGAAGTTTATAATTATAGAACAGCAGATAAGGAAGCAATTAACAAGGAAATAAAAACTGGATTGGCATCATGATTTTAAAGACAAGACAGTAAATGAATGCTGGGAAATGATAAAAACTATCATACACAACACCATAAATAAATTTAAGAAAATTAAAAAATACAAACAACAAAGGAAAAATCTAAAATGACTAACAAGCAAAATTAGAAAACTAATAAAAAAGAAAAATAAGATGCATGGAATACACAACTCAAAACAATGAAGCCTCATTGGAAGCTTTTAAAAACATACAAAAAATGTGTAAAAATGAAAAAAAGCAAAGAAGAAATTTGAAATAATCTTAGCAAAAAAATGCACAAAAAACAAATAAACAGTTCTATAGTTATATAAACTTGTTATGGAAACATAAGGGAGAAGTAACATCAATTATAGACTATGGTCAAGAAATAACTGACCCAGAGGAAATGGCAAATAAATTTAACACGTTTCACATCAATTTATGGTAATAAAATTAAAAGTAACTGAATTAATACAAATACTGACTCACAACTATATACCATCCAAACACAGGATATAGTAAATCTAATAACTAATTTGAAAGCCCACAGCTCACCTGGTCCTGACAATATAACACCAGAAATGATGAAATTAATGAAAGATCAGCTCTGTATTCCACTAAAAATACTATGAGAAATCATTAAATACTGGTGAAATACCAAGAGATTGGAAATACTCTAACATCATTCCTATTTATAAAAAGGGGACAAAAACTCAAATAGAAAATTATCGATCGATAAGTCTAACCTCAATTCCATGTAAGATGCTGGAAACGATAATAAAAACAAAAATATTACACAAACTGAAAAATAACATTACCTTTGACACAAATCAACATGGGTTTAAAAAATGCAAATCTTGTGCTACAAACATGATTTGCTTTTATGAAGTAGTAAGTAAAAACCTAGATAGTAATAAATCAATGGATGTCATAATGTTCGACTTTAGTAAGGCCTTTGATTTGGTCCCACATTGGGCAATCGATAACAAATTAAAAACAAACATGGAATTGAGGAAGGCATTGTATATTGGATCGATAATTGGCTATCTGATAGAAAACAGAGTGTGTCAATTAGAGGACACCTATCAACAGAGGGTGATATTACTAGTGGTGTGCCTCAGGGCTCAGTTTTGGGCCCAATAATCTTTCAAATTTTCATAGCAGATATGGAGGAAAATGTAAGTAATTACATCATAAAATGCGTGGATGATACAAAATTATGTGGACCATGCAATACAAAAGAAGAAATAACATTATTACAGAGAGACATAAATAATACCGCTGTATGGACATCTCAATAGGGGATGAGATTCAATACTGAAAAAAGTTGTGTTCTCCATTTTGGAAGGAAAAATAAACATCATAAATGTAAACTTAATAATAGGAATATACAAGAAAGAAAGAAAGAAAGAAAAAGATCTTGGTATATTAGTGGATAACAACTAAATGTCAATCAAGACACACAAATATAATAGCTGGGGCAAACGGAACAATCCATGCAATTAAAAGAAATATAAAAAGCCAGTCAGCTGAAGTCTTAATTCCATTATATCAATCGTATGTTAGGCCAATAATTGACTATGGCAGTTATCTGTGGAACCCATATAAAAAAATGGAGATACTCAGAATGGAAAAAATCCAACACAGGTAGACAAAATCAATAAATTCCTTACAAAAACATTCTTATGAGGACAGACTGCTCAAACTGGGACTACATAGTCATCAAGTAAGATGAATAAGAGGGGACATGCTATTTTTCTATGACATTATGAATGATCCACAATTGATGTTGGAATTAAATATAGATTATAAATAGAATACGTTTAATGTCAGAGGCAATCCACTGCAGGTTAAAACATCTAAGTTCAAATCTAATAAAAGAAAATATTACTACACAATGAGATCAGCTAACTTATGAAATAAGCTACCAGAAAATTTAATTATAAGCCAAGATAAAAATAGTTTTAAAAGACAGTTAAACAATTACATAGCCAATGGAGGAAATATGAATTATTACAGTATGTCCTAACCGAGCAATTTTATGGGCTTCGTCCTTCTTTTGCTCTCACCTTTAAAAGACAATTAAACAATTACATAGCCAATGGAGGAAATATGAATTATTACAGTATGTCCTAACAGAGCAACTTTATGGGCTTCGGCCTTCTTTTGCTCTCACCTTCTTAGTGAATCTAGTGAATAATGGAGGAACAAGAATAATAATGAAGAGGATGGATTTTTTTCATGAATCCAAAGTCATTTTATATTTTTGTAATATAATTATTAGTTTGTACTATTCCTAAGTTTGGATTTATTGATAATGTCAAGAGTATGTGATTTCAGTGGATTCATGGTGTGATCTGTAAAATACTTACACACTGCAGAGTATTAATTTGATATTTTTAGGTAGTAGTGGGAGCTGGGGTACTTCTGGAGAGGAATTGAGCACCAGGGCAGTGATTGTGAGATTAGTTATTTTTTCAGCCTCTTTGGAATGATGCACCTTCACATGGCATTTGGCGGGCAGCAAATATGATATATGGGCAGATAATCTAATCTGATATGACAGATGAAGATATAACCTGATATAATCTGATATGATATATGAAGAGGCAATATAATCTCGTGATATGATATATGATTATATAGTATGTGATATATGATAATACAATCCAATTTAAAATGATGTAATATAAGTTAATATATAATCTTTATTATTTTGTATTTATTACTTTTTATTTATTTGCCCCCAAAAATATGAATCATGAAATTGAACATGTGATTTGGACTTGCTGCTTGAATCCCTTCCTTCATGCTGTTTTCAGAAGTTGCTAGTAACAGAGTGTGTGTGTGTGTGTGTGTGTGTGTGTGTGTGTGTGTGTGTGTGTGTGTGTGTTGGGGGCAGCTTTGAAGAATAGGGCAGCAAATGTAACATGAGCTTTTTCAGGAGCTAGCATTTGTATTTCTGGATTGATTGCATCTTTTCTGAGAAGGGGAACAGGAAGCTCTTGAGAAAAAAAGAAGGGGAAACTTGGTGTGCTACTGGATTGCTCAGGATTGTTTCATCATTGTAGGCATTGGTTTATTTATTTATGCGCATGACCACGGGGCTTGATTAAGGTATAGACCAACAAACCCAGGTCTAGGGCTGTTGGCTGCCAGGGACACTCAGCCCTAAGTGGATCATTCTGGCAATAGAAAGCAGGCTGAGACAGTATGGGTTTTAGTCACTGTGTTTGAGGCATTTCAATCTTATCTGTGTAGCAAAGCACTACTGCTCAAACACCTGTTAACACCCCATTAAGCCGTTAACACCTTTAAACCACGTACCTAGACATCTGTCATTCCTGGAAAGGAACTTTGTTTTTTCTGCAGTTGCTATGAAGGCAGGTTCAACAAAATAAACTTTTGAACACTCTGAAGAGAAGGAGATAGGGAGAAGTTTTTAAAATAGCATCATAATGATACAAAGTTGCTTGCCACAGTGCAGGAGTAGTGGATACCAATGAGTAACTTGGCTGGGGCTCCAAAATAAGAAAAGGCTCCCTCTGTGCCTGCCCACTTTAATTTGGACTCCACTGTGTCTGTGGTTCACTTTCATTCCAACTTCTTTTGAGGATTCTTGATCCTTTAGTAAGTTGCAGAGTGCGATTTATTAGCATTTTAGGTTTATGTATACATGGCTCATGCTCACCCAGGGAAGCAAACCATTTTAGATCCACTAATCTGTATCAAACCATGGATCTAAGAGCCAGAAACAATCTGCTGGCTAAGCATGTGCCTATATCTTCTTTGTTCTGGGAAGAAATGGTAGAAGTGCATACTGTTATGTATTCAATACAATAACTATATCACTGCATAACTGCATACAGTTAAGGCCCTCATCGTGTTGTGTTTCCTGCCATGGAGCTGATCAGTAGATTGTATCACAAGTGACATGGTAAATAATTAAAAGAACAAAAGGAAATTAAAGGTCCTTTTGGTCTTTAATTGCACCACACCACACCATGCCATGATCTGCTTTGGTGACCACACAGCAGAAAATAAAATGCTGCTCTCCTTTACTGTACATTAGGGATGCAAATCACAAAATTAGGAAAATGCAATGTTAACATTTTTTTAACCATAACACCACCCTCCCCTAGCTTCCTGTCTTATGACTAGGGTCACTGGAAAATTGCGGGAAAAATATCCCAAAAATGCAGAGATTTTTTTGGCAGAAATTACAGGAAAATTGTGGGAGTTGTATTTTACATCCCAAGTGTACCACACTAAATCAATTATTGTTTTCAGAAGCACATATTGGTCAACATAAATTGTTAAATACAAACTGTTTCTTGTATATGTTCATAACTTGAAGAAATGTTTGTGTTGAAATGTATCAATATGTAGCATATCTTCTAAAATCTAAAAATATCAACATTATGCAGTGTTTATTTTACTAGATTTTATGTAGTAATCCATAGCTTGTCCGTGTTTTTTTTTTTTTACCAGGAGATACACCATTGAAAAAACTCATTTACAAGGTGGTCCTGGGAGGACACATACACTGGGTCAAAGGAGAACAGCAATCCAGATACAGAAAAACATACAAAAAATAAAACTGTAAAAAGATATACAGTTGTGTCATAAAAATGATTATACAAACAATGCATTATGACAGTAACAATCTACCGATGATGGTACGTTAAAATATGAGCCTACATAAGGCTAGGTAATGCAAGGTGCTGGTGTAAAATGCAGAAGCACCATATTTTATAAGTTAAGTGCCTAGTTCTAAAATGTTTATCACAAAATAAATACAAATGTAGTGCATCTTTTCACTGCATCATGCAGTAATTTGTAATGCACTTCTGCTTTACTCTGGTCACAATTATATTGTCTATTTTAAGAAAAATACAGTAATGATATTTCAACTCCAGTTAAATCTCCACTTGCATCTTATGTGACTCTGAAGTAAGTTACCTAACCACCCTAGTGCTCCTAGATCACCCCTGCAAACAGGCAGTTGTGCCTAGTGGGCCCTACCTGCTCATCAATGAATTTTAAAAAATCATCTGTTTTAATAAATTGTTTTTAGTCAAGATTTTCATTACAGTCTTTGCACCTGAACATGTGAGTGTCAGATTGTCATGAGAGGGACTACCACCTAACTCCCTCAGAGACGCACTTAAGTTTAGAATCAGCAGGGCCATCCTAAATCCTCAGCTGTTTTCATCAAGATCCTTTCAGAATGAAGTATACAGAAGGAAAAACCTACCCTTTCATTTGCAAAAAAAATTGTATTAGCACCCCATTTAAGAATGGGCACAATTTACACCTTTACTGCCACTATTAAGTCCCTGTGACAGCTTAGATAGGCTGCTTCAACACATGCTTTGCTAGAGGATTCAAAACCATGCCAGGCAGTGAATCTGATAAAAGCAGCATCACACAGCACCCCTTAGAAAACCCATTCCCACTTTATACTATATTGTTTTGACCAAACCCAAGTCTGCATGTTACATTACCTCTATATCTGTCAGTATATTTGAGTTTTTCTTTTGAAAATGTTGATCCTTTTTTACACAATTTTTGGAAAACTCCACTGACTGCAAGAAATTGAGTAAATACTACAGAGAATGGTGAAAAATGTTGATTTTGCAAAAACTTGTGGGTTAAATTTTCCAATGTCCCTGCTTACGACTCAAGATCAAACTACAGGTCTGGGGTTATGCCCTATGGGTCTGTTGCTTCAAGCCGTGGACTAACCCTTTTGATTTATTTCCATGACTGATGTGAGTGCTCTGGTTTCCTCTTTTTCCCTTCTTTTATTGAGTACTTCTTTATGTGGGCTGTATCATATAATTTAATTGTTTTCTTCAAATAGAATAGATTTCAATTTAATATACTGACTTTTAAAGTATCCCAAAATGCTTCATAATAATGAGACTGGTATTGTGGTGACAGAATGCAGGCCTTCATGTGTGCAACAACATGCCTTACACTGTCATAAACAATTGTATTTCTGATAAATAATGATTGCAGTGTCACTGGCTCAGTAGGTAGCACTCTTGCCTTGGGGGACCAGAAGATCAGATGGTTAGGGGTTCTAGCCCCACACCACATACTTGGGGTAATACCCATAACAGATGCTGTAGTGCAGTATGAGGAGGATGCTGTGAAACCTAATGTGCCATCCTTCGGATGAGATGTTAAACCGAGGTCCCTTCAGCACATCTCTGGTCACTGTCCAGGTGGAAGTAAAGGATCCTGTGATACTTACTGATGAAGCATAGGGGAGTTTTCGTGGTGTCATGGCCAACATTTCCTTGTCAATTAACCAAAAAAACAATAGATTCATGCAACCAACCACCAGGGCACACCAGGAAACAAGCTGTCACAGTTTAGTGGACTTTTACAAGTCAAAAATTGTAAAAATACAAAATTATTCGCTAAAAGAGGGAATACTGGCTATGACGCAGTGGTAGTTCTATAGATGCCTGGGGAGTGCAGTAAGTGCTCTGTCACCTGACATGCAGACAGCAGTGCTATCTAGATTTGGATACATTCTGAATCAACAGAAATATAGAATCTGTCAGCAAATAAGGATGGTCTGGTCTACTCAGTCTGCCCATTTTTCCCTACCTACAGTATCACCATAGACTCTACTTGAGCTCCAGCTCTTTCTCCTGCCACCCATTCTTTTCTGTTATGATTCACATATGCCTATCCCATGCATTCTTGAAGTCCACTACTGTTTTCACCCCCACTACCTTGGCTGGTAGGCTGTCCCATGAATCCACCACCCTTTCTGTGAAGATGTGCTTCACATCTCTCCTAAAACTCCCCCATCAGCTTCATAACATGTCCCCTTGTCCTTGTGCATCTTTTTTTCTGAAAAATACTTCCCTCCTGTACCTTGTTCAACCCAATGAGGTATTTAAAAGTCTCTATCATATCCCCTTCTCCCTCCTCTCTTCCAGGGTGTACATACTTACTTCCTTTAGTCTCTCCTCATTGGGCTTTTGATGCAGACCTGCACCATTTTAGTTGCCCTCCTCTCGACCGCCTCCACCATGTCCATGTCCTCATGGAAATGTGGCCTCCAGGAATGTACAGAGTATTATAATTGAGGTCTTACCAGCAATCTATACAGGGGTTTCATCTCCTCCCTCTTTCTTCTGGTGATATCTCTCCCTATGCATCCCAGCATCTCACTAGCCATCCCAACTGCTTTGTTTCACTGACTGGCCACCTTTGGGTCATCAAAGATACAGTAATTACCTGCAGATCTCTCTCTTTCCTGCTTGGTAGTCATTAAGAACATTCCCCCATTTTGTTCTCTGCCACTGGGTTTCTGTGCCCCAAGTGCATTATTTTGCACTTTTTGCATGGAAACCCAGTGCCGGGGAAGCTGCTATAGTACTGCCAAATTCGGAGCCATCAGCATTATTCACAAGGACATTTATTTGCATCATTTGTTTGCAGCTATCGTAGCTTTATCTGTGCTTTTGTGCAATGCATTGGACTGGTCCTTTGAGCACAGGCTCGACAGACTACTTTTGCTGTCCTACTTTTGGCAAACATAACATTTTCTTATTTTTGGCAATTTGCTCGTTTGTGCTTTTTTTCCTCTGAGAACACTGCAGTGTAATGTCCATGGGCACAAAGCCATACAACGTCTCACATTTTCTTTGGGATTACAGCATTAGTGACTTGTTCAGTTATAACCTCAGCAGCCACTCCATGTAAGTGAACAAACACTGGGGAGGCAAAAAATAGTACTTTTTCAACATATGTGGATACAACAATTTCCCAGGATTATCCCTGACAAACTGACAAGTTAGCCCCAACATTTAATTTTCTGGAAACATGTGATAATATAAGTGGACTTGGACCTCTAATATTGCATAATGTCAGCTGTTCCCACACCAGTAGTAAAGGTCTGCATATTTCCTGAAATAATTCTAGACCTGCAGACAATTTACCTGTCAGCAAGGGATGAATATTAAACTGAAGAATACGTAATTAAAAAAACACAATAAGGCTTTTCATAGTCACTCTTCTATCCTTCAGTTCCCTTTATGTATAGAGTGGGTGAATTTCTCTGGCGTCCTGGTCAACATTCCCCCATTCTCTAAAATACCACCAAAAGCTTAAGCTGGTTCAATTTCAGTTGGTTTGCATCCATATTCCCCAACCCCCCGCCCTGGGACAAGGCTGGACATAGGCAATAGTGCCTATGCCTCTTTTCAATATAAACACTATAAATAAAGTAGGGCCTCCAAGGGACGTCTCTTATTGTATGAGAGTTATCTCATGAAGTTTGAGTGAAAGGAAGTCATCTATGGGCTGACTGAAACACAGACATTATTTCTCAGTCATATAAATCAGTTATCAAAACAAGGAATTTTTAATTAGGCAATTTCTGAAAACCTACAGTGTATGAGATTCAAAATCTCAGAATTTCACCATGTTATGTGATTAATAAAACAATAAACACTATGGAAATATATTTAAGCCTTCAGCTGAAGCCAGAAGACAAGTAGGTAAACACAATGACCAGGAAGGAACTCATCCTGTCTAGGTTCTGGAATATAGCTACAACAAGCATTTGTCAATGCTGAATGTTCGTTGTATGCACTGGTGTCATGGGGTGGAGGGGATGTTTGAAAATTGCTTCAGTGAAGTTGTTTGTGAGGAGGGGTCCCAAACAATATATGTTGAAAATTTGGGGCAAAAATATTTAAAAATGGCCAAGTTATGCCACTAAGTTGAAAACCCTATTGAAATAAATTGACGCCGAAAACCCAATTGAAATACATTGAAGCACTTATCTCAGTTCACAGTTGGGCTTTGAAGAGTGAAGACATGCCTGCAGTCCAAGGTAGATTACGGTGACTGACCTCCAATGGGTAAGTATGGGGTACGGGGGATTTGGGGTTGTGGGTCCTGATTGGGAGGATAGGAGGTTGGGTAATGGCAGAATGGACAACAATGGATGTTTTTCTTTTTTACAGGGGAAAAATGATGGACAGCCTTCTTTTTTTCAGAGAGTTTGCTGAACAGATGAGGACGCTGAGGGATTGGGCACCCCCCCCAGTGTCTGTATAGTATTTGGGTGGTTACACATTGGACAACAATGGATGGACAGATGACACTGGGGGATTGGGCACCCCCAGTGTCTGTATACTGTTTAGGGGAGGTGGGGTTGCACAGTGGACAATGATGGATGGTTTTCTTTTTTTTTTTTTTTTTTAGGTTAAAAAACAAGCATTTGTCAATGCTGAATGTTTGCTGTATTGAAAGATGTCCACCTCAGCACCTTGTTTATGCCCTTAAGGTACTTAAATGTGTCTCTCATGTTCCCCCACTCCCTCCTTTCCTCCAATAATTACATATTATGAGGTCCTTTTAATCTCTTCTGATATGTTCTGTGTTGCAAACCATGTACCATCTTGGTTGCCTTTCTATGGACTATGTCCACCCTGTCAATGTCCTTGCACATTTGTGGCCTCCAGAATTGCACACAGTACTGCAGGTGAGGCCTCACTAGTGCATTATACAATGGCAGCACCACCTAGTGCCTTCTGCTAGTGATACCTCTGCCTATGCACCCCAACATGCCACTGACCGTCCTTGCAACATTTGTGCTCTGCTTTGACACCTTTTGGTCATCAGAACTGATAACTCGTAGGTCCCTTTCTTCCTTGGTGATCATCAGCACCTCCAACCCATCTTGTAACTCTCCACAGGCTTCCCTCTTCTCAGGTGCATTATTTGGGCTTCTTTGCACTGAACCTCAGTTGCCACTCCTCAGACCATTTTTCAAGCCTCTCCATGTCCCTGCTAATTTTCTCCACCCCTTCTGGAGTAATCACTCTATTACAAATCTTGGTGTTATCTTCAAACACGTAGACAGACCTTTCCTTCTAGCCCTTCTGCAATGTCTGTAATGAAGACATTGAACAGGACTGGTCCCAGGACTTATCACTGAGGTACCCAGCTGGTCACCCCCTCTCCCCGGATTTGCTCCCAATTTATTTTATTTATTCTTAAAATATCAGAATTACAATTCTTTGAGTCATAGACTCATTTCCAAAGGCTCCACATCATAATGCATAATACATAACATATAACATATAACATAGTAGGATATATAGTTACAGATACTTACAATATGATACCACAGTTTCAGAGTTATAACAAACACACTGCCACTGATTGAACAGCATATAAAATACAGAGGAGGTGATGTCCCTATGTAGGGCCTATACAGGATGTTAGGTAAGCATATAATTACATTGCAAAGACATGTTACTAAGCACTATAATAGCTGAAGCAGTCTAGCAGTTAAACTTTGTCACTAAGCCCGCCTGTTTACACGTTGCAGTAGATATATTACTGGGAAATATAATAACTGAGGCAGTCTAGTAGATAGACTTTGACAGCAGGCCTAGCCTGTTTCTGCGTGGGTATTTTTATGACCCCTGGGAGCTATGGTGCTGTCGTTTCATTTCCGTGGGCAGTGAGTAGCGAGGAGGTGGTTTCTGAGGTCCGCTTTGAAAGCTCCGAGTTTTGGTAGACTGGTGATAGACGCAGGTAGGGGGTTAAACCAGGTTGGGGCCATGATGGGGAAGGATCTCTGAGCTAGGGAGGTCCTTACCCTTGGGATGGTTAGGGTGGATTTATCAGCACTGCGAGTGTGGACAGTGGGGATGGATGGGTGGAGAGAGAACGTAACTCCAGGTGGTGTTTTCCTGAGGAGGGTCTTTTTGGCCATGAGACTGGACTGGTACAGGATCCTTTCCTCGAATTTGAGGGTCTGTGTGAGGGAGTAAAGGGTGCAGGTGTGCACTGATTGGTCAGCTCTGGACAGGAGCCTGCATGCTTTATTGATGACCACTTTTATTTTGCTGATGGCTGTGGCGTCTGCAGTGGCATGGACCAACAGGCCATAGTCTATTAAGGATATGACCGATGAGGTGATGGCTAGCCGTAGGGCTTCAGGTGGAAGTCAGTCTTTGTGGTGGTATAGGAGGCTGATACGTGCATTAGTCGTGGATGTGAATGCATTGATGTGTGCGTGGAAGGTGAGAGCTGGGTCAAAGGTTATACCCTGGTTTTTATATGAGGAGACCTGCTCAAGGGGGTGGAAGGAACTGGAGAGAATCTGCAGGTGGGCATTTTTGAATTTACTTTGGTGGTGTGCAAATATCATGGTCTTGTATTTTTTTAGGTTCAGGATCAGCCTATGTTCAGTGAACCAGTGCTCGGTACGACAGAGGACGGCGTCCTCTGCATACAGTAGGACCTTTCCTGGACATGAGGTGGGTAGTGCATTGAGGAACAGACTGAAAAGTATCAGTTCCAGTATGGAACCCTGTGGGACTCCAGAGAAGATGGGGCGGGTACTGGAGAGTGTTGTGTTTATTTTCACACATTGTGTCCTGGAGGATAGGTAGCTTGTCAATCAGTCCAAGGGTCCTTGGGAGAAACCCACTTGCAGGAAGGAGTCAAGCAGGAGGGGGTGACTGACCATGTCAAAGGCCTTGGAGAGGTCAATAAACATGGTTCCTGCCAGCTGGCCCTTGTTGAGTGCAGAGTGCATGAAACTGGAGAATTTGAGGAGGGCCGTGGTGGCACTACGACTTGGCGAAACCATGCTGCTCCTTACAGAGCAGGTCTTGGATTTCTAGGTAGTTTGTCAGTTGGTCTGCCACTATCTTTTCCAGGGCTTTGGGTGGGGGAATGGAAATTGGCTGGTAGTTCCCAGGTGATAAATTGTCTCCTCCTTTGTGGATGGGCATTATTGCATTTTTCCAGGCACTGGGGAACTGCCTGAGGCAGAGGGAGTGGTTTAGCAGGCCAGTAAGTGAGAGGAGCAGCAAGTCCAAGGTCAGGCAGAGGAGCCTTATATCCAGGGGGTCATTTAGGGGGCTGAACCCATTTAGGGCTTTGGAAAGGTAAGGCTCAGCTTCCTGAGGAGTGATAGT
This sequence comes from Neoceratodus forsteri, assembly GCA_016271365.2. NCBI lineage: Eukaryota > Metazoa > Chordata > Ceratodontiformes > Ceratodontidae > Neoceratodus > Neoceratodus forsteri. The sequence goes on along the minus strand of CM028132.1, from coordinate 587,929,248 downwards.
TCAGAGGTAGAAAGGTGGGTGTGAGAGGGCGGGTGGATCAGACTCTCACACTTATCTCTTGCAACTCTCATATCAACATGTTTGTCTGCACTTGTACACGCAAGGAACATAAAAATTGTGGCACATTTACTGATACCAATTGTCTCTGCAGTCATGGACTAATTGAGAATCTGAGGGAAGGACTGGTGTGTGTGCAGGAGGAAGGGGAGGAGAGTAGTACGGAGTCACTATGGATGCAAATCTAAGATTCTAAGAATATGATTCTCAGGATGGGAGTGGTGTACAGGCCACCCTCTCAGACAGAAGAGTTAGACAGGGAACTAGCAAGACAGATCAGGAGGGCCTGTGAGAAGTGTAGTGTGGTGATTGTGGGGGACTTCAACATGCCAGGAGTGGATTGGAGTATCCCAACAAACAGGAGTAGAAGGGAGCAGGCACTGCTGGATGCCTTCCAGGACAGCTTCCTGATGCAGATGGTCAGCGAACCAACCAGGTTAGGGAATATCCTTGACCTTGTGCTGGGAAATGGGGAGTTAGTGAGGGAACTTGGGGAGGAAGAACCACTGGCCACCACTCAGTATGGTTCATGTTGGATATGAGTAAAGAAGGAGTGGAATCTGGCACAAGGGTGCTGTACTTCAGGAGAGTCAACTTCAGGAGGATGGGGGAAGTGGTAAAAGGGTACCTGGCCAGAATTCAACCTAGTATGGGCACTAACCAGAGGTGGGAGCTCATAAAGCTGGGGATAGTGCAGGCAACCAGAACCTGCAGCAAGACCCAGAGCAAGAAGGCTAGGGCAAAGAAACCTAGCTGGGTGAGCGAGGAGGTCATGGAAAAGGTAAGGAGGAAAACAGCTGCCTTTAGAGGTACAGAAAAACAGGAGAAGGAGGACAAGGGGGAGTACCTGAAGGAATCGAAGGAGATGACAAGGGCAGTAAGGGAAGCCAAGGAGTCTACGGAGCTCAGGCTGGCACAGGGCATTAAGAAGGGGGATAAGGACTTCTTCAGGTACATCAGGGAGAAAAAGAACTGTAAGGACCATATAATAAGGATTAGGAAGGGGGGTTGGGTGGAAGCAGTGGGTAATAAGGCAGAAGCACTATATGATTACTTCTGTTTGGTATTTACTAAGGAGAACAGGGGGTTGATACCCAAGCGAGGAGGAGGAGGAGGGCAGAAACAGAGGGGAGGGGTGATGGATGGGGAAATCATGGAGGCAGGGTTCTGGAGAGTTTAAGGGCACTGAGGGTGGACAAGGTGCTAGGCCCAGATGGCATCCACCCCAGGGTACTGAAGGAGCTGACAGAGGTCCTGGCGGGACCTTTGGCAGACATATTTAATGCCTCACTACACTCGGGGTGTGTGCCTCAGGATTGGAGGATGGCTCATGTGGTGCCCCTCCCACAAGAGTGTCCCCAAGGATGAACTGGGGAACTATAGACCAGTGAGCCTCGCATCCATCATGGGTAAGCTGATGGAGACTATGCTGAAGGAGAGGCTGGTGGCCCACCTGGAGGCCAAAGGACTACAGGACAGCAGACAGCATGGCTTCATAAGTGGCAGATCCTGCCAAACCAACCTGGTGGAGTTCTATGACTGGGTAACTAGGCAATTGGATGGGTGGCATGCAATGGATGTCCTGTACCTGGACTTCAAGTAAGGCATTTGACTCAGTGCTGCATGGGAGGCTGGGAAGTAAGCTAGAAGGCAAAAGGCAGGTTCAAAGCTGGTGAGGTGGGTAGGGAACTGGCTTTAGGGAAGGCAACAGAGGGTGGTGGTGGGTGGGAAGCTCTCATCCCCAAGGGTAGTGATGAACGGTGTTCCACAGGGCTCATTGTTGGGGCCAGAGTTGTTTGGGATATTCATTGCAAACATATCATTGGGTTTAAAGAGCAAGATCACCAAGATGGGAGTGGTGGTGGACAACCTAGAGGGATGGCAGGGGTTGCAGGATGATCTGGCAAAGCCTGGAAACCTGATCGGACAGCTGGCAACTGGGGTTCAATGCCAAAAAGTGCAAAGTGCTGCATTTTGGGGTGAAAAACACATGGAGGAGTTACCAGCTTGGGGGGGAGTGCAGCTAGCCAAGACAGAGGAGGAGAAGGATCTGGGGGTGCTCATTACGGGGTCAATGAACAACTTGGCACAATGTAGGAAGGCAGCTGCAAAGGCCAACAAAATGCTGGGTTGCATTGTAATGGGTATATCCTTGAGGAGGGGGGGAGGTGATTCTACTACTGTATAGATCATTAGTTAGATGGCACCTGGAGTACTGTGTGCAGTACTGGTGCCTGTATCTGAACAGGGACATTAAGTTACTGGAGGGGGTACAGTGCAGGGTGACAAAGATGATCAAGGGGCTGGAGGATTTACCATATGAGAGGAGGCTGAGGGAGTTGAACATGTACTCGCTAGAGGAGAGGAAGGATGGAGGGATATGATTGAAACCTTCATGTACATGAAAGGAATAAGCAAGACTGGTACGGAGGGGCTGTTCAAAGTAAGGGAGGGGAGGGACACCCGGAGCCATGATATGAGACTGGAGGGAGGAAGGTTCAGGAGGGCGATGAGGAGACTTTTTTTTACAGAGAGGGTGGTAGCTGGGTGGAATGCTTTACTGGCAGAAGTGATATCCAATAGAACAGTGGATTGCTTCAAAATGGTCTCGGACAGGGCAAGGGAGAGGAAGGGTGGGAGGGAAGGGCCGCTGCAGAATAAGGGGTGTTAGCTGTACGTTCAAGCAGACTTGATAGACCTCTAGGCCTTTATCTGCTGACAAATTTCATATGTTCGTAATCTATGGCATGTTATAATGACTTGCCCTTTCTATAATGTCACTAGACAAAATTCTTGAGTAAACTGCTGTAAACTTATAAAGATGCATTGTCAGATCTGTTGCACTTTTCAAAGGACCTGCAGGATAGTGAAACTGCATGCACTTTATTGAATTTCTTTAAAATTGCTATAAAAATTAGGAAAATGAAATGAAAACATTTAGATCTGTTTATGTACTAATTGTAACTGATATTTATGTGATTTGTGCTATGTCTGTCATGTATAATTTTAGTGGATTCATACTCATTTTTATAGTTTAAAAATATTGCAAAGACGCACAGATGTCGATCAATAAAATATGAAACTGAGTGAAAGGACTGTAATGCTATACTGAGTGGTTTTGGCTGTCCAAACCTCACAAGATGACTTTTTTTTTTTCAGTAAGACACACCCTCCCTGGAGGCCCAATTAAATTAATATAAAGCACTTGCGTAAGCTACAGTGAGTTATAAGTTTTGTGCTTATTTTTTTTTTTTTATTTCAAAGAAGTGAGTCTAACGTTCCTCTTCTGCTTATGAAGTGGAATAGACCATTTTCTTTCTTTCTTCCCTACAGGCAGTCCCAAACACCCTGAACTCCCCACGGAGTTCCCTGCAAACATCAAGCACCCTAGGATCAGAGCCTGCTGCAGCAGCACCAAGGTATTTAAAATCCTCTCCCTGGTGAGAGCTGATTTTGGATCCTGTTAGCCCGTCGACTGCCCTGGTCCAGCTCTAGATTTATACCTCATATCCTGTCACATGACAGGTCTTGTGACTTGCCAGCCAGTTTCTATCTCCCTACTTCCCCACTTGTTTTTTTATACAAAGTCACCACTAGGAGTCAGTAGTGTGCACCCCTCAACTCCCTTCTTCTAAGCTTTGTACTAGTTCCCTGTCATTACCTATTCCTAGGTATTCTATATCCCCCCTTTCCTCTATGTACCTATCACCCCCCATATTTGAACCCCCAACCTCTGGCACCAGAAGCAGAAACACTACCACTGCACCATTGCAGTAGTTCCAATTGTAACTGCTTTTTTGTCTCTCTTATCTTTCTCTCCGTCTTCTTCCTCCTCCTGGTTTCTCTGGTGTTATGTTGATGATCCCCTACTTCATCTCATAAAGCCATTTCCCTAGATCCCCTATGGCCCCCCTCTGTCCTCTCTACTCGCTCTGCCCCATCAATCTTCTCCTTTTTCCCCTCTTAGCCTTTGCCCTCCCTGCAACCTATCTTCTCTCACTTCCACCTCTCACCTCCCCCCCTCTACTCCCTACCCCCACACCATAATCCACCCTGGGCTACTCAGCTGCTCTCATCTACACTCAGCGGCCACTTGTCAACTATGTCCCCTCAAACCTCCCTTGCATACCATCCCCCGCGTTTATCGTACCAAGCATAAGAGTCATGCCCCTCACCTACATCTTCTAGTACTTTGACTTCTCCTAGGAGGTGACGTCAAGCCAAATCCTGGCCCAGCTTGCCTATTGTCATCCCCCACATGCCCTCCCCAAAGGCTTGCAGTTCTGCAACATAAATGCTTGCAGCCTACTCCCCAAACTGGGCGAGTTAAACATGTGGGTCACTCAGCACTCCCCGACTTACTTTGCATATCTGAAACTTGGTTGTCCTCCTGTATCTCTGACTCCCATTTGGCCCTCCATGATTTTAAATGGGAACTGTCATCTACAGGATTTCATAATGTCTGAAAGCCCATAAAAAGCTAATTTGAGTGAGCCATTGTGTTTATCTGTGAGTCTTTGCAGTCCAGAGTTATTCATATGTAAATCAGCCTGTAATTAAGGACTGGTGGCAGCCATATGTTTTGGGCTCCTGACAGGAAATGATGTCACCGAGGGTCCTGGTCCTCTTTGACTGTATTTAATCCAAAAGGATAAATAAGAATTTGACTGTTTTATTAAGTGTGTGTTATGGTGTTATTGCAACATTTTCTACATTTATAATTGTTTTGTACAGCGAAGCTTGCCAGGATGAAACCCAATTCTGCAACAAGTTGCAGCAGAGTTGCTGCAGGAAACGGTGCAATTTCAATAGGAGTTAGTCATTTTTGTCATGCATAAAACTGTGACACTGTGCTTCATCCTGGTAGGCTTCACTGTACATTGAAACTAGTGAGTTATTTATTATTTATTTAGTTTTTGTTGAGTGGGTAAGTACACTAGACAAATTCTACCTGTTTTCAGTCACAACCTGGGGAAGGGGGATACAGATGAATGCCAACTGACCTTGAACTTGATTAAGCTGTTGGTGGTATTTTTAGTGAATGGGGGGAAATTTGGCCAGGGCACTGGGAAAATTCCCTTACTCTTGGCCAGTAGGGAGACTGCTGGCTAGTGAGTTCATCATTTTATGTTGAGCTGGAGGAGCAGACGGAGGTCCCGGTGGCTGCAGGGCCAGCTGCTGCTGTTCGGTCTGAGGTTATGGATTCTGTAGTTTTCTTTGACGCTCCTAGCATGGATGTGGACTCCTTAAATGACATCTCTATATCTGACAAAAGGAATGAATCGAGTGATTTATCTCTAGATACGATGGAGGTTATTCTCACTGACACACTGCAAGATGTGTCTTTTTGTGATTTGTCTGCCTTGCAGCAAAAGCTGCGCAAAGAAGAAGCCCATTTTTAGTCTCGTCAAAGCGAACTGAAAGCTGCAATTGCAGCAGCAGATCAGCGCTCTTTGGGTGAGCAATCTGCACTTTGAGTTGTGCAACGAGCTGCCTCGGCTGCTGACATGGCGGCTACACCGATGATTCCTCTGCAGCAGACAACAGCTGTTCTGGACAAGGGGCAATCACCCACACAAGATGCTCCTACAGGTTCTTGCTCCTTCCCAGCAGGTACAGGGCAAGCGCCCTTGTTTGTCTTCAAAGGTAATTTGTTTCAGGACTCTGCGGGAACTTCGACAGGTCTACTGGCGTCGGGTACTGTTTTTGACCATAATGCTGAGGTTCCTGCATAACAACAGCAGGACACCCCAATGGATAAAAATCGATGGTCTGTAGATACTGCTTTGCAGGCTGCTGGGTGGTAGAAATCTAATTCTGGCGCTTGGGTTTCGGGTCCTTCTCCTGTTTCAGTATCTCCTAGCCCGAGCACAACTGGCCTAGGCCCAGCATTTGGCCTCTAGGCCTGAGATAGGCGTTCTGATCAAACTGCAACTACTTCTTCTGCTCCTGGAGGTTCAGCACAACAGTCTGACATGCTTCCCCCAGGGTCTTGTACTACAAATACTGCTTACCTGGTCCCCCAGCAGGTGGTTTCCATACCTATAGTAGCAGAACCTACTGTTCTTGAAGATGTGCTACCTCATCTTGTGCATACTGCAGATGCTTCACAAAAACCCTTACAAACTCAGGTTAAGACATCCAGACGTCAGCAGCACTGGATACAACCGGCTGCTAAAATGCCCAGAACATCTGACATTTCTGTTAAAAATAGATTTTTGTCTCTGCTCATTGAAGAGGAACTCTCTGGGAATGAATCTGAAGGGCTTTCTGTTATCTCTTCCATCCTGGATCAAGGTTCTGAATTGGAAGAATCTTCCCCTTACACTGTACCCCTTCCATCTGGGAAACGAACTGGGAAAACTAAACATGTCAGAACTACATGGGCCTCCTCTAAAAAGCCCTCTTGAATAGCATTATGCTCAAGGTTTTTTTTACTTTCTCCTGTAAGACTATAATGCCTCCCCTTTCTGTGTATTCTGTTAATGTCAATAGTATTAAGAATATTATTAAGAGTCTATGGAAAAAACAAGCTGTGTTTTCACATTTAAGATCTCTTTCTGCTGGTATTATTTTTTTACAGGATACTAGGTTGCACGCCATTTCTGAACTGAAACAGGCCGTTAACTTTTGGCATTCAGGCCCTTCTTTCTGGTCTTTGGTGGAAGAAACCTGCTCGGGGTTAGCCATTTTATTTCATAATTTAGAAGCACATGTGGTTAAATTAATTGATCTCATCTCAGGTCGGGCCTTAATATTGGCTGTCAGGCTGCATGATGTACTGTTCCGGTTTATCAATATTTTTGCCGGTCAAACAAAGGTGGTACAAATTGAGCTGTTCCATGCTATTCAACCCTATCTTTATTCTGCTCACCACATTGTTCTAGGGGGTGACTTTAATTGTGGACTAAATCTAGGGGATGGGGTAGGCATGCTGTGACTAAATGAGTATTTTGTGACATGACCTGCCTTTCCACCATGATACAGAATGCAAATTTGAGGGATGTCTGCTTTGAAATAGTTGGGAAAGCTAATCCCACTTTTTATGGAACTACTTCTGCCACAAGGATTGACTACTTTTTATTTCTCCCCTATTACAAATTGCAATGGCACAAACCCTACCGGCAGAAGTTTCTGATCATAAAATTTTATTTTTATTATTGGATAACTTACATACACCTCCTACTGGGCTGGGATATTGGAAACTAAATGCTTTACTGTTGGCTAAAAACAATGTCCGGCAAGATTTGGTATATTTTATTCAAGCCAGGAAATCTGTCTTTGGTGTGTACACTGACCCTAGTATTTGGTGGGAAGACGCTGTGCGGGATTTGACTGCTTTTTTAAAATCATATGGAAAGGTAACTTGGGATGAGGAATATGGGACTTATCTTAATAATAGGTTGCAACTTCAAAAACTTATCTTTAGCTTCCACTGTACAACATGATTTTACAGTAAAAATTCAAAATATCAAGCAACAAATGGTACAATATCATTTACTACAAGAACATCTGCAATTCCAATAATTATATTGCACTCATGGAAAAAAAAAGGCTATATTTGCCCTTATGATGGGTATACAGCTCGGAACTTAAACCGAACTATGGATAGTTTGTTTGATATAAATGGTAATTTATGTACTGACACTAGACAGATTCTTAACATTGTTTCACATTATACATCTCAAACCCTTATTCCTCCACGAATTTACCCAGATGCTTTGGAATCTTATCTTGATTTAGTTCCCACTAGTTCAGCCCACTGACCAATTATTAATACCTTTGATTACTGATATACTGCCACAAGAAGTGGAAAAAAGCAATTATGGCCTTAGGGAATAATAAAGCAACAGGTGGAGATGAATTGATTAGTGAACGGTACAAAATTATTGGTCCACATATCTGGACAGAATTAGCGGCTGCCTTCATGGCAATCCTTTCTTCTGGATCCCCTTCTTTGCATATGACGGAGGGTATTTTGATCACATTTTTAAAGAAAAAGGTGATAAATAGTGCATCAATAATTGGAGACCGATTTCTTTACTTAACACAGATTTTAAGATTTTAGCTAAGATTCTAAATAACTGTCTCCTATTAGTAGCAACTCATATTTTATCCCCAGCACAGGCATGTGCTTTACCTGGGTAGGAATATTACAGATAATTTTTAATTCTGTTAAGGGAACTCTTTGAGCATAGTTTCGGGTATAGAGCAGATGGCTTAGTGCTATCACCGGATCAAAGCCAAGCCTTTGACTCAGTTGGCCATACTTTTCTATGGGCAGTTTTAAACAAATATGGTTTGCCTTTGCAATATATCAATTGGGTTAAATGCTTATATAACACAGCTACAGTTACTCCTTTGATTGGGGGCTAGAAAGGACCCATGTTACCAGTGAGGAGGGGGGAACATCAGGGGTGCCCCTTAGCCCTTTGCTATATGCTTTTTTCATTGATCCCTAACTCCAGCTCCTTAATAATTCAGTGCTTTTAAAGCCTATTACTGTTGTTTCAACTCCTCTACATTTTAAGGCTTTGGCCTATGCAGATGATCTCTGTATTCTAGTAGCGGGCAAAGTTTCTGTTCAGTGGGCCTTTGACATCTGTGTGACTTATAATTCACATTCGGGTACCAGTTTAAATTTGGGTAAATGTATCAGTACACAGCTTGGTTCAGTTGTTTCCCCTGTTTTAGAAATAGCTGGTATTAATTTTTCAGCTACTCATTTGACAATTCTGGAGATTATTTATGGTTTGGGAGATATGTGTTTTTTGAATTGGGAACCCTGCTTTATTCGGGGGGAAGTTTTAGTAGCTAAATGGAATAAGTGGAAATTAAGTAAATGGAAACTAGTGCATCTGATCAAAACATTCCTTATTCCAATATTTCTTTACATTAGTTATGTTTTTCCTCCTCCTAGCCAATTAATAATGGCTATTTATAATCTCTTTTTTTTTTCAAGCTGTATTGGGTAGCAGGTTGAATCTGTTAAAAAGAAATAGTGCATATTTACCAATACACCAGGGTGGGTTAGAGATGGTGCACCCAATCTTATTTTTTTATAGTGTTTTTCTTCATGCAAATATTTGGCCTTTATTAATTTTTTTTGATAAAACTTGGGTATCTGTGTTCGAACAGAATTGTGGTCTATGGTTTAGACAATGGGACCGGGGGGAATTAGGGATTTTGCATAGATCCTTAAATATCCCACCTTATATCAGGGAAACCTTTGTTTATATTAAATGTTGGAAACTTACTAGCCATCTTCTGATTTCAAAACAATGGAAAGGGCAATGTAACTGAGTAATGCAGACTCAATTTACAGAATAAGAAACTTTTCCTCGATGTCCTTTTCCATACAGAGAGACAATTTTGAGTTTGCTGAACACTCCTAGGATTCCTGATAAATTTCAATACTTTCATTGGCTGAGCTGTCATGATAGGATCAATATTAAAGCAAATCAAAAACATAAACAATTGGCTGAACGTTTTTGCATTAGACCAGGCAGTATTCAGCAGCTGGAAACTACAGAACACCTTTTTTTGACCTGTGTTTATATTACATCTTTTTGGCCTCTCTTGGCCACTGTTTGGAATGCTCCATGGTTTCAGTCTATTACTATGGATGCTTTGATGTGGGGCAAATGTATAGGGGCAGATTATTGGCATACTGAAACTTTACATAGAATTTTGTTGGTTATCAAACGGCATATTTGGAACAGCAGATGTTTATTTTCATTACAACAGAAATTTGTATCTCATGAAAAGCTCTTTGGTAAAATTACTGGGGATTTGAAATTATAATATAGTGAGGATTCTAGGATCTTGCATTCCAGAATTCTATGTGCAGTTTGGAGAAATATGCCTTGGATAACAGATTCTGATGTACCTGTTACTTAAAAGTGGGGGATGTTCGGTTTCATGATTTCTTCTCTAAAGACTATAGTATTGGACAAAAAAGGCTTCTAGCTTACTATGTTATGGATTTGAAGTTGTTTGTTTATGTTTATATACATATACCCTTGATTTGTTTTTCTGTAATTGTACTATTGTTTGTATTCTGATTTCTTTTGTTTTATTTTTTGTATGATTTCTTTTCTTCAATAAACTCCCCTACTCTTTTTTGAGAAGTGCCATGGGATCTTTAACATCCACCTGAACCACCACCAGAACAGGCAGATGGGACCTCAGTTTAATGTCTTATTCGAAAGACAGCACCTCAGGAGTGCAGCATTCCCCCTCATGCTGCACTACAGTGTCAGTATTGGGATTTAATCCAAGTGCCCAGTGTGGGGATAGAACCCACAGCCTTCTGATCTCCCAGCCTAAGAGGTGAGTGTGCTACCTGCTGAGCCACTGACACCTTTACATTTCAAATTGTTAGTAAAAATAATCCATCTTCAGGATTGCTTTAACCTCTAGGCTATACTGCCAGCTGAACATATCAATACAGATTTCTGGGGCTGCCACAGTACCAACTTTTGTGTTTTCCCCTTTCCTCTCTTACAGCCTTTTCTTTTACAATTTTGGGTGTGAACTTGGGTCTACAAGGTGCAGATGTGGCTATGTATCCACTGGCCTGGCATCATGGCCTTCCTGTGCTCCCACAACACACCTGGGAATAAGCTGTTGCTCAGTGTGCCATTCCAGGACAAAGACAGCAAAAACAATCTGAGCATGTGTTATGATTCTGAAAATATTATGCTCTTTCTATCCAGATTTAACTTGAAAAGAAAAAGTAGGAAACAATTACTTGTTTATTAATTGCAAACACATAGATGGACAACATTGTTAAAACATGCCTAATCTAAAATGCATTATTAAGAGTATTTTACTTCTGATGAAGTTACAAGTATAACAGTTTCTTACTGAAATATTTTGGATGGAATGGGATTTTGTAATTACAACACTTTCCACATTTATAATAAATGTTCTGGATGTGCATTGAAACTAGTGAGTTACCACCTTTACATTTCAAACTGTTAGTAAAAATAATCCAATAGAATTCTGGCATTGTTACAGTAGAAAATCACATTCTGTCCAAAACATTTCAGTAAGAAACCTTTATACTTTTGACTTCATTAAAAGAAGTAAAATACTCTTTAATGGTGATCATTTTTATGTTTACTTGCGCGTACGCGCAAGGAACATCTTGGGAGAATAGGACAGTTTGGAGGTGTGACTGTCCTGTGCAATCCACTGCTCCGTTGAGCAGGCATGGCGGTCCTGCATCAATGGATGCGGGCACTGTGTATGACAGTGGTGGTCTTCACTTCAAAGAAAACCACCGCTGTGTGCTCGCAGCGCCTCACCCCCCCCAAAGCTTTGGTGCCACGCTGGGAGACCACCCCAGCATGTCAAATCTTGTTTTGGCTGACGGGGGTGCCCAATCCCCTGTCAGCACCACCTCCCCCCCAAACAGCTTTCCCTGCTGCCACGCTGGGAGCCCACCCCAGTGTGGCAAATGTCCCGCATCGCAGCGCCTCACGCCCCCCCAAAGCTTTGGTGCCATGCTGGGAGCCTACCCCAGCGTGGCAATCCTTGTTTTGGCCGGGGATGCCCAATCCCCCATCAGCTCCATGCCCCTCCAGCCATCCTTCTGCCACACTGGGAGCCAACCCCAGCATGGCAAATGTCCCATGTCGTCTTTTTTTGTTTAAAAAAACCTGTAAATTAAAAGCGGTCCCACGGTGCTTCTCACTACCCCCCTCTCACAACCCGCACCACCACTGCACCTGCCTCCCCACACCTCTCACCCCATGTACTTACCTCCGAGTCTGGCCGACGTTCTTGATGTGGACCGGGAACCGTCTGCACTCTTCAAAGCCGACCATGAACTGAGGAAATGCTGGTAAGCTGTATAATGGGCTAGATGGGGTTTTCAACTTTGTTGCATATCTCAGGCATTTTTTGGAATTTTTGCACCAAATTTTCAACATGGGGTTTTTGGGACCCCTTCTTATGAATGATGTCACTGTCATGGCGTTATTCGGGCACAAAGGGTGATTTCACAGCTACTGCGTGGAAATCACCTTTGAGCAATTAATGAAACGACACTGCCAGTGTTCGCCGAAGTGGGCTCTCAAAAAGCCTATTCTGGTGGTGGGCAAATCCTAAAATATTCATTTAAGTGTGCGTTGCGCGTAGTTCCCAAGCACGCTCATAAGTTGCAGATTTTTAATATTTTCACTCCAGATTTTCAACATTGCCATTTTACCACACCTTCTTATGAGTAGTACAGCTGTCATTTTTCACATCTCACCCAAAACGTGTTTCCGCCCATGAAGCGCACAATGGCGCAGTCGGTGTGCGAAATCAATGTATGGGACACATTAAGAAAATCACAGTGACACTGTCCATTAGCAGAGGTCTTAAAATGGCTATGTTGCAAATTTGGTGAAACAATGTCAAAAAATGACTGTTACGAGCGTGCATTGCGCACTTTCCACGCACACTCATAACTTTGAGAATTTGAAATATTTTCACTCTAGATTTTCAACACTGGCATTTTTTCACACCTCCTTATGAACACCACAGCTGACATTTTTCACATCCTGGCCGAAATGTGTTTCCGCCCATGTAGCGCACAATGGCGCAGTCGGTGTGCGAACTCAATGTATGGGACACATTAAGAAAATCACAGTGACACTGTTCATTAGCAGAGGCCTCCAAAAGCCTATGTTGCAAATTTGGTGAAACAATGTCAAAAAATGACTGTGTTATGAGCGTGCGTTGCGCACTTTCCACACACACTCATAACTTTGAGAATTTTAAATATTTTCACTCTAGATTTTCAACACTGGCATTTTTTCACACCTCCTTATGAACACTACAGCTGACATTTTTCACATCCTTGCCAAAATGTGTTTTAGCACATCCAGCGCACAATGGTGTGGTCAGGTAGAAATCAATGCTCAGGACAGATTAGAAAATCACAGTGACACTGTTCATGAGCAGAGGTCCCAAAATGCCTATGTTGAAAATTTGGTGACAAAGTCCACAAAATGATTGTGTCATGGCGTTCATTGTGCAGTTTCCATATGCGCTCGTAAGTTCGAAATTGTTGTATTTTCACTCCAGATGTTCAACATTGCCATCCCTTCACACCTCCCTATGAATGCTACAGCTGTCATTTTTCACATCCTGCCTGAACTGTATTTTTGCACATGTGGAGCAGAATGGTGTGGTTGCTGTGGGAAATCAATGTTCAGGACAGATTAACAAAATAACAGTGGAACTGTTCATAAGCAGAGGTCTCAAATGCTTTTATGAGGTGGGGGTAACAAAAAGGTCATGCTAAAACTTTGTAGTGCAAATACCAGCAGTCGCAGAGGGCATTAGGGTAAAGCACCATACATGCCAAACACCACTGCAAATACCTGCAAGCGAATGTCTGGCATTGACAAATGCTTGTTTACTTAGAGAGAAAAACACTTATCTCCAGTTACAACCTCCCGATTGATATTTTTGGTTACAACTGGGAGGTTGTAATCAGCACCTATCAAGCATCACCATAGAAAGCTAACTGGTGCATAGTTTCACTGTGTGTGGGCTGAACATCTTGCCCAACATGGTGGCTCCGTTGCCGAGCACCGGCACCAGCACTCGAGCTTTGCCACATGCTGTCAAGACAAGTAAGATTTTATCACCGTTAAATAAAATGATACGTTGGTGTGTGTGTGTGTGTGTGTGTGTGTGTGTGTATAAAAAACAGAACTTTGCACACACATTCAATGTGGGATGCTTTTATAAACCCTTTGGGATTCGCCCTCAGAGTTTATGTAGCATCCCACACCTCGGGTGTGTGTTGAATTCTGGTTACACACACCCACCCATATGTTATTCTATATTTTAATAATGCATTTCATGTCATGCATGTTTTAACAATGTTGTCCATCTATGTGTTTTTGCAATTAATAATCAAGTAATTGTGCCCTATTGTTTTTTTTCTTTTCGGGTCTACTCTGGATAGAAAGAGTATAATATTTTCAGAATCTTAACACGTGCTCAAAACCCATTCTGCTGGGTGAATGAAGCTTGTTCAAAGCTCTTTGTTTTAACCTCTAGGCTATACTGCCAGCTGATGATCAAAATGTACACATTTCATGACTGGCACCATGATGCCAGGCCAGTAGATATGTAGCCACATTTGCATCTTGTAGACCTGAGTACACACCTTCTGCAAAAGGCTCTATTCACTTGCAAATTTTCTTTGACTAAGCTGCCCTCTTCCCTGTCTGCTACCCCCCACTACTCTCATTGAATCCTTCGGCTAACTACCCCGGCCCCCTGCTCTTTCTTAACAAGGTTAAGTGCCTTGAGCCCTGATTAGTGGGTTCGGACTCCTGGTCACTCCTGATTGGCTACCGTGCTTCTGCATAAAGAAACTGCCTCTGAACCTGGGAACCTGCTAGGGAAATCAGACAGTTTTTGACTTGTTTCCCTCCTTGAACGTTAAGCCATCTACCTGTAAACTGAGTCTTACAAAGTTTTTGTTAATTTATTGTTTACCATAGTGAGCACAGCTCATTCCTGCTTCAGCCTCAGTGTTTACAATAGGAATCACTAAATCTGATTTTTCTCAGTGCAGCCTGCAAAGTGTGTTTTGTTTTTTCTAAATCCGCTTCATAGTGCAGCCTGTAAATTGTATTCCTAAAGCCTGTTTAATTGTTACAGCCCTATGTTTAATACACTACAGCTTAGCAAACATATTGACTTTAGTAATTACAGATCTTTTAAGAATTATTTCTGTCTGTGCCAGTTAGATCTGTAGCTACGCCTAGGAGCGAATTGTCCTTAGTGATTTCAGCTACCCTTTGAATCTCTGTCTGGGTAAGATTGATTTGAAGCTGCTTTCAACATACCCTGCATCTAGTGTCTCCTCTCATTGCTGCTATTTCCTGCTGGCACCATTTGCGGCTGACTCCTGCAAAAGGCTCTATTCACTTGCAAATTTTCTTTCACTAAGTTGCCCTCTTCCCTTTCTGCTACCCGTGCTACTCTCACTGTCTCCTTTGACTAACTACCCCCGCCCCTGCTCTTTCTTAACAAGCTAAGCACTCTTCCCCCCCCCCCAATCAATACCTCTTTATCTAACCCCTGCTTCTCTTCCCTTTTTCAGGAGCGAAGCCCTGACCACAGGCACCTCTTCTCCCAGCTGAAGACCCTCTCCACTTGTGGTGCATCTGGTCCTGAATGACCTCCGCCACCTCTATGGTAAACTCACCGGCTCACAAGGGAAATCCCATTGGCTCCTCACCCACCCGGCCGCCCTATCTGGGCTATTCCTTATATAACCTCATCAGGTCACATGACTAGCAGTTGTAATATACTAAGTCTCTGTATTTGCATTTGCAGCCTATACACCCTGGCCACTAGAGGGCTGCTCTGCAATAGTTATTCCCTGGTTCCTATCTCACTCACAGCCTTCCTACGGTGTCATCTGTGTATTTTCTCCTTAACCTTGGCAAGCTCTCCATCTCAGCATCTATTTTACTTCGGAGTCATCTTAAACCCTTGCATATTTTCTTCCTTTGGCAAGCTCTATTTTCTCTTTTCTTATCCCTGCTCACCTTACACATCGTACAGTACTGCTAGCTAGCATTGTGTTCAGCACCTATTTTATTGCACAATGAAGCCCCTAGCGCTCTCCTCTAAAATGGTGGTCACTTTTTTACTCATCCCTCCCCCTTCTTCTTACTCCCCCCCATCCTGGTCCTGATCCTCATCCCTCCCACTGCCAGGACCATCTCTGCTATTCCTCTTCCCCCTTTTCTCCCTACTACCTCATTCATCCTTGCAATTACTCCCACTGCTTCCTCTGCATCCTGGTCTTACTTTCCTTTTGCCCCCCTGCCTCTCTCTTTCCTTCTCCTAGTTATCTTGCCTGTCTTCATCTCTCAATATCCTTCTCCTTCCCTTCATCTTCCCCATCCCCCAAACTCCAAGCTACAATACAAATGTCCTAAATTACAATCCTCATCCTAACCATCCTCCTTCTCTCATCAGGAAACATCCACCCTAACCCTGGCTCACCAACTTTTTCCTCCTCAGCTGCTAACCCCAACTCTAATGGACCCTGCGCCCTGGCCTCCTCGGCTATCCCTAATGAGCTGAAACTTATCCACCTGAACATCTGCAGCCTGCTACAATAAACTGACCTCATCCAAACCCTCATGGTCTCCTACACTTCTGACATTTTAATTACAGTATAACTGAGACATGGCTCATGAGCAAAATCCCTGACAACTCCATTGCTATTCTTGGTTACTCCCTCTACAAGCAAAACTGGGCAGGACAGGATGGGGGTGTGGCCATGTACTTCTAGTCTACACTGCAATCTACAATAGTGCTAGCGTCTTCAGTCCCTGCAACCTACAAGGCCCTAGTTACACGTATTACTCTCCCTTTCTCTGTCCCAATCTTTGTAGCTGGCATCTACAGTCGTCTTAGTACCCCTCCTAGTTGCTGCTGAACTTGTATCTTCCCATTACCTCAATCTTGCATTCAGGTGAGCTGTTCCTTTTGGGTGAGTTGAACATAAACTGGTTGTCACCTAAGTCAAGTAAAATTCGGAATGACATTGATGCACTCAACCTCACTCAACTTATCCTGGAGCCAACATGCCCAAATTATAAAACTCAAAAATACTAACTTACTTGGTTGGGCACTTGCCACTCATCCTCACCCCATCATCAAGTCGGGTATCCTCCCAATTCACTTAGTGACCACAGTCCAATCTTCTTGGTTTGCAAGGTCCACCATCCTAAACCCCTTCATAAAATGCTGAGGCTTTGCTCCTTTAAATCTCTAGATCTTGACCCCCTTCAGTCTGATAATGCCTCCACTGACTGGGCCCCTCTGTCTTCTGTCCCTTCCATCGACCATGCCATCACCTACTTCAAGGATAAATTCATCACCACCTGGAACACTTTTGCTCCCTTCTGGTGGACCAGTGATTGTGGCTTACACCTCCCTTGGATTACACCTGAATTATTGGCCTGTGTACGGGAGTGCAACTGCACCTGGAAAAAACACAACATCAAAGCTCCCCAGTGACTGCTGAATGCTCCACAACTCATGAACCAAAGCTACCAGGCTGGCTAAGTCGGAGTACTTCAAATTCTCTTTCCACACAAACGTCAATTCCCCATCCAATTTCTGGCAGGTGGTCAATGCTCTTCTCCCCTCATTCTCACCCCCCCACCTGTTCTCAATATCAACAGCTCCCTGGTATCAGGTCCATGCTTGGTGGCCAGTGAATTTAATGCCTACTACACATCCTGTGCTAAGTCTCTTCTAAATTCCTCCCTCCCCACCCACCTACCCTTTCCGTTTCTCTCCTCCCAATCTATTGTCTGACTCCCACCCTTCTCTGTCTCCCACATCTCCCCCACTGACACCCTAAGGGCCCTGCTCTCCCTGAACCCATCAAAAGGCTCCTCTCCAGGTGACCTCAGTCCTAAACTTCTTTACCTCTCTGCTCCTGCTATTGCTTACCATATCTCCTTATTCCTAAACCTCTCCTTTATGTCAGCACAGGGCCCTACCGCCTGGAAACACACTATAGTTATTCCTCTCCCCAAGGGTAATGAATCTTCTGCTCATGGCAACCATCGCCCCATCTGTCTTCCCCCTACCTTTGCTAAACTTCAAGAACACCTGGTTCTCTCCCAACTTTCCTTTTTCCTCTCTGATTTTTCCTTTTTCACTCCATTACAATCTGGCTTTCAGAAGAACCATTCTATGACGACCTGTCTCCTCAGCCTCGCTGACTAAATCCTTACTGTGATGGGCGATGGCCTGATCACCTCAGTCATTTCTGTTGACCTAGCCAAAGCGTTCGTCACTGTTTCTCACACCCTCCTTCTCAGCTCCCTCTCTGCAGCAGGCCTGGCCTCATCTGCCACAAACTGGTTTAAATCTTAACTCACCAGTAGGACACAGTCAGTAAGAATATCGGATTCTACCTCCCCTCCTCTCCCTAGCGACACTTGTGTTCCCCAGGGCTCAGTGTAAGGCCCCCTGCTTTTCTCTTCTTCATAAATGACCTTCCTACAGCCTGCTCCACTTTCTCCATCCATAAGTATGCCAATAATACTGTCTTGTATGGCTCTGGCAATAACCCTGCAGCTGTGGAAACCAGCTTACAGCATGACTTCAAGTTAGGTTCAGCTCTGGTTTGCCTCACACCAGCTGTCCCTCAATGCCAAGAAGATAGTCTCTATGACCTTCGGCACCAGGCAGAGACACTCTTGGCTTTCTGGCATGCCCTCAATCCACACCCTAGATGGGACAATC
The DNA here is from genome assembly GCA_016271365.2 of Neoceratodus forsteri. NCBI lineage: Eukaryota > Metazoa > Chordata > Ceratodontiformes > Ceratodontidae > Neoceratodus > Neoceratodus forsteri. The sequence goes on along the minus strand of CM028132.1, from coordinate 587,910,891 downwards.
CTTGAGGACACATTCTCATTTAGATACCTTGATGTCTGGCTAGACCAACATCTCAACTTCTCTTTACACATCAACACCATCCTGAAGAAATGGTGCCCCAAGCTTGGCGCCCTGTACAGGAACTACAGTAGCATCCTGCTGACTGTGAGGTGCGAACTAGTTCAAAACATGATACTCCCCACTTCTGACTACTGCAGTGTAGTCTATGGTGCGGCTCCCAAATCTTCCCTGGCCAAATTCGAGACTCTAACTCCTCCTGCTGCTTTGTTCTTGATGCCCCCTGTCGTACTTACCACTGCGACCTCTATCATGCCCTAGCCTTTCATCCACTGTCCAACCGGTGGCTCTCCCACTGTGCCAAACTGACCTCCAGATTCTGGCATGGTGAACTCCCTCCTTACCTCTAATCATCCCTTACTTCCCCCTCCCTCTCATTCCTTGAGATCTACTGACACATGCACCATGTTGGTTCAGTGCAGATCTACCCTCATAGACCAGACTAGCTTCTCCCACCACTTCCCTAAATCTTGGAATGCTCTCCCTCTTCAAATATGTCACTCCTCCTCCACATACTCCCCAGGTACCACTCTGCACAACTTCCTCTCTTCCAACTGTACCTGCTTTAATCCTCCCTAATCACCTTTCTACCCTGTCCAGCTCACCAACACGTAAATCCCCTTGCAGGGTTCATGCAACCTGAAGGGGAAACTGGTTTTGATGGCTTGCCTCCAACTTTCTTAAGTTCACTGTTCTTGTCTTGCTGCCTGTTCCTGCCCCACCCTTGCAGGGTTCTCTACATCCTGGAGTGGAACTTGGTCTCGGCAGACTCCGCTCCCTCTCCTCCTCTTCCTCTTCTTAAGCTCCCCTTCCCCCCTTTCCAGCTCATCTTTGCTTCCTCCTTCATGTCTCAATCTTTGGCAATTGCCTCCTCCTGCCCTTTTTTGCCCTTAGCACTTGTGTACTATCTATGAGTACAGCACTGAAAAAATCATGGCACTATGATTGTATTGTTGCATTACTATCTGACAGGTGGACTATTTCATGTATCTGTGCCCACCCACTGGCTGTATTCAATTCTCATGCTGTAATTGTCTGTACTGCTTGCTATTGTGTATTATATCAATCAAATACTCCATACCGTATCTGTTTCTGCGTTTATTAATTGTAATTCTCTGTTTCTATCTTCATTGTAACACCCCCCCCGGGTTGCACCGTGAGACGAGCAACTTGTTGTTCAGTGTGCCTTCCTGGTGAAACATTTAAATAAATAAATAAGTAAATACATAAATAAACTCCTGATATTGTAAGAGAAAAGGCTGCAAGAGAGGGAATGGAAAAAGACAGAAGTTGGTGCTGTGGCAGTCCTAGAAATCTGTACTGACATGAACAGAGCCAAGGTTTAGAAATCCTGATATGGGGCCCTAATACCTGTTGGCATCACAAAACCAGCCTTGAGATGTGTAAATTTTGATGATCAGCTGGCAATATAGCCTAGCGAGTAAAAGAATCCTGAAGACTGATTATTTTTTACTAACAGTTTGAAATGTAAAGGTGATAACTTGCAATTATAAGTGAAGAAAGTGTTGTAATAACACCTTAAAACACACTGGGCCAGATATTCAAAAGGGTTGTGCCATGCGCAATAGGGTTGCGCCTGCGCAAGTCTGAAATTGCTCCATTTTGCGATATTCAGCAGGAGGCAGTTGCACCACTGAAAACATGCTGAGCAACAGCGCAATGCAAATGAATGCATGCTGAACTGGAGGGGGAGGAACCACGCATAAACTGCACAGCCCGATATTCAGCCGGGCTGTGCAGAGTTGTGCAGCGCAACCCCCAACCTGTGTCTGCACAACTCTGAGCCAAAATAAAAAGGATCAAGTCGAGGGCCATCCACAAGTGAGCTGCTGCATTGCTGGGCGCAACACTGTGGCTGCCACCTGTGGCTGGCCCTCAAACCACCCTGTGCCCCCGCAGCTCGATCGCGGGCAAAGTGTAAACATCATCCCACCCTCCCCACTGGCCCGATCACGGGCAACAGCGAAAAAGTCCCCCCTCCCCAACTGGTCCGATCGTGGGGCATAGGCAAATCCCCCACCAGCCCGATCGTGGGCAGCAAAGTATCCCGAGCGTATCCCTGGTGGTCCAGTGGACCGATAAGCCCGATTGCAGTCTGGAAAGTTTAAAACTCCCCCTCAAGAACATATCCCTGGTGATCTGTGTCCCCCCACCCACCCACCCACAAAGCCCCACCACCCTGCTGCCCCCCTGCAGCTATCCACTCACGCCACCACCCGCTGCCTGCTGACTGACTCCCGGTAGCTGCATGCCCATTGGTGAATTTATTCACAAATCTGGACTACCTTGTATGGTATGGGCTGCATGCCCATTGGCTCTTGCTCTGCACCAATGGGTGTGCAGCTCTACCGAGCAGTCAGTCGGTGGGCGGTGGGGCGGCAGGCAGGTGGGATGCTGCCGCCCGCTGGCTGCATGGGGGCGGGTGAGGGAGGCTTCATGGGTGGGGGACACTAGATCACCACGGATATGTTCTGGGGGTGTTTTAACATTTCAGCCCGCGATCGGGCTTATCGGTCCACTGGACCACTGGACCACCAGGAGATATGTTCGGGGAGGACTTTGCTGCCGTGATCAGGCCAGTGGGGGAGGGTGGGGGATTATTTACTTTTCGCCCGATCGGACTGCAGGCGTCAGTCCCCGACAGCTGCTGCCTGGCGGGCACCAGGCGCAAGTCCTCGGGGATCGGCACACCTGCATGCTAATGGCATGCAAATGGGGCCATAATCAGGTGCAAATGGCCCCCCCTGTGCCTTGCATGAATTATGGCCCCATTTGCATGTCACCTTTTGAATATCGGAAATTTGCGCATGGCGCAATGGTACTTTGCCACCGCAAGTTGAATGCACCACTCTGACCACTTGCGGTGGCGCAAGTTCTACTGCGCCATGCACAGTGGCTGTGGCTGGGGGGTGATATTCAAAGAGTTGCTCAAGGTGCAACTCCTTTGAATATCGCTCGACCACCCTCTTGAACTATTTGTGCGAGCGCAAGGGCTTGCACCGCAAAATAGTGCAGTTTGAATATCCGTCCCACTCAATAAAACAGATTATCTGCTATTTAATATGTTGGATTACATACAGTCTAAGGAGGACCAAGACCCTTGGTGACATCATTTCCTGTCAGCAGCCCAAAACATCTGGCTGCCACCAGCCCTTAATTACAGGCTGATTTACATCTGGAATGCAAAGACTCATAAAAGACTCATAAACACAATTGCTCATTCAAATTGGCTTTTTATGGGCTTTCAGACATTAAGAAATCTTGTAGATAACAGTTCCCCTTTAACATGTATCGGCAAGACATGAGGAGACCCACGGAGGTGGGGTGGCTAACTACTCCTACAGTTCCTCAGTGTACAGTCTCCCACTGTGAAGCTATCCCTAGCTCCCACAAACTCCTCTTAGCAAATCTAGTTTTCCCAGCTTCCTCACCCCTTTTGTGAGGGTTTTTTTATACCTCCCCAAAACTCTCCCCCTCATCCCTTATCTTCTGCAGCTCTGCAGTCTCCACCCTCATACCAGCAGGTGAACTTATCCTTCTCGGTGACATTAATCTTGACCTGCACTCCCCCTTGTCCATTAGTTCATGCTACCAGATTGAAGCCCTAAACCTCACCTAGCTAATCAAAGAGCCCAACCCCAAATTTCATACTCATTCCCTACTGGACTGGGTGCTCTCAATTCATCCACAATGTATCTGCTCCACTGGTATCTTACCCAACGCACTCAGTGACCACTGCCCAACCTTTTATGTTAGGAAGTCTCACCTTCCCTCCTCCACCCCCAAATATATCCAGTACTACCTCCACAAATCCATCAACATGCATAAACTACTTCTTGACCTGGCTCAGTCAAACTGGTCCCCTGTCTACTTCTCCCTCTCAGTGGACACTACCCTCACCCACTTCACATATATCTTCTTAAATGCCTGGGATGCCCATGCCCCACTTAAAACCATACAAGTAAAATGCTGCCACCACCTTTGTATCACCCCCAATATTTTGGCCACATGCAGAATGCATGATCTCATTTGGCACCATTTTAAATCCTCCAGTAACCAGGCCAACCTTCAAGCCTTTTGTGCCCTCCGCAACAGTTGTACTTACAGTAGCTATCATGCTAAAGAAAAGGGAAAGGGAATGTTGCTTAACAAGGAGTAGCACACTAAGCGGAAGCTTTTTCCAGATGCAACCTGGGAGCACAAGGAAGTTAGGTGACTTGCTCAGGATCTCATAGTATGCACCCAGGCTACTGTGGAATTCCAACCCAGGTCTTCAGATCTGCAGCTCCGAGCCTTAACCCACTGTGCCATACTGCCTCCCCTGTGGGTTAAATCTGACTTCTTTTAAGGCATGCCTGCACCCATCAAATAGTAACTCGTCCTTCTGGCAGGATCTCCACTCACTTCTGCACCCCCCGGCTGAATGTCTTCCTCCTTCTATTCATGAGGCAGATTCACTAATCTGAACCTCCCTTGTTGCTAAGGTGCGAAATAAGTTCTTCACATCCTGTGCCATTCCTCAGGAGCACCCGCTTCTCCATCCTGCACCCTCCAATTACCCTCTCAGATTTCTGGTTTTCAGCTATCACCTATTTCATTGACAGAAGTTCTAAGACCTCTTGCTTCACTTAACCTCTCTACGTCTAGTCCCGATGGCCTGCGCCCCAGGCTCCCTAAAATCTCTGCCTCCTCTGTTGCTACCCCCTTAACATTCATCTTAAATATTTTGCTCTCCACAGCTACTTTCCCTAGAGCCTGGAAGTCTGCCACAGTCCTACCTCTCTTCAAAGGCGTCGACCACACTGTCCCTGGAAATTACTGCCCCATTTCCCTTCTCCCCACCCCTCTCAAAAGTCTAAGAGTCCCTAATTTTCTCAAGGCTCAATGAATTCCTTCTTGCTTCCAACACCCTCTCCCCATTCCAATCAGGCTTCAGGAAGTTTCACTCAACCACCTCCTCCCTCTTGCGCTTTACTGATACTATTCACTCTGCCATGGACCGTGGCCAGATCATCTCGGCCATCTTCATTGATCTGGCCAAGGCCTTTGACTCTGTTTCCCACTCCCTTCTACTAAATAAGCTAAGATTAGCTGGCCTTTCCCCTGTCTCAACGTCTTGGTTCAGCTCGTATCTAACTGGCCGTACCCAGTCTGTCTCTGTCTCTATTAATAATATTCTTTCCCCCTCCCTCCCTATCCTCACTGGTGTACCTCAGGGATCAAGCCTTGGGACAGTTCTTTTTTCGCTCTTTATTAATGATCTCCCTTCAGTGTGCACCCATGCCAATATTCACATGTACATGGCCGACACCATTTTATTTCTTTCTGGCCCAACCATCCAAGCCATCCAATCCCCCCTTCAAAGCAATCTCTCTCTATAGTCACAGCCTGGTTCCATGCCAACTGCTTAAAACTGAACATTAAAAAAAAAAAAAAAAAAATCACCATGACCTTCGAATCTAAACAAAAACTCACCAGGCTACCCACCCTCCCAGTCATCTTCTCTGCTGCCAACACCCCTCTAGACAACATCCCTAACTACAAGTACCTAGGTGTTGGGCTTGATCTCTCCCTTGACTTCTCTTCACTTTAATGCACTACACTCCAAGCTGCCCCCCCCAAGCTTGGGCTACTATACCGCCATAAAGCCAGAATGTTCTTCCCTGTGCAACGTGATGCCGTAGTCAAATGGATCCTCCCGGCTTTTAACTATGGGGATATAGTTTACAGTGCTGCCTCAGCAACCTCCCTTGCCAAACTTGATGTCCTGTTTCATGCCTTTTGCAGGTGCACCTCTAATTCCCCTTTAACTCACCACTGCGACCTATACTCCTCCATTTCAAACCAATCCCTTGCTTAGAAACGTTTCTCAGACTGTTCCACCTTCATCGCAAAATACTGATTTGGAACCCTTTCGCCATACCTTGCCTACCTCCTAAATCCTACTAACCACTCATCATACAACTTGTGGTTGAATTGCACCTGCACTTTTCCCTTCCCACGTGTTTGTACATCTTCTGGCAAACTTTCCTTCTCCTATAGACTTCCTTACCTCTGGAAAACTGTTCCTCTCCATCCAAACCCATCTTTTCTCCCTCCTTCCTGCCCTTAAGCATCTACTCAAACCAGCCCCTACTACTTCCTGTATCTGCTGTCCCTAGCACTCACTCTCCTCTGTTTTGTTTTTCCCCTCAACTCATTGTATATAACCATGTATATACTGTTTTGTATTTATTAGACATTTTTCATTGTATAAAGTATTTTTTATTATGTATAAATTCTACACTTTGTAACAACTTTTCCATTATTGCTGTATTTTATTCCTCTGTACCCCCTCTCCAGGGTCACACCTGGAAATGAGCTTCTGCTTATGGTGCCTTTCCTGGTTACCTACTTTTAAATAAATACATTTTAACAGTCATGCATGGGACAACTGGTACACAGAAGAAGTTCTGTGGTTCTGAATGCTAGCTGAAATTACATAAGTGATTTTTTTTTTTTTTTTTTCATTTTAAACTTTGGAGTTTGGCACTGGCATATCTGCTGACTTAGCTGGTCATGTATATGCTTGGCTTGGTCCAGATAAGTTTAACCCCCTTACAAATGGGGTTCCTGAAATGTCTTCCTTGAGCTTGCCTAAATGCTCACTGCCAGGCTTGTGTTCTGCGTTTTAGCAGTTTAAATGTATTGCCAGAGAGTGCCTGTATAGCATCTGTGTACTGTCTCCTTAAGAGCAGCCCGGATTGCAGTCATAATTAATCTGAGATGGAGCTCTGTTAGAAGATGTACTTGTTTGCTGATCATTTGTTAGAGTAGTAATAATATTGCAGTTTGTTCTAACCTGCCTTCTTTGCAGCATGGACAGTTCTGTTTGTTTCCATCATCTTGGTCCTGGACTGCAGAATGGGCCAATCAGTACATTTGGGACTCTAAAATGGAGCCTGTCTACAGGGGGCTAGGTGGGACCAAAACTTGTAGGAATTGTAGTTTTGGGCTTTTGGTGCCTAAAATAACCTGGAGGGGGAGCCCTTGTTGTGACTGACAGACAGATCAGCCAACCAAACCTTTTGGATCTTGGGGAAAGTCCCACACTGCTTGCAGTTTCAGTTAGATCTAAGTTGGGAAGTGAAGAAGTAACAGCTCGAGATAGTTTGAGCAGCAATCCATAGTGGGTTCACAAGGGAGAACTGTAGAAAGGCCTGAGATTTGCCTGCATGCCTGCCTGCTGTGCTTTTTTCAGGCTGAATCCGAATTTGGAGAGTGAATTAAGCCACTGAATTGTGACCAGGCTTTAACCTGAAGAAGACAGAAGATTTGCTGAATGCAATTGGCCTGTCAGGACTTCCAGCTACCTCCGAACTCCCAGATTGTGCAGAGACTCTGTATTTGTAACTGGTGAGCCATTTGCCTGGTACAGTGTAATTTCCTTACATGTGAATGTGCTGTGTTCTTATAGTGGGTCGTTATTTGGTTCCCCACTGTGTGTCTGAACTGTGTTTTGCTTGCTGGAGGCTGTATCCAGCTCCACGGACTGAATCCATATCCATTTCCATTTGCCTGAGCCCTGCTACACTGGCCCAGCCAGAATACCTGCTACACAGAGAAAGTCATCGAGAGATCGGTCTGGGGATCAGCCCCCTGTTCAACGCCTTGAACAGGAATGATGCTTCGGTGATTCATGTGGACCCTGCTTCTCCGGGCACTCCAGCTCAACAGCCTGCAGTCTCTATTTCATCCTGCCTGTGTCCAGTATTGAGTATCGCGAGAAAACATCAGGGTAGCTCCCTGCAACAACAGCTAAATCTAAAATTGTTGTCATCTGATTGTCTTGTTGCCTTTACTTTCACAAACTGAGCCCTCCAGCTCCAGATTACAAATAGTGTGTGTTGTGCATGTTGCTTTCTTCCATAACAGGGCCCCAACCAGTTGCAATGTTCCTGGCTAGCCCACCGTCTTCCTACCTGGGTATCCAGAGTGTGTGACTGTGTAGGGACTCTGAACTGATGAATAACTGTCTGATTAATATAGCTTTTAAGCAAATCAACCTGATTACGCCCCTCCCTTGTTCAAGTCCCCTGAATAAACCAGGTTTAACTTTTTTGCATTTGACCTGACTGTGGTTCCAGTTTGTGCCAAAAGTATTGTACTGTTGTTATTTGTTGTGCTTAATCTTGTTTTACAAGGGGTCCCCAGGGTCAGGCTAGAGAAACCAGCCCTGCGGGTAAGTGCAAACAGTGTGGGTAATTGCCTGGTGAATAAGGGTCATTGTGAAAGTAATTGTTGTATATTGTTCAGGCCACTAGAAGGGAAAGAGGGGGTTAAAGTGTCCTGGAGGGCTGTGCCCAGGTTAGCTTGACCACTAACAACCCTGACCTCTGGGTGGAGGCACCGGTTTCATTACCCAGGCCCCTTAACCTGCTACTAGCCAAGCAGGCATGGGTTATAGCCCTTGGGATAGTGCCACCTAGGGGGTACATAAGCATCTAGGTCAGTTAATGAATATATCCAGGCCTAGTGTCTGTTCTGCATCAAGGGAAAATAGGATAATGTCTGACATCACTGGAGGTAATTAAGTATTCTTATTAAACAGTGCGGTGGAATCTTTAGTATCCTCATGGTCTGCCAGCCAAGAAGGGAAGACGGGACCTTTGTGTAACATCTTATCCAAAGAATGGCACCTCCAAGAAGGTGACACCTATTAGTAGGGAACTTCCTATCAACTCTGATAAATGAAAGGCAGGGATGCCATTTCTGCCAGCATTTGTAACAGCATTTTCATGGCTGTATTCACTCTTTTACATAAATAAAATGAGATCCACTTAATCCAATGTGCTCTCTCTTTTAAATGTGGAAGTTGCTGGGCTTTTTCATTCTCTCTATCTCAGCTTTGGTTATGAGCCCAAGTCCCTGGTGTGGGAGGAAAACATATGACCTTCAATGCCAGAAGTGAGAGTTTAGTTCAGTTTATTAGAGTGCAGTTTCAGTAAACACCATCAAACCCCTTTACATAAACATAATTTTTTTTTTAATCATTTAACAGTTTGTCGCCCTGCTGCGGCGCACTCCGGCTTGGGGCATTCAACCGCCGGCTCAGCCTGCCTGGAGAACTGGGTAGCTCAAACTGCACCCAGGAGGATCTGGGACGGCCATCTTGCCATCCCACTGGAGGGCCCCCCTCAGCCTCAGCCAGCCAGGATAGGTCCGGACCCTCACCGACAGGACTCCACCAAAGTCCTCCCGGCAGCTTGGAGTGTGGCCATCAAGCTGCATGATCATGCCCAGCCATTTTCTTTCCTGATTGGTCCCCAGAACGTGGATGTGCAATGATGTCCAAGCACAGCATGTTGACGTCTGCCATGTTTCCCCTCCGATATCCCCCACTCCAGTAGTGCTCCCTGAGTGTCCCAGGGGCAGCTACAGCACGGTGAGAGTCCCCAACTCACCCCACCCCAGGACTAGGAGAGCAGTCTTCGGATGCTCAATCCCAGTCCTCCCCTGTTGACCCCCAATGACCTGGGCTCATTCCGGAACCTGGGACGCTGGTGTGGCACGAGGTGTGGTGTCCAGGGCCTCAACCCTCAGCGCCACCAGGCCGGTGATAAACATTGATAAAGATTGTTTAAAAACCTTCCTAAATTAACTGAGTGTTGCATTGGATGAACTACTATGACAGACCAGTGGACAATTCATTACAGTAATCTAGTCTGGATGTCATAAACATGTGGAAGTATTGCTAGAGCCATCGGAGGCAGAAGCAAGCACAATCTAACAATATCACTGGGATAGTAAAAAACATTTTTAACACCTAAAGCAAATTGACACATTTTCAGGAGTTCATATTCGAGGAACACCCTAAGATTGTTAACCCTATCCACACACTTGAAAATTTCCCAATCCAAACATGGCAGACATGAGAATCAAGGTTAACACCCACTTTTGCTGTTTTCCCACCAGCAATGCCTCAATCTTATATGGGTCCTAACACAACAAGCTACTAGTCTTCCAAACTTTCATCTTACCCAGGCGTCATAAGGAGCATACCATGGCAGATTTGACTGTTCTAGTACCACTGGAAGAAAAGCCATTACTATGGTGAATAACATGTCCTCCTATTTACATGGCTTAAAACAACCAGTTACACGTATGCAGACTCCAAGCAGTACCTTGGGTTGAAGGGTTTCAGAATTATTTTGGGAATCCCAAATCTTTTTTTTTTTATTTTATTTTAGTTTTTGTTGACCAGGTAAGTGCTCTAGATAAATTCTGCCAATTTTCAGGCATGGCCCAGGGGAGGGGGATACAGATGAATGCCAACTGACCTTGAACCGGATTAAGCTGTTGGTAATATTTTTAATGAATGTTATACAGTGAAATCTGGCAACATCTCCTTCTCTGTGAATTGTGGACCAGGTAGCAACTCTGCAGATTTCTGCCAGTGGCATATTCCTTCTTGCTACCATTGATGCAGAACTCCTAGTGGAGTGTGCTCTTATGCCATCTGGGTGTACTTTCCCTAATTTAGTTTAACAGAAATTTATTGTGGATACTGCCCACCATGAAATAGTTTGTTTTGAAGCTGGGTGTCCTTGTGATACCTCTCCTTAAGTGACAAACAGCTGTTTGTTACTTCCTCTAACACCCTCTGTTCCAGATTTGTAATGAAATTTGTCATCTCCCCTATGGGCATGAGTCCTGGGGTAGTATACTGCCAAGTTAATGGACTGAATCAAATGGAATTCTGACAGCACTTTAGGGATAAATTGTATACTTGTCCTTAATACTAGCTTTTCCTTGTGGAAAATCAAAACTGTATGATAGATCAGTACAGAGTGCTTGCAATTCGAGAAGCTGGGCTTAAACACTAAGATTTTAGGAGCAGCTGGTAGTTGAGAATTAATGATATATATCTGCATTCTCAGCTAAATGAGAATTGTTCTCACACTAGATGGAGAACCCTTTCTGTCTAAGGACATATGTTCTTTTGGTGGATGGCTTCCTAGTTATCTTCAGAACTTCTGCAACCTCAGCTGAGAGATTAGGTTCAGAAAACTCTACCCTTTCAGGAGACATTCATTCAAATGGAGTGATTCCCAGGTGGGATGAGTCAACTGACCCTTGAAACCAGCAGGTTCCTCACAGAGAGGCAGGATATAGGTCCCTGCGAGGCAGCAGATAGTATTATAACTGTCTGGGTCAATCTGGGGCTATAATAATCATGGTTTCTCAGTTCGTTCTTGCTTTCAGATTTTTCTGCATCAGGTGTAAAGGGACCTGTCTCCCAAGTGTATACTCAATGCATCCTCTGTGGCTGTGCCCAGATATGGGGCTCTGCAAAAAAACTATTGCACTTTTTGTGTTCTACTATGAGACAAAATGATCCACTTCTAGAGTACCCTGTTTCCTGAAAACTTGGCTTACCACTGTGTTTCAGGGACCATTTGTGTGAGACATGGCCCATACTTGTCACTCACTTGACACCTTATGACATTACTGATTTACAGTCAGTCTTGTGGGTTAATTTATTGGGAATTGTGCAATATATTTTGTTTTGCGATATGTTTATATTTATTATAGTTTGACATTTTTATTTATATACCCTCAATCAAGGTATGGGGTGGTAAAATGCATTATAATTATAAAATGTTGCTGGGTCTTTTGTTTCTTGTTTTGCTTTGTAAATGATATGCATGGCACCCTGAACCTGCAAGATAAGGTGCCAAACAAAGTTTTGTTTACTTATTTACTACTGAGTCAGTCTGTCAGGACTGGGACTGTGCACATACCTTTTCCCGAAATATTAAATATTTGGCAGTCAAATATTTGGGTAGCTGGTATTCAGCCACACACACACACACACACACACACACACACAGAAATAAGAAACAGCCCTTCCCCTCCTCCCAGCCCCAAACTAGGTAAAATATAAACCCCATTATGCCACCCTCTATCAATAGACCAGTCACACCCTCCTCCCTCCAAGCACCCACAATTTGTTTCAATATTTATTAAAATAGTAATTAAATTCCCGTGATGGACCATAGTCTCAACCCTGCCTGCCTCCACGGTTGGCTGCCATCTTTCATCTAAAGCGTAACTTTGCTCTTAAAGAAATGCAATTTATGTCCCCCCACCCACACAGCACACTACTCCCTCCCACCCAGCAGCACCCTATTTGCAATTCTTAATATGAGCTGGGGAAGTTGATTGGTTCAACCCGTCCTCCTCCACGGTTGGCCACCTTCTCATGAATGAAAGCACTCACACACTTGCTATAGTAAAACCCGCTGATCATGTGAAAAGGAGGATGGTGCAACTGGGCTGTTGACAGAAGGTGGAGGAATGTTTCTTTTTCCTTTTTTTATTTTGCAGGTGGCCGAATACTCTTTCCCAAATACGAATAGTTCCCTATTCAGGAAGGGCTCCCAAATATTCAGGAACCCTGTTGTTCATGGTATTCGGGAAATACTATTCTGCCCCTTTACAGCTCTAGCCAGAACACTGTCCTTTCCTACAAGGGCTTCAGTGATCTGAACTATGAGTGTATATATCCGGTCCCAAATCCTTAGCATCTCGTTGCACAGCTTTGAGGATCTTGCACTACTTACTTGATGTAATACACTGTTGTGGTACTGTACTGATCTGCAAGATTTGACCCCTGACTAGTTCTAGAAAGAACTTCAGAGAAAGTAACACTACTGTGAACTCTAGTAGATTTGTATGCTCCTGCCTCTCGTCTGAGCTCCACACTCCCTTTACAGTATAGGGTAAAATATGCCTTCCCTTTCCCAGGAGGGAAGGCAGCTGCAGTTAGGATTACATTTCAAAATAACTGATGAAAAGGAACTCCTTTTCTCAGGTGTTGCTTCTGCTGCCACCATGGGGTTGGGGGGGGGGCTTAAGAGCCTTTCTCATATTTTTTTTAGACTCAGCCAAAGTTTTCGACACTTTAGCCCATCCTATTCTCCTAGACAAGCTTAAAGTAGCTGGACTCTCAGCTTCCTTAGTTGAGTGGGTCTGGTCCTACCTTGAGGGCAGGTCATGAGCTGTCCATATTGATGACTCCTCCCCAACCCCCACTCCCTGTTAGCTCAGACATCTTCCAAGGGTCTGTCGTTAGCCCAATTCTTTTCTCCATTTTTCAAAATGACCTCCCCAGTGTCTGCTCTTCTGTGTCTAGTCATATGTATGCAGATGATACTCTTGTCCTCTAGCTCCTCTGCCCCAATCTCATGAACCAACTCCAACTGGATTTTAACAATAGCCAGCCGTGGTTCTGAGAAAATCAGTTATCCCTCACTAAGAAATCTGTCTCTATGATGTTTGGCACTAGGCAGAGGCTTGCTAGAGTTTCTCCCTTTCTCTCCCTTCATTCCCTTGATAGTGCAGCTATTAAACATGTCTCATCCTTCAAGTGCCTTGGGGTCTGGTTGGATAGCCACCTAGATTTTTCTGTTCATGTGGATTCTATCCACAAGAAACTTCACCCCAAACTTGGAGCACCATATAGAAATAATCACAGCATGCTGCTTCCTGCATGTAGAGAAATCCTTACTAAGAAGATTCCCCCCATTTCTGACTATGGAGACATTGTTTATAGTGCTCCAAAGTCCACATTAGCTAGACTGGACCCTCTCTTTCACTCCTTTTGTCACTTTGCTCTTGATAAACACCTACATACAAACTTTTATTTATTTATTTAACACCATTGTACTCTGTGTTCTTCCATCTTCCCCCCCTCTCTTGGTACCAGGCACCTCTCCCAGTGTGTTTTTTCCTTCATCTCCAAATATTGGTTTGGCTCTCTCCCCACTTATCTTGCTACTCCCCTCTCTTCCCCCCTTTCCTCTTACTCCTTTCACAATACTCGCTCTCATTCTCTTGCTCTTCCTCAAGTGAAATTTACTGCTGACCAAGCTACCTTCTTGTTCTGCTTCCCTAAACTATGGAGCTCTGTCCCCCATTCCATTTGCTCTGTGCCTTCCTTTCCTGCTCTGAAATCTCTCCTCCATGGGTTCCCTATTCACTCCTGCAGTTGCTTCTGATATTGGAGTGGATTCCTTTTCACCTGCCTTTTGCCAACTCTTGACACCATCACTACCTTCTTTGTCCTTTCTCCCGATTTCTTATTTTCTTGCTGCTTACTGTTTTAATGTTCATTGCCCATTCCACAGTTTACTGTATGATAATTTACTGTCTGGCAATTTATTCTTCAAGTGTTCTTAAACTGTATATTTTGATTTATTATTTCCATTTTATTGTATTATTTTATACATTATCTCATATATTCTATTCTCCTGTCTTCTCCCTCCCCCAGGATGCATCTGGAAATAAACTGTTACCAGCTTAGCATGACTTTCCTGGTGAAACTTTTTGAGACAGACAGACAAACAAATAATACATATATACATACGTACATTCACAGATTGATCAATCAATCAATCACTAACTAACTAAAATACTGAGTGACTTGTGACCAGTATTCTTTCAGGTACAACTGAACTGCCCTCATGTGCTGACTTGTCTAGTGTACCGCTGAGGCTATGGCTGACATGAGGCCTAGTAATTTGAGAAATTCCTGTGCAGTCCTCTTTGTCACTGGTTTAAAAGAGGATCAAAGTCTGGGCTCTTTCCTGCTAAAGGAAGGGCCTTGCTTGAACTGTGTGCAGTTCTGCTCAAATTAAATATTTCAGGTTTTGTGTGGGTTCAAGGCTTTTAATTTATCTAAGTTCAGAATGAGCCCAGCTTTTCTATCATGGGCATAGTTTTTCCTCATTGATGACTGGGCTTGTTCCCTTGTCGTCCAGTACACTAACCAGTCATCTAAATATGGACAGAATGTCGCCTCATTTCTGCAAAGTGCTGTTGCAACTGCATCCATGCACTTTGTGAATACCCCCGGTGCAGAGGTCAGACCAAACATTACTGTCTTGTACTAGTACTGATCCATACCTATCCTGAACTGCAGGTATTTATGGTGGCTTACTGTTACTGGAATACAGAAAACCTCATTTAGATCCAGTGAGCACATCCAATTCCCATGCTGCAAGGATCTTCATTTTTTTTGCAGTGAAGAAACGGGTTCTCAAAATATATTCAAGTTGTAGCTGTATTCCTATTAATCTATAGTTTATTCATAGACCATAGTTTCATAGGTTAATGCAAGCAGTAGGTCCATAGACCCGTTATTGCTTGCCACTTTTCAGTGGTGATGCTCATATTTTTTGTTACCCATGTTCGACCTAGGGATAATTTGAAAGATTCCATATTCTCACACATAACTATAGACTCTGTTAGGGTATTCCATACCTCTACAACTCTTTGGGAAAACCATTTCTTTCTTTTGTTTTTTATATATTTCTCCTTTAATCTTTTTCCTACGTGTAAGTGTGTTCTTAGCAGAGACTTGCAATGTTAAGCCAGTGGTTTCACATAAATAATTGTCTCTGGATGCACGAAAAACCAGACATAGATCACCCCTCATTCTTCTATAATTCACTGAATACAGATTCAAATTTCTCAGTCTGTCTCCATAACTCTTCCCAATACTGTGTTCATGTTTTTAGTTACCCTTCTCTCTGTTTGCTCAGTCAATACTTCATCCCTTTTATATTGTGGTGTACATAAAGATGAACAGTATTCAAGATGCGGTTTCACAAGTGATGTATATAATGGTACAATTACAGATGGATTACGCTCTTGATGTTCTTATATATGCATCCTAATAATCTATTTCCTAATTCCTCTTTATTTCTACTGTGGGAGTCAAAGGACAAATCATTTGTGATGATTACACCCAGATCATTTTCATCTGCCGTTTCCCCCAACAAAGTACCATTCAATTCATATGTAAATTTCAGATTTTTTTGTCCTAAATGCATAACTTTACATTTGTTTAAACTGAATTTTAACTTGTTCTTTTCTGCCCATTGCTCAAGTTTAAAAAGATAATTCTGCAGCTTATTTGCTGCCTCCTTATTGTTGATAACAGCACCCACTTTGCTGTCATCTGCATATTTACCCAATCACACTCTTTCTAAAACTGTCAATGATGCAACCACAATATTAAAAAGTGTTGGCCCCAAAACCAATCCCTGCAGCACTCCACTAGTCGCCTCTCCCAACTCTGAGCAGAAACCTCGTATACAAACATTTTGACATCTTGTCAGTCAGCCATGATTCTACCCATGCAATTATGTGTTATGGAAGGTGCAGATGTATTAATTGTTCTGAAAGAATCTTATGAGATATATAATCGAAAGCCTTGGCATAATCCAAGAATGTTATATCCACTGGCAGTCCTTTATCCAAAGCTGCACTGACTGGTTCAAGAAAAAACAGATTAGTCAGACAAGATTGTCCTGCATCAAAACTGTGCTGTAATATATCTATATACCCATATTCTTTTATATGCATGATTATTTTTTCTTGGATTAAGATCTCTAATATTTTGCTTAAGATAGAAGTAAAGCTGATTGGTCTATAATTTTCAACCATCTTTTTATCACCTTTTTTATATATTGGTGTAATAGTGGCTTTTTTCCACTCTTTATGCATCTTACCCTCGGTCAATGATTCATTATACAACATAGTAAGAGGCCCCACTAATTCACTACACTATTCCTTGAGGAATTTTGGACTTGTACCATCTGGTCCAGTTGCTTTATCAATTTTTAGGTTTTGAATTTTGTCCAAAACATCTTTTCTGTTAACATTGTTAGTTTACTGGGTTCTCCTTTTCTACCTATCAATATATTTTGCTGTTCCTTGGGTTGATATACACTCGAAAAATAATTATTTAATATGTTAGCAATATTTTGTTCATTTATAACCCCTGCATCTGTTTGTAATGGCCCTATACCCCTCTGATTACTCTTAAGTGACCCAACATAGCTAAATAATATTTTCTTAGCATCTTTCACAGCTGTAGTCATTCTTTCTTCTGCCTGTTGTTTTGCTTAAATTAATCTTTTTATTTTCTTAACTTCTTTTTTTATAATTTACCCAATTCGATACTGATTGATCCTTCTTATATTTTGAATACTTTTTCTTTCTACATTTAATGCTAGTTATTGTTTTTCCCCACCATACTGGCTTTCTACCTTTCTTGTTATATTTAACGGTCTCTGGTACCCATTGTTTAATGCAATAGTCTATTTTTGACTCAAGTTTTATCCATATTGTATTCGTATCTGACTTTTCAAAATCCTTTTCCCAATTCCACATACATAGAAACTGTCTAATTGATTTAGTCAGCCTTATTATAGTTTTTGATTTTAGTTAGTCCTCTAAGTCTATTTAAGTTCCTTTCTGACATGAACCATTATTACATTATGATCATTATCACTGATAGGGTCAATTACAGTAGTGCTAATTACATTTTAATCTAAATTACTTAACCCAAGGTCCTATATGTTATTACCCCTAGTTTTAGATGTTACATATTGTTCCAACCCCTTTTGAACTATTATTTCTAGGAATTTATTTTCTTGATTTGTGAACCCTAGTAGAGTATTCCAATTAATAGTAGGGAAATTGAAATCCCCAAGTAAAATATAATCATCACTAATTATCATATTATCAATGGCTGCCAAAAACATATCGTTGTCTTCATTTAAATTAGGCGGGCTATGTCCAAGGCCTATAGTTATACCATTTGCATCAGTGCCAGTTCTTACCTCCATTAATTCTACATTAGATGAAACTGGTGAGTGCATTGTTATTTCATGAGATGTTAAATCATCAACTACATATATAGCGATTGCCCCCACCTTTTTCACCTTTTCTAGTTTTATAAAATACATTATAACCTGGAATATCAGCCCCCCAATCATCATGCATCCATGTTTCCATTAAACCGCACACCTGAATCTTATGGGAATATAACATTGTTTTTAGTTCATCAGTCTTATTTCTTAAACTTCTCACATTGGTTAGTAGTATATTTAACTCCCCCTTATGTTTTTACTCATACTTCCTAATTGTATGTTTTTCTTATTAGAATTTGTCTTACTCCCTTTGTTTTTTTTGAACAGTACAAATACCAATACATAAACCCCTTCCACAATGCCTCTAGTTTAAAGCTTTTTTTATTTGTTCTAAGAACAATTGTCCCAGTATGTCTCCTTCTAATCTGCTAAAATGTAACCTATCATGACTGAACATAGTACTTTGGTTTTCAAACGGCTCCCAACTTTTTATGCATTTAATTCCCCTCATTAGACTCCATTGTCTAATCCAATTATTGATTTTTTTAATTTTAGTATTAATCCTATTTTTCATCCTAGGTATGGGTAAAATTTCTGATATTATTAATTCACAATTATTCTCTGTAATCCTTCTTTAAATTTCATTGATAGCATTAAAAATGCCATATACTTTGTCATTAGTCCCTATGTGAACTAGCACCAATTAATATTCAGGTGATTTTTTCATTAAATCTCCTGCAATGGTTATCATATCCCTTACTACAACACCTGGAAAAGAATTACTAATTACTGAATGTTTACTGACTTTGGTTGTAGTATGGTCAGTATAGCTAATGACTGAATCACCAAGTATATATACATTTCTATTGAGCACTTTAGGTTCTATGAGTGCTGTATCACTTTGTTTAGTCATCACATTTGTGTCCATGTTATTCCAACTTTCCTTGGCCATCCCTAATATATTATCAGTTTCTATTTCAATATCTTCCATTAGTTGCTCCAGGGGTGAGAAGCTATTATTAATTATCTCAAATTTCATTGCCCTTCTCCCCTTTTTAGTTTTATTTGTCCCCATGGGTGTTGGTTCCACTTCATCATTTACATCTCTATTTCTTTGTTAATTAAAAAAATGTTTGGGTTCTATTTTATTACAATTTTTGATCAAAGTACCTATAACATTCTTCAAGCATGATCTTCTTATATGGATCCATGACAGGAGTCCAACAGAAATTCTGTTGAATGCCCTGTGAGTGACACCAGCAGGTTGACTGCTGGTTTACTATGGATTTCCTTGTTTTTCCGGGGACTTCACCCTTGAACCCCCCACGTGGGGGTTGCACCCCCGTACCCCCCCACTAAAGGTTCTCAACTCCAGTTGGAGCTGATTGAGGGGTACAGGACTCCCAACAGGCAGCACCAGGTTCCAGCGGGTCTTCCACCGTGGCTAGGCACTGTAGTCGCTGTGGGGGACCTCACTGGCAAAATGTCACTGCAAGGGGGGTAAACATTCTTATGTCACAGCCTTTCTAATATGTTTTCTGAATGTTCTAGACATCACATGGTCAATCTTGTGTAACTATGATTGTCATGTTGGACCATGGTTTGTCCACGGTCATAGCAGCATTGGATAGCAGCTGAAATTTCATATTTATTTGCATACTAGAATTCATACTTTGACACTTTAAACAAATGTAAAAAAAAAAATCACACTAATATTTTTTTCTTCAATATATGAAGGAAAAATAAGGTATCCCATGTACAAGGCAACCGTGATTGAGCACTTCAAAAAGGGTGACAATCACAGCCCTTTTGCGCAGGGCTACCTGGCGGTGGGGGGCAACTGGATAGAGGGTTCAGCAAATATAATGACAGGATGTTGCTATGTATACATGTACACGGGGGAGTGGGGAGGGACCATGCTATGCGCATGGAAGGGGGGAGAGAGGGTTTGTGGGGTGTAGTGTGGTGGGCTGCAGAGCTGGCCATGTGGCATGATGGTCTGGTGGCAGGCTGAGGTTGGGAGTGTTCTGGGTTCGATCCTGGCTGCGCTCATGGTTTTCGTACCAGGTCGTTATTCCGAGATCACCGTTATCACATGGAACTGAAAATAAGGTTTATACAAGCAAATTAATGATGCATAAAAATGTGATATGAGTATTTATTGTTACAAATGCACTCCTGGGTCAGGCCCTCTGCTCTCATAGTGTCCAACCTCTTAGTGCAATATGTGAACAGGGGACAAACAGGGACACTCTTCTGTTTGTTTTGGGTCTGAGCAACTACTAGTCTCGAGTCCTGGGGTCAGATATGAACCCTTTTTATAACTAGTACACCCAGGTAACGGGTCCAGATAGCACACTTTCTTTGGGGAAAGCAATGCAATACTTAACCCAGTGGGAACACAACCTGGTTCTCAACCCCCTTTCTGACTCAGTTGAGACCTAGGTTTTTTCCTTACCTTGCTGCATATGGTGACACATCATAAGCACTTTAACAGTTATGTCAGAATTATCAACACTGTCCCAGCATTCATACTCAAAATGAGAAAATGTCTCAGGCAGGATTAAAAAAACAAACAGTTTATTAAAATTAAAAATAGTAAATAAAATACAAAACATAGAACATGTAACAATAATGGTACAGTTAGAAAAATAAATGGACAATTGTAACCAAACCACCTTATCTTGAGTAACTAATCCTACCCCAGATTCAGTTGGTAAATAGTGGTGCTGAAATTACCTAATTTTGGTAGAAGTGCTTCTTAAATCCAGAACACAAGTGTGTTAAGTGTTGCAAAGTTGGAACAAGAGTGTCTGTTCTTTCAGGAGTCCAAAGTAAAAGATATGTCTGTTCAGCCAGCTAATAATATACAAAGCTACAGTCCCAACCTCTCCGTGATGTCGCAGCACAAGAGATCACTCTTAGTCCTTAATTAACTTTGTAACATGACCAATGCATACCCAAATGCCTCGACTGATTGCCTGTTTGAAAACTGCAAAGACAGCAATATCTTAATTATAACCAACACAGTCTACTTCCTTGTCAGACCACAGTTTATAATAGCATTCCCCTTTGATGTTTCAGAACAACATCCTGCAAAACACCTCTCTTAGCTATGAGAATGTCCACACGTATCTGTCAGAAATTATTTTCCTTCTGATGTTGTAAAATGTAACCTTTTTATGACCATTTTCCTAGGTTCAAGGCAGTGGTTGTTTTACAACCTGTTATAGCAGCTAACACAGCCTCTGGCAGGTAGGTGTCAAAAAGGAAGCTCTTAATTAGTTTATCCACTGGGTCAGTGAGAGGGCAGACCCTTTCCTCTCTTTTAAAATCCCATGTTCCATAAGGCTTTGCTGCTTGGCCTGTTTCCTAAGCAGAATTCTAAAACATATATTTATATCAAAATGATATGCACATAACTAGCAGACAGTTATCACATTACACTCCTCCCTCCTAGACTGAACTTGGGGAAATCTATTCCTAGGCATGGGATGAGTTCCTCAAATTCAGTTCACTGCTCTGTCGGGATTACCCATCTGCATTTGCTGCCCCTGCCCTGTGAGTAACAGTCATGCCATAACCCTGCAAGGCAAGGCTCCATCTTAAAAGCCTCCCATTCATTTTACCCATTTGTGCCAGCCAGACCAGAGGGTTATGATCTGTTTTTACCTCACAGTGCCACGCATATAGGTATGGCTCTAATTTCTTTAGTACCCACACCATTGCAAGGCATTATTTCTCCACTATAGAATAAGCCTGCTCCCTGGGAAGTAATGTCTTACTGAGGTGCACTATTGTGTGATATTTCCCTTAGTTAGAAGGTATGGCTAAGTACAGCTCCAATATCCATGTCTGAGGCATCTGTCTTGACTACAAATGGTTTACTGTAGTCTGTAGTCTGGACTGGCTAATACAGGAACACTGCACAGAGCCTTCTTTAGCTGTGTAAAGGCTCATTCACAGGTTGGCTCCCAGTTCACCATTTTAGGCATTCTTTTCTTTAATAGGCCAGATAGGTGAGCTGTCAGGGCACTGTAGTTTGATACAAATTTTCTATAGTACCCTGCGGTCCTTGGAAAACTCCAGACCTGCTTCTGTGCTTCAGGTCTGGGCCATGCCTCAATTGCCTCAGTCTTTGCTTGATTTAGGATAGAGCTGTCCCCGCCCTACTACTTGCCCAAGGTATGCCACCTCAGCCATGACCACCTGGCACTTTTAAGCTTTTACAGTGAGCCCTGCCCTTTGTATTCTGCCCAACACTTCTTTAAGGTGGGACAAGTGTTCCTTCCAGCTGGCACTGAAGATGGCAATATTGTCCAGCTATGCCATGGAGTACTCTTTAGCACCATGTAACACCTGGTTCACCAAACTTTGGAAGGTGGCAGGGGTGTTCTTCATTCCCAAAGGCATTACCTTGAACTCAAATAACCCTATTGGAGTGTTGAATGTAGACCTCTCCTTAGCTCTGGCAGTTAAATCCACCTGCCTATACTCTTTCGTCAGGTTAATCGTGGTAAGATATGTCCCCCCAACTTGTCAGTAGTTCATCTGTCCATGGCATTGGGTGGGTGTCAGACTTTGTGACTGCATTGAGTCCTCAATAGTCCACACAAAAATGAGTAGAGCCATCTGGCTTGGGAACGAGGACTATGGGTGAGGCTTAGGGGCTGTGGGATTACTGGATTACCCGTAAATCCAGCATTTCCTCCACCTCCCTCCTAATGTCCTTTAGGATGGCCTCAGATACTTGATATGCTGTCCACTGTAACGGCACTTGTGTCCCCATCTCTACATCATGCATCACTAAGGAGGCTAGTCCAGGCTTGGCATTAGACAATGGGGCAAAGTCTGCTAAAACCTCCCTTACTTCCTGGATTGGGTCTGGGGTCAACTGGGGTGACATTTTGATTGCCTCCACAGAGGACTCCTACTTGCTTTCTTCCAGCAAGTCCAGAGGGGGGTCTTCCTTGTCCATCCCCTTCCACAGGACTTCTCACTGCAAAGACCATGTCAGCCCTATTTGCATATGGCTTCATCATGTTGACATGGTACATCCTTTGGGTATGTCTCCTGTTAGGCAGTTCTATAATGTAATTTACATCATTCACTTGTCTGACTACTTTGTATGGTCCTGCCCACTCAGCCTGCAGCTTATCTTTCCAGAGTGGGATAAGGACCATGACCTCCTAACCCACAGTGTACGAGCGAGCTCTGGCTCTGCGGTTGTACCACACCTTTTGCTTCTGCTGGGTGGCTGCCAGGTTGCTCTGAGCTGTTCCTATAAGCTCCTTCAGCTTTTCCCTAAACTTAAGGACATAATCCACTATGGGAGTTCCCTGGATGGTGTGCTTGCCTTCCCGATCCTCCTGGATTAAGTCTTGGGGCCCACACACCCTGCATCTATATAAGAGCTTGAAGGAGGAAAACCTTGTCAACTCTTGGAGTACCTCCCTGTATGTTAACATCAGGTGGGGAAGGTATTTCTCTCAGTCTCTCCCATGCTGTTCAGGAAACACTTGGAGCATCAATTTAAGGGTAGCATTAAACCTTTCTGCAAGCCCATTGGCTTGTGGGTGATAAAGTATCGTGCATCCCTGCACCACCCCACACTTCTCCCACAAATGTTTCATCAGGTCCGACATGAAGGAACCCCCTCGATTGGTAATAACCTCTTGTGGGAACCCGACATGAGAGAAAATCCCTAGCAAGGCATCTGCCACTTTGTCTGTCCTCCGTGAGAATAGGGTGACTACCTCTGGGTGCTGGGTGGCATAAGCCACCACTGTTGGGATAAACCTCTTCCCAGAAGAGCTGGGGGTATTCAGAGGCCCCACAATATCCATTACTACCCTCTGGGATGGCTCCTACACTTTGGGCAAGGGAATTAGGGCAGCTTAGGTTTTAATACCCACCTTCCCTATTTCTTGGCACCGGTGGCAAGGCCTGCAGTATTCCCTCACCTGCTGGGTGAAGTTGAGCCAGTAGAAATTGTGGGCCAATTGCTGCATAATGCATGTGATTCCCAGATGTCCAGACATGGGGCTATCCTGTGCAATCTTGAGTAACAGCTCACAGTACCACTGGGGAATAACAAGCTGCCTGCTCATCACCCTTCCCTCTGTCCTAGTGTCCTGCATATACAGCAGTCCATTGTCCCAAAACACTCTATCTCCTCCCTGTGTCCCATCAGATTCTGCCCAGGCCCTCAGCCTCTCTAAACTAGGGTCATTTTTCTGAGCAGTGGCAAAATCTTTACACTTTCCCAAGGCACGGGACAGGTCCCCTTCAGTTCCAAACTAGGGTCCCTAGCTCTCTGACAATTGGCTACCCATCCCTCCTCAGAGTAATCTTATGTAGCTGTTTTGCTAACTGTTACCTGGGAAATTTCTACCCCCCTTTCTCTATTCTCCATATCAGGAGACATGGGCTGGGGAAAGAATCTCCAGTGTTTTCTACAGGGGCATCTGTGGGGTCCAGGGAACCAGAATTGGCCTTTGTCATCTGGTTGTGGGTAACTTCACACAGCACCCCCCTTTTGGAGATGTTCCCTATAACCACATCCAGGGTGAGAGTTTCTGCCACTGCAACTTTTTGCACAGTCTCTCCTGTCTCACCCCAGTCCATGAGAACACTTACAAGTGGCAGAGTTTTCTCCTCTCCAGTGAATCCTCATACTGTAACAAACTGATCAGGTATGAGTTGTTCAGGCTCAACCAAATCCCCTTTTTCCAAAGTAAGGGATGCCCCTGTGTCCCTTAAACCATGGATCTGCACCCCATTCACAGTAACTGGGTATATGTGCTCTCTCATGTTTACTGGCATGCTTTCAGGGATATACAAAAAAAAAAACCTCTTTCCCAGCACCACTTTGTGCACTCTGTGCCTTTTTAGGACACTGTCTTGCAATATGCCCAGGTTATTTGTGAAACCAACAATCATCATTTCTTTTATTAGGCAAGTCCTTTCTTTGTAACCTGGGGCTTCTCACTTTCTAGGGAAGCAATGAGGGTTTTAGCTGTCCTGAAGGTGCGCTTTTGCCATTCTGTGCTGCCACACCTGCCCTGCTCCCTTTCAGAGCAGGTCTGCTCCTGGCATAGCGGTCCGAGAGCTTGGCAGCATCCTGCACTGTTTTTGGATCTCGGTCCTCTAGCCAGGTTTTCAGTTGTGCTGGGCAAGCCCAAAAGAACTGCTCCAAAAGTACATCATCCTCAATTTTATCTACAGAGTCTGCTTTTACCCCTTTCCACCAATGTTTCAAAAACTGATGTTTTGTGGCCACTTCCTCGCAGCTCATGTCAGGGCTTCTCCCGAGCTTACAGAACTTAACTCTATATGCTTCAGTGGTCAAGTCATACATTTTTAAACAAGGCAGCTATAAGTTTGCCATAATCATTATTGTTTTGATTGTCCATTTGATCCAATGCATCATGAGCTTTCCAGGTAAGCAGCGGGGATAGCTGGAAGCTTCAGAACTCTCTGGAAATTTTTGTCTGAATGCATACCTTTTCAAAGGAATTTAAAATGCATCCATATCTTCCCCCTCTTTAAATTAAGCAATCAATTTAGAATTTAATTTGTAACCCAGTCCTGGAGGTCCAGGTTCATCCATGCCACTTATCTGCTCTGGCGCCGGTCCTTGGAGTTGTAGCTTCTCCAGTTCAAACTTCCTCTGACGCTCTCTCTTCTCACTTGGCCTGTTGCTGCTCTTGCTTTTCTCCTCTCTTTCTCTCTCTCACTCTCTCTCCCCATCTCCATCTGGAACTTTAACCTTTTCTGCTTGAATTCCAGCTCCATTCTCCTCACCTATATCAGCAGCCTGATCCCTTCTGGCTTCAGCAAGGTGGTGACCTTCCCCTGCTGCTGTGGCTCTCGGTTCATTCTGGTCCTGCTGTCCTCCATCTTGGGAATGGACACTGCGGTGGACCATGGCCTCTCCACGCCCAAGATCTGGTCCCTTTCAGTAACCGACTGTGACTTGAGGCCTTGGGCAGTTGCTTGTGCATCAGCTGCTGCAAGAGCCTCAATCTACGGCTACACTAGCTTGCACCTGAAAAAAATAAAATGGGTAGGGTATGTAAACTGTAACCACAATGAAATATTTTTAAAAATCCCTGCCTTGTTTGTGTGTGAACTGTTACAGTTTATCAGTCAGATCCACTGGACTGTTAGTGCTTATATCACAAAATAATTTCACGGAATGCAAACAAATCTTTTTGATTGCAGCACTGCAAATCAAATATTTTAGATTGCACCACTGACAACCAGATCTGTCACAAATGCACTCCTGGGTCAGGACCTCTGCTCCCACAGTGCCCAACCTTGAAATACAATATGTGAACGGGGACAAACAGGGACACCCTCCTGTTTGTTTTGGGTCTGGGCAACTACCAGTCTCGAGTCCTGGGGTCAGATATGAGCCCTTTTTATAACTAGTATGCCCAGGTAGCAGGTCCAAATATCACACCCTCTTTGGGGAAAATGGTGCACTATTTAACTCAGAAGGCACACAACCTGGTTCACAATCCCCCTTCTGACTCAGCTGAGACCTAGGTAGCTTCTTACCTTGCTGCATATGGTGACACGCTATAAGCACAGGTATGCCAGAATTATCAACACTGTCCCAGCATTCATACTCAAAATGAGAAAATGTCTCGGGCAGGATTTTAAGGAAAACAAAGTTAACTAAAATTAAAAATAATAAATAAAATACCAAACACAGAACATATAACATTAACGGTACAGTCCTAAAAATAAATGGACAATTGTAACCAAAGCACTTTATACTGAGTAACTAATCCTACCTGAGTTTCAGTTGGTAAATAGTTTTGCTGAAATTACCTAATTTTGGTAGAAGTGCTTCTTAAGTCCAGAACACAAGTGTGTTAAGTCTTGTAGAGTTGGAACAAGAGGGTCTATTCTTTCAGGAGTCCAAAGTAGAAGATCTATCCTTTCAGCCAGCTGATAATATACAAAGCTACAGTCCCAACTTCCCTGTGATGTCACAGCACATGAGATCACTGTTAGCCCTGTAATTAAAATTTGTAACATGACCAATGCATACCCAAATGCCTCAGCTGACTGCCTGTTTGAAAACTGCAAAGATAGCAATATCTTAATTATAACCAACACAGTCTATTTCCTCATCAGACCATAGTTTATAATAGCATTCCCCCTTTGATGTTTCAGAACAACATCCTGCAAAACACCTCTCTTAGCTATGAGAATTTCCACAGGTATCTGTCAGAAATGGCTTCCCTCCTGATATCATAAAATGTAACCTTTTTATGACCATTTTCCTAGGTTCAAAACAGTGGCTGTTTTACAACCTGTTACAGTAGCTAACATAGGCTCTGACAGGTAGGTGTCAAAAAGGAGGATCTTAATTAGTTTATCCACTGGGTCAGTGAGAGGGCAGACCCTTCTTTCCTCTCTTTTAAAATCCCATGTTCCATGAAGTTTTGCTGCTTGGCCTGTTTCCTAAGCAGAATTCTAAAACATATATTTATATTAAAATTATATGCACATAACTAGTAGACAGTTATCACATTACACTCGCCACATCTTAAGAGAGTTTTACTTTATGGTGGTATAAATTGTAACTAGGTCAATTATTTCAATTATGAATGAGAAACTTTATTAGAAAGAGGAATAACATGGGTAAGTAAATGAAATCTATTTAAAAAAAATATGTGCATAATGTTTTCATTACAAAATGTCAAGGTTGCTAAAAAAAAAAAAAAAAGTGAAATTACCTCAGGGTTGCAGAAATCTATTTTTGAATTCAAGGAACATCTTGATGACCAGCTATGGATAAACGTGGATAACTATGGTCAACTTGAATAATTCTCAAACTGTATTGACCATAGTCATTTATGGTCTGTCCCTGGAGCATTTACCACCTGTGGTTATCCATGGATAATCATAGTTAAAAACATGGACTGACACTGAATGAATGACCATGGTCACTGACCAGGTGGTTTATTCATGATCCTAACAGCCAGGAAAGGCAGGACCCCACTGAAAATGAGATACAGCATCTCAGTTGGGCCATCCTAGGTGAGCACACTGTAAAATAAAAACCTGTGGTTTCTTATTATGTACAGACTTGTAATAATATATTGAGTGACACTCTGTTTTGCTGCACCCTTGGTTCTGGAGACAAATGGACATCAGTAGGGAAAGGAAAGAAACACAGAAAATCCCCCTGTTTCTGGATACTAAAAAAGATCAGGAAAGGGAGCTGGGGAGGATGTAGAACCCTCAAGTCTTGGTCAAGAGAGAAGATCGAGACAGGAAGTGGCAGAAATGAGAAGTGCTTTCCAGCCCATTGTGTGTGTGTGTGTGTGTGTAAGTGCGTGCATGCGTGCTCTGCAGAGGTATTGGTCAAGTAGAGAAATGCTTTGCAGGCTGTTTGTTTCACTGGACTTAGATTAGAATCCCTGCCTGTCACTGTTTTCTGATGGTCTGCTTTTCCAACACTGTGCAAAATAAAGATTTCAGAGAGGGGGGGGAATCCCTTTCAGAGCTTGAAGCAGGCCAGAACTTGAAAGCATAGCATCAAAGTACTTCTTTAAAAGTCTTATGATTTTGTTATGATAAATAATAACCACACAGCCTTATTTATTTGCTGTTTATTGCCTTGGGCAGTATTAAATAGGTTAAAAAATACAAACAAAGGCATTACCAGATAACTAATTAATGGATTCACTGTTGTCCAAAAATGCCATTTATTTGCCCCAGTTTCTTCAGTAGTGATGCTACGTTACATCAGCACCAGGGTCACTTATGTAGCCTTGGGCTGAAAGCAGCAAGTGTATGATATGTGAAGACTGAAGAGAGTTTAAGGTTGTTGCACAGTGTTTTTAGATACTTAAATATTTAAAGGGTAGAGGTGCACCAATGGTGCTTCAAGTCTATCTTCCCCCACTATGCAGTGGTAAGAAATTTGTTATCCAGAGTATCATAGAAAAATAGAACTTGATGGCAGATAAGGACTGCTTGGCCCATCTACTCTGCCCATTTCCCTACCCGATGGATAACCTGCAGATCCTAGTTAACCAACAGCCTACTTCCACCTACCCCCCACTAGAATTGCCTTATATCTGTCCCATGCATTCTTGAATTACCCCACTGTTTTTGACTCCATGACCTCGTCAGAAAGGCTGTCCATGCATCCACAACCCTCTCTGTGAAAAAATACTTCCTCTGAGCCCTCCCCTTTCTACCTTCAAATTGTGCCCCCTTGTTCTTGCACATCTCTTTTTCTGAAAGATGTTACCCTCTTGAACTTTGTTTAATCCCTTGAGGTATTTAAAGTTTCTGTCATGTTCCCCCTCTCCATTTTTTCCTCGAGGGTATACATATTAAACTCCTTTAGTCTCCATATGTCTTCTGGTGCAGACCCTGCACAATTTTGGTTGCTGCCTTCTGGACAACCTCCACCCTGTCTATGTCTTTGTAGAGATGGGGTCTCCAGAACTGCATGCAGTACTACAGATGGGGTGTCAACAACTGTCTGTACAGAGGGATAACAACTTTCTGTTTTCTACTGGTGATGCCTCTCCCTATGCACCCCAGTATAACCCAGCCCTTCCTATTGCTTTCTCACATTGCTTGCCCACCTTTAGATCATTTAATATAACTACCCCCAGGTCCCTTTCCATTTTGGCTGTTGTCAGTATCTCACCCCCCCCAATTGTGTACTGTTCCCCTGGGTTTTTGTTTCCCAGGTGCATTACTTTGCACCTCTTTGCTTTAAATCTAAGCTGCCATACATTTGACCATCCCTCCAACCTTGCCAAGTCCCTTCTCATCCTTTCCACTCCACCTTGTATATCAACCCAGTTGCAGTTCTTTGTGTCGTCTGAAAAGAGGCATACTTTTCCTTCCAGTCCCTCTGCAATGTCACTTATAAAGACATTAAAAAGGACCAGACCCAGTACTGAACCCACTAGTAACCCCTCTTTCTTCACTGTGGACTCCATTTACTATTACCCTCTGTATCCTGTTGTCTAGCCAGTGTTTTACCTAGGCTACCAGCCTGGGACCCAATCCCATGCTGGCTAATTTGTTTCTTAATCTTTTGTGCGGGACTGTCAAATGCCTTGCTAAAGTCTAGGTAGGCCATGTCCACAGTCCTTCCCTGCTCTACTACTTTGGTCACCCAGTCAAAGAATCTGATTAGATTCGTCTGACATGACCTTCCTGCTGTGACTCCATGCTGCCTTGGGTCCTGTGCCCCACTGGCTGTTAGGTACTCAACAACTCTTTCCTTCAGAAGTGATTCCATAATTTTTCCTACCATTGAGGTCAAACTAACAGGTCTGTATTTTCTGCCTCTGTCTTGCTCCCACTTTTGTGAAGGGGAATCATATCCGCCCTACTCCGGTCCTCAGGTACCCCACCATACTCCCATGATTTGTTAAAAATGGTACTAAGTGGTGTTACTAGTTCTCCCCTTAGTTCTTTTAGAATTCTGGGGTGAATCCCATCAGGTCCCATTGCTTTGTCCACCTTCAATTTTAGGAGTTCTTTCAAAACCCTTTCTTCTGTGAAAGGACTGATATCGACCCCCCCCCCCATCCAGAGTGCTTCTGTTGACTGGATTAAGTATCTCCCCCTCCTCTTCCTTTATGAATACTGAGCAGAAGTGTTTTTTCAGTATCCTTGCTTTTTCACTGTCCCTCTCTGCCCACCTATCCACCTCTTTATTCAGCCTCAGTATCCCTCCCTTTGTCTTTCTTTGGTCCCTAATGTACCTATAAAAGGTTTTATCCCCCTTCTTAATAGAGTTGGCTATCTTTTCCTTAGTTTGGCCTTTGCTATTCTGACTGCCTTCCTCACTTTCTTCTGCTTTAACTGGTGCAGTTCTCCGTTCTGCTCCTTCTGTGTTTCCTTACACTTCCTGAATTCTATTTTTTTTTCTCCCTAACCTTCCCTGCCACCTCTTTTGAGAACCATAGTGATTTTTTCTTTCAGTTTGAGTTATTTGCTTCACACAAAGGCTTGTTGCCTCTGTGATGGCAGTTTTGATGTTTCCCGATTGTTGCTCCACCCCTCCTTCTTGCCTATTTGCTAGTGCTTTTCTGAGGCTTGCTTCCATTTTGACAAAATCAGCCCTCCTGAAGTCCAATACCTTCACTTTTGTATGGCTTGACTCTACAGCTGAGTTTATTGTGAACCACACTGTTTGGTGGTCACTTGTTCCCAGGTGGCTACCCACTTCTAGATCTGAGATCCTCTCTCTATCCCCATTTGAAAGTACCAGGTCTATGATTGCTCCATCCCGAATGGGTTCCAGCACTAGCTGTCTGAAGCATGTCCTGTTGGGCATCGAGAAAGGCCCTGCTCTTGGATGTGGCTGCAGCAAAGGTGCTCCAGTTAACATCTGGCATATTCAGATCCCCCATCAGCAATATCTCCCCTTTGTCTGCCATCCTAAGGATGCCTTCTATCATTTCCTTGTCCATTTCCTCCCCCTGAGACAGGGGTCTGTATACAACCCCTGTGCGGATTGTGGTGCCATTTCCAGTCTCCAGGGTGACCCACAGTGCCTCCTCTCCTCCCCGTTTACCCTTTAGTTCCTTTGCTTTGATCCCTTCCCTTACATAGAGAGCTCCTCTTCCTCTTCTCCTACTCTCCCTGTCCCTCCTGTAGATTGTGTACCTCGGTATGTTGACATCCCAGTCATGGTTCTCTGTATATCATGTTTCTGTGACTGCCACAATATCCAGGCATCCTTCTTCCATCAAGGCCAGCAATTCAGGGAGCTTGTTATCTAGATTACAGGCATTGGTACTCATTACCCTGCATTTTTTGATGGTCTTACCCCTTTTTGCCCCATCCCTGTCCTTACCGCCTTTGTTTTTTTCTCCATTTACCCCTGCCCTTCTCCCTATTGATTTCTCTATCTTGGTGTTTACCTCACTAAATACCCAGATTTTTTTTTGGGGGGGGTGCAAGGATTTCCCTTCTCATTTTCAGTGCCTTCCCCCTTGGCTAGTTTAAATGCTTGCCAATGAAGCATTTAAAACTATCACCTAGGATCCTAGTTCCCTCCCTGGACAGATGCAGACCATGGCACCAGAATAGGATTGCATACCTCCAGGTGGACACCCAGCCCCCAATGATGCCAAAACCCTGAGCTCTGCACCAGTTTTTCAACCATTGATTGAATCCCATGGTGCGGAGCATCCTAGCCTCACCCATACCATAGACAGGCAGTACCTTCGAGAAGGTTACTGTATGCGCTGCTTGTCTAAGTCCCTTCCCTAACTCCATAAACTCCTCCTGCACTGCTCTGATCCCTTTCCCAGCCAGGTCATTTGTCCCTAGGTGGACAATGACATCCAGCTCCCTCCCCCATACAGTTGCTCCCATGATCCTGAGGATTCGCTCCCTGTCCCTCCAAGTCAGGCAGGCACCTTACATCCCTCTCCCCTCCCTCCTCCAGTTCTACCCTACTAACAATGGAGTCCCCCACCAGGAGTTGTTTCCTTCCTCTGTGGGGTCCCATGCCACCCTCCTGTGGATCTCCTTTCTGGAGGTTCCCAGCATCCTCCTTGGTCTCTACTGCAGGTGCCTCCATAGAGAAATCACCCTCTACCAGAATGGCATATGGATTGTGGAGAGTTATAACTGGAGGGATGCAATTCTGTTCCATCACCCTCCCTCTCCCTGAGTCCACTGTGGTTCAACCGCTCTTCTTTCTTGGCGACCTCAGAGGCAGCAGCAGTGGCCCTGGTGGTCCCTGGGTGGGAAAGGAGATCCTCGGAGCCCTGGCCAACTTAGCCTGGAAATGAGCAACTTTATCTCTCAGTCCAGAGATGTGCCTGCAGATGGGACAACACTGCATCCTACAGAATGTCTCCCGGAAGACTGCTGTCCATAGCCAATGCACTGCACCACTCCCATCATGTCTTATTTGCGGCCCCTTAACTGTTGTTTTTGTATACTTACTCTTTCCTCTCTTTATTTTTTTTAATATAATTTTTTTTCCTTCCTACTTTCCTACAGCCTCCGTGCCCTTAAAGCTCTCGATCTTTCTGTTCTGGGACAGTAAGTTCCTATATTCCTCAGTAGTCTCCTTCTTACTTGCTCAGAGTCAGACCTCCAGCAGCTAGGGGGGATGGAGAGCTACTGTTTTCTTTCTAGGATGGTGAGTCTTTTGTGCATCTATGATCATTCTCTTCCTGCTCCCAAACAGGAAGTTCCTGTTATGAGTCAAATCCTGTGCCTATAAAAGTAGAACCGGCTAAGAGTGGAGGGATGGAAAGCAATATAGTCCCAGTAAAGTTCTAACAGTAGCTCCTTCTTCTTGCTGTTCTCTGCCACAAGCTATCTAGTTCATTTTTTTAAATTCAAACATCTGGCTTCCTTCTCTCTAAGACACTACCCCTAATTCACAGTGTATTTTTCACCTAGCTAACTGCACAGATAACAATTCCTTCACCCAGCTCAGACAAACGCACTCTTTCTTTTGTTTGTTTTTACCCTAATTTGAAGTTCCCAGTAATAGAGTTCTAATTCTTTAGTCCAGTAGAGTAGTAAAGTTTTAACAGCAGCTCCTTCCCCTTGCTGTTCTCTGCCACAAGCCAATGTGTACAGCCTAGGTTTGAAGCATTCTGCACGTGGTGTATCAATCACATCCTGCGGTAAACTGCTCTAGTACTTAACCACTTGCTGAGTGCAATAAACTTCTCTCTGGTTTATTGTGTACAACATGCCCTTTCTTTGGTTGTTTGTTATTGTCCCTCATATAATGCTGTGCTCCTCTTATGTCAAACCCCATCTCAGCAAGCAGATAGTTATTTTAATTAAGTTAATCATAAGTATCAGATCTCTGACTCATCTCCTTTCTACTCTGTTTAAACTTGAATGTTCCAGCCTTATTTTATAATCCTTATTATCCATCCCAAACACTGTTTTGGTAAATCTCCTCTGAACTTTTTCCATTTATTTGATTTTACCTCTTTGGTAATGTGACCAAAATCAGGATCAGTAATTTGTGTGGCCTAGCAATAGACTGGTATACTGGTATTTCTATATTCTTATGATGGCAGATCAAGTCTTTCTTGATACATCAAAGTACACATAATGCTTTTGTCACTGCTCAGACCGTGTTATTTTTAAATATTAGACAGTATAATAACACCATATCTTATTCTTTTGTAACAACCTTTAATTTAGTTCCTCCTAAATAATATTTTGTATGGGGTTTGTTATTACCTATGTGCAGCACTGCACATTTTTCTGGGTTGAATTGTATTCCTCATTTGTTGGCCCAATTATGTAGCTTATCTTAGTCAAACTGGATTCTTAAGGTACCCTCACTAGTTATGACAGGTCCACTAATTTTAACATCATCAGCAGATTTGATTATATGCCCAGACACGTCATCATGCATATCTTTAAGGTATAATATGAACAGACTGGGGCCCAATACTGAGCCCTGTGGCACCCCATTAGTCACTGTCATTTCTTCTGATTATTCATGCCTCACCCTCTGTCTCTTGTTTTCCAGCCAATTTCTAACCCAATTCACCATTCTGCTATCAGATGCCATGCTACCCAACTTGCGTCCTGGTCTTCCATGGGACAATTTATCAAAGGCCTTACATTGATCCATGTAAACCACATCACTTGGCATATTTTTAATTAGTAGGTCACTGATAGGTTCATAGAAAGAGATAAAGTTTGGTTATTTGTTTAAAAGTTTGGTAGGCACTCTGAACTGAGGCTCGTTTCCAGGTGTGACCGGGGGTGCATGGGGGGGACTAAACAGGAGGCAAATAAAACAACTGAATGCAAGAACAACAGTATAAAGTGCATTACAGTGAACAACAACATTGGTGTTCATACAGTGAGGGAATAAGACAGCAGTACAGTATATTGGAGTCATGTAATGATTTGCAACTTATATGGGGAGTGGGGACAGACTGGTAGTCTGAGTAGGGCAAAGCCTTCTTAGAGGGGAGGGTGTGAGGGGAGACAGAACATTATAAGGTGCTTGAAAATTCAATTATGCAAACATTAGGGTTGGAGTAACTCATTAGTATAGCACAGGTAAAAACTGATAGAGGCCCAGATTAATAAAAAGTTGCAATAATAGACAGGAGAAAAAGTTAAAATGAAGAAGAGAGTCAGGAAATTAAACATATGCTGTAGGTGCCAGCACAAGATGGAAAGCAAATGGGATATAATACCCCACTGCATCCCTCTCCCTCCTCCCTTTACCTGCAACTATTTTGAAGAATTTAGGACCAGAAACTTACAACAATGCCTATTCCCAAGGCAGCTGGTTATACCTCTCAAACCTGTTAACTGCGACTGCTTGTAATCGACTACAAAGCTACTGTCTTGTCCAGCTAGTATTCCTATGTTAGATACCTGTATTTCTGTATATGTGAATTGTACTATTGTAACTGTTGTAATTGTTGTATTTTCTCTTGATGTGGAACCTTTGTAAAAGAGCTCATAGCTCAAAGGTTAATTCTGAAGTGTTAAATAAATGCATAAATAAATAAAAATAATACAGTGCATAAGTATTCAAATTAATGAGGGTAGTGAGAGCCTTACCCCGGGAAGTCAGGAGGAGGATGAACAGGAGCAGGAGGGAGGTGGGATTAGGGACAGAATACATTTTAGGTTTTGAAGAGACGGGGCCAGAGGAGGGGGGATAGGTAGAGAATTTCAGAGGGAGGGGAGGCAATAAGAAAAAGCAGCCTGTCCTGAACTGGATAGAGGATGGGAGAGACAAAGGATACGTTGGTCTCTGGAGCACAGCGGGTATGAAGATGGGGATTGGGGTGAGGAGCAAGGATAGGTAGGTGGGAAGGCACCCAAACAAGAATTTGGAGATAAAAGTGGTACAGTGATGCTGTTACACAGGAATGCCATGCTGTGTATGATCAATAATTCCATCATAGCTGATGCTATATACAAAATACTCCTTTAGAATGGTTACCATAACCTTATCTATAACTGAAGTAAGGCTTATAGATTTGAAATTGGATATCATTTGTTTCTTCCCCTTTTTATAGACTGGTGAAACTACAGATTTTTTCTAGTCTTCAGGGAGTGTATCTGATATTAGAGGTTCTAAAGAGGTCACAGAGAGGTGCTGCAAGGGTCTCTGCCAGATTTTTTTTAGTAGTTGTGGGTGGACGTTTTCAGATCCTGGTGTTTTGTGTGGGTCTAGTTTAGACAATTCATTTTTCACTCTCTCATTCAAAAACAATGTGTTTTCCAGGTTAGGGATGATTTTATCTTTGGTGGTTATGAGTTTGCTGGTACCCCATCATTTGAGTGCTACCAGAATAGTGCCACACTATACAGCACTAGTCTGGCAGGCGCTCACACAGACAGTAACTAGGGATTTACAGCACATGCTGTAAGCACTCCTCTGGTCGCTGTCCATGGTCTTGTAGACAGGACAAAAGCGCCAGTAGGCTGGCTGAGCTGCTCCCATGGTGTGGAGGGCTGGAGCATCAAGCAGCTTGGCCAGCAGTGGTGGAGACCAGGGCTCTAATCCTGGTCTTCAACCGTTTTAGCACACCTTGGGACATACAATATTTTTTCACATGGGGCCCACCATGATTATTAACTTTCCCCAGGATCTGCTCCCTCTCGGAGTGAAAAAATTGGCACTTAAATTTTAGTGCTATTGTTGTAGGCACTCGTTGGACCCAGTGCTGAGATCACCTGGGCTATCTTTTTGGTAAATACTATGGCAAAGAATGCATTAAATGTCTCGGCCATGTCCCTGGGTTGATTCACATTTTCCCCATCCACCACTAGAGGGCCTATTACTATCTCTTTACCCTTGAGTGAGTTAATATAGCCAAAAAATGCTTTTTGACTCTCTGATTTATTTTGTGCTGGTTTATATTCAAATCTTCTCTTACTCTTGTAGCATTTCTATATATTGAGATCTTTTTTTGTAAAGGTCCCTACTGATGCCACTCCCATAATTTTTTTCCACTTTTTATAAGAACTTCTTTGCTTTTTTATTTTTCTTTTAATGTTAGTAGTCATACATTTAGGCTTTATAGTTCTATTGTTTCCTTTTTTTCTAAACAGTACCCATTTTACTTTCAATGCTAATAATTTCTCCTTAATATAAGTCTTTTTTTCATTAGCTGCTTATTCTCTAAAGATTGATTCCCAATCCCTTTCTATGACAGGTTTATTCATTTCTGCAAGGTTGGCATTGTTAAAGATGTAGAACACCTGATTATTGCCTCTATTAATTGTTTGTCCACAGTTACATTAAGTGTATCTTTCATAGTACTTTATTGGTTAATCTAAGAGGCTGCTCTGCTTAAATGCTTTGTTTGCAGTACTTCATTGGAGTAAAAACTAAAGTCATGATTTTTCATTTTATGATTCACATAGAAGCAAGCTATTACATGCAGTTCTCTTTATTGTTCAAGTGCGGCACAGAGGAAGAACATTATGCACTAGTAACAGAGTCCATTTCTCCACAGGAATGTAAGCACTGCAAGTCTAAGCCCCTTCCCAGTCCAGAGTCCTTTGGGTAATGCCTGGCTCCTCCTCCCACAGTATAAAAGTTCACATCTTAAAATTGGACCAGTGCCTCTTCTGTGCCTATTTAGAACAGCCTCTAGTGAATAGTAATTGTATAATCAGAATTACTCATTAAAAACTAGTTAATGGATCATTGAATAATATAATACCATTTATTGGACCAACAGTGAAATTGTGCTGGGTGTTACAGTACCCAAGCTTATGGGCCATACAGGTCTCTTCATCAGGTGTAACAGCATTCTGAACAAAGGAATAAGCTTTTATTCCTAAATATGCATAGTATGATATTAAACCAGATACAGTAATTAAGGAAAAGGGCATGTAGCATGGAGGTGACAGTCCAGAAAGCAGGTTAAAAAATTAAAGAAGGTAACAAAAAGGATTTGGAAGTGAAGTCTGTTTGAGGGACCATGATGAATTAACACAAGAATGGAATGAGGTTCAGGGAGCTTTAACTCTGTAGATGTAATGATTAATTGTAGTTTTGCTGAAATAGTCGCAAAAGCTTGTTTACACTGAGTGCTCTGCACCACTATGACTAATGCAGAGTTACTGATCCACTGCCAGTGGATAAGAGAAAACATCTGGGAGCCTTGTAAAATAATCCTTTTCTGCTCTTATGGGACGTTGCAATGGTGGAGGGCTTAAAGAAGTACTACAGTCAGAATTTGCAAAAATGTATGTTGTGCCGAGTGTTGTGTGTGTGTGTGTGTGTGTGTGTGTGTGTGGTCCTAGTGTGTCCTTCCCTTTGTCTGCTATTAGGAGTTTTTTTCCTAAATTAGCCTGCTAGTTTTGCAGTACCTCTATAGCCCCTAGGGATCTCCATCTTAGCATAGTTTATTGCTCTTCATGTTCCTATGATGCCTCCTGTCCCATGTGACAGTGATGTATCCGGAACCATGGATTCAGCATGCACTGGTTTAGAGGCAACTTTACAATAGCAGAGCTGTGATATTAAGTAACTTTCCTTATCCAGTGAGCACTAACATCTACATTTACAGTTTACCAAATACTTGAGGGCTAATTGAGTGGGTTGTTCTATAAGAAAACCACTAGAGTCTTTGCTAATTATAGCATTAATGATCTGGGGTGATTTGTGCGCTTTTTATGGCAGTGTATAGTTTGATGAAATTTGAAAAGTTGTAAAAGCAAAAATTTTACTCCTGCTGGCTAGATCTGACACACAGATAGAAAGCAAAAATACTGAATTAGAGCTATTAAGTGGAGGCCTGAACATCAGGCTCCTATGTCTAGTACCTGCAGAATCAGTGGTCCTGGACACATCTCTGTCACATAGGACAGGAGGCACTGTAGGAAAAAGAGCAATACTCATTGTTAAGTTGGAGATCCCCAGGGGCCATAAAACTATTATATAACTAGCAGGCTAATTTAGGAAAAAAAAACTCTTGATAGCAAACAAAGGGAAGGACACACCAAGACTACACACACAAAATATGCTGCACAATATGTTTTTGCAAATTTTGACTATAGTACTCCTTTAAAGGGGAACAGTCAGCACAAAGGGCCCACACTTCAGTGTGGGGTTGGTCCCAAAGTACACTTTGTGTGCAAAAACATTTTGGTTTACTGTAGTATAATAGATTGCATCAGATTAATTTTGCTTATTTCGAGGCTGACATCTGTTGTTACTACAAATCCCAGAATCCCCTGCAGCTGACATCAGAGCAGTACTGCAGCAGGGGGAAATTCAATAGTTTGAAGTGCATGTTGAAGCTTTTATAATATCCAATCAGATGTTTTCCTGTTCTGCTTTTCTTTCGGGCTAAGTATAGTCCTTTGTGACAGTACTTGGCCCCAGGAGGATAGCGAGACCAACAAACAAAAGATTAGAGTTTATATAAATTCTAAAATGCACTGCAGACTGTTGCAGTACTGCTCTGTCAGTTGCAGGGGATTCTGGAATTTGTAGTTTTAGAAGATGTCAGCGTGCAAGTGATCAAAATTAATATGATACAATGTACTACTCTACATTAAACAGAAAGCCAACTGAAATGTTTTTGCACACAAACTGCACATTGGGACCAGTTCCACACCTGAGTGTGGGGCCATTATTGCAGACTGTTTCCCTTTAGATCTTTCAGGAGTTTTCAGTCTCTTTATGGATACTTCCCAGTGGGAAGCACCTGCAACAACGTACTTGCAGGGCAGGGAGCCAGCACAGGAATGTAAATAAAAACACAGGGAGAGGGGAGTCATGCTTTCTGCAATGCTCCATAGCTTCTGTGTATAGAGAAAGCTCTGGGAAAGGCTACAACACTGCATTCCACATGCAGGAGCTGTAATGGCACCAGAACCCTGTGTCTGCATGTGTAAACACACTTAGTCAGTAACAGAATTTAGGAAGGAGGAAAAAAAAAAGGACCAAAAGCTCAGTAATGAGAGAGAGAGAGAGAGAGATTGATATCTTGCAGGACTGCGCGATGAGGCAGTAGGTCAAGAATCCCACCAGACAATCAAACATTCTAGATGTGGTACTCTTCAACTCAGAAAGAGTAGGCATCGTATGGGTAGGGGAACTACTGTGGTCCAGTGAATACAATACTACATGGTTTGAGGTGGCCCTGGGTACCAGTAAGCCCTCTTTTATGGCTGAAGTGCTAGTCTTCAAGAGGGTGGATTTCAACCAGATGAGGGAAACAGCACTACAAGCAGGCTAGCCAGAACAAGGAAACAATCGTAATGGGGGACTTAAACTCCAACTGGACCTCCAGATCAAGTGCTGTGCACAGGGACATTGTTTCTGGACTCTACCTAACTCAGATGGTTAAGAGCAGCACCAGAATGAACTATCATATGGGCACAAGCACAATAATCGACTGGCTATTAACTATACACCCTGAAAAATTAATTGAGGTCAGGGTACTCCCAGACACACTGAGTGACCACTCACCCACCGATGTGGGTGGTTATTGCTGAAGCAATTAAAGCTCCCCTAGACTGGTACAAAACAGGGTAATCAAAAATTGGGCAATAACTGATCTCAAGAACTACCTCACAAGAATCAACTGGAGTTTCCTGGACTCGTGCTCCAATGTTGACACCGCCTTTGAGTTCTTCATCAAACACTTCAACATGGCAGCAGACAGTTTGCCCCATACCACAAGAATATGGTAAAAAACAGGAGCATGGACTGGGATCCCCCTTCCCTTCTCAACATGATGCATCAACAGGATAACTTCTGGCACTGGGCCAGAGCCACAGGGTCGATCATGGATGTCCAAAACTACAAAGTAGCCCACAACAAGTGCACTTGTGCTATCTGGCATGCCAAGGCCATGTCCAACAAGAACCAACAATTATGGCATTGGGGTGATGGGAAGAAATTCTGGGCCTCAATCAAGAACCTGCCAGGGACCAATGACAAGACACCCCCCCCACAATGCTAAATCACAACAGTGACATCATCCTTGAGGACAATACCATTGCCAACATTTTTAATAGGGCATTCACGGACTACAGTGCAGTTCTCCCCCACAAAGAAGCCACTGATTCTCAAGTTAAATCACCCACAGAACATTCACCCACTTACTCAAACACCGTGCAGTGCCTCAACTTTTACTTTAGGCAGGTGACTACTAAGGAAACTAGTAAATATTTAGTGAGAGTCTTGGGAAAAACAAGGATAGGAGCTGGAGGTGATGGGATTGACATGAAACTAATCTCCATCATACTCACAGAGGTTATCAAACCCATCACTAAGCTTTTCAACCTGTCACTCCATATTTCTGCATTCCCTTCAAGATGGAAAACTGCACTGATCACCCCTGTGCGAAAAGGAGGTGACAGGTCACTAGTATCCAATTACAGGCCCATTTCAATCCTGTCCCCACTCTCCAAAGCACTGTAAAGAATCATTGCCGGCCAACTTGCAGACCACCTACATAAATACAACCTTCAATGCCCTCAACAGCATGGCTTCCACAAGATGCACAGCACTAATACTGCCCTAATTGAATTCACTGACTTCGTCCACGAGGCACTCGGCCAGGGTCATCTGTTTGGAGTGATCTTTATTGACCTAACAAAGACATTTGACTTGGTGGATCACCAGCTCCTTCTCCATAGATTAGGTTGCCTAAGCCTCTCATCCGATACAGTTAACGGGTTCATTGGTTTCTGACTGGGCACTCACAACAAGTTAAAATCAACGGAGACATTTGAGACCAGAGAGGTCACAATAGATGTCCCACAGAGCTCCATACTGGGCCCCTTCTGTTTAGCATCTTCATGAACAACCTTCCAGATGCCTGCCCAACATCCAAAGTCCTACTTTATGCAGATGATACTGTACTGTTCTCCCATGACTCCTGCCAGGAAGCACTCATGAGGAATCTACAAAATAACTTCAACCAGCTACAGGATTGGTTTAAAAATAATCTACTAGTGTTCAGCAGCAAAAAAAAACAAAAATGACGCTCTTCGCGGGGCATAAAAAGGGGAAAGAAACACTCCCTTCATAATAACAAACAGCCCTGGCACCGCTCTAGAGCAGGTGAACTCCTTCAAATATGTAGGGATTGCAATTGATGAGTCTCCATCATTTGAGGAACACATTGACAAAATTACCTCTGCTGCCAACAGAAAGCTAGGGACCCAATATAGGCTTCGGTTCTGCCTCACACCGGAGGTCAGGCTAATAGCTGTCAGTGGTATAATCTTCCCAGTCCTCGATAATGGCAATGTGGCTTACAGTGCAGCTTCGGAAACTACTCTTCACTAAGTCTAGACAACTCTCAACAAGGCGTGTAGATTTGTGCTTGATGCCAATCATCTCTGGCACACATACAGTCTTTACTTTAGGACCAAAAGGCTTTCTCTCCATAAATGAATCAGACTCAAGACCTGCCTGCTAGGGAAAGAAGGCTCTACTTGGTCTCACACCTCCCTCCATGCAGGTATTGTTCCAGCCTGTCCCTTCCATGCATACACCAGGAGAGTAACAAAGCATGCCCTGTCGGTGCCTTCCTAAAGAACAACAGCAGGTGAGCCTTTGTAGTTAGGGTCCTTATATGGCCAAATGATCTTCCTTTAAGCCATCACAAGCCTTGCACCCCTTGACCACTTCAAAGCAGCACTCCAGAAATCTCTCACCCCACCAGAACACTGCAACTGCCAGGCTTGACCTCCACCTACTGTCCTCAGAACTCCTTGTCCCAAGCCTCCACATCCCAATCCTTCCCACCTTGGGTGAGGCTGACTGCTATGGTGCTCCCACTGATAATTACCCTCCCCATTTACCCTCCTATATTTATGTATCTGTGGGTGCTCTGTATTAAACTGTTTGTCTACTATCAGCTGTGAATGTATTTGCATATTGTACTTCCTAAAGCTTACCAGACAATGCTTGTTAGCTGCAACTGTTTTCCCTTTTTCCTGTATACATTGCTAGTTGTCTCCCCTGTCACCTTATTTTTAACTTCTTTTTCTCTCTGGCCACCACCTGTTGGGGCCCCATCGGCCAGTTTTACCTGTTCTCCTGTCCTGCTTGGCTCCTCTCTACAGGATTCCTGTTCCTCCAGCCCACCTGCAGCACACCTGTTTGAGACCCCCCCAGTCTTCCCCCGGGGCAGGGCTGCCTTCAGTGTTGTAGTGATCAGTCCTCAACATCTAGGCCACCACAGGTGGAGGTGAAGGAAGGAGGCAGTCGGGGTCTGTCGAGCAGGATCCAGTGACAGGATGTGGGACGGTTGGAGTGGCAGTTTCCTGTGTTCTTGTGGTGACCCCCCCCGGAGGCATGGATGTGCAATGATGTCCCATGTGGCTATGAACATGCTCCTGCACTCCTCCTATAGATGTCTGCCATAGCCTCCCTTGATACAGTTGTGGCCCAAGTTGTTGCACATCACGCCTCTGTGTGGTGTCACAGCTGCAGGGGATCCTCGGCCCACCCTTCCTCGAGAGAGAGGAGAGCTGTCCATCAGACACTCAAGCCTCTTTCCCCTGGCCAACCTCCATTAATTCAAGCTCACTCCTGACCCTGGGTCACTGGCATGCTGTAAGGTAAGGTGCTTGATGTCTGAGCCATCTGCACCACTGGGCTAGCTGTTCCCTATCACCTTTGTCTGAAGAGGAACCTTTGTAAATGAGCTTTTAGCTCAAAGGTGTAAATCCAAAATGTTTCTAAATAAATAAAGTACTAGGCAGGTTCACTGGGGTAGACAGCATCAGGAGGGTGGAAGAAAGATGGGAGTTTACAAAAGGGGCCATTCTCAATGCAACAAAAACAATTATGAAAAGAAATGAGGGTAAGACAGCAGTTTGGTTCTCTGAAAGGGTCATAGAAGCAGTAAGGGCCAAAAAGAGGGCCTTTATAAGGTACAAAGAGAAGCAGAGGGATGAAGAATGGGATAAATACCAGGAACAAACTAGAGA
The DNA here is from genome assembly GCA_016271365.2 of Neoceratodus forsteri. Classification (NCBI taxonomy): domain Eukaryota; kingdom Metazoa; phylum Chordata; order Ceratodontiformes; family Ceratodontidae; genus Neoceratodus; species Neoceratodus forsteri. The sequence goes on along the minus strand of CM028132.1, from coordinate 587,867,164 downwards.
TACCAAGAGGGCAGTCAGGATTGCAAAGGCCGAGACACAGCTGTGCATTGCGGAGAGTGTTAAGTAAGGGGAAAACAGTTCTTTGGATACATATGGAAAAAAGAAAGATGGAAGAGGGAATCGTTATGCTTGTGGGGAGGGGTAGGGTTATATAGGAGGCTGGGCAGAAAGCAGCCATACTAAATGACTGCTTATGCTCAGTATTTACTAGGGAGAACAGCTGGCCTTTGCCAGGGAGTGGCATAAAGGCAGCTAATAGAGGGGTCCTAGAAATGAACTACAAAAATTTACTGGTGAAATAATTGAAAAAGGACTAGCAGTCCTGAAGGTAAACAAGGCCCCAGGATAATTGTGATGCATCTGAGGGTACTAAGTGAATTAGCATTGGTGTTGGCCAAACCCCTGATTGGGCTATTTAATAGCTCTATGCAGCAAGGGACAGTTCCCAGGGACTGGAGGATGGCAGACATGGTTCCATTGCATATGGGAAGGAACAAGGAGCAGCCGGGAAATTATAGACCTGTCAGTCTTACCTCTGTGGTAGGGAAACTGATGGAGACACAAGAAAAGGAGGACCTAGTGGAACACCTGGAGGAAAATGGACTTCAAGATAGTAGGCAGAATGGGTTTGTGGCAGGGAGGTCTTACCAGACTAACCTGATAGTATTCTTTGACTGGGTAACCAGGGCAGTTGATAACAGGCATGTAGTAGAGTTACTCGACTTTGACTTCAGCAAGGCATTCAACTTGGTGCCACACTGAAGTCTGCTGAAGAAGTTGGGGGCTCTCTGAAGAGCTGAGGAAATAGTAAGGTTGGTAGGGAACTGGTTGGAGAGGAGGCAGCATAGAGATGTGGTGAATGGGCTCAGATTACAGGAAAGAGAGGTCACCAGTGGAGTACCACATAGTTCTGATCTGGGCCCAGTTCTATCCATAATGTTCATCAGTGATGTAGGAGAGGGAATCCAGGGCAGGTTGTGACATTCCCAGGTTACACTAAACTCTGTGGTAGGTTTTATGACATGGAGGGGATAATTAGGTTGCAGAAAAACCTGCAAAGGCTGGAAAATTGGTCCAAAGTCTGGCAGCTAAATTTGAATGCCAAAAAAGTGTAAAGTTATGCACTTAAGAAACAAAAAACCCCAAAGGGGAAGGGGGGTCAAACTGGACACAACATCAGAGGAAAGAGACCTAGGAGTCATCATTAGTGACTTCCTTAAACAAACCAGCCAATGTAACAAGGCCTTCAGCAAGGCTAACAGGATGCTAAGATGCATTGGGAGAGGTTTTGACAGTAAGAAACAGGCATAGGTGCTGGAACACAGGCAAAGTTGAGGGGGGCTGAATTTCAGGAGAGCACAAGGAAAAAAGGGCAGTTTGTGCAAAGCGCTGTTTTTATACACAGAAATTAGCACATGTTCTAATACAAAACACAAGAAATAATGCATCACACCCACCCACAAAGGCAAATCTTAAAAGTAATTTTCAGGGGTCTTTGGTTCCATGAATACATATGGAAGCAAATGGTCAAGCTTTGCATCACATCAAGGCAACTCCAGTAGTTGCCTTAATACAGTGGTGAGCTTGATCACCTGACTGATGCCCCAGTGCTAGCTTGCCGGGAGCTTCCATTTTAGGTAAAGCCTGAGTTGCACTTGTAAAATTGTAAAGGAAACCATTATTACTCCTCTCTTTACCTTGCATGCACTAAAGGGGCATCTTGAAGACTGAATGGCGAAAGTGTTGGGTGGGCTGTGGCCCCCAATTGGTTTTGGCACCTATGGAAGCAGGAGGTAGCTTAACCACTATATAACTTGCTGGTGAGTCCACATCTGGAATATGGTGTCCAGTTCTGGAGTCCCCACCTGCAAATGTACTGGGACAGGCTAGAGCAGGGTGACCAAGAGGATTTAGAGCCAGGCGGGCAGATCCTCTGAGGTTCTTGTTCCATAAGTGCATAACTTTACACTTTCTGGCACTGAATTTCAGCTGCCAGATTCTTCACTCTAAACCAGAAGAGAGAGAGGAATAAGAAGGATACATTCAGCCAGCCCAGTGGTGTTGAGGCACTGGACCCCACATCTCGCAGGTTTGGGAATGGGACCAGGTCATCAGGGGCTGGCAGGAGGGAAGGGAAAGAACAGGAGTGAGCAGCCATAATGACAGCTTTCCTCTTCTGGGGAGGATCTTCATCACCACCCTGTAGTTCTGCTGCCCTCAGGTGGAGGTCTGATGGGCAGCGCAGGTGGGCGGGGGTGACAAAGTACCAGGAGGGTGCCTCAGAGCTGCAGCATGTGCGTGCCTCCGTATGCGCACATGTGATCAGGGCGAGGGTGAAAACCAAGGAAGAAAAAAGCATAAACTATAAATTAAAAAAAAAAAAAAAAAAAAGATACCTTCAAGTTCCTGAAAGGAATTAACAAAATTAACAAGGTGGACTGTGTGGAACTGTTTAACAGGAACCAAGAAACTAGTTCACAGGATCACAAGTGGAGTTTAATGGGGAGAAGGTTTAAAAAAAGATGTTAAGAAGTATTAATTTACAGTAAGAGTGGTTGAGCCATAGAATGAAAGCCGCCTCCAAGACAGCCCTGCCTGTGAGGTATGTCTGTCTCTAAAGCAGACATTATGGATAGGGCTGCCTCCCAGGCAGGGCTTTAACCTCTATAGCTAAAAAGCTGAGGTTCACTGTTGTGCCAGCTTGGTGGTGTAGTGAAAAGGGCTACAGCCTGCTAAACAAGAGACACTGGGTTCAAGTCCTGACAAGAACACCTCCGTTTTCTTTTGTTAGAATTTCACTTGGGTGGTGATCCATGGCAGCATGGAGTTGCAATAGATAATATGAAAGAAAAGGGACTTGGATGTGATAAAGAATAAATGCAACACTAAAGTTTTGCCTTGGAGGCGACTTTCATTTTAAGTGTTTCTTGCACCATAGAAGTCTGCTGGCAGAGTTGGTGGGTGACAAAACCATAAACGGCTTTACACATAGGTGGGATAGAGTCAGAGGCACAGTAGCTACTCGGCAGGATAAGAGAGGCAGAAATACAGAAGCCAAAGGGTGAACAATATAAGTGAATACCCCACAGAGAGAGAATAGGTCCCGAAGTATGATAGGGTACTATGTGAAGACTGGATGGATTATCAATCTTTTTCTGCCATGATTGTCTGTTTCTGTGAGAAAGCATGAGAGATAAACTTTTGAGAGAAGGATGTAGGATATATAGAATTATGCATAGGTGCCTATGAAGAACAATGTGGTAATTTCATTGAGTGAAACTGAGGGCAGGATAGGCTATGAGCCTGAAGAGAAAGGGGCTTCTAGTGACCCCAGCTTCATAAAATGAAATTATCACTGAGTGTTTCATAGGTGCCATTTCATGTGTAATTTGTTATATTATATGATAAAGAATTGATTGTATTTATGTACCCCCCCGTGCATGAGGGCTAACCTTTGGCTCCTAATAGCCTGCCAGCCACTGTTTTGCCAACGTATTCCTTTCTGTGGTCCCCAAGAACTGGGATTGCTGGAATGGGGCCGGAAGGAAGCAGAAGAGGAGATGCAGTCCTTGGTGCCTTCTGCGCTATGGAGCAGTGGCCCCAGCTGCACATTAAATGGCAGCTGCCAGCCTCCAATGGAGCAAGGGACAGGTACGTGATGGATAGAGGAATTCCAATAACACTGCAACTGACAGGACTGCAAGTGTAGACCATGCAAACAGCGCAGGGGCACCAGTTACTTGCTTAAGGGCAGGAGCCATGTTAACAAATTCTGGTCAGACCCACCACAGCTGCATAGTGAAGTTAGTGAAGTTGTGTGGAATTGTTAAGGAGGTATGGAGAAACAATGCAATGATTTGTAAGTAGTAAGATTTGTTTTAGTTTCTGTTCTAAGGAAGGCATACACATTATTAGGAAAATACATGGAGGTGTACATTTTAATGGAAGGAATGGGAAGCAATATAGGTTTACAAAAGAACCCCAGGGCAAATGCCACTGAGGTATGTGTTATCCCGGATGATATTGGCTGGACAGCCACATTTTAAAGAAAACACAATTGCACATACCGAAATAATGCAAAGCATCATGGGAAACATGTGCAAATCCTCATGATGGTACAGCAGGTGGCAGTACATGAAAAAGTAATGGCTGGCATATGTTCAGCCTTGGGAGTATTTACACAGGTTTTTTTTTTTTTTTTTTTTTCAGAGAAACAGGGTTTTTGTCCATGAGGTGATGTAAGTTATATTTAAGCAATGTGTTGATGTCAGGAAGTCAGGTGTAATGATGATAGACTGTTAGCAGAGAAAATGTGATAGTAACTTTCAGAGGGTGTCGCTTTTGATAAGGGCAAGGTAGTTATGCTTGTGATAATGGGAATATTAGGAAAGTATGAGGTCTATGCAGAAGTAGAGTACAAATATGCACAGTTTCATAAGTATGTGCTCAGAGTACAGGCAAATGTGATATGCAGGTTTGTTTTAGAAATGGGTAAAAATAGCGATACATACAATTAATAGAAAGATAATTAGAGACATGCAGGCCCTGTCCACACTACACTCAAAAAAGCTGTAATGGATTCAAACCGTTACAGACTGTAAACATTACAGTGTGTCCACACTGCCAGTGAACAGTGTGGATAATGGTTTGAAAACATTACAGGCTGTCTACACTGAGTGCGATAGTGAGTGGTCTCAACCCTGTAGTAGCAGTGCACATTCCATGGTGCACTTGGTGATGACAGCTGCATTTTGAGATGCCCTCCTACATGTCCTATGGAATACTGTGTATATGGCACAGTCATATTATTATGTAAATAACCATATTTCACTGTTATGAGACACACTTATGTTGTGGAGGTGACAGAGAGAGGTTCGAGGGAGGGGGAGATCTGTATGTTGGAATTGGGGGCTACGTCAGTGAGAGGGAGGGAAGGGGGGCATGGCATCAGTTCTGCCAGTATTAAGACACCTGGGCACAACAGAGGTTCATGTACTGCTGCTGTATGGCTGAAGGCAGACCCTCTACTACTGCCTTCAGTGTTCCCCACTGCTCCACTGTACACAGTGCCACACGTCTATTGTCCACCACAGCAGTGCTCCACGATGCACTCAGGAGCTCCACTAATGTATGTATTCACTACTGGCACTGCTCTGCAGGTAGTAGTATTGCTGCCACATCACACATGGGCAGGCAGGGTGCTTCCAACACTTGACACAGTGAGAAGAGTAATCAAGGACAGTACACAGATACCATCAGGAGGTGGCCCTTGGGGAGGCAAGTGCGGACAGAGAGGTAGGTTAGGTGGGGACAGGGGGGTACACCTGGGGGTGCACATACAGCTGTCAGGTTACTGTGGTATGGAGGCATCCCAGTATCGCAGCCTACACCCATGCTCCACACTGCTGTCTGCATATGTCCTGGTAGTCTCTGACCTTCCTGCATGCAGTGAAACAGTGCTGCAATGCATGCAAGTATAGTGGGAGACTGGAGGCTATACAGTGGAGCATTTAGACACAACTGCAATTAAAAACTGATAAAGGTGTAAAGCTGTAAATAAGAGTGAAATAACCATGGTGGTATGCACGCCACAAAAAGTGGTTCTTGGAATAATACTGATTGGGGATGGCTCAATTAAAGGAGTAGTCCACCCAGAATTTACAAAAACATATGTTCTGCAGAGTGTTTTGATTTGTATGTAAAGTCCTAGTGTGTCCTTTCTTCTGTCTGCTGTTAGGAGTTTTTCCTAAATTAGGCTGCTAGCTTTAGAATAGTTTTATGACCCCTGGGGATCTCCATCACAAATAGGTTTATTGCCTTCTGCCTCCTACAATGCCCCCTGTCTCATGTTTATTTTATTTATTTATTATTTATTTAGTTTTTGTTGACCGGGTAAGTGCACTAGACAAATCCTGCCTATTTTCAGGCACGACCTGGGGAAGGGGGATACAGATGAATGCCAACTGACCTTGAACCAGATTAAGCTGTTGGTGGTATTTTTAGTGAACGAGGGAAATTTAGCCAGGACAATGACATGTGACAATGATGTAGCCAGGCCCATAGATTTAGCATATGCAGTGCTTTTTAAAATCATTTCACAACAGCAGAGCTTTGTAACTGTTCTTATCCAATGAGCACAAATTGCAACACAAATTTAGCAGATGCCTGAGAGCTACCTAACTTGGGTTTCTGTAAGAAAATAGCTACTAAATAGCCCTAATTCACTATGTGTGTTTTTTGGGTGTGTCATGTGTAGCTAGCAGTAATATGTGTTTTCTTTTTAAAATTTAATTTCATCAAACTACGCACAACAATAAAAAGCACAGAAATTGCCCCAGATCATCACTGCTATAATTAGTAAAGACTATAGCAGTTTTCCTACAGAAAACTCACTCAGTTAGCTCTAAAGTATTTGCTAAACTGTAAATGTAGGTACCAGCATTCTTTTTTTTTTCCCAGGAGACACACACTAAAGCTTGTTTACAGGTATGACCTGGAAGCACAATGAAGTTAAATTATTTGCTCAGGGACACACAGTACACTTGTGGAGGCTGTGATTCAAACCCAGAACATCAGGTTTGTAGCTCAGAGCCTCAGACCACCACACTATACTGACTCCTCTATTCTAATAGATAGAACTGGCAGTTAGTGCTGCTTTTGCTCTGTGACATGATTTTCACTTTTTTTTGTTACAAATGTGAAGTATCTTTTTAATAAAGTATAAAAATATGTATGTGTGAGTTATTTAGTTTGGTGAATATTTGCTTTATTATTTGAAAAAGTGGGATACACTAAATGGGATCAAATGTGTAGCTGAAATAGTCACTGTCATCCTGTTTTCATGTTGTACCACACACAGGAGAAAAAGTGACTTTAAAGTATTTTGCAGTTTCTAGGCTGCAGCTTCATACCATACACTTCATTTGTAAAAAAAAAAAAAAGAAAATCATGTCACAGAGCAAAAGCAGCACTAAATGCTAGTTCTACCTAATAGAATGCTGGTACCTACATTTAGAGTTTAGCAAATACTTGAAATCTAACTGAGTGGGTTTTCTATAAGAAAACAGCTAGAGTCTTAACTAATTACAGCGCTAATGATCTGGGCAATTTCTGTGCTTTTATGGTTGTGTATAGTTTTATGAAATTAAGAGTTTTAAAACTAAAACACTCCTGCAAGCTAGACCTGACACACATAGAAAACAACAATAGTGAATTAGAGTTTAATTTAGTAGTGGTTTTCTTATAGAAACCCCAGTTAGCTAGCTAGCTCTCAGGGATCTGCTAATGGGCTAATTTTGGAAAAACTCCTAATGGCAGACAGAGGGAAGTACACACTAGGACTTAACATATAAATCAAAACACTCTAAATAACATAAGTTTTGCAAATTCTGAGTTGACTACTCCTTTAAAACTGCAAGCCCAGTAAAAATATACACTGCAGCCTCTTGCTGTACTGACATGCTTCAGCTGATGCAAAATACAGAGTAAGGTGTTGGGGGCAGGGTTGGAGGACAGGTCTAAATAACACCATATACCCACCAGGAGGGACTTTCCACCTCTTGGAATGTATTTGTGAAAATGTGTGACCAGGAGAGGAATGTAAGCTGAGCGCAGGCTGTTTACACAAGTGCTGTATAAGGATGCAGTTTCAGGCTTTTTCTTTCCTTCTGAAGCTTATGCTCTGATGCCCCAGGCAGCTCTGATAGTCAATTGTTCCAGCATGATAGATCCACCTCATGCCCCTCCCACATGAATGCAAAAAAGTGGGGTGGATCTTTATGAGCTTCTTGGGTGGAGGTGGGGGTGGATCTTACTCCCCCCAAACAACTAATGCTGCCTCCCACTACTCAGGTTCCAGTTCTTGTACCTCTCACTTAAGAAAGAAAATAGTGCACTGCAACCATTGACTAACATGAAAGCGTATTTATTTGAGGGCAGAAAACATTTCTTGGAGGAGGGTAAGGCGGAGAAGACTATTTACACCTTCAGTCAGTTCCACGGACAGAAAACATGACATCACTCCTTTTGTACATGCAAAATGTCTGCAGGCTCCACCTACTGCAGCCATAAAAATGAACATTTGGAGCCAGGACCCCCACAGCTAGCCAGGCCACTGCCATCTGTCTGCACCCTGACCCCATCAGCATGGCAACAGGAATAGCACCATCTGCCAGTTATGTGGCAAAGACTAAAGGGAAACCAAAAGATCTCCTAGAACAAAGGAGGACTGCACAAAATTCTGGCTTGAATTAGACACAGTGATCTACTAAATGATGGACCTCCAGCCTGGCCTCAGCGTGCATGACAGCAGCTTGGACCACAGTGATCTGGCATTCCTCAGTGAACAAGCTGAGTCAATATACATGTGACTGCTGTGAGAAGCAGACTAGTTGATTGGCTGCAGAGGCAGACTGTGCATTTGACAAAGATGTAGTAATTGAGTGAAACGAGCAGAATTCCTGACCTCATAGAAAAGGTAAGTACATGTTAACTCGCCACAAAAACAAACACCAGAGGCGGCAGCTGAGAAAAAGAGACATGCTGCAGCCGAAATCTGTGATGGGGTCTACCTAGCCACTACTACAGCCTGCTACTAGTTACCACAACCCCTTGGAACTGTATGTCAGGATGTGTAGGATGGGCTGTATCTACAGAGGCTCCCACTGGAGTAACTGCCTTGGGAGGTGGAAGATTGGCTACTGAATGCAGAGGTCAGGATAGGCCAGAGAAACACCAGTCAACCAGCCAACATCAGAGGCCTGCACCACAGAGGAAGGAGAAAGAGTGTGAAGCACACCAGAGTGGGATTCACTATGAACTGAGCCATCTAACTCTGCACTTTGAGGGAGATCCCCTAGTCTGGGAAACCATGAGGAAACTCTGGGCTTGCCCTGCAACCACAGCAATTTTGTAAACTAGTTGGAGAACATTTACTGATCTTGGTTATCCATCCAGGATTTACAAATACCCAATTTGGGTTTCATGGGCATTTGGGTTTTGGGTTTTAGTTTGCAAGCATTGCTTTGTTTATTTAAGTGTATCATCACTATCGAAACACATGCATCATCGTCAGACCTACACGGTTTCCATGGCTGGGTACCCAGTGAAGCACCAAGGTCTCCCTAGTAATCAGTATGGGTTTTACACTGGTACCAGTGGATGATGGCAGCACCACCAGTACAGGTGTGTAATGGCAACTACCTTACCATGCAGTGTGTGAGGTGGGGGTGGGCACTGTTAAAGAGCCCCTGACAGCATTTGGTAAACATTGAAAAAAATAAGATTTATATTCAACACCATCACGTTTTCTTTATTCATATATTTTCAGTAAGCAGGTCCCTGTTTTATTTATTAATGAAATAGTTAGATGACAACAAGATCCCTGTCTCCTAGACTTTATGTTCTCTGCCTACTTCCCTACACCTGACATCACAATCCCTGGTTTATGATATCAAAAGTATCTCTACAGCAACAGACTGTGATGTCATAAACAAAATTGTGATGTTAGGTGTAGGCAAGCAGGCAGAGCTGAAAGGGTATAGATACTGTTTTCATACAAATATCCTTAGTAAGGAAATAAAGGTGAGAATTACAGAATAAAATGTGAAATATAAGCTACATTTATGTCTCAGTATTCCATTTTTTCAAAGTTGTCTCAATTGTGTCAGGAGCTCTTTAAGGGTTGAGCTTGAAGTGCAGCCCCAGGGAATATTATTTGACTTCGCATTGGAGGGCTTGGAAAGAAGCCCCTGTATTTACTTTGGGCTAGGCCTGGATAGACACTGAAAAACCAGCAAGGGTTTGCACTGCTATATTGCTAACCAACCACTTTTTAACCATTTAGGGTTCTGGTCTCTAAATAAAACATTCACTCTTCGGTTTAAATTCCTTTTCTGAGCAATTATTGTTTCAAGTGGTAATTTGCATTTTCAATGGGGAAACTGCAGTTCTACTGCATATGTTCACAGGTGGGGTGATTAGTGTGTGGAGGTGGTTTTGTACTGCATTCCAGGGGGATTGTTCCATACCAGGCCCACTTAAAACTTTCTCTTTGTGGAAGTACTTCCCAAACAACTTAAATCTTAGATATAGACCACCCAACCAGGAGTTTAATGACCCAAAGCCTTCCACCTTGCCTGAACCCACAAGGCAGGGGTAATAACCACATCATCCATTATGACCCAACCACATGTTTCAAGCTTTTCCATGAGGGAATGTGTTTGGAGTGTTAACTGAGTGTGACTCAAATGTTACCTAGTGGTAGGAATGTGAAATGGTATGGTTGTTTTTGTAAGTTATCTGCTGCTAGCAGTTAAATGGAGTCATTGTTTATGTTTTGAGATGTTTTCACACTCCATTTTTTCACAGTCTATTGTTCATTGCTAGCAGCAAATAATTGCATTTCTCAGCCACTGAAAAATCAGTGGGTAGTAGTGGTCAGTCATGTACTGTAATATAGAGATGTATATAGTGCTGTAAGGAGAGTAAACAAACATTTAAACAATAGCTGTATGCAGTGAAGCAACAGTACAATTTTATACATATGTTCTGGAGTGTATAGTACTGAAGATCAGAGGTACCTGTACCTACAGTGTGTCATGAAACTAGTGACCCTATTTAGTTCCACAAACAGAAAATAGCTGGGTTACTCTGAGGAAAGGGAGTGAAACAAGACAGACCCATTCCCCAGTCCTTCTGGACAGTTGCGGGGGCATTGGCACTGGCTGCCCAGCAAGGCTATGTTCTGCACTTTCCATACCAATGTATAGAACAGGGCCTGACATTTCATTACCTCCCTAACCACTAGCCATATTTACCTCTTCCTTCTGCCCACCTTTACCTTGGGGATAACCCAAAGATGGGGAAAGCCACAGAGATTTCTGGTGGTAAGAGGAAATAATCATTGAGGGACCTTCCACAGCAGCAGTAAAGGGGCTTGGGAAAAAGGGAAACATGGGGGCATGAGGCTGCTGCCTTGCTATATAAGAGGGATAAATAAATAAAAAATCAAATACATAAAGAACCATCACTGTATGAATGAAGTTTGGTGTTGCATAGCATCTTTCATACACAGAAAATAATTTAAGGTTCGTCCATTCGCCTTTTGATTCATAAGCAGGGAAGAATAAGGATGCTGTGCAAACATGTACAGTACTAATGTATAGGGTTTCCCTTCTCTCTCTACTACACAGGGTACCCTGTGATTCCCTTGGTAAGCAGAAATTTGTCCAAGCTTATCTTGAAGGCCTGTACTTTCCTCATTTCCACTAGCTTCATTGGTAGGCTGTTCCATCCATTCACCACCCTCTGGGAGAAGTACCTCCCATTGTTAACCCTGTTTTTACCAATTTGGAGCTTCAGGTGAGTGTCCTGCAAGGAACACTAACTCAAGTATCTCTCTCTTTTTGATCCTATTGATTTGACACCCTTGAATAAGCAGAAGACTGAGATCATATTACCGCTCAGCCTACTGTTCTCCAGGGTGAACATATTCAGCACCACCAGACTTTCCTCTCAGCTTTTGCCCCCCATATCCCTGATCGTTTTGATGCCCTGCTTGCACACCCTCAACTGCACCCTCTGGAAGAGGTGACTGCTAATGTTATCCTGAATTAACCATGAATATAGCACCTTGCATTCAGTTAAATGGAATATGTGAATCCAGGAGTCCGATCAATTTATAAGTTTGTTCGGATTCTGCTCCTACTGTTTGTCCCCATCCTCAAGGGAGTTCACTTCCCTGGACAACCTTGTACCATGAGTGAATTTAAGCAGCCTATTGGAGAGCCTAGCTTCCAGATAATTGATGAAAATGTTGAACAGTTGTTGCTCCAGCACTAAACCCTTAGGGATACTGCTGAATATTCCTCTCCAGCGGGAGTACTTCCTATCTACCACACAGCTCTCTGATTCCTGTCCTAAACCAGTTAGCATCCAACTTGTGTGAACCTCGTGTATCACTGCAATGGTGTACTTTACCCAGATGCTTGTCATGCACCAAGGTGTCTTAAAGTTTTGTTGAAGTTGTGATAGACTAGATATATGGCCCTACCCCCTGTCCTCCTTAAAGAATGTGATCAGGTTGGTTTGCCATGATCTACCCTCAATAAAGGTATGCTGAGAGGGGCAAGAACCATGGCCTTAACCAAGTGCTTCATCATTCTGCTTTTGATAATGGCTTCTAGGACCTTGCTCAGCACTGATGTCAGGCTGCCCAACCTGTTCTTGCCCAGGTCTGACATTCCCCCTGCTTGAAGTCCTCGTCATGGTTAGTAGTGTTAATTTATATAGCATTCAGTAGTTTGATCTACAGTGCTCCCTTGATTTTCCACCCACTTTGCTACAAGAAAGATTAGCAGATAATCGAGGGTGGTGGACAGATGCCTGCAACGTTTTTGAATTCGCTACGTGTAGAACTATATGGCGTGGCCAGATGTTGCATAGTCAGAAGTGTCACTTTTTACAGTTCTTCCCCTATTGAAGTGACCACTTTGCCAGGCAAAGATCACATGTAGTGGCACTTCGCTGGTGAAAATGCCAGTTTGCATAGTTCCTGACAGAACTATGCGTAATGGCACCTTCGCTGGTGAAGTGCCTCTGTGTGTGGTATTTTTTTTTAATGTGACTGTTTAAAAAAAAAAAAAAAAAACCCATATGTGGCATATACAGCACCCCTTAGACCCCAGCAGAGTAAAAATCATGTTCCCTCAATCCCCACTCTCATAGCAGTGGTGCACCAACAGAGGTACCACATGGCTCTTATCATTGCCACTGCCAGGAGGGGTTATACCCAGGCATTAAGCGGATGACCAGCCCCATCTTACAGAGAGTGGCTAGCTGCAGTCCTTGAAATACTCCACATGGAACAGATGTTGGCTAGCATGAAACATGTAGAAAGTTTTTCATTATTGCTGGGAACCATTGCAAACCCTCCTACAGTGGTCTTTGTTTTTGCTTGTGGCATCACCTCTTCCCCAGCCTTGCCTTTAACCTCCTAGTCTCCTTTTTTTGGACATGATATACACTGCCTTATCTTTTTTACTTGAGAGTAGCACCAGGTATTTTACCTTTTCAGGTGTATTTCTGGCATTGCCATGTTTTAGTTACCAACACGCTGCCCTCGTTTATTTTTTTTGGTGGTTTGTTTGTGATTTCTTATATGTTTACTGTCTTTTTTTTGTACCTCGTTAAACACAAGTGTTAATTGGCAGCAATTTATTTTTGCTGTATGGTTATTTGCATCCTGGCATTCTTCATTTTCACACATTTTCAGTTGTACGTTCTTATGGTGTTAGTGTTTATTTGTTGTAGCTTCATATTTATAGAAACTTTTAATAAAGTATATTGTTTAAAAAAAAAAATAGCAGGAGTGTAACCAGGTATTTTAAACTTGGACTGGAGAGTTGATGGAACTGTTGCTCCCCCACTGCCCATAAACACAAACCAAAAGATGTGCTTCCCCGCCACACAAAACACAAACACTGCCCCACACCCGTTTCCATCAGCTATACATAGCGAGCAAATGATCCTAATAGTTTCACAGCATTTTATTTGATCTATCACACACACACACTACCAATAAGACAGAAGTTGTCTGGCTTTTAGTTACAGTGCTTAGGGTACATTAACAGCCTCTAGACTACATCAAGGTAGCCAGCCTTGGGGAAGTCCATTTACACCAGCACTCATGCATGCATACTCGGCTGGGTCACTCATACAATCAGGGCCCCTAAGTTTAGCAAGATGTGCCTCCAGTTATACCCTTGGCAGAAAAAAACTCAATCAGGGAGAAGTCTTCCTATAAGGGCCGAACAAAGCTACAGAGTGTATAGGAACAAAGTGACCACTCATTAAAGGATACCTAAACCCCCGTTTTCTTTAATCGCGCATATGTGGGTTTAGGTATCACTGCGTAGTAGCCCAATGTGTACTGAAACATTTAATGTACTGATGTCAATGTAAATGTTTGAAATTGTACCTTAAATCCAATTAGAAGCATGGTGTGGCTCCGTTGCTCCCTCACGGCAGTCTGTGTTTCGGAGATAATGAGTTGGCGAATAGGATGTCAGGAGATGATGTCATCGGAGTGACTGTGACCAATGTTTCATAACTCTGCTCATTATATCGCAATGGCAGAAGCAAGTGACGAGCAGATGCATTTTGGTGACCCTGATGTGGATCTAGGTTTCACATTGACCATTAGATGCTATATGTTTGAGCCCTTAGCGAGGTTGCCATCTAACAGGGATGGAGAAGACAGGCGCTCCAGTGATGATACTGGGAGGTCTGGGGAAGATGGCAGTGATGGTGAAGGGTCAGGCGGTAGTCGAGTTAATGGGTTAGCTGAGGAATGGCATGTGAGTCAGTCATTTTCCCTGTACCAAATGTTGTTAGTGGTTTCCTGCATATGTTATCGTGAACTGCCTATCATTGTATGTGTAATAAATGTTGTGTTGTGTGCTAGGTGGTGGTGTATGCTGTTACCACGTCCTGGCGATTCTTGCTGATGTCTTAGTAAATCACTTTTGTGGATGCCCTTTGAATTTCCATATGTGATTGTACATGTATTGTTGCTTTTATGCAATGTTGAATGTTTTCTATTGTGTTTTATCCTATAACCCCATTGTCTTGATGCATATTTCTTCCCCCCCCCACTGTAATAACAATGTCCATGGCAGGTTACACTTGTGCCAGTTCACTGCAGTAATATATAATGTTGAGGCACAGTCTAATTCAATTGTGTAACCTCAGCTATAGATTCCAGATGTGAAGTACCCTAAAATGAAAGTACACCACTCCATTGTGAAATTGGTATCACAGAACTGCATGTGTTGTGCACACAGACAGTTGTACATTGTTCCCATTAATTGGCCATATGTGCCTGTGTACTACCCACCCTGTCCGTGGCAACACTGTACATAGCTTGATGTTTTCTTCTAATCCTGATCTCCCCCACAACTTCCACAGTCTTGAGGCCAAATGTCATTGATGCGTTTTTTGTTTTTTTTGACTCATCAGATAATCTTGCACATTGTTTTCTGCAAGCCACAGGGTTACTTATGGGCATCACATGGAGTAGATGCTATGTCAGAGTTACATCTCAGTGGTGAAACCACAAGTGCACTTCATTCCACTGCTCTATGTCATGTGATAGTTGTGCCAATGGTGTGCTGTCATGTTTACTGACCCTATTATGTGCCCATATATTTTGCCCAACACTGCTGTTATGCAATTATACTCTGCATGCCAATATGTTGGCTCTGTTGCTGTTCCATACTTTATGCTGTCACCACTCCCCCCCCATCCCCAGTTCCCACTCCCTCTGCTCCATGTCATCTGCCACTGGTATGTTGTAATGTATGGGTGGTGTTATCTGCCGAAAGTCGAGACAAGCACAATGGTAAGTGTGCATTTTCAGTGTTGACATTCATTGTTGACGCCTCCACCCAATAATCCAGATTTGAAGGATATGTACTATGTCTCTGTCAATTTACCATATATGTTTTCAATCATCATTCCTTTCACATGGTAATATTATACATTCCTTTATGTGGACCAGTTGTTTTTTTTGTGACTTCTGCTATCTGTAATGCAGGCCCACAACCCCCTACCCCAAAAAGCAGTCCTAAAATCCTTCTGTAGATTGTCAGATTTACTGAGACCCTGCTAGTGCAACTAGTATGCTGTAAAGCTGAGGGACATTTGTTTACATGTAGTGCAGTGAGCTGATATTTGTAAAATTTAAACTGAATGGGTAAACTGAAAACATTTTATCAAGCTGTGAACGCACACATGATGGAATGATCATATGCATTACTGTGTTTTAGTTGGTAACAGAGCATTACACTGTACACATAACCACATATGTTTAGTAACCCTATAATTTAGCCCCATATTTGTGGCAACAGTCCTTTAATGCAATTACACTGCTCAGGACGTAGAAACATACAAGTGTGATGGCAGAGAAGAACGTACAGGCCCACCGGTTTTGTACATTTGTGTAGCTATCAGCTCTGATATGCGCCCCCCCACCTCAACAATCCCATGATTGTGTCCCATGCCCTTTTGTGAAGTCTACCAGTGATGCTTCTACAACCACTCCTCAGTTACCCTGTTTATATTATTCACCACTTTCAATGTGAAGTAATACTTCTAAATGTTACCCTTGAACTGTCCACCCTCCATCTGAAACACACATTACCCGCTGTCCTCTGATTCCATTTAATCTTGAACATGCTTTCCACTGGCACTTTGTTTATACTCTTAGGGTGCTTTTACGGTCTCAATCATGTCAGCCAACCTCCTCTCCTCTGTTGTTTGGAGGACATGTTCAAGGCTCTAAACCTTTACTTGTATGACATGTTGCGCAGTCCAATAACCATCTTCACTGATGTCTTATGAACTCGCTCTCCTCTTTGCATGCCTTCACCCTTCCTTACTTGTACACCAGTTTCTCTCTGGCTCACCTAGAACTTTTCACAATTGTAGTAAGCCTTTTGTCCCTGCTGCTGTTCCAGTCTTTATGCTGCCAGAACCCCCGACCTCCACACTAACACACATACACAAAATCATAATTATGCTGGCCTTCATGCTGGTAGTGTTGCTGTTTCTGAGTTATATAGTTCAGTTACAGTGTTTCAGACCCATGTTGTTATCAGTGTTGTGTATGAACAGTACACAATTTGACATTTCCTCTTATTTTCAGGTGTCGGTGTCAGCACTGTATTGTGATGCCAACAGAAGATGAGTGTAGATGTTGTCATGAAGTACGAATAGTCGCAGCAGTGGTCGACCAACAAGAAATAAGATGCATATGTGACCATGAGATGTTTATCAACAACTGCCTGAACCTTAATGTTATCCAGGTGTCTCTGTATGAGTTTGTCTGGCTTGATGGACCTTTTGACGATGATACACCCACACATGAGCAAGTTCTTGATAAGTAATTGCCAGTTACTGCCATTTTATTATAAACTCATAACTTCTGACCCCACCGAGTACCTTTCCTCGCATCCCCACTGACATGAAAGTATTTATAGATAAGGACAACATCAGGCCATTTATCTACTACAGCAGTAATACCCAACAGACTGCGTGGTATTGCTGAACACGGGGCCTACCAGAGGTGTAATGAGTCCCGATGCAGTGCTATGAATCTCCAGCAGCATGACTGAGTATCCCAGGAGTGGTAGTTCTATTGATTTCTAGACCGCAGACATAGAGAGTACTGGATGGGCAACTATGAAGAACCAGTGTGTTATTCCACAGAGAGTCTCTGATTCCATCTGACCTTGAGAGTGAAGCTCGAGTGGTCTATGGGAATGTGAACATTGAGGTGGCAGAACACAGATGCCATGCATATAGTAGGTCATCCCGTAATTCTTTATAGTGTATAGTGCACTGTTGTACCACGTACAATTCTACCTGTTTCAAAATGCTGTTCTGTCTTGGTTACAATGTAATGGAATGTGATTCTATCCTACAGTGCTACAACACCATTGTAGAATTGCTAGAGACTGCATAAGTCAGGTTCATTTACAAATGAAAATAATTCACAAAACGCATATTTTCACACAGTACTATACACTACTAAAACTACAGGATGACCAACTGTATGAACAAACCGTTTGTGTTTTGACTTCTCAGTGTTCTGATTCCCATGGACTGATCCAGATTCACTCCTTAGGTCAGATTGAATCAGAACACCTATGTGGAAGAACAAATTGCTTCTGTATAGTTGCCCATTCATTATTGTCTATATTGTGTATATCAGTGTGTGAAATGTGTTTTGTGAATTTGTTTTCCTTAGACAGTTAAACAGGTTATAGAATACTAACAAAAATGAACCTTGCAATGACCAAAATAAGCCACTCGTAGGCTGTTGCTTATCGTTGGATTTACCACGGGTGGCAATGATTTACTCATTCCAGCCTTGGTAAATCCCCTGATAACCCACTCCCCCTCATGGCTTGTTGCTTACATCACATTCCAGTATCTTAGAACAGTGATAGAACAGCTGTTTTACTGAGATGTAATTCTATACAGAAACAGTGGCCACTATACACTGTGAAGAAAATACCGCTGGTGTCATACACAGAAGTGCAACCAGAGATAGCGCTGCCTAGCAAGTCAGTTTGCGGTCTTTGAGATGATCACACCTACTGCAGTTTTGTAACCTATTGTCTGATAGATATTCACATTGCCAGTGCCAGCAGACAATAATAGGCCTTGATTTCTCAGGGCCATGTTATAACACTTCTCAATTCTACATTGGACACTCAATCCATTCATCTATCTGGCGCCCTCCAATGGGCCGTGCTCCTTCCAGAGCACAGATCACCTGCATTCTGTCATGTGAGGCATCCAAAGTCTCACCCTCGAAGCAACAGGGCATCTGGACACCCTCCAGTCATATACAACACTGACCTGACACCCACATATTCTGATACGCACAGGCTTCCAAAATGACCTTTCATACACCCTCCTTCTCCATGCATTGTACCCTGTACTAATTGGCCAAGCTGTACAGCATGACATCATGGTAATTTTCATTTTTTGGTTGGGGGGATCCTGTCAATTACCTCTTGATGTTGTAAGTGCGATGTCATCTGTGAGACAAATCCATTGTCAATATCACCTCCAAGTATATGATATGCCACTGTCATTGTACACTGTATCCTCTGTCATTTCACCACACCTTTAGTCACACAGTTTATCACCCTCCAGTACATCCGTAGAAGGAGTGCAGTCCGAGGCACGCTCATCACACCCACCATCAACACCCTTTCAATACCACCCCCCACCCCACCACTATGGCACTGCAATGATCTTGGTAGGGACAGACTCTGAATTTAAACACAGGAGTTTGACAGTATGTCATGAATGCTAGCCTTGAACCAATGTTCTCCTATAACATGTCCCAGATCTAATGATGAATGTTACATATTTCATTAAAATGTGTAGATCACATTTCCATGGAACAGTACACCTTTGCTGTCAATGTGCGATGGAATCAGAATACCTCTGTGACACATCATGCAGAATACTGGATGTGCAACTATGCACAATCAGCATGTTGTGCCACAGAGGGGTTCTGATGCCCTCTTACCTTGAAAGTGTAGCTCTAGAGGTCCATGTGAATCAGAACCTGAGGTGACAGCACACACAGGTCGTGCATAAAGTTTCTCATCCTGTATCTGTTCTACTGTATATACAGTAATTATTATGTGAAATGTGTGTATTGTTTTTTTTCCCCTCTTTTTCATAATGAAACTAAGTCGTGAACTCTTTAGAGGTTCTAGAATAGTGTTAACACAGAATTAAATAGAGGAAAGCATCAATGTGCCAGCATTCCAAGTGGTTCTGCTGCAGCACTGGCATCAGTAGTACAGCAGAACAAGTTAATGATGTCACTAGTGCAGCAGAGCAAGCATATTCCAGGCACAGAATCCCAATGCATAGCAGCATTGCACTATACACTATACACTATACACTGCTTAATCATAGATGTATATACAGTATTGTGTAGGTTGTCAGGTATTTATGAACTTTTTGTGTATTGTATTTACAGGACATTCAGATATGTTGCCTATATACGTTTTGTCATGTGGATTTGGAAGCATTTAGGAAGATGAAATAGAAGAATACTCCCTTTGTGCGTGGTTACCGCGATTTGTACTGCTTTCCCATCTAATGAATATACTGGGTTCAGGCATGCACCTCAGCAGTCATCACAAGACAATAATTAAAAGGCCATTGAAAGTAACTTTGAAGTTGACCACTATAACAATTGTATTGAGTATGGACGGTTCCATATGTAACAGTTCAAAGTTCCTGTTTCCATGCTTAATGCTATTTTAAATGTATTGTTAGTACACAGGTCATTGTTATGTGTATGCTGGTTGTATTGCGTCAGTTGTTCTTTGTTATGACACTTCAATGTGTGGAAACCAAATTACAAGTAAGTGCTGTGAAACTGATCACACTCATATGCTGTTTTACCAAGTAATACACTTTCCTCATTATAACCTACTTATTCTCCCCCCCCCCCCCTTAGGTTGCTTACTATCTCAAATGTATTGTAACACTCTATGCCAGCCTCCAACATGTGATCTAAGTTTCCCATGACTGCCCCTCTAGGCTGACCCTCTATCTCCCCTCTTGCCCTGTCCTCACTAGGAGCTCTCTTCTCAGTCTCTGCTGTTCTAGGGTTCCCCAGAACAGCCTCTCCTGACTATTCCTCCTCCTCCACTCTCCTTATAGGCAGAACTTTTACCACATACATTTAACCATTTGTGTCAACATCCCTATGTAACAGTCCTCGATCCCTAATATCCCCCCTCCTGCTTGCTGTAACATGACCTCCTCTAATTAATGACCATTGCCCCAGCCTCCCCTTCACCAGGCCCATCTGGTTTTCCTTCTCACTCCCCTCTGCAACATGGTCGCTAGCTTCAACAATCACCCAATGCACCGGTAAGTCAAGAAGACCTGGTAAATATAAATTTACAACTGTCTCTTTGTCATACATAACTGTGATTTTTGTGCAACAACAGACAGGTAGTACTGAAGTACGGTAAGGCATCAAATCATGCCATGCCTTATGCTAGCTTCTTAATTTGCTTCACAGTCTTGCAATATGTAGCTATACATAATTAGTCTGAATGTGTAGCTGCATGCTTTGTCCATCACATAAACAGATGTATCAACATAGCTTATTCACTACTGCATTGTAAGTACCATAAACATCTTGCAATACACAGGTGAACGTAATTGAGACAATTGAATTTTAATTTGAAGTTGCAGTGGCACATATCTCACAACAGTTGGTTATGCGCTATGCATGTCCCACTGTTAATAAATGTTTAACTGTCAACAATGAAAGTTTTCAAATGATGTGTGTGTGTCAGTGTGCGTGTGTGTGTTGCTCTGTGTGTGTGTGTGTGTGTGTGTGTGTGTGTGTGTGTGTGTGTGGCACCATGTATGTGTCGCTGTGTATGTTGCTGTATCTGTGTGTGTCTCGATGTGTGTGTGAGTGTGGCCATGTCGCTGTGATGTGTGTGTGAGTGTGGCTGTGTGTGTGTGTGTTACTGTGTCTGTGTGTGTCTCGGGGTGTGTGTGTGTGTGTGTGTGTGTGTGTGAGTGTGGTCGTGTCGCTGTGTGGTATGTGTAAGTGTGCCCGTGTGTGTGTGTGTGTGTGTGTGTGTTGCTGTGTCTGCATGATGTTCTGGCTGATTTGCATGTGTTACAGCCTCACCAGACTTATGAAAAGAATAACTGTTTCAACAATTATGTCAATGTCGAGATTTGATCAATCTGGAACTGAATTTATATAGAGTGATAATCTCCACTTTTTATATATTGTAAGTAACCAACACAACATTGCAGGAACATTACAGAAGAATTGTTATAAAACCTGTAAAAGTCTGGAACAAAGTATTGATCTCATTAACGTTTTAGTAGCTGGAATTGTACGCATTTAATAAAGAATTGCGTAACAATGAACTGATGTTATTGCTTGAAATTTTAGGGTGCTGTCAATAGTCCATGCGTCAGTAACAGCTCTGCAGTTCGTTTTTTTTGCAGTACCGCAAAGTTCCATGTTAAGCCTTGGAGTGTCATTGTCTGACATAGTGGCAGTTCATGTGGTGCATAAATAGTAGGAACAGTATTACTTAATCTAAGGAAATGTCCATCCAAATTAGTACATACAGAGCGTCACGACACTCTGTTATCTGCTGGTGTTTTCTTCAGTTTTTCCTGGATGACTTTAATAAACAGTGACCATTACCGCAGAGATGCATCACCCTGTAGTTTGAATCTGCTGAAATGTCTACGAATGACATCCTGCTTATCAGGATGGTTATATTTGCTACTCAGAGGAGGTGGTATGGCATCAGAACAGCTCTGTACAGCAGCCAATTTGTGGGAAGGGTATTGCTCTCTAATCTGAAGGACAAGCCTTTGAATGTCAGCCACATAACCTGAAAGGGATAATGGCTAGGTGAGACAGTCATCGCAGTATTGCTAAGTGTAACAGACATGCAACTGAAGTTATACAATGGTGATATACATTGTTGAGCTTTGCACGGCTGTCATGCCAACCTGTTCCATTGCTAACATATACAATACTGGATGTGAAACTATGCAGAAGCAGTGTGTTCTGCCACACAGGGATTCAGATTCCCTCTGACCTCAACAGCGAAGCTCGACAGGTCCATGTGAATCAGAACCACGAGGTGGCAAAACACAGCGGTTGTGAATAGAGTTGCTCATCATGCATTTTTTTTGTACTGTATAGTGTAGTGTTGTTCTGTATAGAATTCCATCCCTCTCAAAATGCAGTTCCACCACAGTTCCAAGGTCACGGAACGTGATTCTCTCCTACTGTGGTAGAACAACATTCTGGAACCTCTAGAGACTGCATCAGTCAGTTTAATTTTGAAAGCAAAAGAAATCACAAAACGCATATTTCACAAAGTACTGCACAATATAAAACATACAGGATGAGCAACTACATGCAGAACCACTGTGTTTTGTCACCTCGGGGTTCTGATCCCCATGGACATCTCGAGCTTCACTCACGAGATCACAGTGAATCACAACCCCTCTGTGGCAGAACACACTGGTTCTACATAGTTGCCCATGCAGTATTCTCTATATAGTGTATAGTACCGCGTGAAAATTTTTTTTTCTTAACTCTTTTGCTGTTCAAATGAAAGTGACTCATGCAGTCTCTACAGGTTCTAGAATGCTATTGTACCACAGTAGGGTACAACAGCATTCCATGACACTGCAACTGGGGTAGAACAGCATTTTTAAAATGATGGAATTGTATACAGAACAACACTACACTATACAGTATAACGTGGTTATGTACCAAACACCATACGTTATCCTGTACATTGTGAATGTTCACTTCTGCAGTGTCAGAGGCATGTCTATGAAGTTCAATAAAAAGTGTGATTAATGCATGCCCCAGCCATGCACCTCAGAAGGGATCCTGTCATATTTAAGCATAAAGGATAGATGGTTGTTATTAGAACATCTCACTCCTGGGTGTGGGTTGAAGCACGAGGCAAAGCAGAGTGCTTTTCCACCACCCCAGGAGTGACGTTATTACACGATAACACACACCTTGGAGTGCCTTATTGCAATTATACAATGGCTCGATGTTATACAAAACAAAAATAAAAATGTTTTTAGTAGATTTTTAGTGAGGCAGTATATCTTTGTTTCTCTTAAAAAAAAAAAAAAAAAAAGGCTCAGGCTCCATAAAATCAACACAGTGATGTTATTGTGTAATATCATCACTGTCTCAGGCACACACTGACCAATCAGAGTCCAGGAAATTTTCTTGCCATTCTATAATTAGAATCAACCAAACATGGGAACTGGTTCACCATCACTGACAGCTTAGGGATTTAGACTTCAGTACTATACAACTTCCCATCAATTTTACTTACAGATGTAATGTGAGCAGCACTGAAGCCACATCCCACAGCACTATAATCACCTCCCTAAAACATCACCCACATGCACAACATACATGTTAATTGATGTCTTTGCTTGTTAAAAGTCAGATGTGAATGGATCAGAACCACAAACAATAAGATGTACCACCTTTGTTCCTTCATGCCTATCATTGAAGTGCATGAATATAAGATTGAACTACATGCCAAGGCCTAAATGCAGTCTGCCACACTTCTCGAGCCTTATTATGCCACTGGATGGGCCGTAAAACCTGTAGCTTGCACACCCTGGACTGACATATTTGTTACACGTACATAGACCAGTTGCACGGTGTGGCTGGGTTCAATATACAGGAATGTGTATGAGTAGTCCTACACAATAAGGGTATTCTTCTATTGAGAGTTTTCCCTGTTAACAGCTTACCTCGAGAGTGCAGCTCATCTGAAGGTCTGTTACCAAGGAAACCTCGAGATACATACAAAATTTGCCAGCAGATACAAACATACAAGTATCTTACAGGGAGGAACAGGGTGCAGGAATGCACTATTTTTAAGTGAAAAAGATGTTCCAGGACTAGAGGGCATGGGATGAAGTTGGAGGGAGGATGATTCAGAGGAAACGTGAGGAAGAATTTCTTAACGGAACGGGTGGTGGACAAGTGGAACACCCTCCCAGAGGAAGTGGTGGGGACCGAAACAATCACGGGATTTAAGAATGCATGGGATAGACATAAAGGAATTCTGGAGGTCAGGGGTAAGGGGCAACAGACTTCTAGGAAAACATATACTGAATTTGCAAGCTCAAATGGGCAGACTGGGTCGGCAATAGGCCCTTATCTGCTGACACTGTCTATGTATCTATGATACAGGCCTAGAAGTCTATCAAGTCTGCTCAAATGTGCAGCTAGCACCCCTTATTCTGAAGCTGCCCCTCCTCCCACCCTTCCTCCATTGACCCTCCCTTGCCCTGTCCCAGCCCCTTCTGAAGCAGTTCACTGTTTTACTGGATACCACTTCTGCCTGTAATGCATTCCACCCAGCTACCACCATCTCTGTAAAAAGCATCTCCTCATCTCCCTCCTAAACCTTCCTCCTCCAGTCTCATATCATGGTCCCAGGTGTCCCTCCCCCCCTCCCTTACATTGAACAGCCCCTCCATACCTGCCTTGTTTATTCCTTTCAAGTACTTAAAGGTTTCATTCATGTCCCCGCGTCCCACTTCTCCTCCAGCGAGTACATGTTCAACTCCCTCAGCCTCCTGTCATATAGCAAGTCCCCCAGCCCCTTCATCATCTTTGTCACCTTGCACTGCACCCCCTTCAGTAACCTAATGTCCCTCTTGAGATATGGGTGCCAGTACTGCATGCAATACTCCAGGTGCGTTCTAACTAATGATCTATACAGTGGTAGAATCACCTCCCCCCTCCTCGAGGATATACCCCTTGCAATGCAACTCAGCATTTTGTTGGCCTTTGCAGCTGCCTTCCTACATTGTGCCGAGTTGTTCATTGACCCTGTAATGAGCATCCCCAGATCCTTCTCCTCATCCTGTCTTGGCTAGCTGCACTCCCCCCAGCTGGTAACTCCTCCTTGGGTTCTTCACCCCAAAATGCAGCACCTTGCACTTTTTGGCATTAAACCCCAGTTACCAGGTGTCTGACCAGTTTTCCAGCTTTGCCAGATCATCCTGCAACCCCTGCCATTCCCCTAAGTTGTCCACCACCACTCCCATCTTGGTGTCATCAGCAAACAGACTGATCTTGCTCTTGATGCCCAATGATATGTCTACAATGAATATCCCAAATAACACTGGTCCCAACACCGAGCCCTGTGGAACACCACTCATCACTACCCCTGGGGATGAGAGCTCCCCACCCACCACCACCCTCTGTTGCCTTCCCTGAAGCCAGTTCCTTACCCATCTCACCAGATTTGCACCCACTTCTGTGCCTTCTAACTTACTTCACAGCCTCCCATGTGGCACTGAGTTGAATGCCTTACTGAAGTCCAGATACAGGACATCCACTGCATGGCCTCCGTCCAGTTGCCTACTTACCCAGTCATAGAACTCACCAGGTTGGTTTGGCAGGATTTGCCATGTATGAAGCCATGCTGTCTGCTGTCCTGTAGTCCTCTGGCCTCCATCTTCTCCTTCAGTCTCCATCAGCTTACCTGTGATGGATGTGAGGTTCACCGGTCTGTAGTTCCCCGGTTTGAATATCTGTGTTTGTCTATCACTACTCATACACAGTCTTTTGTGGTGTATGGGAAGTCACAGCCTAGAAAATAACACCAAAAAAGCTACTGAATATAATGGTGGAATAGAAGTTTTAAATTTCCTGGTTTTTTTTTTTTTCAGCAGCATACTTTGCAACATATGGTTCTTCACCTTCAGGGTTAACCCCCCCAAAAAATTTCAAGTGTGATCGGGAAGGGGAAATGTAGTATGTGGCAGCATTCAAAGCTGTTCAGCTCTATTGCTGACATCACTAGTATTGCAGAACAACATAATGATGTAAGTAGTGCAACTGAACAATAAAATTCCATGTATGGAGTTCCATGCATATGACCATTTCACCATACACTGTAATACTGAAGAACAGTGTTAAAGTTCCGCATCTCATTATATAATTACCATAGGTGGTTTCTGTTTTCACAGGTTTGGCAACAGGTTCAGCACCCTTTTTGGATTTTGGAAAAGCAATTTTGAATTTCAATTCCCCAGTTTTTGTGACAGCTTGCAACCATTGAGCATTTTCGTTGAAATGCAATGCCGCCAGGATGTGCCTAAGGGTGGTTCAACAAATACTTTTACTGTACATTACGTTCCCTTACTTGCATCATGCCACATTTTAAACTGCATGCAGTCAAAGAAAATATTACGACCTGACAGAAACCAGTACAAGTCAACAGATTCCCAAACATTCAAGGTGTAGTAATCCATGACGTGTCACACACATACTGTAATGGTACTGTATATTACTACTATACAATTTAGAACTGTATGTGTATTTAGCACTACATGTTGACAGCTGTTGGAATTGCAACCTACCCTGCATACATGGAGGAGAAGAAGTAGTAGTGGGAAAATTTAGGGGCAAAGTGACACACAAGTCCATGAAACACTTCCAGAGCATATGTTTGGTATATAGGCGATATCTGCCTAAGATCACGAAGGAGGTATGAGCTGGTGACGATGTCGGTCATTAGTTTATGTGCACGACACCCTTAGTGAGGCAGAAAATAAATGTCAGTGTATATGTACGTAACATATTCAATTCAGTGCTTTAGAGAAACTGGTAATTGCTATTTTTCTTTTAAACTTAGATTGTGGGCTTTTAGTGACACTATACTTTCTTTGTTGTCTTTACTTATAATTGTTTTTGGGCTGTTGAAAATTTAAAACATAGTGGTGGTGTCATTCCATGCTGTCTTTAATTGCTGCAGATTTTATCTTGGCTTGTCTGACTGCCCTGTAGTTGGGTGAAGGGTGTTAATTGTCTGGCCTCTGACCTCAGCTACGTGATAACTGGAGGTGGGGCTTAGTCAGAATTGAAGTAGCAAGTAGAATTTATTTTCTCAGAAGAAGCCAGAAGGGGAAGGAAGGAAACATATTCAATTCAGTGCTTTAGAGAAACTGGTAATTGCTATTTTTCTTTTAAACTTAGATTGTGGGCTTTTAGTGACACTATACTTTCTTTGTTGTCTTTACTTATAATTGTTTTTGGACTGTTGAAAATTTAAAACATAGTGGTGGTGTAATTCTGTGCTGTCTTTAATTGCTGCAAATTTTCGCCCCCTCCCTCCCCTTCCCCCAACTCTTAATTATATGCCCTGTTAAATCTGATTGACAGGAGCTAAACACAGGGTATAGTAAGGGGTGTGAAGTAGTAGGGGCATACGGGGGAAGAAGCCCACCCTCAGCACGACAAGTGTTTTGATTCATTTATTTATTTATTGGTTTCTTTTTCTTTAAAAAAAAAAAAATTATCTGAGGATCAGTGGAAGGATTTTTAGGACAGTAAATTAATAAAAAGGGAGCTAGGAGAGCTTCAGTAGCAGACAAGTAGTGGAATTGCAGTATAATGTGGGGAGTGGTGCAATGCAGTGACTGTGGGGCAGCCATATTCAGGCAGACCTTCTGGACACTGAGGTGCTGCCCTATCTTCATGCATCTCTCTGGACTGCGGGAGGAGGTAGCCAGACTCAGAGCGGAAGTAAACTGGGTCAGGAGTACCATCACCCTATCCAGGGACCACCCAGTCCAATGCAACTGCCTCAAAGGATGCCGAGAACCAGGAGCACTTGGATGACAGTGGGCTCAGGAGGGTTAGAGCAGTCAGGCAGAGGCACATCCCAGATCCTATTCCACTAAGAACTCATATGCCACACTGGCAAATGAGGACAACCAAATAAGGTACCCAGAGAAGTGGAAGGAAAGGATGTGGAGGTTAGCCAAGGAGGTGACCTCAGCGGGGAAAGCAGTGGACCCCAGAGGGAGGAGGAAGCGAATCCTGGTGGGGACTCCATCATAAGAGGGATCCAGCTAGGAACACAGGAGGGGAGGACAGGGAGGTGAGGTGCCACCAGGTGCCACCCGGAGGGATGGAAGGAAGATCCTGGGGATCACTGGGAAGGCAAGGCGAGGAGGGTGAGCTGGATGTCATTATCCACCTAGGTACTAATGACCTGGCAAATGGGGAGCCAAAGGAAGTCCAGGAAGAGTTTAGGAAACGGGGGAGGGTCTCGAAGCAAGTAGCTACTCTGTCACTTTCTCAGAAGTACTACCTGTGAGAGGCAAGGAGACATAGGAGTGCATGCACCAGGAACTTTAACTCATGGTTGAAGAACTGGTGCTGTGAGGAAGGGTTTGGATTCATTGGTGACTGAGGACCCACCTGGAGGGATGGAGGTTTGTTCAAGCCTGGCGGCCTGCATCCATCCTGGAGGGGAATCCAAGCACTCAATGATAAGTTTAAATGCTACATTGACAAGCATTTAAACTAGCAAAGGGGGTGGCAGGCCAGCAAGGAGGGTACCTACTTGCTCACCCCCCACAGCTAGCAGTGGAATCAGTGAACCAGAGGAGTGGCTATCTCTGCAAAGCAGTGTGCAAAAGATGGAGATCAGTGCCCAAGAGGTGGATAAGCAGAAAAGGGGCAACATTCAGCAGAAGGGCAGACAGCAAGGAGAACCAGGGATAAATGACAACCAAGGAAGGGGCTGGAGTAGAACAGTGAAACAGTCTAGGGAGGTCAAATCATGGAAAGCCATGTGTGCAAATGCAAGGAGCCTTAGCAACAAGATGGAAGATCTGGAGGCTGTCATGGTGCAGTCAGACCTGGACATTGTGGCCATCACTGAAACCTGGTGTAATGATAACCAAGACTGGGAGATGGCCATACCTGGCTACAACATATTCAGAAGAGACAGAGCAGGCAGGAATGGAGGAGGAGTGGCACTGTATGTGAAAAATGACATAAGTGCCACAGAGATCCAGGAGGAACAAAATGGAGGAGAGATACTGTGGGTTAAGCTGGAAAGGAAAATGGGGACAGCCATCCGCACAGGTGTGGTCTATAGACCACCAGCCCAGGAGGAAGAAACAGATAGGGAGCTGATGCTAGCCATGGCAGACAAGGGTGAGGTAGTACTGGTTGGAGACTTCAATATTCCAGACGTGGACTGGAGCATCCCAGCAGCAGCAGCATCAACTAGGAGCAGATTTATCCTGGACTCCCTTCAGGGTGCCTTCCTCAAGCAACTGGTCATGGAACCAACTCAGCAGAAGGCAATACTGGACCTTGTGCTCACAAACAGGGACAGTGTGATGGGGGTAACTGTGGGGGAGCACCTGGAAAACAATGACCACCAGTCATTGTGGTTTGAAATCACAGAAAGAGCAGAACCAAACCACACAAAAACATGTATCCTGGATTTTAGGGGGGCAGACTTTGGGAAAATGGGGAGATACTTGAAAGAGGCATTAAGGGGAATGGGACAGGAATCAGGGGTTGAGGAACAGTGGGCAGTATTTAAAATGGGGATTACAAGAACAAGAATTATGCATTAAGCAGGTTAGCAAGAGGAAAAGGAAGAGGAGACCATTATGGTTTTCCAAAGAGGTAGCAAAAGAAAGTGAAAGCCAAAAAGATTGCATTCAGGCAATACAAAAGACACAGAGCAGAAGGGGATAGGAGAAGTACCAGGAGAAGCAAAGGGAGGCAGGGAGGTCAGTAAGGGAAGCCAAAGCTCAGACAGAAGAGCACATTGCAAAATCAGTGGGTAGAGTGGACAAAACCTTTACAGGTACATAAGTGAAAAAAGAAAGACAAAGGAGGGATAGTGAGACTGAAGGGGAGGATGGGGGCAGGTGGAGGATGACAACAGTAAAGCTGACATATTGAACAGGTATTTCTGCTCAGTCTTTACTGAGGAAGAGGAGGGTAATGGGTCTGAAGGAGTACAAGGGTGAGAATGGTGCAGAAATGGACACAAGTCCCTTTACGAGAAAGGGTCCTGAAGGAACTGGAAGTAATAAGAGTTGATAAAGCAATGAACCCAGATGGGAATTTTTAGGGTCCTTAAAGAACTAAGAGAGGTGGTGGCTGAACCTCTGGCTATCCTGTTTAGCCGATCACTGGAAACAGGAGGTACCCAAAGACTGGAGGACAGCAGATGTAGTCCCCTATACAAAAGTGGGAACAAAGAGGAAGCAGGGAACTACAGACCAGTCAGCCTCACCCTCGGTAGTGGGGAAGATCATGGAAGCACTACTGAAGGAGAGATTGGTGGAACATCTGGTTGTCAATGGACTACAGGACCCAAGGCAGCATGGTTTCACCAGGGGGAGGGGGGTCGTCATGTCAGACCAACCTTGTTGAATTTTTCGACTGGGTGACTAGGGAGGTGGATCAGGGGAGGGCAGTGGACATGGCCTATCTGGACTTCAGCAAGGCCTTTGACACTGTGCCACATAGAAGACTATTACACAAACTGGGGAATATGGGTGTGTGGGCAGGACAGTAGTGTGGTGGGTAGGTAACTGGCTGGGTGGCAGGACACAGAGGGTGGTGGTAAATGGCTGTCACTCCACAGAGGAAAGAGTGACCAGTGGGGTACCACAGAGATCAGTGCTGGGACCGGTCCTGTTCAACATCTTCAACAGTGACATTTTAAGAGGACCTAGAAGGCAGAATTTCACTGTTCGCTGATGACACAAAGCTCTGTAACAGAGTAGACACACCAGAGGGTGTAGACAGAATGAGAAGGGACCTGCAGAAACTTGAAGAATGGTCAGGGTTTGGCAGTTGAAATTCAATGCAAAGAAGTGCAAGATAATGCATATGGGGCACAAAAACCCTGGCAACAATATATCAGTTGGGGGGGTGAGGATATAGCATGCACCAAGCAGGAAAGGATCTTGGGGTTGTCATCTCTGATGACCTCAAGGTAGGGAAACAGTGTGACAAGGCAGCAGGTAAAGCAAACAGGATGCTGGGATGTATAGGCAGGGGCATCACCAGCAGGAAAAGGGAGGTCATAATCCTGCTATACAAGACACTAGTGAGGCCCCACCTGGAGTACAGTGTACAGTTCTGGAGACCATACCTACGTAAGGACATAGACAGGGTAGAGAAGGTTCAGAGGAGGGCAACAAAGATGGTGCATGGATTGCATCACAAGTCCTATGAAGACAGGTTGAAGGAACTGAACATGTACTCCCTGGAGGAGAGGGAGGAGAGGGGATATGATAGAGACATACAAGTATCTTACAGGGAGGAACAGGGTGCAGGAAAACACTATTTTTAATCGAAAAAGATGTTCCAGGACTAGAGGGCATGGGATGAAGTTGGAGGGAGGACGATTCAGAGGAAACATGAGAAAGAATTTCTTCACAGAACGGGTGGTGGACAAGTGGAACACCCTGCCAGAGGAAGTGGTGGGGGCTGAAACAATCACGGGATTTAAGAATGCATGGGATAGACATAAAGGAATTCTGGAGGTCAGGGGTAAGGGGCAACAGACTTCTAGGAAAACAAACTGAACTTACAAGCTCAAATGGGCAGACTGGGTGGGCCACAGGCCCTTATCTGCTGACACTGTCTATGTATCTATGTATCCATCAACAGTGACTTCTTACAGAAGGATCTACATTGTTAATGAAGTTGTATTTAACCCCCCCCACTGTTACAATGTGTTACACTTCAGTGCTCATGAACACTCACCACCCTTATTTAATGGTATAACAAGGCTATCTAAAGTGATGTAATCAGATTGTTGGATAGGAATGTGATGGCTTTACATTGATCGGTATTATACTGTCATGTACAGCCTGACCACTACGGCACATGGACTCTTCCTGTCACCATTCCATTGTCTAGCACTAGTGAATGTCTGGAAGGATGCATTCTGATTTTTACCCAGCATTACTAATAATTTTTTTATAGCAGCAATAAGGTACTAACAGTAGTTCCATTAGCAGTCATTCAGTCACCCCCTAGGGGCAATATGGCTCTCAGCTATGCCTCATGCCACCCCTCCCCCATAGAGGGTGTTTAACAGACTGTTTATCGAACCCCTGGTCATGCCGTTTTGCTGAAGCAAACACATTATTACTACTTAGCTAATTAAGACATTTCTACAGATCTCACAACATAAAGCATTGTGTATACTGACTAAATACAGAAAGCACATGTGGGATCGAGTAGTAGTACCACATACCTTTCTTAAACCACAACTACGTCTGTGTAATTTGTCCATGAGCACATCCTGGGAATCTGTGTCCATGACCTGTGTGTATGTTACACACATGATTGACCACGCTTAGCTATTTCTGAACTGTGAGTTCACTGCCGTCAGTATTTCCCGCAACAACCCAGAACATATGATTAGTTATGGATTTTGACCACTGGTGGATGTCACCACAATCCTTTTTTTTTTTTTAAGCTTTTTGCCAAAACCTTTTTTCAAAGAGAAACATATTACAGGGGAATATTTAAGTATAATAATCCTAAACAACCTAAAAATTACATGATCTTTTTCACATAAAGAGACGTACCCTTTGACATGTGCCACACGTCAAAGTAATGTTTCACGTCTGGGTATTCACATTTCATAAATGCCTTAACTTGAACATGATGATCAATCACAAGTTGAGACACCTTGCATCTCTGGCCATTGATGTAGGTGAGACCACGACGCAATCCCTCCAACTCCATCACCGTGGAATTCTTGATCTCTGATGACTGCAATTAATGGAACCAGTTATTGGGTGAGTCGGTGCTATCTAAATGTGATGTGTCATACAAATAGTACATCGAAAAGGACATTTTAAAAAATAACTGTGAAAAACACAGGGTACACAAAGTTCCTGTAAAAACTTTACCTGAACTATTTGAAGGTAAATTATTTTTTCTGTTCGAGGTCCATGAATGTGTAAAGACCATATTTTGCACAATGCCCCTGGGAGTCGCATCTGGCATCACCACCCACAACAATGTTCTTCCCATGGATATTGTCAAACATCTCCTGCTGTTGTGACTTCCACAAGTTCTGCACAGCAGAAATAATGTAACATTTTTTGAATTTTATGGTATGTCACATGGGAAACCACTGGAACATTAACAGTATGAAAGAGCCGAAGAGCTTTCGCAGGTGTCACCCCACTAAAAAAAATAGCAGAGCACGTCATTGTGTTCCCTTGTGGCATGGAATGCACCATATCCTGACTGTACTACGTGTGCATATGTCCCCTAGAACACTTACTGAGCACCACAATCATGGTACCTACTCTACGTACAACATGGTTGTCAGTGACACTCCTACAGATATGACAGGTGCCTAAGAGTTCAAGTTTACTTTCCGACACCATGTAATAACGTTCATTGTTATCAGGTGCTGCATTCACACGAATCAGACAATATCCGGTGTCCAGATTGACATCTTATGTTTTTTGTATGATGAATGTCAATATCAGTTTGATAAACAGGGTCATTACTGTATTCAGTATCTATTCCTCCTGTTTCAGAATCATCACATATGTGTGTTGCCACATCTGGTGTATTTGTTAATTCGTGACCTGTGCCATGTAACTCAACAATAGGTCCATATTGTTGATGATGTCCAATGTCATTCAGCAGGACACACTGTATACCCACTGAACATACATTGATGGTTTTCGGTACATTGGAGATAGCTACCTGTATCCGTCGTGTTCTCTGTAACGGTTTTATATTAGCCTGACATTTGATACTTCTGCATGATGGCTTCAATGGAAGTTCCGAAAAACTCACTTGATATGATGTACTTGACTGACAAAAAGATATATCACTCAGTTCCTCATCTACACCACTGGGGTTTTCATTTGCATCATCAGTTACTCCCATGCAGGCATCGGCATGCAGTTCTTCCATTGAGTGGTCAGAACACGACTGCTGAACTAATGGAATGGCATCCTCTGTTCTTACAACATGACATGAATGTTCAACAGTTTCTTCTGATTGTGATCGTTGAAGCACTTCAATAGAAGCATTAACAACCTGACAAGACAAATAATTCAGTATGAGATACTGTGTGCCACACACACAAGGTAGACAAAAGAAAGACTGACTGAGAAGTGAAAAACATCTGCATAATAACTATTTGACATTACTTACAAACATTTTAATTACTTATTTTTTTACTACTTTGAATCATTTTATACCTTGGTAGATACGTAAGCTGTACAAAAATCCATGGTGTGCATGGAGCACATTTTACCACAAAACCAGGGGCATAACAAGCCACCAGGCCTTGGCAAAGTGCCTTTAGACCCTGGCATGCAGTACAGTGTTCTGCATACACACACTGGAGGTTGTCATTTCGCTTATAAAATGGTGTACTATGTATTCTGATTTTTACACTTACACAAAAGTATTGCTTTGATGTA
Source organism: Neoceratodus forsteri (assembly GCA_016271365.2). NCBI lineage: Eukaryota > Metazoa > Chordata > Ceratodontiformes > Ceratodontidae > Neoceratodus > Neoceratodus forsteri. The sequence continues at coordinate 587,832,763 of CM028132.1, read as the reverse complement.
GAAAAAAAGTCTTTATGCTGCAAATTTAGCAATAAGGCGGCACCAGGGGTTACATTAACAGTAATGAAGCTTCTGCCATCCCTCCCAGACAGCTACCAATACATGTGCAACAGTGATGCGCAAATGTGTAAGTACAGAAAACCCTGTAGGTGGACCAAGTAGATTCAGGAGACAGTGAGGGAAGGGGTGTGGACAGTGGAACTGATAAATGCCAGGAGCTTAGAAAATAAGATGTCTGAGCTACATGCCATGCTCATTGACGGTGAGGTGGTGCCACTGGATGAGGTCATTGTCACTGAGACCTGGGATACCCAAGGGCATGACTGAGACCCACACTTGGAGTACTACACTATGTTCAGGAAGAATAGGATGGACGGTCTTTCAGGATGCAGTATAAGCCCAGCAGGGTGGAGGAGCCAAGTAATGAGGACTGGACAATGACCGGTGTCCTAGCATACAGTGAACTGATTACTGGCCTGGAGGTGAGTCACCCCTTGCCTGGGACTGATCGTGTCTACTTCTGGTTTTTCCTTGACCTGGGGGAGATGATGAACAACACACAAAGATGGTGGTTATTGCCTGTAGGGGTGCAGATTTCAGGAGTTTGGGAAGAATGATCAAGGGTTATCTGCAGTAGATAAGGCCAGGCATGGATGATGACAGTGGGGGGAGATCATTACGAGGGGTGTTCAGAAGGCAACCAACTACTGTGTATGATTAGGCACAAATTCATTAGGGTCACAAAACCATGTTGGTGGCCATGGGAGGTTCAGAAGACGGTGATGGAAAAAAAAGGCCGCCTATTGGCGGTTCGAGCGCTGAAGGATTGAGAGGGATCAGGGAGAGTATGAACATGGAGGATCTGGACAGCTAGTCAAGAAAGTGGAACATGCAGTTCAATGGAGGGAAATACAGGATTTTCCAAATAGGAGCTGAAAACCTCTGGCACATGTGTATGCCCAGAGGTGAAACACGCTACAAGTCTCGAAGGGCAAGAGGCACCTAGAGGTGATGGTGGATGTCACACTGAACAACTTGGGGACTTGTACATGGGCAGTGGCCAAAGACAATATAATGGCAGGATGCATCACTAGGGGGATTACATGCAGAAGGGGTAGATGATCCAGATGGGGTGGTCAGAATGAGAAGAGATCCACATAAACTAGCAAAATGGTCGAAAGAGTGGCAACTGGGGTTTAATGCAAAGAAGTGCAAGATCATGCACATAGGGAAGAGAAAGCCTGAATCCACCGATATGCTGGGAGGGAGCTGCTGGCAGTCACCATGGATGAAAGAGACTTGGGTGTCATCATCATTGATGACCTGAAATCATCCAAGCAACCCACTAAATCAGTAGGTAAGGCTAGAGGGGTGTTGGGTGTATTAGTAGCGGTATCAGAAGTCAGATGAGGGAGGTAGTAACCCCTCTTTACAAGACACTGATTAGGCCCCATCTGGAGTACTGCGTGCGGTACTGGAGGCCACATCTGCAAAAGAACACTAACAAATTGGAGGCAGTCCAGAGAAGGGCAGCCAAAGTACTGCAGGGACTGCATCAGAAAACATATGAGGACAGATTAACCTAGCTCAATATGTATACCGTAGACCACAGAAGGGAGAGAGGTGATATGATCGCAACTTTCAAACATCTTAAGGGCATTAACAAGGTGAAACAGTCTAATATGTTTCAATATAATAAAAATAGCAAGACAAGAGGACACAGCATGAGATTAGAGGGAGGCAGATTAAGAGGTAATGTGATGAAGCTCTTTTTCACACAAAGGGTGGTGTGTGCATGGAATGGCCTACCTCAGGAAGTGGTGGATATGAATATAGTGCAGGGCTTCAAACAGGCATGGGATAGCCATAAGGGAGCAATATGGATGAGTATGAATAGATAGGCCATTGACAGAGCAAAGGCCGAGGGCACATTCATAAGGTAGAAAAACAAATGGGTAGACTGGATGGGCTTTGTGGTCCTTATCTACCTTCAACTTCTATGTTTCGATATTTCTAAGGAGAGAAGTGATACTCCCTTTATATATCTGCCTGATTGGGCTGCACATCCAATACAGAAATATATGTATAAAGTTATCTAATAGATTCCTCTGACATGAATTTCCCATTGTGAATCCATGCTCAATTATATCCTGTGACCCGCTGGCCTCTGGGTACTCAAAAAATGTATCATTCGGAGGTGATTCAATCATCTTCCTTACCACTGACACAAATAAATCCTTCCTCCGCTGTAAACTATAATATAACAGAGTGGTTTGTGGAGGGTGTCTCGGACGCTGTCTCACTCATTTAAGCAATAAGGCACTCCCAGAGGTCATGTTAATGTCTGTTAATCACCCTCTAGGGGTGTAATGTGGCACGAGATATAGCCGAGTGCCACATGCCCCAAGAGGGTGATTAACTGACCAGTGACATAACCACTGGGAGTGCCTTATTGCTATTATAATCCAATGTTTTTAAACAGTGTTAAAACTTGTTTAGAATATGGTTAAGCTCTACATGTCTGTTAATAACAGATTATACAATGGTGTGTGAAAATCCTGTAACCTCATTGGTCAAAACATGTCACATGACCGTGGTAAATCCTGCATAACCCACGGCTGAGGAACGGAATAAAAAACAAAACACACATTTTAAATTTATTTGACACATGGGGTCCATTGTATAATCGCAATAAGGCACTCCAGAGTGTGAGTTACTGGGTGATTTATCCACTTCTTGTGCAGTTAAGTCACTTGGCTCCACCTCATGACACACCACACAAGGCATGGGTAAATCCACAATAACCCACACCCTGTTGTGCCTTATTGCTTTATTAACAGAAGGCTGTTAGAATGTTTACGGCCAATCAGAAAGCTCAATTTCTCATATCCTTTTCATAATGATTGACAGTGGACAGCAGACATGTTCCAGCACAGTGTCTCTTACAAAATGACTAAACAGTGTGTTACTGGAAGTTGGTGAGAGTTCAAATCATAGGAATATTACATTACAGGCAATATGCTGTAATTAGAAAACACCTGACCACTGAGAAGCACAACTATGCAAGGAAAAAAATGTATTGAAAACTTCTAACACATATCATGACAAAGGTGATAACAGAAACTTACCTGCATACGTTCCCTCTTGAGGTACACTCCCCTTTTCACTGATGACTTCTGAGTGATGACTGCTGCAGTTGGTGAAAATATGGATGGCACAGAAACAGGTTTCAGCCTTGCTTTGGCATTGTCCCATCCCAATTCAACCAAAGTGTCAGGGTGTCTGTCATATGTTGACCTTTCAAAATGGGCTGAACAGATCCAGCTATACTGAGATGGAGTAAACTGTTCTCTCTTGCAAAAGTGAATCCATGCTTTTTGGATCACTGGGTCCTGGGGAAAATAAAAGAAAACCACACAGTATGTCATGATAACTATGAGTCCAAACAAACAACAGTACTGTACGACTAAAAATCTGAGGCAAAACTTTCACCCAAAAATTATCCTTCTGTCAAATCAATTACAATACTTGAAGACACGGTACATCAAGTAATGGAGACACACTACAGACAACAAGTCTCTGTGGAACTAATTGTTTCCTCTCCAAAACCACTGTGTCACATGATCAGAAAGACATAATATACACCAAATGAAATGTCTGTGACCCCCCCCACACACACACACACACCCTCACCAATACATTAAAATAACATACAGTTTCACAGAAGGGCATAATATTGTGGTTCAACAACAACAAGTCACACACTACAATGAAATTGGTTTTACACTTTTATTATGGTAATGGGAATGGAATTTAGGAATGGGATTTGAACATACTATGACAGGTTGGGAATTGGTCACTGGTGTCACGAACATTCATTAACACATAATCATAAAGCATTAATGACATTACTGAGCAACTATAGTGTGAGTCATGCATGCTTCTCGTTGTGCTTGTACTACAACGTGCCACCTGAGTTTGTCCGTGGTTTTGACAGCACCATCATCTGATCGTCACACACATGCTCTAACTGCAAAATACACAACAATTGAAGCAGTCACTGTTACAGGAAGTACACAATCAATACCAGTTCTGACATGGGATTTCATTTACAGTGTGCCAAATAAATATATGGAAACCTGTGGTGCAAGGCACTGGACAACTAAAATGTATGATGAGTAATATCGTAAAAAAATTATTTGCAGACATATGCATACTGTATGTGATCAACATCCTTTTTTTCTCTACATTTCCACAAAAATAAACACACAGACAAGCACAAGGTTGCTCCCATTAACTTTTATTTAGCAGGTGCTAATATATATCAATGGGTGCAGCAACTTGTCTCACTCCAGTGATGCCATCGAGAGCCACGAGGCAGTCGGTTGCATGCTGCTTCTGCACTGGAAATGAATACTAAACACCGCATTTTAAAAACACTCGTCTCTGGAAAATCATGCCACCAAATTTCAAAAGAAGCACATCACTATGATTAGCGGGACATGGGGGAACAGCTTACAAGGTAAACTGACACATATTAATACTTGTTTGTTACTTTAGGTATCCTTTAAGATCTTTAGATGTATTGAAACAGAAACATAGGCAATGATGGCAAAAAAAGACCAGAGATCTATCCAGTCTGCCCAAGTTCCCTATAATCTCTGGAACCTTCCCAGCAACCTACTTTTCCTACATGGTACTAATCCTCCCCATCCTATCCCCAGTCTTCTCCCTGGTCCTGTCACCCCAGGCAACCACTATTCCCTTCATTCTGTCCCAGGCCTTCTTGAATCTCCTGACTGTGTTCATGCCCACCATCTCGGCTGACAGATGGTTCCAAGGCTCCACCTCTCTTTCCATAAAGAATTACTTCCTCATGTTCCTATGAACCTCCCTCATGTTAATTACCATTCATGTCAATGAGTTGGTATTCAGGCTAAATAATTCCCTGCATTTCACTTTAATTCCTTTAAGGAACTTGAAAGTCTCCATTACATCTCCCCTCTCCCTTCTGGTTTCCTTGGAGCACATATTTAATCAATCAATCAATCAATCAAAATCTTTATTTTGCCAGGCGGAACATCATTGAGACAAGCTCGTTTACAAGATGGACCTGGGGCAAAACAATTGCCAACAGGGTTAAGACATCACAGGCTGAGTGAACGTACATAACAATTACATAGTAATAATAACAACATAATAACATATAACCATCACGTGTGACAAGATACTTGCACCAGAACATAGCAGTAGGTTCAACAGGAGGTAATGCCATTTAAATACAATTGCATGGATACAGATATATGGACGTAAGGTAATGAGCTAAAGTTTATACAGTAAACATCATTGGAGGAGTCCTAGTGAGCAGGAGTGGCAGTTCCTCTAGGGTCAAAGTGCGAAGAAGATTGAGATATAAGAGTCCTTTGATAAGTACTGAAGGCATGCCTGGCAGGTGGGGTGGGAAGGGAGGGGGTATAGGGAGTGGGAAGGGAAGGTCAGCTGAGCTATGAGAGGGTTGGACATGATGGCCAAGGGAGAAGAACTGTTCGAAGGGAGAACACGACAGATGCCACAGGCAATGGTTGGGCTTTAAGTCCAATATTTGAAGAAAAGACAGATCGTGATGTCAGGACCTTGATTTGGACAGTGACAGAAGGGGGGGATTCAAATGACACCTCAGGCAATGGTTGAGGTTTGAGTCCAGATTTTAAAGCAGTAACAAATCGTAATGGTAAGACCTTGACTTGAAACAATGACAGACCTCGGAGAAGGTCCTCAGGAACAAGGATTTGAAGAGGGAGAGCGTGACAGGGGTAGCAAGCCTTAAGGTTTTCTGGATCTTATTCCAGAGCGTATGAAGAGAGAAGCTTATTGCAGCTCTACTAATATGTGTTTTAACTTTAGGGATAGCCAGAGATAAGATGGTAAGACTTCTGAGAGAATAGGCACTAGGGATGCAGGGAGTTAGGCAGCTTGTGAGGTACTGAGGTAATTTGAGTGATTGCCTTATGTCCATAGAATAGCATTCTTTTGTCTCCTGAAGCTAAGGGAGGTCCAGCCTACAGAAGAATAGAGGATGCAGTGGTGCATGTCAAAAGGGGCATACGAAATGAACCTAAGGGCTCTGTGGTATAGGGTATCAAGCTTGGAGAGAGCCGTGCTAGTACTATGGCCATGTAGGAAGCCCACATAGTCTAGGAGAGGCAAGAAGGTAGCTTGGACTAGGAGTTTTCTTGTCTCCTGGGTTAGTGAGTGCTTGATCCTGAAGAAAATACTGAGCCTTTGATGCAGTTTCTTAGTGAGTTCATCAATGTGATCAATGAAGGACAATTTATAGTCAATCCAGCCCCCCAGGTATTTGAATTTTTCCATGAACTGCAGGGCTTCTCCCCAATAGGCTGCTTATGTGAGGAACCTTATGTGGTGTTTTTTTTTTTTTTTTGAAATAAGGGGCCAGTGGAGAGAAGATCATGGCCTTAGTTTTTTTTTGGCATTGAGCAGGAGTTTCAAGTTGAGTAGATTTTTTGGGAGGATGTCAAAATCATTTTGGAGGGTCAAAATGGCTTGATCCAGAGTTGATCTGTCAATGTATAGCACTGTATCATCAGTGAAGAGATAGATACTAGATGACTTTAGGCCAGTGTCAATTTGATTAATATAAATGGCAAAGAGAAGTGGACCAAGTATGGATCCTTGGGGGACACCTCTAAGGAGTATTTTTTTGGTTTTGGTGATCGGTCTCCTTCAGCCTCGACCTGCTGCTCTCTGTCCACTAGATAGTCTGCTAACCAACTTAGGGCCAGGTTGTCCACCCCAACTTTCTTAATGGTCACCAGGAGTAAATCATGGTCCACCATGTCGAAAGCCTTGCTAAGGTCCAGAAACAAGGTGCACATGTATTGTTTATCAAGTGTGGACTGCCAGTTATTTACAACCTTAGCAAGGGCAGTGGTAGTACTATGCATGGGACAGAAACCAGATTGAATCTGGTTTAGTAGATTAAAACTTTACAGATGAGATCTGAGCTGGTCATTTACTACCTTCTCCAATAGTTTTGACAAGGCCAGGAGCAAGGAGATTGGGCGGTAATTATTTAGGTTGCGGAGTCCCCTGATTTGAATAGAGGGATAACATGGGCTGTATTCCAGATCTTGGGGAGGGAGCCCTGATTGAGAGACAAATTGAAAAGGTGTGTAATAGAGGGGACCAAAATATAGTATGCCAGCTTTAGGAAGAAAGGCTCAATCATATCCACACCCGCACTTTTCTGAGTATCAAGTTGAAGAAGGAGATCCTCAACCTGCTTGACGGTGACCAGACAGAAGGAGAAAGAGTAGTAAGGGTCAATAGATTCTGGATAATGGCAATCAGATGACTGACTAAGGAAATGTGCCCTGATAGCATTTGCTGGGGAGGTATCAAAAGCCATCCCTCCTGTGGCAAATTGATTAATTGTTAAGGAGGTCAAGGATCTCATTTTTATCTGTAGTGTGGGTACCACCAGTCGAAATTTTGTGGGGAGGTGTGCCAGTGCTGTTATGGCCTTCTACCTCCCTTAAAGTTTTCCAAAACTTAGTAGCAGAGTTAGTGGATTCGTTAAGCTCAGAGCGGAAATAACTAGACTACGCAGCTCTGATAGCTTTCGTGCAGAAATTCCTTGCGGTTCGGAAAGCAGACCAGTCTGTGGCCAATTTAAACTTTCTGGATCTTTTCCAAAGAGCATCCCTATGCCATAAGGCAGTCTTTAGGTTAGCCATGAACCAGGGACAGGATTTTCTTTTGGTTCTGCTTTTGGTAACTGAGGTATGGAGGTCTATGGTTCTGGTGAGTATTACATGAAGTACCTCGTGAGCCTCTTCCACAGAAGGTGCGAGGTAAAATTTCTGCCAGTTAGCATACTGGAAGTCATACAGAAAAGCATCTGGGCAGAAGTTCCATTTACAGCTCTTATGGATGCATTTAGAGGAAGAGGAGGTTTGGAGTTGTGCCGACCTTACGCATGCAATGGCACAGGCGGTCACTGATGTTGTTAAAGAATACACCTGAGTGGGAGAAGAGGTGAGGCTTGCTTACAAGGATTAGGTCAAGAAGGGAGCTACACTCTGGGTTTTTGGTGTTTGGGCGGGTAGCTTCATTAATGATCTGGGTAAGTCCATGGGCATCACAGAATTCTTTCAATGGTAAGGAGACTGGAGAGAGCTAGTCAAAGTTGAGATCATCAGTTATGGATACTTCTGATGAGGTGGTAGCTAGCATGTCACTTAGGTGTTTTAGCAGAGAAAGGCCGGCTGAGGGGGGCCTATAGCACCCAGTAATGCAGATAGAGGTTGATTTGGCTGGCTGAATTCTTAGTGTGAGGCACACAAACTATTTAGGGACTGTAGTCGTGTCCACCATAGTTGCGGTAATGTTGTCCCATACATAGATGGCTACTCCCCCTCTCTGGGATTTCCTATCCATATGAAACAAGTTGTAAGAAGGAATGTTAACCTCATAGTCCAGGGTTATTGGTCTTAGCCAAGTTTTGGAGATTACAAGAACATCAGGAGACCAGTGAAGGGTCCAAGTTTTGATAGCATCAAGCTTTTTCAGAAGGCTGCAGGCATTCAAATGCAAAAATGATAACCCTTTTAGAAAATGGTAGGTCAAGTGGGGCAGGAATGGAGGAGGGGGACCTGAGGTTTAATTCGACATTACCAGCACAGATGAGTAGCAACAGGAGCATCTTTTTTATAGTACTAAAAAGTAGTTGGAATGGCTGAATTTGGCCCCTGAGGTGTGGGCAGTTTCTCAAACTTTTCTCGAAGGCCAAACTGCGAGGCAAGGGGCGATAGTAAGCATACAGAATAGCTTTAATTGAAAGAGTAAACCCATGAGAGAGAGGCAGTTGGTACCCGACGTGAGTACAGAAGTGTATGGTAGTATAGAGGCTAGGTCAGGTAAGTGGCAGTGAGAGGGAAACATTAAGAAATGTGTGTATAAGATTTAGATAGCCTGTGAATATGCCTGGGTGTTGAAACTTTTGTGAGTTTAGAGACCCACAGTATGTGATGGTTACAATAAGTAGTAGAAATCCTATGCTGAATGGATGAAGCAGCATTTTTGCAACTAAATTTGAGCATGAGAGAGGATCATCCCCTTAAGAAGTTGCAGGAAAGAAGACACCCTTTAAGAGTTTGCTGTAATTGACTTGTACAAGGCCTCGGGGCCGGGGATCACTGGGGAAGTGTATTTAATAGGGGGGGGGGGTGAAAAACTGTCCAGAGAGTAGTACAGCAAGGCAGTAGCCAAGAAGTGATTTGAAAAAGGTGCCTTGGGTGCTTGCTTTCTCAATGGAGATCTGCAGCATCCAATCAGAAAGTGACCACAGTCCCCAGGAGCCAGTCCAATTACGGGGACTGAAGCTGACAGCTCCAATCTAGGAGCTGACCAATCATGTCTGCTTTCCTTGGTCAGGGAGTGGCGGGCTGGATGCAGCAGTCTGGCTGCCGGCAGGGAGCAGCGCTGGGGCTGCTCAGCTGAAGTGGAGAGCCTGATTTGGGCTTGTGGCTAAAAAGGAGCAGAAAAAAAAAGGTGGGCCGTTAGTTAAAAAGTCAAAGACAAAGCTCAAGTAAATTGGTGGGAGGGTCCTGGGAAATTTAGTGCTCAGGGCAGAAGTAGGTGCAAATAGTGGGAGAGAAAGGGTTCCTGCGGAGAGGTCTGGTCAAAGGTGCCAGGCGGGAATTTAGCAAAACAAAAGGCTGGTTCAGGAGGTTGATGGGGGGAGGGGCCTTGAATGTGACCAGGGAGAGCTGGAAGGAGGCATGTGGTGGTGAGGATTCAGGGTAGTCTGGAATGGGTAACGAAGATGGCCAAAAATGCCAGGCAATATTTACAGAATATGCTGGTTCAGAGGGGGTGTCAGGAGAGGGAATCAGGGTCCAGTAGATGGCAAAGAAACAGTGTGGGGAACAGTGAAAAAGAAATGCAAAAGGGAAAAAGCAAGTGAAAGAGGGGAACAAAGAAGGCAGTCAGAGGAGGAACGGGAGCAACTGAAATGGGAAAAGAGTATGGCAGAAAAACAGCAGGCAGTAGTCAGTTGTACAAACTATCCTACAATATTGGGATATGAACTCAGCAGTAAAAATTCAGTAGTATAAGCAGTCAACTATATAGAAGTCAAGTAGTCAGTTAAGGTTCGCTGCAACTCTGCCTTGATGCGTTTCTGTTGGCCCTGGATCATTTTTCTTCTTCTGCTCTGCACTGTCTCCAACCTATCCTTGTCCTTTCTGAGGTGAGGAATCAAGAACTGAGAGCAGTACTCCAGGTGAGGCCTCACCAGGGATCTGTATATGGGAAGTATTTTCTCTTTTCTTCTGCTATCAGTTTCTCTCCTGATGCATCCCAGCATCTTGTTAGCCTTTCTATGAGCCTGTTGCGCTGACCTATTTGTTTAAGGGAGTTACTGATAATAATTCCCAGATCCTATTCCTCATATGTAGTTCTAAGTCTCTCCCCACCAATTCAGTACTCTGTCTTGGGGTTCTTTTTCCCTAGGTGCATTACTGAGCACATTTTGGCATTGAATTTTAACTGCCAGACCTTTGACCACTCCTCTGGCTTTTGTAGTTCTCTCTGCATATCCTTTATTCCCTCTTCACTATTTACCTTCCCACATAGTTTTGTGTCATCTGTGAAGAGACACAACCTGCCCCAGGTTCCTTCACCAGTGTCACTAATGAACATGCTGAAGAGGGTCAGACCCAAGACACATCCCTATTAAACCCCACTCATAATCTCCCTCTCCTCTCATTTAACTCCATTGACCACCTCCCTCTGCTACCTTCCTTCTAGCCAGTTATCCACCCAGTTTACTATGGTTTTAGCCACATCCAAGTCTTCCATCTTCTTGAGCAATCTTTTGTGTGGTACCGAGTCAAAAGCCTTGCTGAAGTCAAAGTACAGCAGATCCACAGCGTGGCCCTTGTCTACTTCCTTTGTTACTCAGTCAAAGAAAACTGTCCGGTTTCTCTGACAAGACCTTCCTGCCATGAAACTGTGCTGTTTACTGTCCAGGAGTTTGTTGCTCTCCAGGTAGTCTACGAGGTCTTCTTTGATCAGTGATTCCATCAGCTTTCCCATGATAGAGGTCAGACTGACAGGTCTGTAGTTCCCTGGTTGCTCCTTATCTCCCCCCCCCCCATGAAGCAGAACAACATCTGCCATCTTCCATTCCACTGGAACTTCTCCAGACCTAAGTGAGCTGTTGAACAGCCCAGCCAGTGGTTCTGCCAGCTCCACTGGTAATTCCCTAAGTATCCTCAGATGCAACCCATCTGGCCCCAGGGCCTTATCTATCATAAGGGCTGCCAGCCCTTTCAGGAGCCTTTCACTAGTCAGCAATGACTGTCTCATTTCTGGGACTCCCTTAGTGGCCACTTTGATGCCACTCTCTGGCATAGATCTGCAGTCCTTCTTTTGTGAATATTGAGCAAACGTAGCCATTCAGGATGGTAGTCTTTTGCCCATCCTCCTGTATCACCCTACTCCTCTCAACTAGCCATGAAGTCTCCTGTCCTGTTTCCTTTTTCCACTAATGTACCTGAAAAGCTTTTTTCTGCATTCTTGACCTCCCCATGATATGCAGCTCTGTACATGCTTATGCCTCCCCGATGGCCCTCTTTGCTTCCATATTCTTCTGTAGAAAATCACCCCATTCTACCTCCCATTGCATTTCCTTATATTTATAGAAGACCTTCTTTTTGGCCCTGACTGCTTCCCTGACCCTAGCTGAGAACCATAGTGGTCTCGTAAACCTGTTTTTCCTTGTTACTGTTCTTATGCTTGCCTTTGATGCCTCAAGGATAGCTCCCTTAATTGTCCCCATCTCTTCTCCACTCCACTCATGTCCTCCACCCCATCTAACTTATCCCTGACCTGTTCCTTCAACCTAGCGAAGTTCATTCTTCTAAAGTTAAGGACTTTAGTTCTCAGTTCTGGCTTGCTGGCTCTGAGGGCCAATTCAAATCACACAGAGCTATGGGCGCTGTTCCTTAGTGAGTCCCCTACTCCCACATGACCCACCAGCTCTAAGCTGTTGAGCACCATGTTAAGGATTACGGTCTGTTTGGTGGGTTGCTTAACTAGCTACACCAGTAGACAGTTTTGGAAGATATCTGTGTTGCTTTAAAAGCATCTCAGTGGTGATGATGTCACACTGTAGGGGGGATATATAAACAGCACAAGGATTTGGATGTGTTACCCTTGATAAAGTACTGTTTTAGGGGCATGAAATGCTGTTAGGTTTTTAGAGGCAGGTTGTGGATATGCACCTTTTGCTATAATGCCCAGTTTTTTAGCAGTGCGTAATGTCAGTAAATAGAAGATTGATTTTGTGGCCTATATTGTTACTGCTGTGGTTGTGTGAGTGTGACCTTTTTTGTTAAGGTAGTTCTTTTTGCTTCATGCACCACACTGTCCTGAGGCAACCCCTTTCTTTGTTCTGGTGTCCACAATACCCCTTCCTCAGGGTGGAAGGTGGTGTTTCTAGATTTAAGTGGAAAAATAGTACATTTCTGATGTCTATAATTTCCTTTTTAAAGAATTTATATAGCTGTATGGACCTAATGTGAAGTAAATAAACTGCATACCTAATAGCCAAACAATTATTTCATTTTTTCCAGGTACAGTGCTTGTGTATTATTTTCTTAAACAACAAAAAACAGAGGAAGGGAGAAAAAATTCCTTAGCCCCAAACACTTGACTAGATAATCCAAATCAGTCTGTAATCCAAAATAAATATTACCGCACTTGAAACTGTAAATTAAGAGCCTTACTTGTAATAGCTCAATAGTTGCCCCTTCAATATGTAGTCAGATTCATTTCATTATAAAATGCTAAAGTAAAAACATGGAAAAGGAATTCTATTTACTTTCTGCTTTCATAAAGTCACCATGTTGTATATTTGACTACTCCTTCTCTATATCTCCATCATTAAAAGTGCCAACGTGTTCTAGTACAAAATGGCATCCTGTGATAATAGCGAACCAAACTGAGCTACTCACAACTGAACACTTCAGTATGGTTGCTTTCTAGATCAGAGATGGGGAAGGGATAGCATAGGGGGAGAATGGCGAGGGAGGAGAGGAGCAGCGGTGAGGGGAGGGAATACTGCTGGGAGGGAGGGAGTAGTGGCATGTACTCAATGGGTCTGTGGAGCATCACTCCACCAAGCTACCCACCTGGCGTAGTGGGTAGGGACACAGACTGCAGTTCTGGTGGTCCTAGGTTCAGGACTGTACCGAGGTACAGTTTCTTTTTTTTTTGTTTTGTAGGTGTCCATGTGTATTTTAAGTCCTCGGTCTCTCTTTTTTCCTCCAGTGTCTGTCCCCCCTCAGAAGTGATTGTTTTAGTATGGGGTGGGGGGAGCATAGCCCCTTGCATAAAAAAAAAATGTAAATGTTCACTGAGTTGGTGTTCAGCATTTGTTGAGGTGTGCTGAATTGGTTTTCAGCAGGTTGCACTCTCTGTTTTGCACGTTGCCGTGTTATGTTCGCTATCGTGACATGGAACCATACAAAATCACTTTATATCCATTATAAAATCATTTCTATTCCTTGTATTCAAATAACTGTGTACTATTTCACCATCTCAACTGTGCCGTCATTTTCTCCCCTACTCTGTGCTTTCATACTTCTCACTTTATTCAGTACAGGTTTATTCTGCTTAAACTTGCCATATGAGGTACTCTTCCATAGCATTTATTAATTTAAAACAATATTCAGATACTTTTTACCTTTCTGCAGGCTTCTATTTTCATGGCTTCTTACTTTCCTATCAGAAGAGAGCATTGAGCTGCAAAGCATGATTGTTTTTTGACTACTCCCATTAGGGGAGCACACCCAAGACTTGATGACATCACCCAATACATCATCCATGTGTGGGCATGTCCGCAAGGATGAACCTCATCATGCCCTCATCCCAGCCCAGATACACTGGCGCTCATGTGGTTATAGGAAACCAGGAGCAGGAAGTCACTTCAGTGAAGGTTTAAATTATAAAATCTGTTAAAAATCTTTACTTTAAACTATACTTTACTTATGCTGTATTATACTTGAATGGAGGAAATCTAACCCTCCTAGGTATCAGCTGCTGTACAACAGAGAGGTCACCAGGGTCATCTGGGAGTCATCCTCTTGTGAGCATATTCTTACAGCTCACTTAGTAGGAATAAAATAGTTCCATTTGATATTAATCAAATGTATTCATCTACCATTTCAAAAGAGAAATTACTTCTTTCTTACATAGGCTCTGAAGAGATAAGGTAGCAAAAAATACACAAATGAATCACTTGTTAATCAAAATAGAAGGGAGAGGGAATATTTTGTGGGAGGCAATGGGAATTGTAAAGGAAAACTGGGGGGGAGTAAAGAAGAATAAATGTTACAACAAGGGGGATGTACAGTGGAGGGAAGGATCTCACTGGATGGGGGGGGGGGACTAAAAAATCCTTCAATGTTGACTGGATGAAATGACAATAAGAAGGGCATACATCATGTGTTACCTGTATGGCTATAAAGATCAAACCTTCTGTATATTAAGTCAAGATTTGCCTCTTAGAAAAATGGAAAAGACAGATGCAGGACCTAAAACAATGCAGAAAAGAAAGGTCAAACTATGGGCAGCCAATCTATTCCTTCATACAACCCACACTTTTTATCCATTGATTTAAACAGATCAATATAATAAGCTTCTATCATAAGTAACTTTTGTTCCAGATCGCCTCTTCTATGTGGTAAAATTACCTTCTCAATACCAAAAATCTGAGAGTTGGGATTGTGTGTCCTGCTGCCTTAAAGAGCCTCACTATAGATGAATTCAAATTTTAATTCCTGACATCAATTTTGTGTTCATCTATCCTCTTCTTGAGCTCCCTCCATCTTACCTATATAAATCAGGTCACATGGTCCTTTTATACAATATATTACCATCGTTGTTTGGCAGTTAATAAATTCCTTAATTTAAACCTTCACATCAGTGGCATTATTTTGTATTTCCTTAAGTTAGTATGTATTTGAATACATTTGAACACCGTCCACAAGAATAATTTCCTTTGAAGTTGAGACCTGCCAAAAAATTACTACTAGTGTCTTTAAAGCAGCAGTACTAGTTATCCAGCAAAAATGTCATCCTGCCATTTTTTAGCAATAATGTATTCCTGATAATCTTAGATTCTTCACTGAGGTATTTTAAATTCAATTGTCTATTTTTAAGACTGTGTTTAATTACAACTTTTGTAATTTGAATGGCTCTACAATAAAGATGGCAGCCCCCAGCAACTTTCAAAAATCTTCTCCCCAGAGAGCACACACTAACTGCACCACTGTGTTTATAATGCAGATATGTCAGGGTGTTGCCATCTTATGCTTCTGATGGCCAACAGCACACCACCATCCTGATTTGCTTACATCCATGATTGTTGACATGGCAACAGATCAGTAACTTTTAAGAACTTCAAAATCCTTGCCTAAGAAATGAAATACAGCAAAAAGAAAATCGGATATATTGATGTTTCAGTTTGTCCTAACTGCCCACCAAGTTATTTAAATTATTGTTAACTAGTACTACTGCATTAAGTGCCAGCTGGTCAGTGTGCACAGTTCAGTCTTTTAAGTTCTTAGCTTTTTTTGCTACCACCAGTTGTGGCTCTTCAAATACTTTTTATCCTTTCATAGTTGCTTGTAAGACTCCCTAATGTTTGTATATTATATTCTTGATGCTCCCCAAACTGTCTGACTAGGATGTGGAAAACACCCCTTATTTTCCATATCCTTTCACTTCCTTTCCCCCATTGCCTTCAATAGGTCATTTCTGTCTGTTTCATTTGCTCTCAAATGTGTTTTTTTATTGCCTTTGCTGTAATTCCTTTCGGTGAACCATTTCTCCATTTCATCTGCAGCTTTGGTAAACTCATTTCCTTCTGTAATTCCTCCAATTCTTCCTCTGTTCCCCTCCAAATGTTTTTTTAATTGATTTATTGAAAGAATCGGAAGTACAAGCCTTAGAATCATAGACTCCTTTGCAAAGGTTCCATGTCAGTAAAAAAAAAAAATACCCAAGCATCACTTATATAGTATAAAACATAAACATTCGGCACAGTATACATTGTAAGGTCACATCAGCAGAGATCTTAACAGAAGGTCCCGGGTCAACGTTATGTACATATTTTTATTTATTTGGATTTTGGTAACCGGGTAAGCCCACTGAGACCAGAGATCCCTTTTTCAGGGGCGACCGGAATTAGTTACATAAAAAGACATTTAGAAGCATTATTTACAGTAATTACATCAGTTACACAAATGTACATTAGTACCAGTATACAGGGGAAGAAATCAGGTTCACATTTAGACTCAAGCATTATTTACAGAAATTACATTAGTTCCACAGATATACATTAGCAACAGTATACAGGGAAAGAAATCAGGTTCACATTCAGGCTCTTATTTGAATTGACATCAAGTTACCCACCAATTAGTAGGGAATTTAGACAACAACAGAAAATTGACCATCATAGGCTTGGTAGATACATTCAGGATGAAGGGAGGTTCAAAGCAGTGCGGCGGAAATGAGACCAGGACTAGAGAGCTAACAGTTGCAGCCACAGAGACTGAGATTGAGAAGATAAAGTTTGAGTCCTGACTTGAACTGGTTAAGGGTGGGAGAGTCGGACAAACTAGCTGGAAGGGAATTCCATAGGTGGGAGGCAGCAAATTTGAAGGAGCATTTGCCTTGGTTGGAGCATATCCTAGGGATGTCCAGTGGATGCTTCGCAGATGATCGCAAGGTTCGGATTTGTTCTTTGGGGGAGAGTAGTCCACTAAGATGGGAAGGGGGACCTAGGGTAGAGAACTTGAAGGCAAGGCAAGCAACGGGGTAGGCTAGTTTGTGCTGAAGAGTGGGCCAGTTAAGTTCCTTAAGTGCCTCACAATGATGCCTCCTAGGAGAGGAGTTTGTGGCGAAGCGAGCCACTCGATTATAGAGCACGGAAAGTTTATTGAATTCTGACTTGTAGAGGAACTGCAATAGAGGAGCACCATATAGAATGGAGGGGAGAAGATTGCAGCAGGCAATTGCTCGGCATGCAGCCAAGGATAGAGAGTTCCCCAGCTGGTAGAGGAGGACAAGCTTTTGGTGGGTGGACCGGGTTATGGAGTTGATATGGGGTCTGTAGGTCATCTCTTGGTCAAGGTGGATCCCAAGGTATTTAAAGTCGGTCATGACCTCAACTCTTTTTCCTTGGTTAGTGCTGATCTGGAGCAGCTGACTTCTGTCAAGGCCCAAGTGTCTAGAACCAAACAGTATGGCTTTGTTTTTTTCTTCATTGAGTATAAGGGAATTCATGGAGAACCAGGCCTCAAGAGTTGAGAGACTGTCCTGCAGTCTTGTGGAGATGACACTAGGTTGGGGGTCACTGCAGTATATGACAGTGTCATCCGCATACAGAATGAGCTTGTTGAGAGAGCAGTTTCCCTCAATATCATTGAGGAAGAGTGAAAAGAGCAGGGGGCTGTATGACGGTATACAGTTTCAGAGGGTCTTAAAAATAGGCCCAGAGTCGTAATTTATTTGCAGTGAGATTGAGGAGCCTATGCATGGGAAAAGAGAAGAGAAGAAAAAAGTCCCTATGCTGGGGGCTACCTCACTGCACTAAAGCAGGAACCTGCTTATAACATGGTTCTGTTTGAGAGTCAGAAAGGGAGGTGAAATCTGAAGGGAGGTGGAAAGTTAAATACAGTCACAGGTTGCAGAGTTAAAGAGGAGGGTCTTGAGACCTGCTTTAAATTGGCCCAGACTGGATGTAAGGGAGATAGTGGATGGTAGGTTGTTTAGCCACAAGGGGGCACGATATCAGAAGGACCGTTGACCAAGGGAGGTTCTACAGTGAGGTACTAGTAGGGAGGTGTTGGCAGAGTGCTTTGGGGCCCTCCTGTGTGAGACTGTATGGATAAGGGGGTGGAGGCCTATTGGTGCTTGTTTGTGTAGTAACTTTTTTGCAAGGAGGCAGGTGTGATACTTAAGCCTATCTTGGAAGTTTAGCCAGCCAGTAAATTTGTAAAGCTCACATGTATAGGTTAACCTGTCACAATTAGAGACCAGACAGCAGGCTTTGTGAGGGTGAGGTTGATGCTGAGTAGGGCAGTATGGTCTGCAGACCCATAAATAACTATGCTGTAGTCCACCATGGGTAGTATTATGGAAGACACAGCTAGATGCATCGCCTGCAGGGAAATGCAGTGCCTATATCTGTACAGGATCCCCAGCCTGGTGTTAACAGAGGAGGAGACTTGTATATATATGTGTGTGTGTGTGTGTGTGTGTGTGTGTGTGTGTGTGTGTGTGTGTGTGTGTGTGTGTGGTAGGCGAGGGAGGTGTCCAACATGACTCCCAAGTATTTGAAGCGGTAGACCTGCTTGAGTGCAATGCCAAGGGAGTTTGTGACAATCAGTGGTGTGTTACAGAGCGGGTTCTGACTGTGGGTGAAGATCACAGATTTCGTCTTCTTGTAGTTAAGTATTAGGTGGTGTTCAGAGAACCAGGTTTCCAGCTGTCCAAAGAAACCCTGCAGGGCAGATTGTAGTGCACTGGGTTGGGGATGTTTCCAAAAGACTACAGAATCATCAGCACAAAGCAGTAGCTTCCCACTGCAGGATTGAGGGAAGGAGTTCAGGAAGAGGGTGAATAGCAATGGGCCTAGAATGGACCCTTGTGGGACCTCAGTTAGGACTGGCCTACTGGAGGATAAGGTTGCATTAATTTTAACCTTCTATGTAGAAAAAGCTGCTCTACAGTCTGTGGTGCCAGTGGCAAATATTCAACAAAGTAAAACAGCCAAGTACACTCACTTGCCAGTTCCATAATAAAGGAATATGCAACCCAAGTATTATTCTCAGACCATTGCTCCTTTTTATTTTCAGCATAAGAGGACAAAGCGTGTAAATGTGAAATGTTGAGGTGTTTGTACCTGGAGGCACCTGCCGGATCCATGTATGCTGTTTGATGCTGAAAATAAAAAGGAGCAATGGTCTGAGAATAATACTTGGGTTGCATATTCCTTTATTATGGAACTGGCGTGTGAGTGCTCTTGGCTTTTTGTACTTTATTAATTTTTACCTGTTGGGTCCGGCCAGAGAGATAGTCTTTGAGCCAGCTGGGGAAATATTCAGGGATGGTAGGGTGCGGAAAAGAAGCGCGTGACTGACTGTCTCAAAAGCTTTGGTCAATTCGACATAGAGTGCCCCAACCACTGAGCCCTGTTCCAGGGCCTCATGTATATATGAAGTAAATTCAACGAGGGCAGTGGAGGTGCTGTGATCCCTCCAGAAACTGTTGTTCATGACAGAGCAGATTGTGTTTGGTCAGGTAGTCTGTGAGCTGGTCAGCCACAATTTTTTCAAGGGCCTTTGGGGGGGGGGGCAGGATTGATATTGGCCTATAGTTGCTAGTGGAAATGGGATCACCACTCTTCAAGATGGGAGTTATAACTGCTCTTTTCCATGATGTGGGGAATTGGTTGAGGCATAAGGATAAGTTAAGTATTTTGGTGAGATGGGGC
Organism: Neoceratodus forsteri; assembly: GCA_016271365.2. NCBI lineage: Eukaryota > Metazoa > Chordata > Ceratodontiformes > Ceratodontidae > Neoceratodus > Neoceratodus forsteri. Next base: position 587,813,172 of record CM028132.1, on the reverse strand, counting down.
AATGTCACATCCATTGTAAGCCGGATGAGCTTGAGGTCCAAGAAGTCACTACTATAGCGAGAGTTCGCCAGAGCTTTGTTGAGATAGCATTTTGCCTCCTTGCAGGAGATGATTCGTAGCCAGAAAAGGGTATGGTCAAAGGTGGCAGAAGTGTTAATGGGGTGGTTACTGATTGGGTCAAAGAAGTTGGGGGGGGATATGGCTGAGGTCTGTGAAGGCTGTTTTGAGGGCATCTGTGATAGATTTTGGGTCCTGGGAGAAAACCCCATCTATTAGAAGCTGCACTGGGATAGGTGATACATTTTTCCTAGATAGTTCCTTAATGTTGCTCCAGAATTTGCTTCTGGAGCCCCAGGAGGAGATGAGGGTTTGTTTGTAGTATGTAGCTTTGGCTTGCCGGATAGCCCATGTGCAGCTGTTTTGAGCCTCCCTGTAATGCTGTCTGTCTTGGGGGAGTTGTGAGTCAAGAGCCTTATGCCAGAGGTCATCTCTAAAGTGCATTTGGTCAAGTAGTGATTAGGAAATCAAGGGGGTGTCCCGATGCTTTACTGTATGCTTGGAGAAGGGGGCAAAGATGTCAAAGGCAGAATTAAAGGTGGCAATAAAATAGGTGAGGGCAGCATCTACAGACTGGGCAGTGTGAATGGGGACCAATCTCAGAAAGCAAGGTAAGATGTGAGGCATGGGAGGGCACCTTTTTTTAAGGTGTCTTTGGACGGTGACCTGGGGGTGGGGGTTGGGGGGATTTTATTAGACCACCAGCAGGTAACTGGGGAATGGTCACTTATCGAGTCTGAAAGCACTTTGATACGGGAGAGGTTTTGGGGGCGCTTAGTGAGGATGAGGTCAATAAGGGTAGATGTCCCAGTTTTTGGGTCCAGCCTGATTGGGGACTGGCAACTTGAGTGAGGTCATACGCAAGAACTGATTCTTTGTAGGGGAAAGATGCAGTGGATATCCAATTCACATTGAAATCTCCCAGTAAAATGTTTTCGCTCTTGGGAGGGAGGTGGGAGATACTGGCTAGTACTGAGTCAAAGGTGGGCTTTTGGTTTCTAGGGGGGGGGATGTAGACAGCCAAGATGTATTGTATTTTACCTGGATTGCCAAAGCTTAGCTTGACAGCTAGGGTTTGGGCTCCATGGGTGGGTGGTGGGATGGAGACTGAGGGCGTGCAGGGAGGATCTAATGTAGATGGTGCAACCACCTCCCTTCTTGCTTAGCTTGTCAGCTCAATATATGGTGTAATCACTGAGGTCGACGGATCCATTTGGGACGTTTTCTGAGAGCCATGTCTCAGATAAGGCAAGGACACCTGGGGAGTGCTGCTCAATCCAACCTTGGAGGGAGGTGAATTCCTCTGAAGGCTACAGATATTTAGGGAGGCCAGTAGCAGGCTTCCAAGCTTGCCCTTCTGTGTGACACCAGAGATAAGTGGTCCCGGGTTAGGATGCACTTTGTCCAATAGAAGGAGGAGGGTATGCCAGAGTAGTTTTGGTGTGGCGTGGATGGTTTTGGAGATGGTATTTTTTGTGGGTATGACTGGGATTGGGAGGGTGTGTACGAGGTGGGCCAAAAGAGTTGGAGACAATGGTGGATGGTGGCCAGGTGGGTAGCTGTGGACAGGGGTTTGGGGGTGTGACCTTGGGGGGTCAGGGTGGCAGTGCAGTGAAGGATGTGTGCATAGGGGTTAATTAGTATGCCAGGGTGGAAGTATGTGTGGGCATAATGGAGCAACAAGGGGGGGATTCCAACAGAGATTTATTGGCTCCAGTGGTGCATTAGGAGGGGCATGGAGGGAAATTGCCACTGGTAGACCAGTTTAGAGGCAATGCTGCAGTGTGGGTAGAAATAGGTAGAGTTGATGGTGTGATCAGGGAGGTTAGAAAGGCTAGCACTAGGAGGTGTGGGTCCATGATTTGCTGCCTATGTACTGTTACCAAAATATCATCTATAAAGTGTTTCCACTGTATGACCAAGTCCAAATATTTATTCTGTTCCCTCTTAAAAACATATTTTCTCTCAAAGGCTTCCATGTAAATACTGGCAAATAATGGGCCATGGTAGACCCCATCACCGTGCCTTTTTACTGCTAGTAAAAGTTATTCTCATTTCAAAGATTATACTTCCCAGCTCTGATTATGGTGACATAGTTTATGGTGCGGCACCCAAGTTCACTTTGGCCGGACTGGATCCCCTCTTCCACTCCTTCTGCCAGTTTGCCTTGTCCTGTCCTTCCCATACTCACCACTGTTCTCTGTACTCTGATCTCTCCATCCCCTCCTTGGTAGATGGCCGCCTATCCCACTGTGCCTCCTTCATCTCTTACATTCTGGCTGTCCTCCTTCCCCCCTTATCTCAGTTCTCTTCTCTCCCCTAGACTTCCTTCCTCATACTCTTTCCGTAACTCAAGCTATCGCTCCCTAATGCTCCCTGCTTGTAATTCTCTTGGGGACAGAATGCCTTCTCTTACTGCTTTCCTAAAATCTGGCACTCTCTTTCCCTTACAATTCACTCTGCCTCCTCCAAATGCTCTCTTTCCTTGTTACTCCAAGCTGATACATCTCCCACCTGCAATTGCCCTTAGTCTGATGTCTTGCCCCTTTCTCTTTCCCCATCCACTGCCAGTCCCCAAGCTACTATATTACTACTACTAAATGTTTCAACTTCCACACTCTTCCTCTTCCCTTTTTTCCCTCCCCTCCCTTCCACTACATTCCTCCCTTCAGTTCTTTTCCTCCCTATCTCCCCCTCTCCCCTTCACTACTACCTCCAATCTATGCACAGTCTTTCATCCTCTCCCTCCTCCCTGCTCCCTACTCCTCCATTTTTCTCCTCCTTTCCTATCTATCTTTCTTGTTTAACAATTTGCCATTTACGTTATTGTATATACTGTACATAGCTGTGCCTTTTGCTTATCAGATTACTGTACTTTACTTATACTATGTATGTATCCCCACTCCCATTCCTCCAGGACACATCTGGAAATGAGCTTTATGGCTCAATATGTATTTGCTGGTAAACCTCTTTCAATAAATAAATAATAAATACATTTTCAAACAAAAAATAGTTCGTAGTCAGTACTATTTCTGCTAACCCAACCAGGAATTCATTTGGGGGTATATTACCCATTCTGTTTTCTGTGACAGTTTCTCTCAGGACCTCCAGCCTGCCCTCATGAGGGATGGAGGTATATAGGTCCTTGACGCCCCATGTCACCAAAATACAATCAGTGACTTCTATTTTTTTTATAAACATATTTGATTGAAGAACTTCAGAATGATAGAATACATACATTACACATCATACCAGGATAAAGACATTGCCTATAGGTTTCTGCATTTAATACATGCACTTAGAGAACAGTTAATTAAATATGAAGTCTAAGATGCATCATAGTGATCCATTTTTTACAGTCAGAATATAAGAGGGTTTATAAGCCAGGGTAGGAACCCGGCCACCACCAGAGATTGGCTGTTCAATTTTGAGCACAGTCTTACACCACACCTATCAGACAACATGCCACTCAGAATGAAATTTCATTGTTTTCAGTAGCATGGAGCAATGGCTACCATGTTTGATAAAACAAATTTCAAAATGTTCCCTTAGCATTAAGATGATAGCTCTCCAACTTCATACATAGTAAAAGGTTGTTCAACCAGTGTGCTGTAATAGGGGGAGAGGAACCGAGTCAGTGCTGTGCAACAGTTTTTCTGGCATTGATCAGTGCAACACCACATAACCTGTGGTTTGCCCTACTTCTACCATTGGAATTTAATACCCTTCCCAAGCCCAACATAAATTCTGAGGGTCTGCTGGGAGGTGGGCACTGTAGTATTGATCCCATTAGTGTGTGCCTCTCTACCCAGAAAGGGGCTATTTTATTACATGTCAGTGCCATGTGGATGAAATGGCCCCCTGCAACAAGACATTCAGGACAATGTGGATCGCAGAAGGCTTTATACTAATGCAGCTTTTTCGGGGTAAGATAAGTTCTATACAGGAAGTGAAACTGAATTCTTCTCAGCTTGTTTGAGCTGGAACACATGTGCACATAGTTAATGGCTGCTTGCAACTCCCCAGTGCCCAATACCACATTTAAATCACCACTCCATCATTCCTGTCCTCTGATATGGGGAGTGGGGTTTCTCCTACTAATAAATTATAGAAGGCTGTTAGAGGTCTGGCATTAGGCTGTGGTCTGAGAAGAATTTCTTCTATATATGATGTTAATAGAAGACGACTGGATAGATACTGCATAAAATGGAGATATACAAAGAAATCTCTTGGCTGCAGGAGGAATGCCAGCCTAATTGCAATTAAATATTTCCCTTTTTCAGGGGCAACCTGAGATAACATTACAGTATGAGATACACAGATGCAAAAGGTTACAGAGAAAGTACAGATGATAAGCAGGTTACAGTAAATAGCAATTTTTCTGACTCAATTAGACATTTCAGCAGTGATAGTATGAGGCAAGACCAAACCTTATAGTCTATTTGGGTGACATGCGACAGGTGGGAACAAGGTGAGCGTGGGAGAGGGTTGGTATAGGTTGTGTGTGGGGGGGATTTGTAACGGGTGTAAAGTAATTTTGTACTAAAACTGTCACTTTTAATGACAGAGATCTAGAGAAGGGATAGTCAAATATACAACGGGGTGACTTTATGAAAGCAGGAAGTAAACAGAGTTCCTGTTTCATGTTTTTAATTTAGCATTTTATAATGAAATGAATCTGAATACAAACTGAAGGGGGTAACTGTTGAGCTATTACCAATAAGGCTCTTAATTTACAGTTTCATGTGCAGTAATGTTTATTATTGGATACAGACTGATCTGAAATTAGCTAGTGGTTGGGGCTGATGATTTTTTTTTCTCCTGTTTTCTGTTTTTTTGCTGTTTAAGAAAATAATACAGAAGCACTGTATCTGGAGACAATTAAATAATTGTGTGGCCATAAGGTATGTGGTTTATTTACTGTACACTGTGTCTATGTATCTATATAAGTTCTTTAAAATGGAGATTATGAATAACAAATATTACTATTTTTTTTTACTCAAATCTAGAAGCACAGACTTCCACCATGAGGAATGGGTATTGTGAAAACCATGAAACATTGGTGGGCCATGGGGAGTTTTTATGGCGTACAATAAACTTTTTGTATTTTGAATCTAAAGATCTTGGTGAGTGGTCACTTTGTTCTTATACACTCTGTAGCTCTAAGTTTAGCACCCACATATCTTCCAAAGATCATTCAAAAACTCACATTGTCATCCAAGGAGGGGAAAAACAGTTCTTCAAGTACATTTAGCTCTGTTTGTGTTTGTTGACCTGGTCTCCAGATTTTACTGTTCTCAAAGTACACTGAATATGCTTGCCGAAACCCATGCCTCATAGCAGCCACCTCCCTCCCCCCAGTGTCCCAACAAAGTGTGTATTTGTCATAATAATATAATTAAAAAAACCTTCCCACCACTATGTCAGTCACATCAGCAATGCACTTATATAACAGCATCCCAGCTCCCAGACACCCTGACCCTGTTAAACAAATGAGTACCCCTACACACCCCTACTGGCTCCCAGCCAATCTTCACCTTCCCCACTTCACCCAAAGCATGTGCTAGCCCAGCTTGCATACCAATAAAAAAAAGAAAACCGTCCCTGAAGCAGTGACCAGCCACTCTCTGTCCTCCAAGTCCAAAGTTCACATTAATCACTGCTGGCTTATTTATTCGAATGAATGACTTGGTGATGACGTGGTAGTAACTGCTGATTGGCTGACCCAGTGACCAGTCAGCTGTCACTACTATGTGTTATCATCAAGTCATTTATTCTATTGAATAAGCCGGTGGTGATTAATGCAAATGTTTTAATTAATTAATGAATTATTTTTTTGTTGACCGGGAGAAAAGGGCTAGGAAATTCTGTCTATTTCCAGCCTTGTTCCATGGTGGGAGGGGAGATACAAATGCAGACTGAGAGATTGAACCAGATTAAGCTGGTGGTGGTATTTTAGTGAATGGGGAAAATTTGGCCAGGACAGTGGTGACATTCTTCTACTATTTTTTTTGAGATGTATGAACATGCAAACGTGTGAAGAAGCCAACAGAAGAAGGCCATTTGTCCTATCTAGTCTGCTCGTGTTGCTGGGTCCCAGCTTGATCTACTGACCCCGCCCCCTCCCATCCTTTCCATCCTCCACACCAATGACCCTTACCTTCCCCCTATGGTCTATCTAGCCTGTCTTGAAGCTGCCCATCATCTTCAATGAGATCACCTCTTCAGGCAGTGCATGCCAACTGACCACCACCCTCTCCATGAAGAAGTGCTTCCTGACATCCCTCCTAAATCTGCCCCCTAGCTTATGACTGTGCCCCCTTATGTTATGGCTACAACTTAGCTTAAAGAGTTCCTCCTTATCCACCCTATTTATCCCTTTCAAGTACTTGAAAGTCTCAATCATGTCCCCCTCTCCCTCCTGTCCTTCAGGGGGTATATGTTCCATGCCCTCAACCTCTCCTCATGTGCCTTATCCTGTTGACCTGTGATCATTTTTTGTAGCCCTCCTCTGCACTGTCTCCAGCAGACTAATGTCCTTTTTGAGATGTGGGCACCAGTACTTAACTCCATACTCCAGGTGTGGCCTTACCATTGACTTTTACAAGGGCAGTGTGACCTCCCCCCTCTCCCACTGCTGGTGCCCCTAACTATGCATCCCAACATCTTGTTTGCCCCTACCACTGCTCTCTTGCACTACGTGACGTGTTTCAGGTCACTAGTGACCATCACTCCCAAGTTCTCCCCACCTCTGTTGCAGATACCCGGGCCTATCCCAGGTAACACTCTGTCCTGGGATTCTTGGCTCCAATGTGAATAACTTTGCACCACTTTGCATTGAAGCCAAGCTGCCAGACTCCAGATCACCTCTCAAGCTTTTTCAGACTGCCTTGTAGGTTTGTTGTCCCTTTTGCTGAGTCCACTCTCCCTCAGAGCTTGGTGTTGTCCATGAAAAGGCACATTTTTCCCTTAATGTCATCCACAATGTCATTGATGAAGACATTGAACAACACCAGTCCTAGCACCAAGCCCTGCAGGACCCCACTGGTGATCTCTCTGGTGCTAGATAACTCTCCCCCCACTACCACTCTCTGGGTTCTGTCCCTCAGCCAGTTTTTCCACCCATCTGATCATCTTGTCCCCTATCCTGAGATCAACTAACTTCCTGATCAACCTCTTGTGGGGTACAGAGTCAAAGGCCTTGCTGAAATCCAGATAGAGGGTGTCTACTGCTTGGCCCCTGTCTACTGTCTTAGTGACCCAGTCTAAGAAGTCGATCAGATTCATTTGACATGATCTCCACCCCAACAACCCATGCTGTCTCGCATCCTGGAGACCCCGCTCTCCTAGATACTCTACCAACCTTTGGTCGCCATGAGCTTGCTCATAGCTGAGATCAGACTGATCAGTCTATAATTCCCTGGGTCATCCCTGGGGTCACTCTTGTGGAGGGACATCACATGTGCCATTCTCCAGTCCTGTGGGACCATAACTGACTCCAGTGAACTATTAAATAGGTCCGCCAGTGGCCCTGCAAGCTCCTCTGCCAGTTTCCTTGGGTGTACACCATCTGGGCCTGCTGATTTGCCCACCTTCAATACTAGCAGCCCTTCCCTCACTCTGTTTTCCTCTGTCACTACATTTGTGCTCCCATCCTCCCCTGCTTCTCTTCTCCCTCCTGTGAAGACACAACAGAAGTATTCATTCAGTACAGTACTGCTACTTTCCCCCGTTCATTCAGTACCTCTGCTTTTCCCCTGTTCTCCTCCACCCACTCCTCCCCTTTCCTAAGCCTAACAATATTGTCCTTATTGTCCCTTTTCTCACTAATAGTGAAAGAAAGGCCTTCTCCCACTTGTTAATTCCCTCAGCTATCTGAAGTTCCTTCTGTGTCTTAGCCTGCTCGACTTCCTTACTTGCCACTGGATGGTTCCGATGCCATATGGCGCTACCAGTAAGAATGGGTTTTAATTTATACTATAGATGTATATTTTTTAAACCACATATTAAAAAATGTGAAATCTTACTAATAACATTTCACCACACCATACAGTAATCTGGGATGCATCTTTGTTTCTTTGGCTGTAGGGACTTTTTGTTTGTTTCAAGGTAAAAGTTAAAGTAGATTTTGTCTGTTTTATGCTTATTTCTAGAAATCATACTAGAGTTTTTGTAGCCTTTGCATAGACCAACACCCTCAGAAGCAGAAAAAAGGTGGTTCACGAAAGAGATAGAATAGGTAGTGAAGGTGAAAAGAAGGCTATCAGGAGATACAAGGGAATCCAGGGGATGAGGACCAGGGAACATACCTAATGAGAATAAAGGAAATTAGTAGAGTAGTTAAAAAAAAAAAAAAAAAGAATCCTGAGGCAGCACTGAGATTAGCTGAGGGGGTGAATGGAACTGTAATATGATATTACCTTGTACTGTGGGATCTCATTGTAAATAAGTCTTGGCCCAATCAAGTAAATCCTTTGTTTATAATTGTTATGAATAAAAATATTTTTACCACCACTTATTACTACTACTAAGCAAAGAGATAAGGCATTCTTCTGGTATTGTATATACAACAGGGCTGAACCTACAACTTCAGCTTTGCAACTACCTTTTCTTTGCATGCAAGCCATATAAAAAGAAAACAATTTCTTCGGAGTGGCAAAGGGTTAGAGGATATATTTCATTTAGGTTCCACTGCCCAGATGCTAGATTGCTTTCTCTGAGGCTACACTAAAGCAGCAGTCTGGAACTTTATTGAAATGGCTGAAATACCTGTTGCTCTGACCTCCTCAGCCTGACTCGAGTAAAAGCTGTAAGACATCAGTATCAGCACTGATTATTCATTTTTCAAACCCACATCCTATTCCCCTCAGGTTCTGAAAGTAATCCTGCTGATCAGGACTCCTCTCCCTGTGAGGCTTCTTTAGCTGGGACAAGACTGCAAGCAGATGGTTGGCTATCGCTCATTCCCGCAGCTGCTTTGCGGCTGCTCCCCACCCGCCCCCCACCACTCCCACCCTTGGCTGGCATTTGTTATATAGCTGAGTCGAGTTAAAGTTACACCCAGTGGGAGTGGTGTTTTAAACAATCTCCTTACTTTCTCACTAGCAGCTTATACTTCATTACCTCTAGAAGGGCGTCTTAAATCTTTCTCAGCCTGCTAGATTTTTCCACTATTTCCAGCCTGTTTACCAGCTTGTATTTTCAGTGCATTTCTGCACCACAACCTCATCTTTCCCATACCTCTCCTCTTCTAATAGCCATCTCCTCTTTACATAGCCTCTCTATAATGCCTATTCATCTATCTAATCACTGGGCATTAAACCCTTGTGTAATATTTCTATCAGCTTCTATTCTTGCTTCCATCATATGGATCCCGGTGGTTAGTCACCCACCGTCCCTGAATGGCCAACCTGTATACCCTAAAGACTTCACATTTTCCAACATGCTTATACTATCCCATCTGCCACCAGCCACCTTACCTCTCTTTGTCCCTAACAGGATCATTTACCATGTTGCCTACTTATTACATCACTTTTCTCTTCACATTCCCACCCTACCTACCACTTTTATCCATCGTAAACTGTGGTACTTGCTCCTCCTACCACTAATATTAGCTGGGGATATAGAACCCAGTCCAGATCCTGGAGATAACATCTCCCACGCTGACTCTACCTGGAATGATGTTAAGGGTCTGCGTATTATTCACATGAACATCAGGAGCCTTCCCCATAATCTAACTGAATTTGAGGCGTGGGTTACTCAATATAACCCAGTCATTCTATGCTTGTCTGAGATCTGATTAAAACCCTCTACCCCTGATCACCTATGCCTCCTACCTAATTACAAAATAGTAAGGCAAGCTAGGTCCTCAACTAAGCATGGGGGAGGTGTTGCAGTCCTCTACAAATCTCACCTCTCACTACACTGTAACATCTCTTTCACCCTCTCACACTGTGAATCTATTCATGCAACTCTTCAACTAGGTTTCAAGAGGCTACACATTGTGTGTGCCTATAACCCTTCCATTGGTGGTTTCTCTGGACTAGTGGAACTCATTTCACAGGTTGATACAGCTGTCAGATGCAAAGAGGTCCTCATCCTTGGGGACTTAAACCTTAACTGGTCTGGTAAATCCTGTCAGTCCCTCCACACCATAGTACAAGGCCATGACCTCCACCAACTAATCGTAGACCCAACTAGGGTCATGGCCCCTCCCTGATTTAGCTGTCTAATTGATTGGGCCCTCACGGACCGTCTTGACTGTATAGTCTCAGCTGGTACCCTTGCAGATGCTATAAGTGACCACTCCCCAATTTTCTGCATCTGGTGTGCTGCTAGACAACCATCTCCTCCTCCTAAACTCATCACCTTCTGAAATCTGGCCAATTTTAATCAGGCACAGTTGATGCAAGATCTCTCTGTGATTGACTGGTCACCCGTCTTTGCCTCCTCTGATGTTCAGTCTGCCCTAGACTATTTCCTTGCTAAATTTTGATGTCTCCAGGACCTTCATGCTCCTCGTGTCATGTGCCACATATGAGGAACACAAACTAAGTAGCTCACTAAAGATCTTCTTAACCAACTCCGGGCTAGGGACAAAAGCTGGTGGTGTTTCAAGGCCTCAGGGCTTCAGGCCAACTACGATCACTATAGGGCCCTGAGAAACTCCTGCAAAAGGAATACTCACCTAGCTAAAAGCTCCTTCCATAAAGATCTACTAATAAAAGCTGCAGGTGATTTAAAGAACTTCTGGTCCATCTTAAACACTCTCCTGGGAACCAGTCATTCAACCACCACAAACGACATGCTGCTAAATAGTGTACATTGTAACAACTCCCTAGCTTCCGGACTTCCTAAACATACAGTCCTGGCTAACTGAAAATCACCTTGTTCTCAATGTAAGTAAACCTCATTCTATGCTCTTTGGTTGTCCAGCTTGACTAAAAGTGAATTGAAACACCCTCAAAATATCCTGTGCTGATAATTCCCTGATAGTTAGCACTAGTTCCTTCAAATACCTGGGCATTCTTCTCAATGAATCCTTGGAGTTTGATCTCCACATCACTGCTACTTGCAAATCCATTAATGCAAAAATCAGGGGAGCCTACCGTACTAGCTATGCCCTCACTCCATCAGCCAGGCTTGCTGCGGTGCAAGGCCTTCTGCTCCCATCTTTGGCCTTTGGCTCAGTCACTTACCTAAGCGCGACCAATACCTCCCACCACAAATGGGACACCACCTATAATAGTGTTTGCCATTATGCTTCTGCCTCCCCATGGTACAAACATCACTGTCAGCTCTATGCTGACCTAAAATGGCCCAGTCCTGCTGCTCACCAACTCCTATCCTATTGCACTCTAATTGACTGTATAACAAGATCAGGTCTCCTTCAATCCCTCACCTCGATACTGCACTCCCAAACCCCCTCCTACAGGCTCTGCTGCAATGACCAGACCCCTCTTTACATCCCTAGGTGCAAAACCTCTATGAGTGCACCTGCTTTCTCCTATGCTGCCCCTAAGTATTGGAACGCTATCCCTCAAAATATTTACCTATCCCCTACACATGCTGGCTTTAAGAAACTCCACCGTGAACATCTACTTGCATCAAGTCCTTGCACCAGCTTCCATCCACCCTAAGTTCACCCATTTCCCTCTATCTTTTCACCTATGCTTTATCTTACTCTACTTCCACCCTTCCTCATGTACTCTTACCTACCCTCTATTCTTCTATGTGTATTGGCCTTGTTAATGGCACTTACTGTATACTGTTTGCAACACCCAACTAGTGCCAATTTCTGTACTTGTGTTGCACTTGTTTATATTCTGAATATCCCTGTACTTGTTCATATTATTTACTTTGTCTAACCCTGTATTTCACTGTTTTGCAAATTCTTTGGCTTTTTCTGACCACCATGCATTGTATGACATATTCTATGTGCTGCGTCACATTGTTGTTGTTCATGTATTTGACTTGTATCCTCTTGGGTCATGCCTGAAAATAGGCATCCCTATGCCTAGTGCACCCACCAAGTTACCAAAAGCAAATAAATAAATAAATTACACAAGAACCACAGAATGGCCAATAGAAGGCCAACAGACCCTTAGGGATACCTTAGTACACAGCAGGCAGCAGAATATTGGTACTGGAACTTTATTAGGCACTAACCTACCACCTAACCTCCAAACCTCAGGGGCACTATTGTGGCTGAACTGTTGAGAAGAACCCAGTACTCCTCTGCAAAGCCCCTCCTGTTGGTACCCAGAGCAAGGACATCCTTTGGATAAATGTCCTTTAAGTGTACTGCTCCACAACAGTGGAATGTTTTACTTCAAATATCAAAAATGGCTCCTCCCTTCCTGCCTTGAATGGAAAGCTAAGAACTCATGTCCTAGATGATAGGCATAGTGTCTGCTCTCACTGACCACTGTTAAATTGTTGTAGTTCAACCCTCTGTCAAAACATTCTATTTTACATACTCTGTTGTCTTATGACTACGTAAGTACACTAATTTTAAATGATGTATTGTAGCCTGTACCATGTTTGTGATATCTATACCTGCTTTGAACTGTCTTTATACTTGCTGTTTCTTGTTATTAATTCTGTGTCGCATCTGAAAAAGGGACCTTGATCTCAATGTGTCAGTGTCCACCCCATCACCAAAATCCTATTTAAAAAAAACTAACAGTGAAGGATTCTGTCAGAGTAGGACATGTACTATGCTATGTGTAAAGTAGTAACTTCCAGAAAAACTTTTCACTGGTTTTTGATATTCAGCAACTTATCACCTGTGATTCAACAGATGTGATGTATTAGGCCATGTGTATCTTTGAGGTCATTTAAGTTGGGAAGACCCTCATAAGTGAGGACTGCAGGGCAGTTGTTATCGGAGATACTGAATATCCCACATCACTTCACTTCACTACTACAACCAATGTACCAGGAAACCATGAATTTAAATTTATGGGAATCAAAAATGGTTTTACCAACCACAGGGGAGGGGACCTTGATAATTACGCCAGGAGGCTTTCTGGATCTAGACTGTAGAGGCCAGAGACTGGCTTGGTATCAATAGGAGTTTAGAATTAGCCACATGTTTAAAATAATAAAGTTGGGTATAAGTGTTCGGGTACAGATGTTCGGTAGTCCTTTTATGAAAAAAAAGTGTGTGTGTGGGGGGGGAAGGGTTATGAGTACAACAAAAAATGCAACCTTTGAGTCTAGAGTCTGTCCTACATCAGCAATAGTGTCCTTTCAATAGATATGACTCTGTGCTGTCTTTTATTGCATTTTATTTATTTTGCTTTGAAAGTTATGTAGCACCAGTAGTGATAAATCTGTTGGTACATAGGTGAGTGCTGTAGTATATGGTAATGTACATTATTAAGCATTGATAGTAATGAAATCCATTTTGGTTTAACTTAGGCGAATGATTCCTGATTCTTGATCTATTTCCAGGAGTGGTTGATTGTCTCCATTGCTGTACCACTGTCTGCACTGATTTGAATGGAGTAAATTTACTGTTAGACATTTTTCTTCACTACCATGGCTGAAAGAATGGTGCAGAGAGGAGGAGCTCAGCTGCAGACTGGTGACCCACCTGGGAGGATAAGGCCTATACGGGGTTATGGCCTGCATCCATCCTGGAGGAGAACCACAGTCCCCGGTGGACGGTTTAAATGTTACTTTGATGAACATTTAAACTAGCTGAGACATTCTTTGCAATCAAACAAGAAATGCTGGCTGTGACGCTTAACATCCCTGCGTCCATGCAAACTGTCTGAAGAGCACTAAGAAAAAAAATACTTACCATAGTAATCTTATTTCTTCCCAGTGATGCTCAGATATTCATAACTTTATGCAGTAAGCCTGGAGGGTTGGACTGCCTGGAGAGATAGAACACATGCAAATGATCAGAATTCTTTGCACGTGAGCATCTTTCAAATACTGCCTCTATCAACTGTAGTATTCTAACCTCTTCAGATTTGTGAGAAACCTGGAAGTCAGGCATTAGGAAACTAATGTAACTAACATTCTATAAAAGAGGGGTTTCCCCTAATTAAAGCATTGAATTTTAGAAAAAAACTCCAAAGAGAGGGTAATAACATTTGACAAAACCACGTCAAAGAAAACTCCAAAAGGAGAACATTGAAAAACCCCAGCTTAAAAATGATTAAAACAGAGGAAATGCAACAAAACAGTATGGCTTGGTGGCACCAGCATGCGGAGTGCAGAGGCTGAAGTTCTGGAAGGGGAGGAAGGGAGGGAAGTTATGAATATCTGAGCATCACTGGAAAGAAATAAGATTACTATGGTAAGTATTTTGTTCTTCTAACCCCAGTAATGCTCAGGATATTCATAATTTTATGCAGACTACCAAGCAGTACCACTGGAGGTAGGCACATAACTTATTTTGGAAACAAGCTCTGCAGAACTGCTGTGCCAAATCTAGCATCACTCCTGGAAAGAATATTCAAGTTGTAATGCTTTGTAAAGATTTGTACTGATTTCCAGTTAGCTGCTTTGCAAATGTCCACTAAGGGAACCTCCCTGGCAGCTGCAAGGGTAGCAGCAGTACATCTTGTAGAATGTGCCCTCAATCCAATTGGGGGCTCTTTACCTGCCTTAGTGTAGCAGAACTGAATACACTGGACTACCCACTGAGAAATGGATCTTTTTGAGGCTGGTTTACCCTTTCCTACATCCTCATATGTAAGGAATAGTTGTTTTCTATCCTTTCTTTGATCTTTAGTGGCTGTCATATAATAACTGATGGCCCTTTTCACATCCAGACTGTGTAATCTTCTTTCACCAGAACTGGTATGGTCTGTGAAAAAGACAGATAGAGTGATTGATTGGCTCAGATGAAAGTCTGAAACCACTTTAGGAAGAAACTGTCTATTCTGAGGACTACCTTATCTCTGTGAAATGGGATATAGTCTTGGTCAATGCAGAGAGCCGGGAGCTCGCTACTTCTCCTTG
Source organism: Neoceratodus forsteri (assembly GCA_016271365.2). Classification (NCBI taxonomy): domain Eukaryota; kingdom Metazoa; phylum Chordata; order Ceratodontiformes; family Ceratodontidae; genus Neoceratodus; species Neoceratodus forsteri. The sequence goes on along the minus strand of CM028132.1, from coordinate 587,798,133 downwards.
CAGAAGTAATAGCCACTAAGAAGACTGTTTTCCAAGTAAGGTATTTCAAGTGGGCAGTAGCCATGGGCTCAAAAGGAGAGCCCATGAGCTTGGCTATACACACATTCAGATCTCAAGCAGACACTGGTGCCCTGTGAGGTGGATGAAAATGCATCAATCCTTTAAAAAATATTTTGAAAAGTTTGTCAGATGCTACTGACACTTTTGACCCTGCAGAAAGATAGACAGATACTGCTGCTAAATGAACCTTAAAGGAACTGTTTTTTTTTTTTTTCAGTTGTTTAACCAGGAGTAGAACACTAAGCTGAAAGCTTTTTTACAGGTGCGACCTGGGAGCACAGGGAAGTTAAGTGACTTGCTCAGGATTACACAGTATGCAAGTGAAAGCTGTGGGATTCAAATCCAGGTCTGGTCTGCTGGATGTCACCAGATTTGCAGCTCAGAGCCTTAGACCACTGCGCTGTACTGCCTCCAAGGTTGCAAACCTTGTCAGTGCAAAAGAGTGAGATAGTCTAAGACAACAAAAACTCTAGCCTTATGTGGCATAAGGTTTATGCTGGAACACCAGAGAGAAAATCTCTTCCATTTGGAAGAATAAGTTCTCTGTGTAGAGTGTTTTCTATAACCCTTTAAAATGTTTAAGACAGCTTCTGAAAGATTTAAATCTGCATACTCTAATTCCTCAAGAGCCATGCTTTGAGATGAAGGGACTTGAGATTCAGGTACAACAATGTTCCCTGATTGGAAGTCAGGAGATTGTGTCTGAGGGGCAATTGTATTGGTTTGCTGACAGACATGGAGAGCAGAAGAGAGTACCATGGCTGCCTGGGCCAATCTGGAGCTATCAAAATCAGAGATGCTGAGAGGGATTTTAGCTTCAGTAACACCCTGAAAACCAAAGGGCAAGGGGGAAAGGCATACAGGTGCCTGCCTGTCCAATACAGAACCAGGGCATCCAGAGGAACTGTGCCCTGTGCTGGTGGTCTGCAGCAATATTGAGGTAGTTGGTGGTTCTGGTGGGATGCGAACAAGTCTATCTCTGGAGTGCTCCACCTTCTGAAAATAACTTGTACCACCTGCTTGTTTAGAGGCCATTCGTGATGGGTCTGGTTGATGCAGCTTAGTGCATCTGCCAAGGTATTGTCCTTTCCTGGCAAATGGATTGCCTGCAAAGACACCTTCAGAGAGTACGCCAGAGTCCAAATTTTCATGGCCTCTGTGCAGAGGGAGGCCTGATTTGGTGCCTCCCTGCTTCTTTATGTAGTACATTGTGGTGGTATTGTCTGTTCTGATCTGTACCACCCTGCCCAATATCAGTGAAGAAAAAGCCTTTAGAGCTCTGCTCTGAGCTCCAGTGTGCTGAAGGGACTCTGCTGCTGATCAGGTGCCCTGAGTCGTGTGCTTTCCTAAATGGGTGCCCCAGCCCAATAGAAATGCATCTGTTGTGAGTACCAGAGAGGGATTTTCTCTCTGAACAGGAACTCTGTACCTTAAATTGGATTTCTGTTTGCACCACAGGAACAGAGATTGTTACAGAGATGGCGGCCACGCTGGGCTAGCCGTTCTGTTCCATTCTGCTTTGTTCCTTGTATATGCCTCGCCTTTTGCCATTTTATTTTTCATTTACTTTCTGCTGCTTTTTGTAATTTTGTATGGTTTTATGCTTTTGTTTTGTCGCCATCGTTCACCTGCCTTCATTTTGCACCAGCGTATTTGGTGTATTTGTGTTTCCGGTCTCTGTTCTCCGTTTTCGGCTCAGCCTGTTTCTGTTTTACGGAATGGGACCTAGTGTGCTGCAAGAATACTGGGGGAGAATTGAGAAGAGCTGCGGCATTCTAACATAGAGACTTGGAGATATTTCAGTGAAGCCTTGCCTTTTGGAGTCTCCGTTTATTTGATCTCAGTGTTTGGATTGAGTTTTTGTATTTGGACTGAACTGTCGGCTGCGTGGATTGTGGATTGAGCTGAAGCGTTACATACCTTGTAACGTGGAGTATTTTGGAGTGAGCAGTGGAGAGCAGTCTGGCAGTGACGAGGTTGGAGGTTGAGGTCGGAAAGAGATTTGGCCGGTTTGCCGGGAGAAAGCCTTTCCTGGTCCTGACCTCGGAAGAGACCTGAGCGGTTCACCGGGAGAAAGCCTTTCCTGGTCCTGACCTCGAGCCAACAGTGTGCTGTGGTTCTGCTGCCGTAGGGTGGCTGTATATGCAGCTCTTCCGTTTTCCCTGCTCGGTAGCCGGTGGGTGACCGTAGCAGGGAGCGGGTTGGAAAGAGGTATCAGGAGCTGGGCGAGGACTCTCCTGAAGCCATTGTTGGACCACTGGAATCATTACTGCCTACCTGCCGACAATAAACTAGAGTGGAGGAATTGAACTTTTGGTCCCTGGTTTCTTGGATTAATTTTGCCTCACCTCCTGATCTTTGGTCTGATCGTGAGTTTTATTTTGCTAGCCTATTCTGGGCCTGCTGTTTCTAATTGAGGGAGAGAGTACATCCGAACTGGAATACTGTCATCAGCTTTTGGAGAGACAAGTTTTTGGATTTATTTGTTTTAATAAGCATTAATCCTGTTGAACTATTTCACTTGTGAGAGGTGATCTCTTTACTGGTTGATATTTTGGTGAAATTGTGACTGTTTGGACGTTTTAGATTTTAGTCTATTTAGTATTTAATTTTAAAGTTATTATTTGTTTATATTGTAAGCAATATTAGGTATATTTATTTCTCTTTCCCAGTGGTGAGAGGACTGGGTGGAAGTTAATTAGTGGTTTGTTTTATTTGATTGTGTTTTGTATAGGCTTGGAGGGTGAGAGTTTTAGTGAAATCATTATTTAGGATTCGTATTTATCTAGAAATAAGGGTGGGTTAATTTTAAAAATTAGGATTAGTTATTTTGATGCATATTAGAATAGTAAGTATGTGTTGGGATAGCACAAGGACAGTTGGGCATTATTCCCCTTCCAAACTCAGAGACCTTCATCCTTTTTCCTGTCCTCCCCTATCAACAGAAGTTTATAGATGATGTAGGGCTTTAGGGATTGTTAGAAGAAGGAGGAGGACAAGGCCTGGGTTTGGAGAGGGAATGGAAAGGAGTGGGCGGATAGGGATAGTGGGGACAAGGAGACGCCCTGGGGCGAAATGGGCCCAGGAAAGGGGTCCTCCCTGCCTGGTTCCCATACCCAAGGGTTCTGACTGTAGTCAGCAGGTAACACGGTCATCCTCGGTGGCTCATCCTACTCGGGCGGTGTTGTGCAACGCCAGGTCTATTAGAAACAAAACGGCTATTATAGCTGATTTTGTTGGGACATCAGACCTGGCGTGCATCACTGAGACCTGGCTGGATGAAAATGCTGGACCAGTTTTGGAGGCAGCAGTTCCAGCCGGGTACTCGGTGATACACCGCCCGAGGTTGGATCGTAGGGGCGGGGGTGTTGCCATCTGTTTTAGATCAGAACTGGGCCTAGTGGAGGTACCAGTGGGAATTACCAAATCCTTTGAGTGTATCGTGGGCGAGGGTGTGGGGTGCAGGATACTCTGACACCGTCCACCAGGTGATGGGAATGTTTTCCTGCGAAATCATGAGACCTCGTTGTCGACCTGACATTGGGGTCCCCCAGATGGTTGGTTCTGGGGGATTTCAATGCCTGGGTTGACGATGAGGTCTCACAGTTTGGTCAAGACTTCCTCCAGTTAATGATTTCACTGGGCTTCACACAGGTTATTTCCTCCTCGACCCATATTGGTGGTCATTCACTGGATTTGGTGTTCCTTCTGGGGATGAAAATATCCGACTTGGTGGTGGAACCAGTCGGATGGTAGGACCATCACTCCATTGGGTTCAGTTTTGTGGCCACCCCTTGTAGGCCGGTCCCTACGGAGATGGCCCAGTATTGCCCTTTAAGGGGTGTTTCCCCTGATGGCCTGATGGTGGTGCTGGACCTATCGGGCTTACCGAGAGATTGCATGGATCCAGGAGAGCTGGTACTTGCCTATAATAAGGCAGTGGCAGGGGCCCTGGATTCCATTGCTCCTGTTCGTGTTCATCCTCTCACTCTTCAACCCAAGCCTCCTTGGTTTGATGAGACTCTGAGGGAGTTGAGGAGAGTTGGACGAAGGTTGGAGAGGTGCTGGCGGAGGTCGGGTCAGGATTGTGACAGACTTAACTTGATGGATCACTATGTGATCTATCAATCAGCAATCTCTCGTAAGAAGGCAGAATTCCTGTCCAGAGAGATTGCTGCTGCACAGAATAGACCAGCTCAGCTCTTCCGGACTGTGGACAGATTGTGCAATCCAATCTGTCTGCAGCCCAGAAGAGCGTTTTCTCAAGAACGGTGTGAGGAGTTTGCTCTATTCTTTTCGGATAAGGTTGCCACAATCAGATTGGATATCCATCTAACCCTCTCTAATGGGAGTAGTGATGGTCGGCAGGAGATGTCGGACACCCAGTTTGTGTGGTCTGACTTCGGCCTCCCCACAATTGATGAAATTGTGATGATCATACAATTATTGCGTCCGACCAACTGTAGTTTGATCCGGGCCCCACACGTCTCTTAGTGGGGTGTGTGGATAAAATCGCCCGTCCTTGCTGAGATAGTCTGGAGGTCCTTGGAGAGAGGATTTTCCAAATCCTCTAAAGGAGGCTGTGGTCCAGCCCTTCCTTAAGAAGTCCTCCTTGGACCCGGACTGCCTGCAAACTACAGGCCTGTCTCTAACTCACCCTTTGTGGGTAAAGTTATTGAGAAGGTGGTTGCATTGCAGTTAGATGATCATTTGACCAGCCACAATCTCTACGATTCTCTCCAGTCAGATTTAGAAAAGACATAGTACCGAGACAGTTCTGATCCGGTGCTAAATGACCTCTAATAGCGAGAGATCGAAGATCTCGTTCCATTCTGGTCCTTCTAGATCTCTCTGCAGCATTTGATACTGTAGACCATGGTGTGCTATTGGGCGCTTGCGGTCTATCTGTGGACTGTCTGGTACAGTCCTCAGTTGGTTCGATCTTACCTCGAGGGTGGGACTCAGAGAGTGGTGTCGGGATTTTTTCCTCGACATCATTCTCCCTATCCTGTGGGGTACCGCAGGGTTCCATTTTGGCACCCATGTTGTTTGCAGTATATATGCTGCTGTTAGGAGCGATTATTAGGTGGTATGGTCTGAGTTTTCACTGCTATGCAGATGATACTCAGCTGTACATGTCCTATGCGCCCAGCCAAGATGCTGCCTTTTCGGGCTTTAATAACTGTCTTGCTGAAATCCAGGACTGGATGAATGTGAGTTAGCTGAGGTTGAACCCTGATAAAACTGAGGTGTTGGCTGTGGGCCAGGATTGCCGGGAGGTGGGTTTATTGGTTGGATCACCCTCGGGTCTATGGCTCGGGGGTATCCCGCTAATTACCTCAGACCGAGTGCGGAATCTGGGCGTTGTATTTGATGACCGCTTGACATTTAAATCTCAGGTGTCAGCAGTTGTCAAAACCTCTTTTACCATCTGAGGACATCGCCGGTGAAGCACCTGGTTCCCCAGACGATCTGCCTACTTTGGTCCGCCTTCGTTACCTCCCTTGACTACTGCAACTTGCTTTACCTAGGGCTTCCTGGGGTTGAGATTCGCCGCCTGCAGCTAGTGCAGAATGCGGCAGCCAGGCTGTTGACAGGCTCATCTAGGTCCAGTCATATAACGCCTGTGCTCCGCGGTCTGCACTGGTTGCCAGTTTGCTGGCGAATCACCTTCAAGGTCAGTTTGCTGACCTATAAGGCCCTACATGATCAGGGACCTGTTTACCTGAAAGATCTCCTTCATCCCTACCGTCCCTCCCGCTCTCTCCGATCCACTGACGAGGGATTGCTAGAGATTCCCAGGGTTCGTTTAAAAACCTCAGGGGCCAGATCTTTTAGTTTTATGGCTCCAACCCTGTGGAATTCTCTACCTCATCAGGTGCGGGACAGCCCGACTGTCCAAAGTTTTAAAGAATCTTTGAAGACTCACCTCTTTAGTAAAGCATATAATGATTTTTAATATTGTTGTTTATTCTATTTGTAATTGTTTTATCTAGTATTGTACAGGCGCCTTGGTTTTAGAAAGGCGCCTTATATAAATAAATAAAGATTGAGATTGAGACCACAAGAGGGCCTTTAACAGTGCCCTTGTCACTGGTATAAGCTTTGGAAAGTGGTTTCTTTTCTGACTCCAGTGAGCCCTGAGGTGAAACCGGATGTCTCGCATATGAAACTTGGATCCTTGCACTGTACCTGTGGATGCAGCCATATGGCCTAGTGACTGCAGAAACTGTCTTGCAGTTTTTGACTTGTTCAGGATGGAAGAATTTGCTGTTGACTGAAGACTTTGCACCCTGTCTAAGGGTAAAAAAGGCTCTGCCCTGCAGTGTGTTGATTTCTGCCCCTATGAACTGCAAAGTTTAAGCAGGAGTTAGAACTGATTTTTTTTTTGGTTTATTATAAAACCCAGGGACTCTAAGGGGGATTGGGTGATTCTTAGAGAATTCCTTACTTGGTCTGGTGACTTTCCCACCACCAACCAATCATCTAGGTATGGGAAGACAGTCACTCCCTGTCTTCGTAGATATGCCACTACAGCAACTAGGCACTTTGTGAATACCCTTGGTGCTGAGGAGAGACTGAAAGGGAGAGTTGAAAACTGATAGTGGCCCAAAGGGAGCCTGAACCTGAGATATTTTCTGTAAGATTCCTTTATGGGGATGTGGAAATAGGCGTCTTTCAAGTCCAGTGATGCCAGCCAGTCCCCTTTTTGGATTGTTGGCAATATCCGAGCCAAAGTTACCATTTTGAACTTTGTTTTTTTCAGATGCTTGTTCAAAGCTCTGAGATCCAATGTTGACCGCCACTCCCCACTTTTCTTTGTTGTTAGGAAGTATCTGGAGTAAAAACCCTTTCCTCTCAGGGTGTTAGGAACTGATTCCACTGCTCTGAGCTGTAACAATTTCTGAACCTCTGCTTCTAGTAATGTCCTTTCTGCTAGAGGAGGTGAGCAGTAAACCCTGGTCTTCTGTGGAGGAAAATATTTGAAGTCCAGAGACGGACCCTGACCCATTACCTCCAGCACCCATTTGTCTGTGGTGATGTTTAGCCAAACCTAAAGGAAGTGGGAGAGTCTGCCTCCGACAGGGAGGGAGGAGGTGGCCTGAGCCTCAGAGGTTTTGTTTTGATTGGGGCTGAGGTTGGGTAGCCTGTCTCATGGCCAAATAAGCTGATAAGTAGCCTTTTTTGGCCATGCTATCCATTTTCCTGGTGTCCTTGTCCAGAGGGTGGGAGGACAGGGGACTCTGGCTTTGTCGCAAGCTGCCTGCTGTATAACCCCTTGATGGTCGGGATGGGAGAAAAGGAAATCAGCTCCCATCCTGTCCAACTGATATTTTTTCATCTATTCTCCTATCAATAGGTGGAAGAGAATTAGGGGCCTGTAGAAGTTTTAGGGTGTCTTTTTTAAAGAATTTATAGACTGGCAAGAGGAGGGCTTTTGTGGGTGTTAGACCCATCATATTTAAATATTCAATTTCCTCCTCATCCTCAATCTGCTCTGTGGTATCAATATAAAGAACATCTGACATTCTACTCACAAATGTGAAATGTGAGGAGTAATCCTCTGACACCCTGGGGGGAGAACCAAAATCCTGCTTGGGGACACCTCTGGGGGAATTGGTTCATCCTCTTCAAAAGGATCACCATCCTCCTCAAAATATTGGTCCTCTGGCAAGGAAGGCAACACATCACCGCTAGCCTGGGGACCCTGGGTAGGGGCTACTGGGGACAATATTTTGCAGTGCCTGTATCATTTTTAAAAGCCTGGGCTATCTCTTGAGCCGAGGGCAGAGCAGGCACTTGTGCAGAAGTCCCTGGTTTATCAGGGGAAGATTCTGCATGTTTAGTTTTCTTAAGTTTCTTTGAGGGAATTGGGGAGTCAGATGGTTCTTTACCTTGTTTTGCACCTTTTTTGCCCGTCTTAGGTGCAGGGGTAAGCACATTTGTGGGTTCAGCCACAGCAAATTGGGGTGTCAGCTGGTCAGAGCCAGAGGGACCCCAGGAAATCTTTTATTTAGCCTTTCAAGGTATTTTTCCATGTTTTTTCTGGGAAAGTTTTACATACTTCACAATCCTGGTCCAGATGTTCGAAGCCACACATAAGGTGTGTTTGTCTGCCTTAGCAAATACTTCTACACATTTTAAACAATTCTTAAAACCGGGTTCTCTGGTTTTCTTTTTAGGTTTCTCTGACAAGGTAATGATAATGTCAAATGAGAAAAAACACTAACCGCTAATAAAACAGTAAATGTGGTTATTTATTTATATATATATTTTTTTTTTTGTGGTCGGTTCCGGAACCGAACCCTGGAAATGATAAATGAACCAGTTCTGTAACAGATAGAAAGTGGTTACAAAAACAATGAAATACACTCAAAAACTAAACTAATAATAGACAAAAAACAAGGCTCCTTAACCAGAGAACCCCCGATGAATTAAACAACTAACCCGGTTCCCTCACGGTTATCCCGAACCTCGAGGAACCAGAAAAAATATGTAATTTAAGCAATAAACAAGATTTACACTAACGATCAGTAGAGGCAATAAAAGAAATAGAATATACTTAAGTTTTTTAAGGTTTTGAATCTTCTTTCACACGAACGAGTAAGATGACCACTCCAAGCGACCAGACTTTCAGGCGGAGAGAAAAATCTGAAGCGGTTAGAACACTGCAGTTGGTAGAGGCAGTATTTGAAAGATGCTCACGTGCATAGAATTCTACTCATTTGCATGTGTTCCATCTCTCCGGGCAGTCCAACCCTCCAGGCTTACTGCATAAAGTTATGAATATCCTGAGCATTACTGGGGTTAGAAAATCTCTTTTACTGCTTTCTTTTTGGGGGCGGGTATTGAGCCACCGAACAATAGACATTGCTTGTATTGCTACCAGGTTCTCTTAACAGAGCAAACAGATTTAGTGAAAACTGGCCATATTTGACAGCTGTCACAAACAGCTGATCAGCATGTACAGCCAGTTACAGAAAGCAATGTAAGTCTGGCACGAATGCATGCTCCGTCAGCGAACCGCGATATAAACTTTACGCAGTTATTTATATTTCTACAGTATACTCTCATTTAGTTCTGTTACATGTCTTGCGAAGTCCCTGTATTCTCTAAAAGCATTTTCTAATTCAGATATACTTTAAACTACAGAAAACAGCAGGGTACATACTATGCCTTGAAAAGTTTCATGGCCAGCACAAGACAAGAACCTAAGGACTGCAGAGGACATAATACAATATAACTACTGCATGCTTTAGCACTAAAATATAAAATTCCAGGATGCTTTACATGAGTCAGGGCATGACCATTGCAATGGAGTCAAGAAGATTTTCACACCAGACTTAAGTACCTTCATTTACATTTAAATTCTGATGAAATTAGGAGGGTGCAACAGCGGCAATCATTATTTATGCCTACAAACTACACAGGTAAACAGAATTAAAGGCCGAGGGCCCTTCCCTTTACAAAACTGTATGATATGTTCCACCACCTCTGTCATCTTTATTCATCGACTACTACAGGCATGTTTCACCACTTAGAAATGACAGCTCCACCACCTAGAAATCTACACATGAGTACCCCCACCTAAACATTTCCAGTTCAATCACTGATGAGGGCTATAAATACTGAGCTATCACCAGTGTCCCATGTCTTTGATAAAGCATGTGTAATGTGAAACAGGGTCTGTTTTGATTTTTCAATTTCTATTACAGGATAAAACCACCGAGCAGAGCTCATTTGCAATGGCGTCCTGGCAGTCACACATCAGTTGTTGTAGTAAATCACTTACAAAAATAAATATCATGATATAATACATAGTAACAACATTACATATAATAGGCACAGTACACATAATTGCATGCCAGTTAGGCTAGTACATTGAGTCTTGTTTTCTGTTGATTGACTATGTATTGCTGTAAATCGCTTTATTTTTTTTCCAGTGCGGTACTGTATTCCTCCCGGGTCATATCTGAAAATAGGCACATATTTGCCTAGTGTTCCTCACCTGGTGTACCCCATCTGATCAACAAAAGCTAAATAAATAAATAAAATAAATGTAAGGTTGCCGGCCCGGTGGCGCTGAGGGCTGAGGTGCTGGACGCCGCACATCGCGCCACGCCGGTGACCCATGTTCAGGAACAGACATGGGGCGCTGGGGGTTGGCAGGGAGGAGAAGGATCGAGCGTCCCTAGGACTGCTCTCCTTCTCTGGGGAGGGAGGATTGCAGGGCTCGGCGATTGCCTATCACCTAGCAGAGTCTGGGAGGTGGCACGTCAGCGCTGCAGAAGAAGGGCGAGAGTGCGGGATGTGCACGGGAGTGTGCATGCTGCTGCCGCTGGCACCACTGCATGCCGCACCTCGAGGGGAACAGAGTAATCACAAGAAAAACACAGAGTCCTCTGCGAATGATGATGGTCCCCTTCTGTGTTGGCCCGGGAAGGCACCTCCCCGAACGCTCATCCGGTCTGGTGGGTTGAGTCACTCCCCATCCCCTGCCACGAAGGGTAAGTCGTGGAGTTATGGGGAGGGGGTCTCATACCCGGAGCCTGCACGGGGGGGGGGGGTCAGATGCTGGCAGAGGACTCCAGGGGAGGAAAAAATAAGTAGCTACAAAATAAATAAATAAATAAATGTACAGTTTTCTGCCTGTGCAACGCTAATAAAATTGTGAGCTTTGCTCCTTAACTATGGCAGCTTCAGCGTCATTCCTTTGGTGTGAGTGCCCTTTTGCTTTTTATTTCATGCTTTGATATTTTACCCTTGTAGCACCTGACTCCCAGTGCAGAGTTTTATGCATGTAACACAAAATACAACCTTTGAGTCTAGATTCTATCCTGTCAACAGTAGTGTACTCTCAATAGGTATGATTCTGCGCTGTCTTTCATTGCATTCTATTTTTGTTTTAGTTATACAATACCAGTGGTGATAAATATGAAAACATAATAAGCAGTAAGACACACCAAGGCGTTGGCTGTTCTAGGTATATTGCTCACTCTGTTGTACGTCTGTGTGCCTTTTCACCTCTGGAAGTGCAGTAAACCCAGTACACGCTGTCTTCCACAGGACGCATTATGGCACAAAACATTGTCATATTTTTATAATTTTTCAGTAGTTTTGTATATTTTGTTTTTAATTTCTTCAATAACCCATTTCATAAATGCAATAAGACATTCTGGGGCATTGATTTGCTAGGTGACCTACTTAGATGAGTGGGAGGATGGTTTGGGGGGACAGCAGAGGGTGGTGGTTAACAGGGTCAAATTAGGGGAGTGGGAAGTCACGAGTGAGGTATCACAGGGGTCAGTCCTGAGAGCAGTTATTTTTCATGTGTTTGTCAGTGACATAGGAGAAGGAATACAGGGCAAGATGTGTCTCTTTGCTGATGACATTTAGATATCTGTCAGGGTAGACAGTGAGGAAGGGGTTAGGGAGTTGTAGAGGGATCTGTGAAGATTAGAGTGCTAGTCCAAGGTTTTGCAGTTGAAATTCTGTGTCAAAAAGTGCAAAGTGCTTAACACAGAGAACAAGAACCCAAGAACAGAATATTGTATGGGAGGGGTTAACCTGGGCACTACTTCAGTGGCAAGAGATCTGGGAGTTATAAGCTGCCCCTAAAGCAAACTTGCCAGTGCAACAAGGCCTATGACAAAGCAATCAGAATTTTGCTGTGTTTTGGGAGAGGGCTCAATAGCAGGAGGAAAAAGGTACTACCTTGCTATAGATAACCTCTGCATGGATAACTGGTGAGAGACCTCATCTGGAATACTGTTCCAAGTTCTGAGTCCTCACCAGAGGAAAGACAGAGACAGGCAGGGATGGCACAGTATAAGATTCAGGAGCAACAGGGCGGATCCAGTGAAGGTTGGCATAGGGTACTGAACATGTACTCGATGGAGACCAGAAGAGATAGAGGATACATTTTTTTGCATCCATCTCCTCACCTTGCCCGTTTCAGCCACCCCCTGCTGCCAATACCATTACCGGCCTTATCCCAGATTTACTTAATTCTTCCTTGTTCCTCCCTGGCTTACTCCCTGAAGGAATGTTCGATGAGGGATGGCCAAGCTCCCGTTAGAGATACTGTTTGTTCTGGAGGTGGGTGCCGAGTCAGTGGTGCAGGGCCTGGGAAGCCGGTATCAGTGTCATCCTGTGGTGGCATTTTTTTTTCCCTGCTTACTTGCTCTGCCCCTGGGACACCGACCAGCCAGAGCTAATTACACTTGCATGCATGTGCTGGCATGCACCAGCACATCAAGGCACAATCAGCATCCACCCTCCCTGTGCTCAGTTCTGCATACATTGCCCCCTGTGATCCCCCAGTTGGGGGTAGTGCAACATAAGCTGCTGGGAACCCTCTCTCCCTGAGGGAGTGAGCATCCTCTGGGATGCTCAGCTCTCCTCCTCTGGCCAGTTCCTCTGATGATTCGGCTCACTTCTGAACCTGGATCGCTGGCATCTCAAGTGGTAGGCGCATCGATGGACTGGCTGGAAAAGGTATATGTGATAGACCTTTAAGTTCCTGAAAGGAATAAACAAGGTAAACTGTGAGGAACTATTCCATAGAAATGGTGGGTCAAAAATAGTGGGGACATGAGTGGAAGCTGGCACGGGTGGGGGGTGGAAGGTTTAGAAGGGATGTGAGAAAGTTTTACTTTATGTAGAGAGTGGTTGAGCTGTGTTATTGCCAACTGGCTGAAGTTGTGGGTGCAAAAACTACTAATGGGTTCCAGCTCAATTCGGACAGAGAAAAGGGCTTAATAATTATTGTAAGGGGTGACAGCAAGGCATGGAGCAGGGGGGCAGCGAGGTCAAAACCCACATCTTGATTATTGGTCACGTGGTATGATGAGGTAAAGCAGGGCAGACTAGATGAACTGGTGGTCTTTTTGTTCTGACATTGTCTATGTTCCTATGTCACAAGAGGGCACTAATGTGGTGTTACTACTGCTATGCTGGTGCTGTTTATCTTTTTTGTCTTTGAATTGCTGGTGAAGAGGTACAGGAGTGAACCTTACTTGCAGCCAAATCAAGCAGTATTTGGAAGAAATGCAAGGTGAAACTGAAAAAGAAACAGCTTTTAGCAAAAGATTGTCTTCTTAGGTGCATACATGGTGTTTGTAAGCACTTCTATTTGTATATACATTCTCTTACTTTATCAGAGAAAACAAGAGTGACCATTTTCAGTTAAATAATGTAAAGATTGACAGAAGGATTTTTGCCAGTTGTTCATCCTGGCTAGTAGAGACTTGTTTTTAACCATTGGTTATAGTCTCTTACGCCCATGGCTAGAAACAGGTCTCATAGAAACAGAAAATGCCAGCAGAAAAAGACTACTGGTCTAGCCAGATTGCCCTGTTTTACCCTATCCTACCTTACCCCAGGATCTAATGTCTAGTTTGGTTATAGCCCTCACCTCCCTCCCCTTTCCCCCTGCCTCACTGCTTCCCCTTGTGTAACTATTAAGACTTTCACTGATGTCTCCCCCCCAGCCAGATTCTCACCCATCTAACTAGATCCTTCTCTATTTCCAGATCCTCTAACTTCTTCAGTAACTTTTTTGCGGCACAGAATCAAGCGTCTTGCTGTAGTCAAAGTAGAGCAAATCCATTGCTTGTCCCTTGGCCACTGCCTTAGTTACCGAGTCAAAGAATACTATCAGGTTGGTCTGACAACCTTCCTGCCACAAATCCATGCTGCCTACTATCCTGGAGCCCATTTCTCTCCAGGTAGTCCACTGGGTCCTATTTGGCTAGTGCATCCATTAGTTTACCTGCTGTGGAGGTAAGACTAATGAGTCTGTAGTGTCCTGGCTGCTGTTTGGCTCCTCCTTTGTGGAGTGGGACTGTCAACTACTGTCCAATCTTGTCTAGTTTTGGGCTGCTAGTCCTTTTCTGACCCTTTCTTCCATAAACACTACCTGCCCCATTTCTGGGATCCCTCTTGCAGCAGTCTTTATGCTGCTTTCAGGCATGGGCCCACTATCCTCTACTGTGAACACAGAGCAAAAATAGCCACTTAGAACATCTGCCTTCTGCTCATCCTTCCCTATTACTCTGCCTCTTACATCACTCTAACAGTTACTTTATTTTCCTTTTTTTCAGTAATGTGTCTAAAAATTGTTTTCCCCCTTGACCCCCTCTGCAATATGTAGTTCTGTGTCAGAAAATTTCTCCACTGGGGATCAAACCCAGGCCCCCTTCCACTACTGTCTTGGTGCTCTACTACTGTAGGCTAATGTTCCACATAACATTGTCTGCCCTGGTAAGTGAACCCAAGCCCTTTCAACTACTGTCTTAGTGCTCTACCATGGTGTGCTGTGGTTCCAACTGTCTTGGTTAATCAGGCTGCATGATTTCCCCTATCCATTGTATAACATTTTTGATACCCAACCTCCATGATAAAATGTTATCTTTTGAAGGCTGGGTACAGCACAGTGGAATACTTGGTAAACAAGAAAGCAGTTTTTACAGTGCTGATGACATCACACTAAGAATTTCATTTTATTTTATTTAAACAAGGGTCTTTGCACATTTACAAAGATGCCCATGGTCAAAACACAGACAATGAATACAGGTATGTACAATACAGTACAAAGTCACAAATTTAAAATGTTTAAGAAGAGCGTACATAGTTCTTAAATTGAGCTACACAAGGATAAAAGTTTTCAACATCCCTTAAAAATGTTGCCATGGAATTCCAATAAGAGGAAATATGATGATAAAAGGACATGTGTTCCAAACTTTTTTTTTTTTTTTACATTTAAGCAACCTGAAAAGAGAATCAGCTGGGGATCTGGTAGAGATTCCATTATAAATAGGGATCATGGCTAGAGATACCAGTCTAGCGGGGGCATCATTATTTTTCAGTTTTCAAGCCCAATATCCAAGCTGATAATGTATACCTTGGGCCAAATTCAACCAACACGAAACTTTATACAGTTCATGAATATGTTTATCCATTGGCGCACTAAAAGCAAATCTACAGGCTCTATTTATTGATTTATTTGAATTTGTTGACTGGGTGGGCTCACTGAGACTAGAAGTCCCCTTTTCAGAAACTGAAAAATAATTTGACAAACGATAAGGACTGCTTGGCCCATCCAGTCTGCCCATTTTCAGGGATGACCAGGAGTTAATTACATACAGGAATATTGCATGATACAAGAGTACATAGGAGTATTTCAGCACAATGTAATAATGACTGGCAAGCAGAAGAATAAATCAGCAGGCCATACTCTATAATGGGAAATATATCTGATAATTCTAAACATTTTTTGACTTCATGAGTGAGACTGGAAAGATTTCAGAAAAGCAGACCACATTTTTGGTTTACTGCCTTTACCAGATTCTCAGTATGGTGAGACAAACAAATTGTGTAGTTGCTGCATTGATCCTAGTAAGAACAGATCCAGAAGCAAATGGTTTGTTACATTTTATTGGACCAACATAGATGTTACAGCAAAATAACAAAGTGCTCTGGCTTTCGGATCATGGTAGAGCACTGTGTTCTTTTGTTGTACCATCTATGTTGGTCCAATAAAAGTTATCAAACCAGTATGGTCAGAGTAACTTAATTTACAATCAAAAGTCAAACCGAGATATTTATAAGTATCTACATGTTCCAAGACAGTACCACTAGAAGTCTTAAATGAAGGTGGTCTTGTGTATGGCAGACAGGCTGTTCGGATGGAGTTTCAGCCAAAAAATAAAATAAGTTAAACATTTTGAAGAGACACTGAGTGGGTGGGTCTGTGATGAGAAAAAGATTAGTAAAGAAGTAGGCTGTATATGTGTTAGAGATGGAGATGCTGATGTCGGAAGGAGTGGGTAGTTGGTGTAAGCCCCATAGGGAAAACTACAGTCTGCTGAATTACTGTCAGTGGGCAGGGTTGGAGGGGGTTGTTGACAGGTAGTGTTTGGCACAGATATGTGTGATAAATTTCAGGTTCTAACATTTATCACACATGTGGAAATAAAAAATGTTTTCATTTTTTTTTCATCCACACCTATTGCATACATCACTGTATCACTGTATTATCCACTACACCAGTATATTCAAAGTTTTTAGCTTTTTTAGATTATTTAAGAATAAACTGAATAGGAGTGGTCTTAAATTGGAACCTGTGGAGACACCCAAGGTAACTTGAAGAGAAGAGACAATATTACAGCATTTTACTTGTATGCAGTGAGACAAGTAATACTGAAACCACTGCAGAACATGAGAAGAAAAACCTATATTACCTAGGTTATTTAATAATACTGGATTATGAACAAGATCAGATGCCTTGGAAAGATCGATATGTATGGAACCCATAGTTTCACCACAATCCAAGGCCTCAAATATGTAGTTTGAAAAACAAGCAAGAGCTGTAGGGATCAGTGTTTCTTTCTAAATCCATGGTATTCTTCAGTAAGTATGCCATGCTCCATAAACATACTATAATTTGATCATGTACAGTACTGTACAATATGTTCCAAGGCATGTGATAATGGGGAAAATATTGAAACTGGCCTATAGTTAGAAACATCCTGTCTATCATCACTTTTAAAGATAGGTGAAACAAATGCAAGCTTTCAGACAGATGGGATGTTCTTGTTTACAAGTGAATGATTAAACAATTTGGTAACTGGAATTCAACCAATGCAACAGATAACAACTTTATATCTAATTGATCAGGGCCAAATCAGGTTTTTAACTCTAATTTACGTAAGTACTTCAAACAAGTTTTGACACTTATAACTCTGAAACAGAATGGCGGGTGTTTTACATCCTCTTGAAAACAAGGAGATTCTGACCATTTTGAATTGCAGGAAGGAGTATTCGCAGCCAGTTTTTCAACTTCACAAGTAAAGAATTTATTGAAGGCATCGGAGATAAGTAAAAGGTCAGAACAAAGCATTCCATTTATTTGGACTGAACTGGTTGTTGTCTGGTAATTCTTTCCTAACAAATCATTTAATCCTTTCCAAAAATTATGTGAGTCTTTGATTGTGGTAGGCTGCTTTTTAGTATAATAGTGTAACTTACAGTTAGGAGTTAAATTACTACATCTATTCCATAATTCCCATTATTTAACTAATGCCCTGTGGTCCTTGTTGACTCGATAAATCTCCCAAGCCCTCTCCCTATCTCTTATCAAATGCACTAGTTCTGGAGTAGCCCATTTTTGAGAATATCCCTTCAGTCTCATGACTTGAAAGGGGCATAAATGTTGCAAATCCTGGAAAATTCAGAATGGAAAAAGTCGATGACATCATCAGTACCTGGAATAAGATCCATTAAAGACCAGTCGATTGCTCATAGAGCTTCTTTAAATTTTGGTAAAATCCAAACATTTATGGTAGTAAGAGATGATTTATTAGCTTTGCAAGACAGATACATTTAACTGGAGAATGGTCATTCAGAGAATCAGATGACTGTAACATTGTTAACAGATTCTAAATTAGACATAAGCTGCCAATCGATCAAAGAACCATTTCCAGTCTTATAGTTTGTTCTAGTTGCCTCAGAATCCAGTTGAGATGAATTGAATTCATCAACCTTACCATCAAATTGTGTACTGTTTTGATGAGACCTGTCTATGTTGAAATCGCCAAAAATTATTTTTTTGGTATCTCTATTCATGTAATTAATACAATTTAAAAAGTGGGAGAATCCAGTTTTGCTATTATTGGGAGGTAAATAAACATTAGAGACACTTATATTTTTATGACCACCAACATGTAAGTTCAAAGACAAGAATTCACAGATAGTATCAACAGAGGTAATTTGAAGCTTGGTGGCAATCAAGGAATCCTTAAAGTGATTTTCCGATATTACGGTAGCATTTACATGATATGGTAGCTTATGTTGGCAATAGTCTGTTTCTGCCATTTTTAGAATTTTATGTACAGCCTGCATTTAACTGAAATAGGTCATAGTATGGCTCCAATAAGGTGACCAGCTAATTCCTTCCACTTCCCTATTCATCTACATGACCCTACGCTCTGGGACGTTATGACATGGAGCAAGGGAGAACATGGTGGCACACCCAACTGAAGTCAGTGGGAGTTGAAATTTGAATACTATTGATTACATCATGATGGCCAGTTGGAGAATAATGAAGGCCACCGCTTGACTAAAAAGGGCCTTGTTAGTCGAGCAGTGGCCTCCATTAATTTCCAACTGGTCATCATAATGTACTAAATAGAAATCAAATTCAACTCCCTTTGACTTCAATGGGGTGCACCACTATGTTTGCCCTTACTCCACAACATAACTTGCCTGAACACGGGACATGTAGATGAATAGGAAGTGAAAGGGATCAGCTGGCCACCTTTTCCGGCCAAACTACATTCCCTTCCAGCTAAATACAGGTTGCACATAAAATTCTAAAAATGGCAGAAACAACCTATCACCGGTGTAAACTACCATATAGTTTAAGTGCTATCTCATTCTAGGAAAGGTGAAATATCACTTTAATATAAAATCCACACACACCCTTTATCTAATCTGTCAGACCTAAAAAAACCTGAAATCCAGGAATGTCCACATCACTGTCTTTGACATGAAGGGCTCGATTTTCTAAGGGCCTTAGAGTGCCCCAATTTGTGGTGATCTGCAGCTGTGGCAAACTTTGGGTGCCTCAGGGACCCTGCACCTTATTTCATAAAAATGTGGGTCCCTGCACCAAAGACCCAAGAGTAGCTACAGCCGCAGGGTTGCACCAAATGTGTGGCTCATCTGCGGGGCTTGATGGAGGGATCCATAACCCTCCTGCCTGGTACAACCCAAGAGAGACTGTGAATGTGGGGGGGATATGCCAGCAAGGAGGGGACTGGGGCAGAAGGAGCATGGAGAGTACTCCAGGGAGCAATGGTGGCATGGCAGCACTGTCAGGGTGTTGAGGTGGCACCCGATGGGAGTGCCATGCCCAATGTCCAGTGAGTCGATTGGCCCAGGTAGAGGCTATTGGCAGGGACAGACCATGACCTGGTCCCAGCTAGACACAGTCCTAGCACTCATCCCATAGGTGCCACAGTCCCCAACATATCAGTGCCACCCCCCCATGTGATGATATGCATAATATGCACTGATATGTGACACACCCCCACCCAGGGAATGAAAATTGCAGGGCTGTCTGCATGGGACCGTGTACCACATAATGAAGACAAGTGTCCTCTTGACATAGGATCCTGCACTTCTTCACCCAGAAGTGGCAGAAGGCCCTGTTCTTTGGCTGACAGATGGACTCTTTGCCCTGTGCATCTGTATATGTGGCCACATGGAAGCGCAGGGACCAGAGGGCCCTGCACTTCTGCAGCCCATGATGCAGTTCTTGACATCCTTCACTGCATGAAAGTGCAGGGTCTGCAAGGGGCCCTATACTTCTGTAGGTGGATGGAGTTTTCCCTTGGTGCAGGACTGAAATGGCCCTGTGCATCTGTATCTGTTCATGCAGATCCCGAGGGGACCTGCATGAAGGAGGATTCAATTCAACTATCTAAAAAAAAAAAAAGGAAATTCTTTGCAAAAAACTTTAATGCACCAGTTAGGGTTCAATTTAATAATAATAATATCTTTATTTATAAAGCGCTATTCACAGTGTACCAAATCTCTGTACAATCTATACAGTATCAATTAAAACAATATAAATTCTAAAAATCATTCATCCAATCAATATGATTAAAACACCAATACGGTAGTTGAACATAGAATTAAAATTCTCCAGTGGTGAGCCCAAATAAATAAGTTTTTAATGCAGTTTTGAAGCTCTCCACTATCAGACACTCTCATATCCGACAAGGCAGAGAATTCCACAGGGTTGGGGCAGTGAACGAAAATGCCCGTAATCCAGAAGTTTTTAACTGTACCCTGGGAATCTCCAGCAATCCCTTGTCAACTGAGCGGAGCAGTCGGAGGAGGCAGTAAGGGTACAGGAGATATTGCAGGTAGCTCGGATCCAGTTTGTGTAGGGCTTTATAGGTCAGCAAGCCAACCTTGAAGGTGATCCACCACTGAACTGGCAGCCAATGCAGTTTGTGAAGCACAGGTGTAATATGACTGGATCGAGATAATCCAGACAACAACCTGGCCTCACCAGTAGTGAAATGTGGTGTTATGGTTTCCAATCCTAACTTCCCACCCCAACCCCAAGCAGCATAACTCAAAAACATTAGGGTTTTGCATCTCAAAAGTCTTGATGAATCAGTGGTGGGGTCTTCCTTGGGGTTGTCAGCCCTAATGCCCACCCTGTTCCCTGAACAAACAACTTCATCTGTGATCTCCTTTCTTCATGCAGGGGCCGCAGAGCCCTGCATGAAGAGAGCTACAACTGCTTGTGTTGACAACATGTGGCGAGATGTACTTCTCTACCTTTGAAGAGTATATCACTATGATTCAGTGGTTTGGAGCTGTACCTTGTGCTTCAGACAGGAGGCTGTGGCCTGGGAGGAGGGGTGAGCATTAGGGCTGACAACCCCACCACGGACCCAAGGAAGACAATGGTTTACACAGTGTGCTGAGCTTATATCTCCATGTTTGAGGATGTGTACACTTCATTATGAGTGTCACTGTCCCTCAATGTCATTCATTTTGAGTGCTGGTGTCCCCTCTTTTCAGTGGCAAAAGGTTGAGAGGTAGGCTGGAGTCTGTGGAGAGAGAGAGAAAGAGAAAACCAAAGGGAACTCAGTATGTGCTTTTTTTTTACTTCACATTTTCATTAGTTCTGTGTGAGTCTAGGTGTCCATTTTTTTCTTCACACAGATATAGGATAGCTGCAAACAACTAAAACAAACTGTTAAATGATGAAAGGCAGCACTTGCAGTACACTTTTATTGGTTTACATTTATTTTAATTAGGAATGGGAGAACCTCAAAAGGTTCTGAGATTCTAAAAGGTTCTGATAAGCAAAAAAAGGGTTGGATGCGTATCCAAACCTTTTATAACCTATATTGTTTTATGGTAACTGTATGTTAAAAATCATTTTCAACTGCTTTAATCAACATATCTGTAGAAAAAAGCAATTAAACCATTGTTTAGTAGTAATAAAAAGCATGATTAGTGAAATGAGATGAGAAGGAGCGAACTATGGACTGTGGATGAGCTTACTGGGAGAGCCAGTGCTGTAATATGTGCAACTGGCACCGACCTCTAAGTTGATGATGATTTTCTCCAAAGTCAGGCAATTCCCAGAATACTGACCAGCCCTTATAGCTTAGTAGTTACAGTACTAGTGTGAACCATGAAACTGACAGCCACCCACCACATACTGTCTGTGGGATTTTTTTGTCAAAGGGCAGGCAACTCCCAGAATGCTCCCTAATCACTCTTCTGTTTCTGACATTTAAGAAACTAATACTAATACTGTGTATAAGTTATTAACAGTAGTGATTTCTATTTCTCAACAGGCACCACTGAGGATCCAGGAACACAAAAACAGCACCAGGCCAGAGCAGAGGGCAGCTAGTCAGCCAGCTACCATTTCAAGACTGCTACTATCCCCACCTACTACATTGGGGGAAAACCAGAAGTAGTCTGTCAGCACTGAGATCAATATGGTTAAGGCACATTTACCAAAAATGACTCCTTAGAAAAGAAAGAGGAAGTGACTGTGATAACGAGCAAGTCCCAGACCAGATCTCTATTTTGTAAATAGTCTCCTCCTGAATCTGATTTTTCAGAAGGGGATACTGTGTTTAATTATACTTTGTATGGGTAGTTTGCTAGTTATATTTCTCAGTCACATGCACCATGTGTGCTTTGTTTAGCAGCAAAGGCTCTCTCTCAGTATAGAATGCAACGCAAAGCAAGCAATGTGAGAGAAGGCCACCAGGCAGTCTGAAAGTAACCAATTCGCCACTCTTACTACCACTACTACCAGGGGAAAAAACACAGCTAGCAGCATTTATCAGTGCGGTTATTATGCGCATTTAGCTAAATGATCTCCTTTGAATGAGAAGGAGACTGTGTGTGTGTGAGAACAGGGACTTGTCTGCCACAATTGCTACCAGTACAATCATGTGATGTACTTGGCTGCACCTCCCACCCACCCCCAGGATGACAGTTTGGTCCAAAGGCAGGCAAGTCCCAGATCTCTATTTTTTTTAAACCAGTGTCCTCAGTCTGACTTTTTGTAGACGGGGACAGGGTGTTTGTACGTTACCAATTATGTTTAGCAATGGCTCTCGGTATGGAACGCAATGCAAAGCACTGTGAAAGAAGAGCACTAGGCAGTCCAAAGTGACCACTTCACCACTGCTACTACCACTACTAATGGGTAGAACTGTCCTGTAGAACTAGCAGTATGTATTAGTACAGTTATATAATAATTATCCTTCAGTGCATTTAGCTAAATGATCTCCTCATAATAAGAAAGTGACTGTGTGTGAGATCAGGGACTTGTCTGTCACAGTTGCTACCAGTACAATCATATAATATACTGGCTGCACCCCGGATGATGATGATGATGCTGCTGCTGTCCAATGTAGTCAAGTACCAGATCTCTACTTTTAACCAGTCCAGTCTGAGACTGAAATGTAAAAGCTGATGTGTCACTTAATCCACAGATGCAGCACAGGTACTGCTGTCAGTGTCATCTTCTTCAAGATCAGCATCACATATGTAGCCAAAGTTTAGCAAGTTAATCTTCAAAAATGTTAGTTTCTCCACATTGTCTGTTGTTAATCTTGTTCATTTATCAGTCACAACATCCCTAGCAGAGCTAAATAAACATCTGGGACAGACAATGGATGCTGGACATCCAATATACTTACAAGCCAGGGTAGCCAGCATGATTTTTTTTCTGTTGCCAGTAAGCTGAAGGGTAATCCTTAATAATAATGTTGGGCCAAGACAGCTATGTATCTATCATACTTACTACTCAGTGCGCATTTTCTCCTTGTGGAATTTCAATGTCCTGCAGCTGGCACCAAATGTCATCCTCCTCATCGTCTGCTTCTGTACTGTTTTTGGAGCAGTCTTTTGAATTTGAGGTGGTGTCATTGTAGTACTGCTTCCCAATCCTCCTAATAAAACCACATCTACTACATCAGTGAAAAGCTGCCTGTAGTTCAACTCCTCCATATTCTCACAAACCACATCAGGAAGGCGTCTGTTCTGGAAACGTGGATCTAGCAATGTTGCCAAGAGATACTCCTTGCTCCGTGTCATGGCTGATAATTTCTCATCATTGCTAAGTCTGGTAAGCATGTTATTGACTAGAGATTGGTTCTTGTCTAAGTTGTTCCTCATTTTCTCCAACCCTTTTTTGGAGCAGTAGAATGAGTGGAATAAGGGATGCCTTTTTTGCACTGACCTCTCTTGTAGCACTCATGAATGGTTTCAGAATGTGACACAACTGTTTCAGTTGAGACCATTGAGTAGAGTGGAATACAATGGAGTACAGTGCTCTCCCCAATATCCTTGTACATGATATACTCAGTGATGGGTACCTTTTGTTCAAGGATGCGTTCCATCATAAAATAAGTTGAATTCATCCTGAACAAGCTGGAGATGAGAAAAATCTTTGCTCTTCTGGATATCAGCAGGGATGCCATGGGCTTTTACTGAATGGTTGACGTGGCCATACAATTTGTGCACTGTTCCCACAGTGGTTGATACTTGTTGGCCATTATCCAGGAAGCTTCGAATGATTAGGTTAGGACAATGTGCAAAACAGCGTATACAGTATGTACATAGTTGCCATCGTGAAGTGCATTTTTTAATATTTGAACCATTGTCGCAAAAAAAAACAACTTTCAAACTCTGTGAAGTGACCCAAGCAGTAACTAGTATTTCCAGTTCTTGCCAAATGTGCTATGCTGTGTGTGTGTCTTGAAAGTGAGATACATGGAGAACTGCCATTTTCTGAAATGTGATGGATTTTTTTTTTATCTCTGAGAGATAGTAGTGGTAGTAGTAATAGAAATACAAAATCACACATGCCCCCCACAATGCAAAGCATCATGGGCTGCATATGCAAATCACCACAGAATATTATGCTGGTTCAACTTTAAGCAGAAATGCATGGTGTCGAAAGGCCTCTCACACAGTTTGCAAAGGGTGCTAACAGAAGACATAGACATGTGTTTCGTCCTACCAGGACTTATCAGTATGCTTCGTCTGTTTGACACCCCAGTGGAATGAACCAGCTACCCTAAGATGGTCTATCTGGGTTATGTTGTGGTGAACCCAATTAAAACAAAAAACAATTTTAAAAGACAAAGAACCTCTGTGCAGTAGTACTGGTTGACTTGGTAGGTGGTAGACAGACTGGTATGTGAGGATGATGATGAGTTGCCCACAAAAGTGACCCAGTGTGGAGGAAGAGAAGGATAGGCAATGGTGTGGCTGCTGGTCCACATATCGGTGGTAAAGTGCATTACCTTGTCCTCAGCCTCTCGGAAAGCATGCCTTAATTGAAGTACTAAGCTGTCATACATCCTGGGCACAGCAGTTACTGAGAAATATTTTATACTTGGTATTAAATATCATGGCTCTAAGTATTCTATAAGCCTTCTGAAGCCCACGTCTTCCACGATAGAGTATGGCTGCAAATCAAGTACAGTAATTTCTGCTATTTTATGATTTATTGCCAGTGCTGTAGGATGGTTTCGTGAATATTTAGACCTTCTTTCAAAAACTTCTTTTAAATTCAGTTGCCTCTTATCAGGGGTAAAGTTAGATTTGACTAGGGGGTGTTGTACGACTACATGCCATGCCTGGTAAAACAGAGGACCTTACAGAATTATCTTGAGGCGAAAGTGGACTTTTGGATCTTGCCTGGTGATCATCTCCCACTGTTTCAGCAGAATGTTCCTGTTCATCGAGAGCCCTGCTACATTGCCAGGCACACATGTTAGACCGTTTATTTGAACCATATATAACGATGGGGTGAAGACATGTAAGGTGTCACATTATTGTTGCGGTTCCAAGAAGCCCTTCATTTTTCCTCCTACTAACACAGGTATTGCAATTCATACATACAGCTTGGCAAACATCCTTGGGGTTTACGTAAAAATGATTCCAAACAGTAGAGGTGGACTGTCTGTTGCTAGTAACAAGATCAGTAGGAGTCGAGTGACTGGGTTTATGTGGGGAAGACATATCAGCGGAGGATTCAGGTTCATCAGGTGAGAGAATCATAGAACTCTCTGCAGCACCGTTGCCATCATCATCATCACTACTGTCAGACTTCGTTTCACTTTGTGTGGCTTGTGTCTTTGACTTTTCCTTTTTCCTGTTGGCACTCTGCTACTGTCTTTATCTTAATCCACCTTGTCATTGTCAGAACCAGACGGACATATAGCTAAAGTCACAAGCTCATCATCAGTCTCACCATGGCCATAGTTGTCACCATCATCATCATCAGATTCAGTGAAGCTAGCACTTGCAGTCACAGACGGAGTTATTCGATATGCATGTGTTGTAAATCAAGCAACTCCACTGCAGGTTGTGCCCACAAGTGATTTAACTTTATGTACAACTGGAATACTCTGTTTTTGCACTTTTCTCAGATGACTTGCTACTATCTTTTGAAACTTTGTTTGCTGTACTGAGCCCTTCTGACATAGATAGTCCACCTCCCCCTTGATGAGTTTTCAGTATTTTGAGACTTAGCCTGCACATTGATAATAGTAGCACTTAGCTCAGCCCCTTCAGCAGACTTTGGTGCTTTTACTTTACTTTTCTTTTAGAGCCACTTCTTTCTGGGCTCTTGAATAAACTTTTACATTTATTTCCTTTGCCCTGGCTTTTGCTTTATTAATTTTTGGAGTAGTCATAATGCCAGATTGTAGCTTGTCCAGGGTCAAAAGAAAGTGGTGGTGGCTGTCAGATTAATTGACATACAGGTCTGTCACACACGCACACTGGACCTAGGCTACAAGGGCTGGTGCTGCAGCTACCACCCACAGAGATTCAGGGACCTGACCTAACCCTCTCAGACACAATAATTTACTTTTCTTTCAAGCCTTATTTATTTATTTTTTATTTTATTATTCCACTTGACGGAATGCCCTGCCCACTGAACCAAAGTTTATACATTTACCTCACAGAGCACAGGATGGAGATCAGAGCTGACTGACTTGTTGGGGTGGGGGGTGGATCAATCAGACAGTCACACAGACAGTATGCAAGAAGTGGCACTGGTGGCTGACTGTCAGATATTATTTCACACACACACAGTAATTCACACACTGGACCTAGGCTATAAGGACTGATGCTGTAGGCGCTACTACCTACGGAGATTCAGGGATCTGGCCTGACCCTCTGTGACACAGTTATTACTTGACTTTTCCTTCAATTATTTTTTTTTATTATTTATTCCATGTGATGGAATGCCCACTGAACCAAAGCTTGTAGATTTACCCCACGGAGTACAGGCAGGAGATGAGAGCTGACAGACTTGTTCGGGGGCACACAGACAGTAAGCTAGAAGTGGTACTGGTGGCTGGATGTCAGATTTTATCTCACACACAGGTCTGTCACACACAAGTTTGCACTCTGGACCTAGGCTATAAAGGCTGGTGCTGCAGGTACTGCTACCCACAGAGATTCAGGGACCTGGCCTAACCCTCTGTGACACAGTAATTTACTTTTCCTTCAAAGATTAATTAATTTTTTTAATTGTATTATTCCATGTGACAGAATGCCCTGCCCACTGACCAATGCTTGTCGATTTACCCCATGGAGCACAGGGAGGAAATGAGAGCTGACTGACTTGTTCGGGGGTGGAGGTCACACAGTATGCAAGATGTGACACTGGTGGCTGTCTGTCAGATTTTATTTCACACACAGGTCTGTCAAACATAAGTTTACACACTGGACCTAAGCTATAAGGGCTGGTGCTGCAGGCACTGCTACCCACAGAGATTCAGGGACTTGACCGTACCCTTTATGACATAGTTTTCACTTTGCTTTCCCTTCAAGGATTATTTTTTGTTTATTATTTATTCCACGTGATGGAATGCCCACTGAGCCAAAGCTTGTAGATTTACCTCACAGAGCATAGGAGATCAGAGTTGACTGACTGATTCGGGGGGGGGGGTGTCACACAGATAGTATGCAAGAAGTGGCACTGGTGGCAGGCTGTCAGATTTTTTTTTACACAAACAAACACACACACACACACACATGCACAGAAGTTCACACACTGGACCTAGGCTATAAGGGCTGATGCTGCAGGCGCTGCTACCCAGAGATTCAGGGACCTGGCCTAACTCTCTATGACACAATAATTTACTTTTTCTTCAAGGATTATTTCAAGTGATGGAATGCTCACTGAGCCAAAGCTTGTAGATTTACTCCATGGAGTACAGGCAGGAGGTAAGAGCTGACTGACTTGTTTGGGGGGGGGGTGTCACACAGTATGCAAGAAGTGGCACAGGTGGCACTGGCTGGCTGGCAGATTTTCTTCACACACACACACTAGTTCACACACTGAACCTAGACTGATGCTGCAGATACTGCTACCCACAACTTTATGTTTACTTTTCCTTCAAGGATTATTCCACTTGATGGAATGCCCACTGGGCTATGGGTTATAGATCTACCCCCACGGAGTACAGGCAGGAGATGACAGCTGGCTGACTTGTTCGGGGGGGGGGGAGAGGTTACACAGACGGTATGCAAAAAGTGCACTGGTGCCTGGCTGTCAGATTTGTTACTCACTCACACACACACACACACACACACACTGAACCTAGGCTAATGCTGCAGGCACTGCTACCCACAGAAATTTAGGGACCTGGCCTAACCCTCTATGACATTTTACTTTACGTTTCCTTCAATTATTATTCTACAAAATGGAATGCTCACTGAACCAAAGCTTGTACCCCCCCCAGAGGACAGGGAGAAATGAGAGCTGACTGACTTGTTCGGGAGGGGGCACACACACACACAATATGCAAGAAGTGGCACTGGTTGGCTAACTTGGCTGGGTTGGCACTTCTTTAGTGCCCCCCCAAAAACGGACACTCACTTACTTACCCCCTACTCTTCCTCCTCCCCTCACCTCCCCGAGTATCCACTCCCTGACTCCCAGATCCAGTCTCCCAGTCCCCACCCCCAAGTTTTTCCTTTTCAAAAAACTATTATTTTCTTTTTTTAGTGGCTGATGCTGTAGTGTTTATTAACTTTTCTTTTCCGAGAGTCTGACTCTCATCCAGATGAATCAGCAAGTTGCTCAACTGGTGGCAACAATACACAGGCAAGGCATGAAAAAACAAGCAGCATGGAGCTGTAAACGCTGCTGCTCCTTCTCCATTCTGTTCCTCCCTGTTCCTCTGCGCCAGCTCCTAAAGTGAACCACGTGGGTTGCTACAGAGTAAGCCCAATCAGGTGCCACCTTAGATGCATGGACAGCTCACCCATGCACTAAGGAACCAGAGTCTTGTCTCTGGTCCCTCCTGTGCTCTCACACTTCTCGTGCCCATCAATTCCTGTAATGGAACTACCCTCCAAAATGAGCCAAACAGCCGAAAGTGTTCAGAAGCAGTTAGCTTCCGAACACTTTGGCTTGTTCAGGCGGTTTCGGATTTTTTTACAAACTGGTTCACCCACCCCTAATTTTAATATCCATGTACACAGTATATGACAATGCTTTTAAATGATTTGGTTTAAGTTTCTGTGAAATATATGTTGCTATCTGAGCAGCTGTCATGTTCTATAACTTAGACTCTCTGAAGCTCCCCAACTTCTGTGGCAGTGCGTCCATGCAATTATATGCTGATGACGTAATCTTATACTGCTCATCTAACAATATAGACTGGCTTAACCAAAGCCTTAACTCTGATTTCATTACGCTCGAGGCCTGGTTCTCTGACAATCATCTAATTCTAAATATGAAAAAACCAAAAGCTATGTTTTTCCATAACCCATCCCCCAAAACTACCAAACAGCTCCAGATCAGTACACAGTAAGGAGAGCCCATAGAGGTAGTTAGTACTTTTAAATACCTTGGGGTTCACTTAGATGCCTCCTTCTCAATGGAGCATCATGCAACTCAGCTTACCAAAATGGCAAACCAGAAGCTTGGGTTATTATACCGCCTCTGCCCTCTATTATCCAACGCCGCCTGTAAAAAGATTGCATCAACATTCCTTCTCCCTGTTTTGTTCTATGGTGCCCCCCTACTACTCTCCGCCCAATCCTCTTTCCTTGCACAGGTTCATCAACTCTATCATAGGACTGGACATTTTGCCCATGGAGCGGACTCCAGAAAACACCACTGTGAGGCCTTGTATTCTCTTCAATGGCCTACCTATGACTCAAGGTTACAGTTTCAC
Source organism: Neoceratodus forsteri (assembly GCA_016271365.2). Classification (NCBI taxonomy): domain Eukaryota; kingdom Metazoa; phylum Chordata; order Ceratodontiformes; family Ceratodontidae; genus Neoceratodus; species Neoceratodus forsteri. The sequence goes on along the minus strand of CM028132.1, from coordinate 587,768,803 downwards.
ACCTTATGCCTTGTATTCAAACTTACCAAGCTCTTTAGTCCCCCTTGCCTAAGGGGAATAGTTTACAAAAAAGCACCCAAATGCACGCTTAGATCTACTTCCTTACCCTTATTAGCAATCCAGAAGATGCAATGCCTATCAGGTAAGTGCTCATTCACCTTCTCAGCTCCCTCTGCTTGGAATTTCTTCCCCCCAACTTACTCTCCTGCCCCACCCTATCCTCCTTCAAAAAAGAGCTTACCTCTTTCCTACTAACTCCTCTCCTCTGCAATTGCTTTAAATAACCCTTATAGCATCATTTATGCCTAATCTGTTACTCTGATAAATGTAGCTCGTAATCCACCTGCTCTCGAGTTCCTGCTATGTATATATTGTATAATATTAGTTATCCTGTTTATTTATATATGCTTCATGCCTGATCTGTTTTAAGTTACTTACCTGGCTTTCCACTGTAATAATTTTTGCAACATTGTTAAATCTCTGTATCCTGTATATTATTATTGTATTTATCTATTGTACTGTGTTCACCATTGACACCCAGGTCATCACTGAAAAAGGGTCTGCATGGTCTCAGTGGACTTACCCAGTTATCAAAACTATAATAATAAATAAAATGGTCTGTTTTCTTTGTTTCAGAAAAAAAAGCATAAGACGTCTCAGAACAATTTTCTCTTTTACAGGTGCCTCTAACACTGAGGATAGAGCACTCCAGTGTTGGCAAGAGACTTGTGGGTACCTGGCATGGGAACCCTAGTCTTCCAGACTGCTGGGTCAGAGGGAGGGAGGTTATCTGCTTCAACACCAGGGATTAGGCACCCCAGTGTTGAACAATGTAAATTATGGTTGTCGGGGGATGTAACAAAGGGGAGGGGAAAGGTGCTCCCAACACTGGGGATTGGGCACCTCAGTGTTGGCGTGACACTTGGGGACACCAGCAGTGGGCACCCTGGTGTCCCATACTGCTGGGTCAGGGAGAGGGATGGAGGTTGTGTATGCAAACACCAGGGACTAGGTACCCTGCTGTCAGCAAGTATAAATGATGGGCATTGGGGGGAACATTACAAAGGGGAAGGGGGAATGAATTTGCACTGGGGATTGGGCATCCCTGTGTCCAGTTCAAATAAATTGAGCCATTTATGTGGCAAATGGTGGACACAGCAGGGGAACAAAACACACATGTGCACAACATGCTCAGCAGGGGTAGGGCTGCACACTGACATGTAGCCCTGTCACTGCTGAACAAAAACAGTGGGGATAGTGCATGCAGATGGGGAACTGGCCTTGCCACCTGTTAAACAACAGTATGTTTGTAATATGACCACATGACTTCAGGTGGTCGTACAAATTCAGTTATTAGAATGCTATATATTTTAACCGTGCATGCTCAAAAATGGAACATTTTTTCTTAAATATTTTAAAAATTGCTACAGTTTGGGAGATAAAAACCACAAAAGCACATACCTTGGGTCAAACTCTATCAAAACTGCAAGTTTCAGATTTCAAATCCTACTAGTTTAGCTGTAGTTGAGCAAAAAGTCTAAATGTTGGTGATATTTGGAGGATTTGTCCCTATGTAACTTTGCCTGCAGCGAACCGATTGCCACAGATTTTCAGATCCAGAGTTCCTGGCACTATTTCTGTGCATTCCAAATTTCACGTAAGTTGATTGAATGGGGGCAAGTTATTAAGGTGCAAAAATTGGGGTTTAACATTAAAGTGCTTACTCAACCCTATACACAGGTACTACTGCCTCTAATGTAAATTAATTGCAAAAAAAAACAGCATTAATACAGACATTAGGGTTGAAGAACACGAAGCACACAAAGTAGGGAAATAAGAAACATTAGGGTTTTGGGTCTCTAGAGTACTGGCAAATCAGTGGTGGAGTCTTCCTTGGAGTTGTCAACCCTAATGCCCACCCCCTGCCCCCAGGCCATTGCCTACTGTCTGAAGCACAAAGTACAGCTCCAAGCCAGTGCCTCATAGTGATACACTCTTCAAAAGTAGAGAAACATGGCTTGACATTTGTTGCCAACAGAATCTGTTGTAGCTTTCTTGTGGGCCCTGCATGGAAAAAAAAGAGATCACATCTGTCCTCATTTTCTCGTGGGAGGGGGTAGGCATTAGGGTTGACGACCCTTAGGAAGACCCCACCACTGATTTACCAATTCTCCAGAGGTCCAAAACCCTTAATGTTTTTTTCATTTCCTTACTTTGTGCGTTTTGCATTCTTCAACCCTAATGTGTAATGTCTACATCAATGTATGTTTTTTGCAATTATTTTCCCTTCTTTTTCAGATAGTGGAACTGTATCCTCATTTGCACAGATCCCTTTAGGACCTGTACAAAATGAAATAAATAGAATATTGGAGATGGTCCAGACCCAGTGCATGGGCCTGTCAGGCTTTGACACGCATGTCAATACCTTGTGAGGGAAGGTTCCCCGGCCCACCACGGGGTGTGGTGTCTGTGCCAGACAGGGCCAGATTAGCCACTATGCCAATTAAGCCATGGCTTAGGGCCTCAAAGCCAATAGGGGCCTCCCAGCACCTGAGTTTGAGCATTTCTTGATATGGAGGGGGCCCATAAGTGAGGCTTGGAGTAGGGCCCCCCTGTCCTTTAGTCTGGCTCTGGTGCCAAAACACTGCACCACCCTACCCAGGCTGGGGCTGGTGCTGCACACTGCAGCACCTTCCCCACCAGCCCATGCCCAATAAACCAGCTCACTGAATTCACACCTGAACTCAGGTCTGTCGCACAGGAAGGCAACGTGGTCCCCACTGAGCCAATGGATATCCCAGGCAAACAATGTTACTTCATTTTTTTTGTGACATTCTGACACTTTATGACATTCTGACCCCAAAATTTCAACAGTCTTTTTATGACCCCTCCTTCAGAACATGACAGGTGTCATTTAATATCGTAATGGACAGAATGAAGTTTCATGCCAGGAGTGCAAAATCGCATGTTGGCCAGAATTTGAAAAACAGCAGCTCTTACATTCATGAGGTGGTGTGACAAAATGGCTATGCTGAAAATTTGGGATTTAAATATTGAAAATTATTAAAGTTATAAGTGTGCGTAGAAACATTACAACATACATCAATAATTTTGTGTTTTTTTAATATTGTGACCCCAAACGTTCAACTTAGCCTTCTTATGACCCCACTTCATGAACCTGGTAGGAGAAAATGTTCAAATCCCTGCTGAAATGTCATTTTGTGTAGGGGTGAGTGAACCAGTTCAGAGAAAAATTGGAACCCCCATGAACCAGCAGCATTTGTGGCACTCAAGCTGCTTCTGAATGTTTTTTCACAGTTCAGATCAGTTGGGATTGCATTTTTTCTCCTAACCACACTGCATGAAAGACATTTCTGACCCTGCAGCAGACGTCTTAGTAGGAGTGCCTTGTCCATTATGTGACATGTGGGAGGGAGTGTGAGACGGCATCAAATCAGCGGAGTTCAGAGAAAGCAGGCAAACAGAGAGAGGGTCACTTACATCTCAAGCTGCCTGATTGATGAGGGAAATTTTGTGCACAGAAAAGGAAAGGGGAAATTATTTAACCAGGAAAGGCACACTAAGCCAAAGCTTGTTTCCAGGTGTGACCTGGGAGCATGAAAAAAAATTAAGTGACTTGCTCAGTGTCACACAGTATACAAGTGAGGGCTGTGGGATTCAAACCCAGGCCTTTAGGTTTGCAGTTCAGAGCCCTAAACCACTGTGCTATACTGCCTCCATTAATTGTAATTGGAGACCTGATTGGTTTGTGGCTCAGGGAACACATATGGTTCCCCCAAAGCAATCTGCTTCAGTGCGATAGCACAGCAGACATTCCAGATTCAGCAGCAACAACTTGGTTAGTTTGGTTTTTGAGTCCTCCTGACTTCTTGTATTTTAACAGCTTATAAAATCAATATTTGGGAATAGAATTAAGTGTATTGAGTCTGAAACTTTAAAGATGACATTTGATAGAAAAGAAGGAATTTGTATTTTCACTGAGGCGTGAAAAATGGAGGGTGGGGGAGGGAACAGGAAAGAGTAAGCTGAGCTTGTCAACTTGGCTGGCAGGTCGTAAATACTAATGGACTGCTGGTGCTGCAATTCTAAAGTCAGTCAGAGAGTGAAAAAGTAAATTAAGGAGACAGACAGCTTTTCTTTTTAGGTAAGGTAGGAAGGAAAAGTAAATGGGGCAGGCAAAAGAGAGAAACAAGGACAGGAAATGAGATTAATTTGAGATCAGTGGTGCCCAGTGTATCTTTTGTGGCTGATTTATAAAAAAATATAATCCCTGGACTCAGAGAGGGGTTAGGCCAACATAGAAACATTTATTTGGCAGCAGAAAAGAACCACTTGGCCCTCCAGTCTTCCCAGTTGGTCCCTGTCTAGTCTGTGTTCAGAGAACCTAACTGGTCTCTGGAGACCCTCCCTACTCCCTATTTACTAATATCCTCCTATGTCTATCCCCCTGGGTCTATCCCATCCATGCTTGAAGTCCCCTACTGTTTCTACCTCCACCACTTCTGCTGGCAGTCTGTCTATTTCAGGTGTCTACCATTCTTTCAGTGAAGTAGTACTTCCTCACATCCCTCTAAAACGTTTTCCTTCCAGCTTCATCACATGCCCTCTGGTCCTGGAGCTCTTCTTTATTTAAAAGGTACTCCCCTCCTACACCTTGTTCACCCTGTGAGGTACTCGCAGGTCTCTATCCTGTCCCCTCTTATTCTCCTCTCCTCCAGGGTGTACATGTTGAGATTGATAGCCCTCAGTCTCTCCTCATAGAGCTTTTTCTGCAACCCCTGTACTATTTTAGTTGCCGTCATGTGGACTGCCTCTACCCTGTCTATGTCCTTTTGGAGGTTCAGCTTCAAGAACTGGACACAATACTCCAGGTGGGGTCTCACCAGCAAGAGATACAGTGTGATACAGTGGCAACACCTCCTCCATTGCCCTGCTGGAGATATTTCTCTCAAATTTGCAGCCCAGAATTGCACTGGCCCTATCCACTGCTTTGTCACTTTAAGGTCATATGATATGATAACCCCAAGGTATTTTTGTTATTTAGTGACTGACCTCCCCAACTTGCTGACCTTGATTTAGCATTAGCAGTGGGTGGCACCAGCTCTTACAGCTCAGTGGTTAGAGGACCAGTATGAACCTGAATATATAGCAGGCCTGGATTTGAATTAATAAACTGATTTAATTGCTTTATTTTTGTTACATACATCTGCATTAAAAGCTGTTTAAAACTATTTTTAGCATACAGGTACCCTAATACATAAAGGTTCTAAAAGGTTAGGCTGAGTATCTGAACCTTTTGTTGCTTATTAGAACCTTTTAGAACCTCAGAACCTTTTGAGATTCTCCCATCACTAATTTCGTGCCACAGGTTCAAAAACACATTTTGGCCAGGATGTGAAAATTGGCAGCTGTAATGTTCATGAGGTGGTGTGAAACAAGCATTTGTCAATGCTGAATGTTTCCTTGCATGGTTTATTTGGCAAGGGTGTATTGTGTTAGTTGAACTTCTGGTGGGAGGAAAAGCCTGCCTGAATTATGTTTTGATAAGCTGTCATATTTTGGACAGCATTTGAATACAGAAGTTTGGGTAATAAGAAGGCAACCTGACCCTGGCCTGGCAACATCTGCTTCACCTAGCAACACAAACAAGACTGGTTCAATTGCTTTGGCTTCTATCAATATCTGCAGCCTGTTATGTAAAACAGATGGACTCCAAGCTTGGGTCACGCAACAAAACCCTGACATCCTGTCCATAGTGGAAACGTGGCTTTTGCCAAAGATCCCTGACTCAGCTGGTGCTATACCTGGTTACACCATCCTTAGGCAGGATAGACTCACAAAACAAGGGGGTGGCTATGCCATATACATCAAGGATACACTCATGGGATATACATTGCCAATGGACAGACTAGGCAATGCCACCCAGGCATTAGCCATCAATGTTCTACTTGGGGCCCACAATAAAGCTCTAACAATTATGTCCATCTACATACCACCTAAGGACCAATTCACAGGCTTCCATAGCTTGATGGAGTAGGTTAGGAACCTGCCCCATAATGCTGAGACGATAATTATGGGTGACTTCAATGCCAACTGACATTCCCCTGAAGTAGGTTCCTTTAAGGATGCAATCTCCGCACTCAACCTTACCCAGCTCATTTTGTCACTTACTAGGGCTAATTATAAGATGGGTACGAGTACACTTCTCAGTGGGATACTGTCCAATCATCCAGATCATATCACAAACATGAATGATCTCCCTGATGCATTAAGCAACTCCCCCATTACCTGTAACTGGTCAAATAAATTCAATAAACCTCCTCCCAAAACAATTTTCAGCAGGGTGCTAAAGCGGGGACACCTGGAACCCCTGAAACAACACCTCCGTAGCATTGACTGGTCATTACTTGATGCCACAAGTGATATAAATATAGCTCTGGACCACGTCATCAAGCACTTTAATGAAGCTTGTGATATCCATGCCCCCTTGAAAAGGATGAAAATCCGAGGCACCATCAATCCCTGGTTATCCACCAACCTCATTAGTCAGATGAATCACAGAGATCACCTCTGGTGCTGTGCAAAGGCTACTGGCAAGCATGCAGATGTACAAGAATATAAAACTGCAAGGAATAAGTGTACCCGGGCTATTCGCATCGAAAAAAGCAAGTAGCATAGGGAACAGCGTGCTAACACTTGGGGTGACAGTAAGAACTTTTGAACAATATGAACGATGTAACGGGTAAAGATGCTAAGGTTGCACCCACCATGCTAAATATTAATGGAGCCCCCACCCTAGACCCACTGACAATAACCAATGCATTTAATAATGCATTCACTGACCTGAGCAGTGTCCTCCTGCCAGACTTCTTCGAGGACACCACTGAAGACACTGAACAGCGGGCAGATGATTTGCTTCCTGCACCACCTCCTTTCTACTTCAAAGAGGTCCCACTGTATATGGTCAGGAAATGCCTAGTACTAGGTATTAAGTACTAAAAGTACCAGGGAAGTCAAGGCATAGTGGTGATTCCTTGGACCTTAAATTAGTTGCCCTTACCATAGAAGAAATGCTGGTGCCCATTGCAAAGATTCTAAACCTCTCACTGAACGTGGCATAATTCCCTCAAATCTGGAAGTCGGCCCTTGTTACCCCGTTCACAAAAGTGGAGACTGCACTATACACACAAACTATAGAACTATCTCTATACTTCCACCTCTGTCTAAGGCACTGAAGTGCATAGTTGCTCATCAGCTGGAGGGGTACATGGAAAAATACTCAAATCAGTGACCCTAGCAGCAAGAATTCTGAAAGCGACATAGCACTACCACAGCACTGTTAGAATTCACTGGTTTCATTCACCAATCTCTGGATCAAGGTAGATTGATGGGTGCAGCCTTCATAAACCTCACAAAAGCCTTTGATACAGTGAACCACGCTCTTCTTCTCAAGCAACTGTCCTCCATTGGCCTCTCGGCAAATACTGCATCCTGGTTCAAAAGCTATCTTGAAGGCTGCTCCCAACGGGTGAAGACAGCTAATGTTGCCTCTGACCATCAACATGTCTGCTCTGGAGTGCCACAGGGCACCATACTGGGTCCACTTCTCTTTAGCATCTTTCTTAATCTCCCTTGGTCCTTTCACCAGCAGATCATCCTCTATGTGGATGATGTGGTCATATACACTAGCAACACTGACCCTGAACCTCTGGAACACCAACTTCAGCTCAGTTTTGAGGAAGTGAAGGACTGGTTCAGGAAACACAAGCTGATTCTGAACTACAAAAAAAGCAAAAGTCATGTTGTTCGGCAGGGCTTGCAGCAAACACAGATCCAGTGCCCTAACCGTCAGGAACTCCTCTGGTGTCCCACTTGAACAAATTCAAAATTTCAAGTATTTAGGGGTAACCGTGGATAGCTCGCTATCATATGCCTAGCATGCTGAGAATGTTGTCAGGTCTGCCAATATCAAGATAGGGTTACTCCATAGACATAAACACAATCTAACGTCTGAAGCCCTTAGACTAGCTGTCTATAGCGCCATCGTATCCATTGTTGATTATGGTATGGTTATCTACGGCTCAGCTTCCACCATTGTCCTCTACAGAATATCAGTGGCACTCAATAAAGCATGCCAAATTCTTACTGGAGCAGCAAGCCTCACCCACACATGTGAACTGTATGTGCAAACAGGTTGGCTTCAGCTAAATGGGAGGATTCACTATTAAACCTGTTTGCTAACTAAAAAGGCACTTCTCAGAATCCTGCCTCCCGGTGTTGCAAACTTACTCAAACCCTCTTGCAGCTCCCAGCACACGTGTAGCTCAGTTAACCAACTCTTCTCTGTCCCAAGATGCTGTACTACACAAGGGCAATGATTGTTTGCATATAGAGCACCACTATGATTTAATGCGCTGCCTAGAGATATCTCTTCCTTATCAAATTGGGACCATTTAAAGGCACTCTTCATCAGCATCTTACAGCTAACAATTGCTGTGACTTTCAACTGACATGACATTACCTCAGCAGTACTGACACATCCTAGTGTACCTACTTCTCCCCCTTTCTCTGCGAATGACCACTTTCACCCTAACCACTCTGCCCTATTTTCTGCCTTCTTTCCCAATCCTTCTTTCACCTCACCCCTCTCACCCTCCACCTTCTTTCCACTGTTTATCTTCACTTATCTGAACTTTTGTTCACCCAAAACTACCTATCTCTTGTCTCTGAATCTGGACATATAGTTCGGAAGTTGGGTGTTGGTCGCTGAGGCCATGAGGTCGATGTCGAAGGGGCCCCATTTTCTCTGGAGCTCATTGATAAATCTCCGGATGGAGTTGCCATTCCCCCTGTTGCAGTGTTTGCCTGCTCAGCCAGTCTGCCCTTGTGTTTAGGTTGCCTGCCAGGTGGACTGCTGTGAGACTGGGTAGATGTTTTTCTGCCCATAGCAGTAATATTTCTGCCTCTAGAGCCATGGCTCTGCTTCTTGTTCCTCCCTTCTTGCTGATGTATGCCATCGCTACTAGGCTGTCAGTGCACACTTTTACGTGGTGTCTTCGGAGTTGACCTTTGAAGTGTATGAGGGCTAGTCAGATGGCTCTTGTCTCTAGTATGTTGATTGGGAGTTTTGACTCCCGGCTTGTCCATTTCCCTAGAATGGACTGTCTGTCCAGTACAGCACCCCAGCCTAGCAGGCTTGCATCTGTTTCGAGGGTTCTTGTTGTATCTCTCTCCAATTGTGCCCCTTGCGTGAAGGTGTGTGGGTCTGCCCACCATCTTAGTGATATCTGTACTGATAATGGAATTGCCACTTTCTGATTGTAATTCTGTTGACTGTAGCTCCAGTTGTCCAGGAGTAGGCGTTGTAAATGCCTCATGTGTAACCTGGCCCAGTCGTGTAGGTCTATGCATGCTGCCATGAGACCCAGTAGTTGCATAAGGTGCCAAAGTGTTGTCGACTTCTTCTGCATAACTGTTCTGCAGTGCGCTGTTAATGTGCTGATGCGTGTCTGTGACGGTCTTACTGTGCCTGTCACTGTGTTGAACGTTGATCCCAAGTGGTCTAACAATGTGGTAGGAGTTAGGTGGCTCTTTGCTTTGTTGATAAGCCACCCGTGTTCGGTCAGTAGTTGTTGGGCTCTGCGTGTTGCTGTCCTTGACTGGTCCACTGTTCTCGCCCCTATCAACCAGTCATCTAGGTATGGGATCACATGAATGCCCTCCGTGCATAATTTTGCTGCTAGGGGTGCCATCGCCTTGGTGAACAGTCGCGGGGCCGATGCCAATCCAAACAGTAGGCATTGGTACTGGAAGTGGTATCCCAGAATGCTGAATCTGAGGAACCTCTGGTGGGAAGGTCTGATAGGTATGTGTAGGTAGGCATCCTTCAGGTCTATGGAAGTTAGAATGTCTCCCTTACGTATAGCTGCAATGGTGGATCTTAGGGTTTCCATCTTGAATCTCTGGTACCATACAAACTTGTTCACAAACTTTAAGTCTAGGATAGGTCTGAGGTATCTGGTCTTTTTTGGGACTAGAAAGAATACGTAGTAGATGCTGGAGTATCTCTCTTGAATTGGAATGGACTTTATGGCTCTGCTGTGTAGCAGTTGGTGTAGAATGGCCCGTACTTGCTGCAAGCTCTTTGTCCCTTGAGACGTGAGATTCTATATATCTGTCCTGCCTTGGGACTGAGTTGAATTCTATGGCATAGCCCTGTGAAATGATCTCCTTGACCCATTTGTCTTTGATTGATTTAGTCCAGGTTGTGATGAACTGCTGTAGTCTTCCGCCCACTGCATCCGTTTGGCCCTGGACCGTAGGTTCTCATTGGCGGAATCCTGTTCGATTTGTTTGTCCTATACCCCTGTTTGCCATTGTAGTGGGAGCCTCTGCCCCTGTTGCCCTGAAAGCTATGCCTGTTGTTGAAAAAATTTGGTTTGAATCCAAAGGTGCGTCTATCTTGTCCCTGGTGACCTTGACCCCTTTTGGCTCTCCTTGCGAAATGTCAGAATTTGTTGTTTCGAAAGGATGGTAGAGTAGCTCGCCCTCCTTGATCCTTGTCATCCCCTTTCTTTACTGTGAACTCTTCTATGCCAGGCCCGAACACCTTGTCTCCAGAGAACTGTAGTTTCATGACCCTAGATTTGGACTCTTGATCTGCATTTCACAGCTTGAGCCATACCTGTCTCCTGGCTCTATTAATGGAAGCTGCTGACCTGGATGCCATCTTAAAACTATCAATCATGGCATCAGCTACATATTTCATGGTTTGAATGGCATAGTCCATGGTGGCTACATGGGCACTGGTTTCGGGGTTGTCAAGTTGGACTGCCTCTAACCATCTGAGTACTGCCCTTGCTGAATAGGTGGTGACCATGGATGCTCTCATATTCATGATCATCATATCATGAACCTTCCTCATAATTTCATCTACCTTTCTGTCCATGGGGTCCTTGAGGGTCGAGGCTGACTCTGAGGGCAAGACGGTCTTGTTGCTCAAGGAGGCGATCTCTGCATCTACTCTGGGGGCAGTTGTCCAGAGCTTCTCTCTGTCTGAAGGGAGTGGATACCTTCTCTTGAAGGTTCCCTTTTCCCTAGTCTTAATACGATCTGGTGCCTCCCATTCCTTGGCTAGTATGCTCTTTAACGCTTTGCATACTGGAAGAAGGCAGAGGATTGCTTCCTCTCCCTAACCAGGTGGTCTAATCTGTTGTCCAGCTGTTCCACCAGCTCATCCATTCTGAGTGTTTGACAGATGACTCTAATGAGTTCGGGAATGGCGTCAAAGGGGCATAGTCATGCGGCCATATCCTCCTCTTGCTCCTCCCCCTCTTCATCAGAGTGCTCATCTTCTGACACATCTGGCATGTCATTTGAGTTTGGGTCACCCCTGGGGCTTTTAGGATGGGGGGGTTTGCTGGGTGAACTGGGTCTTTTGTTTGCTCCAGGAGTCGATCCTGTCCAGGAGCTTTTGAAATAATTGCAGCACAATGCTTTGGGAAGTGGTGGATACGTTATCATTTAGGGGATCCTCGTCTGTGGATCCTGAGTTGTGGTCAACTCCTAAGCTCAGAATCCACATGCATAGAGAGCATAGCTCTCCCTGGTCTGAGTTGAGTAAGATGTTGGGGCACTTTCTGCACAATCTTATTACGGTGATCATGGTTCTGAAAAACATAATAGTATTGGGCTTGCTCAGGGGTCATGTCTGAAAAAAATGCCATAATAAAATGAGTAGATAATAAAAAATGACTACTTGTCCCTTGGTTGGGCCTGTAAGAGCACTGAGGCTATACATTAGACTCTGTTCCTTTAAGTGCATGGCCCAATATCATCTTAGAGATGAATTAGGTGGAATACTGGTAATATTCTCTGAAAAATAACATGTGTGGCCCTTGACTATTGCCCACTTGTGATTTTGTGGGTCGTTTGCCTTTAAATTTAAACTTCTTGTGTGCAGTACACCTAAGAGTGTGCCTGTGCCTTTAAGAAGTGTGGCCACGTTGCGGGTGCCATTTTAGCTTCGGGAGGACGGCGCCGTCATTTTGGGAAGGTAGTCCTTCACTAGACCTCCCTCTGAAAGCCTCAAGATTTAGCTTAATAATCTCGCAACCGTAAAAAGCAATATGGCGAGCTTGTAGGAGGAAGGGGAGCCGATAACAAATGGAGGAGCCCATCAGTGGAATCCTGGCACTTGCAGGGGAAGCCACCACTGTAGGGACCACATGGAGTTCATAGCGGCTCCTCCGGTAAGCAGGTGAGAACCCCTAGTCTTTTGGCATTGCCGGCGGGTTGTAGCATTCCCTTGACTTAGGGAGGCCCCTGAGGCGGTCGTGGTTGATTGAGGTAAACCGTGACCCCCTGGGCATTCAGAACCACATGAAATTTTTGCAGATTGGCCTCATCCCTTTGTCGGCTAAGTGAGATAAGCCGACAAGGGGGGGCTCCGATAGGGTGCTTGGGTGATGGGTTAGCACTACCTACCCCTCCTCAGCAGAATGAGGTGAACTGAAGGGGGAGGTTGAATACTGTTATGCAGTGCCCTGTAACAATGATCAGCTGCTTTTTTTAAAAACTTCTATATCCAGTCTACTTCTTAGCCCTGCACCATGGAGACTCATCTGCGTCTAACAGTATTTAGCTTATTTTCTGAGTAGATACTCGCATATTATACAGTCCTATTGGTCCTCTTTAATAAAAGGAACCTGTAAAGATTATTGTCTGCCTTTATAGGCACTTTAACTTTGTCTGGGATTTTAACACAGCACTAAATAATGGGAAATATTCAGCTTACCTTAGAGCTTGGCACAGAGCCAGATGAAAACGTGACCAGCTTGGGAAGATGCACAAAGAAAACTGAGGATTCTGGGAACAGCAAGGATAGGAGAGGGATCGGATTTTGAATTTTGGGATTCCTTTGTGCATCAGCCTATGAGAAGAGTGCTTACTACCCATGTGTTGAGACTTGGAGTGCTGTAAGAAGGTGCGATAAATAATGTCATTTTAAATACTTTCTTGTTGCAATTTTATGTAATATCATCCTTTGTGTGTCTGTAACCCTTCCCACTGACATGAAAACTTTGTAAAAGAGGTGTTATGTGCTCAAAGATATTGTAATCTGAGATTGAACAAATAAAATGCTGAAAATGTGGGGTGCAAATATTTAAGATTTCCACAGTTGCAAGCATGGGTACCGAAATTGCAATGAATGGGCATAACTTTGTTATTTTTTTTTATATTTTGACTCCAAATGTTGAACAGTCTTATCACCCCACCTCATGAAACATGTAGGTGATCATTTTCAAATACACGGGAAAATGGCATTCTGCACCACAGGTGCAAAAACACATTTGGGCAGGATGTGAAAAATGACAACCACACTGTTCATGAGGTGGTGTGATAAAATGGCTATATTGAAAATTTGGAGTGAAAATATTGAAAATGAACAAAGTTACATGCGTGCATAGAAAATTTTAAACGATCACGTGTAACTCAACCATTTTTTTGAATTTTTTTTACCAGATTTTCAATATGGCCTTTTTGGGACCCCACCTCATGAAGAGTTCCACTGTCATTTTGTTCATTTGTCCCGTAAGGTGATTTCACACAGCAACCGCAACATTCTGCGCCACAGGTGCAAATACACATTTTTTGGCAGGATGTGAAAAATGACAGCTGTACTGCTTTTGAGGAGGTGTGAACAAATGACAATGGTGACAAGGTAGAGTGAAAATATTAAAAACTGGCAAAATTATGAGCATGCATAGAAACTGCGCAACACATGCTCACAACACAGTCATTTATGGGATTTTTTGCACCAAATTTTCAACATGGACTTTTGGGGACCTCTCCTCATGAACACTGACACCGTCATTTTGTTAACTGGTCCTGAAAGGTGATTCTGTGCAGCGACCGTGAAATCACCTTTCGGGACTGAGTAATGAAATGACAGTGCCAGTGTTCATGGGGGGTCCCAAGAACCCCATATTGAAAATGTGGGGTCAAAATTCCTAAAAATGGCTGAGATATCAACATAACTTGAAAACCAAATTGACAGCAATTATACAATGCTTACCTAGATTTCTCAGTTCATGGTTCAGCTCTGAAGAGTGCAGACATGTTTCAGTCCACAGAAGATCGCATTTGCTAACCTCCAAAGTTAAGTATGGGGTAAGGGGGGGAACAGGAAGGTGGATGCGCCGAGGGATGGTTGACATGGGGGAGATGATGAGGGACCATTTTCTTTTTTACAGGCTTAAAAAAAAGACATCGGCAGACAGTTTTCTTTTTTTTAACAGAGTATAAAAGATTTTTATTTTGGGACACTGGGAGTGGGCTCCCCCGTGTCCCGGGGGGATTAGATAATGCTGACATGCAGATTGGGCACCCTGATGTCAGCATGGGGATGGGGAACAGAGGGTGCAGGGTGGACAGCACGTAGAAGGAGGAAGCAGTAGGGCTTCATTCACATACCGGGATGGGGAACAAGGAGTGTGGCGAGGACAGCATGCAGAGGGAGGGAGCAGGAGGGAATTCAACAGATACAGGGATGGGGAACAAAGGGTGTGGGGAGGACAACATGCAGAGGGAGGGAGTGGGAGGAAATGCAGTGGATATCGGGATGGGGAACAAAGGGTGTGGGGAGGAGTGGGAGGAAATGCAGCTGATAGGATGGGGAACAAAGGGTACAGGGAGGACAGCACACAGAGGAAGGAAGCGGGAGGGAATGCTGCTGGAGATAGGGGAATGGAGGGGGCTTAATGCAAATGGGGGTGCAGAACAGAGGACAGAGCTGTCTGCTTATCAGCTGGCATTATGCAAATGAAAGTAATGAAGACTTTTTTGAGAGCTTCATTTCTTTCAACTAGAGAATGGCTTCCAGCTGTGAAACTGTGAGTAGTGTCACAGTCTGGGTTGCATACAAATTGGCCTGTCAGGGACGAGCCCAATATATAGTGCTGTGCATTAGACTAGTCCCTGACACACCTCACAAATGTCGTCTCTACTGCAAGATGTTTCTTGCACATGCGCAAGGAAACATAAAAATGTTTTAGTTGAAAATTTACGGTCAAAATATTGAAAATACCACAGTTACAAGCATGTGTGGAAAAATTTCAACATACACTCATAACTTGGTTATTTTTACATATTCTTTTCACCAAATTTTCAAAATTACCTTTTTGGGACCCCATCTCATGAACACTGGTGGTGAAATTATGTTAATCGGCCAAAAGGTGATTTTGTGCAGTGACTGTGAAATACAAAATCATCTTTTGGGCCTGTTTAACATAATTTCACCATTGGTGATTTAGATGGGGTCCCAAAAATGCCATGTTGAAAATCTGGTGAAAAACTGTTAAAATGACCTAGTTATGAAGATAAGTTCAAATACATTATATGGCACTCACCTGTTTTCCTCAGTTCTCACTTCTGCACTGAAGAGTGAAGACATGTTTCTGGTCCAGAGAGGATTACGGCTTTGGACCTTGGCTCAGTAAGTATAGGGGGTGTGTGGGTGCTGAGTGGGTGCTGAGTGAGAGGGTCAGGATGAGGGGTTGGGGATGGCGGCAGGCAACAAGGGACCATTTTTTAATTTGAGGGTATAAAAAAAAAGGATGTGGGGGATAGTTCTCTGTTTTACAGGAACACTAAAGGGCTAGCATTACTTCTGACATTAGGATTGGGCATCCCAGTCTTGGTTTGATACTTGGGGGCACTGGGATGAGCACTCCGATGCCCCAGACTGCTGGGTGAGGGGGAAGGGAGGTTATGTATGCCAACACTGGGGATTGGGCACATGCAGTTTCAGGAACTTCATATTATGAGTTTGGGGAGGAGGCATTTGGAGGGGAGCGGGGAATGAACCAACACAGGAGGCTGGGCACCCTGGTGTCAGATTCTGCTTAAATTACATATTTAAACTGGCATCAGGGATCAGGCTAATGCAGCTAATGGTGGCAGAGCCACATACACATGCACAGCAGGCTGGCATTCTCAACAGGGTGCCAGCCCTGCCAGCTGACCAATGACAGATATTTTGTGTAGTACAACCTGACATGCTGTCACAAAACTTCAGCAATTTTTAGAATGCTGATTTTTCAGACTGTGCATGTTCACAGACATACAAGTTTTTCTTAAATAGTTTAAAAACTGCTTAACTTTGGGACATAAAAAACACAGATGTACATGCATTGGACCAAACTCTATAAAATCTGCTAGTTTCAGGTTTCAAATCCTCCTAGTTTTTGAGTTGAGCAAAAAAAGGGCTGAATTTCAGTGATTTATTTTGGAGTTTTTGGCACCTTTGTAATGTTGCCTCAACTGAACTGATCCCCATTAAATTTTCAGGATCCAGAGATCCCAGCACCAGTGCTGTGCTTTCCGAGTTGCTTGTAAATCGTCTGGAGAGGGACAAAGTTATAAAGATGCAAAAATTGGGGTTTAACAAAGTGTTAACTCTACAAGCACTACCGTGCCTGTATAATATTGTACATTTCGACAACATACAGTGGAGATAATATGACAAGATAAGAAGTGAAATCTTATACCCAACTCACAATCACATTATCTTGAGAGCTGGGTATGTCGCAGATGATATCTTGTTCTGCTGGGTACATCATAATGCATACTGGACCAATTGGAGAACAACATCTCTCTTTCACAATGCTGACGGCATCACAATAGCCATTTGCAGCACTAAAGCTAGCAGTGAAATCAAAGAGGAACAGTAAAATTTTCATACAAAGTTTGCAAAGAGCAGATTTAAAAACTGTATCTAGTAAACTGTTTTATAAATTAAATATGCAGTGGTCTGACTCAAAATATTCAGTTTATCATCACTTATGAGGGGCAGGATATTCATAACTCACTCATTGCTCCACCACTCATGAGTTATGGTCCAGACCCTCACATGTGAAGATAACCCATCTGATTTAAATGATTGCCTAAGTGAGTAAGTGGCTGTAGTGGATTTGAATCTGGATCACCATTTTCAGTGCACACTGTTGCTGGAAACTTGATCCTCTGGTCCCACCTATGCTTCAGTCTTGGAAACTCCCACAAAAAGAGTTAAACACTGCAAAAAGAGTATAAAACCAAAAAAAAGGTTCTGCTTCTATGCAGATGGCATTTCCTCTCTGACTAATCTGAACCATAATTCAAGACGGCCTGTGAATGCAGGCTGAGAGAGTTGGCACATGCCCAGTGTTTCCACCCACTTTCACATCTGGAGACAGTTTTGTTATTATTAACTCTTTTCAGCCACCAACCTCCACCCAGCATCTCTGGGGTTTCTCCGCATGTTGACTCACTGCACACATGCATAGCCCAAGCCTTGACAGCAGGAAGTGAAAACACTCACACAACACTTTAATAGAAATTGCCCTACTTTGCAACTCTCTTATTGCCAGATTTTGTTCTCTGCTTCTAGGCAGCATGTTCTGCTAGATAGGTGGGTAGAAGAGATGATCAGCCTCTTTATTTACTCATAAAGAGAAGCAGTGTAGCCTAATGACTAGAGCACAGTCTAGAGCAGCAAACCTGGGTTCTGAGGTTTGAATCCCACCAGTACCATTTACTCACTGTGTAATGAAGATTAAGGGCCCCATCCACAAAGGGACTTTCAGCCTTTCTGCATGTGGAGAGGACTGGCAAAAGCTGCAGTGTCCCCATCACATTTGAGAATCTCCCAGTAGCAGCCCCAACCTGGGTTACATTAACCCTCTGCACTCACTCCTGCTTCACCTGCATGCCTCCTTGGGGAAGTCAGGTCAAGGGAGGGTACACACTTATTTGCAGTGCTTTTAAGTAAATGTGCTTCATTGAGAGGGCAGCAGTAATGCTTGTATGCACTCCATGCAAGGCCAGTCTGGACCTCCCAAACTTTTCCGGGCCTGGTTTAACCCCAGCACCTGCTGCTCCTGGCACTCTGAGCTGGCATGAAAGGCTGGGGGCTTAACCTGAAACTCTTATTTTTTTTTGCATATTAATGATCAGATACAGCAGTCCTTGGAGGTGGCTGTGACCCACAAGTGTTGCAGGGGATCCTTTAAAAACCATCCTGGGTGTCCAATTGGACGCTCATTTTTTGGCTCCACTCTATGATATGCCCTCATCCCCTCACGGGCCTGCTCGTGCATGGCTTGAGAAGGTTAGGGAGTCATGGATGTTGGCAGAAATATGTGTGCAGTAAAGGCAGAACTTGGTCTTCTCCAAACAGCCCTTGGTGCATGCAGCTACCACTCCTCTTCCCAGTGGACATCTAGGATCTGGACTAGAGGGACTGTAGTCGGCAAGGGGTGGGTCCATGTGGGTGGAGATTCTGGGGTTGCAACAGCAAACAGATTAACACCTCTCTGTGATTTGGTCAGTCCAGTCTCCACAATGCTGAGGCTGGAGCCTATAGCCACCTAGGGCACCAGGTCTGTCATTAAGAAGACACCTGCCATATGACTGGAGTCCAAGGAAAAGAAAGGACTGGGAAAGTACTTGAGATAGGGTACCCCGTCATAAGGGGATAGAAAGGGTAGTGGTGATAGGAGACCGGGGGAAAGAATAGTTAGGTGCCTGCTGGGATCCATAGGTGGGAGGGATGCAAGCAGGTTAGAAAGGATAATCTGGCATAGGGAGGGGGAGTGGGCTTTACTTCCACCTTGGGACCAATGGTCTGACTTGCAAACCACTAAGAGATGTTACAGATAGATTTAGGAAGCTAGAGTGGAAGCTCAAGCAGAAAGCAGCCTCATTGACTTTTTCTGAGATCCTGCCAGTTTGGGACAGGGGAAAGAGAAGAAATGCGCCGGTCATTTGCTTCAGTGCATGGCTAAAGAATTCATGCAGGAAGGAGGAATGGGGGTATCTGAGGGAGTGGGGCCACCCTTGAAGGGATATAAGACTATTCAAGTAGGATGGCCTTCATCCCTCTGAGGAGACCACCAGGAAGCTAGAGTATAAGTTTAAAAAGCATATTGAGGGCCCTTTAACCTGTGTCTGTGTGTGTGTGTGGGGGGGGGGCAGACAGAAAACAGAAAGGTGTATCTACTTACTCAATTCAGGGATGTGTATATGACCTTCCCCAGTAGTAGAAAACAAGGAAGAAGGGACAGAAAACAGTGGAAATCTGGGAAAGATTGTAGAAGAGAAATTGTAGACAACACAGGGAATCAAGATAGAGGTGGTAGAAGGGAGATAGAGGCAAGGTTAGATGGAGGTCGGGGAGGGGGAGAAAGGGACTTGGTCCAGAAGGAGAGAGGAAACAAGTGTACTGGAGCTTGGGGAACAAGGTCCATGAAACCAGGAAACAGACAGGAACTGCATCAAATTGCAGGGGCTCTGTGCACTCTGTTGGGGTGTCTACCCCAACTCTGTAATCCAAAGTGAGAAACCATTGCAGATGCACTCCTATGTACAAAGGAGTAGAAATAGCAGGCTAACCAATGTTAGAAACTTATTTATTTTGCTTGCAGCAGTGCAAACAAAGCATCCAAATAGTAAAGTGCAATGTGCAATACAGAAAAAAATCCTTCTATATTTACAGTAGGGCGTGAAGCACAACAAACAGGGAGCACAGAGCACTGGGGTATTTGAGTACTGATGGGTCACTTTTTCCCCAGAGCCTATGCTCTGTATCAGTCCCTAGTGCAAATATCACAGGATGGCATTTTTTCTGTATAGCACTTTGCACTTCAGTATTCAGATACTTTGTTTGCACTGCAGAAAGAAAAATACAAAAAATGCCTCTAGCTTTGGGTTGCCTGCTATTTTCACCTGTTTGCACGTAGGGGTGCATCTGCAATTGATTCTTGCTTTGGAATAAGATCAGTACTCTATAGGCAGTGGTGGCTGAGGCACACCTGGACCTGGTGACGTTCGTGGAAATATGGACTACCTAATACCATGACTGGGACATGACCATGCCTGGGTATACTGTATTCAGGAGGGACAGAAAGAGAAAGAGAGGAGGAAGGGTGGCATTATATGTATGGGACAGTATAAAAGCTTCATAGATTGAGGATATGTGGAAGAGTGAAGAAACAGAAATAATGTGGGTGCAGGCAGTAGTAACTAGGGGGTATATCAGAATATGGGAGATATATGGACCACTGTCACAAAATAAGGAAGTGAAAAACTAGGGGAGGAGATTAAAAGGAGTGTAGTGTGGTCTAGTGGTTAGAGCGGTGGCATGGGACCCAAAAGGTCACAGGTTCAAACCCCTGCTAGAGTCACATCTTCACTGTGTGACCTTAGACAAGTCACTTAACCTCTTTGTGTTCCAGTCCACCCAGCTGTGGAAATGGTAGAAGCAGGACCTCACTGGAAATTCAATGTTGCATCACAGCTGGTCTATTTTTGGTAAATAAAACAATGGTGAAATATTTTGTGGTGGTCAAAGGAAAATCAACCACCAGGGGAGCCAAACTGGATAAATTAGAAGGCCAAACTGTGCCAAATCTTCCAGTCCCAGTGGTTGCTTAAATCATCTGGAAAAAACAGTATCATATAAATAGTAGGATCACAGAATCTTTAGGATACAGTTATGGGGGGCCAGGAATCCATTGTACTCTGATTATTTTTTGAAGGTGTGAGGTTCCGGAAGAAAGGTTAAAAAAATGTGTAAACAAGTCTGGTCATAACTTTATCAGGCACTAGGGACAAGGCCATTTTGATGGCTATAGATCAAAAGAGCGAAGGTGTGAAAGCTTATAAAACTAGAAAAATTGTGTGGTCCTCCGCTACAGAACACCAGTCTCTTCTAACTCCTTCCCATTCCAAGAGAGGGAGGATGGAGACTACTGCTGCCCATCAGTGGTGTAGCTAGTCTTTTAAAACGTGCTTGTACAAAGTTCAAAAATGTAAAGTAGGGGCTGGATAGGTGGTGGTAGTGGTGAATTCTGGTGTATGTTGGTGGTCATTTGTAACAGAATTTGCTACCTTTATACCCCTCCCCATACACAATATGTTGCACCCTAGCCCCCTCCCAGAATAAGGACCTCAGTCCTCACCCCAGCATCCTAGCCCCCCTCCCTAGAAGCTATGGCCCTACCTCCTGCCCAGAATATTGCAGCCTAGTCCTCTTCCCTAAAATCCCTGGCCCTGCACTCAGCCCAGCATGTTGCATCCTAGTCCACTCCCAGAGTCCAGCCCTCCCTTCAGCCCAGTATGTTGCACTTGCTCCAGCCTAGCAAGTTGTACCCAACTTCCAAGCCCACCCAGTAAGTTGCACTCTGGCTCCCTCAACCTCTAGATCCACCACAAAAATGCACTGAAGTAAACTAGATTCCCTTCTCCAACCACATACATACACACACACACCACCCCCTAAAAACTCTTATCCAACACAGATGAGCTCATGAGATAAAACTGAAATGGCTGAGTTACCCCCCGCCCCAGACTCACACTTTTTATGCAAGACATGTTCTCCACAGTCACTGATTGTATAACACACAACATTGTCTTTGTGGATCTGGAAGCCCTTATAAAGCCCTGCCAGCTGCTGCCCAGTGCCTTACTTCACTGGTGCCTTATGAGCCATCTGTTGCAGCTGTTCTTTGCTGTGTAGTCAAGAGACAGACATATGCCATGATGCTTATCACGCAGCTCTCACAGTTGCAAATACTCTGTCTTTGGGTGGAAGCCATCTCCTGTTGCTGTGTGCTAGGTCAGGAACAGTTTGCAGTCACCTGGTTGAAATGTCTCTCAGCCTGCGTGCCAGGACAGCCTAGCCCAACTTCGATGTGCACAGCTCACAGGTGCAGTCATCATGTGATCTCTGCTGCCAGCCACTGTGCTGCTTCAGTTCAACTCCCACACAGTGTGTAAGGAGAGAGGAGAGGGGAACCCAACCATGAGTGAGAGGTGCAGGGCACGAGGGCGGCAGGCTGGCAATATGCACCAGTCTCCACACAGCATGAGAGGCTTGATGCAATACAGAATGCACAGTAGTCACAAATTTGGCAGATGCTGTGAGAGAGAGGAGCCTTGATCACAGGGAGAGGGTGTGTACAGCTGCAACTCTGCCTCTGGGAGTTGTGGCAGCCATGTCTGAGTACCTGGTCCTAGTACAGCTCGCCCACCATTCACTGCAAAAAAAGCACACTCTTTCCCTGGCCTTAAAGCTACTCATGAAAACTAGAAAAGGTTTTTGTACATCTGTGCATAAATGAATCATGCCTAGATTTGCTACTGGCTGTCATTAGGCACACAGGGAGATTCAAACAGCATGCACATAGGCTAGAGAGACTGCAGACAGGCTAATCATGAAAGTTTAATGACTTGCTCAGGGTCACACTTGGAGAAAGTAGTGGGATTGAAAACTGGGTTTCCTGGTTTACATCTACTGTATACACTTTAAATACTAGGTCAATGTGTCCTAATTGTGTTAAAGCCCCTTGAACAAGCTCTCTCTCTCTCTCCACTGTACTAAACTAATATCTGGCCTCTTGCCAATCCTCCCTCCCTCCCCTTCTGAAGTGGTCATTGATGGCTCCCAATCAGTTCTGGGCAACAGACCCTCTGAAGCCTTCTTCACACACCCTGTGACTGTTACTAGTTGGGGGGGGGGGGTGCATGGTGGGTAGCAGAGTCAATGTGTACCAAGCTAGCTCAGTGTGGCTCAGTCTGTACTTGTTCCCCCCCCCAATTATGTGTACCATAGTGTGTAGATGAGCAGTATGCTGGGGGATTGAAGCAGTGCACTATTACTATACACAACATTAAACATAGCTCATTGATCTGTGCATCAGTGAGCTCTGAGTATTTATTACTGCCTATACTAATGTAACTCCTTACCCTTCCTGTCTCGTCAAAGGGTATTTTGTGGTATTCTCATCTGGGGCATGGGGCAGTGACTTCAGGCACTTCTACACAGGAGGGCTAGATTTCCAAAGCCCCCAGGGACTAAGTCCCACTCTGCAGCCGACGCTGTGGGAAGAAATCTCTGCATCTGCGGAGTCTGGTATTTTCAGCTGGCACAGCTGTGGGGGATGTCACACCTGGTCCCACAAGGCATAGCTTCCCCCATAGCTGTGCTGAGAAATCATCCGCAAGCTGCCGTAAATCGTGGAGCTGATTGTAAACCTGCTCTACCTTTGAAAATACCATGGTTATGGGAGAAACTGCAGCTCCTCAAGTGGAAACCCACTAGTGCCATTTTTTTTCTCGCAGCCACAGAAATTTCAGAGGCTTTGACAATCTAGCCCAGGGACATAGCCTCTTGGTCATGTCAGGCCCTTTGAAACCTGACCCTAAGTAACTGCATACAACTCTCTGGTGCAGGAACAATTCCTGCACCTGCAAAATGCTAATACTGACACTGTAGTGCAGTACAAAGGGGCACTGCACTCCTGAGAGGTTGTCCTTTGCATGAGACATTGAACCAATGTCCTATCTGCTTGTATTGGTGGTTGTTCAGGTAGCACATCTTGAAAAGAGTTGGGGAATTTTTGTTGAAATGGAAACAAAACAAAAACATAATACAGAATGTTGGCTACAACAAAAGGAATACATCATGTCAATATTTGCATGAGGAACATTGAAATTAAAAATAAACCAGTGAAGCCTGCCAGGATGAAACACGGTGTCACAGGTTTACTGCATGACAAAAGGGAGTAACTCCCATTGAAACTGCATTGTTTGCTGCAGTAACTCTACTGCAGAATTCTGCAGCACTGTGCTATATCCTGGTTGGCTTCACTGTAAGTGTAGCAAGTACAGAAAATTATGCACAAAAGCATATGTTAAAGTGACACTGTCAGCTTTGCCCCTTCGTTTTTTTGGCAATAGCATGCAGTGTTCCTATTGCTCACACAACACTCATTACTGTACTCAGAACACCCCAATATATTTAAAAGATTAGTATTTTACCTGCTTTCCCTGTTTTTTATGTTTATATACTTCCAGTGGTCGATGCCAGTCCCCTGAGCTTGGAAGCATATCAAGATCGAGACACTTACCTGCCACAAAGAGCAGTCCCGAAATACAATTTGTGTCAGAGCAGCCCTTGGGTCACACATTGCCCTGTTCCTTATGTTATTTAATAGGTTGCAGCTATCTCTTATACTGGCGGCGCTAGAAGTTGTATTATTCATATTTGCACGCCGCAGCTGAAATTCCGCACATGTCTAAAAGACCCATGAACAAAATATCTTGCACATGCGTAAAAGCATGCCATTGATGCGCATGCACGGGATTTCGGCCACGGCTCATAAATATAAATAATGCCACTTCTAGTGCTCGCTTTGTGATGGCAGATAGCTGCAACCTATTAAAATAACATAAGGAACAGGCAATATGACTCCAAGGACTGTTTCTGAAAAAATCGCATTTTGGGACCGCTGGCTAGAGGCGCATGTCCCGACCTGGATGTGCTTCTGGTTTGCGGGGACTTAGCATCGACTACTGAAAGTATATATATATATATATATATATATACAAAAATCGAAAGCAGGTAAAATACTAATCTTTAAATATATTGGGGTGTTCTGAGATATAGTAATGAGTATTGTGTGATAATAGGGACCACTGTATGCTATTGCCAAAAAAAACGAAGGGGCAAAGCTGACAGTGTCCCTTTAAAAGACTTGCCAGAAACCTCTAGAGGATATGGTCAACAGTCCATCATATGTGTCTACCAGATATACAACCTCAGATTATCCTGTGCTGCAGTAGAAATGGCTGGAATAATTCACCCATTAATTAGAAAACATCTCCCTATCTTTCCTGTAAACTTTATCACAAGCTAGGAAAGCAGTATGGCATAGCTCAGTGTATTCAATAAACTTTTCTTCCAGCATATAGGCACAGTGGGCCTGCCATAAACAAAATTTAAAGACTATGAAAAGCACCCCTAAAATGCCCTTATCTATACCATCCCACTTTGGGTGTTTAAGGCCAAAAATTAAAAAATCATATGGAATTGAAAGCAGTGACAGCCATTGTTCCTGTCAAGCCAGCCTTTTCCAAAATCCTTGCACATAAGGGCAAACCCTGAATAAGTTCTTTTGTGTCTCTTCGACCTGATTACACTCTGGGCGAGGGCAATTCCGCTCATGTATACACTTCTGTCTATGGGAACCTCTCACTCTTAACCTATCATAGATGCACAATCACTGAATATTCCACATCTGCATTGGTACCGTTTGTTAATCAGTAACCCCAATGCAATATGTTTTCTCTCCTGTGGCTACCCTGGTAGATCAGGAACTATGAAATAAAAAGACATAATGTGCTTATGTAACTCCTTCTCCTTCCTAGTGTAAGTGCAATGTAGACAGACTTAAATTCTGCTGCCTAATCTTGGTTAATATATCCCATATATATTGTGGCAGTCCTAATCCCATCCCCACTTTAGGGATACATAGCATACCTTTTTCCTGTTGCCTCATAAAAGGATGTACTCAGGCCCAAACCAAGTAAACCCATGATTTCTCATCTTGTTTTAAAGTCTTAGTAACACTATAAAACAAAAAAGTACTAAAAAAAGAAAGCAACAGGATTTAGCATACCTAAACCACCCTTCTGTAAGGCAAGTATGTTATGCCTCTTTTTACAGGGTTGAGTTGACCCCCCCCCAACTATCATGATAAAAATACTGTGCAGTCTGGCTTTAAGGCTAGCCAGAGGGGGGAATATAACTAATATATAAAAATTCAGATACTAACAAGGTTTTGACTAAAAACCCCTGCTTCCTTTTGGGCATTCTCCAAGATTTCCATTGTGCAGTCATACTACCTATAGTAGCAAGTCAATTTTCCCAATTAACTCTAGCTGTATCTGGATCTCCAAAAGTGACTCCCAAAATATTAGTAACATCCCCCGTTATCTGTATGTAAGACTCAGCAATCGTAGTGTCCACATTCTTATAAAACCTGAAACCGCCCCCTTACTTTTGTTAAAATTAGAATGGCAGCCTGATGCATGAGAGAATTTCTGCAAAGTATTACCCACTCCTATATCTGAGGCCTCCCTCTGCATGAGGAAACAGACATCATCTGCGTATGCTATAACTTTAACTTCATTGATTTCTCTTCTCAGCTGAAGACCTAGAATATTTGCATGACCATCTAATTGTCTCAGTAATGGATTTATTCCAAAGACATACAGTAAAGGGCTGAAGGGACACCCTGCCACACCTCCTTATAAATTCTAATTCTATCCCCTTCCAACCATAAATGATGGGACAAACATAAGATACCTATAATTGTGTCTTATCCATCTGATAAAACTATGAGGTATGCAGTATTTTCCAGAACTTTAAAATATATTTATGCACTAGTCTATCAAAAGCATTCTCCTGGTCCAGTGAAATCACAAAAGCAGAGATGGACTCCAATAAACCTCTTGTAAATGTTTACCTTAAGAGAATCAGATTATCCTGTACAGCTCTGCCAGGAATTACATACGTCTGATATGGAGAAACAACCACCTTAATGGCTTTTTCAATGTGTTTTCCCAAAATCTTGGATCGAGTCTTTTGGTCAACATTAAGAAGACATATAGGTCTCCAGTTACTAAGTAGAGAGCTATTACCGATTTTAAATAAAAAAATTAGTAAGGCCATACTCATGGAATCATGGAAAGCACCAGTCTCCAAACATTCATTAAATACAGAGCCCAAATCCAGAGCCAATTGAGAGCAAAAACTTCATAGAACTCTGATGGGAGTCTGTCACTACTAGGAGATGAATTTCCCCTAAGGGATTGAACTGCTTCTAAAACTTCCAAAACTGAAATAAGTGTAGTTAAAGCTTGCAAAACTCATCCCCCGACTTTGAAACCATAATATTTTGTAAAAAAGCTGAAATATCAAAAACTGGTTCCTTGGCATACAAATAGGAAACAAAATCTTGGGTGACCCCCAGTAACTTGGATATGGTGGAAGTTAAAGTACCATCTGGGGATCTTAATGTTTGAAAAGTCTAGAAATCATCCACTTTTTGGAACCCTTAAATGGATAAAAAGTCTGCTCTTCCTTTGTATATCTTGCAAACTAGCAGTGTTGACCATATCCTGTAAAAAATTGGAATCACGGTATATTTTTTTAATCTAAGCACCTACCAGTAGTCTCTGGATAGGAGCAATTAAAGTCAGTTCGCAATATCATGGTTTTGGCTATATGTAAATAAGGCTGTTTATATCAAGCATAAGTGCCCTCTTCCAGGGAAATGTTTACCAGCTTAGAAACATGTCAATCATTACCCCAAACTACCAGAACAGTGGAGGAATTTCCCTGGATATCCTGGCCAAACTTCCCACATACACTAACAAAAAAAAACAAAAAAAAAAACAACAAAATACCACCAACAGATTAATCTGGTTCAATATGTCAGTTACATGAGTATCTCCCTCTCCATGGGACGAGGCTGAGAATAGGTAGAATTGCTTACCCCTCTTTTCTCAGTCAACAAAAACTAAAATAACATTTAGAAAAGTTTAAAAAAGCACTTTACAAGTAACGAGAGACTGGTAGTAAAGTGACCGATGTTGCTGAAAAATAGTCAAGTCATGTTTATTTAAAAAGACGCCCAATCCCAAGGGCTCTGGGTACCGCACAAAGAGTTTATAGCATTTCATACCACATAAATACATAAAAAGATAGCACATCTACGTAGTCAAAATTAAACCCCAAAAGCTTGCAGAAATAAGTAGGTCTTAAGGCAAACCTTAAAGTCAGTTATAGTGGGAGCCTCCCTAACTGCAGCTGGCAAAGAATTCCAAAAAGTGGGGGCGGCAACACTAAATGCTCGATCGCCCGCAGATTTTAATCTCGCTCTTGGAACAGTTAGGAGGCCACCACTAGAGGAGAGACGGATGAGGAAGAGGAGGAAGGTACCAGGAGAGCTGACAGGTAACCAGGACCCTGTCCGTAGGGCCTTATAGGTGAGAAACCCCACCTTGAAGAGCACTCTCCACCCTGAGCCAGGCAGCCAGTGCAGTTCAGCGCCCAGCACAGGTGTAATGATGACAAATTTACTCTGCCCAGTTAAAAGCTGGGCAGCAGCATTCTGCACAAGCTGCAGTCTGTGGAGAGAACCCCCAGAGACCCCTAGATAGAGGGCATTACAGTAGTCAAGCCTAGAAGTGACTAAGGCGTTTATCAAGGTAGGAGGTCCAGAGACGGAACAAGGGCTTAATCCTGGCAATGTTTGAAGATGGAAAAAACAGGAGCGGACCATGGAAGATATCTGAACCTCCATGGACAAATTCCTATCAAACATCACTTCAGATTTGCACAGAGGCCATCAATGGCGCAGCTCCTAGGACAAGGCCAGTTGCAGAGTCAGAGGCCATCCCATCATGAACTCTGTTCGACTCCACTACCAATACCTCAGTCTTGTCAGGGTTCAGTCGAAGCCAACTGGAGGCCATCCAGTCGCTAATCTCAGCCAGACAGATATTTAACACATCTACTGCGTTAAATAAATTCTTGGCTCCACGCACTATGCCAGCAGCCAGCACCATACTTCTCATACTTTCGTCACTGAAATGCGGGACACCATTACTTAAAATGTGGAAATATGTGAGACACTGGCCCTCAAAATGTGCGACACATCACAAACATGAAAATACCAACTTAGAACATGGTGGAAACTAATGTTTTTGATTATGTCAAGACAAGTTAAACTTTGCTTTAGATATAAATTATTCTGCTCCCTATCACATCTCCCCTCTTACAGAGCACTTTGGAATTTTTGCACTAAGGCTGTTCATACCACCAAGTCCCTTTACTTCAAGGCCAACCTCCAGAAGGATCTTAATTCCTAGCCAGCTTCTAGAAGATGATTTGCTCCCTTTTTGACCCCCCAGTCCAGTAATCTCCTCCTGTCCTAATGGTTAATGGCTTACCAATGTCTGACCCTTCTTCTGTTGCTACTTAATTCAATTAGTTTTTTAACAATTTGTGCTATCCCCTCTCTTCCACTTAATGGCTTCACTCTTCTCCCCCCTTCTCCTTCCACCTTTTTACCTCACCCCCCCTCGAGGATTTGATTTCCCTCTTTCACTCCCTAGGAGACCCTGTTCACCCTTTTCCTCACTTATCCTTCCAAATTCAGCCTAGATGGCTTGCACTAAATATTTCCATCTGACAGCACCTGCCATCATCTCCTCCCTTACCTCCAAATCTCCTTCACTCTTTGCACTGTCCCACAGTCTTGAAGATTGCCATGGTTCTCCCCTCCACAAAGGGGTGATCCTCCACTCCTGGTAACCTCCACCCTATCTCCTCCCTCTCTCTCTGCAAAGCTGCAGGAGAAACTAGTCTACTTACTGCTTGCAGACTTCCTCCACTCCTCCAACTTCCTCTCCCCCTTCCAGCCTGACTTTAGGAAAAATAATTCCACCATCTCATCCCTACTTAGGATCACTGAATCCATTCTCTCAGCGATGGATCAAGGGAACATTAGAGTGACTATTTTCATCGATTTGACCAAATCCTTTGATTTGGTGTCCCACTCACTCTCCCTGGATAAGCAGCGCTCTGCTGGCCTCTCTGCCCTTGCTGTTGACTGGTTCCACTCTTACCTGTCAGACTGTCAATAGCTGGTACAGGTAAGAGGTGCCAACTCCCCACCCCTCCCTATCTAGGCTGGGGTCTCAGAGGCTCCATTCTGGGTCTAGTCTCTTCTCCATCTTCCTAAACGACCTTCTCCTCCACCTGTGCCAACTTGCATATTTATATGTATGCAGATGACACAGTTCTCTATATCTCCCTTGCCTGCATCTCTGGAAGCCTAGCTTCTGCAAGACATTCACAATGTTTTGCCCTGTTCCAGTCCAACCAGCTTCAGGTGAGCAAAAAAAATTGTATCTATGACCTTTGGTACCAGCCAGCAGCTGACCCATCTCACCCCTTTTCCTGATTTCCTCACAGGATGGCACACTGCCCAAAGTAGTCTCAGCTCTTAAGTACCTCTGTGTGTGGTTAGATAGCAGGCTTGATTTCTCTGCCCACAGTGATACCATTTATGTCAAACTCCACCCCAAACTTGGTGCCCTGTACCACAGTAAGGACTGCCTTTCTTCCCTAGTCCACCAGGAACTGGTCACCAAAATGGTTCTCCCAGTTTTTGACAGTTCGTATGTGGTTTATGGCACCACCCCTCCACCTCCCTTGCCAGACTGGACACCTTCTGTAATGCCTTCTGCTGCTTTGCTACCAGCTCACCCTCTCTTACTCACCACTGCTTCCTTTACTCCTCTCTATCCATCTTCCCTCCCCTCACATCACCAATCCCACTGTGCTTCCTTCATCTCTAAATACTGGTTTAGGTTCTTCCCCACATACCTATCCCATCTCCTCTTCCCCAACCCCTCTTCTTCCTACTTCCTTTGCTCTAGAGATCCATGCACATTCTCCCTTCCCCACCCACACTCCTTAGCCAGGAAATATGCTTTCTCATACCACCTCCCCTTCCTCTGGAACCAGCTACCTTCCTCCATCCATATCTTCCCCACCCTTTCTTCCCTTGATTAGATGCCAGCTAAAACTCCTCCTCCTCCCGCTTCTGCCAGTCCTCTTCCTGAGTCCCTCCTTACCTTGCCTGACTTTTGACCACCCCTTACCTCTCCCTCCCCCTTAAACTTCATTGAGTTTGCTGGAACTATGAGGTTATCAACCTGTTTTGACTCTAACTTTCAGCACCAACATAGCCTCCCTTCTCTCTGGCCTTATGCACTTTGAGTTTGCCCATTCTGCACAGATGGTTTGTATGCTAATTTATTTGTTCTCCATATGCAATATATTTCCATTTTGTCTGTACTGCATTCAGCTTATGCTTTTTATGCCATCCTCTTTGTAACTACATTACCTGATTGGCTATATTTTGTTTGTAATTGTGGTCCTTCCCTTCCTCTTTCACCCACCTCACACCTGGAAATGAGTCTTGGCTCAGTGTGCCTCCTCCTGCTACCCATTTTATTTTTGATTCAGTGTGCTTTTGGTGCCAGACTCCAAAGCTCAGCACCTGCTCTACTGGCTCCCCTGCACCCCCGAGACTTCACCTGGAAGACGATCCACCCAGGCTTACCCCCATTGGGTGTGGCTACCAAACAGGCATGGCCCCACAGATGACTGAATATGGGTCCCAGCAGAGGAATCCACCAAGAGTCCTCCTGGCTTGCCCTCCAGGGTGGGGCCATGAGGCCAAGCTGCTCTGATGGAGACTGCTTGCTCAGGTCGCCAACCAAGCATTGTCGTGTGGAGGGCTGTGCAGAACAAGAGAGTGGGTCATCATGGAGGGATCTGGGAGCAATTTTTGGCAGTAAGGCTTCTGGGGAGACATGGCGTGCAGTGACGGGCGTGAATGTGCAATGTCTGGCATGCCTCCCTGATAGCTTGGCTCCAGTGGCAGCTCCCTCTGGCCTCCACCAGAGGTCAGTCATGTGTCAGCCACTCACCCACCCTCCCACTGGAGGAGAAGAGCAGTTTGTCTGATGCTCAGTCCTCCTCCCCTGCCAAGCCCTCTGACTCTTGGGTCTGTGTCCACACCCAAGATGTCGGCATCACAAGTGGATGCCTTGCCACTGCACCAGTGGGCTGGCCACCCATTTTAAATATATACATACTGTACATAAATCTAGCAATCAATCAATCAATCAGTCAATAAATTTAGCATCACAGAGTATCATGAAGTTCTGTTTTTAAGTCTGAGTTTGCAGCATGTTTTCTTCGTGAGCAGCCATGTAAGATGGATGTAAGGCAGGGCAATTCTTAGGGGTAAAATAAAGGATGTTTCTTGTAACAGGGGACAGTGGAGGTTTGGCTGACACTGTCTTTTCAAGGTGTGCCTGCTCCCTAGCACCCACACACCCCAAAATTAGAATTTAACAGTTGCTCCTCCTCCTAAAACCATGAATTCTTTCTTTTTTTGGAGGGGAGCACTAGCAGTCAAGGAGCAGGCTAGTATACTTCATAGTTGTCTTTCATTAAGAGGAATGCCCCTGATTTTGTCCTTCTGAACTGCTTTGTTCCACATACATCCCACGTGGAAAAATGTTTTTTCATACACCAAGAAGTTGCTAGCAACAGTTCGTAACTCTCAATGATGTTAAAGCAAAATTAAAACTTGCAGAAGTAAAGGCATTAGTTTCCAGTGTTCAGAGCTCCTATTTTTATGTGTCTAGTGCCTTCCGAGAGTATGGGTGCTGCAAAGTCTAACAACGTGCGTAAAGCCCAGAAATACTGAGCACTTGTCTCTCACAAAAATGTTAAAATGACTAACTTTGTTCCATGATCCAATTCTTTAATGCAGAGTAGACAGAAAATGACCGTTTACAGACCACTCCCCTGATACCACAGGAGAATGTGTTACCAGGGGAGCAGTCTGTATGTTATCATCTTATATCTACTATGCATTAAAGAATTGGATCATGGAAGAAAGTCAGTCATTTTAACTTTTTGGAGACAGGCAAGTGTGCAGTATTTCTGGACTTCTATTTTTATGCAGGATGATGAGTCCCATATTTTCTAACATTTGGAGTCAGTGTCCACCATTTCAGTGACAATAGATTGAGAGGTATGTAGGCCAATTCAACCTGTCCCTGTTCTCTATCTTCTCAAACAACTGTGTAGTTCAAATAAATCTCTGACTCCTGGAGCTGTGCCAGTAGCCAATACTGCCATTCATTTCAGTCTCCTCCCTAGCCCCCTTACCCAGGGCTGAAAACCGTTATTCAGTGGAGGGCCTTCCTCCTAGCCCCCAACTCAAGATTTGGGGGGTGGTATTAGTAGTCAATCTATAGGCTAACTCAGTTGCCTTCCCACAACCTGTAGCCTATAGTCCCATTCATACAATGAGTGTATGCATGCTCTGGAGGAAGGGAAGGGGCAAAGCAGGCAGTATCAATAATTATTTAAACCTAGATCCAAGATAGCTGAATTTGCTGCTTCTTAGATTGATCTCTCTTCATGAGCCTTTAACCGCTTCTGCATTTGACAAGAATTGTTGAAATGGAACCACGGAAGCCTAAGTTACCTGGCAGGAGTTGAGAATTATCTCTCTGAGGTCCATGCTGCTTGACCAGCAGTGTCTTCCCAGTCAAAAGAGCCCAGAGTGAGGCAGTTGTTCTGGTAATGTGCTGACCTCCCCGCAGGCTACAGCTCAGCACAGCCTGCTCCCCCAACCAGACTATCAGGAGCAAGTACACTGGGAGTGCAGTAGTCAAATCCTCATTTTGAAAGGCCACAGAATCCAGATTTCTCTCCTTAATCCAAATTGTCTCCTCTGAAAGCAAAGAAGTAAATGCTCAATACTCTTGGGCATGCTGTCAATAAACTACTATTGTGGACTGAGTGGAGCAACCACAGGTTTGATGCCTTCTTAAAAAATTTACTTTTTACAATCTGAGATTAGTCAAGTTCGTTCTACAGCTGAGGTAACAAAGAAGGCTGCGGCAGGGCATACTGTTACCCTGTTGAAGCAAGATGCTAAAATTGCTACTCTGGAGGCTAATTGCCACAGTTTGATAAAAAACAACAACAGTATCAATCATTTTTTTTTTTTCGAATTCTGTTTTTTCCTCCAGCCAGTGGAACTCTCTCAGGCTACCTGTATTACCCCCAACTCTACCTCCATGCCTGAGAGGCCTCCTGAAACCTGGCACCAGCCCGGCTATCTCACTGGCTCTGAGCCCCCCAAATTAGTGTCCGCTCATCCACCCAGGGCACTCTATCTGCAATTCGGGCCGGGCTGGGTCTGCCCAGGAAAGGAGTGCCCTCATGTGGAGTGTGGTCCGTGGATACAGGAGCCATCACCTATCCACTTGGCTGGGTATTTTTGCTTTTTGTACTGCCGACTGAGAAACTTCACAAAATGAGAAACCCAGAGGTAGTCAATCCTCATTTGTTGAGAACCTTTTTAAAAAAGTAAAACCCCCAACCTTATGTACAGAGCGGTACACATCTTTCAGTTTAGCAGTTGCAGTAATATCTCTCAGGGCATTGGAATCACAGAACAATTTAGTAGTTTTCAATCCTCTATCTCCCTGTTGTATACTGCAATTGAAATCACCACCCCATATAATCGTCCTAACTGTACATAAGAATGGTTGAATTTTTTTCAAAAGAGCAACACGCAAAGCCTTCCCCTGAGGTGCATACAAACTGATCAAATGAAATCTGTGACTTTTATATGACACATCCAAGAGAAGAACTCTACCAGACTCCAAATCTATCACTCTAATAACTTTCAAGGCATTATTAGAAAACAAAATCCCCAACCCATCACAGCGGTCCTGGCCCTGTGAACAAAATGAGGCCCCCGTCACCACTTAGCTGAACATTTTCCAATGTCATGAAAGGCTTTAATCCTGGTGTCCTGTAAAAGAATACTATCAGAGTGAAAATGTTGTAATTCATGAAAAATCACATCTCTCTGTATTTCAGATTTAATACTATCATCATTTAACGTCGGTATACGGAGAACCGCCATGCAGTAAGAAAGAAAATGAGGAAAGCAAATCAACACTGTGATCTAGTAGCCCATCTCTTTCTCCTCAACAACTGTCATCTATATCAGAAGACATCCCTCGGGAAGACGCAACTGAGGAGACATCAGACTCAGAACCGTCATCTTCAGACAGAGAAGGTGCTGTACCATGAAGCAGAGGGGCATACTTATTGGATTGAGGAATAGCTTTCTGTTTTGACATTTTCTTCCTCTCCTTTCCCTTAGGCACAGGAAGATGTCCCAGCTTCTCCCTCAAACGTTTTTTATGTGAGACAGTTGTAAAAGCAGAATCTGAGTTTGTCGCCGTGGTGGTGGTGTTGGGGGCGGTATTGGAGCCTGTCCCTGCAGAATCAACCTGTCGCTCAATTCCTGAGCAGGATCCAACATCATTGGCTCCGAATTATGGGAGGTAGAAACACCAGGGTCCACTGTAGCAATGCTGACCTAGCCCCCTAAGCTTCTAAATTCAATGGGGTAGAGACCCCTGCAGGAGGGAGGCCTTCCTGACTGGGCACTGGATCAACAGCCTGGGTGGTCTCCTGTAAAGAAGGTACTACTGGAGGCGTTGTACTGAGAGGGGTAAGAGAATCTGTAGTACCAGTAGGTTTATGCTGCAAAATATCCTGCATTCGCTTCTCTGAAGCCACAGCACAACCCTTTTTCTGGGCCTGGGTGATTAAGGCCTCCTGGGACAGCCCCTCTCCCGAATTATGAGAGGCCTAAGGACATTTTATATAAGAATACCCTCTTTCTTCACAGAGGTTACAGCAAAAAGGGTTTTTACAAACAGTAGAAAAATGACTAGTCTCTAAGCAGTGAGTACATTTCGGGGTATCACAGGCATTACTCATATGAAGATCAGAACCGCACTTGTGGCAGGATTTGGGCTGGCCAGGATAAAACAAGGAACCTCTATCCTTCCCCAAGAAAAAGCAACCTGGTAAATGTGCAGTACCATTATTGGTGGTGAATAGTTTACACTTAATTTTCCAGCCACCAGTCCAGAACTGTTCTGAATCAATGATAGGAACAGGTTGGTCAAGCACTTCACACAGCT
The DNA here is from genome assembly GCA_016271365.2 of Neoceratodus forsteri. Lineage (NCBI taxonomy): Eukaryota > Metazoa > Chordata > Ceratodontiformes > Ceratodontidae > Neoceratodus > Neoceratodus forsteri. Next base: position 587,733,280 of record CM028132.1, on the reverse strand, counting down.
GTTTAAGCCAGTAAAGAATGTCTGAGATATCCACCCCTTCATTCTTGAAAAGAATTGTAATAGTCCTGACATTTGGCTTAGTGATGGGAATTGCTAAAAATGGGGCCCATAAAGGAGAATCTTTCAGCGCATTGTATTTTAACCAGAATCTGTCCAGTGCTTCAACCGTCTTGAAACTGACATCATAATTACCGTTGTCTGTATGGATTAAAGCAAAAACTTCAGATGCATAGAACTTTAAAGAGTCCTTTAATAATTTTCTGCCAACATACATTCTGTCCAGTGGGTCCTCCAAACCCCCTTTATACATTAATTGTATTGCATTCCTCCTTGGAGCAGGTTCTCTAGCAGAGATTTTGACTAGGTCAGCAATACGGAGAAGAGGTTTAAACAATTTGCATTTATTAGAGTCCTGTAAAGTTTGAGGCCCTAAACCCACTGGTAATAAGTCACCCTGGGGCACAGCATGAGGTATCGGAGCCAAAGGTGGTTGTGCACAACTATTCTGGCTTGCGTGCCCAGAGATTGAGTCCCAACCCCTAGAACCCGGACCCAAGCATCCATTTCAACAGCTGTCTGTAAAACAACAGGTTTGTATTCTCAGCAGTGCTACCCATATCAACAATATGTTCTAGACCCCGATCATGTGGTGAAAGAGGTTCAGAATCAGCAACAGTTACCCAATATCAGAAAAGACATTGCATTGTACTCACAAACCTTCTGGTCCGAGGGATCTGGGGACCAACCACTCGAGGTTTGAATCCAACCTGCGGCCCCATAACACGCCTCCGTGACTAATTCGGCCCTGCCGAATCAGACAATATCAAGGGTGTGTAACTTTTTTCGAGCAATCCCCAGAGTTTTGCTGGGGTGTCCCAGTCATACTGTTAAGCCATCCTGCAGGAGGAAAGCCTGATCGGTCAATGTGGAAGGAGCCGCCAAGTTACCAGCAACCTCCCGAGCATTACATCTGGGTAGTGCAGTCTCCACGGTTTCCCCGGCAATACAGGTACGTTCACCAGTCACAACACTCGTTGCAGAAGTAACAGAGGTATGGACAGTTGAGGCAGGCAATTCTTCCGAATCTGGACAGGTAGAAACAGGGACAGCAGTAGTCTGAATGCCAGGCACTTCCAGAAGCACACCATTCGAATCATCCATGACCGGCACAGAACAAGCAGAGCCGCGAGTCCAGACAATATTGGTGAGAAATTTGCATCTGTAGATTGGAGTCTCTAGGGTATCGAGACGGGAGGAGACCCGCTCCCCTACCTCACCGACATCCACACTCCTCGACATCTGGGACGAAAGTGGCCATCCAAGGACAGCAACTCCCCCTACAGCAGAGTAGGGGAATTTCCCTAGTGTCCTGGCCAAATTTCCCTTATTCACTAAAAATGCCACCAACAGCTTAATCTGGTTGAAGGTCAGTTGGCATTCATCTGTATCCCCCTCTCCCGGGTCGTGCCTGAAAATAGGTAGGATTTGTCTAGTGCAGTTACCTGGTCAACAAAAACGAAATAAATAAAAGGGTCAAATAGTTCCACAGGAGGTAGAAGTATGGCAGGAAACAAAGAGGGGGAAGTTGAGGGCTTAAACCCCATCTAAACAATAGGTCACAGGATATGGTAGGGTAGGGTAGCAAAATATGGCAGATTGGATAGACCAATTTTTTTTTTTTTTTGCCAACAGTGTCTATGCTTCTATATAATATATCATATCTGCTCTTCTGTGCAAAAAAAGTGTGTTAATGCACCAGTTAGGGTTCAACTTCATGCCTTAAAAGTAGTGAAATGATGGTGGTATAGTTTCCAACCCTAACTTCCCACCCCCACCACTCAAGCAGCAAAACCAAAAAAAAAATAGGGTTTTGGGTCTCTGAGTCTTGCAAACCAATTGTAGTTCCTCCTTGGGCTATCAACCTAACGCATCCCTCCCCAGCCCACAGCCTCCTATCCAAAGCACAAAGTTACAGCTCTAAGCCAGTGCAACATGGTGATATACTTCAAAGGCAGAGAAGCATGTCTCACCACATGTTGACAACAAAATCTGTGTTAGCCATCTTCATGTCTGACTTTGTTTGCTTAGAGTAGGGGGTGGGAATTAGGGTGGACAACCCCAAGGAGGACTCCCCCACTGATTCGCCAGACTCCAGATACTCAGATCTCTGCTGTGTTTTCCTTTTGCTGCTTGGGGGTGGGGAGTTAGGGTTGTAAACCCTAACATCACATTTCCCTACTTTTGTGGCATTAAGTTGAACTCCAACTGGTACATTAACACAGCTTCCTTGCAAAGAATGTCCTTTCTTTTTTAATAGTGGCAAGGACTTTCATGAACAGGTGCAGAAGAACAGGACCAAGACAAGACTATGTCCGCCTACGGAAGTTCAAAGTCCTATGGGACTTGCACTTCTGTGTAGCAGTGGATGATAGGGATTCATGGGGCTGTCTGGTGGACTGCAGAAGCTCACAGCTCTCTGGGTCCTATGCTTCTATATGGCTGCAGACACAGATGCACAGGACAAATAATCCACCTCTCAGCCAAATCTCAGGACCCTCTGGCACCCACGAGTACAGAGGTCCAGAGCCCTATGCCAAGAGAAGAGTTCTCTTCACTATATGGTACTTGGGCTCTAGGGTAACCCTACACCTACCCTTCCCAGGCTGGGGGTGGTGTCACATGATGGTGCCTTTACCCCAGCCTAAGGCCCATCCAGCTGTGTCACCGAGCTCTCCCACAAACTGAGCTCATTGGCAAAGGATCACAAAGCACACTACCCACTGGTGTAAAGAATGGTACTAAACACAATGTTTCTAATAATTATTACTTTTTCAATTTTGACCTAGAATTTTCAAGATAGTCATTTTATGACTCTTTATAAACATGATTAAGGATGTGCCAGAGTTTTTATTCACCAGCTTGCTACAAGGGCTGAAGTTCTATCCGCAGAGTTTCACAAAGTTTTTCCTACCCTCAGCAACTTTGACTTCACCCAAAATCATGAAGTTTTCCATGTGAATGGTGGAATTCTGCTCCTGAAGTATGGAATTTCACCTGCAAATGGAAGAATTTTGTTGGCGAATGGCAAAATTCTACCATTCACAGGAGAAATTCTGCTATTTGTGGGTGGAATTCTGTACTTCACAGATCGATCTGCACCTCATGAATTGTGCTAAATTTGTGGATTAATTTGCAGAGCAAATTTAGCCAACTTCCCCCATCTCTAAACATGACATGTGACATTTATAGAAAACTAGCTGAAATATCGTTTTGCACCGCATGTGGGGGAAAAACATCTCATCCAGGATTTGAAAAAATGACACCTGTCATGTTTATATGGTGGCATGAAAAAATGGCTATGGTGAAAGTCTGGAGTCAAAATATTGAAAATTTGTGAACTTATAAGTGAACGTTGAAATATTTCAATGTTCACTGATAACTTGGTAATTTTTCCATAGTTTTTTTACACCAAATTTTCAACAATGTTTTCTTCTTACCCCACCTTATGAACCAGGTAGGTGAAAATGGATCCACGACAAGTCTGACAAGATTTTTATTGACGCCCCATCAGCGACACAAGCAGGTCGACCGCATTCTGCAGTCAGCTGCCAGTTCGCTATTTCTATCTTTTTGCTGGGGCTTTGTCCTCCTAACACCCCACGGGGACCGTGCCCCCACACCCCCTACTTAATAATTCTCAACTCCAGTCAGAGCTGATTGGGGGGTGCAGGACCCCCGACAGACAGCGCCGGGTTCCAACGGGTCTCCCACCATGGCTAGGTGCTGTAGTCGCTGTGGGGGACCTCGCTGGTGAAATGTCGCTGTGGGGGGGGGGGAGGTAACCGGGTGAAAATTTGTTAAATCTTGTCCAAAATGTGACTTTGTGCAGTAACTGTGAAATCACCTTCCAAGATAGACAGACTTAAGGCAATTCTGGGGGTAGGAGGAAGAAGGCTGTTGGTTAACTAGGATCTGCAGCTTTTCCAATAAGTAGGAAATGGGCAGACTAGGTGGGCCAAGTGGTCCTTATCTGCTGTCAAAGTCTATGTTTCTATTTTATTAAAATTTATATACATTCATACTACATGTAACAATGACTATCACATAAAAGATATCCTGCATCCCATAATCAGTTATAATAAAATAAAACCACTATGGGGAAAGGAAATTGTGGGTGTTCTATGATTCAGAATAAGCTAATAGTTATTATGGATTCTTAACCAATACAATACATTTAGTACTAATCTAGGTAACACTTATACAGAAAACAGAATGTAGGAAAGGGTTCCATAAATCCAGAAATTTCTCTGTTTGATCACTACACACAAATGCCACTCTTTCATAACTCGATCTAGTAGTAGTATCTTCTAGCCATTCGGATAAAGTGTGTGTGTGTGGGGGGTTGTTTCCATCATCTAAGAATTACATTTTTGGCTGAGATCATTGCTGCCAAAAGCCATAGAATATTAGGTTTAGACCAGGATTCCAGATCCAAAGTAATACCCAACACCACTGTTTTTTCAGTAAGTACAATCTGTCTGTTCAGAATTTTTTCACAAGCCACCAAAATTTTGTCCCAGAATTTCTGAATTAGTGGGCAAGACCAAATTACACTGGGAAGCACTTGCAAATTCCAGGGGAGACAGTAAGAATTTCTGGAACAACATTAAAGATGTTACTGGCAAAGTACCAAAAATCTCACCCTCAGTGCTAAACATTGATGGTACCTCTACTTTGGACCTTTTTACTATAGCAAATGTTTTTAACAATGCATTCACTGACCTGAGCAGCTTCCTCCCCCCAGATTTCTTTGACTTCACCCCTTCCCCTTCCCCTTCACACAATCCTGAGGAGAGGCCAACAACGTCTCCCCCCTTTTACTTTAGTAAGGTCTCTTTGTTAACAGCCAAGAAATACCTGTACAAAGTGTTAGGGAAGTCTAGAAATTGTGGAGACTCGCTGGATCTTAAAATCATTGCCCTCACACTAGTTGAGCTGCTGAAACCTTCAACTAAGATTCTCAACCTCTCGCTGAAGCTAGCTCAATTTCCAAAAATCTGGAAGTCTGCCCTAGTGACACCCATACACAGAAGTGGGGACCTGGCCTTGCATGCAAATTATAGGCCTATATCTATACTCCCATCATTATCCAAGGCGCTTGAGTGCATAGTTGCCGACCAATTGATGGAATACCTTGAAAATACTCAATCCAATGCCCGCAGCAACTTGGATTCAGAAAGGGTCATAGCAACACCGCTCTGTTGAATTCACTGGTTTCATCCATCAATCACTTGACAAAAGCAATTTAGTGGATGCAGCCTTAATAGCCCTAACAAAGGCCTTTGACACTGTTCACCATACTGTTCTTCTTCAGCAACTAGCCTCCATTGGTTTCACCTCTGACATGTTACATTGGTTCAAGAGTTACTTGGATGGTCACTCCCAACAGGTGAAAATTTCAGATGTTACCTTGGACAAACTGCCCACCTGCTCAGGAGTGCTGCAGGGCTAAATTTTAGGGCGTTTGCTTTTCAGTGTCTTCCTAAACAACCTTCCTCAGGCCTGCCACAAATGGATTCTACTGTATGCGGATGATGCTGTCATCTTTACTAGTAACCCTGACCCACATCAACTGGAACATCAATTACAGCATAGTTTTGTAGAAGTTGAGGACTGGTTCAACTCTCACAATTGATCCTGAACTACAAAAAACTAAAGTCGTAGTTCAGCTGAACCTGTAGCAAGCACAAATTCTATCACTTACAATCAGAAACTGCATGGGAGTACCACTGAACAAATCCAACAGTTTAAGTACCTAGGAGAAACCCTGGACAGCTCACTTTCTATGCTCAACTCATTGACAACATTGCCCGGCTGTCAATATCAAGATTGGTCTGCTCCACAGACATAAACACTGCTTGACGCCTCGAAGCCCTCATAACTGCAATTATAAGCTCTGTTTTACTTACTGTCGACTATGGCTTAGTTTTCTATGATGCTGCTACTACTTCTTCACTCCGTAGAATATTCATTGCACTAAATAAGGCATGTAGACTTCTCACCAGTGTTGCACGCCTTACCCACACCTGCGATCTGTACGCTCAAACTGGTCCGCTTCAACTAAGCAGAAGGATGCAGTACCAAACATACCTGTTGGCTAAAAAATTACTTCTTGGCCTTTTGCCACCTGGAACTGCCAACCTCCTTAGCCCTCACTCCAGCTCTCAGCACACTTGAAGCTCAGCCCATCAATTGCTGAAGATTCCTAGGTGCAGGACTCTCAAGGACAGTATTATTTCAAATACAGAACTCCACTTGGGCTCAATGCACTTCCCAACAAAATCGAGTCCATACCTAAATTAGGTCCTTTCAAGAACAGGCTCTGTTAGCATCTTACAACAAACAGTTCCTGTGACTACTTCACCTAATGATACCACCACTTGTGTACACTCCAGTCCCCTCTTCTGACCACCTCAAAGCTTTACCTTTCCAACCCTTGCTACATCCTCCTACCCTTGCCCTCCCGCCCACTCCTCTCCCCACCCCCCCCACCCACCCTACACCCGCACTCCAGCCACATGTTCTGTTCTCTTACTGACCAGGCCTTCTGGCTGCTTACCCTTTTCTTCTCTCCTAGTATCTCCTCACCCTTTCTTCTCCATTCCTAAAGTTTTTAATTCTAGTTCTAAAGTATGTACTGTTGCTGTTTGTTTAAACCTGTCTTGTATTACTGCTTTTGTATGTTTGTTCACCCTTCTCCACTGATGTGGAACCTTTGCAAATGAGCACCTTGTGATCAAAGGTATTGTATTCTGAGATTGAATAAATAAATAATGTGTGTAATAGTGCCAATGTCCTTTTGGCATCTCCAGCAACTATTGGTGTTAGTTAGATCCAGTGTGAACATTTTCTCTGAGGGTGTGGTGCCATCTATGAACAATTTTATAATGTACTAACCTTCCTTTTGCTTCTTCACAGGCCTTAAGACTGTTCATCCACCTCTGACCCCATTTAGTCAATGAAATAGCAGATCCTAACTCAGCTTCCCATTTTTGGATTGATGACTCAACCAGGTTTTCTTCAGAATCTATAACCATGTTGTATATAATTTTATAACCCTGGTAAGTAGAGAATATTTTATCTAGGGATAAGTAGGGGGTGTTGAGACCATATCATTAATGCTCTTTCTCAGAATTTGCCTGAGTTGCAAGTATCTAAAAAATTCAGTTCTAGGCAATTTATGTTTTTCAGCAGCAGCAACAAAAGGTAACAGGGTAGACATATTCTGATCTATTAGATCACTCCAAGTAACAGATGTCCCTGTCTATCCAGCTTTTCCACATCACTGTTTTCACCTCATTTTGAAAAAGTTTGTTGTTCCTGTTAGACATTTTGGTGAATGTGCGGATTCCATTCCAGTGCCCTAGTAATCTTGAACCAGACTGAAGACAAAGCTTTTAGGATAGGGTGAGATTTAGCTTCATTGGGTATTTCCGCAAATAAAATGAGTCTGGGGTTTGTTCCTTTCAGTAAGCGCATCTCAATATCCACCCATCCTGGGGCCAGGCTAATGTCCCATAGCCATAAAGACTAGATATTCTGTGTTACTAAAAAGGTGTCATGTCTTGTTCTAAAGTCTGGGTAATTAAATCCACCCCTAATTCTGGGTTGTTGTAGCTAAGCTTAGATATACGTACAGGTTTGTCATCCCATATAAATTTAGTAGTACAGAATCAATTGCCTTATATTGTTTCTCAGGCAGTTGAAGTGGTAAGTGACATAATAAATAGTAGACTTTAAGAGCAAGACTCATGTTTATTGCCTGTATTTTGCCCCAAAAGATGGAAGCATTGGATGCAACCTTTGTAGGTCTAACTTCAAAGAATCTATTAACTTAGTAAATTAAGGGTAATAATTTTTTAATACAGCGCACAGATCTATGCCAGGAAAGTAATAATTGAGTAGATAATTTGAATTTATTTTGAGTAAAGTTATTGCTATCCTTTAACTTTGACAATGGCATTATTTCAGATTTTTCAAAGTTTATTTTGAACCCTGAAACTAGGGAGAATGATCTGATAAGCTCTAACAGGGGACCTATAGATTTACCCGGTTTGGAAAGAGTAAGTAGTAAATCATCTGCATAGGCCATAAGTTTATTATACCTACCCAACCCTGTGCCTTTGATCTCAGGGGTTGCCCTAATTTTAATTAGCAAGTTTCTGTGATGGAATTGAAAAACGTCACCCACCTTGTTCATGAGGTGGGATACAAAAAAGGCAATGTTGAAAGTTTGGTGGAAAAATATTGAAAATTAGCAAAGTTATGAGTAAACATTGAAATATTTCAAAGTTTGTCCATAACTTGGTCATTTTACCATATTGTTACACCACATTTTCAACATAGCGTTCTTAGAGCCCCACCTCATGAATTCAGTAGGTGACATTTTCCAAATCCCACCCAAAATGTGATTTCATACAATGACTATGAAATCAGCTTTTGGGATGGATTTGAGAAATTTCACTGCCTTTGTTCATGAGGTGGGGTCCAAAAAGGACATTTTGAAAATTTGGTGTAAACATATTTAAAGAGTCACTGACACCTCAAGAAGGACTTTGAAAAACATAATGTTTGGACATAAAGTAGCTTATATTTCTCATTGGCTCTGTATTTCTAATGATGTGCCCTCCTTTAAGTACCTTAGGCTATGGCTAGTCAAGTCTCTTGACTTTGGGGTTCATGTTGACGCTATCCACAAAAAGTTACTCCCCAAACCAACTCGGTGCTCTGTACAGACACTGCAGCTGCCTGCCATTGCAAGCCAGGAGGGAAATTGTCCAAAAGATGATTCTCCCTGTCCTCAATTTTGGGCACATGGTCTACTCTTCTACTCCCAAATCCTCCCTCTAGAGACTGGACTCCCTCTTCAATTCATTCTGTCGCTACATACTTGGCTGCCTTCCCCTTACTCACCACTGTGATCTGTATACCTCGCTCTCCTTTCTCTCCCTTAATGCTAGGTGCCTATCACACAGCACTAACTTAGTTAGTAGGTTCTGGCTCAGATCTCTCCCCATCTACTTATTCTCCCTCCTAACCTTCCCCCTCCTGCTATACCCTCTGTACATCCTCACATCATACTCTTGCCCTCCTCCCATGGTGCACCTCTTCAGGTCGTGCTGCCTTCTCATACAAATTTGCTAATCTCTGGAATTCCCTCCCCCTAGAAATTTGATCTGCTCAATCCCGCCTTTCTCTATTGCTTCCCCTCTGGAAGCACATTGTTCACTGTTGCAAATGTACCTAACCCCCCCTTCTCTGTCTACTAAATTGCCACCCCAACATCCCCACTTCTTCCTTTTCCATCTCCCCATTTCCTTGTCCTAAATCTTCTATGTTCCTCTGGCAGCAACCTCCATCATTCCCTACCCCCTCTTCCCCACCATTCCCCCCATCTTCCTCCTCCCCCCTCCATCTCACACCTTCTACCTTGCCGGGTCATTGCCCCCCCTTGCAGGGTTCTCAACATCCAGAAGGGGTGTAGGTCCTGGCCTGCCCTTCCTGCCCCCTCCCCTCGCCTTCTTCTTGGTTGGGTCCTCACCCCCTTGCAGGGTTCCCAGAATCCTGAAGGGGTGTAGGGACTTGCCTGCTCTTCCTCAGCCCCTCCTCTTCCCCTGCACTCACCCTTACCCCCTTCCTCTCCCCTCATCTTTGATCCCTCTTCCCTCTGGTCTGTTTATTTACTACCACTCTATCTCCTAACGTAGCACTTGGTAACCCCCAGTACTCAACCCTGCCACTTCAAGCACTTTATGGTATACTCCTACCATTGGTCTGTACCTTCCATGTAATCTGCTAGTACTCTTGTGCTTATGGTATTAGAATCTTGTATTTTGTGCCTTAATGATTCTGTCTGTTTTAGCTCTGTTCCTTGCCTAGGTTTGAAACAAATTGTACTTCTGTTGTACTGTATGTATTTACCCTGTATTTGTTCATTTGTTGCCCACCCACCTATGTAACCCTTTCCCCCAGGATACTTCTGGAAACGAGCTGTTTACAGCTCATGTTGTCTTTCCTGGTGAAATCTTTTCAAATAAATAAATAAAATGTCTTATCCCCATTACTTATTACTGAGGTCATTTGCTTCAAAAACAGGATAGTTGTTTCTTGAGGGTTCATGAGCTTCTACTTAAGCAATAAGGCATGACAGGGTGTGTGTTATTGAGTAATAACATCACTCCTGGGGTGGAGTCAAAAGCACGAGGTGAAGCCGAGTGCTTCCACCACCCCAGGAGTGACGCATTACTACACAACACACTCCCTGGAGTGCCGTATTGCTATTATATAATGGCTCGCTTTAAAATAATATTAAAAAGTTAAAAAAACAACTTTTTTGTAATATTTGTATTGTTTTTTGTATGAGAGGTATATTTCAGAAATAAGAGAAAAAGTAGTCCAGTAGGTGGTGCTGCTGCTAATATATGCCTTTCTTGTACATGGAACCCCCCCCAACACACTCGTCGGGAGGTATCCCACTGCTTGTTTTGGAAGCAGTTGAAGACATATTTTTTTATTTTGTTAGCTGTGAAAGAAAGGCATGGACAATGAAAAAAACATCGAAGCCGAGTGGTTACTTCCGGTTTCCCGCTGCGCTGCTTAACTGGACATCAACAGAACCTGTAAGTTACAGGTCGTTTTTATTTTGGTAAAAGTGGTTTTTCTGAAAAGACAAAAGTTTTTGGGTTTGATAAGAAGCTGGTGAGGGTTTAAAATGCCATTGCCACTGTTTGTGTTTTTTTTGAAATGGCTGAGAGCACGGGCAACGCGGTTTCATATTCACAGGCAGCTAGAGTGCAGTCAAAGATGGAGAGCCGCCGTTTTTTCTTAATGTTGTTGCTTTGGTTTAATTGAATGAAGGAGTGAGGCAGTGATGCAGAAAACGTGTGTTTGTTGTTTGGAGGCGAGCTGGTCCTAAGCTGTGATGGCTTGAGGACTGTTGGCTTGCTGGTGGCTTGTGTGGGCAGGAGGGTTTTTAGTGTTGTCCGGTCAGTTGTGTCTGAACTTAATACAGTGATGTTATAGCTTAATATCATCACTGTCTGAGGCCACACTGACCAATTAGAGAAGATATTTTTTTCATACCATTGTATAATGCTTCTTTCCAACCTGATGTCATAATACCCTGCCTGTGACATCACAGTTGTACCCATGGCAACAGATTGTGATGTCACAATAGGGTATTATGATTTCAAGTAGGGAGTAAGCTGCAGAGGTAGATGAACTCTAAGGGATAAAGATCTTGTTTTTGTGGGTATTTTTTCAGTAATAAATAATGGAGAGGGGGACTCTATAGAAGGTATATGAAATACAAGCTGAACTGTGTCCAGCTATTATGTTTTTCAAAGTTTTCCCAAAGGCATCAGCTGCTCTTCAAATTAAATCATTAAAAGTTAAAACCCCACTGAAATACATAAAGCTGTACATACCTTATTTTCTCATATTGCAGTTCTGGTTCCAGCAGCATACATATTTCCACTCAGATAGTGCATCTACATCACTGGGACATGTTCAGGTGAGTGAGAGTATTATGTGGGGTGGTGGGTGCTAAATAGGGGGTCAGGGTGGGGGTCTTAGGGGTCAGATTGCCAATGGACCATTTCTCTTTTACAGGTTATTTTACAAAAATTAAGGGACTGTCCTTTTTCTGCAAGGTTTAAAAGCTGCATTGGATCCAACACTGAGGATTGGGCACCCCAGTGTCAGCTACACTGTATGGCAGCAGTAGGACTGGGCACTCTGGTGTCATCCTAAGGATTGGGGGTGAGGATAACCTGTAAGGAAGATTGTTTGGGCAAGTGGTACCAGGGGTGGGCACCCTGATCTGTTTTAGTAATTATTTTTAATTACAAATATTTTAGGGAATGATGAGGGAGTGCTGGCTGAGCTGGAAGGGAAGGGAATAAAAAGTAGATAGATAAATAGATATTTTTGGAGGTTTATTTTTTAAAGATAAACACCAGAATCTAGCTAAATGGCTCCCGTTTAGCTAGGTTCAGGTGTTTGTTTTTTAAAAAATGCACAAGGGGAAAAACAAGATGGCAGCCATCATGACATGAAAACAAAGTTTTTGTATTGTGAGAAGCAAGTGGTGAGAAACCAAAAACAATCTGGCAACACAGAGTTTTTCAGGTCGTATCATAGGGTAATCCCAAAAACCCTACTAGGCATGCTCAGAACAGCTAAAAAAACAAATCCGTATAACTCTGGAATAATTTCTCGTTTTTTCATTAAACCTTCAAATGACAGTAGCTTGAAACAGAACACTTTTACTTTGAAAGTTTTGGAAGAAAAAAATGCAGTTTGTCTAGGCTGTAGGTGACAGCAAAACAAAAAGCCCATGTTAAGTATAGGAAAAAAATTAGCCCGCTACAGGAAAATGAGATATGTGGATCTCAGAAACTGCAGAAGCTGCCATCATGAAGCTTTCCACATATTTAGAGCTTGCCTCCTAGACAACACATGTCAAATTTCAGGCAATGTCAATGAGCTACATCAAAGCTATTAATATGAAAAGTTAGGGGTTTAACATAGAACCTGTCAGGCAACTATAACTAGACTGGTGCTACTACGCCAGTGTAATGTGTATATATTCACGTAATAGTGTATGGCTATGGTTTATTTTTCACTGAAATTAAGCTGCTCAAAAACCTCATAATGTATGAGGAGCCCTTATTATTAACTGAAATCAAGCAGATTACAACCTTGTTATGCCATTGTTATGACATCACTCTGTTGTTAACCCTTCTTGAGTATGTCATATCAATGGTATAACAAAACAGAATGCTCACAACAATCAATGTTCTGTAAAGTAATTCAGTAAAGTAATTAAATCCTGATTACACAATACACTATAAAATATAATGTATGGTCTTTGGTTAACAATTGCACTGAAAAACACTTCTTGAGGTTGCCACGACATCTGAAAACCTCTTGAGGTTTGCAATGATGTCATGGCAATCTCTCAAAGTGTTTACAGTGTGGTTATTAACCAAAGACCATACATTATCCTCTATATAGTGTATGGTGGAATGCTGTTATGCATGGAATTCTATGTCTGGAATGTGCTTTTTCTGCTGCAGTTGTGACATCATCATGTTGTTCTGCAGCAGTAGTGCTGTCACTACTGCAGCAGAACAACTTGAAATGCTGCCACATACTTGATTTCCGCTATCCAGTTAAGCCGGAAGTTGTTGTTTTTTAAACTTGAACTTGTAGAAACATCTGCAGCACACTGTGTCAGTAATTTGAGCCTACCACCAATTCTCAAGTGCCCCCCCAACCATCAGTTCACTGAAACAAAGTGCAATGTCTGAAATAGGCATGGATGCCCAAACACTATATAGAATAGTGGATGGGCAACTCTGTATCTACAACCAGTGTGTTGTGCCACTCTAGGGATCTGATTACCATGGACCTCTTGAGCCGCCTCAAGGTCCCAGTGAATCAGAACCACTCAGTGGCACAACACACTGGTTGTGCACAGTTGCCATCCACTATCCTATATGTTGCCACATTCTAAAGTTGCTGTTCCCATTCTAAAGTTGTGCATGTTCTAAAGTTCTGCACATTCCATAATCACAGCACCTGTGCCCTACTCACACTGACTGCCACCTGCCGCTGCTGTTTGTTTTCAGCACTTCATTAACATTAATGTGAAATTGATGAAGGATTTACACTTGAAACAATCCCACCCAGCTGCCGCCCACCTGCTTTCCTCCATCTATTCACCAGAACACTACACACCTCAAATCCAATCAGTTCAAATGGAAAACTAGAACTTATTTGACTACTTACTGTTGCTGCTTCTGTCTAGTGCCACTCTACATAATGCGTGCTGTTTTATGCTGTAACCATGACAGCACACAGAGCTCCTACTTGCAAGTGCTTAATCTCCATCTCTTTTTCTCACTTGTTCTCATTGGGACTGTCAGGAACAACACCAACTTATACAGCAAAACACAAGCAGAACTAAAGTGAAGTCATAAAGGCATATTTATGTCTGGCCCAGTGGCGCTGAGGGTTGAGGTGCTGGATGACACCTCACTCTACACTGGCAACCTGGGTTCGAGAATGAACTCAGGCCACGGGGGTTGGTAGGGAGGAGAGGATTGCACATCCAATGGACTGCTCTCCCTCTCAGGAGGGGGACTCTAGTTGTTGGCACATTGCTGGCCCCTAGCAGAGGCTGGAGGCAGTGCACCAAGACTAAGCATCAGGGGTCTGAGCTGGGGCAGGTGCGGGAGGAGTACATGGGGAAGCGTCATGCCCCCCATCAGCGTCATTGCATGCCCCTCTCACGCGGGAGAACAAGGAAAATAGGCTACTCTGGTTGTGGTGGCTTGATGGCCATCCAAATGGGGCACCCCAGCTTCAGAGAGATTGCTGATGACTGGATCTGTACTTGGTGGGAGAGAAGGGGGCTCCCTACCAACCCGCCATGGGGGACAAGCCACGGGGGTAAAAGGCGAGGCCCTATAGAAGCTGGAGGTGAACCAGACGGTGGCCTGAACAGGGGATGTGGGGACAGAATGGCTGACCGGGAGCCAGGTAGGAGAAAAATGAATAAGAAAAAAATAAATATAGGCATATTTATTCCCAACTGATTAATAGTATTAAAAAGAATATGACCTGCTTTACCACAGTGCCACATAATGGCAAAAGTACTGCAGTACTATTTTACTAAAACCATGTACAGTACTATAGAAAATAAAATATGGATGACCATACACAACTCACCTTGTGTTTCCGTATTGGCATTGAGATAAGAGCATGGACCTCTCGAGCTGTGCTCATGCGGTCCATACACTCTTAAAGGGAAACATCCATGTAAAAACAGGTCCCACCTCAATGTGCAGCAGGACCCGATTAGCACTTACAAAAAAGTTGCTTTTTTTACGTCTCTGGTGATGTTTGTAATTTATAATTTATCTGGTTGATCCTGCCTGCCTCTCCGCTGGCATTTCATATTACAGTGCTCCGAGGCCGAGAAGTGCTCCCACAACCACCCACGGCTGTCCCAAGAATGACGTTTCATTTCACGTGGGGAGTAGCCGCGGGTCTGCCTGTTACATTGCAGTATAGCCAGGGCTTCTAATTGCTCTGGTTTGAAACATGCATGTCTCAGTGTTATACCAAGATGGTAGACCAGGTATGGACTGGCAGCCTATCTGCCAGAATATACCTGGTCTTGGTATAACACATGTGTGTTCCCTCACCCCCCCTGCTCCTCTTCTCCCTCTTGAATGCACTGATCAATCCTTCTCCCTGAAGAAGACAGAACAGAAGTATTCATTTAGTATCTCTGCTTTTCCCCCATTATCCTCCACCCACTCCTCCCCTTTCTTAAGCCTAACAATCCCATCCTTCTTGTCCCTTTTCTCAATTAAAGCAGTTTCACAATGTAGATTATATCACAATAAGTGCAGTACTGAAAACAGGAATTGAAAAACAAAATAGGGCACCAGTAAAATAGAAACACTGGCCCAGTGGCATGTAGGGTTGAGGCACTAGAGGTCTTACCTCCTGCCTCACTGACAGCCAGAGTTCAGAAGCAAGCCTGATCACCATGGGTCAGCTGGGTGGGAGAGGACTGAGCATTACTGGCACAGCTCTGGACATCTGTATGACTCGGATTTGATGGGCTTTGATGATGGCACAGGGGTCAGCTGCAGGGGGTTGCTGGTCTGTAGGAAGGGAGTCCAGCTGTGGGCTAACAGCTATTCTGTGGAACTAGGGGTTCCAGCTGAGTGCGGGTGGCAGACCACCCTCCCTGCAACATATATTGTGGAGCTCAGCCACACAAGCTGCACTCCCACATGCACCAAACTGCCTCTTTTCTCAAACCAGTAATTATACAGTAATGGACAATGACATCACTGCGCTGTTCTATGTACAGTGCTGTCACTACTTGCATGAAGGGGTGCTAAAATTCAAGTTTCTTCTTCTGTTTCTGTGCAACATTACACAAAATAAAAAGACTACAAAACAACACCCTCAGAATTGTCTAGCGTAAGTACACCTTTCAGTGTCGGCAGTCGCCTGACACAGTGCATTATCTGCATTTTTGTGGCAGGCGTGGTGTCTGTAACACACATTGCACATCATGTTAGTGCACATGGCCAGCAATGCGTTGGCAGTGCATGTGGCACAGCATGTTGCCATAGTGCATTTGACAGCAGTGTCAGCACAGTGTAGTGATGGTATTGCAGGTGCACTGCACATTGTCAGCAGTGCATGGTGCATGGTCCAGTGTCTATATCACGGATGACACAGTGCAGTGTGTGCATTGTACATGGCACACCTCATGGCACAGTGCATTGACATCGATGCATGTGGCACAGCGAAGTGCCATGTGTACTGCTGCCACAGTGCAGAGCCACATGCAGTGCAGACACTGCAGTGTGCCATATGCACTGCAGTCACCAAAGAGTTCCACGTGTTTTGTTGGCACAATACTGCGCCTCATCCATTGCCATCTCTGCACAGTACAATGGGTATTCCTATTTCTCTACTGTACCACATACATGACTGTCACTGAAGTGTTTTACAAGTATGGCTGTTACTGCAGTGTGCCACATAAACTGCCAACAGTGCACTGTGCCATGTGCACTGCCGTTACTGTGCTGTGCCACATGCACTGCTGTAATTGCACTGTGTCACGTGCACTGCCATCACAGGTGCCCAGTGGCATCCCTCTCCCCATCCTGTGGTGCATGATCCCCAGTGTCCTGTGGCATCTGACTAAATCATCCCATGCCAACATGATTGTTTATACTACGGGTCATAATTCATAGCGTAATTGTCCAAGATTCTTTCTTGCCATTGTATAATACCATATATACTGCTGTACGCGGTAGTGCACCATTAGGCTTTACCAGGTAGAGGATAAGACCTCTGCTGGGAGTGGGTTCTGAGAGCAGCTGCCATGGCTCACAGGACTGAGCCACAGCAGGGAACCCAGGCGCTGTGTCTGGGACGGGTTTGATTCCGGCCCCAGAATCTTTATTTTTATTGCTTGTCGCTCCCGAGTTGAATCCCAGACTTGAGAATCTTTAGTGGGGGTTCGAAAACTGTACCTCCATAATGGGGGTATAGAGCGAAGCCTCATAAAAAGACATGCCTCATGGCGAAATCGTGCTGAATTGGCAGCGCGATTTTGCCATGCAGCATAATGTCTTGTGATATTATGACCCCGTGCCATTGCTTACTAGCGAAAGTGTTCTCAAAGGGCAGGCTGCACTTAAAGAGCTAACGTACTGCCTAAAAATAATATTAGATTTTAAAAGCAGCCTAATATTACCTTTTATATCCGCAGTACATTTTCTTTTCCCTTTGTTTAATTAGAAGATTGTTTACCTGATGTTAACAGGTGGGATGTGTGGAACAGCACTCTGTCTGGCAGCTGACATGTCTAGCTCTACTATCCCCCACTACATCTTCAGCTTCAGCTTAGTGACCTCACTGACAGTGACATCACTGCTATTTAGGAACAGCCATTCAGTGACTGCCAGGTCATTCACTTCTGATGTCACTGTGAGTTCACAATGCTGTTGATGTAGTGGGGGACGATAGAGATAGATATGTCAGCTGTCAGGCTAAGAGCTGTTCCACACATCCAGCACAATATTATCACATAGAAGACTGTCTGATGAACAAAAAGAAAAATACTTCAGAAATAAAAAGTTACACTTGATTACTTCTTAAAATTTGTATTATTTTCCTGTCCGCCTGTTTTGGCTCCACTAGCTCTTTAAGATAGATATGGCCCCAGGACCAAATAGGCTGCATCCGAGGATACTCAGGGAATTAGCAGCAGAGCTGGCTGAACCACTGGTATGTCTGTTCAACAGCTCACTTAGGTCTGGTGAAATTCTAAGGGATTTGAAGATGGCAGACGTTGTACCACTTCATAAAGGGGGGTGGGAGTAAGATACGGTGCAATCAGGGAACTACAGGTCTGTCAGTCTAATCTCTAGAGTAGGGGAGCTGATGGAGTCACTGATCAAAGAGGACCTCATCGACTACCTGGACAGCAACAGGCTCCAGGATAGTAAACAGCATGGTTTCGTGGCAGGAAGAATTTATCAGACTAACCTGATAGTTTTCTTTGACTGGGTGACCAAAGAATTAGACAAGGGCCACATTGTGGATCTGCTTGACTTCAGCAAGGCTTTTGACTCAGTACATCAAAAACAATTGCTCAAAAACATGGAAGACTTGGGTGCAGCGAAACCCATAGTGAACTGGGTGGGTTAGTGGCTAGAGGGGAGGCAGCAGAGTGTGGTGGTCATTGAGTTTAAATCAGAGGAGAGGGAGGTTATTAGCAGGGTTCCGCAGGGATCGATCCTGGGTCCAGTCCTCTTCAACATGCTCATTAGTGACATTGGAGAAAGAATCCAGGGCAGGTTTTGTGTCTTCACAGATGACACAAAACTATGTGGGAGGGTGGGTAGTGATAAAGGAATAGGGGTAATGCAGAGAGACCTACAAATTCTAGAGGGGTGGTCAAAGGTCTGGCAGTTAAAATTCAGTGCTAGAAACTGCAAGGTAATGCACTGAGGAAAAGGACCAAGCCAGAGTACTGGATGGTAGGAGAGAGACTTAGCACTACAGCTGAGGAATGGGATCTGGGAGTTATTAGCAACTCACTTAAGCAATTGAGTCAATGCAACAAGGCCTATAGCAAGGCTAACAGGATGTTGGGATGTATCCGGAGGGGTATTGATAGAAGAAAAGAGGTAATACTTCCCCTCTACAGATCCCTGGTGAGGTCTCACCTAGAGTACTGTGCCCAGTTCTGGAGCCTTCACCTCAGAAAGGATAAGGATAGGTTGGAGACAGTGCAGTGTAGAGTACCAAAATGATTCAGGGCCAGCAGGGCAGATCCTATGAGGAGTGCCTCAAGGCACTGAATATATACTCACTGGAGACCAAGTGAGAGGAGACAGTTCCTTAAAGGAATGTAAAATGAACTGCAGGGAACTATTTAGCCTGAATGCCAATTTGCGGTCACGTAGACACAAATAGAAATTAACAGGAGGTCGGTTCAGGAGGGATGTGAGGAAGTACTACTTTATGGAAAGTGTGGTGGAACCTTGGAACAGTCTGTCGACTGAAGTGGTGGGTGCACATAGAGTCAAGGGATTCAAGCAGGGCTTGGACATAATGAAGGGAATAGTGGTTACCAGGGGCAACATGACCAAGGAGAGAGAATGGAGAGAGGACAGGGAGGGTTAGTACCCTGGAGGAGCAGTAGGTTCCAGTGATTATAGGGAACTTGAGCAGACTGGATGGACCTCTGGTCTTTTTCTGCCATCATTGTCTATGATTCTATGATCCATGCTGGTCAATTGCACCCCACCAAACATGACAACAAGCACTTCCCTTCTCTTCACAAACTGTTCTGACACTGTCTGAACCTTATGGCTGCAATAAAGTTCAGAAGGCCATCATTGGGAGGAGGTAAAACTGGACCTGGGGCTGATCCAGCTGTAAGGGAGTGTTTGGGGATTGGAGGCTGGTCCTGGTATAGGGCGGTATAGGGCGGTGGTGGTGGCTCTGCTACAGGGAGGGTGGTAAGGAGGCTGGTCCACTTGCATGGACAGATATGGGCTAAGGTGGGGAGGCTGGTGTTGTGGGGGTGTTCAAGCTGTATGGAATGTGGTTAGGGGCAGAGGATGGTCCAGCAGCATGGAGGTTTGGGGCTGGTCCAGCTGAAAGGGTGGTCAGGAGGGGTGGTGGTTGGTCTTGGCATTGGGTGGTCATGGTGATTCCACTATGGGAGAGATGTGGAGGCTGCCACCAGGATGAAGTGGGCTCTGGAGCCTGACATCGGGCCAAGTACATACCCTATGTGTGATAGGGGTGGATGCAGGTGGGACATCCTAGAGGTACAAGTGACCAGCACTCATGGATGGTAACCATCACTTAAAGATGACATCTAATCCTTGAGATGTCTGTATTCCACTTATGAGCTACTTTGCGCCCATGCTGAACAAGCACCAGTTTCCTGTTTTTTCCTTGGACCCGATTTCCAACTGGGAGCTCAGCCCCCACCCGCACACCGCCACTCCATGCCCAGGCTTATACCCCTGTGCAGGGCCACTGAGCAGGAATCCCCCCAACAGTCACATGAGATCAAGCCCTGGGTTACCCAGCAGAGGGGAGCCACAGGAGCTGCCCGCAGTGCACAGTCCTTCTCCACCCGGCTGGCCCTCCGACTCCCAGATCTATACTCAAACCTGGGATGTGGGCGCCTTGCCACTGTGCCGGCAAGCCATCTCAAGCACCAGTTTCCTTCAATCAGAGCACCTTCTCTGGAGCTGGCCTCTTCCCCTCCAGCAGACCATCCTCCCCGCAGCTGCCCCTTCCCCCAGACTGGGCAGTAACACAACCACAAAGAAAATGAGATGTTTTATCTCATATGAGCTAAACACTTACATGCTGTCAACCACCCCCATGAACATCCACCCACCCAGCCCACCATACACACAATGCTACTGATCCTCCCCCTGCAACCAATGTTTCTGATCCCCGCTTTAGCCTCTCCAAGTCCCACTTTGCAGGGACTAGACTGTCCAATGAATATAAAAAAAAAGTCCCTCCCAATAACTACTCACATGGCTTCCAGGATTACTAAGAGGCAAAGGGCCATATTGGATATGCAGAACAATTGTATTTACCTAGTTTTAAATGCTGCCAACAATCAGTGCACCCTCCGCATATGCTAGTGTCTGTGGCTGTGCAGGAAGAGGATTGTGTTGGCCTATGGAAGGAAAGTGTTTTGACAACCTGTATAGTGTGGGTGGATGGATGTGTCAAGGGTCTGGGAGATGGTGTCAATCCTACACTCCCTCTTGCACCTGACCCCCCAAACAGACTGGAAGTGATTCACCCACACAGCTGGAACATCTTATTGAAAAGACCAGGCACCACTCCACAAGTGGACAATCCTTCTCACAGACCAGCATCCCCTGCAACTGACTCACCATCCCTAAGCTGGAACTCCCCAAGCCTGCAGACCAACCACTCCCCTGCAATTGACCCCCCCAACAAACTAGCGTGTGCCTCCTTCACACAGCAGAAGCCCCATCAGACACTACCCTCTTGGAGTTGACTACACAAAACAGAGTGGCACAGCTGAAACCCTTCATTCCATAGACCAGCCACCTCCCTACAGACCACCAACCCCTGCAGCTGACCCACCAGCTGGAACATCCTTTCCCACAGACCAGCACAGCACCCCCACCAAAGAAACATACTGGCTGTGTGCTCCCATCATGCAAGAAACCCCATTCCACACCCCTTGCAGCTGACACCGGCCAGCACAGACTGGCAGTCAGCCTCCCACACACAGCTGGAACCCTCAAAGGCCACCTACCACCCCACAGCTGCCCCTCTTCCAAAAGACCAGCAACCCCCTACAGCTGACCTCCCCAAGTGCCCCACCCCTGCTGGAACCCCTCTTGCTACAGACCAGTCACCCTCCTCGAAGCAGAACCAACCAACAAAGTAGTGTGTGCTCCTCCTCACACAGTAGAATCCCCATCCCACATTCCCTTGCAGCTGACTCCCAGAACAGACTGTCACAGCTAAAACCCTTCATTCCACAGACCAGCTACCACCACACAGCAGCTGCCCCCTTCCCAGTCTAGTAACCCCTGCGGCTTACATCCCCACCCCAGTGCTCCCATCCTCCAGCTAGAACCCTCACCCCATGTACCAGTGCCCCCCGCACCAGACCCCCTCCTTTGCACAGTAGAAACTCCCAACCCACATTCATCCTTTAAGCTCACACCACATAAAACTTATGGCACAGCTGGAAGGCCTTTTTCCATAGCCCAACCCCCCCCACACACACAGCTGCCCCCCTCTTCCCACACAGCAACAGCACCCCATTCGGTAGAGACCCAGGGAGCACTGAGCAGAAGATATAGAACACTTAAGAACCGCTGCTGCAGTGATACCCAGAACCCCTTGACCGGACCTCCTTCCCCCAAGACAGTAACCTCACCCCTTCACCAAGACAGTAACCCCACCCTGGAGTCACAGAACAGGGGATGCCAGCTTTGTGTGCTCTGTTGGTGGCCATGAACATTGTTGTTTTTTGTTTTAATTGATTTAAAAACACCACAGAGATGGAGCATGCCACATGAAACCTGTGGATGTCAATGGGCCGATTCGGTGTTGACATCCACAATATGGTGGTACGCTTTACATGCCTCAGAAGGGCGTTGCCATTCTAGTCTTTCTCGTCTTGTTCTATGGTGCACATACTTCTCCTCTAAAGGATCCTTTCATATATATCTTTTTATAAGTATTATTAATGCTATAGATGGGATAATAGATATGGAACTATTGCAAATGTGTGAATTTCTGCATTTCCCTATACATGGGGCAGGATTCACTAAAAACACAAAGTGCTGTGCAAACATTTCCATTGTACCCTACAGTTGCACTGGTGACCAATCGGGCAATTCACAGTCAGATGGCATGGTGCACTGTCCAACTGTGAATAGGGGCAGCTAATCCAGGAAAAGCACCAGGAACCTCAGTAGTGCCGCCTCCCCACAGCCAGCCATGAGAGAATGGCCCACCAACAATACAGTAGCACACATGTGCTAAGTCCTGATTCACGAAAAGTGGCCATGCAAAAGAGCCCATTGGGCATGTAAGATGAAATTGGCCATTAGAATGCTCATTATAGGCCCATTTGCATGGCCATTGGTTGGCCTAGCACAGCACCCCACCATCCATGCCCCACTCAGCTGCATTCCCTGCTGGTTTATCCCCCACCATCTTCCAATCACTGTTCCTAATTACATAAATCATTCCCTAGTAGTCTAGGGTCCCTTTCCCGATCGGGAGGAAGGACCCCAGATCAGGGAATATATAGTATTAGCTCATTGACCGTGATTGGCCAAATCACAGTCAGTGAGCCATACTGTATACAGTACATGCTCCAGGTGGGCTCAGTGGGTGGCCAGCCATGATCATGAGAGGAGAGCTGTGCTGGTCACCACCATGGCTTGGGATGGGGAGCAGGGTGGTGGAGTACACTGGACAGGGTGGGGTCCACTAGACTGCCAGGGAGAATTATTGCTCTTACAGAACTGGCAATCATTGGGGGGTGGGGGAGGGACCCTAAAATTACCAGGGAATAAGTTCACTTTATTTGGGGATGGCAATCAATGACGGGGGGTGGAGGGGGCACTATACTATAGAAAATGATTTTTCATTTGGGGTCCGTGATCGAGGAGGGGGAGGGACCCTGGACTACCAGGGAAAACCTAATTTATTTAGGGATGGTGATCACAGAACGGGAAGGGACCACTACATTGCAGAAACATTATTTTTCCAATGAGTAGGCAATCGGGAGGGAGGGATCACATACACTGTAGAAAACATGTATTCCTTATGGGGTCAGTGATCGTGGAGGAGGGAGGGCACCACAACAGCACTAGGGAAAGGTGCATTTATGTGGGGCCAGTAATTGACAAAAGGGAAGGGTGAGGTGTGGGGGTTGGGGGGAATGCAGTGCCTCCACCAACCACTAGGGTTGGGTGGATTACTGCCAGGTTTTGGTCAGCAGTAATTTCTCCATGCAAGGGCCTTTGAGCACAAACTTTGTGAATTGCACTACGAGGATGTGCAGGTTCCCTCCCCCTTATTTGCATTGTGGCCCCCCCTTACAACTGTGCCTGTGCACAAACCCAGTTTACAGGGGCAAACTGGGCTTTGTGAATACCAAATCCGGGCAAAACCCAGTTTGCCCCAGGCAAACTAGGTTTGTACCCAGGCAAAGTTTTGTGAATCTGGCCCCATGTCTCTTAAATTATGGCCCTCCTATCTCTGAAATATTAAATCATAAACAAACTATGATATAATAAGACCCAAGTGGATTAAATGGACCACTGATAATATCCACTGATATAGAGGGAAGTTATGGCATTCAGATATTAATATCTACATGCAAAACTGATTGAATCTTATGACATAAAAGAATTTCAAAACTCTTGGTCAAATATAATAACTTGTCTGGCTCTATGATTATATACCACAAAAACAACTTAGAAATAGGAAAACAAGGTTGGTTCAATGCAAGATGTAGTGCAGAAACAATTATTAAAGAAAAATGTCGGAAAAGCAAAAAAAGCCAAAACCAAAAGTAATATGCACCACTTAATCAACAAAGGAAAGATTATAATAAAATCATGAAAGAGAAAAAAGCCAAATTCCAACCTGTTTAGTGATCACAGTTAAAAACACCTAAAAAGTTCAGGTTATTAGCGGGTAAAGGTACAAATACACATGCAGTCTCAGTTGATGCTTATGTACAGCCAGACTGTTGGGTAAAATATTTCATGAATGAATACTACAGTGATATAGAAGACAATTAGATGTTACATTGCATTATTAGCCACTGCTAAGCAATTTAAATCACAAATTGTAGCGAGAAAGAGATAATATGACCTACTGGAAATTGAATCCAGGCCACTGGATATAAAATATCAAAGAAGTGGAGGGTAGCCGGTCAATAACGCTAAACAAAAAGAGTGCGGTAAAAACTGTGCAGGGAAAGCAGCTTGAGCAAGAACAGCTACAGGGGAATAACAGTGCGGTACATTATAGCGCTGTAACTGTAGCTGTGATTACTCTCCCCTTGAAGTCAAGACCTGCAGTTATCAGCTTGAGACCAGCACTGCTGAAGTAACTCAGAGGTTAGTGTAACTGCCTCTGAGAGTCAGTGTAGCTCAAGCTGACAGTGGTTTGAGTCTGAACCATTACGGCTGCAACTGTTTTTTTTTTTATTTATGTTGTGGAATGAACATCCAACGGCACTCTCAGTTTCTTCCCCCCTCTGAGTTTTGACCCCCCTCAGAGTTGGTTATATAAAGTGGGGGGCACAAGGGCAAAGCCCCCCTTAAGAAAAACTATTGTAGGGTATGTGGGAGTTAAAGCATCTGCCGGCATCCCGACTTTCTCCCTCCCAAGTTTTGCCCCCCCCTTGGAGTTGGCTATATAAAGTGGGGTAGGGGGGTTAGGGGCAAAACCCCCTGCATGAAAAAGCTATTGTAGGGTATGTGGGAGTTAAAGCCTCACTGTGAGCTTTTTATAGTGTCGCTATTTTTCCTCGGCCCTCTTATGTCCAGCACTGTATTCCCTGCGTGGAAAATGACTGCACTCTAATTACTTCACGGTTTTGGACCTGAACCAATGAAGTGAGTCTGGAAAACTTCAGGTCCAACCACATGAACCTATAGCTGAGTGGTTAGAGGACTGGGACGGCATTCTGGGGGCTTGGGTTCACTTCCCAGTAGATCACATTATTTCTTTCTCACTACGATTAACTAGCATTTGTCATTGCCGAATGTTGTCTTGCTGGCGTTGGCACTGGTAGTGCAGGAGTTGGAGAGATGCATTATAGGAATGGCAGTGAAGTATGGAACTGATGTCAACCCCACCTCACCCTACAGAGACTGACAGGCACTGATGAGCACCTTTGGGTAATCGGCCATAATGCTCATGCCATTTCACCTCACCCTACCTTGCAGACTCTGACAAGTGTTGCGTTGTGCCTTGGGGTCATCGGGCCTTACGATCACCCCATTCCATAAGGAAGTACGTTAAGATGGGTGCAGTATAGGAGAATGGGGTGAACTTTGGGGCCGAAGAGTGCAAGGCACACCTTGATGCCTGTCAGTGGCTGCAGGAGTGGGGTGGGGGGGATGGAATGGCATGAGCATTACAGCCGACAATCCAAAGGCACACCCCTGACGCCTGTCAGTCTGTACAGGGTGGGATGTTATACTTAGAAACCCTAACACCATGAAACGTTTGTTGGTATTTGCACTCCAAATTTTAAACATGGCCTTTTTGTGACCCCACCTCATGAAAGCATTTGGGACCTCTGCTCATGAACAGTGGCACTGTGATTTTGTTAATCTGTCCTGAACGTTGATTTCCCACAGTGACCGTGACAGTCTGCACTAGATATGCGAAAACACAGTTCAGGCAGGATTTGAAAAATGACAGCTGTACCATTCATTAGCAGGTGTGAAGAGATGGCAATGTTGAAAATCTGGAGTGAACATATTAAAAATTCTCGAAGTTATGAGCGTGTGTGGAAACTGCGTAACGCATGCTCGTAACAGTCATTTTGTGGAATTCTTTCACCAAATTTTCAACATAGGCATTTTGTGACCTCTGCTCATGAACAGTGTCACTATGATTTTCTTAATCTGTCCCAAATGTTGATTTCCCACAGCGACTGCGCCATTGTGCGCCAGATGTGTGAAACCACATTTCGGGCAGGATGTGAAAAATGACAGCTGAACTGTTCATAAGGAGGTGTGCCATAATGGCAATGTTGAAAATCTGGAGTGAAAATATAAAAAATTCTTGAAGTTATGAGTGTGCGTGGAAACTGTGCAATGCACACTGGTAGCATAGTCATTTTGTGGAAGTTTGTCACCAAATTTTCAACATAGGCATTTTGGTACCTCTGCTCATCAACAGTGTCACTGTGATTTTCTTAATCTGTCCCAAACATTGATTTCCCACAGCTATCGTGCCATTGTGCACCGGATGTGTGAAAACACATTTCGTGCAGGATGTGGAAAGTGACAGCTGTACTGTTCATAAGGAAGTGTGAAAAAAATGGCAATGTTGAAAATCTGGAGTAAAAATATTAAACATTCTCAAACTTACGAGCATGCATGGAAGCTGCGCAATAAGTTTTGAATTTTTACCAAATTTGCAAATATAGGCTTTTTAGAGCCCACCTCATGAACAGTGACACTGTCATTTCATTAATCAGTCCCAAAGTTGATTCCGTGCCATGACCACAAAATCACCTTTGGGACCGACTACGACATGACAATGACTGAATTTATGAGGTGGGGTCCCAAGGACCCATGTTGAAAATTTGGTGCCAAAAGTCACAAAATGGTCAAGATATCCACCCAAGTTGAAACCCCCCATTGATGCCATTATACAGCTTACTGGCATTTCTTCAGTTTGAGTCGGCTTTGAAGAGAGCAGACATGTTCCCTCCACTGAAGATCGCCGCACCAGGCCTTTAGGTAAGTATGGGGTGAGGGTGTGTGTGTGGTAGGTGGGTGCACAGAGGGTGGGTGCGGGTTGGGGAGGGGCACCACAGACAATGAGGGACAGTTTTCTTGTTTATAGGTTAAAAAAGAAAACTTTGTGGGAAGGTTTTCTTTTTACAGGTACCTTACACATTGGGTGGGCTCCCAGTGTGCCACCTGTATTTTGGGGGGGGGACTGAAGCCAACGAGGATTGGGCCCCCATCAGCAAAGAAGGTATGTCTGTGTTTGGGGGCATGATGCCGAGGGGATTGGGCACCCCTTGGCAGACAAATAACAAGAGGGGAACATTATGCTGATGGGGATTGGGCTCCCCATCAGCAAATGAACTGGGAGGGGCATGCCGACAGAGTTGGGCACCCCAACATCGGCTTCTGCAGGATTGTGAGAGGTGGATGGTGACAGCCACCACCATGTTTAGTGAAATGTTACATCAGGCAAGGCATGCTGCAATGAGGGCGCTCCCCTCATTGCAGCCGGTAATTGCTTCAAATTGGTTGCGTATGCTTCAGGGCAGCTGTCATAGACAACATGGTCATTTATTGGTGCCACAGAGACAAACCCCAAAAAGCAGTGGTGGCATTGGCCACAACACGATCGCACCTCCACAACCTGCTACTCCAACAAGCTGTCTCAACATGTTTCTTGCGCATGAGCGCAAGCAAACATAATAAATTGTACTGGTATATATTAAACATTCCAAATTCCATTTCATCATATATTCTTTGGTGTGAACTTGGTGGTCAAAATCCTTTAGAAACATATATTTTATATACAAAAAATATTATTTATATAATAGACATACAAATTAATGCATGAGAAACAGTTACCAATAAATGCTTTGAGAAGCAAATTGCCTACTCACTGAAGGGCATTACTTTCCCATATATGAAATTTATGAAATCTCATATGTACCCAATTGGTCTTTGATATATTCTTACAGACATATATAAGTTTTCTGAAAACATTTTAGTGGAACAGATATGTTTACGATGTAAGGACATAGCCACTCAACAGGATATGGCCAACATTCAGGCTTCAAAATTGAGATAGCATACACATATCTTTAAAAGGTTTTGGTAGGAGTTATAGCTTTCAAAAAATATACAGCAGGATAAAAGTAATCTCTTCACCCATTTTAGACTGGAATTATATAACTCTAATCAGATATTTTTTAAACAAAAACAAGAAGGGGTCCACTCACCCTATTGTAATTGTGGTATGGGCACCTTGGACAATCTTGAGCATGTAATTCTTACATGCCCATTATTTAATAAGGAAATAAAACACTGGCTGTATAACATCCAATTAGAAATTGTGGGTTCTAATCAACAAAAGATATACATTTTATTGTCTTCACAAAATGCTAAATATAGCATGTAAAAATGTTTTGCATTTGTTAAAAGGGAGAAGGATATTTTGAACCCTAGTTGTCAGCCTACTGTATATTAGTTTTTCTACTAACTTTTCTCTGTGCACAAATGACAAAAAAAGTGATGCTGATACTTTGAAACCATCATCGTGCTCTTTATTGAATCCCAAAAGCACAAAGATCATTACCTGCCCCAAATCAAATTCTTCATAACATTTCTTTATTACATTTCCTCAATTTAGGAAGGGAAGGATCGTATTTTGCTCCGTGGAACTTCCATACATACTGATCCCTTTACTTCAGTGTTCTTACCTCTGCAGACTATGATATGCTCTGATCTGTCCCCATGCTACTAAATTTTGTGACATCAGTACATGAGGAGCGCATGTGCAAGCGTCCATTGCAATGAATAGGGCTGTGTTTAAAAGTTTAATTTTTGTAGTTTAGATGGCAAGTCGGAACCTTGTTAGTTAAGCGGTAGCCATGATTTATTCCGACTTGCCATCTAAACTACCAAAATTTAACATTTAAATACAGCTCCATTCATTGCAATGGATGCTCGCCCCCGCACTCCTCATATACTGATGTCACAAAATGTAGTTGTGTGGGGCGGATCGGTGCAGATCACAGTCAGCAGAGGTTACAGCTGGAAGGGATCGGTGCTGCAGAGCCTCGAGCAAAATACATCCCTTCCTTCCTAAATTGGGAACCTAATAAAGAGACTTTAAGAAGGATTTGATTTGGGGCAGGTAAGGGTTCTTGTGCTTCTGGGAGGGCTGGGTCCAAAGTTGCTATTTAAGGATAAAGCATTTCCAGCATGAGCGCTGTATTAAATAAAATCTTTTATAGCTGATAAAGCTTCTGGTTCCTTATAGGAATTTGGGAATGTAAGCTTTACCACACTGGTCAGGAATATAGGCAATCAGACCCAAATCCCACAGTGTCTTATTTATATTCTGAAGAAAAACATGTGTATAATTTTCTAAAGAAAATCCAATAATACACATTCATTTCTGTATTAGCCCGTTATTTCTTATGTAAAGCAATGCATACCACAGTGTTGAAATCATAACTTAGAATAATGAGATTAATTTGTGTCTAACGTTATGTATTCTCTCCTAAATGTGATTTTCTCACTATTTCGATATAAATGGAAACCATGTTCACAATTGTCTGCATCTCATTATTATGTATACTTGGAATCTTGTGATACTGAAAGGTGAAATTATGTATTGCTTTGTAATATTTGTATGGTATAAACTGATTTGAATGTTTAACTGATTTTAACATTTTGTATTTTTTGTATATTGAAATAACAACCAGTGTATCAATAAACTTAAATGGAATTGTAGCCTGTCACTTCAGAAATGGATTGCAGAGCCGGCCCAGTGATGCTGAGGTTGAGGTGCTGGACGCCAAGCCTTGCGCCACACTGCGACCTGGGTTCGAAGAATGGACTTGGGTCGTCAGGGGCAGCAGGGAGGAAGGATTGGCATCCTTAGACAGCTCTCTTTCCTGGAGAGGGGACAGTGTGGCACATGTAGGCTGACACCTATCTAGCACAGGTGCATCACCCACAAGAGGGAGGCACACATCCTGGTACATGGCTGCTTCTGTGGAGGCGGGGGCAGCTGCCTCACCCACTACATGGTTTGAGTGCCCAGGGGAGAAAAGAGGAAAAGGCCAGGAGCCAATGGAATCCATGATGACCCGACACGTTCGGGTAGGAGAATGAGTCCTGGAGCTACCCATCGACTGTGCGGATGAGCGATAAAATATAAACAGAAAAAAAGAAATGCAACACAGACTTGACAGTTTTGCCCATGGTTATCTGTACTAGAAATGACTCAGTCACTGAAAGCATGAAGGCTGGATATTCAAAAGGTTGCGCCATGTGCAATAGGGTTGTGCCAGCCAAGTCTGAAAATGCGCCATTCTGTGATATTCAGCAGGAGGCAGTTGCACCATCAAAAACATGCTGAGCAACAGTGCAATGATAATGAAGGCATGCACAACCGAAGGGGAGTAACCATGCATAAAGGCGCAGTGCAATGTTTAAAGACTTGCGCAATGCGCCAACAGTGGAATAGCGGAAGTTGCTCCATAGCAGAAATGAGCCAAAATAAAAGGAGCAAGGAAGAGGCGCAAGAATGCTACAGGAAGCCACATGAGGTGGGGGGAGACAGGCACAGGGAAACTGGGAGAAAGAGGGCAGGCCAGGGAAATCACACTGCAGAAGAGAGCACAGGGAAGGTGTGTGACACACATACCAGAGGCCAGCACAGACAGGTGTACCGGTGCAGGGAGGTAGCAATCAGGACAGTGGGGAACAAAGCAACAGCTGATGGGGGGGAATGCAAGCCAGGGACATGGCCAGTGCCACCTTCCACATGGAGGCCGTAATGAGGGGGGTGAGAAGGCATGCAGCATGGGGACGTGGCCGTGCAAAGGGACCGTCGGCGGTATGCCCCCGACAGGCAGTACCGAGCCCGCACCAGCTTTGAGCTGTATACAGATATCGAGATTGTGGGCCAGTACCACTTGAGCAGGGCAATACTGAGGTGGCTCTGTGAGCTGTGCAGTGATGTGATGCAGGCACCCACACGACGGAGTCATGCCCTGTCAGTGGAGACAAAGGCAGCAGCCTGCATGTGCTTGCTCACCACAGGTACCTTCCAGAGACCAACTGGGGACACCACAGGCATAACACAGTTGGCCACGTCATGCATCCTCACCCAATTCCTCAGCGCACTGCTGCCACATGCTGTGGAGTACATCCATTTCCCCAGCACTGCGGTGGAGCTCACAGCAAACATCCAGGAGTTCTATAGGGTATACGTATGCCTGGCGTGCAAGGGCAATAGACTGCACCCATGCGGCCACACGACACCACCCGCGCGAGGGGGCCTCACATGAACCGCATGGGCCATTCCAGTGTCAACTTCCAGGTGCCGCAAGCGATGCCAGTGGGCGCATCATCAATATCTGTGCCACTCACCCTGGGGGAGCACATGATTCATACATCTGGCACCAGTCAGCACTGTGCCACCGATTTGAGAGTGGGGACATCCCCACAGGACATCTAGTGGGTGAGTATGCAAATCAAATGGACATATCACGGGTTTGGGAGGGGCATGGCCAGAGGTGCCATGGGTGTGGCCCACAGGGCTTGGGGCAGTCTGAAGCTGAACACGAAACTAACCTCCACTCTCTGCACACAGGTGACAGTGGATACCCACTCCGTCCCTGGCTGCTCACCCTACGGTGGCCTGACCCATAGCAGCAATGAGCACATGCCAACACACGCAGTGTCATTGAGCCGGTGTTCAGGATGCTGAAGACACGTTTCTGTTGCCTGGACTCCTCTGGCGGTGCCCTACAGTACAGCCCTCAAAGGTCTGTGGGATATTCCTGGCCTGTTGCATCCTGCACAACATGGCCAAAGAATGTGGGATAGCCGTACAGGTCGAACAGGGGGACAGTGATGGGGACGAGGGGGATGCCGGTGACGATGGTGATGGCCAGCCCCCCCTTGGCCGACGGGACCCCCGACTGATCCGGTTGGCACAGCTGCACCAGGACACCATCACAGAGGAGCACTTTAGTCATCCCAGGTAAGTCATGGCACCATGCGCAACCACCAGTGGCCAAAGCACAACCCACAAACACGCATGGAAACACACCAGGGTTGCATGCTGGCAAGGGATGTGGCAGGGCACAGAATCACATGAACACAACCAGAGATGGGTGAACAGCAACGCGCCACATGGACGGACACACACACACACACACACACACACGCACACACACAATGCATCAAACGTGCACAGAGGGCAGGTGGAAAACCGAGCCAGAATGCCAACACTAGCAACACACATGTCCACAGGCCACCACATCCACTGTCTGTCCATGTGCGTGTGTCAGATGCTGGGCACCATCGCACTTTGGTGTACAGCGCAATGCAGGCATCATCCTCCACATGTACCTGCGGACAGCAGCTGGGAGGGTGTGCAGGTGGATCGTGTTTCTGCGTGCATGGCCGGGCACCCACCCGTGCACTGCCCACCAAAACACACAATGCACACAGGGCAGCACCAGACAGTGCCTGCACTGGAAGACAGGTCATTCTCGTGGCACAGTGCCACAGCCACCTCGGATGTGTGGGTGGCCCCGCTGAGAGCCGCTAGCACTGGCAGGCTGACCACGGGCCTCATGTGGTGGCACCGATGGTCCCCCAGGGGTTCCACTGTGTGAACGCGACCGTGCCCGCAGGGGTCTGCAGCACACCGAACATGCCTGCACCAGGAGTGCTCGGGATGCCCACAGCTGAACCCGGTGTCGACAGGGTGGGTGTTGCACGACGCCAGGAACGGGGAGTGGATAGCACACTGCGTGGTGTGAGCGACGCATGGGCACCTGACTGTGTGCCCATTGTGGTCATGACAGCAATGAACGCCTGTGCATGCCTGTCAATGGCAGCGGTCACATCCTCCCGCCAATGGTCCATCCATGACAGGATCCTATCGGTGTCCCTGCTGCGCTGCTCCTCTGCCAACTCCAGAGCCACACACAGTGCCTCCACAGACGCGCCAAGCTGCATCTGCTGCTGGACCGATGCCTGCAGTAGGCGGGTGTGCTCGTCAAAGAGGTTGTCTGCCTCCTCAGCATCCTGTCCTTCAGGGTGTACACAGGCCTGATGTTCAACACCCTTGAGGGTGGGTGCTGTGCCAGGACCAGGTATGGGTAAGTCCACAGGCATTGCACAGACGTCACCACCAACCCTGAACCCCAGTCCCAGTGGGAGACTGCTGCTGCCACCCCTCCGGCCGCTGCACCCAAGGGCTCAGTGGTGCCGCTGCTGTGGCTGCAACAGTCCCACTGTCCTGACCAGCCACCGGTGCGTCCCCACTGGTGCTGACAGGCACAGCCTGGGACTGTGCTGACACGCTGGCCCACATGGCAGCACCAGCCAGAGCCATGGGCTCGAGCTGATCTGCTGTGTGTCCATTCCGTGGCACACACGTGTCACTGCCCATGACGGTCGTGTCATCATTACTGGTGTAGATCTCTGGGCCCAGCCACAGCCACAGCATGCTGGCATCCTTGGATGCCAGAACGCTGAGACACAGGAAGGGCTTCCCCCAGACCTGTCTCAATGACATCAGTGTGGACAGCCAGGCGGCCCCACTGTTGCAGTGCTCCACGTATACCTGTGGAGGTGGATGGTCCCTCCTCCAACTCCAGCTGACTGTCCACAGTGGACAGGTCCACCACCGCTGACCCATGTAGACATGCAGGATCTGTAAGGGAAATCAAAGTCGCGTTACTGCGTGTGACTTACCCTGCCCCCCCCATAGACCGACCATGACTTACCATGCAGTGATGGGCCACCACCCATCTGGAAGCCACCGCCCGGAACTCCCTCTATGGCACTGCGGTGCATGCTTGCAGCAAGTCTGTCCTCTGCTGGTGTGAGCTGCACCACCTCTGGCTGTCCACCGCCTGTTGCAGCACGTGCCGCCCTGATGGCAGCCACCTTCTCCTTCACCTTCCTCCTGTCAGTACTCATCTTCTTCTTACACTCCTGCACGGAGCACTGGTGGCTGCCATGCAGGTTGACGGGCACGTGCCACCTCCTCCCATGCAGCAGCATGGGCCGGAGGGGTGCCCCGCCATCCACTGAGCAGTGGATCCTGATCCAGGTAGGCCTCAAAGAGTGCCTCAGTCTCGGCCTTCGTGAAATTGGGCCTCCTCTTCCACCCACCATCATTGTCCTCCTCACCCAGACCTTGCTCGGTCATTATTCAGCCTGTAGGAATGGCAGTGGTTACCTGTGACTGTGCAGTCCCAAAGCATGTCCCTGAATCCACAGTCCACACTCCCACACAGCATGTAACTCACCAATAAACTGCAGTAACCAAATATGGCCACTGCAGAACTTTGTCGCACTTTTATAGCGCAATCCATGCAAATTAGGTGAGGAGCAACTTTAATTAGATGCAAATCATGGTGCTGCACCATTGAATGGCTGATCGGATGATTAGCATATAACGGCTGAATATCACGCTTTTGCACTTTGTGCAATTGTGTTGAATGGGCTGAGCCAATGGAGCAGTTCCGTGGCATACGTAGTACACCTCACTGCGCATGCCCAGGCTGCTGACGCTGGCGTCTGCCGCGCTGATGACGTGCTGTGCACGATGGGCAATGCAGGGCACGGCCACCATTGTGCTAGTGGTGCTATGGTGAGGCTCACTACATAGCGCTGTGACAATGGGCCTCCATAGGCGCAATGGCACAACTGCGTGATAGTCTGCTGTGGCGCTGGCAAACAGGCAACCAGTCACGCTATACGCATAGTCGTCCAATGGCGCTGTGCATGGCCTTGCACCAGAGACCCTTGACCCTGTGCCCGACCTTTGCCCCCTTGGCGCCATGCGTCTGGCATGGCTGCAACTCTATCGTGCTGTTCGGTAACAGTGCAATAGGGAATGGCGGCGCTGTACCGCGCAGAATTTGCATGTGGGGTACCGCGCTGCAGAGCGCCATATTGCCTACTATAGCTGTTGAGATGGCACGCAGGAGAGCCCCACAATGGAGTGCCATTGAGTTGGCCAACCTTGTGGCCATTGTAGAGCCACACTATGGCCCACTGTTTGGTGATGAGGAACTGGACAGGGCCAGGACCCAGGTCTGGCAGGAGGCGGCCACTGATCTGGAGGCGGCCACTGGATGCAGGAGGACCCCAGAGCAATGCAGGCACCACTATGGGGACCTCAGGAGGAGGGAGACGGACCTACTAGCCCGTCTGTGGTCGCGTGCCAGGAGGGGCATGGTGCCACGTCCAGGTGGGGGTTCCGTCTATGCACTTGTATTGTCCATATGGGTAACAGTGTTGTATGTGTCCAGCACATAGGGGAGGGCTAGTCTAGGGTTGGTTGTGGCGGTGTTCACAGGGTGTGGGGTGGGTAGGTCTGGCTGGGTGGGTGGGTGGGCACACACATTGGGGCAGGGAACTTTGCTTTGGGATTGTACTGATGTTCTTCTCTCCTTGTTTCCCACAGGTGTGGACGAGCGGCACCAGCTGAGGGAGGAGCACCGGAGGGAGGTTGACAGAGTGTCCAGGCAGGACAAGGACCGACACAGCCGACCTGACTGGCCCAATGAGGGTGAGTGCAATAACTCCATGATTACTGTTGCATGCTGTGTAACAGGGTGGGCAGCGGGGCATGGCCACCATCCATGGACACCACTGCCATGTACGTGACTTGTGACAGTCAGCACTGTCCAGTGGCACTGCATGTCTGGGAGTGCAACAGTGGTGGTCCATGCGTGCACCGGGCACATGGCTGTGGCACTGCCTTCACACCGCATAGCCACGTTACTGTACGCCCATGGTGGTGCTGTGCAGGACATGGGTGGTGGGTGTGTGCAGTGGTCCACGTGGCTGTGGATGCCTGGGTGGGCAGGTCTTGTGGACACGGTCACTAAAGGTGGTGGCACACCATCATAGGGGCGTGGCACATGGCTGTATAACATGCACCATGGGTGGACTGCAGGGGATGGACAATCACGCGTAATGACTCTGCTCCCACATCCTAGGTGTACAGTGACTTCAGGCCATAGAGAGGGACTGTAGGAGCTGTTGCAGTGGTGAGGGCATCCTGGAGATCCTCAAGGATGAACTGACACGGGTCAGGAGGCGGAGGTCACATCAGCAAAACATGGCAGATGAGATGGGCAGATGATGGGCCATCCATGTTCATGGAAACACTCTCCTCCCTGGACCCACCCTCACCCATCTTCCCCTATATGTCCCTGCCCTTACCCCCACCCTGCCGACGTCCCTCCCCAATGTACATAGTTCTGTAAAAGTTTTATTTTAGTGGTATCCCAGAATGCTGAATCTGAGGAACCTCTGGTGGGAAGGTCTGATAGGTATGTGTAGGTAGGCATCCTTCAGGTCTATGGAAGTTAGAATGTCTCCCTTGCGTATAGCTGCAATGGTGGATCTTAGGGTTTCCATCTTGAATCTCTGGTACCATACAAACTTGTTCACAAACTTTAAGTCTAGGATAGGTCTGAGGTATCTGGTCTTTTTTGGGACTAGAAAGAATACGTAGTAGATGCTGGAGTATCTCTCTTGAATTGGAATGGACTTTATGGCTCTGCTGTGTAGCAGTTGGTGTAGAATGGCCCGTACTTGCTGCAAGCTTGCTTTGTCCCTTGAGACGTGAGATTCTATATATCTGTCCTGCCTTGGGACTGAGTTGAATTCTATGGCATAGCCCTGTGAAATGATCTCCTTGACCCATTTGTCTTTGATTGATTTAGTCCAGGTTGTGATGAACTGCTGTAGTCTTCCGCCCACTGCATCCGTTTGGCCCTGGACCGGCGGATTCTCATTGGCGGAATCCCCTGTTCGATTTGTTTGTCCTATACCCCTGTTTGCCATTGTAGTGGGAGCCTCTGCCCCTGTTGCCCTGAAAGCTATGCCTGTTGTTGAAAAAATTTGGTTTGAATCCAAAGGTACGTCTATCTTGTCCCTGGTGACCTTGACCCCTTTTGGCTCTCCTTGAGAAATGTCAGAATTTGTTGTTTCGGAAGGATGGTAGAGTAGCTCGCCCTCCTTGATCCTTGTCATCCCTTTCTTTACTGTGAACTCTTCTATGCCAGGCCCGAACACCTTGTCTCCAGAGAACTGTAGTTTCATGACCCTAGATTTGGACTCTTGATCTGCATTTCACAGCTTGAGCCATACCTGTCTCCTGGCTCTATTAATGGAAGCTGCTGACCTGGATGCCATCTTAAAACTATCAATCATGGCATCAGCTACATATTTCATGGTTTGAATGGCATAGTCCATGGTGGCTACATGGGCACTGGTTTCGGGGTTGTCAAGTTGGACTGCCTCTAACCATCTGAGTACTGCCCTTGCTGAATAGGTGGTGACCATGGATGCTCTCATATTCATGATCATCATATCATGAACCTTCCTCATAATTTCATCTACCTTTCTGTCCATGGGGTCCTTGAGGGTCGAGGCTGACTCTGAGGGCAAGACGGTCTTGTTGCTCAAGGAGGCGATCTCTGCATCTACTCTGGGGGCAGTTGTCCAGAGCTTCTCTCTGTCTGAAGGGAGTGGATACCTTCTCTTGAAGGTTCCCTTTTCCCTAGTCTTAATACGATCTGGTGCCTCCCATTCCTTGGCTAGTATGCTCTTTAACGCTTGCATATGGAAGAAGGCAGAGGATTGCTTCCTCTCCCTAACCAGGTGGTCTAATCTGTTGTCCAGCTGTTCCACCAGCTCATCCATTCTGAGTGTTTGACAGATGACTCTAATGAGTTCGGGAATGGCGTCAAAGGGGCATAGTCATGCGGCCATATCCTCCTCTTGCTCCTCCCCCTCTTCATCAGAGTGCTCATCTTCTGACACATCTGGCATGTCATTTGAGTTTGGGTCACCCCTGGGGCGCTTAGGATGGGGGGGGGTTTGCTGGGTGAACTGGGTCTTTTGTTTGCTCCCAGGGAGTCGATCCTGTCCAGGAGCTTTTGAAATAATTGCAGCACAATGCTTTGGGAAGTGGTGGATACGTTATCATTTAGGGGATCCTCGTCTGTGGATCCTGAGTTGTGGGTCAACTCCCTAAGCTCAGAATCCACCATGCATAGAGAGCATAGCTCTCCCTGGTCTGAGTTGAGTAAGATGTTGGGGCACTTTCTGCACAATCTTATTACGGTGATCATGGTTCTGAAAAACATAATAGTATTGGGCTTGCTCAGGGGTCATGTCTGAAAAAAATGCCATAATAAAATGAGTAGATAATAAAAAATGACTACTTGTCCCTTGGTTGGGCCTGTAAGAGCACTGAGGCTATACATTAGACTCTGTTCCTTTAAGTGCATGGCCCAATATCATCTTAGAGATGAATTAGGTGGAATACTGGTAATATTCTCTGAAAAATAACATGTGTGGCCCTTGACTATTGCCCACTTGTGATTTTGTGGGTCGTTTGCCTTTAAATTTAAACTTCTTGTGTGCAGTACACCTAAGAGTGTGCCTGTGCCTTTAAGAAGTGTGGCCACGCTATGGTGCCATTTTAGCTTCGGGAGGAGCGACAGTCATTTGGGAAGTAGTCCTTCACTAGACTCCTCTCTGAAAGCCTAAGATTTAGCTTAATAATCTCGCAGCCATAAAAAGCAATATGGCGAGCTTGTAGGAGGAAGGGGAGCCGATAACAAATGGAGGAGCCCGACAGTGGAATCCTGGCACTTGCAGGGGAAGCCACCACTGTAGGGACCACATGGAGTTCATAGCGGCTCCTCCGGTAAGCAGGTGAGAACCCCTAGTCTTTTGGCATTGCCGGCGGTTGTAGCATTCCCTTTGACTTAGGGAGGCCCCTGAGGCGGTCGTGGTTGATTGAGGTAAACCGTGACCCCCTGGGCATTCAGAACCACATGAAATTTTTTGCAGATTGGCCTCATCCCTTTGTCGGCTAAGTGAGATAAGCCGACAAGGGGGGGTCCGATAGGGTGCTTGGGTGATGGGTTAGCACTACCTACCCCTCCCTCAGCAGAATGAGGTGAACTGAAGGAGGTTGAATACTGTTATGCAGTGCCCTGTAACAATGATCAGCTGCTTTTTTAAAACTTCTATATCCAGTCTACTTCTTAGCCCTGCACCATGGAGACTCATCTGCGTCTAACAGTATTTAGCTTATTTTCTGAGTAGATACTGCATATTATACAGTCCTATTGGTCCTCTTTAATAAAAGGAACCTGTAAAGATTATTGTCTGCCTTATAGGCACTTTAACTTTGTCTGGGATTTTAACACAGCACTAAATAATGGGAAATATTCAGCTTACCTTAGAGCTTGGCACAGAGCCAGATGAAAACGTGACCAGCTTGGGAAGATGCACAAAGAAAACTGAGGAT
This sequence comes from Neoceratodus forsteri, assembly GCA_016271365.2. Lineage (NCBI taxonomy): Eukaryota > Metazoa > Chordata > Ceratodontiformes > Ceratodontidae > Neoceratodus > Neoceratodus forsteri. The sequence continues at coordinate 587,693,803 of CM028132.1, read as the reverse complement.
TCTGGGAACAGCAAGGATAGGAGAGGGATCGGATTTTGAATTTTGGGATTCCTTTGTGCATCAGCCTATGAAGAGTGCTTACTACCCATGTGTTGAGACTTGGAGTGCTGTAAGAAGGTGCGATAAATAATGTCATTTTAAATACTTTCTTGTTGCAATTTTATGTAATATCATCCTTTGTGTGTCTGTAACCCTTCCCACTGACATGAAAACTTTGTAAAGAGGTGTTATGTGCTCAAAGATATTGTAATCTGAGATTGAACAAATAAAATGCTGAAAATGTGGGGTGCAAATATTTAAGATTTCCACAGTTGCAAGCATAGGTACCGAAATTGCAATGAATGGGCATAACTTTGTTATTTTTTTATATTTTGACTCCAAATGTTGAACAGTCTTATCACCCCACCTCATGAAACATGTAGGTGATCATTTTCAAATACACGGAAAATGGCATTTCTGCACCACAGGTGCAAAAACACATTTGGCAGGATGTAAAATGACAACCACACTGTTCATGAGGTGGTGTGATAAAATGGCTATATTGAAAATTTGGAGTGAAAATATTGAAAATGAACAAAGTTACATGCGTGCATAGAAAATTTTAAACGATCACGTGTAACTCAACCATTTTTTTGGATTTTTTTTACCAGATTTTCAATATGGCCTTTTTGGGACCCCACCTCATGAAGAGTTCCACTGTCATTTTGTTCATTTGTCCCGTAAGGTGATTCCACAGCAACAAGCAATATTCTGCGCCACAGGTGCAAATACACATTTTTGGCAGGATGTGAAAATGACAGCTGTACTGCTTTTGAGGAGGTGTGAACAAATGACAATGGTGACAAGGTAGAGGAAAATATTAAAACTGCGAAAATTATGAGCATGTATAGAAACCGCGCAACACATGCTCACAACACAGTCATTTATGGGATTTTTGCACCAAATTTTCAACATGGACTTTTGGGGATCTTCTTCATGAACACTGACACCGCTATTTTGTTAACTGGTCCTGAAAGGTGATTCTGTGCAGCGACCGTGAAATCACCTTCTGACTGAGTAATGAAATGACAGTGCCAGTGTTCATGGGGTCCCAAGAACCCCATATTGAAAATGTGGGTCAAATTCCTAAAATGGCTGAGATATCAACATAACTTGAAAACCAAATTGACAGCAATTATACAATGCTTACCTAGATTTCTCAGTTCATGGTTCAGCTCTGAAGAGTGCAGACATGTTTCAGTCCACAGAAGATCCGCATTTGCTAACCTCCAAAGTTAAGTATGGGGTAGGGAACAGGAAGGTGGATGCGCCCGAGGATGGTTGACATGGGGAGATGATGAGGGACCATTTTCTTTTACAGGCTTAAAAAAAGACATCGGCAGACAGTTTCTTTTTAACAGAGTATAAAAGATTTTATTTTGGGACACTGGGAGTGGGCTCCCCCGTGTCCCGGGGGGATTAGATAATGCTGACATGCAGATTGGGCACCCTGATGTCAGCATGGGGATGGGGAACAGAGGGTGCAGGGTGGACAGCACGTAGAAGGAGGAAGCAGTAGGGCTTCATTCACATACCGGGATGGGGAACAAGGAGTGTGGCGAGGACAGCATGCAGAGGGAGGGAGCAGGAGGGAATTCAACAGATACAGGGATGGGGAACAAAGGGTGTGGGGAGGACAACATGCAGAGGGAGGGAGGGAGGAAATGCAGTGGATATCGGATGGGGAACAAAGGGTGGGGAGGAGGGAGGAAATGCAGCTGATAGGATGGGGAACAAAGGGTACAGGGAGGACAGCACACAGAGGAAGGAAGCGGGAGGGAATGCTGCTGGAGATAGGGGAATGGAGGGGGCTTAATGCAAATGGGGGTGCAGAACAGAGGACAGAGCTGTCTGCTTATCAGCTGGCATTATGCAAATGAAAGTAATGAAGACTTTTATTGGAGAGCTTCATTTCTTTCAACTAGAGAATGGCTTCCAGCTGTGAAACTGTGAGTAGTGTCACAGTCTGGTTGCATGCTAAATTGGCCTGTCAGGGACGAGCCCAATATATAGTGCTGTGCATTAGACTAGTCCCTGACACACCTCACAAATGTCGTTCTACTGCAAGATGTTTCTTGCACATGCGCAAGGAAACATAAAAATGTTTTAGTTGAAAATTTGTGGTCAAAATATTGAAAATACCACAGTTACAAGCATGTGTGGAAAAATTTCAACATACACTCATAACTTGGTTATTTTTACATATTCTTTTCACCAAATTTTCAAAATTACCTTTTGGGACCCCATCTCATGAACACTGGTGGTGAAATTATGTTAATCGCCAAAGGTGATTTTGTGCAGTGACTGTGAAATACAAAATCATCTTTGGGCCTGTTTAACATAATTTCACCATTGGTGATTTAGATGGAGTCCCAAAATGCCATGTTGAAAATCTGGTGAAAAACTGTTAAAATGACCTAGTTATGAAGATAAGTTCAAATACATTATATGGCACTCACCTGTTTTCCTCAGTTCTCACTTCTGCACTGAAGAGTGAAGACATGTTTCTGGTCCAGAGAGGATTACGGCTTTGGACCTTGGCTCAGTAAGTATAGGGTAAGGGGGTGTGTGGGGTGCTGAGTGGGGTGCTGAGTGAGAGGGTCAGGATGAGGGGTTGGGGATGGCGGCAGGCAACAAGGGACCATTTTTTTAATTTGAGGGTATAAAAAAAAAGGATGTGGGGGATAGTTCTCTGTTTTACAGGAACACTAAAGGGCTAGCATTACTTCTGACATTAGGATTGGGCATCCCAGTCTTGGTTTGATACTTGGGGGCACTGGGATGAGCACTCCGATGCCCCAGACTGCTGGGTGAGGGGGAAGGGAGGTTATGTATGCCAACACTGGGGATTGGGCACATGCAGTTTCAGGAACTTCATATTATGAGTTTGGGGAGGAGGCATTTGGGAGCGGGAATGAACCAACACAGGAGGCTGGGCACCCTGGTGTCAGATTCTGCTTAAATTACATATTTAAACTGGCATCAGGGATCAGGCTAATGCAGCTAATGGTGGCAGAGCCACATACACATGCACAGCAGGCTGGCATTCTCAACAGGGTGCCAGCCCTGCCAGCTGACCAATGACAGATATTTTGTGTAGTACAACCTGACATGCTGTCACAAAACTTCAGCAATTTTTAGAATGCTGATTTTTCAGACTGTGCATGTTCACAGACATACAAGTTTTTCTTAAATAGTTTAAAACTGCTTAACTTTGGGACATAAAAACACAGATGTACATGCATTGGACCAAACTCTATATAAAATCTGCTAGTTTCAGGTTTCAAATCCTCCTAGTTTTGAGTTGAGCAAAAAGGGCTGAATTTCAGTGATTTATTTTGGAGTTTTTGGCACCTTTGTAATGTTGCCTCAACTGAACTGATCCCCATTAAATTTTCAGGGATCCAGAGATCCCAGCACCAGTGCTGTGCTTTCCGAGTTGCTTGTAAATCGTCTGGAGAGGGACAAAGTTATAAAGATGCAAAATTGGGGTTTAACAAAGTGTTAACTCTACAAGCACTACCGTGCCTGTATAATATTGTACATTTCGACAACATACAGTGGAGATAATATGACAAGATAAGAAGTGAATCTTATACCCAACTCCACAATCACATTATCTTGAGAGCTGGGTATGTCGCAGATGATATCTTGTTCTGCTGGGTACATCATAATGCATACTGGACCAATTGGAGAACAACATCTCTCTTTCACAATGCTGACGGCATCACAATAGCCATTTGCAGCACTAAAGCTAGCAGTGAAATCAAAGAGGAACAGTAAAATTTTCATACAAAGTTTGCAAAGAGCAGATTTAAAAACTGTATCTAGTAAACTGTTTTATAAATTAAATATGCAGTGGTCTGACTCAAAATATTCAGTTTATCATCACTTATGAGGGGGCAGGATATTCATAACTCACTCATTGCTCCACCACTCATGAGTTATGGTCCAGACCCCTCACATGTGAAGATAACCCATCTGATTTAAATGATTGCCTAAGTGAGTAAGTGGCTGTAGTGGGATTTGAATCTGGATCACCATTTTCAGTGCACACTGTTGCTGGAAACTTGATCCTCTGGTCCCACCTATGCTTCAGTCTTGGAAACTCCCACAAAAAGAGTTAAACACTGCAAAAAGAGTATAAAAACAAAAAAAAGGTTCTGCTTCTATGCAGATGGCATTTCCTCTCTGACTAATCTGAACCATAATTCAAGACGGCCTGTGAATGCAGGCTGAGAGAGTTGGCACATGCCCAGTGTTTCCACCCACTTTCACATCTGGAGACAGTTTTGTTATTATTAACTCTTTTCAGCCACCAACCTCCACCCAGCATCTCTGGGGTTTCTCCGCATGTTGACTCACTGCACACATGCATAGCCCAAGCCTTGACAGCAGGAAGTGAAAACACTCCACAACACTTTAATAGAAATTGCCCTACTTTGCAACTCTCTTATTGCCAGATTTTGTTCTCTGCTTCTAGGCAGCATGTTCTGCTAGATAGGTGGGTAGAAGAGATGATCAGCCTCTTTATTTACTCATAAAGAGAAGCAGTGTAGCCTAATGACTAGAGCACAGTCTAGAGCAGCAAACCTGGGTTCTGAGGTTTGAATCCCACCAGTACCATTTACTCACTGTGTAATGAAGATTAAGGGCCCCATCCACAAAGGGACTTTCAGCCTTTCTGCATGTGGAGAGGACTGGCAAAAGCTGCAGTGTCCCCATCACATTTGAGAATCTCCCAGTAGCAGCCCCAACCTGGGTTACATTAACCCTCTGCACTCACTCCTGCTTCACCTGCATGCCTCCTTGGGAAGTCAGGTCAAGGGAGGGTACACACTTATTTGCAGTGCTTTTAAGTAAATGTGCTTCATTGAGAGGGCAGCAGTAATGCTTGTATGCACTCCATGCAAGGCCAGTCTGGACCTCCCAAACTTTTCCGGGCCTGGTTTAACCCCAGCACCTGCTGCTCCTGGCACTCTGAGCTGGCATGAAAGGCTGGGGGCTTAACCTGAAACTCTTATTTTTTTTTGCATATTAATGATCAGATACAGCAGTCCTTGGAGGTGGCTGTGACCCACAAGTGTTGCAGGGGATCCTTTAAAAACCATCCTGGGTGTCCAATTGGACGCTCATTTTTTGGCTCCACTCTATGATATGCCCTCATCCCCTCACGGGCCTGCTCCGTGCATGGCTTGAGAAGGTTAGGAGTCATGGATGTTGGCAGAAATATGTGTGTGCAGTAAAGGCAGAACTTGGTCTTCTCCAAAACAGCCCTTGGTGCATGCAGCTACCACTCCTCTTCCCCAGTGGACATCTAGGATCTGGACTAGAGGGGACTGTAGTCGGCAAGGGGGGGTGGGTCCATGTGGGTGGAGATTCTGGGGTTGCAACAGCAAACAGATTAACACCTCTCTGTGATTTGGTCAGTCCAGTCTCCACAATGCTGAGGCTGGAGCCTATAGCCACCTAGGGCACCAGGTCTGTCATTAAGAAGACACCTGCCATATGACTGGAGTCCAAGGAAAAGAAAGGACTGGGAAAGTACTTGAGATAGGGTACCCCGTCATAAGGGGATAGAAAGGGTAGTGGTGATAGGAGACCGGGGGAAAGAATAGTTGGGTGCCTGCTGGGATCCATAGGTGGGAGGGATGCAAGCAGGTTAGAAAGGATAATCTGGCATAGGAGGGAGTGGGCTTTACTTCCACCTTGGGACCAATGGTCTGACTTGCAAACCACTAAGAGATGTTACAGATAGATTTAGGCTAGAGTGGAAGCTCAAGCAGAAAGCAGCCTCATTGACTTTTTCTGAGGTCCTGCCAGTTTGGGACAGGGGAAAGAGAAGAAATGCTACTGTCATTTGCTCTAGTGCATGGCTAAAGAATCATGCAGGAAGGAGGAATGGGGTATCTGAGGGAGTGGGGCCACCCTTGAAGGGATATAAGACTATTCAAGTAGGATGGCCTTCATCCCTCTGAGGAGACCACCAGGAAGCTAGAGTATAAGTTTAAAAAGCATATTGAGGGCCCTTTAACCTGTGTCTGTGTGTGTGTGTGGGGGCAGACAGAAAACAGAAAGGTGTATCTACTTACTCAATTCAGGGATGTGTATATGACCTTCCCCAGTAGTAGAAAACAAGGAAGAAGGGACAGAAAACAGTGGAAATCTGGGAAAGATTGTAGAAGAGAAATTGTAGACAACACAGGGAATCAAGATAGGAGGTGGTAGAAGGGAGATAGAGGCAAGGTTAGATAGGAGGTCGGGGGGAGGGGGGGAGAAAGGGACTTGGTCCAGAAGGAGAGAGGAAACAAGTGTACTGGAGCTTGGGGAACAAGGTCCATGAAACCAGGAAACAGACAGGAACTGCATCAAATTGCAGGGGCTCTGTGCACTCTGTTGGGGTGTCTACCCCAACTCTGTAATCCAAAGTGAGAAACCATTGCAGATGCACTCCTATGTACAAAGGAGTAGAAATAGCAGGCTAACCAATGTTAGAAACTTATTTATTTTGCTTGCAGCAGTGCAAACAAAGCATCCAAATAGTAAAGTGCAATGTGCAATACAGAAAAAAATCCTTCTATATTTACAGTAGGGCGTGAAGCACAACAAACAGGGAGCACAGAGCACTGGGGTATTTGAGTACTGATGGGTCACTTTTTCCCCAGAGCCTATGCCTTGTACTTCAGTCCCTAGTGCAAATATCACAGGATGGCATTTTTTCTGTATAGCACTTTGCACTTCAGTATTCAGATACTTTGTTTGCACTGCAGAAAGAAAAATACAAAAAATGCCTCTAGCTTTGGGTTGCCTGCTATTTTCACCTGTTTGCACGTAGGGGTGCATCTGCAATTGATTCTTGCTTTGGAATAAGATCAGTACTCTATAGGCAGTGGTGGCTGAGGCACACCTGGACCTGGTGACGTTCGTGGAAATATGGACTACCTAATACCATGACTGGGACATGACCATGCCTGGGTATACTGTATTCAGGAGGGACAGAAGAGAGAAAGAGAGGAGGAAGGGTGGCATTATATGTATGGGACAGTATAAAAGCTTATAGATTGAGGATATGTGGAAGAGTGAAGAAACAGAAATAATGTGGGTGCAGGCAGTAGTAACTAGGGGTATATCAGAATATGGGAGATATGGACCACTGTCACAAAATAAGGAAGTGAAAACTAGGGAGGAGATTAAAAGGAGTGTAGTGTGGTCTAGTGGTTAGAGCGGTGGCATGGGACCCAAAAGGTCACAGGTTCAAACCCCTGCTAGAGTCACATCTTCACTGTGTGACCTTAGACAAGTCACTTAACCTCTTGTGTTCCAGTCCACCCAGCTGTGGAAATGGTAGAAGCAGGACCTCACTGGAAATTCAATGTTGCATCACAGCTGGTCTATTTTGGTAAATAAAACAATGGTGAAATATTTTGTGGTGGTCAAAGGAAAATCAACCACCAGGGAGCCAAACTGGATAAATTAGAAGGCCAAACTGTGCCAAATCTTCCAGTCCCAGTGGTTGCTTAAATCATCTGGAAAAACAGTATCATATAAATAGTAGGATCACAGAATCTTTAGGATACAGTTATGGGGGGCCAGGAATCCATTGTACTCTGATTATTTTTTGAAGGTGTGAGGTTCCGGAAGAAAGGTTAAAAAAATGTGTAAACAAGTCTGGTCATAACTTTATCAGGCACTAGGGACAAGGGCCATTTTGATGGCTATAGATCAAAAGAGCGAAGGTGTGAAAGCTTATAAAACTAGAAAAATTGTGTGGTCCTCCGCTACAGAACACCAGTCTCTTCTAACTCCTTCCCATTCCAAGAGAGGGAGGATGGAGACTACTGCTGCCCATCAGTGGTGTAGCTAGTCTTTAAAACGTGCTTGTACAAAGTTCAAAATGTAAAGTAGGGGCTGGATAGGTGGTGGTAGTGGTGAATTCTGGTGTATGTTGGTGGTCATTTGTAACAGAATTTGCTACCTTTATACCCTCCCCATACACAATATGTTGCACCCTAGCCCCCTCCCAGAATAAGGACCTCAGTCCTCACCCCAGCATCCTAGCCCCCCTCCCTAGAATCTATGGCCCTACCTCCTGCCCAGAATATTGCAGCCTAGTCCTCTTCCCTAAAATCCCTGGCCCTGCACTCAGCCCAGCATGTTGCATCCTAGTCCACTCCCTAGAGTCCAGCCCTCCCTTCAGCCCAGTATGTTGCACTTGCTCCAGCCTAGCAAGTTGTACCCAACTTCCAAGCCCACCCAGTAAGTTGCACTCTGGCTCCCTCAACCTCTAGATCCACCACAAAAATGCACTGAAGTAAACTAGATTCCCTTCTCCAACCACATACATACACACACACACCCACCCCCCCTAAAAACTCTTATCCAACACAGATGAGCTCATGAGATAAAACTGAAATGGCTGAGTTACCCCCGCCCCAGACTCACACTTTTATGCAAGACATGTTCTCCACAGTCACTGATTGTATAACACACAACATTGTCTTTGTGGATCTGGAAGCCTTATAAAGCCCTGCTAGCTGCTGCCCAGTGCCTTACTTCACTGGTGCCTTATGAGCCATCTGTTGCAGCTGTTCTTTGCTGTGTAGTCAAGAGACAGACATATGCCATGATGCTTATCACGCAGCTCTCACAGTTGCAAATACTCTGTCTTTGGGTGGAAGCCATCTCCTGTTGCTGTGTGCTAGGTCAGGAACAGTTTGCAGTCACCTGGTTGAAATGTCTCTCAGCCTGCGTGCCAGGACAGCCTAGCCCAACTCGATGTGCACAGCTCACAGGTGCAGTCATCAGTGTGATCTCTGCTGCCAGCCACTGTGCTGCTTCAGTTCAACTCCCACACAGTGTGTAAGGAGAGAGGAGAGGGGAACCCAACCATGAGTGAGAGGTGCAGGGCACGAGGGCGGCAGGCTGGCAATATGCACCAGTCTCCACACAGCATGAGAGGCTTGATGCAATACAGAATGCACAGTAGTCACAAATTTGGCAGATGCTGTGAGAGAGAGGACCTTGATCACAGGAGAGGTGTGTACAGCTGCAACTCTGCCTCTGGGAGTTGTGGCAGCCATGTCTGAGTACCTGGTCCTAGTACAGCTGCCCACCATTCACTGCAAAAGCACACTCTTTCCCTGGCCTTAAAAGCTACTCATGAAAACTAGAAAAGGTTTTGTACATCTGTGCATAAATGAATCATGCCTAGATTTGCTACTGGCTGTCATTAGGCACACAGGAGATTCAAACAGCATGCACATAGGCTAGAGAGACTGCAGACAGGCTAATCATGAAAGTTTAATGACTTGCTCAGGGTCACACTTGGAGAAAGTAGTGGGATTGAAAACTGGGTTTCCTGGTTTACATCTACTGTATACACTTTAAATACTAGGTCAATGTGTCCTAATTGTGTTAAAGCCCCTTGAACAAGCTCTCTCTCTCTCTCCACTGTACTAAACTAATATCTGGCCTCTTGCCAATCCTCCCTCCCTCCCCTTCTGAAGTGGTCATTGATGGCTCCCAATCAGTTCTGGGCAACAGACCCTCTGAAGCCTTCTTCACACACCCTGTGACTGTTACTAGTTGGGGGTGCATGGTGGAGTAGAGTCAATGTGTACCAAGCTAGCTCAGTGTGGCTCAGTCTGTACTTGTTCCCCAATTATGTGTACCATAGTGTGTAGATGAGCAGTATGCTGGGGGATTGAAGCAGTGCACTATTACTATACACAACATTAAACATAGCTCATTGATCTGTGCATCAGTGAGCTCTGAGTATTTATTACTGCCTATACTAATGTAACTCCTTACCCTTCCTGTCTGCGTCAAAGGGTATTTTGTGGTATTCTCATCTGGGGCATGGGGCAGTGACTTCAGGCACTTCTACACAAGGAGGGCTAGATTTCCAAAGCCCCCAGGGACTAAGTCCCACTCTGCAGCCGACGCTGTGGGAAGAAATCTCTGCATCTGCGGAGTCTGGTATTTTCAGCTGGCACAGCTGTGGGGGATGTCACACCTGGTCCCACAAGGCATAGCTTCCCCCATAGCTGTGCTGAGAAATCATCCGCAAGCTGCCGTAAATCGTGGAGCTGATTGTAAACCTGCTCTACCTTTGAAAATACCATGGTTATGGGAGAAACTGCAGCTCCTCAAGTGGAAACCCACTAGTGCCATTTTTTTTCTCGCAGCCACAGAAATTTCAGAGGCTTTGACAATCTAGCCCAGGGACATAGCCTCTTGGTCATGTCAGGCCCTTTGAAACCTGACCCTAAGTAACTGCATACAACTCTCTGGTGCAGGGAACAATTCCTGCACCTGCAAAATGCTAATACTGACACTGTAGTGCAGTACAAAGGGGGCACTGCACTCCTGAGAGGTTGTCCTTTGCATGAGACATTGAACCAATGTCCTATCTGCTTGTATTGGTGGTTGTTCAGGTAGCACATCTTGAAAAGAGTTGGGGAATTTTTGTTGAAATGGAAACAAAACAAAAACATAATACAGAATGTTGGCTACAACAAAAGGAATACATCATGTCAATATTTGCATGAGGAACATTGAAATTAAAAATAAACCAGTGAAGCCTGCCAGGATGAAACACGGTGTCACAGGTTTACTGCATGACAAAAGGGAGTAACTCCCATTGAAACTGCATTGTTTGCTGCAGTAACTCTACTGCAGAATTCTGCAGCACTGTGCTATATCCTGGTTGGCTTCACTGTAAGTGTAGCAAGTACAGAAAATTATGCACAAAAGCATATGTTAAAGTGACACTGTCAGCTTTGCCTTCGTTTTGGCAATAGCATGCAGTATCCTTTGTTCTCATAACACTCATTATGTACAGAACACCTTCAATATTTTAAAGATTAGTATTTACCTGCTTTCCCTGTTTTTTACATGTATATACTTCCAGTGGTCCCGATGCCAAGTCCCCACAAACTGGAAGCATATCAAGGTCGAGACCGCACACCTGCCACAAGAGCAGTCCCGAAATACAATTTGTTCAGAAACAGCTCTTGGAGTCACATTGCCCCTGTTCCTTATGTTATTTTAATAGGTTGCAGCTATCTCTTATCACAAAGCGAGCGCTAGTAGTTGTATTATTCATATTTGCACGCCGCAGCTGAAATTCCGCACATGTCTAAAAGACCCATGAACAAAATATCTTGCACATGCGTAAAAGCATGCCATTGATGCGCATGCACGGGATTTCGGCCGCGGCTCACAAATATAAATAATGCCACTTCTAGTGCTCGCTTTGTGATGGCAGATAGCTGCAAACCTATTAAAATAACATAAGGAACAGGGGCAATATGACTCCAAGGACTGTTTCTGAAAAAATCGTACTTTGGGACCGCGCTTGTGGCAGACGCGCGGTCCCGACCTGGATGTGCTTCTGGTTTGCGGGGACTTAGCATCGGGAACACTGAAAGTATATATATATATATATATATATATACAAAAATCGGGAAAGCAGGTAAAATACTAATCTTTTAAATATATTGGGGTGTTCTGAGTATAGTAATGAGTATTGTGTGAGTAATAGGAACACTGTATGCTATTGCCAAAAAAAACGAAGGGGCAAAGCTGACAGTGTCCCTTTAAAAGACTTGCCAGAAACCTCTAGAGGATATGGTCAACAGTCCATCATATGTGTCTACCAGATATACAACCTCAGATTATCCTGTGCTGCAGTAGAAATGGCTGGAATAATTCACCCATTAATTAGAAAACATCTCCCTATCTTTCCTGTAAACTTTATCACAAGCTAGGAAAGCAGTATGGCATAGCTCAGTGTATTCAATAAACTTTTCTTCCAGCATATAGGCACAGTGGGCCTGCCATAAACAAAATTTAAAGACTATGAAAAGCACCCCTAAAATGCCCTTATCTATACCATCCCACTTTGGGTGTTTAAGGCCAAAATTAAAAAATCATATGGAATTGAAAGCAGTGACAGCCATTGTTCCTGTCAAGCCAGCCTTTTCCAAAATCCTTGCACATAAGGGCAAACCCTGAATAAGTTCTTTTGTGTCTCTACGACCTGATTACACTCTGGGCGAGGGCAATTCCGCTCATGTATACACTTCTGTCTATGGGAACCTCTCACTCTTAACCTATCATAGATGCACAATCACTGAATATTCCACATCTGCATTGGTACCCGTTTGTTAATCAGTAACCCCAATGCAATATGTTTTCTCTCCTGTGGCTACCCTGGTAGATCAGGAACTATGAAATAAAAAGACATAATGTGCTTATGTAACTCCTTCTCCTTCCTAGTGTAAGTGCAATGTAGACAGACTTAAATTCTGCTGCCTAATCTTGGTTAATATATCCCATATATATTGTGGCAGTCCTAATCCCATCCCCACTTTAGGGATACATAGCATACCTTTTTCCTGTTGCCTCATAAAAGGATGTACTCAGGCCCAAACCAAGTAAACCCATGATTTCTCATCTTGTTTTAAAGTCTTAGTAACACTATAAAACAAAAAAGTACTAAAAAAAGAAAGCAACAGGATTTAGCATACCTAAACCACCCTTCTGTAAGGCAAGTATGTTATGCCTCTTTTTACAGGGTTGAGTTGACCCCCCCCCAACTATCATGATAAAAATACTGTGCAGTCTGGCTTTAAGGCTAGCCAGAGGGGGGAATATAACTAATATATAAAAATTCAGATACTAACAAGGTTTTGACTAAAAACCCCTGCTTCCTTTTGGGCATTCTCCAAGATTTCCATTGTGCAGTCATACTACCTATAGTAGCAAGTCAATTTTCCCAATTAACTCTAGCTGTATCTGGATCTCCAAAAGTGACTCCCAAAATATTAGTAACATCCCCGTTATCTGTATGTAGACTCAGCAATCGTAGTGTCCACATTCTTATAAAACCTGAAACCGCCCCCTTACTTTTGTTAAAATTAGAATGGCAGCCTGATGCATGAGAGAATTTCTGCAAAGTATTACCCACTCCTATATCTGAGGCCTCCCTCTGCATGAGGAAACAGACATCATCTGCGTATGCTATAACTTTAACTTCATTGATTTCTCTTCTCAGCTGAAGACCTAGAATATTTGCATGACCATCTAATTGTCTCAGTAATGGATTTATTCCAAAGACATACAGTAAAGGGCTGAAGGGACACCCCTGCCACACCTCCTTATAAATTCTAATTCTATCCCCCTTCCAACCATAAATGATGGGACAAACATAAGATACCTATAATTGTGTCTTATCCATCTGATAAAACTATGAGGTATGCAGTATTTTCCCAGAACTTTAAAATATATTTATGCACTAGTCTATCAAAAGCATTCTCCTGGTCCAGTGAAATCACAAAAGCAGAGATGGACTCCAATAAACCTCTTGTAAATGTTTACCTTAAGAGAATCAGATTATCCTGTACAGCTCTGCCAGGAATTACATACGTCTGATATGGAGAAACAACCACCTTAATGGCTTTTTCAATGTGTTTTCCCAAAATCTTGGATCGAGTCTTTTGGTCAACATTAAGAAGACATATAGGTCTCCAGTTACTAAGTAGAGAATTACACGATTTTAAATAAAAATTAGTAAGGCCATACTCATGGAATCATGGAAAGCACCAGTCTCCAAACATTCATTAAATACAGGAGCCCAAATCCAGAGCCAATTGAGAGCAAAAACTTCATAGAACTCTGATGGGAGTCTGTCACTACTAGGAGATGAATTTCCCTAAGGGATTGAACTGCTTCTAAACTTCCAAAACTGAAATAAGTGTAGTTAAAGCTTGCAAAACTCATCCCCGACTTTGAAACCATAATATTTTGTAAAAAGCTGAAATATCAAAAACTGGTTCCTTGGCATACAAATAGGAAACAAAATCTTGGGTGACCCCCAGTAACTTGGATATGGTGGAAGTTAAAGTACCATCTGGGGATCTTAATGTTTGAAAAAGTCTAGAAATCATCCACTTTTGGAACCCTTAAATGGATAAAAGTCTGCTCTTCCTTTGTATATCTTGCAAACTAGCAGTGTTGACCATATCCTGTAAAAAATTGGAATCACGGTATATTTTTTTTAATCTAAGCACCTACCAGTAGTCTCTGGATAGGAGCAATTAAAGTCAGTTCGCAATAATATCATGGTTTTGGCTATATGTAAATAAGGCTGTTTATATCAAGCATAAGTGCCTCTTCCAGGGAAATGTTTACCAGCTTAGAAACATGTCAATCATTACCCCAAACTACCAGAACAGTGGAGGAATTTCCCTGGATATCCTGGCCAAACTTCCCACATACACTAACAAAAACAAAAAAAAAACAACAAAATACCACCAACAGATTAATCTGGTTCAATATGTCAGTTACATGAGTATCTCCCTCTCATGGGACGAGGCTGAGAATAGGTAGAATTGCTTACCCCTCTTTTCTCAGTCAACAAAAACTAAAATAACATTTAGAAAAGTTTAAAAGCACTTTACAAGTAACGAGAGACTGGAGTAAAGTGACCGATGTTGCTGAAAAATAGTCAAGTCATGTTTATTTAAAAGACGCCCAATCCCAAGGGCTCTGGTACCGCACAAAGAGTTTATAGCATTTCATACCACATAAATATACAAAAAGATAGCACATCTCACGAGTCAAAATTAAACCCCAAAAGCTTGCAGAAATAAGTAGGTCTTAAGGCAAACCTTAAAGTCAGTTATAGTGGGAGCCTCCCTAACTGCAGCTGGCAAAGAATTCCAAAAAGTGGGGGCGGCAACACTAAATGCTCGATCGCCCGCAGATTTTAATCTCGCTCTTGGAACAGTTAGGAGGCCACCACTAGAGGAGCCGAGATTACGGGAAGAGGAGGAAGGTACCAGGAGAGCTGACAGGTAACCAGGACCCTGTCCGTGTAGGGCCTTATAGGTGAGAAACCCCACCTTGAAGAGCACTCTCCACCTGACAGGCAGCCAGTGCAGTTCGCGCAGCACAGGTGTAATGTGACAAAATTTACTCTGCCCAGTTAAAAGCTGGGCAGCAGCATTCTGCACAAGCTGCAGTCTGTGGAGAGAACCCCCAGAGACCCCGAGATAGAGGGCATTACAGTAGTCAAGCCTAGAAGTGACTAAGGCGTTTATCAAGGTAGGGAGGTCCAGAGACGGAACAAGGGGCTTAATCCTGGCAATGTTTCGAAGATGGAAAAAACAGGAACGGACCATGGAAGATATCTGAACCTCCATGGACAAATTCCTGTCAAACATCACGCCAAGATTTCGCACCCAGGGAGAGGCCATCAATGACGCAGCTCCTAGGACAAGGCCAGTTGCAGAGTCAGAGGCCATCCCATCATGAACTCTGTTCGACTCCACTACCAATACCTCAGTCTTGTCAGGGTTCAGTCGAAGCCAACTGGAGGCCATCCAGTCGCTAATCTCAGCCAGACAGATATTTAACACATCTACTGCGTTAAATAAATTCTTGGCTCCACGCAATATGCCAGCAGCCAGCACCATACTTCTCATACTTTCGTCACTGAAATCGGGACACCATTACTTAAAATGTGGAAATATGTGACACTGGCCCTCAAAATGTGCGACACATCACAAACATGAAAATACCAACTTAGAACATGGTGGAAACTAATGTTTTTGATTATGTCAAGACAAGTTAAACTTTGCTTTAGATATAAATTATTCTGCTCCCTATCACATCTCCCCTCTTACAGAGCACTTTGGAATTTTTGCACTAAGGCTGTTCATACCACCAAGTCCCTTTACTTCAAGGCCAACCTCCAGAAGGATCTTAATTCCTAGCCAGCTTCTAGAAGATGATTTGCTCCCTTTTGACCCCCAGTCCAGTAATCTCCTCCTGTCCTAATGGTTAATGGCTTACCAATGTCTGACCTTCTTCTGTTGCTACTTAATTCAATTAGTTTTTTAACAATTTGTGCTATCCTCTTTCCACTTAATGGCTTCACTCTTCTCCCCTTCTCCTTCCACCTTTTACCTCACCCCCCTCGAGGTTTGATTTCCCTCTTTCCTCCTAGGAGACCCTGTTCACCCTTTCCTCACTTATCCCTTCCAAATCTAGCCTAGATGGCTTGCACCCTAAATATTTCCATCTGACAGCACCTGCCATCATCTCCTCCCTTACCTCCTAAATCTCTCCTTCACTCTTTGCACTGTCCCACAGTCTTGGAAGATTGCCATGGTTCTCCCCCTCCACAAAGGGGGTGATCCCTCCACTCCTGGTAACTTCCACCCTATCTCCCTCCTCTCTTCTCTTGCAAAGCTGCAGGAGAAACTAGTCTACTTACTGCTTGCAGACTTCCTCCACTCCTCCAACTTCCTCTCCCCCTTCCAGCCTGACTTTAGGAAAAATAATTCCACCATCTCATCCCTACTTAGGATCACTGAATCCATTCTCTCAGCGATGGATCAAGGGAACATTAGAGTGACTATTTTCATCGATTTGACCAAATCCTTTGATTTGGTGTCCCACTCACTCTCCCTGGATAAGCAGCCTGCTGGCCTCTCTGCCCTTGCTGTTGACTGGTTCCACTCTTACCTGTCAGACTGTCAATAGCTGGTACAGGTAAGAGGTGCCAACTCCCCACCCCTCCCTATCTAGGCTGGGGTCTCAGAGGGCTCCATTCTGGGTCTAAGTCTCTTCTCCATCTTCCTAAACGACCTCTCCTCCACCTGTGCCAACTTGCATATTTATATGTATGCAGATGACACAGTTCTCTATATCTCCCTTGCCTGCATCTCTGGAAGCCTAGCTTCTGCAAGACATTCACAATGTTTTGCCCTGTTCCAGTCCAACCAGCTTCAGGTGAGCAAAAAAAAAAAATTGTATCTATGACCTTTGGTACCAGCCAGCAGCTGACCCATCTCACCCCTTTCCCTGATTTCCTCACAGTGGATGGCACACTGCCTAAAGTAGTCTCAGCTCTTAAGTACCTCTGTGTGTGGTTAGATAGCAGGCTTGATTTCTCTGCCCACAGTGATACCATTTATGTCAAACTCCACCCCAAACTTGGTGCCCTGTACCACAGTAAGGACTGCCTTTCTTCCTAGTCCACCAGGAACTGTCACCAAAATGGTTCTCCCAGTTTTTGACAGTTCGTATGTGGTTTATGGCACCACCCTCCACCTCCCTTGCCAGACTGGACACCTTCTGTAATGCCTTCTCTGCTTTGCTACCAGCTCACCCTCTCTTACTCACCACTGCTTCCTTTACTCCTCTCTATCCATCTTCCCTCCCTCACTCACCAATCCCACTGTGCTTCCTTCATCTCTAAATACTGGTTTAGGTTCTTCCCACATACCTATCCCATCTCCTCTTCCCCAACCCTCTTCTTCCTACTTCCTTTGCTCTAGAGATCCATGCACATTCTCCTTCCCACCCACACTCCTTAGCCAGGAAATATGCTTTCTCATACCACCTCCCTTCCTCTGGAACCAGCTACCTTCCTCCATCCATCTCTCCCCACCCTTTCTTCCCTTGATTAGATGCCAGCTAAAACTCCTCCTCCTCCCGCTTCTGCCAGTCCTCTTCCTGAGTCCCTCCTTACCTTGCCTGACTTTTGACCACCCTCACCTCTCCCTCCCCCTTAAACTTCATTGAGTTTGCTGGAACTATGAGGTTATCAACCTGTTTTGACTCTAACTTTCAGCACCAACATAGCCTCCTTCTCTCTGGCCTTATGCACTTTGAGTTTGCCCATTCTGCACAGATGGTTTGTATGCTAATTTATTTGTTCTCCATATGCAATATATTTCCATTTGTCTGTACTGCATTCAGCTTATGCTTTTATGCCATCCTCTTTGTAACTACATTACCTGATTGGCTATATTTTGTTTGTAATTGTGGTCCTTCCCTTCCTCTTTCACCCACCTCACACCTGGAAATGAGTCTTGGCTCAGTGTGCCTCTCCTGGCTACCCATTTTATTTTTTGATTCAGTGTGCTTTTTGGTGCCAGACTCCCAAAGCTCAGCACCTGCTCTACTGGCTCCCCTGCACCCCCCCCCCCGAGACTTACCTGGAAGACGATCCACCCAGGCTTACCCCCATTGGGTGTGGCCACCAAACAGGCATGGCCCCCACAGATGACTGAATATGGGTCCCAGCAGAGGAATCCACCAAGAGTCCTCCCTGGCTTGCCCTCCAGGGTGGGGCCATGAGGCCAAGCTGCTCTGATGGAGACTGCTTGCTCAGGTCGCCAACCAAGCATTGTCGTGTGGAGGGCTGTGCAGAACAAGAGAGTGGGTCATCATGGAGGGATCTGGGAGCAATTTTTGGCAGTAAGGCTTCTGGGGAGACATGGCGTGCAGTGACGGGCGTGAATGTGCAATGTCTGGCATGCCTCCCTGATAGCTTGGCTCCAGTGGCAGCTCCCTCTGGCCTCCACCAGAGGTCAGTCATGTGTCAGCCACTCACCCACCCTCCCACTGGAGGAGAAGAGCAGTTTGTCTGATGCTCAGTCCTCCTCCCCTGCCAAGCCCTCTGACTCTTGGGTCTGTGTCCACACCCAAGATGTCGGCATCACAAGTGGATGCCTTGCCACTGCACCAGTGGGCTGGCCACCCATTTTAAATATATACATACTGTACATAAATCTAGCAATCAATCAATCAATCAGTCAATAAATTTAGCATCACAGAGTATCATGAAGTTCTGTTTTAAGTCTGAGTTTGCAGCATGTTTTCATGTGAGCAGCCATGTAAGATGGATGTAAGGCAGGGCAATTCTTAGGGTAAAATAAAGGATGTTTCTTGTAACAGGGACAGTGGAGGTTTGGCTGACACTGTCTTTCAAGGTGTGCCTGCTCCCTAGCACCCACACACCCCAAAATTAGAATTTAACAGTTGCTCCTCCTCCTAAAACCATGAATTCTTTCTTTTTGAGGAGCACTAGCAGTCAAGGAGCAGGCTAGTATACTTCATAGTTGTCTTTCATTAAGAGGAATGCCCTGATTTTGTCCTTCTGAACTGCTTTGTTCCACATACATCCCGATGGAAAAATGTTTTCATACACCAAGAGTTGCTAGCAACAGTTCGTAACTCTCAATGATGTTAAAGCAAAATTAAAACTTGCAGAAGTAAAGGCATTAGTTTCCAGTGTTCAGAGCTCCTATTTTTATGTGTCTAGTGCCTTCCGAGGTATGGGTGCTGAAGTCTAACAGCGTCGTAAAAGCCCAGAAATACTGAGCACTTGTCTCTCACAAAAATGTTAAATGACTACTTTGTTTCATGATCCATTCTTTAATGCAGAGTAGACAGAAAATGACCGTTTAAGACCACTCCCTGATACCACAGGAGAATGTGTTACCAGGGGAGCAGTCTGTATGTTATCATCTTATATCTACTATGCATTAAAGAATTGGATCATGGAAGAAAGTCAGTCATTTTAACTTTTGGAGACAGGCAAGTGTGGTATTTCTGGACTTTATTTTATGCAGGATGATGAGTCCCATATTTTCTAACATTTGGAGTCAGTGTCCACCATTTCAGTGACAATAGATTGAGAGGTATGTAGGCCAATTCAACCTGTCCCTGTTCTCTATCTTCTCAAACAACTGTGTAGTTCAAATAAATCTCTGACTCCTGGAGCTGTGCCAGTAGCCAATACTGCCATTCATTTCAGTCTCCTCCCTAGCCCCCTTACCCAGGGCTGAAAACCGTTATTCAGTGGAGGGCCTTCCTCCTAGCCCCCAACTCAAGATTTGGGGGGTGGTATTAGTAGTCAATCTATAGGCTAACTCAGTTGCCTTCCCACAACCTGTAGCCTATAGTCCCATTCATACAATGAGTGTATGCATGCTCTGGAGGAAGGGGAGGGGCCAAGCAGGCAGTATCAATAATTATTTAAACCTAGATCCAAGATAGCTGAATTTGCTGCTTCTTAGATTGATCTCTCTTCATGAGCCTTTAACCGCTTCTGCATTTGACAAGAATTGTTGAAATGGAACCACGGAAGCCTAAGTTACCTGGCAGGAGTTGAGAATTATCTCTCTGAGGTCCATGCTGCTTGACCAGCAGTGTCTTCCCAGTCAAAAGAGCCCAGAGTGAGGCAGTTGTTCTGGTAATGTGCTGACCTCCCCGCAGGCTACAGCTCAGCACAGCCTGCTCCCCCAACCAGACTATCAGGAGCAAGTACACTGGGAGTGCAGTAGTCAAATCCTCATTTTGAAAGGCCACAGAATCCAGATTTCTCTCCTTAATCCAAATTGTCTCCTCTGAAAGCAAAGAAGTAAATGCTCAATACTCTTGGGCATGCTGTCAATAAACTACTATTGTGGACTGAGGAGCAACCACAGGTTTGATGCCTTCTTAAAAATTTACTTTTACAATCTGAGATTAGTCAAGTTCGTTCTACAGCTGAGGTAACAAAGAAGGCTGCGGCAGGGCATACTGTTACCCTGTTGAAGCAAGATGCTAAAATTGCTACTCTGGAGGCTAATTGCCACAGTTTGATAAAAAACAACAACAGTATCAATCATTTTTTTTTTTTCGAATTCTGTTTTTTCCTCCAGCCAGTGGAACTCTCTCAGGCTACCTGTATTACCCCCAACTCTACCTCCATGCCTGAGAGGCCTCCTGAAACCTGGCACCAGCCCGGCTATCTCACTGGCTCTGAGCCCCCCAAATTAGTACGGCCCTATCCACCCAGGGCACTCTATCTGCAAATTCGGGCCGGGCTGGGTTCGGCCCAGGAAAGGAGTGCCCTCGGCGGTGGAGTGTGGTCCGGTGGATACAGGAGCCATCACCTATCCACTTGGCTGGGTATTTTTGCTTTTTGTACTGCCGACTGAGAAACTTCACAAAATGAGAAACCCAGAGGTAGTCAATCCTCATTTGTTGAGAACCTTTTTAAAAAAGTAAAACCCCCAACCTTATGTACAGAGCGGTACACATCTTTCAGTTTAGCAGTTGCAGTAATATCTCTCAGGGCATTGGAATCACAGAACAATTTAGTAGTTTTCAATCCTCTATCTCCCTGTTGTATACTGCAATTGAAATCACCACCCCATATAATCGTCCTAACTGTACATAAGAATGGTTGAATTTTTTTCAAAAGAGCAACACGCAAAGCCTTCCCTGAGGTGCATACAAACTGATCAAATGAAATCTGTGACTTTATATGACACATCCAAGAGAAGAACTCTACCAGACTCCAAATCTATCACTCTAATAACTTTCAAGGCATTATTAGAAAACAAAATCCCAACCCATCACAGCGTCCTGGCCCTGTGAACAAAATGAGGCCCCTGTCACCACTTAGCTGAACATTTTCCAATGTCATGAAAGGCTTTAATCCTGGTGTCCTGTAAAAGAATACTATCAGAGTGAAATGTTGTAATTCATGAAAAATCACATCTCTGTATTTCAGATTTAATATTATCATCATTTAACGTCGGTATACGGAGAACCGCCATGCAGTAAGAAAGAAAATGAGGAAAGCAAATCAACACTGTGATCTAGTAGCCCATCTCTTTCTCCTCAACAACTGTCATCTATATCAGAAGACATCCCTCGGGAAGACGCAACTGAGGAGACATCAGACTCAGAACCGTCATCTTCAGACAGAGAAGGTGCTGTACCATGAAGCAGAGGGGCATACTTATTGGATTGAGGAATAGCTTTCTGTTTTGACATTTTCTTCCTCTCCTTTCCCTTAGGCACAGGAAGATGTCCCAGCTTCTCCCTCAAACGTTTTTTATGTGAGACAGTTGTAAAAGCAGAATCTGAGTTTGTCGCCGGTGGTGGTGGTGTTGGGGGGGGCGGTATTGGAGCCTGTCCCTGCAGAATCAACCTGTCGCTCAATTCCTGAGCAGGATCCAACATCATTGGCTCCGAATTATGGGAGGTAGAAACACCAGGGTCCACTGTAGCAATGCTGACCTAGCCCCCTAAGCTTCTAAATTCAATGGGGTAGAGACCCCTGCAGGAGGGAGGCCTTCCTGACTGGGCACTGGATCAACAGCCTGGTGGTCTCCTGTAAAGAAGGTACTACTGGAGGCGCTGTACTGAGAGGGGTAAGAGAATCTGTAGTACCAGTAGGTTTATGCTGCAAAATATCCTGCATTCGCTTTCTGAAGCCACAGCACAACCCTTTTCTGGGCCTGGGTGATTAAGGCCTCCTGGGACAGCCCCTCTCTAATTATGAGAGGCCTAAGGACATTTTATATAAGAATACCCTCTTTCTTCACAGAGGTTACAGCAAAAAAGGGTTTTACAAACAGTAGAAAAATGACTAGTCTCTAAGCAGTGAGTACATTTCGGGGTATCACAGGCATTACTCATATGAAGATCAGAACCGCACTTGTGGCAGGATTTGGGCTGGCCAGGATAAAACAAGGAACCTCTATCCTTCCCCAAGAAAAAGCAACCTGGTAAATGTGCAGTACCATTATTGGTGGTGAATAGTTTACACTTAATTTTCCAGCCACCAGTCCAGAACTGTTCTGAATCAATGATAGGAACAGGTTGGTCAAGCACTTCACACAGCTGTTTAAGCCAGTAAAGAATGTCTGAGATATCCACCCCTTCATTCTTGAAAAGAATTGTAATAGTCCTGACATTTGGCTTAGTGATGGAATTGCTAAAATGGGCCCATAAAGGAGAATCTTTCAGCGCATTGTATTTTAACCAGAATCTGTCCAGTGCTTCAACCGCCTTGAAACTGACATCATAATTACCGTTGTCTGTATGGATTAAAGCAAAACTTCAGATGCATAGAACTTTAAAGAGTCCTTTAATAATTTTCTGCCAACATACATTCTGTCCAGTGGGTCCTCCAAACCCCCTTTATACATTAATTGTATTGCATTCCTCCTTGGAGCAGGTTCTCTAGCAGAGATTTTGACTAGGTCAGCAATACGGAGAAGAGGTTTAAACAATTTGCATTTATTAGAGTCCTGTAAAGTTTGAGGCCCTAAACCCACTGGTAATAAGTCACCCTGGGGCACAGCATGAGGTATCGGAGCCAAAGGTGGTTGTGCACAACTATTCTGGCCTGAGTGCCCAGAGATTGAGTCCCAACCCCTAGAACCCGGACCCGAAGCATCCATTTCAACAGCTGTCTGTAAAACAACAGGGTTTGTATTCTCAGCAGTGCTACCCATATCAACAATATGTTCTAGACCCCGATCATGTGGTGAAAGAGGTTCAGAATCAGCAACAGTTACCCAATATCAGAAAAAGACATTGCATTGTACTCACAAACCTTCTGGTCCGAGGGATCTGGGGACCAACCACTCGAGGTTTGAATCCAACCTGCGTCCCATAACACGTCCTCCGGTGACTGACTCCGCTCCTGCCGAACCGTATCAATATCAAGGGTGTAATTTTTTCGAGCAATCCCCAGAGTTTTGCTGGGGTGTCCTAGTCATACTGTTAAGCCATCCTGCAGGAGGAAAGCCTGATCGGTCAATGTGGAAGGAGCCGCCAAGTTACCAGCAACCTCCCTAGCATTACATCTGGGTAGTGCAGTCTCCACGGTTTCCCGGCAACATAGGTACGTGCTCACCAGTCACAACACTCTGCAGAAGTAACAGAGGTATGGACAGTTGAGGCAGGCAATTCTTCCGAATCTGGACAGGTAGAAACAGGGACAGCAGTAGTCTGAATGCCAGGCACTTCCAGAAGCACACCATTCGAATCATCCATGACCGGCACAGAACAAGCAGAGCCGACGAGTCCAGACAATATTGGTGAGAAATTTGCATCTGTAGATTGAGTCTCTAGGGTAATCGAGGACGGGGAGGAGACCCGCTCCCCTACCTCACCGACATCCACACTCCTCGACATCTGGGACGAAAGTGGCCATCCAAGGACAGCAACTCCCCCTACAGCAGAGTAGGGGAATTTCCCTAGTGTCCTGGCCAAATTTCCCTTATTCACTAAAAATGCCACCAACAGCTTAATCTGGTTGAAGGTCAGTTGGCATTCATCTGTATCCCCCTCTCCCGGGTCGTGCCTGAAAATAGGTAGGATTTGTCTAGTGCAGTTACCTGGTCAACAAAAACGAAATAAATAAAAGGGTCAAATAGTTCCACAGGAGGTAGAAGTATGGCAGGAAACAAAGAGGGGGAAGTTGAGGGCTTAAACCCCATCTAAACAATAGGTCACAGGATATGGTAGGGTAGGGTAGCAAAATATGGCAGATTGGATAGACCAATTTTTTTTTTTTTTTGCCAACAGTGTCTATGCTTCTATATAATATATCATATCTGCTCTTCTGTGCAAAAAAAGTGTGTTAATGCACCAGTTAGGGTTCAACTTCATGCCTTAAAAGTAGTGAAATGATGGTGGTATAGTTTCCAACCCTAACTTCCCACCCCCACCACTCAAGCAGCAAAACCAAAAAAAAAAAAAATAGGGTTTTGGGTCTCTGGAGTCTTGGCAAACCAATTGTAGTGTCCTCCTTGGGGCTATCAACTCTAATGCATCCCCCTCCCCCTAGCCCACAGCCTCCTATCCAAAGCACAAGTTACAGCTCTAAGCCAGTGCAACATGGTGATATACTCTTCAAAGGCAGAGAAGCATGTCTCACCACATGTTGACAACAAAATCTGTGTTAGCCATCTTCATGTCTGACTTTGTTTGCTTAGAGTAGGGGGTGGGAATTAGGGTGGACAACCCCAAGGAGGACTCCCCCACTGATTCGCCAGACTCCAGATACTCAGATCTCTGCTGTGTTTTCCTTTTGCTGCTTGGGGGTTGGGAGTTAGGGTTGTAAACCCTAACATCACATTTCCCTACTTTTGTGGCATTAAGTTGAACTCCAACTGGTACATTAACACAGCTTCCTTGCAAAGAATGTCCTTTCTTTTTAATAGTGGCAAGGACTTTCATGAACAGGTGCAGAAGAACAGGACCAAGACAAGACTATGTCCGCTCACGGAAGTTCAAAACTATGGACTTGTACATTTCTGTGTAGCAGTGGATGATAGGGATTCATGGGGCTGTCTGGTGGACTGCAGAAGCTCATAGCCTCTGGGTCCTATGCTTCTATATGGCTGCAGACACAGATGCACAGGACAAATAATCCACCTCTCAGCCAAATCTCAGGACCCTCTGGCACCCACGAGTACAGAGGTCCAGAGCCCTATGCCAAGAGAAGAGTTCTCTTCACTATATGGTACTTGGGCCTGTGCGGGTAACCCTACACCTACCCTTCCCAGGCTGGGGGTGGTGTCACATGATGGTGCCTTTACCCCAGCCTAAGGCCCATCCAGCTGTGTCACCGAGCTCTCCCACAAACTGAGCTCATTGGCAAAGGATCACAAAGCACACTACCCACTGGTGTAAAGAATGGTACTAAACACAATGTTTCTTAATAATTATTACTTTTTTCAATTTTGACCGCAAATTTTCAAGATAGTCATTTTATGACTCCCCTTTATAAACATGATTAAGGATGTGCCAGAGTTTTTATTCACCAGCGAAGTTGCCACGAAGGGGCTGAAGTTCGCATCCGCAGAGTTTCACAAAGTTTTTCCTACCCTCAGCAACTTTGACTTCACCCAAAATCATGAAGTTTTCCATGCGAATGGTGGAATTCTGCTCCTGAAGTATGGAATTTCACCTGCAAATGGAAGAATTTTGTTGGCGAATGGCAAAATTCTACCATTCACAGGAGAAATTCTGCTATTTGTGGGTGGAATTCTGTACTTCACAGATCGATCTGCACCTCATGAATTGTGCTAAATTTGTGGATTAATTTGCAGAGCAAATTTAGCCAACTTCCCATCTCTAAACATGACATGTGACATTTATAGAAAACTAGCTGAAATATCGTTTTGCACCGCATGTGGGGGAAAAACATCTCATCCAGGATTTGAAAAAATGACACCTGTCATGTTTATATGGTGGCATGAAAAAATGGCTATGGTGAAAGTCTGGAGTCAAAATATTGAAAATTTGAGAACTTATAAGTGAACGTTGAAATATTTCAATGTTCACTGATAACTTGGTAATTTTTCCATAGTTTTTTTACACCAAATTTTCAACAATGTTTTCTTCTTACCCCACCTTATGAACCAGGTAGGTGAAAATGGATCCACGACCGAAGTCTGACAAAAATTTTATCGACGCCCCATCAGCGACACAAGCAGGTCGACCGCATTCTGCAGTCAGCTGCCAGTTCGCTATTTCTATCTTTTTGCTGGGGCTTTGTCCTCCTAACACCCCACGGGGACCGTGCCCCCACACCCCTCTACTTAATAATTCTCAACTCCAGTCAGAGCTGATTGGGTGCAGGACCCTGGACAGACAGCGCTGGTTCCAACGGGTCTCCCACCATGGCTAGGTGCTGTAGTCGCTGTGGGGGACCTCGCTGGTGAAATGTCGCTGTGGGGAGTAACTGGTGAAAATTTGTTAAATCTTGTCCAAAATGTGACTTTGTGCAGTAACTGTGAAATCACCTTCCAAGATAGACAGACTTAAGGCAATTCTGGGGGGTAGGAGGAAGAAGGCTGTTGGTTAACTAGGATCTGCAGCTTTTCCAATAAGTAGGAAATGGGCAGACTAGGTGGGCCAAGTGGTCCTTATCTGCTGTCAAAGTCTATGTTTCTATTTTATTAAAATTTATATACATTCATACTACATGTAACAATGACTATCACATAAAAAGATATCCTGCATCCCATAATCAGTTATAATAAAATAAAACCACTATGGGGAAAGGGAAATTGTGGGTGTTCTATGATTCAGAATAAGCTAATAGTTATTATGGATTCTTAACCAATACAATACATTTAGTACTAATCTAGGTAACACTTATACAGAAAACAGAATGTAGGAAAGGGTTCCATAAATCCAGAAATTTCTCTGTTTGATCACTACACACAAATGCCACTCTTTCATAACTCGATCTAGTAGTAGTATCTTCTAGCCATTCGGATAAAGTGTGTGTGTGTGGGGGGTTGTTTCCATCATCTAAGAATTACATTTTTGGCTGAGATCATTGCTGCCAAAGCCATAGAATATTAGGTTTAGACCAGGATTCCAGATCCAAAGTAATACCCAACACCACTGTTTTTTCAGTAAGTACAATCTGTCTGTTCAGAATTTTTTCACAAGCCACCAAAATTTTGTCCCAGAATTTCTGAATTAGTGGGCAAGACCAAATTACACTGGGAAGCACTTGCAAATTCCAGGGGAGACAGTAAGAATTTCTGGAACAACATTAAAGATGTTACTGGCAAAGTACCAAAAATCTCACCCTCAGTGCTAAACATTGATGGTACCTCTACTTTGGACCTTTTTACTATAGCAAATGTTTTTAACAATGCATTCACTGACCTGAGCAGCTTCCTCCCCCCAGATTTCTTTGACTTCACCCCTTCCCCTTCCCCTTCACACAATCCTGAGGAGAGGCCAACAACGCCTCCCCTTTTACTTTAGTAAGGTCTCTTTGTTAACAGCCAAGAAATACCTGTACAAAGTGTTAGGAAGTCTAGAAATTGTGGAGACTCGCTGGATCTTAAAAATCATTGCCCTCACACTAGTTGAGCTGCTGAAACCTTCAACTAAGATTCTCAACCTCTCGCTGAAGCTAGCTCAATTTCCAAAAATCTGGAAGTCTGCCCTAGTGACACCCATACACAGAAGTGGGGACCTGGCCTTGCATGCAAATTATAGGCCTATATCTATACTCCCATCATTATCCAAGGCGCTTGAGTGCATAGTTGCCGACCAATTGATGGAATACCTTGAAAAATACTCAATCCAATGCCCGCAGCAACTTGGATTCAGAAAGGGTCATAGCAACACCACAGCTCTGTTGGAATTCACTGGTTTCATCCATCAATCACTTGACAAAAGCAATTTAGTGGATGCAGCCTTAATAGCCCTAACAAAGGCCTTTGACACTGTTCACCATACTGTTCTTCTTCAGCAACTAGCCTCCATTGGTTTCACCTCTGACATGTTACATTGGTTCAAGAGTTACTTGGATGGTCACTCCCAACAGGTGAAAATTTCAGATGTTACCTTGGACAAACTGCCCACCTGCTCAGGAGTGCTGCAGGGCTAAATTTTAGGGCGTTTGCTTTTCAGTGTCTTCCTAAACAACCTTCCTCAGGCCTGCCACAAATGGATTCTACTGTATGCGGATGATGCTGTCATCTTTACTAGTAACCCTGACCCACATCAACTGGAACATCAATTACAGCATAGTTTTGTAGAAGTTGAGGACTGGTTCAACTCTCACAAATTGATCCTGAACTACAAAAAAACTAAAGTCGTGTAGTTCAGCTGAACCTGTAGCAAGCACAAATCTCGACCACTTACAATCAGAAACTGCATGGGAGTACCACTGGAACAAATCCAACAGTTTAAGTACCTAGGAGAAACCCTGGACAGCTCACTTTCTTATGCTCAACTCATTGACAACATTGCCCGGGCTGTCAATATCAAGATTGGTCTGCTCCACAGACATAAACACTGCTTGACGCCCGAAGCCCTCATAACTGCAATTATAAGCTCTGTTTTACTTACTGTCGACTATGGCTTATTTTCTATGATGCTGCGCTACTTCTTCACTCCGTAGAATATTCATTGCACTAATAAGGCATGTAGACTTCTCACCAGTGTTGCACGCCTTACCCACACCTGCGATCTGTACGCCTCAACTGGTCCGCTTCAACTAAGCAGAAGGATGCAGTACCAAACATACCTGTTGGCTAAAAAATAACTTCTTGGCCTTTTGCCACCTGGAACTGCCAACCTCCTTAGCCCTCACTCCAGCTCTCAGCACACTTGAAGCTCAGCCCATCAATTGCTGAAGATTCCTAGGTGCAGGACTCTCAAGGACAGTATTATTTCAAATACAGAACTCCACTTGGGCTCAATGCACTTCCCAACAAAATCGAGTCCATACCTAAATTAGGTCCTTTCAAGAACAGGCTCTGTTAGCATCTTACAACAAACAGTTCCTGTGACTACTTCACCTAATGATACCACCACTTGTGTACACTCCAGTCCCCTCTTCTGACCACCTCAAAGCTTTACCTTTCCAACCCTTGCTACATCCTCCTACCCTTGCCCTCCCGCCCACTCCTCTCCCCACCTCCCCACCCACCCTACTACCCGCACTCCAGCCACATGTTCTGTTCTCTTACTGACCAGGCCTTCTGGCTGCTTACCCTTTTCTTCTCTCCTAGTATCTCCCTCACCCTTTCTTCTCCATTCCTAAAGTTTTTAATTCTAGTTCTAAAGTATGTACTGTTGCTGTTTGTTTAAACCTGTCTTGTATTACTGCTTTTGTATGTTTGTTCACCCTTCTCCACTGATGTGGAACCTTTGCAAATGAGCACCTTGTGATCAAAGGTATTGTATTCTGAGATTGAATAAATAAATAATGTGTAATAGTGCCAATGTCCTTTGGCATCTCCAGCAACTATTGGTGTTAGTTAGATCCAGTGTGAACATTTTCTCTGAGGGTGGTGCCATCTATGAACAATTTTATAATGTACTAACCTTCCTTTTGCTTCTTCACAGGCCTTAAGACTGTTCATCCACCTCTGACCCCATTTAGTCAATGAAATAGCAGATCCTAACTCAGCTTCCCATTTTTGGATTGATGACTCAACCAGGTTTTCTTCAGAATCTATAACCATGTTGTATATAATTTTATAACCCTGGTAAGTAGAGAATATTTTATCTAGGGATAAGTAGGGGGTGTTGAGACCATATCATTAATGCTCTTTCTCAGAATTTGCCTGAGTTGCAAGTATCTAAAAAATTCAGTTCTAGGCAATTTATGTTTTTCAGCAGCAGCAACAAAAGGTAACAGGGTAGACATATTCTGATCTATTAGATCACTCAAGTAACAGATGTCCCTGTCTATCCAGCTTTTCCACATCACTGTTTTCACCTCATTTTGAAAAAGTTTGTTGTTCCTGTTAGGACATTTTGGTGAATGTGCCGGATTCCATTCCAGTGCCCTAGTAATCTTGAACCAGACTGAAGACAAAGCTTTTAGGATAGGGTGAGATTTAGCTTCATTGGGTATTTCCGCAAATAAAATGAGTCTGGGGTTTGTTCCTTTCAGTAAGCGCATCTCAATATCCACCCATCCTGGGGCCAGGCTAATGTCCCATAGCCATAAAGACTAGATATTCTGTGTTACTAAAAAGGTGTCATGTCTTGTTCTAAAGTCTGGGTAATTAAATCCACCCCTAATTCTGGGTTGTTGTAGCTTAAGCTTAGATATACGTACAGGTTTGTCATCCCATATAAATTTTAGTAGTACAGAATCAATTGCCTTATATTGTTTCTCAGGCAGTTGAAGTGGTAAGTGACATAATAAATAGTAGACTTTAAGAGCAAGACTCATGTTTATTGCCTGTATTTTGCCCCAAAAAGATGGAAGCATTGGATGCAACCTTTGTAGGTCTAGCTTCAAAGAATCTATTAACTTAGTAAATTAAGGGTAATAATTTTTTTAATACAGCGCACAGATCTATGCCAAGGAAAGTAATCGTAATGGTAGATAATTTGAATTTATTTTGAGTAAAGTTATTGCTATCCTTTAACTTTGACAATGGCATTATTTCAGATTTTTCAAAGTTTATTTTGAACCCTGAAACTAGGGAGAATGATCTGATAAGCTCTAACAGGGGACCTATAGATTTACCCGGTTTGGAAAGAGTAAGTAGTAAATCATCTGCATAGGCCATAAGTTTATTATACCTACCCAACCCTGTGCCTTTGATCTCAGGGGTTGCCCTAATTTTAATTAGCAAGTTTCTGTGATGGAATTGAAAAACGTCACCCACCTTGTTCATGAGGTGGAACAAAAAGGCAATGTTGAAAGTTTGGTGGAAAAATATTGAAAATTAGCAAAGTTATGAGTAAACATTGAAATATTTCAAAGTTTGTCCATAACTTGGTCATTTTACCATATTGTTACACCACATTTTCAACATAGCGTTCTTAGAGCCCCACCTCATGAATTCAGTAGGTGACATTTTTCAAATCCCACCCAAAATGTGATTTCATACAATGACTATGAAATCAGCTTTTGGGATGGATTTGAGAAATTTCACTGCCTTTGTTCATGAGGTGGGGTCCAAAAAGGACATTTTGAAAATTTGGTGTAAACATATTTAAAGAGTCACTGACACTCAAGAAGGACTTTGAAAACATAATGTTTGGACATAAAGTAGCTTATATTTCTCATTGGCTCTGTATTTCTAATGATGTGCCCTCCTTTAAGTACCTTAGGCTATGGCTAGTCAAGTCTCTTGACTTTGGGGTTCATGTTGACGCTATCCACAAAAAGTTACTCCCCAAACCAACTCGGTGCTCTGTACAGACACTGCAGCTGCCTGCCATTGCAAGCCAGGAGGGAAATTGTCCAAAAGATGATTCTCCCTGTCCTCAATTTTGGGCACATGGTCTACTCTTCTACTCCCAAATCCTCCCTCTAGAGACTGGACTCCCTCTTCAATTCATTCTGTCGCTACATACTTGGCTGCCCTCCCCTTACTCACCACTGTGATCTGTATACCTCGCTCTCCTTTCTCTCCCTTAATGCTAGGTGCCTATCACACAGCACTAACTTAGTTAGTAGGTTCTGGCTCAGATCTCTCCCCATCTACTTATTCTCCCTCCTAACCTTCCCCTCCTGCTATACCCTCTGTACATCCTCACATCATACTCTTGCCCTCCTCCCATGGTGCACCTCTTTCAGGTCGTGCTGCCTTCTCATACAAATTTGCTAATCTCTGAATTCCTCTCCCTAGAAATTTGATCTGCTCAATCCCGCCTTTCTCTATTGCTTCCCCTCTGGAAGCACATTGTTCACTGTTGCAAATGTACCTAACCCCCTTCTCTGTCTACTAAATTGCCACCCCAACATCCCCACTTCTTCCTTTTCCATCTCCCCATTTCCTTGTCCTAAATCTTCTATGTTCCTCTGGCAGCAACCTCCATCATTCCCTACCCCTCTTCCCCACCATTCCCCATCTTCCTTCTCCTCCCCCTCCATCTCACACCTTCTACCTTGCCGGGTCATTGCCCCCCTTGCAGGGTTCTCAACATCCAGAAGGGGTGTAGGTCCTGGCCTGCCCTTCCTGCCCCTCCCTTCTTCTTGTTGTTGGGTCCTCCCCTTGCAGGGTTCCCAGAATCCTGAAGGGTGTAGGACTTGCCTGCTCTTCCTCAGCCCCTCCTCTTCCCCTGCACTCACCCTCACCCCTTCCTCTCCCTCATCTTTGATCCCTCTTCCCTCTGGTCTGTTTATTTACTACCACTCTATCTCCTAACGTAGCACTTGGTAACCCCAGTACTCAACCCTGCCACTTCAAGCACTTTATGGTATACTCCTACCATTGGTCTGTACCTTCCATGTAATCTGCTAGTACTCTTGTGCTTATGGTATTAGAATCTTGTATTTTGTGCCTTAATGATTCTGTCTGTTTTAGCTCTGTTCCTTGCCTAGGTTTGAAACAAATTGTACTTGTTGTACTGTATGTATTTACCCTGTATTTGTTCATTTGTTGCCCACCCACCTATGTAACCCTTTCCCCAGGATACTTCTGAAGCGAGGCTGTTTACAGCTCATGTTGTCTTTCCTGGTGAAATCTTTTCAAATAAATAAATAAAATGTCTTATCCCCATTACTTATTACTGAGGTCATTTGCTTCAAAAACAGGATAGTTGTTTCTTGAGGGTTCATGAGCTTCTACTTAAGCAATAAGGCATGACAGGGTGTGTGTTATTGAGTAATAACATCACTCCTGGGGTGGAGTCAAAGCCACGAGGTGAAGCGAGTGCTTCCTCACCCAGGAGTGGCGATTTACAATAACACACTCCCTGGAGTGCCGTATTGCTATTATACAATGGCTCGTTTTAAAATAATATTAAAAAGTTAAAAAAAAAACCTTTTTGTAATATTTGTATTGTTTTTTGTATGAGAGGTATATTTCAGAAATAAGAGAAAAAGTAGTCCAGTAGGTGGTGCTGCTGCTAATATATGCCTTTCTTGTACATGGAACCCCCCCCAACACACTCGTCGTGAGGTATCCCACTGCTTGTTTTGGAAGCAGTTGAAGACATATTTTTTTATTTTGTTAGCTGTGAAAGAAAGGCATGGACAATGAAAAAAACATCGAAGCCGAGTGGTTACTTCCGGTTTCCCGCTGCGCTGCTTAACTGGACATCAACAGAACCTGTAAGTTACAGGTCGTTTTTATTTTGGTAAAAGTGGTTTTTCTGAAAAGACAAAAGTTTTTGGGTTTGATAAGAAGCTGGTGAGGGTTTAAAATGCCATTGCCACTGTTTGTGTTTTTTTTGAAATGGCTGAGAGCACGGGCAACGCGGTTTCATATTCACAGGCAGCTAGAGTGCAGTCAAAGATGGAGAGCCGCCGTTTTTTCTTAATGTTGTTGCTTTGGTTTAATTGAATGAAGGAGTGAGGCAGTGATGCAGAAAACGTGTGTTTGTTGTTTGGGGGGGCGAGCTGGTCTAAGCTGTGATGGCTTGAGGGACTGTTGGCTTGCCGGTGGCTTGTGTGGGCAGGGAGGGTTTTTTCAGTGTTGTCCGGTCAGTTGTGTGCCTGAACTTAATACAGTGATGTTATAGCTTAATATCATCACTGTCTGAGGCACACACTGACCAATTAGAGAAGATATTTTTTTCATACCATTGTATAATGCTTCTTTCCAACCTGATGTCATAATACCCTGCCTGTGACATCACAGTTGTACCCATGGCAACAGATTGTGATGTCACAATAGGGTATTATGATTTCAAGTAGGGAGTAAGCTGCAGAGGTAGATGAACTCTAAGGGATAAAGATCTTGTTTTTGTGGGTATTTTTTCAGTAATAAATAATGGAGAGGGGGACTCTATAGAAGGTATATGAAATACAAGCTGAACTGTGTCCAGCTATTATGTTTTTCAAAGTTTTCCCAAAGGCATCAGCTGCTCTTCAAATTAAATCATTAAAAGTTAAAACCCCACTGAAATACATAAAGCTGTACATACCTTATTTTCTCATATTGCAGTTGCTGGTTCCAGCAGCAATACATGTTTCCACTCAGATAGTGCATCTACATCACTGGGACATGTTCAGGTGAGTGAGAGTATTATGTGGGGTGGTGGGTGCTAAATAGGGGGTCAGGGTGGGGGGTCTTAGGGGTCAGATTGCCAATGGACCATTTCTCTTTTACAGGTTATTTTACAAAATTAAGGGACTGTCCTTTTCTGCAAGGTTTAAAAGCTGCATTGGATCCAACACTGAGGATTGGGCACCCCAGTGTCAGCTACACTGTATGGCAGCAGTAGGACTGGGCACTCTGGTGTCATCCCTAAGGATTGGGGGTGAGGATAACCTGTAAGGAAGATTGTTTGGGCAAGTGGTACCAGGGTGGGCACCTGATCTGTTTTAGTAATTATTTTTAATTACAAATATTTTAGGAATGATGAGGAGTGCTGGCTGAGCTGGAAGGGAGGAATAAAAAGTAGATAGATAAATAGATATTTTTGAGGTTTATTTTAAAGATAAACACCAGAATCTAGCTAAATGGCTCCTGTTTAGCTAGGTTCTGAGGTGTTTGTTTTTTAAAAAATGCACAAGGGGAAAAACAAGATGGCAGCCATCATGACATGAAAACAAAGTTTTTGTATTGTGAGAAGCAAGTGGTGAGAAACCAAAAACAATCTGGCAACACAGAGTTTTTCAGGTCGTATCATAGGGTAATCCCAAAAACCCTACTAGGCATGCTCAGAACAGCTAAAAAAACAAATCCGTATAACTCTGGAATAATTTCTCGTTTTTTCATTAAACCTTCAAATGACAGTAGCTTGAAACAGAACACTTTTACTTTGAAAGTTTTGGAAGAAAAAAATGCAGTTTGTCTAGGCTGTAGGTGACAGCAAAACAAAAAGCCCATGTTAAGTATAGGAAAAAAATTAGCCCGCTACAGGAAAATGAGATATGTGGATCTCAGAAACTGCAGAAGCTGCCATCATGAAGCTTTCCACATATTTAGAGCTTGCCTCCTAGACAACACATGTCAAATTTCAGGCAATGTCAATGAGCTACATCAAAGCTATTAATATGAAAAGTTAGGGGTTTAACATAGAACCTGTCAGGCAACTATAACTAGACTGGTGCTACTGCGCCAGTGTAATGTGTATATATTTACGTAATAGTGTATGGCTATGGTTTATTTTTCACTGAAATTAAGCTGCTCAAAAACCTCATAATGTATGGGGAGCCCTTATTATTAACTGAAATCAAGCAGATTACAACCTTGTTATGCCATTGTTATGACATCACTCTGTTGTTAACCCTTCTTGAGTATGTCATATCAATGGTATAACAAAACAGAATGCTCACAACAATCAATGTTCTGTAAAGTAATTCAGTAAAGTAATTAAATCCGCAATTACACAATACACTATAAAATATAATGTATGGTCTTTGGTTAACAATTGCACTGAAAACACTTCTTGAGGTTGCCACGACATCTGAAAACCTCTCTTGAGGTTTGCAATGATGTCATGGCAATCTCTCAAAGTGTTTACAGTGTGGTTATTAACCAAAGACCATACATTATCCTCTATATAGTGTATGGTGGAATGCTGTTATGCATGGAATTCTATGTCTGGAATGTGCTTTTTCTGCTGCAGTTGTGACATCTCATGTTGTTCTGCAGCAGTAGTGCTGTCACTACTGCAGCAGAACAACTTGAAAATGCCACATACTTGATTTCCGCTATCCAGTTAAGCCGGAAGTTGTTGTTTTTTAAACTTGAACTTGTAGAAACATCTGCAGCACACTGTGTCAGTAATTTGAGCCTACCACCAATTCTCAAGTGCCCCCCCAACCATCAGTTCACTGAAACAAAGTGCAATGTCTGAAATAGGCATGGATGCCCAAACACTATATAGAATAGTGGATGGGCAACTCTGTGCACAACCAGTGTGTTGTGCCACTCTCGGGATCTGATTACCATGGACCTCTTGAGCTTCGCTCTCAAGGTCCCAGTGAATCAGAACCACTCAGTGGCACAACACACTGGTTGTGCACAGTTGCCCATCCACTATCCTATATGTTGTACACATTCTAAAGTTGCTGTTCCCATTCTAAAGTTGTGCATGTTCTAAAGTTCTGCACATTCCATAATCACAGCACCTGTGCCCTACTCACACTGACTGCCACCTGCCCGCTGCTGTTTGTTTTCAGCACTTCATTAACATTAATGTGAAATTGATGAAGGATTTACACTTGAAACAATCCCACCCAGCTGCCGGCCCACCTGCTTTCCCTCCCATCTATTCACCAGAACACTCACACCTCAAATCCAATCAGTTCAAATGGAAAACTAGAACTTATTTGACTACTTACTGTTGCTGCTTCTGTCTAGTGCCACTCTACATAATGCGTGCTGTTTTATGCTGTAACCATGACAGCACACAGAGCTCCTACTTGCAAGTGCTTAATCTCCATCTCTTTTTCTCACTTGTTCTCATTGGGACTGTCAGGAACAACACCAACTTATACAGCAAAACACAAGCAGAACTAAAGTGAAGTCATAAAGGCATATTTATGTCTGGCCCAGTGGCGCTGAGGGTTGAGGTGCTGGATGACACCTCACTCTACACTGGCAACCTGGGTTCGAGAATGAACTCAGGCCACCGGGGGTTGGTAGGGGAGGAGAGGGATTGCACATCCAATGGACTGCTCTCCCTCTCCAGGGAAGGGGGACTCTAGTTGTTGGCACATTGCTGGCCCCTAGCAGAGGCTGGAGGCAGTGCACCAAGACTAAGCATCAGGGGTCTGAGCTGGGGCAGGTGCCGGGAGGAGTACATGGGGAAGCGTGCGTGCCCCCCCCATCAGCGTCATTGCATGCCCCTCTCACGCACGGGGAGAACAAGGAAAAATGGCTTCTCTGGTTGTGGTGGCTTGATGGCCATCCAAATGGGGCACCCCAGCTTCAGAGAGATTGCTGATGACTGGATCTGTACTTGGTGGGAGAGAAGGGGGCTCCCTACCAACCCGCCATGGGGGACAAGCCACGGGGGTAAAAGGCGAGGGCCCTATAGAAGCTGGAGGTGAACCAGACGGTGGCCTGAACAGGGGATGTGGGGACAGAATGGCTGACCGGGAGCCAGGTAGGAGAAAAATGAATAAGAAAAAAATAAATATAGGCATATTTATTCCCAACTGATTAATAGTATTAAAAAAAGAATATGACCTGCTTTACCACAGTGCCACATAATGGCAAAAAAGTACTGCAGTACTATTTTTACTAAAACCATGTACAGTACTATAGAAAATAAAATATGGATGACCATACACAACTCACCTTGTGTTTCCGTATTGGCATTGAGATAAGAGCATGGACCTCTCGAGCTGTGCTCATGCGGTCCATACACTCTTAAAGGGAAACATCCATGTAAAAACAGGTCCCACCTCAATGTGCAGCAGGACCCGATTAGCACTTACAAAAAAGTTGCTTTTTTTACGTCTCTGGTGATGTTTGTAATTTATAATTTATCTGGTTGATCCTGCCTGCCTCTCCGCTGGCATTTCATATTACAGTGCTCCGAGGCCGAGAAGTGCTCCCACAACCACCACGGCTGTCCCAAGAATGACGTTTCATTTCACGTGGGAGTAGCCGTGGTCTGCCTGTTACATTGCAGTATAGCCAGGGCTTCTAATTGCTCTGGTTTGAAACATGCATGTCTCAGTGTTATACCAAGATGGTAGACCAGGTATGGACTGGCAGCCTATCTGCCAGAATATACCTGGTCTTGGTATAACACATGTGTGTTCCCTCACCCCCCCTGCTCCTCTTCTCCCTCTTGAATGCACTGATCAATCCTTCTCCCTGAAGAAGACAGAACAGAAGTATTCATTTAGTATCTCTGCTTTTCCCCCATTATCCTCCACCCACTCCTCCCCTTTCTTAAGCCTAACAATCCCATCCTTCTTGTCCCTTTTCTCAATTAAAGCAGTTTCACAATGTAGATTATATCAATAAGTGCAGTACTGAAAACAGGAATTGAAAAACAAAATAGGGCACCAGTAAAATAGAAACACTGGCCCAGTGGCATGTAGGGTTGAGGCACTAGAGGTCTTACCTCCTGCCTCACTGACAGCCAGAGTTCAGAAGCAAGCCTGATCACCATGGGTCAGCTGGGTGGGAGAGGACTGAGCATTACTGGCACAGCTCTGGACATCTGTATGACTCGGATTTGATGGGCTTTGATGATGGCACAGGGGTCAGCTGCAGGGGGTTGCTGGTCTGTAGGAAGGGAGTCCAGCTGTGGGCTAACAGCTATTCTGTGGAACTAGGGGTTCCAGCTGAGTGCGGGTGGCAGACCACCCTCCCTGCAACATATATTGTGGAGCTCAGCCACACAAGCTGCACTCCCACATGCACCAAACTGCCTCTTTTCTCAAACCAGTAATTATACAGTAATGGACAATGACATCACTGCGCTGTTCTATGTACAGTGCTGTCACTACACTTGCATGAAGAGGGGTGCTAAAATTCAAGTTTCTTCTTCTGTTTCTGTGCAACATTACACAAAAATTAAAAAGACTACAAAAACAACACCCCTCAGAATTGTCTAGCGTAAGTACACCTTTCAGTGTCGGCAGTACGCCTGACACAGTGCATTGTCTGCATTTTTTGTGGCAGAGCGTGGTGTCTGTAACACACATTGCACATCATGTTAGTGCACATGGTACAGCAATGCGTTGGCAGTGCATGTGGCACAGCATGTTGCCATAGTGCATTTGACAGCAGTGTCAGCACAGTGTAGTGATGGTATTGCAAGGTGCACTGCACATTGTCAGCAGTGCATGGTGCATAGTCCAGTGTCTATATCACGGATGACACAGTGCAGTGTGTGCATTGTACATGGCACACCTCATGGCACAGTGCATTGACATCGATGCATGTGGCACAGCGAAGTGCCATGTGTACTGCTGCCACAGTGCAGAGCCACATGCAGTGCAGACACTGCAGTGTGCCATATGCACTGCAGTCACCAAAGAGTTCCACGTGTTTTGTTGGCACAATACTGCGCCTCATCCATTGCCATCTCTGCACAGTACAATGGGTATTCCTATTTCTCTACTGTACCACATACATGACTGTCACTGAAGTGTTTTACAAGTATGGCTGTTACTGCAGTGTGCCACATAAACTGCCAACAGTGCACTGTGCCATGTGCACTGCCGTTACTGTGCTGTGCCACATGCACTGCTGTAATTGCACTGTGTCACGTGCACTGCCATCACAGGTGCCCAGTGGCATCCCCTCTCCCCATCCTGTGGTGCATGATCCCCAGTGTCCTGTGGCATCTGACTAAATCATCCCATGCCAACATGATTGTTTATACTACCGGGTCATAATGTCGAAAGCGTAATTGTCCAAGATTCTTTCTTGCCATTGTATAATACCGCATATACTGCTGTACGCGGTAGTGCACCATTAGCGCTTTACCAGGTAGAGGATAAGACCTCTGCTGGGAGTGGGTTCTGCAGAGCAGCTGCCATGGCTCACAGGACTGAGCCACAGCAGCAGGAACCCAGGCGCTGTGTCTGGGACAGGTTTGATTCCGGCCCCAGAATCTTTATTTTTATTGCTTGTCGCTCCCGAGTTGAATCCCAGACTTGAGAATCTTTAGTGGGGGTTCGAAAACTGTACCTCCATAATGGGGGTATAGAGCGAAGCCTCCATAAAAGACATGCCTCATGGCGAAATGCGTGCTGAATTGGCAGCGATTTTTGCCATGCAACATATCTTGTGATATTATGACCCCGTGCCATTGCTTACTAGCGAAAGTGTTCTCAAAGGGCAGGCTGCACTTAAAGAGCTAACGTACTGCCTAAAAATAATATTAGATTTTAAAAGCAGCCTAATATTACCTTTTATATCCGCAGTACATTTTCTTTTCCCTTTGTTTAATTAGAAGATTGTTTACCTGATGTTAACAGGTGGGATGTGTGGAACAGCACTCTGTCTGGCAGCTGACATGTCTCAGCTCTACTATCCCCACTACATCTTCAGCTTCAGCTTAGTGACCTCACCGACAGTGACATCACTGCTATTTAGAACAGCCATTCAGTGACTGCCAGGTCATTCACTTCTGATGTCACTGTGAGTTCACAATGCTGTTGATGTAGTGGGGACGATAGAGATAGATATGTCAGCTGTCAGGCTAAGAGCTATTCCACATCCAGCACAATATTATCACATAGAAGACTGTCTGATGAACAAAAGAAAAATTACTTCAGAAATAAAAGTTACACTTGATTACTTCTTAAAATTTGTATTATTTTCCTGTCCGCCTGTTTTGGCTCCACTAGCTCTTTAAGATAGATATGGCCCCAGGACCAAATAGGCTGCATCCGAGGATACTCAGGGAATTAGCAGCAGAGCTGGCTGAACCACTGGTATGTCTGTTCAACAGCTCACTTAGGTCTGGTGAAATTCTAAGGGATTGGAAGATGGCAGACGTTGTACCACTTCATAAAGGGGTGGGAGTAAGACGGTGCAATCAGGGAACTACAGGTCTGTCAGTCTAATCTCTAGAGTAGGGAGCTGATGGAGTCACTGATCAAAGAGGACCTCATCGACTACCTGGACAGCAACAGGCTCCAGGATAGTAAACAGCATGGTTTCGTGGCAGGAAGAATTTATCAGACTAACCTGATAGTTTTCTTTGACTGGGTGACCAAAAGAATTAGACAAAGGGCCACATTGTGGATCTGCTTGACTTCAGCAAGGCTTTTGACTCAGTACATCAAAACAATTGCTCAAAAACATGGAAGACTTGTGCAGCGAAACCCATAGTGAACTGGGTGGGTTAGTGGCTAGAGGGAGGCAGCAGAGTGTGGTGGTCATTGAGTTTAAATCAGAGGAGAGGGAGGTTATTAGCAGGGTTCCGCAGGGATCGATCCTGGGTCCAGTCCTCTTCAACATGCTCATTAGTGACATTGGAGAAAGAATCCAGGGCAGGTTTTGTGTCTTCACAGATGACACAAAACTATGTGGGAGGGTGGGTAGTGATAAAGGAATAGGGGTAATGCAGAGAGACCTACAAATTCTAGAGGGGTGGTCAAAGGTCTGGCAGTTAAAATTCAGTGCTAGAAACTGCAAGGTAATGCACTGAGGGAAAAGGAAGCCCAAGCCAGAGTACTGGATGGTAGGAGAGAGACTTAGCACTACAGCTGAGGAATGGGATCTGGGAGTTATTAGCAACTCACTTAAGCAATTGAGTCAATGCAACAAGGCCTATAGCAAGGCTAACAGGATGTTGGGATGTATCCGGAAGGGTATTGATAGAAGAAAAGAGGTAATACTTCCCCTCTACAGATCCCTGGTGAGGTCTCACCTAGAGTACTGTGCCCAGTTCTGGAGCCTTCACCTCAGAAAGGATAAGGATAGGTTGGAGACAGTGCAGTGTAGAGTACCAAAAATGATTCAGGGCCAGCAGGGCAGATCCTATGAGGAGTGCCTCAAGGCACTGAATATGTACTCACTGGAGACCAGAAGTGAGAGGGGAGACAGTTCCTTAAAGGAATTAGCAAAATGAACTGCAGGGAACTATTTAGCCTGAATGCCAATTTGCGGTCACGTAGACACAAATAGAAATTAACAGGAGGTCGGTTCAGGAGGGATGTGAGGAAGTACTACTTTATGGAAAGTGTGGTGGAACCTTGGAACAGTCTGTCGACTGAAGTGGTGGGTGCACATAGAGTCAAGGGATTCAAGCAGGGCTTGGACATAATGAAGGGAATAGTGGTTACCAGGGGCAACATGACCAAGGAGAGAGAATGGAGAGAGGACAGGGAGGGTTAGTACCCTGGAGGAGCAGTAGGTTCCAGTGATTATAGGGAACTTGAGCAGACTGGATGGACCTCTGGTCTTTTTCTGCCATCATTGTCTATGATTCTATGATCCATGCTGGTCAATTGCACCCCACCAAACATGACAACAAGCACTTCCCTTCTCTTCACAAACTGTTCTGACACTGTCTGAACCTTATGGCTGCAATAAAGTTCAGAAGGCCATCATTGGGAGGAGGTAAAACTGGACCTGGGGCTGATCCAGCTGTAGGGAGTGTTTGGGGATTGGAGGCTGGTCCTGGTATAGGGCGGTATAGGGCGGTGGTGGTGGCTCTGCTACAGGGAGGGTGGTAAGGAGGCTGGTCCACTTGCATGGACAGATATGGGCTAAGGTGGGGAGGCTGGTGTTGTGGGGGTGTTCAAGCTGTATGGAATGTGGTTAGGGGCAGAGGATGGTCCAGCAGCATGGAGGTTTGGGGCTGGTCCAGCTGAAAGGGTGGTCAGGAGGGGTGGTGGTTGGTCTTGGCATTGGGTGGTCATGGTGATTCCACTATGGGAGAGATGTGGTGGAGGCTGCCACCAGGATAGGTGGGCTCTGGAGCCTGACATCGGGGCCAAGTACATACCCTATGTGTGATAGGGTGGATGCAGGTGGGACATCCTAGAGGTACAAGTGACCAGCACTCATGGATGGTAACCATCACTTAAAGATGACATCTAATCCCTTGAGATGTCTGTATTCGCACTTATGAGCTACTTTGCGCCCATGCTGAACAAGCACCAGTTTCCTGTTTTTTTTCCTTGGACCCCGATTTCCAACTGGGAGCTCAGCCCCCACCCCGCACACCGCCACTCCATGCCCAGGCTTATACCCCTGTGCAGGGCCACTGAGCAGGAATCCCCCCCCAACAGTCACATGAGATCAAGCCCTGGGTTACCCAGCAGAGAGGGGCCACAGGAGCTGCCCCGCAGGTGCACAGTCCTTCTCCACCCGGCTGGCCCTCCGACTCCCAGATCTATACTCAAACCTGGGATGTGGACGCCTTGCCACTGTGCCGGCAAGCCATCTCAAGCACCAGTTTCCTTCAATCAGAGCACCTTCTCTGGAGCTGGCCTCTTCCCCTCCAGCAGACCATCCTCCCCGCAGCTGCCCCCTTCCCCAGACTGGGCAGTAACACAACCACAAAGAAAATGAGATGTTTTATCTCATATGAGCTAAACACTTACATGCTGTCAACCACCCCATGAACATCCACCCACCCAGCCCACCATACACACAATGCTACTGATCCTCCCCTGCAACCAATGTTTCTGATCCCCGCTTAGCCTCTCCAAGTCCCACTTTGCAGGGACTAGACTGTCCAATGAATATAAAAAAAGTCCTCCCAATAACTACTCACATGGCTTCCAGGATTACTAAGAGGCAAGGGCCATATTGGATATGCAGAACAATTGTATTTACCTAGTTTTAAATGCTGCCAACAATCAGTGCACCCTCCGTATATGCTAGTGTCTGTGGCTGTGCAGGAAGAGGATTGTGTTGGCTTCATGGAAGGAAAGTGTTTTGACAACCTGTATAGTGTGGGTGGATGGATGTGTCAAGGGTCTGGGAGATGGTGTCAATCCTACACTCCCTCTTGCACCTGACCCCCCAAACAGACTGGAAGTGATTCACCCACACAGCTGGAACATCTTATTGAAAAGACCAGGCACCACTCCACAAGTGGACAATCCTTCTCACAGACCAGCATCCCCTGCAACTGACTCACCATCCCTAAGCTGGAACTCCCCAAGCCTGCAGACCAACCACTCCCCTGCAATTGACCCCCCCAACAAACTAGCGTGTGCCTCCCTCACACAGCAGAAGCCCCATCAGACACTACCCTCTTGGAGTTGACTACACAAAACAGAGTGGCACAGCTGAAACCCTTCATTCCATAGACCAGCCACCTCCCTACAGACCACCAACCCCTGCAGCTGACCCACCAGCTGGAACATCCTTTCCCACAGACCAGCACAGCACCCCCCCCCACCAAAAGAAACATACTGGCTGTGTGCTCCCATCATGCAAGAAACCCCATTCCACACCCCCCCTTGCAGCTGACACCCGGCCAGCACAGACTGGCAGTCAGCCTCCCACACACAGCTGGAACCCTCAAAGGCCACCTACCACCCCACAGCTGCCCCCTCTTCCAAAAAGACCAGCAACCCCCTACAGCTGACCTCCCCAAGTGCCCCCACCCCTGCTGGAACCCCTCTTGCTACAGACCAGTCACCCTCCTCGAAGCAGAACCAACCAACAAAGTAGTGTGCCCTCCCTCACACAGTAGAATCCCCATCCCACATTCCCTTGCAGCTGACTCCCAGAACAGACTGTCACAGCTAAAACCCTTCATTCCACAGACCAGCTACCACCACACAGCAGCTGCCCCCCTTTCCC
Source organism: Neoceratodus forsteri (assembly GCA_016271365.2). NCBI lineage: Eukaryota > Metazoa > Chordata > Ceratodontiformes > Ceratodontidae > Neoceratodus > Neoceratodus forsteri. The sequence goes on along the minus strand of CM028132.1, from coordinate 587,649,524 downwards.
AGTCTAGTAACCCCTGCGGCTTACATCCCCACCCCAGTGCTCCCATCCTCCAGCTAGAACCCTCACCCCATGTACCAGTGCCCCCCGCACCAGACCCCCTCCTTTGCACAGTAGAAACTCCCAACCCACATTCATCCTTTAAGCTCACACCACATAAAACTTATGGCACAGCTGGAAGGCCTTTTTCCATAGCCCAACCCCCCACACACACAGCTGCCCCCTCTTCCCACACAGCAACAGCACCCCATTCGGTAGAGACCTAGGGAGCACTGAGCAGAAGATATAGAACACTTAAGAACCGCTGCTGCAGTGATACCCAGAACCCTTGACCGGACCTCCTTCCCCCAAGACAGTAACCTCACCCCTTCACCAAGACAGTAACCCCACCCTGGAGTCACAGAACAGGGGATGCCAGCTTTGTGTGCTCTGTTGGTGGCCATGAACATTGTTGTTTTTTGTTTTAATTGATTTAAAAACACCACAGAGATGGAGCATGCCACATGAAACCTGTGGATGTCAATGGGCCGATTCCGGGTGTTGACATCCACAATATGGTGGCACGCTTTACATGCCTCAGAAGGGAGCGTTGCCATTCTAGTCTTTCTCGTCTTGTTCTATGGTGCACATACTTCTCCTCTAAAGGATCCTTTCATATATATCTTTTTATAAGTATTATTAATGCTATAGATGGGATAATAGATATGGAACTATTGCAAATGTGTGAATTTCTGCATTTCCCTATACATGGGGCAGGATTCACTAAAAACACAAAGTGCTGTGCAAACATTTCCATTGTACCCTACAGTTGCACTGGTGACCAATCGGGCAATTCACAGTCAGATGGCATGGTGCACTGTCCAACTGTGAATAGGGGCAGCGCTAATCCAGGAAAAGCACCAGGAACCTCAGTAGTGCCGCCCCCACAGCCAGCCATGAGAATGGCCCACCAACAATACAGTAGCACACATGTGCTAAGTCCTGATTCACGAAAGTGGCCATGCAAAAGAGCCCATTGGGCATGTAAGATGAAATTGGCCATTAGAATGCTCATTATAGGCCCATTTGCATGGCCATTGGTTGGCCTAGCACAGCACCCCACCCGCCCATGCCCCACTCAGCTGCATTTCCCTGCTGGTTTATCCCCCACCATCTTCCAATCACTGTTCCTAATTACATAGTGATTCCCTGATAGGGTCTTCTCCCGATCGGGAGGGAAGGGACCCTAGACTACCAGGGAATATATAGTATAGTTCATTGACTGTGATTGGCCAATCACAGTCAGTGAGCCATACTGTATACAGTACATGCTCCAGGTGGGCTCAGTGGGTGGCCAGCCATGATCATGAGAGGAGAGCTGTGCTGGTCACCACCATGGCTTGGGATGGGGGAGCAGGGTGGTGGAGTACACTGGACAGGGTGGGGTCCACTAGACTGCCAGGGAGAATTATTGCTCTTACAGAACTGGCAATCATTGGGGTGGGGGAGGGACCCAAAATTACCAGGGAATAAGTTCACTTTTATTTGGGGATGGCAATCAATGACGGGGTGGAGGGGCACTATACTAGAAAATGATTTTCATTTGGGGTCCGTGATCGAGGAGGGGAGGGACCCTGACTACCAGGAAAACCTAATTTATTTAGGATGGTGATCACAGAACGGGAGGACCACTACATTGCAGAAACATTATTTTTCCAATGAGTAGGCAATCGGGAGGGGAGGGATCACTACACTGTAGAAAACATGTATTCCTTATGGGGTCAGTGATCGTGGAGGAGGGAGGCACCACAACAGCACTAGGGAAAGGTGCATTTATGTGGGGCCAGTAATTGACAAAAGGGAAGGGTGAGGTGTGGGGGTGGGGGAATGTAGTGCCTCCACCAACCACTAGGGTTGGTGGATTACTGCCAGGTTTTGGTCAGCAGTAATTTCTCCATGCAAGGGCCTTTGAGCACAAACTTTGTGGAATTGCACTAATGCAGGATGTGCAGGTTCCCTCCCCTATTTGCATTGTGGCCCCCCTTACAACTGTGTTCAGGCACAAACCCAGTTTACAGGGCAAACTGGGCTTTGTGAATACTAACTGGCAAAACCCAGTTTGCCCCAGGCAAACTAGGTTTGTACCCAGGCAAAGTTTTGTGAATCTGGCCCCATGTCTCTTAAATTATGGCCCTCCTATCTCTGAAATATTAAATCATAAACAAACTATGATATAATAAGACCCAAGTGGATTAAATGGACCACTGATAATATCCACGATATAGAGGGGAAGTTATGGCATTCAGATATTAATATCTACATGCAAAAACTGATTGAATCTTATGACATAAAAGAATTTCAAAACTCTTGGTCAAATATAATAACTTGTCTGGCTCCTATGATTATATACCACAAAAAACAACTTAGAAATAGGAAAACAAGGTTGGTTCAATGCAAGATGTAGTGCAGAAACAATTATTAAAGAAAAATGTCGGAAAAGCAAAAAAAGCCAAAACCAAAAGTAATATGCACCACTTAATCAACAAAGGAAAGATTATAATAAAATCATGAAAGAGAAAAAAGCCAAATTCCAACCTGTTTAGTGATCACAGTTAAAAACACCTAAAAAGTTCAGGTTATTAGCGGGTAAAGGTACAAATACACATGCAGTCTCAGTTGATGCTTATGTACAGCCAGACTGTTGGGTAAAATATTTCATGAATGAATACTACAGTGATATAGAAGACAATTAGATGTTACATTGCATTATTAGCCACTGCTAAGCAATTTAAATCACAAATTGTAGCGAGAAAGAGATAATATGACCTACTGGAAATTGAATCCAGGCCACTGGATATAAAATATCAAAGAAGTGGAGGGTAGCGGTCAATGCGCTAAACAAAAGAGTGCGGTAAAACTGTGCAGGAAAGCAGCTTGAGCAAGAACAGCTACAGGGGAATAAGTCACGGTACATTATAGCGCTGTAACTGTAGCTGTGATTACTCTCCTGAAGTCAAGACCTGCAGTTATCAGCTTGAGACCAGCACTGCTGAAGTAACTCAGAGGTTAGTGTAACTGCCTCTGAGAGTCAGTGTAGCTCAAGCTGACAGTGGTTTGAGTCTGAACCATTACGGCTGCAACTGTTTTTTTTTTATTTATGTTGGAATGAACATCCAACGGCACTCTAGTTTCTTCCCCCTGAGTTTTGACCCCTCAGAGTTGGTTATATAAAGTGGGGCACAAGGCAAAGCCCCTTAAGAAAAACTATTGTAGGGTATGTGGGAGTAAAGCATCTGCCGGCATCCCGGGACTCTCCTCCCAAGTTTTGCCCCCCTTGGAGTTGGCTATAAAGTGGGTAGGGGGTTAGGGCAAAACCCCCCTGCATGAAAAGCTATTGTAGGGTATGTGGGAGTTAAAGCCTCACTGTGAGCTTTTATAGTCGCCATTTTTCCTCGCCCTCTTATGTCCAGCACTGTATTCCCCGCGTGAAAATGACTGCACTTCTAATTACTTCACGGTTTTGGACCTGAACCAATGAAGTGAGTCTGAAAACTTCAGGTCCAACCACATGAACCTATAGCTGAGTGGTTAGAGGACTGGGACGGCATTCTGGGGCTTGGGTTCACTTCCAGTAGATCACATTATTTCTTTCTCACTCGATTAACTAGCATTTGTCATTGCGAATGTTGTCTTGCTGGCGTTGGCACTGGTAGTGCAGGAGTTGGAGAGATGCATTATAGGAATGGCAGTGAAGTATGGAACTGATGTCAACCCCACTCACCCTACAGAGACTGACAGGCACTGATGAGCACCTTGAGTATCGCCTATAATGCTCATGCCATTTCACCTCACCCTACCTTGCAGACTCTGACAAGTGTTGCGTTGTGCCTTGGGGTCATCGGGCCTCACGATCACCCCATTCCATAAGGAAGTACGTTAAGATGGGTGCAGTATAGGAGAATGGGGTGAACTTTGGGGCCGAAGAGTGCAAGGCACACCTTGATGCCTGTCAGTGGCTGCAGGAGTGGGGTGGGGGGGATGGAATGGCATGAGCATTACAGCCGACAATCCAAAGGCACACCCCTGACGCCTGTCAGTCTGTACAGGGTGGGATGTTATACTTAGAAACCCTAACACCATGAAACGTTTGTTGGTATTTGCACTCCAAATTTTAAACATGGCCTTTTTGTGACCCCACCTCATGAAAGCATTTGGGACCTCTGCTCATGAACAGTGGCACTGTGATTTTGTTAATCTGTCCTGAACGTTGATTTCCACAGTGACCGTGACAGTCTGCAACTAGATATGCGAAACACAGTTCAGGCAGGATTTGAAAATGACAGCTGTACCATTCATTAGCAGGTGTGAAGAGATGGCAATGTTGAAAATCTGGAGTGAACATATTAAAAATTCTCGAGTTATGAGCGTGTGGAAACTGCGAACGCATGCTCGTGAATAGTCATTTTGTGGAATTTTTCACCAAATTTTCAACATAGGCATTTTGTGACCCTGCTCATGAACAGTGTCACTATGATTTTCTTATCTGTCCCAAATGTTGATTTCCACAGCGACTGCCATTGTCGCCAGATGTGTGAAACCACATTTCGGCAGGATGTGAAAAATGACAGCTGAACTGTTCATATGAGGTGTGCCATAATGGCAATGTTGAAAATCTGGAGTGAAAATATAAAAAATTCTTGAAGTTATGAGTGTGCGTGGAAACTGTGCAATGCACACTGGTAGCATAGTCATTTTGTGGAAGTTTGTCACCAAATTTTCAACATAGGCATTTTGGTACCTCTGCTCATCAACAGTGTCACTGTGATTTTCTTAATCTGTCCCAAACATTGATTTCCCACAGCTATCGTGCCATTGTGCACCGGATGTGTGAAAACACATTTCGTGCAGGATGTGGAAAGTGACAGCTGTACTGTTCATAAGGAAGTGTGAAAAAAATGGCAATGTTGAAAATCTGGAGTAAAAATATTAAACATTCTCAAACTTACGAGCATGCATGGAAGCTGCGCAATAAGTTTTTGGAAATTTTTCACCAAATTTGCAACATAGGCTTTTTAGGAGCCCACCTCATGAACAGTGACACTGTCATTTCATTAATCAGTCCCAAAAGTTGATTCCGTGCCATGACCACAAAATCACCTTTTGGGACCGAATAACGACATGACAATGACTGAATTTATGAGGTGGGGTCCCAAGGACCCCATGTTGAAAATTTGGTGCCAAAAGTCACAAAAATGGTCAAGATATCCACCCAAGTTGAAACCCCCCATTGATGCCATTATACAGCTTACTGGCATTTCTTCAGTTTGCGGTCGGCTTTGAAGAGAGCAGACATGTTCCCACTCCACTGAAGATCGTCGCACCAGGCTCCTTAGGTAAGTATGGGGTGAGGGTGTGTGTGTGGGTAGGTGGGTGCACAGAGGGTGGGTGCGGGTTGGGGAGGGGCACCACAGACAATGAGGGACAGTTTCTTGTTTATAGGTTAAAAAAGAAAACTTTGTGGGAAGGTTTTCTTTTTTACAGGTACCTTTGACACATTGGGGTGGGCTCCCAGTGTGCCACCTGTATTTTTGGGGAGGGGGGACTGAAGCCAACGAGGATTGGGCCCCCCCATCAGCAAAGAAGGTATGTCTGTGTTTGGGGGGGCATGATGCCGAGGGGGATTGGGCACCCCCCCTTGGCAGACAAATAACAAGAGGGGGAACATTATGCTGATGGGGATTGGGCTCCCCCATCAGCAAATGAACTGGGGAGGGGGCATGCCGACAGGGGGATTGGGCACCCCCAACATCGGCTTCTGCAGGATTGTGAGAGGTGGATGGTGACAGCCACCACCATGTTTAGTGAAATGTTACATCAGGCAAGGCATGCCCTGCAATGAGGGGGCGCTCCCTCATTGCAGCGGCGAAATTGCTTCAAATTGGTTGCATGCTTCTGAGCAGCTGTCATAGACAACATGGTCATTTATTGGTGCCACAGAGACAAACCCCAAAAAGCAGTGGTGGCATTGGCCACAACACGATCGCACCTCCACAACCTGCTACTCCAACAAGCTGTCTCAATATGTTTCATGCATGAGCGCAAGCAAACATAATAAATTGTACTGGTATATATTAAACATTCCAAATTCCATTTCATCATATATTCTTTGGTGAACTTGGTGGTCAAAATCTTTAGAAACATATATTTTATATACAAAAATATTATTTATATAATAGACATACAAATTAATGCATGAGAAACAGTTACCAATAAATGCTTTGAGAAGCAAATTGCCTACTCACTGAAGGCATTACTTTCCCATATATGAAATTTATGAAATCTCATATGTACCCAATTGGTCTTTGATATATTCTTACAGACATATATAAGTTTTCTGAAAACATTTTAGTGGAACAGATATGTTTACGATGTAAGGACATAGCCACTCAACAGGATATGGCCAACATTCAGGCTTCCAAAATTGAGATAGCATACACATATCTTTAAAAAGGTTTTTGGTAGGGAGTTATAGCTTTCAAAAAATATACAGCAGGATAAAAGTAATCTCTTCACCCATTTTAGACTGGAATTATATAACTCTAATCAGATATTTTTTAAACAAAAACAAGAAGGGGTCCACTCACCCTATTGTAATTGTGGTATGGGCACCTTGGACAATCTTGAGCATGTAATTCTTACATGCCCATTATTTAATAAGGAAATAAAACACTGGCTGTATAACATCCAATTAGAAATTGTGGGTTCTAATCAACAAAAGATATACATTTTATTGTCTTCACAAAATGCTAAATATAGCATGTAAAAAATGTTTTGCATTTGTTAAAAGGGAGAAGGATATTTTGAACCCTAGTTGTCAGCCTACTGTATATTAGTTTTTTCTACTAACTTTTCTCTGTGCACACCAAATGACAAAAAAGTGATGCTGATACTTTAAAGAGCAACTATCGTGCTCTTTATTGAATCCCCCCCCAAGAAGCACAAAGTCTTACCTGCCCCAAATCAAATTCTTCTTAACATTTCTTTGTTACATTCCTCAATTTAGGAAGGGAAGGATCGTATTTTGCTCCGTGGAACTTCCATACATACTGATCCCTTTACTTCAGTGTTCTTACCTCTGCAGACTATGATATGCTCTATCTGTCCCCATGCTACTAAATTCTTGTGACATCAGTACATGAGGAGCGATGTGTAAAGCGTTCATTGCAAATGAATAGGGCTGTGCTTAAAAGTTTAATTTTTGTAGTTTAGATGGCAAGTCGGAACCTTGTTAGTTAGGCGGTAGCCATGATTTATTCCGACTTGCCATCTAAACTACCAAAATTTAACATTTAAATACAGCTCCATTCATTGCATGGATGCTCGCCCCGCACTCCTCATATACTGATGTCACAAAATGTAGTTGTGTGGGCGGATCGCAGATCACAGTCAGCAGAGGTTACAGCTGGAAGGGATCGGTGCTGCAGAGCTCCTCGGAGCAAAAATACGATCCCTTCCCTTCCTAAATTGGGGAACCTAATAAAGAGACTTTAAGAAGGATTTGATTTGGGGGCAGGTAAGGGTTCTTTGTGCTTCTTGGGAGGGCTGGGTCCAAAGTTGCTATTTAAGGATAAAGCATTTCCAGCATGAGCGTGTATTAAATAAAATCTTTTTATAGCTGATAAAGCTTCTGGTTCCTTATAGGAATTTGGGAATGTAAGCTTTACCACACTGGTCAGGGAATATAGGCAATCAGACCCAAATCCCACAGTGTCTTATTTATATTCTGAAGAAAAACATGTGTATAATTTTCTAAAGAAAATCCAATAATACACATTCATTTCTGTATTAGCCCGTTATTTCTTATGTAAAGCAATGCATACCACAGTGTTGAAATCATAACTTAGAATAATGAGATTAATTTGTGTCTAACGTTATGTATTCTCTCCTAAATGTGATTTTCTCACTATTTCGATATAAATGGAAACCATGTTCACAATTGTCTGCATCTCATTATTATGTATACTTGGAATCTTGTGATACTGAAAGGTGAAATTATGTATTGCTTTGTAATATTTGTATGGTATAAACTGATTTGAATGTTTAACTGATTTTAACATTTTGTATTTTTTTGTATATTGAAATAACAACCAGTGTATCAATAAACTTAAATGGAATTGTAGCCTGTCACTTCAGAAATGGATTGCAGAGCCGGCCCAGTGATGCTGAGGGTTGAGGTGCTGGACGCCAAGCCTTGCGCCACACCTGCGACCTGGGTTCGGGAATGGACTTGGGTCGCTCAGGGGTCAGCAGGGGGAGGAAGGATTGAGCATCCTTAGACAGCTCTCTTTCCTTGGAGAGGGGGGACAGTGTGGCACATTGTAGGCTGACACCTATCTAGCACAGGTGCATCACCCACAAGAGGGGAGGCACACATCCTGGGTACATGGCTGCTTCTGTGGAGGCGGGGGCAGCTGCCTCACCCACTACATGGTTTGAGTGCCCAGGGGAGAAAAGAGGAAAAGGCCAGGAGCCAATGGAATCCATGATGACCCGACACGTTCGGGTAGGAGAATGAGTCCTGGAGCTACCCATCGACTGTGCGGATGAGCGATAAAATATAAACAGAAAAAAAGAAATGCAACACAGACTTGACAGTTTTGCCCATGGTTATCTGTACTAGAAATGACTCAGTCACTGAAAGCATGAAGGGCTGGATATTCAAAAGGGTTGCGCCATGTGCAATAGGGTTGTGCCAGCGCCAAGTCTGAAAATGCGCCATTCTGTGATATTCAGCAGGAGGCAGTTGCACCACCGAAAACATGCTGAGCAACAGTGCAATGATAATGAAGGCATGCACAACCGAAGGGGGAGTAACCATGCATAAAGGGCGCAGTGCAATGTTTAAAGACTTGCGCAATGCGCAACAGTGGAGCTAGCGGAAGTTGCTCCATAGCAGAAATGAGCCAAAATAAAAAGGAGCAAGGAAGAGGCGCAAGAATGCTACAGGGAAGCCACATGAGGTGGGGGCGAGACAGGCACAGGGAAACTGGGAGAAAGAGGGCAGGCCAGGGAAATCACACTGCAGAAGAGAGGCACAGGGAAGGTGTGTGGTGACACACATACCAGAGGCCAGCACAGACAGGTGTACCCGGTGCAGGGGAGGTAGCAATCAGGACAGTGGGGGGAACAAAGCAACAGCTGATGGGGGAATGCAAGCCAGGGACATGGCCAGTGCCACCTTCCACATGGAGGCGTAATGAGGGGGTGAGAAGGCATGCAGCATGAGGGCGTGGCCGTGCAAAGGGACCGTCGGTATGCCCGACAGGCAATGCGAGCCGCACCAGCTTTGAGCTGTATACAGATATCGAGATTGTGGGCCAGTACCACTTGAGCAGGGCAATACTGAGGTGGCTCTGAGCTGTGCAGTGATGTGATGCAGGCACCCACACGACGGAGTCATGCCCTGTCAGTGGAGACAAAGGCAGCAGCCTGCATGTGCTTGCTCACCACAGGTACCTTCCAGAGACCAACTGGGGACACCACAGGCATAACACAGTTGGCCACGTCATGCATCCTCACCCAATTCCTCAGCGCACTGCTGCCACATGCTGTGGAGTACATCCATTTCCCCAGCACTGCGGTGGAGCGCACAGCAAACATCCAGGAGTTCTATAGGGTAGCACGTATGCCTGGCGTGCAAGGGGCAATAGACTGCACCCATGTGGCCATACGCACACCACCTGGCAAGGAGGGGGCCGCATACATGAACCGCAAGGGCTATTCCAGTGTCAACTTCCAGGTGCCGTGCGATGCCAGTGGGCGCATCATCAATATCTGTGCCACTCACCCTGGGGGAGCACATGATTCATACATCTGGCACCAGTCAGCACTGTGCCACCGATTTGAGAGTGGGGACATCCCCACAGGACATCTAGTGGGTGAGTATGCAAATCAAATGGACATATCACGGGTTTGGGAGGGCATGGCCAGAGGTGCCATGGGTGTGGCCCACAGGGCTTGGGGCAGTCTGAAGCTGAACACGAAACTAACCTCCACTCTCTGCACACAGGTGACAGTGGATACCCACTCCGTCCCTGGCTGCTCACACCCTACCGGTGGCCCACGACCCCATCGCAGCAACGCTACAATGAGGCACATGCCAACACACGCAGTGTCATTGAGCGGGTGTTCAGGATGCTGAAGACACGTCTCTGTTGCCTGGACTCCTCTGGCGGTGCCCTACAGTACAGCCCTCAAAGGTCTGTGGGATATTCCTGGCCTGTTGCATCCTGCACAACATGGCCAAAGAATGTGGGATAGCCGTACAGGTCGAACAGGGGGACAGTGATGGGGACGAGGGGGATGCCGGTGACGATGGTGATGGCCAGCCCCCTTGGCTGACGGGACCCCGACTGATCCGGGTTGGCACAGCTGCACCAGGACACCATCACAGAGGAGCACTTAGTCATCCCAGGTAAGTCATGGCACCATGCAACCACCAGTGGCCAAAGCACAACCCACAAACACGCATGGAAACACACCAGGGTTGCATGCTGGCAAGGGATGTGGCAGGGCACAGAATCACATGAACACAACCAGAGATGGGTGAACAGCAACGCCGCCACATGGACGGACACACACACACACACACACACACGCACACACACAATGCATCAAACGTGCACAGAGGGCTGGTGGAAATCGAGCCAGAATGCCAACACTAGCAACATACATGTCCACAGGCCACCACATCCACTGTCTGTCCATGTGCGTGTGCAGATGCTGGGCACCATCGCACTTTGGTGTACAGCGCATGCAGGCATCATCCTCCACATGTACCTGCGGACAGCAGCTGGGTGTGCAGGTGGATCGTGTTTCTGCGCAGTGGCCGGGCACCCACCCGCACTGCCCACCAAAACACACACATGCACACAGGGCAGCACCAGACAGTGCCTGCACTGGAAGACAGGTCATCCTCGTGGCACAGTGCCACAGCCACCTCGGATGTGTGGGTGGCCCGCGAGAGCCGCTAGCACTGGCAGGCTGACCACGGGCCTCATGTGGTGGCACCGATGGTCCCCAGGGGTTCCACTGTGTGAACGCGACCGTGCCCGCGCAGGGGTCTGCAGCACACCGAACATGCCTGCACCAGGAGTGCTCGGGATGCCCACAGCTGAACCCGGTGTCGACAGGGTGGGTGTTGCACGACGCCAGGAACGGGGAGTGGATAGCACACTGCGTGGTGTGAGCGACGCATGGGCACCTGACTGTGTGCCCATTGTGGTCATGACAGCAATGAACGCCTGTGCATGCCTGTCAATGGCAGCGGTCACATCCTCCCGCAAATGGTCCATCCATGACAGGATCCTATCGGTGTCCCTGCTGCGCTGCTCCTCTGCCAACTCCAGAGCCACACACAGTGCCTCCACAGACGTCGCAAGCTGCATCTGCTGCTGGACCGATGCCTGCAGTAGGCGGGTGTGCTCGTCAAAGAGGTTGTCTGCCTCCTCAGCATCCTGTCCTTCAGGGTGTACACAGGCCTGATGTTCAACACCCCTTGAGGGTGGGTGCTGTGCACCAGGACCAGGTATGGGTAAGTCCACAGGCATTGCACAGACGTCACCACCGAACCCTGAACCCCCAGTCCCAGTGGGAGACTGCTGCTGCCACCCCTCCGGCCGCTGCACCCAAGGGCTCAGTGGTGCCGCTGCTGTGGCTGCAACAGTCCCACTGTCCTGACCAGCCACCGGTGCGTCCCCACTGGTGCTGACAGGCACAGCCTGGGACTGTGCTGACACGCTGGCCCACATGGCAGCACCAGCCAGAGCCATGGGCTCGAGCTGATCTGCTGTGTGTCCATTCCGGCACACACGCGTCACCGCCCATGACGGTCGTGTCATCATTACTGGTGTAGATCTCTGCCCAGCACAGCCACAGCATGCTGGCATCCTTGGATGCCAGAACGCTGAGACACAGGAAGGGCTTCCCCAGACCTGTCTCAATGACATCAGTGTGACAGCCAGGCGGCCCCACTGTTGCAGTGCTCCAATACCTGTGGAGGTGGATGGTCCTCCTCCAACTCCAGCTGACTGTCCACAGTGGACAGGTCCACCACCCTGACCCATGTAGACATGCAGGATCTGTAAGGAAATCAAGTCGCGTTACTGCGTGTGACTTACCCTGCCCCCCATGACCGACCATGACTTACCATGCAGTGATGGGCCACCACCCATCTGGAAGCCACCGCCTGAACCTCTATGGCACTGCGGTGCATGCTTGCAGCAAGTCTGTCCTCTGCTGGTGTGAGCTGCACCACCTCTGGCTGTCCACCGCTGTTGCAGCACGGCCGCCTGATGGCAGCCACCTTCTCCTTCACCTTCCTCCTCCTGTCAGTACTCATCTTCTTTCTACTCCTGCACGGAGCACTGGTGGCTGCCATGCAGGTTGACGCACGCGCCACCTCCTCCCATGCAGCAGCATGGGCCGGAGGGGTGCCCCGCCATCCACTGAGCAGTGGATCCTGATCCAGGTAGGCCTCAAAGAGTGCCTCAGTCTCGGCCTTCGTGAAATTGGGCCTCCTCTTCCACCCACCATCATTGTCCTCCTCACCCAGACCTTTCCGGTCATTATTCAGCCTGTAGGAATGGCAGTGGTTACCTGTGACTGTGCAGTCCAAAGCATGTCCCTGAATCCAGTCCACACTCCCACACAGCATGTAACTTCACCAATAAACTGCAGTAACCAAATATGGCCACTGCAGAACTTTGTCGCACTTTTATAGCGCAATCCATGCAAATTAGGTGAGGAGCAACTTTAATTAGATGCAAATCATGGTGCTGCACCATTGAATGGCTGATCGGATGATTAGCATATAACGGCTGAATATCACGCTTTTGCACTTTGTGCAATTGTGTTGAATGGGCTGAGCCAATGGAGCAGTTCCGTGGCATACGTAGTACACCTCACTGCGCATGCCCAGGCTGCTGACGCTGGCGTCTGCCGCGCTGATGACGTGCTGTGCACGATGGGCAATGCAGGGCACGGCCACCATTGTGCTAGTGGTGCTATGGTGAGGCTCACTACATAGCGCTGTGACAATGGGCCTCCATAGGCGCAATGGCACAACTGCGTGATAGTCTGCTGTGGCGCTGGCAAACAGGCAACCAGTCACGCTATACGCATAGTCGTCCAATGGCGCTGTGCATGGCCTTGCACCAGAGACCCTTGACCCTGTGCCCGACCTTTGCCCCCTCTTGGCGCCATGCGTCTGGCATGGCTGCAACTCTATCGTGCTGTTCGGTAACAGTGCAATAGGGAATGGCGGCGCTGTACCGCGCAGAATTTGCATGTGGGGTACCGCGCTGCAGAGCGCCATATTGCCTACTATAGCTGTTGAGATGGCACGCAGGAGAGCCCCACAATGGAGTGCCATTGAGTTGGCCAACCTTGTGGCCATTGTAGAGCCACACTATGGCCCACTGTTTGGTGATGAGGAACTGGACAGGCCAGGACCCAGGTCTGGCAGGAGGCGGCCACTGATCTGGAGGCGCACTGGATGCAGGAGGACCCTAGAGCAATGCAGGCACCACTATGGGGACCTCAGGAGGAGGGAGACGGACCATCCAGCCGTCTGTGGTCGCGCTGCCTGGAGGGCATGGTGCCACGTCCAGGTGGGGTTCCGTCTATGCACTTGTATTGTCCATATGGGTAACAGTGTTGTATGTGTCCAGCACATAGGGAGGGCTAGTCTAGGGTTGGTTGTGGCGGTGTTCACAGGGTGTGGGGTGGGTAGGTCTGGCTGGGTGGGTGGGTGGGCACACACATTGGGGCAGGGAACTTTGCTTTGGGATTGTACTGATGTTCTTCTCTCTTGTTTCCCCACAGGTGGACAGGGCACCAGCTGAGGGAGGAGCACCGAGGGAGGTTGACAGAGTGTCCAGGCAGGACAAGGACCGACACAGCCGACCTGACTGGCCCAATGAGGGTGAGTGCAATAACTCCATGATTACTGTTGCATGCTGTGTAACAGGGTGGGCAGCGGGCATGGCCACCATCCATGGACACCACTGCTGCTGTACGTGACTTGTGACAGTCGGCACTGTCCAGTGGCACTGCATGTCTGGGAGTGCAACAGTGGTGGTCCATGCGTGCACCGGGCACATGGCTGTGGCACTGCCTTCACACCGCATAGCCACGTTACTGTACGCCCATGGTGGTGCTGTGCAGGACATGGGTGGTGGGTGTGTGCAGTGGTCCACGTGGCTGTGGATGCCTGGGTGGGCAGGTCTTGTGGACACGGTCACTAAAGGGTGGTCGCACACCATCATAGGGGCGTGGCACATGGCTGTATAACATGCACCATGGGTGGACTGCAGGGGGATGGACAATCACACGTAATGACTCTGCTCCCACATCCTAGGTGTACAGTGACTTCAGGCCATAGAGAGGGGACTGTAGGAGCTGTTGCAGGTGGTGAGGGCATCCCTGGAGATCCTCCAAAGGATGAACTGACACGGGGTCAGGAGGCGGAGGTCACATCAGCAAAACATGGCAGATGAGATGGGCAGATGATGGGCCATCCATGTTCATGGAAACACTCTCCTCCCCTGGACCCACCCTCACACCCCATCTTCCCTCTCCTATATGTTCACCCCTGCCCCTTACCCACCCCCACCTTGTTTATGTCCCTCCCCCCCATATGTACATAGTTCTGTAAATAGTTTTGTTTATGTGTTACAATATAATTATTTTGATATGAATACTGTGGTGGTCTCTGATTTGCAGCGGGCTATAGGTGCTCAGCTGCGTGTGGTGTGCATGGAGTCTGGGTGGTGCAGTCATGGTTTGTGTGTATGTCCGTGTGGCAGTGACTATGGTGTGGAATAGCTATCAGTCGGTGTCTGTGGTGTGTGTGTTGTTCTCTGTGCAATGGATGACTGTGTGCAGTGGTCCATGGTGCATGCTCTGCATCCATGGTGCCCCTGTCAACCCGTCCATGGACTGTGCAGCTGACACCCTTGCATGTCTGTGACCTGCAAGGTCTGCTGCCATGTCAGTGGTGGCTGTCCATGCAGGGCAGCCACTGTACCCGTCACAATGCTGAGTTGCCTCCTGTCACTGGTGTGGTGCATGTTTGCCTCAGGTGACACTGTGACCTCCACGGTTGTTGTCCCACCTCCATGCTGTGCCCTGTGTGTGTTGCAGAGGATGTGCACCACTGTCTATGACTTGTGCTCCATGCATATGCTGGTGTTGTACGGGTCCACAGTGCCTGCGAAGGGTGGCTGGCATTCCTGTGCCAGGGAAGACTGCAGGCTGTGTGTACATGATTTCCATGGGCCCACATTGGGGCCTTGGTTGCCACGCTACTGCATCCCTGTGTTATTGTCCCCTTGGGTATGGGTGGGTGTTTGTCCCTGCACTGTGTTGCATCCAGTGTGGTGCATGCTTCCACACACCACTGTGGGTGTCTGTGCTGGCTGTTGTGGCCAGTGGTAGGTCGGGGTGTGTCACTGGACTACTGTGCAGGGTGCTGTATCACTGGTGGTGGTGTCAGGGGCATGCCCTGTCCTGTGTGGGGTACCTCTTGTGCCGATGCATGGTCAGTCTCTCAGCTGTGTCTCTGGGGGATTGTGCATGGTGGCATTGTGTCTGCCATTGTTGCATTGCCGTGTGATTCCACCCACTGCTGGGTGCTCATGGTGGGGCTGCCTTGTATGGTTCTGTGGTGCACAAGGTTGCAGTGTCACAGTGGGGGTGGTGGTATTCATGGGGTTTCCTGCAGTGATGGTCACTGCTCATGGGGGGGGTGTCTGGGGAGCACGGTGCAGGGTGTGCTGTGCACTGGGGGGATGGTGTGGCACGGGGTGGTCCACCCTCCTTGTGTGACAGTCTCAGCTTGCCGGTGGGTGTGATGGGGCACCTTGGCCCGGCTGTGGGTTGTTTGCTTGTCTCTATGGGCCAGTGGTCATTCCAGCCCTCCCCCAGTTGTGCTGTGCTTGGGGTGTGGGGTCACGATGTCAGTTCTGTTGTGTGTTCCTGTGCCCATCTGTGGCATGGGTGGTGGGCCCCTACCTCCCTGGTTGTGCAGTTACATTGCTCTGCTGCTGGGGGGCTCCCTGCTTGCACTATGGTGCCTCTGGACTGCTCAGCTGGACATCCCTTGTTGCGCCATAGCCCATCGTGTCTGCTCAGCTTCCCCTCCCTAGTTGCGCTATGGTGCAGGTGGTGCGATATTCAGACGTTAGCTGTTGGCGCAATTTGGCTTGCTCCTTTTTTGAATATCACATATGTTGCGCATGGGCACAATGGACTTGTGCTTGCTCCTGCTATTGCGCACTTTTTTGGCGCAGTTTGAATATCCAGCCCGAAGTATATAAAAATTATATTTAATACTCTACAATATTTATATACGTTACAGGATAATACACACTGAAGACTATGAGAAAGAAAATAGTCTACAGAAATAAAAATAAAGGCATTTACAAAGACAGAGGCCACACAGGAAATCTTAACTCAAAGCTATCTAAATAATAAATACAGTAGACAAAGCTTACTCCAGCTGGGAACTTGTGAGTTATGGCAGGCTCGAACCTGTGATGTTACTTGTTCAAAATCCCAGATGTAACTGAATTCTTATGGCAAACATGCAACAGAAATACCTTTTGCCGGCTGGTCCACTATCCCTATATCACTGTACTGTCCTTTCTGACATCACACCATGTCTCTGCTTTTAATCTCTGGGGAGCACTTTTTTCCCAGACTGGGCTGATCCGGCTTTGTTACTTAGAGCTTGGTCCTTGGTCCTTCTGTTATCATTGCCATCTGACTAGCAGGAAATGTCTTGCCTTACCTTGGCCTCGTTTTCATACAAAACATGTCTTTTTTTTTATGAAAGGGACTCTAATCTCAAAACAAAAGCCTTTAGATCAAAAGACTTCTCCTACCCACTTCCACTTGTTTGTACTGTGAGTACATAGGACTTTTTACACAAAAGGCCACTCACAGCTGAGTTCTCTGCAGCTGCCTTGGACCACAGAAAAATATAATTTTCAGTTACTATTAGAGCTCCCACCTCAGCTGAAGTACTTTATAGAGGCATAGATGAATATAAATAAAAAAAAATACAATACACACACACACTATATATATATATATTTTTTTTTTCCACATCTCCATACACTGGAAAAATGAAAAAAAACAAATTTTTTGCAAACCTAAATGATGTTTTTTTTCACGTTAGCAGGTTTGCTCTACCTGCTATGCCCCAGTTCCCTTCTTGTTTTAACAATTCATTAGAATTCTCTCTCTCTCTCTCTCTCTCTCTCTCTCTCTCTCTCTTTTAACAATTTGTTAATTCTTTAAAGAACATCCCATTGTTTACAGGGCCACTGGTTACTGCATGAACAACCTATTTGCGTTGTCATGTTGTGACCAACTGCTCTCTATAGTGTCCATGTTATAGGACTGAAGCACCAGGCTCCATCTCAACAGTTTGGGATTTTGCAGACCAGTCCTGTGGAGACATGTGAGAGGATGGTGGTCCCAAAGTGAATGCCATCCCATACAGGTATCATTGCACCTTCTGCAGAACCCATATGATACCCAGACACTATGGGCCAGATTTATGAAGGATGATACATGGCTTGCGCCAAGCCTTGCATCATCCGCAGTGTTTAGTGTGGCAGCTCCAATGCACTTTGGTGTAACACAGCCCTTTTCAAGAAGGGCTGGCACATTTGCAACCCTTTCCACATTTTATGACAGCTTGTGCCAAAGGTTTGGTGCAAGCTCTGTAAAATGGATCCCTCTTGGGTGCAAAATTAGACCAGGGGCAGCTGGCCTAACTTGTTGCATCTCATGCACCCAATCCAGAAATGCGATCAGTGCCAATTGTCTGCCACAAGCCCACTGCACCATATGTTTGGTGCACCAGGGACTTGTGGCAAATGCAACCCGATCATGATCGGACCATATTTCTCAGTTGTGGCATAGGCCTACTCTCTGGTCAGCATCTTCCTGCTCAGGTACATAACTGGGTGTTCCCCCATGTGCATGACCTGACTCAGAACCACCTCTAGCCTTTGATCAGATGCATCCATGAACACAATGAACTTCAGAGAATAGTGAGGGCTTGCAAACACAGGTGCTCAACACAATGCCTCCTTCAATTGATGGAATGCTGTCTCACAGTGATGCATCCACTGAACTTTTTCCAGAATTTTCTTCCTTGTGGAATTACAGGGGTTTGGTCATGCTACTGAAGTTTGGCACAAACATTTCACAGTACTCTGCCATCCCAAGGAAGACCCATACTTTTTCTCTGTTGTAGGTGTGGTACATCCCTCTATGGCTTAAATTTTTATTGGCTCAGGCTGAATGTACCCAATGTTTGCCCTGTGCCCCAGGTATGACACCTTTGCCATCCCTATTTGGCAGTTCTCCACATTGACTGTCAACTCTCAGCCTTCAGTTGGTGGAGCACCTTGGTCAAATGCCTGATGTGATCCTTCCATGTTTGGCTGTAGATGGCGATGGGATCCATGTACACCACAGCAGTCTCTTGCCCCAGACAGAAAGTGGTTCACACACCATTGAAAGGTGGCTAGCACATCCTCATCCCAAATGGCATTACTCTAAACTCGAATAGGAAAAATGGAGTAATGAAGGCCAACCTCCCTCTGGTTCCAGGGGTCGGGGTACCCACCAATAGCCCTTTGTCAGCTCAGTGGTGGTCAGGTATATGGTGCACCCAAACTCATTAGGACCTCATCTGTTCTGGGCGTGGGGTATGTATCTGACTCCATACAGCTGTTGAGCTTGTGGCAGTCAATGCACAACCTCATGGTCCCATCCTTCTTGGGAATCAGTACCACCGGGAAGACTCAGGGATTACTGGACTCCTGGATTACCCGAAGAAACAGCATTTCCATGGACTCTCCTTTTTACTCCCTTGGGAACTCTGTAGGGT
Organism: Neoceratodus forsteri; assembly: GCA_016271365.2. Taxonomy (NCBI): domain Eukaryota; kingdom Metazoa; phylum Chordata; order Ceratodontiformes; family Ceratodontidae; genus Neoceratodus; species Neoceratodus forsteri. Next base: position 587,630,578 of record CM028132.1, on the reverse strand, counting down.
GGCTGCCTCAGTGCAGTTTGGGACCCAATATTCACATGGTGCCAGTGAGGTATACTCCAGTTTCCCCATAAACTTTTCCTCAAATGTATGCCTCACCCCACAAATTTCAGCAGTTTGAGCCAGTACTTGCCACTCTGAGAGGGTGGCAGAGTCCACTGAGGATTCTCCCTTAACCTCTCTAAGAAGATCCTCCAGTGGATCTGCTTCTGCCTCCTCCTACAGATGGCTGCACATAGCCAGGACCATCTCCTCCAGGTCACGGTAGGGCTTCATCATGTATGCATGGTAGATTTGCTGCTTGTGCCTCCTGTCCAGTGTCTCCACCATGTAATTAACATCATTCACCTTACTGACCACCGAGTATGGACCCTCCCAAGCCACCTGTAATTTGTTCTTCCAGACTGGAATGAGTACTATCACCAGGGGTCAACCTTAACTTTTCTTTGCTCTAGCCAGCAGGACAAGTTGATTCAGAATTGCAGTAGCCTGCAGACGGATGCACTAGCCCACAACTGTAAAGGTTAATTTTGATCACTTATACTGGAAAAAATGCAAGCCAAGAAAATATTCAGACTATTGCATGTTTATCCTGCTCCCACGTTGCTTCCGGCCCCAGTAGGAAAAAAAAAGACTGTAATGCCATCACACACAGTGTGCACCCCGCTCTTTTGTACCATGGCCTCCTCTCTTCCTCTTTCTGCACCCCCTGAACCAGAGGATGACACAGCAGCAGATGTTCAGTTAAGTAGACCTAGCTCTGCACACACAAAGCTGGCATCATCATGCTCCTCACCGCACTCTCACTACCACCCAAAGGGCAATGAACAGAATCAGGCTGAGAAACACACTCTCAGCCCCCACCCTGAGATCAACTTGAGCCAAGCACTTCTGGGAGTTTTTGTACAGTGTCGAGTGAGCCAGGGGCACATCTAGGATTTCTTTGGTGGAGGGGGCTACACAAACCTAAGGGGCTTAGGAAACAGAAAACATTATGACATTTTTATTTTTAAAAGTATTGATTTTAACTTTCTGTGCCCCAACAGGAACAGATGTTTTTAAAAACATTCTCCTGTTTCCATATACTAACATACTAATTGCCAGCAAATTAGGCCTTGTGGTCTATAGAGTCTGCTCAAACCTCAGATCCCTAGTTGGGTGCCGAGGCCCCCCCACTTGTGTTCCAGAAACCCCTATCATCCATCCCCACCCCCCTGGGCCAGGCCATCATCTGATACATCCACTTTCTGTGTCTGTCCCACCCTCTCTTGAAGGCCTCCAGTGTGGATCTCTGAACCAGCTCGCCAGGCAGTGCATTCCAAGGGTCCACCATCCTCTCAGTGAAAAACCTCCTCCTCTTTTCCCCCCTCACCCTTCCACCTTCCAACTTCAAACCATGCCCTCTGGTGATACCTTTAGTCTAAAGATCCACTCCATGTTTACCCTATTTATTCCCTTGAGGTACTTGAAGACCCCAATCATGTCCCCCTTGTCTCTCCTCTCCTCCAGTGAAAACAGGCAGAGCTCCTCTAGTCTGTCCTGATACGTCAAATCCCCTAGTCCTCGTATCATCTTAGTTGCCCTCCTCTGTACCCTCTTCAGGAGCTGTATGTCCCTCTTCAAGTGTGGTTTCCAGTACTGTACACAGTACTCAAGGTGTGGTCTAACCAGTCCATTATACAGCGGCAGAATCACTTCCCAGCTCCTAGAGGTGATCCCCCTTACGATGCATCCCAACATCCTGTTTGCCTTGATAGCCGCTCTCCTGCACTGCTCAGAGTTATTCATACATGCATCCACCATGACCCCGAGGTCTTTTTCCCTATTGAGGCCTCCAGCGCCTCTCCTCCCAGGGTGTACCTGTGTTTAGGGTTTCCTCACCGAAGATGTAACACCTTGCACTTGGTGATATTGAAATTTAATTTCCATGTGTGAGCCCAGCTTTCCAGGGTGTCCAGGTCCAGGGGCCAACCTCCCCTCTTCTCCCTCAACTACTGCTCCCATCTTGGAGTCATCAGCGAAGAGACTAATTTCACACCCTATACCCTCCCTGATGTCTGATACGTATGCATTAAACAGGATCGGACCCAGGACTGAGCCCTGCAGTACCCCACTACCGACCTCTCTAGGGTTCGAGAGCTCCCCACCGACCACTACTCTCTGGGTGTGTCCAGCTAGCCAGTTTTCAATCCATCTGACCATCAAAGGGCCTACTCCCAACCCCATCAGTTTTTCCACCAGACCATTGTGGGGGACAGAGTCAAACGCCTTGCTGAAGTCCAAGAATAATACATCCACAGGCTTTCCCCTGTCCAGTTCTGATGTTACCCATTCATAGAACTCCACAAGATTGGTTTGACATGCTCTATCTGGCACAAGCCCATGTTGCTGACTATCCAGACCTCCCACCTCCTCCAAGTACACCCCTAATCGTTCCTTTAGTATACTCTCCATTAATTTTCCCACCACCGAGGTCAAACTGATGGGTCTATAGTTACCTGGTACTTCCCTCGACCCCCGTTTATGGATTGGCACCACATGTGCCTCTCGCCAATCCCTATGTACCCTCCCTGTCTCAAGTGACCTGTTGAAGAGCTCTGCCAGGGTGCAGCCAGTATGTTCGCCAATTCCCATAGTACTCGGATGAATGCCATCCGCCCAGGAGATTTGTCTTCTTTAGGGCCTTGAGGGCTAACCACACCCTTTCGGTGTAGATAGCATCATCCGTCCCCTCCACCTTACTGGCCTTTTTATCCTTATCCTAATGTGACACCCCTGGGGTACCTCTCCCTCCCTCTTGCTCCATTTCTGTTGCTCCCCTGATCCCTCTCACTGCTGCTTCTATCCCCATCATGCCTTACTTTGTAGATATCCCATCCCTCTCCCTAGTAAACACAGAGGCAAAGTACTCGTTTAATACTTCTGCCTGGTCCCTCGCCTCTTCCACCCACCCTCCTTCTGATTTCAATCTGCTGAGATGGCCCTTAGTTTTTCTCCACTCCCCAATGTACCAGAAGAACCCCTTTTCCCCTCCATGTATCCCCTGTGCCAGCCGCTGCTCTTTACTGGACTTTGCCCTCCTCACCATCCGTGTGACTTTTCTAGATGCAAGATGGTACATTTCCTTATCCCTATCCCCTCTTGTTGTTTTATATATTTTGTAGGCTGCCTTCTTTTCTCTGACTGCTACCTGAACCTCACTGGACCACCAGCATGGTTTATGTGACCTTGCTCCCTTACATTTCACCTTAGCGCAGGTCCTGACTGCCTCATGAAGTCCCCGTTTTATGACCTCCCATCTGTTTTCCACATTTGTCCTTGATGTAATCCCCTTCAAGTGATCCTTAAGAATATTTCCCATGCCCACAAAGTCTGCCCCCATGAAGTCCACTGCCAGTGTCCTAGATCTCCCTCCTCCCCCATGCTTATTTGAAACCAGACAGTATTGTGTCACTCCCAGTCAGGATCCTCTACAACCAGGTCCCTACCAGATTCCCATCTGCCAGAACCACATCCAGGACATGCCCCTCCCTTGTGGGTTCCATCACATGCTGTGTTAAGAACACATCCTGGAAGCCATCCAGCAGTCTCTGCTCCTTGGCCACCTTAGAGGACATGGTTCCCAATTTGTACCTGGCATATTATGTCCCCATCAACACCACTCCTTCCCTTTTGGTCCACACTGGGCAATGATGTTGTCCAGCAAACCATCCTCCAGAACATCACCATCCCGGGGCCTATATACTACACCCAGCTTAACCTTATCTCCTGCTGGGGTTCGTAAGGGGACCCATAAGACCTCCGCATTTCCCTCTGCCTCTTCTACCCTAGCAATTTCTATGTCATCTCTAATGAACATAGCCACTCCACCCCCTCTGCCCTCCTTTCTATCCTTCCTAAGCATAGTGTACCCCTGCACGTTTAGGTCCCATATAGGATGATCTATGCACCTCAGGAATGCCTATTTTAACCTTTAAATTATGTGTTTTATTAAGTTGCTTTGTATTTGTACCAGTCATTCTCCAGAATGTTGTTTTTGGGATGAAAGGACATGTTGAGTAGGATAAGGGTGGGACTGTATGGATGGTGTTGGCTGCCATGGTCTATTTAGAAGAGCCGAGGAGCCCTACACCTGCCAGTAAAGGCAGCTGTGGGCCAATGGATAGTCATTTCAGAGGTGCAGTAGTGTCCAGGGAAAGTACAGAGCTGAGAAATTTGGAGGGGAGAGGGAGCAGCTATGGCGAGGCTGGGATAAAAACCAACACCTGCACAGCAGACTCTGTATACCTCTTATCATTGTGTCACTGAAATGTTGGATACAGATACTCAAAATGTAGGGAAAGTACATAGCTGAGAGGTTTGAAGGGGAGAGGGAGAGGGAGCAGCTATGGTGAGGCTGGGATAAAACCCACCACCTGCAGAGTAGACCCTGTATGCCTCTTAACATTTTTTCACCGAAATGTTGGATGCAGACACTCAAAATGTAGGGAAATGAGTGGCACTGGTCTTAATAATGTGGGACAAATTTTCAGACAGGGACACATTCAGAAAAAAGTGGAATGATAATTACTCACATTAAGCCTTTTGTGAGATCACCTTCTTGAACTGTCAGCTAACTGCCCCCCCCCCCAAAAAGCACCACCAGCTCTGCAGCAGGTTCATGGGTCAATCCTGTGGTGCTCCCACTTACATACCCCCCGGAAGTATATAATACCATCAGTGTAATGTGTTGGCACTGACCTCTGTTTGAGTGCTCCACCTTCCCCTTCATTGTTTCTACTACCTCTGGCTCCATCCTAGATAAATGGAAAACTGCTATTGTGGTCCCAATCCACAAAAGTGGCCAAACTAACCTCATAGAAAATTACAGGCCAATATCTATGCTGTGTCCACTAGCTAAAATACAGGAATGAATACTTTATAACCAGTTGTACTCTTTCCTAGAACAATCAAATGCCCTTACCATCTTGTAACACGGCTTCTGGAAATATCATGGCACCGAATCCGTGTTACTAAGGGTCACCACAGACATCTTTCATGCAGTGGACAATGGGAGTGCCACTGGGGTGGTCATTGTAGACCTGACAAAGGCCTTTGACTTGGTGAATCATCAACTCCTCCTCACTAAACTCATCAGACTAGGTATCGATTCCCACACCCGCTCGTGACTACATACCCAACCAGTTTCAGTGCATTAAATGGGCTGGCACCACCTCTCATCTAGCCCCTATCAATAATGGGGTTCCCCAGGGCTCCATCCTGGGTCCCCTGTTATTCTCCATATTTGTAAATGAGCTCCCTCATAACTGTGGTGGTGCATCTGTGCAACTTTATGCAGATGACGCGATCCTCTATAGATCCCACAGGAATACCTCCTCCATCACATCCAGCCTTGAAAGCGACTCACCTGCTTGGGCAATGGTTCAGGGAGAACCGTTTGGTGCTTAACACCAAGAAAACTAAAGCAATGCTGTTCTACCACTCAACCTACAACCGATCCATGCAGCAACCCCTCACTATTCATATGTCCTCTGGAGCGGCTCTCGAGCATGTGGACTCCTTTAAATCCTTAAGAATTACCTTAGATTCTAACCTATCCTTTGACAATCATGTAAATATAGTTATTAAGACCACCCACCAGAAACTGGGCCTACTGTACAGGATTGCCCCTTATCTGACCCCTGATGCAAGAAGAAAGATTGCCTCCTCTACCCTCCTCCCCGGTCTCCTGTATGCTGCCCTGGTGCTTCACTCAACCAAAACTTCCACCCTGCCCAAATTAAACAAGCCTATCACCAGATCGCATGTTCTGCTGTGTCAACCCCAGCCAGAACCCATCATTGTGATGTACTCAACATGCTATGCTTGCCGTCCTTTGAAGCCAAGCTAGACTTTCCCCTTCTTTGCACTACATTTAAACTCATCCACCAACCCTCTCCAACCATACTGCACGATATAATAATGTTAAGACCTGTCTCCAAACCATTATGATCCTCCTCTCTCCCCTTAATAAGTCCCCCTAAAACGTGACTAGCCATAGGCAAAAAATCCTTCTCCATCCTTGCTGTACAAATGAGGAACAGCCTGACCCATGACTTACTTTCCTGTACGACCATTACACAATTTAAAAAAACTACTCAAAGATACTCTCTTCTCCCCTCAACGGTGTGCCTGCTATTAACCCCCAGCTCCCTCCGTTTCTCTCCTCCTGCTCCACTCCTCCCCTATCCCTCTCTCTCTTTCTTTACCCACTTACATACCCCCCCGGGAGTATCTAATACCATGAGTCTAACGTGTTGGCACTGACCTCTGTTTGAGTGCTCAACCTTCCCCTTCATTGTTTCTACTACCTCTGGCTCAGCACTTACTATGTAATTGTTTATCAATTATCAATCTCAATGGTTCCTCTGTAACTCACATGTTTGTACTTCATTTACTGAAATTGTATTTCCATGGGTCGCCCCTGTAAAAAGGGACATATTGTCTCAGTTGGGCCTACCCGGTCATCAAAATTCAAATAAATAAATAAACTGCAGCTCTTAATGAGGTGTTAATCATATCAGGCTATCTGCAACACTGAGAGAGATTAGCATGAGGACTAGAGCCTGCTAAAGTAGGAACATTTTTAACTTTATTAACAGCCATGGAAAACCTGCACTAGTCAAGCCAGACAAGTAGAGGGTTAGCTGCAATAGCCATGGCCAATGTACCATTTGCACTAGGTTTTGGGCTAGTAAAATAATCTTAAAATCAAACCCTGATTATCACTCATTGATTGACTTCATATTTCTGGGCTCTTGCCCCATGGAGGTACCGCATCTTCTGTTTCAGCTGTGCAGGGCTAGGTGCTCCTTGGCAAAACCCATGAGCTCATTGAGTTGTGACCTGATGGGACATACCCCACAACAGATTCTCCTTGGGTAGCAAGCTCACCCACCCATTAATCCCCTACCAAATCAAGGAGACCCCTTGCCCTAAGGCCAAACAGGAACTTAGAGGGTAAGAACTCTGTGGACTCTTAGGGGACCTCCCTATATGCGAACAAGAGAAGGGGTAAGTACTTATCCCACTCCCTCACATGCTGGGTGGTGAATGCCCTTAGCATAGATTTAAGTGATGCATTAAACCACTAAACAAGACAGTTGGTCTAAGGGTGGAATGGGGAGGCCTTGAGCTGCCAAACCCACACTTCTCCCAAAGACTTACCATTAGGTCACACATGAAACTGGTGCCCTGGTCCAACATAATCTCCTGGGTAAACCTACAAAGCTAAATATCCTAGCAGTTCTTGGGACACTTTTTTCTGTCTCAGTGGAGTACAAGGGCACAGTCTCTAGGTACCTGGTGGTGTAATTCATGACCACCCAAATGTGTCTCTTGCCTGTGTGACTTGGGGTGCTGATTATTCCACAATATCCACAGCAACTTCCCAAAGTTGCTCTTTAATTATAGGTAAGGGAATCAAAGCTGCCTTAGCATTGTCCCTAACCTTTCCCACCCTTTGGCACTGTGGACAAGCCAAAAACAGTATTTTGCCATGTCCTTAAACATACAGGGACTTTGTATACCTGACTCTTACATGTCTGGAAAAGGGTATATCATGGGCTGAAGCCAGAAGTTACTTTCTATACTCCTTAGAAACTATTTATCTGCTGGAGTACCCCTTCCTTCAGTCCTTCCTTTGGAACCCATTCATGATATAGGAACCCATTCTTCCAGAATACTTCCCTTTTCTCTGAACTACCTTCCACTCTGGTGGCTAACCCCCTTAATTTCTTTAAGGATGGGTCAGCTTGCTGGGCTCTTCCCAGCTCCACATGCCTGAACCTCTCTCAAACACACTGTCCTGTGGGAGAGTTACCCACAGCTGGGCTGTCCCCAGTCTCTAGACGTGGCTCTGAACTGCTGCGAGCAGCTCATTCTTCAGCTAGAACTTCCTCTACTGCTGAGGGAGGGATTGCTTCCAGCTGCATTGTCCCCTTTCTGCCCACATAAACTAGCTCCCTAGGCTTACTGTGGGTAGTGAGAAACGCAATGTTGGCTCAACTGTCAGAGTCTTTAGTCATATCTACATCAGTGAGCATGGTATGACCCCCACCCTCCCCGTATGCTCTGGCCTCCTTTCTTGCTTAGAAAGATCGGGGTCATTGGCACTGAGACTGCAGAACCCATCACTTCTCTAATTCTGGAAAACTGGCCAGGCAGGATCTCTTCCTTGTGAATCAAATCCTGTTTTACCATTGAAATGGAGGCCCTAGTGTCCCTCAATACCTGGGTTACTATCCCATTTACTAAAACAAGGTGCATGTGTGCAGTGGAATTAGTGGGAACTGTATTCTGGGTACAGGCCACTAGCTAATGAAAGCTTCTAGTGCTACCCCCTCCAGTTACACTTGATCCTTTTGCTATATTTTTCAGATAGTCATATGAGAGGTGTCCCAGTTTGGGTCAGATACAGCACCTGCGTTCTCCTGACTCCTTACTTTTGAAACCATTCAGCTTCCCTTTTTGTTTGTTTACAGGCTGTCTTCCCTTAGGTTGCCCCCCGGCAGGGTTCCTTTAAAATCACCTGATGCACCTCCTCATTGTTTTTGCACTGAGTGTTGGTTGGCTGGATATGAACTGATCAGCCCTCTTGGCTACCTCCTTTGTGAAGCTCAGAGTCCTATCCAGCAACCGTATTCTCAACTTCTCTGGTACAGTCTTTAATAACTTTTCATGAGAAACAAATAATTTGTTTCACAGAGCTAGCCTTTGCATCCTCTAACCAACGCTTTAACAGATTGCCTAGTTGTACTCACATTTCAGACTACCTATGTACTGTGCCCTCCTTAAACTTCTAAAGTTTTGTCTATTGGCTTCAGGAGTCCATTCAGAATGTTTTAATAATGGAGGTTTCATTTTGTCATAGTCCATACAGTCCTCATTGTCCATCCCAGTGAAGGTTTCTAATGCCTGCCCATAAGGAGTGACAAAAGGTGAGTTGCCCAAGGAGCCCTATCCAATTCAAATGGCCCACAAATGTTCTCAAAAGATTTTAATAACAAATCAAGATAATCTCCCTCCTGATATTTGGGAAACATTTACAAATTTGTTTTTCTTCTTTGGATGAACTTCTGATGCTAGTACTTATGGTATGTGGTGCTGCCTTCTGGAGCAAAATCTCCATCTCCCTATCTTGTTGACATTGCCTTTCCTACTCTTCTCACTCCTTTTCTCACTCCTCTCTCATTTGGATCTCATGCTGTCATAGGTGGATCTTGTGCTGGCACTGGCTTTCTCACTTTCCCTCCTCAGTCTTCTGCCACTCAGCCTCTGCCTTAACCAGGGTGATCTCCAGCTGCATCATCTGTATTGGCCTGCTTGTGCAGCTGTCCTAGTTATAGGCTCTGGCTCATTTATTGTCTCCCTAGCCACCATCTCCTGACTTTGGCTAGCAGAGATCACTTTTGTGCCACTTTCCTGGTCACTTTTTGAAGGAGGTCTATGAAGTCAGTAGTGAACAAGATTATGGAGGCACTCCTTAAGGAAAGGATGGTGCAACACCTGGAATCCATAGGAGTACAGGATCCAAGACAGCATGGGTTTACAACAGGAAGGTCCTGTCAAACTAATCTCATAGATTTCTTTGACTGGGTAACCAGAGTGGTAGACCAAGGGGGAGCAGTTGATGTCATCTACCTTGACTTCAGCAAAGCTTTCAATACTGTTCCACATAGAAGATTGATTAATAAGATGGGTAGGCTCAGGGTGGGTCAGAAGTTGGTCAACTGGGTGGCAAACTGGTTGATGGGCAGAAAACAGAGAGTAGTGGTAAATGACATACAGTCAGAAGAGATGCAAGTCACAAGTGGGGTACCTCACGGATCAGTCCTGGGGCCAGTCCTCTTCAATATCTTCATCAGTGACATTGTAGATGGACTGGAGGTTAAGGTTTGTCTGTTTGCAGATGACACCAAGATCTGCAACAGAGTAGATGATCCAGATGGGGTGGGCAGAATGAGAACAGATTTGGATAAACTGGCAAAATGGTCAGAAGAGTGGCAACTGGGGTTTAACGCAAAGAAGTGCAAGATCATGCACATCGGGAAGGGAAACCCTGAAGCCACCTATAGGCTGGGAGGGGAGTTGCTGGCAGTCACAAGGGAAGAAAGAGACTTGGGCATCATCATCACCGATGACCTGAAATCATCCAAGCAGACCTCTAAAGCAGTAGGTAAGGCTAGGGGGAAGTTGGGTTGTATTACTAGGGGTATCACAAGTCATAAGAACGAGGTAATAATCCCTCTTTACAAGACACTGGTTAGGTTCCATCTGGAGTACTGCATGTAGTACTGGAGGCCACACCTTCACAAGGACATTAACCAAATTGAGGCAGTCCAGAGAAGGGCAACCAAAATGGTGCAGGGACTGCATCAGAAACATGAGGACAGATTAATGGAGCTCAATATGTATACCCTTGAGCAAAGGAGGGAGAGAGGTGATATCAGCAAAACATTCAAACACCTTAAGGGCATTAACAAGGTGAGAGTCTAACATGTTTCAATATAAGAAAAATAGCAGGACAAGAGGACACAGCATGAGATTAGAGGGAGGCTGATTAAGGGGAAATGTGAGGAAGTACTTTTTCACAGAAAGAGTGGTGGATGCATAAAACAACCTTACCTCAGGAAGTGGTGGATATGAATACAGTGCAGGGCTTCAAACAGGCATGAGATAGGCATAAGGGAGCAATACAGATGAGTATGAATAGATAGGCCATTGACAGAGCAAAGGTTGATGGCACATTCATAAGGTAGAAAAAGAAATGGGCAGACTGGATGGGCCTTGTGGTCCTTATCTGCCGTCAACTTCTATGTTTCTATGTCTATGTGTAAGTCTGCTCATGACTGGCCTTCCTCAAAGACAAGCCCTGTCCTTTTGTACAGCTTCTCAAAGTGTATCAACTTCAGTGTTTCGAATGGCTGAGACATAGTGTCATCCAGCTATCTACTCTTGCAACAAAATAAAAAAGGTAGTATATGCAGTGTCCACATCCTGTTTTGTGACTGACAGATAAGCTTTGTCTGTTTCAAATCCAAACCACTGCTAACCAGTTTGTCACAGACTGATTTTCTCCCAAAAGTCAGTCTGCACTGCTACCTGTTTTCACAACCCTTCAGATGCCTGAAAGGATTACCCTTTTTTCATCTGTGTGTGAATTTAGTGCTTGAGAAAGGTGCTGAATTGACATCACTGTAATCTGAATTCCTCCATTAATCCACATGATGGGTTCAGCATGGGAGATCATAGTACAAGCTTCCCTGCACTGCCTCACTAATGTACTCCAACTGTGCCATGGAGGTACCACCATGTAGGTGAGAGTGCAATTGAGGTTCCATGTCCATTTAGTCCATAGCCACTTTTTGTGAGATTGCCAACAAGGATGTCAAATTAGTGCCAATTGTGTTGATGGTTTTGTGATATTGACACCTGCCCATTAGGAACTGGACTAAGACCACCACAACTCCCTCTGATGCGACTTCCAAACTACAGCTTGACTTCAATAATGTTCAATGATGGCTAAGCTCACATCAACTCTTCCTCATCGCCAGTCTCCATGACCTTTGGCACTAGGCAGAGACTCTCTAGGCTGCCCGCCCTCTCCTTCTTCCACACCCTTGACAGGACAACACTAGAGGACACCTGCTTTTTTAAATACTTGGATGTCTGGCTCAACCAACATGTTAACTTTTCTGCACATATTGATCCTATCCTGAAAAAAACTGTGCTCTAAGCTTGGTGCCATTTACAGGAACTGTAGTTCCCTACCACTACTGGTTTGTCATGATCTTGTTCAGAAAATGATACTCCCTACTTTTGACTATTGCAATAGTCTACAGTGCTGCTCCCAAGTCTTCCCTCACCAGATTGGATACTCTTTTCAATGCTTTCTGTTATTTTGTTCTTGACGCCCCCTACCATTCTCATCACTGCTCCCTATATCACTCTCTCACTTTCCCGTCCCTGGAGCGCAGGTGTCTCAACCACTGTGCCAAGTTCACATCTAAATACTGGTTTGGGACTCTTCCCTCCTACCTCTCCATCTCTCTGTCTGCTCCTCGCCCTTCATCCATCCCTTTCAGATCCACTGATGCTTGCTCTCTAACTATCCCTCATCACTCTACCTTCATTGGACAGGAAGCCTTCTCCTACCACTTTCCAAAGCTTTGGAACTCCCTGCCACCTCCTATCCAGCTCTCCTCATCCTCAAACTCTCTCTCTTTAGCTCTACATACTTTCTATTCCCCAAACTACACTTGTCTCTACCCCCCATTGACCCTCCTCCCAAGGTGTACTCTCCTTCTACCCTATATAACTGCATTCCCCTACATATACCTGTCGCATGGTACCCCCTTCCTATCCCCCTGACCCTTGTACTTATCCCCTTCTCCTCTCCCTCACTCCTCTATCCATGGAACTCCTCCTAGTTGCCTAGGCTGAAGCCTCCCTCTCTCCTTTTCCTGCTCTCCCCCCTCTTATCCTTTCTGCCTATGTCCTGACCCCCTTGCAGGGTTCTCTGCACCTGAAGGGGTGTAGGTTCTGGCCCCTCTGTCCTCTCCCCTTGTCCTTTCCTCCCACACTCTAATCCTGTTCCCCTTGCAGGGTTCTTTGAATCCTGAAGGGGACTAGATTGCCTATCTCTTCTACCTTTCTCCCTTCCCCCACCATCTAACCTTTCATCCACCCCCTACTTCCTCATCCTTTTCCTGCCCTCCTGTCCCCTTGCATCTTCTTCTCCACCCCTTTCATCCCCCCTGCTAGTCCTATTTCCCTGCAGGGTTTCTCTGCATCCTGAAGGGGATTTAGATCTAGGCTGCCCCTCCTCCCCTTTCCTTTTCCTTCCCCCCACCCTCAAAACATCGCTCTCCCTATTCTCCACTTGTCTTATTCCTGCCCTCCCATGGGTCTCCAAGCACTTCCCATCTCATGCTTAGTCTAATTCCATAACACGTCAACTGTGTCTGCCTCCACTGGTGGTTCTCCTGCTCTTCGGCTGCTGTAACACCTGTTTTTTTTTTTTTTCAATCTAGGATTGTTTCCCTGACCAGTTGGTCTGGGTTATTTGGCTCTGCACCGGTACCACACTGTTATAACTTTGTTAATTACACTGTATTGTATTGCTCCTGAATTGTTATTAGTATGCTGCTCTCCTAACAATGTAACCCCCCCTTCCCCAGAATGCTTCTGAAAACAAGTTGTTCACAGTTCATGTTGTCTTTCCTGGTGAAACATTTTCCAAATAAATAACTCCTTTCACATAGGTTACTGAATAGTCCTCAGGTGATAATGGTGTTCAGCCACTTCTGACCTTTGATGGATTTTATCCAGTTATCTAGAGGTGAAAGGCTGATTAACCCACAGCTAATCCACTGAGCTATTCAGTTCCTGAAAGGGTTACTTTGTTATACTGCCACCAATCAGCATGACTCTCACTTAGTATCTCTTTAGGTCTGAATCCTTTTAGAGCCACTGCTTACACAGTACAGTGCTCTTTCCTAAAGGCAACAGACCCACCGTTTTATCACAGCTGAGAAGAAGTTACTTTAGATATGGTAAATGTGTAGCCTGTCTCTTCAGAAACAGACTTGCCAATTTACCCGTTCTCTAGTCTTGAAATGAATCAGTTGCAGAAAGCATGACATATAAAAATAACATTTAATACTCTATGATATTTACATATGTTACTGTATAATACATGTTAAAGACTATGGGAAATGCAGTGTTCTACAGAGAAAAAAATTAATGCATTTGAAAAGATAGAGGTCACACAGGAAAACCTAACTCAAAGCTATTTATACTAAAAATAGAGTAGAAGAAACTTACGCCAACTGAGAACTGGTGAGTTATGGCAAACTCGAACCTGTGATGTTATTTGTTCAAAATCCCAGACATAACTGAATTCTCATTGCAAACATACAACAGAAATACCTTCGACTGGCTGGCCCACTATCTCCACATTACTGGACCAGCCTCTCTGACAACACAGCCTATCTCTGCTTCTGATCTCTTTGGACCACTTTTTTTCCCGCAGACTGGTACAAACTGGATTTGTTATTTAGAGCTTGGTCATTTTGTTATATTGATGTCTGTGCAGCTGGAAATATCTTGCCTTTCCTTGGCCACTGTTTACATCCAAAACATGTCTTTATGTATGAAAGGGACTCTGTCATCCCAAAACAAAAGTCTTTAGATCAAAAGAATTCTGCTACCCACACCCACTTATTTGTAGTGAGTACAAAGGATGTTTTACACAAAAGGCTACTGACAACTGATTTCCCTGCAGCTTGGAGCACAGAAGAATGTAATTTTCAGTTTTCAACTGACCTCCCACCTCAGCTGAAATACTTTATAGACACAACAGCAAAACACACACACACACACACACACACACACTGCAAGTTGTCACATGCTACAAGGAAGACCATTATAGTAATTGGCATGAGGTAAAGCAGAAAGCTGGGGACTAAAGGGGCTATGTCCCATATGGTCAGCAATAAATAGTAACCATTACTGAAGCTCATACTGGGTTCTGGTGGTCGTGGTGGGTTTTGCAGACTGTCACAACACAAACAATAATCCACAGTACCTGACACAAAGTATGCAAAGTATGCTGCAGTAATTCACATTCACTGCTAACTCCAAAACTCACCCATTTGTAATCTATTTTACCCTATGCTAATTATTGCACTGAGAGTTGGAGTGGTTTGGCCAAATTGGTGAAACTGAGTTAAAATTTTCTGACCTCAACACACAGCTGAACTGAAATAAGTGCCAGCCCACTTCTCTCGCCCTTAGTTCTGAGTGAGGCAGAGAAAGAAAATTGACAAATATTGTTAAATGTTGTTTTATACTCAGAAATAGCTGCTGTTGGGGTGGTTATTAATGTCACTATAACCCTGAGACATAGCTGTAATTAATGCCTTAAGAAATGAATGTCCTAATTGTTACTTTATATATATAAATAATTAAGGTAAAGAAACATTTATAATTTATGTAGTAAGTTGTTATTCAGTTGCTGATTTAAATACACATTAAATTACATTCAGATGTACCTTTTATTGTAGGTGTTGTACATAAGCATAGGTACACACTGTAGGTAAAGTGAGAAGGTGATAGATAGATAGATAGATAGATAGATAGATAGATAGATAGATAGATAGATAGATAGATAGATAGATAACTTTTTTTAATTTTTAACAGGAGACAACCTTTAGGACTGCAAGGCCATGTTTTACAAAGTTGTCCTGTGTAAGCGAATGGTTACATAATAAAAAATACAGATCTTAAAGCTTCATACATACAATGACTAATGTAGAAATACACTGACAGCACATTTAACAATCACATATAAAACAGCCATAAGTTGACACATCTGGCTATCTCAGTACAGTAGCTAAGCTTGTATTTCATACTGTAAGCATAAATATACAATACAAAGGGTAATAAAGACATCACACTTAAAATAATTCCAACAAAACATAGACTAACATCATCAAATACTCCAAACAATCCACGGATTTAGGCTGAAAACCTTTTCATAACAAGTTATCCTAAACACTGACAATTTATTTTCCACATTTAGTCTAGACCTTTTCTAAACTGTCCCAGGTTGCTTGCATTTCTAGTCTCTAGATTTATTTAATTCCATATTTTTGGAAGATAATACCTCCTTTGCATCTTGCTGTGCCTATTCTTGACTATGGGGATTTTTAAACCTCTGTTCTGAATTACTCTTAGAGTGTATTTGTTTGTAGTCTTAGATACATAGGGTGTTCCATTTTTGTTTCCTTCTCCAAATTCCACATACGCTTTTTGGCTCAACCGCTTCTTTCTCCGGGTTTCAAAGGAATCCCAATTTAGCTTTTGTAAAAGGCTGCAATGGCGGATATTGAAATGACATTTTAAAACAAATCTAGCTATCTTTAGGTATACTTTTATTTAACCTGTTCAATGAGGTTTTGGACGCATGTTGATAGGTCAAACTCCCAAACTCTAATATTGGCAGCAGTACTTGCTGTGCTACTTTATTTCAATCCTCTCAACAAAAATACATTTTTTTTTCATATAACCCCCAGTCTGACACTCACTTTCTTTACAGTGCTGGCTACATGCCCCTCAAAAGTTAGCGTGTCATCCAATAATACCCCCAGGTATTTATATTGTACCACTTCATCTAGCTTTGAGCTGTCCAAGGCAGTAATATGTAATTCTTGGTTGGATGTCTTAGCTGCACTTTTTGTTTGAAATAACATGACCTGTTTTTTTTCCTTACTTAGAATCATTTTAGAGGTGTACAGCCAGGCTGCAAAACATCAAAGTCAGACTGTAGGATATTTTGTAATTCTATTTTAGTTTTGCTCTGGCAATCAGAGCCATATCATCAGCGTACAGGAAAATTGTACACCTGTCAATCAGTTTTGATAATGGATTTATATAAATTAAAAACAAGAGAGGGCCCAGGATCAAACCCTGAGGAACACCACTGAAGGTCCCCTCCTTCTCGGATGATGTGTCACCCACACAGACCTGCTGGGTGCATGCTGCCAGGTAAGACAACATCCATGTTTAAACTGGCTCAGACATGCCTACAAGTGTAAGCCTTTCCATCAAAACATTATAATCCACTAAATCAAAGGCTTTTGAGAGATCAACGAACACCGCTCCCACAGACTCCCCCTAACTCCAGTCCATTTGAGACTGTGTCGATAAAGTCTGCAAGAGCAGTGTCCGTCGACCTCCGCACTCTACAATCCACCTGGCAGTCCAATGGCAGTTTGTATTTTTCTAGAAACTCAGGTATCTGGTTACATACTAATCCTTCAAAAACCTTAGCGAGCATAGACAGCAGAGCTATCGGGCAGTAGTGTGTTAAAATATCTCTAGTTCCTCCCTTAAATATGGGTATTATTTTGGAATTTTTCCAGAAACCTGGATAAATCCTCTGCTGTAGACTAGCACTGAGTAGATTTGTTATAGCTGGGGTTTCTGTTCAATGGCATCCTTTAAAATTTTTATTTCCACCTGATCTAATCCGGTAGCTTTCTACGAGTTCAATTTTTTTATTTGCTTTTGTACTTCATTCTGTTTAATTTCTCTAAAACAGAATTGTGGTATGTTTGATCTGGTTTTTGAGGGAATAGTTTGAAAAGTAAGTGGGCCAACCAAATGATTTTTAACATCTAAATCTGGGAGTTGACAGAAGTAATGATTAAAATTATTTACAATTTGATGGATGCTCATTTCATCATTATTCTCATCCTGAATAAATATTTCTGTAACTTTCTTTGTTTTCCCTTCTAATTGTTTTTATTCAATTCCAATATTGAACAGGGTTTTTTATCTGTTCTATTTTTTGTTTGTAATATTTTTTTCTAGCCTTTTTAATCATACTTTTACATGTGTTCTTTATTTTTTTTCCAACAATTCCCAATCTTCCGTTTTTAGAGTTTGGTTTGACTTTTTCCACACTCTATCCTTCCATCTAATCTGTTTTTTCATTTTATCATCTACCCAAGGATGATGTTATTTTCTTTCTTTTATGTGTTTAAAGGGTGCATTTTTGTTACAGATATCTACGAATGTATTGGTGAATTCTTTACTCGCCAAATCAACATCTGGAATGAGATTTATTTGTTCCCACTTTACATGTTTCAACTAATAATGGAAACTTGTTTTATTAAACATCTTATAATCTCTTATAAGTTTCACTTTTGGTGTATTTGGTTGTTTATATTCACATTCTATTTCACATTCTATGTAACAATGGTCCCTTAGGTTCGGTGGTCCCACTATAATACTCAATGGTTTTAAACTCGTAGTCACAAAAATGAAATCTAATATGTTTCCATTGCTCTGATATGAGCTTTTTCATGTAGGAATATTTATAATCTGTGTTAGACCTAAGGGTTGTAATTCTGCATCTAATTGTTGGCCTCTGACTGCGCCCTAGGCGCAGTTGATGTCACCCACCAATATTGTGTCCTTTTGTTCCACTATGGCAGTAAGTTTGGATGATAGTGTCTCAAATGCTGCAAGCTTTACCTTGGGATGTGAATAAACTGCTCCAACACATAGATTTAACCTAAAAACATGCACTAAAACAATCTCAATGCCTTTGATGTTCCCTGAGAACAACAGTTTCATCTGCCCGAATGTTTCCTTTATAAATAGGGCCACCCCCCCCCGTAGTCTTTCATAATGAAAAAGTTCATAGTTTTTAACAGATATCTCAGAGTCAGGATGTTTATTTGTAAGCCATATTTCTGAAATAAACTCAACATCATAGTCCCCATTGTCAAGTTCAAAAAGAGCCTGTTTGCCTGCTAAGCTTCTGGCATTATCCTGGGCCAGTCTAATAACATTTATTCATTGTTGGGGTTCACAGTTTAGTTCCACATCTCCACTCACCATTATCAATATTAGAATAAGTGCCATACCCTTGCTGAGATCAGTGATCATAGGCTTGATACCCAAATGCATCCAGTTTGTTCCTGTAAAGGATCTAGTCTGATTTTTGCAGAGTCAGTTTAGTTTATTTCTTCTATTTGTTTTATTATTTTTTAAGTAAGTTTTCAAGCTTGCAAGCAAGGAAGCAAAGGGATGGCACCTACTTCTATCAATATCTGTGTACACTGTCAGTTTATAACAGTTAACAACAAAAAAAAAGTGTTAGCCTCACCCAGAAAGAAGGGGAATACAGTTTTATACACAGTTTACAAACTCTAACCCTCTAAGGCTCTGGCCCATACCATACTGTACCGCACCATTCCATATGGTTCTGTACCATACCATACCATACCATACCACACCATACCATACCATACCATACCATACCATACCGTACCATACCATACCATGCCATACCATATAAAATGGATAGGTAAAAGTCAACAAAATGCAGAAATGCCATTGCTCAGAGTGATCATCTAACCATTGATTAATGCAACACCACTGCACACTACACTGCTGAGCTATAGCCAATCTTAAAAAAAAGCCTTTATACTTACTACATGTCACTATCCCCTAGGGGAGTGGAAGTAATAAATAGTATTTCCTAGACACCGTGAATAATGAACTGTTTGTTATTTGGATCTGAATAATGAATAGTAGCACTGTTCATGCCTATTTCTATTCGGGAAATACTACATAAAGAAAGAAAAAAGCTCCCATCCCTCCTCCCCAGCACTACCCTTTAAAATACATGATTCTCTGTCCTCACCCTCTGCTAGACTCCCAACACCACCTTTCTCTCCCTAGCACCCACAATTTAGTATTTTTTTATTTTTATATTTAAAAAAGTCCCACAATTGGTGACCAGCACAACCTTGCCGTTTCCATGGTGGCCACCTTTTTTAGCTCTTCTTTTGTGGTAAAATAAATATTCCCCTCCCCCACTCCCACCCTGGAAGCATCCTCTGTCCAACCCTCCTTCTCTCAGCACCCAATTCTTCTCGAAAGAATGGGTTGGATGGAGGGTGCTACCAGAGCAGGGACAAAGATTTATTTTATAACAAAAAGGAACACTACAGATGGCAGCTGGCTGTGGAGGTGGATGGTTTGTGCTGAAGAGTATCACTCGTATAGGGATTTTGTTTTTTAAATATTAAAAAAATACAAAAATATGAAATTGAGGGTGATGGGGAGGAAGGTGGGATTGGGATTCTAGCAGAGGGTGGGAGATGTGGGTTGTGTATTTGAAAGGATGGGGCTGCGGAGGAGGGTGGGGGCTGTTTCTTTTTTTTTTAAACAAGAACACAAATAAGGAAAATGAAAACCCAAATATTTGGGAGCCTGAATATAATATTCAGCCTGAATATTTAAAATAAGGTATTTGCCCAGCCCTACCCCAAAACTGAAGCAATAGACAAGTATTGCCATGACTTCAAAGAAGCACAACAAAAAGAGCAAACCATCAAAATGAGTGATATACCAAAACTCAATTTTGCTAAGTTTGAATATCTCACCTAAGTGACTGGACTGATTACTATTTTGATGATAGCATTGACATTCAGAGAGAAAAAAGCTAAAGTATCTTGAAACTTATAAAACACATTAAACTTTCAGTTGTCATTTAACATAGAAACATAGACTTTGACGGCAGATAAGGACTGCTTGGCCCACCTAGTCTGCCCATTTCCCTACCTATTGGATAAGCTGAAAATTATAGTTAACCAACAGCCTACTTCCTTCCACCTGCCACTATAATTGCCTTATGCCTGTCCCATGCATGTTTGAATTCCCCCACTGTTTTAGACCCCACAACCTCCCCAGGAAGGTGGTTCCATGCATCCATCACTCTCTCCATGAAAAAAAAATGTCCTCACATTGCCCCTGAGCTGTCCCCCCTCTATCTTTAAATTGTGCCCCCTTGTTCTTGCACATCTCGTTTTCTGAAAGATGCTACCCTCCTGGACTTTGTTGATTCCCTTGAGGTATTTTAAAGTTTCTATCATGTCCCCCCCGTCCCTCCTTTCATCAAGGGTATACATATTAAGCTCTCTGTCTCTCTTCATATGGTTTCTGATGCAGACCCTGCACCATTTTAGTTGCCCTCCTCTGGACTGCCTTCATCCTGTCTATGTCCCTGCGAAGATGGGGTCTCCAAAACTGCATGCAGTACTCCAGATGGGGTCTCACCAACTGTCTGTACAGAGGGATAACCACTTCCCTTTTTCTACTTGTGATGCCTCTCCCTATGCATCCCAGTATCCCCCCGGTTCTCCTTACTGACTTCCCACATTGCTTGCCCACCTTTAGGTATAGCCTAAAAGTTAGAGTAATGAGCTATGAATGAGCTTGGTACATCCAGCAGACATGGGTTTGATTCCCACAACCTCCACTTGCATACCGTGAGACCCTGAGTAAATCACCTAACCTCCCCAGTGCTCCCAGGTCACCCCTGAAAACAAGTACTTATGCCTAGTGGGCCTTACCCAGTTACCAAATAATAAAAAAAATGAACCAGCAGTTTATTTAAAGTAAAATAAATGATTACTTTTCACTTTTGTTACTTTTAGTTATTGTACTTAACATATTATTTAACAAATGAAATACTCACTATGCTGTACTGTAATAAGCTGCTTTACTGAACTATTAAAGTGGAAGGACATGATAAACATTTTTCTTTCTTCAGCATAAAAATATTCATAAGACTTTTATTTTTTTAGCATTTTTTAATATTTATTCATTTTATAGGTGCATAAACCCATGACAGGGCATGGGTGTATCAAGCATTAATGCATGCCCTGGCAGTTGCTTCACAACTACCTGGGGCCTGCATTAATGCCTGATGCAACCATGTCTCATCATGGGTTAAAGCATACCATACCATACCATACACATTTATATAGCACATACCATACCATTTGCATTTATATAGCACATACCATACCATCTGCATTTATATAGCACCTTTCATGTAGCCATCTTAGATAATTTTATAGTCGACACTTGATTTGATAGGTAACAAACCTGATGGGTACTTTGAAGAAAATGGGGTATTCCCACTGAGCTGGTTGGGGGAAGAACTCAATGGACCAATGGTCTTCTTTCTTTCCTCAAATTGTATGTAAGACAACTAAGTGCTGAACAATCACTGAAGTCTAGTTCCATATTATCCTTCAGATGTAGCTCTTTATTGAGTTACAAATATGGTACACAGTTGAACCATTAATACAAGTTTTTCCACTTAGTCAATAACATTGCTGATAAGAAGAAAAATGACATACATTAAAATTATCATGTTTCAAGACAGTTTAGAATAACATTAGGACCATTTGATCACTAAACGTATTTTCACCAATATAGAATATATACTTGTAATTCACACACAAATAAATACATTTTTCTATGAAATGTAAACATTCATTTTTGTGTGACATGTCAACACCGGTGAAGTACTGTCTTGCAATATGTCAGATCATTCAGAATTCATCAGATTTACACTTAGACAATAATGTCCGTCCAATTTAAAGGGGACAGATGGTAAACAGTGGCCCCTCATAGTTTGAAAATATATCACAAAGAGATAGAAAGCTTCTATCATTTTATGGAACCTCATGATGACATGCACAGTGAAGCTGGACTTGACTACAAGGATCTTGATGTTTTCTTGAGCATGCCCCTTTAATCATATCAAGGGTTATATTTTTCCATTCAACAACTGATGGAATATTTTTATCTTTCCTTTTTGCGATAATGAATTCTTTAGCTGTTAAAAGGGTAGACAAAATACATTTTATTTCATGTTTCTTATACTGCAAATAGTTTGCAAAACCTAAACGAGCCAACTGAGGCAATAAATGATAATCCAGGCCTAAATGTATTTCAGTATGATTAGTTACTTGATTCCAGAAACTCTTCATACCAGAGCATTTCCGTAATAAATCTAGGACACTGACAACTTGCTGGTAGCATCTCCCAACAAATATTTGAAACAGATTATAGTTTGCTATTTTTCAAGGGTAAAGTGAGAGCTATAAATAAGCTTAAATTGAACACAATCTTTTAACAGTAGTAACCTGAAATATTGTTGATCGCTAATAATTTGTCCAGTTTGAACTTAAAACAATCCATGTTATTTGCACAAGGCACTTCCACTGGTCACCTGTTCCAAACCCCTGAGTTAAGTGCAGAATGCTTCCTCACTTCTATTTTAAACATTTCTCCCTTCAGGCCCAATTTACAAAGGTGACCCAGATACATACAGAAGGTGTTTATCCAGGGCATGGAGCTCCATGCTGGCAGATGGATGCACCATAGGTGCAATCCATAGTCCCCATCCACCCATCTCCAGTTTTCACTCCCCATATGCAGACATCAGCATGGAAAGGTGAGGGTTGGGGTGGAGTGGATCTTCTCTGCACAGAACAAGGGATTGTGAGATATGCCAGTTTTCCAATGACTTTTTAAAAGCAACCTAGAGAACTAGATCCTGTATTATCAGGAACCAGTAAATCAAATTTATTTATAAGTGCCACCTTAAACTGAATCAACCAATGTTTCGTGGAGAGGTCCACTTCTTTGAGGTACAGTGGTCTGTCTTTATGTAAGTATACTCTTTTTCACTCTCCTTGAGGTACACTCCTTATAAGGTATGCAGGCTTTTGTGGCTGTGGCCCCTTCATCATAGAGGCTTCTTGACTGGCTGAGAAGTCAGCTGTGGCATTCATTTCAATATCACGATGGAGGAACCGAAGCCATGCTTGTATATAGATGACCACTGTACATTGAAAAAATGGACCTCTCCTCAAAATGTTAGTTGATATAGTTTAAGGTGGCACTTTTATTATAAATAAAATTGATTTATTGATTGCTGATAATACAGGAGTTGCATTCTACCACTATGGTTCTCAAAGGAAGTGGCAGTGAAGGTTCAAGAGAAAAAGAAAGCATTCAGGAAGTACAAGGAATCACAGAAGGAGCAGGACAGGGAACTGTATCAGTTAAAGCAAAAGGAGGCTGGGAAGGCAGTCAGAACAGCAAAGGCCCAAACCGAGGAAAAGATAGCCAACTCAGTTAAGAAGGGGGATAAAACCTTTTATAGGTACATCAGGGAGCAAGGAAGACCAACGGAGGGATAGTGAGGCTTAATAAAGGGGAGGGAGGGAGGGTGGGCAGAGGAGACTGTGAAAAGGCAGAGATACTTAACAAATATTTTGCCCAGTATTTACAAATAAAGAGGAGAGGTACATAAAACAAACAGTAGTAACACTCTGGATACAGAAGTTGACCAAAGTAGTAGATCAGGGAGGGGCTGTGGACATGGCCTACCTAGACTTTAGCAAGGCATTTGACACAGTCCCACACAAAAGATTAATATACAAGTTAGCCAGCCTGGGAGTGGGTCCCAATATGACAGCCTGGGTAAAGAATTGGCTGGAGAATAGGACACAGAGGTAATAGTAAATGGAGTCCACTCAGAAGAAAGGAGAGTTACTAGTGGGGTACGAGGGTTCAGTATGGGACCGGTCCTCTTCAATGTCTTTATAAGCGACATTGCAGAAGGACTGGAAGGAAAAGTATGTCTCTTGCAGATGACACTAAGATCTGCAACAGAGTTGATGCACAGGGTGGGGTGGAAAGGATGAGAAGGACTTGGCAAGGTTAGAGGAAGGTCAAATGTATGGCAGCTTAGATTCAATGCTAAGAAGTGCAGTAATGCACCTGGGAAACAAAACCCAGGGAAGAGTACACAATGGGGGTGAGATACTAACAACAACAAAATGGAAAGGGACCTGGGGGTAGTCATATCAGATGACCTAAAGGTGGGCAAGCAATGTGAGAGGGCAGCAAGGAGGGCTGGGGGTTACTGGGATGCATAGGAGAGGCATCACCAGTAGAAAACAGGAAGTTATTATCCCTCTGTACAGACAGCTGGTGAGACCCCATCTGAGTACTGTGTGCAGTTCTGAGACCCAATCTCCATAAAGACATAGACAGGATGGAAGCTGTCCAGAGGAGGGCAACTAAAATGGTGCAGGGTCTGCACCGGAAGACATATGAAGAGAGACTTAAGGAGCTTAATATGTATAGCCTCGAGGAAAGGAGGAGAGGGGACATGATAGAAACTTTCAAGTACCTCAAGGGAATCAACAAAGTCCAAGAGGGTAGCATCTTTCAAAAAAAGAGGTGTGCAAGAACAAGGGGCACAATTTGAAGATGGGGGGGCAGCTCAGAGGTAATTTAAGGAAGTATTTTTTCACAGAGAGGGTTGTGGATGCATGGAACGGCCTTCCGGAGGAGGAGGTTGTGGAGTCAAAATCAGTGGTGGAATTCAAGCATGCATGGGACAGTCATAAGACAATTCTAGGGTGTGGGGGTAAGAAGAAGTAGGCTGCTGGTTAACTAGGATCTGCAGCTTATCCAGTAGGTAGGGAAATGGGCAGACTGGGTGGGCCAAGCGGTCCTTATCTGCCGTCAAGTTCTATGTTTCTATGTTTCTCCATTTTGTTCATGCAGGGTCATTAGTGTTGCTATAAAGTGTTTTCCATGGCCTAACAAAGTCCACACCCCATGAGTGTGGTGGCATCCAGAGATCAAAACTCTCTCTGATCTTAAATCCTCTAAGGACAGCCATAGCCCTAACTGACATATCCAATTAGAAAAAACAGTAAATTAGAAAATTATAGAGACTACTCCTAGCCCTCCATGCCAGCTCGGGGGGGGGGGGCATTGTTGCGGATAATCTTGCCCAGGTATGACAATATCGCAAGGTGCAGAGTTTGCCTGCTGGGCTGGACAGCATTACGGCAACTCCCTGAGCTGTGTAACAGTGCTAGTCCCTGAATGCTTTCATAAAGCAAATATTTTTGAAGGAGCCACCTTCAGAGTTAAAGGGGAGGTCCCCTCAGCTTTTTCTTTTGCATACTTGTGTAGTTTGTAGGCATGAACAATGACTGCCTCTATTGCACCCTCCTAATTTCAACAGGATTTAAATGTAAATGAAGTTACTTAAGTCTAGTGTGAAAACCTGTTTAACTCCATTGTAAAGGTCATGACTGGATTCATGCAAGGCATCATGGGATTTGATGATGCCTTACAGTTGAAGTCTGCAGTTTTACTGTATTAGTCAGTGCTGCTGATGTCTTCTGCAGTCCCTGTGTTTTTATCTTGTGCTGGCCATCAACCTTGTTTGTTGACTAGCACAGGGGAAAAAAAAAATAAGAAAAACAATGAGACTACATGCTCAGTCTGCAAAATAAGAACTAGTAACACATAACTATTCAACAAAGCAGAAATAAATCTTTATAGACACAAAACTTTTTTTAAAGCATTTTTTTACAATTCAGATAAACTTTAAACTATAGAAAACTACTTTGACTATGGACTAGTTATCTATGGTTAAGCAACGACCACGGCCCCCCACTGTATAATAGTAGCATTAAACAAAGCATGCCGATGGGCTACCATGTCTCCAAGTCTAACACACACCTGCGATTTGTATGAGCAGGCAAACGGACTCCAGTTCGATGGTAGACTTAGGTACCAAACCTGTCTATTGGCCAAAAAATTTAAGCAAGGTCTAGTTCCACACAGGTGTTCAGAAGCTCCTCACCCCCTATTAACATAGTCACTGCACCAGAAGCACTGACAGCATAGTTTTCAAAGTTCCTCGCTGCCACACCTCTCTAGGTCAGAGGGCTTTTGCTCACCGTGCTCCTTACTGGCTGAACTCTCTACCTTAGGACATCTCCTCTGTAACTTCATTAGGCCCGTTTAAACAAAAGCTTAGAAAACATCTTGTTTCAAATGCCTACTGTGACTGCTCTCACTAACTTCGAATGGTTTCAACTTCGGTTTTCCTACCTACTACTTCCAGGGCATCCATCTTATGGCCCCTAATCCTATCAAAATATTTGCCTGATTCCCTGTAGATAAGTTTGACATGCCAGAAACTCCCTCAGAAATCCTCACCTCCTCCAGTATACCTCCCACCTGTTACTCCACAATCATGCTATTTCTCCCCCCCACCCCCCTCTCCTCCCTAGTCCACCCCTTACCTCACCCTCCTAATCTACCTCCCTATTTGACAGTCACTATGACCTGTCCCAGCCCTGTTCTGCCTTTCAATCTAACCCCTCTAACCCGCTTTTTCTCTGTCTATTCCCACTGTACGTTTTGTGTACAGTAGCCCTGTCTTTCCAAATCTGTCTCCAGTTACTCCTCTTTTTCACTCTGTCCATTTTTTGAATTATTGGCATATATTGTATATTACCTGCATTGTTGTTGTTCTTTCTTTTTCTTAGCTCTAAAGCATCATAAAATCCCAGGATGCCTTACAGGAGTCAGGTTGGAATGGAGTCAAGCAGGTTTCCACGTCAAACCTTAGTAACTACATTTACTTTTAAATCCTGTTGAAATTAGGAGGGTGCAGTAGAAGCAATTATTGTTCATGCCTGCAAACTATACTGGTAAACAGAAAAAAAAGCTTAAGAGGACCTTCCCTTTAAAGTCCACTGGAGATCATGATTGTATGGTGACTGCAATGGCTCTGTGGAACTCATTAATTGTGAAGGTCTCCTCTCTTGGATCCCTAGCCTCCTTTAAATGTCTCCTGAAAATCTTCCTGAGGACACAGGCCTTTGGCTAATGGTGCTAAAACACTTGCCTCTGGAGTTATTTATTTAATTTTTTGTGAAGTCTTCTTTCTGATGTATTGTTTCAGTATGTTTATTGATGTGTCTTATGTTCTTGTTGCTCTGGGCCATGAAAGAGTGCCTGAAATAAAATTAACTACCAATACTTCTACTACTAAAAGCTTGGTCCTCCTCTTGAGGTTGCAGGTATGCATGTCCCCACCCCAACCCACTCACACTCAGAGACATGCGTAAAACTTGGGATCGGGTGCACAGCGGGCATAAAACTTGTTCTGTGGATGCCCTAAAATGCCCTGCAGATGATCATCCTGTGTAAAAGGGGCACTCTACGGCTTTTCCTGTCCCACCACTCATGCAGAGGGATCCTAAAATTTAAAAAAGTGAGCCCTAATTCTGGGCACCAGTGCTGTGATGAACAAACTACCTTTGCTGAGGCTTGTGGTGCCCCTTCACGTGTTTAAACACCTGAGTTAAATACCCCACGTTCACCTTTTCTCCTGAGTGAACATCCCCAGTTATTTCAGCTGCTCTTCAAATGATGAATAATCCAATACTCTTATAAACTTTGTTTCCCATCTTCATTTTATAGCACTTTTGAACTTTAAATTTTGATCTTCTTGGTTTCATATGGTTTAACACAGTTTCAGTT
This sequence comes from Neoceratodus forsteri, assembly GCA_016271365.2. Taxonomy (NCBI): domain Eukaryota; kingdom Metazoa; phylum Chordata; order Ceratodontiformes; family Ceratodontidae; genus Neoceratodus; species Neoceratodus forsteri. The sequence goes on along the minus strand of CM028132.1, from coordinate 587,602,792 downwards.
TTTAATTCCTTTTAACCCCAAAACTTTAAAACAGCATTGTTATGATTTCAAGACTTTAATATTACAGCATTCCAGGGAGCTTAGAACTATGGTATGTTCAGCTCTGTTTAGTTTTCCTGTTTTTAATTTTGTGTAATGCAAAGATCTGTGTTGCTGACAGATTTAATAAGATTTGGCTGGTGCTAGCAAGGCTGGTTTTGTTTGTTTTATGTTCTGTTTCTTAAATCTTTGTGGGTTTTTTTTGTTACTTCTTTAAGTATTGTGTATACATATCTTAGCATGTCTGTTATTGGGTCACTTTTATAATTTTACTTATTTAAAGAACACATCCATCCAGAATGGAACAACCCCAACAAACATTGCCTTGAATAATTGGGTTTGCAATCTAGGGACCTGGTCTATGTATTAATATGAACTTATGTTACGTTGTGATTTGATTTGTTTGTCTACTAAAACTGTGTACCTTATTGTCAATACCTGCAACTGTCTTGATTGTATTAACTAATTGTCCTTGACTATTGTTTGTCGTAATGTGAACTATTTTCCTTTTTTGCACCCTGTAAAATGTTTCTGTAACTTTACCTGTAATTAATTCCAGGTCACCCCTGAAAAAGGGACTGTCATCAAAATTAAAATAAATAATCACCTTTACAGTTTTACTTTACACAGTGCCCACATGAAAAGGTTTTGACACAGTGGCACTGCTTTTCACTAACCCCCATAAGCAGGATTTTCAAAGCTCCGAGAATGCCACAAGCCTCTGGTCCACCAATCATATGGCGCACAGGACTTGCAGCATTCTCCCAATTGGTGATCAGGATTTTCAATCCTGTGCACCAAGTGCTGCAAGTTAAATCAGCTTTCCCCTGGTGTAGCTTGTGGCATTTAGGGGACCCTTTTTACAGGGCTTGCGCCAAATATTTGGTGCAAGTTGCCGTTAAGTGAGTAAACCGTGGCAGCTGCACCTGAGAACAGAAAATCTGGTGCAATTGCGGCAAAGATATTTGGCAGGGCCATGCCAAAAATGGGTTTGATGCAGGGCTTGATGTAGACCCTGCATTGCCCTTTGAAAATCCGGCCCCATGTCTCCTTTTTTATTGGTAGTAGTCAAGTGCAGTTGTACATTGTATTTACCCAGAAAAGTGCAGTTCAGATGTGATATCTTACTTTCAGTGGAGTACTGCTGTTCCCATTATTATATTGTATTTAACCAGGATAGCCCAGCAGAGGTACAGTGTCTCATTTTCTATGGGGGCCCTGCTTTTACCCATTTTTTATAACTTATTCACCCAGGATAGCCCAGCTGAGAAGCAATTTCTCATTTTCAGTGAAGCTCTGCTGTATTGGGTTCCTGCTTTCATATCTATTTGCTATATATTTACCCAGGATGGACCAGATGAGATGCAATATCTCATTTTCAGTGGTGTCCTGCTTATACACATTTTTACAGTGTATTTACTCAGGATATGCCCATGGAGATGCAATATCTCATTTTCTGTGGTGTCCTGCTTTTATGCATTTTTAAACTGTATTTATCTTGGACAGTACAGCAGAGGTGTAATATCCCATTTTCTTGGGGATCCAGCTTTTATCCATTTTTACAATGTATTTATCCAGGACAGGCCAGTTGAGAGGCAATATCTTATTTTTAGTAGGCTTTGAAACTTTGAACCCAAATTTCAAACATAGCCTTTTTATGAACTCACATTATGATCAAGACAGGTGGAATTTTTAAATCCCATCTAGAAAGTAATTTGCCGAGTGACTGTAAAAAACATGTTTCAGGGGGATTTGAAAAATGACACCTGTCATGTTCATTAAGTGGAGCAATACAAGGGCTTTGCTGAAAATTATTGGCCAGAATTTGCACAAATGACGATGTTATGAGTAAACATTGGAAAAATTCAATGTGTGTTCATAACTTGGTTGTTTTTTTCTCATTTTGCCAATGAGTGGGGGAAAACAGTTAGGTAATAGCTTAGCCTGTAGGGTACAGGAAGAACTAATGGCGGTGGGAGTTCAACAATGTATACGGGAGGCTACAAGAGTAGGTAATATTTTAGATGTTATTTTAACAAACATACCTGATGTTATCCAGCAGACTAGTATCCAACCACAATTAGGTAACAGCTACCATAATTCTATTATGTTCATGATGGACTCAGTAACTAAGCCAGTAAAGGGAAATACATTCCAGTTTCTCTATAATAAGGGTGACTATGGAGCAATGAGGGAAAAGTTGAGTAGAGTCAACTGGGAAGGTATGATGAAGGATTTGAATATGGAAGAATCATGGAAGCTTTTTTAAATATAATAAATGAGATAATAGAAACCCACATTCCAAGAAGGAAGGCTTATAATCATAAAGGTGAAAAGCCACCGTAGTTAACTGGAGTTATAATAAGATTGTATAGAAAGAAGAAAGCAATGTTCCAGAAAATGAAGACAAATAAATCAGTAGCATCTAGGAATAGATATAAGAATGTATTAAAGAGACTAAAGAAAGAAATCAGAAATTCAAAAAAAAAAAAACAGCTTGAGTTTAGATTAGCATTTAATAAAGATTAAAAAAAAGTTTCTATGCCTATGTGAACAGCAGTAAGGGAGGAAGGAGTATAGTTGGTCCACTGAATATTAATGGAGTGGTGACCTCTGAGCCTAGAGATACGGCAAATTAATTTAGTAGATATTTTGGTGCAGTGTTTAGGAAACATGCTGTTGTTATAGATGAAGGCAGTTTGAGTATAGGTAATCTAGATTCCAAAACTATAATAACTGAGGAGAAGGTGATAAATAGAATCAGGAGATTGAAGGCTGATAAGGCGGCATGACCATATGGGATCCAACCTTACTTTTTGTAGGAGCTGGGGGATGTTTTGACACCAGTTATTACCCAGTTGGGCCAAAAATCAATGGCAGAAGGTGTGGTGCCTGAGGGGTGGAGGTTGGCATACTTGGTGCCAATATATAAGAGAAGGAAAAGGAGTGAGGCAATAAATTATCAACCTGTGAGCTTAATCTCTGCTGTGGGGAAGATTATTGAAGGGGTATTGAGTGAGGCCATTACCGAAAGTATGATAAATAGGGGTTTAATAGATAAAAATCAGCATGGTTTTGTGTCTAGTAGGTCATGTGAAACAAACTTAATTACCTTCTATAATTACATCAGCAAGTGTATTGATGAAGGAAAAAATGTGGATATGGTAATGCTTGATTTTAGTCGAGCTTTTGATACAGTTCCACACTATAAAATAATTGAAAAACTTATTGGTATGGGGATAGATACGATTATTGTGAGATGGGTTGACCAGTGGTTGACAAATAGAAAGCAACAAGTAAGAATACAGGGTCATCTATCTGAAACATTGATGGTGGGGAGTGGTGTGCCCCAGGGCTCGGTGCTGGGTCCACTGTTGTTTAGTATTTTTATAAATGATTTGGGAATACTTAGTAAGAATAAGTTAATAAAATTTGCTGATGATGTTAAAATAGGGGGAGTAGTGGATACATTCAATGACAGACTGATTTTTGGGCAGGATTTAATTCATATTATAGAATAGGTGAAAATGAATGTGATGACCTTTAATAAGGATAAATGCATAATTATGCATTTAGGCACATATAATATTCAGCAGACCTACCATATGCATGGTCTTAAGCTTAAAGTTTCAGAGTGTGAGAAGGATTTGGGAGCCCATATCCAAAATGACCTGAAGAATGGGGTTCATAGTAGAAAAACATCAAATAAAGCTATGCAGTTGGTAAATTGTATAAGGAGGGGTTTCCATTCAAGAAGTGGTGAGGTTTTCTGCCATTGTATAGGTCTTTGGTTAGGCCCATTTTGGACTATTGCTCTGCTATGGTTGGCCCCTTTTTTGTGAAGGATATTAAACTAATGGAAAGGCCACAGAGATTATTTATTAGACTGATTTCAGGTTGTGAGGGGATGTCATATAAGGATAGATTGGAAAGATTGGGACTGTGGTCATTAGTGAATAGAAGGGCAAGGGGGGACTTATTGTTACTATAATAGTCACTGAAAGATGAGGATCTTAAATCTGAAGTTGGGATTGGTGATTGGGGAGAAATCATATCAATTGAGGGGGCACAACAGGCAATTGAGGGAAGAAATGAGTAGGACTGAACAAAGAAGGAAGAGTTTTGAGTGTAGGGCTATTAGGATGTGGAATAGACTGCCTCAAGAGGTGGTGGAAACTGAAGATCTGAATATCTTTAAAAATAGATTGGACAAGTTCTATTTTGAAGTTGGTGACGCTTGTTACCACCACTGAATTGTGGGGAAAGTCTCTATGGGCCTTGCCTTCTTGACTTTCCTATTCACCCAGTCTTTGTTGTGCAAATTTTACAATTTAGCACCTCTTGCAAGCCACTGCCTGCAAGTGCTACTTCTGACTTCCCTCTCCTCTGTCCCTCCTTCTGGCAGCCCTGCCCTCGAGGACACACAGACGGGGGCTCGAGCCGCCAGCGGGCGGGCGGCCACCGCACAGCCGAGAAGGGAACCAGGAGGCCTGGGGAGAAAGCCAGAAAGGTACAGGATAGCTGCAGAGCCAATCGGAAGGCGACCGCTGACTTTGCCAGCCTCTGATTGGTGCGCCTTCTCCCATTGACTTTTGCTGTATTTTGCACCACCAAAACTGGTCGAGATTACTTGTCTTTTACTGAAAAGTTTAAATTCTCTAAAAAGGAGCTGTTTTTGCTGTTTTATTGTGTACTTCTGGGAAATGCCTGCTTACCTGTTTAACCAGTAATTACAGTCTTTTGGGTAAATTTTGTGTTGGGCTAGACGCTCAGGCGCCTAACCCCCCCCCCCACTCACCCAGTCTTTGTTTAGGTTACACAATTTAGCACCTCTTGCAAGCCACTGCCTGCAAGTGCTACTTCTGACTGCTCTCTCCTCTGTCCCCTCCCTTCTAGCCGGCCCTGCCCTCGAGGACACACAGACTGTAGGGGCTCCGAGCCACCAGCGGGTGGGTGGCCACCGCACAGCCGAGAAGGGAACCAGGAGGCCGGGGGAGAAAGCCAGAAAGGTACGGGAAAGCCGCAAAATTTTTGCGCCGCCCCACCCCCTTCAGGGTGTTTCTTTTATACACACCTTCCCGCCAAATCTCATCCCCGCCCATAGCTATTCTCCTAGCCAATTCCCGAGCTCATTTCTTTGCATCACCTTAGTTTCCTTAACCCTTTCCTACCCTCCACCATGCTACTGCGCCTATTACTGCTGCTTGCCTCTCACCTTCCTTGGATCCAGAGAGATAACTGTTGGAACCCATACCGAGGTGCTTAGGCGACCACTCAACACTGTCCCCTCTACTGTCCCCAGTGGATGCCCCTAAACTCTACATACATATTTTACTGCCTGCATAATAATCCTTCAGAATCCCAAAAAGGCTCACAAACCGTTCGAACTCCTCTATCCCCCTGCTACCATACTGGCACCATAACTACCCCACGCCTGTCCATTAAGCTGGTACTCTATGATAAAATCGATAACCATGCAGCAGGATCATCACCCACTATACATTGGATCCCAAGCAAGAAGAAAAAACTGCCCTGACTGCTCACTACTCCTATCGCTTGGTGCCCTCATCAAGCTAATCTTCTTTCTGCTGGTCTGTGTTGGCACTGTGGAAATCAACCCTGGCCCCACTGAAGCTCGATCTCTCCAACTGACCTAACCTCCATAAATGGATTGAGTTTTTTTCACATCAATGCCTGCAGCCTCCTAAAAAAGTTCTCATCAATACAGGCCTGGGTTGCACACACCCTACCTGACTTTCTGGTTATATCTGAAACATGGCTCAAATATGCAACAAAAGATAGTGAAAAAAACCTTCCCAACTACCAGCTCTTCAGATCTGACCATCTATCCAGGGGCGGTGGGGTAGCCATCTATGTCAAAGCAAACATCTCTGCATCCTGCCTCAATTCTACATCACAACCAAAGGAATTAGATGCTTGTCAATTAAAATAACCCTTCCAACACATCATCCTTTCAACTGATTGGTTGCTATAGGCCCCCTCTGCAGGCCTCAAACTCCTATCCCACCTTGGATCTGTACTTAACCTGGGCCCTGAAGACACCATCATATTAGGAGACATGAACTTGAATTGGCTGTCTAATGCATCTGCACCCCTGGTAACCTTCTGTGACACCTATGGATTCTCTCAATTAATCAAAGAACCAACAAGAATCAACCCAAAGAATATTCTCAACAGCACACTCCTGGATATTATGTTGGTAAATAAGCCTCATCATTATCCCTATGCAGGAGTACTATTCAGTGACATAAGTGACTGTCCCATAGCTGCCATTAGATCAACAATCAAGCCACCCAATCCTGCAAAATTCCTCCCACGAAGGTCAAAAGAACTTTAATATTTCAGGATATCTCCATGATCTGTGCCATACCACACATTGGCAAGAATTCTATCTCACAGCCTCAATAGAGACAGCTCTTCAGATCTTAAATGATATAATCATAAGTGCCCTCAATTCACATGCACCCCTCACCAGTGTCAGAACCAAACTCAAATCCTGTGTTGGTTCTCTGCCGATCTCAAATCAGACTGCTTGCCAGAGACAAACTCTGGAAAAGGGCAAGAAGACAAAGGACCCAAATGACTGGCTTCAATTCAGAAAAGCCAGAAACTCCTGCACAAAACAAGTAAAAATGCCAAGGCAGCCTTCTACACAGCTGAACTAGATGCCTATCACAACCCTTCCAGGTTCTGGGGTACCATAAAGGTATCCTAGGTCAAACTTCTACCCTGTCTTACCACCCAAAATTCAATTAAATAGTATTGAAATCACCGACAAGCAAAATATCTTGAATGCCTTTAATGATCATTTTACTACAGCTGGCCTGGCTTTAGACTCCTCTCCTGCAAACCTATTAAGATCATCATTAAACCTACAATTTACTGAGGGACAAAAGGTTGCTTCCACATTCTCATTCAAATCAATATTCTTCAAAGAAGTAGAAGACCTTCTACTCCAGCTAGATACTACCAAAAGTGCAGGTGCAGACTCCCTGGATCCCTACTTTCTAAAAGTAGCACTGCATGCCTTAACCTCCCCTCACCCACCTCTTCAATCTATCACTTGCCACTGGTTCTATCCCTCAATATGGAAAACAGCTCAAGTGTTTCCATTACTAAGGCAGGTGATCATGGACCTCAATAATTATAGGTCCATCTCCATCTTACCAGTACTATCCAAGATGCTTGAGAAGCTGGTAAACTCTCAGTTAACTGCCTACCTTGATACCAACAATCTCCTTAATCCAGCTCAATCTGGGTTTAGATCTATACATAGCACCATCTCTGCACTAGCAAAAGTCACAAATGACTGGCAGACTGCCCTAGACAAAAGAATAATACCTGTGCTGTGTTTCTGGATCTAAGCAAAGCCTTTGACACTGTGGATCATGAACTTCTAATCTCTCTCTGAACTCCATAGGCCTTGACTCACTCTCTCTTAAATGGTTCAGATGCTATTCTCCGGAAGATTACAACTGGTAAAAATGAAGGTGATCTATCTACCTCTAAACCACTCCTAAGAGGTGTACCCATAGGCTCCATCCTGGGTCCCATCCTTTTGCCATTTACATCAACAATATTGATTCCAATCTCTCACTATCTAATATCCACCTTTTGCAGATGACACTGTACTATATGTGAGCAATCCTCACCATCAAAAGCCTGTGAGCTCCTACAGTCTGAATTCCTCCTTCAGCACAACCTATTAGAAAGAAATTATTATTAAATGCCAAGAAAACCAAAGCTATGTTCTTTGCCACCAAGAACTGTTCTTCCACTATCCATCATTCACCTCCACAACTCTCTACCATCCTTGGTGAAAATCTGGAATATGTAGACAAATTCAAATATCTAGGAGTATGGATAGACAATAAACTAGACTATACTACCCATGTTGAAGAGCTCCTGAAAAAGCTAAGACAAAGACTTGGTCTATTCTATAGGATCAAACACTACCTGACCAAAGATTCCAAACAAAGATTAATTCTAGCGTCATTCCTGTCCCTCATTGATTATGCAGACTTCCTCTATGGTCATTGCTCCCTCTCCCATCTAAACAAATTAGACACCCTGTATCATAGAGCTATTAGATTCATTACTGACCTTCCCTCTAGCACCCACCATTGCTCTCTCTACAATGCAGTCAGTTGGACATCCCTGCAACATAGAAGAAAAAGAAATGCTGCTATCTGGATCTACAAAGCTCTGACAAACAAACTTCCTTCCTACATCTCAGACTGCTTCAACCGGATCACTTCCAGGCCCTACACCTTGAGGATCAACAATCTGATCCTGCTGAAGATTCCTATCACCTGCACCCGGTATGGAAGAGCTGCAATCAGTTATTCCCTGGCACTTATCTGGAACTCTATCCAAAAGTCATTGAAACTGGATACACTGATTCCTCTTACATCCTCAAAAGCTGTACACCAGCCTAATCCCAGATTCGTGCAACTGCTTCTACAAGGCCTAGTCCTCCACACCCGCCCCTCCCACACCCCTCTCTCCTCCACCCCTCTTTAAAGCTCCTCCTCATTCTTCTATCATTCCTCTAGCCCTTCCCCATCAAACCTCATACATATATACCCACCCATGTACCATTATCCAAGCCTTATCCCAACTAAACTGTTTGTTTCTCTCCTTTATTAGATTTTAGGTTTACTGTCCTTTGCCTTGTATATATGTAAATATTTGTACATCTATCTCACTCATAAATGATTGTATTTGTGCTTACTCAATATCATGTTTTTGTATACAACTTGTAACCTTTTTGTTATGACCACTCAGGTCCATCTTGTAAATGAGCTATGCTCAATGATGTTTGCCTGAATAAATAAAGATTTTGATTGATTGATTGATTGATTGAACATCCTTAACATAGTTTTTTGTTTTATGGCCCCACCTTATGATCAAGACAGGTGGATCTTTTTAAATCCTTTCTGAAAGGTGATTTCACAGAGCAACTGTGAAAAACATGTTTCAGAGGGGATTTGAAAAAATTACTCCTGTCATGTTCATGATGCGTGTGCCAAAAAGGCTATTTGGAATATTAGGGACCAAAATATGAACAAATGACAAAGTTATGAGTAAACGGTGGAAAAAGGTGAAATTCCTTCATAAGTACCATAATTTCCTTTCTGTTAGCTCCAATGTTGTCAGGGGAGTTAATACATATGAGTAATGCCCACCTCACTGGGGTAATGGCACAGTCCAAAGCTGTCAATCAGCATAAAATCTTGAGCACATGAGCATTCCGAGATCACTGAGTCTCCAGTCACATTTGTCCATGCAGTACCTGTATACACCTATGTAACTAGTAATCTCCATGTCGCTCAAGTCAATGGACTCTCTCCTTAGCCTAACAAGGAACACTTATACATGTAAATACTCATGACATTATTAAAAGGATAAATGGGTGACCTACCACATTCTGGAAAGCTGGCTGCTGGAATCTTGCCGACCAATTATGCTGTCCCACCGCTTAAGCGTTCGACCACTTGTTTTTTTTTTAAAGGGTTGGTATGCTGCTAATAACACTTGTAATGAAGTTTACACAGCCATAACAGTGAATATAACTGAAGAAAACAAGTTAAGAACTAACCTGTAATGAGAAAGCACCGCACAAGCTTCAAAATTCACCATCTGTTAACATGAATGCCTGTAGTTAAATAAAATGTAAATGCTTGTATTGTAAACAGACAAGTCTGGATAAGCAACTATGTAAGCATTTAGACATGACATGGCAGTGGCAGTACTATGACAACCACACACTCAGGGGTGTAATAAGTCACAAGGCCACAGGCTGTGTGACTTCAGCCCCTGGATGTGCAGTTGTCACAGTACTACCAACACCATAGAGAGTCTTGTTGCACTTATAAAATGGGTATGTGTGGTATATTTTAAAAATAAAACAAGACATTTAAAAAAAATATTTACCCATTGGTAGTATTGTTACCATGCATGGGTCCTGGCCAGTCAGGATGAAAGGATTTCCCCTACCCATTTTATAAAACCACATATAAGAAACATCCTTTCTGGACTCTAAATACCTTAGATATATCAAACAATATTCTCCAGTAGGAGCTGGGAACTGCTGGAAGAGGCCCCATTGACAATGTTGGAACAAACAGGAAAGAAAATAACCGTAAGTATGAAGGAATTTCATCTTTCTGTACCTCTCCACGTTGTCTATGGGGAAATAATACATATGGGTTCTAAAAAGCAGTGCCCATTTCCAAACAGGGTGGGGGAAAACTGTCCCATATAAAACCCATACAGTTAACATAAAATAATTATCTGCTAACCACCACCTGTAAGGCTGTGTAAGCTAAGGCCACATCAGTGGAGCTTTGAATATCCTGTCTATAATACTTTGTGAGTGTGTGGATGGAGGACCACATTACCGCTTTGCACAACTCTAACACAGATGCCCCCCCTTTCACCCAGGATCTAGGAAGAGCCCTGGTGGCATGAGTCTTGCTGAGAGCAGGAACTTTCTTCTTTTCAGCAGCATACACCTTTGGGTGGCCTTTGATGCTTTCTGACCCTTGTTTGTTGGTCCAAAAAGAGCGAACAGATTTTCTGAACTCTGTTGTCCTTTAAACATTATTCTTGACTGCTCTGCACAAATCCAGCTTGTGCAACTCATACTCTTTGGAATTTGTTGGCTTAGGGCAAAACAGTAGGCAGATTTCCTGGTTTACATGAAAAGCTGTAGATATCTTAAGGACAAAGGATAGACCCATCCTCAATACTACCTTTTCCTTATGAATGTTAAGGCAAGGTTCCTTATAGAACAATGCCTATGGTACTCCAATCCTTCTTGCAGAGCAGAAGACAATTAAGAAGCACACCTTGTAAGACAGGACAGCCAAGGGTACTGTCGAAAGTTGTTTGAAGGGTGCCCTACAAAGAGCATTCAACACTAGATTCAGATGTCATGGTAGTACCAAAGATCAAAACAATAGCCTGCTTCTTCTTACTGCTCTCAGAAAATGGATAATACCCAAATTGCTTTCCAGAGATAAGCTCAAGGATGTTCCCAGGGCTGCCCCCAGCACAGACACATAGCTCCTTAGGGTGCTCAACATGAGATCTTGGATTACCCCAGCTTGCAAGAAATCCAATATCTGTGGGACCATAGCTTTAGAAAGTCTGATACCACTCTCTCTAGTCCAAACAGAGAAGGTATTCTACACATGGTCATAAGCTGCAGATGCTGACACCTTCCTTGACGCCATTAAGGTATCCACCACTTTCCTGGAGAAACCCTGCATTAACAGTCTCCTCCTCTCAAGAGCCAGGCCACTAGCTGCATTGCCTCTGGGTTTGAATGCAGAATGGTATCTTGGAAGAGAAGGTACTCTTGAAGTGGGAGTTGAAATGGGGCCTGCTGAACTAGATTCACAAGGTCTGAGAACCATAGCCTTCTTGGCCACTTTGGGGCTATCAGAAGGAAGCTTCCTCATGACCATTTTATTTTGAAGAAGTGGGAAGAAGTGTTAGTGGAAAGAAGAGGTAATCTCTAAATAAATTCCAAGTCTGGGATAAAGCATCCACTGCCTCCACCCAAGATCACCAATACTGGCTGAAGAACCTCATTACCTGAGCATTTTCCTTTGATATGAATAAGTTGATCTGAGGTTGACCAACGTTTCTTCACAGAGGCTCGAACACTTCCAGGTTCGATATCCATTCCCCTGGATAAACTGTCTCTCGGCTCAGCCAATCAGCCTGAATGTTCAGTTCCACTGCTAGATGAACTGCTGAGAGTGTCAGGAAATTTTTTCTGCCCACAGTAGCACTTTGGGTTCCTCTGCCAGCATCTCCTTGCTTCTTGTGCCTCTTTGATGGTTTATGTATGCTACAGTGGTGGCATTGTCCAATCTTACCTTCACAGCCTTGCACTGCACTCGCTTGTGAAAATGAAATGAAGAAGGGCAGAAAACACTGCCCTCATCTTCAATATGTTTATCTGTATCTGCTGCTCCTGGGGAGCCCAAACTCGCTGGACTGGAATTTGGTCCAGGAACACACCCCAGCATGAGAGACTGGTATCAGTCATCAAAATCAGTACTTTTAGGACTTCCAAGAGTGACCTTTTGGTGAAGTACCCTAGGCTCTCCCACAAAGCTACTGAGTGCCGGACCAGCCATGGTAGCGAGATCAGTGCTTGGTAGTCTTCTGAGGTCAGGTTCCAAGCCTCTAGCATACTGTTCTGGAAAGGCTGCATATGTAAATGGGCCCACAGTACTAGCTCTATCACTTTAGTCATTAGCTCCAGAATCCAGGGAAGCATGTGAATAGAGACTGATGACTGGTTTCTCAGTCACTGAACCTCTCCCCTAAAGGTCTCCTTCCTGGATGGGGAGAGGAAGAAGTTCCCTTCATCCATCTGGAACACCAACCCCCAAGTGTTCTACTCTCTGAGATGGATTCAGAGACCTTTTCTCCTGATTGACAACCCAACCATGTGTCTCCAGTACCTCCAGGGTCCTTGATACCCACCTTTCTGCCATCTGAGCAGTCTGTTCTCGAATGAGCAAGTTGTACAGGTATGGATATATGTGATGCCCCTCCTGCCTCAGTTGCACCACTAGTACAATCAGGACTTTCAAAAATACCTTCAGCACTGTTGGCAGAACAAAAGGAAATACCTGGTACTGGAAATGCTTTGCCTGAATCGTGAACCTCAGAAACATTTGGTGCAAATGGTGAATGGGAATATGGAGATAGGATCCTTCAGATCTGTGGATGCCAAAGTATCCCCTGGTTGGACTGCTCGAATAATTGCCTGTAAGGATTCCATCTTTATGGTTGTGTGGTACACTAACTTGTTTATGTGCTTTAGGTCCAGAATCAATCGGAACCCTCCTGACTTCTTGGGGATCACAAAGTAAATTGAGTAAAATCCCAGACCCTTCTCACTGGGGCGGCACTGGGACAACCATCCTGATCGGTATCAAGTTATCTAGGTGTGAGTCACTGCCTGCATTTTCGCTGGGTTTGGGGCACACTAGATTGCAGGAAATGACCTCTCATAGAAGTAGTAGTAGTTTTATTTGTTCTTGGCGCCCTTCCCCAGAGACCCAGAATGCCATTACAATACGATAAAACAGCACAGTCAACTAATATTATTCAAAAATACCTTCATGACATGACAATAAAAGATCTTAAAACCATAAATATCATTAGAGCAACTAAAATCTGTGAATATCAACATTAGTATCAATCGCCTGAACAAAACGATACTGTTTTAAGGCCTTTTCTGAATACTTTTACCGACGTGGCCTCTCTCAGAACCCTCAGTAGTGAGTTCCACAGTACCAGACCTGCCAGGATCTGTCCCAGGATGCTTTAAGTCTAGTCTTGGGGACCACCAGGAGGCCGTCATCAGAAGAACAGAGGGAGGGAGAGGGAAGATACGGATGTAGAAGATCACACAGGTAGCCCACACCCAGCCTGTGCAGGGCCTTATAGGTTTACAAACTGATCTTATAGGAGACATGCCACATAACTGGCAACTAATACAGTTCCCACAGCACTGGAGTAATGTGACTTGACCTAGCAAGGCCTGTCAACAGTCCCTCAGCCATATTCTACACTAGCTGCAGGCATCATAGCGTACCTCCACTGACCCTGAGGTAGAGGATGTTGCAGTAGTTGAGACGAGATGTCACTAAGGCATACACCAGCAAAGGCAGACTGTCAGGCGGAACAAGGGAATGAATCTGGCTGATATTTCTAAGATGGTAGAAACCACTCCGGATGACTGTTGACACCTGAGCATCAAAAGTCAGCCCTTCATCCAGGATAATGCCTGGATTCTTCACCTTTTGGGCAGTATCAAGACTAGAGGTACTGAGACAGAGATTTGATATCCTCTCTGACACTGTCAGTTCCCCCCTTCCTACCTGGCTCAAGCTCCAGTACTTCAGTCTTATCGAGGCTGAATCTCAGACAGGTTGAGGACATCCAACCCTGGATCTCAGCCAGACATTTGTTCAGCACATCCACTGCTCTCTGGTCCTGGGGTGCAAATGGAAAATACTGTAAAGCTGTATATTATCTGCATGACAGTGAAACCCAACTCCATATTGCCTAATGATCTTGCCTGGGGGTATCATGTACACCAAAAACAACATGGGCAAAAAGACTGATACCTGGGGTACCCCACAGTGCAGGTCCCTTCAGTGTGATGAGAAATTACCCATCACAACCCTTTGAGACCTGCATCAAAGGAAGGACTCAAACCAGCTAATAACTGTGCCAGTGAGTCCCATGTATTCCCTGAGATGGTTCAATAACAACCCATGATCAACGGTGTCAGATGCAGAGGAGAGTTCTAGAAGAATGAGAATTGATCTCTCTCTCCCCTCTATCCCTTGCCATGAGCAGATCATTGTGCAACCTAACCAGAACAGTCTCAGTGCTAAACCTTGACAGAAACCCCAACTAGAGAGGCTCATATATATTGAAGGTCTCCATGTAAGTCTGTAGCTGCAACGCAACAACCTTCTAGGAATGGCAGGTCAGGGATAAGCCTATAATTTGCTAGCACAACCAAATCCAAAGTTGTTTTTTTTCAAATGGTGCCTCACCAGTGTGCTTTTCAGTTCAGCTGGAAAGATCGCCTCCGACAAGGAGCATTGAATGATCCCAGCGAATACTGGACCCAACTGCTCTGTGCAGCTCACTAAGAGCTGTGTTGGGCCCGTGTCTAGTTCACAGTGAGTTGGTCATAGCACTGAGATCACCCTGATGACCTTCTCCTCCCTTGTCACTGGCCAAAACTCACTCCACAACCAGTGATGGCCACTGTGACATCCAGTCCCCCTCACTGTTTGATAATAACTGGCCAAGGGTGAGATCCCAGCCCTAATAAAGGACACCCTGTCTGAGACAAAATCTTCACATTTTGCAGATGACACAGTTTTCACAGCTTCAGACAGGCCAGGTGTAGAAGCCTGTCTTTAGCCTGAAAAAGCTGAGCTGGTCGGTTCTTCCTAGCCACAATCTGTCTGGACAGGAATTCTGCCTTCTTGCAAGAGATTGCCCTTTGATGCTCACCATAGTGAGTATTCAAAGCCAGGCTGTCCTCCTGAGCCTTGGATCTCCTCCAATGCCTTTCTAGTCTCCGTTCTATAGCCTTCATCACCCTTAGCTCACTGTCAAACCATGGTGAGCGAAGATGCAGAAGCAAAGGATGGACATGGACTGGAGCTATCAGGTTGAAGGCTGCAGTGACAGCCTTATTGTAGGCTGCCACTGCTTCCTCCATACCCTCAGCACAGGCTGCCCACATACTCGAGGTGTCAAGTGCCACCAGGAGTCCCTCAGGGTTCAATCCTCTCAAAGGGCAGTACCTGACTATGTCCACAGGGGGTGGGCTACAGAGGGGTGCCCTGAATATGGAACTGATGGAGCAATGATCTGAACAACTGATTGGATCAACCCTGAGGTTCGTCATCTCAAGCCCTGTGTGGAACACCAGGTTGAATGCATGCCCGTGTTGGTGAGTTCCATCAACAACTGCTTGTGCCAGGCCCAGAGCTAATATGCTGTAAAGGAACTCCTGCCCAAAATGTGAGAGTGCATTATCAACCCAGGCATTGAAGTCTCCGAGGATAATCCACCTCGGTGACTCAGATACCTGGTCAGACATGAACTCCACAGTCTCCCACAAAAAGTCCCAATCATGCCCAAGTGGACTGTGTATGAGAAGGACCTTGCACTCAGCACCTGGAACCCCCACACATTGACATGCATTCAAAGGATGTCTCTCTCATGGCATGCACTGCCATACCCAGTTCAGTTCAAAACAAGATGTCTACCCCTTCCTCCCTGTGATCCTTCCTTGGGCAGTGCACTACAGAAAGAAAAAAATGGCAGGCAATGCCGCCTCCAAAATTGTATCAGCATTGTCACCTAACCAGGCTCCGTAAAGTATTCCAGGTCTATTGATGAACAAGAAACAAAATCTGCAATAATAGCAGTCTTATTCCTCATTGACCTGACATTGCAAAGCGATGCCCAAAGAGAGCAAATAATGTTGGCCAGCCCATCAGCTGCCTGTCCTCTGGGTCTGGTGGATACCCAGGGGATAGGGACTACATACTTACCACTCCTCATCTAACCCCAGGGCATCTCCTAGCCCACACTATCCTGATCACCCCTCCCCCTCAACATCCCTCCTCTCATCCCATACCTTAAACCTTTTGTGACACCTCCTGGTAATCCCTAACCTCCTGCATCGACTATAAACCTCTGCAGGTAGGAAGTCATCCCAGAAAGGATGCAGTGCAAACAGCAGGCATGGGGAGTAACTGATCCTACCCAATGGCTCAAGAAAGCACATTATGACACACAAGTAATCATCTTAAAAGAGTTTAAAAGAAGCCCCCCACTTACCCCTCACTCTCTCTAATCCTAAAACACGCTCAAACGCAATTACAGAAAAATAGCAACACTACACGCATACATTCTACCCTAACCACTTATACAACCCAACCCACCCCAATAAAATAATAACTACTAACTGCATTATGTAAGGAGAACCCCAGTACTAAAGAAAGTTTAATAATGTCTTAAATCATTAAACTTTGTTTAGTGAAATCCAAATTAAACAAGTACAACATTGGGTGCCAGCCAAGCAGATGAGTTCTTAGTTAAAAGACCAGTTCTAGTCCCAAACAGGGAGATATAAAAAAAGAGTAGGAGCTGAGGGACTGGGATGAAGGAATTTGATAACTTTTCCTTGCTCTCACCAAGGAAAATAATCCACAGGTTCAAATCCAGTTAAGCAAAATTGGATACAAACTCTGCTCTCCCACCGCAGGGTTTGTCATAATCCATACTCTCAGCACACAGCAAACAGTAAGGTAAGTGCAGCAAAAAAAAAAAAAATAAAATAATATATATATGTATATACTGTGTTATATATATATATATATATCAGATGGGAGGACAAAAGACCCAAGAAGAGTGAAAACTGTGGATGCTCTCACCAGCCACAGCTTTGAAGTAGGAGACTACACATCAGTTTTAAGCACTACTAATCTGGATGGCTGGGAAATCCAAAAGGTTGCTGCCATGTTCTCAGAGTTCCCACTCTGTCTGGGCTGACATCTCACCAAAAGTTGACACAGTCACTCAATACCAGGCTCCAGCAGATGAATCCCTGCTCTCCATCCAGACCCAAATTCTGAGCTGAACCAGTCAGCTCACAATTCGGTAATTGGCTCGCAAACCAGCAATGTACCGAAATTCAGCCCGGATCCTCCAATGACCTTGGCACCACAGGAGATGTCATGCTCTTCTCCACCACACAGCTGCTAGGAAAACAGTTCTGCTCTGGCTCCGCTCCTGCTCCAAAATTCTATCTCATTCTGCACCACTGTATTTTGATGAAAGTCAGTAGTAACCTCCCAGAAAGACAGCCAGCTCCAAAGACCAAATGGAGAATGCTGGGTTGAATATGTTACACTAAACATGGAATCCTGAGGACATAAGACATAAGACAATTCTAGTGGGGGGTAGGAGGAAGTAGGCTGTTGGTTAACTAGAATCTACAGCTTATCTGTTAGGTAGGGAAATGGGCAGACTAGGTGGGCCAAGTGGTCCTTATCTGCTGTCAAATTCTATGTTTCTATGTTAAATGGCACTGAATGGACTTTAAATTAAAACTATAAACTGCAAAACTTAACTCCCAAATTAAAAAAACTGTTACTCCTAACACTAGCTCACTATTCTCCCTTATTAGCTCTCCACCCTACTACATTAAAACACGCTAATAATAGATGTTGCTAAATGGACATATATATAACTCTTGGGTTCTCCTAGAAATCTAACTGAATTTCTCAGTCCAGTTCACACAGTTACATCTGAACAATAGCTTAGGCTGATGGCATGGCCAGCCTGGTGGCCATCTTGCAAAGTATAGTGTCAAGAGTAGGTACTGTTGCAAACTCTATGGCATAGCCCAGAGCCAGAATTTTCAGTATCCATGTGTTTGATGTTATTTGGGCCCATCGCTGATAAAAGTTCTGCAGTCTTCCACCAAGGGAAGGGGGGCAGAGTTGGGCCCACGTACCTTCATTGTGAGTTATTATATATGTGGGTGGAGGACCCTCAGTTACTGATGTTCTTAAAACCAGAATCATCCGCCCTATTCCTCTGGTTTCCAATATTCTGAAAGGGATGAAAACCACCTCTGGGTCACTGCTGTGCACCCCATTGTCCTCTTTGTGTTGAATTTGCCTTCTGCTGCTATTTGGACATTGGACATTGTCCCTTCTTATCCTGGACATCCTTCAGGCTGTAGTCCAGCCCAGAGCCAAATAAGAACCCTCCTTCAAAGCCCAGGTTTAACAACCTTGACTTTGACATCTGGTCTGTGACCCAGTGTCTGAGCCAGACACTCCACATAGCTGCCACAATATGATAAATGGATCATGCTGATACCCATAAATTGTCCACAGTGGCATCCCCCAGAAAGGTGGCAGGCATGGACACAAGCTGAAAAACGTTTGCCTCTTCCAAGTCTGGTGGAACGAAACCACCCAGGGCTGTGACCCATGAGTTCAAGGCACTGGATAAAATAAAAGGTGCAAATGAGGTGCAAAGATTTATTTCTTTCATGGCAAAAGCCCTTCTACATGAGGCAGCAAACCGCTTATTGTGGGTGTCGGTTAGGGCCATCGAGGCTTCAGTCGGTATGGTTGTGTGTTTAACACAATTATGCATTGCCTTATGCCTCCCACTTCTGGAAGCTCTTCTCCAGGAACAGATTACATCTCACCCTCAGCCTAGGGAGCTGCCTGTGCTCATTTGTCCAGGCCCATTCCTGTTCAATAATCTGGCTGCAGTGTACAATGTTTGGAAAACACTTTGGTGCAGAGGAAGAAGCGGACAGAATGGGATTCACATCCAGAGACTCCCTTCGTTTACTCCTTCAGCTGTAATGTCTGACAATTTTCCGTAATGAGATGAGACAGAGACTTTGTATCAAATAGGGGAAGGGATTGGAATCTTTTTCATGGGCTGTGTCCATGCCCTCTCTTCCTCATCTGAAAGAATTGAAGGGTCGGGAATTTTCCTGCGACCCCTTAATCCTCATCCTGACTTTCCATGTTGTCAGGGTTAGGGGCCACCTGCAAAACTGGATGTGCAGAATTGCTCTGCTCTGGTGCACCTGGACGTGCCTGTAAGGACCCCCCATGACCTGAGGGACCCACCTTGGGTTTAGATATGTTGGTGGAGATGTCCTGTGGAATATCAGAACGTAGCAGCTCATTTAAAAACAGCAAAAAGGAATTGTAGAACTCGGCCCTGCCATTGTCAGTCAGTACCTCAGGTGCAACCCCCCAGCTCAGAGGTCTGGCTGAGGGCACTGAACTAGACATATTAGACTGTGTTACACATTTAGAGCAATAAGATCCTAAAGGGGATGATCTTATCATCCTTTTTCAGGTCTTACATCTTTTAAACTCGACCAGTCTCCAGTATGCCATGGTGCCACTGCCTAACAGAACAATGCCAATAGGAAGCTGTTACACCAATTAGTCACCAATATACTGTCACCACAAGCAGGGGTAAAGGAGCTTATCACAATCGTTTATCCCCGCCCCAGCTCAGCAGTGGAAGCCAAAACAACTACTGACTT
Source organism: Neoceratodus forsteri (assembly GCA_016271365.2). Lineage (NCBI taxonomy): Eukaryota > Metazoa > Chordata > Ceratodontiformes > Ceratodontidae > Neoceratodus > Neoceratodus forsteri. The sequence goes on along the minus strand of CM028132.1, from coordinate 587,583,069 downwards.
ATGTGAGGGAGCCTGAATGAGAGTAGCTTGCTAACTAGGTGATGTTAAAAGTGCTCCAGCTCACTTACCAGAAAAGACTGTCCCTGCAATAAAAAGGTGTCCCCTGACTGATTCTATTTTTTTTATTTATTGAAGTCTCAGAATTACAACCTTTGAGCCAAGGGCTCATTTACAAAGACTCCACATCATAGAATGAGGGAAACACGCAACAATATACATGGTACAATAGACAGGGTGAACAGGTACAGAATCCAAAAGTGAAAATCAAAAAAGAAAATGTAAAGTAAGTGCTATCATGTTACAGTGGATACAAGGCTTTAGAATTACATGGTACCAGTTCCAATTGGTTACAAACGAGTACTTGGAATACCAGCGTATGACATACAGAGAAGGAGTGGTCAGAGAGATGACCTGGTTAAGGGCTTCAGGAGGCAAGCCCAAGAGTTGGCGAGTAGGGAATATGTGAAAACCAGATGGAGTATAAAAAAGTTAAGCTACCCAAGTTAGGCTTTGTACTAGGGGGAGTGGAGTACAAATACTCCTAACATAGGTGCAGAGGTGAGGAGTGGAGACAGCGGGGTAGGAGACAGAAGTAGAACTCGAGGGGTTTAACTGAGAGAAGGGAACAGGGAGTACATGAGGAAATGACTAAAGGTGGCAGCCAGGGAGGAGGAGGAGGACAGCAGATGTAGGGTGGTAAGGCCAGAGGGGCAGGATGGCACTGGGGGGAGTCAAGAGGGATAAGGGGGCAAGGGGAGGAGAACAGAACAGGGGTAATAGTCATGAGTTTAAAGGGGGGGCAGAAGGCTCAAGAATGGGAGTAAGACTAGGGGTAGAAAGGAGGAGGAGGGTGAAGGGGAACAGTAAGAGTGATGGAAAAGGGAGGTGGGCATTGGTAAGGAGGGAGCGAGCAAGGTAATTAGGTAGGGCAATCACAACTGTTAAGTTTCAAGGAATGTGTTTTAAGTTCAGTTTTGAAGGGCCCTAGCCTGGAGACAGCTAGGCGGTCGGGTGGGAGGTTGTTAAGCCAGCTAGGTGCCCTATACATAAATGTTCATTGGGCAGTATGGCAGAAAGGGACTAGGAAAGTGGGGTCAGAGGTGCTTCTGGTGCGGTGGAAGTTATTGGTCATTTGGAGAAGCAGTAGGAGTGAGGGAGGCTAGCCCAAGGCTAACCTTTTTGTGAAAAGGCACTTTTGGTAGAAGACTCTACCTTGACAATTCAGCCAGTTTGCTGTAGTATAAAGGTCACAGGTGTGTGTGTACCATTTGGCACCTGTGATGAGGTGGCATGCCTTATTAAGAGCAACACTTAGTCTCCTAAGTGAAGTGTTAGTGACAGCACCATGGATGATTAGCCCAAAGTCAATGATAGAGAGGATGGAGCTAGTGATGGCTAGGTGGACTGCATCTTGGATCATGCTATGTCTGTGCCTATAAAGAAGCCCCAGCCTGATGCAGACAGTTCTTGATATTGTATTGATATGTTCCTGATAGGATAGGTGACGATCAAGGTTTATGCCAAGATACTTGAAGGAAATGTCTAAGATTTCGGTAATGGCATTTTAAATACAGTAGCTCATTACCTTCTTCTGGGGATAGCCATTTGAGCACAAAAAGGAATGTTTTCCTTAAGTCAGCTATGGGAGGGAAGTGATCAAAAATTGTACTGAACAGATGGCCAGGCAACCCCTTCAGTTCCTGACCTGCCAGCCCCAACCCCATGCTCAGGCAGTTTGTGATGTCTAACCAGGCAGAACACGGGAATGTGCCACATAGAAGTCAATGGAGGACATTTTTGAAACAGTTTTATGTATGTTAAAGTAACCTTTGTTATAAATAAAAGTCATTGCTCAACTAACAGGGCCCCTGTTAGTTGGGCAGACTTTCATTTATATGAAAGGTTACTTTAGTATATACAGCATCAAACAGTTCAGAAAATGTCCTCATTTGACTTCTATGTGGCATACCCTCTCCCTCTGCCTGGTTAGACAACAGAAAACATCTGAGTGAGGGGGTAAGGCCAGCTGACCAGGAAATGGAAGCGTTCAACTGGCTCTCTGCTCAGCACAATTTTCAATCTCTTCTCTTCTGTAGTGGAGTTAATGAAACAAAAATCCTTTCTGGGCTCAAATAAGTGTCACTAGCATAAGGTAATAGACTAATGTATTTTAAAAGCCATTACCAAAATCTTAGACAGTCTCTCTAAAGTTGTAGACTTGTTCAAGGGGTGAGCTAAGATTGTTTATGATATGGATCTGGACATTTTTGTGTTTGTTGTGCGGGCTCGCGAAGAGCATCACTTTGGTTTTCTTATAGTTCAGAACTAGTTTTTGTTTCGAGAACCAGGCCTTAACTGCGGAAAACTCTGTTGCAGACTATTGGTGAGGGGTAGTGGGTCAGGCTGGCTGGTGAAAAGCACTGCATCATCTGCGTACAGAAACAGCTTGGTGGGACATACTTGAGGCAGGGAGTTTAGAAAAAGGCTGATTAGGAGAGGGCCTAGGATCGTATCTTGGGGGACTCCAGAGCAAAAAGGGTGGCTGAGGTAACTTTTAAACCAACCAGTACTTCCTGGGAGTGCCCAAGGGTGGGTAGGGTCGTAAGTAGTAGAGAGTGATTAACAGTGTTGAACGCCTTTGTGAGGTCTATGTAGATAGACCCCACAAGGTGACCCCGATCTAACGCCTTATGAATGAAGTTAGTGTATTCTAAAAGGGTGGTAGTGGTGATGTGCTCCTTTCTAAAACCATGCTGTTATGCACATTGGATATCGTAGGTGTCCAGGTACTCTGTCAACTGATCAGCAACTATATGCTTTAGAGGTTTGGAAAGTGGAGGCAAGATGGAGATGGGCCAGTAGTTTGAGTGTAAGGCACTGTCACCACTCTTGTGGACTGGCATTACCACCGCTGCTTTGCAGACCGAAGGGAATTGACTTAAATGGAGGGATAGGTTGAGGATAGAGGTGAGAGGATTCAGAACAGCGTCTAGGGTGAGATGGAGTAGTTTAAGATCCAGTGTGTCACTACTAAATCTTGAGTTGGAGAGGACCCACAGAAGATATTTTTTACAGTCCCAGGAGAGACTGCCTTAAAATAGAAGGAGGGAGTTTTGGAGGATGGGTCAACATTTTAAATTTAATATACTTTATTAACTTTTCAAATATACAACATAACCATCACCATTGCACCACCAAAACAAACGAAAACATGAGTAACAACCTACAACTAACAAATCACATAACAAACAAGTACAAAAGCATCCCCCGATAACCCCCCACACACACACACAATGCCTAGAGCACAATAAATTTAAAGTACAATAACATTCATGGAGCCCATGAGAGAGGATAGATACAGATCCGAGCTGCTCAAAACTAGGACCTCACTGAAACAGAAAGTAATGCATAGAGTGGCTCCCAATGGTTTCAGAATTGCTCATACCAATGGTATTGGAAAGCTATTTGTTTTTTGATCATCAAGGCCTGTAAAATTTCTTGATGCCACCCTCTATATGTAGGGGAGGTATCATCCATCCTGTGACGCAAATTTATAAGCCTAGGCATAATTTATATTAGGGACATACAGTCCTTGCGAGGAAGAAAAGTACTATTTATTTAGTTTTTGTTTACTGGGTAGGTGCCATAGCCAAACAATTACTATTTTCAGGCATGACCCAGGAGGTTACAAGGATTACAAGGATACAAGGATACAGAGTACACAATGAATCAATGTTACAGTACGTACAGAGTAAATATCATGAGAACATGGATGTACAAGTACAAACAAGTCCAGAGCAATGAAACAGCAGCAGAGTATACAATACAGGTAATAAAACACAAGCTGGATAAAGTGCCAGGACAGCAATAATCATAAAACAAAAAGTGCAAACCAAGATAATTAATGAGGAAAGATTAACAGAAATAATAAGCAGCCTGGGGTCAAGTAAGGTGTGAAGAGGGAGGTAGCAAATCAAGGAGGGATAAAACATAAGCAGGAGGCCTGGCTGATGAGGAAGGAGCGATACTTGTTTTTGAACTGCGCATGGCTGGGAGCTAGATGAACTTCCAAGGGTAGGGAGTTCCAAAGTTTGGGTGCCGCATGGGAGAAAACTGTAGTACCCTTGAAAGTTTTACATCTAGGAACATGCAGCAGAGATCTATTAGCCAATTGAACTATCAGGGAGCCAAATGCAAGGAGCCAAAGGGAAGAGGGGGATGGCCAGTTAAGGTCAGCAAGAGCTAACAATGATGTTTCAACTGAGGGGAGGCAGAGGCAGAGGCATATCTGCATACACTATTGTAGGTTGTATCCCACTTCCTAAATAGGGTCTTAGATGTATTAAGATAGGTGATGGCACCATAGGTGAGTGCCAGAAGCAAGATACCATGGGCGATGGCAAGTCTAGCAGAGGGCATGAGGACATGGCTGGTTTTATAGGCAACACCAATTTTGATGCTGACAGACTTATAGGTGGCCATAATGTGCTGATCAAAATCAAGATTTTCATCAAGTAGGACTCCAAGGTATTTGAAGGGGCACACTGACTCCAAAATGGAGCCATCCCAACAAGATATTTTAAACAGGGCCCAAGTAGATTTTAATTTGGTGGCAGAGCCAAAGAGCATTGACTGAGTTTTGTCGACATTGAGTATTAGCTAGTAACTGGATAGCCAAGACAGAATGGAGATAAAGGCTGAAGAGAGAACTGGCTGCGTGATAACCTACCAAATATCCGGCATGAAAAAGAGTTTGAGCCCTCAAAAGGGGTCTAAAGAGCTCTTGATCATGTTCCAAAAAGGGGTGAATTTCACACAATCTCAAAGCACATGCTTAAGGTGCCCTTCAATGAGTCCACAGCAGGAGCAGATCGGAGAGGTGATTCTACCCATTTTACATAACTTTTGGGGGGTATGATACATATTGTGCAAAATGTAATATTGGCGCAGACGATATTGATCCTGTTTTACATATTTGTATAAATTCCGCCATATTGTCTGTCAAACCTTAGCTTTAAATTGGAGACCCAGTGTTTGTTGCCAATAGTAACGTATCCCCACCAGACCCCCAGGGTCCATGGCTTGGAAGAGCCTGTAAGACTTAGAAGCAGAATAAGGCTGTTCTGCAGTAGCCAAAAAAGCTTGCAAATTGGAGTTATCCTGTGAAAGCCATGGACCTGGGTCCATGTAAGAGGTGATTACCTGAATAAGCTGAAAATACTTAAGAATATGAAGCTGGGGGATAGAAAAGTGTTCTAGTAACATATGTACCAGAACACCTTTACCTTCATCCAAAAGGGACACAATAGAAACACCTTGGAGATGTGGGCAAAACTTAACTGAGATCAGGTGACCAGCTATTTGAATATTCTGGTTTCCTATAACAGGTTGCATAAGGTTTTTTGTCCAGTCAGAACCTAGACAGGTACACAGCTGCCAGAGAGCTTTTAAGGACCACATTAGAGGTGTCCCTCTAAGTTGTGGGGGCAAATGAGATGGCTTTAGGTATAGAAGACTGCTCAGCTGTAATCCATGTTGTTTACACAACTGATGCTCTAATGATAACCATAGAGGGAGAAAAGCTGGGTCGGGGGGGACTGGCCAGGGATGACCCCACTGAAACAGCTTACTGTTACATAAGGCACAATAATATAAAAAGAAATTGGGCAGACGCAGGCTGCTCTGCTCCTTTGGAAGTGATAACTTAAAGGATATACTACTACATCCCAAAACTAATTTTCGTGATACCCTGTTACCCCAACATCAAAATCACGAGACACAAAATTCGGACAGTGGGATTTTCCTTGTTTTTCATGTTTTGGGGGTCTTTGCCTCCCGCAACCCCCTTAATTAATATAACAAACTCCGGGGAGGGAGGGTGACGGGGCAAAATTCCGCTGTCGGGATTTTGTGTGTCGTGCTTCTGGTGTTAGGCTTTGGGGTGTTGGGAAATGAGTTTTGGGATTTTGTAGTGACGCCAACTTAAAATGTGAGCAACGGACAGCTCCACCTTTCCATAAAAATTCTGTAATCAATCGCTGCAAACATAAAAACCATGATTTGGGTAAATAGACACAAAGCATTCCGAATGGATAAATCATCCGTGGCAAGATATTCATCTTAATAATACTAATTCTCCCCCAAACAGACAAAGGTACAGCCATCCAATGCTGCAAATTAGTTTTGATAACCTGTATTAGGGGTAGATGGTTCTCCTTAACTAAATCGGAAGGGTATCTGGATCAGCATATTCCTAAATAAGTAATAGCTTTGGATTCCCATAATAAGCCAAGGTTTAATATCTATTTTTTTTAGAGACTTAGGCATTTAGAGGCAGCACTTTAATTTGTCCAGGTTAAGCTTGTAAGCAGCAATCACCGAAAAATGTTGAATTTCAGCCAAGACTGCTGAAATTGAAACCAGGGGATCCTCTTCATGTAACAGAAGGTTATCCACATAAGCACAAATCTTTTAACCCCCCCCTCCAACCACAAAAATCCCTTCAATAGCAGGGTTCTGTTGAAGACTGTAAAGTAGAGGTTCTAAATAGAGGTTAAAAAGAAAAGGAGAGAGTGGGCATCCCTGCCTCGTCCCCCATTTTAATGCAAAGGGTGCGAACAAAATTCTGTTGCACCTAATACAGGCAGAAGAGTATAGCTTTTAATGACCCCAATTGGTGAAGCTATAAAGCCAGTAGTTTCCCTGCCCTTTCCCCAGACTCCAGATAATGTATCTTTGTATGTAAAAGTGCCAATTCTGTGTTCTCTACAAGGATGTCCACAAATTCTGCCCTAACAGAGTTCAGTTGAAGCCACGTGGTGGTAGGAGTATCTGGAGATAGTCATTGCTCTAGTTGATGAATTTTTTGGAGTAATTGATCAGTCTTTTCATTCCTCATCTTGTTGCAGAGTGGCTAACCGTATACATTCTCCTCGGATGGCGCATTTAGCACTCTCCACAGCACATCTAACGCAGTTACCAACCCCTCATTAGTCAAGAAAATTTTTTTGAAAAAATCTTGTATTGTATTGAGAATGGTGGGATCCTTGAGAAGCTGTGTATTGAGATGCTAGGCCCTATCTCGTTCCTCCAACCCATGGACAAGATGTACCATAGTCACTGGCACATGATCTGAGAAAACCATGGCCTGGATGTCACAAGACAAGAGTCCGGCTAAGGAGTCCTTATGAATGAAAAAATAATCAATCCAGGATAGAGTACTATGAGGAGCAGAGTAGAAAGTGTACTGCCTGTCTGTTAGGTGAAGGACATACCAAGGGTCCACCAAACCCACAGAATCCAACAATTTCCTCAAACCCCTCTGTCCTGGGACAAACCTTTTCTTATCTAGGTCCATTTGATACACCAAATTCCAGTCTCCTCCCAGAAAGGTGGGCAGCTGAGCAAATAGAGTTAACCTAGAAGCCAAATCTACAAAAAACTTGGGGGAGTCCACATTGCGGCCATATATTGAGCCCCCCAAAACCTCTGTGAGACCCAGCTAGCCATGCACAAAAAGAAAGTGTACCTCAGGATCCCAGCATTCCTGAATCAGTTGAAAAGTAAGCTGCCGGGCTATCAATATAACCACCCCTCTTCTTGTTGCTATTGCCTGCCACAAATACCTGACCAACCAATTATATCCTAAAGTATAAAGCATCTTCAAGTCTCATGTGGGTCTCCTGCAAAAAAGTGACCCCTGTCTGAAGCTTCTTAAGATTGCGTAATATCATATAGTGTTTCTGTTTCTCTTGGGCCCCTTTAATATTCCATGTTATGAATAGCAGTGTCAGTGGCTCAGTAGGTAGCACACTCGCCGCTGAGGCCGGGAGATCAGAAGGCTATGAGTGCAGTTCCCACATCTGGCACTTGGGTTAATATCCCAGTACTGACACTGTAGTGCAGTATGAGAGGGGTGCTGCACTTATGAGGTGCCGTCTTTCGGATGAGACGTTAAACCAAGGTCCCATCTGCCTGGATTGGTGGTAGTTCAAGTGGATGTTAAAGATCCCATGGCACTTATCGAAAAGAGTAGGGGAATTTCCCGGTGTCCTGGCCAAATTTCCCTGATTCACTAAAAAAAAATACCACCAACAGCTTAATCTGGTTCAAGGTCAATTGGCATTCATCTGTATCCCCCTTCCCCAGGTTGTGCCTGAAAATAGGCAGGATTTGTGTAATGCACTTACCCAGTCAACAAAAACTAAATAAAAAAAAAATGAATAAATAAATAAAAATTTGTACATGCTAGCCAGTTACAAAAACATAAAAACAACATAACAATACAATCCTTATTCAAAAATACTATAAACCTCAATCATATAAAGAAATTGTGCCCTGGTACTCCTCCCACCTAAACCCCAAAACAACCATCTCCACCTAAAGCAGTTATCACAAGAGAAGAACAAACATACAAGCAGTACCTAAATCCCCCAGCACCTCCCAACCAATAATAGCAAATCCCCAAATAACATCACCAAAATAAGCCAAGTCACCCACGGTCCAACCAACTGCACTTCAAAAATATTCATGTCCATGACGTGTTCAGGAGCTAACCACCAAAAGACCTCCCCTAACCCTACAATGAAACCATTCAATATCTATACCATATCAGGAATACACAATCAAACATTCAGTACCCCCCCCCAAGCAAAAAAAGTAAACAGCATCAGACAAGCAAATTACGTTAACAGTAAACAGACAGGGCCTCTGATTAGCAAATGTCTGCATTTGATCCATAGAGTTCCCAATCAATACCACTGAGAGAGATAAACCTGAGTTGGGAAAAGCCAGAGTCAAGATATTAAAAACACAGTCCATTTCCCAAACATCCTTTATTCTGCTGCCATGGAACCATTAATTACTCACAAGAAAATAAAATAATTATCCAAATGCTAAAAAAAAAAAAGGGGGGGTTCCGAGGAATGTTACCACTCAGACCTGTATTGTCAGGGGGAAATAGTATAACCATAAAACCATCCTGGAACATCCATTATGAATCCAAACTTTTGAGCAAAAGAAGATCATAGTCACTGAGGGGCCCTCTACTGACCCCTACTGTAGGCACGTACCCTTAAGATGGAAGCTATTGACTGATAAAGTGAGCCGCCGGCAATGGGAACAGAAACAGTGAATAGCCCATATAATCACTCATCCAAACCTCTATTCCTGGTCCCATAAGCACAAAAATAAATTGTGCCCATATGTCACCACCATAGAAGGAGAAACACCCAAACCTTAGAAGGCAAACAATTGAATTGAACCACCAGGAAGCACCGCCGAGTCCTCAGGTAGTCCAATATCATACCCAGGAAAAATCTCACAGTGTTTTATACAGGTCTGGAAAAAGAGTAGGTAACTCTTTCTGGGCTTGTTCCACTATTTCAAAACTTTTGGAGGCTCCATTGCAAAGTACCTGGACACGTGCAGGATATAACATGTAGAATTTATTGTTCGCTGTCAGTAATTTAGTGACAAGAGGGTGATAAGATGTTCACTTTTTCTCACCATTAGGGGCAAATCAGGCACCACCCGAAGTCTAGTGCCCTCCCAGGAAACATCTTTCATGTCTCGAACTTTAGATAATAGATGCTGTCGGTCCAGATAATTTAGAAATTTAAAGATAAAAGGGCAAGGGGATGAACCCTCTGGAAGCATCATTATCAATGGTCTGTGTGCCCATTCTATGATATAAGCTGGTCAATTGGGGGAGGGTCCCACCAGCTTCTCACAAAGTTTCTGCACAAATATCGCACTGGGACCCTCCACCCTCTCTGGAAGGCCCAGGATGACCACATTATTATGCTGGCTCCGACCCTCGAGGTCTTCCACCCGGCCTTCTGTTCCGGCTAACTTCTGTCATATGTGCTCACCTTGGGGTCGAGCCAGCACCTCCAATCATCCAGAGCACTATTGCGAGCCTTGTATCTCCAACCCGCTATGCTAGGGTCTCAGTAGTAGACCAGAGAGCCTTAATTGCCTTGGTGAGCAGCTGAATGGCATCTTTAACAGGAGCGAATTCCTGTAAAAGCTGTTCCTCCGAGAGAGCTGTGATAGAGGAGTTGGGTCGACCAGCTGCTGTGGCCTGTGCTTTAGTATGTTTGGAATTTTTGTCCCTCTCTGAGTCACTGGTGGTGTATGAAGTAACGGGGCTGTTCTCAATTCTGCATCCATTTGTTATCAGTTTAACCGATGCTCATGGATCAGCAATGTTATAAAAGTCCTGCAAAATCATGTGTGCTTCAAACTAAGTAAAAACTGAGCAGAAAAAAAGAAAATAAGAGCACAGTGTCAGAGCAGTCGAGAGAAGCGTCTGCACTCTGCAGCACATCACATGACTGTCGACCAGGGGCGTCATGCAGTCAGAAATCCTGGAGGGGCACAAAATCTCAACCTCTCTAGGTGGGGTCTGGGGGCATGCCCCACTGGGAAAATTTTGAAAAACTGAAGTCAAATGGTGCATTTTGGTGACTTTTAGCAGTCCAGATAGCTGTTCCCCAACAAGCTAAGTGCCATAATACTGAAATAGGTTAGAGAAATGATCAATTGTTTTTGTCCTTTGTTCATTCTACTTACAGTGTTACCTTTTGTATTAATTGTTTTTAAGAATTAGTTAGATTGTTCATGGAAAGAATGGATGAACACTATCAAATATTAATTTTATTATATTTCTTTATTCTCTTCTCACAGAATAAGATGGATGAGATAGCTCAATCCACTTCATCAGGCCCATGCTGTGTTGTTTATCTAAAATCACAAAGGATATACAAAGAAAAGTTTTTATGTGATTTTGCATAAACAACACAGCATGGCCTGATGAAGTGGATTTGACCACTGAAACTGTTGCCCATTTTCTTCTGTGAGAAGAGAATAAAGAAATATATTAAAAATCAATATTTACAGTGGTGTTCATCCATTCTTTTCACGTTGAATGAATTTTGGTGCTGATGGTTGACCCAATAATAACCTAATTTACAAAATGGCATCCTGGAATCCATTTGTTTTTTTAGTTAGTCAGATTGGGTCCGAGTCGACCGACTCGCCTTGCTGCTGGTGCTCGCTCCTCACCTTCTCCTCCAACAGCGACACCGACAGTCTCAGAGTGACTGTATAATAAAAATTAATTTTTACAAATTGGATTTGTCTGACAACCAACCACTCCAATCGTATCAATCCTCACCTTTCTTGTCAGGCAGACAAGAAAGACAGTAGACTGTGACAGTAGTCATTACTGAGTCCTGTCTGCCGGTGGCATGGCCCAGCCCTGCCTGCACGTTCCCTGCATATGCACTGAGTCAGAGTCCGCAGCTTAAACTGGCTCTAAAACCTTTATGTGTATTTTATTTTTTTTTTTTATATCTTTGACGACTGGTGGTAGACTCCAGCCAACTCGTTAACCAGTGGGCCTGGCAAGCAGCAGGCTTGAATTTGAAAACAGCAGCTGAGCAAACCCTTTGCTTCCTTGAGTTCCTTCCCCTGTGGTACTGACCAATATTCCCTCTAACAGCTACCACTGGGAGGGTGGAAGATCTCTGTGTGAGGGCAGCACATTTCTCAAACCAAATATTTATGTGCAAAAGTGTGGTCATATGTATAAATCCTTTCCTTTGATCCCCTTCACAGGTTTCAGCCCCCCCACCTCATTTAAGCCCAGAGATATCCCACTTCCCCTGGCATGCAGGAAACAAGAAATGAGGTTCATTTTGCTGCATATCCCCAAATTACAGCAAAGATCCCCCACCTCATTTCAGAATAGAAAAAGCCCTTTCAGGTCAGACATCCCTCTCCCTTTACAACACAACACATAAGCAGTGAGGTTTGTTTCATGGCACAGTTCTCACAGCACAGACAACCCCCCACCTCAGCACAGAAACAGCATATACGTTTGTTTCTTACAGCACAGCACCCCCATCCCCTACACCAACCCAGCTGTCATTGCCCACTCCATCCTTATCACAGGACAACCACTTTCTGTCAATGGCTTTTTTGATCCTAGTAGCACATCTCACCTGTTAGCAGCCCTCCTAAGCCCCATCAAACTGCAGCCAAATCGGTGCCATAAATGTTTATTATACTGAAAAGATTTGCCAATTCCCAACAAAAAATAACAGAACATGTGTAATTTGCTAGAACTTAATGACTGTGGCTAAAGCTTGAAGAGGTAAAGCAACTTATTTTATTCAAGTTTAACAAAAGTTTAGCAACAAAAGATTTATGCAGTTTTTTTAATTGAAAGGCATTTTTTGTACCCATTGTAAGACCTAAGCAAAGGTATTTGGTTTTAACATTAACATCAACAAGAGACCGTGCTTGGGGGTGTTGCTAACTTCCAATCTGACTTCCTGTAGTCAAGTTCATATAGCCACAGGTAGTAAGGTATTAGGTAGGTACAATTGATAGGCTTCTCTCAATGCAAAATTATTAATTCACGGTACACATACCCTAAGGTCACATCACATTGACTCCAGTTACAATTTTCATTTTTTAAAATGACAGAAAAATAATAGCCATAGAATTTTATTTCATTAATGGTCTGTACTATTCCTTATTCCTTTTTCTATCAGAAATACAGAACAGCAATTAAACTTCATCTGAAGATGCTATGGATATTTTATTACACTAAAAAGGTTTCACTTGCCAAGCAGCCATCTCAAAAAGAAAAGTCTTGCTGAGATCATCAGCCCTTACAGCACAGATCCACCCCATTTTAGCGTATAATCACCTCCATAATGCAGCCCCCTCTTACATACTGTGTGACCCTGAGTAAGTCACTTAACTTCCCTGTGCTCCCAGGTCACACCTGGAAACAAGCTTTCAGCTTAGTGTGTCTCTGCTGGTTAAACAATTGGGGAAAAAAAAAATAATCAACTTCATTGTCATGGCAACTTGCGTCGAGTGTCCCTGTGCTCACGCAATGAAGGCTGAAGCAGAGAAACTCTGCAACCATCGGAAGTTATTTCAGATATGATACTTGCCATCCCAAAATCAGCATCTACTTAACTCTCCTTCAAGTGTTACACTACCTGTATTGAAAATTGCAAAAAAATAGCACCATACAGAGCGGGTCAAGCAAACTCATAACTAAAATTTCAGGCTCTTAAACTGAGGCACCCTCTAATGTCATAGCACTCATTATACCAGAAGCCATGCCCTCATATTATTTGCTCTACAGCCAGAGAATGATTAGCCACTGGACTTGCTTGCACTTGATCTGCTATACTGGTTCACCTCCCGCTGGCACCCCTCCCCTTGTCTGCAGCATGGGTTGCAGATAACAAGAAGTGGTGATTTACGAATGTTGAATAAATATGTGCTGTCACCATCAGCACAAGGATTGTTTTCCTATCTATAGAACGGGTCACTCTGACATGGTTCTGTTATGTGGGTATGGTTATGGCGATTTATTACTTAACATCTGACTACACCCCCAGGACATTTACTTAAAAATAGTACAGCAAAAAAACTCTTCCAAAAGATTGTGTGGCACCTGAACCAGGCTCAGACCACATGCTGGAAGCTACTAATATAATCGCTCTTTACTTCTGTTTTGCAACTGTATGCAATAATGTAACTTTGGTATTTTTGCCCCTTATAAAATATGTATTTTCTCTGTAGAAAGGACTGGAATGAATGGGATTTTGGACTAACAGGTGAGAAAGCGGTAACAATGAATAATCATGAGGAAAGGCAGAGCTGGCATAAACATAAGACTGATGCAGAAATTCCTTTACTCTTCACCCTCTCCTGTACAATGTAATGAAAAACAGCCACGCGCAGTACCAGGGGAAGTGTCTTGCTCATTACATGGCACTGTGAGATGGGACAAGACCATGGTTTTATGAATACTAAAGGGGATTGTCAAAATGTTGTATGCATAGAGATTGTGCCCGTAATTACAAGCAGAATTACAATAGCGGGCATGTCCTCAAAGGACAGCATATTTAGGGGAAATACCAGCAGTCATTATTTCACACATATAATAGTCTGCCCAGTGAGACTGTGGTCACCTGCAGTGTACAGGGCTTCAAAAAAGGAATTCCTGAATGAGAATGCAATGCAGGGTTACACAGCCCAGGGGCTGGGTTAAAAAGCTAACATTCTGTACCTAGTCTCACAGCAGAAAGTAGTCTGTACCATATGGACACACACAGAATAATGTTAACTTCACATGTGTAATTATTTTTTTATTCTTATAATATGCAAGCTACCACAGGCTTATTATTGCTCTGCTTATTCCATCATATTTATTTAGTGGGCTGGGGCTGTAGAACGATGATGATAATGACCTTATCTATCGGCTTCCTCGCTATTGACATGCTGCTGTGCTTCTCGTGGCTTAATAATGAATTTTGGTGTTAGGAGAGTCACACAGGTCATAAAATTTTAGCTTAGCATGATATACTGTAACTGAGCAAAATTCCACATATAGCACAAGCGTAACCCAAAAAAACCCAAAAAATGTAAGTCCTTCGAGATTGAATGACTGACTGACCCACAGGCGGGCACACAGGGCAGGCAATCAAGACATGACAGGAGGACACACCTAGTCCAGAGTAAGCAGCTGTCTGATTCTGCAGTCTGGAAGGAGTATTCTGCTTCGAGCAACCTTTTCTTCCTGGAGTCCCCGAGCAGAGGAGAGCACCAAATTGTGTTCGACTTACAGGCATAAATTGATTCATTTACCTAGTCTCTCTGGGAGGAGGGACACCACCGGGGCCAGCACTCCTAGCAGAAGGGGAAACAAGCCTATCACTGCAACCACCACCTGTCTATCATATCCTGCCCACAACATTGCCAAAACTCCAGCCTCTTGACTTACCGTTCATAATTCTGATCTGGAGACCGCTTGCTCTCCATGACTCTCTGTCAGTGTACTTACTTCCTCTGACATCCAGTCAATCACTGAACCGACGACTGTCTGCTGTCCCACCAATACACAAAATATGTATATTTTTGAATTGCACGCAGTTACTTTGCCCCCCCCACTACACAAAATGCCTCTTGCCATGAACACAGTGCACTTTCCTGGCAGCAAAAAAGGAAGTTGCGAGTGGTTTCCTTGTGGCAGGGGGGGCATATTCACTGACTGCTAGCTGGTGTATTTGAGGGGAAGGATGGTATGATCCCTTAACCACTTGCTTCCTGTCCTCATGACTGCCTCTAGCAAAGAATGCACCTAAAGATCTGTGACTATGTACACACGATCTGCTCATCAGTTCTTTTGTACGCTAACACTGCAGATGTGTGCGGGCTCAGCTGCTTATTGGATGTTACGCACACCTTACAAGGAACAGTACTACTACTACTGACCTTTTTTAAACTAGGAAGCAGCCAGGAACTTCATTCTGGTCTCAGAGGATGAGAATACACCTGACCCGGTCACCCGACCAAAAGCGCTCTCTTAGTGCTGACTGTTTGATAACTCGTTTGCGTCTCAACTCAAGCAGAATTCAATGACTGACCATCAGAGTTGAGAATAGCACTCAACTAAAGGATGGACGTTGGACGACAACAAAATGAGAACAACCAATTTGCCGCGCAATCTATTTCTTCGCGCCTCCACTGTACAGACAGTTGATTGGTGGTAACTGCCAGCCAGCAACAGCCAATCAACTATCTGTTGTGACTGTCTCTCTGTCTCCCTCTCTTTACAGGTGCACACGGGACCATTAAAAAATTTAATACTAAAAACATTCTTTTTAAATAGCCTTCACACTGCTGTCGACTGATCCTGTCTATAAAGGCAAATACAAAAGCTCAAATGAGGAGAAAAACTGTACTCTGTCTCAGTGATCATTCTGGGAGAGTGAGGAGGAGTGTACACAGATGCATGTTACCATGCCAACATCATGCTGATGTGTGTTACATCACCATGTCAGCAGGGAGCATGCCCAGTTACTATAGTAGTGCCCACACCAGAAAAAAAGGTGTGAAATGGAAGGAGAGGGAGCACCTGACAACAAGAATGTGGACTTTGGAATTATAAACTCAGTAGCCTCACGGTTGGAGGGAAGGAAACAGAGGGTTAGTGTGGCAGGCCACAACTCCTCATGAGAGGAGGTGACTAGTGGAGTTCCTCAGAAGTTGGTCCTGGGACCAACCTTGTTTAGTATTTACATTTCGGGTATTAGAACATTCCCAGCTACATGGAGCTAAAAATTCGCAGATGACCTAAAAATGGGCGCAATCGTAAATAACGATGTATCTAGGGAAAATTTCCATAATGAAATAAACAATATAGAACACTGGGTTAAGGAGCATAAATTGTCACTAAATCTGGACAAATGCAGAATCATGCATCTTGGTAACAAAAATATGATGGCATCATATTTCCTGTATGGGAACAAATTATTGGGAACTGTCAGAAAACATAACCTAGAAGTCATTATAGCCAGTATGTTTACACATGATGAACAATGTAAAGAAGCAGTCAAGAATGCAAACAGAATTTTAGGTTGCATTTACAGGCACATCAGGAGTAGAGACAGAAGAGTCCTTATACCACTGTATACATCATTGGCAAGACCTCATCTGGAATATTGTGTACAGTTTTGGTCCCCGTACAACACAAATAACATCAAATTGCTCCAAAGAACACAAAGAAGAGCTACCAGAATGGTCACGACATTAACAAATAAGCCCTATGGTGAAAGATTGAGTGAGTTAAATTTTTACTCTTTGGAGTATAGAAGACCCGGGATACCTTTGCATGGTTTACAGGGCCGTTAATAATTATCTGTGGGAATGCATAGATCTTGATCACAAGGAACTAGAAAGAGAAAGTAGGTTTCATAGTAGACAATTGAAAGGAGAATTTTACAAGACATCAAGAAGAGGTGCACAGTTTAGCTAGAGAGTGGTTAGCACCTGGAACGGACTACCAGCAGAAGTAGCAATCAGTAATAGTCTGACATCCTTAAAGACCTCACTGACACATACTGTATATGGGTAATAGAAAGTCCGAATTCACATAACCATATCTGCTTGAGTCACTAAGGACTATGGCTCCAGACTCTTATTGCCTATTAACCTATGAAGAAGGCCCAAATCTGTACTGGCGTGTTACCAGCAATGGCAGGAGAATCATGTGGCTTGGCCAAACCAACCGGGGTGTTGATGAGTGTGGCTGCTGTGCTTTGCATGCAGGGATGCAGGGAAGTAAATAAATCTGAAGGTTCAGAGATAAGCCACAGCAATAGCACAGAAAAATAGAAGAAAACTGTGTAAAAGTGCTAGGTAGCCCAAAGTGTCAGCCACACTGCTCAGCTGTAGGAGACCCCACTTCTGAACACTGACTAAAAAACCCCAGGCAAGCCAGCCCATCAGTGCAGTGGTTGGATTTCCACTTGCTACGCCAGTGACCCGGGTTCAGAAATGGACCCAAGTCGTCAGAGGGCCGGCCGGGGGAGAAGGATGGAGCATCCCCAGAACTGCTCTCCTTCTCTGGGGAGGAAGGGAGGGAGAATGTTCGGTGTTTGGTGAACTCCTGGCAGAGGCTGGAGGAACCACAAGTGACCAGCATCTGAGAGTGCCAGGGGGTGGAACAGACACTGGACATCATTGCATGTCTCAAACCCCAGAAAAAAATCCACAAAATCCTTTGGCTCCCAGACGCCCTACATGAAGCCTGCCTTGGCATCAATTAACTTCCAGGCTGGCACTCTGACCTAATCCCGTCATCACAGCACCGTTGGGGAGTTTGTGCAGTGACCCCACCCTGGGGGGGGCAAGTCAGGGGGTATCAGAGGGTTGTGACTCAATATGGAGGTGGAGGCTGAGGGTCATGTCCAGGCTGAGTTACTGGGTGACTGGTGGCTTGGGGGCAAAAAGTGTAATAAATAAAAAAAAAAACAGGCAGAAGAGGGAGAGGTAGGAGAGGAAAAACAATTGGGGAAAAGGGAAAAGGGCAAGTAATTAGTAAGAATCCCCACCAGCAAGCTGACTAACTGTGCCTCCCCCCAAAAAATTAATTCACTTACTTAAGGCACCAAGATAAGGGATCAGAGACCTTGCAAAACACCCAAAAGATGGTGCAGTGGTGGCATGTGGACCCCAATTCATGCACAAAAGGCACTGAAAATGGGAGAAAAATTAGCAGGTTATTCAATTTGAAAGCCACAGCTTAAAGGTACGACTTCTAAATTTGAGGGTGCTGCCTCTTACCAGGCAGCCCCAACCTGCTGCACAGATGTGCAATCCTATAAGCAAAACAACAAAATAATTGTAGACAGATGCTTCTGAGAGGGAAATCTCCATTTGCTGTCCTGCCATTCTAGTGGCACACCAATGACTGGAGAATCCTTTATCTTGGAATGCTCATGTGCCCAAGATTCTATGCTGATTGACAGTCTGGGCTGTGCAACTACCCCAGCAGGGATGATATTACCCATCTGTATTAACTCCCCCTTGACAATGTGGAGCAATACACAAATTCAGTGTTACTTAATTATTTTAATGTTGTTTGACCCCCAAATTTTCAAAATAGTCTTTTTATGACTCCACCTTATGATCAAGAAGATAGAATTTTTTAAATCTCATCCAAAAGGTGATTTTGTGGTGCAACTGTGAAAATATGTATCAAAGGGGATTTGAAAAATGACACTTGTCATGTTCATGAGTTGGGTTAAAAAGGGCTATATTGAAAAATTGGGTGCAAAATCTGAAAACATCAAAAAATTATGAGAAAACATTGAAATAAATTCAACATCTACTCATAACTTTATTGTTTTTTGACATTTTGACCTGAAATGTTCAACATA
This sequence comes from Neoceratodus forsteri, assembly GCA_016271365.2. NCBI lineage: Eukaryota > Metazoa > Chordata > Ceratodontiformes > Ceratodontidae > Neoceratodus > Neoceratodus forsteri. Next base: position 587,564,311 of record CM028132.1, on the reverse strand, counting down.
GTCTTTTTATGACCCCATCTTATGATCAAGGCAGGTGAATTTTTTAAAATCATATCCAAAACATGATTTTACTGAGGGCCTGTAAAAACATGTTTCAGGGGGATCAAAACATCTCCCAAACCTGGTTCATGAGGAGGAGTAAAAAAGGCTATGTTGAAAATATGCTGCAAAAATATTTTAAAAATTACAAACTTATGAGTAAATGTTAAAAACACATTAAAAAGCCATTAACCAGACTTACCTTGTTTTCAGTCAGTTTGTGGTTTGTGTTGGAAGCTGTAGGATGTTCAAGAGGCAGTGCTGAACCCACCGGCTAGATAAGTGAGGGGTATGAAGTCATGGATGCTGTGGGGGGGGGTGGAGTTGGGGGGTACAGGTTTGAAAACAAATGACTACAAAGGACAATTGTCTTTATTTCAGGTACCTGACACTGGAGAATAGGCACCACAGTGCTGGTTTATCACTTGGTGACACCAGGGGTGAGCACCACTGTGTTGCATCCTGTTTGGGTGTGGTGGTGGGAGTGGTGATGTTTAAAACAGGCACCCAAGCTGGCTTTTCTGCAGTGAGAGGGTGTTTGCCTATGGGTTGAGTGGCTGGTGTGCGTTTTGCCAGTGGGAAGGTGTTTGTTTGCAGGTCAAATGGCAGGTTGGCTTCTCAGCAGCAGGAGGTTGTTTGCTGGTGAGTCCAGTGGTGGGCTAGCTTCTCTGCAGTGGCAGGGTGTTTGCTGGTGGGTCTGGTGGGCTTCTCAGCAGTGGAAGGAAGTTTACAGGAGGATTGGGTGGCAATCTCTGCCATGGGCAGGAGTTTACTGGGGAGTGAGATTGGTATATTGTTAGGGTTGGTCCTGTGATAGCTGTATACTGGGGTTTCTGCTAATTTGTTTGTGCTTCCTTCTTATTGTGCATTCCCAAGACAGCAGCCATTTGCTGATCCAACTGTTGAGCACTTTGCTCCTTGCAGCCAATAGAAAGTTTGCAAACAGTTACAGACAGTTACAAGGAACAATAGCAAAACTCACTCCTTGACAGCCATAAAATGGCATATCCCAGTCCCTCAATCCATTTCAATGGGACAGCTGCAAAACAGTTCCTGACTTTACTCGCACTAGGAACTGGTCTGCTATGCAGAGTAGCCCTAAAAACAACACAAAAGGGATTTTTATGAAAAGTAAATAGCCGTTACCAATCTTTCCCATCACTCTCTGGGAGATACTTCTCTACTCCACAACAGCAAGCACTAGAAAATAAGTTAAGCAGAATGCTTGAAAAAAAGTGTTATGTGATATCTCATGAGTCACGGCAGTGACATTACCCCTTTAAATTATGTGATTTATGATATGATTTCTGGGAATGATAGGATTTTGCACACTGTTATGCTAATGAATTATATTGGGTATTCCTGTTACATATGAGAAATCAAGTACAGCCAACCATATACAAGTATATGTAAATTAATTGCAAAATACTTAATTAATGCACTAGTTAGGGTTAAAGTGACAAAAGTAGGGAAATGTGGTGTTAGGGTTCCCAAATCTAACACCCCACCCACAAATCAGCCATGAGGAGTACCTTGGAGTTGTGCCAACCCAAACACTCACCCCATTCCATCAGTAAATAAACTGAGTTGTGTAGACCATATGAGAATAGAGTGAGTGTTAGAGTTGACAACCCCAAGGTACACCTGACGGCTAATTTGCAAAGATGCAGGAGAGGTCAAACCAAAATATTTTTTCCTGTTGCTGCCTGCAGGGTGGTGGGGTGGGGTGTTAGGGTTGGAAACTCTAACACCACATTTTCCTACTTTTGTCCCTTTAACTCTAGCTAGTACATTAATTAAGTTTTTTGCAATTAATTTTCTTACTTTTTGAGATAGTGTAATCATACCCTCATTTGCCTCTGGGCCCTGCACTTCCATCCCTCTGTAGATGCATACATGTATAATGGTGTGGAAGTGCAGGGCCCTCTGGGCCCTGTGCTTCCATTTGTGCTAAAAGAGCAATTTATTTGCTTTTGTTGTATAGCTTGTTAAAGCTGCAATATTATTCTATTGGAATTTAGATTTTTTGATTTTTATATTTTTTATTATGACCCCAAAATGTTTTGGAGGAGATTGCGCATTATCCTTGTAGTACTCATTAAGACCTTTGTTTTGATATATAGATTGTCTCTTTAGTCCAGATACTGAGGGAGTTATGGCTTGTTGAAGTTCAAATATGGGAATAAAACTAAGTTCAGAATCTTTTTATGTATGAAGGGATCCTTTTTCATATCAAATGAAAGACCCATACAAAAAAGGGTCCCTTCATATGTATAAAGAATTGGAAAAACATAAAAATCCAAAATCTATTTTTGTATGAAGGCATCCTTTTTCATATGAATGAAAAGCCCATATAAAAAGGATCCCCTCACACAAAAAAAGAATCTGGAAAAAAAAAGTTCAAAATCTTTTTTAGTATAAGGGAACCCTTTTGTATGAACAAAAAACCCATATGAAAAAGAATCCCCTCACACAAAAAAGAATCTGAAAAAAAAAAATAATTCCAAAATCTTTTTCATATGAGGGTATCCTTTTTCATATGATTGAAAAAAACATAAGAAAAAGGATACCTTCATATGAAAAGAGAATTTGGGTAAAAAAAACTTATTGAATAGGTTTTGGGGGGATCAAACTACGGGTAGCACAGTGTACATAGCATTTAAAAATATTTTTTGTTTACATTTTTTGATTTTTGGTAAAAATTGTTGTAAGGCTGGTTACTCAAGAGGTTTTGCCACTTCCAATACGCCTACAGTATTTGTAATTCCACTGCATTGCAATGCAAAAATGACAGCCTACAAAACTCTTGGGAGGAAAGAGCCTTATGTCTGGAGTTTTCTGTTGGCTAGACTTCTTACAGACTGGCTGCCTGGCATTTTCTAACATATTAGAATATAGATTTACAATGGAAATATGCAGGAGGGACATACCAGACTACAAAGTTTATGAGTCCTAATTGTTATTTAGTTATGTATTGTATAAATCAGGTTACCTTGGAGCACAGGTACTCATTAACAAAGGTTCCATGTCAGATTGTACACAAAAAGATAATTCAAATATTGTAGGTGATTCCAATGGAATGTAGTCGAATCAGGCACATATTAAACAATACAGTAGCAGGTTGCATATATGAATGTGCAAATAAATGCACAACATTGTGCAACCAGGTCTTCTGATCAGGGTTGTAGCCAGGAGTTTTAAACTTCTACTTGAGAATTGACAGAACAGTTGGTCCCTCCAGAAACAAACCAAAAGATGTTCTCCCCCACCATACAAACATTGCCCCACCCCTATTTCAGTCAGCAATATGTAGTAAACCAATGAACCTAATAGATTCACAACATTTTATTTTATCTAACATACATGTCACCGATCAGGCAGATGTTGGCTGACTTTTAGTTACAGTGGTTAGGATACATTATGATAAGCTTCTGTACCACATCAAGGTATCCAGCCTTACAGAAATCCACTTACACCAGCACTCATGAATATATACTCAATAGGGTCACTCATACAATCATAGCTTCTCAGTTTATCACCCACACATCTTCCAAAGATCATTCTCAAACTCACATTAAAGTATCCAAAGGGGAAGGGGAACAGTTCTTCAGGTATATCAGACTCCGTTTGTGTTTGTTGCCCTGTCTTGAGGCTCATGTTGCCCCTGGATTTTCCAGATTTTATTGTACTCAGCAAAGTACATTGAGTATGCCTGCTGACACCCATGCTCCTGTTAAGTGCAGTGGAAAGCTAAGTTTAAAAGTTAGCAGTTGCAATTGCATTGGACTACTAGGGTGACATCAGAGATATCCTAAAGGAGTAGTACACCCTCATATCATGTAAATGTTATTTGTGTACTTGTCAACAGACAACTCTTTTCATGCAGCTGTTGGGGATATATGTGTTTACCTTAATTTATGTTAACTATTCATCCTAGTCCCTGTAACTATCCTGGGGGGGGGCCCCCATTTTCCGGTTGTTAAGATCTCATTGTGTCTGAGAGCTGCATTAGCATATGAGAACATGATGTACCATCACACTTTAATTTCCACAGCATGCCTGTCTGCTTACTTACAATTCAACAAAACAAGTTGCAGCAAGGTGTGAAATGCCACATTTACCTTAAATTAGTTTTGCAAACTGTTTTAGATGTAATGCATGTTTTTTTTCCCTTTAAATTGCATTCAATCCTGTGTGATTCTAGAGTTTTTTTCAGGTTATGTGTACTTTCAGCATAGAGGTACATGAAAGGGTGCTCAGGCATCATGGTCTCTTATGCTATTACAGTTCAGGGACAATGAGATTTCAACATCCACAAAACAAAGACCCCCGTGGCTAGTTACAGGGGCTGATATAAACAGTGAAAACAAGCTACAGTAAAGCAAACTCATATATCCCCAACAGCTACATGAAAAGAGTTGTCTCTTGACACAGAAACAAATATCATTTACAAGATATGAAGGTGTACTGCTCCTTTAAACTGATACATCTTTGGTAGCTTCAACAGGGTATCAGGCCATTTGTTTAGTCAATTTACTGCCTTAACAGCGAAGAACCACTTGCTCAGTTGAACATGCCAGAAGGGAGGTTCTAGGGCAGTTCTTGTCATGTTCCTGGTGTTGTATCAGTTGGAAATAGTGCACAGGCAGTTGGTTAAGGCAGGAGGAGTGAGACCCAGGAGCGCTTTTTGGCTAGTAAACAGGTCTGTAGTTTAATTCTGCTAGGTAGTGGAAGCTAATTAGTTAGGGCATACAGGGTGCAAGTATGGGTGCAATTATCTGCACCAAGTACAAAGCGACATGCCTTATTGCAGATCAGCTGTACTATTGTTTCACAGCATGTCACAGGCAGCTGCATATACAGGCCATTATCTAAATGACAGGATGGAACTGGCCACTGTAAGTCATCTACAGTAGCTTCCACAGTTAGGTTATTTCTGTTTCAGCACAGAGCACCCTCTTTTTTTGTTGACTATTGTCACTAGATTGTCAACATGGGGGATAAAAGACAGGGTGTTGTCCAGGGTTACACTGAGGTATTAAAGTTCTCCACCTGTTCTACTGTACTTTTTGTCCCAGGCCATTCTGGATGACAAAGGGTGGAGCATTCCTTTCCTGTGGGAGGCTACAGAATAACATGACCTTTGTTTTCTTGTAGTTTAGGACCAGTTTTATTGTTGGAGAACCAGCTTTCCAAGGTTTTAAAGTTACTTTGGAGAGTGGTAGTGAGGCAATCAAGGTCAGGGTTATTGGCATAAATTACAGCATCATCAGTGTAGAGGAGAATGTTGGCTGTCTGACATGCAACAGGCAATTTCTTTATGAAGAGGCCAAATAGGAGTGGATCCAGGAGAGAGCCATGAAGGACACCAATAGATATTCCCCTAACATCAGATAAAGAGCCTTTGATCTTCACACGCTGAGTGCAGTTCATGAGGTAGCTGTGGAGTCAGTTCACTGTGTTTTGGGACAGACCCAGGTCAATAAGTTTGTTGAACAGGAGCTTATGCTTGACCAGGTCAGAAGTGTTAGTAAGATCAATGTAGATAGCTCTAACCAGCTTAGCACCATCAAGTGCCTCATGCACATACTTGGCGTATTCCAACAGTGCCTTGGAGCTTCTAAAAGCTATGCAGCTGGGCACACTGGACACTGTATTTTTTGAGATATGTGACTAGCTGGTCAGAAACTATTCTCTCCAGATCTTTAGACAGCGAGGAGAGAATAGAAGTTGGCTGTAAGTGACTAGACTAGAACGGTCACCGGTTTTGAATATTTGTAAAACCAGAGTGGATTTCCACTTCTCGGGGAACTATGAGTAACATAGTGAAAAGCTAAAATTTCTAGAGACTGGATTTGAAAGTTCTTTTACTGCCAGGGCAAGTAATTGCATGTCCAGCGAGTTACTCTCAATCCTATTTTTCCCAAACACCCTATTGATGTATTTCAAGGTGCTCTTGATTAACAGTTTTAAAATAGAATTTTTGATAGCTTGATTCAGGGCCCAGCATCTGAGAGACTTCAGGACCAGGTTCTCCTCCATTGGAGGTCTGGGCAGGCTCAGCGGGGATGACAAAACTTAGGTCAGTGAAGGCTAAATTTAATAAATTGGCAATTTTGGAGGGGTCAAGGACCTCTTGACTTCAGCCAAGAGCATTTTAGGTGAAAATTTATCACCTTACCAAGGAGCTCAGAGACGCTGTCCAAGAATCTTTTGCCATCACTCCAGTTCTGAGTCTGCAGGTCCTTGTAGAAGTCCAAGTAGTCCTTCCTAATACTGGTGCACTTATTGTGAGCTTCTCTGTTGCTCTGCAGGTGAGCTGGGAACCTTGATTCCCTGGCCAATGCCCACAAATTGTTCCATTCTCTCATGCAGGCAAGACGTTCCAGGGTGATCCATCTGGATGTTGTACTTCTTGCCTTCCATTTTTTGACAGGTGCAAATTTATTACAGGTATATGCAAACTTGGAGACAAAGAAAGCAAGGGCTCAATTAATATCTAGAGTCACTTCAAGGAAGCTCCAACCAATTTAGGGCAAGTGGGCTTTGAATTCAGGTACCTTCTTTTTGTTTAGAATCTGGTTGAATATGATTGGGGGGCTGGGCTGTTTAACTGCCCCTTTACATTGTACTGGGGGGTGGTCACTTAGGGTATCTGGCAGAACTTTGACAGCTTTAACCCTGTCTGGGTGTGTGACCAGTACCCAGTCCAGTAGCCTCACAGTGCCTGTTTTATAATTGGCCCTGTTGTGCTCAGTCACCATTTTGGGTGAAGAACAGATAGGTTATCTTGCTCCTATGACCTGTGCTTGACTTAGCATTCCAACTGATGTTAAAGTCACCAGTAGTTATGTATTTCCAGTTCTGCTTAAGGTATTGGAAGTAGTGAGTGAGGAACGTTATGCCATGATGCTGTTTATCAGGTGGGATATAAGCAGACAGGATGACAAGAGATTTTTGCCCACCCACTATCAATAGCTTTATTGCTAGGCATTTACAGTCACTGGTAAGATCTTTAACAACAATTTTGGAGGCTTTCAGGTCTGATCTGAGGTAAATAAGGCAGCCACCTGCCACGCTTACCTAGTCTATCCTCCCTGAAGATATTGAAGCCTGGCAATGAGATAGTGGCAGCTGATATGCTTGGGTTGAACCAAGTTTCAGTTAGGCAAATAATGTATGGTTGAACCCACACAACCCAGGCTTTAAAATGGGTAAATTTAAGCAGTAGACTACTGACACTTAGGGAGACTATGTTCAGTAAGCCTTGGGTGCAAGTGCCAGACCCAGGACTATCAGCAGGGCCTGGGTTGGGGTGGAGGTTGCTGAGTGGTATGAGTAGTAGTATTGTAAGATCACTGGAGGCTCTGAGGTAGTGTCTCAGTCTCCAGGTTTTCCTCCTAGGGAAGAGGGCCAGGTGTGTGGCCCTGAAGACATCACTGTTTTAGGCAATCCCATAGCACTTTCTGAGTGCCACCAGGGTTAGGTGTCCCATATGAGGGGCATATTGCTGGGGGGGGGGGCTTGTGCACTGTTGAGTTGTTTGCTGGGATTGGTAGATTTTGGTATTAGCATGGGACTGAAGGAGATAGTCTTATTCACCACAGAGTACTCTAAGTGTTCAGGTAACTGTACTGTAGTTAGGCAGGGAAGCAGCAGCATTACTGCAAGGAACATGTTTGCCTAGATAGAAAGTAACAGCAATTGTCAAGCTAAGCAGAAAATTCACTAACCTGCTAATCCATGGACAAAGTCCTTTCAGATGAGGTGATTGCAGCTCTACAGTTGAAGTAAGGGTGGCAGTTATCAGTAATATCCAATTTAAGCACTTTCACCAGACAGAAACTTGTAGAACAGTATGTAGCAGCAGCCTAACTTATAAATGGAACCCAAATCCTCAAACTGCCCAGATAGGGTTAACAAAAGTATTGTAAAAGTGAGGGTGACTGTTGCCAGTTGCACCTGTTTTAATAGCACCAGCAAACAGAGAGTGCCAGGGTACTTAGCAGCAGCTCAGGTTTGTAGTAGGTAACAGGGAAGCCATGACCACCCAACTAGGATGTAAGCAATTCAACAGTGGGACTCAGAATGCCTGGAGCCAACATAATACTGCCTATACACAGATACAATCTATGGAATTTACTGGAAAAGCAGAAATGTTGATCTCTCGAGGGAAAATGGGGAGAAACATGGCCTGCTATTCATTATAAAATATTTAAGAAATCTGGTATCGGGATGATCACATTATCCCCTGCCATTTTTCATCATAGAAAGAATGCCCCACTTTAAAGGGGATTTGTAGCCTTCACCTCCTGAGTGACACTGGGTTCTCTTAGAGAATGATTTGTGCCCCCCCACAAATATTTTTTTTTTTTGTTAAACTTAAAATTCTGGTGTTTTTTTTTTTTTAACTCTGTTTCTCCATCTGCCATCCCCAGTATTGGCAGCATCACTCTCAGCCCCATCACGGGCACATCTCATGGGCTTACAGGTTAAACACCACTTACACAGAGCTGTATTAGCAGGTGGCCTGTCATGTAGGGTTCTGCAGTGCCTGCAGAGGATGCTGAGCAACCCAGGGTGTTATCCTCCATTCTCTCCATGGGGCATCTGCATGTGACGCTAGCTGGGAAGCAAGTGGCGGGACTCAGATTCCCCTCTCTCTGAGGAAGAAGCTGTCTTAGAGCACTCAATCCTTCCTCACCTGACTGGCTTCCGAGTGACCCTGGTCCATTCCTGAACCTGGGTGGCCAATATGACTGGAGATAAGGCACCAAAACCTCAGCTCTCCACACCACTAGGCCAGCTCAGATCTGCCAATTTTTGACTGTGAACTACAGAATGAGGAAATGACAAAGCGGCCAACTCTTGATCAGAAGCATAAGTCCTCTAACTCTATGTGTCATCATACAAACTTCTGTGAGCTGCAGGAATGGAGGATAACATGTCAGTGGTTGTCACAGTACTGCCTCAGTGATAGAACTGGTAGTCACTAGTGGGTATTATGGTACAGAGATAATATCAAAAAATAAAGTACACCAGCCAGCCTGCTGACTCAGTGGCAGTGCTGCTGCCAGCCATGCCAGCGAACCAGGTTTTGGAGTGGACTAATGTCACTGGGGGGCGGCCAGTTGGGGGTGGATCGAACATCCAGAGGACTGCTCTTCTCTCCTGTTGAGGGGAGGTTCCTCACCCTACTGATGACGGCCACCAGGTGGAGGCTTTGTGGTGATATAAGTGTGTGAGATGCAGAGGGGAGCGAGCCCCAAGTTTGATGCAGGACATGCGGATGCATTCCTCCACACAACATGTCTTCTTGTCTGTGCCATGACAGGGGTACTGAGGAGAACAGCAAAAAAGGGGCACAGGCTGCATGAGGCCTTGCCTGCCTGCCTGCCCCTTGCCCACACCACCTCCAGTGATGCTGACCCTGCTTCTGGATGTGGTCTCGGGGTTGGGGACAGCCCTCTGCCTCTGGGCAGGGAGATCTCTGCATGGGGTGTTTTTTTTTTGTTCAGTTGTTTATCCAGGAGTGGCACACTAAGCTGAAAGCTTGTTTACAGATGCAACCTGGGAGCACAGGGAAGTTAAGTGACTTGCTCAGGGTCACACATTATGCAAATGGGGGCTGTGGGATTCAAACCCAGGTCTCCAGATTTGCAGCTCAGAGCCTTAAACCACTGCACTGTACTGCCTCCCAGTGCTAATAGCCCTCATGTAATCAAACTGGAAGAAAGCATTATGGGGTAAAAAAGGAAAAAGCTCACCCAAGTGCACATAAGGTTTTATAATATGTGTGAGAGAAATCAAGTACTGTGATTGGCTAAGCCACCAGTACAACCATGTAATTATGTACTCATAATACATGCCAACACTTGTTTCAAAGTGCCAGCCTCTGTACCTTAGAAAATCATTAAAATATCACTACACTGCTGTACTGAGTGCAGGCAACTACTCTACTGAGTGGGGAGATATAAAATCAGCTATTTACTATAGCCACAATGCCTCTAAATCAGCATATAGGCTATTATATTTCTGCGCTCACTAGAAATAGGAGACTACGTCTCTCAGTAAGGAATATTGTCACCTATACACTGTACGCACAATGCCTCACTTTGTAACTCAACATCTGAGATATAATATTACTGTAACCACTACTAAAATAAGAGACTGCACCTCTCAGTAAAGAAAAAACAGCTTACACTGTACCCAACATTCCTTGCTATGCAATTCAACATGCTGTATGAGATTCTATGCCACTGTAACCACTACAGTATAAGATACTGCATCTCTCAGTCAGGAAAATTTAAGTCAGCTTTATACTGTACTCACAATGCCCTGCTATGTAAATCTTCTACCCACAGTTCATTGCTATATAAATCAGCATAGGAGATGTTATACTGTTGTACCACTACCAAATAGCAGTCAGCTAGTTTACAGTTAACAAAAAAGGGACTGCTTTATTTCCAAACACCTTTACAACAATAAATGTAACTGTATCTGCAAGCAATATTATGATATAACTGCAAGCAATATTATGACTTTTTGCTTAGGGTGAGTGAGTATGGTCAATAATCACACTTCTCTCTCGGTTGTTTAAAAGCACTTGGCGCCTCGTGCCTAACAACACCCTCAAAAGGCATGTGTTATTGACCCATAACACATGCCCTGTTATGCCTCATTGATTATGTATTTGCATCTCAGGTTTCTGATAACATTTATAAACCATGAGGCTGAAGCATGAGTGGTTTATTTTTGTCACCAGCACAGCAAAATTCCATTATAGCCTTATTTGTAAACTTAGGATATATTTTAATTGTTGTAGTTCTTTTTTCAATTACAATCTACATGTGCCTGTTCCAGTGCCGTTTTATTTTCACTTTTGGTGACAGAGGCTGAACTCACCATACCTCAACCTTTTGTCACTGAAAGGCTGCTGTATTCCTGGGAGATCTGAGCTGTGTGGTAGTGGGTCTTTGGAGAGACTACAGGAACTGTAACTATTATCGCTGCACTGTGTTTCGTTTTATTCAGAGACTGTGTGAGCTTCATGTTGCTGGAGTGTGATGCTGCTAAACCCCTTATTGACTTGGGAATTAACTAAGCCTGCTGTGTATGACTTGTCACAGTATTGGGGTGCATTTTAATGCCGTGGAGATTTTATTATTTAGCACTGCGGGTTTGAGTCCCTGCTGAACTGCTGTTTACAAAGTGATTACTTGTGTGCTGCTGAAAAAGGGACCTAAAGTGTACTGTTCAGGGTGTTTGTGCTGTCCTTCCAAGAGTGGAGCCAATTAATTAAGTACAGCTGCTGCCACTTCAGTAATTGCACCCTGTTCATGGCCCTGTTGCTAGCTACTTACTAGCTTCTTCTACCTGTTGCTAGCTGCACCCCCTCCCCCCGATTGGTGGTGGCAGCCCAGTCTGTGGGGTTGAGATGTTTAAAGATCTCACTTGCCAAACACGGTGATGTTTGTGCGGTGCAGGTGCAGCAAGTGCAATGAGTGCAGGGGAGTCTATGGGAGTCTGAGGGAGGTGGGGGAGTGGGAGTGTTTGATTGTAATACCGTTGGTGTTGTAAGTATATTTTGTTAATAATGTGGGATGCTAAGTGTTTACCTATTTGGGTGTGTATTCTTGGGGGGGGGTGGTATATGTGGATCATATTGAATTATATAGGTGTGGCACCAGGAACACTGCCTCATGTGAAACAAGTGATTTTTGCTTTTCAAATTGCTTGCTTGCTGATGTTGTTGTTACTGACTCACGGCAATTGTTGTTGAGTAGCCCTATGCCCATAAGACAATGTGGGAGTAGAGGCTACTTTACTTGTTTGCACTATGGCATGTTACTTTGTTCTAAACTGGGATACTGTGTTTCAACCACCTTTCTGTTAGCTTCTGGTGATGTTGAACCGAATCTAGGGCCTTGCTCTTTGGATTCTGTGTTTTTCTCTCAAGCATCATCTTTGAACAATTGTTTGAAATCCTGTCATGCATTTAAAATTATCCATTTAAATGTTCGTAGTTTAATCCCTAAGATTGCTGAAATCGAACAGCTTATTGCTCTATATATGCCTGATATTGTTGCTTTATCAGAAGCATGGTAGAAGCCGGGGGGGTGCCCAATAATGTGAGTTATATTGGGGGTTATAACATTTTTAGGGTAGACCGTAAAGGTCGAAAAAGGGGTGGTGGGGTCTTGATTTATTATAGGGATCATCTAGAAATTGATTTTTTAAGGTCTAGTGAGGATTTGGATTGTGATACTGATTGGTTGGTTTTGCAATTTGTTCTTGGAGGAAAGAAAAAGTTAAATGTGGGCTGTTTGTATAATCCCCCTCAATGTGTTCTTCAAGGGCTTAAACATTTCTTGGATGTTTGTGAAGTTTATTTAAAGCAGAGTGATTCTGTTGTTGTTGGAGATATGAATTTGAATTTGAGGGCCAATGACACCACGGGGCTCGAATCTCTTCTTCTCTCTTATGGACTGACTCAGTGTATAAATGTGCCTACCCATCTCAATCCCATCTCACAGAATCATTCTCTGTTGGATTGGGTCTTGACTAATAGAGTGGAGAGGGTAGGGGCCTCTGGTGTCTTGGCAGATTCCGTGAGTGACCACATGGCCACCCTTTGTGTCCTAGATTTTCTTTGTCTTAAACCCCCTCCTTCTGTGTTTCAGACTAGATAATTTAAAAGGATAGATTATTCCCTGTTATATTCTTCTTCTTTGAGGTTAATTGATTGATCATTTCTTGAATGTATTCCAGATGTGGATACAGCACTAGATTTTTTTTTGCAGTCAACTTCTTCCGATTCAGGAATCTCTTTTCCCTTTGTGGACCATTCGGTGTAGAGGTTATCCTACTGGATGGTTTGGTCCCAGTATTAAGAAATTAATTAAGGAGCGGGATAGTACTTGTACTAAATTTAAATTATCTCCCAGTAGAGTTTCAATGGATCTCTACTGTGGACTTTGGAATTTAGTCTCTAAAACTGTTAGAAATGCTAAAAAAGCTTATTTCAGGGATCGCTTTGAATATAGCTGGGCAGATCCAAAGAAGTTTTGGAATAGCGTACATTCTTTACTTTCTCCTAAATCAAAATCTGACATCCAGAAATTAAATGTTGACAACAAAGAAATTGATGACTTGCCTGAAATTGTTAAACTGTTAAATTCTAAATTTTCAGATCTTTCTAAGTTTAGATCTTTTTTTCCTCAGGCTGGTAATACTAAATCCTTTTCCTCTGTTCCTTTGGTAGATGGAACCAGGTTTTTGTTTAAGGAAGTAACAGCAAATGAAGTTTTTCATCTTCTGCAGTCTCTCCCAAATAAAGGGACTGACTGCGGGGAAGGTTTGGATGCCTGCTTCTTAAAACTGGCCATCCTCTTTACTACGGATCCCCTTTGTTATAGTTTTAATATGTCATTGGCTACAGGTGTTTTTCCCCTGTCCTGGAAGAAAGCTAAGGTGGTTCCAATTCCAAAAAAGAGCTGTGCTACTTCCATGGATGATTATAGGCCAATATCAATACTGAATACCCTTAGCAAACTACTTGAGCGTTTAGTGGCTAAGCAAATTGATGCCTATTTGGTTACCCATGATTTGTTGTTAAGGTAACAACATGGGTTCAGTAAGCACTTTGGTATGGGCATGGCCTTGGTTGGGTTCACGAACACTGTCCTAACTGGGTTTGAGAAAGGTTTGATGACTGGGGCGGTGTTTGTGGACCTAACCAAGATTTGATTGATTACAGTTTGGCTTGCACAAAATTGAAAGATCTGGGGTTTACTGATTTCGCTGTTTCTTGGTTCTATGATTATCTGAGTAACAGGTGTCAATTTGTTCAAGTAGGTTCTGTGGTTTCTGATGCCTTGCCAGTTAGTTGTGGTGTGCCACAGGGGTCCATTTTGGGACTCCTGTTATTTTTTATTTTTATTAATCAGCTTCCTGGAGTTTATAAGTTTAGTGAATCACTGCTTTATGCAGATGGTCTTGTAATCTGTGCTCAGCTGAATTCTGTGTCTGAACTTTCTTGTTCCCTAGAAAAGGATTTTGGTGCTGTCTGTTCTTGGCTTACTTTAAATGCTATGGTTTTGAACTCAGCTAAAACAAAAATTATGTTATTTGGCATGCAATTTATGTTGGTGGACACCCTGGAACTGAGGATATCTGATTTTCGGGGTAGTCTGCTTGAACAAGTGTCTCAATTTAAGTATTTGGGCACACTATTGGATCCCAGTTTGAACTTTTCACCTTAGATTCAGTCAACGGTTAAGAAAGTAAATCAAAGAATAGGGGTGTTATACAAATTTTAATCATTCTTCTCACAAGCAACTAATTTAGCAATTGCTATTGGTTCTTGTTTATATTATAACATAGGTACAAAAGAAATGCAAGCACTAACTGTGGCCTATAATAATATTTGTAGATTTATTTTAGGAGCCCCTAATAGGACACATCAGTGTAATCTTTATTCTTGGTTGGGGTGGTTTTCCCCCTAGTTGCAGAATAGAATATTTTGTTGGCTGTCTGATGTATAAATGTTTTTACTTTGGCTCCCTTTTCCCTCTTTCTGATCTTGTTGTAATGAGAGAATTGCTTCCCAGCCTGAGGTCAGCTGATGCCCCCCTATATTTTTCCCCCAGGTCTCAGCTTAGATTAAGCTCTAGAGCTTTTTCAATAGCAGCACCCTTATATTGGAATTCACTCCCACTTGATGTTAGGATTGCTCCCTCTGTTTTAACTTTTAAACAAAGGTTAAAAAGTTATTTATTACATAAATCTGCTTGTAACTGTAATTATTAATTTGTAGTTTTTGTTTTGTATTGCTGTTGATTGTATTTGTGTATTTTTGTATGTTTTTTTTTGTCCGGGTCGGGCCTGAAAAGGGACCTTTGGTCCAGTGCCTTTACTCAGTTACCAAAGAATAAATGAAATGAAATGAAAATGAAATGAGGGACATGGACATTTTTGGACACTCAAAATGAGGGACAATGAGGAACACAGACCCTCAGAATGAGGGACACATCCTCAAACATGAAGATACAAGGTCAGAACACTGTGAAAATCATAGTGTTTACCTGTACAAAGTTTATTTTGGATTTAATATTTTAGAATATTAAGAGTTTCTGCTTTAAAATCTGAATTTACAGCACATTCTCTGTATGGGCAGCACCTTTTCCATGAGGGACAGAGCAATTTTAAGGGGCAAAATGAGAGATGTCCCTCATAATGAGGGATACTTGAGAGGTATGGAACTCACTGTTTACAGCCCAGTTGTCAGTGAGTTTCTTGCAGGGATTCAACTGAGCAAGAGCCTACAGGAACTACATTCTACCACCTCTATCAGTTTTCTCAATTGACTACTACAGAAGAGTTCCGCCACCTAGAAATGACAGTTCCTTCACCAAAACCTTTCTAATTTAAACACTGGTTCTACATCATAAATTTGTGATGTAGGAACTCACAGATAATAAGGTTGAACATCTCTGTAAGTTATGCAGAAATTAACATTAAACAACAATAAGAAATAATATTTCATTAAACATAATAACGATAATTTTCTTTTACATAACGCACTGCGCATAGTACTTGGGACAAGCTGGTAAAACATAGGATGTTAAAAGGTAGCTTTTCTGGTGCTCATTACAGAACTCTACAGGAGCCTTTCCTGCCCGGAAGTCCACTAGAGCCAAAAGAACAATTTTGCTGTGGTGAGAAATTGGGATGGACGGTATCATAATTTGGCTCCATGGAGCCTAGAGCTCGATCTCTTCCATTTCCCAATTTGAATGCATGCCCTCCCTGCATTCTCACATTTTATAATATAGTACTATGGAGAGCGGGGGGTGCATTCCATAGAGTTGTATATACAGGCTCATTTTCAGGAACTTTGTAAAATATTTTAGAGTGTCGATTTCAAAAAATCAAGGCCACTGCTCGACTAACAAGGTCCTTGTTAGTTGAGCGATGGCACTGATTTGTTGAAATCGACACTCTAAAATGTTTAGAAAAGTTATCGACAATGAGCTCCTATACAACTCTATGGAGTGTGTCCCCACACTTTCCTTAGTATTACATCACAAAATGTGAAAATGCAGGTGCATGTCTTCAAATTGGGAAGTGGAAGAGATTGTGCTCTGGGCTCCATGGAGCCAAATTATGATCCCTTCTATCCCGAATTCTGGCCGCAGCAAAATTGTCCTTTTGGCTTCAGTGGACTTTGGAGCAGGTGAGGCACCTATATTGTTTCTGGGGGAGTATGAACTGTGCAGATTTATAGTATGTGGTTAGCCCTTATTTTGTATGGCAATCCAGCCAGACAATCTACCTGTTGTAAGATGGTTCAGAGGTCAACAAAAATTGTTATAGTATTATTCTGACATCACCACAATACTAACACAACTCTTCCCTTTGAAAATCATGCCTTCCATGCTTTCCTCATGTGCTTTTAAAAGTATATGAACTCTAGCACCATTCAGTTCATTCAGTCATTCTGAATGTATTGAATTTCCAACTCCCAGTCTCACAGCGCAACTAGTATTTGGTACCATGGCTACAGTGGTATCCTCATGACTAGTCCTACACTCAATGCATGCCAGCCTTGACCATAGCACAGTTTCCTGGGCTCCTGCCCCTTATGCCAATGGTCTCACTCTGCTCCTTTGAAGTCCACATCTTGAGGGTGGGTCCCTTGACTTGGAGTCCTTCTTTTTCTGCCCTTTAGGTGAGAATGTTCAGGGGAAGCTTTGGCCATGCAGATTGACTTGGCAGCATCTCTTGATGTAGCATTTAGGATTTCAGCTGGTGGAGGGTGGGGCCTTTAAGTCCACAGGGGCTCCTTTAGCTGTGTAGACCATGATGACAGCACCTTCAAAGGCTTTCCCCCTACAACCACCTAAGGTTCATCTGGTTTCCACCTCCCTCCCTTCTTCTGCCCCTCATAGGTGAAGATCATACAATTATGCAGGTTCTGGACCCTCAAGGGCCCGACTCAAATGCCTTACCCCTCAAAGATTCAGCTTCCTCTCTAGGCCTCCCCTCAGTTGAGCCCAGGTGAGTGCCTTTCAGTGGGTGGTGCTCTCCTCCTCCTCCTGCCTTGGTTGCTGGGCCTCCTTTGCAGGGAACCTCCTCTAGCTGCAAAGACTGACTCATGGTACCCCCATGGCTTTCCCGTTGGAGGGGTAAAGTGAGAGCCTTTCATCTGAACATTTTCCCCTTGAATCAGATCTCTAAATTGCAGTAGCTGAGCCATCACTAATTTTATCCCAAGCCTGGAGAGAAGGCGACAAGGCCTTGGATCCTTAGAGGTTTCCTCCTCATAAGGGCATTTTCCTCTCCGCCATGCCAAAGGTCATAAAAGTTAGATAGTCTCTGCAGGAGGTGGTCCATAATGTAGTACATTTATATGAGTATAGTGTTCACCCAGGTTGGTTTCTGCTGTGAGTTGGGGTTGGATGGCAGCCTTCCTTACATCCTGCAGTTCCTTCGCTCCTTGTGGAAGTCATACCTCTTATGCTGCCAGTTCCAATTGTTGTCAGTTGTTGTTCAAGTCAGTCTCTGTCTGTTATCAGTTATCTCTAGTTGTCAACCTGTCCTCACTCAGGATACGTGTTCACCACTTACTGCACAGTATTTTTGAGGCTCCTTCCTAAGGTACCTTTAGCCTAAAGGAATTCTGTTCCCATGGCACCTCTAGTGGTGGAACCCTCCTCAACAGGATTCCTTTGCCTTCACAGTTCTCCAACAGGTGGTAGTCCCCCATGGGACAGAGAGAGATCGGTCAAAGTATCCTTGTATGACAGTCAGCAACACATCCATTCAAATACCTTCAGACAATCAAAAAAGTTGCACAAGCAGAGTTCTTTACTAACTTGTGTACACCCTTTAAACCAAATGTTGAAACAATGGGTAAATTGAGACGTATTTTATTTACTTTTTGATGTGTTTATATGTTTATTTCAGTTAGTGAATCTACATCAATTTTTAAAGACATCGATGTCATCATTGTTCTTTCTATTAGTCAATGTGTGAGAAACCATATACTGTACTATAAAAAATAATGTATGGTTGACCACATACAAGGCAGCGTGTGTTTTTATCCTGGCATGAGATGATGTCAGGGAGTTCTTAAGCTCCCCCCCCCCACCATGATGTCATCTCAGCCTCTCAATGAAAACAGATTTCTTGTGTATTGTTGTCCATACATTATTCTACATGTGGATTACCTGCACTCAAGCAATCAAATCCATCCTTAAATTCACACCGAGCCAGCCGTCCCAGTGGTGCTGAGGGTTGAGGTGCTTGATGCCACACCTTGCGCTGTGCTGGGCGAGCTCAGGCGCCGAGGGTCAGCAGGGGTGAGTGAGGATTGAGCACCTGATGGGCTGCTCTCCTCCCTGGGGGGGAGGTCAGAGATTGCCTGGTGTGCCAGTGGCTCCTGGTGGAAACCGGGGGTGCTGCAGCATGCTCTGGGTTATGTAATCCATGTGCCCTGATGCACGCAGAGGTTGCCATGTACCCCTTGCGTCGGGGATGTGCACACACATGGGAAGGAGGGACGGATCTCCAGAACAAAGAAAAGCCCAGTCTGAGGGGTAGGCGATGGCACCTGCCCCCATACCCAAGGCCGAGTCCATCCTGCCTGGCCTTCCAAGTTCCTCCACCCAGTTCCTCTCCCACGTCGGATTCTGTCTATAAGTGCACCCAAAAGAGGAGGGGTGGCCCCACCCCGGAGGGGTTAAGCTGGGGGTGCCGATTGTGGACAGAGGAGGAGGGAGAGAGGAGGCATGGGAGGTGGACTTCAGGCAGGGTAGGAACAGCAGGATGCCTGAGAGAGAGGCCCCCCAGACCGTGACCGGAGGGAAAAAGAGATAAAAAAAATAAAAATTCACACTGAGCCTGTGGAGAGAGCTTATTAACTTTCCAGATCTGTGTATAAAACAAATAATGAAGTCAACGCAGATCTTTTTCAGAAAACCACAGATCAAAATACCTTGTTGTTAGCAAGTAGTTGTCATTCCTACCTCATAATCAGAAACATTCTCCAGGTCAATTTACCAGATTCAGGAAGAATTGTAGTTCAGAGCATACAGTATATATCATGTGAGTTATTAAACTATAAAAGAAGTTACAGAATAAGGGGCTATAGTACACAGACCATAGCAGAGGGAAAACTAAGCTGAAATTAGAGAAAGAGCTAAGCTTATCTCGTCAAGATCACATGCGATAAATGATGGTATTGCCCAGATGGATTTTGTAGCTACTGTATATATAGTCCAGAAGCTTCTGAGGTTCAGAAGATTGTTGGGGGTGTGGACTTCTGGGATAACCTTGTCCATCATTTTCAAAACACAGAGAAACCTTAGACCCAGTTACTAGCACCCACATTTGGGTACTGTAAGTGTAACATGTGTTCCTTTTGTAAAGTCGTACAAAATATCAAAAACTCTGTCAATCTCCAAAATGGGAAAATGTATGGGATCAGACAATTTATTACATGTGATACCCTAGATATGATCTATAGGGTCTCTTGCTTTTATGGATGCTTTTACATTTTCAAAATGAAGCATATCTTTAAGATCAAGACTGGAGATAATATTAGAGCTGTGAGAAATGGCTACTTAGAGTATAACACTGCAAAGACATGTCTATGTTCAGAACACTAGTTCTTAACTTAACAACCAATTTGTAGGACATGAAAAGGTAAGTTTTGGGCCCAGGGGAAGGGATGATTGGATACCCACCTAAGCCAAAAGGAAATAGTGTGAGTAAACCATTTGTGGGCATTGAAGTTGCTAGGATTGAATGATAAACTGGAAATTGTCCCCCCTTTGTGAAAAACTGATTTTGTGACAAATGTTATTTGACTATTGTAAATATTTATTTGTTTATTTATTTGAATTTTGGTAACTGGGTGAGCCTGCTGAGACGTTGTAGTCCCATTTTCAGGGGTGACCTGGGAAGTGCAGTACATTGACAAAGACAGGGTAGTTACAGTGGATACAATTACATCATTCACAGATTAACAAAAGGACATCATATACAGATACAATTACGAATTACATTTACCTGTTGATAAGAGGTGCAGTACAGTGATGAAGACATGGCAGTTACAGTGGTTACAGTTACATCATTCACTGAATTACAAATTGCATAGTTTAAAGATACACTTACCAATTGCAGTTACAAGTACATAAGAGGTTCGGAGAGCTGGGATACTTATACATAAAAGGTTCAGAGAGTGAGGAAAATTATACGTAGAGTTGGAGACACAGGAACAGGAGTCACTGGAAGCAGGAACAGCGAGAAGAGGCAGAGAGGTGGAATAATAAGGAGGACTGAAACTTAACCAGAGAGGAACAGGATAAGGCAGATTGTGGTAGAGAGTTCCAGCTAGATACCACTGAGTAAGCGAAAGATCTCTGGGCCACAGCTAACCGAGGTTTTGGTATTTCCAGAAGGGGGAGGGAAGCATATCTTAGAGCACGTGGAGGATGCTGGAGCTGAAATGTCTAAGGGATTGCTGCTATACTATACAGTATTTCTTGGTCTATTTACGTATTTGAAGAGCATAGTTTTTTGACTGTTTTCTCCCTTTCTTTTGGTAGGAAATTGATCTTGCTCATCACCATTTATGGTTTGGCAGGAAGATATCAGGGTGGGATAGATACAAAGGTTTGGTAAAGACTGCACCAGAAAGGGGGGAGGGGAGAATAAAAAGCCTCTAGAGCTCTTTCATTCCGCATTAGTTAGGCAAGGCAGTTTTTCTTCTTTGGCACTCTTTCCATGGAGCTTAGGGTGCCATACAAAATAAGCTAAACAAATCAAACAGAACATGGATAAATTAATAAATATAAATTTCAACATAAATAACCTGTTATCCCAACAAAACTCGATATATTCCTAGCCACATAAATTCAGATTCGAGAAATAAATTAGATCAGGCAATAAGCAAGATTAAAAAGATAATACTTCAGAGCCCCTTTGAAGGCTCCAACTATACTGGCAGATTTAATATGGACAGATAAAGCATTCCACAACACAGGCAGAGCCATCTTAAATGATCTGTCACTGGAAAGCATCAACCATGACTATAGGGCCAACAGTAAATCAGCATCAGTAAAGTTGAGAGAGTGAACAATTAAGAATCATAGAATCATAGAAATCTGGTGGCAGAAAAGGACCCCTATTGCCCTTTGAGTCTGCCCCTTACTCCCCCTTCCTACTCATCCCCTTTGTCCAGAGACACCCCACTCCACCCACTGGTCAACCCTTTATGCCTGTCCCATGCCCTCTTGAATTCTTCCACCATTTTGGCTCCTACCACCTCTTCTGGTAATCTGTTCCAGGACTACACCACTGTCTCAGTGAAGTAACGCCCCTTCGCATTGCCCCTAAACCTTCCTCCTTCTAATCTTAGACTATGACTCCTAGTTTTAGCACTTGCTTTCCTTGTAAATAAGCTCCCCTCCCTCACCTTATCCGCTTCATGTACTTAAACATTTTTATCATGCCCTCCACACTCCCGTTTAGTCTCCAGTGGTTACAAATCCAATTTCCTCCACCTCACCTCATATGGCTTCCTATGAATACCATGCACCTTCTTGGTTGCCCTTCTCTGAACCCTTTCAGTCCCGTCTATATCCTTGCATGGGTGAGGTCTCCAGAACTGGATCTCATATGCAAGGTGAGGCCTCACCATGGATTTAAAAAGGGGCATCAGCACCTCCCTCTTTCTGCTTGTTATACCCCTCCCTATGCAAACCAGCATTCTATTTGCTTTGCCCACTGCCTTGTTGCATTGTTTCCCACCTTAAGGTTGTCTGAAATCATAATCCTCAGATCCCTCTCCTGCTCGGTTGCCTTAATTCCCTCCACCCCCAGTGGCTAAATGGCTTGTGGGTTATTATGCCCCATGTGCATTACTGTACACTATTGGGCAATGCATTGAATTTCAGCTGTCATGTTTCCAACCACTCCTCCAGATTCTTTAGGTCCTCCTTCATTGCTTCCACCCCCCTGGGGTGCCCCCCCTATTGCAGACCTTTGTATCATCTACAAATAGGCACACTTTCCCCTCCAGTCCCTCTGCTATATTGCTGATATAGATATTAAAAAAGATGTGTCCCAATACTGACCCCTGGGGCACCCACTCATCACCCCTTCCTCCCTGGAATGCACCCTATTTACCATCTCCCTCTACCTTCTGTCCTTCAGTGGCTTCAAGAGATCTTTTAGATAGTCAGAACCCAGATCATGTAAGGCCTTGTATACCAGCAAGCATATCCTGAATCTGACACACCACCAAATGGTCAGACATTGCAGTTCACACAACACTGAAGTGATATGGTCTCCATGCAAAGTCCCGGAAATCAAACAGGCTGCTGCGTTGCTGACCAGCTGCAGGTAGGGCATCAGACTCCCAGATAACCTTAGATAAATAGCATTACAGTAATCCAGCTTAGATGTGGCAAAGGCAGGGACTGTAGTCACCAGAGGCTAGAAAAAGTTTGATCCCAGTGATGTTTCCTACATTGAAAAACTGCTATGAATAATTGCCGACACTTGGCTGCCCAAGGTCAGCTTGGAGTCCATAGTGACACCCAGATTCTTAACTGCATCCACTGCTCCAAGGGTAGCACCATTTAAAGATGGCAGTCAGGTGTTGCTCCCTCTCATCACCAACCCTCAGGGACCTGGTTCAATAATCATCACCTCAGTCTTTCTTGGCTTCAGACTTGACCAGTTGGAGGACATCCAGTCATTGATCTCTGATAGGCAATGGCACAGCACTGAACCAACATTTATCCCATCAGGTGCACAGGACAGTTATATCTGGGTATTATCTTCATAGCAGGGAAACTCCAACCCATACCAATTAATGATGTTACCGAAAGGCAAGATGTACACAGGAGCTAGGATCGAACCTTGAGGCACACCACTGTTCAAGGCAACTGCCTTGGAGATGGAATTACCTTAGACTACCTCCTGCATTCTTTTGGACAGATAGGAATGAGCACCTACAATTGGTGAATGGGCCTTTTTCCCTCCCGACAGATTCTATCCTTCCATGTGCTGCATTTCTAATGCATTTAAGTATTTTTCTTGTTTTTACTGTGGTATCTATGAGAATAACAGCTAGCATGTAATTTATCTGTCTTTATCGACTTATGAAATATCTCTTCTTTTTGTGTAATATATATTTTACATGCAAATATCAATTTTAACTTTTTCTATTTATTGCTGTTTTAAACCTCACTGTTGCACATTTTCACTATACTCACAATGTCTATAGGCCACAAAAACAATGTCTTAATAGGTTGTTCCATGTATAATACCCTTATGTATCTGTCTTTGAATATGCAGTACATAGGAGGTCACCTGTGTGCCTGCTAAAAATAACCACCTACTCTGCAAGCTCCTGGCCATCTCTGAGATAATCCTCTGCCATCTGTTGATTTGTGCATGCAGATGGCACTACAATTAATCAAACCTAAGATAACAAGAGTATACAAATGGAGGGAGCTGACTTTGGACAGCCCACGACTCCTGTGAAGAGAAAAAAGAGCAATGAAGTTTCTAGTGCTCTCCGCAGCTAAGATGGCAACTGTAGCAAGCAAATGTAAAACCCTCCTACCCAGCAACTTACTGATCCTCCCTGCAACACTACTAGAGCAACTTGAAGCAAATGTAGAGAAAATTAAGTGCACAGTAACAGAGTCCCAGGCGAGTACTGAGATACTTATGGGACAGATCACCCAAACAGAAACACAGCTTGCTGCATTGTCTGAGGCCTGGGGGAACAAGATACACACCTTCAAGCAGCTGAAATACAAATTGCCTGGCTCCTGGCTAAAATGGAGGATCTAGGACGAATGGGCCGTGCAATAACTTGTGAATTTTGGAACTTAAAGAAGGTATCAAAGAAGCTGACCCAGTTCAATTTTTTAAAACAAACCTCTTGACCTGCCAGCACCTACTCCCCAGTGTATATGATTCTGCAATGGAAAGGGCCCTCTAGATGAGAAGAGCTGCACCAGGCAGCCTCATCAAAGCCGAGACCACTTATCTTTAAACTACTATGATTCCAGGAAAAGGAGCTGATTCTTTTCTCATCCCGAGAGTTGAAAGATGTCCTTGTGGGCAGTCAGAGGACTTTGTTTTATCCCAACTATCTAGTCAGCATCCTCCAGTTGTTATAGGCCATTAACAAAATCAAGCAAGGCCTCAGGAACCTGGGGCTGACCTTATTATTGTACCTGCAGTGCTGTCAATTAACTTCCAGGGAAAAAGGCTCACCTTCCAGATGGGAGAAGTGGATAATTTCTTCTAAACCTAGCTGGGCCCTTCCCACTCCAGAGATCCTTCTGTGCCGTGGAAGGCCATGGACACTTCGACCCATTCCACTACCCTTGGCTGACTTCATAAACCAAACTCCTACATGAGCATTGTTTGGGGGATTCTCTACTGGTGGTAGGGAGAGGACACTCTGATTTCTTGGCTTACAGCAGACAGCTGGCTGCATCAGGCTACAGTACACATCCTGACCTGGGTAAACTTGCAGGCACTGGAGTTAGACTCTGGGCTAGCTAGCCTGCAGTACGCGGTCTTTAGTATCCAATGGATTCAATGCTTCATAGCATAGGGGCCAGATCTGTACATCTCCTGAGTTACACAGCATTCCTTTGCAAAACTGCCTTCTTCGCCTTATAGTAGCCTGAACAATCCCCCCTCCCCCCATTTTCCATTGACCAGGAGCCCTTCTGGGGATACAGAAGCAAGGTCAATGGTTCTGCCAGACCACTACAAGTGCACACAGCTCTGGACTGTTACTTCAAGTTACCTGTTACTGTATGGTTGAATGGTTATTTGTTTCAATGTGATCTGTGCAAGTAATAATAATAATGATAATATTTATTTATAGAGCGCAATTCAAGTTTATCAAAGCGCTGTACAATAAAACGATAAAAATCAGAGATAAAACAGTAAAAACCATAGCTCCAGCATTAATCCAATTTTCAATAAATAGTTCACTCAGACAATCCTCAAAAGCAAGATTAAACAGATATGTCTTTAAGGTCGTTTTAACGCTCTCCATGGTCTGGCACTCTTGCATCCGACGAGGTAGAGAGTTCCATAGGGTAGGGGCCGCATACTAAAATGCTCAAGCACCTGAAGTTTTCAGTCTAACCTTAGGTACTTCTAGCAACCCCTCGTTGGCTGAGCGGAGAGGCTGGAGGGGGCAGTAGGGAACCAGGAGCTCTTGCAGGTAGCCCGGACCCTGTCTGTGTAGGAACTTATTGGTCAGCAAACTGACCTTGACAGTGATCCACCACTGTACAGGCAGCCAGTGCAGTTTGAGCAGCACAGGTGTGATATGACTGACCCGGGAAACCCCTGTCAATAACCTGGCCGCCACATTCTGCACCAGCTGCAGGTGACAGATATCAACCCCAAGAAGCCCTAGGTAGAGGGAGTTGCAGTAGTCAAGGCGCAAGATCACAAAGGCATGGATCAATGTTGGAAGGTCGCAAGATGGAACAAGGTGCTTAATCTGGGCAATGTTCCTCAGATGGTAAAAAGAGGATTTGACTACTGCCAACACCTGCGAATGCAGTATCAGGCCCTCGTCAAAAATCACACCCAGATTCTGCACCTGAACAGAGGGCAGGAGCTGGCTACCCCTGAGTCAAAGCCCAGAGGCAGACCCTGCCCCCACCCTCTCTATCCTGTGGCCCAGATCCACCATCAACACCTCAGTCTTATCAGGATTCAACCTTAACCATCTGACCTACATCCAATCCTGGATTTCAATGAAGCAGTTATTAAAGACAGAGATCGCACTATCATGGTCAGGCACAAAAGGCAGGTAGAGCTGGGTGTCATCTGCATAGCAGTGAAACCACAGCCCATACCATCTCACAATGTCTCCCAATGGCAGCATGTACACCATGAACAACAAAGGGGACAGCACAGAGCCCTGAAGAACCCCACATGGCAGAGAGAATGGAGCCGAGGAATAAATCCCAGACACCACTCTCTGAATTCTGCTAGTGAGGAAAGATCTAAACCATCTGAGGACCATATCTGACAGGCGAAAGATGTCACTCAGGCACTCCAGCAGTCCCCCTTCCCATGGTCCACGGTGTCGAAGGCTGATGAGAGATCAAGAAGAACCAAGACTGGACGGCACTTCTGATCTCTTGCAATCAGGAGATCATTGAGCACCCAAACCAGAACGGTCTCAGTACTATGCCTCTTCCAAAAACCGGATTGGAGGGGATCATAGATGTCATGGATTGTCAAGTGGTCCTCCAGTTGCAGGGTTACAGCTTTCTCAGTCACCTTCCCAATAAAGGGAAGGTTAGAGATTGGTCTGTAGTTGGCAGGGCAGTTTGGGTCCAGAGAAGATTTTTTAAGGAGTGGTGTTATCACAACCTCTTTCAGGGAGTTAGGAAACTCACCCGACTTTAAAGAGCACCAAACTACCTCTGCCAGGACAGGATCAATGGTATCTATGCACCCCAAAATGAGGTGCGTAGGGCCAGAGTTCAAACTACAGCAAGTCAGCCACATACTCTGGACAATCTGCACAACATCAGTAATTGCTGTTGTGCTCAGAACTGTTTTCTGCTTCTGCCAAAATGCACTCAAGGGCTATTACTGACCCCTATGTGTGAGACCCCAATGGTGCAAACTTTTACTAGTTTTCCTTAATCTACATTTACTTTAGATCCCAAGCACAGATTCCTACACCCTTTTGTGCTGCAAGATAAATCAGTAAGCCACAACATCCTGATTGGGCAGCATAGAGCCTGAGAGTAAACTGGGTGTCTTAACACAGCGGCATCCCTCTTGGCCCTTTAGTGTGCTGGTTTAATACAGTGTGGACCTGGAGGACAGCTGCTTATTTCTGTTAAGCTATATATATATATTTAGTTCCTGTTTATTTTTGATGCTTAACTGGGTCTGTGGTAAGCTACTACAGAGTGCTCTCCCCCAGAGGGTTGAAGCAGGTTGTCAGATCCGTCTGCTGTATACTTCTACATGAGGGTGGGAACTAGAGGCGGCCTGGGCTGTTCCTCTGGTTGTTCTTGGGTTCCATGGAAGTGAGAGCTTAGTAGCTTCCTTTGTCTGTAAATAGTAGTGATGACTGGTGCATTTCCATGTCCCAGACTCACATAGATCTGCATTATTTTTGTTCTGCTTCGATTTGCTTTCAAGTGTGCATAGTTCCAACCATTATCCAGTGTTTCCTATTTGGCTGGAGAACAGGTTTACAGTTTACTCTGTTGGTTTGTTCATGTGGGTCTAGTTCTTTTAGGTGTGTGGTTTTGGGGTGTGAGACTGGGGCTGCTGTGGGGAAGGGTCTCTCAGATTACTTCTCAAGTGTTATGTATTGTATTTGATCCTGTTACAAATTCTGAGACACTAACAGTTATCTCCTGGAATACTATAGGCCTGAACTGTCCTCTGAAGAGGCACAAAGCCTTACTTAAATTTAAAGATGTAATGCAATATTATCTTACTACAGGAGACACATTTTCTGTGGAGAAAGCCACTTGCCTCTGCCAGGGCTCTGGAGAATACGAACCTGAATGGAAAAAAAAAAGGGCTACCACCATGGATCCATATCAGTACGTGAATACAGACAGTAGATTAATGATAGTACAGGGCACTGTTCAGGGGCAACCCATACTTTTAGGAAGTGTGCATTCCCCCAAGAACCCAGACCTCTCATTCTTTGACACTGTGCTGAGATCACTACCTGGGGGGCCCTGCTAGTATAATACTAGGAGGGGATCTAAATATGGCCCTCTGTCCACACTTAGATAGAACAGGACCCCCGGGTAGGATGGAAGCCTGCATTCCTGCACGTGTTCTTAAAACTTTTAATGCAGCTGGCTTCCATGATGCATGAAGGACCATCCATCCCACAGAACTAGACTTTATGTACTTCGGTCTGGTCCATGAAACATACAGTAGGCAGGATGTTATTTTTCTTTCTCAGGATTTGATCCCCTGGACATGGAACAGTTCTCTGGGTAAAGTTTTTATTTCGGATTACACCCTGGTAATTTTGTCAGTCGTCTGGGGCAGGAGATCAAATCCTAGAAACAGATGGAGATTTAACACCAGCCTGCTCCAGTGTCCACAGTTCAAAGACTGGCTGCAGGCTGAACTGCAAGGAGTATTTTGCCCTGAATGAAACCCAGATACCGCTGATGAAATCCAGTGAGATGCAGTGAAGGTGACAGTTTAGCGTAAACTCATTGCTTCCACCTCTCAGTACCAAAAGAATAAGACTGCCTCACAAGGCAGAGGGAGGTAATTTTAAAGAGACCAGAACACAATTTCCAACCTTCCCCAGACCAATGAGATACCCATGGCCACCACATAACGGAAGCCAGAGCCTCACTAGAAGAATCCCATCATCACTGTACTGAATACACCCTCGTTAAATTGAATCAATCTTATTGAAAGCAGGGGAACAGTTTGGGAAGCATCTCACCTATCGCCTTCAGACAAGGGAGTCAGAGTGATACATCCCATTCATTCATAAGCCTGATGTAACCACTGTGTCCTCCCCAGGCTCCATTAATGAAGACTTCTGTAGCTTTTATCAGGCTCTATTCCTCTGAAACATAACCCTCACAGGAGAGCCTTGATCACTTTTACAGTGACCTTCCTCTTCCCCCCGGCAACACCGGTGGCCTGTCAGCAACTGACCTAGCCTATTACCCCTTTGGAAGTTAGCAAAGTCATTGCTGATATGTCCCAAGGGAAATCCCCAGGCCCAGATGGCTAACTTACTGACTTTTACCACACTTTGGCAAAGATCTTGTCCCCTCAGCTCTCTCAAATGTTTAACACAACTTGGGAAAGAGGAGCTCCTCTTCCCTCCTTATAAGCTCTCATCACACTAACCCCTAAATAGATGAAAGATAGTGTTTTATGTTCACAAGTCCACCCCATTTCACTGATTAACATCAATGACAAGATCTTCGCTAAAGTTCTTGTTTGCTGCCTGGATCCTGTGATAGGGTCTTTAATCCACCTGGGCCAGGTGGGCTTCATTCCAGCCCATTTGGAGTCAGCTAGCATCAGATAGATCATCAACTTTCTGTGGCAAGTCAGAAACTCTTCAAAACCTACTGCTGGCGTGGCTTGGCCAAGAAATAAGATGGCTGCTTAGTCCATTCTCTGTGATTTACCCAGGGCAAACGAATAAATCTGTTACTGTTTTCAGCGTGGTAAAAATAAATCTGGACTTACCTCTGTGAAGTAGACATCCCGCTGGGTCTAGGGATCTACTTTGTTCACACTCCAGTGCCCGACTGCCATCTCTCCTTCAGACCTTGGACTTCTACAAGTGGCCACATGGTGAGCTTCAATGGGGGAAGGGCTGACCCCTCAATAAAACAAATGTTCATGGAAATGCTGCAACACGTGGATGCGGTAATGATAGCATCCAACAACACCATTGCAGACCTGCAACGCCTCAATTAGAAGGTGGGAGCTATAAAGCAAAAAGTATGCTCCCAGTAAAAAACAGTAGAAGGGCTATGCTTCACTCTAAATGAACAGTCTAAGCAGATTCAGGACCTATAAGACAAAATCGATGATGTGGAGAATAAGAACCACAGGAACAACCTGCAGTTCCTTGGATTCCAGGAGGGCTGTGAGCATGGCTGGACTTCCAACTTCCTCCATGAAGCATTTCCTGAAATACTTGACCTCCTGGAGCGGGCCCGACTCATGATAGAGCGAGCGCATAGAACTCTCCAACCTAGGGCTAAAGACAGGAATAGTCCCAGATCCATCATAGCCCACTTTCTCAATTTTGGGAGAAGCAGGCCCTTCAAGTGCAGGCTAGAGAGCTGGGACAGCTAACATGGAATGGGTACAGGATCCATATATTTCAAGACTACTCCAGGATCCTGGCCCAAAAATGGAAGGAATATACCGAGGTGAGGAGACGGCTACACAAACTGGAAGTGACCTTCTCTCTCAGCTACCTGGCAATGCTCTGGGTGATTTACAATGGCACCCCTCAGCTGTTTAATTCTCCCACGGAGGCTATGGCTTCTATAAACACAACCTGATCCCCTCAAAATGCTCAAAGTGTCAGACAAGACAAACAACAGTACCCAGTCAGGTGACGGAGCAGATCACTGCAGCATCACATGCCTGTAGCTCCACTTGGCCCCTGTGCATCGACCTCCCAGACCAAGGATGCCGCACCTCCACACACCGCTTCACAGGGAGACAGAGTGACCCCCTCCCAAGGATCTAGAAAACAGCTCCAACAGACCTCGCATAAGAAGAGAGAGAGCATCCGAAAGAGAGAGATCTGGGAGAAGCTGGCGCGACATGGGCTGGATCCCCGGACACAGACATATATAGCCCCTACTTTGCCAGCAACAGATATGCCTCTCTGTGAGGTCTGCCCCTGCAAGAAGAAACTGTGGCCTCACCCATGGAACTTTTGGTAGACCCACAGGCCAGGAAGGGGGGGTGCACTCTTGGGCCGCATCTTCGCTGGAAAACCTGATGCTGACAGATCCAGAGGCACAGAGAAGCTCCACAGACCTGCCTCTGCCAGAAGATCTGAAGGAAAGAAGACCTGAGACCATTGCAGCCAAGGAGGATGAAGATCCGAACTGCACCACGCAGACCTGAAGCCCTGGATGGGACGAGCTATAAGATAAGTAGTGGCTTTTTTGAGAAAGGGCAGAGAGCTGTGTTTCGGGGAGTTAAAATTAAAATAATACTAATAATAAAAAAGAAAAACTAGAGTAGGGTAAGATCCTCATTGCCCTAGACCGCATGGGGGGTCATCCTCAACAACGAAGGACCAACTAGAACACCTGGGAGATCCAGTCCCTCTATTCAGGCCCCAATTTTAAAGCCACAGGAAATCCTTGCTGCAGGTATGGAACACTGGGAGACTGGAGAAGGTCTGGGCTTTGGCTCATACCTCTTCCCCTGCCTCGTCTGCTTTGCCATTCTACCTCTTTACAATGTACAGGTACAAAGAGGGGAGAGTATTTCTTAGTGGTTGATATGTGTTCTCTTGATCTGCTGCCATAAACATTGGGGAGGCCTTATAGTTGAGAGAAGCAGAACGGCTGAGTAGCAGGCCTGCCCATCAGCCGCTGGGGAAAAGTAGGTCATAGCCCAATCACACACTCTGATGTGGCCGACTACAACCCCAATACAGGCTGCTCCCCCTCAGAAGCTACCAGCTACAAACCCCATTCTCCATTGATACATTCTGACCCCATTGTAATCTGAAGTAACAACCTGTAACAACCTGGGCATTGGGGGAGTGAGTGGATGGCAGGTAACCCCCACCATGAGTATCCTATCCAGATCCATTATTAGACACACTAAAAGGTAGTGAAATAATGCAGGTCGCAGTCGACCCTACTGCCTTTAATGTCCCTGGGTCCCTCATACACAGCTGCCAGCCAAGGACACTGGCCCCAGACTCTAGGGGGACCCATGTGGCCTACCTGCTCTTCATAGCCCCTACTCCCTTCCCTCCCTTAATGGAGGCAATCTCCAGATGGATTCCCCCTTACCCTTACCCTCATCCTTGCACTATCCCGTGACAGGGGGGTTAAACCACCCCGACCTTCTCTTCTACAGCTCACACCCTCTTGTCTACTGCTCGCACACCCATCCATGACCTCCCCACCAAGTGGTCCCAAGCCACTGACAAGCTGTTTGGAGACTTCTTGTGGTAGGGGACAAAATCTCACTACAGCCACAACAAACTACAGACACATTGAACTAAGGGAGACCGGAACCTACCCTGGATGGACGGGTACAAACTGGCTTTTCAGACAGCCCAAACTGTACACTGGACCATGCCTGTAACCCTGAAGTCACCGCAGTGGGTGACTATGGAGGCCACTGAAGGTGGGGTTGCAGAGGCGGTGGCACTGTTGTATGGAGCATACTCAGGATGAGGCTGCAAACATCCCACTATCACTGCATCTGTCAAGGTGTGGGCACATATTCATAAGAAAATTGGACTAGCTCCAACACCTCTGAGAACAGCTCCACTGTGGCACAACCCCATGTTCCGCATCGATAACAAAGTGATCCACTGGCCTTCCTGGCAGAAAGCAGGCATCACTAGGGTAGATCACGTACTTGACACCCCACACACTAGAATTGCTTCTTTCATGACCTTGCAGGAAAGATGGGGACTCATGAAAACTGAGTTCTGGAGGTTTCTCCAACTTAGGGAGGCGACTGGGGCCAATCCTCTGCACCCACCCTTCCCCGCAGGAACCCACTGAGATTACCAAATAGCAGTCTCATATCAAAGGGCTAGTGGGTAGGCTCTACACATCAATTAGGGACACCCTCCCCTTTCAATCTGAGGAATCTAAGAACAAATGAGAAAAAATGTTAGGGGGCGAGATCTCTGATGACCAATGGAATAGACCCTGGCAGGACATACATAGATGGTACAGGGATACACGTAGCAGACTCATACAGAACAAAATCTCCCATGCCTGGTACAGGACCCCAGCTGTGCTACACACAGCAAAACTGCTGGACAATGACTCCTGCTGGAGATGCAAGGCTCCGGGGGGAGATCTGTACCATATACTGTGGGACTTCACCAACATTAAAGCTCTATGGCGCAGTATTGAACATACGGGTACCCTGATATTAAGTGCGCCAGTCCCACACTCACTGCTTTTCTATCTCCTGGGAATTGTCCCAGGGCCAGTCCTACATAAATGGAGATCCCCAGCAATACCAATTCTGAACAAAATCTTAGCCTCCCTAACCTCCCTAGCAAAACTGGACAGGCTTTCCTACTCTCTGAACAATTATATACCTAAGTTTCAAGACTGCTGGAAAAGCACACATTGAATACACCTCCACCCCAATGGAAGGGGGGGGTGAAATTGCACAACCCTCACGCATGGCTAATCTGCCCTTGCTGTCTGGCTCATATACCCCCCCCCCCCGCAGAACCCAGGAAGTAATCCCAGAACCACAGCTCAGTAAGCTAGGGGGCAAAAGAGAACCCAGAGCACTATGCTTGGGCGAAATGTCTACCAAGTCTCAAATGTTGACCACTAGGAGCAAGAAACAACTTGTCACCAACATAGAGCTGTATTCTTTGTGTGTTTGTTGTCTATGTTTCAGAATGCCCCACCCCTTGGGACCAGAATATGCTGTGACAGCAAATATGAGCGTTCCGACAGGATGCCCGGAAGTGATTCTTAACTGGACCGCAGCATGAATGGCACAGAATGAAGCCCAGATGGACTGTGTAAGTGACATCTGTCCCTGTTCTGGTACTCTTAAGATACTTAAACACTAAGAGAAGCTCCCCTCCTCTCCCCTCTAGGGGGGACGGGAACACAGATATAATATAAGATATCATATAGCATTATAGGAGATAGAGAGAGTGAGAGCAACAAGAGAGAACACAGAACAGAGTTGCATAGGACTGCATCACAAAGAAATAGATTTGATTTGATATGTATGAATTGCCTATGTTACTCTGGCCATCATGCCTGGTATTGTACTAGGAGTTAGTTCACATAAGAACTGAATGAACAACCTGGGGGACAGCTTAGTCTTCCTCCTTTAATGCGCTCAGACCAGTATTGCATCAGGATTGCTGTCCCCTAGACTGTAACACTATTACTAGGGTTGCGCATCATCATTGTCCCTGCCTGCGTCACATCATATGTATGTAAGACCGTATGTAACCTACCTGCTCCTAAAGTGCATCTTATGTCCCTACACTTTGTAACCCTGCAGGACCTTAATCATGACTCATGCTGATGATTGACCAATTATATGTAAAGCTGAAACATTCAATAAAAAGTTATTAAAATAAAAAAACACTGCTGCCCTGCCATTGGATACTGAAAAGGCCTTTTACAGGGTAGAGTGGGAATATCTTTTGATGCCATTGCCCATTTTGCCGCCCCCCACTTCATTGCTCTGGTTAGACTCCTATATACCAGCTGTACAGCCACAGTCCTGACTAACTTGATGATCTTGCAACCTTTCACCCTGCACTGGGGCATGAGGCAAAGGTGCTCCCTACCGCCCTTCCTCTTCCTACTGACCATAGAGCCCCTTGCTTACAAAATCAGAGCTTCAGCTACCTTTCCTGGGATAATGGTGTCTGATGTCCTGCCGAAGATAACTAATTTTGCGGATGACATTACCCTTTCTTGAACTGATATCCCTGATTGCCTATAAACTCTCTCCACCATAATTTTAGAGTATGCACAGCTGTCCGGTAACAAGCTAAATGGAGCCAAACCACAAGTCCTCCACATTAACATGGCCTGCACCCCTTCCCTATTTTCTTCTTACCCTTATCAGTGGTCATCTAAGGGGTATTTGCCTAGAAATTCAGATCAGACCCACACTTTTCTCTGTTACCTTGCCAATACTGATTTTATGTATGACAAACTCATGACAGAGCAAAATGCTCGGAAGTTTGCCATGCTTTCTTGTGGAACAGAGTAAATGCCCTCAAACTGATGGCATTACCCAAACTGCAATACATTTTGGTCAGTCTCCCAGTCAAACTCACAGCATCCTTTTTCTGATCCCTTTTTTCCCCAGAGGTCACAATTCATCTGGAATAGAAAAAAGCCTAAACTCAAACGAGACACTGGAGGGATGGGGGTTTGGCCTTTCCAGTCTAAAGCAACAGCATAAACATGTGGTGCTCTACCAGGCCCTGAATTGCTTGAAACTAAGCCTCAACCCTCACCCTCCTAGATGGCTCACCCTCGACCTTGCACAGGGGCCTCTCTGCTCCCTCCTCACTTTTATATCCTGACTGGGTTTTAGGGCAGAAGTCCACCCCATGTATAAAACACATGAGGAAAACCTGGCTAGGTTATGCCACCAAACTGGGATGGGATCCCTGAACCTCTCATGCCCACCCAATGTGGAACAATCTGACTCTCCAGATTGATAACACTCCTGTTAGCTGGGACTGCTGGAAGGGAGTAGGGATTACCTGCTTGGGAGACCTCTACCACCCCCAATCTGGGACCCTGTACTCATTCACCAAGATCTTGGCAGTGTATGGTACCCCATGTCACACTTTTGGAGATACCTTCAACTTAGGGATCTCTGCAGGGTAAAAGTCATTAGGACCCATACCATTTCCCACTCAGCACCATGAGGGAGATGGGTAGACTGAATGAAATCTTTGAAACGTGTCACCCCATTCATTAAACCTGCATGCGCATAGCAACAGTAGAACCCAAGGAAGTGTGGGAGCAGGAACCAGATCTCTTCATCTCCCATAAAGAGTGTGATGCTCTTTGGCCTTCTACATACAAATTATCCAGAGAAATCCAAGCCAAAATCTTGCAATATAAGATCTTGCACCATAACTAAAGTTCTCCTGTCTAGCTATACAAGGCTGGACTTATGACCAACAGTGGCTGCCGACGTTACTCATCCCCACAGTTGTCACCCTTCCACACTCTCTGGTACTGCCCAGCCTTTGACACTTACTGGGAATCAATCTGGACCTTCTGCAAGACTGTAGCTCAATTTCCCAATGCTAGAGAACCACATTTGGCACTCCTGGGACTTTTGCCACCTGATCTGATTCTCCCTTATCTCCCTCACAAACAATATGGCAGTGGTAGCACTTGCAGTGGCTAGAAGACTCATCCTCCATCACTGGAAAAATCCTGAATCTCCCTCCTACACTGAATGGGACAACTTGCTCTTCCTCACAGCCTGATATGAAAGGGTAGCCTATGTGGCACAGGGTAAAATTTCTGCTTATGTAGCAGTCTTGGTCCCTTATCTACTTCTGAAGAAAGCCCTAGATCCCACACTGTGCCCTCACAGATGAGCACCTCTGCAGATACATAGATACATGCATACATACGTACATACATAGATACATAGAAATTGTCAGCAGCTAAGGACCGCTAGGTCCATTCAGTCTGCCCGTAAGCCCTATACTTGTATGCGGTCACTGATCCCAAGTGAATAATGGCTTGATCACATCTTGTCACATGACCACTGGAGAACATGCATCAATGCTGGACAAGTGCCCAGATGGCTACGCCCAGCTCTGCCTGTCTGCACAGAGGGCTGGGGGGTGGGAAGGTGCTTGTTTCTGCTGCAGCCAGCAGTCAAAATCTTGGGGATGTATATTCAATGGATATGGCAGTGTCCCTGCTGCCATATCCTGTGCCCCCTTGCCCAGCACTCCATGCCTTCAAGCATGGTATGGCGTGCAGGCATGCCCAAGGCACATCCCTGGACCAGCTGTGTGTGTATGCAGGTGACCAGCTGCCGGATACACTGTGGAAGGGTCATGTATCCCTTCCATGAATGCTGCCATAGGTCTGCCCATTGTGCGGCATTCTAACTTAAGGTTGCCTACACGCTGCAGATCCATGGCATGTAGGCAATCCACACTTAAGTACTGTACATAGAGTCCTATATCCCTAATACTTCCAAAGGAGCCAAACAATCTTTCCAAAGGGTTTTCTGCCACTAAGTGTACTGGGCCTCCACCCCTCCCCCCTTCCCCCTTCATACTCGACACATGTACCCAATATCTTGGCCCGAGGTGGCCCCCCTAGTGAATTTCACATGACCATCCCATGCTTTTTAAGTGCCTCCCCTTGTGAATTGAACATGACCATCCTATACCTCTTAAGAGCCCCCCCTTGTGAATTGTACATGACCATCCTATACCTCTTAAGTCATCTTGACAAGTTACGCTCAAAGCTGAGCCCAATCCCCCCCTTTTTTCACCATAACTTTTAACACACACTGCATTATTCATGTTTCGAAACAGACTGAGCAGACATTATAATGGACCACTTACCTGAAAACATTCAGAACATTGAACTCCCACTTACCTTAGCATGATTTTGGCATACTAGCCAAAATTTAGAACAGGACTGGGAGGATGGTAGGATATTTGTTACACTGTACAACATTCCTGGTCAAAGAGTCATTAGTATATCCTGTTTTACAGTTCTTAGACTAGCCTGTTTAAAGTGTACCTGTTCAGTAGGAATTAGTGCTAGTATGTTTTGTAGTTCTTTAATGCCCTACTGTTGTAGACAGTGATTGTCAATGCTGTATACTATTTGACCATTACTAAAAACTTGACAAATCAAAGAAAAATTTAATGGAAAAAATGTGCAGTGTGCAAGGATACCTTTTGGGGGGCCATTCTGCTTTGAAAATTCATGTGAAGTATGAAACGTCAGGTGACTTGTGAATCGCTGTTTCTCAGCACTTTTGATCTGCTCACTGTTTGATCCACAGTGGCTACACACTGAATAAATTCAAGCACTTTACTTGCTATCTAGCCTCAGTATGCTGTCTTTTATGCTGGTTGTTTCGCGTGACACACTTTTTTGTTTGTCTTGATGCTGTTAGTAGAACAGAATGTCACTTACAGGCCTTGTAGCAGCTTTGTTTTGTTTGTTGATTTCAAACATCATTTGGCTCCAAGGTACTCACTCAGGAAAGCCCTGTGAGATGCAGAGTTGACTCATTATCGCTGGTGTCCTGGGACTGCAGTAACTGAGTATATTCACAATATACAGAATAACAGCCTTAGAGAACACAAAAGAGTTTAGACTAATTGTAAATCATTATGTGACCCCCCCCCCAAGTCACTGTGTTCAGATTCACACCCCTGCCTGGTGACTGAACAGGGCCCACCAGGTTGAAGGGTTGGGTTTGCTCTTTCTCCTGCGGTAAGGGGATTCATCCCAGAGCAAATAAGAAACAGCATGGTGCCTCCACCCACAGAAAATAAGTTGGCCAGATGTTGTATGCAGCACCACCCTGTGGGATGCAGTATCTACCCACCTCCCTACACTGAACTGGATCCCCCCGGGACCAACAAGGCAGTTGTTGCCTTCATTAATAAACATTTAAATCAGGTTACACAAAGTGGGCACACACACACAGTAGTGAAATTTAACAAATCAACACTGCTTTTATTTAGGGACACAGTCCTGGAAGCTAGAGGAAAAGAGGGGTTAGACAGTTGCAAGTCACCTTGAGCACTCCCACCTTGTAGCAATGCCCCCTGGGAGCCACTGTACTGTGGGT
Organism: Neoceratodus forsteri; assembly: GCA_016271365.2. Lineage (NCBI taxonomy): Eukaryota > Metazoa > Chordata > Ceratodontiformes > Ceratodontidae > Neoceratodus > Neoceratodus forsteri. Next base: position 587,526,145 of record CM028132.1, on the reverse strand, counting down.
CACTACCACTCTCTCAGATACAACATGATCTATGAAGACCATGCAGACCACCTCCAATCAAGGTACACGAAAGAATGAATTACACTGCACAGGGTACAATAAACTCTTCAACTGATACCAGTACTAAAACTATGATTTCAAGTATGCCATAAAACTAATGACTCTGGGTACCCAGGAATTACACTAGAGTCCTGGTGCAGGCCTGGTAGCTACATTGCCCAGTTCTTTCAATGGTGCACTTGATGAGATTTAGCAAGCTTTCAGTTTATTCCACCCAACAGGCCATAGTGTGCTAGCACAATTTAAAGAATTTGAAGCTCCAAAGGTTCAGAAAACCCAACTTTGTAGCCAAAAGTGAAAATTACTGTAATCCAAAGAAACACAATGCCTGTGCCAGCAATGCCAGCACTCAGATGACCCACGAATGCAGAAGATCAGGTACAGATGCAGCAGCAGGTTAGGCAGCAATCAAGATAAGGCCCCAGAGACCAGGAAAGGAAGATACTTTGCACTTGCTCTAGATGACTTGCAGCAGCTTAGCCCTTCTGGCTCACATGTCTCAGCACACAGCCCTTCTAGCTCAGCTACGAGTCACAGGAGCACTACACAGTGACTTTCTGGCTTCCAAAGAGCAAGACCCCAAGAGCGACCCTCATGGTCCAACTCCCTTCCAGAGTGAGACTACCCACATACTCTTGGCACATGCCCTGTGGCTCCCTGTTCCCTAATCCACCCCACTGGATAAGGGCTAGAAGGCCTCTTACGTACTGTAGCTGTGAAGCAAACTGGGTAGGATGCAAGTCTCTGTCACTGATTCCTGAGCTCATCAGCTTTCTCAGAGTTTTGGACCACTCAGATTCTCTCATAGCAGCTTCATTCTGCAGGTGCCCTTCTGGCACAGTTGTACAGATAAAAGCCAAGGATAGAGCTCACAGCATTTGGAAGAAGAAGCCCAAGATAAGACTTACAAGATATGTTCCTGTCTAGGCCTTTAGCTCTCACAAGCAGTAACAGGTCTGCTCACCTCTGAGTCTCTCTTTCTCTCCAAACTGCCATGAGCTCCTCAAGAGCTCAGAAAAATTATTTATCTCCAGAAGTGTTCCATTGGTCAAGCAAGGTTGCCAGTGTGTCCATTTTGCCTATGCTGCCCTCTCATTGGCACGTCTAGCCTACCAGTCCAATGGGGAGGGCCTCTGATATCACTCTGCCCCCACAATACTCTCCTGCTATTTCTAGGGCTTCCCAGACCTCTGACTGGCTGAGCTGCCAGGGTTGTTGGGCAACAAGAAGGCCACGACATTGCTTCATGGGGCTTGTTTGTTTATTTTTTTCACTGTGCTCCCAAATAGTGTGCTGGCCCCTGATGGTGTTACAACCCCTTAGTGCTGTCATCCATTTTGACTGTTTCGTTGGTGGGGTACTGGGTCCGCAAGTCATGGCAGCTAGCGGGTTGGAAGGAGAGGCAGTGTTGGGCAGAAGCCTCTGCACATGTGCTCCTGCTCTGTATTGGTTGTGGCAGAGGAGATGCCAGAATGAAGGAGTTCTTCTTGGTTCAAGGTCCCTCACTGCCAAAATCGGGGGACTGGAGCAGAAGGAAATGGCTGCAGCAATTGACAGAGAGTGCTGAAGATGCTGATGTCTCTCTTCTCCACACCTCTTTCTCTTATTGTGTCATACACATGGTCAAGCAAGAGAGCTGTGGTAGCAGCAACAGCACATGCAGCACTAGTGAGGGTGGCTGGTCCAGTCTAGGTAAGACCCCCCAAAGGGATGGTTTACAATTAATTTATAAGTGCATATATCAGTGAAGTGTGAGCATTAGACTGAACCATGGTTTATGTAAGTAATAACACACAACAGGGTGAGTGGTTATTGGGTAATTACTGCATGCCCCTGCTGACGCTGTGGGTTGGAGGCATGAGGTGTTAACCGACTGCTCTTCAACCAAGGTTGGGGGGGAAGTGTGGTAATTACCCAATAACTGCTACCCCTGAAATGTGTTACTACTTTTGTAAAATGGCACCAAAATAATAAACAAGCATTTGTCAATGGTGAATGTTTGCTTGCTGGTATTGACACCGGTAGAGTTAGAGAGATGCATAATAGGAATAGCAGTGAAGTATTAAACTAACGCCAACCCCCACTCCCACCCTGCAGAGACCGACAGACATTTGGGGATGTTCCTTTGGGTCATCGGCCATAACGCTCATGCCATTCCACCTCACTCCATGCTGCAGACACCGACAGCATAAGGGCCTTGGGGTCTTTGGCCCTTATGTTCACCCCATTCCATAAGGAAATAAGCTGAGATGGGAGCACTAGAGGAGAATGGGGTGAACATTAGGGCTGAAGACACCAAGGCACACCTCAATGCCTGTCACTGGCTGCAGGGTGAGGGTGGGGGTGGAACGGCATGAGCATTACGGCCGACGACCCCAAGTCACACCCTCAATGCCTGTCAGTCTCTACAGGGTGGGGTGTTACGGTTGGAAACCCTAATGCCCCGGATGTTTGTTGGTATTTTCGCTCCAAATTTTCAACATGGGCTTTTTGGGACCCCACCTCATGAACAGTGGCACTATCATTTCATTACACAATCTCAAAAGGTGATTTCATACAGCAACTGTGCCTTTCAGTGCCACAGGTGTGAAAACACATTTTGGGCAGGATGTGAAAAATGACAGCTGTACTGTTCATGAGGAAGTGTGAAAAAATGGCAGTGTTGAAAATCTGAAGTGAAAATCTGAAAACTGGTGAAGTTATGAGAATGTGTAGAAACTGTGCAATGCACACTTGTAACACAGTCAATTTTTGGAATTTTTTCACCAAGTGAGCAACATGGATTTTTTGGGACCCTGCCTCATGAACAGTGGCACTGTTATTTCGTTACTTGGTCCCAAAAGGTGATTCTTCTCAGCAGCTGCGAAATCACCTTTCGGGATCGAGTAACCAAATGAAAGTGACAGTGTTCATGAGGTGGGGTGCCAAGAACACCATGTTGAAAATCTGGGGCCAAAATTCCTAAGAATGTCTGAGATATCAACCTAAATTGACCCCCCGACTCCCATTATATAGCTTACCATCATTTCTTCAGTTTGCCAGTCGGCTTTGAAGAGTGCAGACGGGTCCCGGTCCATAGAAGATCACTGCTCCTGACCTCCAGAGGTAAGTATGGGGTAAGGGGGTTCAGGGAGGTGGGTCTGCAGAGGGAGTATGGGGTGGGGGGGGGAATGAGGAGATGACGAGGGACCATTTTCTTTTTTACAGGAGAGAAAAATACTTTGGGGACAGTTTTCTTTGTTTTACAGGTTACCAAAAATATTTAGGCACACTGGGGTGGGCTTCCAGTGTGCCACAATAGTGTGTGTGTGTGTGTGGGGGGGGGCATGCCAACACAGGGATTGGGCACCCCGATGTCGGTACTTGAAATATTCGGGCAGGTGGGTGGGTGGGGTTCATTTGACAGTGGGAGTCGGCATCCCAGTGTTGGAAACATAAATAAAAAATTATTTTGGCACACTGGGGTGGGCTCACAGTGTGTCACATTAATGGGGGGGATACATGCCAACACGGGGATGGGCACCCTGATATCAGCTATCCAGAGAGTGTGTGGCAGGGGGCAGAAGCCGCCAATGTAGAAAGCCAAGTTGTGGCTCATTTATTTATTTATTGAAATGGTTCACCAGGAAAGGCACACTGAACAAACAAGGTGTGTGGCGGCAGGAGCCAACAAGAACCGTAACTCTAGCCATGTGCATTACTGTACACTGCAATGCACATGGCCGGAGTCTTGTCAGCTGCTGCCAACAGAGAGAAGGTATATCTGTGTGCCTGGTTGCAAGGGAGAGGTAAGGTCTCAATGCAATGAGGAAACTGTCCCTCATTGCAGTGGCAGATTTCTTTCATGTGTGGTCCTCTCTCTCTCTCAAACTGCTGTGATAGACAGCTTGTCGATTCATTGTTGCCTGAGGGGCGAGCCCCATAAAGCGTCAACTTGTAACCATCCCTGATTGGAGCTGCACTTTTCTTTCAAGTGAAGATCGCTTCTCTCAAACTGCTGTCATAGACAGCTCGCCGATTTATTGGTGCCTGAGGGACGAGCCCCATAAAGCGTCAACTGCATTGGGCAGAAACTCACACACCTCTAAAATGTCGTACTGTCCCAAGATGTTTCTTGCGCATGTGCAGTGCACAAGCATGCAAGCAAACATAAAAACACAAAACTAAATAAATCTTTAAACTAAAGAGCAGCTGACGCCTTTAGGAAAACTTCAAAAAAACATAATGTTCAGACACAGTTCAGCTGTTACTTCATATATTTTCAATATATTTTTACAGATTTCTCCTCTTCATTATTTATTAGTGAAGACATTCCTACAAAAACAAGATCTATATCCCTTAGAGTTCAACTGCTTCTATAGCTTATTCCCTACTTGAAATTGTAATGCTCTGTTGTGACATCACAGTCTGTTGCCATGGAAACAACTGTGACATCACAAGCAGAGCATTAAGACATCAGGTTGGGAAGAAGCAATAGGAGCTGACAAACCCTCAAGGAACAACAATCCTGTTTTCATACATATGACCTCAGTAATAAATAATGTGGATAAGAAATACAAAGTTAATGAGAAATTTAAAGCTGCTTTGTGTCCAAATATTATGTTTTGCAAAGTTCTCAGAGCCGTAGGAAGGCATTTTGGTGCCCTGGGCAAGAGACTAATTTTGCGCCCCCCCTTCAGAAAAGAGCCGGGGGGTTCTGGGGCCATAAGGCCCCCAGAAGCTCTGGGGGGGTTTACGTGTTCTTTGGTGGGTTTAGGGCTTTTCTGAAGAAAAACATACTTTTAATACAGAAAAGTAAAATCTAAAAAATGCAATCTTTGAGCATGACCAGACAGAGACAATATTTAAGAAGTGTGTAAACAAAGGAAAAACTAAAATCAAATTCTCTTCTCAAGCCTTGGCCCTGCTTATCTCCTCCTTCCTAGATACCCAGATCCAGTATTGCAACCCCCCCTCCTCCAGCTTGTTCCAGCCTCCCTCTTTCTCCACATTTGTTATGCCATATCGTTCCTTCCATGTTTTTGAGCAGTGGTGAGAGGCCATTTAGGCTTCTTTCTGTTTAGTAGGTGCATTTGCTGTCCGCATCTGCACAGCATCTCCCTCTGCTGGTTTAAAGCTACCTAATTTTTTAAATAATTCTTTAAACTTGCTCCCTGGTATCCTGATGCCCTCCTCAGAGGGTTGAGGGCCATCCAGCTTGAATAGCTTTCAATCAATCCAAGAGTGGCTCCAATATCCCAGGCACCCCATCCCTCCTGCCTGTACCACTCCATCAGCCATGAGTTGAAGTGAGCAATTGGATGAACCCTCTTCTAGTTCTCCCTTCTGCTCAAACTGGCATAAAAAACTCAGAAGTCAGTGAGGCAGCTGCCAGCTTGGATATCCCCCACAAAATTTCTAAAGCTATTCTTAACCTCCTCTAGGAGTCTGCAAACCAGGTTATCGGTGCCTAGTAGGACTGCTTTCCACTCTATTGACAATTCTTTCTACCCTGTTTACATCCCATCCAACCAAAGCCCCAGAAGGCATCTAACCTTCCTGTCCCCTGCTTCTCTACACCCACCACCCCTTCTGTCCTCTTTATGATGGAATCACCTATCACAAGCTCTTTCCTAGCACTGTCTTGCCTCTTGGACTCCAATAGCATGTAAGATGTACTCTTAAGCACAGACCTGGTCTCTTGCATGCCTGCAGGGTACGGCCTTTTCACTTGGAGGACTAGATGAACCAAATTGCACATGATGGGTGAATCTGTTTGCTGTTGCCACCTCAGGGTCTCAGCCTCTATAGACCATTCTTCCCCATCCCCCACCTACAGTAGGTGTGGCATGGTGTGCAGTGGAAAGGAGTGGTGGCTGCTTGCACCAGTGTCCACTGGGAATCATTGTAAGAAGGTTAAGTTCTTCCTTTACTGCACCCAGCTCCGCAGTGAGTGCTGCAAACCTGCTGCACACCAGGCAACATTGCTGTCTCCTGAGGACTTTCCTGAAGATGACTGCACCACGGGTGCTGCAGCCTGTGATGCCTCCTTCCTACCTTGTCCCCCCATAGCACTCCACATCCTTCTCAAATGACTCCCTTATGCCCCTGCTTTACCTGTTCATAGGGTCCCCATCCCTAGTGCTTCACTAGTGCTGCTGAAGTTGTTTCTTGAGCAGAGACCCTTTATCAGGGGTATCCCAGATAGCATTTCTCTGGCAGTCACTTAAAACCCATAAACTTCACCCACTCTACCACTATTCTGGATATCTCCTTACCCTCCTTTAATCCCACCTTGTCCTTCAGATTATTTTGTTTGCTGGCACCAGCACACAGAAATCACAGTTTGGTCCTTCCTGCATTCCCACAGGATGCCCAAGCATGTATAGCAAGCTCCTTCAGTAAGAGGACCCCATGTCTCACTTGTGTGTCACTTTATCTTTTTGCGTAGTCCTTCAGACTCCTGCAGATTAATTATTTTATTTTTAATACCGCTAATACCCTCCCAGACTGACACACACAAAAAAAGACTTGAGTTTCAACTGTTTTCTTTTCTTTCTTTGTTACTGCTAATCCCTCCTCCCCCACACACACACAGAATATTTTTGTTCTGTAAATACTGCTGCCTGCTGATTTTGTAGTAGGGGGCTGGGTCAGACTCAGGACTGACTCAGGTGGCATGAGGCATTGGGCTTTTATTTTAAGAAATGCAGCCAACCTAGGCCCCAGCCAGCAGACTTGGTTACAAAGGCAGCCAGCAGCATGAACTAAGTAAGTCCTGGAGAAAATAGTGTTGGACCAACTATCAGAACACCTGACCAAACACAACTTTCTCTGCCCGGAACAGCACGGATTCCGGTCCGGCCACAGTACCGTCACAGCTCTTACTGAGCTCACCTCATTCATCCATGAGGTCCTCAACCAAGGCTGTATAGCAGGGGCAATCTATGTGGATCAGACCAAGGCATTTGACATGGTCAGTCATGAGCTATTGCTTTATGTCCTTCCACAACTTAATGTGGTCCCAGAAGCTACTGCCTGGTTCAGGGACTACCTAACAGGCCAGTCACAGCAAGTCAGGATAAATACCACCATCTCCTCCTGTAAAACAGTTTCCTCAGGTGTCCCACAGGGGTCTATTCTTGGCCCTCTACTATTCACCCTCTTTTTAAACTCTCTCCCCAAGTCATGAAGCGGTAACCTGCTACTCTATGCTGATGATGCGGTAGTGTTTTAGAAACACCCACGGCGGCGCCCTCCAGCGAGCTCTTCAGGGTTTCTTCAGGGAGCTAGAAACCTGGTTCACTGAACACCGTCTGATCATGAACTATCAAAACAAAATCCATGATCTTTGCACACCGACAAAGTCCACACAGCCAGTCAGCTCTCCTAATCAAAAACAAACAAGGCACCTCACTTGAACATGTTACATGTTTTAAATACCTGGAATTACATTAGACACCTCCTCTCCTACCATCATCACATACAACTTCTCTCCTCCGCTGTTAACACTAGATTGGGTATCCTCTACAGACTTAAACATTGCTTACCCACCCAGGCCATGCAACTTGCTGTCACCTCTCTGTCCTCTCCCTAATAGACGACGGGATAGTGATATATGGCCTTATTCTACAGCCCTTCGCAGCATCAACACTGCTTTGAATAAAGCTTGCCGCCTAGTCACCGGGTGTGACAGATTGACACATACCTGTGAGCTCTACGCTCTGGCTGGTTGGCTAAACTGCCAAGGAAGACTTAAGTACCACTCCTGCGTTCTAGCGAAAAAGATCCATCTCCAGCTGGCACCCATCGGCCTTCTTCCAATAGTCAGCGTAGCCCCCCCCAGGCATAACACTAGACTCGCAGCATCCTCCTCATTCCTGGTCCCCACTGTAGAACATCCCTTGGGCAAAGATCATTCTGCTACCGTGCCCCTCTTTGGCTAAACACTCTACCCCCCATCTCTCAGACCCTTAGCCTCTCCCAATTCAAATCAGCCCTCAGAGTACAACTCCTGGAGTCAGAAAAATGCGACTGTGGCTAACTTCCTGTCCTCCTCTGGTATTTTCATACCCCCAATAAAATGACACAGGGTCCCGATAGATCCCAAGAGTCAGCATCATTTACCTCTCTGACAAGGGTTATCCTGTATCGATGCCTGCTACTACCACCAGTTAACTAAGATTATGCCTGGACTGCACTTGCAGTACTGTTTTATAATTTCTACCTGTTTACTGTGCGTTCTCTGTATTTGTCTACCCTCCACCCTCTGTAACCGATGTGGAGCATTCGCAAAGAGTCTGTGGCTCAAAGGATTGTAATTCCGATTGTATCCAATAAATAAATAAAATAAATAAATAAAACTACTGCTGGGACACCCGGACGGGATTAGGAAAGCAGCAGATGGGGTGGGCAGCTGACAGGGCAGCCAAGCCAAGCAGCGCCCAGGCTTAGTCGGGAGTTGGCAGGAGTCAGCAAGAGACAGGTGGGTGGGGCGGCTGGCAGGGACCTGGGACCAGGGAATCAAGAATCATTGAATCAGCTGTTGCAAGGTGGAAGTCCGGGACCGTGGATGTGGAGAACAAAACGTTGTTGTACTGTCTTTTAAAAATATAAAATTGCCTTGGGAGTCGGCAAGAGGGCAGGGGACTGGGACCCAGGGCCAGACCAGAAGGGATCTCATCATTCACAAATGATCAATCAGCCTGCCTCAGAGGGAGGATGAATGAATCCGGTGGTGAGGGAGAACAAGGCCGCACCAGCCAGTCAGTCAGCACAAGGGTCCACTCCAAAAGCAAAGCAAAATGGACAAGTTAAATACACAGCAGCCAGCCCTGAGCCCAATTATCTAATCCTATATATCCTAGGCTAACCCTTTGCCTTCTTTGAATGAGGGACGATCAATAAGTAGTTTTTTATTTATTTTTTTCAACACCCCCCCAAACACACAGACATCATCATTTATTTAATTAGACGGATCACGGACGTGAAAGGAAGTTTTGTTCTCTTGTCGAAAAATGCTGCCACACAAAATCAATTTAAACAGTCCACGCCTCGCCTCTCTACAATACTAGTTGCTCTCTCCTTTACTTCAGCTCTCCTCTAACTGCCTCTGCTCAACTGCTCTGCCACTCTAACAACACTCTGGAGTCTGCTTACCTTATATACTTCACTGGGCACCAGCCTGCCCCCACAAACAAACTGTCTGCTCAGTATACCACGTGATTGTTCTTCTTGCTGCAGCAACATATCATGTGAATCCCACCCCCGCTCCCCGACTTGCTGGTCCGTGGATGTGCCCTGCTGGCAACAAATAGTAATTACCTAAAGAAAGTTAAAAAAAAAAAATTAGAGTTGCAGTGCTCACTTTTTCAAGTTAATAATAGAGTAAGCTTCAGATGAAACTGCGCCCCTAGGAGGCTTGCGCCCGGGGTTGCTGCCCCACCGCCCCACCCTTCCCTACGGTACTGGTGGTTCTTTAAGAATAAACAAATCTTCATCACTGGTAGGTCGGGTCTCACACTAAACAGCCAGGTTTACCCCCCATCAAAGAAGTTTAATTGACTGTCAGGTAAGTCACTCATGTTGCTGGTTGAACCTTTTGTGTTTTTCCCCAGTTGTTGCAGTCACTGAGAATTCAGAAGCAGTGCAGTTCTAAGACTTGCAAGGCACTTTCCAGACCTGTGCGGTTATTGGTCAGTTACTGCACAGGTCTGGGCAGCTATTGACCAATCAGATCACTGGATTTTTTTTTGCCCATTTTACAATTAGTGTTAATAAGAAACTCATATTGGCTACTTTAGTTCTAATGTTGTTTCATGCAAACTTGAACAGCTTTTGAACCATTTGTGCAGAGCATTGATTTGTTTGTTTTGTCCTGGTGAGTCCTTCCCTTTGTTTACTATTAGGATTTTTTTTCTCAATCTGCCTACTGGTTTTACGGCCCCTCCTATTAATTTATAACCTCTGGGGATGTCCATATTACCATGGTTTATTGTTCTCTTTTTCCTACAGTGCCTCCTGTCCCATGTGACAGTGATGCATCTTGGACCATAGATTCAGCAAGCACTGGTTTACAGTCAATTTTAAAGCAGTGCAGCTGTGATTTCCTTATCAGTAGGCACTGAAGGCACATTTTTACGTTCGCTTGCGCGCATGCGCAAGGAACGTTTTGGGAGAGTAGCACACTTGGAGGTGTGCCTCTCCCAACCAATGCACTGCTCCCTTGAGCAGGCGTGGCGGTTCTGCACCAATGGGTTCAGGAGCTCAGTATGACAACGGTGTTCCTCTGCTTCAAAGGAAAACACCGCTGCCATACTAGCGCCGCCACCATCCCCCTCCGTCATCGCGCTCCCCGCACATCGCCACCCCAAAGCTTTCCTGCCATGCTGGGAGCCCACCCCAGCGTGGCAAAGTTCTTGACTGTTTGCCAACGAGGGTGCCCAATCCCTATTGGCTCCAACGCCCCCAGCCATCCTGCCGCCACGCTGGGAGCCCACCCAGCGTGGCAAACCGTTGTTTGGTTTGCCGATGGGGTGCCCAATCCCCGTCGGCGCCTCGGCCCAGCGTGGTTTGCCGACGGGGCTGCCCAATCCTCGCCGCCCCTCGGCCCCCACATCTTCTGCCACACTGGGAACCCACCACAGTGTGGCAAACATCCTCGTAGTCTTTTCTTTTTTCTCCTGTAAAACAAAACGTTCCCAGGGCGCTGCCTCCCAACCCCCTCCCAAACCCGAACCCACCCACTGCGCATCCAGCCTCCCCACCCCCACCCCATACTTACCTCCGGACTCCGCGCGGCGATCTTCGTGGACCGGGAACACGTCTGCACTCTTCAAAGCCGACCACGAACTGAGGAAATGCCGTAAGCTGTATAATGGGCTACATAGGGGGTTTCAACTTTTTCATATCTCAGTCATTTTTTTGAATTTTTGCACAAATTTCACATGTTTTTGGGATCCTTCTCATGAATGATGTCACTGTCATGGTTATTCGGCCCGAAGGTGATTTCACAGGCACTGTACAGTCACTATGCAAAATCACCTTCAGCCTCGTTAACGCCATGACAGTGACATCATTCATGAGAAGGGTCCCAAAACCCTCATGTTGAGAATTTGGCAAAAATTCCAAAATGACTGTTTTCATTTAGGCGGGTATGCTATGCAGTTCCCGCGCAGGCTCCTCGTAAGTTCGCAAATTTTCAATATTTTCACTCTAGATTTTCAACTTTGCCATTTTATCACACCTTCTTATGAGTTGTATAGCTGCAATTTTTCACATCTCACCCAAAATGTGTTTCCGCCCATGTAGTGCACAATGGCGCAGTCGGTGTGCGAACTCAATGTATGGGACACATTAAGAAAATCACTGTGACACTGATCATGAGCAGAGGTCTTAAAATGGCTGTACTGAAAATTTGGTGAAAAAATTCCTAAAAATGACTGTTTTATGAGTCTGCGTTGCGCAGTTCCTACGCACGCTCGTAAGTTTGCGAATTTTCAATATTTTCACTCCAGATTTTCAACATTGCCATTTTACCACACCTCCTTATGAGCAGTGCAGCTGTCATTTTTCACATCTTGCCCAAAACATGTTTCCGCCCATGTAGCGCACAATGGCACAGTCGGTGTGCGAACTCAGTATATGGGACACATTAAGAAAATCACAGTGTCACTGTTCATGAGCAGAGATTTTAAAATGGCTATGTTGAAAATTTGGTGAAAAAATTCCTACAAATAACTGTTTTACGAGCGTGCGTTGTGCAGTTCCTACGCACGCTCGTAAGTTTGCGAATTTCCAATATTTTCACTCCAGATTTTCAACATTGCCATTTTACCACACCTCCTTATGAGCAGTACAGCTGTCATTTTTCACATCCTGCCCAAATGTTTTCCCCATGTAGTGCACAATGGTGCAGTCGGTGTGCGAAATCAATGTATGGGACACAGTAAGAAAATCACAGTGACACTGTTCATTAGCACAGGTTTTAAATGGCAATGTTGAAAATTTGGTGAAACAATTCCTAAAATGACTGTTTTCTGCGTTGCTGCACAGTTCCCACTCACGTAGGGTTTGCAAATTTTCAATATTTCCACTCAGATTTTCAACATTGGCATTTTACTGCACTTCCTTATGAGCAGTACAGCTGTCATTTTTCACATCCTGCCCAAAACGTGTTTCTGCCTATGTAGCGCACAATGGGGGTAACAAAAAGAGCATGCTGACAATTTATTGTGCAAATACCAGCAATCGCACAGGGCATTAGGGTAAAGCACCATACATGCCAAACACCACTGCAAATACCTGCAAGCGAACGTTCCGCATTGACAAATGCTTGTTAGCTTAAACAGCTAGAGTCTTTGGTAATATATCCTTGATGATCTGGGGTGACCTGTGTGCTTTTTATGGCTTGGTGTAATTTGAAGAAATTAAAAGCTTTTAAAGCAAAACATTTACTCCTGCTGGCTAGACCTAGACACACACATAGAAAACAAAATAAGAGTTATTTAGTAGAGGCTGGAACATCAGGCTTCTATCTTCAGATTGCGGCTGCAGTACTTTCCCTCACTCAATCAGTGGTCCCAGACACCACTGTCACATGAGGCAGGGGGCATTGTAGGACAAAGAAGAGCAATTAACCATTCTAACATGGAGATCCCCAGAGGCCATAAAATTAGTAGGACATTTTAGAAAAAAAAGTCCAAGTAGCAGACAAAGGGAAGAACACACCAGGACTAAACACACAAATCAAAACACTCTGCACGACATACATTTTTGCAAATTTTAACTGCCCTACTCTTTTAAGGGTTACGAAGTGATTTACTAAAGATTTTCAGATTTTGGATTGCCTTCATACATGGTTGTTTTGGACACTTCAGTAGTTTTTTTGAGACAATCAACTATGACACACTTTTAGAGAGATTTATAGTGAACTCCAATAATGTAAGTTTGTAGTTTTTTGTGTTTCAAACAATAGAACCTAATGGATTGTCTCAGCTGCTATGGTGAAGAAGTGCTTGGCATGAATTTGTACCCTCTGGAGACTAGGAAGGAGAGGTGGGACATGATTGAGACCTTTAAGTATTGAAGAAAAATTTAAATTGAAGAAGGGAGCGAATACGACGGGACATAGCCTCAAACTGGAAGGTGGGCAATACAGAGGTAATGTCAGGGGGCAGTTTTTCACAGAGAGGGTAGTGGAGGGCCTGGAACAAGCTGCCAGATGAGGTAGTGGCAGCTGAAATGGTGGAGGGGTTCAAGAGGGCTTGGGATAGATTTAAGGGGTTTGGAAAAGAGGGTAGAAGCATAACAGAAGGGGGGAGGAAGGGTGTTGGGCAGACTAGATGGGCCATGGGGCCTTTCTCTGGCGTCACATTTGTGTGTGCTGTGTGTATAAATCAGACCTCATTGTATCAGGATTTCACTGTATTCCAGCTGGATTGCTCCATTATTTGATTCTGGAATCTCCCCAGGCATTTTCTGTAATCATACCATACTGTGTTGAGTAAGGAAGGGTCTGCACATTCAATTTATACCATGTATTTTGACCATGCATGGTTTATTGGAACTGGAATTGTCTTCTCTTCATTCCAGATGTTAAACTGTTTACACTATTTCAAGTCGAAATTCTTAGAAATATGAAACAATCATATCCTGCATGAAATAAAAAGGGAAGAAGAGCTCATCATATTTGAGTGGCATTTGAATTTATAGAATTGTATGACTCCAGACTGAAATTTTGCAAAGCAACGAACATGAAAAAAAGTATTATTAGATACTTTTACTAACAATTGTGCAATCATGCAGGGCAGACACTCTGGACACCACACCTCATCATTATTCAAACAAGTTTGAATCTAACCTTTCTAATCCTTGTAAAGTCTGGAAACGTGTAAATACTTTTTGGACATGCAATAAATATGGCATTACATCAGATGGTTACATATTTCAAAGAATTTTGACTTGAAACCATGTTTGACCCTGATGAAGTTGCCAGAGCACTTAAATTTTAAATGGAAATGTAATTTCTCTGTTAACCTTGGTTGCTTTGCAAATTATAGCTGTATCTTCACTGACAGTAGACAAGCTGCTAGTACCACCTGTAAACCTGTTTCGTTGCATGAAATTAATGAAGAGCCTAGCTACCTGTAAGTATGAGAGAAGTTGCCCTTTGGCAAATTCTGTTCCATCTTGATCCCCCCCACCAATTTTGGCTCAGCTTCAATAGTTCAGTCAAAACACTTTGTGTTCTTGATGGGGGTCTATCAGGTTACATGTAGGGGCATGTGACACCCCTCCCCACCCAAGTCACTTCCCACAATCCAGCTCCTCATATGTTCACTTAAACTGTTTTTTTTTCCTGACACAGTACCCAAGTTTCCACTGATGCTGGACTGTCCCACAACAACCATCCATCCATCAAGAAGATCTTTGCTTCATACAGTACTGTACCATATAATTGAAAAGGAACTGTCAGGGCCTGAGGACAGAAAGTCTTCTCCAGAATGCACTGCACAAAATATGTAATTCTGTCTGGGGTGTACGTTCTGCTCTGAGGTTACAGCAGACACAGATAGAAACACAGAATTTGTTGGCAGATAAGGACCACTTGGCTTGCCTTATCTGCCTAGTTGTCCCTGCCTATACTGTCATTGTAGACCCTATCTGATATCTGGCTACTCAGGGGTCGATCTTAACATTGTTTTACTAGCCCCCCCCAAAAAAAATCATCAGCGCTTCATCTCCTACCGGGATTGCTCTTCTCCAAGTCCCTCTGAGCTGCTAACCTGGACTCTGGACTGTCTACTGCCCATAGCTGCCGGCGTTTCTCCAAACTCCCTGTTCCTTTGTTTGATTTGCTTTTGCCGTCGAAACTGATCTGCCTGCCATTGGTCCCTGGCATTGGTGACGCTTCCCCACTGTGCTCTTAAAGGGGGAACACTGTCCCAATGCCTTCAACTACTGCAAGCTGCTGACAAGAGGAGGGGAGGCATGGGCGACCTACACCGAGGGTCCCCCCCCCCAGCGCGACCGGGAGACTCGAGTGGAGGTGCCGTGGGCTTTTGGGAGCTCCGGCGGGCCTCCTCGGCTGGATCCTGACTAAGTTTGTGGCCCCTGCCCAGGTGCAGGAGAAATTCCGAAGGCAGAAAGAACTATTAAATTAAAAAAAAAAAATCATCAGCGCTTCGTCACCTACCGGGATTGCTCTTCTCCAAGTCCCTCTGAGCTGCTAACCTGGACTCTGGACTGTCTACTGCCCATAGCTGCCGGCGTTTCTCCAAACTCCCTGTTCCTTTGTTTGATTTGCTTTTGCCACCGAAACCGATCTGCCTGCCATTGGTCCCTGGCATTGGTGACGCTTCCCCACTGTGCTCTTAAAGGGGGAACACTGTCCCAACGCCTTCAACTACTGCAAGCTGCTGACAAGAGGAGGGGAGGCGGGGCGACCCACACCAGGTCCCCCCAGCGACCGGAAGACTCCGAAAGTGGAGGTGCGGGTGGCTTTTGGGAGCTCCGCGCCTCCTGCTGGAACCTGACTAAGTTTGTGGCCCCTGCCCAGGCACAGGAGAGATTCCAAAGGCAGAAAGAACTTTTGTTTAGCCCACACACCCGCCCTGTGTTGGTGGGGAGAATTTATGCTGGCTGGTGGCCTCACCCATTCTGAAGCGCTATCCTATCAGACTAGGGGGGAGGTCTGTGCCCTGTCTAATGAGGGGGTGTCTAACATACAATCTCCTTCCCGTGCTCCAGATTGGGCTGTCCCCTTGACATTCTCCTCCCTGGGTATGGATGATCTATGACTCTTTGAGCTCTCTAATTTCTGTGGGACTGAAGTTGCAGCCTATCTGATGTTTGGTTAGTTATTTTGTTATTCTCCTGTGAATACATGGGCACATAGTCTAGTATAAGTTTTTCGTCTGCTGCCTATTTTGAAGTGTGTGCCCTTACTTTTATTTTCTCTTTCTCCCGTGAGTATACTAAATCGTAGGCAGCTACATGCTATTGTTCTCTGCTGTTCAATCCCTATTATGTGCTTAATCCTGGAATAGGATTACTGTAGTTGTATTTTTCCACTGTATTTTTGGCTGGTAACCTCACCTAGGCTGCTGTTGTGCAGAACTGGCTGGGAGGGACTCCTACCTCTTCTGGGGAAGGTCAAAGCTGTTGCTCATATCTCCCTATGCCCAATAAGTTCAGCTCCCTAAGGTGGTGGGTGGCATAGGATCGTACCTACTCCCCTCTGGTGGAGGGCTCAAGGGCCTTATTAATACCTCTGGCTGTATCGAACTCCCTGTTTGTTAATGCCTAGCTTGTCTCCTAGGGCTGAGGGCCGTGGGCTGTACCCATTTCCCCTTACCCCTGGTTAGGGCAATACCCATTTATCTGATCTGGCTTGCTTACCACAGGGAATTCAGCCTCGGTGTGCTGTCTGTACTTAGGTTTGCCTGCTGGTTGTCCTGCCGTTCTGTGAAATTGCTAGTTGTGGAGATCTGTTCCTTTTGGGGCCCTACCTTACGGGGTGTCCTGGTTTGCCCCTTTTACAGGTTTCCAGGAGCCCTGGTTTGCTCCTTTTCTAGGTCTCCAGTTGCCTATAATCTGTGGGGGTGGTTACTACTGTCCTTACTATGGAAGAACTGGAAGCCACCTCTCCTATGTTCAGGAGGGGGCGGCAGGTCGGTCTTACGACACTAATAATTATGATACTGGCCCTGGGGCTAGTCCTCCTTTATTGTGCTACCTCGCCTCCTAGCCTATTTATTGACCCAGGGTTGTGTCCCTCCTCCCATGATGATACTGATTTCTCCTTTTCCAACCTACTTGTAACTAAGGTAATGCACTACTGTACTGTCCTTAGCCTTGACACTAGATGCCTTATGTGTACGGTCAGGGTGAAGAAAGTCCACATGCACAGGCCTGGAGGTAGGCCACTCGTAAGGTTGTTCCTCCCCTGGCTAGCCCAGCTCTCACTTCTCATGGCTGGAGATATTGAGCTCAATCCTGGGCCATCTAAGCTGATCTCCAATATTCCCGCCACCTGGAGTGGGAATAAGGGACTAAAAATAGTGCATATGAATATTAGGAGCTTGCTTCCTAACCGAGATGATCTCCTAGCATGGACTGAGCTATACAAGCCAGACATCCTAGGGATAACTGAGACTTGGCTCAAACCCTCGATTCCTGACTCTGCCTGCTTCCTAACAGGATACGAGTTCATTTGTCTAGACAGGACTGGGGGTAGGAAGGGGGTGGCACCCTCATCTACTACAGATCCCATCTGAAAATCTCCCTGGTGGCACAGAGTAAACCTGATCATCCACCTTGTGAGTTTCTTCATGTGCTCCTGCTGCTGGGCGATGCTAAGAAGCTGCACTTGGTGTGCGCCTATAACCCCCTAGGGGGTCTGACAGGACTCACTTACCTCCTAGATGCAGTTAGGCCCAGTATAGATGACAATGAACTCATTATTATGGGTGATATCAACATGAACTGGCAGTGTGGCAATATTAGGAAATGTGAATCACAACTTGCCTGCCTATCCCTTAACCAACTAATCCATGACCCGACAAGACAGGCAGCCAATGGTTCCTCAAGTTCCCTGCTGGACTGGATCCTGACCAACCTGCCGGAGAGGATTGCCTCATCAGGCATGCTATCAGACTCCATATCTGACCACTCCCCGGTATACTGTGTCTGGAAAATCCCTCCTAGAATTCCACACAAAATCATTTTCGTCAGAAAATACTCCAGTTTTGACCCTGAGGCTTTCCTGGCCGATCTAGGATGTACTGACTGGACCAGGGTGCTTGAAGCCTCTGACTCCTCAGTGGCAGCCTCCTGCTTCATTCATTCCTTTGGTGTTCTCCAAGATAGACACGCCCCCAGGGTCACCCGGAGGGTGAGTGGAACAGCCACCTTCTGGCTGAATGGTGACTTACTTGCCCAGATGTGGGAGAGAGACAAACAAATGCTGGGCAAGTACTAAGGGTTCCAGAGATCCTGCTAATCTTCTGAGATATCAGCAACTCAGGAATCGGTGTAAAAAAGCCATTAGGGCTGCCAAAAGTAACTTCTGTAAATCGGCACTACTTAGCTCTGCCAGAGATCCTAGGAGGTTCTGGAGGAACATTAAATCCCTCATCAGTGGGCCCTCTCATTCGGGTGTCGTGGACATGATTATTGATGGAGTCTCTGCAATAATCCCACACTATAGCTAACCACCTCAATCTCCACTTCTCCGACCTTTCGGCCCTCACCTCTCATTTCATGACCGATGGGGGTCGCTCGCTTAATATCCCTCTGATGCAGAGTGAACATCCTCCTCAGAGAGTATTTAATCTTAAGGCCGTATCTGTCCTTGATGTTCGGAACTGCTTGGCTGCCCTCTCCCAGCACTCCAGTGCAGGGCCTGACAACCTTGAGCCTAGACTTCTCAAGCTGGGAGCAGCTTACATTGCCCCTCTGATTGCCCATATCTTTAACCTATCCCTTAGCTCGGGGATAATCCCTGACATTTGGAAGGAGGCAAGGATAGTCCCTGTTCTGAAGCAGGGAAATCCCAAACTCCCTGACAACTATCGCCCTATTGCTATTCTCCAATCCCTTGGTAAACTCCTGGAAAAGGTGGTGGCGGAGCAACTCTCGGAGTACGTGGATACCCATGAGCTGCTTTCTGGGGCCCAACATGGTTTCCGGAAGGGTCATAGTACCACTACTGCCCTGATTACTATAACCTCTAGTATTAGATCCACCATGGATCAGGGCAAACTGTCAGGTGCTATATTTATTGACTTGTCAAAAGCTTTTGACCTTGTCAACCATGACCTACTGGGGGAGCAGCTCAGGGCTCTTGGGCTCTCTCCGCATGCCATGAGTTGGATGATGGGCTACCTAACGGGTAGAAAACAGCGCACCTGCTTTAACAAGGTCCTCTTGGAGCCCAGGGCTATGACTATGGGAGTTCCCCAGGGATCGGTACTTGGACATCTCCTATTCTCACTTTTTATTAATCAACTCCCATGGGTGACCTCTCGTTGCCAAGTCACGCTTTATGCAGATGACCTTGTGCTAGTGACCCATGCTCGTAATGCTGCTGACCTTAACCAGTGCCTATCTGAAGACTTCAGCAGAGTCTCGGCCTGGATTACCAACCATAGACTGGTATTGAATCCTAACAAAACTCAGGCCATGCTCTTTGGTTCCATGGCCAAGTTAAAAGCCTCATCAGCTATGCTCAAAATAGCTTGTGATGGTGGCCCCCTGTTGCCAACAGCAAGCTCAATTAAATATCTTGGGGTCACCCTCGACCCACAACTTGACATAGGAAGCCATATCCAAAACATTTGCAGAGCCACTAGGTGTAAGCTTGGCCTTGCCTACAGGGCCAAATACAACTTGACTCTGGGAGCGAGGCTGGCACTTGCGAGGGGAGTGCTTCTCCCCTCCCTTAGTTATGGATACCACCTATTTGCCAGGTCACCCCAAATCCATCTTAATCGGTGGAACATGGCATATAATGATATCTGTCGGTTTGCACTTGCTGCTCCCAAATTCACCCACTGATGTGAGCTCTATGACAAACTCAACTGGCTCCCCCCTGCGGAATTCCTGATCCTTGGTGTAGGAAACTTCACCAGGAAAGTGCTTGCCACGGGCATCCCATCAGGACTGGTGCATCTCCTCCCAAAACTGGACGCCATCCCCTACCAGCTCAGGTCACAGACCTCCGAGTTGCTTAAAGTTCCCCCTACTCGGACCCTTATGGAGGATCGTGACTTTGCCGCTTTTGTGCCTAGGCTCTGGAACTCCATTCGGACTCTGTTCGCTTCCTCCTTCCCATGGGACCTTCGCCTCCCTGTGGTCCCACCTAAAACAAACAACAAGATGTGACTGCTCCTAGCCTCTGTAATGTAATACTCTGCAGTCCACTATTGTCCACTCTGAGTCCATGATGGTCTATGAAATATGTATTCAGTGATTCTAATGTCTATCTATATCCTGTAACAATTTGTACAATGTGTGGCAGTATCTCTTCCCTTATACAAGCATTGTTATAGCTGTTTTTTACTTATCATGCTGTTTCTCCAATGTTGCCATGTATGTATACTGTATGTTTTGTGCTCTCCCGGGTCGTTCCTGAAAATAGGCATACTACTTGTCTAGTGTACTTACCCGGTAAACAAAAAGCTAAATAAATAAATAAACACTAGTGAAAATTGACCAGGGCTAGTGCAGCTAACTCTCTACTTGCCCGTCTTAACTACTGCAGATTTTCATGGCTGTTAATTAAGTTAAAAAAGTCTCTACTTTAGCATTCTCTAATCCTCATGCTAATCTCTCTCAATGTTCCAGATGGTCTGGGGTGATTAACAGCTCATTAAAAGCTGAAATTATCTGGCAGTTCAAGAGAGGGATCCCGCAAAAGACTCAATGTGAGTCATTATCACTTCACTGTTAAGACTTTCAGCTAGTGCCCAGGGTGTGATCAAGGGTAGAGTGCTGTTAAGTCACTAGGTTCCAGTTTTCTGAATGTGTTTATGTCTAACAATTTGTCCAATATTATTAAGAACAGTGCCCCTCATTTTTCTCGATTTTGAGTGTTTGTATCCAACATTTCAGTGACAAAATGCAAAGAGGTATACAGGATCAGGCCTGCAGGTGGTGGGTTTTATCCCAGCCTCACCATAATTTTCCTCTCCTAAATCTCTTAACTCTGTTCTTTCCTTGGACGCCACTGCAGACCAGACTCTGAAGTGACCATCAATAGATCTATAGCTGCCTTTACTGGCAAGTGTAGGGAGTCCTCAGCTCTTCTAATGGACTATGCCAGCCATCACCATCCATACATTTCCACCCTTATCCCTCTCAGCATGTCCTTTCAGCCTAAAAACAAAGCTTTGGATCATGTATGGTATAAAAATAAACCTGGATAAAATACATAATTTGAAACCTTGAAATAGGCATTCCTGGGGTGCATAGATCATCCTATACAGAAATAGAAATAGTATAGTGTTTTGCCTGTGTACTGTTTCCCCTGGGCTGATGAAAGGACAATGTTAAAGAAAAATCTGTTATTGTTGGGGCATAGCACATTAAAATCAATGCTTTTACAAATAAAAATGACATAGTTTTCTATTTTCCAAGCCCCTTAGGTTTGTCTAGCCCCCACCCCAAAGAAATCTTAGATGTGCCCCTGGCTCACTTGAGACTGTACAAAAACTTTCAAAAGTGCAGGTCTCCAGTTGACTAAAGGGTGGGGACCGGAAGTGTCTTTTCTCTGCCTGACTCTGTTCATTGCCCGTGGGTGGTGGTGACAGTGTAGTGAGGTGCATGATGATGCCAGCTATTGTGTGTGCAGAGCTAGGACCGCTTGATTGAACATTTGCTGTTGTGATATCCTCTCTCTGTTTGGCGTGTGTGTGTGTATGGGGGGGTGGCAGAAAGAGGAAGAGCGGAGCCTGCGGAGGCCATAGTACAAAACAATGGGGGGGGGCTCACTGTCTGTGATGGATGACATTGCAGTCTTGTTTTTCTGCAGGGGAGCTGGAAGCAATGTGGGAGCAGGATAAATGTGCAATAATCAGAGTATTTCTTGGCTTTGCTTGCATTGTTTCCTGTATAAGTGATTAAAATGTACCATTATAATTAAGGGCTAGTGCAACCATCTGCGGGCTAGTGCAATTTTGAATCAACTTGCCCTGCTGGCTAGTGCAAAAAAAGGTTAAGGTTGACCCCTGTAGCTACCCCCCCACACACACTTCTACTAAAATTCCTCTGCCTAGCCAATGAATGCTTGAAGCCCGCCACTGTTTTCACTCCCACCACTTCCGCTGGTAGACTGTTCCAGGCATCCACCACTCTTTCAATGAAGAAGTACTTCCTCACATATCTCTAAACTTCCCCCCTTCCAGCTTCATTGCATGACCTTTTGTCCCGGTGCACCTTCTCCTCTGAAAAGTATTCCCTTCCTGTACCTTGTTCACCCATGAGGTACTTATAGCCTATAGGTCTCAATCATGTTACCCCTCTCCCTCCTGTCTTCTGGAGTATGCTTACTGATGTCCCTCAGTCTCTCCTCATAAGCTTTTGATGCAACCCCTACTCCATTTTAGTTGTCTTCCTTTGAACAGCCTCTACCCTGTCTATGTCCTTCCTGAGATGTGGTCTCCAGAACTAGACATTGTACTTCATTTGGGATCTCACCAATGATCGATACAGTGGCAACACCACATCTCTCCTTCTGCTGGTGATGCCCCATCCCTATGCACCCCTACATCCCACTGGCCCTCCCAACCACCCTGTTGCACTGCCCTGCCACCTTGAGGTCATCAGACATGATTACCCCAATGTCTCTTTCATGTTTTGTAATTGTGAATTCCTCCACACCCATCATATACACAGACCCTGAATTTCTGTGCCATAGGTGCATAGTTTTGCACTTTTTTGCATTGAAACCCAGCTACCATACCCTCAACCACTCTTCACATTTTCTCAGATCTCTACTGATTCTCTCTACTCCTTCCAGAGTATGTACCCTATTGTAGATTTTGATGTCATCTACAAAGAGGCATCCCTTCCCTTCCAGCTGCTCTACAATGTTGCTTATGAAGACATTGAAGAGGACTGGCCCCAGCACTGAACCCTGAGGTACCCTGATGGTAAACTTTCCTCATTAGAGTGAGTGCAGTTTACCACCACCCTCTGTCAGCTATCCATCAACCAGTTCCATACCCAGTTTACCAGCTTGGAACCTGCCCCTAAACTGCCCTGTTTCCTTATACGTTTCCTGTGTGGTACAGCGTTGAAGGCCTTTCAGAAGTCTAAATAGGCCATGACCACCACCCCACACTGATCTAGTTTCCTGATCACCCAGATGAAGAAATAATCAGGTTGTCTGACATGCTCCGCCCTTGGGGAATTCATGTTGCCTCAGATCTTATAACCCACTGTATTCAAGATACTTCATTTGCCTTTTTTAATAGTGTTTCCATTAACTTCCTCACCACTGATTTTAAGCTGACTGGCCTATAGTTGTCAGCCTCCTCCCTGTTGTCACTTTTATGAAGCAAAATGTCATCTGCCCTCCTTCAGTGTTCTGGAAACATTCCTGTTTCCGGTGAGTTGTTGAATAGGGTTGTCAGAGGAATAGCCAGCATCTCCTTGAGCTCCTTCAGCACTCTAGGATATACCCCACTTGGTCCCATTGCATTATCCACTTTCAGATTTGCAAGTCCTGTCAGGACTCCCTCACTTCTCTTAGTGTTCCTGATGCTACTATGTGGTCTCCCCCATCTCCCTCCACTGTGATGTCCCCCAGTAGCTTGCATGACACTGTTAATATGCTGCCAGGATCGAGGACAAATCTTCTTGATGGATGGGCATACAGTAATATAGTTGTTTTTTTTTGGTTTTTCTTTATGTAGTTAGATGTTTTGGCCAGGAAAAGCATGCTGAACTGGTTCTCATTTCTAGGTGCAACTTGTGGGGGAAAAGGGAGCAAGGCATATAAATAATGTCCTGGTAATGTCAGAGTCCCGACTTTTGCCCAAGATCCTTGATAGTCCCGTAGCCACCCCTGCCTTATCAGTCATCCGACAGGATTATAGAAATAATGGTGGTGGTATAGCCATCTACCTTTCCTCCTGCACCCAATTTGAACCTGGGCTGTCCACCTCCTCCTCTTCTGCCTATGAGATGCTCCTCCTGAAACCCTCCTCCCCTTCTCAGTCTCCATATTTATTGCCAGAGTCTACTACTTTCCTGTCATGTCCCCTTCCTCTGTCATCGAGCTCCTCACCCCCTTGCCCGCCCATACCTCCAATGGTGAGCTGCTTATCCTAGGGGATTTCAGTTTCAAACTGGCTCTTATCCTCCTGTCATAAATTATGTCAAAATGTCAAATTTCTCCAGCTTACCCAACTGGTCTCTGATCCCACCAGACTCAGTCCTAAAACCTATAACCACTCCCTTCTGGACTGGATCCTCTTCTCCCACCCCCACTGCATCATGGATGATGGTACTCTTCCTGACACTCTCAGTAACCATCATATGGTCTACTGCATGCATAAGATTCACTTCCCCCAAAGCACCCCCCCCAAATAATACAGCCAGATGATATCCCTCCAATCACTGGATCTATTCTCTTTACTTGCCGACCTGATGGCAACTGACTGGTACCTCATACTAGCTACAGGCACAGTAGCACAGATCTCACATTTTTTAACTTCAGATTCTTGTCATCCTGTGATCAACATGCCTCCTTGAGGAAAACTTGGGTTTGTGGTTCACACCTCTCCTAGATCATTGCAGAGTTGCTGGCCTGTCACACTGCATGTGACTTTGCCTGGCAGATCCACAAGTCTGCTGGCTCCCCAACTGACCTTGCTAAATATAAGTCAGTTTGCAATTCCTGTACCAGATCTACTGGGCTTGTGAAGGCTGAATGCTTTCCATTCATGCTTCAGAACAACCTTAACCACCTCTTTAAGTTCTGGAAGGTTATTCACACCCTCTACTCCCTGCTGTCCTAGCCCCCTTCCCCATCCTCAAGATGGGAGATTCTCATAGCTCTGATCCTGCAGCAGTCACCTCATCATTTAACTCTTTTTTTCACCATATGTGCCTCTCCCTCCTTCCTTCCACCTCCCCCATCTCACACGCCCTCCCCTTTTGCCTCAACTCACTCCTCCTCTCCCTCATCTTCCCTTCTCCTTCTCCCCACCTCTCCCTCTATGACCTTTAAGGCCCTCCTTGCTCTAAATCCACACAAAGGTGGGACCCCAATGGCCTTAATCCCAAACTCTTACATCTTTCTGCCCCTGACAGTGTTCTTCCCATCACCTATTTCCGAAATCATTCCTTGTGACTTGTTATATTGGGTTAAGACTACTCCTGTCATGTCCTCTAGACTTGAGGACATGCATGTAGGTGCTACAGGTATTAACTCCTTTTATACTGCCATTTCTTCCGGCATTGGAGAAGACAATCCTTTCTTGAACATAACCCCTGAGTTGGATACTGTCCTGGTATCTCCTTTGTATATTAGAATTGGAGCAGCGGGTCGGACTGTAGATTTTGTTAGTATACATATGACTTACTACGAATTTGAAAAACTAGCCTTATGAGGTAGAAGGATTTACTGGAATCTGACCAGCTTGGAGGCCTACCATAAAATAGGCCACGTACCGAGAAGAGTGAGAGTATTGAAATGGCCGGGATGTGGTCTTGATTGAGTGGCTTTTAAAAGTGATTGGGAAAGCCAGATGCAGGCAGCATAAGAACTTTTTCACCTCTGCATTATTCATGATCATAGGAACCAGCAATCGGAGGTGGAACCACTATTAGCACAGAAAGAAACAGCATTTACAGCCTTTAAAGAAATCCGGAATTTGCTGTGTTAGAAAATAAATTAAAGTTGGCAATAACAAAACAGGATAAATGAATATGAGCAGTGAAAGTAAGGAAGTTTGAAAGCGATCGATTAGATTACCTAAATAAACAGGTCTTTACTTGGAAGGGCTCTGAGTTTACGTCAGGACAGAATAGAGGTACAAAAAAGTATTCTGGTACTAATAAGAAGAGCCGTAAGTCTATACTTAAAAAAAGTAATACAAGCTTCCATTCTACAACCGATTCAGACCTAGAATCATCCTTGGAACGTTTTTTAGATCTAGAGGAAACGATTCAAGCGGAAAATTGGGAACAGCCGAGACGCTCTGTACGTCTAGTACATTTCAGCCCTGTAGAACAAGAAGGGGCGGGAGAGGGAGAACAAGAAATACTGTAGTAAGTGCGACTGTGCAGAACAAGAAACGAACTGGAGAAATGTTAGCAATACCGAAACAGCGGATCAGGAGAAGAACAAATAAATATTATCAACCTGTCCAGTGTAAATTTAACGAAGGATCACATAGCCGTTCTCAGTAAAGGACTTAGTTTTGTTCCAACATGTATTATGAGCAAATTTGATACGTTTTTGGATCTGAAAAAGCTAACTAGAAAATTAAGTTTAAAATCTTTCTATAACAGAAAGAAAATGGGGCTGGATCCTGGTATGTCTATTGAACAAAAGGAGTGTGGAATGACACAAACAATACAGACTTCATCTGAATGTATTGATAATTCTGTGGACTTAATGAATTTAAGTATATATGAATACACAGATATAGAATTACATGAAGAAGCAATAATGAAAGAGAAGACCAATTTAAATGTTTTTCATATTGGATCCGTTTTCAACCCCCTCCCTCTCCAGCTGTCTATACTTTTGAACAGGCTTGTCTCAACGATATTGACAAACTTTATGAAGGAGAAGATGATGATGGACATTTTTGTAATATTTCTCACCAAGAACGGGCAGCCTTGAAGGAACTAAAGGAAAATACCACCATCAGAATAAAACCTGTGGACAAAGGAGGGGCCATTGTGATTTAGGACACAGAGGACTATGTTGCAGAAATTAGGCATGAACTTTCAGATCACCTTTTTTATAACTACCTGGTTTCTGATCCAACCTCTTTTTTTAATAGTAACATTGACGTGACATTATATAAAGCATTATGTGATGGGATCATTATGCCAAGTACTTATTCCTTTCTCCAGGTTAGTCATCCAGTTCGTACCACCATATACACATTGCCCACGGTACATAAAAATTTGTGGTGTCCTCCTGGATGGCCCATTGTTTCAGGTATTGGTTCCCTTACTGAAACCATATCACAGTATGTAGATTCACATATCTGTGATTTGGTACTTAAGTTACCATCATATATAAGGGACACCACTGAGATTTTGGTGATCTTGGAGAACATGCAACTAGAACAGGATTGGATTTTGGTATCTATGGATGTCCAATCATTATATACTAACATACCCCATGATGGGGGCCTTGGTGCACTGCATATGTGGTGGCATGAATGTACTGGACTAGGAGAAATGCAGATTGATTTTTTTATGATTTTGGCTGAACACATTTTGAAGTATAATGTGTTTTATTTCCAAGGGGATTACTATCACCAGGTAAAGGGTACAGCCATGGGGGCCACATTTGCCCCTAACTATGCGAACCTCTACCTGGGACAGTGGGAAAGAAATGTAATCTATGATGTTAATAGAAATCCTTTCTTTTACAGCATTGACCTCTGGAGACGTTATATCGATGATGTCCTGATGGTGTGGCACAGTACTGCAGAAGAGCTCGATGATTTTGTGAAATATTTACACAAATCAAATTGTAATTTGAAATTTTATGTGCAACAAAGTATGGCAGAGATTAATTTTTTGGATCTCCATATCATTAAAAATTTGGATGGAACTTTGAAGATGATCTATTTGGAAAATGCACAGATCGTAATACATTAATTTTGGCTTCAAGCTGCCATCCACGCCACACCATCAGGAACATACCTCGATCTCAATTTTTGCGTGTCAAGAGAAATTGTTCTGATCCTGGTGATTTTGAAACAAAATTGACAGAGATGTCTGACAGATTTAAAGCAAGAGGGTATAGTACTGATGATGTAACTGCCGCTAAAAGGTATGTGATTGAGGTTCCAAGAGAAAAACTTTTAGAATATAAGCCTAAATTAACATCTGAGTTAAATAAGGTTAACTTTATTACTACATATGGTACCAATTCTAAAAAAGTAGAAGCCATTGTATGAAAACATTGGCCTATTTTATATACGGATGTGGCATTGAGTGAGATAGTGGATGTTTTACCACAAACTACCTATCAAAGAGGTAAAAATCTTTCTGACCTTCTGGTACATTCTTTACAACTGATAGTCAGAGAAACCCAAAATTGGCTTCCTCCACCTCCTGGCGGCTGTTTTCAATGTGGCCATTGTAAATTTTGCAAAATAATAGAGAAAGCTCAGAACTTCACGTCAGTTAACACTGATGTGATGTTTGAAATAAGAGAATTTATAAACTGTTCCAGTACATCTGTGGTTGATTTAGCAACCTGTATCTGTAGTTCTTTTTATGTAGGGAAGACATCTCATGCCCTAAAACAGAGAATATGTGAACATCTTGGTGACATTCAACGAGGTGATAGTAGGAATGCTCTAGCTAAACATGTAAGTACATCTGTGGGTTCACACTATTTTACATTCAAAGGAATTGAAAAAGTTAAAATTGGGGTAAGAGGAGGAGATCTTGAGAACCTGTTGTTACACAAAGAAGCTTACTGGACCTTTCAACTCGGGGCTAACTGTGCTCCTGGTTTGAATGGCCGGTTTGACATTACCCCCTATTTACAGTGCTCACAAAAGGGACATAGAAAACAGTAAATAGATAGTTGCAGAACTAGGCTAATGTGTGCCTATTGGGCTGTACTATTTATCTTCTCTTTCCATTGCCTGTAATGATAGTTTGAGACAATTCTGTGTAGAGATGTATACATGAAAGATTGTTATAAGGCTGTGTAGTGATGCTGCTCTATGTATTTTATAATTTCTGTGCTGAATTGGTTTCCACCTCATTGCTAGGGTCCAGTATAGCACAACATTGCAGAATAGTAGAAATGAATTGTTTTCAGCACTTGTTTTCTTCTTCTTTGCTGTCGTCATATATGTTTCTATATTAGGAGTATATAAGTTAAAATTATGTTGTGACATATCTCCATATTTTCCAATTGCCATGAATTGTGGCTACCCTTATGTGTTACATATAAAATATAATGTACATTACTGAATAAATAGTATATTATGGGGTGAATAACACTAAAATTTAAAATATGAAGCACCATTTAATATATTAAAAAAGAAACAATTTGATGGTAGTATTTACCCCAAATTCGTATCAGAGTAATGTTTCCATACCTCTATCAAGTTAATTTTTGTTTATTGTTTTTATTATATTGTATTGATTACTGTTTCTTTAAATGATTCAATTTATAATAAATGCACATGAGGTGTGTTATTGTCCCTGAGGAAGCGCGCATGCACGAAACCGGTCGGGCATTGTGGCGTGTGTAGCACCTACGTGGTATCTTGCTGCTGTTTCTGTTTTGCTTTGTTATATTTGGCAATAAACACAGTGTTCGTATATTTACATCGGTGGACGGTGCCCTCATTTCTCGTTTGGAATACTATGGTTGTTTGAGGAGCACGTCGGTGAGTGGAGCCTGCTTCCTTGTTTTTGCACTTGCCTCAGTCCCAGATCTGTGGAAGCAGGCCACTGTCATACCCCTTCCCAAAGAGGGTGACCCTCCTTCCTTGGCAACTGCCATCCCATCTCCCTTCTCTTGGTAAACTTCAGTAACACCTGATCCTTTCCCAACTCTCCCCTTTCCTTGACAACTGTTCCTTCTTCACTACAAATACAAAAATACAGTCGCACTGATCTCAGAAGGCTAGTATTGTTTGTTTCAGGTGAAAAAATACATCTGAAGTCTTCCAAATTTCAATAATCCAGTTAGATTGATTTTATTCAAATGTGAACTTAGACAAATGACAAACAAAGAATTGCTGTATAGCAGAGAAGCCTTGCTGCCTAAATGACTGCAGAGACTGTGACTCTCACAGTCTCTGCAGTCATTTAGGCAACAAGGCTTCTCTCTGCACAGCAGTTCTTTGTATTATTGAAATTTGGAAGACTTCAGATGTATTTTTTCACTTGAAACAAACAATACTAGCATTTTGAGATCAGTGCGACTGTACTTTTGTGTTTGTGGTGTCAGTTGGTCGACAGACCTTCAGCTGCACCTTCAAGTTCGTTGAGCGCAGCACACCTGCTGACAATTGTTCCTTCTTCACTCCCTACCAGTTTGGCTTCAGGAAATCCCACATTACCACCAGCTCCCTCCCTTCCTAGACTCATGGACTCCATCCCTTCTGGCATGGAGCAGGGGCAGGTCACCTCCGCCATCTTTGTTAATCTGGCCAAAGCTTTTGACCCTGTTGCGCTCTCCATCCTCCTGGACAAGCTAAACATTGTAGGCCTCTCCTCCTCCTCCTCCTCTGATGAGTGGATTAATTCCTACCTTGAGAATAGAACACAAGCTGTCTATATAAATGATGTCAACTCCCCTCTTCTCCATATCTGCTGTTTCATTACTCAAGGATCCACCGTTGACCATATCCTATTCTCCATTTCCCTAAACAACCTTCCCCTCCCTGCTCCTCTACATCTATTCACATGTATGCAGATGACACGGTTCTCTGTGTCTCTGGTTCCTCTGCCTTGGACCTCACAACCTAACTTCAACTGGATTTCAACAACATCTAGCATTGATTTGGGGCAAATAAGCTGTCCCTCAATACCAAAAATACAGTATCCATGACCTTTGGCACCAGCAGAGGCTTACAAAGCTTTTCTCCTTCTTTCCAGATCCTTGATGGTGTGATTGAGGATGTGTCCTCCTTCAAATAGCTCAGCATATGGTTGGATTGTCATCTTGACTTCTCTACTCATGTGGATGCCATCCACCAGAAGCTGCACACTAAATTTGGGGCACTTTACAGGAACAAAGCAAGTATCCAGCTTTCTGCCCATAAAGAGACTGCCACAAAGATGATTACACCTATCTTCGATTAATGCAACATTGTATATAGTGCTGGTCCTAAGTCCACCCTTGCCAGGCTGGATCCCTTCTTTTACTCCTCCTGTTGCTTTGCCCTAGATTGCCTCCCCAGAACCCACCACTGTTTCCTGTATTCCCCCTCTCTTTGCCTTCCGTTGATACCAGGTGCATAGCTCACTGTACCACCTTTGTCTCGAAATTCTAGGTTGGCTCCCTCCCACCTACCTTTCTTCCCTCCCCTCTTCCCCTCCTTCAACCTCCTAATACCTTTGTAACTCTGACACCCACTCTCTCACCCTCCACCATTAAAAATCCTAAGCTGATCATGTTGCCTTCTCCTTCTGCTTCCTCACACTTTGGAGCACCCTCCCTGTTGCTATTCACAATGCTGTCCCCTGTCACTGAAATCCCTCATCAGTAAATTCACTACTCACTCCAGCAGTTTCCGCTGATCCTAGACTAGTCTTACTACTTCTTCCCCCATATTACCCCCTTCCCATTCTGCCCTGATTCATTGGTCCCCTATCCCTCTCCAGGACTTGTCCCCATTGTACTCCTTTTCTCCCTTCCTGCTCCCATTTTGATGCCAGTTGTAGTTTGCTGATCTGTTGCTTTTGATATGCTACGTTCTTCACTTCTTGAACACTGTGTTTCCTTTTATTTATCTACTGTGCACTTTAATTAGTATGTAATAATTGTTATTATAATTGTAACATTACTCATGTAACTGACTGCACTCTCCTCATCCCCTTCCCTGCAGGGTATATCTGGAAACAAGTTGTTTTTCTGGGTGATACATCTGAAATTAATCAGTCTATCATTAACTCAGTCAATCAATCAATCAGTCAATCAATACAAATTGTACAAAAGACCATATATGCTCTTGACAGCGGTACAGTACAGAATAGATGTAACAGACAGTGCAGTGAGTAGTATAAAGGGTAGACAACACAGACATAAAAGATACACATGACTGTGTAATAACAAGTATAGAACTGTAATCAAACACACATACAGAAAATCTGATCGCTGATGGCAATCAGTCAGGTACTGACTGATGGAGAACAGAGTCTGGGTGCCAGAAGGTGATAGCCAAGTTAAGGGGGAAATGAGAGGGGGACAGCAGAAAAGTGGGTTCTAGATGCAGGAGCAGGAGTAAACTGTTAGCTCACAGAGCAGGGCCTTCATTGGGATGAGAGAGGCAGATGAGAGAATATAGGAGTGGAAGTTATTCCAGTGATAAAAGGAGGCCTGCACAGTGGAGGTTTGAAAAATAGGAACTTTTAAAAAGCAGAAGTCAGAATTCCTAAAGGAGTTGGAAGAGGAGGGTGAGAGGAGAGGAGAGGAGAGAAGAGTGGTACCAAGGAAGAAAAGAGAACCAGAATTTAGGTATAATGGAGATGGAGTGGTAAAGAAAACTGCCTTCAAGAGAGGGAGAGTGAGAACTCAAAATAGAGGGAGCAGTGATGTGTATGGGTACACAATTCAGTGCAAAGGGGCATCATGAGATGTTATGATGTTATGGCACTGGTAAAGATTCAGAGGGAATGGGACTGGAGCTTTCTTCATATTCACTATTGCACGTGCTGGGGTTAGAGATAATTGGATTCGATCAAAGGATTGCCAGCAGGAGTCCACGTCAGCCTATTTCCATTTAAAAGTAATAGTACCACTCACCTGAAACTGGTGTGCTCTCTGGTTTGTTCCAAGTGGCTAAACTGATCCAGAACAATTAAGTGATGCCAAGACAGAAGTTAGAGCTAAGTCTATCTAAATGAAATAGACTACTGTGACATAGTCTGATTTCTATTACCCATATGTGACCTAGGTAGATTAGTGTAGTAAATGTGATACTGAACTTCAGGAAGTACCTAATAGCCACCTTACTTGTAGTCCTGCATGAGCAACTTAGTCCTTGTAGTTTCCTGTCATGCTCTGTTCAAAGCCCTTTAATCTTTGGTCTCTGTGTATAGTGTCCTGTGGTTAGGTTTGAATAAAGATGGTTGCATGTTAGCAGCTCTCTGTGTCTGTGTCAGTTTCTTCTTCATAACAAGAATACTACGGTGGTGATGAGGTATAAGAAAGTATCCACAGGTGCAACTTCTATACAGCTATATACAGTAAGACCTTTCCAGTTTCATTTAATAAAGAAAAAAGGTAGAAATTCCAATGTGTTCATCAGGTCTTCTCTAGATAGGGACATGTCCAGCTTGTCTGCATTGTCTATAGCTGAAATTGCTGGTAGAATAGATCCCCAACAAAAAGGGGAAAAAAAGAGGAAGCTAACAGAGAAAAGAGCTGTACTTTGCTTTTTAGCCCCAAAAGAGCTGAACTTTTTAGCACACAGCATCTGGCACTGGGAACAAAAGACTAGGAGCTTGAAACTGCTGCCCATCCCCCACTGAACAAGACAAAGAGTAGCAAACTTTTCCTCAGGCCATCCTGGGCTGAGGACTAAACAGCAGTAGGGCTGCTTAGTTACCATACAATCTGAACAGATACAGCCATCTTCTGGAGAAAGCTGAGAACCAAAACAAAACAGTACAAAGTGCAAGGAAAAACATTCCTAGCACCCATGTAGTGGAAGCAGACTGCCCAACTTGCAGCAGCTACAATACTGTGTCCCTTGGTAGAATGGCCTTATGGGCATGAATACCAGAATTTGGGGAATGTCACAAACACTTCGATGCATACATCAAAAAGTTTGAGTACTAGCTGTTGGAGAACACAATTCTGGAGCAAGACAATTAATTATAGGATCTTTAACTGTCTATTCTACCAGCCCCCATGTTTGCTTTGCTTAAGAGTCCAGTGGTGCCAGATTCGTTAAGTGGGTGCAACTATGACCAACTTAAGGTTGCTCTTTTGGAGCACTATAAGCCCCTTCTGGCCATTCTAGGGCCAAAGGCAGCCATACCAATGCTTGCTGCCCTTAAAATGCAGTGCTAGGCTTTAATCATTTTGGCCTATGAGTACAGTATAGAATATCGAAGATCCCAGGACCATGCCATTGCAGACACAGTGTCTCACCTGCCATGCAAAACCAAACCAGAGAAAGATGATGACGGAGAAATCTTTCAAATCTCCTACCTCAAGGAGCTACCTGTAGCCTGCCAAGATGTGGCAGAGGAAACAATATAATCCAGTTCTCTCTAAAGCCTGGCTCTCCCCCTAAATAGTTTGTCTTCCTTCACAAAGAATGCAAACCTTTCACCCATCTTCAACACAAAGGATCATTTATCCACAGAACAAGGCTTTGTTCTGTTGGGCACCACAGTGATGATTCTCCGAAGTTCTGGAAATGACTTCTGGACAACCTTCACAAGAGCCATTCTGGAATTTCACAGATAAAGGCATTGGCCAGTGGATACTTCTATTGGCCAGGACTGGTTCACAACATTCAAGAACTAGTCAGCTTATGTGCACCTTGTGCAGCCATTGGAAATCAACCTGTCACAGCACCCGTCCATTCCTGCTCCTGGGCAACAACACCTTGGGAGAGAATCCACATTGATTATGCAGAAATTGACAAGCAGCATTTCCTCATAGTAATCAATGTCCACTCAAAATGGATTGAATTGCTCCCCCACCCAGGTGACCACTACGTGGAATACAAGGAATCTGCTGTACATTTGTTTGCTGTGTATAGACTGCTTAAAGAGTTGGTGTGGGAAAATGGTCCTCAGTTCTCATCTCAGGAATTCAAGCTTTTCTTGAAAAGGAATTGGGTCCTTCATATCTTGCCTCTACCATACCACCCACCCTCAAATCGAGAAGCAAAACAGGCAGTACAGATGTTATTTATTTATTTAGTTATTGTTTACCAGGTAGAATACATAGATACACAGATAGTGTCAGCAGATAAGGGCCTATGGCCCACCCAGTCTGCCCATTTGAGCTTGTAAGTTCAGTTTATGTTTTCCTAGAAGTCTGTTGCCCCTTACCCCTGACCTCCAGAATTCGTTTATGTCTATCCCATGCATTCTTAAATCCCATGATTGTTTCAGCTCCCAACACTTCCTCTGGCAGGGTGTTCCACTTGTCCACCACCCGTTCTGTGAAGAAATTCTTCCTTATGTTTCTTCTGAATCGTCCTCCTTCCAACTTCATCCCATGCCCTCTAGTCCTGGAACATCTTTTTCACTTAAAAATAGTATATTCCTGCACCCTGTTTCTCCCTGTAACATACTTGTATGTCTCTATCATATCCCTTCTCTCCCTCCTCTCCTCCAGGGAGTACATATTCAGTTCCTTCAACCTGTCCTCATAGGACTTGTGATGCAATCCATGTACCATCTTTGTTGCCCTCCTCTGAACCTTCTCTACCCTGTCTAAGTCCTTACATGGTAAGGTCTCCAGAACTATACACTGTACTCCAGGTGGGGGCCTCACTAGTGTCTTATATAGTGGAATTATGACCTCCCTTTTCCTGCTGGTGATGCCCCTGCCATGCATCCCAGCATCCTATTTGCTTTACCTGCTGCCTTATCACACTGTTTCCCTACCTTGGGGTCATCAGAGATGATAACCCCAAGATCCCTTTCCTGCTTGGTGCATGCTATATCCTCACCCCCAACTGATATATTGTGCCAGGGTTTTTGTGCCCCATATGCATTATCTTGCACTTCTTTGCATTGAATTTCAACTGCCAAACCCTGACCATTCTTCAAGTTTCTGCAGGTCCTTCTCATTCTGTCTACACCCTCTGGTGTGTCTACTCTGTTACAGAGCTTTGTGTCATCAGCGAACAGTGAAATTCTGCCTTCTAGGTCCTCACGCAATGTCACTGATGCAGATGTTGAATAGGACCGGTCCCAGCACTGATCCCTGTGGTACCTCACTGGTCACTCTTCCCTCTGTGGAGTGATCTCAGCCATTTACCACCACCCTCTGTGTCCTGCCACCTAGCCAGTTACCTACCCACCACACTATTGTCCTGCCCACACCCATATTCCTTAGTTTGTGTGATAGTCTTCTATGTGACACAGTGTCAAAAGCCTTGCTGAAGTCCAGATAGGCCATGTCCACTGCCCTCCCCTGATCCACCACCCTAGTCACCCAGTCAAAAAATTCAACGAGGTTGGTCTGACATGACCTCCCCCTGGTAAAACCATGCTGCCTTGGGTCCTGTAGTCCATTGACAACCAGATGTTCCACCAATCTCTCCTTCAGTAGTGCTTCCATGATCTTCCCCACTACCAAGGTGAGGCTGACTGGTCTGTAGTTCCCCGCTTCCTCTTTGTTCCCACTTTTGTATAAGGGGACTACATCTGCTGTCCTCCAGTCTTTGGGTACCTCCCCTATTTCCAGTGATTGGCTAAACAGGATAGCCAGAGGTTCAGCCACCACTTCTCTTAGTTCTTTAAGGACCCTAGGGTGCACCCCATCTGGCCCCATTGCTTTATCAACTCTTATTACTTCCAGTTCCTTCAGGACCCCTTCTTGTGTAAAGGGACTTGTGTCCATTTCTGCACCATTCTCACCCCTTGTACTCCCTTCAGACCCATTACCCTACTCTTCCTCAGTAAAGACTGAGCAGAAATACCTGTTCAATATGTTAGCTTTACTGTTGTCATCATCCATGCGGACCCCATCCTCCCCGTTCAGTCTCACTACCCCTCCCTTTGCCTTTCTTTTTTCACTTATGTACCTGTAAAAGGGTTTGTCCCTCTAACCACTGATTTTGCAATGTGTTCTTCTGTCTGAGCTTTGGCTTCCCTTACTGACCTCCTGCCTCCCTTTGCTTCTCCTGGTACTTCTCCCTATCCCCTTCTGCCTGTGTCTTTTTGTATTGCCTGAATGCAATCTTTGTGGCTTTCACTTTCTTTGCTACCTCTTTGGAAAACCATAATGGTCTCCTCTTCCTTTTCCTCGCTAACCTGCTTAATGCATAATTCTGTTGCTCTTGTAATCCCCATTTTAAATACTGCCCACTGTTCTTCAACCCCTGATTCTGCCCCATTCCCTTAATGCCTCTTCAAGTATCTCCCCATTTTCCCAAAGTCTGCCCCCTAAAATCCAGGATCGTGTTTTTGTGTGGTTTGGTTCTGCTCTTTCTGTGATTTCAAACCACAATGACTGGTGGTCACTGTTCCCCAGGTGCTCCCCTACTGTTACCCCCATCACACTGTCCCTATTTGTGAGCACAAGGTCCAGTATTGCCTTCTGCCGAGTTGGTTCCATGACCAGTTGCTTGAGGAAGGCACCCTGAAGGGAGTCCAGGATAAATCTGCTCCTAATTGATGCTGCTGCTGAGATGCTCCAGTCCATGTCTGGAATATTGAAGTCTCCAGCCAGTACTACCTCATCCTTGTCTGCCATCCTTTGGATGGCTAGCATCAGCTCCCTATCTGTTTCTTCCTCCTGGGCTGGTGGTCTATAGACCACACCTGTGCGGATGGCTGGCCCCATTTTCCTTTCCAGCTTAACCCACAGTATCTCGACCCCATTTTGTTTTTCCTGGATCTCTGTGGCCCTTATGTCATTTTTCACATACAGTGACACTCCTCCTCCCTTCCTACCTGCCCTGTCTCTTCTGAATATGTTGTAGCCAGGTATGACCATCTCCCAGTCATGGTTATCATTACACCAGGTTTCAGTGATGGCCACAACGTCCAGGTCTGACAGCACCATGACAGCCTCCAGATCTTCCATCTTGTTGCTAAG
This sequence comes from Neoceratodus forsteri, assembly GCA_016271365.2. Lineage (NCBI taxonomy): Eukaryota > Metazoa > Chordata > Ceratodontiformes > Ceratodontidae > Neoceratodus > Neoceratodus forsteri. The sequence goes on along the minus strand of CM028132.1, from coordinate 587,488,917 downwards.
GCTCCTGGCATTGACACACATGGCTTTCCATGATTTGACCTCCCTAGACTGTTTCACTGTTCTGCTCCAGCCCCTTCCTTGGTTGTCCTTTATCCCTGGTTCTCCTTGCTGTCTGCCCTTCTGCTGAATTTTGCCCCTTTTCTGCCTATCCACCTCTTGGGCGCTAATCTCCATCTTTTACACACTGCTTTGTAGAGATAGCCACTCCTCTGGTTCACTGGTTCCACTGCTAGCTGTAGGGGGTGAGCAAGTAGGTACCCTCCTTGCTGGCCTGCCACCCCCCTTTGCTAATTTAAATGCTTGTCAATGTAGCATTTAAACTTATCATTGAGTGCTTGGACTCCCCTCCAGGATGGATGTAGGCCGTCAGGCTTGAACAAACCTCCATCCCTCCAGGTGGGTCCCCAGTCACCAATGAATCCAAACCCTTCCTCACAGCACCAGTTCTTCAACCATGAGTTAAAGTTCCTGGTGCATGCACCCCTATGCTCTCCCTTGCCTCTCGCAGGTGGTACTTCTGAGAAAGTGGCAGAAGTAGCTACTTGCTTGAGACCCCTCCCCAATTTCCTAAACTCTTCCTGAACTTCCTTTGGCTCCCCATTTGCCAGGTCATTAGTACCTAGGTGGATAATGATATCCAGATCACCCTTCTGTCTTGCCTTCCCAGTGATCCCCAGGATCTTCCTTCCATCCCTCCATGCCGTGGCACCTGGTAGGCACCTCACCTCCCTGTCCTCCCCCTCCTGTGTTCCTAGCTGGATCCCTCTTATGATGAAGTCCCCCACCAGGATTTGCTTCCTCCTCCTCTGGGGTCCACTGCTCTCCCCGTTGAGGTCACCTCCTTGGCTAACCTCCATATCCTTTCCTTCTACTTCTCTGGGTACCTCTATTTGGTTGTCCCCATTTGCCAGTGTGGCATGAGTTCTTGAGTGGAATAGAATCTGGGGTGTGCCTCTGCCTGACCACTCTAACCCTCCCTGAGCCCACTGTCATCCAAGTGCTCCTCGTTCTCGGCATCATTTGAGGCAGTTGCATTGGACTGGGTGGTCTCTGGATAGGGGTGATGGTACTCCTGACCCAGTTTACTTCCACTCTGAGTCTGGCTACCTCATCCCACAGTCCAGAGAGATGCATGCAGACAGGGCAGCACCTCAGTGTCCAGAAGGTCTGCCTGAATATGGCTGCCCCACAGCCACTGCATTGCACCACTCCCCACATTATACTGAAATTATACTGCTATTCCACTACTTGTCTGTTACTGAAGCTCTCCTAGTTCCTTTTTTATTAATTTACTGCCTAAAAATCCTGCCACTGATCCTCAGATACTTTTCTTTTTAAAAAAAGAAAATAAACCAATAAATAAATAAATGAGTCAAAACACTTGTCATGCTGAGGGTGGGCTTCTTCCCCCTTATGCCCCTCCTACTCCACACCCCTTACTATCCCCTGTGTTTAGCTCCTGTCAATCAGATTTAACAGGGCATATAATTAAGAGTTGGGGGAAGGGGAGAGGGTGAAAAATTTGCAGCAATTAAAGACAGTAAAGAAATACACCACCACTATGTTTTAAATTTTCAACAGCCCAAAAGCAATTCTAAGTAAAGACAGCAAAGAAATTACAGTGTCACTAAAAGCCCACAATCTAAGTTTAAAATAAAAATAGCAATTACCAGTTACTGCAAAGCACTGAATTGAATATGTTTCCTTCCCCTTCTGGCTTCTTCTGAGAAAACAAAACTCACTTGCTACCTCAACTCTGACTAAGCCCAACCTCCATTTATCATGTAGCTGAGGTCAGAGGCCAGACAATTAACACCCCTCACCCAAACTACAGGGCAAGTCAGACAAGCCAAGACTAAATTTGCAGCAATTAAAGACAGCAAAGAAATACACCACCACTACTTTTTAAATTTTCAACAGCCCAAAAACAATTCTAAGTAAAGACAGCAAAGAAATTACAGTGTCACTAAAAGCCCACAATCTAAGTTTAAAATAAAAATAGCAATTACCAGTTACTGTAAAGCACTGAACTGAATACGTTTCCTTCTCCTTCTGGCTTCTTCTAACACTAGGAGCACTAGACAACACAATGCCTATTTTCAGGCATGACCTGGTAGAAGTACAACATCAAATAACAGCAGCACAGTAGCAAAAGGGTACACAGACAATCTTACATACATCAGTTGTAGAAGTCAAACAATATTAAAGTGCAGAAACTTATGAGCACAGTACATCCTGAGTACAGCTGAAAAAGCAATGATGAAGCAAACTCTAGTAGCAATACAGTGCATCAGGGACATGAGCATTTATCAGAGGACCATAGGAACTTGTGGAGCTCATCCCTGAAAACTAGATGCGACTGATAGATCCTAAGGTTAGGTGGAAGTGAATTCAAGAGCTTAGGGGCAAAGACAGAAAACGTCTGCTCTCCCATATTTGTAGTGCACTGGGGCGTAAACAGAAGTGACTAATCATTGGATCTCTGGGGTAACCCTGATCAAGTTTAGTGAACATATCGGCCAGGGCAGCAGGTTTAGCTGATCTGATCATTTTGTTTATGGTACAGCCTAAGGTAAATAGCTGACATGAGGCTGGGAATAGCCATCCTAGGCTCCAGGAAAGAGAGAAGTGGTGAGTTAGCCTGGGCACGGATAAGGCAAAGTAGCAGATGTTGTTATAAATGGTGTTCCATTTTTTTAAGTTACATTTGCTCACCTCAGAATAAGGTATAAGACTATAAGTGAGGTTAGGCTGCAAAAAACATGAGCAACAGCTAGCCTAGCAGCAATAGTCAGGGCACATCTGACCCTATAAGCAAGTCCTAATTTTGAATTAACAGACTTGCAGGCATTAAATGTTTGCAGGCTAAAATCAAGGGCAGAATCAAGGGTTAAACACATGTGGTGATCTTATCAACTGGGTGCTGACCACAAAGATTGCCTGTCCCAGCTGCACACCCAGCATCGCCTCAAGCAGGTGGACTGGCGAGACAACGCTGTGGTTCAAATGGGGTTGGGTGGATGGAAACACCCAATAAGGAGAGGCAGGAGACAATCTGAAAGTTTGATGTCCGATGAGCTTTATTCATACACAGGGAAGGTAGACACAGTCACAAGGGAAGAAAGGGGACCAAACCTCAGAAACAATAAATGACACTCTATTCACTCTAAAAGGTGCACCTTGGCTTAAGGCCACTGCTTATAATACTCTATGATATTCTTCTCTATAAGGCCTATGAACTAATGCGAGCTTCTACAACTTTATCAGAAGATGGAACAAATATACAGTGTACAATGAACACCAGGAATTATCCTGGGTAAGGTGGTATAACCTTCTTAGAGTCTATAAGATCAAAGAAGTCTGACTATTCTTGTTGTCTTCATGCACAGCTGAAGAATGGAAAGCAAAGGGAAAGGGGAACTCCTGCTTGGCATCAAGCTACACCAGTGAAACCTATGAGAGGTTGAATGTGAAGCGGAGAGATTTGTAAACAGACCTTGGTTCTTTGGCCAACCCACTCTCCAGAGTTGCCAGAATAATTGGGTTACAAAAGGACTAAACTGGGCTGAGCTCTTCCCTGGCACAAACCCTTGACCAGTGCTGCCAAGGATGAAGAACACAGAACGTGGCAAGGAATCCACCTGAAGGATTGCCACAAAGGAAGATTCTGCCTCTGTTTCCCCAGCATAAACCCTCAACCAGGGCTGCCAAGGATGAAGAATATGAACTGCTAAGATTTTCTGGCACCATTCCTCGAGCAGGGCTGGCAAAGACAAAACATAAGACTCAGCGAAGAATCCACTTGGAGGATTGCCAAGGACAAGAACACCAACTGTTGAGCTTCTTCAGTGAGGGATCCACCTAAAGGACCACCAACATCGAGCTGGATCCCAGAAGATCACACAGTACATGCAGGATACAGCAAGCAGGAAGAAAAGCTGTGAGATGAAGATCTGGTTTCCACAAGTTCAAGACCAAAACAAGAAACCAGGGGACGCGAACAAACCTTGGCCACGAAGGACTCGACTTTCGGCGGACGGCTGGGAGTGACGGTCGAGGCTTCTTTCAAGGTGTCCCACTTGCAAGCTGACCAGGAACTGGTGGCTGTGACTCACACCAAGGGACGTCGATTTCAGCTTACGGCGAATGACAGGGAAAGAAGATGCAGTGAAGTTCTTCGCTGAATGAAGACTGCTGAGGTGAAGAATCGATGGCAGCTGAAGACTGAGTCCACAGACTTTGTGCTGAACACTGGTACTTCTACTTTGCGCTGTGGACTGAAATTCAATAGTTGCAAGGGCAAATTGCCTGGAGCAGGGGCAATTTGTAACAAGCTGGGGCAATTGTTCATTACAGGGGCAATTTGTCTGGAGCAGGGACAGATTGCAACAATCTGGGGCAATTGTTCATTGCAGGGGCAATTCGCCTACAGCAGGGGTTAATTGCAACAATATGGGGCAATTGTTCATTGCAGGGGCAATTCGCCTGGAGGGGGGCAAATTGCAACAATCTGGTGCAATTGCTCATTGCAGGGGCAATTCGCCTGGAGCAGAGGCAAATTGCAACAATCCAGGGTGATTGTTCATTGCAGGAACAAATAGTCAAAGTCCAGGGCAATTGTTTGTAGCATCGGCAAATAACCACAATCCTAGTATAACACAATACAGTCTTGGTGCTTTTGCAATCAACACAACATTTCAGATGCTTGAGTAATAAACAATTCGTATAGACAGTACATTAGCTGGCTGTCACTTCACAGCATATTGTGTGCTAAGCACCCCTTCGTTCCGACCCTCCACACTCATGGACCCTTTTTCAATAGGCTCTGGCTACCCCTGAACACTTCGGTCTAATAGCCCTTTTAACTGGCTGCCCTTAGGCAGTGGGATACCTTCCTCTACAGGGTCCCTTCTACCCTGGAACCTAGCATTGCCCCCTTAGCTGTAGAATGCTCCTCTGAATACTCGGGCCTGTGCTACCCCTTTTATCCTAGAGGGCCTTGGCTGAGGTTTCCCCTTTAGTTCTATAGGGCCTAACTTGACTGGGACCCTTCTAGATGCAACGGACCTCCTATACTGGCTGGCTCTCTTTAACTCATGGGCCTGACTTGCCCCTGTGGGTCCTGGGCTTTCCTTGCCCTTTTCAATTGCTGGGCCCCTTTAAATCCCAGGAAATCTATGGGCCTTGCTTAAATCAGGGAACTCCACCCCCTCTCATGAATAATTATAGCCTCTTCTATGGCCTTTTCTGATTAACCCCTCCCCATGGGCATCGCTAGCACAACCAGAATTTAAATATTAAAATTACAGGGTCCTTTTGGCCTGCCTTTCCCCATGCGCTCGGCCATTCACTTCTGTGCTTAGCACACACTTTCAAAACAAATACTGAGCAGTTCTGATCTAGAAGCGGCAGTCAGCATGTTTCGAGTGTGCTGCCACCAATTCACCACTCAGACCGGGAGATGAGGAGCTGGATCTGGAGGTGGGAGGTGTTTCAGGCAGAGGGAGGGTTTTCAGGCAGTTCGGTGGATGGCAGGGGCCTTTCAGGTGTTCCTGACAGCAAGGACCGATGCGGCAGTGTGATCGTCACCTCTGGGGGACCGAAACATTAACTTTTAAAAATTTAAATAAGAAAACGGGGCACCAAGACCTGCAGGAGCACAGCAGGAACTGTTTCTTTTCTTCTGGTGCCCACGCTGGCACCGCGGACCACGCCACACAGCAGCAGGACAGCTTCAGTAGCTGGAGGCAGAGCAGGCACACAGGCTAGCCCTGGGGGATGGCTTCAGCCCTCCAGGTAAGCCCTTTTCTCATCCCCTTAACTTGCTGTGCCCTCTCTTCTCCACAGCTACCAGGATCTGCACTAACTGAACAACTACAATTTTGAAAACTAACACTCTGATTCTAGATTAGTTGGAGTAGAATACTGTGCATGAGCAGCTCAGCACAGCATTGCATCCAACGCCATTGTTTACTTTTGCTGCATATAAATCTGGTTTCTTTATTTAGTCTGTGCTCTGGGCACCTTTTCTACTTCTCTGATGTGCCCTAAACTATAGTGTGGAGGGTCACTCACAGGGGCCCTTTTTGTACTGTACCCTGCCAGCCCACACAAACAACGGGGTACCCTGGGCACACTGTAAACCCCATTTACTGTATTGCCCCCATTTCTGTAGTGCCCCAACTTTGGGGCATTACAGATTCGGGCCTGCCTAAAAATACATGTCCTCATGTATTCCCTTTAAACATTCTGCAAAACATTTCTTAAACATTACTTCTATGGGTGTTCATAACATTTCTTACCACTTTAACATTTCACTTTAATTTCTATGTAATCTTACAGATAAAACACTCTTAAAACATCTATAACTTTCAGAAATGTTCTTATTTACTAAGCCAAGTGACCATGTCTTGAGATTCCTCTGAACAGGACTATCCATAAAAGAAAGGTGCTATTTGGAGAGCTTCTAGTATGTATCTTCTAGGAGGGATACCAAAATTAGATCTCTGAGATCTACGAGGCTGAAAAGCTACTAGTTCTACAGGAGTATGCACTTGCTTTAAAGGACTAACTGCTGGTTCTGGTAAATTCGGAGGTTCTGGAGTTTCTACTGGTTCAGCTAAAGGGTGATTAACTGAGCATACGTGTGAATACCTAACCCAAGGATCTATACACCATTTTGTCAGCGAATCCAATTCCATCACTTTGCGGGTAGGGTTCTCCTGCCTCTCTTCTGACATAGCTTTCCTTGTAGTGTCAGTTATAGCATTGTCTCTGATGGTACAAGGTTTAAGAAGATTTCTATGCACTATTTTGGGGCCACCACCAGTCTCTTTTTGAATCTTGTACATGGGTAAGTCAGGGTAGGGGATCTCAACAATGAGGAAAGGTTCTGTTTCCCATCTGGTAGCTAACTTGTGACTTTTCTGAGTCCTTCTTAGCAATACCCGTTCTCCAATCTGCAGTGGGGTTCTCATCGGCTTTGGCATCCTAGGTTGCTTTTTGCTTAATTTGTACCTAATCCATGCATTGACTTACAATCTGACCAGCTTCTTGCAGTCTTTTGCTGTGTTCTTATACCCAATCTGTAACTGGTGATTCATCCGGTTGGACTTCAAGTACTACTGTAGATCCATGGGGAATCTACCATGGCGACCAAGCATCAGGTAGTGCGGGGTGTATCCAGTCAAACAATGGTCTGTATTATTGTACAAATAGGTGAGTTCAGGGACTAAAGCTGGCCAATATGGATGCTTGTACTCAGGAGGAGCTCTCAATATTCCCAGGAGCGTTTGGTTTGTTTGTTCACGCAGTCCATTGCACTGAGGATGATATGTGGTGGTTTTCACTTTGTGACTACCGTACAAGGCACAGAGTTCCTTAAAGAGTTGTGATTTGAAAGCAGTTCCCTGATCAGTCAAGATCTTGGTTGGATATCCATATGGACGGGAAAGAGTTTCAAAAATGTCTCAGCTGTGGTTCTGGCAGACAAATCTTTAACAGCACTGATGACCATGAACTTGGAGTAATGGTCCACCATTGTCAAGATGTATGTTTGACCATTAACACTGGGTTCTAGCTAGAGGGGATCCAAAGCAACTAATTCTAGAAGTGCCTTGCTGATTATAGGATGCAAAGGAGCTCGCTGGTTGCTTTTGTTAAGATGTTTCAAACTACAGGCTGGGCATTCTTCACACCATTTAATGACATCACCTCTCATCCTGATCCAATAGAATCTCTTCCGAATGATAGCTTCTGTCTTTTTGTGACTGAAATGTTCAGAGTGATTGTGATATGCCTCAAGTGCCACTGATATACTTCCTTTGGTAACAATGGTCTGGGAGATCTCACAGTGAGTAGTTGGGTCTCAGGTTTGTCGAATGAGTCTGGAGACTTTTATAGAAATATAGAAACATAGAATTTGACGGCATATAAGGACCGCTTGGCCCACCCAGTCTGCCCATTTCCCTACCTACAGGATAAGCTGCAGATTCTAGTTAACCAGCAGCCTACTTCTTCCTACCCCCACCACCCAGAACTGCCTTATGACTATCCCATGCATGCTTGAATTCCACCACTGATTTTGACTCCACAACCTCCTCCGGAAGGCCGCTCCATGCATCCACAACCTCTCTGTGAAAAATACTCCTTAAATTACCTCTGAGCCGCCCCTCTATCTTCAAATTGTGCCCTCTTGTTCTTGCACACCTCTTTTTTTGAAAGATGCTACCCTCTTGGACTTTGTTGATTCCCTTGAGGTACTTGAAAGTTTCTATCATGTCCCCCCTCTCCCTCCTTTCCTCAACGCTATACATATTAAGCTCCTTAAGTCTCTCTTCATATGTCTTCCGGTGCAGACCCTGCACCATTTTAGTTGCCCTCCTCTGGACAGCTTCCATCCTGTTTATGTCTTTGCGGAGACTGGGCCTCCAGAACTGCACACAGTACTCCAGATGGGGTCTCACCAGCTGTCTGTACAGAGGATAATAACTTCCTGTTTTCTACTGGTGCTGCCTCTCCCTATGCATCCCAGTATCCCCAGCCCTCCTTGCTGCCCTCTCCACATTGCTTGCCCATCTTTAGGTCATCTGATATGACTACCCCAGGTCCCTCTCCATTTTGTTGTTGTTAGTATCTCACCCCCATTGTGTACTCTTCCCTGGGTTTTGTTTCCCAGGTGCATTACCTTGCACTTCTTAGCATTGAATCTAAGCTGCCATACATTTGACCATTCCTCTAACCTTGCCAAGTCCTTCTCATCCTTTCCACCCACCCTGTGCATCAACTCTGTTGCAGATCTTACTGTCATCTGCAAAGAGACATACTTTTCCTTCCAGTCCTTCTGCAATATAAACATAAAGACATTGAAGAGGGACCGATCCCAATACTGACCCCTGCGGTACCCCACTAGTAACCCTCCTTTCTTCTGGAGTGACTCCATTTACTATTACCTCTGTGTCCTATTCTTCAGCCAATTCTTTACCCAGGCTGTCATCTTGGGACCCACTCCCAGGCTGGCTAACTTGTATATTAATCTTTTGTGTGGGACTGTGTCAAATGCCTTGCTAAAGTCTAGGTAGGCCATGTCCACAGCCCTCCTTGATCTACTACTTTGGTCACCCAGTCAAAGAATCTATCAGATTCGTCTGGCATGACCTTCCGCTGTGAATCCATGCTGCCCTGGGTCCTGTGCCCCTCTGGCCTCTAGATACTCGACAATTCTTTCCTTTAGAAGTGATTCCATCATTTTCCCTATCACTGAGGTTAAACTAACAGGTCTATAGTTTCCTGCTTCTGCCTTGCTCCCACTTTTGTGAAGGGAATCACATCTGCCCTCCTCCAGTCCTCGGTACCACCCATCCTCCCATGATTTGTTAAAAGGGTAGTCAGTGGTGTCACTAGTTCTACCCTTAGTTCTTGTAAATTCTGGGATGAATCCCATCAAGGCCCCATTGCTTTGTCACCTTCAGTTTTAAGAGTTCTTTCAGAACCCTTTCTTCTGTAAATGGGCCGGTATCAACTTCTGTATCCAGCGTGTTACTACTGTTTGTTTTATGTACCTCCCCCTCTTCCTTTGTAAATACTGAGCAAAAATATTTGTTTAGTATCTCTGCCTTTTCATAGTCTCCCTCTACCCACCCTCCCTCCCCTTTATTAAACCTCACTATCCCTCCCTTGGTCTTCCTTCGCTCCCTGATGTGCCTATAAAAGGTTTTATCTCCCTTCTTAACTGAGTTGGCTATCTTTTCCTCAGTTTGGGCCTTTGCTGTTCTGACTGCCTTCCCAGCCTCCTTTTGCTTTAACTGATACAGTTCTCTGTCCTGCTCCTTCTGCGATTCCTTGTACTTCCTGAATGCTTTCTTTTTCTCTTGAACCTTCACTGCCACTTCCTTTGAGAACCATAGTGGTTTCTTACGTCGTCTTGTTTTGTTTATTTGCTTCACACAAAGGCTAGTTACCTCTGTGATGGCAGTTTTATTATTCCCATTGTTCTTCCACCCTCCTTCCTGCCCATTTGCTAGTGCATTCTTAGGCACTCACCCATTTTGGAAAAGTCAGCCCTCCTAAAGTCCAGTACTTTTGTCTTTGTATGGCTTGACTCTATTGCTGTGTTTATTGTGAACCATACTGTTCGATGGTGCTGCAGTTCCCAGATGGCTACCCACTCTACATCTGTAATCCTCTCTCCATCTCCATTTGAGAGAATCAAGTCTAATATTGCTCCTCTCAGTGGGCTCCAGTACTAGTTGTCTAAAGCATGCCCCTGTAGGGCATCTAGAATAACTGCACTCTTCAGGTGGCAGCTGCAACTGCACTCCAGTTAACATCTGGCATATTCAGATCACCCATCAGCAATATCTCCCCTTTTTCTGCCATTCTAAGTATACTTTCTATCATTTCCCTGTCCATTTCCTCCCCCTGAGAAGGGGGTCTGTATACAACCTCTGTGCGTATTGTGGTGCCATTGCCGTCTCCCTTTTGTTCTGTTGCTTTTATTCCTTCCCTTATGTAAAGAACTACTCCTCCTCCTCTTTTACCCTCCCTGTCCCTCCTGTAGACAGTGTATCCTGGTATGTTTATGTCCCAGTCATGGTTTTGTGTACCATGTTTCTGTGACTGCCACGATATCCAGATGTTCCTCCTCCATCAAGGCCACTAATTCAGGAAGCTTGTTACCCAGACTATGGGCATTAGTACTCATTGCTCTCCATTTTTGATGGCTTTACCTTCTGTTGCAGCCCCCACTGACCGTTCTACCTCAGTCTTTTCTCATTTAGTACCCTGTTTTGTAGGGAGGCTGGGATTTTCCAGCTGCTTGTCAGTGCCTCCCCTTTGACTAGTTTAAAAGCTTGCCAATGAAGCATTTAAACCGATTGCTCAACAGACTTGTTCCTTCCTGGACAGATGCAGACCATCCTGCCAGTATAGGCTGGTGTCCCTCTAGGTGGAACCCCAGTCCCCAATGAAGCCAAACCCCTGTGCTCTGCACCATTTTTTTAACCATTCATTAAACTGCATGGTGCCAATTGCCCTCGCCTCCCCCATGCTTTTGACAGGCAGCACCTCTGAGAAGGATACTGTGTGTTATAGTTAAATGAGATCTGTGTCTCCATAACTTTATGGCTTTTAGATCCATCTTCCTTTGTTCTTGAGGTGGTATACTCTGCTCTGTTGAGATATAGATCTTGATCTGTTTGACTACTGGGTCTTGGTCTTGCAGCTCTACCCATAAGTTATTCTGTTTTGCAATTTTGTCTGGACATTCTAGTTCTTGTTCTGATTTTGCATCCTCAATTGCATTGGCTTGACAACAGGCCTGGACTATCTCAGTTGGTACCCGAAGAAAAGGTGGTATTTCCACATTCTCTAGAAGCATATCATCTGTCTCATTCTCTGTCTGGTTAGGTACTCTGAATAGCACATCAGCATTAACATTGGACCTTCCTGAATGATACTTTATGGAAAACTGGTAAATGGATAACTTCAAAGCCCATCTCTGCTCTAAAGCTTCCAACCCTGCCGTGTTTAAGTGTGCCAGTGGGTTATTGTCTGTGATAATGGTAAAAGGAGTGACGGCTAAGTAGTGTTTGAACTTTTCGGTAACTGCCAATATCAAGGTTAAAAATTCCAGTCTGAATGAACTGTAACGGGCATCATTCCACACTGACCCTCTCTATCCACAAATTGAATATGCTATCACACGCTCGATGCCTTCTTGCTCTTGCACCAACACTGCACCCACCCCTTTATTGCTTGCATCCGTGTATAGCCGATATGGTATGGAATAGTCAGGGTATGCTAGCACAGGTGCTTGGGTTAGATTTTGCCTCAGTTTGTCAAAAGCCTCTTGCTGCTCTGAGGCCCACTTGACTGGTCATTTCTTGGGTATCTACCCTGCTTTGATTCCTCGGAGAAGTTCATTTAGCTGTAAAGCTACAGTATCTTGGAGAAATCTTTAGCAAACTGCCGGTAGTAACCAAAGAAACTCAAGAATCTTCTGACATCCTGCACTGTTATGGGGACTAGCCATTCTCTCACAGCTTTCAGTTTTTCAGGATCAGGTCACACACCGTTGGCAGACACTATGCGACCCAGGTAATTCACTTGAGACTGCAGGAGGGAACATTTGGAGGGTTTTATTTTTGGACCGTACCGTATTAATTGAGCAAAGACTTCATCTAAGTGCTGCAGGTGATCTTGGTGGTTCTTGGAATATAAGATAATATTGTCCAGGCACAACAATAGAATGTTGAAGTTCTGACTTCTCAAGCAGTGTTCCACTAGTCTCTGAAAGGTTCCCGGGGCATTACATAAACCAAAGGGCATGCGGGTGAATTCAGATAGGCCCATCGATGTTATGAAAAAGATTTTCATTTGGTTTTCTGGAGCCATGGGCACTTGCCAATACCCACTCATTAAATCAAGGGTGGAGAATTTCACAGTAGACTGTAGGGCTGTGAGAGAGTCCTCTATTCTTAGTAAAGGGTAGGCATCTTTGTGAGTTATATTATTCAGTTTTCGATAATCCACACAAAACCAAATCTTCCCATCCTTTTTTTTAACTAGGACAATAGGAGCAGCCTAAGGACTGTGACTTTCTTTTATCACCTTAGCTTCCTTCGTTTCCTGAATCATCTCTTTCACAGGCTGGTACATTGCCGGGAGAATCAGTCGAAATCTCTCTCGTATAGGTGGATATCGATAGGTATGGATATGATGCTGCACCTCTCAAGCCAATCCAAAGTCTAGGGGGTGCTGACTGAAAGCTTTCTGATTATTCAGTAAGATTTGGATGACATGTGCTTTTTGTTGCACTGTGACTTTGGGGTTACCCAGGGTGATCTCTCATATCCACGCTGGTATGCTGGAGTCACAAGGGGTCTCATCCTCCTTTCCATTGTCTGGTGTTCTTGGTTCCTTCTGGACTTCATATTCTGGTTCTACAATGTATTGCAGAGACACAGTGTGTATGGAGCAGCTGGTTGATTTTGATGGAGTCTCACATCCTGATTTCTGTAATTAATGACTCACACAGGGATCCTCCCCTTCGTGACCGTAGCCACACTTCTGGCCACCAATATGGGCTCTTCTTTCTTGGTAGGGCAGGGTTCAACCAAGGCATCATAGTCCTGACCATGAGGGCCTACCTTGGCCTTACACCACAGGGTAGTCTCAGTCCTTGACTTCAGGATAATAGGTCTGGCGTTAGAAACTCTGACCTTTCCAATCTCGCCAGTGTTACTTGCAAAACATTGGTGGCACTGGAGGAGATGTATTGTTTGCTGCAAAGCTTGTTTCTCAATATAAGGAGACCTTTTTGTTTGACTCTGTAAGATCTGTACCAAATCTTCAAAGCAGTGCTGGAGAAAGTTCATCCCAAGAATGAGTGGTGGCAAGTTGTCACTTTTGTATCGCTGATAATGATACCTTGACAGTCTTGTACGTTCTTCCCCAGCTGGATGCTCACTTCCAGATATCCTAGGTATGGAACCTCTGCTTCATTGCTGGCAATTAAAGTGATTCAAGACTTGGGAGGTGGCTGAAGATCTTCTATCTTCCAATGCTGCCAGAAATATCATCCTTGCATGGTCATAACCTGAGACCCTGTGTCCAACAATGCCATTAACTTTACCCCATCCACCAGAACTGGAACAGTTGGACTCCTTCCAATAAAACAGGATCAATTCATTACTGGGGGTGGACCTGGTTGACCTTTCTTGAGGATTGGCCCCAGTCCCTGAAGATACCTTGTTTAACATCACCACAGGTTCTGAAGGCTGCTGGCATCGCCTCACGATATGGCCACTGACTTCACATCTACGGCATATTGGTCTGTCTTGGCCATCAAATTGTTCAGTCAGGTGCCTTCCTTCTCCCCTTCTAGGTCGGGACTGGGGTTCATTGAACCATCTCCCTCGTTCGTTTTGCATCTGGGGGGCGTCTCTTCTCCAGCCCTTGTTGAGCCCTTTTACTTCTTGACAAACTTCTGTAACTGTTCGCGTCAAGGTGGCAATCTGTTCCATTAAGTCTGAATTCAGTCTGGAGTTGGTTGCCATAGGATGGACTGGTGCTTGTGCCATCTGACCACACAGGGGTCAGGAGTCTGGGCGATAACCTGGGTACTCACTCGTGGATTTTCAACCATAAGCCCACTCCTTACTGGACATTTCCTCAGTCAGTGGTCACCCACAACACGGGTCTTCTCGTGCCAGTCCTTCCATCGGATACCCTGGCCATGCTGCACTTAGAGGCATCACCATCTGTGGGTAGGTTACTACATCTTCTCCCACTTGACCTGATCCCAGCACCTTAATGACTTTCTCCTTGAAATCTAAAAAGTCTGAATGCAGTCTTGGAGCTGCAACATATGAAGTTCCTGCCTCGGGGCTTCACTATGCGCCCCCTCCACAAACTTTTCTGTCAGGACGTGGCCTGGATCAGTGATCTCCCTGGTGTCCACTCTCTCAGTCACCCTCAATAATTCTTGGAGGCTTAAAGCATACTCCCAGAGAGTCTCTTGAGGCCTTTGGGTATGGGAGAACAATTTCATATTAAGACTCGATACAGTACGAGTGTCGAAAATTTGCTGCAACCTCTGCAAGATCTGATCAGCCGTGGTCTTTGCACCTGTGGGCCATGACTGAACTTCTCTGTGAGTAACCCCTTTTAGCTGTCCGATAAGTATTTCCATCTTCTGTCTCTCTGGAACTTGATACAGTCAGAACATGGCCTGCATTTTGGAATGGAACTCGCCCAGATTACTGGTCCCATTTCCATCCTTCTCTCCTGTGAACTGGGGAAGCTAAGGTGCCCCAAAGTAGTATGACATTGTCAGGGGTGAGGGAGGTATATTATCTCATTCCTCCACCTCAGTGTCTATAGATTTGTTACCAATGGATGCATTATCCACTCCAGACAATCCACTACCACAACCCGGTACTGCTTATATCTTACTTTAGAAGCTCAGGCTTTGAACTCCTTAAAATTTATTCTGCCGACTATGCCCCCCAATTTTTTTTTATGGTGTGGTGATCTTATCAACTGGGTGCTGACCACGAAGATTGCCTGTCCCAGCTGCACACCCAGCGTCACCTCAAGTAGGTGGACTGGCAAGACAACGCTGTGGTTCAAATAGGGTTGGGTGGATGGAAACACCCGATAAGGAGAGGCAGGAGACAATCTGAAAGTTTGATGCCCGATGGGCTTTATTCATACACAGGGAAGGTAGACACAGTCACAAGAGAAGAAAAGGGACCAAACCTCAGAAACAATAAATTATACTCTACTCACTCTACTCACTCTAAAAGGTGCACCTTGGCTTAAGGCCACTGCTTATATTCTATGATATTCATCTCTATAAGGCCTATGAACTAATGTGAGCTTCTACAACTTTATCAGAAGATAGAACAAATATACAGTGTACAATGAACACCAGGAATTATCCTGGGTAAGGTGGTACAACCTTCTCAGAGTCTATAAGATCAAAGAAGTCTGACTATTCTTGTCATCTTCATGCACGGCTGAAGAATGGAAAGCAAAGGGAAAGGGAAACTCCTGCTAGGTGCCAGGCTACACCAGTGGAACCTATGAGAGGTTGAATGTGAAGTGGAGAGATTTTTAAACAGACCATGGTTCTTTGGCCAACCCACTCTCCAGAGTTGCCAGAATAATCGGGTTACAAAAAGACTAAACTGGGCTGAGCTTTTCCCTGGCACAAACTCTCGACCAGGGCTGCCAAGGATGAAGAACACAGAATGTGGCAAGGAATCCACCTGAAGCATTGCCACAAAGGAAGATTCTGCTGCTGTTTCCCCAGCACAAACCCTCGACCAGGGCTGCCATGGATGAAGAATATGAACTGCTGAGATTTCCTGGACCAACCGTTGACCAGGGCTGCCAAAGATGAAATGCAGGACTTGGTGAAGAATCCACTTGGAGGATTGCAAAGGATGAGAACACCAGCTGATGAGCTTCTTCAGTGATGGATCCACCTGAAGGACCACCAAAGTCGAGCTGAATCCCGGAAGATCGCATGGTGCATGCAGGATGGAGCAAACAGGAAGAAAAGCTGTGGGATAAAGATCTGGATTCCACAAATTCAAGACCAAAACAAGAAACCGGCAAATGTGAACACACCTTGGCCACGACGGACTCAACTTTTGGCAGACGGCTGGGAGTGATGGTCGAGGCTTCTTTCAAGGTGTCCCACTTCCACGCTGACCAGGAACTGGTGGCCACAACTGACACCAAGGGACGTCGATTTCAGCTTACGGTGGATGACAAGGAAAGAAGATGGTGTGAATTTCTTTGCTGGATGAAGACTGCTGAGGTGAAGAATCAATGGCAGCTGAAAACTGAGTCCATACAGACTTTGTGCTGAACACTGGTACTTCTACTTTGTACTGTACACTGAAATTCAATAGTTGCAAGGGCAATTTGCCTGAAGCAGAGGGAAGTTGCAACAATTCGGGGCAATTCACCTGCTGCAGAAGGGCAATTGCCTGGAGTAGAGGCAAGTGCAACAATCCAGGGCAATTGTTCATTGCAGGGCAATTCTCCAGGAGCAGGGGCAAATTGCAACAATCAATCTGAAATTGTTCATTGCAGGGGCAATTTGCCTGGAGCAGGGGGCAAATTGCAACAATCTGGGGAAATTGTTCATTGCAGGGGCAGTTTGCCTGGAGCAGGAGCAAACTGCAACAATCTGGGGCAATTGTTCATTGCAGGGGCAGTTTGCCTGGAGCAGGGGCAAATTGCAACAATCCGGGGCAGTTGTTCATTGCAGAGGCAAATAATTAAAGTCCAGGGTAATTGTTCGTAGCAGGGGCAAATAACCACAATCCTAGTATAACACAATGCAGTCTTGGTGCTTTTGCAATCAACACATCATTTCAGATGCTTGAGCAGTAAACAGTTTGTATAGACAGTACATTAGCTGACAGTCACTTCATAGCATATTGTGTGCTAAACACCCCTTTGTTCCGACCCTCCACACTTGTGGACCCCTTTTTAGTAAGATCTGGCTACTCCTGAACACTTCGGTGTAATAGCCCTTTTAACTGGCTGCCCTTAGGTGGTGGGATACCCTCCTCTACAGGGTCCCTTCTACCCTGGAGCCTAACATTGCCCCCTTTGCTGTGGAATGCCCCTCTGAATACTCGGGTCTGTGCTACCCCTTTTATTCTAGAGGGCCCTTGTTGAGGTTGCCCCTTTAGTTCTATAGGGCCTAACTTGACTGGGTCCCTTCTAGATGCACCGGGCCTTCTATACTGGCTGGGCCCCTTTAACTCATGGGCCTGACTTGCCCCTGTGGGTCCTGGGCTTTCCTTGCCCTTTTCAGTCACTGGGCCCCTTTAATTCGTGGGCCTGACTTGCTCCTATGGGTCCTGGGCTTTCCTTGCCTTTTTCAATTGCTGGGCCCCTTTAAACCCCAAGAAATCTATGGGCCTTGCTTAAATCAGGGAGCTCCACCCCCTCTCATGAATAATTATGGCCTCTTCTATGTCCCTTTCCTGGTTAACCCTCTCCCTGTGGGCGTCGCTAGCCCAACCAGAATTTAAATATTAGAATTACAGGCTCCTTCTGGACCACCTTTCCCCACGGCACTCGGCCGTTCACTTCTGCGCCTAGTGCACACTTTCAAAACAAATACTGAGCAGTTCTGATCTAGAAAGGATGGCCTGCACATTTTGACTGTGCTGCCGCCAACTCACTGCTCAGACTGGGAGACGAGGAGCTGGGTTGGGAGGTGGGAGGTGTTTCTGGCAAGGCAGGTTTTTCAGGCAGTTTGGCAGATGGCAGGGGCCTTTTGGGATCTTCCTGACAGCAAGCACCCACCGATGCGGCAGCGCGATCGCTGCCTCTGGGGGACCGAAACATTAACTTTTAAAAATGAAGACAAGAAAACGGTGCACCAAGCCTTGCCGCACACAGTGGGACTGTTTCTTTTCTTCTGGTGCCCACGATGGCACTGCGGACTGCGCCACACAGCAGCAGGACAGCTTCAGTAGCTGGAGGCAGAGCAGGCACACAGGCAAGCCCTGGGGGATGGCTTCAACCCTCCAGATAAACCTTTTCCTCATCCTCTTAACTTGCTGTGTCCTCTCGTCTCCACAGCTACCAGGATCTCCACTATCTGAACAAGTACAGTTTTGAAAACTAACACTGATTCTAGAGTAGTTGAAGTAGAATGCTTTGTATGAGCAGCTCAGCACAGCATTCCATCTGAGGCCATTGTTTACTTTTGCTGCATATAAATCTTTTTTCCTTATTTAGTCTGTGCTCTGGGCACCTTTTCTATTTCTCTGATGTGTCCTAAACTATAGTGAGGGGGGGAATCTCTCACAGGGGCCCTTTTTTTTTACTGTACCCTGCTAGCCCACACAAACAACGGGGCACCCTGGACATGCTGTAAACCCCATTTACTGCATTTCCCCCTATTTCCATAAAGACCCCAACATTGGGGCATTACACCCATGTATATGAAGAAGTCAATAGTGGTAAAGGGAGAGCCATCACAGCAGTAAATAGATAAGGCAGGGGAACAAGCCCTCAGCTTAGGTGCCGAACCAGAGAGCATGGAATGGGTCTTATTAGAGTTCATGAGAAGACTGTTTTGAATTAGCCAAGATTCAATACTCTCAAAGTCAGCATTAAGCCACAAGTTAATTTCAGTAGTATTCTTGGAGCTGGTATATAGACCATATTATCTTCATAAAACAGGGTGGAGTAGGAAGTTGTGGACCTGGGCAGGTTATTGTTAAACAGGGTCAAAAGCAGTAGACCCACTATGGATCCTTGAGGAACACCAGTGTTAATGGTGGAGAGGTCAGATCTGGATTGGTTGAATTTAGCAAACTATTATCTATCATCAAGGTAACTACAAAACCTGGTAATAACAGTGGGTAAAAATCCAAGGTCAGATATTTTAGTTTTGATAAGGGAGTGGTCCACAAGGTCAAAGGTCATTGTAAGGTTGATGAAAACAACCCCATGTATATACCCCTGTCCATAGCCACTTTGACATCATTAGTAAACTGGATACTGACATACTTTTGGTCCACCTGAAACCTTCTGAGCTGGGGATAAGAGGCTGCCTTTCTGAAGGTGCTGCTTAACCTAAGAGGCCACTAGCTTCTCCAGTAGGCTGGAGAAGCTAGTGGCAGCTTTAAAAAAAAGCCTAGATGAAACAAGCCACTCAAGGCACTCATACAACCCAGTGGCTGACCAGCTTTCATATCGTGTACTGGAATACCCCATATATGGTTACAGAGATGATACCAGTAGAGCTGTTTTTAAAATGCAGCCCACGGACTAGACTATCACAAATCCGGACTCGTCCTACCAAGTGCAAAAGCATCAGTTTCAACAACAGAGGGGACATGACAGAGTTCCTCACATATCCTGCATTTTTAATCTGGGGAGAGGGTGATGATCCAGGATTTCCAGAGCCAGATGTGACGTTGGCATCCAGGGACAGTGCAAGAGACTCTGGAACCTTTAATCTAGAAGGTATGTGTATGTCAATGGACCATAAATGTCCATGTGGACCACCTCTTACCATCACGTTTCCCCACCAGCAGCAGCAGAAAACCTCTCTTGAGAACAAGAAAATGATGAGGCTTTCTCTCCTGTCCTGGCTTGAGTGCCCTCATTAGTTCCAGCAGTACCTGTTCTCAAAGTAACTGTTGCACCAACAGCTGCTGCCCCAGACCAAAGATATCCAATGAGGCAGTGCAAGACACCACAGAGACTCGTTTCATGACTAAAATATTTTTGGTGCCACTGAACTGTATTGTTGTTAGGTACAGCATGTTCTAAAAAGGGGGCAGAATAATCCTTAAAACTTGGCACGGCCTGAATAGTCTTCTTCAGCCCTGATGGTAGGATGAAATTATTTTTAGACTAGTTTCATCTAAGGGTGAGGAGTGTCGTAGATGTGATACTGACCATCATGAAGTACCTGGTAGCTACAGTATCTTACTTGTAGTCCTTTAGCGAGCAATTTGTAGTCCTTGTAGTTTCCTGTCATGTTCAGTCCATAGCCCTTTAACGTTTGGTATCTGTGTATAGTGTTCTGTGGTTAGGTTTGAGTAAAGATGGCCACGTGTTAGCAGCACCTGGTGTCTGTGTCAGTCTGTTCTTCATAAGAACAACACTACAGTGACAATGAAGTAAAAAGGAAGTACCCACAGGTGTAGCATCCCTAGAGCTATACCAGTTGTTCTTCATAACAGGAGTATTACTGTTAGGATTATCGTTTTGCCTGTGACATGGGCAACTTACTATAATCAGTGTGTGATGACTGGTTAGTTTTATCACTTTAGGATGTGGGAAAGTAGTTGTTAAGCTTTCTCTGCTGGTTACATTACTGAGAAATCAGGAGCATTTTTACAGGGAAATGAACATTCCCTGTATACTGTTATGGATAATATAACAGGTATCCACATCAACCAATCAGAACACAAGAAAGCCTTCATTTAATACTGCACAAACTTCTACAGCCTCTTCCTTAGTAGATTATGCAAAATATAGACATGCCCCTATACTTTACCCACATTTCAGACATGTCCATGATAATTTATCCATGTTTAAGACACACCAATAATAGTTTTATTTATTTATGTATTTATTGTGCTCGGAAGACTTTCAAGTTCAAGAGCCATTTTTCAAAGGTGTCCGAGTCAGGAAAGGTAACAATCTGCAAGAGGTTCATACAGTAACTTCAAGAGACAATAACAATACAATGATAAAAGGGTTTAACATTACAAGTAGTTGCATCAAGATTCAGCAGACATTTACAACTAACACAGGTGTGAGCATAGTGATTGGTATCAAGGGCAGCATTCTTTGGAGAGGGTAATACACAGAGTGAGTTGATTATAGTAGATTTTCAGCAGGCATCAACAAATATCACAGGCAAATGAAGGTATTCGACCTCAGGGTTTCGGATGGTACCACAGAGGTAGAGTGTAGGTGTAGGGCTGGCCCACTGGGTAGGGGGCAGTATTTCTATAGATTAAGCACAATTGCAGTGAAACACCTGAAATAGGTGGGCAGTGACTTGTGACTTGAAGGTGGCGAGGGTGGGGAAAGTTGTAAGTGCTGAGGGCTGCATGTTCCAGGCTCTGACAGCTCAGGATATGGAGTTCTATTTATTCACATCCAGTCCACAGAAAAAAAGTAAAAACAAAAGGTACTTTCCACTTCAACTACCACAGAGTTTCTAAAATCCTGGTTTCAAAATTCCCTATGATAGAAATACAGCAGTAATAACATTCAGTATAGTCAGAATATACTCATCATAACCAACTTCTGTGGTTGTCAAACACCTCAGCCTTCACCCTTGGGTGTTTAATCACCTACTTCAGCTAGTTATTCAATCACATACTCCAGCTAGTTAAATGTTACCACTTATATAAAAGACATGTACAGAGTCCTAAATAAAGAACTTACAGTGAATGTGCAGGACTCCCAGTCCTGCAGAACCGATATACACCCAACTGAGGCCACAAACTGTGTATTGGTACCCAATAGGTAATCACTTCAGATGGTTTATGTATTGGGAGCAGTTGCCACACTTTGTTTTTGCTGATAGCTGCTGCACATTTCAGAAAGAGTTATAAAATCCATGAAACATTGAAAATAAGCTGTGCAAGTTCCGATAAAATTGGGAAGATGCTGATGCAGTGCACAGTTGTGTCAGTAGCCTTCTGTATGAAAATCTGCCCCACATGTTCATATGAGACATAATCATATATTATTATAAAAACTAGAAAAGGGATGCAGCTTTTATATCAATTCCATTAAATGGTACTTCTGTAACGGAAATCTCCCTCACCAGGGATTTCCAGCTTACTGCCACCATGAGGTTTTTACCAGCAGAAACCAAGAAACCTGTTTTTTACCTCCTCCTCCTTGCTCAAGGTCAGGAAGGTCAACACAATAACTGTGGGTAGAGTGCTTCTTCAGAGACAGACTAAAAATAGAGTCCAGCAGAAATAGTAAAATTACCCTTTTAAATAAAACAAGCAGTCATTGATTCTATAAAAACAGAATCTTTAAACAAGTATTTATACCAAGATGTATTTCTGGGAAACAAAAGGGTTGCACATTTACTAAGAAGCAGAAAATAAAATCACATTAAACAGACAGGTATTGTACAGCAGAATTCTAAGCTATCCTCGCCTAAAATCCTTCACCTGCCCTAACTAAAGGAAAAAAACGTTCCCTCACTGTGCTATCTTACCCATCAGCTAGTCTTTGTAACGGCAGGGGCTCTTGTATTTAGATGTTTCAGTCCAAGAGAAAGAGCCTGCTTATGGCACCACAATATATTTATCCTCTCTGTGGAGAGGAGTCTTACTCAATTTGAGTGAAAGTTCCATGTTGTCCCAGACCTCTTTGAGAGTGTGTGTGTGGTCCGTCCACCCACCCTTCAGCACCTCCTTGCTACCATAATGACGTCCACCTGGGTCCATTGTTCACCATGGGAACATCTCCAGGAAGGACACCCCCACTGGGTTTATTGCTTTATTACCTCCTCCCTGGCTTTCCTGTTAACTTTCCCATGAGAACACCAGACCTCTAACATAAGCTGTCATATACTACTTAATCATGTGATCTGGTAGCCATTGTGTACCTGAAGCAGATGCATATTTAGAAAAGAACAAATGAATCACAAGAATACAGGGTTCTGGTCCCTTTTCCTGGCACAACTTCCACTTCAAGAACTGGCAGGCTCATGACACAAATTTTCTTATACATCTCAGAATAAAGGTGTTATGGTCTATATTATCTATTGTCATCAGAAGCAGTTTGTC
Organism: Neoceratodus forsteri; assembly: GCA_016271365.2. NCBI lineage: Eukaryota > Metazoa > Chordata > Ceratodontiformes > Ceratodontidae > Neoceratodus > Neoceratodus forsteri. Next base: position 587,466,094 of record CM028132.1, on the reverse strand, counting down.
TGGCTCTGTGTAGCTGGTCAGAGCAGAGTTTTGACAGAGTACTCTCTCCTTTCAGAAGGTCCCCAATCAGTTTTCCCAGAGGGCAAGTACCTCAAGCAGCAGCTGGGAGATGTGGCAGAAGTCACTCATGAAGGAGGTCCAGAAAGGAATTCTAAGAAAGACCTTCAAGAGATGAAGAGACACCAGTAAGTCCTGTCTTAGATGGAGAGAGAGAGAGAAAGTGCACACAGTTCAGCTCCCTCTCTAGTCTGGCTTAGAAAGTGGTCCATTCCAGCCCAGGGACAGTGGTGGAGGTCATCACCAGTGCTCCCTGTGGGAAGTGAAAGTCCCCCCATCTGTCCAAGGAAGTGAAAGTGCCTGAGCATGCCCACAGGTACTACTCTGGAGTAGGAAAGATTGTGTCCATATTGGAAGAGACAGACAGTGAGAATGAAGCCAATGCTTTTATATCTGTGTACATTTAATTCAGACAATTTGCTATGCCCTGGGACCATACATCACGTATGGTGCATGAGGCCATGATTGCTTTTGTATGAGGTGGGAAGACTGACCTACAGGGATTCGTGTCCAACCACTTTAGTGAAGCTTTGTGAAATAGAAGCTGTCCTGAGGTAAACTGTACAGCAGGAAGCCCAGCTGTACCAATAGGGGTGGGTGTGGGGGCAGAGGAAGTAAGTTCTGGGAGCAAAATTAAAAGTCTGATTCGGTTCCAGGAGCAAAATGGTGAAGAACTGCTCCTGTGGTAAAATGTATGCCCCAGAGGCATACAACTGACTAAGGTGTATAAATGCAACAAATACTAAGGAAAGTGTCTCTAGACCCATATCAAGTATGCTCAAATGCTACAGCAATAGTGGTAGGTTTCCCCAGTAAACTTTTTCCATTTCCAGCACTAAGTTGTACTGAAGTAAAGATACAACTCTCCCCAGAAGTAATTAAGTACACTTCTGCAGTCCACTGCTGGGGGAGAGTTCAGTAACTTCAGTTGCCTGAAGAGCATGGCCTGTGGCAGCTAGGGCCCTGAAAGGACTTGCTCTGGGAGGCAGGGGGTAAGTAGTAGCACTTCTAGTGCACCCACCAGAAAGCCTGTTGCATGGGTAAAGAAATTATTTGTGAGCAGCGGAGCCTGCCCAGCCATGACTTCTGTTGCGCTGAGAACATGGTGGAGCTCAGACCCCTAAAACTCAGGGATATGAATATGTTTCTGTCGATGAAAGTGCAAAAATGTTTGTAGGAATGAAACCAGGAGCCCACCGAGAGTCTCTTGAGGTAGAGTTACCATGAAGAAGGAAATGCTGTTTGCCATGAAATGTCACTGATGTCTGGGAGTGATGCATCAGTTTTGTGAATCTGTTGTCAAAAAATGTGCTTCACTGCTTGAACCTTCAATCTCCAGTGCGTAAGCTGCTGTTTATTGCATGTGGAACTGAGACCGTATAAAAGTAACCACTAGAACTGTGTGTTTAAAAAAAGTATGACTACTCTTGCCAGCCAGCCCTGGTAGTTATTGAACTGTTAAACCGGCAGTTCATACTACCCCCCCCAAAAAAAAATGGCTACGCTGCTATTGAAAAGTAAGGGAGTGATGAGATTTCCTCAGTGAATTCTTAGCTAAAAATAACTAAAGTAAATTGGTTTATTTTTAACTAAATTATTTTCTTCATATCTGCAAAAAAGATGTTTCCAGCCTGTCCTTGTCAATTCTAAGTCAGTCAGGACTGACATCTGAAAGGGATGTGCCATGCTGATAACCCGGGTTTGGGAGCAGACTCATGCATGCAGGTGGGCAGCAGGGGTTGGAAAATAGTGCTGCCAGCTCAGGGAGGTGGGGGTACTATGTCTGGCACTGCAGCTCCCACGTGGTGGGCCTGGGAGCTTATCACTCAAGACCTCTGCTGCAGTATCGAAAGCCGTCAAGAGGCATGGGTGGTGCTATCTAGTGGGTAGAGGTCGGGCAAAGAAACAGTTGTGGAGCAAATCTGCTCATCTGTCTGCATGATGGCCAAGATACACTTGGGCTCCATACCATGGACCTCACCACCCAGTAGCTGGTGGTGGGCTTATGAGCCATGGGACTGGGTGGTCCTACTGGCTCCCCCCAGAGCCCTGTGCCCCCCCCGAGCTTCAGTGATTTTTTCATAGATGTCCTGCAATAACTATAGCAATATACCTGCTTCTACATAGGTACAGACTGAGGTGTTGGTTGCGGACCCAAGGTGCTGGATATGGTGGCTGTGGGTAGGTTCACCCTCTGTACTTTTTCTTGGGGGCTTATCACTCCCAACCCCTGAACAGGTGTGAAACCTGCGGATAATTTTTGACGAAGGGCTGACACTATGATCGCAGGTGTTGGCAGTCATCAAATCCTCATTTTACCATCTGAGGAATGTCTCCAGGGTTAAGCACCTGGCGATTTCCCTACATTGGTCCACATCTTTGTGCCCTTGCACGTGGATTGCTGCAATTCCCTTTACCTAGGGCTACCTGGGGTAGATGTCTGCCACTTGCAGCTGGTGCAGAATGCAGCAGCCCAGTTATTGACGGGAACCCCTTGGTCCTGTCATATTTCTCCGGTGCTTCGCGAACTGCACTGGCTGCCAGTACAGTTTTAAAGTCAGACTTCTGAGTTATAAAGCCCTACATGGACAGGGCCCGGGCTACTTGAAAAAGTTTCTGGTCCCTTAATGCCCTGGGTGATCACTCCACTCGGCTGTCGTGGGGTTGCTAGAGATTCTGAGGGTCTGTTTAAAATCCTCTGGGGCCCAGGCATTAAGGAGAGGGTGACCATGGAGGGATTTAAACAGGCTCTCAAAACTTATTTATGGAGGAAAGTTTATGGTGACTAACTTATATACTGGTTTAGTCTGTATTATCTGTTTTAAATATTTATAATGAGTGACTTTATGACTTATTCTGTTTTAACTGTTGTTAGGCACCTTGGTTTTGGAAAGACGCCATATAAATAAAGATTTATTTATATTATTTATTATTACAGTACTTGTGAGAGGCAAACCACAGATAGCTGTGGAAGTAAGTAGATTACATGTACTGGCTACCTTCTCAGGACGAGGTGGGTTGGTAGGCACTGGGATGGGGCACTGGACGTCAGGATGGGGTTACAGGGACTGGATGCAGGAGAGGGAGCACCAGATGCCTAGCACAGATTACTATAATAGGGATCAGATGAGGAAGGGGGACAGCAACAACCAGATACCAGTTATATGTCAAATGGGGACCAAAACCAAGAGGGGGAATCACTGGACACTCAATATGTGATGGCAGGGGGTAGGGAGGAGGTTTAGACTGTTTGTGCAGTATTAAAACATTCTTTTTTGGAGCATTAATTAGTGCTTTGCAAATATACCATACGTGCTTCCAAAAAGCTTTGAGTATGTCAGTGCACCCTGTAGGCATGCCACCTCTCCTAGCTGGGGCAGTTGCAGTTAGTAGGTTGTGGCTCCAGAGAATCAGGTATTGTCCATCTGGATTTTTTAGCACCTTTCATTGCACCACTTTAAAAATGAAAACAAATGATATGTGACATTGTGGGCTGTGCATTTCTTTGCAGCTGACAGGTTTGTGTACACTTTTTTCATATTTGCACCTCCCTTCATTAGGATTTGCTCCTGGAGTTTATTAGGTCTCACAAGACACCAACTTTGAGCTGCCCTAATCGTGCCTTTTAATATGGCACTTGTGCTAATTACAACTTGAGCATGCAAAACACAGCTAGCATTGTCCGTATAGTGTTAATGAGGCACTTACTGTTTGAATACCAGGCTTAATATGGTTTAACTTTTTTCCCCCCAGGTATGCCACCACCAGTTTGAGTCCAGTGGTGGAACAAACTGGCACCTGGTTGCTGGTACTGTTTTTGCAGGCATATCCAGAGCTTTTCGGTACTGATGCTAAATAAATGAATCCTTTCTGACCGTCATAGCTTTAGGGGCTTGACCACAGTAAAGTGCTACCAAACATGTTCAGTATAACCACAAAGCCAAGACTGATTAACTAAATCAACATTGTATTGTAAGTTTTGGTTATTTTCTAAAGCTAATCCTAAAGTCGTTTGAGGAGTGTTTGGGACAAATAAAAATGTAAAGATATCTTGGGCCATGTTTTCAAGTTTGAGTTGCTAACATGCAGCATATTTCTCCCACATCTCAACATATTGCAGACACAGGAGGTTAGACCACCTAAAAGATGGTTTAACTATTATGGGAACAAGTACCATAACTTGTGGCACATGGGGGTCCGCATGCATCAAAAAAGTCATACACTCGTTAATTTTTTGGTGCAAGTGGCCATAAAGCAATGAATCTGTCGTACTGTACAACGTTTGTTTACAAAAGAGGCTAGAGCCTTTTCAGAGCAGCTGGGATGATGGAGAAACAGCTCAAAATTGGGATTTGCTCCTGCATCATCACCCCCTTTGAGAATTCCCCCTTTCCTCCAAATACTAATGACATAAAAATAATTAGAGGCAAAATGTCCATAGAGTTTTATTTAAGTCAAAGGACCTTGGACAGGGAAAGATGACTCTCTTCTGCTGGTGTTATCGCGATGTGACACTGAACTTGACCAGTTGATATAAAGGGACATTGTCAGCTTTTATGACATTTTTCTAAGTGCATGCAGGCATCTACCCTGTTGCCTGCTCCATGTCTGCAAATTGCTACTGTAACTTGGTTGTTGCACAAAAGTAAAAAAAAAATGATGTTGTTCATTAAAATTACATTTTCAGCATCCTGACTTAAATGCTGGCTGTCCACTGCTCCTGCATGTCCATGTGAAAAAAATGGTGCTGATCCGTGGGAACACTTGTTTATGAACAAATTGGGCATATTTTTTCATAGTTAAAAGAAACAGTGTGCCAGGTAGTATTCCAATCTCTGTACTTTACAAAGTTAGTCCCACTTAAAATGGTGTGCTCTAACCTATTTCATTTCTTTACTGAAAGTTGAAGCCGTGGCTCTGGCATGCGCATTAGTGGGGATGTTTAATGATTTATAAAATTATTTTTTAATTTATAGGCTAGGACAGGGACATCCTTCAGAATAAGCCTTTTCTTTTTAAAACTGAATTATTCCTATGTGTCTTCTATTACCTGCATTACTGACTGTATTGTTATTTGATTTGCACTGCAATCCTTGCCTATGTGTCTACTGTAACCCACATCACTGAGTGTAATACTTTCACACCATCATGACGTTCATTATTTGTACCTCTCGGAATCTCTCCCAGGTTGGCCTGAAAATAGCTATTTAGATGCCTAGAACACTTACCCAGTCAACAAAAACATAAACTGTTTGAGACTACAGTTTATGGCATGAAGCAATTTTATGAGTCTATTGGATCTTAATATCCTGGAATTAAATTTAAGGGATTGGTATCCTACTATTACTACTAGAACTGAGACTTATTAAACCTCAGAATGGTAATTAGTCAGAAGGAATGTGGTATCAGAAGCCAACAACAAATAATTTAGAAAATACACAAAGGCTAACATGTTTTAACATGCTTTGTAAACAAAAACAATGACCTGACATTTTTGACCCAGACCCACAGGTCAAACTCAGCAGGTAGCTGTGTAAACAGACAGATCACTGTGTTTACAGGCAATGCTGTGGAGACGGGAGAGACATTGCACTTATAGGTCTCCTATCTGATGCTTCATACCAGAGGTCAACTGTATACATCCCTGTTCTGCAGAAGGTCCACTTGCTGACACTTTGTTGTTGGGGAAGGAGGGAATCAGATTCAAAGTACAACAGACTGCCCAACCTGAGAGAAGAAGGAAAAGCAGATGAAGAATTTATATTTAGCACTTCTCATACACATTGTGCTCCAAACTGCCTTACAAGTAGAGACCAAGGGGGGATAATCTTTTCTTCTGGACGTTACTGGTTGTTGAATTGACTTATTTAAGGGTGGGAGATAAGATTAAGTAGTGTATTTTAATTATTGAGGTAATAGTTGTAGGATGTGCTTGTGTTCTAGACCCCTTCGTAATACCTACTCAGCATCTCTGCTGTGTGACATTTGCCCCTGTATTTACCTTCCCCTTCCAGCTGCAGTGACAAGGAGCTGCCAGGAAGTTGATATTGGTAGAAGACAAGTGGGATGGTGGCAGACCACTGGGGGTAGAGCAGGGGTGAGCAGCATTGGGGTGGTATGGGGCAGGAGGAGCCCTGGGGTAGAACGGAGCCTGGAGAGAGGCCAGACATGTTTTGTGCCCATCCCCAGGGTTTCTATTGGACTGACTGGGCAGGTAGCCATTGAGCCTGCAGTCTCCATCAGTCCCCTTCGGGCAGTGCTATGCAATGCCAGATCAATGAGGAACAAGACAGCAATTATGGTGGAATTGATTTCCTCAACTGGTCTGGCTTGCATTACAGAACCCTGGTTGTGAGATGATGCAGGGCTAGTTTTGGAGGCATTGGTCCCAGCTGGGTACTCTGTAGTGCACTGCCCGAGAAGGGAACACATGGATGGGGCTGTGGCCATCTAGTTTGGATCCAGCTTGAGCTTCTCTGTGCACCCAGTGGGCTCTACATCATTGTTTGAATGCATAGCTGTGAATGGGGGTCCAGGTGCAGGTTGCAGGATCCTCCTCATGTACCATCTTCCTGGGTGCGAGGTAGAATTCTTGCAGGAAGTTGTGGACTTTGTCGCTGACAGGGTGTTGGAGTCACCCAGATGGTTGATTCTGGGTGACTAACACCTGCATTGATGATGAGCTCTCACATTTTGGCCAAGACTTCATCCAGTTAATGACATCTCTGGGTCTTGCACAAGCTGTTGCTTCTGCAACTCACCACCATGGCCATGCCTTGGACTTAGTATTCTCACTGGGGCTTGAGGCCACCGAACTCAGGACTGATTCAGTCATTTGGTCTGATCATTGCGTGGTGGAGTTCTCATTTGGGCCCCCCCCCAAAAGTCCTTCTTCTGTTGAGATGGTTTGCTATCACCTATTGAGGGGATTGTTCCCAGAAAGACTATTGGCAGCAGTTGACTTTTCTGATGTGAGTACTGCTACTGCATGTGCGGCTGGCATGAGCGAGGCTTTGGCAGCCTATAATAGTGCTGTTTCCAATGCACTCAATGCCATCACACTGATCCACATATGATCCAGGTCTTCTCACTTGAGACCCCTGTGGTTTGATGGGGTTCTTAAGGTAATAAAGACCAAGGGTTGGAAGTTGGAACATTGCTGGTGGAGGACCCAGTCCGTGGAGTATAAACTGGCTTTGAGAGTTCACTATGGTGACTATCAAAAGGCAATCAACTATAAGTAGGCAGAGTTCCTGTCCAGAGAGACTGCCACAGGGAGGAATAGGCCAGCTCTGCTCTTTTGGACTATAGACAGGTTACTTCATCCTGCCTGTCTGCAGCCAAAAAGAGCATTTTCAGTTGCTTTGTATGAGGAGTTTGCTCAGTTCTTCTCTGTCAGGGTGTTCTCTGTCTGGTTCGGGATCTCCTCAGTGGGTCAAGATCAGCCCCACAGTGGTGGGCTTGTGTAGGCAGAGGCACTCTCATTGTTTGGAGTGAGTTTCAGCCAGTGGGGCTGGTGGAGGTTGTAAAGGTAATCTTGAAGTTGCAGCCCACCTTTTGTGAACTTGAACCAGGCCTGACTCATCTCTTAGTGAGATGTGCCAAGTCTGTTGGTCCCATGTTCGCTGAGATGGTTTGGTGTTCGTTCTCAGAGGGGTTTTTCTCTGATTCCTTGAAGAAGGCATTGGTGAAGTGAAGCCCCTTCTGAAGAAACCATCTCTCGACCCTGACGTCTTGGCCAATTATCGATCTATCTCCAACCTCCCATTTTTGGGGATGATTGTTGAGAAAATGGTGGTTCTGCAGCTTGAGACACACCTTGCAGCCTTTGACATCTATGAGTCATTCCAGTCTGGGTTAAGGACAAGCCATAGGATCGAAACAGCATTGGTCAGGGTGCAAAATGATCTCCTCAGGGCGAAAGATAAAGGAGACCGGTCAATGCTCATTCTCCTATATTTCTCCTAAGCATTTGATACCATGGACCACACTGAGCTTTTGGATTGCCTTAGAGAGTACTGTGGACTCACCGGTTCTATCATCAACTGGTCTGAATCCTGTATCACGGGCAGAACAAAATGGGTAGTGATGGGGAATTTCTTCTCCTACCCAAAGCCCCTGCACTGTGGAGTTCCTTAAGGCTCGATCCTGTAGCCGATGTTCTTTGCAGGGTATATGCTACCCCTGGGTGAGTTCATTAGATGTTACAGTCTGGTTGTTCACTGTTATGCAGATGATACCGAGCTGTATATGTCTTTTGCTCCTGGGACAAAAAACGCTGTGGAAGTGCTAAATAAATGCTTGGCTGAGATCCAAGATTGGATGTCCTCTAACTGGCCGCGACTGAACCCTGACAAGGCAAAGGTACTAGTGATCGAGTCTGGTCGTCAGCGTAATGTGGCTGCCACCAGGTCAGGAACAGGGTTGTTCCTTGACCCTACTCCATTGATGGCTGCCAGTAGTATGAAAAATCTGGGTGTCATCCTCGATGACTGTTTGACGCTTGAGTCTAAGGTGTCTGCCATCATCCAGGGTGATTACTACCATTTAAGGAATGTTGCCCAGATTAAACACCTAATTCCACCTGGTGACCTGCCTGTGCTGGTACATGCCTTTGTCATGTCAAGGCTAGACTACTGTAATGCTCTTTACTTCAGGATTAGTGGAGGGAACCTCCGTTGACTGTAGTTGGTGCAGAACGCAGCAGACAGGTTGCTGTCAGTTTTCCCCAGGTCTTGTCATGTAACCCTGCTCCTATGTGATCTGCACTGACTGCCTGTTAGATGGAGGATCATCTTCAAGGTGGGCTTGCTCACCTATAAGGCCCTATATGGATCAGGCACTGGCTATCTGAGTGATCTCCTGACCCCTGCCTTCCCGGTGCTCTCGCTCTGCTCCTCCATCAAGGGCCTCTTAGCAGTTCCGAGGGCCTGGTAGTAAACGTTTGGAGGCTGATTGTTTGAGGTGGCTGGCCTGGCCCTCTGGAACTTGCTTCCCAGATCTCTGAAGGATGCCCTATCAGTGGAGGTTTTTAAAAGGGGTTTTAAGATTTTTCAGCTAGCTGCAGTATTGATTTAATTATTATTCTGATTTTAACTGTTTGATAATTACTGACCCTGTATTTTTCTGTTATGTAAAATGTAAATGTGTATATTCTTATACTTTATAAAGTGCCCAGAGCCTCTGGGATTGGGCACTGTATAAATAAAAGATTACTTACTTACAAACAATGAGAGAGACTGGTAGTGAAGTGATTGTAACAGAGAACTGAACTGAGATGGGGGAAGGGGACATAAACTTCCTAAGGTTGCATTTTACAAATCTTCCCTTGAAATGTGTCATCTTATATATGATTCTTTATAACATGGGTTCAGAACAGCAGCAAACTTAATTGGCTAAAGATCATCACCTGACCGTGGATTAAATTCACTATTTAATCCACAGTTGGTGTGAGAGGCCCTCAACCAATATCCTTGGGCACATCGGCACTCATTATCTGATAGGAAAAGCAAATGTCAAAGGCAGCCATTTAAAGCAGTAGTGAAGTAAAAGACTATTCCCCTGCACTGTTTTAATGTCCTGTGAAGCAGTAGTACATAATGACAGCGCAATTGGCACATGTAATGCCGAATTCCTTCTCTGTTTCTCTTGGTCACTTTGCATGTCTGCAGTTCTTTTTGTGTGCAGTGGGGATGCTGGGGGGACAGCAGAACAGGGCTCCGAGGAACATGTGACAGGCAGCTAAAGTAGTGGGAGTGACCTAGAGCAGACTGTGCTACACAGATACAGGCAAGGTGGGACTGTGAGCTGGGACCAGTGCTGGGAGTTGGGAGATAGTTGAAGCCCAGGGGACTATTTGCCAGTGGTTGGTGTGGCCCCCCCACCCATATATCACATACCAATACGGGGATGGCAGGGGAGCAGTCTGTGCATGAGAGACACAGAGAGAGAGAGAGAGAGAGAGAGAGAGAGAAAGGAAGAGAGAGATAGGCAATGTGCTTAGAGGAGTGTGTGACAGGCAGCTAAAGTAGTGGGAGTGAGGTAGGGCAGACTGTGCTCCATAGATACAGGCAAGGAGAAGGCAGAAGGTGGGACTTTGAGCAGGAGCCGGTGCTGGTAGTTGGGAGACAGCTGGCGCTCAGGGGACTGTTTGCTAGTCATTGTCAGGGCCCTTCCTGCCCATACATCCCATACCAATATGGAGATGCAGGGAAGACAGTGAAACAGAGAACAGCACTCTGTGCAAGACAGAGTGAGAGAGAAACTGAAGATGGAGTGAGTGAGTGAGTGAGATGAAACACTTTGTTGACCCTGCCCCCCCCCCAGCACCTGTACAGTCTTCCTGAATGAGAGAGAGAGACACAGTGATAGCAACATCAGGACATCCTCTGTGTCTTTCTTTCTTGACTTTTAGGGATCTTAGTCTCTGTCCCTCATACACAATGGCAGCAGAAGATGTGTGTAAGGTGTATAGGGATGTGCTCCAAGGAGTGTCTGGTTTGGAGGGGGGTTGGGGGAGCGAAATCAAAGCAGTTGTTTAACATGCTGCAATATATGTTATGGACAACAAATGTCAGAAATCATGCTGATAGTATGCTTCTAGCATTTGTGTGTTCATAACATAAGTGAAATATGCATTACTTGTTGGGGACTACTCTTCCAGTCGGTCGGCAGGATATAGTCAGATTTCTTCTGTTTCAAGAGGAATAAAAGCCTTTCTTTGAATGTGTTTTTTTTCATGCAAAGAACCCATGTCACAAGCGTAATAACCCATTCCTGAGTATGGGGTTATAGGGATTTAATCCATGCCTAGGGCACTGTAAGGAAACTAGGCCTGATGCCTTATGCCTCACAACACACCCGAGGCATGGATTACATGCCTATAACCCCATACCCTGTTGTGGGTTATTGCTAACGTACATGATTGCTTATGTGTGTATGTTGCATGTATACAGGGTAATTGAAACTACGTCAGTTTTTCTATTGTGGTCATTTCTTATTCTTACATGTTGAAATAAGCAGAAGAAAACAAAGCTTTCACTTGTAAGGCACCTAAAATGGTAGCCTGTGATGTGGGTGACTGAATGTCAGCAATTGGTCGTAAGGGTGATGGCTCAATGGCGCCAACTGTCAGCGACCTGTGATTTCCCCTCTTTCCCAGAGTTGTGCCCCCCTCAGAGTAGGGATCCTAAGTAAGGGGGGGTATGGGGGAGAAGCCCCCAACATGGGGGGGTTGGGGGCAAAGCCCACCGCATTAAACGACAAACTGTTTTTCAGTTGTTCTAGTGGTTTTGCGCCCTTCCACGGGTCACCGTCCTGCAGTCGCCCTTGTCACATAGCACCCCTAAAACTGTCAGGTTGTTATCATCTGAGCAGAATATGGCTGTGCTTACAGAAATGAAAGGGGGGGGATCCAAAAATCAGCAACTTTGGCTATCATGGCTGCAAAAAGGTGCTATTACAGAACTGGAATGCAACAGACATACACAAAATTGGCCCTATGCATGAATGGGTGGAGGTATGTGGAATCTGTGCATACCCCTGCCCGCATAGCTGCGCACCTGCGGACAGGTGCATGCCAACGGTATGCATGACCGCCAGCCACCTGTCCGCGGCCCTGCCTCCCCCCCGGTGCGAAGGGCTCTGCAGGGCCAGATGGCTGGACTGGGACCGCACTGGATCCCTTGCACGGCAGGGTGTGTGTTGGCAGCACACCCCATGGAAACCTGACGACCGGCAGCAGTGGCAGGTAAGGGATGGCAATGCCACCGGACCTCTCCCAGCACTGATCGGTGCAGTGGGATGCATGGGGGGCATGCCGCCAGGCAGAGGGTTGGTCAGGGTGCCCAGCACCATGGAAGGGGATTGCCATGTGTTGCAGGGGGAGTGGTTGGGGTGGAAGCCCTGTGCCCATGCCTGTGCCCCTGTGCAGGATGACCATGATGTTGGGGTGGGGTTGCCAAATGCACCGTTGTGTGCTGGGGTGGGTGGTGGCATCTGGCATCCTGGTCCTGCAACCCTGTGGGGTTAGGTGTGCTGTTCACCCTGTCCAGCAGGGTGTGCACAGGGTGCGTAAGGGGTTTACAGCTGGGTCTTGCAGGCATACTCAGTGACCCCTATGCACTCCCGCAGCCAGCACTATGCGCCTTAGTGCATGGCACGTAGGTGCTGGCCTACCGGCAGCGCATGCTGCATACGCTGCCGGGGGATCAGGTGCATCTGTGCTGCGCACCCCCTCTGTGCAACCCGTGCAAGGTGGGCGCGTAGGGCACAGAGTGGTCGTATGTCCCAGTTGCGCACGCAAAGCCACTCCATGAGCTTCATGCATAGAGCCCAATATGAATATCCAGAAATGGAGAAACTTCTTGAAACATTAAATAATGGACAGATTAATGGACTATGTATAGAACACTGATGCCACTACAGGTGTGATCTAGAAGAATGTGATTAATGTGTTATCTACTTTGTTTACAGTTATGAAGGAAGATTATGAATTGGATATTAGATGACTGTTTTCTTGAACTGCATATTTTTCTCTCAGGATAATTTGCATGGCTGTAACTGAATTATATACGCAGTCAAACAAAGTAAAAATTATATTGAAATAAAATGAAGGAAGGGAGCCAGTCCCATGTGACTGTACTTATCATATGACTGAGCCTTCTAAGCCAACTGAGCACACATGCACTGCTGATAATTCCTCTGGCTCCCAATTCTTTTCCCTATAAACAAACATTTTTTAGAGATCATTCTTGAAATGTTTACCAAAATGAAACTTTGCAGGCAAGAGCTACACAGGAGAGAAGAAGTGATGAACACGTGCAACAATTAATTCAGTGTGTTAGTTTTTATATAATGCTAAAGTTGGAATGTTGGTTTTATTTATTTAGCTTTTGTTGACCAGGGAAGTACACTAGACAAGACAGTTGCTTATTTTCAGGTACGACCCGGGAGAGTACAATGAAATACAAATTCATGCAGAGGACAGCATGATACAAGTTAGGCATTACACAGAAGCAGGTAGAACCAGATGAACACAACACAAGCGGTCAGTAAACACAGTTAGAATAGGAACAAAGAATATATACATAGAGTCACCAAGGCTATGAACAGTGTATTATACAGTTCTATACAGCTCAGAGCCCCAAAAGCAGAGCCACAGTCAAAGCATTACCTGGAACAGAGAGTAAATACATTATATACAGAGCAGAACCCTGTAGTGGTATCATAAATGTATACTTACTGCTGATCTAACTGCCAGTGTTGGAAAGTAACTACCTAGCTTGTGTGAGACTAGACTCTCTCTCTCTCTCTCTCTCTCTCTCTCTCTCTCTCTCTCTCTCTCTGTCTCTCATTTTTTTCACTCTTTGTCATCTGCTGGCAGGGAACTGCATGGTCAGTTAAGACTTATTTCTAGGTGAGAGGGGCAAAACAATTGGGGAAAAATAGTAGAAACAAAACAGGTATGGTGAATGAAAGCAAACCAAAAATATGAAATACAAACTGAACTGTGGAGACTTTAAGGCTACAGGAGTAAACTGACCTGAAGTATTACACAGGATATTATGAAATGGGTAGAAAGAATGCTAAATGGGTAGAAAGAATGCTAAATTCTGATTGGCCGAGAGCTGCTTTCAGCTGGGCTGTTATCCCAGCACAATGGCCCAGCTGAAAGCATTGTGTTTAAAAATGCATAAAAATTACTAAAAATGACCCATGTCATAATCACAATAAGGCACTCCAGGGGGTGTGTTATGGTGGGCTAACTGCCCTTCTTGGGTGGTGGAAGCCCTCGGCGGCTCCTCGTGCTTCAACCCACCTCGAGGTGGGCCATTATCCCACCATAACACACCCCCTGTCATGCCTTATTGCTTAAATATGACCTAGAAGGTGAACATAAAAAAATCTGGAGAAAAAAAAAACAAAAGAAGAAAGAACTGGAGAAAATGTAATAAAAAAACATGTTTTTTTTAAATTAAATAACCCCCTCCCAATTGACATGGGGAAAGAAACTGAAAAGACACCAAAGGTGAATGGAGCAAGTATTGAGAGGGGAGGCCACAGAATGGGGAGCTAGGGGGAGGATGAGCTAGTTGCGGGTATGGAAAGGAAAGGAGAGCAGTGAGTTGCTGTAGTTAGATATAGCAGGCAAGTGGGAGGGTTGGGGGCTACAGTTTATAAGCCTTGCAAAGGGCAACTCCTAATTTTTCTAACCCCTTGTTTCAGATACCCTAGTTTTTTGCACTCCATTTTCTGGAATATCTGAAGGGAGAAAGTCTCACTTCGATCCAGAAGCCACACACCCTCACTGTGCTCTAAACGCCCATCCATCTTTGATGTGCCTTGTGTCAGTTATTTGGGGGACTCAAGCCTTGCACCCTACCCTACCCTTTTGACAGATAGACTGTCTTTATTTGAAAGCTGCCAGCATCTCAGTCCATAATTGTTATTGCTCTTCTCACTGCATTGTACACCATGAGTTTGTCTTGAAACTCTCTCAGATTGCTTTTTTGCCACAGATTTTTGTCAGAGATGTTGAAAGCAACTGCTGGCAACACTGCTAGGTGCTTTATGTCTTGTAGTTGCTGCCTTTTCTCCATTACTTCACTGCAAGCTTATGTGAGACTCTTGACTTTCCCAAGTATCCCACTGTTTCCTGTGATTAGTTATTTTCCCTAATGGCCGTCGTCCACGTTTTCTTTAACTTGCTGACTAGCCGGTCAAGCATTATTGTTCCTTTCCAAATTATTGCAGAAGAGTACAGCTGCTAGTGAGGAAAATGCCATCTGTTGCATAATCAGCATTGTAAAATGGGCAATGAAAATCCTGTAACCTCATTGGTTGAAACGTATCATGTGACTGTTGACTATTTTCTGAAAACCACACACCTCACCTGAACTACATATTTTTTTTAACAAATAATAGCCCATTTTATAAGTGGGATAACACCCTTCACAGTCTACAGTCAAAAGGAATAATGCACTTCTCACGTAGCTGCGGCACTTGGCTACACCTTGTGCCTAACAGCCATCCAAGGGGTATACTCTTCCGTTATAATTGCAAAACCTGTCATGTGTCATCCCTTACTTCTCCAAATATCATGCTGCCATACCATTTACTTTGTCTTGTACAGCCCCTTTGTCCATGTGGCAAATGAATGTCATTTATATATATATATATATATATATATATATATATATATATATATTGATATGCAGAGATGGTTATAACTTAACATAGGCAGGAAAAGGTTAAGCAGAAAATTGTCAGACCAAAGTTTTGAAACAGAGAGGAAAAGCAGTGAGGCTCTGGTACTGACTAGAGATTCTCTAGTCAGTAGAGAGGTGCTTTTAATAGAAGAATGTAGGGCATAGCTACAAGCTTTATTCTGGCTGTAAATCTAAGATGGGCATAAATTGGCAGAACAGTTTCAGAACAAAGACTGGGGTCTAGAAATCAAAACTCACTCCTCACAGCAACACCTGTGAGGGTGCAGAGCTGGGTCAGGTGGTGACAGCCTACAGTGTGGAAGATGAAGCCAAGTATTACAATGAGCATCTCAGAGGCAAGTTACAACACTGTGAAAACAATGTAAACAAAAAAAGTAACAACAAAAATAATTATGTGTAGTCCCCTTGTGGGTCACTGTGCCTTTAAGACTCCCTTGCTTACTTGTACCCCAAAGGTGTTTGCACCACTGGAGGTGACGTTGCAGTGAAAGTGCACTCATACAGGATTGATCTGGGGTATGACCTCATGTTTGGACTGTGTGTTTTATGTCAATAAGGACTTTAGTGGAAACTGCCTTCAGGGCTACAAAACAGCAGACAGGTTACTGCCCTTTGATCCTCCCTGCCATGGCAATGGGGCTGCAGGACTCTGAGCCAGCCAATTGGAATTGCTTGCCAGCTCAGGCAGTCACAGAGGATTATTAATTACAGGTAGATCTAATTGTAGTTCTAAAGTTTAGGTTTTAAACAAACAAGTAATATAACAAATAACATTTAAATGATAAAATGTACACCATGGTATTGAACCATGATAAAATAAAAAAATTCCTTGTCATTTTCAATGTTGACATTCCAAATCTGTCATCCCTGCTAACTGATGCAGAGTTTGTAGATCACTTCAGTTCTAACAAGCATTTGTCAATGCTGAATGTTGATTGCGTTGGTCTGTTGAGCTCGCTCAGTGGCCCTGTGTCATTCGCTCGTTCTGTTTCTCTTGGTGCTGTAGGCTGCACCTTTGTACAGGGCTCCTGGCTGCATTGGCAGTTTTTTTCTGCCCACAAAGAAATCTGCAGCTGTCCTGACAGAGCTATGTTGAGGTGGGTCACTCGCCCTCTGTCAGTCGCTCATTCTGTTTCTGCTGGCACTGCAGGCTGCCCTTTTGTACTGGGCTCCATACTCTGTTGCAGCGGCTTTTCTGCTTACAAATAAATCTGCGGCAGTCCAGGCAGGCTCAGATTGAGCTCGCCTTCAGTCCTCCTCTCTCACCCACCTCCATGCCATTTCTGACGGTGCTGCAGGCTGCCCTTTTCTACTGGGCTCCTGCCTGCATTGACCCCTTCTTCTGGGCACAAAGAAATCTGCAGCAGTCATGATAGAGCTCCGTTGAGCTCGCTCACTCACTCCCCCTCTCTCACTTGTTCATTCTGTTTCTCCCGCTGCTGCAGGCTGCCGTTTTGTACTGGGCCCCTTCGTGCATTGCTGCTTTTTTCTGCCCACAAACAAATCTGCAGCAGTCACAACAGAGATCCGTTGAGCTCACTCCTCCCCCTCCCTCAATAACTTGTTCTGTTTCTCCCGCTCCTGCAAGCTGCCCTTTTGTACTGTGTTCCTGCCTGCATTGGCAGCTTTGTCTGCCCACAAAGAGATGTGCAGCAGTCCTAATACAGCTCCATTGAGGTCACTCACTCACCCACTGTCACTTGCTCATTCCGTTTCTGTGGGGGCCGCAGGCTATCCTTTTGTACTGGGCTCCTGTCTGCATTGCTGCCTTTTCCTGCCCACAAAGAAATCTTCAGCAGTGACGATAGACCTCCGTTGAGCTTGCTCACTCCCCCTCCGTCACTCACTCATTCTATTTCTGCCGGCGCTGCAGGCTGCAATTTTGTACTGGCCTCCTGGCTGCATTGGCACCTTTTCCTTCCCACAAAGAAATCTGCAACTGCCTTGACAGAGCTCCACTGAGGTCACTCACTCTCCCTGTCTCACTTGCTCATTCTGTTTCTCATGGCACTGCAGGCTGGCCTTTTGTACTGGGCATCTGCCTCCATTGGCATTTTGTTCTGCCCACAAAGAAATCTGCAGCAGTTTTGACAGAGCTCTTTTGGCCTCACTCACTCCCCCGTCTCACTTGCTCGTTTCATTTCTGCCCATGGTGCAAGCTGTCCTTTGGTACTGGGCTCCTGAATGCATTGCCACCCTTTTCTGCCCACAGAGAAATCTGCAGCAGTCACAATAGACCTCAGTTGAGCTCGCTCACTCCCTCTCTCTCAGTTGCTCGTTCCGTTTCTGCCGGCACTGCAGGCTGGCCTTTTGTACTAGGCTCCTGCCTGCATTGTCACCTTTTCCTGGCCACAGAGAAATCTGCAGCTGTCCCGACACAGCTCCATTGGCCTCACTCACTTCCCTGTCTCACTTGCTCGTTCCGTTTCTGCCGGCGCTGCAGGCTGCCCTTCTGTACTGGGCTCCTGCCAGCATAGCCACACTTATCTGCCCACAAAGAAATCTGCAGCAGTAATGACAGAGCTCTGTTGAGCTTGCTCAGTCCCACTCTCTCGCTTGCTCGTTCTGTTTGTCCCACCGCTGCAGGCTGCCCTTTTGTTCTCAGGTCCTGCATGCATTGCTGCCTTTTCCTGCCCACAAACAAATCTGCACCAGTCCCAACAGAGCTCCATTGAGCTCACTCACTCCCCCTCCCTCACTTGCTCGTTCTGTGTCTCCCAGTGCTGCAGGCTGCCCTTTTGTACTGGTTCCTGCCTGCGTTGTCACCTTTTTCTGCCCACAAAGACATCAGCAGCAGTCCTGACAGAGCTCAGTTGAGCTCGGTCACTCCCCTCCCTCTCAGTTGCTCGATCCTAATCTGTCCCAAACACTGATTTCCGACAGCGACTGTGGTATTCTGCACCAGAAGCGCAGAAACACATTTCGGCCAGGATGTAAAAATGACAGCTGTACTGTTCATAAGGAGGTGTGAACAAATAAATGCCAGTGTTGAAAATCTGGTGTGAAAATATTACTAATTTGCAAACTTACAAGGGTGTGTGGCACCTGCACATCACACGCTCATAACACAGTCATTTTATGGAGTTTCATCACAACATTTTTTACATAGGCATTTTAGGACCTTTGCTCATGAACAGTGTCAGTGTGATTTTCTTAATGTGTCCTGAACACCGATTTCCCACAGCAACCGTGCTATTGTGCGCCGGAAGAGCAAAAACACATTTCAGCCAGGATGTGAAAAATGACAACTGCACTGTTCATAAGGAGGTGTGGCAAAATGGCAATGCTGAAAATTTGGAATGAAAATATTGCCAAGTTGCGAATGTATGAGCGTGCATGGAAACTGCACAATGCACATTCGTAACACACTCATTTTATGGACTTTCATCACCAAATTTTCAACATAGGCATTTTAGGACCTCTGCTAATGAACAGTGTAACTGTCATTTTCATAATGTATCCTGAACATGGATTTCGCACAATGACCACGCTATTCTGCGCGCCGGAACTGCAAAAACAAATTTCGGCCAGGATGTGAAAAATGACAGTTGTACTGTTCATAAGAAGGTGCAGAAGAATGGCAATGTTGAAAATCTGGAGTGAAAATATTATAAATTCGTGAACTCACGAGCATGCATGCACACTGCGCAACGCATGCTCGTAACACAGACATTTTATGGAGTATCGTCACCAAATTTTCAACATAGGCATTTTAGGATCTCTGCTCATGAACAGTGCCACTGTCAGTTTCTTAATCTGTGTGGAACACTGATTTCCCACACCAACTGCGCTATTCTGTGCCAGAAGTGCGAAAACACATTTTGGCCAGAGTGTGAAAAATGACAGCTCTGCTGTTCACATGGAGGTCTGGAAAAAATGCCAATGTTGAAAATCTGTGGTGAAAATATTGCAAATTCGCAAAGTTACAAGCATGCGTAGCAACAGTGCAATGCATGCTCGTAAAATAGTCATTTTCTGGATTTTTCCCACCAAATTTGCAACATAGGCTTTTCTAGAGCCCACCTCATGAACACTGGCACTGTCGTTTTGTTAATCGGTTCTGAAAGGTGATTCCATGCAGTGATCGTGAAATCACCTTTTGGGGCCAATTAACGCCATGACAGTGACAGAATTCATGAGGAGGGGTCCCAAAAACCCCATGTTGAAAATTTGGTGCCAAAATTCCAAAAAATGCCTGAGATATGCATCAAAGTTGAAAAAACCCTATGTATTCCATTATACAGCTTACCAGCTTTTCCTCAGTTCGCGGTCGGCTTTCAAGAGTGCAGATGTGTTCCCGGTCCACCGAAGATCACCGTGCCAGACTCCGGAGGTAAGTATGGGGTGAGGGGAGTGTCGGGAGGCAGGGTGCGCCGTGGGTGGGTGCGGGTTGCCTGAGGGGGGGCAGGGAGACTGCTGTGGGACCGTTTCCTTTTTTACAGGTTACAAAAAAAACAAGCATTTGTCAATGCCGAATGTTTGCTTGCTGGTATTGGCATTGGTAGTGTAGGAGTTAGAGAGCTGCATAATAGGAATGGCAGTGAAGTATTGAACTGAAGCGAACCCCGCCACCACCCTGCAGAGACTGACAGGCATTGGGGTGTGCCTTTGGGTCATCAGGTATAACGGCCATGCCATTTCACCACACCTTACCCTGCAGACACCGACAAGTGTCACGGTGTGCCTTGGGGTCTTTGGCCCTTATGCTCACCCCATTCCATCAGGAAATACTGTGAGATGGGTGCTGTATAAGAGAATGGGGTGAACTTTGGGGCCAAAGAGTCCAAGCCACACCTTGATGCCTCTCACTGGCTGCAGGGTGTGGAATGGTATGAGCATTACAGGCGAGAATCCCAAGTCACACACCTGTTGCCCGTCAGTCTCTACAGGGTGGGGCATTATGGTTGGAAACCCTAACGTCTCAGGCATTCGTTGGCATTTTCACTCCAAATTTTCAACATGGGTTTTTTGTGACCCCCACCTTATGAACAGTGGCAATATCAGTTTGTTAGCCGTAAGCTGATTTTGCACAGTGACTACACCATTTGGCACCACAGCTGCGAAAACACATTTCGAACAGGATGTGAAAAATTACAGTTGTACTGTTCATGGGGAGGTGGAGAAAATGGCAATGTTGAAATCTGCAGTGAAAATATTTAAAAAACTGGTGGTCATGAGCGTGTGTAGAAACTGCACAATGCACATCCATAATGCAATTAGTTTGGGGATTTGTTATAGTAGATTGTCAACACAGGAATTTTGGAACCTCCGCTCATGAACAGTGTCACTGTGATTTTCTTAATCTGTCCCGAACAGTGATTTCCCACAGCAACCATGCATTTCTGTGCTGGAAGTGCAAAAACACATTTCGGCCATGGTGTGAAAAATGACAGCTGTGATGTTCATAAGGAAGAGTGTAAAAATGCTAGTGGTGAAAATTTGGAATGAAAATATTAGAAATTCATGAACTTACGAGGGTGCTTGGAAACTGCACAATGGTTGCTCGTAACACAGTCATTTTATGGACTTTTTTCACCAAATTTTTAACATAGCCATTGTAACACCTCTGCTCATGAACAGTGTCACTGTGACTTTCTTAATCTGTCCGAAACATTGATTTCGCACACCAACTGCGCCATTGTGCACTACATGCACAGAAACACATTTTGAGTGAGATGTGAAAAATGACAGCTGTACTGCTCATAAGGAGGTGTGGTAAAATGGCAAAGTTAAAAATCTGGAGTGAAAATAATGAAAATTCACGAACTTACGAGCATGCGTAGGAACAGTGCAACACATGCTTGTAAAACAGTCATTTTGGGGAATTTTTTCACCAAATTTTTAACATAGCCATTTTAACACTTCTGCTCATGACCAGTGTCACTGTGATTTTCTTAATCTGTCCTGAACATTGATTTCGCACACCAACTGCGCCATTGTGCGCTACATGCACGGACACACATTTTGGGCAAATGTGAAAAATGACAGCTGTACTGCTCATAAGGAGGTGTGGTAAAATGGCAATGTTGAAAATCTGGAGTGTAAATATTGAAAATTCGTAAACTTACGAATGTGCGTAGGAACAGTGCAACGCATGCTCGTAAAACAATCATTTTGGGGAATTTTTTCACCAAATTTTCAACATAGCATTTTTGGGGGCCTACCTCATGAACTGTGACACTGTCATTTCAGAAATCAGTCCCAAAAGGTGGTTCCGTGCAGTGACTGCGAAATCACCTTTCGGGGCCAAATAACAAAATGACAGTGACATAATTCATGAGGTGGGGTCCCAAAAACCCCATGTTGAAAATTTGGTGAAAAAATTCCCCAAAATGCCTGAGATATGCATCAAAGTTGAAAAAACCCTATTTATGACATTATACAGCTTACCGGCATTTCCTCAGTTCGCGGTTAGCTTTGAAGAGTGCAGACGTGTTCCCGGTCCACTGAAGATCATCGCGCGCACTCCGGAGGTAAGTATGGGGTGAGGGTGTGAGAGGCAGAGTGCACAGAGGGTGGGTGCGGTGGGGGAGCGGGGAGTCAGGACAGTCAGCGAGGGAAGGTTTTCTCTTTCAGGTTTCTTGTTTTTGTTCTTGGACGATGCGGGACATTTGCCACACTGGGGTGGGCTCCCAGCATGGCAGCTGGAAGGCTGTTTGGGGCGGGGGGCAATGGAGCCAACAGGGGATTGGGCACCCTCCTTGGCCATACTGACTGCTGCCATGCTGGGGTGGGCTCCCAGCGTGGCACCCGCCTGTCTCTTGTGGGGACACAACAAAAGCAGGAGTGGGACATAATGCCGACAGGGAGTGGGCTCCCCCGTCAGCAACATAAATATTGTGTGCACTGCAGCCAATGAGGATTGGGGCCCCCATTGGCAACTAAACACAGTCGGGGGGGGCACATATTGCCGAGGGGGATTGAGCACCCCCTCGGCAGTGGAGGTTAATATTCTTTGTGACCACGGCAGCAAGCCGCTGCCATGTTCACAAATAAAAGATCCTGCCCTACAATGACAGGTCGCTCCCTCATTGCAGTGAATGACTGATGCTGCAATGATGAGGCGGCCCCTGATTGCAGCGGCTGATTTTTTACAAGTTGGTGGCACGCTGGCTGAACTAGTGTCAGCAGCAGCATGCCACAGCATTGGGGGAAGCGGGACAAGCCTTTACAGGCTGTGGGGGCATTGGCCACAACAGTGCCGCACCTCCACAACTTGCTTCAGGAGAAACCCGCCGCAACATGTTTCTTACACATGTGCACAATCAACATAAAAATGTAATGAGACTAAAAGATCATTCTTATGTATAACAGAGTATGGGTTCCACCATGGGGCTAGCATGTCACGCAGATGGATGAGGACAAATAGGGGATCCAGACTTGTTGATAGATCTCCAGTTTCCCAAATACAATGTGACTCAGGCACTTTTGTAGCTGCTAATTGCCCATCATAACATGCCTCCTGGACTGCCCTTCCTAACTGATAGCCTGAATGAGCTGATTGGGTTTGCCATTGCCCCCATGCAGGGGCTAAAATGTCACCAATACATATCTGTAGGTAATCTCATCAAAGTCAGATCACTGTCTGGAGTGCCAGAGTTGTGCTATGACCACACATCCACAGGGACGAATTGAGTAGTGAAGGCAGATTTCCTGCTTGGCTAAAGGAAGCATTGACAGATGGAGATCCCCCAGAAAAAAGAGGCACAACAACTTTTTGTGGGTGCTCGACTGGCAATCTGATTTATTAAACATGTCTTACAATGACTGTATTTTGCTTTTCTTACATTTTCAACAGTCCTTCATTTCCAAAACTATCCATTTCACATTCCATCTTTCAAAGATTTGCATATTTCAAATCACATGTTTCAAACTGTCCCCTTTTCCGTTGTCTTCTCGGGGCCCAGACACATTAAAGCCCGATACCTCTTGGTTTTCTTCCTCTTGTGGTCCTCGTCTTTTTGTTGTCTATAATCTTCTTGGGGTCTGGATGTTTGGAAGCCCAATATCCCTTCTCCTATTCTCCTTGCTGCCCTCCCTTTTCCGGCTGCCGATGGCAACTGTGCCTCATATTAAACCCTTCCTACCTCGTCCTTTTTGCTTGCCTCCATGTCCAGGCATCTGAGCCTGGCCCATAGAAACATAGACTTTGACGGCAGATAAGGACCACTTGGCCCATCTAGTCTGCTCATTTCTCTACCTACAGGATAGGCCGCAGATCCTAGTTAACCAAAAGCCTATTTCTTCCTACCCCCCACAAGAATTGCCTTATGTCTGTCCCATGCATTCTTGAATTCTCCCACAGTTTTAGACCCCACAACCTCCTCAGGAAGGCTGTTCCATGCATCCACTACCCTCTCTGTGAAAAAATACTTCCTCACATTGCCCTGAACCACTCCCCTCTATCTTTAAATTGTATCCCCTTGTTCTTGCACGTCTCTTTTTCTGAAAGATGCTACCCTCTTGGACTTTGTTGATTCCATTGAGGTACTAAAAGTTTCTATCATGTCCCCCTCTCCCTTCTTTCCTCAAGGGTATACATATTAAGCTCCTTAAAGTCTCTCCTCGCACGGCTTCTCTTGCAGACCCTGCACCATTTTAGTTGCCCTCCTCTGGACTGCCTCTATCCTGTCTATGTCCTTGCGGAGATGGGGTCTCCAGAACTGGACGCAGTACTCCAGATGGGGTCTCACCAACTGTCTGTACAGCGGGATAACAACTTCCTGTTTTCTGCTGGTGATGCCTCTCCCTATGCATCCCAGTATACCCCCAGCCCTCCCTACTGCCTTCTCAGATTGCTTGCTAACCTTAAGGTCATCTGATATGATTACCCCCAGGTCCCTTTCCTTTTTTGTTGTTGTTACTAACTCCCCTCCCATTGTGTATTCTTCCCCTGGGTTCTTGTTTCCCAGGTGCATTATTTTGCACTTCTTTGCATTGAATCTTAGCTGCCATACTTCTGACCTTTCCTCCAACCTTGCCAAGTCCCTTCTCATTCTTTCCACGCCTCCTTGTGTATCAACCCTGTTGCAGATCTTTGTGACCTCTGCAAAGAGGCGTCCTTTTCCTTCCAGTCCCTCTGCAATGTCACTTATAAAGACATTAAAAAGGACTGGACCCAGCACTGAACCCTGCGGTACCCCACTAGTAACCCCTCTTTCTTCAGAGTGCACTCCATTTACAATTACCTTCTGTGTCCTGTTGTCCAGCCAATGTTTTACCCAGGCTACCACCCTCAGACCCACTCCCAGGCTGGTTAATCTGACTATCAATCTTTGTGTGGGACTGTGTCAAATGCCTTGCTAAAGTCTAGGTATGCCATGTCCACAGCCCCTCCCTGGTCTACTACTTTGGTCACCCAGTCAAAGAAATCTATTAGATTCGTCTGACATGACCTTCCCGCTGTGAACCCATGCTTCCTTGGGTCCTGTGCCCCACTGACCTCTAGGTACTCAACAATTCTTTCCTTCAGAAGTGACTCCATCACTTTCCCTACCACAGAGGTCAAGCTGACAAGTCTGTAGTTTTCTGCCTCTGTCTTGGTCCTACTTTTGTGAAGAGGAATCACATTCGCCTTCCTCCAGTCCTCAGGTACCACACCATCCTCCCATGATTTATTAAAAAGAGTAGCCATTGGTTTCACTAGTTCCCCCATTAATTCTTTTAGAATTCTGGGGTGAATTCCATCAGGCCCCATTGCTTTGTCCACCTTCAGTTTTAGGAGTTCTTGCAGAACCCTTTCTTCTGTGAAAGGACTGGGATCAACCCCCCTATCAAGAGTTCTTCTGTTAATTGGATTAGGCACTTCCCCCTCCTCTTTGTGAATACTGAGCAGAAATATGCATTCAGTATCCCTGCTTTTCACTGTCCCCTCTGCCCACCCACCGCTCATTCATTCAGCCTCACTGTCCCTCCCTTTGTCTTTCACGCCACTGATGTACCTATAAAAGGTTTTATCCCTTCTTAACTGAGTTGGCTATCTTTTCCTCAGTTTGGGCCTTTGCTATTCTGACTTCCCTCCCTGCTTCCTTCTACCTTAACTGGTACAGCTCTCTGTCCTGCTCCTTCTGTGTTTCCTTATACTTCCGGAATGCTATCTTTTTCTCCCTGACTTTCCCAGTCACCTCTTTTGAGAACCATAGTGGCTTTTTATTTCGTCTTCGTTTCTACTTGCCCCCCCCATTTTAATTTTTAATTTTCTGAAAATGTCCTGATTGTCCCCACTTCAGGCTCTCTGTCCTTTTTCCTCCTTTTCTGCTGCCCTCCTCCGGCAGCTTTCTTTTCTTTTCTTTTTGCCCCTTCAGTCAGTTGTTCTCTATGTTTTTGTCCCTTTTTTCTTTCCCATCTTTTTTGTTGCCCTCTCCTGGCAACCCATGACCATCCATTGCCTCCTTTTAGGCACTCATGCCCCCCCCGGAAGCCCTGCTTGCCCGGGCATCTAAGTCTGTTGGCCCCTTTTTGCCAACCTGCTTCCATTGGGGCTCTATCCCCTTCCCTTGTCACCCCTTCTGGTGACCCAATTGTTGCCTCCTTCCTGCCTTGCCTCTCTCCCTGTTGGCTTCCTTTGCCAACCCATAGACCACATTTTCTTTGCGGGGCTCATTCCCCGTCTCCATCACCCTATAGTCGGTGACCCATTGTTCTCCTCCCCTTAAACCCCAATCCTCCTGTCCCCCCCCTGCCAATTTCAGGGTGGGTAGGTGAGTGTTAATCTTGAAAACCCAGCAAAAGAGAGACACCCCTCCTTCTGCTGGCTCCTAAATACCCTCAAGACCCCCTTCCCTTTTCCCTCTGGCCAATCCTCACCTGGCCTACCTGCCTAGTCATATTGGTCATATCAAGGTATGACATCACACCTCCTCCTCCCCTCCTTACCTGAGCCCTCCTTCCCTCCCCTTTCTTTCCTTCTACCCTCCCCACCCCTAATCTGACCTGCCTTGACTTGCCTAGCCTTCCTTCCCCAACCCCCTGTGCCCCTTTTCTTTTGGGATCCTCATACAATTTAGGTTGTCCCTTAGGGGCAACCGCATTTATAGTGCTAGGCAACACACATTACCAACACTAAACATTGCCATTGCAGAGCAGAAAGCCAGAGAAAGATGAACTACTGTCTGTAACTGCTGTGGGGCAAGCCAGTAGGAGCCATAGCCCAGTGCCTGGTTGTTAGCACCCAGATGGTCTGGATGCCAAAAAATGGTGGTCGATGTGGATTTGATGTGGCCTGATCGACTGGAGGACAGCTATACCTCTGATTTGCACTGCCTGTACAGATACACAGTAAAGGATTGAGAGAAAGTGAAAGTACAAGACTGAGTGACCAGCTATGTAACCTGAGAGAGACTGCCGAAAGATGCGACACCAGAGCCCTGCACAGCAAGAGAAATTCCAGTGCAACAGAACCATGAGTAAAGCAGTGCTTACCCTTGCAATTGGGAATGGATTCGGACCGCTGGACAAGGAGCTACAAATGTCTCCATTAAAGGTTTTCTCATTTTTACATTTGCATGGCCTTTGAATTTAGGGTGTAACTGCATTCATAGAGCATTGCTGCTATTTAACGCACCCCAACACCGACCATCCAAATGTGACACCAGCGGGTTTACACTGTCTCAGTGACTGGGTGATCAGTAACATCTTAGGAGTCCCCTTAGGAGTTTAAAGGGTATATCACTGGTACCGGTGGGAACAGGTGGTACCTCCAGTACAGGAGAGTGAGATCAATGCTGTATGGCATACTGTGGTGTGGAAGCAGGCTGTGTGTAAGGCCAGTGCCTAGGAGGGCATTTTTAAATACAGCCCTGGAAAGTGTTTAATTTGGCTATGCCTGCACAGAGTGTGTGAAGAGCAGCCATCAATTTTGGGCAGGCCTACCTAGAGCAACTGAAGACCAGGCTCTTGCAACCAATTACCTCATACTGCTAACTAACCCCTTTCCCCCTTAGGTTTTGCCAACCTAATAAAGCTGGGTTTACTGTTTATATTTATTTGTCATCTGCAATCTGTTTAGAGTTAAGAGCACACTTATTTGGGATTGTACAGCCATTGTGTGTGCCCATGGGTGGTGCGACTACAATGAAGAAGTGGGTAGATACAGCATCCCAGGGGGCTGAACCACTCTTTCACTGGGCCCACTATAAGTCTTTCTCTGGGTGAAGGCACACTACTACTTTCTTCCTATCAACTGATACAGCCCCCAACGCACTTGTAAAGGGAGACCTAACAAGCCGAGGAGCCACTGTAACATCTATGGTGACGTAGTAGCAAGCAAAGTTACTTGAGGCCTGTGCAAGGCACAAATGTTTGTTCTTAAAATTAATCAGGGATATGGCAAAAGATGGATGTCAGATGGCATTCCAAATGACCAGGGCTGCTACAGTGAATGTCCATTCTCTGGTTAATTTCAAGTCACAAGACAGGGTCATGATATAACCCCTGGCCAACCATTTGAGTGACTTTCTTTGGGATATAGGGAATTTGGAGCAGACAAAGGTAGTGAGGACCCAGTCTAGTGAGAGCTTTCTAGTCCAATAAAAGTACTTTGTATTTAGTTCTGTTCCTTACAGGCACTCAGTGCAGATTGTACAACACAACTGTAATCTGATCTGACCTCCAATGGCAGTAAACAGCCTCTCTGCCACATTCTGCACCAACTGCAGGCAGTGGATCTGGCCACAAGGCAAATCCTGGTAGACTACATTGCAGTACTTGAAGGGTATAGATTCAGGAGAGATGTGAGGAAGTACTTCTTCACAGAAAGAGTGGTGGATTCATGGAACAGACATCCAGCAGAGGTGGTGGGGTTGAAAACAGAGGTGGAGTTCAAGAATGCTTGGGATAAGAACAAGAGAATCACAGTAGAAAGGAAGTGGGAGGGAGAAAGAGCTGTAAATCGGGTATGGTCTGCAGTAATAGTGTAGGAAGGGAGGAATGGGCAGACTGGATGGGCCTAGTGTTCCTTATCTGCCATCAAATTCTATGTTTCTGTGATGTAATGAATCCTTGCAGAACTGTTTTCAAATCCCCAGGTTCTGAAAAAAAGACCATTCTTGATTTGGTGAATGCAGCTGTTGGCTATGGCTAATACCTGAGAATTAAGCAACAGCATATGTCAAGAGCTACTTCCAGAACCGTCATCTCCTTCAGCTGAACACAATTAAAGACAGGTGTCATGAGGCTATTCTATAGCACAGAAATGTGTTGATCCAATCCCCATAAGTAACAGCTCTGTATTTTCAGGGTTCAGTGCCACTTGGGGGCTATACATTAACTTGATGTGTGACAGTAACTCTTCTGCCAACAGCATCAAGAAGCTTTTGTGTGGGGTGAAGGAGAGGTACAGCTTGGTATCATCAGCATATCAGTGTAACCAAACACTGTACCTCCTAATCATTTTTGCAAGCGGAAGCACATACATGGCAAACAACACCGGCAAAAGACAGACCCCATGGGGTATCCCATAGTCAAGGAAAACTGGCCATGAATGGAATGTTGCCATTGCTGTGGACCATTTTCAATCCATAAGAAATGACTGGACTGATGAATTTTATTTTATTAAGAAAATGTTTCACCAGGAAAGACAATATGAGCTGCAGGACAACTCGTTTCCAGAAGCTTCCGGGGGGGGGGGGAGTTACATGAGTTGGTAGCAACAGTAACACATAGCAATATAAGAACTGTACAAGTACAATCATCAAAAACACAAGTGTAGCACAGTATGGAGCAGAGAAAAAAAAAACAGGTCTTCTGGCCAAGGAAGACAATACCAAATTCAACCAATCATATATTGCAACAACCCAAAGAGAAGATGAACGATAGGTCAAAGGTTAGAGTATGGCTAACTCAAGAGAAGTGGTAGAGATAGATGGTGAAGTGCAGCTTTGTTTATTTTGTTTATTTCAGAGATCAGATATACCTTTGAGTCATATACTCCTTTACAAAGGTTCCACGTCACATGTAATAGATACAGGTACACAATACAGAATGCAGAATATACAGGACAATAAATGTTACAGAGTAAAGACTTTTTTTTTTTTTTACAAAAAATAAATGAGCTAAAACTTCAGAATAGACAGTTTGAGACAGTTAGAAAGAAACGGGAACTTAACATCCCTGAGGAGGCGGAAATTGAGATATACAAGGAGGCCAGCCAGAGGCCCTTGTCAAGAAGTAGAGGGACGGGGGAACTGGTTCATGTGCAGTCGCAGATTGTAGTGGAGTGAAGGTGGGCCCTAAGGTGCAGGTTTGAAGTGACCAATTCTTTGATCAAGATGCAAGGAGGAGGTAGGTTATTCATCCACATGGGTGCTCTGTAGCAAAAGATCTTTGGAATTGGGTTTGTCGACAAGGAGGAACAGAGAGACAGGGAGTCAGAGCTATGTGTGTGCTGAGTTTTGGGTCAAGGTGATTAAATGGGAGGGAGCAGCCAGGGAGAGGCCAAGGAGATTTTTAGCAAGACACAGGTGTGGAATTTTATCCTGTTGTCTAGGTTAAGCCAGTTGGTGTCCTGGTATAGTACGCAGGTATGCGTAATCCTGTCACACCCTAATACCAGGTGGCAGGCCTTGTTTAGGACAAGTCTAAGACTATCAAGGGCTGAGGAGCTAGCCCCACTGAAAGTCAGAAGGCCATAGTCGAGCAGGGAAAGTATCAAGGAGGAGATAGCAAGCTTAAGGGCTTCTGGGGTTAGACAATGTTTAAAGTGGTGCAAAAGCCTTAGTCTAATATTTAGGGCCTTAGATAATTGCTGAATATGCCCATGATAGGTAAGGCAAGAATCCAAAGTGATGCCTAGGTACTTAAAGAATGCACAAATTCCAGGGGGTCTGAGACGCAGATGATATTTGAGGAAAACATCCTAGCCTGGGGTTCCGCTGATGCCCGAAAAGCATACCTTTGTTTTTTTTGTAGTTAATAGTAAGGCGTTGAGAGACAAACCAGCTTTCGACAGCCTTGAAGGAGGACTGGAGGGAGTGGTGGAGTTGAGAGGGGTCTGGGTTGGAGGAGAAGATGACAGCGTCATCAGCATAAAGCAATAGGTTGGAGGGGCAGGATGAGGGAAGGGAGTGAAGGAAGAGGCTGAAGAGGAGAGGACCCAAAATGGACCCTTGAGGGACTCCTGAGAGGACAGGCAATTTGGTGGATAGGGTATTGCCGATTTTAACTTGAAGAGACCTACTGGTAAGATAGTCTGCAAACCAGCCCACTACTTCCTGTGAGAGACCTAGGTTAAGTAAGGTTGTTTGAAGTAGTGAGTGGTGGACGGTATCAAAGGCCTTCATGAGGTCAATGAAGATCACACCTGTGATATGGCCTTTATCCAATGCAGTATGGATGTGTGACGTCAGTTCAAGCAAGGCAGTGGCCGTGCTGTGACCTTTGTGGAAACCATGTTGTTGAGTGCAGAGAAGGTCATATTTGTTGGAGGTGATCAGTGAGCTGATCCGACAATTTTTCCAATGCCTTGGGGAGGGAATGGAGATTGGGGTAGGTGTCAGTGGCTGTCAGATCACCCCTTTGAATATAGGCGTGATGGAGGCAGATTTCCAACTGGAAGGGAATTTACCTTGTGAGAGGGAGAGGTTTAGAATGTAGGTAAGGGGAGTTAGGACTTTCTTAAGAGAGAGTCTAAGAATTCTGAGATCAAGGGAGTCGGCGTTGGAGGAGGCGTGGCTGAGGGCAGCAGTGAGGTATGGTTCAGTGGACTTGGGAGAGATGCTGCGAAAGTAGAAGGGGGGCTGCGGGGTGAGAGGCGGGTGTGCTAGGAGCAGGTGGGTCATAGAAGCTGGGGGGAGGACATGGTTAAGGTTGGAGAAGGTATCACTGAAAACTGTAGCAATAGTTGTAGGGTCGGAGGTCAGGGACCCATTTGACATGACCTGGGAGGGGTCCGGGTTGGGGACCTTTCCGCAGATTTCCTTGTTGTTGTTGCAGAACTTATGACCAGAACCCCAGGACGAAGATAAGGCAGATTTATAGTACTTAGCTTTTGCCCTGCAAAAAGCCCAGGTGCAGTTATTCCGAGCCATTCTATAGTTCTGTCTGTCCTGGGGGAGGCCGGACTCTATGGAGAGATGCCATAGTGAGTCTCTAGTACGCATTAATGCCTTGAGCCTCTCGGTGAACTAAGGAACACGATTGCCTTTCACCACTCTTTCGTGAGGCGTTGCATAGTGGTGATATACTATTAAAGGACCGTGTGGAATAGGTCCAAGGCACTATCTAGAGTTTACGGTGTTCAGATGAAGGACCAGTCCACATCTCTGAGGTGTGCTTTTAATTGTGCCACTCGACCTGTTTGCATTGCACAATTATTCTGGGAGGTGATTTTGGAATTTTGCAGGACCAGGAGCAGAGCACAGGAGAGTGGTTGCTGAGGGTGTCTGGGAGGATGGTAACATTGGTGATCTTGCCAGGGTGATTGGAGAAAA
This sequence comes from Neoceratodus forsteri, assembly GCA_016271365.2. Taxonomy (NCBI): domain Eukaryota; kingdom Metazoa; phylum Chordata; order Ceratodontiformes; family Ceratodontidae; genus Neoceratodus; species Neoceratodus forsteri. The sequence goes on along the minus strand of CM028132.1, from coordinate 587,434,380 downwards.
TGAGGTCCAGCAGGAAGGAGGATCCAGTATGTGGATCAAGACGAGTAGGGGAAGTGACCATTTGAAGTGGTAATGTAAACCCTGGGGAAGGCAATAATAAGTCAAAGTGGGGAAGGAGGGTTGATGAGGGGGTAGAGGGAGATGGGTGGAATAGGGAGAGAAGTGTATAGTATCTGCAGGTCTATACGCCTACAGGGTGCTGGGAACCATGTAAGGGGGAACAGGATAAGGCCAAGAGGGAGAGGAGAGAAGGGAGGTGGGGAGGGTAATGATAGGGGTTGAAGAACAGGTGAGGAGGAAGGGAACATGGTAGTAGGGAGGTGGGAGGCAAAGGATTGGAAAGTGGGGGAAATGGCAGAGAGGAAGATGAGAGAGCCAGTCTAATACCCCTTCAGGATATTGCAAGCCCTCATGGGGATGGATAAAAAGTGGGGGAGAGGAAGAGGGGCAAAGAGAGATAGAGCAGGAGCAATACCCCCTAGGATGCAGAGAACCCTGCAGGTGGATTGGGGCTGGCAGAAAGGAGGGGAGAGAGAGAGAGAGACAGGAGCAGTACACCCCAGGATGCAGAAAACCCTGCAGGGGGACTGGGCCAGGCTGAAAGAAGGGAAGAGAAAGGGAGGCAGGGCAGGAGGAGAATGGTAAGAGGGAGGCCAGAGAGGGGAGAGGGGAATTGGAGTGCCAGTATTAGAGTGTTGAGGCAGCATAGTGGATAGTGGACGGTGGTAGAGTGACAGGATGACCCAGTAGGATTGCAATGGGGGTTGGGTGGGGGAAGAGGTATAAATAGACAGTAGTGAGTGTAGCAGAGGTAATACAAAAGGAGGAAAAGAGTTAGAAGAATAAGAGAAGAGTCAGTGATGGAGAAGAAGAAGGTAGATTCACAAAAGTGGGGAGGGTTATGAGGGGAGCTGGGAGAAGAGCAGTTAGGTGAGATAGAAGTGAAGTAGGGTTAAGGGATTATGTGCTAGGGAGGAAGAGGGACAGGAATAGATGGGGGCTAAAAATAAGTGCAGTTAGAAGAACAAAAGTTGCGTAGGGCTAAGAAGATTGAAGATGGGGATGAGGATAGCCTTATCGGAGGAGAAAGTGAGTTCCAGAGTTTTGGGAAGCTGTAGGAGAAAGCTTCTTGGGCTATGGTGGTAGAGCGACATGGAATAGTTAGAGTGCTTGCGTCAGAGGATCTAATAGAGTGGGAGGAGGGAGGTGGAGCAGTGACTGAGAAGGAGAGGTATGAGGGGAGAGAGAGCCAAACCAGAATTTGGAAGTGAACTTGGCGCAATGAGAGAAACTCTTGCACTCAAGGGAAGGGAAAGATTGAGAATGGTACAAGGTGCAGTGATGAGTGCGGGAAGGAGAGTCGAGGGCAAAGAGACAGAAAGCGTTGAAAAGAGTATCCAATCTGGAAAGGGAAGACTTGGGAGCAGCACTGTAGACTATGTTGCAACAGTCAAAAATAGGGAGTATCATTTTCTGAACCAGATCATGCCTAACCGGTAGTGGTAAGGAGCTACGGTTCCTGTAAAGGGCGCTGAGCTTGGGGCGCAATTTTTTCAGGATGGCATCAATATGTACAGAAAAGTTAAGGTGCTGGTCACTCCAGACACCCAGGTTTTTGAAATAGGAGGTGTCCTCAAGTGTTGACCCATCAAGGGTGTGGAAGGAGGGAAGGGAGGGTAGCATAGAGAATCTCTTCTTAGTGCCAAAGGCCATGGAGACTGTTTTCTTGGCATTGAGGAATAATAGATGCGTGCTTAGCCAGCATTGAACATTTTTGAAGTCAGGTTGTAGTCTGGAAGTCACATCGGAGAGAGTTTGGCCAGAGGTGAACAAAACCATATCGTCAGCATACATGTGGATAGTGGATGAGGAGCACACTGACGGTAGGTCATTTAAAAACATTGCAAATAAGAGTGGGCCAAGTACAGAGCCTTGAGGCACACAGTAGAGATGGGTAATGGTGGGGATATTGAGTCAGCTATTTTAATAGATTGAGTTCGACCTACTAGGTAGGCTTGGAACCAGTTGCAAGCAGACAGAGACAAGCCAGCTGATGACAGAGTATCGAGGAGGAGGGGCTGGGAGACTATGTTGAAAGCTTTGGTCAAGTTGACAAAGATGGCAGAAGTGATGTGACCTCTATTCATGGCTGAATGGATAGAGTCAGTAAGTCTAAGTAGGGAAGTGGTTGTACAGTGATTCCTACAAAAAACAGATTGGAGTGGATTGAAGAATGAGGAGTCATCAAAGAAGGAGGAGAGTTGGGAGAGAACAAGGTGCTCCTGAAGTTTAGCCAGAGTGGGTAGAAGTGAGATGGGGTGGTAGTTCCCAGAGGATGAGAGGTCGCCTCCCTTTGGAAGGGGGAGAACTGTAGCATGCTTCCAGGCTTCAGGGATAGTCACAGTACGGAAGGATAGATTGAGGAGATCAGCAAGAGAAAGGGAAATGGCAGGAGCAGCGAGGTACAGCCATTTAGAGTCAAGGCCATTGGGGGAGCCGCCCCTTGTTTGGTTGATAGAGAGTAGCGACTGTAGGGTGTCATCTCTGCTAAATGGTGATTTGGGGAAGAATCGGGAGGCAGGGAGTAGATCGTAGGGTGAGATGGGAGGGAGGCCTGTAGGGTGGAGGCACAGGATGTAAAGTAGGAATTTAATTCTGCAGCTACAATAGGGTGGTCAGCAGTGAGTTGGTTATTTATAATGAGCAGAGGGGATGTGGGTTGAGATTGGGGAGAGAAGAGGAAGTGTAGTACTTTCCAAAACGTTGACAGGTTATTTATGTTAGTATTAAAGGTGGACCAGAATATTCCACTTTGACCAGATGGATGGCTTTGGTACAAGCATTGTGGAGTGTCCGGTAGGTAGCGTAGTCACAGGGGAGTTTGAAGGATTTGTGGGATTTGCATGCTTTATCACGCTCTTGTTGACAGGTCAGGACTTCAGGGGTTACCCATGGGAGGTGATTAACGCACTCTCTAACTTGCTTCAGTGGAACATGTTTGTTCCAGTTGCTTATGAAATTATCTTTAAAATAGGTCAGGGCCTGATCTATAGTATTGGCTATGGATATAGGGGCCCAGGCAACGTGATTTAAGTCACAGTGCAGAGAGGTGAGGTCTAATGTTTTGTGAACACAGATTGTTAGTAGTTTGTGGGGGGACTTAGGTCAATGTACTTTCCTAACTAAGTAGATCATATGATGATCGCTAAAAGCATCAGATAATAGGCCAGACTGGATGACCCTGTGAGGATGGGAAGTTAGGGCCCGGTCAATGAAAGTGTGGTTATGGGATTTGTGGTTTGGATGAGTAGGTTCTGCGATTAATTGGGCCAGGTTAAGGGCAGCTATGTCATTACAAGTCGTATCGAGGGCAGGTGACAGCTAATTCAGGTTTAGATCCCCTAGCAGGTATAGTTCACCGAGGTGGTAAGTGACCCGATGGTGGTGATTAGATCAGTGGCTACAGAGTGGTGTAGACCCTGATGACAATGGGCTCCTGCGATGAATATTGGAATGGAGAAGGGAAGAGATAGTCTTATGATGAGGGCTTCATAGCTTTTGGGGTTGGTGGATGATAGAACAGTAGAGATTTGGAGGAATGAGGAGTAGATAGCAACACCCCCACCCCTATCAGTGCGGTCCTGGCGGGTAATGGCATATCCAGAAATTGCAATAGATTTTATTATTTAACCAGGTCTCTGAAGCAATGAGGATGTCTGAATTAAGGGATCCTACAAGTGGGAGTATCAGGTCAAGTTTAGGAAGAAGACTACAAATGTTAAGGTGTAGGATTTTTATGCCATGGGGGAGAGAAACTGGGGTTGGAGCATACGCAGTGGTGGGTGGAGTGGGATTGGGCAGAGGCTTTGCTAATTGTTGGACTGGGATTGGGATTTATGTCACTTGTGGAGGGGAGCAGGAGAGAAATAATAATGAAATGCAGCTTAGTACTCTTGAACTAAGGTTTGTTGGATGGCTCAAGGGATCAAGAAAAGCAACTGAATGTGGAGAGCCAAAATTTAAGGAGGCACAGTAGGGTGTAAGAGTAAGGTATAGGCATGATAGAGGCAGAAGGCAGTGTAGAGAAGTGGGTCCAGGTATAATAAAAAGATGCAGGAGCTGACACTTGGTTGTAACAAGGGGTTGGTAAAGTAGTCATGGTATCATGGGGAATGTGGTTGGGAATGGGAGTATTTAACAAATGAAGGTGCTAGAGAGAGCAAAGTGAGAAGTGTGAGGAATAGGCACAGAGGAGAGAAACAGAAGGAGATCATGATTCCTGGATTAGAGGGAATGGGCAGCATAGCTGTGAGTGCAGAAATCTGCAGATGTGCTCAATAGCATCCAGTGGTATGAGATATGGGGGAGCTAGGGGAATGGAAGAAGAGAGGAAGTGGGTTAACCAGCTGTGATGCAGACAGAGAACTAGTGGTGGCCAACAGAAAGGAGATAGGAAGTAGGTGGAGAATTGGTGTATTTTCCTGTACTCTTCTAGCCTATCATCTAACACCTGGGGTCTGATATTTAAAAACGTACAAAGCGGAGCGCAAAGATTTGCCCTCTGCCTTGCCATAGCCCGAGTGCCCAAAGGTGCTATATTCAGTGGAATAGTGCACCAGTGCTGTTCGACTGAATATAAGGCTGTGTCAGCCCAGCATTTAGCCACTTAGTGCAGCACCGACATGGTTCCTGAAATAGGGTGCCACAATGGCTTGTGACCATGCTGAATTTCCTATATTCAAATGAACACATACAAATGAGCCCATTGGGCATGCAAGGCACTAAGGGGCCATTTGCATGCCCATTATGGGCTCATATGCATGGAGCATGAGGTTGGTTTGCTTGGCACCGCCCCCCCATTGCCCGGTCCCAGAGAGCTATCCCTGGTGGTAGTGGTTCCCCCTCTCTGATCCCACTCTCATATAGGAATTATCATGGCCCTGGTGTCTAGTGGTGCCCCTTCCCTCTGATCCCACACTATATAGACTGTATCATATCCCTGGTGTCTAGTGGTGCCCCCCCACCCTCCAAACCACCACCTCAAAATGCAAACAGTTCCCTGGTGCAAGTGGTCCCTCCCCCCACCTGCACCCATGCCTGATGCATTATGTCTTAGCCCCTGGTGGAAGACTAGGTTTGCTGGCCAAGGCACCTAGCTTCACCTGAGCTCTTTTCTTCTAGGTTGCTGGAATGGACAGAGCAAAGAACCTTACCAGAGCAAGGATAAGAATTAAGGCTCTTTTGGCTAGGCAGATTTACTGTGTGTTGTTATTTTTATTTTGTACTCATAGGGATTGTTACTGTTTGTTGCTAACATTTTATTGCTTTATTTTCTCTGATTCAAATTGTTGTTGCTGGGTATACCTTCTGCTGCATTATTACAGGGTGTGCCTACAGGTGTGTGCTTATGGATTACTGCTGTAGTCTTCTGATTCAAATTGTCTTTTGCAAGGTATATCTTGTTACTGCTTTTTTATGTTGATTGCACGCATGTGCAAGTAACATAGTGCCATCATCGGAGATTTCGGAGGTGTGTCACCTCCTCCAATTCAGGCAGTGTGCTGGCGAGCTACGGCCTGCTCAAGCCAATGCATTTTGGAGCTGTCTATGACGCTCAAAATGCAGTAACTTAGTCGAAAGGGGAGCTACGCTGAGTGAACAGCGATAAGAAGCTGCTCATGTGCAGCTCCCCCCCACCTGCAGGCGTGCGCGTCCCCGCATGCACTGTATAGCCGATGGCGTGCCCAATCCCCGTCGGCTGAGCTCCGTCGTCTCCTTCCCCAGTAGTTGGTACCACGCTGAGAGCCCACCCCTAGCGTGGCAATCAGTCCTTTGCGACGGGGGTGCCGAATCCCCCATCGGCTGAACACCCCCCAACATCCTTGTGCCATGCTGGGAGCCCACCCCAGCGTGGCAAATGGTCCCACAACGTCTTTTTTTTTTTTTACCTGTAAGACAAAACGGTCCCGCAGTGTGCCTCCGACCCCCCACAACCCGCACCCACCCACTGCACACCCAGCTCCCCACACCCCTCACCCCATACTTCTTCCAGACTCTGGCGCGACGATCTTCGGTGGACGGAACATGTCTGCACTCTGCAAAGCCGACCGCCAACTGAGGAAATGCCGATAAGCTGTATAATGGGCTAGATAGGGGTTTCAACTTATTGCATATCTCAGCCATTTTTGGGAATTTTTGCAATTTTTAACATGGGGTTTTGGGACCTTCTCATGATGATGTCACCGTCATGGCGTTATTCAGGCCGAAGGGTGATTCAGCAGTGACTGTGCGGTGACTGTGAAATCACCTTCGCCCAAATACCACCATGACAGTGACATTATTCATGAGAAGGGGGCCCAAACCCCCATGTTGAAAATTTTATGCAAAATTCCAAAATGACTGTTTTATAGCGCTAAGCAGCAGTTCCCACGCAGGCTCGTAAGTTCATGAAATTTCAATATTTTCACTCCAGATTTTCAATATTGCCATTTTACCACATCTTCTTATGAGTAGTACAGCTGTCATTTTTCACATCTCACCCAAAATGTGTTTCCGCCCATGTAGCGCAGAATGGCGCAGTCGGTAGTGCAAATCAATGTACGGGACAAATTAAGAAAATCACAGTGACACTGTTCATGAGCAGAGGTCTTAAAATGGCTGTGTTGAAAATTTGGTGAAAAAATTCCTAAAAATGACTGTTTTACGAGCGTGCGTTGTACAGTTCCCTACGACGCACGTAGGTTTGCGAATTTTCAATATTTCCACTCCAGATTTTCAACATTGCCATTTTACCACACCTCCTTATGAGCAGTACAGCTGTCATTTTTCACATCCTGCCCAAAACATGTTTCCGCCCATGTAGCGCACAATGGCGCAGTCGGTGTGCAAACTCAATGTATGGGACACATTAACAAAATCACAGTGACACTGTTCATGACCAGAGGTCTTAAAATGGCTATGTTGAAAATTTGGTGAAAACTAAAAATGACTGTTTTACGAGCGTGCGTTGCGCAGTTCCTACGCACGCTCGTAAGTTCGCAAATTTTCAATATTTACACTCCAATGACTTCCAAATACCTAAACAGCACATAGAAGCAAGCAACATTCGGCATTGACAAATGCTCGTTTTCTCTGTAGCAAAGTGTTTCTTACAGGGTATATCTTCTGTGAAATGATTACAGGTGGTGCTAAAACTTTTGTGACTTTTTATCATTAGGCTAAGCAAAATTACTGTTTGCCACTGTTTTATTTTATTTTGTCTTTTGTTAAAAGTTTTTTTGTTTGTCTCACAGGAGTTGCAGTCTCCTTCTCACACTGAAGGAGCTAATTGCTTTCTTCCCACAGCTCTTACAGGGGATTAGGTACGTATCTGGGGGTGGAGCTGACAAACTGTCAGGAACATCCAACAGAGGGAAGGGTTAAAAAGTCAGGTTAGTTGATATCTTGGAGGTGGAAGGCTAGGTTTTCTGGCCAAGGCATCTAGCTTCACCTGAGCTCTTTTCTTCTAGGTTGCTAGAATGGACAGAGCAAAAAACCTTACCAGAGCAAGGATAAGGATTAAGGCTTCTTTTTGCTAGGCAGATTTACTGTGTGTTGTTATTTTTATTTCGTACTCACAGGGATTGTTACTGTTTGTTGCTAACGTTTTATTGCTTTATTTTCTCTGACTCAAATTGTTGTTGCTGGGTATACCTTCTACTGCATTATCACAGTGTGTGCCTACAGGTGTGTGCTTACAGATTACTGCTGTAGTCTTCTGATTCAAATTGTCTTTTGCAAGGTATATCTTCCGTTACTACTTTTTTTTTCTCTGTAGCAAAGTGTTTCTTACAGGGTATACCTTCTGTGATATTATTACAGGTGGTGCTTTACAGTTTTATCTATCATTAGGATAAGCTTTCAGGGCTATTGCATTTGTTGCTGGCTGATTGTTTCTGCTCTTACCTCCTTGTTCTTTCGTCCGTGGTTCTTCTTTTTCCGCAGGGGAAGGGCCCAGCCACCCATCCCCATCCCCAACCACCCCACACTACACTCCTTTTATAGGGTAGCACAGTCGTGACATTTCCTGTAGCAAAGCAGGAAGGGGCGGATCAGAGGGGTATCCACACAGTGGCCTCATTTACAGGGGCACTAGTACTTTAATTTGTTATAACAAGTTATACAAAAACAAACAAACAAAACACTAAATCAAACTTTTTCTTTCATTTTCTTCCTTCTTATCACTCTGACCAGGTTATAAACCCAGCAACTTATCTGGAATGGATATCATTAACTGCAGGTACTGCGGAACACTTTTCAGAAGAGCAGTTTTACAAGATTTAGGACACTGTCCTACATGCTGGGCCATTGGAGATCTAAGGGCTCATCTTCAGGCAGCATGGGCAGAGATTGCATGCCTCAGATTGCATATTCAAGAGGAAATGTATTATAAGAACTGCCCGCCATTTCCCCAACATTCAACAGAAGCACCTCGACCGCAGAGAGTAGTTGGTCCAGGAGGTTGGCAGGTGGTTAGGAGGGACAAATCGGGTGCCCCATCACTTGGTGCGCTTCAACATATCACCCCCACAAACCATATAAAAACTACAAACAGGTATCTGCCTCTATCTCTAAAATCAAACAAAGGGGCAGAGGACACTGCAGAGCAGGACACTGCAGCACAGCAGCTAGCACAACAAAAGTCACCCAAATCAGGAACCAAAACAAAAAAAGCAAAAAGGAAATCCAAAAAACTTCTGATCATAGGAGACTCCATGATTCGGGAGTTGATATGTATCTCCAGCCAGGGGTAATGGTCAGATGTCTCCCAGGTACATCAGCGTGGAGAGACACTGACCGCATTGCTAAAATTGTTCAGAAAGCATGAGAAAACATTGATGTCCTGGTACACATAGGGACTAATGATCTCACCAGCCAGTCAGTTGTGGAGACCAAGGAGCACCTAACCAGGCATGGTGACAAACTATCATTCATTTTGTCCAGCATCTCCTTCTCTGAGATCCTGCCAGTCTGAGGGAGGGGGAGAGATGGATGGAAAGTCAGAGAAGGGGAGATAGGGGAGCTAAACATGTGGCTCAAGAGCTGGTGCCAGGAAAAAGGACACAATTTTGTAGGGAACTGGCAACAGTTTTGGGAGTGAAAGTTCTTTAAATTTGATGGACTGCATCTGACTAAGGAGGGAGTCCGTGCATTGGGGCAGAAGTTTGACGTCTTTGCAGAATATTTAAAATAGCAAATGGGGAGGGGGTGCAGCTCCCCATATGTCGAATGGGAAGGACACCCCTTCCCCCTCAGCTAGTGGGCAAACAGGAGTTCAGCATGTTTGTAGTTCATTTGCATCACCAGGTAAAGAAAAAGGTCCAGCTCCCCATATGATGCACAGGAAAAACGCTGGACCTCGCCCAACAACTAACACACCGAAATCTGGCCAATGAAAAATCATGTACACAAATGCTCGCAGTCTGGGAAACAATATCCCAGTCTTGCAGGCAATAATGATAGAGGCTAAACTGGACATAGTAGCCATTAGCGAGACATGGTTTACCAGTAACCACACTTGGGAGACTTCAGTACCTGGCTATGTACTGTTCAGAAGAGACCGAGGTGCAAAAGGGGGGTGGGGGGTGGAGTGGCCCTTTATGTCGATGAAAATGTCAAAGCTACAGAAATTCAGAATACACATAAGGAGCCAGAAGAACTGTGGGTCACTCTGGAAACAGGAAATGGGACAGCCATATGAACTAGGGCTGTGTACAGGCCTCCAGATCAGGGGAGGACATAGACACGTTACTGTTAGAAGATATACAAAACATGACAGCTAAAGGTCAGGTTCTGATAATGGGAGAGTTCAACATGCCAGATATAGATTGGTCAATACCAGCAGGGACATCTGCCAGAACTAGACACATGGTGGATTCCCTGCAGGTGGTGGGCCTCAAACAACTGGTACAACAGCCCACAAGAGACAGGGCTATCCTAGATCTAGTACTGACTGACAGGGAAAGGATCACAGATCTCCAGGTAGAAGGTCACCTGGGTGCCAGTCACCATCACATAGTATGGTTCAATTTGGCCACTAGAACAAAATCATCCCATTCCAAGGCAAAAATATGAGACTTCAGAGGAGCTGACTTTGATAAGATGGCCAACAGAGTTAAGCTAGCCCTGGCAAAAAGAAATACAGGTGAGGGGGTACAGGCAAAGTGGGCAAGCATTAAAGATGCAATACTTGAAGCAACATCCCACTGTGTTAGTGAGAATAGGAAGTGCAAAAGAAGAAGGAAACCACTTTGGTTCTCAAACGCAGTAGCAGGAAAGGTCAGAGCCAAAAGGCTGGCCTTCAGGAATTATAAGGGAACGCAGCAGGATGAAGATAGGGAGGCATAACAAACTTCCCTAAGGGAAGCAGGGAAGGCAGTAAGGCAGGCAAAGGCCCAAACCGAGGAAACACTAGCACGAACAGTAAGAGAAGGTGACAAGACTTTCTATAGATACATTAGCGACAGAAGAAAGTCCAGGGGGGATATTTCTAAGATCAAAGGGGATAAGGGGACATGTGAGGAGGAGGAGGAGGAGGAGGACCATGTAAAAGCATCTATCCTAAATAGATACTTCTGCTCAGTATTTACTGAAGAGAAGCTAGGGCAGGGCCCACAGCTCAGCACCATGGACACGGGGGAGGGAGGTGTACACTAGTCCCTTCGCAAAAGAAAGGGTCCTACAAGAGCTTGATAAGCTCAGAGTGGACAAGGCAATGGGACCTGATGGCATACATCCCAGGGTACTAAAGGAGATAAGGGTGGAACTAGCTGAGCCCTTATCAGAACTGTTTAGTGAGTCTCTGAGCACAAGAGAGGTCCCAGAAGACTGGAGAAGGGCTCATGCGATCCCGTTCCACAAGAGTGGTAACAGGGAGGAGGCAGGGAACTACAGACCAGTCAGTCTTACTTCAGTAGTGGGCAAGATTATGGAGACACTCCTTAAGGAAAGGATAGTGCAACACCTGGACTCACAGGAGCACAGGATCCAAGACAGCATGGGTTTACAAAGGAAGGTCCTGTCAAACTAATTCATAGATTTCTTTGACTGGGTAACCAGAGTGGTGGACCAAGGGGGAGCAGTTGATGTTGCCTACCTTGACTTCAGCAAAGCTTTCGATACTGTTCCACATAGAAGATTGATTAATAAGCTGGGTAGGCTCAGGGTGGGTCAAACGTTGGTCAACTGGGTGGCAAAATGGTTGACGGGCAGATAACAGAGCGTGGTGGTAAACGGTATACAGTCAAAAGAGATGCAAGTCACAAGTGGGGTACCTCAGGGACACGACTTGGGGCCAGTCCTCTTCAGTATCTTCATCAGTCACATTGCAGATGGACTGGAGGGTAAGGTTTGTCTGTTTGCAGATGACACCAAGATCTGCAACAGAGTAGATGATCCAGATGGGTTGGGCAGAATGAGAAGAGATCTGGATAAACTAGCAAAATGGTCAGAAGAGTGGCAACTGGGGTTTAATGCAAAGAAGTGCAAGATCATGCACATAGGCAAGAGAAACCCTGAAGTCACCTATAGGCTGGGAGGGGAGTTGCTGGCAGTAACAGGGGAAGAAAGAGATTTGGACATCATCATCACCGATGACCTGAAATCATCCAAGCAGACCACTAAAGCAGTAGGTAAGGCTAAAGGGATGTTGGGGTGTATTAGTAGGGGTATCACAAGTCAGAAGAGGGAGGTAATAATCCCTCTTTACAAGTCTCTGGTTAGGCCCCATCTGGAGTACTGTGTGCAGTACTGGAGGCCACACCTTCCCAAGGACATTAACCAAATTAAGGCAGTCTAGAGAAGGGCAACCAAAATGGTGCAGGGACTGCATCAGAAAACATATGAGGACAGATTAACTGAGCTCAATATGTATACCCTTGAGCAAAGGAGGGAGAGAGGTGATATGATTGAAACATTCATACTCCTTAAGGGCATTAACAAGATGAAAGAGTCTAACATGTTTCAATATAAGAAAAATAGCAGGACAAGAGGACACAGCATGAGATTAGAGGGAGGCTGATTAAGGGGTAATGTGAGGAAGTTCTTTTTCACAGAAAGGGTGGTGAATGCATGGAATGGCCTACCTCAGGAAGTGGTGGATGTGAATACAGTGCAGGGCTTCAAACAGGCATGGGATAGACATAAGGGAGCAATACAGATGAGTGTGATTAGATAGGCTATTGACAGAGCAAAGGTCGATGGCACATTCATAAGGTAGAAAAAGAAATGGGCAGACTGGATGGGCCTTGTGGTCCTTATCTGCTGTCAACTTCTATGTTTCTATGGTGTCCAGTGGTCCCTTCCCCCTCCCGCACCCATGCACTATGTGTTGTGTCTTAGTCCCTGGCATCTAGCGGTATCTCCGCCCACCTGATCCCCGCCCCTCTACAGTTGAACCTCCTGCCCCTGGTTTGTCAAGTCCCCCCCCCCCACGGTGACAGTCATCCCACCACAGCCATGCTGGAAGCCATTTGAAAGGAAGTCCCCCCCCCACCACAACACAGCCTCATACTCCAACAGTGATCTGTACTCTCCCCAGCCCATCTCTAGGTGGTGGTTAGTGTTCCCCCTTCCCACTTGCAGCACTGACAACCCCCCCCCGATCCCCCATACCTGACTGTCAGTGTGCAATGAATCAAAGGCGAGTGACACAGTCCTCCACACACTACCTCAACCACCGCCATCTAACAGTAGTAGTGAGCACTATCATATATGGGAAGAGCGTGTCACTGTGCCCCTATATGGGTGGGAGCTCCTTGCTATTGTTAGATGGCGGCAGCGGCCATGTGGTATGTGGAGGCTTGTGTTGCTCACCATCGATTCACTGCTGCACTGACAGTCAGGCACGGGGACCGGGAGGGGTAGATTTTCAGTGCTGCGGGTGGGGGGTACCACCACCATTGAAGGACAGGCTGGGGAGCCAGGGCTGGGTTGTTGGGGAGATGTCCTGCAAATGGATTCCCCTATGGCTGTGGCAGGACAGCTGCTGCAGTGGGGAGGACTTGACAAACGGGGGCTTTCATCCATACAGGGACAGGGATCAGGTGGGGGGAGGGACCACTACACACAGGGGACTAAGACATAACACACTGGGCATTAGTGGGTGGGGGAGGGACCACTTGACAACAGAGACTAAGACATAACACATTGAGTATGGGTGTGGGGGGGAAGGGACCATTGAATACCAGGTACTAAGACATAATACATTGGGCATGGGTGCAGGTGGGGGGAGGGACCACTAACACCAGGGACATGATACATTCTATATGGGAGTGGGATCGAAGAATGAGGAACACCTCTAGACACCAGGAACATAATTAATTCTATACGGGAGTGGGATCAGAGAGAAGCGGCACCACTAGATACCATGGACATGATAATTCCCATACAGGAGTGGGATCAGAAGAAGGAGGTGCCACTGGATACCAGGGACTACTATGTAGGAGGTCGGGGGAGCTGATGTACTTCCACCACCACCCGATAGGATTGCATGGCAATAAGTCGAGGTTTAGGTTGGTGGAATTTGTGCAGTGCGAGGGGACTGCACAAAATGCCCTTGTGTGATGCAAGTACTCTGAATATCAGACTGCACCAATATTCAGTCTCTGTCCTTCAATTTGCATTGCACCCCCTCCACAGTTTGCTTGGGCACAAACCCTGTTTGCCTGCGCTAACTGGGCTTTTGAATATGTGTTATCCATGCAAAGCCCTGTTTCCATGTGCAAACTAGGATTTGTACACGGGCAAACTTTTAATATCTAGCCCCTGGTGGACAAGCATATTTAATCCTGATGAGAGATCAATGAGAATAAAAATGTACATTTCTTCCTGATTTCTTGCCAGAAGAAGATAACTGAAGTCTTTAATTACCAGTGTCTCAGTACTGTGGCACATTCTGAAGTCAGTTTGGAATGGCTGAAGGATGTTCCTTTTCTCAACATGCTTATCCAGTTGCTCTTTCCTCAGCTTCTCAACAACATTAGCTAAGAACAGCAGGTTGGAGGTTAGTCAGTAATTTTCCAGGACACTGGAATATAATGAAGGTTTGTTGAGTAGAGATCTCACACTGCAACCTTCAATAGGGCAGTGGGGAGAAACTCCTAACTATAATTCCTGTGACTGTTGAGGCCAAAGCTTCTACACCAGACTTTACAAGCTAGTTGGAGCTGGGTCCAGCTTTATGGTGATATGGCAAATCCCAGACAGCACCCAGACAACATCTTGAGTATCTACTTGATGTAATCTGCTCCAGGACACTGGAATATTTGCTCTCACCACACCTGTTACCCTGTAACTCAAGGATTGGAAGGAGGGGGAAACATGTTCCCAGATGTCATCAACCTTAGCTTTGAGAACCAGATGTAGCTGCTTCTACCTCTCTGTGGAGATATTCTCCCTGATATGCAGACTGTCAGGTGTAAAAGACTATACAAAGTGCAAAATAACCCAGTGGCTCTGTTTTCTTGGTGGCAATAATCCCACAGACAGATCTTACTTTCTCCACCTGGGATGCTCAGAAGTCAATTAATAGAACTGAATTCATTAAAATGTGATCCATTTTTAGGATTTCTGATTTTTAGACTTGAAGACCAAAAATCCTAAATGATAAGCATTGGTTAAATTTGATAAAGAATTAGAATCTGATTTTTAGCTTTGATTCTGAAATCCAAAATCCATTTTTTTTTTGCATGCAAGAAATGCAAACCTGTACTTCATATCTGGTAGGATTTTTAGGATTTCAAATTCCAATTCAGAATCAAATCTTCTGAAATCCTACAAAAGCCTATTGAACTGGATTATGGCAAATCCATGCATCCCTATTCTCCATTCGTAGTGTCTCCTGGGAACTCTAACAAGCATTTCTCAATGCCGAATGTTGTCTTGCTGCCATTGGCAGTGCAGGAGTTAGAGAGATGCAGCATAGGAGTGGCAGTCAAGTATTGAACTGATGCCAACCCACCCCCACCCTGGCATTAGGGTGTCCCTGTGGGTGTTTGTTAGTGCAGTGCGGGAAAACATGCTGGGCAGGATGTGAAAAATGACAGCTGCACAGTTCATAAGGAGGTGTAATAAAATGCCAGTGCTGAAAATGTGGCATACAAATATACGGAATTTTCGGAGTTGCAAGGGTGCGTGGGAAATATGCAAGGCACGCTTGCAGCACTGCCAGTTTATGGACGTTCAGCACCAAATTTTCAACATAGGCATTTTAGTACCTCTGCTCATGTACAGTGTCACTGTCATTTCCTCAGAGTGTCCCAAGAAGTGATTTCGCACAGCGACCACGCTATTCTGCGCCGGAAGTGCGGAAACACATTTTGGGCAGGATATGTAAAGTGACAGCTGTGCACATTCATCAAGAGGTGTGTAAAAATGGCAATGGTGAAAATCCAGAGTGAAAATATCACAAATGCCTGACGGTATGAGCATGCATGCAATCTGCCAATGCACACTAATAACACAGTCATTTTATGGAGTATCAGCTCAAATTTTCAACATAGGCATTCTAGGGCTCTGCTCATGAACTGTGTCACTGTCATTTTCATAATCTGGCCTAAACACTGATTTCCCACAGCGACTGCGCAATTGTGCGCCGGAAGTGCAGAAACACATTTTGGGCAGGATGTGGAAAATGGCAGCTATACTGTTCACAAGAAGGTGCACAAAAATGCCAATGCTGAAAATACAGCATTAAAATATTGTGAATGCGCGAAGTTACAAGCCTGTGTAGCAACTGCGCAACACACGCTCGTAAAACAGGCATTTGTTGGATTTTTTCCACCAAATTTGGAACATAGGCTTTTGAGGCACTTCATGAACACTGGCACTGTCATTTCGTTAATGGGTCCCGAAAGGTGATTTTAACAGTGACTACGAAATCACCTTTCAAGAGCCGATTAATACCATGACAGTGATAGAATTCATGAGAGCGCCCAAAACCCCATGTTGAAAATTTGGTGCCAAAATTCAAGAAATGCCTGAGATATGCAGCAGTTGAAAAACCCTATTCATTGCATTATACAGCTTACGGCATTTCCTCAGTTCACGGTCGGCTTTGAAGAGTGCAGCGTGTTCCTAGTCCTGGAAGATCGTTGCACTGAGTCCGGAAGTAAGTATGGGGTGAGGGGGGTGGCCGGAGGCAGGTGCGCAGTGGGTGGGTGCAGTTGGGGAGGGGCATCTAGACTACGAGGGGCGGTTTTCGTTTGGGTAAAAAAAACAGGAAAACCGTTGTGGGACAGTTTTCGCATTACAGGGCATTTGGCATGCTGGGGTGGGCTCCCAGCATGCCACCTAAAAATGAGTTTTTTGGGGGTGTCAGTAGCCGAGGGGATTGGGACACCTTTGCCGGCACAACAGCAGGGGGATAATGCCGGGGGGTAATGCCGGGTGTGATTGGGCACCCCACTGGCAAACAAAGAAAGGGGGAGCGCGAGCTGAGGGGATTGGGCACCCCTCAGCATTCAACAGTTGGGAGTGATGCTGATGGGGAGTGGGCCTCCGTCAGCAGGCAAAGAAAGTGAAGTGCGACAGAGGATTGGGCACCCCCGGCATTCCACATTTGCCGGGGATGCCCGGCCAGAATGGGCTTCCTGTCGGCACACAAACAGGAGTTGCCGACAGAGATTAGGCACCTCGATGTCGGGAAGTGTGAGGTGGCCACCACTCGCCAACCATGGTCATAATGGTGGTGAGCCACGGCAGCAAGGACCACTGCGGCGAGGCTTTGCTGGATTGCAGCGGACCTTTGCTTTGATGTGCTTCTTCTTATGAATGCATGATAATGGTGGTGGCATGCAGGCTGATTGGGAATGAGGGACACACTGATCGATGAGTGCCCTGCATTCGCCCAACAGCAGCCGCGCCCCCAAGACCCGCACTAGCGCAAGATGTTGCTTGTGCATGCACGCAAGCCAACATAATAATGAGCCATCATAACAAGTTCATCAGTGTCTACCCATGCTTTCCTCTACTTGCGCTCTAAGTCTTAACCTTGCACTTTCAAAGTTTGACATTAAACCAAAAACTGCCTTGAAAGGAAGTGATGAGGTGTAAGTAAGTGGGCACCAGAGAGTCAACAGCCACTGCCAGAGCCCTATCTATTATAAATTTTAAGCATGATGGTAACTCCCCCCTTCCCCCACAGATGCAACAACCAGGATCAATGTGTCTAGATCAAGAAAACTATTTCGATCTAAGTCCTGTCTAGAACTACAGTGAATCATCTCTGGTTTCATGGGGGCCCTGAAGGAGAACTTCATAGTACAGTGGTCCAACCAATTAACAAGATCCACTGAGAATACATCAATCTCCATTCCTGCAGGGAGTACCAGGCACAGTTTATGGTCTTTCTCATACATGGGAAAGAGAGTCCCTGGATTTTTGCAAACTGGAGGAAATTTATTTATTTTTTATTGTAAGATTCAGCAACAACCCTTGAGCACAAGTTTCTTGTTTGCAAAAGTTCCACGTCATTTGTAGACTATACAGGAGACAATACAGATTTAGTAGGCTCAAGTGGAGCCTTGTTGCAGGTACTACAAGTTATAGGCATTACATGGGGGTAAACATGACAAAGTAAGATACAATATATTAAGATATTTGTAAAGGATTACAGGTAAATTACATAGTACAGGGTATACGCAAGTAGGGCAAACTAGTAGTCAGGAGGAATAGGAGGCAGTAGATATGGCAAGAGAAGGCCATACCTTATTGTTCTAATCATATTTTATGTTATTTTGTGTGTGTAATAACATCACAGATGTCCATGGTGGCCCAGTGTAACTTGCAAGGGCTCATGGGTACAAAGAAATATATGGGCCCAGCAATGATGTAATATCTTGTTACTAGACAGAGAAACGGTTAGCTTCTAGCCAGGGACTGGACTTTGATTAAATCATTTAAAAGGAGACAAAAGAATAATTAAGCAGAGCTGGAAGGCAAGGTATACATTTGTGTCTGAGTAGCGCTCAGCATCTAGTGGTGCAATTTCATCTGGGTTCTTTTTATTTCTGCAAGTCTACCCTGAGCTAATCTAGTTACAGCTAAATGAACTAGTGTAACCCTGGTGCCATTATATCAAGGGCTACTACCCCTGCCTGCTTCTCTGACTGCAGGATGAGGGACCCTGGGTTCGAATTATGGTGCCTCCACCCAGAGTAATAATTAAGTGGGTAAATTACCAAACTAGTACAGCCCTCTGGGAAGTTATACTGACCCACAACCCCAGCCAGTGACCCAACACACAGACTGAAAATAAGCAATGTACTTTTCCTGCAATACCACATTTAATGGCTTGTGTTAATAATATGCTCACCAGCTTTACAACTACCAAAAGGGCCTGGACTTCTGGGATGTGCCCTGTGTCCCTTGCAAAAGAATAGTTTCAACCATAACACAGCACTTATCACTGTACCACTTGAATGACTCACTGACTGGACACTGAGTAATAATATGCTCATAGCCCGAATTAACATCAAGCAGTAAATCTGGTTTATTAAGGGGACTTGAACAAGGGAGGGGTGAGAATTTAGTTTAATTATTGCAGCACTATATTTAAACAGACAGCATTTATTATTTATAACATTAGTCCTCGAATTAATCAGTTTAACCAGCTGCTGGGTACCCAGAGTGGAATAGGTAGCAGGCCTGAAGTGTTGCCATGAGATGGCTGGCGTTGCAGCTGGTTGGGACCCTTAAATAAAGAAATGGTTAAAGCTCTCTTTTTGTACTTGGCTGTAACAATCATAAACACTTTTTGAAAACCCAGAAATTGCAATCCCCAGGCCCAATGGCCTGGAAAAGCAGTCTAAACCACAATGAAACTTGAAAGGCGAATCAGCTGGCAAAGCACGTTTAATGGGTGTTGTTTGGTTTACTTGGTTCTTAAGGACAAAAGAAGGCCAAAGCCCATCAAGATTGTCCCAACCACTTTGGTGGGAATTTTGCTCCCTAAAACTTAACAAACTGTAACCACAGATCTAAACCTCTTTTGAATGAGTGTAAAGAGTTACTATCACCAGAACTTGCTGCAAACTATTCCATAATCTATGGGCTCTAACAGTGAAGTAATTTAATCTTTTGTTGGTTCTAGATTTGGCCACGTAAATCAGTTTATTATGGAGCAGAGGAACAATTTTTCTCTGGGAAAATTGTAGACCACATTGCCACATTAAGTCCTGAGAATTATGGATTTTATACATAAAGAGCAGGTCACCTCTGATTTGCCTGGTTTGAAGGGAGTGGAGCTCAGTTTCCTGCAATCTAACATAATAGTCACTGTTGGCTAATCGGGGAACCATTTTTGTTGCCCTCCTCTGAATTCTCTCAATCCTGTCTATATTTTGCTTCAGATAAGGGTTCCAGAACTGAGACCCATAATTGGAATGGGGTCTTACATGGGCCCTATAAAGAGGAATAATACATTCCTCAGTTCTGGAGACAAATGTATGTTTAATGCGGGTGAGCAATGCATTGGATGTTTTAGCTACCCTAATGCATTGGTCAGATGAAGACAGTTTGTTGTTGACAATAACCCCGAGGTCCTGCTCATTAACTGAAATTTTAAGAGGGGTATAATTTAGAAAATAAGTCTGAAGGGGGTTGTTTTTGCCAAACTGCAGTACTGTGCATTTGTCCAGATTGAGCATCATATCGTTAGAGGTTGCCCATTGTTCAATAACTTTCAAATTATTGCTAATTATGGACCTATTGGTGTTGGTATTTACTGCTCCCCCCAACTTAGTGTCATCAGCAATCACAAAGCATATCACTAATGAACACATTAAACAAAGTCGGTCCAAGGACCGAACCCTGAGGCACCCCCACTGGTCACATTCCCCATGTCACAAAGGATGCCATTTATTCTAACTTGTTGTCATCTGTTGGACAACCAACAGGTAACCCATGTAACTAACATCTGGGAAATCCCAATTTCAACATTTTATCTATAAGTTTATTATGTGGCACCTTATCGAAGGCCCTGCTATAATCAAGCATCATTGTATCCATGGGTTTACCAGAATCAAGTCCCTCACTTATATAGTCATAAAAGGATACCAGATTAGTTGTACAAGAATACCCCTGCCTGAATCCATGCTGTGTATGGTCGATAATATTATTGGAGATAATTTCTATTTCCATAATGTCTTTGATAATTTTCTCCATTAACTTACATACAACTGATGTTAAACTTATAGGACGATAGTTTTCAGGTTTAGAATGGTTGCCTTTTTTAAAAATTGATGTGACTGTGGTGTTAGACCAATCTTTGGGAATGAGACTTTCATGGATAGATTTGTTAAAGATAAGGGTTAAGGGCTTTACTATAGCCTCAGCTGTTTCCAACAAAAATCTAGGGTTAATATTGTCAGGTCTTGGACTTGATATCTTTTTTAGTGAATGCAAGGCTTTAAGTGTATCAGCTTCCATAATAGAATAAACTATAGAAGTACTATCTTTAAGCAAGTTGAACTTAGGGTTCTCTTGTTTTGAGAAGACAGAACAAAACTGCTCATTAGAGGCATCAGCGATTTCCTTGTCAGAGGATATAATAGAGTTACAGTTATTAGTGGACCCATGTATCTGTTATTCCCTTGTTTGTTAATCAGATAGGAGAACAAGGATTTATAGCTGTCTTTTGAGTGTACTAATCGGAACTCCAGATTCCTTTTGGACTGTACAATAGAAAACTTAAAATATTTGACTGCTTTTTTATATTTTGATTAAAGTTTGTTCTTTAATGTCACCTTCACTCTTTTTTTAGAAGAGAAAAAAGCCTTTGTTTGCTTTTATTTTTTTTAATAGTTCTATTTAGCCAGAGTGGAATCTTTCCCTTCTTATTATATTTCTTTTGTGGGGACAAATGATTCTTCTAAATGGTAAATCAAAAATTTCAAGTAACTGCAAGCTTCCTTACGTGAAAGAGGGGGTTAATATTTCCTCCCAGGGAATTTTGTTTATATGTTCATTAATAATTTTAAAATTGGCAATGTCATATTTTTTTTAATTCTGAGTGACTTCAGTTCTGCTGAGAATTAAAGATTAATGTAAATGTGAATGAGCAGTGGTCACTAGAATCCAAGGGGTCCTTAATATAGATACTAGATATACTACTTGCAATATTGGTTATCACAAGATCTAATATGTTACCCCCCCAAGTGGGTTCTGTGATAACCTGTTCGAGTTCTAAATCCACTAAAAGTGATACAAAATCCTTTTCACCATGGGTACTACCTGATAGGGAGGTCCAATTTATAGTAGGCATATTAAAGTTGCCTAAAATTAAGATGTTACCATTAGCAGCCATGGTTGCTATATCTTTGTGTAAAAGAGTAGTATAGTCAGTATTAGCTGAAGGGGGCCTATAACAGGTACCAACCAAAAGCTGGGGTTGTCTGTTAATCTGAATATATTCCCATAGGGTTTCGATTTCATTTGACTGAGGGAGTTGAAAAGAAGCGATATCCTCTGTAACATAAAGGCAAACCCCTCCTCCGGTTTGACCCTGTCGGTCCCTATGATATAACCTAAAGCCTGGTAAATTAGCTATCCATGTGGAATTTAGAGTCCCACCAAGTTTCAGTTATGGAGATCAATCCATACTTGGCCAAGTTACATTTATCCTCCAGTTCGGCAATTTTGATCAGATTTAATGATCTGGCATTCAGGGACAAGAAGTCACAGGCTGTAGATTTACATAATGAGGAATTATTTTTTAGAGAACAGGATGAGTACCCATTCTCCCCTCTGCTTCTAGTTTAAAAGAGTGCTAATGGTGGATGGAATACTTCTCCCCAGTAAAGTACTTCCCCTTCTGCTGAGATGCAGAACATCCCAGCAAAAAAATGGGAGTTTTGTGATAGAAATTTTCCCAGTGGGCAAGGCATAGAATTCCCCACTGGAGGCACCATCTCCTAAGTCAGTCATTAAAGGCCTTAATTTTATTAATAATTGAACTGGTTGCTCTTGGGACTGGTAATATCTCAGAGAAGCAGGCAAGTCAATCCTTGTCAGCCAAGACATTGTTAAGTGCAACAATGTCACGCTTAAGGTCATCCAAACTGGTTCTATTAATGTCATTTGTTCCCATGTGTATAACAAACAGAGGATTATCACCTGCACCCTCAAGTACCTCTTTTACAGCAGTAGTAATGTCAGAAACTCTTGCCCCTCTTAAACTAGAGCATGTCCGATTGAATTTATCTGCATTACAAACTGCACGATCAACGTGCTTAATAACAGAATCTCCAATTATGAAGATTTTCCTGTTTTTGGGTGGAGGGTCTATTATTGCACATGGAGTAGCTAACTTTTGTTCATTAGTTCCACTACTAATATCATCTGTATCTAGACTGGGGACTTTAGTGTTGTCCAAGGTCTTTATTTTCTTATCCTTAGTTATAGAGCATTTGGTGAGATGACTGGATACTACGCTATTCCCTAAAGAATTGTTAGGATTCACAACCTGCAAGGTTTCTACACTCTCATGGGTGAGAACTTCATAGCTGTTGGATAAGGGTGTTATAGGCACACTGTTAAATATCTGCTCTCTCCTGCCTTTGGTTTTATTTTTAGTCACCACTGACCACTTATCTGGTTCATCCAAGGACAAGGGGGGGAGCAATTAGGCTAGAGGGATCTTTTTCTACGAGGGGGTTGCAACTGATTGTGTGGGAACATCTGTGGGTGTTATCTGGCCCAACATCAGATCAATATAGTCTTCCAGAGCCTCAGTCTCAGGGCTAACTGCTCTTGCTGTTTGTAAATGAACAATTTCATGTTGTAGTGTCTGTAACAGTAAGCATCTATCACATACAAAGTCAGCAATCTGAGGGCCACGACCGAACAGCTGCCAGGTTGCACAGTAGTTGTTGGGTTCCTCCATTATGGATCATTCAGCTCAACATATATGGTACTTAACAGGTGTAGAAACCCAAAGATGGTGTCCCCCTTTTCATCTGCTGCCCCAGCAGACACAGCAGATACACACAGACGCGCAGGTCTCTGTGCACGTCTCCATACGTGGCAACATGCACGCTCATCCTGCTTGCCACAGGCCAATCTTTTATGCAGGTCACATGACCCGGAAGTAACCCCAGGGTCACGGAGTGAGGCGAGAGGCATAAATAGCCCAAAATAGATTATAAATGTAGGCAAAGCCTTTAATAAGGTGTTCTGACAGTACGGGAAGTGCCCAAGTACTTGTAAAGTACAAAACAAACATTTATGTGGCTAGTTGTAGTTTCAGGAAGACCCTGAACAGACTACTTGCCCTCTTCCTGTTCAGATGAACAGGGCTCACACAGCAGTTCAATGTTAAACAGTTCAATATTGCATCACATAAAAATGTTTCACTAAAAAATAACACAGGGCTGCTCTCAGGAGAAAGAGCAAGCCCTAGCAACTCCACTGAGAGAGTTTCCCAATTGGGCTCACAGCAGGCTGATCTTTTATGCAGGCCATGTGACCCGGAAGTAACCCTGGGGTCACGGAGCGAGGCAAGAGGCAGAAATAGCCCAAAATAGGGCAAAATCCTATTGCTCTCACTAAACCTTGGCCCTCAGGATCTGGGTTGATTTCCAGGATGGCTCTCCTCGATGCAGGATGTGGCTGAAGCTGCAGAATTTCATCCTTTCTATCAAGGATCAGGATACAGGGACCAGAGCTGACACGACTCACCCCCTCATCAAGGCGTAACCCCAAGGGTGGCTGCAACCTGCGATGATCTCCACATGAGTTGACTCCTTTTTCTGGCCCTCTGGCAGCATGGTTCGCACAGGCAGCAACAGACTCTCAAGGAAGTTATTTGGCATCACCGGCTCAGCTTTGGTACAGTTCTGGCATAAGCAACACAGCTTACCCGCTTACAGGTTGCACTCCTTGGTATGTAAGCTGGCAAACAGAAGTTCAGGTCTCCCTCCATTGGTAAACAGACTGGAGACAATTCCGGTAGCCCCAGGCATTAAATTCAGATACAGTCCCTGAGGCCCAACAGTTTCTCATTGAGATGCAGAGTGGGGATCTTTCAAGCTCTGACCCCATTTTTCAGTCTGGAAGCTCACTCTGGGGAAAATGTTTTTTTTTTCTCTCCCACCGGAGAGGCACAGGTTGATCTTCAGACTTGGTAGCCCCACACTTAAAATAAACATTTAGGCAGAGGCAAGGCAAAGCAGGCCTCTCCCCAAATTTGGCCGAGTTGCAGAAAGCCTTCTTACTCTCTATATGCTCCAGCTAGACTCATTACAGACTCCCCAGTTCAAAACAGTCCCTCTTAAATAAAGGGAAAAGTTGCTGGAGGCAGTATAGCGCAGTGGTCTAAGGCTCTGAGCTGCAAATCTGGTAACTTTCAGCAGACCAGACCTGCTTTTAATCCCACAGCTTCCACTTGCATACTGTGTGACCCTAAGCAAGTCACTTAACTTCCTTGTGTTCCCAGGTCACACCTGGAAACAAGATCCAGCTTAGTGTGCCTTTCCTGGTTAAACAATTTCCCCTTCCCTTCCTAAGCTTTGATTAGCTGCCCAAGTTGTCAAAAGCAATCTAAAACTTTTAATTGGCTAGAATTTTGGTTCCTAAATTTGTCCCCCAAAATCTCTGGTACTGTCCCAACAGCCTCTTTGTTAAACCCTGGCACCCAATTGGTTCATGGCTGCAAATATGGCCGCTGTATATACAGTTTCTCAGCAGTTTATCAATGTCCCCAACCATAAGGTTCCGGTGCAGCCAGTGTAAATACTTTTAATTTATAATTTTCCCACAGACATGTAGCCCTTTTAGTGCCCTTTCAAACCCCTTTCATTCATTTACATTTATTTTCTTTAGCTTTCTTATCACTGCAGCCGAGAAACAAACCCCCAAGGTGGCAGGCAGCTATTCATTAATATTCATGAGGCCCTCTATGCATATTTATGAGATCTGAAAATGCCCCATTCCAAACTCTTTATTAAATCCTGAGGCTTCTTATTTGCCTTTCTGAGGTCACCAGTCCCCATTTTGGTCAGCAGGGGCACCAGGATCAAGAAGCACACTTTTGTTTGACCGAAAAAATGGCTATCAGCAAAACAAAGCATCTTTGAGCATGTGCAGCTGTCCCCTTGCACTGGAGTGCACACAGAAGCAATGGCTTTAAGCCTGAAATGTCTAAAATAAGTTACTGGGGTTATTTGGGGGAGTTAGGGGCACCAGAGGACTTGGACAGGTAGTGGAAAAACAGGGGATCCTGGCAGACACCAGTGACAGACCGGAGAAGCCTGAAGCATTTAACCTATCACAAATTCATTGGTTCATTACAATCACACACTGGTTAAAACACCTTCACCATAATAAAATCAACTAAACCACAAATGTTAAAGTGCAAGATTCATTTGCAGCTTAAATAAAATATCCATTTTAAAGACGTAAAGTGCTAAGCTCATAAGTAAACATGTACTGTATATACATTCCTATTTATTTATATTCCAAATACGGTTTTAATTCCAAACTGGCATTAATTCCTGGTTTTCTATGTGCTTTGAGTTTAAGGATTCATTTGTTCTCTTTTTTCAGTATTTTATTTAGAAAATTACCACCCCTCTGTCCAAAGAAATTTTTTTCTATTCCCATAAATCTTAAAGTGAGTCTTTCACTCTGATTTTTATTCTCCACTACGTGTGCTGCAGTAGCATACGTTGTGTCCTGCTTATCTATTGCACAAATATGTTCTAACACTCTTGCTTTAAATGCCCACTCTGTCTTTCCAACATAAAATACTTCACAGCTAC
The DNA here is from genome assembly GCA_016271365.2 of Neoceratodus forsteri. Classification (NCBI taxonomy): domain Eukaryota; kingdom Metazoa; phylum Chordata; order Ceratodontiformes; family Ceratodontidae; genus Neoceratodus; species Neoceratodus forsteri. Next base: position 587,408,584 of record CM028132.1, on the reverse strand, counting down.
TGTACATTTGGCCAAATAAATAACTCCTTGTGTGTTGCAGGTAATCAACTGTCTAACATCAAAATGTCTTCCTTTTTGGTTGGCAACAGTAAATTCTTTACCCCGCAATATGTACTTGCAAGCTGCACAATGTATGCACTGCTTGCACCCTTTGCTGTTATTCAGCTAATTACTGGTGTGTCCCACCTGTGTAGTAAAATGGCTTCTTACTAATGTGTCCTTCAATGTGGGTGCATGTCTACATAACATAATAGGGTAATGTAAAGTGTATCTTGTAACCCACGTTCACAAGACAATACTTTCCAGTGTTTTTGAATCACTTTTTCTACTTCCTTGCTATGGGCACTAAATGAAGTAACATAATGGAATCTCTCGCAGCTGTTTTTTTTTTCTCTTTTCTATCAAGTAATAATTCATTTCTTTCTGGAATAGCTGCTGCCTGATATCCCATTTCTATAGATTTCTGTGTGTAGCCTCTATTGTTTAGCTGATTCTTTAAAGCTAGAGCCCCTTTTTCATAATCACCTGGCTTACTGCAATTTCGTTTAATCCTAAGGAATTGACCGTTAGGAATATTTTCTACAATGTGTTTAGGGTGACAGCTCATTGCATAAAGTAGAGTATTGCCATCTGTTTCTTTCCTAAAAAGATTTGTGCTAACTCGTCCCTCCTTTTCTTTAATGATTTTCAAGTCCAGATAGCTAACTTCTTCATCACTGGCACAATATGTGAATCTTAAATTCTCATTTGTACCATGTAGGTATTCAATGAACTCTTGCAACATTTTTTTTTGCTGCCAGTAAAGGCAGACTAGTGGTAGCATAGGGAAGAAAGATGACTTCCAAGTACAGTGACTACAGTGTAGAAGAGCTGAAACAGCTGTGTCAGGAGATTAGGGTCCATTATGAGGAACGAAGCAAAAAGAACCTCATAGAGGCTCTTGTGGCAGCCAATGAGCAAGTGACTGCCCAGGACCTCGAGTCATGGCTGGTGACTGAGAGGGACCAGACCTTGGGCATGAGAGTGCCAAGGGACATTGCAGTGTGCAGTCCCAGGAAGGAGTAGGATAGTGAGATCAGAAAGGACCCAGAACCACAGCACCAAGTGGAGTGCACAACAGATCCTGAGCTAGAGAGGCTAAAGCTATAATTTGAGCTGAGGAAATTGGAGCTTACTGAGAAATGGCTTCAAAGGGAGCATGAAGCAGAGATGCAAGAAAGACAGCATCAGAGGAAACTTGCCATGCAAAAAAAGCAGCTCCAGAGAGAGGCCAAGGAAAAGCAGCACCAGAGAGAATTTGAACTGGAGAGGCAAAGACTCCAATGACCAGTGCCAGAGGAGGTATGTGGCAGGGGTGAACCTGAAACTCGGGCTGGGGTATAAATTAAATTCCAAATGAATAGCTGAATTTAAAGAGGGAGAGGATATCAATGCATTTCTGAATTCATTTGAAAAAGTCTGTATCCAGGCCAAGCTATCCAGGGAGATCTGGATTTTTCAGCTATCCACACTGCTTACTGGAAAAGGGTGTGAGGTGCTAGGCCAACTGGACAATGAGGACAATAGACACTATGAGAAACTTAAAACTGCTTTACTTAAAAAGTATAAACTAACTCCAGTCCTGAGGCCTACAGGGTTAAATTCTGTAAACTCCAAAAAAGCCCTGACATGAGCTTTGAGGAACTCACCACAATGCAATTGCAGTTTTTAAAACATTGGTGGGAGGGGATGGAAGCTAACTCTGTGGGGGGAAATTGAGGAGGTTGTGTTATTGGAGCATTTCTTTTGGGCTTGCCCAGTGGAGCTGAAAACCTGGCTAGAGGAATGAGCTCCAAAAACAGCACAGCAAGCTGCTGAGCTCTTTGGTCGCTATGCCAGGAGCAGGCCTGCTCTGAAAAGAAGTGAGGGAGCAGGTGCTGCAGGGCAAAAAGGGAAATGTGTGCCTTTAGGGCAGCTAAAACTCTCAATGTCTCTGCAGGAAGGGGGAAGCCCCAAGTTACCAAAAAGGGATTTCCTGGATTAAAAAAGTGGTGAATGTTGGTTTTGTAAGCGGCCAGAGCATCTTACTAGGTAGTGTCCTAAAAAGGCCCAGAGTGGACAAAGTGTCCCTTAAAAGGAGGTTGGTGCACTGTGTATCCCTGAAAGCATGAGGAAGCACTTACACCCAGTTACTGTGAATGGGGTGCAGACCCGTGGGTTAAAAGACACGGTGGCATCTCTTACCCTGGTAAAAAGGGATTTGGTTGGGGCTGAACAACTTATACTTAATCAGTTTGTAACTGTAAGGATATTCACTGAGGAGGAGAAAACCCTGCCACTAGCTAGTGTTCTCCTGGATTGGGGTGAGACAAGAGAGAGGGTGCAAAAAGTGGCAGTGGCAGATAACCTCACCATGGTTGTAATTATAGGGAACAATCTACAGCAGGGGTGGTGTGTGCAGTTACCCACAGTCAGACCAAAAAGGTCGTTTGTAACTCCTTAAACCCCACAGAAGCCCCTGTAGGAAAGACTAGGAGGCTGGTTCCCCAGCCTGTGTCTCCTGACATGGAGAGTAGTGAAAGGGAGGTAGGACTTCCCCAAGTAGCTGTTCACCAGGCAGCTGCAGAAGGTTACTCTGAGGAGGGAGGGGTAACAAATAGTCAGAAGGTTAGGGATAGCAGTGACTCTGAAGGTTCTGACACAAGAGCTATGGACCTCAGTTTAGGAACTGAGGGGGACATGTCCCATGCTTTGGGAAAATGTGAAGATTTTGCTAGCGCTCAGAGGACTGACCCTAGTTTGGAGAGGTTGAGGGCTTGTGCAGAATATGATGGGACACAGGGAGGTGACATGAGACATAGGGTATTTTGGGATGACAGACTGTTGTATACACAGGACGTGAGGATGGATGGGGTGATGGGCAGGCAGCTTGTCATTCCCCAGGGGTATTGTGAGCATCTGCTCAAGATCGCCAATGATATGCCCATGTCCAGACATCTGGGCATTGCTCGCACCATGCAGCGATTGGCCCAAAATTTCTATTGGCCCAACTTCACTCAGCAGGTGAAGGAATAGTACAGGCCTTGTCACTGGTGCCAATAGATGGGGAAGGCAGGTAGTAAAACAAAAGCTGCCCTAATTCCCTTGCCCATTGTGGAAGATCTATTCCAGAGGATAGGAATGGATATTGTGGGTCCCTTGAATACCCCAAGCTCCTCCAGAAAAAGGTTTATCCTGACAGTGGTCGATTACACCACCCGATACCCAAAGGCAGTTGCTCTCCTCCATTAAGGCCACCAAAGTGGCAGACGCTTTGCTAGGGATTTTCTCCTGGGTCAGGTTTCCACAGGAGGTTATCTCTGATCAAGGGGGTAACTTCATCTCGGACCTGGTGAAGTTTTTGTGGGAGAAGTGTGGGGTGGTGCAGAGATGCATAACACCTTATTACTCACAAGCCAATGGGCTTGTGGAAAGATTCAAAGGTACCCTAAAAATTATTCTCCAAGCATTTGCTGAACAGCATGGGAGGGACTGAGAGAAATACCTTCCCCACCTATTGTTTGCATACAGGGAGGTGCCCCTAAAGTTGACAGGGTTCTCCTCCTTCAAACTCTTATACAGATGTAGGGTGCGTGGCCCCTAGACTTGATCCAGGAAGACTGGGAAGGCAAGCACACCACTCAGGGAAATCCCATGGTGGAGTATGTCCTTATGTTTAGGGAGAAGCTGAGGAAGCTTATAGGGGTGGCCCAAAGCAACCTCTCAGCTGCCCAACAGAAGCAAAAGTCTGGTATGACCACAGAACCAGATCTCACTCATATAGCACAGGCAAGAAAGTAATGGTCCTAATTCCAGTCCAGAGGGACAAGCTGCAGGCTGAGTGGGCAGGACCATACAAGGTAGTCTGACAGGTCAATGACGTGAACTACAGTATATTGTAGAACTGCCCGACAGGAGGCATACCCATAGGGTGTACCATGTCAATATAATGAAGCCTTATATAAATAGGGCTGACATGGTGTTTGTAGTTTATGAAGAGGGGATGGATGAAGAATTCCCCCTCCTGGACTTGCTTGAGGAAAGCAAGTGGGAGTCCTCTGTGGAGACAATCAAGCTGTTGCCCCAGTTGACTCCAGAAGAGACCCAGAAAGTAAGGGAGGTTTTAGAGGACTTCACCCCTTTGTTTATGGTCAAGCCCAGATGAACCCCCTTAGCAACCCATGACGTAGACACGGGGACGGAAGCACCCATAGGGCGGACAGCCTATCAGGTGTCTGAGGCCACCGTAAAGGACATTAGAAGGGAGGTGGAGGAAATGCTGGATTTAGGGGTAATCCAGAAATCCCACAGTCCCTGAGCCTTGCCTGTAGTCCAAGTCCCCAAGCCGGATGGGTCTACCCACTTTTGTGTGGACAATAATTGACTCAATGTAGTCACAAAGTCTTATGCCCAACCAATGCCCTGAATAGATGAGTTGGACAAGTTGGGGGGGGTGACCTACCTAACAACCATAGACCTGACAAAGGGGTACTGGCAGGTGGAGCTGACTGCCAGAGCTAGGGAACAGTCAGCCTTTGTCACCCCAATAGGCCTCTTTGAATTTAAGGAGATGCCTTTGGGATGAAGAACGCCCCTGCCACCTTCCAACGGTTAGTAAATCAGGTGCTACAGGGTGCTGACGAGTAGGCAGTGGCTTATCTGGATGATACTGCCATCTTAAGTACCAGCTGGAAGGAACACCTGTCCCATCTGAAGGAAGTGCTTGGCAAGATACAGAAGGCAGGACTCACATCAAGGCTGAAAAGTGCCACGTGGACATGGCTGAGGTGTTATATTTGGGACGTGCATTTGGGGAGTGGAAACTACATCCAAACCAGGCCAAGGTAGAGGTCATTGAGGCATGGCCCAGGCCAGAGACTCAGAAGCAGGTCAGGAGCTTCTTTGGAGCTGTAGAGTACTACAGAAAATTTGCACCGAATTACAGTACCCTGGTGGCTCCTCTGTCTAGCTTGTTAAAGAAAAAGCAACCCAAAAAAGTAAAATGGGACCCAGCATGTAACAGAGCCTTCATCCAGCTAAAAGCCACACTGTTCAATGCCCCTGTGCTGGCCAGCCCAGGCTGCACTAGGCCATTTGTGGTGCAGATGGATGCCTCAGATGTGGGGATTGGTGCCGTCCTTAGTCAGACATCCCAACAGGGGAAGGATCACCCCCATTGTGTACCTTAGTAGGAAGCTACTTGCCCATGAGCTCTCATACTCCACTGTGGAAAAAGAATGCCTTGCCCTGGTGTGGTCACTTAAGAAATTAGAGCCATACCTCTATGAGTAGTACTTCGAGGTACAGACAGACCACAATCCCCTGGTGTGACTAAACCAAATGAGAAAGATAAATGGGAGACTCCTTATATGAAGCATTGCACTACAGGCCTATGACATGGACATTAAACATAGGCCAGGGTCTGCTAAAGCCAATGCAGATGGCCCATCCAGCCAATCAGAGAAAGTGACAGAACTGGTGGTAACCCTTACTAGAAAGGGGTGTGTTCCTCCCGGATTCTGTTAAGAAGGGAGGAGTGTTGTGAGATAAGGCCATACCTTATTGTTGTAATCATATTTTATGTGTGTAATAACATCACAGATGCCTGTGGTGGCCCAGTGTAAATTGCAAGGGATCATGGGTGCAAAGAAAGCCATGGGCCCAAAAATGATATAATTTCCTGTTAATATGCAGAGAAGCTGTTAGCTTCTAGGCAGGGACTGGATTTGAATTAAATAATTTAAAAGGAGGCAAAATAATAATTAAGCAGAGCTGGAAGGCCAGGCATACATTTGTGTCTAAAATAGCCCTCAGCATCTAGTGGTGACATTTCATCTGGATTCCTTTTGTCTCTGCAAGTCTACCCTGAACTAATCTAGTTACAGCTAAATGGACTAGCATGTTAAGTAAATGACTGTACTGAGTATAGCTTAATTACAGCCATTTCGGGGGCTGGATGGTCTCCTAAAATTCAATTTAGACTATCTGACCTCTGAACCCTCATATTCAGAGATGAACATTTGTTGTTTGCAATAAAATACAAAAAGCTGATTGGTTGCTTAGCCATGGAAACGGAATGCTAACCAATCACAGGGCAAGCCAGTATCCACTGGACCTGCCCTTTTGGATACCCTTAAAACAAGGGTGCCGAATGTTATCAGGACCTTTTGCCCTTCTGCTTTTGCTTGTAACCTTTTGCCTGTTTGACTTCTGTGTGAAAGATTTCATTTGGGACCCTGTCTACCTACAGACCAGAGACTATTTATTTTTCAAGACATTCTTCTGCAGCACAAGAACCAACACTTCAGCTATCACTTTTAAGAAACACTTTGCACTTCAAATTCAGCAACTAAGGACTTGAGATAGAAAGTTCAAACTAGAATTTTCAATATTTTTTTTTGTATACTTCAATTTTCTTTTCCATATCCTGTAACCAATGTCTAAAATTATCTGTCTTTAAGTTATTTACTGCATTTATTAATTAATTAGTAAAGTCTTTGGCTTATTTTAAGATAATTCTGCCAGAGTCTTTTGTGTGTGCTGTTTTGGGAAGGGGTTGTTCAAACTATACTACACCTGTGTGACTGCTAAGGACCAAACACTACCAAAGTAAAGTACCACAAGGGACTCTGGATGAAAGGACGGGAGGAAACACGAAAGGTCTTAAGAAGGAGTCTGTGGGGGTTTGAACCGCTCTCTGTATTTCTGGGGAAAAACACGAAACAGAGTGTATTGGGTATCTCCCGAATGACTATACATGCCTGTGGCTTTTCTGGTTCATTGTGCACTGGCCGAGAGGGTTCTCTTCCAGGAACATAGACTCAAGACTGTATTTTGCACCTCCTTGCATGGAGAGCGGAAGCATTGGGATCCTCTGGCATATGTTCAGTTGTGAAACAGTGAGCATACTAAAAGGACAGAAGAGGGGTATCCTTGACCCTGATCACAAGGGGATTCACTATAGCCCAGAGAATTCCAGACCCACATGGGTGGGCTTGTGACAGAAGATATGGTACAGTAAAATTCATAAGGATAGATACAATTGTAAAGAAGCCCAGCGTGGTCTTGGTTGGTTTGCAGCAGGCAGTAGTAAAGTTTGCTTGAGTAATCTTAGGACACACACTTTATCAAGAGTGACAGCTTTATTGGGGTATTACAGTGGGGGCAAGGGGTAGTTAGTACGTAAGCAGTGTGGAGGTGGAGGATTAATTATTTTTCAGGTCAGGTCAAGGCAGCGAAAGCCTGAGTTCAGAGCAATATTAGATGGGAGAGCCCATTTGAAGTGCAAAATCTTGGGGAGGCTGGCTATGCTGGCAGGGAGCTTAGTGAAACATGACTGCCTGGTTAGTGAAGGAGTGCTGCCCCAGGCTAGTTCTTCTCAGGGGGATAGGTAGGGCCTATCAGATCATGCTCCTCATTGTGTAGAGGTTGTGGACGGGCCTGAGGAGGGAGCTGATGGTGGGCAGTGTAAGGCCTAGGAGTGCTTTCTTGTCCAATAAAATTGTTTGATATGGGAGCTGAGCAGATAAGGGGAGCCAGTTTGTAAGTGCATATAGATTGAGGTGTGTGTGTGTATTTGTGTGAGCCAGTTACAAAATGGCAGGCTTTACTGAGCAACATCCTGACTATCTAAGAACATGTCAGTGGCTGACCCATAAATAGGAAGCCCGAAGTCAATGAGTGAGAACACAGATCTGGAGATGGCCATGTGCTTAGCATCCATGGTTAGATTCAGCCTTTATCTAAAGAATGCACTCAGCTTCCTATTTCCAATCCCTACAATGGCGTTAACATGTTCAGCAAATGATAGGATGTCATCTAGGATAACACCCAGGTATCCAAAGGATTTTACTTACTCCAGGGTGGTGCCCATTGTGTTGTGTACATTGTGTTGAGGTAACTTATTCTTAAAGTGTACTCCTGAGAAGAGCATTGTTTTTTGTTTTTGTATAGTTGCATAAGTTTATTGAGATTAAAGCAGCAGTTCAACGAAATTGGGCAAAAACTGTGACCCTACCTTTTTTTCCACTATAAAACTTTCTAGGCATCTTCCAGTTTTATTTAGTGGTACAATCTTCTAATTCCACCACATTTTGAGTGTTTTATAAATGTTTTAATTATTTTTTTTCAAGAAAAAAGATGACTGCCACATTTTGCATAGACATAGCACTGCATACCTGGCAAGGTTAGGATCGAAAAAATTAAGAAAGACTCGTGGTGCACACCAAATGAGGTACCTAGACATGTACATTTGACAGGTATGCTAATATTTTTCTTAACTGTAGTTGAAACTATTTTTTTTTGGAAAAACCTTTTTTGCTGCACTGCTGCTTTAAACCATGATTCAAGGGCCTCAAAGCTGTGTTGGGGTTCATGAGTAAGGTTGTTGTGCAGAGCACTGCTGCTGAACATCACAGCATCATCTGCATATAACAGAATCTTTGACCTTGGACACACTTCAGGCAAGCCATTGACAAAAAGACTGAATAGGAGAGGGCTCAAGATTGACCCCTGTGGGACCTTAACCATGACACTCCTTGTTCTTGAGAGGACCCCATTTGTCTTCACTCTCTGCAATCGACCAGAGAGGTAGCACTTGAACCATGATGCAGCTTCCTTTGAGAGGCCAAGTGAGTGTAGCTTGGAGATCAGCATGGGTGATCCATGAGATCAAACACTTTTGTTAAAGCTATATAGATAGCACAGACTACTTGCCCTTTATCCAGGTCCGTGTTGTAGAGAACTGGTGTACTCAGTGAGAGCCATGATTGTGCTCTGCAGCTTTTTAAAACCATGTTGCTCTGCACACATTAGGTTATATTTATTTAAATACTCCACAAGCTGATCCGACACCATCCTTTCTAGCACTTTAGACAGGAAGGACAGAATCGAGATACGCCTATAGTTCATGACACTTGAACTGTCCTCACTCTTAAAGATGAGTGTTACTATAGCTTTCTTCCACACCTGGAGGAATCTCAGCGAAAGGCTGAAGATTTTATTAAGGGGAGAAGCCAATTTGTTCAGAGCAATTGTGAACAGCTTCATGTCGACCCCATCACTCATGGTCCTGGTTTTAGTGAGAACATACTTAACATGTTTGATGGTTTCCTTTATACAGACACACCTAAAGTAAAATTTAGGGATGGTGGTCTGGCCCGTTGGCGCAGCAGTTGGATTTCTGCCTGCGACGCCGGTGACCTGGGTTCAGGAATGGACCCAAGTCGTCTTAGGGCCAGCTGGGGGAGAAGGATCGAGTGTCCTAGAGACAGCTTTCCTTCTCCAGGGGATGGCAGGGTGTATGTCCGGTGCTTGACAGACCCCTAGTGGAGGCTGGGGATACTGCAGCAACCGACATCTGAATGCAGTCGGAGGGGCGGGACGAATGCTGGATGTCATTGCGTTCCGCCCCCATGTACAGCACCAAAAAAAAAACACTTCCTGCCTGCAGCCCTAGATGAAGCCTGCCCTGGCCTTCATCAGCCTCCAGGACCAACCCTTGGACCTAGTCCCATTGTGCAGCTCCATTAGGGGTTGGTGCACCCACCCTGGGGGGCAAGCCAGAGGGTATCCGAGGGGAAGGGTCTAATGTGGAGGTGGAGGTTAGGGTCCATGACCAGGCTGAGGTGCCAGGTCACAGGTAGCAGGGCCAAAAAGCATAATAAATCAAAAAAAAATAAAACATTTAGGAATGGTTGGGCTGATGTTTCTAAAATCCTCGGTGGCTATTTGTGAGTGTGGCAGATTGGCTGGGAGTACTGAGCTTAGATCAGTGAAACAGTGAAGGCTACATTAAAGGCATTGGCTATGTATACTGGGGAGGTGGCTACACCTCCTGGCATGGATAGCATGGTTGGAGGAGCCTTATTGCACTTCCCCATTAACTCTTTAAGGGCAACCCAGGATTTTTGGCTATTACCATGGCTACTGCTAAGCTGATCCTCGTAGTGGTCCGTTTTGCTGCTCTTATTGCCCTGGTGCATTTATTTGAGGCTTCTCTGTATTTGCTAAGAACAGTGGGAGCCCCGATGGCTTTGGCTCTACACCATAGATTGTCCCAAGTTTGCATAAGGGTAACGAGGGAAGGTGTGATTCATTCCATGGAACAGCCTTTGACTTTACGCCTCTTGTAAGGGGCAAATTTGTCACAGGCTGCAGTAAAGTGTTTTGTGAAGTAGTCAAGGGCCTGATTAACTTCTTTTTTTTTACTTTATCCCTCCTATCTGCTCTCGGTGCCCACTCCTTCCATCCACTCATTTTTCCTCCAATCCACCTTCCATGGGATCTGCCCCTAGAGTGCCTCTTCTCCCTCTCCTGCACAGTGGGGTTTGTCCCTTCTTGGTGGTCTGGATGGAACCAGAGCGGCTTTCATCCAGGGCTGCCGAGAGGCGTTTTCCGTTTTCTCCCCTAGATCCCCCTACCCTCTGGGCGTCCGGCACTTGGGGCGTACGTCCTGAGTGGTGGCGTGCTGGTGCATGCGAGCCTCTCATGCAGTCCGTCGCGTCCCCCTCCCGGCTCTGGCGGCGGAGCCGCCTCCATCCTTCTGTTGCTGGTGCTTCCACTGGCTATGGAAGGATGCAGAGGCTAGGTGCATTCTTGGTCTCCCACCCCTGAGAAAGAGCATCATTGAGGCACTCGATTCTCCTCTCCCCTACTGACCCCCGGCCACCCGAGTCCGTTCCCGAACCCGGGTTGCCAGCGTAGTGCGAGGTGTGGCATCCAGCGCCTCAACCCTCAGCGCCACCGGGCCGGCAAGGGCCTGATTAACTTCTAAACAATTGTCCAGAGGGATCCAGTCTGTTCTGGTGAGATACTCCTTGAAGTCACTGATGAGCTGCTTGCATAAGACCCTGCAGATTGGCTGCAAAATGGCCTGAGAAGTTGGGTATATACACACGTTGAAATCACTATGCACTATTCTCTGCCCACTCCATTATTCCTAAACCTATGCTTCCTAGTCCACATATTGCCAAAATTAGAGGAGCCACCACTTGCAACTTAATTATTACTATGGAAGATGGTATTGTTCCATTTACTAATGCCCACTTCTTTTCTCGTGCAGCGGTGTGATGTTCACATTTGTTTGGTCCTTACCCTGGTCTGCACACTGCATGCATTACTGTCTAATACCATTTTATTCCTCTCTCTTCATTGTACTTGTAAATGTCACATTGGGGATTATCGGGTCCTGGAGCTTTTCTCTGCCACGTGTAACTAACTGCTGTCTTGTCTTTGTCAAGGGTGACATGTATCTTCAAGTTAATTTAATCTTCTTGCCCTCCAGCATTCCATGCTTCTCCTGTGATTTCTCCCTGTTCAATTAACTGTCAAAGTGCTCTTTCTGCCAATCTCTAATCACATGGTTCTCTTTTACAGTACCAGGTGTTGCCTGTTTGCACTTTTGATCTATGTGAAGAGCTTCTCTTACCCTTGCTGGTTTACTGTTCTTATCATGACAAACAACTTCCTTGAATCATGCCTTTTTGATGTCACGTCCAGCACCTCAAATACAGCTGTCAAGTGTGCTCCCTGTCCTAACTCTATTTCTGTTGGAGCCTACTCCTTTGCTCCTTGAGTCAAAGCCAGCCTTACCTTAGTGTCGACTGTACAGCCATGCAGGGCGGAATGGGGAAGGTTAGAACCCTGCATTGATACCAGGTCACAGGGTTATATAGGACCCAATGGGCAGACTTGATGGACCTTTGGTCTTTTTCTGCCGTCACTGTCTATGTTTCTATGAATGCCCTTATAGGATGTTTTAGTGAACTGCTATTTCAAATGTGCCACGTGTGCCCTTTTTTATATTTTCATTGTTTATTCATCTTTGATCTCTCTATATTGTTGTGATTATGATGATTGATATCTATTTAAAAAAAGGGTGTATATTTAAAGATCTTATTATATAAACATTATGATCTTAAGAAAGTAATTTATTACAGCTTTACAAAAGATCGCCTATAGTGTAAAAAACATTTTTAGGTGTCAAATTATTTATTAAAGGCCTAATTAAATTAATCATATTGCACAAGACAATAAGTCAACTAATATAAATTGCAAATGATATGCACAATAATTTCTTTGTACTTTGTCAGTTTAAATTTGGCAGTGTAAATATTGCATGTGCCTATTCTGAACCCACTCCTGGTGAAACATCTGTGGGAGACAAAGCATCAAGGTGTTTGGTGTCCTTTCAGCCATGGATAAACTGCCTTTAGCATTTGCAATTTTGTCTGAGTGTGCCATTTCTTTTTTGATTCCTTGGATTAGTATCTGTCTTCTGCTGCATGATCCCAATATGGGAGCAGGGATTCTAGTGAGTGAAGCTGTTACAACAAGCAAACAGATTATTACCAGTTCCACAGGTGCCCTCCAACTGTCTTCCCGGACCCTTGGGCACAAACTGGTAGCAGCAATACCACCAACCTCAGTTCGGTTGCTGTACCAACTGCTACACTGTTAAGATGCAGATCACATTCATAGTCATGAAATACCACTTACATAGAAACATAGAAGTTGACGGCAGATAAGGACCGCAAGGCCCATCCAGTCTGCCCATTTCTTTTTCTACCTTATAAATGTGTCATCGGCCTTTGCTCTATCAGTGGCCTATCTATTCATAGTCATTTGTATTGCTCCCTTATGCCTATCCCATGCCTGTTTGAAGCCCTGCACTGTATTCATAGCCACCACTTCTTGTGGTAAGCCATTCCATGCGTCCACCACCCTTTCTGTGAAAAAGAATTTCCTCACATTCCCCCTTAATCGGCCCCCCTCTAATCTCATTCTGTGTCCTCTTGTCCTGCTATTTTTCTTATATTTAAACATGTTAGACTCTTTCACCTTGTTAATGCCCTTAAGGTGTTTGAATGCCTCGATCATATCACCTCTCTCCCTCCTTTGCTCAAGGGTATACATATTGAGCTCTGTTAATCTGTCCTCATATGTCTTCTGATGCAGTCCCTGCACCATTTTGGTTGCCCTTCTCTGGACTGCCTCAGTTTGGTTAATGTCCTCGTGAAGGTGTGGCCTCCAATACTGCATGCAGTACTCCAGATGGGGCCTAACCAGTGTCTTGTAAAGAGGGATTATTACCTCCCTCTTCGACTTGATACCCTACTAATACACCCTAACACCCCTAGCCTTACCTACTGCTTTAGAGGTCTGCTTGGATGATTTCAGGTCATCAGTGATGATGATGCCCAAGTCTCTTTCTTCCTTTGTGACTGCTAGCAACTCCCCTCCCAGCCTATAGGTGGCTTCAGGGTTTCTCTTCCCTATGTGCATGATTTTGCACTTCTTTGCATTAAATCCCAGTTGCCACTCTTCTGACCATTTTGCTAGTTTATCCAAATCTGTTCTCATTCTGCCCACCCCATCTGGATCATCTACTCTGTTGCAGATCTTGGTGTCATCTGCAAACAGACAAGCCTTACCCTCTAGTCCATCTGCAAGGTCACTAATGAAGATGTTGAAGAGGACTGGCCCCAGGACTGATCCTGAGGTACCCACTTGTGACTTGCATCTCTTCTGACTGTATACCATTTACCACCACTCTCTGTTTTCTGCCCATCAACCAGTTTGCCACCCAGTTGACCAACTTCTGACCCACCCGTGCCTACCCAGCTTATTTATCAATCTTCTATGTGGAACAGTGTCAAAAGCTTTGCTGAAGTCAAGGTAGGCGACATCAACTGCTCCCCCTTGGTCCACCACTCTGGTTACCCAGTCAAAGAAATCTATGAGATTAGTTTGACAGGACCTTCCTTTGTAAACCCATGCTGTCTTGGATCCTGTGCCCTATGGATTCCAGGTGTTGCTCTATCCTTTCCTTAAGGAGTGCCTCCATAATCTTGCCACTACTGAGGTAAGACTGACTGGTCTGTAGTTCTCCGCCTCCTCCTTGCTACCACTCTTGTGGGTGGGATCACATGAGCCCTTCTCCAGTCTTCTGGGACCTCTCCTGTGCTCAGAGACTCACTAAACAGTTCTCGAGATGGCTCTGCTAGTTCCACCTTTAGCTCCTTAAGTACCCTGGGATATATGCCGTCAGGTCCCATTGCCTTATCCACCCTGAGCTTAGCAAGCTCTTGTAGGACCCTTTCTTTTGTGAGGGAGTAGTGCTCACCTCCCTCCCCCCTGTGTCCATGATGCTGAGCTGTGGGCCCTGCCCTACCTTCTCTTCAGTAAATACTGAGCAAAAGTATCTATTTAGGATAGATGCCTTTACAGGGTCCTCCTCCTCCTCACATGCTCCCTTTTCTCCATTAAGCTTAGCAATACCCCCTCTGGACTTTCTCCTTTCACTAATGTATCTATAGAAAGTCTTGTCACCTTCTTTTACTGTTCTTAGGTACACATTTACCTGCAGAGTAGTTACAGGAATTTACCAGGCAGTCAAAACCTGCATCGTGAATGCACTAAACAAGGTAGAGTGTGTGGTTGTACACTTTCAGATGAAACATTTGGCAAGTGCATTAACACATGGACTTTAGTCTGTAAATGTACATTGAGCCACTCTCTTCCTCTTAGCCACAGCCATTTAATCTGACAAAAAAGGTTTAGTAAAGGAACAGCATACTTAGTGCCACTGTTATGAATGGAGGGTACACTGCAGTCAACATACATAACACCCCAAGGAACCTGTGGGATGAATGGGTACCCGCAAATAAATTATAGTTAGGAACACTAGTGAATGATAATGCATCGAACATGATGAAAGGTCAGGCTTTTAGAACCTGATGACAGAGTTTAAAGAAGAAGAGTTTACATTTATATAGCTCTTTTATAGCACTTCTCACACACATTATACTGCAAAATGCTTTACTAACAATAAGAATAACTGACAGTGACGTGACTGTAAACATGTAGTGGTAACTAATAGCTCATCGACACCCACACACAGCCACGGACAATTGTCTGAACTAGTTTTATGAAAAGGGTAATGGTGGACAGTACACTAGGGAAAATCCCTATCTGTTACAAAAAGTGCCTTGATTTTATTTTAATTCCACCTGGACACCCACTAGGATAGCACCAAAGATGAGCAAAAGGGACCTTGGCATAAAATTTCACCAGAAGGATGACACATCCCAGCAGTAAAGCAGTCTCTGAGTACTACATTGGAGCACCAGCATTTCGCAGTATGAGGACCAATCCGAGTGTGGCACTAGAACCCACAACCTTCTAGGCCAAGGGTGCATTTACTACCAACTGAGCCATGCTGACACTGAAAGTGTATATCTGGTGCTTTGCACACACATGCCATTTATTTATTCACTGCAGTCACCTGGTCTCCTTTTCTGGTTGGAAAAACAGGAGAAATTGCACAATGTTGCTTTCTTAACTACACTTATGTAAATCCCCACTGCTGTTTCTGGGAGTATATGTATGTGCACATGTGTGTATCTGTACACCCTGTGTAAGCCCCCCACTCCTGCTGTCTAGGGGTATCCAGATGGTAACTTGGTGGGAGGAGGGCACGGTACAACGAAGAAAACATGGTCCAGAGGAAATAAAATGTGCTCATTACCTGGTTCTTTGGATGTTGCGAGATGGCTTTGCTTCATTGGGGAGCAGGTACATCTCTTCACTTCAGTGGGATGGCGCACTTCTGGTGCATGCGCATTGCACATTACCGCAGTTGCTATGCATGCAGTCAGCTGTGCACTGTCCTGTGCAGCATATCGTGTAGCCGACTGCACTGCACTTACAAGTCCAATCACGCATGCATCTGTGGGTGCTTGCCACGGATGCACAATCCAGTCCTATCGCAAACCTTGCCCTGCCCCGACATGCCATTGTCCGCACATGTGCAGTCACTGCAGCATTGATGTGTGGCATGTGTGGCCACCCATGCCCTTCACAAGATGGCGTATATGCACCACGGCGCATAGGCGGGTTGTGAATGTGAACCCAAATTCCCACCCACACTTCTGGCATTACGCATGTGTGGTACTGCGCTATAGGCCACGATTGTACATGTCTATCACAGAAATACATGCTCCGCGATGGTGGGCTGTGTGTTCCTGTCACACAACAGGTGCAGCAGTGCTATGTGGGTTACTTTTAGGTTCCACATTGCACAGTACTGACAAGCTACTGCACATAAGTATGGCACGTGCTGGGGGCCTTGGGAGATGGGCCAGGAACTGCAATGAGGTAGAGATGGTGAACCTGGTGGCATTGGTGGCCATATTGGAAGATCAGTTATTTGGGGCAGGAGACTTACAGGAGTCACTGTTCCAGGTGTGGGCCCGTGTGGCTGTCGGCCTGGAGAGGTGCACAGGTGTGCCCAGGACAGGGGAACAGTGCCACCACTGTTATGGGGGCCTGCAGCAATGCAATCCAAATTGTCTGTGGAGACTGCAGGACCGTGCCCGCTGTGGTTAGGTCCCTCAACCAGGTACGTGGATCCATGCAATGTGCATGCTGCTGCTGTCTGGGCATTGTGCATTGGGGTGTGCAGTGGGTGCATGTGCACCTGCACATAGGGCAGGCTAGCCCTGTTAGGGTGTGTGGGTACTGTGGTGTGGTGGTGCTGCGCACTATGTGCCAGTGTGTTGAACAGTGCCAGTGGCCTCACCAGTGTGTCCATAACATGGGTCAGGGTCACTGCATGAGGTGCTGCATTGTGGTGCACTGTGACCGGCCTGCATGGGCGGGGTGATGTGTGTCTGTTGATGGTATGCCTTTCATGGTCTTTTCTATATGTGTTTCCTTCACAGGGCCAGAGGCATGCAGGAGGGCCAGGGAGGAGGCTGATAGGATGGGACGGCGACCTGTTGATGGTGCTACAGCTGGGCTGGTGGGACAGGTGGCAGGTGAGTGTGTGCAGTTTGCATTTACCATCAGTTGCTGGGGATGGGATGGGGGGGCAGTACACATAGCAGGGCAATGCCACCATGCAGTGCTTTGGCGTGTGTTGGTGCACCCTCACTGCTGCCTGTGTTGGTCGGCAGCTTGTGGTGGTCCCATTGTGTGCATGGCATCTGTGTGGTTGTATCCTGTTGCTGTCACTGGTGGTGGCTGTGTGTGTGTCTCATGGTGCATGCATGCTGCTGCTGGCCAGCTCTTGTGTTGCCCACTGGGGGCATCGGTCCCTCGCTGTGGGGTGCCTGTTCACAGGAGACAGTGCATGGCACTCTGTGGTGTGACACACAGTTTGTGTGTGGGAGGGTGACCTGGGCTGCTGTGGTTGTCTGCTGTGCATGTGCTGTTGGTGGCATCATCCATGGGAGGGCATTGCCACTGTCCCCTGCTCACACAGACCCAGGTGGGGGTGGTGGCCATGTGCTGTGTGGGATCTGTCACTTAGTGGCTGTTCTGTGTTTCCTTTGCATAGGTTGTCCAGGGCCAGGGAGTTGATGTCAAGGTGTTGGCATCCTGGGAGGTGGCATGCTGCAGCTACAGTGGCTCACATTGTGGATCATCTCTCTGATGGCAGTGCACATCTGCCTGACCAGGAGGCAACTGGCGGTAACACAGGAGCTGGTGGTGGAGGTGCGCTGGATGAGAGTAGCCACCTGCTGACTGCGGAGAAAGTTTCCTAATGCCGTCCTTTGTTTCCCCAGATTTTCCTCCCATGCACCCCATCCCACTTAGACTGTTTTGTTGTGTTCCATTGCACTCCCTACACACTCCCATCTCTGTACTGTTTTATACCCCACTGGACTTCGCACTGCTTTCTGTACCATTACCCTTACCTGTTTATGCCATGTTGGCTGTTCTGTATATAGTTATGTTGCTTTTCTTACCTGTTGTATTAAACTGTTTACTACCATTTGCTCATGTGTTTCTGTGTCTCCCTCACATGCTTGGTGCTGCTTTGTTTTTTTTTTTCAATTCAAACTTTATTGATACATTTTTCACAATAAAAGGCAGTTACTATGAGAATGAACAAGAGTACAGCCACTTATTAAGATATAACTGCCGACCCTCCCTCCTCCCCATACAGCAGTAACAAATCCATATATCCCATAAAAATAAAATCATTACATAGAAACCTACAGGAAATTTGACCTGAGATGTAACTAAGTCTGAGCAACTAGAATTAGAGAGTGAACGGGATCCCATATTTTTGTATAAACTGCCAATCTGTTGTGGAGACTGGCAATCGCTTTTTCTGTACGTAGATTGGCAAGAATTTCATTCACCCATTCTTGAAAAGTTGAGGTGGACTTGTCTTTCCAGTGACGTAGAATAAGCTTCTTGACAGATAAGGCAATCATAGATATATGAAACCTTCTGACTTTAACTCTAATAGAAGACAAGTCCCCTAGGAGACAACTATCAGGCGTGAAATACTCGTGAAGGCCCAGTAAAGGCTCCAAGGAAGCCTTGATAGAATCCCATAGAAAATAAATTTTGTGGCAGGATCAAAACAAGTGAAGAAGTGTTCCTTCCTCCCGAGAACACTTAGCACATAAGTTGGAGCCCAAGAGATCCCATTTCTTTAACTTAACCAGAGTGTAATACATATTATGTAAAATGTGATATTGCATGAGACACAATCTGTCTTGAGAAACATATTTATGACAGGATCTCCACGGGGATTGCCAATCGAGATGATACTGAGGAAGAATAGAGTTCCAGAACCTCATGGGTCCAAAGGAGTCCCCATATCTTTTATGAAACAGCACCTGGTATAGTTTAGATATGATACCCAATGATCCAAGTAATGAAGAGACTTCAGGTATCAGGGCCATAACAGTCTGGGAAAGAGGGGTATTGCCAAGAACTGTTGTAAGTAAATGCCTTAACTGTATGACTTTAAAGTGTGAGAGAGCCGGGATATAAATTTCCGAATAATATCTCCTACTGACAACCATTGCCCCTCTTCATCCACAAAGGAGAGCACCTTCCCATCCCCCAGTTGGGACAACCATTTACGGCAAATCCGCTTCTTGTTAATGGTGAAAGATGGAGAATTCCAGATGGGCTGGGCCAAGTCTAACTGAGGGGTATATTGCAAAAAGGAACATAATTGTGCATATACCTTTAATGAAGTAGCTACTATAGGACATTTCTCAGTCGCACGCGCCTGAAACATTTTAAGATAGAATAAAGTTAGGGGACCTAGGTTCATAGACCTAATTAAATCCAATTCAATCCTAAGCCATACTGGTTGCTCTTTTTCAAGACCAGAACGTATCCATTTCAAACATTTTGCTAAATGGCTGGCCCAATAACATATAGCCAAATGGGGACTCTGCAAGCCCCCCTCAGATTTTGGAGCTGCCAATTTATAATAGGCCAATCGAGGATACTTATCGGACCAGATAAACCTAGTGAAAATGCCATGCAACTTCTTAAACCAGAGTAACGGGATAAAAGTATTGAGATGAGATAAAGGGTAAAAAATTCTAGGGAAAATATTCATCTTATCTATGCTGATCCGGTCCCATAATGAAATGGGGAGTTTGGACACCTATCAAGGTCTTGAGTTATAAGCTGAGAAAGGGATTCGAGATTTTCCTTAAACCATTTTAAGGGGTTACGAGTTAGTTTGATGCCCAAATACTTAAATGATCTGGGAGTGCAACATAAACCTAAAGGGCTAATATCAGTCTTAGAATAGCTTGTGGTTTAAGGGAAAAAAAAGAAGATTTATTAGCATTCAGTTTGTAATTGGATAGGGCACTAAATTTTTCTATTTTGCCCAGCAAAGCCGGAACAGAGGATACCGGATGGGATAAATGTACCAGCAGATCATCCGCACATGCAGTGACCTTGATTTCATGACGCCCAACCCTAATACCTTGTATTAAGGCATTATTGAGGATATTTTGGATGAGAAGTTCAAGGTACAAATTAAATAACAGAGGAGATAAGGGGCAACCCTGTCTGGTACCTGAATGGAGTGAAAAAGGTTTGGAAAAGGCCCCATTCCCAGAGATCCTTGCTGTAGGGGTTTTATATAATGCAGCAATCCAGGATATAAATACAGGAGGGAATTGGAAAGCTTCCAGAATTTGAAACAAGAAATTCCAGTTCACATGATCAAATGCCTTCTCGGCATCCAGGGAAACCAGTCCTGCGTGAAACTCAGCATCCCTGGTAGCTGAGAAGACATGAGAAAGGGTGCGCAAGCGGTCTGATGACAAGCACCCCTTCATGAATCCAACCTGGGTCATACCTATTAGCTCAGGGAGAACTACAGTTAACCTATTGGCTAATATCTTCAAAAGAATTTTGATATCTTGGTTTAGAAGGGATATAGGTGCTTGGTGCTGCTTTGTGCTGGTTTTGTACATTGCTGTGATCTGGCAGGCCCCTGTCCTGGACACTGGTGTCCCTGCAGTGAGGGTGTGGTAGGTGCCCAGTGGCCTATATGTCACTGTTACATGGGTGTGGGCCGTGGCCCTCTTCTTTGCATGCCATGGTGCTGTGTACCCATGTCTACATGTGCATGACAGCACAACCCCAGCTGTGTTGCCCTTCCCTGTGCTGCTGTGCTATGCGGTGCTGTGTCCTGTGTCTGTGTGTGTCTGTGTGGTGTGTGCAGCATAACACCCTGTGCCTGTGTGGCAGTGTGGCTGTGGCACATTGTACATGCTTGGTGCTTTCACACAGTGGCTATGGTGGCTGGCTATCTGGTGCTGGCAGTTGGGACTGTGGTCCTGGGGTGCTCAGTCCCTGCAGTCGTCTGTTCCATGGCTGTTCTGTATTCTGTCACATTGGTTCCTGGGGTCTGTGTGGGGCCATTGGGTTCTGTGCCTGTACTGTGCCTCCTGCCCATTGTCTCCTTGTGGATCTCCCCTGCATCCACTTCCATGCTCCTGTGCCTTTGCACAGCCCTGCCTGTGTTCCCTTGTGTATGGTGCACTTTGCTCCACCTGCTATATTCAGCATGCAGTCTTACTCCTGCACAGTTCAGGTTGCTCTGGAATATTTCTGTTTGTGCAGTGGCACAATTGTGCTATATTCAGTGTGGTTTGCGTAGGTGCATATTTATGACACATCTGCTGAATATTGCTTTTGTTTCCTGTAGCGCAACTGGATTGGGCTGTGCATCCCATTGCACAGGTTCAGGGTGCACTTTTGAATATTCATATATATATATATATATATATATATACATATATATATCTATACAAAACATTAGTTGCAAAAAACTACATTAATGCAGAGATTAGGGTTGTAAAAACATAAAGCATACAAAGACGGGACATGAAGAAAAATTTGGGATTTTGGTCTCTGGAGTATTGGCAAATCAAAGGTGGGGTCTTGTTTGGGGCTGTCAAACTATGCTATTCATACTCAGTTTATTCTTTATTATCCCACACCACCTATAAAATGGTGCTGCCAGGAATGGGAAAATGTCTACTTAGTGTCCCCTGCTTGCCCAACCTGTTTGTCTCTACTGGGGTTCCCCAAGGCTCTATCCTGGGACTCCTCCTTTTCTCCTTATTTATTAACACCCTTCCAGCGGATAGTCTCAACTGTCACTCAGTCCTTTACACCAACGACCTTGTGCTCTTCTCCAGTGGAAAGTCTCCTACCCTCATCTCTGCAGCCCTCTCACAAAACTACCCTGCAGCCCACAACTGGTTCTCTGACAACCTTCTGCTGGTCAATGCCAAAAAAACAAAAACAATGTTGTTCAGATCTAAGCCTTTCCCAACAAAATGCAGATCTAACCCACATCCCCTGATGGCCATGCCATAGAGGACATCAAACATTTTGAATATCTAGGAGTTGTGCTTTGACCCCTCCCTTTCCTTACAGAGCACATAAATTCCCTGGTTCTAAGATTTCACAGAAACTAGGGGCTGCCTACAGATACCGGCAATACCTCACCCTTGAGGCCCACCATGCCATCATCCAGGGAAACCTGCTACCTATCCTGGACTACTGCTCTCCCATCTACTCCAGGACCTCTGCATCCACCATGGCAAAACTATCAGTAGCATACAACAGTGCCTTCTGCTTCTCCCTGCTGGTCCCTTTCTCCACACACAACTGTACACCCTATACTACACTGGGGTGGCTCCCACTACAAGCCCGCTTTGATCTTGCACTGTACAGTTTTATTGATTCTGCCATCCGTATTGACCAGAAATCCCCTCTTGCTCCTCTTCTCACCATCCAAACATCACACCTCTGCCGACGCTCCTCCAGTATCCCCTCCCTGAAAATCCCCAGGGTAGCCATGAACATGGGCACTACAGCCCTGTCTGTAGCAGCCCCTACACTATGGAACAAGCTGCCCACTGAACTGCGCACCATAAACACCGCCAGTTCAAGACTCACCTCAAAGACTGTCTACTGTTGGCATCCACCTGTCACTGCTTTAAGCAATAGCCCCCCCCCCAATAGGTTCCAGGGGTAGGACCAAATAGGTTGTCTTATTTACTGAAACTGTACCACCATGAGCCTTACTTTGTTATTTGTTGTCCCTCAACTACTGCCACCATGTACTGCCAAATGCAACAACTGTAACCTTTCACTATGTATTACCTGCTCTTGTTATGTTCTTGTTATTTTGATGTTTCTACCCTGAGCCCCTGGGATCAGTGCACCTACCCGGTTAACAAAGTCATAAATAAATAATCAAAACTTTTAAACATTGTGTCAGTAACCAGTAGACACATTCTTGCAATTCTTATTTCTCAACTTCTCATCCAGAAACGTAGCAAGTCGCTAACAGGATAAATCTAACATTAACAGTAGCACTCTCAGTTATCATATAAGCTTTATAAAAATTTTAACCACTCAACATACATTCATTAAACAAACTCCAGCATCCTATATTCTTAAGGGCACATTCCAGTCTACTGTACATTTGCATCTTATTAGCATCAAAACTTAGTAAACACACACATTTTTTCCCTTTTTCATGATGTTATTTAGACTTTTTAGCTCAACATGATTAATACTATTGGACATAGTGGCCTGGATATTCAAAGTGGTTGCCAACCACGGAGATGTGCCATAGAGCGATATTCAGTGGGAGAAACTGCACAGTGCAAGTGGTAGTGTGCCAATGCGCAATAGAAATGTATACATGCACAAGGGCAGGGGGCAGACCTATGAATATGCAGCACAGTGCGATATTCAATCCCCCGACCAATGGCACAAGCAAGGAGAAACTGCCAGTTGTGTGGCACAGACTTGAGCCTATAGAAACAGGGAGCAAGTTGGAAGAGAGCACTTGCAACCGAGGGGAGCAGGACAGTGGGAGACAGACAGGCCATCTGAGAGAGGAAGAGGGAGACAGGGAGAGAAAGAGAAGGACAAAGAGAAAAAGAGAGAGAGAGAGAGAGAGTGAGAGACAGAGAGAGAGAGAGAGAGAGTGTGAGGGGGAGTGTGACACACAGAGAGGCCCACTGAGGGAGGGGGAGAGAGTTGGTGCCCAACAGAGCCACTGGATCCAAGTGGAGTGACACAGGCACCCACAGGGGTGGGTGACAGAGCCAGCAGGCAGAACCCAGCCAGGGCCAGGGTAAGCAGGAGGGGGCCCTGCCGAGCAACAGGCACTGCCCCACAGAGCGGGGGCAGTGAAGCCAGATGCCTAAGAGGTGACAGGATAACAGGGGCCATGGCCAGTGCAGCTTTCCAGATGGAGGCCATAATGAGGGATGTGAGGAGGCAGGAGGCAAAGCAATGTGGCCATAGAAGGGCCCGTCTGTGGTACACCTGGAACAGGCAGTATCGGCCCTGCATCAGCTTCGAGAACTACACTGACACAGAGATTGTGGGCCGGTATCACCTAAACTGGGTGATTTTGAGGCAGCTCTGTGAGCTGTGCAGTGAGGAGATGCAGGTACCCACTAGACGGAGCCATGCCCTGACAGTGAAGACAAAGGTAACAGCTATCTTGTGCCTGCTCACCACGGGCACCTTCTAGAGACCAACAGGGACACCACAGGCATAACCCAGTCAGCCACGTCATGGCTCTTTACACAATTCCTCAACACCCTGCTGCCACATGCTGCAGAACACATCCACTTCTCCAGCACACAGGCAGAGTGTACATCAACCATGCAGGAGTTCCACAGGGTAGCATGTATGCCTGGCGTGCTAGAGGCCATCGACTGTACCAATGTGGGAATCCGCATCTCACCTGGTGCAGAGGGGGTAGCCTACATCAACAAAAAGGGCTACCCCTGCATCAACTGCCAGGTGGTGTGCAATGTGGGCACATTACCAATGTCTGTGCCACACACCCTGGGGGAGCACATGACGCCTTCATCTGGCACAGCTCGACACTGTGCCACAGGTTCGAGAATGGGGACATCCCCACAGGACACCTAGTGTGTGAGAATGGTGAGACCACAGGCAGCTGAGTACAGCAGGGCATGAAAGGGGGGGTGGCCAAGGCAGGGAATTACTGTGTGCACCCAGGAGGGGCATGGGGAACAGTGACAGGGGTCACCAGGCTAACCCTCTCTCTCTCTCTCTCTCTCTCTCTCTCTCTCCCCACACAGGTGACAGTGGCTACCCACTCAGGCTCTGACTGCTCACCCTCTACTGGTGCCCATCATCCCCAGCAGAACAGCAGTACAATAAGGCACATGCCAGCACATGGAACATCATTGAGCATGTGTTTGGGATGCTGAAGGCATGGTTCTGCTGCATGGACAGGTCCAGTGGTGCCCTACAATACAGCCCCTCAAAGGCCTGCAGCCTATTCCTGGCCTGCTGCTTGCTGCACAACATGGCCATTGACAGTGAGAAAGCTGTTGAGGCCGATGAGGGGAACAGCAGTGGGGACAACATGGGCAATGGGCTGGGAGGTGGTGAGCAGCCGCCCCCGGGTGGAGGGATCCCCGGCTCATGCGGCTGGCATGCCACCATTGAGACAATAGCACAGGAGCACTACAGTGCATGCAGGTAGGTGGACAAACACCAATGCACAGAACTGACAGAGTGGCAGGGCACACAGCCATGTATGGGCATGGCCAAGGCCATGCACACACAGGCATGGGGCAGTGGCAGGACAGTGCCACATGGCCACACGCAACACCACACAGCACTGCACAGCATCACACACACCACCACACACCCACACAGTGGCACCCGTAGGCACGCGACCAGGGCAGCATCGTATGTGGATCAGACACAGGGCACCAGTGCACATGCACAACCAGTGTTGTGAAGGCATCATCACGCACACACCACATGTGCCAGCGGCTGGGCAGGTGCACAGACAGGCAGCATGCGGCGCATTGCATGGCTGACATGATCGTGTCATGCACACACACACAATGCCCATGTGCACACAGGGCAGTGGCTGCAGATAGCAGACAGGGTGGCGTGCACATCAGGTCCGCCATGCAGACAAACAGCCTCCAAGGATATGGGGACGGCCATGCTGCAGCTGCCCAGCAGACTCAGGCTCTGCAATGGCCACAGTGGAGGTCTGCAACCGCCCCCCAAGGGTGGAACTGCGGGACCTTGACTGGGTCCTCACAGGGGTCTGTAGGCTCCCAAACAGGCCAGCAGTGGGTGTGCCTGGTATGCCCACAGTGAAGTCTGGTGTTGACACAATTGGGGTTGTCCGACGCCGAGGCAGTTGGGTGGACATTGCACTCCGCAGTGTCTGTGGCAGTTGGCCATGCCCTGTGGCAGCCAGTGGGGCAAGACTGACTGAGATCGCATTAGCAATGCAGTCCAAGGCTGTGGTCATGTCCTTCTACAGGCATTGAATGGCCTCCAGGACCTGCGTGGTGCCCCTCTCACACTGCTCGGTTGCCTGGCTCACCCCTGCGCGTAGTGCCTGCACCTCAGCCATGAGCAACACCTGTTGCTCCATGGAGGCCCACAGCAATTGGGTGTGCTCAGCCAAGGGTTCAGTGCCCTGGGGTGCTTCAGCATGGTGTCAACCCACCAGTGTAATACAACTGTGCTGCACAGGCCCCCGCTCAGGTGGGTGCTGCACAGTGGGGTCCTCATGGGATTGGGCAATGACAGGTGCTCCGGCAGTGGACACAGCACCCAGCCTCCCAACATCTCCAGCCGTCTGCTGCTGCTGCCCCTCCGGCCTCTGTGCATTGACCAGCACCTGTGCAGGTGCTCCACCACCCTGCACCACTGTGCCTGTGCACACAGCAGTACATGGGGCAGTGGCGGGCAGCTGTTTCACCACCAACAGGCCACCAGCTGCGCTGCCAGTGCTGGTGTTTGGTATGGGTGTCTCCCTTCTGACATGACCCCCACCGTCCAGGACTGTGGTCAGATTGTCATCAGTGCTGGACCCCGCCCCGATCTGTGTCTTCCTATAGAGCACACCATGGCTGGTGTCTTGCTGGAACACAGTCAGAGCCTTGTCTGCCACCACGCCCGGGACATCCGGCTGGATGGCAGTGGCGTGCTACAGCCTATCGGGCCTCCAGATGCCCGTGGAGGTGGATGGCTGGTTCTCTGGGGCTGGGTGGGCTCCCATGACAGCTGCAGGTGCCCCTGCCACTGCATGCTGGTGAGTCGATGCTGTATGGGAACACAGATGCATTCGAGCTTCTGACTCGACAGGCCCCTGTATCCCGGCCTGCCCGCCCGCCCACCTGACATACCTACCATGCAGTTATGGGCTCCCTCCAGTCTGGAAGCCTCTGTCTGGCACACAGTTGACCACGCTACGATGAGTGGTGGCTGCCACCAGCTCCTCCTGCACCATGAGCTGTGTCACGGCTGCCTGGCCCCCACCTGTGGCTGACCTGGCAGCCCAAATGGCCACCACCTTTTCCTATATCTGACGCTTGTCAGTGCCCACCTTTTTCTTTCACTCCTGTGCAGACCGCTGGTGGCTGCCCTGCTGGTTCACAGCCTCCACCACCTCCTCTCAGGCCACAGCCCTGGCTTGGGGTGTGCCAGTGGTGCCACTCAGCAAAGGCTTCCTGTAGAGGTACGCCTCAAACAGGGAATCTGCCTCCACTCTCATAAAGTTGGGCCTGCGCTTCCAGGCAGGCCCATGCTCCTCACCCTCCTCGTGCTTGGAAATTATGCTACCTGTGGACATGGACATGTGGTTAGTGGCTGCAGCGGCCCAACCCAGCCATCCAGCACGCTGTGCTGGCCATCCCCATTACCTCTGATGGTTGCAATACCAGCACATGGCCTGTGCTGTTGTAAGGCACCTTTATAGCGCACTGCATGCAAATGGGCTGATGCGAAACTGTAATGACATGTAAATGTCCACATTGAGCTGTGGATAGGTTGATGAGCTAATCTGCATATGAAGGCTGAATATCGAGCTCTTGCACATTGTGCAATGGACTTGCTCCGGTGCATGTCATTGCGCAATGCCATGACATGTGCAGTGCACACCTGCCAATGCACATGAGCCACAGCATATGCTACTGCCTATTGCATAGTATGCGCTAGGTGTGCTATAGGGGCCATCGTACCCTATGTGCCATGGACCCTATGGTGCTGGGGCACTATAGGGACAATGATGCTCGGGCACTGTAGGGCCAATGGTGCTTGGGCACTATAGGGCCTATGGTGCTCTGGCACTATTGGGCCTATGACACTTGGGTGCTATAGGACCTATGGCACTCGGATGCTATTGGGCCTATGGCTCTCTGGCAGTATAGGGCCAATGGCACTCAGGCACTATAGGGCCTTTGGCACTTGGGTGCTGTTGGGCCCATGAGGCATGGTTCCTTCATGGACCTATTGCACAACATGCATCATGGGCCCAATAGCGCTCATGCGCACATTGCGCATGCTGACCCCTGCGCTGCCCTATGTCCTCAGGGACCTCTGTCCCACATGCTGGTGTGGCCACATCCATGCCATGCATCTCTGGAGATGCACAATTGCCGCAGGCATTGCATCTCTGTGTGAGGCACGCATCCCGAGCATGTTGTGCACTTGCACTACTGGGCACCATTTTGGCTTGCATCTTTGCTGTGGAGCCATGCCACATCATGCAGTGCCCCGATCCTGTAACTGGAGCCAGGTTGAGCTGGGAAACCTGGTGGCCCAGGTGGAGCCCCATGCTGCCAGTCTGTTTGGCCAACAGCCCCTCCACAGACCTAGGACCGAGGTGTGGCAGAACATTGTGAATGGGCTTGTCCAGGTCACTGGTGTGCAGTGCACCAGGAAGCAGTGTCACCACTGGTATGGGGGCCTGTTAAGGGTGGAGCCAAAGAGGCTGAGGGCACTGCAGGCACGCGTCGGGAGGGGGACCATGCAATGGCCAGGTAAGTGGGCTTCTACTGCATCTATGCACGTCCACTGTTCCATGGGGCTGGCAGGGCTGCATGCCATGCCAGGGGAGGCCTGTCATTGTGTGCCCTGTGGCTTGGCATTGCCAGTCACTGGGTGCACTGCGCCACTGCCCTGTGGCCTTGCCAGGCCAGGGTGCATTCTGTGCTTGGAGGGGTGAGGGCAGTGGGCTCATGCTGTGGCTGTGTTCTGATATGTGTCTGTCTGTGTTCCCGTTCTAGGACCTGAAGACCAGAGGAGAGTCAGGGTGGTGGGGACACCTGGCAGCCTGCAGCAGGCCACTGTGGGCCCACAGGCTGCTGGTGGAGGACCAGGCAGGTGTGGTGTGCCAGGACCAGAGTGTGCAGCGCCACAGTGAGCAGGTAGGCACTGTGCACTCCCACACTGTTGCGTAGGGTGGGCGGCGGGGGGTGAGGGTGCGACCTTGGTCCCCTATGCCTTGTGCCATGGCAGCTGTGTTCGGCACATGGTGTAGTGTGCGTGTTGCCACGGGGCGGCCATTGCACATATGTGGCAGCTGTTTGTGGGCCGAGTGTGCATCCGGATACCACTTGTGCCGCTGCGGTTCCACTGCAGCACCGTGCCACCTGCCTGCCACCGTGCTGTCAGGTGGCCCTTGGGCAGTGGATTCCAGTGCTGTGCACTGATGTGGCTTGCCGGGTTGGTGGTAGGCATAGGACCACCCACTGTGGGTGGCCAGGTTGCCACTTCCAGGGGCATGTGTTCCCACTGTCTGCTGCGCACAAGGGGGGCTAGGGTGCTTTGGACATACACTGATCACCTGTCCCTTCATCTGCCATAGGTGTCTGGAGGGGTTCCAGGCTTCCAATGTACTGCCATATGCTGTGGCAGATAATTCTAATTACATCCCATATGATGGAGATCGAGGACCAGACCAGGTGGATCCTGCTATGGGACCGGCGCATGGGGAGGCACCAATTGCCAGCAGGACATGGCCGGCCATGATGTTCCCCAGCCCCCTTCCCGCCACTGCCCTCCCTTCCTCTACCTTCCTCCATTCACCTGTACAGGCCCTGTCCCCTGACCCCTTCCCACCTACACCTACCCTCCCCTTTGTTTATTGTTTTCTGTACAGCTGAGTTTCTGTTGTTCTATTACATTTGTTACCTATTTACCCTTCTGTGTCCGTGTCTTCTTTGCAGCTGGCATGTGAGCCCATGCTGCAGTGGTGGGGTCAGTGGCCATGTGGTGCACCTGTGTCATTGGGTGGTGCATGCATGGTGGTGGCATGCCCCTCAGTCAGTGGCTGTGCCTTGGAGTGGCCATGGGCTGGCATTTCAGACTGTGTGACATGTGTGTGGTGGGTGCCACATGTCAGGGTGTGGTTTGCTGTTGTCCGGGCAGCCGTGTGCTCTCTGGCATGTGGTGGACTATGGTGACCACCCCTGGGTGTTGGTGCCACCTGTGCCCTGTGTCCCCCAATGGGGGGCAGCTGCATGCCTGCACTGCATGTGCAGTGGTCACCTGTGTGCTGGCTGTGTGTCCCTGCCAGTGTTCCTAGCCTGGTGCCCCCACCTTCCTGCACTGTCCCCCCTTCCCCCTTGCCTGGCACCCTGCTGTGCTCATGTCTGTTCCTGCTGTGCCTTGGCGCATCTTCCTCTGCCCCTTGCTCATCCCTGGGTGCACTATTGCACATTACTGGTTGCTCGTTTGCACAACCATCACTGCACCATGGCTCGGCGGCTGCGATATTCAGCCCTGTTGCACTGGTGCATGTTGCGGTGTGCAGCCGTTGAATACCACAATCACTGTACCATTGCGCAGTTGACTTGCACTGCTCTGGGGTTGCGCATGCCTTTGGTGAATTTCTGAATATCCTGCCCGGTGTATTTTACTTTAAATTTAGACAATAAAAGTTTGTGGCTCTAAATGGCCCAAGCACCCAAGCCCTGTGGAGGAAAGACATATTAGTTTTGTTCTGAGAGTCACTATAATATAGTAATATTTTGGATCAAGCTTAGTGGTAGCTTTCCCAATGGAATATTTAGATATATGGTACCACTTGATTCGCTAGCCATTCTCCTCTTGGACTAAAGCAAATGTTTTAAAGAGAGTAACACCAATCCAAATAAAAAATCATGCATTCTCCTGGCTCTGCGAAAAAGTTTATTTCTCATTCATTGGGTGAACTCGTGGTCTGCATCCTCACGAGCCATCATGGAATTTATAGCCTTTTGGAACATCCATGCCTCCTGATTTTCTTCAATGATGTCCCAAATATTCTCAGTCAAATAAGTGTAATCACAGGCACAGTACTCCTGCTTGATACATTCTCTTATCCAACACTCTACATGGGGCCACCGAATGTCATTCAGTCTCCCTGATTCTGCAGTGGTACCTTTCTGTAGCCAAGGACTAAACATATAGTCCAGCATGTGAAGGTGTGAAGAGAATAATGCTTCCATCCACCCATGTCTTCGTTTACACAGATCCGGCAGCTGCCATGGGGTCACATCTATTCCATCAGGTGGCAAGTCATGCGGTCATAGGATATCCATGTCCCATGATACATGGATCAATAAATGAAAACACTCTGGCCTTGGGTCTTGGTACAGCAGCCACTGCACAACCATCATCTGAGTCAGAGGAGCATGTCTCTAGCAGTAAAATAGTTTATATCCCCAGGGAATCTAGGGTAGAATAGGTGCCTTGGGATGCCTTCAGATTCAATCCCAATGATTTCAATGCCTTGGAGGGGTCACCAGGACAAGCAGGCCTCTGTTTGGCTGGAGACTGGGCCCCTCTATGGCCTCTCCTGCTACCACGTGGAGACATGGAATCGACCTACAGGGAAAGGCTGGGCAGTTGTCTGTTGCCATTTCCTGCATTCTCCCCCTCTAGATCCTGCAACACTCACCTTATCTCCTCCCATGCTAGTACTCCCACTAAGGAATCTAGTCTTTCTCTAGGGACGGAAGAACCTGACCAACTACAACTCTCCAAGTAGGGCATCATGGCATCATGGGGGTAGGGTACAGCTCCATCTGTACAAGTCAGACACACTGGCAAGCGTACTAGCCTCTCTTCAATGGTATGGCAGTACGCAGCTGTCCATAGTCGAACTGCACCCTCTCACATCCCAAATCCATGACGGCACAGACAATGGGATAGTTACAGTACGTTCTCTTGGTGCTCCTTGCATGATGCTATTCTCCACTGTTCCACACAGCAGTGATCAACAAACTAGTCCCATTTGGTACACAAAATGGTGACTGCTGCTAGCTGAAGAATTTCACACCCAGTGCTCTCAGTCCCAAACAGCCAGTCACAGTTCAACATTTGCATAACCATAACTCCAGTCACATGTAAGTCCAGGTGCTACCCCAAGGAGCGAGACAGGGCTGCAGACACATGGCGGCTCCTCTGATATTGCACACTAAGGCCTGCAGTTTTGGTTTTGGTAGCCCCACAGGTTGTAATATTAACCCAGGCAAAACCTGCTTCCCCCAAATGTCTTTTCTACATCCTGGGTGAGTCCCCATGTTGTAAGCCCCCCTCCCCATCTAGTGGTATCCAGATGGCAAAAAAATGGGAGGGGGGGCACTTCACAATACAAGCAACCACAGTCCAAGGAGATGGAACAGAATAACTCGTTACCTGGGTTCAGTGCTGTTGGTCACTGGGAGTCACAAGATTGGAAAAGCAGGCATTGTCTTGAAGCAAGTCTCTTACACCTATAGGGGCAATATTCATTAGCCAACAAAGAGGCACAGTCTCATTGATTAAGTACAATGTCCACTCAAAAATCAAAGTGCAACAACTGATTTAATTGAACATGAAAACAGTAGCAACCACTCCATGGAGCAGGAGGTATGAAATATGGTGGGTTTCTTTCATAGACAAAGCTGGAAAATCTTCTGCAACAGTCTGTTGGGCTAACAGACTAATTATTTCATGCAGTTTCCCTCAAGCTGTGCAGGCTAAATTTCTAGCAGCACGTGTTGGGGACGAGGTAGGCCTCCCCTTGAGGTAGCTTGACACTTTACTCTTTATTCACTCATATCTCACTCCTTAGCTTTCTCTCTCAGCCACTTAATTTCCTTTGCAATCAGACTCTTTTCTGGCAATTCCATTCCTATACTTCTACTCTGGGCCAATGACAGCATGAGATGTTTTTACTGTCCCAAACTCTCTAACACTTTCCTTTTCCTTCCAATCTGCCTGATTGCACACATTCTCCACCCAGGGGCTAATTCTTATGAAGCATACCATTTTACTTTCCAGGTGGTTTTCACTTAATAAATTTCAGTTGATGTTCTTTAGCAAGAACCAAACCACTAGAACCCTTTCAGACATCCAGTTGCTGATGCCTCGGCTGACAGCTGGGCTTGATCCCAGGAGGTTTTGATTGCCCCCAGCCTTTATCCCAGTTACTCCTGGCATGCTTCACTCATGCAGCAATTCCAACCTCTGAACTGACTCAGCAGGAATACCTCTGCCAGAGCCATACCAGATCACCTGACAGACTGCCACCACGCCGGGGTCTCAAACATCACTCCCCCAAATGGACTTTCCCTGCCTCCATAAGTGGCTTAACCTGTTGATCCCAAATCTGTGGTGGCTTCCAGACTTGGGATTAGGGGTAACTCTGCCATTGTTACACACTCAAATGCAAGGGTTGCCACTTCCAAGTCCCAGACCCCACTGCCATAACAGGCCCACCCACAGTAAAACCGTCTGACCCAACAGCTGAACTCACCTTCGGGCAATCTCTAATTTAGGGCTTTAGGCCCTGTCGTTGCTTACCCTACGAAGGTGCTGAAGTTCACTTGGTGGGTCTCCATTTTAATTTCTTCCACCCCAGGCTATGACTCCTAAATGCACCGACAGGCCCCATTTGCTTTGCTCCATTGCTACCTTTCACGCCAGCCATACTGTCGCTTTCCATCATGGGTCTTCAAGGGTGGAAGACCGGGGCAGCAAGCGGACTACCCCAGCTCTACCATGTCCCTTAAGATGAACTTGTAGGCCGAACCCCCCCCCCAGTTCTTTCCTAACAGCTGGACTCCTCTTTGACACCAAAACCTTCCCTTTTATACCCCATAAGGAGGGGCCCCCTGGCAGCAGCAGCAGGCCACTCCCAGACTTACTGGCACCACTACCTCTTCCTGCCTATCTACATCTAGCAACCAGCTTAGCGACACGTAGCAAACAAAATGAACTAGTAAGCTCACAAAGGGTGCTTACATATGGATTGGTCAGAATGGGATGCCAGTCTAGTTGATTGACAGTCCTCCTGGATCAAGATGCAGGTAAGTTTTCTGACATATGCAAATAAAAAATAAATCTCTTATTCTCACTCTGGCCCTGTTATTTGCACAGTAAGTCCCAGACAGAGTAACAGATCTACTGGAGTATGATCTGGGACCTATGTACATTGCACGCACACACACACACACACACACACACACACACACACACACACCACACACACACACGCACACACACACACACACACTAACTACAAAACCATAGACAAATATGAACTTTTTACTCATTAAAATTACTTTTCGTACAATACTTCAACACAAGCCCTACTTTGCATAAACTCTGTCACATAGCACTTTAATAGTTTCTTGTTAATGTTAAATATTAAAGAAAACAAACAGCTCTTCACGTGCTCACTACAGAAAACACTGTTCATCTCAGCTATTTGTAGGCTTTATTTTTTTTTTAGTTGTTTAATCAGGTATAGCACACTAAGCTGAAAGCTTTTTTACAGGAGCGACCTGGGAGCACAAGGAGATTAAGTGACTTGCTCAGGGTCACACAGTATGCAAGTGGAAGCTGTGGGATTCAATCCGAGGTCTGATCTGCTGGATGTCACCAGATTTGCATTTCAGAGCCTTAGACCACTGTGCTATTCTGCCTCCAATTTGATTATTGCCTCGCTATTTGATTAGCAAAATTAAAAAGAATAACACAGGTGATACCCCCAGAAAAACACTCCCAACATTTTGTGTGACACTAGGCAGTTCATCAAGAGGGATGCAACATATTGTTTATTCCTTATTTAAATGGTTGGTCTCAATAATCAGAAATTAACATACTACAGTACTGATGATTTAACTGTCTCTAATTTATTTAGTTAGTTCAGGTGCATGTTGCTGTTGTGTGTGTGCATTTTATAGTCTTCACTGTGTCTCATTTTCTTTTTCTTCATCAAGCGGTTCAAGCAACTACAGCGTGCTCACACCACTGTCAACCTTCTTGCCACTGTCATGGAAAATACCTAGAAAACCAAGTGCAGGAGTTTCCATTGCATTATTTTACATAGAGACATAGAATTTGAAGGTAGAAAAGGAGTGTTTCGCCCATCCAGTCTGCCCAGACGTTCCTTGCCTATTCTGTTTCTGCAGACCCTATTTGGTCTCTGGCGACCCTCCCACCTCCCTCCCTCCTAACTGAAATACCCTTATATCTATTCTGTGCATGCTTGAAGTCTCCCACTGTCTCAGCCTCTACCACTTCCACTGGGAGTCTATTCCAAGTGTCTACCACCCTTTCAGTGAAGAAATATTTCTTCATATCGCTGCTGATTTTTCCTCCCTCCAGATTCATTGTATGCCCTCTGGTCCTGGTGCATGTTCACATCTGAAAGAAACTTCCCATCTGCACCCTGTTCCCCCCTTTTAGAAACTTGTAAGTTTCTACCAAGTCACTTTGTTTCCTCCTCTCATCCAGGGTATACATGTTGAGACCCCTCAGTTCTCCTCATAGGGATTTTCATACAAACTATGCACCATTTTAGTTGTCCACCTCTGGACCACCTCCACCCTGTCTATATCCTTTCTGAGGTGTGGTCTCCAAAACTGAACACAGTCCTCCAGGAGTGGTTGTATCAGCGAGTGGTATGACAGCATCAGCACCTCCCTCCTCCTGCTGGAGATACCACTCCCTGTGCACCCCCGCATCACACTAGCCCTACCCACTGCCTTGTGACACTGTCTGCCACTCTGACGTCCTCAGAAAAGAAAACTCCAAGGTCCCTTTCCTGTCTAGTAACTGTTAGTACCTCCACTCCGCCATCCTATACTCAGTATTAGGGTTCTTATGCCCGAGGTGCTGCATGATTTTTCACCTTTTGGCACTGAACCCCAGTTGCCATTCCTTTGATCACTCCCTGAGATTCCCCAAATCCCTGTGCATTCTCTCCAGCCCCTACTGATTGTTCACCCTGTTGCAGATTTTGATATCATCTGTAAAAATGCTTACCTTCCCTTCCAGTTCTTTTGCAATTACCCGTATGAAGACATTGAAGAGGACCGGTATCAGAACCTAGCCCTGTGGTACCCCACTGGTCACTCTCCCCTCAGAGTAAGTGCCATTAACCACCACCCTCTGCTTCCTATCTGTTAATCAGTTTCTAACCCAGTTTACCACATTGTATCTCACTACTAGATTGGTCAACTTCTTGATCAACTTCCTGTGTGGCACTGTGTCGAAGACCTTGATAAAGTCTAGATAAGCCACATCCACTATCCTCCCCTGATCAACTTCCCAGGTCACCCAGTCAAAGAAATGTATTATATTTGTTAGGCATGATCTCCCCCAACCCCCATGAATAATTTGTGTTGTTTGTGGTCTTGCAGGCCACTGGATTCAAGATACTCTACCAGTCTTTCTTTCAGTAGTGTTTTCCCACCACTGAAGTGAGACTGACTGGCCTATAGTTTCCAGCTTTCTCCTCCTTGCTTGTCACCATTATGTATAGTGAGCATGTCAGCCCTTCTCCAGTCCTCTGAAGCCACTCCTGTTTCCATTGAGCTGTTGAACAAGGCTCTCAGTGGAGTAGCTAGCCCCTTCTTTGGTTCTTTTAGCACCCTGTGGTGAATCCTGACCGGTCCCATAGCCTTGTTCACCTTCACTTCTTTCAGGACTCTTTCCTCTGAAGATGGACTTGTGCCTACCTCCTCCCCCCTATTCCTGCTTCTCCCTGGTGGTCCTTCCCCTCCACCCTCAACTTAGAAGACTGAGTGAGAGTACCTGTTTAAGATGTCAACTTTTTCTTGGTCCCCTTCCACATACTCTCACCCTTCTTCCCTTTTAATCCTTACTATTCCTCCCCTTCTTTCCTCTTCTCACTTATGTACCTGAAGAAAGTCTTATCCCCTTTAGTGACCCCTTTGACAATCCTTTCCTCTGTTTGTTCCTTTGCTCCCCTCACTGCTTTGCCTACTTCTTTTTGCTTTACTAGGTATACCTCCCTCTCATTCTCCATCTGCATTTCCTTATATCGCTTAAATGTGCCCATTTTTATGTTGGCTTGCGCTTGTGCACAAGTCAACATATTGCAGTAGTAACAGATTTGGAGGTGCGGCCACTGTGGGCGAATGCAGGGGACGCATCAGTAGGTGCGTCCCTCATTCCCCAATCAGCCAGCATGCAGGCGCCACACCAGCAATTTGGAATATGGCCCCCAGATCTAAGAAAAGGTCCGCTGCAATGAGAAGCAAGCTTCTCATTGCAGAGCACAATAACACACCTCTCGATGTAAACATGGTGGCACTGACTGCCGCTGCCCGATTTCAGGGGTGCCCGATCCCCCTGTCACATGCCCCGACCCATTTCGTATGCCGATGGGGTGCCCAGTCCCCCCGGCATCATGCGCTCCCCCTCAACAGTCTTTCTTTGCCGACAGCGGGTCCAATCCCTCTTGGCTACAGTCCCCCCTTCCCTGTTTATTTTGCATAGGGAGAGCCCACTCCTCATCAGCATAATGTCTCCTCCCCATCAGTTGTGTGCAGAGGGGGGTGCCCAGTCCCCCTCGGCTCTTGCCCCCCCTTTTGTATGTGCCAACGAGGGTGCCCAATCCCCCGTCGGCTACAGCCCTCCTCCCCAAAACAATCAGGTGGCACACTGGGAGCCCACCCCAGCATGCCAAATGACCCTGAAAAAGAAAAAGTTCCACGATGTTCCCTTTTTTTTCTCTCCTGTAAAACAGAAAATGGTCCATCATGGTCTCCCTGCCCCATCCCCCAACCTGTGCCCACCCTCTGTGCACCCTGCCACCCCTCTCCTCTCACCCCATACTTACCTATGAATTCTGGCGCGACGATCTTCGGTGGACCAGGAACATGTCTACACTCTTCAAAGCCGACCATGAACTGAAGAAATGCCGGTAAGCTTTATAATGGCATAAATAGGTTTTTTTCAACTTTGGTGCATATCTCGGGCATTTTTGGTAATTTTGACACCAAATTTTCAACATGGGGTTATTGGGACCCCTCCTCATGAATTCAATCACTGTCATGGCATTATTCGGTCCCAAAAGGTGATTTCACAGTCACTGTGTAGAATCACCTTTTGGGACTAATTAATGAAACTGCAGTGCCACTGTTCATGAGGGGGCTCTCAAAAAGCCTATGTTGCAGATTTGGAAAAAATCCAAAAAATTGCTGTTTTACGATCGCGCATTGCGCAGTTTCCACATACGCTCATAACTTCATGAATTTGTAATATTTTAACTCCAGATTTTCAAAACTGCCATTTTCCACACCTCCTTATGAACAGTACAGCTGTCATTTTATATATCCTGGCCAAAATGTGTTTTCGCACTTGCGACGCAGAATAGCGTGGTCACTGCGTGAAATCAGTTTTTGGCACAGTTTGAAGACATGATGGTAACACTGTTTGTGAGCAGAGGTCCTAAAATGCCAATGTTGAACATTTGGTGATGAAAGTCTATAAAATGTCTGTGTCACAAGCGTGCGTTGCGCATTTCCCATGCACCCTTGTAACTTCGCCAAATTGCAATATTTTCATGCCACATTTTCAACACTGGCATTTTTTTTCACCTCCTTATGAACAGTACAGCTGTCATTTTTCACATCCTGCCCAAAATGTGTTTTCACACCTGTGGCGCACAATGGCGTGATCGCTGTGGGAAATCAACTTTTGGGACAAATTAACAAAATCACAGTGCCACTGTTCATGAGGGGAGGTCCCAAAATGCCTATGTTGTAAATGCGGCTAAAAATATCCCCAAAATAATTGGGTTATGGACATATGTTTCACAGTTTCTATGCATGCTCATGACTTTGCCAATTTTTCATATTTTCACTCCAGATTTTCAACGTTGCCATTTTTTTACGCCTCCTCATGAACAGTACAGTTCTCATTTTTTACATACTGCCCAAAATGTGTTTTCGGACCTGTGTCACCAAATGGCATAGTCTCTGTGCAAAACCACCTTTCAGCTAACAAACTGATAGTGCTGCTCTTCATGAGGTGGGGTCACAAAAAGCCCATATTGAAAATTTGGAGTGAAAATACCAACACACGCCTACAGTGTTAGGGTTTCCAACTGTAACACCCCACTCTGTGCAGACTGACAGGCTTCAGGGGTGTGACTTGGGATCATTGGCTGTAAAGCTCCCTATTCCCCCCCCCACCACTACCCTGCAGCCAGTGACACACATCGTGGTGTGTCTTACAGTGTTCGGCCACAAAGTTCACCCCATTCTCCTATACTGCACCCACCTCAGC
Organism: Neoceratodus forsteri; assembly: GCA_016271365.2. Taxonomy (NCBI): domain Eukaryota; kingdom Metazoa; phylum Chordata; order Ceratodontiformes; family Ceratodontidae; genus Neoceratodus; species Neoceratodus forsteri. Next base: position 587,369,884 of record CM028132.1, on the reverse strand, counting down.
ATATTTGCTTATGGAATGGGGTAAGTATAATGCCCAAAGACCTCAAAGCACACCACATCAATTGTCAGTGTCTACAGGGTAGGGTGAGGTAAAATAGCATGAGCGTTATACAGTAGCTGATGACCCAAAGGCACACCCCAATGCCTTTTGGTCTCTGCAGGGTGAGGGTGGGGTTGGTGTCACTTCAATACTTCACTGCCATTCCTATTATCTATCTCTAACTCTGACCCTACCAATGTCAATGCCAGCAAGACAACATTCGGCATTGATAAATGCTTGTTTCTTGTACCACCGCTGCCACTTCCTTGGAGAACCATGATGGTCTCCTTTTCCTTCTGCTTTTGTTCACTTTCATTATGCATTGGTTCTTGGTTGATACTTTAGTTATGCCCTTACCTTTTTTCTCCACTGTACCTCTACTCCTTCTTGATCCCTCCCTTTTTAGCAAATTTCTGCGGCAATCTCCCGTTTCTGTAAAATTTCCCCTCTACCTCCCTTGCTAGACTAGACACCCTCTGTAATGCCTTCTCTTGCTTTGCTATCAGCTCATCCTCGTACTCATATTAGGAGGCAGTATAGTGTAGTGGTTAAGGGTACCTAGCTGCAAGCCTAGAGACCTGTGTTTGAACCCCATCAGCCCCCACTTGTATACTGTTTGATCCTGAGCAAGTCACTTAACCTCCTTGTGCCCCCAGGTCACACCTGGAAACTAGCCCTGGCTTAGTGTGCCTTTCCTAGTTAAACAGTTTCCCCTTTTCCTTTTTCTTTCTCTTTCCCTTTACTCAGCACTGCTCCCTTTACTCCTCCATATCCGTCCTCCCTCTCCCCTCATGTCACCAGTTCCACTGAGTTTCCTTCATCTCTAAATATTCATTTAGGTTCCTCCCCTCATAATTATCCCATCTTCTGTCCCCATCCCTCCCACCTCCTAATCCCTGTGCTCAATAGACCCATGCATATTCTCCCTCTACCACCCATATTCCTCAGCTGGGGAATCTGCTTTCTCATACTGCCTCCCCTTCCTCTAGAGCCAGCTACCCTCCTCCATCTGTCTCTCTTGCTCCCTTCCCTTCATTAGATGCCAGATAACCCCCCCCCATGCTCTTGCCAGTCCTCTTCCTGAACCCTTCATTACCCTTACCTGGCTTTTGACAACCCTTTACTTCCTGCTCCCCTTAACCTCATAGTCTACCAACCTTGTTGAAGTTTATCAACCTGTTTTGACTCCTACTTTCAGAACCAGCTCAGCTCTGGCACTATACACTTTGAGTTTGCCCAATCTGCAAGGATGATTTGTATGTTAATTCTTTTGTCCTCTGTATGCAGTGTTTTGCCATTCTATCTGCACTGCTCTTAATGGATGCACTTTATGTTATACTCACTGTAACCACATCATCTGACTGACTGTATTTTGTTTGTAATTGTGCTTCTCCTCTTCCTCTTCCTCCGGGTTGTATCAGGAAATGAACCTCAGCTCAGCAAGCCTCTCTTGGTTATCAGTTATAAATACATGAATAAATAGACAAATAAACCAGCCAATAAGTCACCCTCCTAAAGACCTGGACCATTGTCTTCCTGTGGTTTGCCTTTACTCCTTTCTTTATGTTGAACCACACTGTATGGTGATTATTGGTACCCAGGGAACTGCCCACTGTGACCTCGTTAATGCTGTCCCTGTTTGTAAGCAGCAGGTCCATTACTGCCCTATCTTTAATGGGGTCTTTGACTAGCTGCCTGAGAAAAGCCCCTTGTAGGGTCTCAAGGATGGCCCTGCTCTTTGCTGAAGCCGCAGCTGGCAAGCTCCATTCAATGTCTGGCAAGTTGAAATTGCCAACTAGAAGAAGAAGAAGAATCAGCATTTATATAGCGCTTTTCATACACAATGCATCCCAAAGCGCTTTACAAGCAATGCTATACTGGTAATGAAGTGACTGAATGGGTAGTGGCGGCTATGTCACACATCAGCACCCACACACAGCCTGGACAATTGCATGAACCAGTTTTATGGGAAGGGGACTATTGGCCAGGACACCGGGGAAAGTCTCCTACTCTTTTTGTGAAGAGTGCCTTGGGTTCTTTTACTTCCACCTGGACACCCACCAGGATGAGTAGAAGGGACTTCAGTTTAATGTCTCATCCAAAGGACGGCACACCCCGATAGTACAGCACCCTCCTAATACTGCACTCGGGTGCCAGCATTTAGGTATGAGTCCAATCCTGGTGTGGGATGAGAACCCACAACCTTCTGTCCCAGAGGTGGATGTGCTACCCACTGAGCCATGCTGGCACCCTAGCAGCACCTCCCCTCCCCTCTGCTTGCCATTCTGATGATGGCTTTCCCAAGTGCCTTATCCATCTCCTAGCCCTGTGCTGAAGTCTGCACACTACCCCGTATTGAGAACCCTGAGTCTGATTGCAGGTTGACTCACAGCTCCGCTAGCCCCTCCTTTCCTCTTGGTGCCCTTGTACCTCAGTGCCTTGATACCCTCCTTCACAAATAATACAACCCCTGAAGCACCCCTGAACCCCTTTCTGTTATGAGAGAGAAACATAGAGAATTGTGTATGAGCAATCATACACAACAAGGCTGTGTTTCATTTGAGAGGGCTCTGTATTAACAAGAGACCTTGAGAGGGTAGTTTGAGAGGCCTCATTACCACGGAAACCTTGAGATTGAAATGTAGCCTTATATGTGCATGGTTGCTCATACACAATCTTTTATAGTGTATAGGCAACCATTAATACAAGCCTTTGTCCAGAAAGGTCCCCCCATAGTCCTCAAATGTCTTACTTTATCAGTTCTTTCAAGTGCCACTCACTTCCTGAGCCAGCTCTCACCACCATGGCCGCTTCATCAAGCATGGTGGTTTGAACAATGCAGCCATGAGAAGATGTTCTATCTTGTTGTGTTGCAGTAGCGACATCACTAGTGCAGCACAACAATAGTGTGACATCGCTACTGCAGTACAACAAGCCTATTCTAGGGATGGAATTCCATGCAGCACAGTGCTCCACCATACACTATATACAGTTTCTGTTTGCCCTCCACAAATCTTCCATTCTTGCCCTGTGGAAATACTCTACAGGACAGATCAGGCTACAGTGTTACACTTTTATAAATATACCAGTGGAGCAAGGTGGGTAGTATGTAAAAGATGGTGCAGAAAATGAAATCACTGATTTTTTTTGCAGTGCAAAATATCCAGAGCTGCTGTCTAACGTTACTGTGTTATTGACTTGATTACACCATTTATGTTTGCTGTATATTTCATTTTTAGTTTTGTTCAGATTCTGATTTGCCTGGTCCTACTAAGCCCAACCCATCAAAACTAGAAAAGATGACTCACACACCTAATACACACCGATAGCTTCCCCTATCATTGTCACACCCCCCCCAAAGCATTTTCATTTCCAGCTCTGGCCAGGTCGGGCCCAACTGCTGGAGGGGCCCGTCCACATCTTTCATAGCCCATATTGCTGTCTCACTAGCACACCATGCTGTGGGGTCCTTATAGGAGTTGATTGGTGGCTACATATCACCAATGCACCCAAAGACCCCCTCTCATGTTTCCCTCAGGAGCTGCTGCTGAGTGGAATAGAACCCTCCACTTGTAGGGGAGCATCCATGCAGACAGTCCATCACTCCCCCCACTGGAGTCTGCTTCTGCTGTTCCAGGCTCAGGCCCAAACCCTAGTTACCATCATGCTAGAGCAGTTCTACATGTATTGCTCTGCATCATGGAGTCAACCTTGCAATATGTACTTTGTGATAATCTGTGAGCTTTTGTTACATTAGCAGGAGGTATTTTCTTCCTAACTAGATTTGACTTGGGAAGAAGACAAGAAGATAATTTCATAAACCAGCAAGATAGGGGTCTTTGGAGGAATATAGTGTAGTGGTTTAGGGCTCTGAGCTGCAAACCTGGAGACCTGGATTTGAAACCCACAGCCCCCACTTGCATACTGTGTGACCATGAGTAAGTCACTTAACTTCCTTGTGCTCCCAGGTCACACCTGAAAACAAGCTCTGGCTTAGTGTGCCTTTCCTGGTTAAACAATTTCCCATTTTCCTTTTCTCTTGGAAACTGTGCTTCTAATAGGAATATTATGTTTGTATATGAAGCATTATATGTGTATATGAAGTAGCTACAAACTTTTGTCAAGGAATGTCTCTGGTCCAAAACCAGTCGGAGTCCATGAATGGGCAAGTTCCAGTTTTTGTGTTTTTCTTCACCTGTGTGCTAGCATGAAATAAAAACATGTTTTGCGATGTGAAATATTGTGTGAACTTCCAGTTTGCATGGCAAGTTGACCCCCCCCCCCAACGTGGGAGTAACCGGGTAGGCTCACTGAGACAAACTGTCCCTTTTTCAGGACCGACCCAGAATTATTTACGTGAAATAGAAAGAATATATACAGATAATAGTAACATACAATGCATAAGTAAATGACAAAATATGGTGTAAATAATGGATATACGTTCCAAAAGAAAACTTTGAGCAACAGATTGGTAGATAGATACAGGACAGAGATTAGTACTCAGAGGCGCTAGGGTCTATAGAACATGGACATTATTAATAGACAACTAAGGTGAGTCAAATTAAACAGATAAGCATGCTAAAGCAGGCACAGGCTCTGTTAACAAAGAGATACTCCTTCACAGTGGATTTGAAGAATGCAAAGGTTAGGCATTCCATGACCTTAGAGGGGAGATTGTTTCATAGCTGTGGTGTAGTAGTCACAAAGGCTCACTGACCAGCAGCAGAGAGTGTCCTTGGTATGGTAGCACTTTTCTGTCTAGCAGATCCAAGGGACCTTCCAAGTGGTTTGAAATCCATGATGTCAGCCAGAGTTTTCAGGGGAGGAGTAAAGGAGTTTATGTGCCATAGAAAGCACAGGGAGATGAAGCCTCCCCTCCAGAGGGTGTCAGTTTAGTGTGGAGAGTGACCTGCAGTGATGTTCCTGGCTGCTGACCCCAGCAGAAAAACATGCTATTCTATTCTAGGCAAACTTCAGTTTGGAGAGTTCAATTTTATTGAGAGATGATAGAAGTGGTGCCCCATAGGTGATAGTGGGAAGAAGGACTCTGTTGGCGACAGAGTGCCTGGCCTCTTAAGTAAAGTAGGGGTAGAGCTTGTACAACTCGTTCAACATGATGCCTGAGGGAAAGTTCTTGTTCCAGCTGGATTCCCAGATACTTTACCAAAGCGATTGTATTTATGTGTGACCCCAACAGCATAATGATATAGAGAAGATTTGGTCTATCATGACCCAGCCTGTGGATACCAAATAGCATGGCCTTCATTTTTTTGCATTCCAAATAAGCAAGCTTGATTGAACTCAAGACTCAAGTGAGACAAAGTCCACCTGTGGGCCAGGTTGAATCTAAGACAGGTTGGTGTGAGATCTGTACAGAACAGCATAATCAGCATTACAGTAATTTTGTGTTACCACAATTGCTAGGAAAATTATTTATGAACAATGAACACAAAATAGGGCCTAGAATTGAGCACTGAGGGACACCATCAGTAGTTGCCTGCAGGGAGCACCAACCAACTGCCCCCCCCCCCAATTTAACAGGTTGTATGCCCCCTTAGAGGTAATTGCAGAACCAACTGCATGACAGGTGATCAAGGCCCAGGCCACTTAATTTGTGCACCAGTAGGTCATGATTAATAAGATCAAATCCCTAGGTAAGGGCCATGAAGACTGTTCCAGTGGCCTGCCCATCATCCATAGCATTGAACAGGTCAGTTGTGAGGCGTACAAGGGCAGTATTGGTGCCATGTTGTTTTCTGAGGCTGTGTTAGACTTTAGTTAAAATGGAATGTAACTCTAGATAGGACTGTATTTGATGATAGATCAGCCTTTCTTGTAATATAGCAATGGTGTGCAACAGCGAAATAGGCTGATGGTGTTCAACCAGCTCTTTAGTCCCCCTTTGTGCACCAGAACAGCATATGCCATTTTTCACACACTAGGTATGTCACCCTGGTAGGGGGGACATATTAAAAATAGCTGCTATGGGACCGGCAAGGACTGGGGCACTAAGTCTAAGGAGCCTGGGTTCCAGGTTATCATGACTAGCTGAACTGTCAGCTTTTATACCTCATAAAAGAGCCAATACCTCCTTCTTTGTGACCAATTTGAAGTGAAATTGAGATCACCTGAGTGTGGGGGGCAAAGAGCCAGGGAAGGGGACCACTGTGAGCAGATGATCAGGGTGGACTTGAAGCTATCCAAGTCCATGAACAACTTGTTGAAGGTTTCAGCAGCCTGGGTAGGATTACTAAGAATTTGGACAGTGGCAAGGATGTTGCCTGAGAGTGGCCTAGTTCACCCCTGGAGGAGGTAATTGACTTGAAACCAGAACCTCGTGAAGTCATGTAGGTTATCAGACTACAGGCTTCTGATATATTTCATTTGGCGCTTTTGAGGCTCCCTTTATAGGTGTTTCTCAGGGTACAATATTGCTGCCAGTCCTGTACCCGATCAGAGGCCCTGCACCTGCCCCAAGCTTGATCCCTTTGTTTCATCAGTTGATGCAGTGCAGGCAAAAGCCACTTAGAGCAAAGCCCCTTTGACACACCTCTAAACCAGGGGTACCTGGTAGTTAAAGAGCAGGTTCATAATAGCCCTATACTGCACAGTAAATGGTAACTGACCTAGACAGGATTCAAACCCTTCAGATTGTTCCATTTCTTGCAATTTCTGTAAAAAGTAATTTTACTTGTAAATTTATTTCCTGACCTGCCGAGACAAAATGTAGCCAGTTCAGCATCCTAGGGCCATGCCCCAACACCAGCACATGCAGCCCCATTTTGTGATGTCACTAAACAAAGGCTGCGTGAGCGCGCCCCACTGACTTGAATGGGGGTGATTTTCTCAATGTTTTTACACCCATTAAAAGTCAGGATTTTAAGAAATCAACCTGCTCACTTGACTAACAGGGTCCCTGTTACAGAGACTGCAAGAAATGGAACAATATGAACAGTCTGAATCCTGGCCAGGTCACTTACAATTTACTGTGCAGTATGGGGCTACTAGTATTGGTAGGAAGCTGCTCTTCAACCTCATTCAGGAAGTTATTGACAAGAAATTCTATTGCCACATTTACATTATTGCACCTGCTAAGGTTGTCCTAGTGCACCAAGGCCAGGCATCACAATTAAGCTTCATGAATGATCTCTTATCAGGATAGACCATGAGGGAGTCTCACGAAACAATTTTATTTTTTATTTAAAACATGTTGACCGCGTAAGACCCAAGGGCATCAAATGCCTATTTTCATGGGTGACCCAGGAAATACAGAAAATAAATAGCAAGATACCTCATATAATAAATCATAACATGAACATTGGGAAAGATTTATTTATGTAGTTAGTTTTTGTTAACCAGGTAAGGTGCACTAGGCATACATATGCCTGTTTTCAGGCACAGGAAGATAGCCTCTACACAAAAGAATCATTTGGTGGTGCAATAGAATGACGGCGGACAGCACTGTAATTCTTATCCAAAATAAACTTTATTCATATTTCTTCAAGGCACAACCTGGGAGAGTACATAGATATACTTTTACAATTCACAGACAAAAAGCAATATCAAATACACAAGCAGTTGTACAATGTACAAACTGAATGATATCAGGCATTAACATAATGACCAGAGAGATATATTATATAAGGAGAAGATACGATGGAGTACAAAAACATTTTAGCTGTATACAGTGAGCTGTAAATCTGCTAAACAGAGAGTGATGAAAGAGGAAACACAGCACGGCAGTTTCCTGTTGAGGCATGGTTGCATTAAGGGGTAGACAGAAACCAACAAAGTACAGACAAAGGAGTAATTAAGTGCTGTGAAGACAATATTGTTCTCCAGACACAGTAGGAAGGTGCGTGGTCACTGAGTGCATTGGCCAGAGTGTTGTCTCCCTTGATCCTTCACTCCAACTGGCCAGTATCCAGTCTAGCAGAGAATGATTGCCTGAATTTACATTGAGGCAAATTGGCTTAGTGATAATCTGACTAAAGTGAGCCTTTGCCGTAGCTGATTTTAGTCTACCTGTATTATCATCTAACCATTTTAGATTAAAATACCCTATCACAATCACTTGTCTTTGAATCTGAGCAAGACAGACACGATCTTCAAGTGCTGGTCATGCCAGAGAGGATGGATTGCAGACACAGCCAACAATAAGGGGTTTGATACCTCCCAGGAGCACCCTTATGGATAAGCTCTCAAAAGAATGGTTTTGAGAGGACACACAGAGTTCACTTACACTGTATGAGGCCTCTGAATATACAACCCCCTCCCCCCCTTTTTCTTTTTACTTGGCCCTTTCTGAGTTGGGTGTACACAGTGATGGTCACTTCATGGGTAAGGATCTGAGGTTTAAGTCAGGTTTTTGTGACTGCTAAAACATCAGGGGCCAGATATTCAAAACTTAGCCCCAGGGCTAAATTAGCACTGTACAGCATGCTAAATTAGCCCTGAACCTGTAGCAAGCTATATTCAAAGGAATAGCTCCGGCGCGAAACCTGCTGAATATAGAATGCGATGAAGGCAGTGCAAACAGGGCTGGGAGTGCAGTGCTAAAATAGTCCAGGAAATAAGACAACTCTGAATAAAGCAGCAGGGAAATACAAAATGCAACAGCAGCTCAGTGGACACAGAGTTGGAGTAAGGCAGAGCTGAGGTTGATGGGCAATGTGTGTGATAGCAATGAAGTGTTGCACAACAAATGCAAACAATAATGCAGGCCACACACTGCAGAACTGTGCTATGCTTTTGAGAGGATTGCCCGGGGCTAACCAGATTACACAGTGCAAACACATTAGCCTGGTGCAAACACATTAGCCTGGGGCAAAAGTTTGCTATATTCAAAGCTCCTATGCAAATGAGCCTACTTAGGCAATCCATGTGCAAACAGCTACATTAGCTTCTCATTAAGGCCTGCTTAGCATACATTAGCATGAAGATTGCCCGGTGCTATTCCATGGTGCACATAGCTCCACATGAGGTCAGACTGGAACTACAGGTCAAAATCCACTGGCTGGATGGTGCCCACAGCTCCACCTGTAGGTCATACTGGATGTACAGGCTAAAAGCCGCAGGCTGGGGTGTACACACAGCTCCACCTATATGTCAGCTTTGAGAAACAGTTTGTTAGCTGCAGGCCATGGGTGTCTACAGGCATACGCAGTGCATACCTCCCACCTAGTCAGCAATGGAATGAGGGACACAGACACCCTGAATGTGGAACAAAGAGGGATACTGATCCCCATAATGAGAGGTACATCCGCAAACATAGAGAGACAAACTTAGGACACAATGGAATCCATTACCTTTGTATGCACACAGGGTAAGAGTTATGTAGCACCATAGAATAATATAACTCCCTGCTTGAAAGTCTGGATGTACAGTACAGTCTGTGTGTGTGCACCACTGTTCCCAATAGGGATGAATTCAGGTCAGGGCTATAGTGAGGGGAACACAGAAGATGTCCCCTGTACTGAGGGACACTGTAGAGAACTGTATAACTGTGTGTGTGTGTATGTATCTATGTATACATATACATACATATATATATATATATATATATATATATATATATATATATTCATGGCAAAAAACTCCATTTATGCATCAGTTAGGGTTGTTCCACAGCAACAAAAGCAGGGAAATTTGGTGTTAGGGTTCAAAACCCTAACTGCACATCCCCCCATCACCACACACACATACATGCAAGCAGGGGAAGGACCAAAGCAACACAACCAATCACACACAACCAGCAGGAGGTATAAACCTGTGTTACCATGGCAAGTAGGAAAATCCAACTTCAGGTATCATACAATATTTCCAAACTTGTTCCATGAGGTTAGTTCACCTAAAGATGAACCAAGCTGCCAGTAGCGAGAACTGTGTACCTCACTACGTTTTCGATATATGTGTGGCGAAAGGCATCATGGGCGCTGCAATGTTAGTACATGGGAAATTGCTCAATTTTGGAACAGCGTAACTTTGTCATCCTGAAGTATTTTAGCACCAAAGCAGGAAAAGGCTCATCTGTGGGACCAGGGCTTGCCACCCTGCAAATTTCAGACCAAAGGACACAACCATTTGCTTGCAGGATGATGGCAAAGATGTGCAGCTATCAGGAGCATGCTTTCACAAAAGGTTTTCACAAACATGAAAGTGTCACACATGGAAGACACAACACTTTTGCATTTGCGAAAGCATGTAAAAATACTGTTGCAAACACGAAGGTGTCGCAAGTGCATAGCACGACACTTTCGCATTTGCGAAAGTGATTTGCGAAAGCATATTTAGGGAAAGTCCAAAATCCTGTTTTGGGTCTTGTAAACCCCCAAATAACATATGTGTAGTCTGTGTTATGTGTTGCTAGCAGTGTGGGGCCCAAGATGCCCAATTCTCCATAGAGATTTGTGTTTTGTGGTGTGTGGAACATCTGGGATCAGAGTTTGCAGCGATGACCCCATGCCACACCCCGACATCTGTTGGTATGTGGAAGATGGGAGCATGGGGGTGTGGTTTTGTGGTTTAGATAGTTGTATGTTATTTCTGTTACCTGCTGCTGGTTGTGTGTGATTGGTTGTGTTGCCTTGGTCCTTCCCCTACTTGTATGTGTGTGTGTGTGTAGTGGGGGTGGGGGGAGAATATGCAGTTAGGGTTTTGAACCCTAACACCAAATTTCCCTGCTTTTGTTGCTATGGAACCCTAACTGATACATTAACTGAGTTGTTTTTGCCATGAATTTCCCTTCTTTTTGAGAATGTACAATATAAACAGTGAATGGTATGTGGTGGTGGGAGCTGGCCATTTGTGTATAATAACCCTAACAGTAACAGTAACACTAACACTAACTGTAATGCTATCAGTAATGGCAAAGTTGACACCAACAGTAACACCAACAGTATCAGTAATGCTAATGGTAACAGTAACAATAACAGTAACAGTAACGCAAGTGCAAATACATATGCTAACGCTAATGGTAATTTATTTATTTATTTATTTGCTTTTGTTAACCGGGTAAGTCACACTAGACAGCCAAGTGCCTATTTTGAGGTGAGACCCGGGAGGATTACAAGCTAGGTCACAGAAGAACAGTGAGAAAGTCGAGTTTACATACAATCAGGTAATAACAGAGGTTGACATCTAGAAACATGACAAGCTTAACAGGGCTAGAGTAGGTAGCTAACAGCAATAGAAACGATTTAGCATAAGATAAGTACAGTGCACAAAAATTATAAGACAGGTTCAGTCAGTAACAATTTAGCATAAGATAAGTACAGTGCACAAAAATTTTAGGACAGGTTCAGTCAGTGCAAACAGAAGTAAGTGCCAGCAGGTAGGATGAGCCAACCGGGGGGGGGACCAAGGGCTTGTCCTGGTGGACTAGTCAGGGAGGAGGAGGAGGAGGGGGGTAGGACAGATGCAAGGGTGACATGTAACAGTTACCGGGCCAGTTACCAGGAGGTTAAGTACAGTGGTCCCTATGGAAGCAGAGACCGCCCCAGCATACCTGGGCTGATATACTATGAGGTACATGGACAGGTGAAGGATCCCTTCAGATAGTTCCAAAGGGAGGTTTTAAAGCCCAGATGGGAGGAGAAGGACCGAGTAAGGGCAGGGAGCGAATTCCAAATTTTAGGGACATAGGTGACGAAAGCCTGGTCTCCCACAAGGGTGTGGGTTCTGGGAACCAAGCGGTCAAGTGTTGCTCTCGACCTGAGGAGGTAGGAGGAGGTGTCAGGGGTGGGGGCAAGGGTGAGGGCTACAGGTGTAGCGGATCTGACGATGTTGTCAATGAAGTTCCCAACTACAAAGGTGCGGTGCTTCTCAGGAGGGAGCCACTCTAGGCATGTGTAGAGGTCGCAGTGGTGGGTTGGGGGGGCTGAGAGCACAAAGTGGCAGATGTTATTGTAAGCCGTGTCCCATTTTGAAAGGCTGGATTTAGGCATAGGGGCAAAGGTTACTAGCCTGTAGCAGAGAGAAGGGAGGAGGACCCCCCCCCGGCTAAGGCAAGATGGGCAGCCGGGGTTAAGCAGTTTTTGGCTCTATAGGCGAGACAAAGCTTGCCATAAACACAGCAATAGAGTCAAGCCATACAAAGACAAAAGTACTGGACTTTAGGAGGGCTGACTTTGCCAAAATGGGTGCGTGCCTAAGGAATGCACTAGCAAATGGGCAGGAAGGAGGGGTGGAAGAACAATGGGGAATAATAAAAACTGCCATCACAGAGGTAACGAGCCTTTGTGTGAAGCAAATAAAACAAAATGATGTAAGAAACCACTATGATTCTCAAAAGAAGTGGCAGTGAAGGTTCAAGAGAAAAAGAAAGCATTCAGGAAGTACAAAGGAATCGCAGAAGGAGCAGGACAGAGAACTGTACCAGTTAAAGCAAAAGGAAGCTGGGAAGGCAGTCAGAACAGCAAAGGCCCAAACCGAGGAAAAGATAGCCAACTTGGTTAAGAAGGGGATAAAACCTTTTATAGGTACATCAGGAGTGAAGGAAGACCAAGGGAGGGATAGTGAGGCTTAATAAAGGGAGGAGACTGTGAAAGGCAGAGATACTAAACAAATATTTTGCTCAGTATTTACAAATGAAGAGGGGAGGTACATAAAACAAACAGTAGAAACACTCTGGATACAGAAGTTGATACCAGCCCATTTACAGAAGAAAGGGTTCTGAAAGAACTCTTAAAACTGAAGGTGGACAAAGCAATGGGGCCTGATGGGATTCATCTCAGAATTCTAAAAGAACTAAGGGTAGAACAGTGACACCACTGACTACCTTTTAACAAATCATGGGAGGATGGGGGACTCGAGGACTGGAGGAGGGCAGATGTGATTCCTTCACAAAAGTGGGAGCAAGACAGAAGCAGGAAACTACAGACCTGTTAGTTTAACCTCAGTGATAGGGAAAATGATGGAATCACTTCTGAAGGAAAGAATTGTCGAGTATCTAGAGGCCAGAGGGGCACAGGACTCTAGGCAGCATGGATTCACAGCGGGAAGGTCATGCCAAATGAATCTGATAGATTTCTTTGACTGGGTGACCAAAGTAGTAGATCAGGGAGGGGCTGTGGACATGGCCTACCTAGACTGTAGCAAGGCATTTGACACAGTCCCACACAAAAGATTAATATACAAGTTAGCCAGCCTGGGAGTGGGTCCCAAGATGATAGCCTGGGTAAAGAATTGGCTGGAGAATAGGACCCAGAGAGTAATAGTAAATGGAGTCCACTCAGAAGAAAGGAGGGTTACTAGTGGGGTACCGCAGGGTTCAGTATTAGGACCGGTCCTCTTCAATGTCTTTATAAGTGACATTGCAGAAGGACTGAAAGGAAAAGTATGTCTCTTTGCAGATGACACAAAGATCTGCAACAGAGTTGATGCACAGGGTGGGGTGGAAAGGATGAGAAGGGACTTGGCAAGGTTAGAGGAATGGTCAAATGTATGGCAGCTTAGAGTCAATGCTAAGAAGTGCTAGGTAATGCACCTGGGAAACAAAAACCCAGGGGAAGAGTACACAATGGGGGGTGAGATACTAACAACAACAAAAATAGAAAGGGACCCGGGGGTAGTCATATCAGATGACCTAAAGGTGGGCAAGCAATGTGAGAGGGCAGCAAGGAGGGCTGGGGGATACTGGGATGCATAGGGAGAGGCATCAACAGTAGAAAACAGGAAAGTTATCCCTCTGTACAGACAGCTGGTGAGACCCCATCTGAGTACTATGTGCAGTTCTGAGACCGAATCTCATAAAGACATAGACAGGATGGAAGCTGTCCAGAGAGGGCACTAAAATGGTGCAGATTCTGCACCGGAAGACATATGAAGAGAGATGAAAGGAGCTAATATGTATAGCCTCGAGGAAAGGAGGAGAAGGGGACATGATAGAAACGCTCAAGTACCTCTAAGGAATCAACAAAGTCCAAGAGGTAGCATCTTTCAAAAAGAGGTGTGCAAGAACAAGAGGGCACAATTTGAAGATAAAGGGGGTGGCTCAGAAGTAATTTAAGGAAGTATTTTTCACAGAGAGGGTTGTGGATGCATGGAATGGCCTTCGGAGGAGGTTGTGGAGTCAAAATCAGTGATGGAATTCAAGCATGCATGGGACAGTCATAAGGCAATTCTAGGGGGTGGGGGTAGGGGTAGGAAGAAGTAGGCTGCTGGTTAACTAGGATCTGCAGCTTATCCAGTAGGTAGGTAGGGAAATGGGCAGACTGAGTGGGCCAAGCGGTCCTTATCTGCTGTCAAATTCTATGTTTCTATGTTTCTATTCGTGGCCTTACAGACATTTTGGATATGTAGGGTGAGATCCAGCTGCAGGTCCAGAGTGACACCCAGGTATTTGACAGTGGCCACCATCTGCAGGGGAGTGCCATCAGCCCAGAAGATTTTTAGTGGAGCAGGGCATGATTTTATTTTGCTCAGGGACCCAAAAAGCATGGCTTGGGTTTTCTTGAGGTTGGTTGTAAGCCTGTGTTCCACCAGCCAGGATTGGATCCGCTTAAAGTAGGAGTTAAGTTGGGAGTTAATGGTGGCTATGTCTCGGGCACTAGCCAAGATGACCAGGTCATCTGCATACAGAGTGGTATGCCCATGGGTGGTGATGGATGGCAGTTCATTGATAAAGAGGGAGAAGAGAGTGGGGCCGAGGACCGACCCCTGGGGGACCCCGCACTGGACATCTGTAGGGTGGGAAAGAGTCCGGTTAAAGTTGGTATACTGCTTCCTACCAGAGAGATAGTTGAGGAACCAGGCATGGGCAGGGGATGAGAGACCAAGGGAAAGAACAGTGGAGCTGAGGAGAGAGTGGTCTACCCTGTCAAAGGCTTTGGAGAGATCCACGAAGATAGCACCGGTGAGGTTGCCCTGATCAGTTGCGGTTCTGATCATCGAGGAGACAACAGCGAGGGCGGTAGAAGTGCTGTGCCCCTTCCTAAACCCATACTGAGCTGGGGAGAGGAGGTTGTGTTCCTGTATGTACTCTGTTAGCTGAGTGGCCACAACTTTCTCCAGAATCTTGGAGGTGGCCAACAGAATGGCGATGGGTCAATAATTCAATGGATCTTTGGGGTTACCTTGCTTAAGAACTGGGGTAACCTTGGCCACTTTCCAAAGGTCAGAGATATCTCCGGTGGTTAGGGAGGAGTTGAAGATGTGCGTTATTGGCCTGGCTAGGAGGTGGGCCCCTAGCCTAAGTAGTTTCGGTTCTAGGCTATCATGCCCTGCCCCACTATGGGGGGAGAGGTAGGCAAGGAGCCTCTGGGTCTCGATTACTGACACCTGATGTAGGTGGAAGGGGGGGCCGGACTTGGGACCGAGAGGAGGGGAGCTGGGGGACTTGTGGGCGGTGGATACGGAGGGGGGGAAGATAGTTCGGAGAACATAGCATTAAAGGTATTTGAAATTGTATTGTTGCAACTGACCCCGTCAATGGTCAGGTCTGTGGCTTGCACTCTGGCGGAGACCCCAACCGCACTTCTTAAGTTCTGCCAGAAACTCCTCGGATTGCTGGCCGAGAAGAGCAGGGCTGACCGGCAAGCCTCACTTTTTGCTGCCCGGATGGCTTTTATGCAGGAGTTTCTGAGGCGTCTATAAGCTAGGAGGTCGTTGTTACTTAGGGATGCCTTGTAGGTCACCCAGCATTTATCCCTGAGTTTCATCAGTAATGGTGACGGAAACATAAACACAAATGCAAATGTTAATGCAAATGCTAACGGTAATGGTGACGCAAATACAAACAATGATGGTATTGGTAACGCCAACGCAAACGTGAATGCAAACACAAACACTAACGGTTACGGTAATGCGAACACAAACGGTAATGCAAATGCAAGCACGAATGCAAATGCAAATGGTAACGGTCACGTAAATGCTAATGGTAATGCTAACAATGACACAAACGTAAACGCAAGCAGGAACACAAAAGCAAACGCACATGGTAATGGTAATGCTAATGGTAACGGTAATGCAAACGCAAATGGTAATGCACGTGCTAACGGTAACATAAACGCAAACAGTAACGGTAAAGTAAATGCATGCACAAATGCAAACAGTAACGGTAACGTAAACACAAACGGTAATGCTAACGGTGACACAAATGTAAATGATAACGGTAATGCAAATGGTAACGCAAGTGCAAATGGTAATGGTAACAGAAATAGTAATGGTAATAGTGAAGCAAATGGAAATGGAAATGCAAATGGTAATGCAAACGGTAAAGCTAACAGTGATGCAAATGTAAATGCTAATGGAAAGGCAAGCGCAAATGTAAAAACAAAGGGTTACGGAAATGCAAATGCTAATGGTAACGCTAACGCACATGCTTTGTGTCCATAACAGGTGAATCAAGAAGCACAGTGAATACAAAGAATGTGGGCATGATAGTGGCCCTCGGACAGGAAAATGAGCACTTGGAATACTAAATTGCTTATATCTCAAGAACCGTACTATATAGAAAAAAAAATAAAATTTCATATTATTTATAACTTTCCAGGCTAGTTTTGCAGTGGGGGGCTAAACATCTGTATCTCAAACTGTTTTCGAGATACGGGACTTGAAAGGAGCGGCAAACGCCGTAATGTTATCTTATGGAAAAAATCTACAAATTCGGAGTCCTGTAACTTTGGAGCCCTGTCATATTTTGGCATCAAACCACCAAAAGGCACATATGTGGAGACTTGACTAAATTCCTGTCAAATTTCAGCCCAAAAGAGCAAACCGTTGTTTTGCAGGAGGGTGGCAAAGATTTTCTGTTGTTTTGGCCATACTTTCGCAAATTACTTTCGCAAATCACAACACTTTCGAAAAACAAATCACGAAATGTTCGCATTTGTGACATTATTTTGTAAAAGTACTTTTAAAAATTTGAAAATAAATTCTGGGGGTTTAACCCCAAAAAGATATTCCTAGCATCCTCAGGACTTGACTAGGCAAACACAACAAGAATTGTGTCCCTAGAGGGTCCCAATCTTAAACGCCAGGCATTTTTCTGAGCTGTAACTGAAAACAAAATGGCCAACTCATGAAAGTAAAAGGGTCATCTGTGACAGTAAAAATGGGCATTTGCAAAAGTGTCGCAATTGTTGTAAACTTTTCCCATAGACTATAATGGGATTCAGGTTTTTTTGAATAACTTTTGAACCGCTTAATATTTTTTTTACGAAATCTTCAAAGGGCACATCGGGGATCCCGGCCGCATGTTTCCTGAAGTTTTCAGACTGAACGCGTAAACCATGCGGCCTGTATTCATGAGCAAAGAAAAGCCCCCAAAAGTCTGTTTTTTTGAGTTATTTGGCTCCCTGCAGCTCTGCAACCGTACATGCGACTGTAATACAACTTGGCATATCCAGAGATCTATGATACCAGACCACTCATGCAAAATTTCAGGCACATCTGTCATACAGTGGCAAAGTTATTAAGATGCAAAATTTTAGATTTAACCTTAAAGTGGGTACTCAACCTTAACTATAGTGGCACTACTGTGCCACTATAATATATTTATGTGTAGTGAAGTTTGAATGTGAGGTCTTAACTGTGATTTCAGTTTGATTCTTCACTTAGTTGGGGCAGGATTGAAGAATTCTAGCTGGTGAGTTTGTGACTGTGTGTTTGAAATTGAATTTAAGGTCTTTTCTTAACTGCCATTTATGTGTGCTTTTCCAGTTAGTTTGGGCAGGATTTAGGGGTTCTAGCTGATAAGTTTATGACTGTGTGTTTGTAATTGGCTGTGTCTGAACTTTAAGTGCAGGTGTCATATTACAGGGATTAGTGTAGTTTGAATGTAAGGTCTTAACTGCCATTTTCAGTTTGATTCTTCATTTAGTTGGGGCAGGAGGGAAGGACTCTAGCTGGAGAGTTTGTGACTGTGTTTGTATTTGTATTTGTGTCTGAACATTAAGTGCAGACATCATATTACAGGGATTAGTGTAATTTGAATGTGAGGTCTCAACTGCCGTTTCAGTTTGATTCTTCATTTAGTTGGGGCAGGATTGAAGGATTC
This sequence comes from Neoceratodus forsteri, assembly GCA_016271365.2. Lineage (NCBI taxonomy): Eukaryota > Metazoa > Chordata > Ceratodontiformes > Ceratodontidae > Neoceratodus > Neoceratodus forsteri. The sequence goes on along the minus strand of CM028132.1, from coordinate 587,351,847 downwards.
TAGGTGGTGAGTTTGTGACTGTGTGTTTGGAATTGAATTTGAGGTATTATTTTAACTGCCATTTATGTGTGCTTTTCCAGTTAGTTTGGGCAGGATTTAGGGGTTTTAGCTGATAAGTTTGTGACTGTGTGTTTATAATTGGCTGTGTCTGAACTTTAAGTGCAGGCATCATATTACAGAGATTAGTGCTGTTTGAATGTGAGGTTTTAACTGCCATTTCAGTTTGATTCTTCATTTAGTTGGAGCAGGAGGGAGGGACTGTAACTGGTGAGTTTGTGACTGTGTTTGTATTTATATTTGTGTCTCAACGTTAAGTGCAGACATCATATTACAGGGATTAGTGTAGTTTGAATGTGAGGTGTTAACTGCCATTTTAGTTTGATTCTTCATTTAGTTTGGGCAGGATTGAGGGATTCTGGCTGATAAGTTTGTGACTGTGTGTTTGTAATTGTCTGTGTCTGAACTTTAAGAGCAGGCATCATATTACAGGGATTAGTGTTTTGTTTTATTTATTTTATTTTTTTTTATTTGTTGAAGCCTCGGATTACAACCTTTGAGCTACCAGCTCATTTACAAAGGTTCCACGTCAGAAAGAAAAACACAAATGTACAATTGTATAACACAGTGTAACAAAGAACATAAACAATGTCAATAGTACTATGACTTAACAGTGTACATGGGATAAGAAGTGTACCTTGACACACAGACAAAGTCAGAGCTGTAGCAGAAGTAAGAATGAGAGGGGAGGAGGGGGAAGGTTATAGAGTGAAGGGGGTAGAATAGAATAGGTGTTCAGCATGTGGGAACCTCTGGCTTGGGCTCCCTTGTCAGGAAGGTGTGGCGTGTGGAAGGACAGAGGGTAAGAAAATGGGTAGAGGTATAGGCCCCTGGGGAAAAGAGGGGGGAGAGTGGGACTAGAACAGGGGGTTGGGGAAAGGGTATGTAGAGGATGGTGGGAGGGTGGAAGTAGCGGATTGGGTGAATAGCATAAGTGCACAATTGGTGGGGTAGTCAAACATTTTGTACCAGGTGGGTTGGTCAGGTAGGGCAGGTGCATTGCCCTTGACTGGACAGGTGGGATCTAAGTGTGGATTTGAACAAGCCGATTTTGCTAATAGTGGTACATTCCAGTGGGAGTAAGGTAAGCCATAGCAGGGCCTGGTATTTGATGGATCGCTGACCTTGGGTGGTGCAACAATAGGGGATTTTGATGGAGATCTTGTTGGATGTCCTTGTGGTCCTTCTTGGTGTGACTTGGTGTATGAGGAAGCTGGGCCCTGGTGGCAGAAGGCCCAATGTGGCTTTTTTGGCAAGGAGACAGGTTTGATATTGGGCCCTGTCATTCAGGTTTAGCCATCCGGTTTGCTGGTAGAGGTGGCAGGTATGGGTCAGTCATGGGGCTCCAAGCACAAGTCTGCAAGCTTTGTTGAGTGTGGTGGTGAGTCTCCAGAGGGTGCTGTCAGGGACTGAGCTGTAGATAGCAAGGCCATAATCAATGGTTGAGAAGACTGAGCTGGTTATGGCAAGCTGGAGGGCTTTATCAAAGAGGCAGCTGTGGTACTTATATAGCAGGCCGAGCTTTCTGTTAGCTGTAGAGGCCACATGATCTATATGTGTGGCATATGAGAGGGAGCTGCCAAGGGTGAGGTCCAGGTATTTGAATTTGGGGACCATTTCAATGGGGATCTTTTGTAAGTTCTGTATGTTCAGAGTTGCAGCCCTGTGGTTGCTGTGAGCTGGGGCCAAGAGCATGGATTTCATCTTTTTGTGGTTGACTAGGAGTCTAGCTTTGTTAAACCAGTCTTCCACACTGTAAAAGTCCTGTTGAAGACACTGCTCCAGTGCAATGGGGTCAGAATGGCTGGTGTAGATCACAGCATCATCAGCATAGAGAAGAATTTTTTGTTGGCAGGCTAGTGGAAGGTTGTTTAGAAAGAGGCTAAAGAGGAGGGGTCCAGGATGGATCCTTGGGGCACTCCAGTGGACACTTGGAGGGGGTCAGAGAGGACATTGCAAATTTTTACCTGCTGAACACATCCAGAGAGGTAGCTCCGGAACCAGCACAATGAGTCAGAGGACAGCCCAGTTACCTCTAATTGTGCCAGCAGAAGGTCATAGCTGACCATGTCAAAGGCCTTGGTGAGGTCTATAAAGGTTGCCCCCATCAAGTGCCCCTTGTCAAAGGCACTGTGAATGTAGCCCGTGAACTCGAGAAGCACAGTGATAGTGCTGTGGTGTTGATGGAAGCCATGCTGCTGCTGCTGGCATTGTAACTGGTATTTTTTGAGGTGTTCCACCAGCGGATCATAGGCTATCCACTCGAGGACTTTTGAGATAGGCAGGAGGATTGAAATTGGACAGTAGTTGGCATGGTCAGCCTTACTACCGGCTTTGTGGATTGGGGTAATGATTGCTGCTTTCCAGAGTTCTGGGAAGGTACCTGAGGCAAAGGACAGATTTATGATACAGGTCAGTGGGGTTAGCAGTTTGTCGAGGGTAAGGGAGATTAGTTTTAGATCAAGGCCCTTGGAGCTATGCCTGGACTTCCCAAGGACTTGAAAGAGATATTTTTTTTTACCTCACCTTTAGATAGAACTTTGAGGTAGAATGGGGGGGCTTGGTACATTGGGAGGAAACTTTGGGGGGGGTGGGCTGGTTGGTACCGGCTTGGACATGGAAGCTAGGGGGGAGCACTGAGCTGAGGTCCATAAAGGCTGTATTGAAGATGTCTGTGATGGATCTGGGGTCTTGTGTAAGGGATCCATTGTGGCTCAGCATTGTGGCTTCTGAGGTATCTTGTTTCCCTATGATAGCGTTAATGTTATCCCAGAAGCAGCGGCTGTCCGCCCAGGTGGAGTTAAACTCAAGTCGGTGGAAATTAGCTTTTGCCTGCTGGATTGTGATAGTGCATTTATTCCATGCAGCCTTGTAGTTTTGCATATCCTGGACAGAGCGAGTATTTATGTACTTATACCATAGGCGGTCCCTGGAGTTTAACATGGCAAGGAGGTGAGGGGTTACCCATGTTTTATGGGAGCCACTGATTTTTCTTTTAGCTAAGGGGGCAAATATATCACAGGCTACATTGAAGATAGCTATAAATTTACTCAGTGCTGTGTCAATGTCGTTAGCATTTAGGCTAGGTGCCCAGCTCAGTTGCAGGAGGTGTTGCTTAAAGAGCCCTAACATGCTCTTTTTTGGTATGCAGGATGTAATCACCTTGGGGGAAAGTTTAGGGGCCTTGTTGGACCAGGTGAAGATGACAGGTGAGTGGTCACTTAGGGAGTCAGGGAGCACTTTTAGGCCGGAGATACATTCTGGTGTTTAGTGAGCTCAGTCTAGCAAGGTACTGTTTCCTGATCTGTAGTTTGAGTGGGTAGGTTGGTCCACTAGCTGAAGGAAGTTAATTGAGGAGACCGCATCCTTATAAATGGCAGAGTCATGAGACAACCAATTGATGTTGAAATCACCCAGCACAATGACTTTGCTGCTAGAACAGATATCAGCTAGGTGCTTGTGCAGTGCTCTAAATCCCTCAGCTACTTCCCTTGGGGGTAAATAGGCTGAGATGAGAGTAAGGCCTTTGCCCTGGGTGCCCAGGGTTAAGCACACAGAGAGTATCTGAATGTTTTTTCCTGTACTTAAATGTGGGACAGCTGTCCCCTGCATGTGAGGTCTTAACTGCTATTTCAGTTTGATTCTTCATTTAGTTGGGACAGGACTGAGAGATTCTAGCTGGTGAGTTTGTGACTGTGTGTTTGGAATTGAATTTGAGGTCTTTTCTTAACTGCCATTTCTGTGTGCTTTTTTAGTTAGTTTGTGCAGGATTGAGGGTTTCTAGCTGATAAGTTTGTGACTGTGTGTCTGTAATTGGCTGTGTCTGAATTTTAAGTGCAGGCATCATATTGCAGGGATTAGTGTAGTTTGAATGTGAGGTTTTAACTGCTATTTCAGTTTGATTCTTCATTTAGTTGGAGCAGGAGGGAAGGATTCTAGCTGGTGAGTTTGGGACTGTGTGTTTGGAATTGAATTTGAGGTATTTTCTTAACTGCCATTTATATGTGCTTTTCCATTTAGTTTGGGCAGGATTGAGGGATTCTAGCTGATACGTTTATGACTGTGTGTTTGTAATTGGCTGAGTCTGTACCACAGTGAGTGGAGAGAGGAGCCACTGCCAGAGGACACCTTAGCTGATTGTTTTTGGACACAGCCTGTGGTGTAGTTCCACCCTCCCACCTGCAGCACCCCACCCCAGGCTCGCCTACATTTATAGGGTGGATTCCATAGGGCCTTGCTACATCCTGCATCCATACAGGAAGTAGCTAAGAGAGAAAACATAACAAAAAACCAAAGAAAAAAACAAATATTTGGGCGATAACAAATAGCCGTCTTAAGCAGGCAGTTGATTGAGGAGGGGAAACAGACATGATGGAAGTGGTGCAGTGCAGTGGTTGTAGAGCAGCTGTCTTCAGGGAGATATTCTGGGGGGCTGCCCTGTCTGCAGGCACCTCTCTGGGCTGAGGGAGGAGGTAGCCTGTCTCGGAGCAGAGTTGGTCAAGCTGAAGGCGGCATCCACCCCCACCCAGAGATCACCAGGTTCACAACCTGCACCTCATAGGATGCCAGGGAAGAGGAGTGATTGAACTATGGTGGGATCATGGAGGGTGAGGGGTGAGGGTCGAAAGCACATGCCCCAACCAGTCCTGCTTAGTAACTCCTACACTGTTTTGGAGGAACGGGGAAGCCCCACTCAGGAACCTGAGGCTGGGACCAGGGAAGATGGGAGGGTCCTCTAGGATGGAGCCCCAGAGAAGGGAGGCAGAGGACACAGGAGGAGGGGAAAGCTTTTCCTAGGGAGGGACTCTATTGTCCAGGGAGTGGAGTTAGGGACACCTAGCAGGGAAAAGAAGGAGAGCAGGTACCTCCTAGGAAGTGCTGTGTGGAGGGATGGGAAGCAGATCCATAGGATCACTATGGCAATAACTAGAAGGGAGCAGCTGGATGTCATTGTCCACCTGGGGACCAATGACCTGGCCAGGAGAAGGGTGGAGTTAGCCAGAGTCCTGGTGGGTTTCAGGAAGCTGTGGGGGAACCTGAAACAGCACGCTCTGTCTCATTCTCAGAGGTGCTACCTGTCCAGGGTGCAGGGGAAGCAAGGCACTCCACATCCATACTTTCAACTCCTGGTTGAAGGATTGATGTGGAAGTGAGGGTTTTGGCTTCATAGGGGACTGGGGCCTGACCTGGGCAGATGCAAGATTATATAAGGAGGATGGCCTGCATCTGTCAGAGAAGGGGACCTTGGTCCCTTGTGAGAAGTTTAAATGCTTCAGCTGTGAGCATTTAAGCTGGCCAAGGGGGAGAGAGCCAGGAGGGTCAGGTGGCTTAGGAACACCCCCCATAGGAACATGCAGGAACATATGTTGACTGCAGGAACAGCTAAAGCAGGCAGGGAAGGACAAGCAGATGAAGAATGTATAATAAGTGATACGAGGGTGGGCAAGAGCACATAAGAAAGGAAATCAGGGTGAGAGGAAGCGCTGGAGAGGGAGAACAAGAGCAGAGGGAGGGCAGACTGTAAAACATGGCAGGTCATGCTAACGAATGCCCGTAGCCTCGGAAATAAGGTTCCTGACCTGGAGGCCTTGTTGGCAGATGCAGATCTTTATATAGCAGCAATAACAGACGTGGTACTCTGATAATCATGGCTGGGAAGTCAGTGTACCAGGCTATACACTGACCAGGAGGGACAGGAAGGGTAAAAATGGGTGGGGGAGTGGCCCCGTACATCAGAGATGGTATAAAAGCTACAGAAGTTCAGGGAAGACATGGGGAGGCTGAGGTAATGTGGGTCACCCTGAAGCCAGGGAATGGAACAGCAATACGCACAGGGGTGATCTACAGACCTCCTGCCCAGAGGGAGGAAGTAGACAGGAAACTGGTGGAGAACATACATGACATGGCAGCTAAAGGCGAATTCCTGCTACTGGGAGATTTCAATATGCTGGACATGGACAGCCAGATGCACAGTCATCCTGGAATCCCTGTGGGAAGTTGGACTCAGGAAGCTGGTGCATGAGCCAACCAGGGACAAGTCAATTCTGGACCTGGTATATACCAATGGGAACAGAGTCAAGGAAATACAGGTGGAGGGGCAGCTGGGGTCCAGTGACCACCACATTGTGTGGTTCAGCATGGAGACATGGGCTCAATTAAGCCACACAACGGCAAGAGTATTAGATTTCAGGAGGGTGGATTTCACTGAAATGGGTTGATGTATACAAGCAGTCCTGGGGAAGGGAGAGATAATAGAGGAGGTGGAAGAACAATGGGAGAAACTGAAAGGAGCCATAGTAGTATAACAAATAATGCGTTAGGATAGTGGCCAAAGGGAAAAGAAGATGGAAGTCACTATGGTTCTCCAAAGAGGTGAGGGAAAAGTCAGGGTTAAAAGGCTGAGTTTCAGGAAATATAAGGGGAGCCAAAGGGAGGAGGACAAGGAGGTGTACCTTGAATGTCTAAGGGAAGGCTGTTAGGAGGGCAAAGGTGCAGACAGAAGAGGGCTTAGCATGGCCTACAAATGAAGGGGATAAGGCATTTTATAGGACATCAGTGAAAGAAGAAAAACCGGGGTGGGGGGTGGGATTGTGAGGCTCAAAGTGGAGAAGGGACAGTGCAAGGAGGGGATCTGGACAAGGCAGAAATACTGAACAAATACTTTTCAGTATTCACTAATGAGGGGGATGGTCAAGGACCACAGTTGGGTTGCAGAGGCAATGGGGGGGGGAAGTGAAGTGGACACCAGTCCATTCATAGTGGAGAGAGTTCTGGAAGAACTCACGAAGCTGAATGTGGAGAAGGCCATGGGGCCAGATGACATCCATCCAAGGACATTAAAGGAGCTGCGAAGGGAACTAGCAGCACACTGGTGGCCCTGTTCACAGAGTCGCTCAACATGGGTGTCGTTCCAGAGGACTGGAGGAGGGCACATGTAGTCCCACTGCACAAAAGCAGCAGTAGGGAGGAGGTGGGGAACTACAGGCCAGTCATCCTCACCTCAGTGGTGAGAAAGATCATGGAGACACTGCTGAAAGAAATGATAGTGGCACATATGGAATCCAGTGGTGCTCAGGATCTGAGGCAACATGGATTCACAGCAGGAAGGTCATGTCAAATGAATCTAATAGATTTTTTTGATTGGGTGACTAGGGAAATAAATCAGGGTGGGGCGGTAGAAGTCACCTACCTAGATATCAGCAAAGCCTTCGTCACCATCCCACATAGAAGGCTCATTTACAAGATGGGTAGTCTGGGCATGGGCGACAAGGTGATGAACCGGGTTAGGAACTGGTTAACAGACAGGAGACAGAGGGTGGTAGTAAATGGGGTACCATCTGAGGAGAGGGGGTGACCAGTGGGGTACCACAGGGATCAGACTAGGACCAGTCCTGTTCAATGTCTTCATTAGTGACATTGCAGAGGGGCTGGAAGGAAAGGTCTGCCTGTTTGCAGATGGCACCAAGATCTGCAACAGGGTGGATACTCCAGAAGGGGTGCAGAGAATGAAGAGGGATCTGGAGAAGCTTGAAAGATGGTTGGAGATGTGGCAACTGAGTTTCAATGCAAAGAAGTGCAAAATAATGCACCTGGGTAGAGGGAACTCTGGGGAGAGCTACAGGTTGGGGGGAGGAGCTGACTGTCACCAAAGAGGAAAGGGACCTAGGGGTTAACATCTCTGATGACCTTAAGGTATCAAAGCAGTGCACAAAGGTGGAAGGGATGGCCAGTGGCATGCTGGGGTGCATAGGCAGGGGTATCACTATCAGGAGATGGGAGGTGGTGATGCCATTGTATAAAACATTGGTAAGGCCTCACCTGGATAACTGCGTGCAGTTCTGGAGGCCACACCTGCACAAGGACATAGATAAGGTGGAAACTATCCAGAGAAGAGCAACAAAGATGGTGCAGGGCTTGCACCACAAAACATATGAGGATAGACTAAGGAACCTCAATATGTACTCACTGGAGGAGAGGAGAGGAGACAACTGGGGACATGATTGAAACTTTCAAGTACCTCAAGGGCATAAACAAGGTGCAGGTGGGGGACCTTTTCCAATGTAGAAAAAGTACTAGAACAAGTGGGCACAATATGAAACTGAAAGGGGTTAGATTAAGAGGTAATGTGAGGAAGGGTTTCTACACAGAAAGGGTAGTTGACACTTGGAATAGTCTGCCCCAGGAGGTAGTGGGGGCAAGCACAGTGGAGGGGTTTAAGCATGCCTGGGAAAGACACAAGGGAAGCTTGAGAGGGGAGGAAGTGATGTAAAGCCATTGATCACATAGGGTCAGTGGCCACATACAATGTATAGGGCCTACGGGCAGACTGGATGGGCCTCACTGTCCTTATCTGAGGACCGCATGGCTTCTCTTGGCTTGGATCCTTGCCTAGGGTAAGACTCAGCTCGTGTAGCACAGTGTATTTTAGCTACCACAATATTTCCTGCTGCCTTGTTAAATGTTGAAATGAGTTTGAAATGGTCCTACTAGAAATTGACTGTTTGCTAGCCTGTGTGCTACTATTTTGAACACTGTAATTTATTACTATGCTCACCGTTGAGTTCAGCAAATTTGTATTATGTGCACAGGAGCTAGGTAGAGCTGAAAGTATTATCTTGCTCTGTTCTAAAACTCTTTTTTCCTGTGCACCTTTACCTGTCTCTGCCTGACCGTAGAATCTTAATTTCTCCTCTTTTCTCTCTTACCCAGTCTGACTCTGACCTTAACTCCTACCCCACCACCTGGCCTCTTTCAGAATTGCCTGGCACCAAAAGCCAGACAGCCCTTACACTTTAATAAGTGCTCCCATTTACTTCTCCCCAACCCCCTTAGCTAAGAGACGGAAAGCTGCTAATTAGTATTTCTTCGTCTCTTTTGTTTCACTGATCCCTCCCACCATTTGAGCTCCCTGCTGTGCCATGGGCCATTTCCCTTAAATTGCTGAATTTTCTTTTTTCTTCCTCCCCTCAGGTTACGCTCTTGATCGGGCACCACAAGCCGTCCCGTGGCTTGTGTTCGGCCCTACGGCTGGCCGCTTCAGGCTCTACCCACCACTCAACTCCCTGGACATGGCTTGCAGGTACGCTTCACCGTTACTGAACACCAGCTAAGTGATTGGTCCCTGGCTGCACGGCCTTGACCGTGATCGGTTGATGGCTCTCTTGACTCTTCTCCTAGTGGCTGCACATTGCTCCAGCCTGAGGACCGCACGGCTTCTCTTGGCTTGGATCCTCGGCTAGGGCAATACTCGGCTCGCGTAGCACTCTGTATTTTAGCTACCGCAATATTTTCTCCGCCCATCCACCCCAACCCCGGCTGTTATTAAATACACAGCTGCCCGCCCTTACTATCTACTCTCCTTACCATTGGCTGTCATTAACTGCTGGCTACATGCCTTGCTGTCTAACCTTGCTTACGTCTAGCCTAGCTCTATATCTTTATCTTGCCTTGCATCATGCATTCATCATGCTTCCCATACTTATATTAACTGGGGTCCTCGTAGCTGTGGGGATATGCCCTCCTCACCCCGTACAGGAGGAGAAGGATCTGGGGGTGCTCATTACAGGGTCAATGAACAACTCGGAACAATGTAGGAAGGCAGCTACAAAGGCCAACAAAATGCTTGGTTGTATTGCAAGGGGTATATCCTCGAGGAGGAAGGAGATGATTCTGCCACTGTACAGGTCATTAGTTAGACCGCACCTGGAGTACTGTGTGCAGTACTGGCGCCCGTATCTGAAGAGGGACATTAAGTTACTGGAGAGGGTGCAGCGCAGGGCGGCAAAGATGATCAAGGGGCTGGGGTACTTATCATATGACAGGAGGCTGAGGGAGTTGAACATGTACTCACTGGAGGAGAGGAGGGACAGGGGGGACATGATTGAAACCTTTAAGTGCATGAAAGGAATAAACAAGACAGGTACAGAGGGGCTGTTCAAAGTAAGGGAGGGGAGGGACACCAGGGGCCATGATATGAGACTGGAGGAAGAAGATTCAGGAGGAGATGAGGAGACACTTTTACAGAGAGGGTGGTGGCTGGGTGGAATCGTTACCTGCAGAAGTGGTATCCAGTAGAGACAGTGGACTGCTTCAAAAGGGGATGGGACAGGACAAGGGGGAGGGTCAATGAAGGGGAAGGGTGGAAGGGAAGGGCAGCTGCAGAATAAGGGGTGCTAGCTGCACATTCGAGCAGACTTGATAGACCTCTAGGCCTTTATCTGCTGGCAAATTTTGTATGTTCGTATGTTATAACTGCAATCGTTGCCCCTTCCTGTACTGCAGATTCATCCTTCCATTGCCCCATGCCCCCAGCATATGTCATGGGAGAGTGAACAGCAACCTCTGTTGTACACTTTACAACTAGAAACACATACTCTTGGTGCTACTCTCTATCCCAGACCTGCCATCCTCTCCTCCCAGCAGACTCTATGCTTTCTCAGGCTGCTGCTGTATGCCATCTTCCTCAATTTCACTACCTTTCTCCTCTTGCACACACAGGAGAAGAAAGACTTGCTTATTTAGATTATTATTAAACGGACTAAAAAAATACTTCTGCTGCTACTAATATGTGTGGGCAATGTTGAGCTTAACCCTGGCCCTCTTCAGTCAATCAATGCACCTTCAGATATGCCTCATTTGAAGGGATGAGTTTCCTTCACATTAATGCCTGCAGCCTGTTGATGAAATTTGACTCTTTTCATGCCTGGACTCTTCACTCTCGCCCAGATGTCCTTGTTGTCACTGGATCTTGGCTAAAGCCATCCACTAAAGATCACGAGGTAAATATTCCCTCACACAATCTATTCAGATCTGACAGACTCACATGGGGTGGAGGTAGCTATTTATATTCGAAATAAGTTTTCCTCATCTCTAATTGAAGCTACTACTGCGGCTAAATAATTTGAGTGTGTTACTCTAAGGGTCCAAACTTTGCAAGCCACATCATTCTGCATATTACGGTACTACAGATCTCCTTCTGCAGGGCTTAAAGTGCTGGAACACTTGCGCAATTTGCTAGGCACCACGACCTCAGAGGTCATCATCCTGGGTGACCTCAATATGGATTGGGTCTCCCCTGCTTCTCAGCCCTTTAAAGACATTTGTGACTCTTTTGGGCTCAGCCAACTGGTTTCAGAAGCTACCTGTCCTAACACAAAAAACCTGTCTCATAGTACCTTTCAGGATCTAATATTAGTGAACAGGCCCCACCTTATTTTGCATTCTGCTGCCTTCTTCAATGATATTAGCAATCACTGTGCTATAGCCTGGGTGAGGTCAGTGAAAAAAAGCTACCTCTTCCTCTAGACACATTATCAAGAGATGCTTCTGGTACTTTGATCTAAATGCATTTCTCACTGACCTCAAGAACATAAATTGGCAGGACTTTTACCTTGCCTTCACAGTAGAGAAAGTCTATGAAATATTCCAAAACTCAGTCCTGGATGCCATCAACAGAAACGCACCTTTAGTTAAAGTGTGCACTAAAAAGAGGTCATGCCCCTGGTTCACTGCTAGTCTCAAAGCTGCACTTCTCCATAGGGATGCACTGTAGAAGAAAGCTAGAAAAACTAAGCTGCAGGCCAACTGGGTTACCTTCAGAACCGTAAGGAATCAATGCACTAGACTGGTTAGGGCGGAGAAAGTCAAATATTTTCGCACTGAGCTTAATGACTCAACACATCATGTGACAAAATTCTGGAAAACGCTAACAAATATTGAAGGCCACGACTCTGCAAGTGCACTTCCTCATAAAATTTCCCATGGTGGTCTGTGTTTTACTGACAAGCCTAAGATTCTTGACCTTTTAAATGAACATTTCGCCACCGCAGGTTTGAAGTTCTACACTTCACTGGCTTAGTAACCTTAGGGCCCAAATGTGCACCTAGGATTCAGATTCCATTGTCTCACTTAAACCTGGGCATACTTCTGGCTTTTCATTCAGCCCTGTTATGTTCAAACAGGTAGAGGATCTGCTCTTGGCATTGGATTTGAAGAACAGTGGGGGTGCAGATCACATTGAGCCTTTCTTCTTAAAATATGGATATTACGTTTTAATAGCCCCAATTACCCACCTCTTTAACCTATTACTTGTACAAGGCATGATCCCCACTATCTGGAAAACTGCCTACATAATTCCTGCATTTAAATCTGGGGATCCAAGTGATTTAAATATTTACGGTCCAATATCTCTGCTTCCTACCCTGTCTAAACTATTAGAGAAGATCATCAACGCATAGCTCAGGCAGCACCTGAAGAGCCACAATCTTCTAAATCCTCTTCAGTCTGGTTTTAGAGCTCAGCACAGCATGGTATCTGTCCTTGCCAAGGTCTCAAATGACTGGCTAAATGCTTTTGGACTCTAAAAGCCATATTTGTGCTTTGTTCCTTGACTTGAGCAAAGCATTCGATACTCTGGACCACAACCTGCTGCTAGCCATACTAAGAAACATTGGATTGGACTGTTCAACACTAAAGTAGTTTTCTCACTACCTCACTGGGCGTCACCAGCAAGTCAAGGCTGAAGGTGACCTGCCGTCTCTAAAAGTACTGCAAAGAGGAGTACCACAAGGGTCTATTTTAGGACCTCTACTATTTGCTATCTATATTAACAACATCAATGCAGGTATTAAATTGGCAAACCTTCACTTGTTTGCAGATGATACTGTTATTTATATAGAAAGACCCTCCCCAGTGCTAGCGTTCAGCGACCTCCAGATGGAATTTAACCTACTGCAGAAAAACCTACTACATTTAAAGTTACTTCTAAACGCTAAAAAAACTAAGACCATGCTTTTTTCTCCATCAGTTTCTGCTCCATATAAACATAACCATGGCATTACACCTTACATAGCAACACTTTTAGGTGAGACTCTCAAACACATCAACAAGTTTAAATACTTAGGGGTCTGGTTAGTTGCTAAACTCTCATTTGGTGACCACATTGAGAAGCTCTCCAAGAAGCTTAGGCAAAGGCTGGGTCTCTTTTTTAGGATAAGGCACCTGCTTACTTTGAAAGCTAGAACTAGGCTGGTCCAATCAACATTCATGTCATTGTTGGACTATGCTGATTTTCTCTATGGACAAGGCCAGAAGACTGCCTTGTCCAAACTTGACACACTTTACCACAGAGCGTTTAGATTCATTACAGGTGCACCCTATTCCACTCATCACTGCTCCCTCTATGCAGCTGTAGGTTGGTGTTCATTGAGCTTTAGGTGACAAAGAAACTCTTATCTTGTGGACCTACAGAGCCATTAGCACCATGCTTCCTCGATATGTCACAGATTGCTTGCCCTGCTGTGTCACAGGTAGCTACCCACTGAGAAGCCTATCCTATATGTCTCTTGTCATCCCTAGGGTCAGATCTCATTTTGGTAAAGCAGCAATAAGCTACTCCCTCCCTGCCCTTTGGAATACCATCCAAAAATCTCTCAAACTTGAATCTTCTGTGAAATTACCCTTCTTCAAAACCCCGCTTGACCGCTCTGTCAAAGAGATGTGCAGATGTCCTCACTAGTGACCACCCCAAGAGTTAGCCAAGCGACTAGGGATACTTTTCTTCTCACTATTCCTCCCTACTTACTCCCTTTGTACCGTACCTCTGATTATGTTGTAATGTTCTGCTGAATTACTTCTTTGTCATAATAACTCTTTGCTTAATCTTAACTTGCGTGGTGCTGAACTGTTGAGAATACGTTTGCATGTGTGTGTATGTATACTTATGTATGTATGCATGTGTGCATGTACGTGTGTGTACGTGTGTTTATGTGCGTGTGTGTATGTGTGTTAATTATGTATATATGCATGTACATGCATGTGTGAGTATATATATATATATATATATATATATGTATATCTGTATGCATGTATGCTTGTGTGTATGTACATATATGTAACCCCCCTGTTACACAGGGTTACAACAATCTCAGTTAGACCTAGTGGCAGGCAGGGAAGGCAGCTTGTGAAACTCCAGTTAAATGGATTTCACACTGTCTCACTCTGTTCTCAGTCTCAGCTGTGACTGAGGGATGACATAATTTTAGAACTGTCGCAGCTGCATAAGCCACTTTGGAATGTTGCAGCTAGGGAAGTTAGGATAGAATGTTTGAGGAATTTGAAGCCAGTCTTGAGTAGAGTGTTGTAGAGTGAAGAGGTGTGCTGCATCTGCAGGCCCTCAGAGCCCTAAACTCTGACAAAGAGCTATATTTTTGTTGAGGTGTGTGTTCTCACCTGAAGAGGAACACAAGAAGAGCCAAGTGAAGTGGTAGATACCGCTTCCAGTGGTTCAGGGACCCATCCCTGTGGGGATCGGGGGAATGTTTCAGCCTACTTCCAGGGGCAACCCCCTGGTCTGGCTATGGGAAGAAGAAGCTGCCTAAATCCAGGTTCGTGCTGAGGCACCAGAAGCTTTTGTTGAGGTTTCTTTGAAGAAGAAAAAGCACGTGGGGCACCTGCAACCAAGGGGTGAGTCTGCTCTGATAAAGGGCCAATGTGTTTTCACCTGGGACAAGATGAATTTAAGTAACTGTTACTGTGGGGTCAGGAAAAGACAGCCAAGCACAGTTTTGAAAGTTGTGGGAACTGGACTGCTTAACTCTGTGGGGGTCTAGAGAAATGGACCCAGCCACTTATTAAGTATGTTTTAAGTTCAGCACAAGTGGAATGGAAGAACAAGTAGATTAAATGTGGCATACATTTAAAGAGAATCTACATAGTAAAGTGTTTTCAGAGGATGAGGTGTTAAAGTCCAGAAAAATGGCCGGGTATGAATTATGGGAGCGAGAGTTGGGAGACTCCCCATCAGTAGTAACCAAATTCACCTCTATGGGTTTGTTTTGGGACACCTGTTGCTTTCTCTCAGGTACTTGGCCAGTGCCTGAAGAAAGTACCCAGATGTGGGATTGTTGAAGAAGATTCCCTGATGGAGCCAGAAGTGCTCATAGGTGGTTTAGGGAGCTACCAAGAAATGTTCCATGCTATATGGAAAGTGTCCAAAGGGCTAGCAGGGAGCCGAGCCATGGAAGGAAGGTAGTCCAGAGGGCTGGCAAGGAAGCCGAGCCAGGGAAACTGAAAAAGAGTTGAGTTAAGGTAGAGTACCCAGAGTGTTTCAAAACCTGAGGGTTTCAGTGTAAAGAGGATGTGTTCTGATCTCCATAAATCTTCATTACCAGGAATGTAGCCCCTTGGGGGTCCATCTATGCTTTGTTATTCTGTTGGATGTGAATAAAAGCCACACTTTAGAATCCCAACTTCTGGTATTGGACATTACAGTTATTGCTTCCTGTGTCCGGAGTTATTTGGGTGCCCCTGTGCAGAGTAGACAAACCTAATCACTATGCCGAGTGACACCTTCCTCCCCAAATTTCAGGTTATAAAAATGAAGGCACCGCGTCATAGGACCTAGGCCCCTCAACCTGTCCATAGCCACACAGACAGGGGTAGTAGCCCTCTCAGTTTTGCGCTGACTGGGGGTTATATATATAGATATAGATAGATATGTATATATAGCTACTGGAGTGCTGAGTTGTAAGGTTTCTTATGCCTGTATCATTAAAGTATCCTAGTCGTTGCCCTCTTTTTTCTGTTTATATTACAAGAGTAACTGTACCCTATTCTGTTCACGTGTAATTCTGCCTATATGCTATTATGTTACTACTCATATAATTATATGTATTTATGTCATATGCATTTATGTATTCTTCTGCTTACTTTTTATGTTTTGCCTTGCGATTTATCTTGACCCTTCCAGGTCCACCTTGTAAATGAGTTTTTCTCAATGGTGTTTCACCTGATGAAATAAAGATTTGATTGATTGACTGATATCTGTTGACAATTTCTATGTTTATATATCTAGCTATATATATATATATATATATAGATGCAATAGGTGTGGAAATAAACAGATTGTGATAAATCCATTTATCTGAGTAACTGTGTGTATAAATTTATTTATACACAGTTACTCATTTACCTTGTTTACATGTGCACATCAGCCTCGTTCAAACAGTGAAAAAACATGGATTGAGGAACAAATCGTGGTTTACAGACAAATGTAAACCTGACTAGTGCACTAACCTGGTTGCTTTTGAAACTGGGTCAAAAGTATTGGGTTCACAGGAATCGATACCTGTTGAACCCAATCGTGATCCACATGTAAACGGCATCAGTTGCCAGATCATTCCTGGAGACATGTGCTTTTAATATATCCGTTCTTGTCAACCTAAAACTGCATGTACTGAGCATGCTCACCTTAAGTTTGCATCCATTGCCGGTATTCCAGAGACGTACATGTAAACTCAATCATGTCTCTGGAACCGGAATGCGTTGATCATGTATACTGAACAGTGTTGAAACCGGAATTACCAGCACCGATGCCCGTTCCCCAGTCTCATGGTACATGTAAACCAGGTAAATTATATACAGTTACTATGTCACAAATCTCTCCGGAATTCATTTAGAATGTTCGTCCTCAGAAGCAGTACTAACCATATTCAAATGGGAATAACTTTAAAATGAAAAAAGATAAAATGGTATTGTGAGCACGAATGTTGTTCAGCACAAAATTATCTACAAAGTGAGTGGTGTTTCATTTATAGATACCTTATAGATTTTTTTATAATTAGCAAAAAACAGCAGAATATTCAACTTTTTTGTTCACTTTTTTGACCAAAAAATGTAAATAACTTATAAAAAGTTATAGCATGGTACTGCGAGCATGAAAGTTGTTCACACAGAAATATGTACAAAATGAGTGGTGTTTCATTTATATATAACTTTTAGGGGTTTTTTTATAATTAGCAAAAAAACAGCAGCAAATTCAATTTTGTTTTTCACTTTTTTGACAAACAAATGCAAATTTAAAATGAAAAAGATAGCATGGTACTATAAGCATGAAATTTGTTCAGCCCAAAATTTTCTACACAATGAGTGGTGGTTCATTTAACAGCAACCACTACGCTAGGCAGACTTACACTAGAAAAGTAAAAAAAAAAGTCCCAGAAATTATCATTAAAAAAAGATAAACAGTCAAAAGCAAATGTCTCTGCACTAACAGAAAGCATCCCTATTGCATAAGTGAAATATACAATGATGAGCTGTAAGATAAATGATTTATCTACACTTGTGCTGTTTGACCTCGGACACTTCACTTGTGGCTCATGCCACTTATGAGGTTACCGAGGTCAAGCAGCATGTGTGTAGATAAATCATTTATCTGACAATAGTGGCACGGTAGCAACACTATAGTTAGGGTTGAGTAGCCATTTTAATGCAAAACCTCAAACTGTGCACCTTAATAACTTTCCCACCATACAATGGATTTGCCTGAAATGTTTCATGCACTGTCTGGTACCATAGATCTCTGGATCTAGAAGGCTGTGCTATGGTCAGATGTATGGTTGTTGAGCTACAGAATGCCAAAAAATGCAAAGCAATTGACTTTTTGCACACTTCTTTGCCCACACCCACAGCCTGCACGGTTTGCCTGTTCGCTCCAAATACTTCAGGAAAGATGCAGCCTTGGACTTGTGCCATTCGAAGGTTTGGTGAAAAAATATTAAACCATTCAAAAGTTATTCAAAAAATAAATTTCCCATTATAGTCAATGGGAAAAGTTAGCAAAAATCACGACAGTTTCATGAGAAACCCTTTTTACTGTCACAAATGGACTTTTTGCGCAATTCATTGCCCATGCTCAAGGGCCAGCATGGTTTGTCCCTTCACTCCAAAAACTTCAGGAAAGATGCAGCCCTGGACACTGATGTGCCCTTCGAGGATTTGGTGAAAAAATATTAAACTGTTCAAAAGTTATTCAAAAAACAAATTTCCCATTATAATCAATGGGAAACGTTAACAAAAATCACAAAACTTTAGTGAGAAGCCCTTTTTACTGTCGCAAATGGCCCTTTTGCTTTTGAGAGGTAGCCATCTTGTTTACAGTTAGTGACACAGAAAAATAGCTGCCATTTAAAATAGGGACCCTCTAGGTAAACACTGATTGTTGTGTTTACCTAGTGGGGTCCTGAGATACAACCATATCTTTTTTGGGGGTTTAACCCCCCAGAAATGCATTTTTAAAATTTTTTGAAAAATACTTTCACAAAATACTTTCGAAAATGTGAAGGTTTTGTGAGGTTTTCTCACAAAACTTTCATAATTTACAAAAGTAATTTGCGAAAGGTAAGTCAAAATAACTACAAATCTTTGGCACCCTCCTGCAGCCAAACGGTTGGGCCCTGTGGGCTGAAATTTCCAGGATAGCAAGCCCTAGTCCCACAGATGTGCCTTTTGTTGGTTTGGTGACAAAACATTCAAGGGCCACAAAGTTACAGCATTCCAAACATGAGCAATTTCACATAGCATAAAACTGCGGCATCCGTTACGCCTTTCGGCGCCCGTATCTCGAAAATGAAGCGAGATACAGAGTTTTCGCTACTGGCAGCTTGGTTCATCTTTAGGTGGACTAACCTGCAGAAACAAGTTTGGAAATAGTACGTGACACCTGAAGCTGAATTTTTTTCCCTACTTGCTATGGTTACAGAGATATTGACAAAAACATATTCCAAGAGTTCGAAGGGTGCTTTCTCAGTGCATTTCGGTACCCGTATCTCAGAAACAATGTGGGATACAGATTCGGTCGACCAAATACATTGTGTGAAGTACTCACTGTCGTGATTATAACGACACTTGGAATTTTTTCTACCTGTTACAGTTCCAGAGATATTGCCAAATTACTGCTCCAAGGCTTCCTTGCCTTATATGGCTGCTGTATGGCTCCATAGTTATGTGTAACTGGGAGCGCAGGGCCCGGAGGGCCCACACTATCACAGAAACTTATCATTATGAAGAAATGGATGCTTCCACCAACACATACCATTTACTACTTATATACACTTTTTCAAAAAGAAGGGAAATTCATTGCAAAAAAAAATGTTAATGCATCAGTTAGGGTTGTTTCCACAGTTACAAAAGTGTGGAAATGTGATGTTAGGGTTCAAAAACCTAACTCCACATTCCCTCCCACATACACATTTAATGTAGTTTTGACTGAATAATATCGGACAGCATTTTCACCACCCTTTACTATATGTTAATGTCTCCTGATGTTACCCTAACATAAACAAATAGTCTTGCCCCATGCTGCCACTTCTGTAGTTATGACTGGATTATATCCAACAGCATTGTCACCACCTTTTACTGTATGTTAATGCCTCCTGATGTTACCCTGACATAACCTAATTGTCTTGGGCCACCACATGTTGTTATACTGCTGCATTACCTGCACATACTCACTAGCAACATTTTTTTTTCAATTGTTTTACCAGGAGTAACAAACTAAGCTGAAAGCTTGTTTACAGGTGCGACCTTTACAGCACAGGGAAGTTAAGTGTCTTGTCAAGGTCACACAGTATGCAAGTGGGGGCTGTGGGATTCAAACCCAGTTCTCCAGATTTGTAGCTCAGAGCCTTAAACCACTGCACTATACTGCTATATGATGGTTAACTGTCTTTGTAACACACAAATGCTTACTGCAGTAAATCTCCCATGGTTGCCCAGCATGCCTGTGTACCCCCAAAGCACTTGGATGGCAGCAGAACTGATACAGTTGGTGGACCATGATGATGGGGTGTGTCTTGAAGTACATTTAGAGACTTGTATGTTATTTCTGTTAGCTGCTGCTGGTTGTCTCTGATTTGTTCTGTTGTCATTGCTCCTTTACCTACTTGCATGTGTGTGTCTGTGTGGCAGTGGGGGGTGAGGGGAATGCGGAGTTAGGTTTTTGAACCCTAACATCGCATTTCCACACTTTTGTGCTGTGGAAACAACCCTAACTGATGCATTAACAGAGTTGTTTGCATTGAATATAAATCTATAGGGGATACATGATAAGCACGAGTGTGATATGGAAAATATTTTCACTCCTCTAGAGTGACCTCTGGATTGAGTATCCAGAGGTCACTGTGCAGGAGTGAAAATATTTTCCATATCACACGAGTGCACATCATGTATCTGTTTTATACAACAGGGGGCCCTTATTTTTGCAAAAGTTACCACTTGCACAGGTTTGTGTGGGCTTGCACAGGTTTGCATGGTTTTGTGTGGGTTTTGCATGGGTTTGTACCATTGAATAAATGTAAATAGTTTCACTGTGGTGATGTCATTACAGTGGTTATTCCACTGCAATGAGAATAACACATTATCTCACTCATTTATCCCTCACCTGTATTGTATAAATATTTATATATATATATATATATATATATATATATATATATATAGATATATATATGTATATATATATATATATATATATATATATACACTTCTACCATTGCTAATGCCTTTAACAAGCAATTCACTGATCTCTCAGCATACACCTCCTTGCTCACTGCTGCTAACGACAAGTCATCTACCTCCACCCATATCTCCCTACCAGAACCCCTATGTCACCCACCCTTCTAACTTAAGGCAGTCTCAGTGAGGGAAACCCACAAGCTTCTCGTCAGCCTCTCTCCTCACATGAGTGCTGGTCATGATGACCTCAAACCTAAGCTCCTAAAGCTTGGGGCCCCTTTACTTGCACTCCCCATCTCCCATATTCTTAACCTATCCCTCACCACTGGAATTGTTCCCCCAATCTGGAAAGTAGCAACGGTGGTCCCTATCTTTAAGTAGGGTGATCGGAAATGCATAGAAAATTACTGTCCTATAGCCACCTTGTCTTCTGTCAGCAAGATAGTGCAGCTGACAGATTACCTGACTAAATATACCTTACTGTCCCCTGAACAGCATGGTTTCGAAAAGGCCATAGCACTGGTACAGCCCTTGCTAAAGTCAGATCTGAAATAAGGACTGCCATGGACCATGGCATGTTGTCAGGGGGCTATCTTTGTAGACTCCTCTAAGGCCTTTGATCTGGTGGATCACACCATACTTTGTGCTAAACCTCACTCCCTTGGTGTGTCCGGCCCTGCCCTAAACTGGTTTTCCAATTATCTCACTGGCAGGCTACAGCTTGTCAAGTACAATAGAGCTGTATCAGATCCTGCTCCTGTTGTGATTGGTGTCTTTCAGGGATCTATCCTGGGCCCCATCCTATTTTCTCTTTTCATCAACGACCTTCCTATGTTCCCCACCTATAGTGTCACAACACTTTATGCAGATGACCCGATTCTCCTATCTAGCTCGGGTGATGTCAGTGCCATAAATCACAGTTTACAAGCTGACTTCAACAAGCTGCAGAATTGGCTCCTGACAAACAAGCTTGTGCTAAACATAAAGAAAACACAACTCATGGTTTTTGGATCCTCTGCCAAGCTCAAGCAGTGTCCCATCCCACTAAATGTCTTGAGTCATAATGGAATCCCTGTATGCACTATATGCTCTTTTAATTACCTGGGAGTTACTCTTGACCCTCAGTTACACCTATCTCTACATATTCAAAATGTATGCAGGGCAACAAACATCAAGCTTGGACTTGCATACAGGGCTCGTGGGTCCCTTACCGCAGCTGCTCACCTTGCCCTTGCTAAATGACTGTTTGTTCCCTCTCTCAGCTACAGACTGACTACCTTTACCCTTGGTACTAAAACTAGTCTCACAAAATGGGATGTGGCCCATAATAATATCTGCCGCTTTGCCCTCACTGCCCCTCAGCTTACCCATCACTGTAGAGTTATACAAAAACCTATACTGGATGTCCTCAAGTAATTATCATTCCTTTGTCTTGGGCTGCTTCATAGACAAAATTGTCTGTAATGCCACCCCACCTGCCTTGTCTCAACTCCTCCAACCGGCTCTACCATCATACCAGCTCAGGTCAGCTGTCCTGCCCCCATCCCAAAAACTCGTACTCTGGCAGGTGATCGTGCCTTTGCTGTCTGGGCTCCTAGATTCTGGAATACCCTACCTGTGCCCATCAGATGTAGTCACACCCATCCCATGTTTAAGAGCTCCCTCTGGTCACACCTGAAGTCTACCTCAGCCTGTAAGTGTCTCTAGGCTGCTTGGTACTTCCAACCGTGGCTTGAACACAGGTGTGCTCCATCCACTTCCCTGGTTCCTAACCTGCTCCCCCCAAGCTCAAATAGGGGAACCATCTACTCTTATGGTTTCCTGCACCTCATCACTTATCATCCTTATATTGAGACAACCACCCAATGTCCCACCTTAAAAGCCCATGTGTTATACCAATAACTGTTTTTACTGCTTGTATGTTCTTACCTTGATGTATATGCTTATCTGATCATCCTGTACTTGTTTATTTGTTTCACCCTGTTCAATGCTTGTATTTCACTATGTTATAATTGTTCTCATTCGGCTTGTAAACCTACTCTTGTAATCTCCCAGGTCACACCTGAAAATGGGCATTTCTTGTCTAGCGTGATTACCCAGTAAACAAAAGCTAATAAATAAATAAATTATATACATATATTCATTGCAAAAAACTCCATTCATGCATCAGTTAGGGTGAATAATATGGTGACAAAAGCAGGGAAATTAGGTGTTAGGGATTCTAAACCTAATGCTCCATCCACAGGGTTCCCACCCCTCCTGCACCGCTCCACCCTCCACATACTAACAGGCATCTGGGTGTGCATTGGGGTCGATGGCCTGTCTCTCACCTCATTTCATGTATAAACAAGCTGAGGTGGTGCAGTACAGGATTTGGGGTGAAAGCTAGGCTGATGACCCCAGTGCACACCCAGACACCTAATGGTATGTGGAGGGTGGAGGGGTGGGGGTGGAGTGCTAGGGGTAGAAACCCTGGGGTGGGGTGTTGGGGTGGAAACCCTAACGCTTCATTTCCCTGCTTTTGTCACTATAGTATTCACCCTAACTGATGCATTAATGGAGTTTTTTGCAATGAATTAACCTTCTTTATCAAATAGTATAATTGTACCCTCATTTTGCTGTGGGAGCACAGGGTCCAATCCCTCCACAGATACACATATGTATCTAGCTGTGGAAATACAGGGGTCTCTGGCCCCTGTGCTTCCACACATAAAGTTACAAGCAGGCATCGTGAAATTACAGCAAATAATCACAACTGTGCCAGCTTAAATAATTTTCATCCCAAATGTTCAATATAACCTTCTTGTCACCTCACCACATGTAACCAGTACAGAAAACCATCAAAGCCCTGTGGAAATATAATTCTGTGCAACTGTAATGCCATTTTGCATGACAGGTGCAGAAAAGCATTTTTGGCAGGATTTAAAAAATTAATTGTAGTATTCATGAGGTGATGTGATAAAATGGTAATGTGGGGTGTGAAAAAATGGTAATGTTGAAAATCTGGAGTGAAAACATGATAAACTGGCGAAGTTATGAGCATGTGGAGAAACTGCACAATGCACGCTCATAACGCAGTCATTTTTTTTGAATTATTTCTCCAAATTTGCAACATGGGCTTTTTAGGACCCCACCTCATGAACAGTGGCACTATTATTTTGTTAATCGGTCCCCAAAGGTGATTCCATGCAGCGACCGCAAAATCACCTTTTGGGACAGAGTAATGAAATGACAGGGACAGTTTTCGTGAGGTGTGGTCCCAAGAACCCCATGTTGAAAATTTGGGGTCATAATTCCTAAAAATGCTGAGAGATCATCATAAGTTGAAACCCCCATTAAGAGCCATTATACGGCGCATACCTTTGATTCTTCATTTTGCGGTTTGGCTTTGAAGAGTGCAGACATGTCCTGGTCCTCAGAAGATGACAGCACTGACCTCTGGAGTAAGTATGGAGTAAGGGGAGTGCGAGGAGGAAGGAGCTCAGTGGGAGGGTGGGAATGGAGGAGGGAGACTGGGAAACGGATGAGGGACTGTTTTCTTTTTTCTAGGTTAAAAAAACAAATAAAATGTCAGGGGACAGTTGTCTTTATTTACAGGAACAAACAATAAATAAATAACTTTGGCACACTGTGGTGGGCTCCCAGTGTGCCACATGAGTTGGGGGGATACATGCTGCCGACAGGAGGATTGGGCACTCTCGTTGGCATGGCAATAAATAATTAAAGTAAGTTTTGGGCACACTAGGGTGGGCTCCCAGTGTGACACATGATTCGGGGGGTACATGCTGCCATCAGGGGGATTGGGCACCCCAATTAGCAAGGCAATACATTAAAACTCTAATAACTTTTTGGCACACTGGAGTGGGCTCCCAGAGTGCCACATGACTTGGTGGGGTGGGGGGACATGATGCCAATGCAGGGATT
Source organism: Neoceratodus forsteri (assembly GCA_016271365.2). NCBI lineage: Eukaryota > Metazoa > Chordata > Ceratodontiformes > Ceratodontidae > Neoceratodus > Neoceratodus forsteri. Next base: position 587,327,574 of record CM028132.1, on the reverse strand, counting down.
GAGCACCCCCATGTTGGTGGATTTGTTGGGCTAGATTACAGAAGTTTGATGCATGATCCTGCATCAAAAATATCAATTCAGGATCCTGCATTGAAGTAACAAGACATTGGGGGACAGTTTTTCATTTACAGGTATAGAAATTAAAAAAAATACATTTGAGCACACTGAGGTGGGCTCCCAGTGTGTCACATGAGTTGCATGGGAATCATGATGTCAACAGGGGGATTGGGCACCCCCATCGGCAATAAAAGTGGGCTGGTGGGTGGGGGGGGTGCACTAGACTTCCTGGATTGGACATGGTCATAATTAGAAGTTTCACGTTGAATTACTATGGTAGTGCTTCAAAGTGTCACTTTGAATTACTTTGAACGACACCGCCACTTACCGTATGCTTTTTGCAGGTGGTATTTAGTGTCGTTCTACCGGTGGCATAACAACCTATAGCTTGGTGCTGCTATTTTGAATATGCCAGTACACCAGCATTCATGGCCACTCCCCTACCTCCCTCCCCTGCATACATTAGCTTTTAGCATCGGCACTATCACACAGCACTGGCACTAAAAGGACTCTTGAATATTGTAGTCCGGCACAAAGTCGGCGCTATTCCAGCACTATGGATTTGCTCCAGGTGCAAAGCTTTGAATATCTGACCCTAGGTCTATAAATGTGCGCTAAGCTCCTAGGTCCGAAGTTTTTTCTTAAGACTCTCAATGGTCATGTGGGCACATTTTTATCCTCTTGGGCTAGTCCACATGGATCAGAGTGTGAGAGCAAAGGGGGATTAGGATTGGCTTTGACATCTCCTGCAACAAGAAGTACAGATTCCAGTAGAGCTATGTATAACCAGTTACTAACTAAGGGGTGTTTACTTCTAATAGGCTGTGGCAAGTGATGAGGAATCATATAGAAATGACCTCTGTGGAATAAGCTATGAAGAGCCAGTAATTGTGAGGAGTAGGAGATAGGCGAGCCAGTGTAAAGTGGGGGGGAGGGGGGCAGGACAGACTGACGCCACTTGGCAGGGTAATGCATTATGACCATAAAAAAAGTGTCCACCTTAGACTAAAGGCACAAGCACAGTATTGCCCCCAACAATTCCTTTAGATCCCATTTAACCTTTATAGGAGACCAAATACAGGAGTAATGAAGGTGTAGTCACTTATGAGAAGGGCCACTTTGTTAGCTAAGTCAGTATGCAGTAGAGCAATCGGCAAGATAAACAAGAGAAGAAAAGAACCACTTTTGGCTCCTAACCCCAACAGGACTACTACAACCCTTCTTTGCTCTCTCTCTGGGCATGAGGATTACTGGTCTGTGGTAGGGGAATAGGGGAGAGCAATTTAGGAGAGAAGCCAGAATTTTGATCAGAACATTCTGAGCCTCTGAGCTGCCATGGCTCCTGCCACACAAAAAATGCTGATGAAAGAGTGGGTGATCACACTCATAACTGGATCAATGATTCCCCCTATTGCATGCCCAACTGCCCTGCAACTAAGAACAATTGGGTACCAGAGCCAGGGGGAAGCAAATAGTTGTTTATGGGCAGGAGTCCTTCTGAAATAAGAACTTTGGGAGCAGAACCACTCAACAAGCAGGGACATTGCCATAGTTATGCACCCTGACCCCATCTTCACAGCAAAAGGGCTCAGGAGTTGCACTAGCAATCAATCAGGCCACATAGCCTGGGAAGGGAGCCCCAGGGGATCATGGACTAAAGGTGGACCTTATTAATTTCAGGCCCCTTCCTACCAGCTAATTTCCTGTTCTAGATTAGAGCTCCAAGACTGTCTGGTCTGATTGACAACTCTGTGAACCAATGGGATTTGCTGCTGCTGCCCACAAGAAGAGCAGGGGTTGAGCTGACCTTCTGACAGATTTGGGAGAAATCTAGTTGGAGTAGGTCTCCTGTCTGGGAGAGACTGCACTGTGTTGCAACAGACTGCACAACTGCCTTTTTGAAAAACTATGAATGAAGCAGTATCCGCTGCTAGAAAAAATAGAGGGATTCTTGTGCTAGCCAGCATTTTGTTTGATGCTGAGCATCACCGGCCTGGAGAAAAGGAAAGAGAACATTAACAAGTGATCTGCCACCCATGACTGCTGTGGGTTCCATTAGCTGGTACAATAACCTAGTACCAGGCTGCTGCCATCCTTGGGGCTTGGAAGCCTAGACACGTGGGTCACTGTGGGCACACAGTGGCCTAATCGATAAGAGTACAGGCAAGCCTCTGCCTGCATTGCCATTACAGATGCCAGTGAGAGACTGGAAGGAGAATGAGAGAGTCTGACCACCTGAGAGGGATCACCACAAGCTGTGAATGCAGGGCCCCACTGATTGAAGGAAGGTCCAGCTAACACTGGAACCATGAATAAAGTCAAGGTTCAGCCCTACCTCTTTTTTAAGGTTGGATACATTTTTTTAGTGGAGGTACCCAACAGGCCAGAGATTTAAAAGTACATCCATCTGAGGTTTGTCTCTGCCATTTTTGAAAATGACATGGCCTTTGGGTTTGGGGATTTGCTGCTTCACTGAGCATTGTGTGTCATTTAATTTAAAGTGCACTTCTGCCTGTGCAACACCAGTGGGCCTTCACTGATTCTACAGCTGGGTACTCAGCACTGTAATTCATTGGGAGTGCCCTGTAGTTCAATAGGATAAAGCACTGGTACCAGTGGGAGAGGGTACTGTGCTGTGAAATGTGGTGTGGGGGAGAGTTACATTTGAGGGTTGCACCTGGACAAGCATATTTAGTGACAGCCCAGGGAACTGTTTGTTTTGGCTGCAGCTGCTCAGTGCAAGAAAAGAGCAGCCAGACATTTGTTTAAGCTGGGCCTATATCAGGTGCCAGGAAGGAAAACCCACCAGGACCTAGGCTACCTCATTTGTCACTAGCCTCCTTTCACCCTAAATAGAGCTGTGTTCTTGCTGTTTCATTGTTTGTTTCCTAATTTTTTTCTGTTTAGAGTGTAAGTGTATACTAGTGGGGAGTGTCACTGCATGATGGGTGCCAATGGGTAGGGTAACAGTAGTGAGTATGTATGTGGGTACAGCATCCTAGGGGTTTGTACCCTACTGTCACCGGGCCCTAATCCTTTTCTGGGTAGAAATAGCACACTAATTCTACTATCTGGATATGACCCCCCTCCTTAATTGTGAAGGAGAATATAAATGGAGGAGCCACCAAAACATCTGTGTTGACCCAGTGGCAATGTAAGTTAGCAGTGTCTCCTAATCCTAAACCAATTGAGAGGATGCCTGCTCTATAGGAGCGTTATCCCAGTGTGTCCCATTAGGAGCACAGTCTGCAAGGACTCCCAGCTTACTGATTTATCTGATAATTTATGTTTCCTTTTTGGGAGCAACCCACACATATGCTGAAAAGGCTCTTGTATGGTCATAGACCCAGGGATATTTTTATGTTTAGTGGCTCATGAGCAGTGATTTCAACAGTTTCTTGCAACAATCTGGACAGTTAACAACAGAAGAGAAACACTTTTTTATTAACTGCGAAATTAAGCCAATCTACAATAATATCTGTGGCCGGAGAATCTGATGGAGCATGTTGGATTGCCATAAAGTGGACTCAGGTTTGCAACGTAAGTCCAACTTCCAGCCCCAAACTGGTAAAGGGAGTGATGTGGGAACAGCATTCTCAAACTCGGGGGTAGCAGCTCCTGTGGTGAACTAAGGGTGGCATTGGATGTTGTGGGGATCATGCTATGTTAATAACACAATGTTGTCCCCTCCCTCAGACCAGAAACATGTGGATACTAAGATGTGGGTGGAGGTTGGGAGTAAAACTAGTGTAAAATGGCCAATAGCAAGAATGCGTCCCCACATCACTGACCCCTAACACGCCACCAACTCCACCCAACACCAGGTTGAACATTGGTGTAAGCCCAAGGACCACTTCTTGGGGACCACTGTGGAGGAGGGAGCTTTCCCCATGGGATACCCTGGGTGCTGGCAGATGATATGAAGTGTGGGGCTAGCATGTGGTGAGATTGATGGGCAGCAGTTGAGCAAGGCTGAAGAGGAGGAATCAGAAGCAGTGAGAAGGTAATGGCAGAAAAAGTAAAAAATGTGCAGTTTATTTTAGGAAGAATTATCTGTTGCTTTTTTTACTTTATTTTTTAATACACCTCTTTGCCTCAGCACAACAGATGTACCTCCATCTGTTTATTTATTTTATTTAAAAGTTGCTGACCGGGAGAGCCACAATGAGCCGAGGCTTGTTTCCAGGTGCAACCCAGGGGGTGAGGGGATGAGTGGAGTACAAGGTACATAGAGGTGTACTGGCCTTCGTTAAGTTATGGGCAGAGGGGTATTTACCTCGTCTTAGTTGCCCCTTTAATTCTGTGTTTCCTTTCCCTGTAAGGATGTCAGCACTTGGACCAAGGTCCCTGATGTCAGCACACGGACGCATGCTTCACAATACACAGCCAATGTCCCCACATCCCTGTATCCAGAGTGCTCTGTCACCTGTACGGCTACAGGTGGCAGTAGCACTGCAGGATGTGGCTCCCCCATCCCCTGAGACACTCAATTCTCCTCATCCCGATCATCCCCCAATAACCCAGGACCGTTCCCAAGTGATAACCCTACTGCTGTCCCGATGAGCTGAGTTAAGAAATATTTATTTCTTTTGGAAAAAAAAATAGAACTAAAGCTACGGTTTCTCATTTAAATTCTCTGGGCTCATGAGCAGTTGGGATTTCTGGACATCACAATAGCAGAATTCTATTAAACTCTTTTTACTAGCCATTTGGAAAGTAAAGGTGTGCACTAGCTAATTGTATTGCACAAAGCAATTATTATAGAAGCAGAAAGAGTTTGTCTTAACCCAATTAATAGAAAAGCCAGTCCCTTATGAAAAATTAGTATTATTTTCTGATACTGAAGTATTCTTAAACTTCAGCATACTAAATATGTTATTAGTGCATAAGTACACTTCTGAATCTAGTATTATTGGTCCTGTACACATTATAGTAATGTTTTTGAAACCATTTTCAAAAACTCGCCATTGTCACCCATCTGCACTGCCATTCACCATGTTGTAGCATGGTTAAGTTGCATCCAGATGTCATGGCCAGTAACGGTTTTCAGTAAGGCTCCGTGGTGGTACTGTGGCATGGTTTTCATTCAACTGCATGAGAACAGCTGTCTACACCACAAGATAAAAAATTTTTGATTTGAAACCATGTTTAAAACCAGTGTTAAGACTGGGACCTTTGCAAGGTTTAAGTACATTTTTTAAATACGGTTTCAAACCATGTTAGATGCGGACGCACACCGTGTTTTGTCTTTTTGAAACATTTTACACTGCTTTAAATGTTTGAAAAAGCATAGTGTGTACAGGGCCATAGTTACATGATAGAGCAAGTATAGTTGGGGTTGAGTGGAGTGCTCAGTGTTAAACTCCAATCTTCGCATCATAATAACTTTGATAGTGTTTGATGAAATTGTGCAAAATTTGGCATGGAGAATCTGGATGGTAAGTTCTTGAGACCTGTGAGGTTCGTCAAAGTCCCTTAAACAGATTCCAAGATCCCAAAGTGTCAAAAGTACTTAAAGTACTTAAAAAGCACAGTTTGTGGTTTATGTTTTCGCTCTCACCTCAGCTAAGACAGTGTGGAATTTTGTTCTGAAACGTTCAGGGCTGAAGAGGCTTGCACCAAGGGTATGTCCTTCAAAGGTTTCGTGAAAAAATATTAATCTGTTCCAGAGTTATGTGGTTTTGAATTTTGGCTCTGAGCCTGCTCAGTTTGGTTTTTGAGATAACTCTGATACAGTCCCTAAATTCTTCTTTTGAGAGTGTTTTTAGGTTGTGAATAATTGTGTTTTTGGATCACAAGAAAAATGTTTTAGGTCATGACATCTTGTTTTTTTGTGGACCAAAAAAAAGTAAAAATACATAAAAACAAGTTATTAAAAACACAAACACATGAATCTTGCTAAATGGGACCAGTTAAGCTTGATTCTGGTGTTTGTGTTTCAAAAAAACAGGCCACAAATACCTTGTTTGGACTTTGGTAAGTTCTTTGGTCATCAGCTTAGCGAGATGGCCAGTTCTTGTTTGCGAGCCACGATTTATTGGGTCACACATTTAAGTGCGACTAAAGAATTCCATTTTTGGTGTGCACAAAAAAATTATTCTATCACACTTAAATTGGCAATTTAAGAATTCATGGCTCACCAAAAATGCTTGTTTTTCTGTCAGATTACTTCTTTGATTGCAGATTTAAGTGTGACCCAAGACTTTATCATGCACACCAAAAATGCTTGTTCTTCTGTCAGATTACTTCTTTGGTTGCACATTTAAATGCAACACAAGATTTTTTTCTGCAAACTAAAAAAAAATACACTTTAAGGCCAGACAGAGATTTTGATATGGGGACAAAGAATGTGTGATCCAAGAATTTTTTTGTGCAAACATTAAGTACAGTAGTACAATACCAGCTCACAATATAAAAATATGATTTTTTGTATGTCTTATACACTTTTACTCATAATGTGGCCATTTTGCAATATTTTAGTTCCAAATTTTGAATATGCCATTTATCTTACCCTGCTTCATAAATAAATATGGTGGCAATTTTCAAATACAGGTTAAAAGATGATTTTGCAAACACTCTGCCAAACTACCTTTCAGGCAGGATTTAATGCATTCTAGTGACCAAGTTGATCATGATGTGCGATTAAAGTGTCAAAAATTATTAAGAAACACTGGGTGCAGGGTTGGCCCTTGACCCAGTGGGTAATGTATTGTGATTCCATGCTGGATAGCTGAGTTTGGGATGAGCACAGTGAGCCATCTGAATGGGCCGAGGATGGGGTGATTGTTCTGTCATGCAGCTCTGCCACCAGCCTGGGGAAGGATAGTGCAGTATTGACTGGATGGGCAAAAAAAAAAAAAAAGTAAAAAGAAGTCTTCTCTTGTCATGGGGTCCACAGGGCTCTGCTGCTCTGCACCCATAGCTGCATGAAAATGCATGACACAGACGGTGCTGCACTTCCACAAACAGATGGACTCCTGGCCCCGTACACCATCATCTGTAACCACAATGAAGCACAGGGTCCTGCAGGTCCAGTGCTTCTGCATCCTCCAAAACAGCCCTCTGAATGTTTTGCATATGTAACTGCATGGAAGTGCAAGGCTCAGAGGACCCTGCACTTCTGCAGGCAAACAGACTCTTCCCTTTGTGCATGGCCTGGAGGCCCTGCATATCTGCATCTGCTCATGCCGGTCCTTTTGGGACCTGCATCAACAAGGTTATGATTTCACTATCTCTGAAAAAGGAAATTCTTTGCAAAACATTGCATTAATGCACCAGTTAGGCTTCAATGTAACCCCACAAAAGTAAGTCTACATTGCCAACCATGACGGACCTATGCACAGTTCAGTGCATAGAACATCAGGGACCATCACTTATCATCATCTCTAATGCAACAGTCCCTGGTTGCCGTGCCCAGAGTCAACATCAGGGGTAGGCTGCAATGGGTGCTTAAACATACTCTATCCCCAGGAAAGGAGAGCAGTCCTCTGTATGCACTATCCTCTCCTTACATAGCCAACACCCAGTAACCCAGGTTTGCATACATACCTGGGTTGTGGACATGGTGGCAGGTGAGGCATCCACTGCCTCTACCCTCAATGCCACAGAGCCACCAGTAAAACAGAATACTTAATTCTGTGTGAATGGTCTCTGAGAAGCTTGTTACCTAGATGACATAGAAAGGTTTATCAATTTTTTAAAAGTAACAGCAAGTTATACTGTGACATGCCATAACAATATAGCATTTTCTATATTAAAACATGTGTTTCAGAGGTAAATGTAAAATATTTTATTTTACGCCGCTGGAAAACTCCAATCTTAAGTGTGCAAAGGTGAGTCCCAGACTCCCAGACTTGATGTAAATTGATTAAGCCCACCTTTATCATAAATCTCTAAGTGTGCAGCAGCAATGTTTGTGTGTGTGTGTGTGTGTGTGTGTGTGTGTGTGTGTCTTTAATTTGCCTGTACCCTTACTGAAAACACATAGCCTGGCTAACTGAGGCATTTCTGTGACAGTTGTATTCACCTGCATTAGTAACTACTTTCAAGCTGCTTTTCTGATTCACACAACTAGCATCAAATCTTCAGTTTGTTTAAAGTAGTTCCATGTAATTTCAGCACAATAATTATAGCGAATGCAAATTCAGCGCATTTCTTTTAGCAATGCTATTTTCGGTGACTGACATTTACAGCGAGGGACATTTCAATGCATTTCATCAGATCTGTAATTGGAAATTATAGGCCATCCCGTTCAAATAATCCAGTCGTGACCAGGTAGAGTACTCCTGAACAACTTGCACCAACCATTTGGTAAGATCATGGTACCAACGTTGACTACCTCCTGCATGTGACTCAGACACGATCTGTTCCTGCTGAACCTCTGACATCTTTTGTTCCTCCTGCAAACACTGTAGGAACCTCCACATGTTAGGGTGACAAGCAGCCAGCTGTGTATTAAATGCAGGGAGCCAGCCCTCCACCGAATTATTTGTGCGTGCCTGACCATTTAAAACTGCAGAAGAGCAGTTCCAAAACTATATGGGGAACATGAGTCTGCGCCATCCCGACTGACTAATGGGCTGGCCTATCCATGTATCCTCACAGAAATTAACTAGAGATTGCAATAACTCATAATTTTCTGCATAAAATTAAAATTACACCTTCTCCTTAAATGTCTGAACAATGTACACCTCTGGGACAAATGCTGATGACAGCAGCATTCGCACATTGAGTGCAAACTCGGCATCATGCACATACCTGGAATGGATAATGGAATACTGCTGTATGTGCCTCCAGATCGCTTGGCCAAAATGAAAAAAAAACAACTGTGGACCACTGCAGATGGGAAGGCAGCACTTACTGATTTTAAAGCTGCCTTCTCAAAATCAAGCATAATGCTCCATGGATTCATGGCTGCAGCCCACACCTTCAGTCGCACCATGACCATGTCATAGGCACTTGCCCTATGAGACATCATCAACACATAGACACAGGGAATCACAGTACCAGTATGCAAGCCATGGACAGTAAACAACGGGCTAAAGAGCAATGGACAGCACTGAAAATGACCATCCATAAATCACTCCCAGGATGACAAGACTTATACACCTCCCTTCCCCATCCATCCTCTCTGGCCTGCTTACTCTGAAATCCTTCCCCAGGACCCTCCGACACTCCCACTTTCCACTGTTAAACCTTCCCAAAGTTTGCCTAGCCATTGCCAAGCGGTCCTTCACTTTCTCTGCACCACAGAAATGGAATACTCTCCCACATAGTTTACTCTCATGTATGTCTTGTCCCCTGTTTAAGAAAAGTTTCAAGGAAATCTTCTTTCCCCCACCAATCTTCAGTGGCAATTTATTTATTTATTTATTGAATTTTGATGACCGGGTAGGCCCACTGGGCCCCGGAGGTCCCTTTTTCAGGGGCAACCCGGGAAGTAACAGTACATGAAATAGAAGACAATAGAGCAATATACAGGCTGAGGGTTTACAGTAAGCAACAGCTTTCAGATCCATGAGGTATAGCTTTCTTATCTATGGGTCATAAATGTCTAACTACTTATCCTATTGTGCATTTTCTCATGCTACAGAGACGTACAATTAATGAGACAGTACAGTGAGTTCATTAGGTAACATACCTCTAAGATACATAGGATATTGTCTATGAACGTGAGGCGGGGTAAGTGCTGACTGTTCAGTGGGTAGAGCTTAAGTATGGTAGAGAAAGCTGACACAGGTCATTATTTTAGAATTAGGTACCGTAGCATAGGCAATTACTCAGTGACAGCAGGTAGGTCTTGAGTCTTGTGCAGAAGCACAGTACCGATGGGGTTTCACGCACCTCCAAAGGAAGGTTGTTCCAAAGGGAGGGGGCAGCATGTGTGAAGGATTTACAACCTGCCTTGGTCCTGACCTTAGGGAACTCTAGTAGCATCTGACCAGAGGACCTGAGGTTATGCACACTTCTTTTTTCTGTGAGGAGTCCATCGAGGCTCAGGGGGGGCATTGGGCTGATTAGTTTTTTTGCCAGACAGAGTACAGGGTACCTGAGCCAAGCTTCAAAGGATGGCCAATTGAGCCTCAATAGGGCCTTGCAGTGGTGGCTCCTTGAGTGGGATGAGGAGGCAAAGTGGACTACCTTATGGTATAGTGTCTGTAGTCTACCATATTCCAGTTTAGTGACTCCCTGCAGGACCCAATTGCAATTAACCCCCTTGCTTTACCCCTGTGCACCTCCCCAACCTGCTCTCTCTGGCTGTCCAATCTTCTCTGAAACCCCTTCTCTTACCTCTGTGCTCCCTCCACCTCTCCCACGCCCCATCTGACCTTCCTATCCTCCCCCAAAATCCCTTCCTTCCCCCGCTGGCACTCTTTCCCCACTTTCATATTTCTGTAAATTTGTAATTTATTGTACTGTGTATTTGAAGTGTGTTGCTACTTCTATTGGCTAGTTCACCTGGTCCAGAACAACAGGTCCCAAACCTAATCTAAGGATTATCGATGCAGGACTGACACAAGCCTGACCTAGGATTATCGATGCAGGACCCCTCTGGATCAGCATTGGAATCATCATCCTGCTACTGAGCGAATTGACTTTTTGCCACTTATCTTGTATCTCTCTCTCTCTCTCTCTCTCTCTGTCTCTGTCTCTCTCTCTCTCTCTCTATATATATATATATATTTGTCTCTTCCTGTGATTGTACTCATCCTCCTTATGTTTTCACCATCTATTAATATTTTGTAACATGTTTAATATTTTATCCAAATGTATAGTGTACCAATTCGTGGAAGTGTCTTTTCTCCCCGGGTTGCCCCTGAAAAAGGGACGTGTCTGTCTCAGTGGGCCTACCCAGTTATCAAAATTCAAATAAATAAATAAATCGACCATCAAATTTAAAAATCACTCAGTAACAGCTCTTCATGAAAGGCCAAGCTTCTTACTGAGCCAAAAAACATTATCTTCCTCCAAAAGCACACGATCATCACCATCAGGCCATGTTTTGGAATCATGGATGCTAATATCTTTCACTAGGTGAGAGTCAGGAACTCTTCTCTGGATTGCATCAATTAATGCTTGGAGCAGTTAGGCAGAGTTGATCCACCTTGTCTTGGCCACAATGTCATCTCCTTGAACTATGGCTCCTAGCTGGTTACCTGTATCTGGCTTAATGCTTTTTGGAATGACTTTCCATCTTCATTCTTTATGGCTCTGAGAGCAGAATCGGTTTGCTGAATAGCTACAGTATGAAGGCATCATTGATAGTGGTGTAATTTCTTTGCAGGAATAGTGGCAGATAATGTTGCTCGCAAAGTGTGTCTTTCTTCACAGCTAAGTTTTTCACAAATGACACACAGGCAAGACTGTTGTAAAGTCCTTCTCACGTCATTCTTTCACTGTAAGAATAAGTCACATTTTTTGAAGCATCACTGAAGTGTTAACATAGGGAACGAAAGTCTGTCCAAACAGCTCATATTGATCGGAAACTTCTTGCAAAGCATCTTACGCTGAAGACAGGGCTGATACAGTGAAGCTGAGTTTCAGTCTATTATGCAGCCTAATTAAACTGGCTTTGACTCTTAGGTAACTGACAAAGTGTATAGCTTTGACATAAATGCCTGGTTCAATGTGCTTATGCAACTTGGTGTGGTGCTGTGCTTATGCAACTTGTTGAATAAATTTTGTTGTGTCCATTTGCCTATCTGTTCCTTGGAAATATCACCCTGTAGAGATGTCAAAGGCAAGGAACCCTGGAGGAGGGTTCCACCCCTAGAGGTGCTGTGGGAAGGATTCCCTTAGGCTAAATGTAGCTTAGGAAAAGCCCTGAGGAGAGAGGCTGGCCACTGGAGGAGGAGGAGGAGGGGGGGAGGAGGATGGTGGGGCAAAGAAAAAATGCTTCTGAATGAAGTAGGCAGGCAGAGTTTAAATAAGGCAGGTGGGGTTGTGTGGCTGTTGCTTCAGTACCTTGAACCACAGGCTTAAGTCTTTCAATTCAATGTGCTTATGCAACTTGGTGTGGTGTTGTGCTTATGCAACCTGTTGAATAAACTTTGCTGTGGCAGTTCACTTCTCTGTTCCTCAGGAATACTACCCTGTAGAGATGCTGAAGGCAATGAACCCTTGAGGAGGGTTCCACCCCTAGAGATGCCATTGGAAGAATTCCCTTATGTTAAATGTAGCTTTGGAAAAAGCCCCAAAAGAGTGTAGATCTGAAAAATTGCAGAGGTAACAAGTTGATATTGAGTATTTGGACTGTCACATATGTCAGCAGAGATAATAGTAATGGTCAGTAGATAACTGAAATGTGTAATGGCCTAATGTAGGTTGAATGAATTATAATGAGAAGGTCTGACTTCCCAAGGAGAGAAGGAACAGCAAAGGAGGGCCACCATCCATCTCCATCCAACAGTGAAAACCTACCTAAATAACAGCAGAAACCTACCCAAGTAACCTAGGGAAATATAACTAAAGTAACTAGATATTATGACCTTTGGCACTGAGGAGAGGAAAATCCCCTTTGAGGAGAAAACCTCTGGGGATCCAAGGCCTAGGTCGCCTTCCCTTCAGGCTTGGTATGTTTTATTTAGCTTTGGCTCTGCTGCTGCAGTTTAGAAACCCAATCCAAGGAGAGAAAAATATTCCAATTTGGTAGAAAGCTCTCATAATCCCTCTTAACAGGAAGAGCTGTGAAAAGTTGTGAGCGCATTCTGCATCATTGGATAATCTGAAGTGAGAGTGGGACACCCAAGGTGGGAGAAGGAGAGCTATAATCGCTGAGGCACTCAGAAGGCCTACCATCTAAAAACAGACCAGGTGAACTAGAGGTGGCCATGGGGAGAATAGCATAGAAGGCACCACTGAACCTGATTTGGCTAGCTAAAGGAGCCCTCTTGGGCATAAGGGTCCCATCCCTTATAGCCAAAATCTTAAATTCTACATGAAGAGGTGCCATTGATATGTCTGCATGGCTAAAGCTCCACCCAGAGTGAGGACATTCCCACTATGGGTCAGATGAGAAAGACCTCACCCAGAGTTTGCATGTTCAAGATGTGGACTTTGTGGGTGCACATCCAGACCATCAGCTGCAGGGCAGGCCCTAAGTCATAGAAATCAACTGTCATGGTAGACAACCCTCCAATTTATGAATGAGAGCATGGAGTCAACTATGATGCACTAGATATGAAGAGGCTGGGTGAAACCAGCGGCTATCGGTTAGGTATTGGTATGCCAGGTGATATGACTGACTGAGATGATTACGATGGACCAATATGATTGAATGATGAGATTGACTGATAGGAATGCTTGATATGATTAACTGATACGAGCAAAGCCAACAGAAGCAAGGCAACCAATTTCATTAAGGAAGCCTAATATTGATGACATTGAAAATACTCAATGGCGGTAGGTAATACTGATGCGGGTAGATAGTAGGAAGCTGGGCAAAGTCATCAGCTGTTGGTTAGGCAAAAGGATCTGTGAATGCCAGTAAGTGAATTGATGAGGTTTAGGAAATGGAATTGATATGATTTGTGCATGATTATCTTAAAAGCCATTTAGGCTACAACTTAGAACCTGTAATTAAATTGATGAGGAGCATGCAGGAATGTGGTGAAGGAGCAGGGCAAAATTCATTTAACTTACATAAAAGCATGCTTCTGCTACTTGGAGCCATGATGCCCCACCATGACATCACAGTCCTCCACCATGGAAATAACAGGGAAGCAACAAGCCGAGTGCCATGAGACCAAACAGCTAATTTAATGACTGAAAGTTTCAGTATAGATAGAAATTAGAAACATACTGTTTAAATGCCAGCAGCCATAAATCGGCTGACATACTTTGGATTGAATACATAGACAAAAGTAAAGAAAGTTTGCTTTATGGTTACAAATGCACACGAGTCCTGCAAAATGGACTAGGACAACATGAAATTTATGATGGAGTGTAATTTAGATGGTACGGCAGGAAACCCCAAAACTGTAGAGGCACTCTCTTTTTCCCCACTCAGATTGACTGCTTTCATTTGTATTGCAGTAAAGTATGAACTAAAGGAGGCTGTTCTGATAAGTAGTAGCAGAAGACCCCAAAACGAATTGAAGCAGCACAGGAAAAATGTAAAGATGGAAGTTGCAGCTACCTAGGTAGAGCCAGCACAGAGTGAAGCCAGGCCAGGTACAAACAATTAAGGTGGATGTGTACACTGATACAGGATGGGAGAACAGCAGGTGTAGCTGAAGCATACAGAGAACAACAGCAGGTAAATTGAGGGAGTACTAAAGTATGAGAAAGAAACTGGAGCCTGAATAGCACAATGAGCCTGAAAAGGCTAAGAAAACTAGAAAGCCCCCCCCCAAATAAAATGGAAAATGAAAAAACAGACGCACAGGAGAAAAGGAAAGCATTAAAACAAACAAAAGGGGAAGCACAAACAGCAGCTGGAGACAAGCATGAGACTGACCAAGAAAAGCAAATACTAACCAAAATTAGGAGACACAATCAAACAGGAAGTCCAGCACAAACTAAGCAGAATCCAAAGCACAAGGGAAGGAGGGAGGCAAGTACTGTGGGGGGGGGGGGAGCAGAGCCCCAGCAGGCCCCAAGGGAGAAGGCAGAATCCAACAGAGCCTCTGGCTGTAAAAAAAAAAAAATGCTTTTGATTGAAGGAGGAAGGCAGAGTTTAAATAGGTCGGGGGGAGCTGTTGTTTCAGCCACTTGAACTACAGGCTTAATCCTTTCAAAAATAGTTAGTAGATGTCACATACTTCAAAGCATTGTTGATAGCAAGCTCAAGGCAATGGGCCAGGCAATAAAATGAATACATTTGATTGCCATACTTCTCTGTAAACTGCGAAGCTAATCCACTGTGGTGCCTCGTCATCACCGATGCTTCGGCTTTGCATATTGCTATCAATTTCTTTAGCAGGTGATCTTCTGTAAATCCTGCTTGACTTAGTTCCTTCTCCACAATGCTCATTATGCCATTAGCGTTCTTACCTTCTCTTGTTTTTAAGAGTCTCAGGAAAATGTTTTCCACACCAAAGGTTTGAAGGTCATATTCAAGACTGCAAGGAAAATATGACACAACCAAGCCTACACTGTAGAGTGTAGCTACATTCAGCATGATGGCTTTTGATGGCTGTGCAACAGCTTTTGTTTCATGCAGTAAGCAACATGTCAAAGAATGGTTACACAGCTGTGGTCTCAATGATGAGCTGTGCCCATGTTGACTCCATTTAGCTGCTGCAGCTTTACAAGATAAGGCTGTTTGGAGAAGGGAATATTAAGTCTGGCAATAGCACAATTTGTTACCACCTACAGGGTTGGGGATTATGGCACTTATGTGGCAGGTGCCAGGGCTGTGCCCACCTGGGGTTAGGTCATGGTCTGTCCCTGCCAACCCCCCACTACCCGACCATCTGCTCTTGAGCATGGCACCCCCATTGGATGCCAACTCACCACCCTGACACAGCCACCATTTTCCTGAGGTCCACTAGGGCACCCCCACATGCACCTTCTGCCCCTGGCCCCCTTCTGTCTGGTCCCCCCAATCACCACATTGTCCAGCAGTGGTGCATGGCTCTTAGACTACCTCTTGTCTGGTCTAAAGGCAGCCCCCTCTTGCAACCATGGTCTGGGTTTCTGGAATCAGAAAGAAAGGGGATGGTGCAGCCCCTGCCATGGCACAACCACCCTTGTGACTTGGCACATAGGAGCTTTTGTCACAAGGGTGGCATGGCGGGCTTTGCTGCATGGCATCCCAGTTTTGATGCAGCTGGCATTTGAAAATCAGGATAGCTACAACCTTTGATGCAAGGTGCCTTTTGTATCATGCCCCTTTGGCACAGGCACCTTGTGTCAATGTTTTTCTTTTGAAAATCATGCCCCTTGGCTTTCGTCAGCAAATACTTTAGAATGACAGCAGATAGAAAAGCCAAGCTTACCGTCACTGCATACCAGCCAATAATACATATTTCTCCATCTCTTCCACAGAGTAAATGACCAACCTTAGGTCAGCAGGTGTCATCTGCAGTGCTTGATGTGGCTATAGAAGAAATTAAGGATCCACTGATTGAATCTTCAGGATCAGTTAAGGTGATGCTAACAGCACTCAAAGTAACACATGTAGAATAAACATCACCTGTGACTGCATAGGATGTGCTAGAATCAGTTTCAGAAGAGTCCTGTACGGTCTTGATTTTATTAGTGACAAGCTGACTGTCAGAAGTAGCAGGCTTAGAAAAAATGGACCCATTGTTACTACTTGTAGTACTTGTGCCGAAAGATAAGTTCTGTTTCAATTTCTTGTGTGATGGTGAAAGGATGCTCATATCTTCTACAAGCAACAGGTAATAATAAAGACATAAGAATATTATTTAGAAAAGTGATTTGTTAAGCCAGCCCGGTAGTGTGGAGGGCTGAGGGGGCTGGGTGCCTTACTTCCTGCCATGCCGGCGACCCGTGTTCGAAAGTGGAATTGGATCATCAGGCGTCGGGCATGGAGGGAGAGGATTGAGCATCTGAGGACTGCTCTCCTCTCCTGGGGTGGGTGACTTGTCATTCTGGACGAATGACTGTCACCAGGTGGAGGTCTAGTGGTAGTGCAGGTCTTGGATGGTAATGACGAGAAGGTGCTGTGGGACTCTGCAGCGTGCACATGCCTCCACTTATGCACATTGATGTGTGTGCCCCAGCAAAGGAGAGGGGGATGGGAAAAAATAGAAACGGGGCACTAGTAGGCGTCCATGACTGCCAGCTGGGCTGAATTGAGCTCTCTCAGTGTGGACGATCTGAAGTCATCCCTGCTAGCCCCTGCCAATGGCAAAAAGCAATATGCAAAAAAACAAAAAGAAAAGTTGTTTATGAAAGTATTGTGATTCCTATGAAGTGCCTCTACTTTAAGCTTACCTGTCATAATAAAACGAACAGTAATAGATTGTAATAAACTGTTCAATTTTTGTGGTCAATATTTTGTTACAAATTACAAATGTCTTCTATTTATCTCTGATGTTTACTTGCTTGTATTACTGGCTTTTTTAAATAAATAAATACACCTACATTGTATATAATATAATGTACCTATTTATAATAAATTTATAAAAAGACACATTAAACCTGTTTCACCTAAGAACAAGCATTTGTTAATGCTGAATGTTGTCTTGCTGGTGTTGGCATTGGTAGTGCAGGAGTTAATGAGACGCATAATAGGAATAGCAGTGAAGTATAGAACTGACGTCAACCCCACCCCACCCTTTAGAGAGTGACAGGCATTGGGGTGTGCATTTTGATCACTGGCCATAATGCTCATGCCATTTCGCCTCACCCTACCCTGCGGAGTCAGACAAGTGTTGCGTTGTGCCTTGGGGTCATCGGGCCTTATGCTCACCCCATTTAATAAGGAAGTACATTGAGATGGGAGCAGCATACGAGGATGGGTTCAACTTTGGGGCTGAAGAGTCCAAGGCACACCTTGATGCCTGTCAGTAGCTGCAGGTTGGGGGTGTTGGACCAATGGCATGAGCACTACAGCAGACACACCCCTGATGCCTGTTTGTCTGTACAGGGTGGAATGTGATGGCTAGAAACCCTAATGCCCTGGGCGTTTGCTGGTATTTACACTCCAAATTTTAAAACATGGTATTTTTGTGACCCCACCACATGAAAGCATTTGGGACCTCTGCTCATGAACAGTGTCCCTGTGATTTTGTTAATCTGTCTCGAATGTTGATTCCCCACAGTGACTTTACCATTCTGCACCACATTAAAATGTCAGCTGCACCATTTACAAGGAGGTATGAAGAGATGGCAATGTTGAAAATCTGGAGTGAAATTATTAAACATTCTCGAAGTTATGAGCGTGTGTGAAAACTGCACATTGCACCCTCGTAACACAGTCATTTAAAGGAATTATTTCACCAAATTTTTAACATAGTCATTTTGGGATCTCTGCTCAGGATCAGTGGCACTATAATTATCTTAATCTGCCCTGAACATTGATTTCCCACAGCGACCATGTGATTGTGTGACAGATGCGCAAAACTACATTTTGGGCAGGATGTGACAAATGACAGCTGTACTGATCGTAAGAAGGTGTGCAAAAATGACAATGTTGAAAATCTGGAGTGAAAATATTACAAATTATAGAAGTTACGACTGTGCATGGACACTGTGCAACGCATGCTTGTAACATAGTCATTTTACAGAATTTTTTCACCAAATTCTCAACATAGGCATTTTGGGACCTCTGCTCATGAATAGTGTTACTGTGATTTTCTTACCCTGTTCAGGACATTGTTTTCCTACAGTGACTGTGCCACTGCGCGCCAGATATGCGAAAACTAATTTCGGGTAGGATGTAGAAAATGACAGCTGTACTGTTCATAAAGAAGTGTGAAAAATTGGCAATGGTGAAAATGTGGAGTAAAAATATTAAAAATTATCGAAGTTATGAGTGTTTGCAACACAGTCATTTTATGGACGCTTATCACCTAATTTTCAACATAGGCATTTTAGTACGTCTGCTCATGAACAGAGTCACTTCACTGTGATTTTCTTAATCTGACCCAAACACTGATTTCCCACAGTGACCGTGCTATTCTGCGCGGGAAGTGCGAAAACACAATTCAGCCAAGATGTGAAAAATGACAGTTGTACTGTTCATAAAGAGGTGTGACAAAATGGCAATGTTGAAAATCTGGAGTGAAAATATTACAAATTTGTGAGGTTACCAGGGTGGGTGGAAACTGTGCAATGCATGCTCATAGCACAGTCATTTAAAGGACTTTCACCACCAAATTTTCAAAATAGGCATTTTAGGACATCTGCTCATGAACAGTGTCACTGTGATTTTCTTAATCTGTCCCCAACACTGATTTCCCACAGCGACCATGCTATTCTGCACCAGAATTGCAAAAACACATTTCAGCCAGGATGCGAAAAATGACAGCTGTACTGTTCATAAGGAGGTGTGGAAAATGCCAATGTTGAAAATCTGGAGTGAAAATATTACAGATTCACAAAGATATGAGCGTCTGTGGAAACTGTGCAATGCACTCTCATAAAACAGTCATTTCTTTTGGATTTTTTCACCAAATTTGCAACAAAGGCTTTTTGAGAGCCCACATCATGAACAGTTGCACTGTCGTTTCGTTAATCGGTCCTAAAAGGTGATTCCCTGCAGTGACCGTGAAATCACCTTTCAGGACTGAATAATGCCATGACAGTGACTGAATTCATGAGGTGGGGTCCCAATAAGCCCATGTTAAAAATTTGGTGCCAAAATTCACAAAAATGCCCGAGATATGCACCAAAGTTTAAAACAACCCTATTTATGCCATTATAAAGCTTAGTGGTGTAACCCCCTTGTTATCCGGGGTTACTAGCATCCCAGTAAGACCTAGTGGTAGGCAGGGAAGGCAGCTTGTGAAACTCCAGTTAAATGGGTTTCACACTGTCTCACTCTGTTCTCAGTCTCAGCTGAGACTGAGGGATGACATCACCAGTCGAACTATCACAGCTGCATGAGCCACATTGGAATCCGCAGCAAGGGAGTTGGCATAGAACATTGGGAAGTTTTGAAGTCAGTCTTCAGTTGAGTTGCAGTCAGTGTGGTGTGAAGTTGGGAGCTTGCTGAGAAAGCAGCTCAGTGAAGGCTCTGGAAGCCTCAGCCCTGACAGAGGGCTACTTTTAGTTTAAAAGGGTGTGTGTCTCCACCTTAAAGAGAGACACAGAAGATAATTGAAGTGGTGGAGACTGCTGTTTTCGGGTCTCAGTACCCCCTCCCTTCGGGGGGGCAGGAAAGGGTTCCCTCTAGATTCCTGGGGCAGCCCCCTAGTTCTGCTTCTGAAGGAAAAGCTGCCTCTTTGTTCCAGAGTTTATTTGGGAGAACAAGAGTATTTGTGGGTCACCTGTGGGGCACCTGCAACTTGAGGATGAGCGTCTGCTCTTGCTAAAAGGGCCTATGTTTTTCACCCTGGGACTTGTGTGACAATATGGGGATTGAACTACTAAATATTGGGAAGCCTAGAGTAATGGCATGGGATTGGAAGTAAAATTCTCTCTAGGAGTTGAAGGCTCTTGTGTGGTTTGGGGAGCCACAACAGGGCAATTGGTTCATTCCTCAAATGGACCATGGATCAAGTGGCCGGTGGGGGAGCCGAGCCAGTGGGGAAAACCTAAGAAGTGTACAAGTCGGGCTCTGTACCCAAAGCTGCGTGAAAGTCCGGGCTGTGTGCCGGGTGGGTTTAGAGCCTGAGGGCTGGAAATAGTGATAAAGTGTTCTCTAATCTGCATTACCAGGAAATGTAGCCCCATGGGGGTCCGTCTATGCTTTGTTTGTTGAGCTTGGATGTGAATAAAAGCCACATTGAAGAATCCCATTTCTGGTTCTGGACATTACAGTTATTGCTTCCTGTGTTTGGATTTACTTGGGTGCCCCTGTGCAGAGTAGCCAAACCTAGGTCCCCTGTGCCGAGTAACCTCATCCTCCCTGAACCCAGTCCCCACCAGGTACTGCTGTCAGCTTCAACAGCATGCCACCTGTTGTTTTGCTAAAAAGGCAGGGGTTAGGGGTTACACTGGCATTTCTTCAGTTCGTGGTTGGCTTTGATGAGTGCAGACATGTTCCCGGTCTAATGTAGATCATTGCGCCAGGCTCCAAGGGTAAAAGTATAGGATGAGGGGGATATGTGGGGAGGTGGAGTATGCAGTGGGTGGGTGTGGGTTGGGGGAGGGGCCACAGAAGTGAGGGACCATTTTCCACTTTACAGGTTAAAAAAAATTATAAATTAAACATTGTGGGAAGTTTTTTTCTTTTGACAGGTACATTTGGCATACTGGGGTGGGCTCCCAGCATGCCACCTGCGTGTTTTGGGGTGTGGTGGACTACAGCCGATGGGGATTGGGCAGCCTGTCGGCAAATAAAAAATGGTGTTTGGTGAGGGGGATAATGCCTATGGGGATTGGGCACCCTCTTGGCAAACAACTGGCACAGGACATGAGGCCGATGGGGATTGGGCTCCCCCATCAGAAAATGAACTGGGGAAGGGGGCATGATGATGCCAACAGGGGCATTGGGTCCCCCTGATGTCGGCTTTTCTGGGGACTGTGAGAGGTAGATGGCACAGCTGTGGCCATGTCTCATTGAAATGTTACACCAGGGAAGACATGCCCTGCAGTGAGGTGAAGCTCCCTCATTGCAGCGGTTAAAACGTTTCAAGCTGGTGGCACACTTTGCAACTGCTGTCAGACAGTGTGCAATCTCATTTGTGCCACACAGCCAAGCCCGAAAAAGTAGTGACACCACTGGCCACAACACGACCGTGCCTCCAAAACCTGCTCTTCCACTTCAAGCAACCCCAATATGTTGTCTGCACTGTGTATGCAAGACAACATAAAAATGATGATGACACATACCAAAACATTGTAATATTATAAAGTCTATTAAAGAAAATTAACTGCACTTTGAAAAATACTTCATTTGAGTATTTAAAAACCTATGAGAAAGTCATCATCTATGAAACGACAAGACTGAGGCGCTGGAAACATAACAAGCAAATGCATCAAAATGTATATTAAAAAAACATGGAGAAAGGTATACAGAAGAATAAAAGAGCATCAATATAAAAATTCTTTTATAAGGAATAATCACGTAGTCACATATGCTCTCATTTTATCTTTTTGTTAATAGCATTGTATTATACAACTGAGATTGCAGAGCTCTTTGATACAGCATTGCAATGAAAGGCACATAAAATACATTTCTCATTCTTATTTTTATAATAGGAGGAGAGCTGGAAAATGAAATGTGTGTTTCAATAGGTCAAAGTTCAGAATTTTAAAGAAAAGAAGATCTTTTTATGCATAATCACATGTATTGGCTATACTGCACTGTAATTCGCTGTTGTGTATGACTGGATATATAGACTTTCCTGTTTATCTGCTATCAACATATCTCGATATGTCTATTTTTCTACTTTTCTATCTGTCTTGTAAGACAATCAGCAGAAGGGGGGAGATCTACCATTGAGGGGGAATGTCTTTTATATGGTAGTCTATCCATGTCGAAAAAATCACATAGGAACATGTACCATGTGACACTGGCATAAGTATAGAACAACAGTAAGTATAATGTAAACTTATATTCGTTAAGTTCACAGCATAATTCACAGGTTCACTGCATTGCTTAAGTGTAGACTAAAGTGCAATATGCCACTCTGGGGATGTGCATTAGACAGTTCTAATGCATGGCTAGGGAACTGAATGCACTCGGCCTGCAGCCACGTGCCTCACTACACCCTCTAGCTTTGCATTAGAACTGTCTAACATACACCCCATCACGTCTTATTGCTCATATATAGAGGGTCACAGTTGAAAACAAGTGGATAATATTTCAGATTACTCATGACCCTCAGGAGAACAGTGTACTTGCCTCAAACTGGCAGTCGTGCATGTTCACAGTGCATGTCAAGAGAGGGAGTCAGAGAAAACAATGCTGCCATCGTGCAATTCACATTGTAGGGTATTACTCTTAAGTCAAGATACATGGAGGCCATACACCAGTGGCATGCTTCTAGCTGAATGCAACTGCAGGGTTGCCACATGAAGCCAAAACATCTGTAAGCTTTTACCTAAAGGTTGACTGCCACACCAGGCACACAACTCAAATGTGAGAAATAAACATCTTCTTACTGTGTAGGTGCCATGCACAGGATATACTCATGCTGTGTATGACTGCAGAGGAGGATCATAACCCTGTGGTCATGACACATGTATATGAACAAAACAAGTTAACCTGAAAGCCAAATATGCAGTGGTAGCCATCTTAGTTTTCTGCTTTCTTTTTACAACAGAAAAGCTTACTGCAGTAATGTACTACAATACAGCATTTTCATCTTATGGTGGGAATGGAGAACATGGAAACAGAGAGGTTGGAAATGAAGACAATGGAATCACTGATGGTGACAAGTAATTTTGGGGGGCTGCTCTCACAGTTTGCTGCCTTTTTTTCACCTGCTGGCTCAGCTATCAGTCCACTGTCTCCACCACCTTATCCCATCCCCTGGGACTTACCTGTTTCCTTCCCTGGAGTGCACCCTGGGTTACACTCCTAGGTGGGGCCATCAGGGGCCCCATCCATTACCCCCTGAACGGTGCCATTTGGTGATCCGGTGGTAGAGTGCCTCGGCCAGTTGTGTGGGGCTCATGGGGGTGGAGGGCAGGATGTCCTCCATGCCTCAGCCAGTTGATTTTCCCCCTAATTATTGGTGGGTGTGGCGTGCAATAATGTGTATATGTGCAGACATCTGGCACACCTCCCTTGAGTCTGCAAGCCTCAGCTGTGACACCCCTGGCCTTCACCATGGTTCAGTCACGCACTGAAAAGCACCACATGCCCCCGAGAAAGAGCAGGAACAGTCCGTCAGATGCTCAATTTTCCTCTCCCAAGCCTGCCCTCCAACTCCCTGGGCTTGTATCCAAACCCAGGTTGTCGGCATTGCAGATGGAAATACTACCATTGTGCTGGCAGGCCAGCTGCACAGTTTGCTGTTTCATGTCACTTTAAATTTGATACACTTAGCATCTTTAAATGTGCATTTTTACAAATAACAGATTGTGGAGATCATCCACATAATGTATTTATTGTCAAGTGTGTGTTGTTGATAGTTAATCCCTGAGGGCTTTCTGTTATGGAGACCATGTTTTTACTTCAGCCAATGTCAAGTTTAACAAAGTGACCCATACATCTCAATCCTGTTCCAAGCATTGCAGATGTGCTGTACATACGCAGCTGAATGCCACTTGAAGGTTATCTTGTGGCCATCAATAGAGTCACACTGGCAGGATACTATATTTTAGTTTACAAACTGTGATACCCACTCCAAGCCAGTGTTGCACACCTGTTGAGCATAACTTACAAACATTACCATGCTATTAAGAAACATTATTAGGTCTGATGCACAAAAGGGTGGGTAATTTTCTCCTGAAACACGTAGCCTGCCTGCTTACCTACATGGCCCCAGACAGGTGCAGGGTAAGCAGTATGCACTACCACTAGCACCCATGGGGTGCCTGTCAATGGCCATGCCCCCACGGCATGCATGGTCACACGGGCGGTCATGGCAGAGCCACGGACCTGGGCAGGCATCCAATCGGATGTCCAGTAGTGGGTCCCTGAGTGGATCCCTTCCACACTTGTGGAGGGCGCAGGGAGTGAGGGAACAGCCATGTATGGCAGCACTGGAGACACACCTTCCGGTGGTCACCTGAGTCACTGCCCCAGCCCTCCCATGTAGCATAATGGGCAGGAGCAACACAGTTGTCCAGTTCCTGGTATCACCGCACCCAGCGGCAGTCATTCATGGGGGCCCACACCGGATTACATCACATCCGGGCAGGCATACCTGATGCCCCCCCTGCCTGACACTACATGGCTTAGTGAATGCCATGTGGTACAGGCATGCCCCCGGCATGCCCCCAGCGAGAACATCCCTGAGGGGCCTAGGAGGGGGTTGCGTAAGTGCCTTGTGCTGCACTTATGTGTCCTTGGTGAATGCCGCCAACTGCACAGCATTCACCTGTGAGGTTGCCTTTGCATCTCGGATATGCGGCGCATAGGCAACAATTTTGTTAATGCATAGGGCTTATTGTTAAGAAAGTGGTGTAATCACATCACAAGGACATAAGGGCTTTTGATGCTTGTCATGTTTTAAAGTAGTGGAAAAAGTAATAGCTGTTCAATGTCTATTAATTCCACAGGGACACAAGTATTCAACATACAATGAGAAGATCTATCCAGGTGCATCCCTTACCAAAGCATAAAACCTGTGGTTGCTGATTTTATTTTTTCTATTTTGTTTTTAATTTTATTTGGATTTTGGATAACACCTTTGAGCCAAGGCTCTTTTACAAAGGTTCCACGTCAGTTATTAAGAGAACAATCATAGAGGCAGTATACATAAAGCAAAGTATGACAAGTCAAGGCAGCCAAAGGCTTTGTCAGGCACAGTACATTAATTTTCACATTCAATAAACAAGACAACAAAATTAGATAAGTAAGATGAGGAGAGGAGATAGTCCTGGAGTAGGGGCAGGAGAAATTAGAGTAGGAAGGGGGCAGTGAAAGGGAAACAGTATTGGAGGAGGGGGTGTGGCAGGAGAAGGAGGAATGGTGGGAGAGACATGCGGGGGAAGGCCTATGGAAGAAAGAGAAGTTAGAAGAGGGGGAGGGGATGTAATTGAAGGTAATGGGAAAGGTGGGTGAGGGCTTAGATTAGGATCAGCAATCACAGGAGGCCATAGCAACGAGATGTTGATGAAGTTTGTGTTTAAAAATGCCCAGAGATGTGTTGTTAGTACAGTTGGAGGAAGGGAGTTGTACCAGGTTGAGGCTCTGGATAAGAAAGAGCATTGTCCTTATGTGGTGAGTCTGTGGGGCACAGAGAATGTAAGAGTTTCTGAGCTTCTGGTTTGGTGGGAACTTCCACTAGGGGCAAGCATGGCCGTAAGTCCTGTGGGTAGTAGATCCAATGTGAGATTTTTGGCTATGATGCAAGTTTGGTGCCAAAGTCTGCCAGATAGTTGTAGCCAATTTGCTTATTCATAGATATCGCAGGTGTGCATAAGGCAGGGGGCTGAGGTCAGGAGATGACAGGCCTTGTTTAACCCTATGGATATACGTTGAAGTGTAATGGCAGTGGTAGAGCCGTATATTTCTAGACTGTAGTCAGTTATTGAGATGACTGAGCTCTGGATTGAAGTCCTTAGGGCTTCGACCATGAGGCTGATGTCCTATGTTTTGTGGTCCAGCCCTAAAAACATCTTCTTCAGTTTTTTAATGAGAATTTCCAGGAATAACACCAGCTAAGTATTTATTTGAAAAGGCTTTTGGCAATTCCTCATAAAGCATATTGAACTTCTGTTGTACACACTGCACAAAATATTTTGCTACCAAAGATAATTTTTCTTATATGATTCATGCAACACTGAATATGGCTTTTTTTTGTTTGGTAATGCTTTTACTGATCAAATTAAATGACTCGCTGAAGGTGACAATGTCACTCTGTCACCAAAAATGTGTGCCACTGATTGTATTGTGGATATACAAAGTGGAAATGATGGCCTTTCAGCAGATGATGATTTTGTGTCACTGTGGAATTGCAATACAGTTTCAGTGATCAAAAGTTTAAAATGTCAGATTTGGCTGATAAAATGTCAGATTATTGAGTTATATCTAAAGAACCAAAAAGAGCATATATTAATTCCTGTATTATAGTTTGAGCTTATAAACCCAAATGTGATTATATTTTAAAACCATTTAGTACTGACGTATTATTTTTGGAACACCAAGCCATTAAGATCAATGGCAAATGTGCTTATCTGTATGTTAGCAAAGTGAATGAATCTGACATAAAAAGCATGTAAATAAAGTAAATTAAACAGTGGTGTCAGTCTCTTTTCTTTACACTATCACTGATACAGAGCATTTTAACTTACATTACAGATATCTTACTGATGAAAATCACTGCATCTGCTGCCCGCTCTAGGTGGATTCCTAGACTGCTGTAACATTGTACGGGTTGTGACTTTAAGAGACGTTTTTTGTTTTATTGTTGCAGATTTATTTAAAGCATTGTGTGCGAACATGCTGAGTGCCAGCGCGAGAGTCACTGCCATGTTTTGACAACAGCTCTGCCATTTTAGCGCTGTAACAAGAAGCCATCTGTAAGGCACTGCTGTGACTACTAATTAAAAAACTAAAAGGTAAAAAAAAAAAAGAAAAGGAGCAGACTGGTGAATTTTATGAATGGAACTCGTACTGTATTAATACCATTGACAGCTATTTTAATAGAATTGCCATTTCTGAACTGTATTCCATTTAGTGCCAACAGCACACACACACACACACACACACACACACACACACACACACACACACACACACACACACACACACACACACACACACTCATAATTCATGAAAGGGTAAACTTCATCTAATCTGTCAAGTTTAATTGTCTGAATTAACACAATTCAATGAGCAATATTTTTTTTTCAGTTAATCTTTTTATTGAGTGATTTCAGAGTTATACAAGCAATGAATCCTAAAATTGCAAGGCTAAAGGAGTGGTTTACAACATCACCACATGTTTGCAAGAAACTGCACTGTATTACAAATTCAAGAAACAATTGTAAACTAAATACAATGTACCACCCTAGCATACAAATGTGTCGAAGGGTATTGGTAGAGATGCTGAATGGAATGACTTACCCATCACTTGCAGGATCAGTGTGCACTGAAACTAGATTTAAACTGTTTCCCATAAGGGGGAACTCAGTATCTGCAGAGTGGACTATGCTTCTTCACCTGTTGTGTTGAAGACAAGGATGGTGGGGGGTGGGGGGGTGGATGAACCTTACAGCTGTCTGCAGAATATCACTCAAGTTACCTAGAAAGGGAAAGAATTAAACATTCTGTAATAACTTATCAACCGGATCTGTTTGGAAGCTCAGGGGAGTTTGAGTTTGTCCTTTGAATACCTGGCAGAACACCCAGGACCAAATGAGTTAATGAAAGCAAGATATGGAGCCCAGACAATGTCATATTTAGGCATATTACCAGTTTTGTAACAGGACAGTCTGGCCAGGTTGGCCGCAGTCTCCATAGCTCTAAACCATTCACTGATTGGGGGGGGGGCTCAGTAGTTCTCCAACACTTCATGATAAGTCTTTTCGCCTCCACTGAGGCTTGTATAAGCTAGAGCAACAGGGGCTTGGGAATGGCTTGAGCTTGGGGAGCAAGGCCAAGGAGCCAGAGCCCTGGATCAGCTGGGATATGTGTCTCCAGGATCTGGGAGCAGTAGGCGATCACCGTGGACCAAAATGGTGTCAGAGGAATACAGGCCCAAAGGATGTGCAGCAGGTCAACATCTGGGGTGCCACATCTCCAGCAGTGGCCAGTGGGGAGCAGTCCCATCAATTTTAGTTGGGTAGGGGTACGGTACCAAAGGTGCATTATTTAGTTTTGGAGGAGCATGCTTCTCAGGTTGCTACAAGCTTGGTGTATTCTTAACCAATTTTGTTGCCATTGTTGATTGGTTATGGGGGTACCCAGCTTTACTTCCCATTTAGATGTGGCCGGGAGAGAGGAGTTAGGAGCACTATCCCTCATGAACCTTGGATGCTGCCTGCCTTCTCCTTTGGATGCTTGATCCAGGATTCAACTGGAAGTGTGGGAAGGATGAGCTTTCTATATTTCTTACACACTACACATGTACATTTCTGATTAACACAGGAGGTGAAAAGGTTTTAATCTGAAGGTATCTCCAGAAGTCATTTTGTGGTAGGTCATATCTGGTCATTAACCCTAGAAATGAGTCTAAAGAGGTTTCCCTTGGAGTCTCCACATTACCCAGATATTTGATTTGCTTCGAGATCCATTCTGCCCATCTTACAGTCTTGTTATTTATACAGAGATTAGGGTTATGCCAGAGGGGGGTGTAGCTACCTAACCGAAAACAGTGCTTAGTGTGGAGCCCCAACCTTTGCCAGACCAGATGTGTGTTATAAAGGATGTGCCAACATTGCATTATTTTGGGCAGGGGGTGTGACAGAAATGCCAATAATGTAGTGCCATTTAATATACCTTTTTCAATTGTTGTCCAGGCTGGGGATGGGGTGGATGGAGAGTGTCCTATCTCTTTCAAGGATTTAGCTACAATGAAGGCTATGGAATACTGAGAGAAGTCAGGCAGGTTCCACCCTCTACTAAGTTTCTGGGCCCTCAACTTAGGCCTACTATACCTGGGTCGAGAAGAGCCCCAGAGAAAATTGCTGATTAAACTGTTAAGTTTTTTGGCCCAGGTGTCTGGTAGGATGAAGGGGAGGTGGGATAGCAGGTGATAGACTTTAGGGGCAAGCATCATTTTGATTGTCATTATTTTCCCTGCCTTGGACAGATGTAGATGTTCCCATCTGATTGTGTCCCTATGGAGGCTTTCTAGCAGAGGCTTGAGGTTGATATCCACCAGAGATTTGAGATTCTGGGACAGCCCTAGGTATTTAATGCAGGAATGCACCCAGGCTAGGCCAAGAACTCCCAGTCATGCTGGGGAGGTGAGGGAGTTCAGGGGAAGGATTTCAGATTTTGAGACATTGATCTTCAGACCTGAGCGATCCTCAAAGGTTTTCAGTATTGCTAGGATGTGTGGGAGACTATTGGGCAGGTCTTGAGTCAGGATCAAGCAGTTGTCTGCATATAGTTTAGTTGTGCAGCAGTCACTCCCTGTCTGAATCCCATGTACACCAGGATGAGATCTCAGCACTGCTGCTAACAGCTCTATGGCAAGTATGAATAGCAAGGGGACAGAGGGCACCCATGTCAAGTCTCTCTCTATAGGAGGAAGGTGTTGGATAGGTTCCCATTAGTCAGCACCTTCACTGTGGGGCATGTATATAGGATATGGATCTAGCTGGCAAAGTACAGGCCTACATTGAAGGTTTCCAATGCTGCATTCAAATATTCCCACTCCACCGAGTCAAAGGCCTTTTCAAAGCCAATTGTGTTGGCTGCTGCAGGGGTGGGGAGAGCTGCTGCAGTTTGCATTAAGGATACTAGGGCACGAATCTGATCTGATCTGATTCTCCCCTTGACAAACCCTACCTGAGCAGGGTGTGTAATCTCTGGTAAATATTTCTCTAATCGGGTAGTGAGGACTTTGGCCAAAATTTTAGCATTGGCATTAATTAATGATATGGGCCTATAACTGGCAGGGAGAGTATGGTCTTTGCCCTCTTTAGGCAGCACAGTTATAATAGCCTCCGACAGGGTGGAGGGGAGTCATTGTTGTATATGCACCTAATGTAACATTTCTGCCATTGGAGATGCTATCAGGGGCCGTACCATTTTCTAAAAATCTACAGGGAAACCATCTCCCCCGGTGCTTTATGCAGAGCCATGTTGGATACAACTAGGGCAATTTCTTCCTCAGTAATACTCCTGTCTAGGGCTTCTTTCTGGTGTGCCATCAGTTTTGGGAGGGATAATGCTTCAATGAATTTGCTATACCTATCTTTATCCCACTTTACTTATGAGCAGTATAAGACCTTATAGAAGTCAAACATGATGTTATTCATGGCTTTCAGGTCTGGAGTTGGTTTTCCTGACCTATCCTTCAAAGTGTTAATGGATCTCTCGGCCTGCCTTTGCTTTTACCCATAGGCCAGCAGCTTGCTGGCCTTTTCCCTCTCTGCTCAGTACCGGTGTCGTACCCTGTGTATATATAGTTCAGCTTTTCTCATCACTAATGTGTTGATTTTTAATCTAATGGCCATGACCTCCGCTATCCCTGAGGGGGTCTGGAGAGAGGAAGCTCATTTCTTATGTTTTGTCTCCAGCCCTCATAATTCGGATTCCAACAGTGTGAGCTCCTGCTCCCTCTGTTTATGTCTGTGAGATGCAAAGCTGATTATTTTGCCTCTTATAGTGGCCTTATAAGATTCCCATATACTAGCAGCTGATGCAGAACCAGTGGGATTGTCCCTGAAGTAACCCAGTGTCTCTGCCAGAACCCAGGGGGCAAAATTCTTGTCATGCAAAAGAAGGGGGTCCAATCTCCACATGAGGGATTTCGGGGTCTGCAGGGAGGGAAGGAAGGTGAGGGCTACGGTACATGGTCTGAAATATAAATTTGTGAGATAGAGAACCCTGTGGTGGCTGCTGTTAGTTTAGGGGAAGTAAGCCAGAAATCTAACTTGCTAGCCATTGCTCGTGGTGCAGAGAAGTAAGTATAATCCTTATCTGAGGGGTGTATTACACCCCACACATCGGTTAGCTGGTGCAGGGAGGTTAGTTCTTTCAGGACCTGAAGGGATCTTAGATGGGGTGCCGGTCTAGCATTAGATCTATCTAGGAGGTGGTCCAGCACTAGATTGAAGTCCCCTCCCATCAAGATATCTGGGTTGTTAAACGAGATAACCATGATCTTTTGGGAAATGTCATGAAAACATTCAGGAGCGTCTTTGTTTTGGGACATAAATATTGACCAGTACCAAAGGGCCAAAGGGTATGGAGACCTTCATGATGATCCACCTGCCTTCACCTCCTGTGTATACCTCTTTTGGAGACCATTGTAGTTTCTTGTGCAGCAGAATGGATACACCCCTTTTGGCTGACCCAGCGACACTTTGAACTACTTTACCTACCCAGTCCCGAGCGAGTTTAGCAGCCTCCTTAGAGCTCAGTTTCATTTCTTGTAGAAAAGCCACGAGTGCCCAATGTTTAAGCCATGAAAGGACCATTTTCCATTTCACCGGGGAGTTGAGATCCCTCACATTCCAATAAGTGGTTGTTATATCAGTAAGGTTAGCCATAGTTGGGGTGTCTTCTTTCTGCATGCCAACATATGGATACTGTGAGATTTGTTATCTTGAGTGCTATTACCATATTGCTAACTTGGATTAAACATAAGTTGCCCCTTATTGGATTGACCTTTACCCCTAAATGGAGGTCTAACAGGAGTTGCAGTGCAGGGCCCCACAGGGGCCCTGAAATCACTTAAGTTTTTCCTCTTTTATCAGTTACTGTTCAGCAAAAGTCCAGAAGGTCATGGTTACTCCCCTCACATGATGTGCCCCAAAGAGTGGGTTCTAAGTAACCTTGGGGGTGCCTTCCGGGAGTTTTTGTGTCAGTAGCCTCCATGTTCAGTGAGTAAGTGGGATTACTCCTGACCCCTCGGCTGTGTACACGCTTGTTTTCCATACTTGTTCTTTGCTGAGGTGTAGTACTATCACTGACCCTGGAAGGGAGGGACCTAGCCTTCCTCCCAACAGTCAAGTATTACATCCTTGGGAGGGAGTGGTGAGTGCCTTTCTTGGCTACCAGCCAAGAGTTTGTAGGTAAAGACCTGAGATGACGCAGGGGCCAGCCACCTATATGGCTCAGATCCTATTCTCCCCACAATCCAGTCCTATGTGACGGTGCTTCTTGCACCCAAATGGGGTACACGGGGACCGCTATCAGTGTACCTGTCAAATGCCCCTGTTTCAGAAAGAAGTAGCCAGGTCACCTTGTGGGCCTAGATGTACACCCCTAACCTGTATAGCTTGCCTGTAAAATAATTAAGAGGCGAGCCAGGGTGGGAGGGAATTTCCCCTATGTCATTGGGGTTATTCACCTGTCCCGTCCCCATGATATTATAAATATTGTAGCAGCTTGGGTGAGCACCTGTTCCTTTACCAGCACCATGCTCTCCAGCCTAAACCCCATACTAGCTTCACTGGGTGAAAACAATACCCCTGCACCCATCCTGCAAAATGCACCATGCAAGATCAGCTATTCAGCAGAAGCTGCACTACATGGAGCTATCCAGCCTCTTTGGAGTACCATATTGATATATGGTAGCAGGCAGAGATGAGATGCAGGACAAGCGTACAGTATAAAGTGTCTGGTCTCCATGCCCCATGACAGGACCCCATTTTGATTGGAGAGAGGGGGTTAGGACTGACGAGGTAGGCATCCTAATGGCACATTTATCAGTTAAACCCCACTGTACATCGAGCCTGCCTGCCTACCAGCTGCTCTGTAGAAAAAAAAAAGGATTAACACCTGGATTATCAACATTTGAACAGTGAAACATTGCTGGGCATCAACTAAGGGCACATAATTAGTGCCTGTTGAACTTTAAAATATGCTGCGAATAACATCGCACTGTCGCGTCGAAGGGAACTGTGGTGCGCATCATTTTCAGAGAGGGGAGTTGCAGCTAGAGTCAGGAAGGGATGGGGGGGCCACTGGCCGAAAGTTCCCCTCACAAGAAACAACCCCCCCCCCCCGGTAAATCCAGTAAATCCAGTGCCCCTGGGAGACAGTTAAAGCAACACCCTAAGAAACAACAAAAGGAGACTCATGAGGGGATAAGCCACAACCCCTTACCTTATTCTGTCATCACAGGCCCAGTATTCAGCTGACAGTGTAGATTTCGGTTGAATCTGCATCATTCTGCTCCTGACAGGGATTCCCTAAGTCTGTTGCCCAGTCCTGATAAATGGGTGCTCCGTCCCATGGCAGGTCTTCGGCTGAAGGGAGGATGTCTTCGGTAGTGATTAGGCTCTTTTGGGGAAGGTTCAGAGCCACGGGAAGAAGCTTCCCAAGTGGCTTGTAGTGGTTAGAGATTTTTACTGGTGTCGAGTAGTTGGATGAACCGCTACCTTCGGAGGGCTATGCCTTCTGCTGTCGGCTCCTCGATCTATTCTGCTGGGCTTTAGCTGGTGTCATCAGAGGGATTTTACCCTGCTTGCCGGTTGCTTTCTTATTTTGTCTCCCTCGGTTCAGGGTTTGCCACTTAGGACCATTAACCATTGTGGTTGCAGGAGTTACAGCTCAGTGAGGAGGGCCATCATGCTGCACCAAGGTTTCCATCAGCTGGTGGGCCTCACCACAAGGCATGATCTGCTGTTGGTGATGAGGGGGTCTCTCTACAGTGATGTCTACAAGGAATAATTCATCCTCCTCTGGCGCATTAAAGGTGAGTTGCTCACCTCTGTATAGGACCCTCAGCTGTGCTGGGTATCTAAGGAAAGCAATAATGTTTAATTTGTAAAGCGCTTGCTTCACCGGACCATAGGCTCATCTTCTCTGTGAGAGGTCGTATGAATAGTCCTGGTGAATTTGGACTTGTGTACCTTCCCATTGAAGGCTTTTGAGATCCTGGACAGCTCTTAGGAAGGTCTCCTTGACAGAGTATCTGGAGAATTTGTATAAGATCGGCTAGGGCTGATCACCAGGCTGCGGTCTAGGTGCCAGAGATCTGTGGGCCCACTCCAGTTCCGGGGGATGTTAATTGTTCAGTTTCAACATGACTGGGAGGGCCCGTTGCAAGAAAGCAGTCATACATGTCCTTCAGCCCCCTCCGGTATGCCCACAATTCTAATGTTCTGTCTCCTCCTCCTCCAGTTTTCTAGGTCATCGACGTTTGCCTGCAAATACTGTAGTTGGTTATGTTGTTCTCTGAGTTGACCATGGTGTTCGTGGAGAATCTCCCCTTGACGTTTGACATGGAATTCATTGTCAGTTACCCTATTTGCCAGTTTCACCACATCAGCTTTTGTACTTGTCATTGTTTCAATAAGTGCTGCAGTGTCCAGGAGAACCTTGTTAAGCAATGTAGTTGTTTCCCAGTTGTCGCTTCACAGACTGGGGAGTGGCAGATAATGAGTCCCTGAGGTCCTCCATCTCCAGATGTTGAGGGTAAGATGACAACTCAAGCTGCTGGCTGAGGGCTGTCGCACAGGCCTTCTAGCTGCAGTAAGGCAAGTTGTTACATTCGAGGTTAGGTCGCAATCCAGAGTCTGAGCAGCACAATTCAGGTGTCAAAATATGCAGAGTAGAGCATAGAGTTTAAACCCGTTGAGGGATTCCTGGATAGTGGGGACTGAAATATCGGATGTGTCAAGATGGGTGATGTTGGAACTGCAGTAGCTTAATTATACAGCTTCCATCTTGGATGGCTAGCTCCACCCCCTTCTCCAACTAACAATATTTAAATGCTAGTCCCAGTTTTTAACTTTCTTTTTAATGCATTTATCCTCCCCTCCCCAAACAAGTCCTTTTCTACTACGTCATAGCAGTCCATGAACTGCCTTTGAATTGCAATACTACTACATGGAAGACACATCAGAAAGGTGTAACCCAGTAAAAAAAATGCAAGGCAACAATACTGAGATTAAGTACATTTCAGAATTTCAAATCACCTATGGTGGTATCCATGTCTATTGGTGTGCCTGGTTTCTTAGACAAGGGGTGTCTGTATCTCTCCATCTTCCTAATATTGACTATAACACCTATGCCTGCTGACATCAAAATTCTGCATCTTAACTTGATTTCATTTTTTTTTTCATATCCCACTCCATTTTTCCTTTTGATTGTTGGAGTTCTTCTTGTGCACGTGTGTGTGCATGTATGTGTGTCAGGCTCCCGTGATGAAGAGTCATGTCTCAGACTCGAAGCACCAGGGGTTTTACACTGCGGACTCACTCTTTTGCCTGGAATATTTACAATAGAATGAATAAAATCTTCCATTACCTTGCTGTCACCTGTTGCTTGCTTGCTCATTTTTGTGTGTAATGACTTTTGATGCTAGGTTTGTAACTGAGTGCAGTTTTCTAGCAGGGTGCAGTTTCTCCCTGTGTTTTGCCTTCAGAATGGAGGATCATTTTAATCTTTCATGGTCTGCCACTGTTAAATGGCCTTCTACCAAGAAGACTTTGGAAAATCTTCGTTTTCTGTCTGTTCCTTACACACTACTGAAAAAAGGTTCAACCACAAGAGGTTAACTTAACAGAGATGGCACTGAAGAAAATTCTAACAGAATTTAAAGTATTATATGGATTTATTTATTTATTGAATTTTGTTGATCATGAAAGCCCTCTGAGTCTAGGAGTCCCTTTTTCAGGGGTTACACATGTTTAATTACATAGAGGCATATCAGAACAGATTTGATACATTCAGACATCACTAAATTTACAATGGGTTATATACATTCATGACTCATAAGCAAAGTTACATACATTCAGTGTTTAGTAGATAAGTTCAATAATGAGATTGGAGCATATGACATTTAATATGCCCTTGCTAACGCATATTCCAGAGAGTGTTAGAAACTGGGGTCCTTGGTGGGCAACATCATTTTCTTTTGAGTTGCATAATTTTACACTGCTTAGTTACTTCCATAGAACACAATATGTGCCACAGCAAATCATGAAGACCTTCATATAATGGAGGAGTTAACCTCAGAGAGCAACAAAATGCATGAGTAACACAAATGAGTGTGTGGAGTGGTTGTTCAAGGAATTTTATTATAACAAATCTGAATCAGAAAAGTCGAAAAGTATTAATCAGAATGTTTATGTTTGTGACAACCCACCAGTATTTTAAACAATACCAGTTGTTCACAGACAAGCAATTGAGAACAGTCTACATGATACTGTAAATGATTGTTTCTGGTGTTACAATCATATCATAGTGGATAGAATTATTTTTTCACAATACAACACATCAACACTTATTGCTAAAATGAAACAACTCTGTAGTTCAGATAAATGATGAAAGACTGTTCAAAATATTGAGCAATTGGTTTTTGAGTCTGTTTGCAATCATAAAAACAGTTCAAACTGGACGTGTAGCACAGGATGCTGTGCAATTGTGAAAGAGCTTGTTAAGTGTAGAACAAATCTATGACAAGATTCACAGACAAACATCAATAGTAGCTCTAAACATGAAGTTGCAGAGAGACATTCCACTATGGCAGGTGGTCTTGATATGTGTCATAAGAAATGCATATGTTTTGTTGTGGATGGGAAAAGTTATGTTATTGCATTACCTAATCCATATGAAAGAGACTAAATCCTTTTTTTGTATTTGTTTCCTATCCAACAACAGTTCAGAGACAAGCAAATGATGGGGCTGTTTACATAGTGCCCAAGCCTGTTGCCACATTATACCAGTGCAATGTCATCAGCCCCATTCACCGGACCAAGGGAATGACATCCCTATGATGGCAGCTGTGTGTCCATTTACATGCACAAGGTGCAAATGCCAGCTGACACCAGGATACCACATCTCAAGGACATGGTAGTGGCCCATGACCAACAGACACAAGGACCATATCGTCTGACATGGGCCCCAGCTACCTGCCCAACTGGGAGCCCCTGTGACTCTGCAGAAGTGGATCCTCTCGCAGCCCCAGATACAGACACCACCTGAGGTCATTATGCAGTACAGGTACTGGCAGGGGCACAACTGGGCCTGGAGGATGGTGCATGTAGATAACCATGCCCACCACATAATTTCCCCTTGCTGGTAGATGGGGGTCTGCTCAGTAAAGTGACACCCCATGACCTGTGAGATGTCCTGTCTTGCTCCTAGTGTGCTATCATTATTGTGGTCGGGGTGGTGGGCAAGTCTGCACAAGTAGCATCTATCTGATGCCTCACCCCCATAGTCATCCCCATAGGGCATGGGGCCGCCATGCTATTGCATGTTGTAGCTACAGCAGACTCCACCCAGCACAGGCAACTGGATCAGATCCCACTACAGAATCCAGTTCATGTGTGATGCTCCCAGCTCCCATTCCCACAGCATGTCCAGTCTATGTCAACATGATCCATTACATGGTATTGACACCAAGCTTTTCCAGTGCCATGCATTGCTGAATCAATTATGTCCAGCTGCCAGCAGCTGAACAACATTGTCAAATGTTGTCTAGAATTGCCATGTAAACTGGCATAGTCACAGCATTGAGTAAGTTGTTCAGCCGTTGATGGCATTCACCACTTGCTGTCACCAGGAGCAAGATTCCACCATGGCCTGGCTAACAATCAAAGATGCTCCCTCCCCCCAAAGGCCATAATGATGTGGGCCTACCATTGACAGGTAGTGGGGCTATGTAAACAGCCTCAATAATAGTATCATTTTTGGCTACTTCTCCAAAAAAACAAAACTGGTGCAGAACAACAGGGGAAGTTATGTCAACACAACTGTGTTGGCCCTCACTTAAGGGAGAACTGCACAGAACAATTCATATCTTCCAAATGGAAGCTGTGATTAATTACTCTTTCTAATTATTTAATTGTGCCTTTTAGTAACATTCATAGGTGTCTGTACTTAAACATTACCGCTTTACACCTGTGCGACATAATGTAGTTTGTGTCCACTTCAGCAGCAGTGTTTGCATGCATTGTAACAATAACAGAAGAATTTGGACATGAACCACAGTTATAAAATAGCCCCTCACAACAAAGTGAAAATAAGACACAGGGAGCCACTTGACTTTAAAGAGGTTTCCCAGGTTGCGATTATCTGGTAGACTTTTATAATTTTACTGTTCCTCCTTCACGTGTCTGAAGGGCTTGTCATTTTTGCCTGAGGGCACATCCAGCTGATCTCAAAAAAGGCGTGAATGCACAATCTTCTTCTGTTTTACAGCTCCCAGTAGTGACCACCATAACCCTTTGGAACAGTTTCAAGGACTGTCATTCCACAGCTACTTTGTCCATTTTCATTGCCAACACTGCATCTTTGGGGTTGAAAGCTTTGACCCTACAAAAGGATTTCTTAGGCATGCTGCAGTGCTTTTATTTTGGGCTCTGCTTCTCCCATTGGTTTAACCGCTCATGCCTCCTCTTTTTTAACGGTGCGTGACAGTGTGGCCGTAAAGGAACATAATGGATTACACCAGAAATAAGGTGGAGACATTCAGTTCCTTTTACAAATGCCTAATCAGAGATTATGCACACCAGTGCATATTTTATAAATGTTAATTGGAAAGCACAGTTTTATTCTTAACTACTAACAGTGTAGCCAACATGTATGGATCAGTAATGTGTGCCTCCTTGGAGCACACCACTACTGCATCAATTATCATTTCAAAAAATCATGTGGTATTCTATGTTTTACTTCTGAAGTCTGCAAAATTTGTATCAGGAAGACCATGTCTTCAAAACACTATAAATATAAAGCCATTTGATGAAAGACAATAACAGGCTGAGAAAAATAAAACATTGTTGCTGCTGTAAGGATTTTTGAGTTCTGTAAAAGTGCACATTTGCTTGTAGTGAAAGTTACACATCTGTAAAAAGAAGCTAAAATACATTTAAACCATATATTACATAAATATAAATTTCCAGGACCACCTTGTAAATGAGCCTGCTCAATGGCGTCTTTTCCTGGTAAAAATAAAATTGAATTGAACTGAATTGAATTGAAAACTGGTTGCAACGAACATCAATAAAAATTAAATGGCCACATTTATTCGGTCTTGTGTCTGTTTATTTAATGTAAGACTGAAAAAAAATGGTTGAACTTACAAACATATTAACATAATAAAACTTTGTTTGTGGGCTGTTTAATTACATGAAAGAATAGTGTCTAATACTGCTATAGCTCTTGCCAGTACATTACAGTGATACTCAAACTACTGCACCTGAATATTTTAATTACTAATTCCTCAACAGCCACAGTTCTCTTTAAGCCAGACACCAACCTGACCCATCACCGTCCAGAAAACCACTCGCCTGCTCCATGGGAAAAACCCATCAGTTACAGACTTTCAGGGCAAAGGGTGACATGCAATCCACCACTCATACTCTGTACATATCACTATGAAGTTTGTATTGGCATGGACCCTTGTGCTCAACACAGATACAGCACAAACATATGCTGAGCAGAGAGTTTCCTACCTGAGTTTTCTCACTACACTGATGGTGGGGCTGTGTTGGTGAAAGGATGCAATTAGCATTCAGGTGACAAAAACCACAAGACCCTACCAATATAGCAGATTGTCTACATCTGAGCAAACACAAGTGGTGCATATGCGTTAATGACAATTGCAAGTGGCAGCCTGCTGCCAGGGCCCTGATGGGCTGGCTTCTATATCTTGGATTAGCTAATTGCAGTCAGAAGAACAAAATATGGGGGACATGTTGCATTAACAACAGCCAATATAGAAGAAAATTAATCAATTAGCAAAAATACAAAAAAACCTGTTTAATAAATTTTATATTTACACAAATAGAACAAATAAGCACTCAGTCACGTTGAAATGGATGCTGCACCTATAAACACTATCTAATTTCCTAACAAAAGTTAATGCGTTTCTCTTTGCTTTTCTTCTTTTTTCCCCCTACTTTAGGTTGGCCACCTAGTGTAGCTCTTCACTGTCCCTACTAAAGTTCCTACTTGTTCTCTCTTTCCATTCTTTTTCCATCTCCATCCATTCAGTCCCTGGAATGATGACAAACACCTGGAGAGGTGTTGTGTAAAGTGCATAAGTGCATTTTGTGTACAAAAAAGCATGAAGGCTATTTGAGATAGCAGGAATGAATACAATTAATAAAACCTTTTTAAAGAAAAAAGGACTCAGAAGCCATATAAAACAATAATAACTTCATGATTAATACAGTTATAAGAAATCCTTAAGGCATTTTCACAAATTCACACTATAAACCTGTTACTGTATAAGGGTCTATGTATAAAAAAGCTTAGTCACTGTGGATCAGAGATATAGAAAGTCAATATCTGTGGATATACACACTGTACCTTTAACTGAACTAGGAAATCCCCTGACACAATCCCCTC
Organism: Neoceratodus forsteri; assembly: GCA_016271365.2. Taxonomy (NCBI): domain Eukaryota; kingdom Metazoa; phylum Chordata; order Ceratodontiformes; family Ceratodontidae; genus Neoceratodus; species Neoceratodus forsteri. Next base: position 587,287,391 of record CM028132.1, on the reverse strand, counting down.
CCCCTTGGTTTTGAAACATGTCCAGACATGTAAAGGCTCAGTCAGGTGACCCTACCAAAAAGATATAAAAACCTTTGCACAGAGTTTACTTCAATTCAGCTCAGTGGGGCTCAGCCCTGAGAGGGAGGAGAAAAGCAGACAAGCTGCTGAATGCAGATGAGAAGGATCTTAGGAACTTTAAGATCCAGGACTGTATTACATGAGAAACTACTGATGTTAAGTAGTGATTTTCTTTGCAATTTTCTTGTTTTTATTTATTATTTTTTGAACTTTTGAAAAATAAATATCGCACCACGGTGTGTTTTAAACCTGTAAATTTGCCTTGTCTGAAGTTTATTCCCACACGCTGTGACAAAGCCTACAATAAATATACTATATGTGGAAATATCTGCAGAACAAAAACAATAATATTATATAATGTACATTATAGTATAAACAATGTGCCAATATACTTTGCCTAAGTATATATGAAGTATAAGTTAAACAACTCATTATATTACAAATATATATTTATATTCAAGCCAGTACAAAATGGTGGAGTATACTACATGTTAGTAAACTTAAAGTATTACTCATGTTTGTATAACCCCCCCACCAAAAATAATGGTGGTCTTACCATGGGTTATCTCCCTGGGTGCTGCAGTGCTGTCTGTTGGGAGGGTCCCAGCCTGATGTTCTGCCTCTTGAATCTGGTCAAATCCAGTGGCATCCAATGAGGTAGATGTAAATTCAAATGTAAGGTATTGCTGTATTCTTAGTTACTGCATGAGTATGCAAATTGGTGCCGCTGCGCTGTGACTTTAAGAGGTTCAGTCCTGTGTATACAGTGCATGGCCTGTGCTCGGTCCGAGGGAAATGAAGCTAGCGACCGGCCAGTCAGCACTCCTAAAAGTCTCATTGTATAGTTGCTTACCAGTACAAATGCAGCCCTACTGATGGCTGTAAACATTTATTTCTGAAGCTGAACTGTTATGTTTAAAAATGAACTCTAACATTTGGACTAAGTTTGGGACTGTTTACATTCTGCACTGTAACAGCCATTATTATACTTTGACCCTGCTTCTAAGCCAATCAGAGCTCAAGGGGTCCTAAAGGGGTCCTTTTACTATGGCTGCTGGGAAAAATTGTAAACTATGTGCTTGGTGCCTATTTTGACCAATCAGGACACTAGAACTGTAACTGACAGCCTCAGCAGCCAGTCAGAATCCAGAACTCTGGTTTCCTTCAGTTAGATGAACATTTGAACTGGGGGCAGTCCAGAGAGAGCTTCAAAGGGTGAGGAGGCTTGGGATTCACCCTGAAGAGAAGTGTGGAGGCCTGCCTAAGCCTTCACAGCTGGGCAGCCTGTGTGAGCTGTGTTTTGAACTGCTGAATTTGCAGAAAAGTTTCTTTCTTCTCCCAAGCTGAAAGGGAGTAGTGATTTCTTCTGGAACTGCTGTTTGCCTAAAACTGAAGGCCTGCCTGTAAGAAGGAAAGCTAAATTTCCAAGTTGTATCTCGGTGAGAGACTAGTCTGCCTCAGAGACTGCATTCTGAAACTGAAGCCTGGGACCACCAGAATTGTCTCCAGCCTGATTGCTAAAGGGGGAGACCTGAATTTCTGTTTTGCCAGCTTACATTTCAAGGATTGAAGTTTCAAGTGGGTAAGATGTGTGGCCTATCTGAGACTGTGCCAGAATTTAAACTTGTGATGCCAAGCAACATTCCTGAGAGAATGTTGCTGCCTATTCTACAAAAGTTGCTGACAGACCAGTTTGGGGAGTCAGCTCCTGTGGTGAAGATCATCGCGGGTTGCAAATACCCTTGTGGGAAAGGCCTTGATGCGGAGTTGAGTCGTACAAGCCCTGGTCCCTGTATCCTGGTCCCTATCAAGAAGAAAAAGACCTGCAACCTGCAGCCAACAACCAGAGAGCCATTCCTCAAGAGGAATCAGCCTGGAAATCATCTCAGATCCTGAGGTTCTGGTTCAGTGAATACAACAGGGTTTGACCCTGCAACACAAAATAAAAAGTGTTTGCTATCTGATTTGTTTTTCAAGATCTTGTTGTGGTTTAAACTGTTTTTGCAGGCCGTCTGGCCTGAGGATTACAGTTTCCCTTGGTTTAAAAGTTCTTGTGAATGTTGCAACAGCCAGAGGTGAAATAATTAATAATCATTTATTTGTTTAAAGGCCCCAACCAGCTGCATCACCGTCCAACCCATGGCAATGCTCAGGCCTGCAACAACTTAGACCCTGTGTACTCAGATTGCTGTGACTGAAACTAATCATTCTTTACAGGTGCACAGGGTACATGCAAGAATTCCAGACACTGTTGGTAAGTGGTAACTGTGAGCATATTATTAGCACTCACCATTAATCGTAACTTGAATGTTAAGCAAAGTGTTTGTTACAACTTCATATGTGGGACCACTTGTTGGGGCTGTGGGTAGGTACTACTTCCCAGGGGGTTGTGCTAGCTTGACATCTAACCCACTTGAAAATCACTCTGGGTGAAGGTACCATGCAAATAGCATTACTGGTGATCATGAGCCCCTTGTGCTAGTTAAATCAGAACTCAGGCCCTTTATCCTGCATTTAGGGCAGCAGGCAGGGGTAGTAGCCTGTTGGGAGGTGGTGCCTTGGTTATATCTTTGGAGGCACCACTGGGATCTCCTGTTAGCCATGTCACACCCAGTATGGACCCCCCTTCCCGGTTCACTTAGCATAGAGACCCTTAAATTTTTGCAGCCTATTGAGAGTAATGGAAAAGTGTTTTGTCACCAGTTTCTGTCCTAAGGTTGTTCAGTGCTGGTCAATGGCAGTATGTAGGGGATTGCCCCCTAGTGGTCGGAAGTGGAAATGTACCAGAAATTTATTCCAACTTAAAAGTTATTACTGCTAAGGGTCCCCGGGGAGAATAAAACATCTGCTACTGCTCACAGTCTGTTTACAAATGTTTTATTGCTGCTTAAGCAGTTGTATTTGTCTAGCCTAGGACATGTTGGTAATCAATACTAGTTAGGAAGCCATATGTCTAGAATTGACCTGTTTAGTTGTGTAAAGGTGACTGAATACCACTTACTGAGTGCCAGCCATGCCACAAACTTGGTAAGAATGCCAAGTTTTCTCAGACAGGGGAGAGTGTAACCCCCCTGTAGGGCTCTGTCTTATTTTGCCCTGATTACCCCCAGTTGCCTCCTGTTGCCTCTGGTGGTGTTCCCCATTTCCCCTGAGTGTGCACCCCACTGTCCTGGGTGCTGGATGTGCCCATGGACCTCTAAGTGACTCTAGTATTTATTTCTGCCCATAATGGGCTTTTGGAGCATAGCAGAGCCACCACCTTTTCTCTCTTAACTGTGTCACAATGGGTGGACAACTCGTACATGCGCAGACGTGCATTCCAATTTCTGACCATGATTGTGGTCAAACAAATGGCTTTCTGGTGGTCCCACTTCCTCTAACAGGGCAAATGGGGACTGGTGACTAGAACAAGGCCCCTAAGAGCCCCCTGTATCTTGTAAATAAAGAGCGCCAATCGCACCATGTGTCTGGGACCTGCCTATGAATATTAATCAGCCCAGGCATTAATATTCATAGGGGAGCCTGCCTGCAACCTAGGGACATTAGTTTTCAGCAGCCACAACTGGAAAAGGATTGTAAATAAATGTATAATATTGTGAGCATTTATCGAGGCACAAAAGGGGCTATTGAACTGTGGGGCTATGAATTAAATAAAATGTTTAGCCTGGTTGCATCAGAACATTAATGTTGGGACTACTATGGACTGCATGGGGACTGTGTTTAATGGCAGCCATATTTTGCAGCCAGCAGCCAATCAGAAAGTCAGGATTTACTGTAGAGACTTTTGGGACTTTATCAGAGATTTATGGGACAGTGCTAAAGCTTTGTGGGGGGACAGGGACATTACTTGGTGCCTAAACAAGGAGCCTGTCAGGCATCGAGGAGGCCTAATGAATATTCATTTTTGAGAGAGACACTTGAATCAGCCAATCAGGAGATGCAGAAAAGCCCCCAAAACCCAAGGAACTTTTCTGGCTTGAGTCAGTTTGGCATGAGCCCCTCCATGGGGGGGCTCCTGCCTTTGCTAGGGAGAATGTGCCTAGTCAGTTCAGTGGGAGCTGCTCTGCACGGGAGGGGGGGCTCTGTCCCCTTGAAAGGAAAATGTGACTGCAAGAAATTGGAGTCACTGGTATGGGGGTTTCCAGAAATTGGCCCCAGGGCTTGCATTTGCCTTTCCACATTTTTGTAAAAATGTGGGGAAGAAACATGAGCTATCCTCAGCTGTGTGAGAGCTGCAAGATGTCTTCCTGCAGTTGTGAGAGGGCTGCATGAACATTCTGCCACTGCAGTGAGAGTGCTGTGTGAATCCTGTGATTTCAGCTAAGAGAAAGCTGCATTTAATTCTGAGTGAGTAAACTTCTACCTAGCGTACAAGTAACTCATCTGCCTGCACCCTGTGTTTGATCAGTGCCAAGGATAGGGTGGACATCTGCTACAAGAGTGACCATGGATGGTCCAGTTTAGAGAAATGCCTGATGTGACTGTTTAAGTGTGCCTATAGGAAAGAAAGTTAGGTATGCGGAGGTCGGAGCTTTTCCTGAAGTTGCCTGTGAGAACTCTGTAAATGTCCAATTCTAGCTGCAAATGCCAGCTGGCCAATGGAGACTTTGATATTGTGATTTGAACTTGTGGAAAGCTTCAATAAACAAGATTTGCTGACCAGTAAAGTGCTTAAAGTGGTTGGGAGCATGCCTTAAGCTCCACTTGCTAACTTGGTGAGGAGTCATGCCTTAAGCTTCTGTTTTCCAAGGAAGGACAGAAAGAAAGAAAGAAAGAAAGAAAGAAAGAAGAAAGAAAGAAAGAAAGAAAGAAAGAAAGAAAGATTGATTTTGCCTAAAAGACTGCTTTCTGAAAAGCCACAGCAGTTGTGTTAACTGTCTGGCTGGAACAGCCAAGTTAAATGAATGTGCTATAATGTGTGAAAGAGAAAGAGACTGCAGGACGTGGGTCTTCCCTAGTCTAGGGGGTATGCATCCACATTTGAGACTGTAGCCTGTATGTAAAAGGCCATGTTTGCTATACTGGCCAAATGGATGAAATTCCTGAGATTGTTAAAGAACCTAAATGCCTAACTTTGAACAAGAGACTATTTTCCAGATCGGCCTGGGAGTCAGCCTGGTAGTTCGCCAGCTATGCACTGCCATATGCTCTTCCCCCAGAGAGACATAGCCTAGGCGTGGGGGTTTGAGGCATGATGGCCCTGGTCCCAGCCTGGTCTATTCCAGAATGTGACTTCAAGCCCATGAAGAGTGGCATTTGCAAAAAGCTGAGAAAGTTTCATCCTGCAAGCTGCAAGAACCTTCCCAGAGAAGGAGTCAGCCAAAGCTCCTGTCTGCACCTCAGCTAAAGCTACCTGCACGAACTATGACTACCTTTCTGCACCAAATGATGACCTCAGAACTGTGAGTAGGCAGAACTATCTCTGCCACCCTATGAGAAACTGTGAATAGTTATTCCTAGTTCTGCCAAGTACAAAGGTCTGCTCCCCACCCACCCTAGGTGGACTCTGTGATATATAGCTATGCCTTGTCATGTGACTAAGTGTCAAATCTTTCATTAGCTCCTTACACTGTGCGACCACTAGGGGTGCGTGCTTAGATTTATTAATTTTTCTCAGTCCTCCTTCTGTTAGACCTTGTTCTCCCTCCTCTAGTTTTAACTTGACCTCATTCTCACCTAACCTTTAGTTAGCTGTTTCCCCAAGCACATCTTGTGCTGTATCTCTCTCTCTCCCCCCTGTTTTTCAAGTTTACTTAACCATACTTTTACTCCATATTACCTAAACCTAGTTCCAGTTCCTCTGAGCTTCCCTATTCTATTCCCTTTAATCCATGGATACTAAATTCCCTGCTCTGCTGACTTCAGCTCTACAGCTCTTTCTTCTTTCTTGGCTCTCCTCAGCCCTCTGCTCCCTATCCTTTATGGACTCATCCTCCTCTCTCACTGACTTCACTTTCTCCAACCTTCTTCTAATGCCTCACAGATCTCAGGATCTCACCCCCTTATTGCTTTCTGCAGTGTATGCTTTTGGAAAATGCCTTCTCTATCACTTGTTCATTCTACCTTCATTTGGTCATTGTAAGCTCTGGTTCCTTGCCCTCCTGGCTCTTATTCTGTCAGGAGGTGTTGAATTAAACCCTGGTCCCCTGATCTGATACTCTCACTCAGATGCATCACTGAACAATGTTAGAGGTCTCCATGTTTCTCACCATAACATAAGGGGTCTTATCTCTAATCATGCTGATCTCGAGCCTTGGGTCGCTCTCTATAAGCTGGACATACTTTGATTATCTGAGACCTGGCTCAAACCGTCCATTCCTGACTTCATCTGTTCCCTAACCAACTACAACCTGATAAGGCGAGATAGACACTCCTCTAAATGGGGTGGAGGAGTAGCCCAACTCTTCAAGGAACATCTTAATCTCACTGTCATTTCTACCCCTACTCTCTCCTCTTGTGAATCACTTCATCCTACCCTTATCCTAAAGCAAAAAAACAACATATAGTCTGTGGCTATAATCCACCAACAGCGGTTTCTCTGGCCTTGAAGAACTACTCAATCAAGCTGCCCGGATCGTAAGGCACAGTGAAGTTCTCATTCTTGGAGACCTAAATCTAAACTGGTTGGGAAAGGCTCAGAATGCCCTTCTCTCCTTGATTCAAAGTTATAATCTACATCAACTTATTACTGAGCCACCAGGGTTACCTCCCAGTCCAACACTGGCACCCTGATCGACTGGTTACTGACTAATCATCTTGACCGTATACCTGCTGCTGGCATACTCGCCAATGCTATGTGATCATTCCTCCATATTCTGTATCTGGTGTCCCTCATCTGTCATTTCAGCCCCTCCGCATTACGTCACTTTCAAAAACTTCACCAATCTTGACCAGGGCAAGTTCCTTCTAGATGTTTCTTTAATAGACTGGTCCAACCTTTACCAGGCTCAGGATGCTCAGACAGCTCTTGGGCTTTTCCTAACTGAATTTGGGGCCCTTCAAGATAGACACACCACTCTAACCTCTCATCGTGTATGGGGTCAACAAAACAGGTGGCTGCACAAGGAGCTACTTGCCCTACTTTGTGCAAGGGATAAAAGCTGGAAGCAGTTCAAGTCATCAGAACTACTAGCTGATTACAATCATTACAGGTTTCAGTGTAATGCTTGCAAAAAACTTACTAGATTAGTCAAAAGTTCCTACTGTAAAGTCTACTTGATGCAGCAGGGGACTCCTGAAAATGTTTGAAAATGTTGGTCTCATGTAAAAGCCTTCCTTGGAAATAAACAATCCCACACCTCTAATGATATGGTCCTCAAAGGAGTACATTGTAATGATCCCACGACTATTGTAAATTATTTCAGCCTGTATTTCTCAGATCTCTCCTGTCCAAATACACCTCCTCTGTCTCTTTAACATACTTTGCCAATCAATGCACAGCTTCCAACACCAAGGTGGTGATCCCACCCTTTTATTTCAAAGCCATTACTAGATTTCAGATATTAAAACTTCTTAATTCTATTTCTGACAGTACCAGCATTGGCTCCGATGGTCTTGAACCTCAACTCTTAAAAATTGCTGCTCCTTTTATAGCCTCTCCCTTAGGAAGAATTGTTACTGTATCTCAGTGCCATAGACAAGTTCCTGACATATGGAAAATAGCCTGAATAACCCCAGTTTTCAAAAAAAGGTTACCCCAAAGATATTTTGAACTAACAGCCTATAGCCATCCCCTTTGTCCTGAGTGAAGTCCTCAAAAAGCTAGTCACCTTACAAACAATTGATTTTCTTCTCAAAAACAACCTTCTCTTAGACAAACAACATGGTTTCTGCAAGGGTCATAGTACCTCTACAGCCCTACTTAAATGTATACAACGATACTCTCATGGCCATGACTCTGGCCTTTAGACTGTTGTCTTTATAGATTTGATGAAGGCTTTTGATCTTGTAGACAACCCTACTTGTCTTTACATCCTGCAATCAATGGGTTTCTCACCACCCACCATTGCCTGGTTCAACAGCTATTTATCTAATACAGAATACAAGTTGTTAAATTTAACTCTGCCCTCTCTGACCCTACAACCATTAACACTGGAGTACCCCAGGGTTCCATCCTGGGTTCCCTTCTTTTATCCATTGTTATCAACAATATCACTAGGGACGTCTCCTGCTCATCCTTCCTCTATGTGAATGATCTTGTTCTTTATTCCAGCTTAGTAAAGTATTGGACATAAACCTTCAGCTCTCCTTTGCATTCTCAAATATCCAGGCATGACTCTCTGTGTACAATCTCGTACTAAACGTTGGCAAAACTCAAGCCATGCTCTTTGGTTCTTCCTCTAAACTTTAAAATTGCCATGACCAGCTCATAGTATCCTGCGCTGACGGCTCTCTAATAGGGACTGTGAACTCTTTCAAATATCTCGGCGTTCTGCTGGATCAGTCTCTTGACTTTAACCTTCACATCCAGGCCACTTGCAAATCAGTAAATGTCAGACTAGGGATTGCCTATAAAACAAGCTATGTCTAACCCTTCTGCCAAAATGGCTGTTGCCTGCTGTATTTGTTCTGTGCTCACTCATGTGTTACTATTTATGCTGCTGTGCCTAAGACCACTCTTCACAAATGGGATATTACCTATAATAATATTTGTTGGTATGCCTCTTCATCCCCACAGCATAAACATCACTGTCAGCTCTATGCTGATCTAAATTGACTCCTTCCTCCTCCCTTAGACTCCTCTCCCTTGGCTCCTTGACAGACAATGTTATTAGATCACAAACCCCCTCAACCCTTGCCTCTTTGCTGCTCCCTCTATTCTTCTCCTCCTCCTATAGCCTGCATTCTGTTGATAATTCTCTTCTATATGTACTGAGATGTAAGACTTCGAAGGGCATCAGTGCCTTCTCTCATTCAGCCCTAAAGCACTGGAACTCCCTTCCCTTTGCCATCCATCAATCGCCGACGCATTCCCTCTTTAAAAAGAAACTTTTAAAGTTCCTATCCAATCCTGCCATTGCTCTTTCTTTAGTGCTCCTTAGCTTACTCATTTTACTTACTCACTCACGACAACTCCTCATATCTACCTTAATAATCATCCTGGATTAGCTGGGTTTCTTCATTCACCCTCTTGCCCTAATTTTGTTGTTGTTTTCCCTACAAATGATAAATATTTCTCCTTCTATCTTTAATATAATTTTATGGTTGCACTTGCCCAGTACCTTGTTTCTTTTGTGTTTGCACTTATTACTGTATGCTGAAGAGATTGGATTATGTAGTGTTCTCCTTTGTACCCTCCCATGATTTCTTCAATGTTTTTAACACTGTGCTTGCATTACCTTAAATACTTTGTACAACTATGGTCTATATTGCATGCCTTTATATTGTACTGTTTTTCTGCCATTTTTTATGGTTTGTTCCTCTTACCTCAATATCATGCTATGTATTGTCTACTTTGTAACCTCCTGGGTCGTGCCTGAAAATAGTAATTTTACAGCTAGTGCACCCACCCAGGAAAAAAACCTAAATAAATAAAATGTTAAAGATTAAAGTTTGCATTTTAAAGATCAGCCACAGTTATTAAAATTAATCTAAAGAAAGGATGCTAATCTGTTTTCCTTTAAGGGCCCCAATGCCGGCCAACTTTAGCGGCTGCAACTGCATCAGGCCTGCAACTTTACATTTAGTACTAGGTACCCAGATAAGGTTTAGAATTGTGGGGTTCTAACACAGACTGGGAACCGGTACCAATGTGGGTATTGGGCATATGTGTTCTACCATCTAGAGCAGCTAGTTAGATAGCTCAGTTAATTCTGAAACCATCAGAAGGTGTGTGAGAGGCCACTGTAATAGCTATCTGAATTTAAATGCAAAAAGATTATTTTTGATTGCAATGCCAAGAATGTCAATTTAAAACAATGCCAATCAAACCTGTTGTTTGACTTCTAATTCCATTTACCCTTCCTAACTCTCACACCTTGTGAATGAACTGTTGGTTAACCGTTTTTATGACTCTGGTGTCGTGAGCATATTATTAGTGTGAGTCAATTCTGAAATGTTGAAATGTGGGGATTTGGTCCATGAGTAGGGTGATATTATTTTATTATGGGTGGGTACAGAATCCCAGGGGGTTGTACCAAGTTTTATCTAGCCCACTAAAAAGCATACTCTGGGTGGAGGCACTGTGCAAAATGCAATCTATGGGAAAGAACCAGTTTTACTACCAAAATAGGAACCCAGGCCCCTCAACCTTGTTTACGGGCCCACAAGACAGGGGTAGTAGTCCATTGGGACACGGCGTCCAGGTTACATTTATATTATATTTATGTATACTGCTTTTTCATAAGGGCTTACCTAGTAAATAGAAGTGAGCACTTGCTAAGCACATCTTGATCAACTGTGACACTGCTTCATGTCTCAGGTTTCTATGATATGGTTTCTACCTTGAAGCACCTGCAGAGGCCTGCATCCCAATTGGCAATAAGAGAAAAGAGGCCAAAACATGCCCCTCTCCCCTGACTCAGCAAAGACCTAGGACAACTGATCCTGAACAAAAAGAAAGTCTACAGCTGCTGGAAACAGACAGGTTGCCTCCAGGCCAGAAAAGAGTAATGAGCAGCACTAAGGGACTGCCCAGTGGTGACACATTCACTAATGAGAGGTACTCCTCCTCATTTGTCTAATCAAGGAAAAGGGGGTGTTGAAAATTAGCAGCAATATGGAATGAATAGGAAAAAATAAGGAACAGGGGTACATATTTAAAAAAAATGCAGATAAGCATGGGTACCACTTTATATTTTGAGTGCCGCCACCGGGGAGGACTGGAAAACGAGGGACTGAAAGCCTGAATAGCTGCTATAGGAGCTGCTGACAACATTGCCTTCTTCCAGTGTATTAATGAAGGAATGAAGGTGTAGGAGGAGAGTGGGGCTCTGAAAACAGGGGAATGGTTGATGGGGAAGAGGAATCAGTGAGAGTGCTAGGAGTGATGACTGAGATGCTGTATGAATACTTTGCTTCTTTGTTCACTACAGGGTCCCCAAGAGAGGGTGGGCGCTCACTGGCAGGACCCATGGTACACAGATTAGTCACAATCCAGTCTGCAGACATCACATCCACTATGGTAGATGACTACCTCATGAAGATCAAGCCAGGTAAGTCCCATGATGGAGTGGATGAGATACACTCCAAGACTATTGTGGAGCTAAGGGCACATATGGTGAGGCCACTTGCAGTAATCTTTCAGGAGTCTGTTTTGACAGTAAAATAGCCAGTGTGGTCCTGTCTTGAAGAAGGGGGCATGGTCTTACCCTGGCAAATACAGGCTGTTCTGCCTGACTTTTGTGTTGGGCAAAGTCTTCAAAGTCATTATCAAGGACGGGGTTAATGGAGTACTCGATTCAGGCCAAGGTCCCAACCCACCCCCACCCCCAACATGGGGCTAGTTACCTTTTGCTGTCCTGCAGTTGAATGATGCTGTCACACATTTTATTTTTAAACATTATTTGTAAAATTACTCTGATTATTTTCTGGCAAAGACCTCTTATAAATTTCATAGATGTTCTTTTCCCACTATGTAAGAATTAATTGCAGTGTAATAATTGACAAGTGGCCCTGCTGGGATTTGAAATATGACCTCACAATTAGATTTTTTTCACATTAAAATTGGACGTTTTTCACTATGGATGGGGAGTTCTTTATTGAATTCCAAATTACAATTTTTTTATTGTAAGTTTTCACTTGTTTTTGGACTTGTTAGTAGTTTCTTTTTTTGGAAGCTTATGGTGCTTTAAAGTGATTGATTAAGCACTATAAGCTTATCGGTTGATCCAAACTTTGTCTTAATAGGGAGATCTCAGCATGCATTTTTTTGGTAATTAATCTATTTAATTTGTTAATGCAGTTAGGTGTATAAAATCAGTCCCATACTGATAACGTAACCACTGTCTATGTCCTTCTGGAGACGCAGCCTCCAGAACTGGACACAGTATTCCAAATGAGATCTCTCCAATGATGACCTGTACAGTGGCATTATGACCTCTTTTCTTCTGCTGGTAATCCCTCTCTCTATGCATCCCAGCATCCCACTGGCTCTTAACACCACTGTGGCACATTGTTTGGCCACCTTTAGGTCATCAGCTATGATGACCTCCAGATCTCTTTCCCTGTTTTGTGGCTGCCAATATCTCCCTGCCCATCATGTAATCCTTCCCTGAGTTCCTGTACCACAAGTGCATGATTTTGCATTCTTTGCACTGAATCCTAGCTGCCACACTCTGGACCATTCTTCCATTTTAGCTAGGTCCCCTCTTCATTTTCTCCACCCCTCCCGGACTGTCTACCCTATTGCAGATCTTTGTGTCATCTGCAAAGAGGCACACCTTCCCCCTCCATCCTCTCTGCAGTGTCACGGATGTAGATATTAAACAGCATTGGCCCAGAAACTGAACCCTGTGGCACCCTGCTGGTCACCCTCCCTACTTTGGATTTAGCCCCATCTACCACCACCCTCTGCGTTCTATTCTTCAATCAGTTTGTAACCCAGTTCACCACCTTGTGTCCCAACCCCAGGCTGCCCAGCTTGTTCACAAGCTTCCTATGTGAAACAGTGTCGAACACCTTGCTGAAGTCAAGGTAGGCCACATCCCTTGCTCCTCCCCCGATACACTTCCCTAGTGACCCAGTCAAAGAAATCAGTTAGATTAGTTTGACATGAATTTCCTGCCGTGAATCTGTGCTGCCTCGGATCTTGTGCTCCACTCCATTTGAGATGCTCTACTATCCTTTATTTTACCAGAGATTCCATAATTTTACCCACACCATAGGTCAGGCTGACAGGCCTATAATTTTCAGCCTCCTCCTTGCTCACACTTTTGTAGAGAGGGACTACATCAGCCCTTTTCCAGTCCTCTGGAACCTCCCCTGTTTCCAGTGACACATTGAATAGGGCTGCCAGTGGTGCTGCCAGTACTTTCCCCCAACTCCTTCAATATTCTAGGGTGTATCCTGTCTGATCCCATTGCCTTATCCACCTATAAGTTTTTAAGTTCTGTTAGGACTCCTTCCTCTTTGAATAGACTGTTGTCCACCTCACTTCTCTTCCTGATTCTTAGCAGTGGTCTCTCCCCTTCCTCTTCCTCCATGAAAACTGAACAGAAATATTTATTCAGGATTGATACTTTATCCAGGTCACCTTCCACTCCCACTCTTTCCCCATCTTATTGCATTACAACCCCCCTCCCCCGGTCCTTCTCTTCTCACTAATGTATCTGTAGAAGGTCTTGTCCCCTTTTTATGTTGGCTCACACTTGAGCGCCAGCTAACATCTTGCGCTAGTAGGGGCACGCATCAGTAGGTGTGTCCCTCATTCCCCAGTGAGGCAGCTGCAGGCGCTGACACCAGACATACATCAAGTGGCCACCAGATCTAACAAAAGGTCTGCTGCAATCATGCAGCGGCACAATAACATGCCCTCCTGACGTGCCTGTCCTGGTGACAGCACCTGCAGAGTGCCCTGATCCACTTTTTTTGCCGATGGGGAAGCCCACTTCCATCTGCATAATGTCCCCCCACTTTGTTGTGTGCCGAGGGGTGCCAAACCCCTCAGCTCTTGTCTTCCCCTTCAGTATTGCCAAGATGCCCAATCCCCTGTCAGCCATAGCATCCCCCAAAAACTTAGTGGCACATTGGGAGCCCACCCTGTGTGCCAAACCCTTGAAAAACAAACCTTCCCGATGTTCCTTTTTTTACCCTGTAAGAAAGAAAAAGGTCCCTCATACGCTCTCCTACCTCCTCCCACAACCTCGCCCACCTACCTGCGCACTCTGCCTCCCCACACCCCCCTCACCTCATATTTACCTCCAGAGTCCAGCGCGATGATCTTCGGTGGACCGGGAACATGTCTGCACTCTTCAAAGCCGACCGCGAACTGAAGAAATACCAGTAAGCTGCATAAATAGGGTTTTTTTAAACTTTGGTGCATATCTCGGGCATTTTTGGGACTTTTGACCCCAAATTTTTAACATGTGGTTACTGGCACCCCTCCTCATGAATTCAGTCACTGTAATGATGTTATTTGCTCTCAAAAGGTGATTTTGAGGTCACTGCATGGAATCACCTTTTGGGACCGATTAACGTAACGATAGTGCCACTATTCATGAGGGAGGGTTCTCAAAAAGCCTATGTTGCAAATTTGGTGGAAAAAATTAAAAAATGGCTGTTTTATGAGTGTGTGTTGTGCAGTTTCCACGCACGCTCGTAACTTTGTGAAATTGTAATATTATCACTCCAGATTTTCAAAATCGGCATTTTTCCATACCTCCTCATGAACAGTATAGCTGTCATTTTATATATCCTGGCTGAAATGTGTTTTCGCACATCTGGCGCAGAATAGCGCAGCCGCTATGTGAAATCAGTTTTCAGGACAGTTTGGGGAAATGATGGTGCCACTGTTCATGAGCAGAGGTCCTAATATGCCTATGTTGAAAATCTGATGACGTAAGTCCATAACATTACTGTGTTACAAGTGTGCGTTGTGCAGCTTCCATGCACCCTTGTAACTTCGCAAAGTTTTAATAGTTTCATGCCAGATTTTCAACACTGGCATTTTTTCACACCTCCTTATGAACAGTACTGCTGTCATTTTTCACATCCTGCCCAAAATGTGTTTTCGCACCTGTGGCGAACAATGGCATGGTCGCTGTGGGAAATTAACTTTTAAGGCAAATTAACAAAAGTACAATGCCACTGTTCATGAGGGGAGGTCCCAAAATGCTTATTTTGAAAATGTGGTTAAAAAAATCCGAAAAATAATTGGGTTACGGACGTGTGTTGCATACTTTCTATGCATGCTCATGACTTCACCAATTTTTTATATTTCTCTCCAGATTTTCAACCTTGCAATTTTATTACACCTCCACATACTGCCCAAAATGTGTTTTCATCTCTGTGTCACCACATAGCATAGCTGCTGTGCAAAACTACCTTTCAGCTAACAAACTGATAATGCCGCTCTTCATGAGGTTGGGTCACAAAGAACCCATGTTGAAAATTTGGAGTAAAAATACCAACAAACACCTACGGCATTATGATTTCCAACTGTAACTCCCCACCCTGTAGGGACTGACAGGCATCAGGGGTGTGACTTGGAATCATTGGCTGTAATACTCACACCATGCCACATCCCACACCCACCCCCACCCTGCAGCCACTGACAGGCATCGAGGTCTGCCTTGCAGTGTTTGGCCCTAAAGTTAACCCCATTCTCCTATACTGCACCCACCTCAGCATATTTCCTTATGGAATGGTGTAAGTATAAGGCCCAATGACCCCAAAGCACACCACAACACTTGTCAGTGTCTGCAGGGTAGGGTGAGGTAGAATGGCATAAACATTATAGCTGATGACCCAAAGGCACACCCCAATGCCTGTCAGTCTCTGCAGGGTGAGGGTGGCGTTGGCTTCAGTTCAGTACTTCACTGCCATTCCTATTATGCGTCTCTAACTCCTGCACTACCAATGCCAATGCTAGCAGGACACCATTCGGCATTGACAAATGCTTGTTTAATTTCCTTTGCTATGTTTTCCTCTGTCTTTGCCTTGGCTCCCCTGAGTGCCTTCCCTGCCTCCCTCTGGTTTTTCTAGATGCACTGCCCTGTCTTCCTCCTTTTGAGTCTCCTTATATTTCCAGAAAGCTAACCTTTGGATGCCCATCCTGGGTCCCTAAGTGGATCCCCTGCTCCATGCAAGCAGCATATTCTGGGAAGGTGTGGGTCTGCCATGTGTTTAAAGTATGGGTGAGTGCCCAAATGGCTGACCCCAGCCCTCCATTTCAGCCTGTTGGACTGGGGCAGCATGGTGCAGGGTAGCCAGAGATGATAGTGATAATAAATGAGCGACTTTAGAAACAGTGACTCATTTATAGCGCTATCATGAAGAGCTACCCTGCTAGGATAGTGATCCTATAGTGAGTGGAGTGACCAGAAGGAGAGGGATAGGGAGATGGAGGGGAGGGATAGGAGGGAAGGTTTGTATGGGTAGGGGATCCTGCTGCAGCTGAGCCAGCCCTGTGGTGTGCTGTTGAGGGTGACTGGCTATGGTGCAGCAGGAATTGGGTTTGGGACCTGCTGGGGACATGACTGTTTTACTGCTGCTTGAGGCTCTTTTTTTTTTTTCTAAGTCCATGTTTAGCCCCCTCCACGACATGCACCGCCTGGAGTTAACAATCCTTATTTGTGGGGGGGGGGTACAGGGGGGCAAAGACCCCACAAAGTACAGGTAACTAGCCAGATGTTGGGTCGCTTGTGTTTGTATATCGCCAAAATGCTTTTCGGCAATATACATTTGCTATGATAGCGATCGCTGTTTTGTGATCGCTGTCATAACATAGAACCATGGCGGAGGGAGTCCCTGTCCTGCCACAGCCAGTAGGTATCCTTGGAGGGGTGTAACAGAAATGGCAGGGTTCCCGCTGCCATATCCTGAGCCCCCTTGCTTGGCACGCTGTGTTAGTGAATGGCATGGAGTGCGGGCACACTCATATACACACCCCTAGACCACCAGTGCTGCATAGCTGTGTGATCAGCCGAGGGATCATGTGCGTAAGGGGCATGTGTCCTTTCCGTGAATGCCACCAAGGGTCCGTTGGATTACAGCAGTGATGTAATGGAATATCCTCCAAGGCTCTACTGAAATATTTTTTGGTTTTATGAAATATTACTTGCTTGTATAAAATATGTTCTTCACTTATATAAAATATCTCTGCAGTTTCCATTTAACAGTCTTTGCCTCTTTAAAATACTTTTTGCCTTCTTAAAACACTTTTTTGCTTTTAGATTTGATATAAAAGGCTCCCTTTCTTCCCCTTTCTCCTTTTATTCATTTCTTTCTACTACTTTTTACCTCCCTCTTTCCCCTCCCCCTTCACTCTTATCTCATTCTGTCTATTTTTTTCTTCTTTTTCTTCTTTCACAAATTCTCTTTTCCAGGACCTTAAACTTCTTGTTACTTTTGGAACCATATGTTTCATTTCATTCATAATTTTCAGAAGAAAAAAAGAAAATAAACTTCTATGTTTGATTGACATATTTTTGAACAATAACTTAATCAGTAACACCAGGGATGGCCTCCCAAAAATACTGGATACAATTGCTACCCTTTCTAAAGTCACAGAGGTTCTCATAACAGGTGACTTTAACATCAACTAGGAGGGCAGGGAATTCATGACTTTCAAGGACATGGTCGCTACTTCCAATCTGACCCAACTTGTAGACAGCCCAACAAGGCGGAATCACAAAACAGGAAAAGACACCCGCCTCGATTGGCTC
The DNA here is from genome assembly GCA_016271365.2 of Neoceratodus forsteri. Lineage (NCBI taxonomy): Eukaryota > Metazoa > Chordata > Ceratodontiformes > Ceratodontidae > Neoceratodus > Neoceratodus forsteri. The sequence continues at coordinate 587,270,007 of CM028132.1, read as the reverse complement.
CTCTCAAGTTCCCCTTCTCGAATCTCTGAACTTAAGGTCCTGCCTGACACCTTAAGTGATCACTCCCCAGTCACTTTCACATGGTCAAACAAACTGAGCAAGCCCCCGCCTATTATAATTAACAGTAGGGTCTTGGGGACGGGCAAGCTTGGGGACCTCTCCTCTGCCCTCTCCCAGCATGACTGGTCCCCCATCAATCATGCGCCTAATATTGACCAGGCCCTAAGTTTCTTTATAGAGGGCTTCAACAAGATTTTAGTATCTCTTGCACCACTGAGGAAATGAAAAATTCGGGGTCAAGTTAATGGTTGGATCACAGGGGATCTCCTCACCCAGATGAAGGAAAGGGACAACCTCTGGGAAAAAGACAGGTCCTCTCACAGCAGACACAACTTCCAATGCTATAGAGCTGCAAGAAACCACTGCACCAACCTTATCCACCAAGCAAAGGTGAATTTCCACAAGGAGCAGCTTAATAAAACTTGGGGCAATCTGAAGAGTTTTTGGGAGAACATCAAAAACCTTCTTGGGAAGGATGAGAAGAAGATCCCCCACTTGCTCAACATCAACAACGCCATGATTACTGACCCTCAGCACATCGCAAATTCTCTCAACACAGCGTTAACTGACCTGACTGGAGTGCTGCCCCCTGACAACCTGCACCCTGCTGGGAAACAAACCAACTGCATGCCTCAAAGGGGCTCAATCCTTGTCTTATACTTCAAAAAAGTATCAGTGAAGGAGGCTTACAAACACATAAAAAAATACTAGGCAAGACCAGAATAGGGAGTTATGGAGTCGATATGAAACTCCTATCCCTAACACTGGATGTCATCATCATGCCAGTTAGAAAACTATTTAACAAATCACTGGCTCTTGCACAGTTCCCCGGGATCTGAAAACAGGCTCTCGTGATGCTGGTGCACAAGCACAGTGATATGACATGCACCACCAATTATAGGTCAATATACATCCTCTCTCCCTTATTTAAAGCCCTGGAAAAGATTGTGGCCACCCAACTCACAGATTACCTCAACAAATACAACCTGTTATGTCCCAACCAACATGGCTTCAGGCAGAATCATAGTACCTCCACTGCTTTGCTGGACTACACTGACTACTCGCACAAGGCACTCGACAAAGAAAAGCTGGTGGGGTCAGTCTTCATAGACCTCACCAAAGCCTTCGACACTGTCAATCACTCTCTCCTCCTGACTCAACTACAGAACTTGGGGGTTGCAACTAATGCTGTCTGCTGGTTCAAGGACTACCTAACACACAGAAGCCAACATGTAAAAATTGGGCACACAGTATCTAGCTCCAACGAGGTATCTTTAGGGGGTCCCACAGGGGTTAATACTGGGGCCCTTACTATTCAGCCACTTTCTAATTAATGTTCCTGAAGCCTGTGACACTAAACTGATACTTTTCGCAGACGATACTCTGCTTCTCACCAGCAGTTCATCAATAGTCGCCCTTAACTCCGAGCTGCAGGCATCCTTCTGCAAGCTGGAAGACTGGTTCTGTAGCCATAAACTTCTATTAAACTACGTAAAACCAAGGTGATGCTCACAGCCAGCCCACAGCACAAAAAGAAACTCCTTCCCCTCACCATCTCCAATAAAGTCGATGAGTTGCTGGAACAAGTTCAGTCCTTCAAATACCTAGGGGTCACAACTGATGACTACCTCACCTTCACCCAATACATCGACACAGTGGTTAAGGCAGTGAACACCAAGCTGGGTGTACTATATAGGCATAAAAAGTATCTCCCTCCAAAGGCCCTCCATCTCCGAGTTTCCAGCGTCATCCTTTCTACCATTGACTATGGATTGGTGGTCTATGGCGCAGCAACAGACACTGCACTAAAAAGGATTCACATTGCCCTCAACAAGGCATGTAGGCTCACAATGGCTGCAGATCGAAATATGCACACCTGCTCCTTATACGAGGATAGCAATTGGCTGCCACTAAAGAACAGGATTATATTCCAAACATTTCTCCTTGGAAAAAAGGGGCTAATGGGTAAAACCACCCCATGCATTTCTAGCAACCTAATACCAAGTGCTACCAGCTATACCACCAAAGGCAGGATGAGGGGGGCCCTATCAACACCTTTCCATCGAACTGTGCAGGGACAGTGTTCTTTCAGATGTATGGCCCCCTAATGGCTCAATGAAATCCCAGTGCACATTCTAAACTCCCAATGCATCTCACAATTCAAAAATGGCCTAAGGCAACACCTTCTTACTAGGACAGTTTGTGACTGCCACTAGGACTCTAACATCCATAATGTCCACTCATCCACATCCTCCTTCCTCTTCCTTTTACCCCTACTCTTCTCTCTTGCCCTATCCCTCCATTTTCCTCTCCCCCCTGTGCCTTTTCTCTCACTGGATCAACCTTAAAACCAACCTACTATCACTACCTCCCAACCTCCTAGACAAAGCCAGTTCTTTGGCCGCCCACCCCCGCTCCCCCCTCACCTTGACTCCTCCTCGGACTCTCACACTAGGTGTCACACCTCCTTATTTCCTTCGCTACATATAAACACTGTCCTTTACCCTAGTTTTATGCTCTTGAAGCTGTACTATCACCATTGGTACTATGAATGCCATTGTAACCTTATTGTGTACTAGCTACCTACTATTCAAGTATTGTATGTAAACTGTTTGTTATTGCTGTCATTGTCACTGTTTGACATGGAACCTCTGTAAAAGAGCTCTGAGCTCAAAGGTATGATCCGAATCCCTAAATAAATAAATGGAAAAAGGAAAGAGAAAAAGAATGCCTCTAGCCTTTATTTCACTATACAGGACTTTTTTATTTACATATATATATATAAAAATACAAACACTTTCCCTTCTAGTATTCATACATAGAGGGTGCCATGAAATAATAAAATTAGTAAACTATAAAATTTTAAAATCATAGCTTGATATCTATTTTACTAGTCCTGTAATACACACCAGGAGAAATTGGCATGGTTTGGCACAAATAGTTGACCAAAAGCAACAAGTTTGTGAATTAGAATTAAAGAACTTGAAAATCTGTTCTTTCAGACATTTTTCCATGTATCTTTAGTCTGGAATGGTGAAATTTAGGCCCACGTCCCAAAAACATCTTTAAAAATGTTTGTAAAAATATCTTTAATGTTTTCATTAGCAGGTTTAAAATATATGTTGTATATACACTTATTTTTATGTTTGTTTGCACACATGCACAAGGAACATGTTGTAGCAGCTTGCTGAAGAAGTAGGTTGTGGAGGTGCTGCAGTGTTGTGGCCAATGCTGCCACTGCTTTTTGGGGCTCATCTGTGTGTCACCAATGAAGAAGCATGCTGGCAATTACAGTAGTCTGCAAGCATGCCACCAACTTGAAATGATTTTGCCGCTGCAATAAGGGAACACCCCCTCATTGCAGGGCGTGCCTTGTCTGGTGTAACATTTCAATATACATGGTGGTAACTGTCACCGTCCACCTCTCACAGTCCTCAGCAAGCTGACTTCGGGGGTGCCCAACCCCCCTGTCAGCATGCCCCCTCTCCAGTTCATTTGCCAACGGGGAGCCCAATCCCTGTCAGCATATGTGCCTGTTTGTTGTATTTTGTCTGCTGAGGGGGATGCCCAACCCCCCTCGGCATCATCCCCCCCCCGAACACAGACATGTTTGCCGATGGAGGGGACCAATCCCCATCGACTTCAGTGCTCTGTCCCCAATCTGATGAGGGGGGTGCCCAATCTCCCTCAGCATCTCCCCAAAACACAGACATGCTTGCTGATTGGTTGCCCAATCCTCTGTCGGCATGTTTAACCCCCCATCGCGTTGGCATTTTCCTGCCCTCACCCCACCCCACATGAGCCCCAAACTCTTACTCCTGCAAAAAACAGAAAGCAGTCCACGGTGCTTTCTTTCTTTTTTTTTTTAATAACCTGAAACACAGAAAATGGTCCCTCACCGTCAGGTCCCCTCCCCCAACCCACATCCACCCTCTGTGCACCCCACCTCCTCGCACCCCCTTCACCTCATACTTACCTCCAGAGTCTGGTGCAATGATCTTCAGTGGAGCAGGAACACATCTGCACTCTTCAAAACCGACCGCAAACTGAAGAAATGCCGGTAAGCTGTACAATGGCATAAATGGGGGTTGGGGGTTCAACTTAGGTGGATATCTCAGCCATGTTTGTGACTTTTGGCCCTAAATTTTCAACATGGGGTTCTTGGGACCCCACCTCATGAACTCAATCACTGTTATGTGGTTATTCGATCCCGAAAGGTGATTTGGCGGTCACTGCTCAGAATCACTTTCTGGGACTGAGTAATGAAACATCAGTGTCACTGTTCATCTGGTGAGCTCCCAAAAAGGCTATGTTGCAAATTTGGTGAAAATAATTCAAAAAAATGACTGTGTTATGAGTGTGCATTGCGCAGTTCCCACGCATGCTCGTACCTTTAAGAATTTTTAATATTTTCACTCCAGATTTTCAACATTGTCATTTTTCCAATCCTCCTTATGACTAGCACAGTTGTCATTTTTCACATCCTACCCGAAATGTGTTTTTTCGCACATGTGGCACACAATGGCACAGTCGCTGTGTGAAAATCAACATTCAGGACAGATTAAGAAAGTCGCAGTGACAGTGTTCATAAGGAGAGGTCTCAAAAAGCCCATGTTGCAAATTCGGTGAACAACTTCCAAAAAATGACTGCATTACCAATGTGCATTGCACAGTTTGTACTCATGCTCATATCTTTGCCAATTTTTTGTATTTGTACTCCAGATTTTCAACATTGTCATTTTGCACACTGCCTTCAGAACAGTACAGCTGTCATTTTCACATCCTGTCCATACGAACATACAAAATTTGCCAGCAGATAAAGGCCTAGAGGTCTATCAAGCCTGCTCGAATGTGCAGCTAGCACCCCTTATTCTGCAGCTGCCCCTCCCTTCCACCCTTCCCCTTCATTAACCCTCCCCCTTGTCCTGTCCCATCCTCATTTGAAGCAGTCCACTGTTCTACTGCATACTACTTCAGCAGGTCAGTGCCACCCAGCCACCACCCTCTGTAAAAAGTGTCTCCTCATCTCCTCCTGAACCTTCCTCGCCTCCAGTCTCATATCATGGCCCTGGTGGCCCTCCTCCTTACTTTGAACAGCCCTCTGTACCTGGCCTTGTTTATTCCTTTCATGTATTTAAAGGTTTCAATCATGTCACCCCTGTCTCCTCTCCTCTCCTCTCCTCCAGTGAGTACATGTTCAACTCCTTCAAACTCCTCTCGTGATGATAAGTCCCCAGCCCCTTGATCATCTTTGTCGCTCTGCGCTGCACCCTCCAGTAACTTAATGTCCCTCTTCAGATATGAGGTGCCAGTACTGCACGTAGTACTCCAGGTGTGGCCAAACCAATGACCTATACAGTGGCAGAATCACCTCCTCCCTCCTCGAGATATACCTTTCAGACACAACCCAGCATTTTGTTGGTCTCTTGCAGCTGCCTTCCACATTGTGCCGAGTTGTTCATTGACCCTGTAATGAGCACACCCAGATCCTTCTCCTCCTCTGTCTGGGCTAGCTGCACTCCTCTAGCTGGTAACTCCTCCTTGGTTCTTCATCCCAAAATGCAGCACCTTGCACATTTTGGCATTAAAGCCCAGTTGCCAGGTGTCTGACCAGATTTCAGTTTTGCCAGATCATCCTGCAACCCCTGCCATCCCCCTAGGTCATCCACCACGGCGCCTACCTTGGTATCATCAGCAAACAGACTGGATCTTGCTCTTGATGTCCCATGATATGTCTGCAATGAATATCCCAAACAACACTGGTCCCAACACGGAGCCCTGTGGAACACCGCTCTTCACTGCCTTTGGGTGTGAGAGCTCCCCACCCACCACCACCCTCTGCTGCCTTCCCTGCAGCCAGTTTCCTCACCCATCTCACCAACTTTGTACCCACCCCTGTGCCTACTAATCCATTCCCAGCCTCCATGTGGCACTGAGCTCTAATGCCTTACTGAAGTCCAGATTCAGGACATCCACTGCATGGCCCCTGTCCAGTTGCCTAGTTACCCAGTCATAGAACTCACCAGGTTGGTTTGACAGGATCTGCCATGATAGCCATGCTGTCTGCTGTCCTGTAGTCCTTTGGCCTCTAGGAGGGCCACCAGCCTCTCCTTCAGGATAGTCTCCATTAGCTTACCCACAATGGATGTGAGGCTCACTGGTCTGTAGTTTCCCGGTTCATCCTTGGGGCCACTCTTGTGGAGGTGCACAACATGAGCCATCCTCCAGTCCTGAGGTACACACCCCAAATGTAGTGAGGCATTAAATAGGTCTGCCAAAGGTCCTGCAAGGACCTCTGCCAGCTCCTTTAGTACCCTGGGGTGGATGCCATCTGGGCCTGGCGCCTTGTCCACCCTCAGTGCCTTCAAACCCTTTCGAACTATGCTCTCCATGATTTCCCCATCTGTCACTACTTCCCCCCCTGCTTCTGCCATTTCTCCCACCTTGGGTGTCACCCTCCTCTTCTCTTTAGTAAATACTAGGCAGAAGTACTCATTTAGTGCTTCTGCCTTATCGCACCCTGCTTCCACCCAACCCCCTCCTTCCTAATCCTTACTATGTGGTCCTTACAGCTCCTTTCTCTCCTGATGTACTTAAAGAAGTCCTTCTCCCTTCTTGATGCCTTGTGCCACCTGAGTTCCGTAGATGCTTTGCTTCTTTACTGCCCTTGTCACCTCCTTCGATTCTGCCAAGTACTCCACCCTGTCCTCCCCCTCCTGTTTTCTTGTACTTCCTAAAGGCAGCTCTTTTCCTCCTTACCTTTTCCATGACCTCCTTGCTCAACCAGATCGCTTTCTTAGCCCTAGCCTTCTTGCTCTGGGCTTTGCAGCAGGTTTTGGTTGCCTCCACTATCCTCAGCTTTATGAGCTCCCACCTCTGGTTAGTGTCCATACTAGATTGAATTCTGGCCAGGTACCCTTTTACCACTTCCCCCATCCTCCCAAAGTCAGCCCTTCTGAAGTCCAGCACTATTGTGCCAGATTCCACTCCTTCCGTGCCTATATCCAATGTGAGCCATACTGAGCGGTGGTCACTCCCCGACAGTGGCTCCTCCACTGTAAGTTCTCTCACAAAGTCCCCATTTGCCAGCACAAGGTCAAGGGTATTTCCTAACCTGGTTGGTTCACTGACCATTTGCAGCAGGAAGCTGTCCTGGAAGGCATCCAGCAGAACCTGCTCCTTCTGTTCCTGGTTGTTGGGGTGCTCCAGTCTACTCCTGGCATGTTGAAGTCCCCCACAATCACCACACTACCCTTCTCGCAAGTCCTCCTGATCTGTCCCGCTAGTTCCCTGTCTAACTCCTCCATCTGAGATGGTGACCTGTACACCACTCCCATTCTAAGAATCCTATTCTTGGAATCCTGGATTTGCATCCAAAGTGACTCCGTACTACCCTCCTCCCCTTCCTCCCTTACACACTTCTGTCCTTCCTTCACATATAGTGCCAGCCCCCCTTTCCCAATCACTCTGTCACTACGAAATAATCTGTACCCTGATACAGACAGGTCCCAGTCATTATATTGGGTGGCCCATGTTTCCGTGATGACTGCAATGTCCACTTCTCCCTCTGCCATGAGAACATGAGTCCAAAACATGTTTTCACACCTGTGGCACACGATGGGCACGGTCGCTGTGCAAAATCAATGTTCAGGACAGATTAAGAAAATCACAGTGCCACTGTTCATGAGCAGAGGTCCCAAAATGCCTATGTTGAAAATGTGGTGTAAAAAATCCTCAAAATAATTACATTACAGGTGTGCATTGTACAGTTTCTATGCACGCTTGTGACTTCACCAATTTATATTTTCACTGCAGATTTTCAACATTATCATTTTTTACACCTCCTCATGAACAGTACAGCTGCCATTTTCTACATCCTGCCTGAAATGTGTTTTCACACCTGTGGCACCAAATGGCACCAAATGGCACAGTCCCTGTGCAAAATCACCTTTCCGCTAATTAACTGATAGTGTCACTGTTCACACGGTGGGGTCACAAAAAGCCCATACTGAAAATTTGGAGTGAAAATATCAAGACAAACCCAGGGCATTAGGGTTTTCCACCATAACACCTTACCCTGTAGGGACTGACAGGCATCAGGGGTGTGACTCGGGACTGTCGACAGTAATACTCATGCTGTTCCACCCCCAACCCCACCCTGCAGCCAGTGACAGGCATTGAGGTGTGCCTTGGACTCTTTAGCCCCAAAGTTCACCCCATTCTCCTATACTGCACCCATTTCAGCATATTTCCTTATGGAATGGGGTAAATGTAAAGCCTGAATACCCCAAGGAACACCTTGACACTTGTCTGTGTCTGCAGGGTAGGGTGAGGTGAAATGATGTGAGCGTTATGGGTGATGATGACCCAAAGGCACACCCCAATGCCTGTCCATCTCCGCAGGGTGGGGGTGGGGCTGGTGTCAGTTCAATATTTCACTGCCATTCCTATTCTGCATCTGTCTAACTCCTGCACTTCTAATGCTAATGCCAACAAGCAAACATTCAGCATTGACAAATGCTTGTTTATACATATTTTTTTTTCACTATTCAATGTATGTATTGTCTGTTTGTATTGATGAACAACTGATGACCACTTTTTGCATTAGTCATGTGATATATGACATGTATATAAGGGAACCCCCCCCCGATGTGACATGCCCCCCGAGGAAGACCTGTTGGTCAAAGTGCTGGGTCTGTTATCAACGTCCTCTAAGTTGTTGGAATAAATACTTGTGAAGCATTAACTTGCCTATGTTCATTTTTCTTTCGAGTGCATTAATCTTTTTTTGCTGTTGAATCCGTGGTGGAGCTGCCCCCTTTTTGCGTCAACAGATCTCTGTCAACAGAGCGCACCTGTTCTCTTTTGTATCTAATCAAAATTAGTCTGATACAATCCATTATACAAAAGTAAACAGTAAGTAAACAAAAAATTTTTTGCACACAAAGTGCACATTGAGTCCAGCCCCACACTTGGGTGTGGAACCCTTGGTGCTGACTGTTCCCCTTTAAATATATGCCCAATCTGCAGTTTAAAAGGACTCTTCATGGACTTTCAAATCACAAGGGCCACGGCTGTCCATCCTCCCCCTTTTTGGGAAATGGGTGATTTGTATACTACATAAAACCTGCAATCTAATTTTGTATATCTCTCTATTGGAGAGAGGAGCTCAGCGATAGCACTAACAACATGTCAGAAGCTGAACAACAAACCAGCTACAATGGTATGTGTTCAAATTGACCTTTTCTTCATCAGTGCATTAGTTATGCTACACAGGGTCTACTCTGACTGCTGTGTTTGACAATGTAGCTTGAGTTGCATTAAGCCACAGTGATAAAATTGCTGGTGCTGTCGCATCCGTGTAGGTTTTTTGTTCAGTTTGTTTCTGTCTGTGAACTGAAACAAAATTTTTAGAGACCTGCTTAACTGGGACCTAAACAAGGGGGGAAAGGAGACTTTATGTTTGTGCGTTTGTGTGTGTGTGTGTGTGTGTGTGTGTGTGTGGTAATGTCACACTGTAAGCTGTCACATGTTTTAGGACTACGATGTATTAAAGCTCATGTAGGCACTACAGCTCTACTGATAAACACAGAAACATAGAAACTTGCTGGCAGAAAAGGAACCCTTGTCCCATCTAGTCTGCCCATTGCCCCCTCCCTGTCTGGTTTATCATACTCCCTTATTCCATGCCAATGTTACTTCCATTTAGTCCCATGTAGTTGCCCCCAGCCCTCTTGAATTTGTCCACTGATTCTACCCCCACCACCCATTCTGGCAGCCTATTCCAAGGACCCACCACTCTCTCAGTGAAGAACTGTCCCCTCACATTTCCTCTAAATCTGCCCCCCTCCAGCTTGAATGCATGTCCCCTAGTTGTTTTGTTTTCACTCAACCTGAATATGCTTCCTTCTCTCACTTGTTTATTCCCTTCAGATAATTGAAGATTTCTAACATATCCCCACGCCTCCTACTCGTCTCTAGCTTGTACAAGTTTAGTTCCTCCAGTCGTTCCTCGTATGTCCGCCTGTGTAGTTCCTGAACCATCTTGGTTACCCTTCTCTGTACCCTCTCCACCCTGTCTCTGTCACCCTATAAGTGTGGCCTCCAGAACTGCACCCCGTATTCCAGATGTGCTCTGAACATGGTTTTGAATAGTGGCATGATCACCTCTCTCTCCTCCTACTTTTAATGCCCCTCACTATGCATGCAAACATTCTGCTTGCCCTCCCCTCTGCCTTGTTACATTGGTTCCCAACCTTCAGGCTATCCAAAATAATGATCTCCAGGTCCTTTTCCTGCTCTGCTTCCTCAAGTTCCTCCCCTCCCAGCCAGTATTTTACCTGTGGGTACTTATGCCTTATGTGCATAATTTAGATTTTTTTTTGTGTTGAATTGAAGTTGCCACTTCCCTGACCATTCCTCCAACCTGAACAGATCCGTCTTCATTCGTTCCACCCCTCCGGGTGTGTCCACCCTGCTACAGATCTTTGTATCGTATGCAAATAGTCCCACTTTCCCATTCAGGCCCTTTGAAATAGCCCCAGTGTAAACTGTATGTTAAACAGTATGGAACCCAACACTGACCCCTGAGGAACCCCACTCGTCACCCCCCCTCTTTGGAGTGCACTCCATTAACCACCACCATCTGTGTTCTATCTACCAGCCAAGTTTTCACAGAGCTTGTTAGTTTACTCCCTACCCCTAAGCTGCCTAACTTGCTTATTAGTCTCCTATGAGGGAACGTTGTCGAAGGCCTTCCTGAAGTCCAGATAGGCCATGTCCACTGCCCCTCCCTGATCACATATTTCCATTTTTCCATCAGAGAATTCAGTCAGGTTGGTCTGACATGACCTTCCACCTGTGAGCCCATGCTGGTTGTCATCTATGACCCCCCCCTCCAGATAGTGTACCAGCCTTTCCTTTATAAGTGCCTCCATCAGTTTACCCACCACAGAGGTAAGGCTGACTGAATGATAGCTTCCTGGCTCTTCCTTTACTCCCCCTTTGTGCAATGGCACCACATCCACCCTTTTCCAATCCTCTGGGACCCTCCCCTTGTCTAGGGACAGATTAAATAACTTTGTGAGTGGTGCCGCAAGTTTCTCTCTCAACTCCTTGTGCACCCTGGGGTGTATTGCATCAGGTCCCATTGCCTTTTCCATCTGCAACTTTCCTAATTCCTCTAATACCCTACCCTCTGAAAAGAGGCATGTGTCCATCTCCCTTTCCAATCTTCCCCTACGTTTTAGCTCTGGCCCCCACATTTCTTCCTCAACCATGAAGCCTGAGGTAAAATATTTGTCTAGCAGATTTGCCTTTTCCTCATCCCCCTCCATCAGAGCTTCCCCCTCCTCTCTGAGTCTCACAATCCCCTGCCGCTTTTCCTTCTGTCACTTATATACCAGAAAAATTGTATACCCTCCCTTTTGGCCTCCCTTGCTATCTTCTCCTCTGTATCTGCCTTAGCCTTCCTGACTATTTTCCCCACATCCTTTAGCTTCTCCTGTAAGCTTCCCTTTCCATCATCCCCGTGTAGATTTTTAGGTCCTGAGTGTTATCTTTTTTTCCCTGACTGCTCTCCCTACCTCTTTTGTAAACCAAAGAGGTTTCCTCCCTCGTTTGTGCTTGCTCACCCTCCTGATGCACTGTTCTGTTGCCAGCAGAATTCCACTTTTTATTGCCCCCCATATCTCCTCAACATCCCCTAGGTTCTCTTTCCATACCATTTCCTCTTTGAAAATTTCTTTAATTTTCCTAAAATCTGCTTTCTGAAAGTCCATGACCCTAGTGGGGGTCCTGTTCTTTTCCGACCCTGTCTGAAGACTAAACCTGACTATTCTGTGGTCGGTATCCCCAGACTTTCTCTGACCTCAACATCCTCAACACTGTCCCCATTTGTCATCACCATATCCAGCGTGGCTTCTCCTCTAGTTGGTTCCCTGACCAGTTGTTGTAGAAGTGCCTCCTGTGTGGACTCCAATAGCTCCCTACTCCTTTCTGATGTTGCTGTTGGAATTTCTCAGTTCACACCGGGCAGATTAAGATCCCCTAATACCAGAATTTCTCCTTTGCTGGTCATCCTTTGTATTTCATTAGCCACCTCCCTATCCACCTTCTCCCCCTGACTTCGTGGTCTGTATTCCACCCCTATCCATACTGCCTCCCCAGTCCTTTTAGTTATTGTTACCCAGAGGATCTCTGCTGAGACCTGCCCTTCCCTACTCACCGTTGCTCTTATCCCATCCCTAACAGTGAGAACTATGTGTGTCAAGGTGGGGTTGTGTAATAGAACAGAGACAGGGACAGAAAAGTTACAGAAACACAAACAAGATGAGTTTTGGAAGCCTAGATAAGATTCCAGAAGTTTTACTGAAGATTCTTGCTTAAGGGCATTGCACAAAGTATAGGCAGTAAATAGTTTGGCAAGAACAGCAGGTGAAAAGCCAAACCTAATGCCTTGTTTTGCCAGATTCTATCTAAAATGCCAGGGTCTGGGCCATATGCTTCCCCAGGAGTCCAGTGAAACATGACATCCTGCTGGTATCCTTCCCGCTTACTTAACAAAACTCAAGTAATCCTTCCCAGATGTTTGGAATGCTGTACAGTTATTAAAATCTTATTAGATGGACAAAAGGCCTACATACAAAGTATTGTTCCCCATGTACTCATTTTGTGTGTGTGCTTGTGTAATAAGGCGGAGACCAGTTCCTTTGCCAGTTAGGCAGAGTCCAGCAACATCTACATTGGCAACTTATATGTGCTCAGGATGTGGTAACAATTTTTTAGTCTCTTTTTGGCCCGGGTGGGTGAGTGTTAAAGGGAAGGTCCCCTCAGCCTTTTTTTCTGTTTCCTTGTGTGGTTTGTAGGCATGCAAAATGATTGCCTCTATTGCACCCTCCTAATTTCATCAGGATTTAAATATAAATGAAGGTACTTAAGTCTGGTGTGAAAACCTGCCTGACACCATTGCAAAGGTCATGACCTGACTCACAAGGCATCTTGGAATTTTATGATGTTTTGGTGCTAAAGCCTGCAGTAGTTAACATTGCATTAGTCAGTGCTGTTGCTGTCCTCAGCAGTCCCTATGTTCTTGTCTTATGCTGGCCATGAAACTTTTCAAGGCATAATAAGTGCCCTGTTTTGTATAGTTTGAAGCGTATCTGAGTTAGGAAAAAAAATGCTTTTAGAGAATACAGGGATGTCACAAGACATATGACAAAACTAAATGAGAGTATAACTCATACTGGCTTGTGCATGTATGCATCATCAGCTCCCATGATGCCTTACATGAGTAGGGTCATGACCTTTGGCATGGAGACAAACAGGTTTTCACACCAGGGTAAAACAGATTGAAGTAACCTCATTTATATTTAAATTAGGATGAAATTAGGGGGGTGCAAGAGAAGTAATCATTGTTCATGACTGCAAACTACATATGTATACAGAAATAGGTTCCATTTAAGGTAATCCACACATTATGCAGGGCCTGGGTTTTTTCCCAAAAAAAAAGCTTGTTATGAATTTGGAGATGGTAATGGCTTGATAATGCTGGAAACAGACAACTGTTTACACACATTTCACTTTTTCGGTGATGGGTGTAACTATACTCTGTGTTCATCCAGCAATGCGAATTTCAGTGGTTCTTTTTTCTTATTGGCTATTTGAACACATTTTTGTACAAATTCTAACTTCATGGGCTCTGGGTAAAAAAAAATCCATAATCTAAACCAGACTTTTTCCCATCCTAACAACTGACAAGGGACTGAACAGAAAGCCCCAAATTCATTTGGCTTGCGACTTCAGCTATTACTCAGTCTCATATCTGCAGCTGTAAATGTCTTTCCTAAAGGTTTTTGTGAAACAAGCCTTTCCAGCAAGCTTGGGGATAAATGGGTTGCTAAATCCAGTGTACCCCCACACACAGTGTGGGAATTACCTCTGGCTCCATAGAGCCCATCCAAATGACTGACAGCTTTCTTGCTCTTTTTGAGCCCTGAGGACATGGACTGTAGGGCAGGGGATGGGTGGAGTATGGTTGGAGGACAGAAAGAGACAGAGTTTCCTCATTGCCTCCTGTGCCACAGCAGTGACTTCCATTGCACTTTAAAGGCCATCAATAAACAGATTGCATTGGTACTTGTTATGGCAGTGGGGATTCCCCACTCACTGCCCCAGCAAACCAAACCGCGAGCAAGAACACATGCAACAGGAATGCCAAGAAATAACATTTTAAGGGCGGGAGCCCTTCAGAAATAAAGACTCTTAACAGCCAGTGCCCCTCAACAGCAAAGGTGGCTGACATATTTATGCACCCTGACCCCCATCAGCATGGCAACTGAAGTCATGGGTTGCAGTTCAATGAAGCAGGCTGCAGAGCCTGCAAAGGAAGCCACAAGAACCCCTTGGGACACAGATGACTGACCAAACCCTGGTGCAAATTTCTGGACAATCATCTGCCAAGCTGGGCTAGAGTTCCAGCCCTGCCCTGAATAATTGACAGCCCAGTTGGACAATTAAAAGCTGACATTCCCCACAGAACAGCAGGGACTGTTCTAGGACCGATGGAGAGCTGCATTAGGTCCTGAATGCTCAAGTGTGGGTCTGGTCCCAAAGCCCACTTTGTGAGCAAAAACATTTTGTTTTACTTACTGTTTACTGTAGTATAACAGATTGTATCATACTAATTTTAAAGAGGACATGAAATGATTTCTAACTGGCAGCCGATTATAATTTTTTTGTTTTCAGAAATAATATTCATTCAGCAAGGCCTTTGACACTGTGCCACATAGAAGACTATTACACAAACTGGGGAATATGGGTGTGCAGGACAGTAGTGTGGTGGGTAGGTAACTGGCTGGGTGGCAGGACACAGAGGGTGGTGGTAAATGGCTGTCACTCCACAGAGGGAAAAGTGACCAGTGGGGTACCACAGGGATCAGTGCTGGGACCGGTCCTATTCAACATTTTCATCAGTGACATTATGCGAGGATCTAGAAGGCAGAATTTCACTGTTCACTGATGACACAAAGCTCTGTAACAGAGTAGACACACCAGAGGGTGTAGACAGAATGAGAAGTGACCTGCAGAAACTTGAAGAATGCTCAAGGTTTGCAGTTGAAATTCAAAGCAAAGAGTGCAAGATAATGCATATGGGCACAAAACCTTGGCACAATATATCGGTTGGGGTGAGGATATAGCATGCACCAAGCAGGAAAGGATCTTGGGGTTGTCATCTCTGATGACCTCAAGGTAGGGAAACAGTGTGACAAGGCAGCAGGTAAAGCAAATAGGATGCTGGATGTATAGGCAGGGGCATCACCAGCAGGAAAAAGGAGGTCATAATTCAGCTATACAAGACACTAGTGAGGCCCCACCTGGAGTACAGTGTACAGTTCTGGAGACCATACCTACGTAAGGACATAGACAGGGTAGAGAAGGTTCAGAGGAGGCAACAAAGATGGTGCATGGATTGCATCACAAGTCCTATGAAGACAGGTTGAAGGAACTGAACATGTACTCCCTGGAGGAGAGGAGGAGAGGGATATGATAGAGACATACAAGTATCTTACAGGAGGAACAGGGTGCAGGAAAACACTATTTTTAAGCGAAAAAGATGTTCCAGGACTAGAGGGCATTGGATGAAGTTGGAGGAGGACTATTCAGAGGAAACATGAGAAAGAATTTCTTCACAGAGCGGGTGGTGGACAAGTGGAACACCCTGCCAGAAGAAGTGGTGGGGGCTGAAACAATCACGTGATTTAAGAATGCATGGGATAGACATAAAGGAATTCTAGAGGTCAGGGGTAAGGGGCAACAGACTTCTAGGAAATCAAACTGAACTTACAAGCTCAAATGGGCAGACTGGGTGGGCCATAGACCCTTATCTGCTGACACTGTCTATGTATCTATGTATCTTAAATAATCCATATTTAACTGCACATGGATAAAATGTGATGTGAAAAAACTGCATTTTGCATTGTTTTGTTTTTATGGGCAACATTCTGTTACACTTCTCTTCATGGAACCAGTGGTTTGGAGTTTTAACTATGTCACAATTTGTGTACCGCACTCTAAGCATGGTTCTGATAGGTCAACAACTCATGCTTAGTATTCTGTACACAATCCGTTACATAGTAAAAACTCCAGTTTACTGGTTCCATCAATAGAACCGTATCGAATGTTGTATATTAAAAGAAAGTAATTGAAAACACAGTTTTTCTCATTAGTGATTATTCAGGTACAGTTAAATATGGATCAGATGGAGCAAGAATTTCATTTCTGGAAATACAGCACATCAGTATCTGTTGACAATTAGCAAAAAATTCCTGCCCCCTTTAACATGTACTGCAGGCTGCTCAATCTCCCACTGCTGCCTACTGCTCTGATTTCAGTTGCAGGGGAGTTTGGGATTTATAGTAACAATAGCTGTTAGCCTAGAGCTAATCAAAAGTCATCTAATATAATCCACTATGCTACAGTAAACAGTGAGTGAACTACAATGTTTTTGCACACAAAGTGCACGTTGGGACCAGCCCCACACTTGAGTGTGGGGTCATTGGTGCTGACTGTTCCCTTTTAAAAGTTCATAGCCTTTCATACCAAGAGTTCCACTGTTGACCATCCCTACCCTTTTTAGGAAATGAGTCATTTGTATACCACATAAACCCTGGAATCTAATTCTGTATTTCTTTCTATTAGGGGGAGGAGCTCAGCGATAGCACTAATAACATTCCAGAAGCCGAACAACAAATCAACTACAGTGGTCTTTGTTCAAATTGACCTTTTCTTCATCAGTGCATTAGTTATGCTACACAGGGTCTACTCTGACTGCTGTGTTTGATAATGTAGCCTGAGCTGCATTAAACCACAGCTACAAAATTGCTGGTGCGTCACATCCATCCCATATGGAAAAGATCTATATTTTTTTGAATATCTGAAATATACTGTATCCTTGTTTCTCCAGCTATGTTTCAAGCATATCTCAGATACAGTCACACTTTTCAGCTATATTTCCAGATATATTCTGGCTATTCACAGAATAATCCAAGATGTATCATTTTTGGGAAGCATCTTTGATACATATATTTGAAATATATTTTTTGCTATACTATTTCAAAATTCAGGGTTTTGGTCTTTCAATGTTATGTCCTTGCATAAAATCAAAAATACTTACAGTATTTGTGCATACATGTTTTTGTAGTTTCTATATATATTGAATTTTAGGCACACCTATATTTTGAATATATCCAAGATACATATTCTGAGTTACGTATACCTTCTCATTTTTGATTTCCCTTGTTAAATGCTAAAGATGAAAATCACTTTTAACATACTCTGCAGTATGCTGCAGCAGACCTACTGAATAAAGCAATGTAATTTCAATGGCAGTTAGTCCCCTTTGTCATGCAGGAAACTGTGACATTCACTTCATCCTGGCAGTGTCACATTTTCCTGAATGACAAAGGGGACTAATTACCATTGAAATTGCATTGCTTTATTCAGTAGGTCTGCTGCAGCATTCTGCAGAGTGCTGCAAAATGCTGCAGATTGCATTTCATCCTGGGGGATGTCACTGTATATTCATAACATAGTTTTAAATTATCCAGTATGGAAAATAACTATATTTTGTTAATTTGTAAACTATATCTGAATCTGTCTAAATATATCACATGCCTATTTCAGATATAGGTGCATTTTTCCTGATATACAGTGTTTTAGATATTTGCAGAATTCAATGAGCTATGTCTTACACTTGGCATTGATATATTTAAGTGTATATATTTTCAAATCATATCAAATCAAATTGTATTTGTAAAAGGTGACTTCCCATTGATCAAGGCACCTGTACATAGAATCAACAACTCAAAAATGAAATATAACACACAAACCACCAATAAATTAAAATCTAGTAACACCACAGACCACAAAGAAGATGACAGTCCATTCAGATTTGATGTTAACATTCTTCTGGAAATGCAAGGCCAAAAAGGTAGGTCTTTAACTCTGTTTTAAAACTTTGGATGGTAACTCCCTTACCCCATGAGGTAGAGAATTCCACAGGGTAGGGGCCACAAATGCAAAAGAGCGGGCCCCAGATGTTTGCAGTTTCTCCCTTGGAATCTCTAGCAATCCCTAGTCAGTGGATTGGATTGGTCGGGAGAGGTGGTAGGGAGAAAGGAGATCTAGCAGGTGCTAGGTCTCTGATCGTGTAGGGCTTTATAGGTCAGCAAACCGACCTTGAAGGTGATATGACACCGCACTGGCAGCCAGTGCAGTCCACAGAGCACAGACGTAATATGACTGGTCCTAGATGTACCAGTCAAAAGCCTGGCAGCTGCATTCTGCACCAGCTGCAGGCAGCAAATATCAAACCTCAGTAACCCTAGGTAGAGGGCATTGCAGTTGTCAAAACGAGTGGTCATGAAGGTGGATCAGTGACTGAAGAGCCTCAGGAGGAACCAGATGTTTCACCAGGACAGTATTCCTCAGATGGTAAAAAGAGGTCTTGACAACAGCTGACACCTGTGATTTTGGGGTCAGACTGTCATCCAAAATAACACCCAGGTTATGCACCTGATCTGATGTGGTAAGCTGGACGCACCCGAGCTAAAGACCAGAGGGTTGTCTGGCCAACACACTCACCTCTCGACAATCTGGGTCCACCACCGACACCTCAGTTTTATCTGGGTTCAAACTCAGTCAACTAGCACTTATCCAGTCCTGGATCTCAGATAGGCAGTTGTTAAACACTAAAAGGACATCTCCTCGTTCAGGTACAAAGGACATGTGCAGTTGAGTATCATCTGCATGCAGTGAAAACTCAAACTGTACCACCTAATAATGTACCCTAACAGCAGCATATACACAGTGAATAACATGGGTGCCAAAATGGAGCCCTGCAGTACCCCACAGGATAGGGGGGGAGAGGGTCAGAGGAATAAATTCCTGAGACCACTCTCTGCATCCTACTCTCGAGGAATGATCAAAACCATCTGAGGACGGTACCCAACAGTCCACAGATGAACTTCAGGTGCTTCAATAACACACCATGGTCCACAGTGTCAAATGTCACTGAGAGATCAAGGAGGACCAAGATGGAACAGGTCCTCTGATCTCTAGCTATTAGGAGATCATTTAGCACCCGAACGAGGGCCATCTCAGGGCTGTGCCTCTTCCTAAATCTGGACTGGAGAGACTCATAGACATCATGGATGGACAAATGATCATCCAGCTGTAGCATAACCACCTACTTAATTATCTTGCCAACAAACGGCAGGCTAGAGACAGTTCTGTAGTTGCCAAGACAGTCTGGGTCAAGGAAGGTTTTTTTCAGGAGCGGTTGCATGACCGCCTCCTTCAGGGGATCAGGAAAGACTCCCCCTCTCCAATAACATCCAAACTATCTCAGCCAGGATTGGGCTGCTCTCCTCAGTGCACCCCACCAGGATATGTGTTGGGCCCAGATACAAACTACAGCTGGTTGGCCACAAAGTCGGGATGATCCACGTCCATGATGTTCAGCCAGCCAAAGTTGGACCAAGTAAGCCAAGTGCTTGCAACCTCCTGCCAACCTCTGCAACACCCCACAGAGGGGGCAGGGCTAATCCCAGACCTGACTGTGGCAACCTTATCCACTTCCATTTCTTGTGACAAGGCTCCACCAGACTGCAGACAGCTTGGATTTCACAATCAATCTAAGCCTGTCAACCTCCAGACTGGACTTTTGCCAAGCCATCTCTAACCTTTGATCCACTCTCCTCAACTCCCTCAAGGTCCCATCAAACCATGGGGACCCTGGGCAAAGAGTGAGTGATCGAACGTGAACAGGAGCACTAGAATCCAGGGCATCCACCACTGCCTTATTATAGGACAGTACCAGATCCCCTAGATCCATGCATTCACCCAACAACCCTGATAGGTCTGGCACTGCCATTAGGTCTTCTGGAGTCAGTCCCCCTCAAAGGGCAGTACCGGACCATCTCCATAGGGGCAGACCCATTTGGGGGAGCCATGAACCTGAACCCTATGGTGTGATGGTCAGACCAACCGAAAAGTTCCACCACCAAATCAGAGATCTCCATCCCCCGGAGGAACACCAGATCCAATGAGTGACCACCAATGTGAGTAGCGGGGGTAATAACCTGTGTGAGGCCCAACAAGGTCATAAGCTGGAGGAGACCTTGACCGAAAAGTAAGAGTTCATCGTTGACCCAGGCATTGAAATCCCCCAGAATAACCCATCTGGGGGGATCCCAATACCACGTCGACAGTGATGCAATCTCCTGCAGAAATCCTTTACCATCCCTGGGTGGACAGTAGATGAGCAGTATCCTGCACCCCTCACCCACACCCATGACACATTCAAAGGATCTGGTGAGCTCTACTGGCACATCCACAAGGCCCAGTTCCATTTTAAAACAAGTGGCTACACCCCCAACCCTACAATCCATCCTTGGGTGGTGTATCACCAAGTACCTGGCCAGCACTGCTGAGGCCAATATTGGGCCTACATTCTCATCCAACCAGGTCTCAGTGATGTGAGCCAGATCAGATGTGTCAACAAGTTCTGTGATTATAGTGGTCTTGTTCTTAATAGACCTGGAATTACACAGCACTGCCTGAGTCAGATGAACCGCTGAGGAAGACCGCACCACCTGACTGCTCACGGCAGAGCTCTTGGGTATGGGAACCTGGCAGGGAGGACCTCTGTCCTGGTCCCATTTTGACCCAAAGCATCACCTTGTCCCCAACAGCCCTATCCGACCAATCCTTTCCATCCCGTTTGTTATACTATTAAAGAAAATATTTTGTTTTAATTTTTAATGTTTTTATGGACTCTACAGTTAATAATTATTATATTTTCATACAAGTGTAATTTTACTGTGTAATTTCTACAATAAGTGTATGTTAGCAAACATATATTTTCAATATATTAGAGATGTTCCTGGTAGTGTAGTGGTTCCCTCCTCCCTGCCCATACCCTCAGTTGCTGTATTGTAATAAAGGCAACATCCCTGGGGGCCCAGTGATACCCCCCCCACCATAGCAGCAATCGTCATATTGAAATACAATTATTATCCCTGGTGGTCTATATTTGTGAATGAGTATTACAGTATGCACTGCAAGCCCATTGGTCCACAGTGTGGTCCAATGGGCTTGCAGCTGCTACTGTAAGCTGTCATTTGGTGGGCAGCAGCTGAGGTATGCTGGTGGAATTGCTGACTACCGGTGACTGGGGGGAGCTGGACGGGCTGGGGGTCCAGTGTGGGTGGGGGGTGCCACTGGACCACCAGGGAGGTGGTGTTGTGCACTTTACCAGCAATCGGGGTTACCAGCAGGGTGGGGGGGTAGCACTAGACTACCAGGGATATCGCTTTCGGCTGTATGAGTGATCAGGGGTATGGGCAGAGAGGGGGGAACCACTGGATCATCAGGGATATTAATTTTAATACTATACAGGGACCGTTGCTAAAGGAGGGGAGGGGAAGGGGTACCACTGGGCCACCAGGGATAAGAATTTCATTTAAATATGGTGATCATTGCTACAGGAGGGGAGAGGGTACCAATGGCCAACAGGGATTTTGATTATAATGACATATGGTGATTGGAGCTATGGGGTGGGGCCTCCACCACCATCACTGCGTGGTGTAGAGGGTGCTATGCACATTTCGCTGGCCAGCCCTGCACAAGTCATGCAAATGGGGCCATAATGACATGCAAATGGCCCCATTTGCGCCTAGCATGCATTATGGCTCCATTTGCATATTGGTGTCTGAATATCAGGAATTTGCAGATGGCATATCTCTGATGTGCTGGTGCATTTCCCATTCCTGGTATTCAGACCTGTCTGGGGGATGTGCCAGCGCACTATATTTGCACAGCATGCATTATTTGATATATTCAGAAGAGATGTGCCCCCATGGCACTTCTCTTTTGAATATATTCCTTTGTTGCTCCAGTGCAACTCAGTTGTGCTGAGCACTCACTTGTGCCATTGGCATGCACAATTTTGAATATTGGGCACCGTATGTGTAGAATAACTGTAGAGTATATATTTTTATCTATGTCAGATATAATTTTGTAAATGCCTGCTTTGGTATCTTGTACATATTTACATAACTATTTTGCAAATTTCAGAAGTACAGTTTGTCAACCAAAATCATATTCATTTCTATTTTTAAAATAATTTTGAATTGACGCCATTAGCTTACAGACCAGAGGGAAAGGTAAAGAGTGGAAAACAAGTACATGTAGGAACTCACCCCTACATAAAAGTGAGTCAAATAGGGGTGGTATAAATACCAATTTGAGCCTTTAGGAGTCATTTGATTGAGAAGTAAGTCCTATGTGTAAGGTACATATATAGCCTATAAGTCTGAGTTAAAGGTGCATCGTTAAATGATAATTTCACCCTAGATATCTAAATGGTTGCTAATAAGATGAATTCCACATGTATAGCTAAAGATATGTTATGTTATGGTTAATCAGCTTTTTGTCTGAGTATTTGAAAATATTTTACAATGCATATATTTACAAAATATTTTAGATGTCTGTCAACTGCATAGTACATCTGTTAAGTAGTCAAGATATATAGGCAGATACATAAAATATATATCATGCAGCTGTAATAAACATATCAAGGAAACATATTTATGATATTTATTTGATATACTTGTCATATATTCTGTAAATAAATCAGATATTTCAAATTGGCCAATTTGAGATATTTTGCACATACTTCCCACAAATGATGAAAATATATTTTAACATTTATTTGAACGATACCTTTATAAATGTATCTAAAATACAGTATATTTATTTTCCAAACAGGAGGTAGGTTTTGTTTTTGCGGCTATTTGTTTCTGCCTGTGAATTGAAAAAAAATTGTGTGTGTGTGTGTGCATGCGTCTATGTGTGAATGTGTATGTGTGTGGGTGTGGGGGCAATGTTACACTATAAGCAGGCACATATTTTAGGGCTATGATGTAATGAAGCTCATGTAGGCACTACAAGTCTGCTGATAACAGTGAGAGCTCTGTGTGTCAGGGTGGGGTTGTGTAAAAGAGCAGAGACAGGGACAGAAAAGTTACAGAAACACAAACAAGATGAGTTTTGGAAGCCTGGACAAGATTCCAGAAGTTTTACTGAAGGCTCTTGCATGGGGCATTGCACAAAGAACAGGCAGTAAACAGTCTGGGTAAGAACAGTGGATGAAAGGCCAGAGCTAATGCCTTGTTGTGCCTTGTTTTGCCAGATTCTATCTAAAATGTCAGGCTCTGGGCCATATCCTTCCCCAGGAGTCCAGTGAAACAGGACATCCTGCTGGTACCCTTCTCTCTAACGAAAAACACAAAACTCAAATAATCCTTCCCAGATGTTTGGAATGCTGTGGAGTTATTAAAACCATATTGGCTGGACAAAAGGAACACATACAAAGCATTGTTCACCATCTATTCTGACTGTATGTGTATGTGTGTGTAATTAGGTGGAGACCAGTTCCTTTGCCAGTTAGGCGGAGTTCAGCAACATCTACACTGGCAACTTATACGTGCTCAGAATGTGGTTACAGTTTTTCATCCCTTCACGGGTAGGTGAGAGTTAAAGTAATCCACACATTATGCAGGGCCTGGTCTCCCCAAAGAGGCTCGTTATGAATTTGATGATGGTAAGGGCTTGATAATATTGGAAACAGACACCTTCTCTTCACACACAGTTCACTTTTTGGGTGATGAGTGTAAACTATACTCTGAGCTTTGTGGTTTTTTTTTGTCTTATTGGCTATTTGAACAAATTTTGATTTAAATTTTGACTTCATGGGCTCAGGGTAAAAAAATGTCCATAATCTAAACCAGAGTTTTCCCATCCTAATGACTGAATAGGAACTGAACAGAAAGCCCAGAACTCATTTTGCTTATGACTTGAGCAATTACTCATTCTCAGATCTGCAACTGTAAATGTCATTTTCTGAAGGGCTTCTGCAACAAGCCTTTCCACCAAGCTTGGGGATGAATAGGTTGCTAAATCAAATGTCACCCCCCCCAACAGTGTGGGGATTGACTCTGGTTCCACAAGGCCCGGCCATATAACTGCTGGCTTTCTTGCTCTTTTTGTCCGTGGAGGACATGAACTCTGTGGCAGGAGATGGGAGGAGTATGGTCGGAGGACAGCAAGAGACAGGATTTCTTCATTGCCTCCTCTGTCACAACAGCAGCCCTCATTGGACTTTAAAGGCTATGCTGCCATCAATAAACAGCATGCATTGGCACTAGCAATGGCAGTAGAGAGTCCCCACCCACTGCCCCCACAAAACCAGACTGCAACAAGGACTAGGCAAGAAATAATGTTTTAAAGGCAGGATCCCTTCAGAGCTAAAGACTTTTAGGGCCAGTGCCCCACAACAGCAAAGGTAACTGACATATTTGTGCACACTGACCTCCATAAGCATGACAGATGGGGTCATGGGTTGCCTTTTAATGAAGCAGGCTGCAGAACCTCTAAGGGGAGTCACAAGAACCACCTGGGACACAGAGGACTGACTAAACCCTGGTGTACACTTCTGGACAAACATCTGCCAAGCTGAGATAGACTTCCAGCCTTGCCCTGAGTAATTGACAGACTAGATGGACAATCAAAAGCTGACATTCCCCATTGAACAGCAGGGGCTCTTTGGGGATTGACCGAGATCTACATGAGATCCTGAAGAGAGAGGAAGCCTGTGTGTGTTGCTGCAGAGACAGACTGCACAGCTGCCAGAAACAGAGTGAGTAGTGAGAAGCAGATCCTCTGCTATGAGAAAAGGAGGTAATCACATACTAGCTCAGTATGAAATCAAAGCTGGACATTGCATCTGTTGTATGAGAGACTTGCTGTGCTGCAAGCCTGAAATGTGAACTGTGACTGTGGCCCATCTGGGAAACAGGCCTGTAGCCAGCCCAGAAAATGTAGGGGAGCTGTAGGATCTGTTAAGGAGCACTTGATTTGGATCGATCTCCTCCCTACTCAGGTGACTTTATGTTTGTGAAATGTGATATATTAAAGAATGTTGTTTTTTTCCTGTGTGAGTGACTACACCACATAATCCAAAGTAGGACCTGTCCATTGCAATATCCTGTAGGTGGGTTGTCATTGACATTGTGTGGTTACCCATGACATTAATGCCATGACTGATCCTACCATGGCAGGAGACAGATCTGCTCACTCCTCGGTGTCAGTGCATTGCATCCTAAACCTCACCAGCTAAGGGCAGGAGAGTCAGGTGCAGAACTCGAACTGAGGTCACCCACATAGAAGTGTAACACACTACCAGCCTAGACCACTGGATCTCTTTTTTGAGAGGCCTTTGCCCAAGGTTCATTGTGGGGTAATAACTCCTCCCACAACTGAAATAAATTCCAGCCTCTCCCAGCAGTCCACGTCTAGCGTGTCTCAAACACACCTGAGCTGCTGCATAGTCTGTGTGGCTGTGCTGCTATCCTCCATTTGTTTATTTCATTTTTTCTGTTTTACCCCCCTTTGCCTCCCTGTTCTTTCTTTCTCTGCAGGTTTGTTGGCACTCCAGCTGCACTTCCTCAGCTGTCCCCACTGCCCCCCCCCACACTGCATTTCTTCTTCCTTCCCTTCTCTCTGTGCTCTTGTCCCTTCTTGCCTGCCCTTTCTCCCTTCCTCTCCCCTGCTGTTTTCTACTCGCCCATATGGCATTTCAGTCAGTAGTCCTCCCGCCTCCCCTCCACCTCCTGTACCGCTCCTTCATTCTCCAGGTGTGCCAGTGTTTTTTCCTCCTTTGCTTCTGTGCTCCTCTTCTTGTTGGTGCTGGTTGTCTCTTTTCTTTGGGGATTTTCTTCCTGTTTAGCTCCAATCTCAGAGCAGTCTTCATTCTTCTGGATTAATGACATGTGCTAATGTCATCACCCAGCTTAAAGCTATAGTCCCTCCTTTCCCATTTAAATTCTGCTGCCTGCTCCCATAACTTCACAACTCCCTGCCTTCTTCTGCTGTTCTGCTCCTCCATCCTTCTGTTGCACAGCCTAGTATCTCAGACCTCATACTCCTCTCCTTTGCTTCCACCTCAACTACCTAAAGCAGTCAGCCTGCTGCCTCTGCTGTCCTTAAACAACCCTCACCAGCAGGCCTACTGGACTCCATCTCCCTAACTCACACCTTTTGTAGGTCTATGAGTGCAGGTAGGGTTCAACTTCATCCACTAGAGGTGTGAGTCTGCAGCTTTCCATCCATTGGCAACTATCGGACTCACATGTCACATACTCATGCCGGCAGTTCTTAACTGATATATGTGTCTGAAGGGCTCAACATCATCTGCCAGAGGTGTGATTCTGCAACCTGCAAAGCTGCAAAATGAATGTAGCCCCACTGGAGCTGTTTCATCCATGAGTAACAGTAACTGGCCTTAGCTGCCTGGGGTTCATTCTCCTTCTCGATTCTGCCAGTGGTAACACTTCCCATGGATCCTGTAAGAGAGTCCATTGTCCTCTATAGGTTTATAAAAGGCTCAAGTTCCTCCACTAGGGTTCGTTCCTCTGAAGTGCAATATGAAGTGGCATATTGGCACTGTTGCCTCTACCACTCCTACTGACACTACATCCCCAGATCCCAAAGTGGGTCCTTCAGGGTCTCCTTGGCCTGCTTCAGACACTCAACTGTCTCGCAAAAGACCTTCAAAATCAAATTACTTCATAAAGGACTGAATTGTCCCCTGCCTTATTTCTGAATTGAAAAATCTTGATTCTCATTCAGTTTCAAAATGGAAACATGAACTGCTTGATTTATTAATAGCTGCTAAATCTCGGCCTGCCAATGATCCTACACGTAGCCAGCTCATTCCCTAGCCAGTTCCTGCTGCCTTATCTGAAATTTGAGAATTTATGGCTCAGTTCATGGCAGCCATATCAGAGATACAATCTTGTATTGATTCACTAGAAGCTTGCCTTCCCTCGCGACCTACTCCAGCCTCATGCTTAGCAACACCTGGTATCCTTCCATCCACCAGTTATACCCAGGAGAGCGCTGCTTCTATTAGTGCTATGCCAACCAAAAGCAATCTGTCTACTTCAGATCTGCCAATTCGACAGGATTCAGGTACTTCTTCCTTCTCAGCCACTCCTCCTCCATTCATCTGTCCTATTCACCTTATCACAGGTCACCTCTGGAAGGATATCATAGGTGGGAAGGACATAAATCTAATATCCCTTCTCACCTATTTTTTTTTCTTTCTTACCTGTCATGTTTTTCCTCCCCTTTCTCCTGTTTTTGGTGTCAGCACCCCCCTGTCCTCTCACCTTCTTGCTCTAACCCCTTCGGGCATTCTAGTCCCACCTCCATCCTCCCTGAACCCTCCCCCCAGCTTTTTCACCTTTACAATTCCTCCTGACCCATCCTCCCACCCATGGGCCCCTCAAAATCCATTCCCGGATGACCCCATGCCCTCCCAACCTTCTACTGCCTCTGGTGTCTCACCAAGCACACACTAGTCACTATAATAAAATGTCTCAGATCAAAAAATCTTAAGTCATGTCCCCTCATTTCATATCTCTCCAGGACCTTCATTCTGCTCTTACTCCTCTCCAGGACCATTCATCCCAACCCCAGTCCAGAATTCTGCCATACTCCCACCTCGCAACCTTGCCCCAACAAAGATAAAAACATAAGCATAGTCCACCTCAACATCCAGAGTCTCCCAGCTAAATTTGACTCTTCCCAAGCGGGAGTAGCCATGCACAGTTTTGATGTGATAGCTCTCTCTGAAACATGGCTTTCCCACAAGATTGCGGATAGGGAGATTGAGCTTGGTGGCTACCCCTCTATCAGAAAGGACAGACTAAGAAAGAAAGGAGATGGTTGCATGTTCTATGTCTCCAACAAATTCTCCCTCACAGAACACAACCCCAATTATGAATCTTCCCTCCTTGAAACCATCTCCATCCACCTCCACCTAGGACCAAATAAAACCCTTAACCTCATGACTGCCTACCTTCCCCCGGGAACTTCGCACACTGACCTTGAGTCATTCCTGGCCTTGAATCACTCTCTCCCTATTAACAGAGAGTGGATCCTCCTTGGAGACTTTAACATCAACTGGGATTCCTGCCCAGCCGATACAGCTAAATCTTGCATTGTAAATCTTGGGCTCCACCAGGTTATCACCTCATTGACCATACCTAATTATAAAACAAGAACACAAATGCTAATTGACTGGATCATTGTCACGCACCCCTCCCGCATCACTGGTGCTGGAGTCTTGCCCAACTGTATCAGTGATCATTGTGCCATAAATTGTCTATGGTCTGCTTGTCTTCCCAGGCACCCCCCTAAATTTATTTTCACCAGGAAAATAATCGACCAGAACATCCAATTAATTACCCACAATCTCAGCCTAGTTGACTGGTCCTTCACGTGTAGGCCAGGTGACTGCAACACCATCCTGGAGAAAGTCTCCAGCATCCTAATTAACATCTGGGATAAACACACTCCCCTCAAAAAAATTAGGACAATAGGGAATATTAATGAATGGGTCTCCCCAGATATTATTTCATTAATGAGAACAAGGGACAAAGTCTGGGACTGTTACCACAAACACAGAGACCCCACTCAGCTCGCCCTTTACAAGTCCCTTAGAAACAAATGCAAATTGAGTGTAAGAAAGGCAAAAATAGATTTCCTACAAAACAAGCAACTTGGGGAATCCTCAAACCTCCTGTCAGCTTTGGGATACCCTCAACTCTTTTCTTGGCAAATCCAGAAACTCTGACCCCATCACCCTGTCTCATGATAGTAGACTAACCCACGATCCCTGGAAGTGGCAAACATCTTCAACTCTTTTTTCAGGGACCTCGAAAAGTTCAAACCAGCCACCCCTTCTCCTCACCCATCTCCCCTCCTCATTGACCCCAATTTTAGGCCTCCCAAATTCTTCTTTAAGAATCTAAAGTCCATGGACACTATCAAACTTATTCGGGGGAACAACCCGAAATCTTGCAAAGGGGCCAGATGGTATCAACTACAAAATCCTTAAATGGTTCATCAATGTTCCTGCAGTCCCCATCATCAATCTTCTAAACAGCTCCCTCTGCTCTCTTACCTTCCCTAACGCTTGGAAATTGGCCACCATCAAAACATTATTCAAATCCGGGTCCAGAAGCAAGGTTGGTAATTACCGTCCTATCTCCCTTCTCGCCCCGCTATCAAAGATCATTGAGAAAGTTGTCCACTCTCAACTTACTGCCTACCTGGAAGCCAACAACCTACTCTCCTGTGCTCAACATGGCTTCAGATCTGGTCACAGCACAGAAACTGCCCTGGTCAGGTTCACTAGTGACATCCTTAAGGCCAATGACAAAGGCCAATACACTGGGTTGGTATTTGTCGACTTGAACAAGGCATTCGACCTTGTGGACCATGCACTCCTACTCGACACCCTCAAAGATCTGTACCTCTCTGTCAGTGTCATAGACTGGGATGGAAACTACCTTTCTGGGCAATACCATAAAACCTCCATTGAAGGTCATCTCTCTGTTGAATGCCCGATCAAATATGTGGTCCCCCAGGGCTCGATCCTGGGCCCCCTCCTGTTCTCACTTTTCATTAATAATCTCCCCTCTATCTGCTTTTAACACACAACTTGTCCTCTACACTGATGATGCGGCACTATACAGTAGTGACGTCAATCCCACCACCATGTTCAGCAAAAATCTACAGTCTGATGTCACGAAGTTGCACTCCTGGTTCTCCGGAAACAGTTTGGCCTAAATTCTAAGAAGACCAAGTTTATGGTCTTCTCAGGCCCTAGAAAATGCACCATCACTGGCCTTACATTAGTTGATAACTCTGGCTACCCAATTGAACAGGTGTCTGAATTTAAATACCTTGGACTCATCCTGAGCCCTCACTTCTCCTTTAATCTCCATGTTAACAACCTTATACAGAAGACCCACAACAGGCTTGGTCTTCTCTATAAGATAGGAAAGTTCCTTATTCCTGCAACCAGGCTTTGCTTAGCTAACTCTCTTCCCCTGCCACTCATCGACTATGGATCCATGATCTTCTCCCCCCCACCACATCTCTACTCTACTCCAAATTAAGATCAGCCTACAACAACATTGCCCGTTTCATCACTGGTTTACCATGGAAAACTCACCACTGTACCCTCTACTCCTCCCTTAGCTGGCCCACCCTTCAAGGGCAGTTCCAACAAAAAATGATCTCCTTTTTCCATAAGATACACCTGAATTTGCTGCCGCCCAACGTGATTTCCCTCTTCCCCATCGCTATCTCTGTGCAGGCGGCCAGTGGGGCCTCAGGTATGGTTTTCGACACTGATTAGTACCACATTACGCAAGCTCAGAACTTGATCACCTATAAGGCACTAAGCTGTACAACCAAGTGCCCCCCAATATCCAAGCCTGTAGGTCCATCCACACCTTCAAGTCCCACCTCAAAATTCACATACTCAATTCTTCCATCTGCAGTTGCCCTGGCCGGCCCTCAAGCTAAACCCAGCGGCTCTCCACCTTGCATATCTTTAGACCCCCTTGCTTTACTCTAGTCTCAGTTACCCCCTCTCCTCTCTTCCCCCACACCCATCCCCACTACCCTTGCACCCCCACCTTAGTTTTCACTCCCGCCACCCACTCTAGCCCTAGGTTTCTTCATATTTCAATCATGGACCCGATTACAAACAACCACAAAAGACTTGCACTTTCCCCATCTCTTGCAGTTAGGTTACTGACCCCTCTATACCCCTTCCCTTCTCTTTCCTGCTCTCCATATGTTATACACGTAAATGTTCAGGCCGCTCTATGTGTTTCTCTCTTTTTACTTTATTGAAATCAATTGCTTCCTGTTTTTCAGTTTATAAAAATTGCTTTAACTTTTAGACAACTGTTAGTCTTTGACATTGTTCTGTATATCTAAACCACTAGTTTGGATTGTTTCCCCTGTATAGATCTTATTTCTGTTAGACTCGTTTATATATTGTCATACCTTCTTGGTATCTCTTACACTGGACGGTTGTGAAAACAGGCATTTTTGCTCACATACCTTCCAATATACAAATAAAGATTGATTGATTGATTGAGTGACTGGCTGAGCTCATCCCATGTTACCATTGAAAACAGAATAGTATCTTGTGGATATGTTTCTGCCATTGAAGTCAAAAGATCCCCGACTCATGAAGAAAATGAGTATACCAGAATTCATTCTCACTTTCAGGTTATATCATGATGTGCTTTGCTCTGCATTTCCTTCAAGACGTGAGGAACTGGAATCGTGTTTATATCTCCTGGTCATGTGATATGGAGGAACACATTTCTATGATTCACATTGGTTCTTCTCTGCAAATGCTGCTGCTGCACTGGCTCATTTTAATACAAAACTAAATGGTGCCATCTTGGAGAATGAGCTGTTTTATCATCACTTCGCTGTGCAGTAAGCACACTCCTGTCCACTGTGTGGCTCCTTTTACCATTTTGCTTCCCTTTGTCCTCTAACAGTGTTCGATATTTCATCATCTCTCATTCCAACTAGGAGTGATAGATCAGCTGGATCAACTCCTGCATCCTTTTCCTCTTAAAGGCTGATCTGCATGATTACTATTCCTAGCACCTCCTTCCAGCCCAACTTAGACAGATGAGGCAGACACATTAAATATTCCAAAGGCAAACCTATCTGCAATAACTTTAATGATGAAGGCTGTCCGGGCTCTGGCTGTCTGTTCCTTCACATCTGCAGTTTCTGTGGTGATGCTTATGCTCTATTTATTTGTTTGAAAGTGTCCCATTGGAAAAAATGATAATGATTTCATTCATCAACTTCTATCAAATTTACAAGCCTTATCTCAAGTGCTAGCTTCTCATCCATCCCTGCTGGGTACTTCATTGTGTACTGCCCAAGGAGGGAACACAGAGATGGGGATCTGTCCATCTGTTTTAGATCCAGCCTGTGCTTCACCAAGCACCTGGTGGTGTCAGCCAGGTCCTTTGAATGTGTGGCAATACATGTTGGTCCAGATGCAGGTTGCAGGATTCTCCTTATTTACCATCCTCAGGGGGCCAGGAGGAGATTGCCTGCAGGAGGTTGTGGACTTCATTTGTATCTGGTATGTGTTATGTATTTATGACATTTTATATGTCAGGCATGACTGACAAAGGGCTGTACCCAATCATTTTACCTGGTTAAAAATAATAAACAAACAAAAAACTTAGTCATCAGCGAACGACTGGAGTCCCCCAGATGGTTGATTCTGGGGGACTTCAATGCCTGGGTCGATGATGAATCCTCATAACTTGGTCATGACCTCCTCCAGTTGATGTCATCTCTGGGCCTGTCACAAGTAGTTACTTCTGTGACCCATCGCCACGGCCGCATCTTGGACCTGGTGTTCTCACTGGGGCTTGAGGTGACTAACCTCAAGACTGATCAGGTCATTTGGTCTGATCATTGCTCGGTGAAGTTCTTGTTCGGGGGTCCCTCCGAAAGTCCCTCCCCTGCTGAAAAGATTAGCTATTGCCCTTTGAGGCGTTTGGCCCCAGAGAAACTGCTGGCGGTAGCTGATTTATCTAGTGTAGATGCTGCATGTGCATTTGGCATGGGCGAGACGGTGGCCACCTATAGCGAGGTGGTATCTGAGGTGCTCAATGCCATTGCACTGGTCTGTATATGACCCAGATTGTCTCACTTGAGATCTCCCTGTTTTGATGGGGATCCCAAGGTGATGAAGATCTGGGGTCAGAAGTTGGAGCATTGCTGTCAGAGAACCTGTTCTTCGGAGGACAAAATGGTCTTGTGTACTCATTATTATGAGTACCAAGGGGCAGTCAACTGTAAGAAGGCAGAGTTCCTGTCCAGGGAGATTCTTGCAGGGAGGAACAGACCATCTCAGCTTTTTCAAACTGTGGACAGACTCTTACATCCAGTCTGTCTACAGATTTAAAAAGCTTTTTCAATAACTTTATGTGAGGAGCTTGCTCATTTCTTCTCTGACAGGGTACTTTCCATCTGGTCGGGGATCCTGTCAGTGAGGCAAGTTTTGCCTCACAGTGGTCACCCTGGAGTGTGCAGAGGTGCTCCATCTGTCTAGGATGAGTTTAAACCAGTGGAGGTGGTCGAGGTCATTTAGGTGATCTCTAAGCTCATGCACACTTATTGTGAACTGGACCTGGCCCGACTTGTTTTTTTTAATGAGATGTGTCAGGACCATTGGCCCGGTGTGCACTAGGATTGTCCAGTGCTCAATGTCAGAGGGAGTATTTCTAGAGGCCTTGAAAGAAGCTCTGGTGAGGCCCTTCCTGAAGAAGCCATCTTTCGATCCTGATGTCTTGGCGAATTACTGTCCAATCTCCAACCTACCATATGTGAGTAAGGTTGTTGAAAAATTAGTGGAGCAACAGCTCAAGGAGCACCTCATGTCCTTTGATATTTATGAGCCATTCCAGTCTGGCTTCAGGGCCAGGCACAGCACTGAAAGAGCATTAGGGTACAAAATGACCTCCTCAGAGCTAGAGATAGAGGAGACAGGTCAGTTCTTGTGCTCCTCGATCTCTCTTCAGCATTTGATATCGTGGATCACACTGTGCTCCTTGATTGCCTTTGAGAGTATTATGGACTCACCAGTACCGTCATCAACTGGTTTGTGTCCTATCTCTCTGGCAGGAAGCAGCAGGTGGTGATGGGGAATTTCTCCTCCTCCCTGAAGCTCCTGCCATGTGGAGTACCTCAGGGCTCAATCTTGTTGCCGATGTTATTCGCAGTGTACATGCTGCCCATGGGAGAGCTCACTAGGTATTACAGTATGGGTTTTCACTGCTATGCAGATGATATCAAACTGTATATAAAACAGGCAGGTGGCTAAAAGCAAAGACGGTGCCAAGTGCAAAAAGGTACTCACATGTAGGAAAAAGCAGAACGGCTACTTGTCACCGTATGGGATCCAAAAGAACGATTCAAAACAGGCTATAGGCAAAATATTTATTAATTTAATTTTGCACCTAAAAACATGCCAGCACACACATACATAGTGTCCCTCCCCAAACAGCCAAAGTTTTCGTGCTCGCTCTCGCGCTTTCTCAAGGCCTCAAAGCTCAGTTGTCGTCTGTGGTCAAAAGTGTTTTTTTAGGCTTGAGGAATATCACCAGGATTAAACCTCTAGTTCCGCCCGAAGACCTGCCGTTACTGGTACATGCCTTTGCCACATCCAGGCTTGACAACTGTAACTCCCTATACTTTGGGGTCACTGGAGAGATCCTCCGCCAGCTGTAGCTGGTGTGGAAAACAGTGACTGCGTCACTTATTGGCCTGTCTAGGTCCAGTCATGTGACCCTGGTCCTGCGGGTTCTGTACTGGTTGCCTGTCAGGTGGAAGATCATCTTCAAGATGGGCTTTCTCACCTACAAGATCCTATATGGACTGAGCCCTGGCTATTTGGCTGATATCCTAACACCTGCCACCTCAGTCCACTCTCTCCACTCGTCGACCAGGGGCCAATTGAAAACATCCAGTGACCGTGCTTTTAGAGTTGCTGGACTGGCCTTCTGGAACTCCTTTCCAGCTTGAGTGAGGGAGGCCCCGATGGTTGAGAGCTTTAAAAAGGGTCTAAAGGCTCATTTGTTTTGTTTGGCCTTCTCTGATGAGGGGGAATTAACCAGCACTGGTGTGTATTTTAATTATTTTTAGATTTTATTTTTATTTATGATTTTAAATTACTCGTGCATGCCATATGTGATGTGTATTTGTGTTCTAAGCCTACTTGTTTTATGTGAGGCACCCAGAGCCCAAGGGATTGGGCACTGCATCAATAAACTTTGCCTTGCCTTCTCACTCATTCATGGAATTCCTCTTTTCTGGCTTCTCTGAAGGTTTCCATATGGACATTTCAGTGCTTCCCTATGACACCTTCATATGTCAAAATTTGCAGTCCACTATGAAGGAACCCGAGGTCATTGTGCAGCTGTTACAGAAAGAACTGCAAAAAGGATTTATCCTTGGTCTTTTTTGGCATCCGCTGTTAATCATTCTTCTTTTGTTGTATTCTCTTACATTTGTATCCTGCCTTATCTTGCTTGGTAATTCTCCCTGGCCATGCCTGAAAATAGATGGTCTCTGTCTAGTGCACCTACCCAGTAAACAAAAACTAAATAAATAAATAAATAAACTACTGGATAAATCCTATCAGTGTTGCCAGCAGAAGATTTTCTGGCAAGAAGCACCTAATCATCGACTTATCTGCACCTTGGTCGATGTCCATTCCTTGCATCAATTCATTGATACCATCTGATGATTACTCTCTCTCCTATGCTCACGTCAGTGATTCAATTACTATCATTAAACCCTTTAGCCCCAATTTTGGCTCTCAAAAGTTGCTATTATCGATGCATTTAAGTTGCTGCCCATTAATCCATCTCTGTGGCATCTATATGGCATTAAATGGGAAGATCTTTGCTACTTCTCCATTCGGCTGATCTCTTACCTGTAAATGCAGCCCAAAATTGTTTGACTTGCTTTCTGAGATGCTTTATTGGTTATTACTCAATGTCTGTCATCATCCAGCCATCGTCCATCTTCTGGATGACTTCCTTCTCATTGCTCCTCCTGATTCACCCCCTGCAGCTGGAATTATTGCTCTCGTCTATCTGTTCCAGGAATTAGCAGTTCCTCTCTCTGAGAAGAAAACACTAGGACCATAGGCATCCATTGAATTTCTCAGTATCGAGCTGGACACAAAGTGCATGGAAGCCAGAGTACCACCTGATGAACTACACAATATTCAAGCTTTCATGAAATCCTTTTCTGTTCGCTTCTCCTGTACCAAACACAAACTTCTCTCACTCTTGGGATATTTCAGTTTTGCAATGCAGATAATTCTGCAAAAGCATTTGCTTATTTCCTCTCTGAACTGTGCCATCACATCAACATCACTGGTGCAGCCAAATCTGATCTAATTATGTGGTCTCGTTTTCTAGCCTACTGGAATGAATGTACTATGTTCTACAAAGACCGATCTCCTGACTTATATTCCAGGATATATACTGATGCATCACTAATTCATGGCTATTCTACTATCTTTGAGCATTCCTGGATCACCCCTCCCTGGCCTCCTGAAATATCCACCTTTCAAGACTTTTCAACAACATCTCCTCTCTATGATTTCTACCCTATTGTAGTTGCTACATTTGTATGGTGACATCTCTGCTCTCTGCTGACCATCTCAATGTTTTCTGACAATCAACCAACAGTGGACTTTATCGGTAAAAGCAGGTATTTGTCCCACTCCATCATGTTGTTTATGTGGATGCTGACTTGGTCATCTCTATATCATAATTTTACTTTGAAATGCTTTCATATTCCTGGCGTATGAGTGATGCAGCTGATTCTTTATCTTGATTTCAGTTCCAGGAATTTCATCACATCTATCCCTCAGCAGACTCTATCATGATTTCCCCTCCTCGATTTGCCAATCTTATCATGACTTAGTTCATTACTGTCAGCAAGCTGAAGCCTTTATGTGGTCCGCCTTAGCACCTGCTACCCAAACAATTTATACCACCACTTGGAAGAAGTATTCCTCATTTTGTGCCTTCCAATCAGTCCATAGAGGTTCCTTCTCTATCAGTCACATACTTACATTCATAACCTACTGTTATCAAGCCTTGAAATAATTACATGGGACCATAAAGCAATACTTGCATGGAATCCAATTATTCTTACAGTATCTCAATCAAATCCATCCCTCTCTTCAATTTTATCCCATGTCTTAATCAAACTCCTCCTGCTTGGAACTGTTGCAGCATCATCCACAAAAGCTACTAAATGACTATTCCAAGTCTTGTTGGACTTGTTGTGTACTGTTCCATTTGACCCTACCATGAACATTATGGTTTCATCAGCCATTTGTTTAGCTTTCTATGAGTTCCTGCATCCCGAGGAGTTTACACATCATCAGCCTCCTCTGCTAAATTTCTCAGTCACCAATTTAAGATAACAAGCAAATCATTTCATTCTGTTTCTTTCAATTTCAAAGACCAAAAGATTGCACAAAGGAATTCAGATTACATATTACCTGTCTCCTAATAACTGGTGCCCGCTAGCTCTTTTTGATCAACTCATGCAATTCCACGTTTGCTTCAATTCTTCTCAGCCTCTTCTGACTTCTGACAATCAGCAGCAATGACTACCAAATGGTTCATAGAGCACGGGAGAACTCTTCTACAGTGACTCTGACTTAATCCTTATGCTTTCTCAGGACATTCCTTTCAGATCACAACAGCATCATCAGCATCCAAAAACAATATTCCTGCTAACATCATCATCAAAAAACTTGGAAGATGGACCTGTTCATTTAATGTTAATCCCATTTTTATTAATAATAAAGAAGAAGGCCCCCCTTCCCAAAGAACACCATGTATACATTTTATGAGCCCCTTAGGAACATTAGAAATATACACTGTAAATACATTGCAACATATGACATGGAAAAGGTACATGAGGAAGGGAAAGAGAACAACAAAAACATGTTCTAGGTGCCAGCAAATGACTACTACTCAATGCATTGACCATAACAACTTAAATGAACAAGCATTTAAAAGTGATAATTCTGATATCATTTTTTTTTTTCAAATATGATTTAGGTATTATTCTTTGTAGGAAAAAATGTGCAAGGCTGCTCAAAATGCTACGCAGCACCTACAACTACTCATCTAATACTGTAACACAATGTGAAAAGAAGCGATCTGCATATACCCGTGCAAACTTAAGTCCGGGCTGGCATTAGGGGAGTGTGTTAGTACTGATTCTAGGGGACGGAGGGTAGTTCTTTAAATCTAGGAGACTTGAAGAGGAGAAAGCATGGGGCAGAGGGTGAAAACTACTGGGAAAATGGATGACAGTATGGAGATTCCGGGAATGGAGTCAAGCATCTTATGCACTGTTTCATGGAACTGTTGGTAACGCTGGCTAGGCGCTCAACAGTTGCCAGCTCCCGGAGTGACAGGAGTTAATCAGTGACAGTTGCAGCTTCTTGCAACCACCATTTGCACAGGATTAGTTGCTTTGCTGCTACTCTAGCTGCTGTGACCCATTGTGCTGATGGGGAGGACCTGGGGGTGGCCTCTGGAAAGCAGCCCAGGAGCAAAGCTTTCAGAGAGATAGTGAGTGTGGACCCAAATAGGGATGTGCATTCCTTCTAGATCGATGTCCAGTATGTTTGGGGATGTGGGCACTCCCATAATATATGGAATAAAGAGGTTTCAGGAGCCTGGCACCTCCAGCAGAGGTCATGGTCCAAGAGACCATTGATTTCAGCATTTGTAGTGTTTTGTTTTGTGTGAGCCTGCTTCGGCTGTCTTTGCACACCCTGTGAAGTCTATCTGAGCAAAGTTCCCATTGTTCAGGTGAAATTGTGGAATGTTGCTCTTCTTGCCATGCGATCCACCCCGGTATTGTTGCATCCAGCTGGGTGTCTCTGAGCAGCTTGTTTGCCAGACTAATTCTACCGTTCTGTGTTTTGGTGAGAAGCTGTAGTTGGTGACTCTGGGAAGGAAGTGGGTGGGCTCCATAATCTGATTTCATGTTCATCATTATAAGCACCTTCTGGAGTTGCAGGAACTTCCAAAGGTCTTACCTGGGCATCTGAAATCTCTGGATCAATCCCTCAAAGGAGTCAATGAAGTTATGGTTGGGAGAGACCAGGTATATACCTTGATGGTCCCAGGTTGGCCAATCTACTGGTTTACCCTGGAGCTGAATGGCTAGGTTGCTCCACAGGGGCACCCACCTCCATGGAGTGGAATCTTCCCCTATCCATTTGTGGAGCTTCATCCAGTAAGTTCTGTTGATAATTCAAATTGTGATTGTTTTAAATGATTTAATTATTGTTATGCCATTTGTAAATGT
This sequence comes from Neoceratodus forsteri, assembly GCA_016271365.2. NCBI lineage: Eukaryota > Metazoa > Chordata > Ceratodontiformes > Ceratodontidae > Neoceratodus > Neoceratodus forsteri. Next base: position 587,231,052 of record CM028132.1, on the reverse strand, counting down.
TTTGTAATCTCTGTTTGCATGTTTGTAACTGGACGCTTGTGAAAGTGGGCATTTTTGTTCGCAAGCCTTTCCGTATACAATAAAATGAAATGAACTGAAACAAAGTTCTGGATATTTAGATTGGAGTGGGGGTGAAGAGAGGCTCTTCAAAGATCTCCTTCTGGTGTATAGAAGGAGGGCCAGGGAGTGGCTGCAGTCAGGTCTGTTTCTAATTGTCTCCATAGGACAGCCTCACAGTGGCTCGTCTGGAACCATCTTACTGTTTGTGCAGATATGAAGGAGATATGGTACCCATACAGCCAGGGGAGGCCCCATCCACCCCTGCTCCAGTGACATCTGAGTTTGGCATTACTGAATTTTGGGGATTTTCCTTCCCATAGGAAGTCACCTATGAGCTTATCAATTTTGTATAACCAGACCTGAGAGATATGAAGGGGAAGATGTGGTATAAAGTGTAAGAATCTGGGAGCTGTAATCATCTTAATAGCGTTAATTTTACCAGCCAGAGATAAATGTATAGCCTTCCAACTCTGTAGCTCTACTTTTGTAGAGGCCAAAAGGCATTCCATATTCTGGGCCACCATATATGGAAAACTGTTGTGCGGCTGGATCCCAAAGTAAGTAAATCCGGCAGGTTCCCAGGTCAGTCCATAGGATTGAAAGATGTTCGGGATGCAGGAGTCATTTAAGGGGAGGACCTCAGATTTGCTTTGATTTATTTTAAGTCTGGATACTGTGTTGAATGTCTGGAGCAAGGTGAGTACAAGCGGAGGGCTGTGAGGCATTGACTAGTATGAGCAGTTGGTCACCTGCATAAGAAAAGTAGTATATTCTGTGAGTCCTGTCTTTAGGCCCTTTATGAATGGGTTCTCTCAATGGTCAGTGGCTCCACTGCCAGAATGAAAAGTAGTAGAGAGAGAGGGGGTAGCCTTGTCATGTCCCTTTCTGCAACTGAAATACAGGGGTAGCAAAGAAAATTTGTCATGACTGAGGCCCTGAGTGCGGTGTACAGCAGCTGAATCCATTGGCAGAAGATAGGGCCAAAACCCATGGTGGTGAGGGCGGTCTAGAGATAGCTCCATTCAACCGAGTCAAAGGCCTTCTCAAAATCTATCACCAATGCTGCTGAAGGGATCCTCATTCCTTGGGCCTCGTGAATGATTGAAACGAGGGTTCTTAGGTGGTCTGAAGCTAGCCTCCCCTTAACAAAACCCACCTGTGCAGGATGGATAAGCCCCATAAGCACTACATGTAGCCATGCTGCTAGTTTTTTTTGCCAAGATTTTGGTGTCCACATTTATAAGTGATATCAAATGGTAATTCCTGGGGGACGTGAGGTCTTTGCCTTTTCTGGGGAGCACCATTATTATAGCGTCTCACATGGATGGGGGGAGGACACCTTTCTCCAAGAAGTCTTAGAAGACTCTGAGGAGATATGCTGAAAGCTCCCTTACTAGCAGATGATAGAAGTCCACCATAAAACCGCCCCCCCAAGGGATCTATGTAGTTCTCTTGGAGGGCCTTTATGGCCTGGGTCACCTCCTGTAGGGTAATGGGACTGTCCAGTGTGCTGATCTGAATGGGGTTTAGGGAGGGTATATGTAGGGTTTTGAGGAAGTTCTCTACTATGGAGGTTGCAGGAGTGGCGGATAAGGCATAAGGGGTTTCATTAAATTTCTGCATTATGGAATTTATATCCTTGTGGTCTTTTTTGATGACCCCCATCAGGGCCTTTTAGTCCTGTAATCAGACCACTTATTTGCTTGCATTTCAGGTGGTAAGCTACAGGTAGCTGTTTGCTGGATTTTTCTCTGCCTTCTCAGAATGCATGTCATAGCCATTGGAGTGCTAGCTTTGCTTTCCTGGTGAGTACAGCATCCAGTCTCACCCTGATACTGTTAACCTTGGCAACCACTGCCCTGAGTGGACAGTAGAGGAATGATCTAAGGGCCTGTTCAGAGGAATGGAGTTTCTTCTCCAGTTGTATTTGTTCTGCCTATTTTTGCCTCCGTCGTTGGGCTGCATCGAACGTGATTTTCCCTTGGAGGGTGGCCTTAAGGCATCCTATAGCATTGCCTCCTGCACCTCCCCTGTATCATTTAGCTGCCAGTAGGATGAGACCTCTGTACATAACCACTCCTGAAAGTCTTTGTCTTCTAGGAGGAAAGGATCTAGCCTCCATTAAGAAGATGTGTGTTGTGCAGGTCCCCCCCCACAGTACTCTGACCTCTAAGGTGGCATGGTCAGAGATAATAACTGGTGTATAAGTGCCTCTGTGATTTGCGCCCCCATTTGGGAGCTCACCAGCCACGTATCTATTCTGCTTGCAGAACCTGAGACTGGTGAGTAGTAGGTATAGTCTCTGACCCTGGGGCTGCTGTGACCTCCACACATCTATCAGCCCATGCTCTTCCATCAAAGCAACTATGGCTGTTTGAGCCCCAGTGTACAGCTCTCCTGGCCTCCTGGTGCTATCCAAGAAAGGGTTGGGTGTAACATTTAAATCCACATCCAACACAATAGGGGAATTTACATCAATACCTCTGACAGATTCTGGCTGAATGAGTGAAAAAAGGCTGGGTTATTTACGTTGGGCCCAAACACATTGTATAGAATTAGATGCCCTGATGGGGTGGAAACCTTCAGAATTATCTACCTGTCCTCCGTGTCCATTTTCCATGATGCCGCCCCCCCCCCCAGTGATTTGTGTATAAGTATCAATAACCCTTGTTTGGAGGAGCTTGCAACACTGTTTGCCTACTCCCTTAACCAGTCTTTTTTTTTAACTTGGAAGCTTCCTCCGAGGATAACTTGGTTTCTTGAAGGAAGGCTATGCATACCTTCAGTCATTTCATGTGTAACAATGTCGCTCCACTGGGGAATTAAGACCACTGACATTCCAAGATAATAGATTAATCTCCATGGACTGTGAGGTTGAGACCTATTTTGGAGCTAAAGTGCTGTTTATTTATTTATTTTATTTTATTTAGTTTTTGTTGACCGGGTAAGTGCACTAGACAAATCCTGCCTATTTTCAGGCACGACCCGGGGGAAGGGGATACAGATGAATGCCAACTGACCTTGAACCAGATTAAGCTGTTGGTGGTATATATTCCTCTCTGTCCCCTGCCAACCCTCTTCCCACCCCTTCCCTCCTCTCCCCTAAATGATAACACCTATACATGTGCAGATAATAGTATACGCAGCTAACTATATACAAAACAGAGACCCCCCAACAAGTATCCCCCCCAACAAGTATAAGGTATACTGATATGAGGTACTGGGCATGTCTTCCCCACCCTTCCTGAGTGAAGAGCCTTGACCAAGTAAAGCATGGGCTCAGGAAGAGCCAATATGCACTCGGTCGACCCAAGGAGGAGCAGACAGGGAGACAAGAAGCATGAGATACCTCACGACTGCCACATGTCTGCTATGCCCGTGGCTGTTTGGGCTGCCAGTTGTTTAACACCTCCCTCACAGTCTTTATGAAGGAGTGTATCTTCTAGTAAAAGTATGTCCCCTGGCACTTAACGTAACACCTTCTACCAGGGGATATGGAATATCCATGATTACTGATATTTTGGGAAAAATTTGGTATATCACTGCCCCAAGCTTTATGTGACTGAGGAGTCATGGAGTGGCTAAGGCCAATTCCATTTTACCACCCAGTCAGTGCCCTAAGAATACAGGTCCCACCACTATCCATTTCGTGGGAATGATAGAAGGGGGATTCTCATATAATGGCACAGGCCAGTTCAGCCCTATTCCCCATTGTGGCACAAAATTTCCTACCCCATTTTGGTAATTTGAGTAGAGTAATTGCAGAGGGACAGTGAGGGCCTAGCATGGAAACAGCTCTGTTCATGGGGACTGTAGGTGGGATAGAGATAGGAAAGTGTAATATGTGTGTCTCACTGTGTGCCATTACCACCCTGCCTGCATATCGTTGCAGTGCAGCCATCTATAGACCTGGTACCCCCCCGGCACCCAAATGTCTGTCCCCAGTACACCTCTCAAAAGAAAAAACATCTTGCACAGGGTTGATTGCCGTGCCACAGCAAATGTCCTTGGGTGCCCTTCAGTGGGGAATGTGTAGTTACCTAAGGCTGGTGAGCAGCAAAGGCAATGCAATTATACAGACTCTAGGGTAGGATAGCTAAGTTTGGGAGCATCGCCCCTTTAAGAACTTATTGAGTCTTAATTGTTCTGGGATCTTGATAAAGTGCACTGTTAAAGGAGAACTGGGCTCCATGTTCTGTCCAATAATATGCGGAGTCAGAGCCCTAAAAAAGGGGAGTCAGGCAGCTATTAGCATGATCGTGGAGCAGTTTCAAGTAATAGTCTGCTGCATCTGCTTTGGAGACCCACCCAAGGATCTGCTTTCTTCACCACTGTTGGGGCCACTGGCCAGGACGTGTGCTACTGCAGCTGCCTCCACCCAGGTTTGGGCCTTGGTAGGTGAAATGGTTAGGGCCTTGGTGGGTGTTGGTAGGCAGGGAGAGTTCCAAGGTTCTTCTGCTGCAGGCCTTGCCGCACCTTTATGAGGCCCTGGGGGACATGGAGCCAAGCTGGAGGAGTCTCTGGAATCAGCACTGTAGCTCCTACTTTGGGACTGCACCCATGGAGAGAGGTCCTTTTTCTTGGTGGGTCTGGCCCTCCAGTTTTTGTTTTTCCGCCTTTGTTTTGGCGGAAGGAGCCATTGTTCATCCTCACTTTGTGGGATCGGAGCGAAAGGGCCCATCTACCAGCTTTGTGAATGAGATGGTGGTGCCAATGTGTCCATATTCTGGATGAGGTCTTCTTTCTGGGATCTTCCTTGGTTTGGTCAGAAATGGTGAAGGTCCGTTTTAGGCCATTGGGAGGTGATAAAGGCTTTGGCTGCCTCAGGGGAGTCAAATGAGTGAGTAGCCCCATTGAATGCTATCTGGAGAGTGGCTGGTTAACACAGGGAGAAGACAAGCCCCAGGTCAGCACAAGCTCTGTGTTCTTCAGTAAAGGCCTTTCTTCTATCTGCTAAGGTCTGAGAGAAATCTACGAAGATTCAGATGGTGTGTCCCTGCCATTGTAGGGTGCCCTTCTCTCTTGCCAAATGAATTATATTTTCTTTGAAATTCAAAGTATTTTATTGATTTTATGAAAATAAACACCATACAAGGTAAGGCACATGAAGATAGAACAACATCTGGAAAACCTAAACACAGTCTGCAAACTCACTCCCACCACCCTCCCTCCCACCCTCCCCATTCCACCCAACCCTCCACTGGACTGTGCCTATTTTAGGAAAAATATAAAAGCAGAAATGCAACAATGACAATAACAACCTTAGGGAGTTAGACACATGATACATCACATATTCCTAAGTTAAATATAGAGCATATGACTTGCCCCACTATTTGTCGAAAGAGTACAGTATGTTACGAGAGCTAGCAATCAAGCGTTCCATTCTAAAACATACTGCTAAATCATTCAGCCATTCAGTATATGATATAACCAGTTGATCCAGCCAGTGCTTGAGCACAAGTTTTTTGACCACGATAGATATTATTGCCATGTGGAATTTGCGTTCTTTAACCCTAATGTTGGAGTACATGCCCAATATACATATTTCAACAGTGAAGAGATCATCTAAACCCAACAGGGGGTCCAATTTGGATTGTATTATTTGCCAGACAGGAGCAACCTTTTCACATTGCCAGAATATATGCACAATGTTCCCATCTGACTTACCACACCAGGTACAAGTGGAATCTGGGAGTCTGCCCACCTTTACAAGTGTGACAGGGTGTAATACATATTGTTTAGAATATGGTATTGGGTGAGTCTAAGTCTGTCCTGGGTGTGGTAGTTATAAAGATCCTTCCATATTTGGATCCAATTGAGGGTTAAATCAGTTAAGAGGGAATTCCATACCTTGGAGCCTGGCAGAGGTTCTGGGAAGTTATTTGTTAGGAGGAGGGCATAAATCATGGAGATACAGTGGAGTTTGGAGGAGTATTTTTGCAATTGGACCAAGATGGGCCTAGCTTGTGACACTTGGGGGATGACACCAAAAGAGAGAATTATCAGATGCCTCAACTGGAAGATCTTGAAGATGTATTTCTGATGTATTTTGAATTTGGTGAGAATTTCAGGGGAAGAGAGAAGAGAGTCCTGGGAGAAAAGAGCCGCCACCAGGACACCTTGTAGTTGAGGAAGCCAGTGAGAGGAAAGACACGCTCCACCTATCTTTATATTAGGGTTGGAGAGAAGAGATTGAGCAAAATCATGTTTTAGGGAGATCTTGAAGTAAGCACAGCATTGGGAGAGTACCTTAAGTGAAGTACCAATCACCAAGTTTTGCAATGGAGCTGGAAGAGATGTCCCTGATAAATAGAAGATAGTGGAGAAGTCCAAACTAAGTGATCGCAAAAGGCGTTTTTTTATTTGAAGCCAGATTGGAGTATATTCATTGCTATTGGTGGAAAACCATCTCCAGATCAAGATAAATGGCTGGCCCAGTAATATAGAAGGAAATTAGGAAGGTAAATACCCCCTAATTCCTTGGGGAGACTAAGTTTGAGGAAAGAATGTCTGGGGTGTTTGCCTAGCCAGATGAACTTAGAAATAATAGAATGTATATGTTGGAAAAAGGATAGCGGGAGCCAGATGTTCAACATATTTAAGGGATAGAAAATGCGAGGGAGAACATTCATTTTAATAATGTTTATTTGACCCCATAGAGATAAAAGAAGGGCTACCCATCTCTGAAGGTCTTTTTGAACTGTAGCCACCAGATCATCAAGGTTTAACTTCTTTGATTTCGTTGGGTCATTAGTCAGGAATATGCCTAGATATTTAATTGAATGCAGTGACCATTTCATACTAAAGTGATTGAACTCTGATTTATGGGTGAAGCAAATCAGAGGGAAGATCTCTGTTTTGGTGAGATTTAGCTTATAGTTAGATAAGCCACTAAAATTGAGCTATAACCTTCAGAGAGTGTTCAAAGGAGGATACCGGTTGTTCTAGGTGAAGAAGAATGTCGTCTGCATATACTGAAAAAGGTAAAGTTTGATTGAAGACTGAAATACCTTGAATCCGAGGAGACCATTTAATATGATGGAGGAGAGGTTCCAGATAGAGGTTGAAAAGAAAGGGTGAGAGAGGACAGTCCTGTATAATACCGGTTAATAGGGAAAATTGGGAGGAGAAGACACTGTTACAATAAATTTTGGCTGAAGGTGAAGTGTAAACTGTTTGTATCCAAAGAGTGAAAGAGGAGGGGAAGCCCATTTTCTTTAAGGTTGCCCAAAGAAACTCCCAGTCCACCCTGTCAAAGGCCTTTTCGGCATCTAAAGAGATCAGTGCCATAGGAGTCTGGGAGGTTTGGGCAGCATAAAAGATGTACTCTAGTGTTCTGAGGTGGTCAGCAGAAGAGCGGCGTGGAACAAATCCAACTTGTTCGGCACTCAATAAATGGGTCCAAATTTTTTTGATCCGAAGTGAGAGAATCTTGGTTAAGATTTTGATATCGCAGTTTAGAAGTGAGATCGGGCGATAGCTGGCTGAGTCTAAGTGGTGTTTATCAGGTTTAAGTTGGGGGACATTTATGGCTTTCAATAATGTTGGGTCAAGGGTATCAGCTTTAAACATGTAGGTGTATAGTTTAAGGAGAAGAGGAGCCAATTCTTTGGAAAATATTTTATAGAAATTGGAAGGGAACCCGTCAGGGACAGGTGCTTCATCTAGGGGTAAGCCTTTGATAGCTTCTTCTATTTCAGTGAGAGTAATTGGGGACACTAGGGAGACCTGATGGTGGGTCAGTAAACAGGGGAGATCGAGGGAATCTAAATAAGCCTCTATTGCTTGGGACGATGATGGGGAGGAACTTTTGCCATAGAGTGTGCGATAGAAGGACTTGAACACTTGGGCGATGTCCTGGAGCGTAGTTTTGGTAGAGCCATCTGGGACCCATATGGAGGAGATTAACCTAGAGCTGTCTAACTTGTGTAGCCACAGGGCTAATAGTCTGCCTGCTTTTTCACCCTGGTCCGCATATTTGGATTTTGTCTTTAGGATGGCAAATTCTGCCTTTTCCCACAACAGGCCAGCGTATTCATTCCTGAGGGTAAGCAATGTTTCCAAAGAGGCAGAGGAGGTGGTTGAAGGTAGAGAATTTTCTGCCTCTCTAATCTGAGTTAAGAGAGATAGAGCCCTAGCTTCCCTTTGCTGTTTTCTCCTAGAAGCAAGCTTAATGAATTCACCTCAGAGGTAGCATTTAAGTGCACACCATTCCAGATCTTCCCTTTGTATGGAGGGAGCCCTTGTTAAGGTCCATGAAGGAGAGAATGAGTGATTTTATATGAGAGACGGTGGTATTCTCCTTTAGTAATTGAGTGTTAAACCTCAAGCTGTATCTCTCTGTAGGTCTGGATCAGGGGACAATACCAACCAAGCCACCGAGTGGTCAGATAGGACAATAGGTTTGATGCCAGCCTGGCAAAGACCAGCCATGAGAGGAAGACTAATTAATATGTAATCTAGTCTGGACCATGATTGATGAACATTTGAAAAGAAGGAAAAAAGAAGATGTGAGGGGTTAAGGATCCACAACGGGTCACATACTCCAAGCATATCTGTAAAATCAGTCAAGACTTTTTGGGAAGGGGAGGGAGGTTTTAGTGGTAAGTAAGATCTGTCAAGATCCTAGGTTGGTGGTATATTCCAATTCCCACCCAGGATCAAGGGAGAGGGGAAGAGGGTCACAATTTTGTTGGCTAAGTCCATGAAGAACCTTATGCCCCCCCACTGGACCATATATAGATCCTAAAACCACTTTGGTATTATTGAGAATCCCTTTAACTAAAACAAACCTACCATTTGGATCTGCAGTACTCGCTTCCGCCTGGAAGGATAATTGCCCTTTTATTAAAATAGTCACACCCCGACTCGATGAGGAATCACCTGCTGTGAAAAATTGAGATATGCCTTGCTGGTGCAGCTAGATTGCTTCACCTGCTAACAGGTGTGTTTCTTGGAGTAAGATTATATCAGCATTAAGTAGGGCACAATGTTTGAGAGCCTGATACCTTTTCGATGGATCTCTAACTCCCCTAACATTCCATGTGACAATTTTTAGTGAATTGTTAGCCATTGTCATCAGATGGTAGTGATGGCCCAGGTCGAGTAGCTAGAGAGTGACAATACCCCACAAGGCACACTCCATCCACTCCCCTCCCCTCCCAGCCCCTCCTCCCCAAAATGACTATTATAATGAAAAGGGGGCATCTCAACCTAGAGGTGAGTGTAATAAAAGTTAATACATGTTTGTTAGCTAGGACTCTCAACTGTGAGTTGAACTCCATGAACAATAGAGATAAGGAAAATGACAAGTTACTTGGGGTCCTACCCAACCCCCCCCAACAAACCCCGACAACTATTTACACAGGACCTCCTCATTGCTAACAATCAAGCTCATAACCTATAATTAAAGTTCCCAGGAGGCCATACCCATATGGCTAAAATTCTCCTTGGCGAATACAGGAGTAAATTAAATATGATAGCTGTTGAAACCCTATACTCCGAGGTTAACAACTGTGATGGTATGTACCATATTTTAATAAAAGCAGTGAGAAAAAGGAGAATAGAGCCATCACCCTTCTGAACTGGTACACTCTGCAGCTCTACCTTGAGCCCGCACCGTCTAGGAGCCCCTCCCCGCACCCCCCACCACCCTTACCTACACCGCCCACTATGACACAATCTGCTATAAGACAGGTTATGGTCATAGCATGGAATATGCCCTGAGGCAACTAAATATGCGCAGAGGGCCTTACCCCCCTAGAAATGAAAATAAGAATAGTAGCCAGGTCACTTAATTCGGACTATTAAGGTCCCAGAGAGCCAGTGCTAATCGTGGCTTGTAAGCCGCCCTTTTATCACTATTGTCATTGGTCTCCAGATTTAAGCTGTATGCTTCCAGGCTTGGGGTATATGTCAGAGACCCTAGGAGAAGACCCAGTTGATAAAGAAAGGAATCTTATCCCCGAATTAGACTTCAGAAATATATAAACAGCTTGTCCACCCTCGTCTAGCAAAACAGCCAGCTCATTATTCAAGAATTAAACTGTTTATATAAAATAACAGCATTTAAATCAAATACTTGCAGGGGGTTGCAGTCCAAGTTCCACTGGTGGTGCGAGGTAAAGGAAATGCTAGGGGATAGGATAAGGATAGGACTATAAGCAGTCCCAACGCAAAGGTGTTGCCTTGAAACTGCTACTGAAATTATGGTTCCTATCCTGTATATAGAATATTCCCAGAGGCCCACTGCACCAGGAATTATGGCCTGAACACCACCAGTAAGGCCTAATCGATGCTTCATAGCCAGGGATGTTACTAAGCAAGGATGGGAGGGGGCCAAGAACAACAACCATGTATCTTAATGTTTTTTAAACCATTAACACCAACAATTAGAAGAGACAGTCTCCTTGTAGCAGTAGTTGCCCATATGAGTCCATAAACTGATCAGCCAGATTTAAACAAATTAGGCAATTTAATGGTTAAATCTGATGATGCTTGGTTCGGTGACCAGGGAGACCCAGGAGCATTCTATAGAGACTTGTAGTTTCGCCGGGTACAGCATCTTAAAGGGAATGCCTGCTATGATCAGTTTACTGATTGTAGGATGTAAAGCCATGCATTTCTGATGAGTTTCAAAGGACAAGTCCTGTGTGATTCGCAGTGTGGAATTTTCCCAGGTAACCGTTTGCAGCTCTTTAATCTTCGCGAGAACATGTTGCTTTTCTATGAAGTTGAGAAATTTTAGGATGATTGGCCTTGGTGAGGGGGGGGGGGGCTCCTGATTGGGGTCTCAGTCTAAGAGATCAGTGCGCCCACAATTTTCTGAAGGAACTTCCACAAGAAGGTCATGATATTAGGACCTTCCTCAGCTTCTGGTAAACCTATAATCAGGATATTATTTCTTCTGCTTTTCCCCTCAAGGTCTTTGGTTTTCAGCTGCAGCTTATGGATTTGTTGGCGAACCTGTACAATTTCTGGTTCAGTTTTCTCTCTCCATTTTTCCAGGGATGATGAGCAGGTCTCAGAGTCTCCTACTTTTCTCGTAAGATCCGTAAGGTCACTTCTGATACTTTTTAGCTGGGTTGAAATATCAGATAGGGTTTCCCTGAAAGGCATAAGCTCTGGAAGAAAGTGATCCTCTGTCAGGGGGGTCGCTGAAGAAGTTGTGGGACCCGGTTTATTGGTCGCCGTTCCCCGAGCCCTTGGTTTTTTAGGCATCTTCTCCGGGGTAGTAGGTGGTGTGTGCTTGATTGGGACCTGCCTCATGTCAGCATCCATCGCAGTGAATAAAGCCAAACGCAATGCAGATTTCAGTAAAAGCTTGATCGCTGAAGGCAGGAGGTGTTGTTTCAGTCATTATTTTAAGAAATTCTCCCGATTTAAGTAATTATAAGTGGTGGTGAAAGGTGGAAGGCAGGAGCTCCAGACTAGTGCTGCTACCATGTTCCCTGCATCACGTGATCACTGTACGAATGATCTTTTCTTTGTCCTGAAAATGGAAGAATCTGCCTAAGATAGGACAAGGATGAGGACAGCCACTGGGGTGGGAGGCTTTGGTGCCAGCAGCCGCTGTGCACAGTCTATCTCTAGCAGGCCAGACCAGGCATAATTGAGGAGTTAAGGAAGGGTCCGCTGCAGGAAGTCTGCCACATTTTTCCCCCTTGCACCCCTCCGGGCATCCTAGTACTCGCAGTTTGTTGCATCTGGCTCAATTTACAAGGTCCTTGACATGGTCCCATAGCTGTCTCAGGGCTCTGTCCTGGTCATGCATGTACACCATTGCATAGTCTGATTTGGCCTCTGTATCCACTATTCGTTGTTCAACAGCGTTGACTGTCAGAGATACTGATAATGTCAGTGTTTATTTTCTGTGTAGCAATCTTTACTTTTGACATCTGCCCGTGAAGTTGCTGGAACACAGTTTTGATCTCGAGGAGATGTGTATCCTGATGTGTTTCCAAGGTTGTAGCCATGGCTGTGGCTCCCTGTGCTTCCCTTGTAGTGAAGGGGCTGGTGGTGGCAGAAATCTACTGGGCAGTGGCTGCTCAGTGAAGACTGGATTGCAGAGGATATCACCATATGCAGAACAGATAAGCAGGAGTAGCTGTAAACTAGGTCCGAGGTTGGATGGTCTGAGTTAGGCAGCGATTTTGTACCGATATTGAAAAGACATTAGCAGAGACAAAAGATCATGCGACCATCTTCATTGATGGCCAATCCACACCTGAAGACAGAACTCTTCATGCTTCGAAACATACAGTCCTAATTTGGGAGAAAAAATTAGACCAGCATTTAGGATTATCTCCTCTTAGTATGCCCAGAGGACGGGTGGTTCAATAACCACGGTTCCTCAGAGGTTTCTTCCACAGTGGTTTTTCCTCTCCTGCATGCTACTGTTCACACTCTCCATGAGCTGAAAGAGGTAATCTCACTTTTTTGGGGTTCTATTCCCTAACACCATCCGGCACCTCTATTGCGGGTGGGAACAGAGAAAGGCCAAAGTTTAAGTATGCACAAGCACTGTACACTATTCACCAGTCAATGAATGGGAGGGCTTTACCTGAGGTTCTGTGTGGGGGAATAACGTCTCCCACAACTCAAATAAATTCCAGCCTCTCCCAGCAGCCCACACTTAGCTTGTCTAAAGCACCCTCCATCATTCCCACCTCCTGCTCCTCCTCCAACACGCTTCTTACCGTTAGTGTTGGATCTCCTATTTCCTAACGCTGCCTGGCACTTCTGCTGAGGGTGGGAATAGAGACAGATCAAAGTTTAAGTATACACAAGCAACATACACTGTTCACCAAACACTGAATTATTTTTAATCTTACTGCTTCTTCCTTCTACGGCTCCCTCCACTCCAAACCTCATTTCATTATACAGTACTTTTTTAACCAAAAAAAAAATAATCCACCTGGTTCCTCCCTCTGCTGGCTTTGTTCCCTCTACTCCCAATCCTGTCTGATTTGTCTTTAAAAAAATAACACCTACTGTACTTCCTCCATCTGTTGGCTCCCTTTCTCTGTCCCAGTCCTGGTCCTGGTCTAATTTGTTTTTACATATGAACATATGATGAAGCCAGCAGAATAAGACCATTTGGTCTGTCTAGTCTGTCTGTATTGCAGGGTTCTCAGCTTAATCTATTGCCCCTGCCCCCCGTCCCAGATCCCAGATCCCCCCTTCCCCGCTTCCCCTCCACCCACCCCACCTTTTTTTTTTGACAGTTAAACCTTTTATTGAAGCATTTCCAAGATAACAAAAAAAAGAAATAAAACATAACAGAGCAGGGTGGAATAACGAATGAATTATCATGTGGCAATTCAACAAGTCAAACAATGGATAATAAAACACTGATGTGAAAAGTAACTCACCAAGATCAGGTATCTGACATAGCCATATATATGGCAGGTGACTTATCATGGCGGCCTTCACAATATCCAGAAAGAAACAACAGCTCTACTACACAGTCCTAAATAACTAGATTCACACAGGGTAGATCAGTTATATTATCGTGGTCTGAGACTTCACTGGTACTTATCTAGGCAAAATAGATGTGACATAGGGTACAATATTTATCTTACTTCAGCCTGTCCGTTTTAGGAGCAGTGTAGGCATGGAAGGGTGCCCTGTAGACTTTGTGGGTTGGTAAGGTGTTGCTCGCTACATGTGAAAGATGATCCAGGGAGCCAGTTTGGACGAGGGAAGACATCAGCTCTTGAAGAAAGGGGATTATATGTGACCTCCAATTACAAAGAATGAGGCATTTGGCTTGCATGGAGAGTAAAACCAGCTATCTATGTTCTGGACTGTTGAGATGGTGTGTGGTGGATTTCATTCCCAAAATCAGCAGTTGGGCTGAACAGGGAATGTGTTTGTGGAGGACTTTGGAGCCAAGCAGGCAGACCTGATCCCACAACTGTTGCAACTTAGGGCAGGACCATAAGACATGGAGCAAATCTCCTACTTGTGAGTTGCATTTCTAGCATTTGGACAAGCTTAAGATGCTCGCAGCATGTAGCACAGCAGGGGTGTGGTGCCAGGAATGTAATATTTTGTTCTGAATCAATTTACTTCTAGCATCTTTAAATGCTGTTTGCGCGAAATGCCAACAGTCATTTCACTGCTGATCAGTGATTTTGAGATGAAGGGCCTTTTCCCATTTATCTCTCAGGGACAAGTATATTTTACTGGCTAAGCCCTTAGGACTGGAGAGCCAAGAATGAAGGGGTGTAGGCGTGCCTGAACGTGGCAGTCTCTTGAGTTGGGCCTGCATGGAACTGCGAATCTGCAGGTACCTCTAAAAGTCAGATGTCGGCAGGTTCCAGTGGGTTTCCAGGTTTTGGAAAGTGTCCACAGTGTTGGAGCCTGGGGCCAGGAGATCCCCAATTTTTTGTATACCCTTGTGTATCCACCTCAGCCAGTTGATTGGTTGTCCCCCAAGAAGAGACAACAGTTCCCCCAAATCAGTGTGAGCTTAACTGGGGTTAGGTTAGTGTCTAGTTTATGGTGAATCTTGGACCAGTATTTAATTGAAGACCAAATTGTGGGGGTGAGATTTCAAGAAGGAGGGGGGGAGCCGGCATGGGGGGAGGGTCAGAATTGGACTGAGCTGTGGTAGGCAGCTCTCCCATCCAGGGAGTGGTTGTCTGCTCTCCTCGTATTTCCACTCCACCGGTTGGTGGTCCAGTGGGAAGTGTAGGCAAGAGGAAGAGGCAGCAGAAATGCCACAGGTGGGGCAGAAGGGGGCCGAGCCAGTGCCTGACGTGCACCTCTATGCAAGTACACGTACATGTCTGCCAGGGTCCTGGGTCTGAGGAACAAAATGGAGTGATTCATGATCCTTCCTGCTCAATTTGGCCCCCTGTAAAAAAGTCAGCTGGGTTTTTTATTCACTTTAGATATGTTTATTTATTTATTTATTTAAGCGATTTACCAGATAAGCATTCTGAGCGGGGCCCGCTCATTTCCAGATGCGACCTGGGGTTACATAGGTCAAAGGACAGATACAGTAAAGTCACAGTACAACAGTGTTACTTAGGTCTAGAGTAGTTAGCAGTAGTCACAGTACACAGTGTGGTTAGACAACAGGCAGCAGGTATAAGACCTTATTATATATGTTAGCTAAATCTGCGGGTTGCAGTTACATACAACAGAGTAGTGGGACTTCAGTCGTGGTTTGAGGGCCCAGTGGGAGTCTGAGAGCCTGATGTCTGCAGGTAGCTCATTCCATAGTTTAGGCAGTCGATGCATAAAGGCCATTTGGCCCTTAGAGGTGTGCATGAAGGGTACATGGAGTTGTTTAGGATCAGAAGCTCTGAGGGGTAGACGGGGGGTGGTTGGGTTGATAGAGCACATCTGAGGTAGAGGGAGGTATCGACCAGTATTTGTAAATAAGATTAGTACAGTGTAGTTTCGCCGAGATTTTAAAGATGGGAAGGAGAGGGCTCTGTATAGGTCACAGTGATGGGTGGAGGAGGGGCAGTCAAGTGAGCGACAGAGAGTGATAGAGGGGTCCAGCCTGGCCAGGGTAGATGGAGGGGCAGCGCTGTAGACCACATCGCCGTGGTGAAAATGGGAGGATCATTTTGAGGATTAGCTCCCTCCTAACAGAGGTGGGAAGGGAACCTTTGTGTCGGTACAGTGCTCCTAATTTAGGGTGGAGTTTTTTCTGTAGAGATTCGATGTGGGCATGGAAATCAAGGTGTTGATCGAGCCAAACTCCGAGGTACCGGAAGGAGGTGCAGGAGTCAAGGTTGGAGCCGTCCAGGGTGTGGAAGACAGGGGGGCAGCCAGCCAGGAAAGCTTGGGATGGGTGCCGAAGGATATGGAGATGGTTTTCTTGGCATTTAGGATCAGCTGGTTGGACCTGAGCCAAGTTTGTACAGCATCGAAATCACGTTGGAGAGATAGCATTGTGTCATCGGTAGAGGGGCCAGAGGTGTACACCACTGTGTCATCCGCGTACATTTGCAATGCTGAGTTGGAGCAGACTAGTGGCAGATCGTTTAAGAGAATAGAGAGAGCAGGGGACCCAGGACCGAGCCCTGGGGTACCCCCATGTTCACTGGGAGCGGGGAGGAGACGTGGGGGCCAATTTTTACAGCCTGCGTTCTGCCTGACAGATAGGCTTGGAACCAGTTCAAGGTGGGTGGGGAGAGGCCTGCTTGTTGCAGTTTTGAGAGAAGATTAGAGTGGGACACAGTGTCAAAGGCTTTGGCCAAGTCAATAAAAATAGCAGAGGTGACAAGGCCCTTGTCCATGCCCAAAGAGATATCGTTAGTGAACCTTAGCAGAGCTGTGACGGTGGAATGATTTTTGCGAAAACCCGACTGGAATGGAGTGAAGAAAGAGGTGGAGTCAAGGAATTGTGTTAGTTGGGTGAGTACGAGCTGCTCTTGCAGCTTGGCCAGTGCTGGTAGGAGAGAGATAGGGCGGTAGTTGCCTGGCTCAGATAGGTCGCCCCCTTTAGGTAGGGGGATGATTACAGCTTCCTTCCAGGTGGCTGGAATTTTTGCCGTGGTGAAAGAGAGGTTTAGTAGGTCAGCTAGGGGGGAGGCTATCGCAAGGGCTGATAAGAAGAGGAGTTTGGTGTCCAGACCTTGAGGGCACTTGCCTTTGTTTAGGTCAAGGGAGCATAGTGCAGAAAGAACTTCTGCTGGGGAGACCGGCCAGAAGGAGAAAGTGAGTGTGCTTGAGGACGGCGGAGATGTGGCAGAGAGAGTGGGTGTGCTTGAGGACGTCGGAGGAATGGCACGGTGGTTGTTGGCGGCCGCGCAAGGTTGCTGGTTGTCTATGAGATTTGGCGCTAGTCGAGAAAAAGGAGTTGAAAGCTGATGCAACTTCGCTGGGGGTTGATATGATATTGCCCTGAAGGTTTAGGGTAGGGGTTGGGGGCTAGGCCGGCGGAGAGAACAGGGTTTTGATGGTTTTCCAGAATTTGGAGGGATGAGTAAGATTTTTGGTGAGGGCGTCACGGAAATAGTAGTTTTTTGCCTGTCTTATGGCTTTCGTGCAATTGTTTCAGAGGGTGCGGTAATGTTGCAGAGATGTGGGGGATTGTAGTCTCCTGTAACTTTTCCAGGCCTGATCCCTTGCTATACATTTGCTAATTATATAGGCAGATATCCAGGGGAGGTGGTAATCCCTAACTCTTTTATTTCTTAGTGGGCGTGATAGTGCCATATGGTAAGGAGTTGCTTACTGAACTTATCAAAGGCGTGGTCGATTGAGGGCACTAGATTGATAAAGGACCAGTCAGCAAGTGATATATCATTTAAGAGTGATTGGAGGCAGAGGGATTTGTAAGCTCTCGTAAGGATCAGCCTAGGAGGGAGGCGGTTTGTAGGTCTGTGCACTTACCTAGATATATAGATCATGTGATGATCGCTCAGGGAGTCTGGAAGCCAAGATTATTCTGTGAGGGTGTGAGGTGAGAGACCAGTCCAGGAGGGAGTTGTTACTTGTTACGGGGTTTAGACGCGTGGGCTGATCAATTAGTTGGGAAAGGCTGAGGGCTTTGACACTGCTGCGTATTTTCGCGCAGGCGGGTGCAAGCCAGTTATGATTTACGTCGCCTAGGATGAGGAGTTCGCCTGAGGCAGCCAGGGTTTTTAAGGCAGCTAGATGATTGATGATGGTGTGCCAGGAGTAGCTGGGGCAGAATAGATGCCAGCAACATATACCGGGGAAGAGTGTGGCAGCAGGAGTTTAATCAGCTTAGTTTCAATTTGGGGGGGGCGGGCCACTGATATGGACAGGGGTGCAATTAAGGCTGGTAGACATATACATGGCTATGCCTCCACCTTTCTTAGGGCCTAGGCGGTCCTGCCTGATTACAGTATACCCCGGAATGGCTATTGAGGCATCCGTATGGTGAGGTTTAAGCCAGGTCTCGGATATGATGCAGATGTCTGGCTTGAGAGTTTGAATGGTGACTTGCAGCTCAGATATTTTTTTTAGTAGGCTGCGGATGTTCAGATGGAGTAGGCTAAGTCCCTTCGGAGGAAGCGCATGGTTGTGATTTGACATTGGGCCAGGGTTAGTTTCAGTGTCCCCTGACATGAGAAGCAGCAGGGTGAGAAATCTAGTAGCGTTGCTCCAAGGTCTTGGTTTGAGACAGGATCTGGGCAGGTGTTTGGCTTGGAGGGGTGCCAGCACCTAGCTCAATTAGGGCTGGTAATCTCATGGAGAAGGACAGGGGAATGACTGAGGGGCTTATGATCCACGAAGTGGTAGATTTGTGGAATTGGCAGCCCTTGGGAATTGGCGGGGGGAGGGTGAGGGCGAGAGACTAAAGCAAGGAGCAGGGTTGTGTAAAGGCTGGTTTGCAGGGGGTAGTGAGGTGAGGGGCATAACCGTGGCAAGCACTGCTATTAGAAAAAAGTACATGTTTGAAAGTAGAGGTATGCTTTGCAGAATGGCAGGATTGTGTTAGCGGCCTCTGCTGGTGAGCGGTGATAACCTGCAAACCTGAAACTAGGCTGATAGGTTTTGGCTGTGTCACCTGACCTTCCAGCCACCTATAAATGTAAGAGCCGACCAAGGGTGGTGGTGGGGGCGGCGGGGCAAGAGCCACGGCAGAGCAGTACAGCGTGCACCTCAGGGGCTAAGCTAGGCAGAAGAAGGCACCAAAATTCAAAATGCTGAAACAAAGGAGCTGATTCCAGGCTCCATGCGATCCTCGTACCTTCTGGCTTCGGGGGGTGGGGTGGGGGTTCCGCAGATCCGTCCTGGGAGAGCGCTGCAGGCTCTCGTGACCACGAGGAGGCTTAGGTGGAGACCAAGACTTCCAGTGCCCTCGTGACCCGCTTCTGGCTGTGGAGGGAGAAAGGCGAGAGGTTATATATACAGCGGAGCAGCAGGAGGGGCGAAGCAGCTTTGCAGGTAAGACCAAAGTACAGGAGGGCTTCAGATTCAGATTCTAACAGTGATTGGGGGTTTGCTCGAGCAGTTCTGTAAAAAGAGGCTGGTTTCAATTAAGTGAAACGTGCTCGGCGCTAACAGTTTGTGAATACCCCCCTGGCTATGTGCAGCAGGTTGTTTGATGCCTGTCCTCCTCCCGGCGCTTTTCAGCTTGTGAATTACTCCCCTGGCTATGTGCAGCAGCTTGGTTCTTATGCTTGTCCCGATTTTAGAGCCTAAAGGTTTTTGTCTATGTTCTGTGTCTTCTTACTATGCTTTACATTAAATCACGGTGCAATTAGCATCTGGTAAAGGCCCTAGGATTATACAGTCCAGTTTAGCTAAATTGCACACAAGTGAGCACTAAAGGGGAGGACATCTCTGTAACCACGCAGATATAATTTAGCGAAAAATATCCAGATGCTAGATGGTAAAACCCTCGCTTATACAGTCCAGTTTAACTAGAATTCATGCAAGTGAGCATTAAAGGGGAGGACTCCACTCTAACCCTGCAGATATATTTCTTGAACCAGTTTAACAAAAGCAGAATACTATCAGGATTTAAATGAAAACAGGGGATAAAAGAAAACTAAAAAAATACTATCTAAGGTGCTACGCCGACTGCCCTGCCTTTAAGAGCCATGGCACAGCAGTATAGCACGCACCTCAGGGGCTAAGCTAGGCAGAAGAAGGCACCAAAATTCAAAATGCTGAAACAAAGGAGCTGATTCCAGGCTCCATGCGATCCTCGTACCTTCTGGCTTCGGGGGGTGGGGTGAGGGTTCCACAGATCCATCCTGGGAGAGCGCCGCAGGCTCTCGTGACCACGAGGAGGCT
The DNA here is from genome assembly GCA_016271365.2 of Neoceratodus forsteri. NCBI lineage: Eukaryota > Metazoa > Chordata > Ceratodontiformes > Ceratodontidae > Neoceratodus > Neoceratodus forsteri. The sequence goes on along the minus strand of CM028132.1, from coordinate 587,211,252 downwards.
TAGGGGGAGAGCAAGACTTTCAGTGCCCTCGCGACCCGCTTCTGGCTGACACCCTTTTACTCTTTACTGGCATGTTCAGACCTTTAACATTCCATGAGTAACAGATCAAGCCAGCCATTGTCAAAGAAGGAGCTAAATATGAGAAATTTTAAACATGAGAAGGAGGATGAGGGACTCCTTTGCTAGGAGCCATAATGGGCACTTGAAAAAAAAGGGCTGAGCAACTTCAGGAAGGAAAAAAAGTGAAAAGCAATATAATGAGAGGGGGGTTGTAGCTTCGACAGACTATGTTGCAGTATGTTAAAACAGGACATCAACTTCAGAGTATGCTTCTGAGGAGGGAGGTGGAGCAGCTGAGTCAAGCAGAAAGCCTTGTACACCAGGACTATTAACTCTAGCACTCTGTGGTTAGAGAAACATTGGTAGTATCCTGTGGGCCAATGTACCAGTTGCATACCCTGACAAGGAAAGTATTCCTGTAACAGTGTTAAACAGACCTTGTAGTAGCTAACAAAACCAGTGATGAACCTTTTAAAACAACAATATACTGCACATACAGCACATTTGTGCAATAGGTGAGACAAAAGATGCAACCAGTCAGTTGCTCCGCAAGACCCACTTTATGTCCATGGAGGCATGGAACACCCCTCGAGAAGTGGGGGGTAGGGTTGGCTCCAAAGTGCCCATACAGGATGCTAGTAGAAGCCAGCCAAGACCACCACCCCCATTGGTTAATTTCTCTTAAGCGCCTAAGTCATCGTGTGCTATTCTTATCAGGCTGCAGTAGTGACCAGCTTGTTGGTGTGGTAGCAACTGATGGTGGTGTAGTGCATGCCTATGGGCAGAGATAGAGGTATACATAATCCCAGGAGGTAAGTTATGCCCTGGTAGCTGTGAAGCACTTCTTTGGGAGAGTGTAGAGGTGCAGTATTGTTGCAGGGCAGTTTGATAACCGATACTGACTTATGCCTTTCCGCTGGGTTGTGGGGTAAATTATACATGGGTCCTAGGTTATAAGTTCCCAGATGTAAGTCTCAGTTCTGGGTCATCAGCCATAAGTCATAAGTCTCTTCTCCAAAAAAAGCCCCTTATCTTGAAATCTCTGTATTACAGCTCTGTAGGGTCAGCTGTCGGGGAAATCACATGGAGTGTGGTAGAGAGATTAGCTGCCCTTTACATTAGGCCCCCTAGGTTCTATGTGATAATGGCAAAAGCCTAAAGGCGACCACTGTTATTGCGCAGTCAGAGTGCCGAAAACCAGTTTTGCACTCTGACACCCCGCCACAGAACAACAGCGCCAGGAACATAAATTTCAATGCTTTTGAGGGGCTTACCCCTGCACCCCCCCTCTAAAGGACCTCAACTCCGGTGGGGCAGGTGCATGTCGAGGAGGAGGAAACATGTAAATTTTAAAGATCTGGCTGGGCGCACAAAAATCGCACCAGCACCTGGACCTGAACCCAGACTCACCTCACCCCAACCACAGACCCACCCCGATGCTACACGACACAGCTTGGCAACCCACTGCAGCGCCACTCCCTACAGCTCCTCTGCCCCATCCCAGCCCACACGCGCCATGCTCATTTCCCCACCCCGCACGTACATATACTGAGATCCTGTTACCCATTTCGTCCATCACCCCATCATGTCGATCTACCCTCCCTTTGCCATGGGGGAATCAGCATGGAACAAGTCGCCGTTATGGATATTCCCTTCCCATGCACCCTCCTCATGGGATACCAGCCTCTATGGGATGGAGCTGTGAAACCTAGTAGATCATCATCCTGTATATGGGAGAAACAGAGCCTGCATACTGCTTATCTATGTGGCCTAATTCTACAGGATAACACAACAGTAGGGGTTGGTGCTGAGGGGGGCACCATAATTTACAAGTAGTACAAGTAATACAGTATCATCATTAGTTTAGTTTAGTTTAGTTTATTGTTCTAGGAATTACTACGTTTGAGCCAGAGGGTCTTTTACAAAGGTTCCACGTCAATTAGGTACAGCACAAAAAAGGTTACATAGATAACACAACAATTTGTGCTGTGTCAAGAGCGAGAAAACATATACAAATACATATCAAATCATTTGTGCAAAAAGTCATGAGATATCAATAATCACATTATTATTACAAGAAAGAGGTCATGCCAGATTAGGAGAAACAAATAGGGAAAAAGTCCAGAACAGAGAGGTAAGTAAGGTGTGGGAGCAGACAATAGAAGAAAAGGTTTCCCAAACATGTCTTTGTCAAATAATGGAACAGGGTGGGTAGTGAGAAAATAGAAGGTTTAATCAGGGCAGTCACAGGAGCTGGAGGTGGCAAGTGAGAGAACAGCCTTGATTTGAAAATACCTAGAGAGTGTGGAGGTGGTAATATGAGTGCTGAGGGCATTTAGCCAGCTGGGGGCACGATAGGCAAATGATCTTTGTCCCTGAGAAGTCCGGCATCGGGGACTTGGAGAGGCTGGTGTTCTGATCTTCTAGTAAAGCAGATTGCTAAGCGCTTGGAACTGTAGTCTCTTGGATAGATTAGCCTAGGAGCTTTGTACTTGTGGCTCTCCTCAACATTACAGCACCATTAGGTTTAACTCATGTACTCGTGGAGCAAAATACCCTCTTGAGCAAAGTCTCAGGCTAACATTTTCAACCAGGAAATCAAAGTGAGTGTGCCCTGCTTTCCTGTCCAAGACAAGATGGAGCAAGGAGTACCCATAGGACTCATATGGAAAAAACTCCAACAATCATTCTGGGAGGTGAGAGGATAATCATGGTCCAGAGTACCGTGCCCTACAACATACAGGGAAAATTCAGCGCAACATCAGTGTCTGTCTATCAGGTCCACCCATCCCAGGCCCATCTTAAACCCAATAGGCAAGAAAACCCACAAACATATCAGATCATCCTAAAGCTGGCGACTCCAGTTTCTGGCAGTCCGGTTTGTTAGTTGCAGCAGATTTCACCCTTTCGATGGGTGTAGTGCCTGTCGGTTCTCTTGGGATCTGATGTTTTTCAGTTGGAGGTGCAGCTACTCTCACTGCCAAGGAGGTAGTTGGAGTTGGGTCATGAGAGGGATAGGGATCTTCAGGCTGTAACACCAAGGTTGGGGGTGGCCTGCTCAGAGAGCTCGGGGACTGGGAACAGAGATAATTGAAACTGTTTTGCGTTGCATACTGATCCAAAGCCTCAGGGTCGAGCCGCCGATGCTCTGTCCTGCTGTAGCTTCTGGGGCAATGCCTGTCTTGTTGGTGATCCCACCTGTCATGGGATACTTGCATAAGTCTTTTCCAATTGCAGCATGTTTTCCAATTGCAGCATGGCAGGGCCCAATCAATTTCACAGATTCCAACTACTGAAAGCTCCATGTCAGCGGGTTGCTCGTCATTGTTTCCTTCTCCTGATGCTGTGTGATCCAGGGCGTCCTTGTTGATCCGTAATATCCCTGTGGTACCTCATTTCTCTGGGAAAGTATTTTTGAAGGATGTCTTCCAATGCCTCAGGAGCGGCAAATGAAAGTGGCACCCCATTATGGATGACCCGCATGGTAGCGGGGTAATGTAATGAGTATTTCAGGACTAGTTTTTGCATAAGATGCCGCATGTCAGTATATTCTCTTCTCTTAGCAGACAGCTCTTTAGAAAAATTCTGATATATTTGTATTGAATGTCCCTACCAGTCCAAATGCCCCAGCTTCCGGGAATGGGCCAACATGAACTTCTGGTGGTGTACCGGAGAAATGGAACTAGGATGGGTTGTGCCCTTTCACCCTTTCTGGGTGGTGGAACAAGCATGTGATGTGCTCATTCTATGTCGAGCTGGTGGTCTCCCTTCAGGCCCATTACCGCTGGCAGGATGTGCTGTAAAAACAAGGCTGTATTCTGAAGCTCTGCCCTTTCTGGGAAACTGAGCAGCCAGAGGTTATTTCTCTGGCGGTGATTCTCTAAGTCATCAACCTCATCCAGGAGGGCTTGTATCTGATGACTCTGGTCCCTTGTGGTGGCCTGCAGGTCCTGGATTGCACTCTTGTGTGCCTCAACTTGTCATTCTGCACCGAAAAGGTGAGCCTCCACCTGCTGGATAGCTTGAGTGGACTGGTTGGAGGCACCTGTGACTTCAGCCATTTAAATTAAAAGTTTGCTGAACATTTCTTCTACCACTGCTGAGTCATGCTGTTTTTCAGCAGCCAAGGCCATGGTATCAGATGGCCACAAGGCAAACAGTCGATGTAAAAGTTCCTAAATACCATCAGACCTGGTTGAATCTGCCCATAGCTCAATTTAAGTGGTTATGTGGTGATTTGTAGTTGAACAAAGAGTGCCGTATGCCGAGGATACCTGGTTACATAACTGGAAAAGATAAAAGACAAAAAAAGAAAAGAAAAAAAGAAAAAGGATGCAGCTGGGGATGTTCCCATGGGGTTCAGTGAGACAAAGTTAAGCAGCCGTCTTGTCAGCGGTGAAATCTTGCCCCATCATCCGATCTACCCTTGACCCATATTTTATCCTTAAATCCATCCCAGGCCGTGTTGAAGTTGCCCACCATCTTCAATGAAATCACCTTTTCTGGAAGCACATTCCATCCTGCCACCACCCACTCTGTGAAGAAGTGCCTCCTAGCCTCTCTCCTAACCTCCCCCCCCCACAACTTGAGACTGTGTCCCCTCATATTTTGGTTTCCACTAAGCTGAAAGATACCCTCCTTATGTATCCTATTTATTTCCTTCAAATACTTTAAGGTCTCAATCATGTCCCCTCTGTCTCTCCTCTCCTTCAGGGAGTACATGTTCAGGGTCTCCAACCACTCCTCATATGTTTGACCCTGCTGGCCTATGATCATCTTTGTTGCCTTCCTCTGGACCATCTCCAGCAGGTTAATGTCCTGTTTAAGGTATGGGCACCAGTACTGTATGCTGTACTCCAGATGTGGCCTCACTAATGACCTGTACAAGGACAATATTCTCCTCTAGCCTGCTGCTGATCCCTCTGGCAATGCAGCTCAACATTTTATTTGCCATAGCTGCTGCTTTCCTACATTTCATGGAATGATTCAGGTCACTAGTGATCATTACTCTCCGATCCTTTTCTCCTCCTCTGATGCAGAAACCCAGGCCCCTCCCAGGCAGTACTCAGGCTTGGGGCTCTTGTCTCCAATGTGCATAATTGTGCACTTCTTTGCATTGAAGTCAGTTGCCAAATCTCGGACCACCTCTCTAGTTTTTCCAGATCTTCTTTTTGGTTTCATATCCCTTCTGCTGTGTCAACCCTCCCACAGAGCCTGGTGTCATCTATGGATAGGCAAATTTTGCTCATAATGCCATCCCCAATGTGATTGATGAAGACATTGAATAGAACTGGTCCAAGAAGTGAGCCCTTACTGGTGACCTCCCTGGTGACAGATAGCTCACCACCACACCCATGGCCCTGATCCTCAGCCACTTTTCCACCCAACTGGTCAACTTCTCTCCAACCCTGAGATCCACCAACTTCCGGATCAACCTCTTGTGGGGTACAGAGTCAAAGGCCATGCTAAACTCCAGGTAAAGGATGTCCACTGCTTAGCCCTTGTCCACTGTTTTAGTGACCCAGTCAAATAAGTCAATCAGATTCATTTGACATGACCTCTCTCCCATAAACCCATGCTACCTCACATCCTGGAGAGCATGCTCATCTAGATATTCTACCAACCTTTCCTATGTATGGTCTCCATGAGTTTGTACATTATTAAAGTCAGACTGCCTGATCTTTAATTCCCTGGGTCACCCTTGGGACCACTGTTATGGAAGGGCACTACATGTTCCACTCTCCACTCCTGCAGTTCCGCTCCTGACTCCAGAGAACTATTGAACAGGTGAGCAAATTGATCCGCAAGCTCCTCTGCCAGCTCCCTCAGCACCATTGGGTGGATGCAGTCTGGGTCTGGGGATTTGTCCACCCTCAGTGCTAGCAGCCCTGTCCTAACTCTATCACCCTCTATCATCACAGCTGTGCTTCCCCTTAGTGGCACTGGTCCATCTTTCTCCCTGGTGAACACTGAACAGAAGTATTCATTCAGTACCTCTGCTTTGCTCCCATTCTCCTCCACTCACCTGTCCCCTTTCCTGAGCCTTACAATCCCATCTTTCTCATCCTTTTTCTCAGTAATATAGTAAAAAAAGGCCTCCTCCCCCTTCTTAATTCCCTCAGCTAGCTGCAGTTCCTTCTGAGCTTTAGCCTAAATGCTAGCCATCTTCAGGTAATCCTCCCTGTCTTCCTCTCTCATGATCATCCTGAATTTCTTGTAGGCTAACCACTTGTCCCTTACTGCCTGGGCAATCTCAGTACTAAATCAGCTGGGTGCTTTAGCCATTGAGTTTTTCTTACTGAGCCTAACACACTCCTCTGTGGCAACCATTAGTCCCTCCTTGATTATAGACCACCTTTAGTTCATCCCCATATCCACTCAGATGCTTGCCAGGTAACTTATCAACTCGCCCATCTTTCTGAAGTCTGCCTTCCTAAAATCCAGGATTCTGGTTTTAGCAGGGGCTCTTTCCCTCCCCATGTATAACCAGAACAACACTGTGCAATTGTCACTTCCACCCAAGGGCTCCCTGTCATATCTTGGATGTGTTCTCCATTCATCAGCAATAGATCAAGGACTGTCCCCTCTCTGGTGGGTTCTGTGATGCCCTGAGTCAGGATCCCACTTCACAGCACATCTAGGCTCACACAACTCCTGGTGCAGATCATGGCTGGTACCCTCCAGTCCACCTTGGGCAGGTTGAAGTCTCCCACTATTACCACCTCTCCCTTTCTGCAGCTGTCAGGACTTGTGAGTTCAGTTCCCTCTCTCTTTCTTCCTCCTCATTGGATGGTCTGTAAACCACCCCCAGCCTCACATTCCTCCATCTATTAGATAGTAAGTGAGTCCACACTGCTTCTGCCCTCCTCTCCTCCAAATCCTCCCTCACATACGTTATACCTTCCCTGATGTAAGCTATCACCCCTTCCCCTTTTCCTACCCTTGTGCCTCCTGTATAATTTTTACCCAGGATCAAGATGTCCCTTTCATGGTTTAGTGTGGCCCATGTCTCATGTCTCGCAATGTCTACTCCTCTTTCTGACAACAATGCCTGCAGGTTATCCATCTTGTTTCCAAGACTTTGTGCATTCAGGGACACCACCTTCCACCTAATGTCTGAGCATATGTTCTTTCCCTCACAGCAGCCTTTCGGATTTCTCCCCATAGCTTGTGCCCCCCACCTCCTGCTGCTAACCCCTTTGCTCCCCCCCTCCACCTCTACCCCCATTCTCTAATCCCCTACTATCTGTATGCGGAGGAGGTCTGCAGACCTTTTCCCTCTGGAGTTTCGGGGTCTTAAGGTCTGCTTGCCCCCCCAGTAGTTTAAATTAAGTTTATGGGTTATGAACCCCTCCAGTTTGTCCCTTAAGTCCTTGAGTCCCCACTACTAAGGTGCAGTCTGTCTGGTGCAAAAAGTGCCTTATTTAACCAGGTCTCCCCCAACCCCCAATACAGTCATGCCCTTTCTTCTTGCACCATTCCCTCAGCCATATTGAATTCCTCTATCCTTTTCTTCCTGACTGTGCTGGCTCTCGGTACTGGCAACACCTCAGAGAATGTCAACAATTTGGCTACATTCTTGCAGTTTCTCCTTAGCACCCAGAATCTATCTTGTACTACTGCCACCTCTTGCCCTGCTAGGTTATTGGTACCTAGGTGTATAACTACAATTGATTTCCCTCCAACCCCCCCTCACTAACTCCCACATTTTTGGGCACACCCTCTCTACTGTGCAAACCACCTTCCTACCAGTATTTGAGCCCACCTTCCCTCCCCAGTGAATACCCTTAATTATGGAGTTCCCTAGGATTACCACCCTTCTGCTCCCTCCATTCCTGCCTCCATCCCTTCCTTCTTTGACTGCCATACAAGCTTCTCCCCCACCTAACTGCTCCCCTTCTATCCTGGTTAATAACATCCCAAACCTATTCTCTCCCAGCTTTGCTTGCTTGACACCACCACAGCCTCTACTTGCTCCTCCATCTGCTTTTCCACTTCCCTCCCCATGTCCTTTTCTTTCTGGCCACCCACACTGTCACTATTTAAAAACAATACTCAATCTCTCCTTTTGCTGGCTCCTTTCTGCCATCTTTATCTCAGTCCAATGGAATGCTAAAAACCCACCCACTCCCTCTTGCCACTGCAGAGCCCAATCTGATTTGTTTTACAAACAAAATGCCCACTCCTTTTCTCTGCAGGCTCCTGACCCAACCCAGACAGTGCTGTGTGCAGTGGAGAATACCAACAAAGGACCACAGAATGTCTGTAGCATGTCAGTTCTGCACCACCACAACATTTCATCTGAGCCCAATTGGTTCAATTTTGGGCATGTTCACACTCAGGTTTCAGACAGTGCAGTCCTTGTGCACTGCTAAAAATAAACACAAACCAGCACCACTAAAAATAAACACAAACCAAATATACTCAAAAACCAAACTTGAGACTGCTGATTGTGTTCAAAAATCATGTGCTTGCTTTGCTGCAGATTGCTTCATGTTATATATATATATTTTTTGTAGAATACATTTCTAAATTCAATTGGCAGTCTGAAGCTCAGTTTTTGAGTGTGTGTGCTTAGTTTGGTTTGGTTAACATCATTAGAGTTTACCTCTCACAACTGCGCACTACTGCTACTGTGAGCATAAACCCTTTGTAGTGAAATTAGTGCACTGCTTACACTGTTGCTGTGAAGTAGATGCCTGAGGTCTATATCAGATATGTTTTTGCACTGAGCTGCTTATTCAACCTCTTCTTTCTAAGCTAGTATTTCCATTCATTAAGATGGTATCACTGATCTTGGTTATTTGCCCCTGAGAGTTCAAGTTCAAGTTTATTGCAGGAAAACTCCATTGAGCAAGCTCATTCACAAGGAGGTCCTGTGACATAAACACTTAAAGTACAAACACAAATAGGTAGTAACAGTATATACATGAAATGCACGTTACATGATACAGGCTGGATATACATACAAGGGTACCACATGGGGTGACCGCAGGTGGTAAACATTGATATGAGACAGGGAAGCGACTTACAGGTTGCATACTGATAAATGAAACTTGATGACTGGTGTGTGCAATACATATACAGTATTTTGGCAGCTAGAACAAACAACAGTCTACAACTGATATGGGGGAGGAGTGATTTGATAGAGTAGCAGTGGAGTGTAAGGAAAGATAAAGCCAGGAGTAGAAGGGGAAGGGAAAGCAGTTAATATGACAAATCAATTCTACCTTACCAGTGGATAAATATGGCACACATGGGAAAGGAAGAGACTTAATGACAGTTACAGGTGTCTTTTATTTTGGCTGAACTTAGTGATTTGTAGAAGTTTATTGAAACTGTGCTAGTTAGTTTCAGTACAGTTTGTAATTGGTTCCAAATGGAGGGAAGGGCATACGCAATAGCACGTTTACCAAAGGAAGTCCGCGTCCTTGGTATGTCAAGCATAATAAAGTCAGATTTTCTTAACAGTATGCACTATGAGATACTAATAAGGGAAGAGAGATAGCTTGGCACTTTCTGCAGGAGCAGTTTAAGAGTCCATAGTCCAGCATGGAGCAGGCGTCTAGTAGTAAGGGATGTCCAACCAACAGCTGCATATAAGTCACAGTGGTGCGAACGGTAAGTGGAGTTGGTAATGAACCGTAACACACGGTGATAAAGGATGTCCAGTTTACATAGATTTGCAAGAGTGGTGGAGGAATAGATTACATCGCCATAGTCGAGTAAGGGGAGAAAAGTGGCCTGTACAAGCTTGTTTCGAGTTTCAAGGGGGAAAAGGGGCCTATTTCTGTTGAAGAAACCTAACCTTGCTTTTAACCTTCTAGAGACATCTTCAACGTGGTCACTGAAAGATAATTTATTGTTGATCCAGATACCTAGATATTTAAATTTGGTTACAACTTCCAGAGGCTCATTTAGCGTGGTGACAATGAAGTCTTGGGCAAGGGTATTGGGGGCCTGTGACAGCACTGAGGGAGAATATCATCGCTTTAGTCTTCTTAGCATTGAGTAGAAGCTTTGCCTTTATTAGATTATGCTCAAGTTGTGCGAAGTCCGCTTAAAACACTCCCTTGACTTCAGATAATGATGAGCCAGAAGTATACAACACAGTATCATCTGCAAAAAAGTGCAGATTGGACGTAGATATGTTAGCATCTAAGTCATTAATGTACAGAGAAAACAAGATAGGGCCTAAGATGGATCCTTGGGGGACTCCTCTTGCAACTGGCAAGGCAGCAGAAAAAAAGCCTTCCGCCTTTACTTTTTGGAATCTTCCAGTTAGGTAGCTAGAGAACCACTGGGTGGTATTGTATGGCACCCAACTTTGCAAGGCAATTGACTAATAGTTTGTGATCAACAGTATCAAAAGCTTTGCTGAGGTCCAAAAGACTGCACCAGTTACCTTCTTAGCATCTATCGCAGAGATCCAATCATTGGTTACTTTTGCTAGTGCAGTGATTGTGCTATGATTAGCCCAGAAGCCAGATTGAGCTGGGTTAATGAGAGAGAAGGTTTCCAAGTGAGATTTTAACTGAATATGGATCAGTTTTTTGAGAACTTTAGAAAGGATAGGCAATTTGGAGATAGGCCTATAGTTGTTTACATCGCATGGGTCACCAGATTTAAACAGAGTGAGGATATGTGCTGATTTCCAGCAGGATGGCACTGTAGCAGATGTAATGGAAAGATTGAAGATGTGGAGAATTGGGGCGGTGAGATGGGCATAGCCTGACCTTAGGAAAAAGGGTCCCAAGCCATCGTCCCCTGCGCTTTTTTGGGTGTCTAAGTTAAGAAGAGAATCTTCTACTTCTTTATAAGTTATCTCGCGCAGTTGGAAGGGGCTGGGTGCAGGACTAGATGTGGCGGGAGGGGTATGCTGGCTCACCGCCTCACCAGCATAAGGTGACGAAATAAAGCTAATCCAGCTGTGGCAAAGTGGGAGTTAAGTTCCTCCAGGATTAGGGACTTGTTTTCCACAATCTTGCCACTTGCAACTATCTTTGTTGGGACAGAGGGGGCCATGGGCCGTCCTTCTATAGCTTTGATAGTCTTCCATATTTTATGAGGGTTACCTTTAGCTTGTTCGAGAGTAGAAATATAATAGTTAGCTTTAGCAGAGCGAAGTTTTTTCACACATTTAGTGAGTCTAGACATCATGTCTAGAGTTATGTCTAGAGTCATCACAGCCATGCCGCTCAAGTGTCCCACATTCCCACATTATAGCTAAGAATTGCTCCATCCAGGGCTGTCACTAGATGGGGGTGCTATCAGTGGCACTGTCTCCTTAAATATTCATCAAAATATCCCCCAACCCCCAAACAGCCTTTCTAACTACATTTCATTCTGTAACAGTTCATTTTGGAAGGCATGCAGCATAAACACAATGCCTTTGTTCTCTGCACTCCAGTGTGAGTCATTCATTACATACATACAGATTGCACTACCCCCCCCACATTGTCACCTAATTGGGCACTGAACTAAATGCTTCTGACACCTGAAGAAAATCCACAGAAACATAGACAGTGAAGACAGAAAAAGATCCACGGTCCATCCAGTCTGCCTGAGTTCCCTGTTTAGAGTAGGACCTATTGTCCCTCCAGGGTCCTATACCACCCAATCCCCCCATTCTTCCCTCAGTTTCTGCCACACTGAGCAACCACTATACCCTTCACACTGTCCAAACCATGCTTGAAACCACCAATGGGCTTTGTACCTACCACTTTGGCTGGTAGACTGTTCCACGGCTCCACCACCCTTTCTGAAAAAGTAGTACTTCCTCATGTCCCTGCTGAACCTCCCTCCTGTTAATTTCCACTCATAGTCACATGATTGTGAGCTAGAATTCAAGCTAAATAGTTCCCTGCAGTTCACCCAGTTAAATTATTTTAGGAACTTGAAGGTCTCTGTCATATCTCCCCTCTCCCTTCTGGTCTCCAGTGGGTACATCTTCTGTGCCTTGAGGCGTTCCTCCTCCTAGGACCTGCCCTCTTGGCCTAAGCGAATCATTTCTTTTTACCCTGCTCTGCACCGTCTCCAGTCTATCCCTATCCTTCCCGAGCTGAGGTCTCCAGAACTGGGTGCAGTACTCTAGGTGTGGCCTCACCACGAAGGATCTATTTTAGGGGAAGTATTACCTCTTCCTTTCTGCTATCAATACCCCTCCCGATATAACCCAGCATCCTACTCAGTTTGCTATATGCCTTGTTGCACTGACTTGATTGTTTGAGGGAGTCACTAATGATAACTCCATAGTCCTGTTCTTCAGTCATCGTGCAAAGTCTCACCCACCCATCCAATACTCTGACCTGGGATTCTTGTTCCCTAGGAGCATTACCTTGTACTTTTGGCTTTCAGTTTCAGCTGCCAAACCTTAGACCACCCCCTTCAGCTTTGGTAAGTCACTCTGCATTTCCCCAATTCCCTCGTCACTATCCATCCTCCCACAGAGTTTATTGTCATCCACAAAGAGACACAGCCTGCCCTGGATTCCCTCACCAATGTCGCTGATGCACATATTGAGGAGGACTGGACAAAAGGCAGATCCCTGTGGTACCCCACTCATGACCTTCTCTTCTGATCTGCCTCCATTATTATTCATCTGAGGTAACCTCTGTTTGCAAGACATTGCTTTAAATGGCTGTTACCTCTGTCCAAGTTGCTAGCGGAGGATTTTACGTTCAGGTGCAAAATATTTAATTCAGCAGGTATTTGGATGATAATGCTGAGAGGATGGTGTGTGTGTGTGTGTGTGTGTGTGTGTGTGTGTGTGTGTGTGTGTGTGTATGCACTTCTTAACTGTCCTTGATTTTCAGGGATGTCTGATTTTGCCTCAACACTTTCCTGCTCCTCTAAATTTGGCACTGAAGAGTAGGGATTAGAAGCCACCTTTAGGTCATCCAATGTGATTACCCCCAGGTCCTTTTCTGGCTTGGTGGTCATCAGTACCACTCCACTCATTTTGTACTCTGCCCCTGGGTTTCTATGCCCTAAATGTATTATTTGGACTTTTTTGCATTGAAACCCAGCTGCCATAACCATGACCACTCCTCTAGTTTTCTCAGGTCTCTGCTCACCCTTTTCACCCCCCTGGAATGTCCACCGTATTGCAGATTTTGGTGTCATCCACCAAGAGGCAGCCCTTCCTTTTCAGCTCCACTGCAATGTCACTTATAAAAATATTAATGGGGACCAGTCCCAGTTCTGATCCCTTAGGCACCCTGCTGGTCAACCTCCCTTCCTTGGAGTGAACCCCAGTTACCACCGCCATGTCACCTATCCTCTTACCAGTTTCTTATCCAGCTTACTACCTTTGGTCCCACTTCTAAGCAATGCAGCTTGCTTATTAGTCTCCTATGTGGAACGGTGTTGAGCACCTTACTGAAATCTAGGTAGGAAACATCCACTGCTCCACCCTGATCTAGTTACTTGGTCACCCTGTCAAATAAATCTGTCAGATTCATTAGACATGACCTCCCCCTTGTGAAACCATGCTGCCTTGGATCTTGTAACCCACTGGATTCAAGATATTCCATAATCTTTTCCTTCAGCAGTGATTCCATTAACTTTCCCACCACCAATGTCAGGCTGACTGGCCTATAATTGCCAGCCTCCTCACCACTACCACTTTTGTGTAGTGAGTCTACATCCACCCTCCTCCAGTACTCCAGAACCACACCTGTTTCCAGTGAGCTGTTAAATAGAAATGTTAGTGGTGCAGCCAGTATTTCCCTGGGCTCCTTCATTACTCTTGGATGCACCCCATCCGGCCCTATTGCTTTGTCCACGTTCAGATTAACAAGTCCCTTCAGGACTCTCTCCTCCAAAAAAGGATTAGTATCCACCTCCCTCCCAAGCTTTTATTTTCACTTTTTGTGGCCTCTCACCTTCTCCATCTTCTGCAAACACTGAAAAAAGTATTTGTTCAGGATGTCTGCCTTTTGTGCCCCCCACCCCTGCACAGTCCCCATAAAAAAAAAAAATTGGCATCCCGTGGTGGGCTTTCGCTAAACAGCCAACATACTTGTCACTCTTCCATAGGGGCCCAGGTCTTGCCTGTAAAATGATCCCTAATCCAGCATAATTTCCTAGCCACAAAATATATGAATAAATAACATTCTTGGAGAGGAGTGGAGTACTGCAGAGGCTAAGGCAAGCTATCAGCTACTAAATCAGTCATGCAATGAGCAGTTCATGGGAATGACTGAAAGAAGAATTACAGTGTAGCCAGCCACAATGCAACACAGATACTTACAGTAAATGACATGTCACAAAATACTGCATGACAAAAGGGCTTAATTGTCATTAAATTACACTGTTCACTGCAGTATACTGTAGCATTTTGTGATATACTGCAGCATTACTGCATTGCAACCTCACTAGTGCTACTGTAAGTAAGATAAATATTTTTAACCCAATTGAAGTGAGTGCCTGATGATGGGGTTGGGGACCAGATAGACTCCCCAACTCCAAAAATGTTTTGAAGCAGTGCCAAGTCAAAGCACCATCGCCACTAAAGTGCCTTGGGGAGTTCTAAAGTATTGCTGGATTATTTTCTTGCTGCTGCTGGGTGAAAACTGGAACCAATCGAGAACTAGAATGTTCCCAGAACCAGGGCAATTCTATTTTCCTACTGAAACCAGTTAGAATGTCGCCAGCTTACTGGTACTGCTGCCCTGACCCCTGGAATCATCAACCCACCACAATGAGCACCAGACAGGCTGAAATATTCTCCCAGCCATTCTGAATAACCACCAGAATACAATGGAATGTCCAGTCTGTTCTTCCAGAATGGCCATTCTGTTGGGTCAGGGTGGGCTTTCAAGCGGATCATGGTGACCATTGTGGCAGGTCAGGAGGGCATTCTGGCCAGTCAGACGGACATTCTGGCTGGTAGGGTAGGTGTATGCTTTGACCCTTTGTGGCCACTGGTTTTGGTTATACCACAGTCTTTGTGCTGTTTCTTTATCACCTTACTGGTTGAGGATTACTGATTCCTGCCTGATATAATCTAATGTCCTACTGTTTTTACAATTTCTTTAAAATTGTTGTAACTTTGCTGTTTTTGTATTTTACATTGTTTTTCCTTGTAATCTCTCAGGTCATGCCTGAAAATAGGCATTGCATTGTCTAACGCACCCACCTGGTCAGCAAAAACTAACTAAATAAATAAATAATTCTGGTGGCTCAGGCAGCCAGTCTCATAGATCTGGGGCTGATTCAGGTTCTGGGCACATTCCTGTCTTGAAATGATTTCAGTTTTCACTAGGTCCTCAGATGATGGTGGTGGTGGTGGTGGCGGGGCTATCAGTCATCACAAAATGAGCAGTTGCAGCTCTAATGGGGTGGGGATGGGGGATTATTGGGATTAGCAACAGCCAGCACACAATCAACTGCTTGGGGAGAGAGTGACAGTGTCCCCATCTCATCCATTCTCTCAACTCCCTGGCACCATCATGCTGACCACCATCCATCTTTAAGAATGGATTATGGGAAGAACAGCAGCTCTACTGATAAGTGAATGGACCCTTCTGGTTCCAAATAAAAACAAACTTTTTTCTAATTTAGCATGAGAACCCCTCCCTCAACTGTAACTTTGTTTATTTTACTAGGAGGAGGACTGGATCTTTCATAGATCCATTTTAAGTTACGTCTTAGCTTGGTGTTGGTTTGAAATGTTTTAGGAACTCATCTGCACTACCGTGATATTGGAAGAATCAAGGGTTGAATAACAGCATGACTCTTCTGTCTGAGCCAGAGGAGTCTATGGTGTGCTGCATAGGCAATGCATACAAACTCAAGGAGGAGTGCGATATAAGTCCTAGGGAGCCTCCATTAAATTATTGCATGCTTACACAACAGCTGGCATCAGAGGCCTCCAGAGTGAGGGAGGGAGAAAGAGAGTGAAACCAGCCAGAAAGGGACTTGCTGCAACGGCACCATCCTCCTGTGCATCAAGGGAGATCCCCAGTCTGGGAGAACCACGAGTAAACTCATGGCTTGCCCTGCACCTGCATCGCTTTGTGCCGTAGTTGTGGGAAAGCATTTTATAAAGCCCATCTGGACAGGATTTACATATACCCTTTTTCAGTTTACGAGCCTTTGGGTTTGGGGTTGTTAATTTGCAAAGCATTCTTTTATACTGTTTAAGTGCACCACTGTTAGACAATGATATGCTATGTCATCAGGGCTACACTGTTTCCATGGCAGGGTACACAGTGACATACTGGGAGCTCTTAGTAACTAAGGGTATTAATGCCCGCACCAGTGGGGAGCAGGTAGTGTCCACCAGTTCAGCTGGGCAAGCAGCTTCTGTGATGTGTGTTGTGTGGTGAGTTACTGTATAGTGGATTGAGTTTGAAAAGGCACTGAAAGCATAGCCTAGGTGCATACTGCATATATATGTGGGAGGTGAGAGGTATTTTTCTGAGTAAAAGGTGTTCCAGAACAAGGGGCCATGATATGAAGCTGGGGGGGGGGTAGGTTCAGGAGAGATGTGAGGAAATACTTTTTCACATAAAGGGTGGTGGATGCCTGGAATAATCTTCCAGTGGAGGTAGTGGAGGCAAAAACAGTGGTGGGATTCAAAAAAGCCTGGCATAGGCCCAAGGAATCATAAGGGATAGATAAAGGTGGAAAATAAAGTGCCGCAGACCTGGAGGGGTCTACAGCATAAGCAATGCAACAACCAAGGGCTGACTGAATGGGCCATGTGACCCTTATCTGCCACCAGTTTATATGTTTCCATATTTTGGCTGGACCATGAGGGCAAGGGAAATGCAGCCCACGTGTATGTAAGTGGGCCTGGATAGGCATAGAAGAACCAGCTGGAGTTTAACTTACTGCCTCAAATTGCCTAACACCCTTTCTTCTTAGGGCCTGCAAGCTGACACTAAATAAGGGCCCTGTTATTTTTTTTTTTTATACAGCCTATCTGGGTATATGTCATTTGCACAGTATAAGTTGCATGCTCTGAGGGGTGTGTGGTTGCACTAAAGTTGTTTCATGTGTAGATTGTTCCTGTGGGGAGGTATTGAATCCCAGGGGCTGTGCCATACTTACATCAGGCCCACAAACATTTCTCTGGGTGGAGGTACCATGCAATTAACTAAACTATTGAATACACTCCCTCAAGCAGGAGTTTAATGACCCATGTTTGAGACCACTAGCAGGAGTAATAACAAAAAACAGCTACTGCAACCTGCATAAACCCATAATAGACTGAGACCTGAGGGAGGAAACACTAACAAGGGGACTTCTAGACCTTGCATATACAAAACACCAAACGGCTAAAGATTAAAGACATATGAACATATGAAAATGTCAGCTGAGACAGGCACCAAGAGGTCTATCCCATCTGCTTGATTGTGCAGTTCATAGCTTAGACTACTGCTGCTAAGACCCTGTGTTTTTATGGTAATAATGAGACAGAAGAAGGTGATATATGAAAGTGAATAAAGCAAGGCAACCTAAAACTCTTAACTTCCAATAGCTCTTAGTTTCTGAGGTTATCTGGCAAGTCTTTGTTGCTAGAACCTACGTATAATACAAAAATGGGTGAACTAGCATTCTCCAAGTGGCATCATGCCCATACAGCCCAAGGGGACATGTGCCCCCCAATATCATTGTACACACTAGTAAAAAAATAAATAAAATGGTAGCACCCAGCTCCTTCAAATTTATTTTTTGCCCATTGAATTTGATTACAGTGTGGACTGGATGCAGCATGGCTTGGGGGGGTCACATATCTAGGGATAAATGAACCACTGTAGTCACATGGGCTGGCACGCATTTGCCCTGCAGTACTAGGCAGTTTTGACACCATTACTTTGCTGCTCATGAAGCTGCTTCACAGGAGGATGCACAACTCAAGCACCAGTGCTTTTTATCCCAGGACTGCTAGCTGCCAGCCATAAGCCATCATTAAATGCAGGATGATGACTTTTGGAACAGGAGCCCAACAGAGCTGGATCAGATTCAGGGCTGACTGAGAAATGGGGGGCCGGGGACGTTTTGGAGCCAGCAGAGCCAGCACCAGGCCATGTGAGGTACAGCACAGTGGCAGCCGGTAGGTAGGGTTGCAGTTGCTGAGTCTTGGCTGCTTTGAAAATTACTTTTTTTGATGCTCACACACATATCACTCTTTTGGCTCCTCTTATCCTTGGCTCAGTCAGAGAGTCAGCTCAGTCTGAGGAGAGAAAAGCCAAGGGAGTGGTTCAGGTCACTGTCTGTGTCTGTCTGGCCATGTGTGTATGGTTGGTTCAATTCGGGCTATGCGCTGCTTCCACATTTATGGGGGCATCCAGAGGCGTAGCCCTTGCCCCTTGGCCTTTTGTGCCTGCTGACAGGATGTTATGTTAAATATACATTAGGGCAACTGGGCAAGAATACATTGCACTGCTAAATGTACCAACAATGGACATTTTCACTAAAGCACAGGGATAACTATTTTTATTTTCACACAGTGAGCTGGTTGTGGTCTCAGCACCCTCGCAACCCTTGTTGCTGGGAGGGTGGGATCCATAAGCTAACCTGATGGCATATGAAAGCAGCCTATTCCCAGAAAGCACTGACTGTAGGTCATCCTTCTGCTCAGTGCACTGGTACAAGACAGTATCATGAGCTAACCTGTACTTAGCCAGCATCTGTTGTTCACTCACCTCCAAGAAGAAGTACCATTACCTGTAAACCATATGAGAGGCATGGGGTTATGTCCTTCTCAAGCTCCACAGCACTGCCCATAGAGATGAACCCTATATTCACAGAAAGCTATTTTTTGGGGGGAAAGGGGGGTGCAAACAAAACATTAAATATGGAACTAAGATCCCAACCTACACAAGTAGGCTGTAAGTCATATCCACACTGGGGCTCTGCACTTACTATAATGTTAAGTAGCAGCATTATTGCCTTGCTGGTTTCAGTTTTACTGAATAAGCGTAGATAATGTATAACACCATTAATATAGTCTCTCAAGAAGAGAACATAAAAAGCACCTAAATCCCATCACTCCAGCCCAAGAAAAACTTTTTTTAATGCATAAGCTAATAATTGACCTGATTTGTCTGTATGATAGTAAAGTTTATTTTTGAGTCTTAAGAGATTTATAGTGTATGGTGGAATGCGGTTGTGTATGGAAATCCATACACCACAAAAAGGTGTTCTGCTGCAGTAGTGACGTCCTCACTCAACGACTTTTCGTTCTGTGTTAGTGAGGACGTCATAATACAAGAGGCTACAGCAGACTTCCTGATTCGTCCCTTGCTGTGTGAGAGGGGCACGCGAGTGTGCTGGGCAGCGGCAGTTGTGAATCGACGACCTCAGCAGAACTGAGCGAAAATATGGAAAAGTGAGTCTCTTTTTGTCTTTTTTCAGGCACCATACACTATAAAGAACAGTATATGGTTAGCCATACACTACAAGGCTATTCTTTCACCTCGTAGATACAATGCCGACTTGGAGACCTCTCGAGCTTCACTCTCAAGGTCATCAGTCGGCATTGTATCCACCCGGTGGAAGAATAGCCTTGTAGTCTATGGGTAACCATACACTATCCTATATTTCCACTACTTTCATTACTCTACACATTTTCTCTTGTATTTTTTGTTCTAATACATCTTGTATGTTGAAGTTCTGTTGGCTTAGTTTTTCTTGTAAGTCCATTATCTCTGTATCATTTTATTCATTTTTTTTCTTTTTGTGTTCTATTTTGAGTAATCTGATATGAAATTATTATTCCTCTGATTGTAACGTAAATGCATCCCAGATTTCACATACTTTCTTTTGTTTGTTGTAGTTAAATGTCTAAAACTCTTCTATTTGTTTTTTTAATCTTGGAATGAACTTAGGGTTTTGTAATAGTGTATTCTGAAATTTCCACTGGGGTATATGTAACCCCTAGGTGGAGCTATCCCAAGGGCTACTACCCCTGCCTGCTTGGCTACTAACAGGTTGAGGGGCCTAGGTTCAATTGCGGGTGCCTCCACCCAGAGGTCAGGGTTTGTAGTGGTTAGACTAGCTTGGTCACAGCCCTCTGGGACACTGAGACCCCCTTTTATTCCCTCTAATGGCTCACACAGTACACAGGGGTTACAGTCCCAATACTCCACAAATACACACGGTTCACTCATAAGGTACCACTTACCCTCGAGACTAATTCTGCAGCATGTCTCTGAGGACCTCCTGTAAAATAAGGTGAAACAACATACACAGCAAAATACAATACTGTTTCCGTAAGTACCAACACCACAGACAGTATATAGTATAACAACAACAAATCTGATTTATTTAGGGGACAGTAACACGGGAGGGGGAAATCAGGTTAATTGGTGGCATTAAATCACAGTACTGTGCACACATACAGGGTCTGAAAAGTCACACTCTGGGTACCCAGGTTTTGGGGGGGGACTAGCCAGGCCCATTGTCTGGGGTTGGCTGGCAGGTGCAGATGGATAGGGCCCTGTAGAAGAAAATATATGCACAACACCCAACTGTAATCCAGAGCCTGATGGCTCAGTCCATGAAACAGTGAAACAATAAGAATTAGATGACACTTGTGATTGGAAACAGGCTGCAGGGGAATACCCTGATTTGTACTCACAATCCCCAAGTTGAGGACCGGATGGTGGATGTTCTTCTGGATTGCCAGAACAACAGGGCATGGAGACAAGGTCCTTGTGACTGGACCCCACCGCAGTTCATAGCAAACGGATTCAGTCCGAGACAAGCTGGGATTTGCTTCCAGCTTCAACACACAGCACACAGTACAGGAGATTTTAAATAGTGATTCCCCACAAGCACTTCACACATTCATATGTAAAAGGAAAGTACTATACCAGGCAGGCTGCTCCTCAATACCGATCGCACTTACTGCAAAATACCCAGAAGCACACACAGCAGCTTCAGTTCCTGACAGACCGAGTGCGATTCAGCAATTTCTCCAGTCTTCTACAGGGTGAGCCTGGTTTCCACTCTTCAGACTTCCTTCTTTCTACTCACAAATTGGATTCAGTCCAAACTGGCACTTACGACAGCTGCAGGCCGAACCTCAGGGCCTCACACGCGATTCCCGCGTGAAACTATACACCGCAGAAGCACAGAGCTCCTTCTCTCTTCACAATCACAACTGATCTAATCTTTCCAGTCATAGAGCTGGGCATTTCCTTTAGCTCCACACTATTCTGTTGGCTGGTTGGGCTGTCACTCACAATAAGACTCCCTCTGTTGGTGGAAAAAGGCGCCAAGGTTAAAACTACATTTCCCAGAGTCACTGCCCATATAATCCCCTTGTGGCTGGCTCAAAATTGAGAGTCCAAGTTCTGATTCATCCACAGGCTCCATTTTAGGGTCTCCCTATCATCCTGATTGGTCCAAGTCAGCAATTCAGGGCCAAAATGAAAAAGTTACACTGAAACAGTTCATGCTGAAATGAAGATAGGTTAGACAAACTACATTTTCTCAGTCACTCTAAATGATTCCTGGCAAACAGTTATATCTTTCAACAAGGCTCCCTCTGCACATGTAGCAACGGCAGAAATGGAGCGAATTGACAGCAGCCCAGGCAGGATTTGAGCATTAGAACACATAGTCCCCCCATACAAACTAATTAAGTCTGCAAGCAGACAGCTGTTAAAGAGACAGTACGTGGAGGTTCAAGTAGCACTCACTTGGAACCACATTTAAACAGCTCAGATGCCGAACACTGCCCAGACATGGAGCATTTAGACAAGCTCCTGGAAGACTTTTGGGAACCCCCATTTGCAGGGGGGTTACATATACATTTACGGTCTAATGTTGAGATAAAGTTTTTAGTAATCAAAGCGTGGTCTGATATGGATATTTATTTTATTTCTGTTTTTGTTATTTCTTTTATTATTTCATTGAAAATACAAAAGGTCACTGTCCACAGACTGAACAAAGACAGAAAAAATTTATCATTGCTCTATCATCATGATGGTATTTACCATGCTGTGGAACTGCTTGCTGGCCCAAAATACACCATTTGACTTCAGTTGTTTAATATTTTCCCGGGTGAGCATGCCCCTGGACCTCCCTAGAGAGGATTAGGTTTTGTGCCCCTCCAAAATTTCTGGTTGTATAACGTCCATATACAGTAAATGAAATTCAAAATCACACATACCCCTATAATACAAAGCATCATGGGAAGTATATGCAAATTAGCACACACATTTAGGCTGGTCTGCTTTAACCAGGAATGCATGGTGTCAAAGGGCCTCTAACACCATCTACAAAGGACTTATCAGTGGACCTCATCTGTATCTCACCCCAGGGGAAAAATGAAGCAGCACCTGCGTGGTCTTATGGGTTTGAGTCATGGTGGGCCCAGAATAAGAAACCCAGCTAAAAAACAAAGTACCTCAGCACAAAAGCACTAAGACAAGGGGTCACCCAAATAGAGTATTGGCAATAAAGAAAGGTTTCCATTCTCCCATACTGTTCCCAAACAATGGAACTCCCTCTCATTGGGTATAAGAAGCTTTACCTCCCATCACTGCTTTAGAATCGAATTAAGAAAACAGTTGCAAGCTGGCATGGTGGCGCTGAGGGTTGAGGTGCTTGACGCCACACCTCGTGCCATGCCGGTGACCTGGGCCTGTAAGCAAGCTCAGGTTGTTGGGGGTTGGCAGGGAAAGGAGAGGATCGAGCATCCGATGGACTACTCTCCTCTCCCTGGAAGGGAGGGCATGTTGTCCTGCTCCTTGGCTGCCTCCTGCTGGAGGCTGGGTGGCAGCAATGGAGTTAGGGAGACAAGAATGTGTTGACGTGACATGTGTGCACCTCCACACACACACACGTGCTCATGGCTGCAGGAGGGGAAGAATGGAAATACAGAAAATGGAGGGATGCTGGCAGGCTAGATGAAGCCTGGGTGTGCTCCTGACCCAGGAGCTCATTCCCTGGCAAACTGGATCATGTACTGGTGGGGAGGACAGCCTTCCCCTCGTTGAAACATAGAAACATAAACATTCATGGCAGATAAGACCCGCTTGGCCCACCCAGTCTGCCCATTTCCCTACCTGTTGAGTAGGCTGCAGATCCTTTCATTTATTTCCATTCTTCATTTTTATTTTTATACTTGTTAGCAAGATGACCAAATTGCCCATTTTCAAAAGTGATAGTTTTTATGTAAAAACATATTGTTAGACAGGACATATTATACGAACAAAATACAAAGTGTACATACTATATAGACAATTCAATCCTAAAGCAGTGATGGGAGGTAAAGACAATACAAAATATACAAACATTAAAAAATCAATATCTATTGAAAACAAGTACAATCGGTAAGAGAATCAAGCCATTGTGCACACTTGTACTTAAAAGACCTTACAATTCTACCATTAGTTACTACAGTGGGGATTCTATTAAAGAATGTTATTGCCCTATAAATCATAGATCTTTGACCAATGGTCTTCTTATAATAGGGGACTCTAAGCAAACCTCAGCTCTGTGATCTAGTAGCCAGAGGGTTTTGTGATCTAACAAAAAAGATTGAATTTGAGCATGAAGAAAACCCTTAATTCCCTTGAAGACAAAAGTACCCATGCTAATACTGATGGTCCTATTTATTAGGGAAGGCCAGTTTGTTTCGCTAAGTAGGCTGCAATGGTGAGTTCTTGAAGGAAGACCGGACATAAATTGAAGAATAGTATGATAAGTTACCCACTTTTTGTACTGGTTCCCAAGTAGATCATGAGCCCATAGTCGAATGTACTAAGCAAAAAACTGTGTGCTAATAATCCATGGGATTCTGGAATAAGGAAAGACCTAACTCTAAGTAACATTCCTAATCTTTGGTGAACAGTTTTGATTTTTTTATTAATGTGAAGAAAGGTGTTGGTCAAGGGTAACTCCTCAGTAGTTAAAACTATCCACTAATTCTATTTTTTCCCTTTTAAGGTCAATGATTGAGACATTAATATCCCTAATTGTCCTTAGGCCAGTAAATGCCATTGCTTTTGTTTTCCCTGAATTTAAAACTAACTCACAAGAGAGAAGCCACCTTTGAAATAGTCAAAGTTCTGCTTGACCTCAATTAAAGCTTGGTCAAGAAGTGCTCTAGATTTAAAAATTCCTGCATCATCAGTGTACAAAATCATACTAGACTCCAAGCAGGAGATAGGGGCTGCATTCATAAACAGGGATAACAAAATCGGGCCTAATATTGAGCCCTGTGGTACTTCACAGGTGCTCAAATGAAGATCGGAGCATTTTTGGGCAATTACCATCCTGCGTTTCCTGTAAGATAAATAACCATACAACCAGGATATCATTTCCCCCAAAAAATAAACATCATTCAGAGAATCTAGCAACAAAGCATGATTAACCAAATTGATAGCTGTAGTGAGGTCCACAAACACCGCTGCGACAGGGTACCCCAAATCTAGGGCACCCCATATGCTGCTTGTGAACCCCACCAAGGTCGTCTCAGTGCTATCGTTTATTCTAAACCCATGCTGAGAGTTTGTTAGTGAATTTTATTTCAATAAATAATCTTGGATCTGATCAAACACAATTCTTTCTAAAATTTTAGAAAGAGGGACCAGCAGGAATATTGATCTATAGCTTGAAATGAAGTTCCTAAAACCCAACTTAAATATTGGTTTTATAAGGGCAGACTTCCGGCACTGAGGGAAAACACAATGACAAAGAGAATAATTAGATAGGGTTGTCAGGGGAGTAGATAATACATCTATTTCCAATCTCAAAAACCTATAATCAGTCTTATCCTGTCCAATAATAGGTTTAGGGCTATATTTCTGAACATACTTCATGACCTGTTCTGGGGAAACTATTTTTAAATAAAAAAAGAGGGTGCCTATCTTTATGATCCTTATCTGCAAATGCTGTGTTATCGAAGACCTTATTATTAGTTTGAAACTTTGCTAGCTCCCCAAAGTAATCATTAAACATTTTAGAAACTTGACTATGGTCACTTGCAAATTGATCTCCATCCTGAAGGGTAATCAATCAGTGTGCCATGTTCTTTCCTTCCAATTAAATTATAAGATCCTAGATAACCAACAGCCTACTTCCTCCTACCCCCCACTAGAATTATCTTATGTCTGTTCCATGCATTCTTCAATTCCCCCACTGTTTTTGACCCCACAACCTCCTCAGGAAGGCAGTTTCATGCATCTACCACTCTCTCTCAGTGAAAAAATACTTCCTCACATTGCCCTTGAACTGTCCTCCCTCTGTCTTCTTGCACATCTCTTTTTCTGAAAGATGCTATCCTCTTGTACTTTTTTTGATTCCCCTGAGGTACTTGAAAGTTTCTATTATGTCCCCCCTCTCCCTTCTTTCCTCAAGGGTATACATATTAAGCTCCTTTAGTCTCTCTTCATATGGCTTCTGGTGCAGACCCTGCACCATTTTAGTTGCCTTCCTCTGGACTGCCTCCATCCTGTCTATGTCCTTGCTGAGATGGGGTCTCCAGAGCTGCATGCAGTACTCCAGATGGGGTCTCACCAACTGTCTGTACAGAGGGATGACAACTTCCTGTTTTCTACTGGTGATGCCTCTCCCTATGCATCTCAGTATTCCCCCCAGCCCTCCTTACTGCCTTCTCACAATGCTTGCCTACCTTTAGGTCATCTGATATGACTACCCCTTTCCATTTTGTTGTTGATAGTACCCCCACCCCCATTGCATACTCTTCCCTGGGTTTTTGTTTCCCAGGTGCATTACTTTGCATTTCTTTCTATTGAATCTAAGCCTCCATACTTTTGACCATTCCTCCAACTTTGCCAAGTCTCTTCTCATCCTTTCTACCCCCCCCTTGTATGTCAACCCTGTTGAAAATCTTTCTGTCATCTGCAAAGAGGCATACTTTTCCTTCCAGTCCCTCTGCAATGTCACCTATTAAGACATGAACCCTGTGGTAACCCGCTAGTAACTCCCCTTTCTTCGGAGTGGACTCCATTTACTAATACCCTTTGCATCCTGTTGTCGAGCCAATTTTTTACCCAGGCTACCACCTTGGGACTCATTCCCAGGCTGGCTAACATGTTTATTAATCTTTTGTGTGGGACTGTGTCAAATGCCTTGCTTTAGCCTAGGTAGTCCATGTCCACAGACCCTCCCTGGTCTACTACTTTGGTCACTCAGTCAAAGAAATCTATTCATCTAACATGACCTTCCCGCTGTGAATCCATGCTGCCTTAGGTCCTGCTGGCCTCTAGGTACACAACAGTTCCTTCTTTCAGAAGTGATTGCATCATTTTCCCTACCACTGAGGTCAAACTAACAAGTCTGTAGTTTCCTGCCTCTGCCTTGCTCCTACTTTTGTGAAGGAGAATCACATCCACCCTTCTCCAGTCCTCAGGTACTGCACCATCCTCCCATGATTTGTTAAAAAGGGCAGTCAGTGGTGTCACTAGCTC
Source organism: Neoceratodus forsteri (assembly GCA_016271365.2). Classification (NCBI taxonomy): domain Eukaryota; kingdom Metazoa; phylum Chordata; order Ceratodontiformes; family Ceratodontidae; genus Neoceratodus; species Neoceratodus forsteri. The sequence goes on along the minus strand of CM028132.1, from coordinate 587,184,790 downwards.
TTCCCTTAGTTCTTTTAGAATTCTGGGTTGAGTCCCTTCAGGCGCCATTGCTTTGTCCACCTTCAGTTTAAGGAGTTCTTTCAGGGGCCCATTCTTCTGTGAATGGACTGATATTGGCCCCCCCCCCATCCAGAGTGCTTTGATTGTTTGGTTTAGGTACCAATCCCTCCTCTTCTTTTTGAATACTGAGTCAAAGTATTCATTCGGTATCCCTTCTTTCTCACTGTCACTCTCTACCTACCCCCCCTCCACTTTACTAAGCCTCACTATCCCTCCCTTGGTTTTTCTTCACTCCCTAATGTACCTATAAAAGGTTCTATCCCCCTTCTTAACTGAGTTGGCTATCCTTTCCTTGGTTTGGGCCTTTGCTATTCTGACCGACTTTTCCGCTTCTTTCTGATTTAACTGGTACAGTTCCTTGTCCTGCTCCTTCTGTGTTTCCTTATACTTCCTGAATGCTATCTTTTTCTCCCTAACCTTCCCCACCATCTCTTTTGAGAACCATGGTGTTTTTTTCTTTCATTTTGTTTTGTTTATTTGCTTCACACAAATGGATTGCTGCCTCTGTGATGGCAGTTTTGATGTTTCCCCATTGTTCCTCCACCCCTCCTTCTTGCCCATTTGCTAGTGCTTTTCTGAGGCACACTCCCATTTTGCCAAAGACAGCCCTCCTAAAGTCCAGTACCCTCATTTTTGTATGGCTTGGGGGAATCCGTGGGGGATTCACCTGGGGTCTGGGCTGGAGGTTGGGAGACACACACAGTGTCAGGGTGGATGTGATCTCTCTCATGAATGAGCTGAAGCCCACCTGCCAGTAGCCCAGGGGGGTAAATAGACGACGGAAAAAAAAGAAAAGAAAACACTGCCTGTGCATGCTGTTACTTTTGTGCTCCAGTTATTAAAATTGATTGTTTCATACGATCTTGTATTCCCGTGTACTGCTTACTTTGTTATATCACATAGAGTCAGGGGTCATGCCTGAAAATATGAATTCACTTGTAGCTGTGTAGCTAGGAAAATAACATTTGTAAGCCAGAATGCTTTGGTGCCTCTTTGCTGCCCCCCCCAAGTAGTAGATGGACCCATGTTTGTTACATAGACACCTTTTACGCCCCATATTACTTAGTGTTATGCATTTAGCTGAACTCAAACAGTGCACAACAGTCATTATATTACTCTAGTAGGGGTGGATACAGACTGTATGAGCAACCAAAACCAATGGTCAGGGCTCAGAATACCATTCTCTCTCCAATAAACTTGTAAGCTGTGACTTACTTGGTGTATGCATTCCTACACTCACGTTCACTTCTCTGGGGCACTTGCCCAGTAAACAAAAACATTAACTAACTAAATCTAAATATAAAAACAAACACCAAATATTAAAGACAAGACAAAACGAGCTAGGAAAAAAAAAGATTCTTATGTCTAAAGGAAAGAGTTGTGCAAAAGATGGATGGGCACGCCTGTTTACTGCATGTGGATATAACTTGGCTGCTGTTTGATTAAAATAAAAATGGCATGCATTGCAGTCTAGCAAGCCTGGAAAGTCTGCTGGAGCTCTGGAGACAGGACAAAACTGAGCCCCTATTTTTTTATTCTGATTTGGTTATCACAAACAGATGTATAACACTGGCATGTTTCCATGCTTGGGAAAGAGGGCTTTTTCAAACTAGAAATTTTAACTGGAATATACAAAGGCAATGCTGTTTTCATACTTTGGTAAAATGCTGTCACGTTTGTAAAAACTGCCTCTTTCATCTGTTGCTTGTTTAAAGCAGTCCATGCTAGTCACCCAGCTGGCATGTACTAAGTGTGTAAATGGAGTATTGATATTTGTGTGTGTGTGTGTATGTAAATAAACAGGATATCCCATGACTGGTATTTAAGGTCCTGCAGAGTATTGTTCACAGATGTTATCACATGGAGCCTAAAAGTTAGAATTAGAATCGGAGCAGTAATCCATTATATTGGCAGCCAGTGTGAAGCATCCTAGTCAGAGGTTATAATAAGAGCGACAGACTTGCTGAGGAGGAGGTATTTCAAGCATCTGTCTGCCCTGCATATTGATTTCTGTTTCTCATCCAAAAATTACAAGGCATAATTTATGTAAAACTAAAACAGTGCAATTGGCAGCCATAGATATCTCTGGTTAGATATGAACTCAATACAAGATGTGCTGACTCTTCATCACCAGCACGGCTCAGGTTGGCATCTGAAGGATAATTGGCATGAACAATTAGGAGTCTCAGCAACCTCTTTCTCTGTACAGGGACAATCCCAGAAGTCTGGATGGAAAGATTTTTAACCCCTCTTCACAAATCTCCCACATTGAATCCTAATAATCAGCATTCAATTTTCGTATTACCCACACTAAAGAGCTGCTGAGCCTGATGCCTTAAAAAAACTTTGAAAAACATAATAATTAGGTACCAAGTGAGATTCTTTTCCATATATATTATAAAGATTCCTCCTCCTCCTCAGTATTTATTACTCAGAACATTTGCAAGAATATATGATCTTTATCTCTGCGGGTTCTTCTGTGTCTATAGCTGACTCCCTACTTCAAATCATAATCCTCTGTTGTGACATCACAGTCTGTTGCCATGGGAGTAACTGTGATGTCACACGTAATTTCATTATTACCTCAGGTAGGGAGACAGCAACATAAATAGATGACTTCTTCAGGAGCACAGATCCTGTTTTCATGCAGATAACCTCAGTAACAAATAATGGGAAGGTAGAATATAGAACTAATGTAAAATGCAAGCTGAACTATGTCTAAATATTGTGTTTTGGTCACGTTCTCCTGAAGATGTCAGCTGCTCTCTAAATAAATAACTACCTCATATGTTCCCATTTTATGACAGCACTTGTATTAACGTTTTATACAGTGAAAAAAATCGTATTAATCTCCATTTGGATTTATTTATTCATCAGTTATTTTTTTATTTATTGTTATAACTTCAACTATGTCTCATAGTTGCAATAAATAATCAATTATTCATTAACTAAAGAATCAAATCAATCATTCAAAAATTCCTAGAACATAATATTCTAATAGATGCACATTCGGGCTTCCATCCCAGTCATTATACCAGTCCTGCTCTACTAAAAGTGAGAAATACTGGACAGATGATTGCCATGTTGCAGCAATCTTCACTGACCTCCTGACAGCCTGTTATGCAGCAAATCCTTGCTAAAAATCCAAAATATATGTTAAATTCTAAATCATGAAATTCTTCTCTTCCTGCTTTAGCTTTCCTGTACCTACTGTATATCCCATCCTCATCTATCCTTTAGAACCACGTACATTTGCGCTTGACATTAATGCTCATCCGTTTGCTTTGTTTTCCTTTATAAAGTTTTGTAAATATGATATGCTGTAACAATTTCATGATGTACTTTGCAAACAAAGTAACTACTTTAAGTGTAAGATGCAGCTGTTATGTAGTGTATGGGAGAGCTTTGCTGTTCATGGAATTCGGTTACTAGAATTACCTTGTTGTGCTGCAGTAACGACATCACAATGTTGTTGTGCTGCACTAGTGACGTCACTACTGCAGCACAACAAGATAGACTGACTTTGTGCATCAACACTTTCCTGAGCCTAGGCTGCAGTCGTTAGTGGTGTCAAACAGTTATTCAGTCAGTTTATGACAGCTCTAGCATTCAATGAGCACTCAGGCAGTCAATATCATCAACTATTATGGAGGTGATGAAGTTTCCTGTTATCCAAACACGAGTCTACCTGTTGAGTAAGCCTCTATATTTAAAAATAAAGTTAGTGCCTTTATTTTGTTAGGAGCAGTGGGTACAGAAAAGCAGCTTCCTTGACCTTGTACTTGTCTGCGTGCATGAATTGCTGCTATCTGAGCCCTTCCCACCAACAGTGATGTCCCCTGCCAATGCCCATAATCAAGAGAAAAAATGGGTGTTAGCAGAAACAGAACAGTGAAAGTGGTTTACGTATTTTGTGGTGAGTCAATCCTAGTGCAGCAACGCACGCTTGAATAAAAAAAAAAAGAGGGTGGGATTGCTGCATTTGTGTTCCCTGATGCTGTACAACCAAACCTGCTGCCTCCACCCTCCCACACCTCTGGCACATCAATTGGCCTGTAGGAGGCAAAGAACAGTTTTGTACAGTAACTCTTTCCCGAGCTGAGGCTGCCATCCTTAGTGCTGTCAAACATCTGTTCTGTCAGTTTCTTTTTGTTTTTTTGCTCTTTTTCTCCCCTGGGTCCCACTGGCAACCTTTGATGTTCCCCCCCTCACCATCCCTGAGGATCAGACCCCCTTCCCTATTGCCCCCATGACTTATCCTACATGGCGGGGGGTTGGGAGTGACTCAACTCACTGGCATGGATCCAGTTCCGGAGGAGTCCTCTTGGGGTGGCTTACTGGGGGGGCCATCATTCTGCATGGTGGGACCACTTTTCAAGTTTTTTGATGCAGCGAGGTGTGCAATGCCACCAGTGATACCGCACCCTTCGCGTCCGCACACTATACATAGCGGCTGCTCACCTCCACCCCACACATTGTGGGACCTGGTCTGCCAGCTCCCAGCCACCACTAGGGGTCAGGCAAGTGCCAGTCAATGTCCCCACCCTCCTCCGGGAGAGGAGAGCTGTCCTTTGGATGCTCGATCCTCTCCCTTTCCAGCCGACCCCCAGCAACCTGCTCGCACCATGAACACGGGTCACCAGCATGGCAGGAGGTAAGGCAAAAATGCCTCAGCCTTCCATGCCACTGGGCCAGCCTACTAAGTCAGTTTCTGACAATGCTAACATAAAACAGAGAGATGGCAGCTGCAGTTCAGGCAAGTATCTTCTCAGATCAGCGTAAATCATCTCCGATCTCTGATTGCTTATTTAAAAAAAAGTATGATTGCCCATACACTATAAAAGATTGTGTGTAACCAGTCATACACAAACAAGGCTGTGTTTGAATCTTGTGGTTTCCTTGGTAACAGGAGACCTCTCGAGCTGCACTCCTGAGGTCTCCTATTACCAAGGAGTCTTCTCAAGTCAAACACTGCCTTGTTATGTATGACTGCTCATACACAATCTGCTATATAGTATACGGTCAGGGGGAGTTGTTGTGTATAACTCGGTGCAATCACAAACCCTGTTGTATGCTGGCCTACTGGCACAGTGGCACTGATGACCCAGGTTTGGGAGTGAACTTAGGGTGTTGGCAGGTCAGCTGGATAGAACAGGATCAAGCATCCAAAAGGCTGTTCTCCTTCTCTGGCAGGAGGGTTTGCAGATCCTGGTGAATGTCAGGACTCTAGCAGAAGCTGGGGGGAGTAGACAATTTATGACCACAAGAGTGCAAAGGGGTGTAGTCATCGATGCATGTCATATGGGAACACATGGCATACATTACGAGAACCATTGCATGTTGTACCCTCCCCAGGAAGGAAAAAGGAGGAGAAAAGGCTGAAAGACAGGATGATGCTGGACACCCCTAGGCTCCACACCTGACTATCCGGGACAGCCAGCAGAACTGGATCCTGTTCAATGGTGGAATTGGGGAGCCCTGTCTACCCTGCCGGGGTGGGGCAGTAAATACTGCAGGAAGACAGCTAGTGGGTATGTCTTGGGGGACATCAGGGTGAAGGGCGCCTGGGGGATTGGGGTGACTGAAGGAAGAAATAGAGAAACTAAAATAAAAAACAAACAAACTGTTGTACCAAAGTAGTCACATAGCTACTGTGGTACAAAAATTTCGGCTATGCTACATCACAATGAAAAGCATGTGCTACAGTGTAACAGTCACAAACAAGCATTTGTCTATGCCGAATGTTGGCTTGCTGGCATTGGCATTGGTAGTACAGGAGTTAGAAATGCAAAATTGGAATGGCAGTGAAATATTGAAGTAACGCCAACACCTCCCCCCCCACAGAGACTGAAAGGCATTGGGAGTGTGGCTTTGGGTCAGCCATAATGCTGATGCCATTCCACCTCATGTATCAGGATGAGCATTGGGGTCTTTGGCCTTTATGCTCACCCCATTCCATAAGGAAATAAGCAGAGATGGGTGCAATATAGGAGAATGGGGTGAACGTTAGGATGATGGAACCCAAGGCACACCTCAATGCCTGTCAGTGGCTGTAGGGTGGGGGTGGGGGGTTGGGGTAGAATTCTGTGAACATTATGGCCGACGAACCCAAGTTATGTCCCTGATGCCTGTCAGTCTCTACAAGGTGGGTGTATGGTTGGAAACCTTAATGCCCTGGGTGTTTGTTGGTATTTTCACTCCAGATTTTCAACAGTGGCTTTTTTGGGACCCCATCTCATGAACAGTGGTGCTATCATTTCGTTACTCAATCCTGAAAGGTGATTTCACACAGCAACTGCACCATTGGGAGCCACAGGCATGGAAACACATTTCAAACAGGAAGCAAAAAATGACAGTTGTACTGTTCATGAGGAGGTATAAGAAAAAATGGCAATGTTGAAAATCTGGAGAGAAAATATGAAAAATTTGCAAACTCACGAGCATGCGTAGATACTGTGCAACGCACGTCTGTAATGCGGTCAATTTTGGGATTTCTTTTACCAGATTTTCAGCATGGGCATTTTGGGACCTCTCCTCATGAACAGTGGCACTGTGATTTTGTTACTCTGTTGTGAAAGTTGATTTCGCACAGTGTGCGCCACAGGTGCAAAAATACATTTCAGGCAGGATGTGAAAAATGACAGCTGTACTGTTCACAGGGAGGTGTGAAAAAATGGTAATGTTGCAAATCTGTAGTGAAAATACTAAAAATCCTCAAAGTTACACTCGTGCGTGGAAACTGCACAATGCATGCTCGTGACATAGTCATTTTTTGGACTTTTTTCACCAAATTTGCAATGTAGGATTTTTGGGAGCCCGCCTCATCAATAGTGGCACTGTCATTTCATTAATCAGTCCCAAAAGGTGATTCAGCACAGTGACTGTGAAATCACCTTTAGAGACTGAATAGCGAAATGACAGTGACTAATTTCATGAGGTGGGGTGCCAAGAACCCCGTGTTGAAAATTTGGAGCCAAAAGTCGAAAAAATGGCTGAGATATCCACCGAAGTTGAAAACCCCCCATTTATGCCATTATACAGCTTACCAGCATTTTTTTCAGTTCGTGGCTGGCTTTGAATAGTGCAGACGTGTTCTTGTTCCACCAAAGATCACCGCGCCAACCACTGGAGGTAAGTATGGGATGAGGGGGGTGTGGGGAGATGGGGTGCACAGAGGGTGGGTGTGGGTTGGTGGAGGGGCGTTACAGGCAACAAGGGACCATTTTCTTCTTTTTGCAGGAGGAAAAAAAAAACTTTGGGGGAAGGTTTTTGTTTTTACAACTGATACTGAGACATTTGGGCACACTGGGGTGGGCTCCCAGTGTGCCACCTGTTTTTTTTTAGAGGGGGGACTGGAGCGGACAGGGATTGGCCACCCAGTTGGCAAATAAAGCATGTCTGTGTTGGGGGGAGCTTGATGCTGAGGGGGATTCAGCATCCCAGTCGGCAAACAAATTGAACTGAGGAGGGGGCATGCTGACAGGGGGATTGGGCACCCCCAAAGTCAGCTTTCTAGGGATTGCAAGAGGCAGACGGCGAGAGCCGCCACCATGTTTATTGAAATGTTTCACCAGGAATGGCATGTAATGGAGGCGTGTCAGATCTGCCGCTGCAATGATGAGCCTGTCTCTCATTGCAATGGCAGATTTCTTTCAAGTTGGTGGCACTCTCTGAAACTGCTGTCATCAGCAGCATGGTCTCTGGTTGGCAGCTGAGGGACACACCTGCTAAAGCATCCCCTGGATTCGCCACAACACTGACACACCTTTGAAAGTGTTAGTGCAGTGCCACTACCGCAAAATGTTGCTTGCGCATGCACGTAAACCAACATAAAAATGAAGACAACATCAGCGACAGTGTGAGATTGCACAGCACATTAATTCCATCAAGAAGCAGCAGTTAGTAGCCATTAACAGTTTTAAAATTACACTGTCAGCTTTATAACAATTTTTATGTTGGCGCGCTTGCGCAGCCAACATCTTGAGGCAGTGGGGATTTGGAGGCGCAGTCGCTGTTGGGCGAATGCAGGGCACACACCAGCATGGGCATTTTGGGACCTCTCCTCATGAACAGTGGCACTGTGATTTTGTTACTTTGTTTCAAAAGTTGCGTCCCTCATTCTCCAATCAGCCTGCATGCTGGTGCCACACCATGCATACATAATGTGGTGAGCACATCTAAGTAAAGGTCCACTGCAGTCCGAGCAAAGTTCGTCAGATGCGGATGGCCTTCCCTTGACGTGCTCACCACATTATCTGCTCATGGACACACTGGCGCCAACTGCCAATCTCCGTTACCCTGTATGTGCCAAGGGCAGCCCCCCATCGTTAAACACTGAGGGGTGCCCAATCCCCTCAGCTTAGCTCCCCACTTGCTTTGTGTGCCCGATGGGGTGCCCCAATCCCCGTCGGCATACATCCCCCCTTGTTGTGTGCTGACGAGGGTGACCAACTCTCGTCGGCTAGCAGAACCCCTCAAGTTAGTGGTGCGCTGGGAGCCCACCCCAGCGCATTCAAACCCTAAAAATGAAAATGGTCCCTCATAGTCTCCCTGCCCCCACCCACACCCACCCTCTGTGCACTTGCCTTCCCACACCCTCCTCACCCCATATTTACCTCCAGAGTCCAGTGCGACAATCTTCAGTGGACAAGGAACACTTCTGCACTCTTCAAAGCTAACCACGAACTGAAGAAATGCCGTTAAGCTGTATAATGGAATAAATAGGGTGTTTTCAACTCTGCTGCATATCTCAGGCATTTTTGGGAATTTTGGCCCCACATTTTCAACAATGGGGTTTTTGGGACCCCTCCTCATGAGTTCTTGCACTGTCATGGCGTTATTCAGTCCTGAAAGGTGATTTTGCAGTCACTGCTTGGCATCACCTTTTGGGGCCGAGTAATGAAATGACAGTGCCACGGTTCATGGGGGGGAGGGGGCTCTCAAAAAGCCTATGTTGCAAATTTGTGGAAAATCCTAAAAATGACTTGTTTTACGAGCCGCTACAGTTGCTGGCGCAAGCTCGTATAGCGAATTAGGCAATATTTTCATGCCAGATTCTCAACATTGGCATTTTATCACACCTTCTTGTGAACCATACAGCTGTCATTTTTCCCATCCTGGCCAAAATGTGTTATCGCACTTCCGGCGCAGAATAGCATGGTCGCTGTACGAAATCAGTGTTCAGGACACATTGCAAAAATGACAGTGACACTGTTCATGAGCAGAGGTCCTAAAATGCCTGTGTTGAAAATTTGGTGACAATACTCCATAAACTGACTGTGTTACGAGCCTGTGTTGTGCAGTTTGCATGCACGCTCGTAAGTTCGCAAACTTTTAATATTTACTCACCAGATTTTCAACAGTGCCATTGTTCTGCACCTCATAATGAACAGTACTGCTGTCATTTTTCACATCCTGACCAAAATCTGTTTTCACAGTTCCAGCACAGAATAGCACGGTCGCTGTGGAAAGCCCATGTTTGAGATACATTATGAAAATGACAGGGACACTGTTCATGAGCAGAGTTCCTAAAATGCCTATGTTGAAAATTTGGTGACAATACTCCATAAAATGACTGTGTTACGAGTGTGCATTGCGCAGCTGATATGCATGCTCGTAACTTCGCAAATTCACAATATTTTCACGCCACATTTTCAACATTGTCATTTTTATATACCTCCTTGTGAACAGTAAGCTGTCATTTTTCATATCCTGGCCAAAATGTGTTTCTGCACTTGCGGCGCATAAGCGCGCGTTCGCTGTGGGAAATCAGTGTTTGGGGCCGATTATGAAAATGACAGTGACACTGCTCATGAGCAGCAGTCCTAAAATGCATATGCTGAAAATTTGGTGACGATGCTCTGTAAAATGACTGTGTTACAAGCGTGCATTGCTCAGTTTGCACGCACGCTCGTAATGTGCATTTGTAATATTTTCATTCTGGATTTTCAACATTGGCATTTTTCCACACCTCTTGAAGAACAGTACAGCTGTCATTTTACATATCCTGCCCGAAATGTGTTTTCGCATGTCCGGCGAAGAGTAGTGCGGTCACTGTGCAACATCACTTTTTGGAACAGTTTGAGGAAAGGTCAGTGACACTGTACATGAGCAGAGGTGCTAAAATGCCTATGTTGAAAATTTGGTGCTGGAAGTCCATAAAATGACTGTGTTACAAGCGTGTGTTGTGCATTTCCCATGCACCCTTATAACTTCGCAAATTTACAATATTTACATGCCACATTTTCAACACTGCCATTTTTTATACCTCCTTATTAACAGTACAGCTGTCATTTTTCACATCCTGCCCAAAATGTGTTTCTGCACTGCACTATCAAAGCCAATGCCAGTGGGACAACATTCGGCATTGACAAATGCTTGTTTAACCTTGGCATCCTGCTTCCTCCTTCCTCCTGTATTCTCAGAGATTCGGTCACCCTACTGTGATAAAATCTGAAATTATGCTGTTTTTGGGGCAAAATTGAATTTTAGTCATCCTGAATATTATTCCCATTGCCCACGGATCTTTTTGGTAAGGACAAGGTACCAGTGACAGTAGACTTTAGAGGATAGGGTAAGCTGACAGGCATAAGAAGTGAGGAAAGGGACAAAGGGGTCTGTTTAGTCACATTATGCAACACACCACCCCATAATAAATTTGCACAAGGCAAGTGGAGGAAGCCAACCAAGTCTGTAATACAGGGTGCAATGATGTGTGTATCTGTTTGTGGCCAAAGGCAAACCTGCAGATATTATTATAGATCACATCCCATTTTTGCATGACAGATTTGGAAGCTGAGAAGTAGATGGTCAGTTTGGGGAGAAGAATGTACTTCTTCCAGCATTGCAGGCAGGTCTACAGATTCTTTAATTTGGTGCCTATAATGAAGTTGACACAGAGACAATTACTACAGGAGTGTAATTATGGGCTATTACGGGAATTTTTCTCAACATGTTATAAAGTACAATATGTAACTAAGATCTTCCTATCAGAACAAGGAGGCAGCTGACTGAGGCAGCTTGGAGACTGTAACCAGGAGGGGTAAGTAAATAGATACTATATTGGAAGTGTAGTGTCTGCAAATTTAATTGGGATTTTCAGTCAGGGTACGAAAGGCACAGTACTTAACAGTGTGCTGGACTGAGGTCTTGGAAGTCAGGTAAAAATCAGTACCATCCCTGCAATTAGCTGGAGATATAACTGTTAACTGGTGGGTTGGGCTTAGGCAGAAGTGAGGGAGTTGTCTGCCTTTAGACTTCAGTTAAACTGTGAGCTTTTACTACCAGAGCAAGGCGTCAGCTGAATGAGGCAACTAGAGCATTTTTAACCAGGAGTGGTAATACTATATTATTGGTCACTGATCATGTGATTAACACCAGTCAATCAGAAGAGAGGACAGTAGCATCAAGGAAGTGGAGGTGACTACGTCCTGATGATGCCATATGGCATCATAAAAAACATACCTCTTTTTCCTGATGACGCCTTATGGCATCCTAAATCATGTGCTATATTGCCTGATGATGCTGATTGGCGTCCATGTCTTTCTCTTGGTGCAGTTCGAGCATTTGTTTACATTTGATGAATTGAGTTGTACCAGCCAATAGGGGACATCGTACCCTTACTGATTTTACCTAATATTATATGTGTTCCCATTGGCTATTTTTGAGAAAACACTCCTTAATAAATAAATGTACTATTTTTTGCATGTGCTGTGAAAAATGTTTATTATGCTTGTTCTGCCATTAGTTTGTCTTGTTCAACAAATCATCTTGTTTTAGTGTAACGTGTTAAGCTGATCAGGTTGACACTATAATTAATTTCATAACTTATACTTTTTGCATTCAAGCAATCTGATTGGCTGTCACCACTTTTGGTGTATTTTTTATGTCTTTTGGGGTATTTTTCTACAATAACATGTTGTCACTGATATCATGATTTTTGTAACAATTAGTCCATTTATACCACTAAGTGAGCTGAATATTTCTATATTTACAAATTGAGCTTTGTGATTGGTCAGACTTTCTGACATCATCAATTCTGAATTTAATTGGTATAAAGGGATTGTCTTAAATGCAGGCACCATACCCCTGATGAAGCCTTAATTGTCGAAGCACCAGGGAACCTGCATGCAGATCTTTTTGTTGTGCCTTCCACTGTTCTGTTTAATATGTGTGCCTGAAACATTGGAATAAATCCTTATTTAGCATTCACGCGAGGACTCTGGTATTTTTTTTACAACCGTCACTGGTGGGAAAGTGGCGCTCTGGGCTCTGGAGTGTACAGTGATTTTTTTTGATGATCCAGTTAGGGCTCACAGCCCTCACCTGCACCTGCCCTAGCTCTGCAGTGTGGCACCATTTGGTCATATTGATCCTCACTGTTGCCATGCTGGCTCTATGCTTATTGTACACATCACTATTTCCATTAACCAGTCAGAGCGCACACTGGTGCAGGAAGAGCATGGTGACTGGAAACTTAGTTTCAAGATGGAGGCGCTGCTTTCATCCTAAAATACTCACTTCATTTTGGTGCCAAAACCTCGATTTGTAACCTGTGTTTACTTTGTTTTTAATTTTATTAATGATAAAAGTTTTCATAGTTATCACTTTGTTCATTTTGGGATAATTTCTGATCATCCTGTGTGATCACGTCTTATGGATCTGGCTAGCATTCCTGATTGGGGAGAGTGTTTCTTGTGCATGTACTAGATGAGTTCACATGAATTCAGCACCTTTTGTTTCTTTTTAAAGAGTTTATGTTTGGATTATGGCTATGTTAAAATCTATGTGGCATGTTGCTCCCTGCGTTATGGATGATAAGCAGGTTAGGGTCAGTAGGTTATACATCCCTGATGTTGACATGTCGACAGCGGAGTCCCCTACAGTGACGACAGTGCCACGTTGCTGTAGGGAACCCACTGGCACCCAGCACTGTCTGTAGGGGGTCCTGCACCCCCCGACTCAGCTCCAACTTGGAGTTGAGAATCCTAAGTGGGGATGGTGCAGGGGACACAGCCCCCCATGTGGGAGATTCAGGGAGCTAAGAAAATACTTGTTGCTTCTGCAAACTGGCAGCCGACTGCAAAATCCAGTCAACCTGCCAATTTCGCTGTCGAGTCGTTTGACAAATATTTTGTCGACAACCCATCATGAATCCAATCCATAGCATGTTTGCCTAATGCTTTGCACTTGAGTTTTTTCCCTAATACGCAGTTGCTGATTGTTTACAATGAAAAAATAATGTTGTTGCCTTCAACTGATCTGGCATCAGTCCAGCCCCAACCTCTGATGTGCTGTAAAGGCTAAATCAGTTTTGAATCCCTCCACAGTCACTGGTGTTGTCCATCGACTCGTATGATGTCAGTCCGGACCCAACTTCTGATGCACTGTAAAGTGCTCTTCAGGTTAAAATCCCTCCACAGCCACTGGTAAGATCTAACTCCTTACCATGCATCAGTTGAGCCCCAAACTGTAGTGAACAGAGAAGTGCATTTCAGGTTCAGATCCCTCCACAGCTGATGGTGTTGTCCATTGACTTATCCTGTATCAGTCCAGACCAATCCCATAATGCATGGTAAAGTGCATTTCATGTTCAAAACCCTCCACATCCACTGGTGTAGTCCATCAATTCATATGACATCAATTCAGCCCCAATCTCTGATGCACTGTAAAGTATTCTTCAGGTTCAAATCCCTCCACAGCCACTTGTAAGATCTATTTCCTCATCATGCATCAGTCAAGCCCCAGACTGTAGTGAACAGTGAAGTGCACTTCAGATTCAGATCCCTCCACGGCCAATGGTGTTGTCCATCGACTCATCTGGTGTCAGTCCAGCCCCAACCTCTATTGCACTGTAAAGTGCTGTTCAGGTTCAAATCCCACCAGAGTCACTGATGTAGTCCATCTGTTCATCATTGTTCAGTCCAGCCTTTATCTCTGACACTCTGTGATGTGCATTACTGCTATGGATCCCTCCTCAGTCATCATGGTGTAGTCCATTGTGCACATCAAGATTCATTCCAACACTACCCTCAGATGCACTGTAATGTTCTATTCAAGTTTGAATCACTCCACAACCACTTGTTTAGTCCCTTGTGCTCATAATGCTTCAGACCAGCCCTTACCTCTGATGCACTGTGATGTGATCAGTGCCAGTGTATGACTTATACAGTCCATTCAAATGAAACATAGTACACATGTGCACCAATGAACCAATGAGCATCACTCCATGGTGCAGGCATACCCACACTCCTTCCCACCCAGACAGTGCACCATACTGAATGCTGCAACATACCACATGCGTATGTAGGCAATCCATGTGACACAGCACATAGTACACAACCTTTACAGGTGCCCATGTCATCACCCTGCATGTGTACCCACAATGTCTCTGCATGGCATATGAACACCATTACCAGGTGTAGGAAGCCCCACCTGCTTCCCTACAACTGAGTATATCCCAGGGACGGGTGCCAGTTCATGACACAAAATGACTGCAGTGCCTATGAGTATCATTCCTTGGTACAGGCAGACCCACCCCCTTCTCCATCACACAGCATACCCCAAATTACCAATGCCTTTTCAGCATTTTCATCACCCTATATGTATACCCATAATGTATCTACAGTGTCTGTTAGCACCATTATTAGATGCATACAGACCCTCTCATTTCCCCTGACCATATGAAGTGCATCTGAGTACGTATTATGAATGCAGGACTCCCCCCCCCCCCACTACACATAGTGCTTCATCATACAGTCATTCCCTCACCTTAAACCATCCCATAATACAAACCCCAAAAAATAAACTATGGCAGGAAATTAAATAATACACACATTTATGTAACATGATGTTTACTGAAAGACGGTGAACCTTTACATGAACATCATGCTTCATTTACAGTATGATAAAGCAAACAGCACAAATAAAATACAGTTTCCTATATTTATCATGGGATTTTATTACAAAAATACAATAACATAACACTAAAAAATGTATCCATTTCCTGTGTCAGCTCACTGACCTACACTGGAAGTGCTCTTCCTATTTACATCACTTGACCTCACAAAGCACTTGCTTCCTGCATCACTTCCTGCTATGTTTTTTTCTAAGGTAATGTGTAAATATGTTCTTATTAAACTAGGAGAAAAAGCAAAACAATTGATAATCAGATTCATAAACTAAAATCAGTGGGTAAGAAGAATTAAACACTCCAAACATTCCAGGTCTGGCATTGCCCATACCACCCACCCTGGAAGGTATTATTGCGCTTAGAAAATGGGCACTGTAAAAAAAAAAATAGTTTAATAAAACAAGCTTTTTAAAATTAGTTTAAAATAAGTAGTTTAAAATAAGTTTTATAATAAAATAATTCCTCCTCCTCCTAGAGGAGCCTAATACTAGAGCTGGTTGTTATTGTTACTCTATATATAGACACATCTGCAGAGATCAAGTGTCACAGTTGCATTTTTTGACAAGGTTCACTGTCCTCAGCAACTCTACAACACACTGAGACATGCAGGCTGTGATTTTTCTTTTAATTTTTTACTAGTAGCACTCTGTCTCCCCCCTCCCACACACACACTTTCGTGAAGTGCCGTTACCACTACAAGGAAATGACGAGACAAGGGCAGCAAAGAGGTATATCTCTCTTTTTTTATTAAAAGGCGAAGCTGATAGACTTTTTTCTATTTCTTTTCCTTTGAGAGCAGGAAATAACAGCAACAGAAAGGCAGGCATAGCACGAGGCAAGACGTGAGAAACAGCAGAGACAATGCTGCCGATTTACTGTATTTAGATTGAAAAAAAGCATTTATTTCTTTGGTTCCTTTACTGGTGGTGATTTGAAAAGTTGGAATGCCTGTTTGCTGTTGGTGTGATCTGTAAATGTGGACTGGGAATGAAGCTGGAGTGGAGCTTGTGCGAGCATGGGTCAGAGTTCACCAAACAGCAGTCTTCCTGTAGTGATGAAGTCGTGATGTGCGAGCACTACTAACTGAAAAATAAACTGTTTTGTTGTACTGCTGTGAGAAAAAAAATAGTTTTGATGGGTTATTGTTTGAGAAGTGGGGCATAAAGCAAGTGTAAGAAGATGGATCAATTGGAAGGAAGCATCGATTTTATAGTGGCTGTTTTGAATTGCTGGTTAGTGGGAGGGGAGACGGAGCGGACCAGTGGCTCAACCAACGGCGACTGAAAAGATGAGCAAGGATGATTGTGCTGCAAGTTTAAGGAAAGTTTTTTTTTACAACAAAGAAACGAGGTTTGCATAAAATTGTTTTTTATTTCCTATCTTTTTATTGTAGTTGGTTTGGCAGGTGGGGGCTGATGGACTGGGCTCTCTCGCTAAGGTAACAAAAAAAGGGTGGCAGTTTGAAATTCTGTGCTGGTGCTTCAGCCAATAACAAAGCAGGCTGGGCACATGGATACTTGGTTGGGCATGGGTCAGTTGTGGGCTGGGTCTTTTTATTTGGTGGGCATCTATTGAAAGTTAATGTACCCCTGCAGACTGGATATCAACCAATCAGATGCCTTCAAATAAAAAGCCCATTTTCTAATAGGATAGAATGAGTTTTTAAAGGACTCTGCACCAAGTGCTCTATCACAGAGAAGGAGTGGAACATCTGCCTAAGGGATGTCTGTAGGCATACCTCTCAACCTTTCTTCACCAAAATGTGTGACATGATGTGTGAGAAATGAGCAAAATATGTAACATATCTTCTAACATGGCACTGTAAGCTCAGAACACTATAGTTATCAGTGCGCTAATGTTCATAATGCTTTTTGATAACAGAGCATAATAGATTATTATGAATTTCTGCTTTAAAGTCTCACTGGGGAATGGGGAACATCACCTTCCCTGTGATGGACAAAGGGCTTCTGAGAGGTAAAATGAGTGACGTACCTCATAATGTGTGACAGTTGAGAGGTACGTCTGTAGGACTTCTGCAGCTGTGTCTGCAGCTTTTCAGGGGACTCTGAAAGGTGATGCGTGTATCCAGAGTACAAGTTGTAGGTGGCAGGACAGGTAGTGTAAGGGAGCTTTGAGATTCCCTCTCTGAAACAGCGTAACATTACAATTTGTAAGAACATACTGTAACTGTATGCCTCTCTATAACTGTAAATCTGTAATTGGACAAACTCCCTATCTAGGGTAAGGTATTTTAGGGAGTATCTAAAGGGGTTTTAAGCCAGTAGAATACAGCAAAGTTAATTCCAGGGCATCAGTACTGTATAGGTAGGAGTTAAACAGGTATTCTGGGAAGGAAAGCAGCAGACAGTGTGGAACACAGGTAGAGCAGAAGATAATTAGCCACAGCGACTGTGTGGCAAACATCTTGAAGGCTGCACTCTCAATGAGGGGACACTATCTCATATGTAAGGACATTTGTGGAACTTCTGGTACAGCTGGTAGCAGCAAGGGAGGAGCTACCTCTACTGTGACACCAGCTGAGCTGGTACTCACAGGCATCCCCCACTCCCCCAGAAGTCCACTGACCAGGGGGCTCGAAGGTGGTGGAGAGGGAAGAAGTAGCAGAGGCAGTCACAAGGAGGTTGTACAAGCTCACCAAATCCTGACAGCACTTGTTTTGCACCCCAGGAGGAAGTGTAGATACCTAACTCTTTCAGGGGTGAATCAGAGCCAGTTGAGAAGAGTGAGCAAGATGACTTGGTGGCACCCAACTGTGAGAACAGTCAGAAGACAGCAAGGAGTATCCTAGTCGTATGGCACTTTATGATTAGTGGGTGGATAAGGTGGTGGGAAGAGGGTTGGTTAGATGCCTAAAAGTGTGTCAGCCATCTGGGACATGGATAGGACAGGCAAGATGTTGGGGGGGGGAAGGGGAGCTTGGGGTGCTGGTATACTTGGGTACCAATGATCCAGTAAACCAGTCTACTGAGACAGTGAAGCACAACTTCTGAAGGCTGTTGGATGGATGGAAGGCACACTCATCTTCCCTGGCTTTTTTAAGGTCCTCCCTGAGTGGTGTAGAGGGAAGAATAAAGTGAGGAAGGAGGAGATTAAAATGTTTGATGGGTGGTTGAAGGGATGGCGCAAACAGGAGGTGTACCATTTTGAGGGAGACTGGGGAGGTTTCTGGGCCATCAGGTTCTTCAAGAGTGGCATCCTTTACCTAAGAAAAGAGGGGACTAGTGCGCTTGGGTAGAAGTTTGATGTCTACATTGATGAACATTTACAATGAGTGGGTGAGACTGAGGATAGAAGAACCACAGGGGATGGAGAGCAAAAGGGGAACATAGCTAGGCTATCCCAGAAATGGGGCTAGAAAAAGAGGAGATGAAAACAGTGAGGCAGGGAGTCATAAGAAGTTAAGAAAAGGTGCCATTGAGGAGGGAGCTCTCAAAGATGGCTAGGCGCAGGAAAATCAGGAAATTAGGAAGGGAAAGAGAGGACAAAGGGAGAAGAGCTTACCAAAAGAGGAAGGATATAGGCACAAGCTGAAATGTAGCCTGCCTGTCACAAGCCTAGGTTACACAGTTAGTGAGCTCCATGTAATGGTGACAGATGTGGGGTTAGACCTTGTAACCATCAAAGAAACATGGGTCACTGTGAATAATGGGTTGGACCTGGCATTACCTGGGTGCACCATGTACAGGCAAGGTAGGTGGAAGGGAAAAGGAGAAGGGAGTAATTATAAGTAGAAGATGTAGGCAGAAAATAAATAAAGAGGAAAGGTGGCAGGTGAATTACAAAGGCAATTATGGGAGTGGTGCAGTGTAACTGGTGCAGAGCTGCAGTTTCCAGGAGACTTTTTGGAGACTGAAGTGCTGCCCCATCTGCATGCACTTCTCTGGGCTGAGGGGAGGAGGTCACTGGTCTCTGGGCTGAGTTGGGTAGGATCCAGAGGATCTCTTCCCCCACCTAGGGGCTACTGTGTCTACCACAATTTCCTCAGAGGTTGTGCAGGAAAAGAAGGGCCAGCTGGACTGTGGTGGTCTCTGGGAGGGAGGCAGTTGGTGGATCAGGGGTACATTCCTCAGCCTGTGACAGTACAAAATTCCTTTGCCACTCTAGTTGGGCAGGACTGTCAGGAGGAGGCATTTGTAGTAGTGGCGGGGAAGATGTGTGGGTCCTTCATAGGGGAGGCCCCAAGGTGGGAGGAAGAGGACCCCAGCAGAGGAGGAAGCAACTTCTGGTGGGGGACTCCATTGCTAGGGAGGTAGATTTTGGAACAGGAAGGGGGGAAGATGGAGGTAAGCTGCTTACCTGGTGCCATGGCTTGGAGGGATGGGCAGCAGATCCTAAGGATCACTAGGGTGGCGGGGTAGGAGGGGGAACTGGATGTCATTGTCCACCTGGGGGCTAATGGCCTAGAAAGAGATAGACCTGTGATTGTGCAGGAGGATTTCAGGAAATTGGGGAGGGGCCTTAGGCAGGAAGCATGCATGGCAGCTTTCACTGAGGTGCCGTCTGTCTATGACAGGGGGAGGACAGGGTATTCTGCACCTGGAGATTCAACTTGTAGTTGAAGGAATGGTGTAGAGAAGAAGGGTCTGGCTACATTGAGGACTGGGGGCCACTCTGAAAGGTTGTGGGCCTATACAGAGGAGATGGCATGCATCTGTCTGGGATGGGAATCGCAGTCCTCAGTGGATGGTTTAAATATTACTTTGATGAATACAGTATTTAAACTAAGTGCTGAGGGTGGCAGAAGGAAAAGGGAGGCATAAACTGCCCTCCTCACAAACTGAAGCAGAGAATAGAGAACCCAAGGGAAGGAGAATCCTCCAGGAAACAGGATAAAGAAAACAATAGCGTAGTAGAGGACATGGGGACAGGAACAAGAGTTGCAAAAGGAAAGGGGAAAGTGAGGTGGAGCAAAAGGGAAGGAAGGGGGTTGCACGCAGAGTGGGAGTAAGGTGTGGAATGCCATGTGTGCAAATACCAGGAGTCTTGGAAATAAAATTCCAGACCTAGAAGACATCATGGCAGAGGCAGGCCTGGATAATATGGCCATTACTGAGTCATGGTGCACAAACAACCATGACTGGGACATCACATGACCATAGCAAGCATTACTCAGTTCAGAAAGGAAAGGGTGGGGAGTTAGGGAGGAGGAGTAGTGCTGTATGTAAGGGAGGGTATCAATGCAACAGAAACCCAAAGAAGCCAGGTGGGAAAGGAGGGGCTGGAGTTACTGTGGGTGATTTACAAACGTCCATCGGAGGGGGTGGAACTGGAAAAGGAACTGGAGGATGCCATCTGTGCAATACAGTAACATTAAGGACACATTGATTCAGATGTTCATTTTATGTTTTTACAGCACAGAGTGCAAAGGTAAATAAGCATTTGGAATTACCAGGAAGCCATGGAAGCTGGGAATAAGTTCAAGGTAAATGTTATAAAACATAAAATTGGGTCAGTTAATTTGCAATATAAAAGTGAATAAAACTGAAGAAAAGAATTCACCAAAGCAACTCAATAAATGTCGCTTTGCAGATAGGAGCCAGAATATTTATCCAGGAAGTTCATATGAGCCAAAAAACAAGGTATTATTTATTATATTATAAAATGGTTTACACTATTAGGTGTGAGCATGGTTTGCAACAGGGCATTAAGAGACTGAAAGCTCTAGAGGCATATTTTTCTTTACACTGTATGTGAGTCATGTTACATTGCTTAAAATGGAGGATTAATATTTTAAGCGAGATATACTAAACCGCTTGTTATAGAGGTACAACAAAATGATATACACTGTTAAATTTGGAGTTTGTTAGATAAGACTGTCTCATAAGGCTTGGTGGAGGTACTAGAAAATTTTTAAGTGGCACGGTTTTTAGAGGTGATTTTTATAACTTGTATATAATTAAGAATACAGTGGTAGTGAACCAGACAAAATGTTCATGATTTTTTTTCATAAGAATTAAGTCCATACAAACAGATAAAAATACTGGTTTAAATTATTTTGACTCAATTGTTTTATTGCTGTGAGGAAAACAGCATTATGTTTAGTTGGGAGCAGGTTTTGTTATGCATGTATCAAAACAATTATCATTACTAATTTTTTACACTTTGCTATTTTTGTTTTTTGTTATTTGAAAACCACCAACTTGAGGAAGTGGTATATTCATGAAACGTCGTATTTTATGGTGGAAGATAAAAATAAGAGAATATTAAACAAGAATAAGGGAAGAACCTTCAGAAGTCTTTTCATTATGGACATTTGCTTGCTATAAGAGTTTCTCCAGATGTATCTTGTTGGATTGCAAGATTTGCAGTGGGCATCCTAGTTCTTATTCTGAGTGACCTCAATATGGACACCCTAGAAGAGAGGAGGGAGGGCGGGGACATGATAAAGACTTTTAAATAACTTACGGGATTGAACAAGGCACAGGAAGAGAGCATTTTTCAGAGGAGGTGTATGAGAACAAGGGGACATGCAGTAATGTTGGAAGGGGAAAAGTTAGGAAGGATGTTAGGAAGAACATCTTCACTGAAAAAGTGGTGGATGCCTGGAACAGTCTTCCAGCAGAGGAAGTGGGGGCGAAAACTATGGTGGGTTTCAAGAATGTATGAGATAGGCACGTGAGAATCTTAGCTGGAGAGCAGGGGGGAGATTGCTGGAGATCAGGTAGGACTCTGCGGTGACAGTATAGGCAGGGAAAAATGGGCAGAATAGGTGGGTCAAGCAACTCTTGTCTGCCCACAGATTCTATGTTTTTATGTTTATAGGGGTAGCCATCTATGTCAAAGAAGGCACAGAGGTGTCAGGGGATGGGTCTGTCAGGGGACAGAATGGGAAGACAGAATCACTGTGGATACAGCTCATATCAGCATCAGGTAAGGATTTTTGCATGGGGCGGTCCACAGACCACCAGGACAGGGGGATGACAGAGATAAGGGCTAGGGGCAGAAATAGCGAAGGGGCAGCAAAGGGGGAGGTAGAGGTGGTGGAAGATCTCAGCCTGCCAGACATAGATTGGGACATTCCACCAGCTGACCACCAGCATTCAGGCCCTGCTGGATATGTTGCAGGACTGCCTACTAGTGGAGCTCATTAGGGAACCCACAGGGCGGGCTGCAATTCTTCACGTAATGCTCACCAGCTCAGGAATGGTAGGTGCAGTGAGGGTTGGGGAATCGCTGGGGTCCAGTGACCAAAACACCGTATGGTTTGAACTGGCACTGGGTACCAGTATACCCTCATCAAAGCTGAGGTTCTGGATTTCAGGCAAGCAGACTTTGACCTAGTAAGGTGTTTACTGCAGGATAATTCAGTTGGTGTGGACAAAATCAGGGGGTGGTGGAGAAGAGGTGGGGAAGAATTAAAGGAGCCATTATCAAGGCAACTAAGTGCTTGAGAATAGTTACCAGCAGTAATAGGCACTAGAGGCACAAGATACCATTCTGGTTCTCTAAGAAAGTCAGGGAGGCAGTAAGGGCCCAAAAAGGGCGTTTGTCAGATTCTAAGAAAAACAGGAATAGGAATGGAGTTTGTACCAAGGAAAGATGAGGGAGGCAAAAAGGCAGTCAGGGATGCAAAAGCAGACAATGAGCTATGTATTTTGGAGGGGTCAAGGAAGGGATAACAGTTTTTCAGATACAGTAGGGAAAAAAGGAAATGTAAAGCAGATGGAGGGAGTAGCATAATTGAGGAGGATGAGCAGAAGACAGCCATATCTAATGACTACTTCTGCTCCGTATTTACAATGGAAGATAGTGACCCTTTGCTGGAAAGTGGCATAAAGGCTGCTGCAAGGGGAATCCCAAAATGGGGAAGGTGGCAATTACAGGAGATAGAGTCAGAAAAGGTCATGAAGCCCTGAAAATGGATAACACTCCAGAGCCAGATGGGATGCACCTGAGAGTGATCAGGAAAATAGCATTGGAACTGCTGGGACCCTAGGCAAGGCCATTCTATAGTTCACTACAGTCAGGGGTGGTTCCAGCAGATTTGAGGATAGTGGTTGAAGTTTCACTCAACAAAGGACAGGATAAAGAGCAACTGGTTAACTACAGGCCCATCAGTCTGATCTCCACTGTGGGTAAACTGATGAAGGTACTAGTCAGGGAGGACCTAGTGGACTATATGGAAAGAAATGGGTCCAGGATAGTAAGCAGCACAGGTGTATGGCAGGGTGTTCTTGTCAGACCAACCACAGAAACACAGAATCTTGTGGCAGATAAGGGCCACTTGGCCCACTCAGTCTGCCCACTTTTTCTACATTCATTTTTGCTGCAGACTCCACGTGATCTACGGTGCTTTCTCTCCCACTCCCCTTACCTCTATGATTCCATTGTGACTATCCCAGGCATTTTTGAACTCCGCCACTGTTTCTTCCCCCACTACCCCTGCTGGTAGGCTTTTCCAGGAATCCACCACTCTTTCCGTGAAGAACTAGTTCCTCACATCTTCCTTGAATCTACACCCCTCCAGCTTCACAGCATGTCCCTTTGTTCTAGAGTACTTTTTTTCTGAAAAACGCTCCCCTCCTGTACCTTATTAACCCCCATAAGGTATTTAAAGGTTTCTGTCATACCTCCGCTCTCTTCTAAGTTGTACATACAGTATTCAGGTTCTTTAGTCTCTCCGCTATAGGGTTTTTCATGCAGAACCTGCACCATTTTGGTAGTCCTTCTGACCGCCTCCACTCTGTCTATGTCCTTACTGAGATGTGGTCTCCACAACTAGACACAGTACTCAAGGTGGGGTCTTACAAGCAATCTATATTGGAGCAACACCACCGCCCTCTTTCTGCTAGTGATACTTTTTAATGTGCACTCCAGCATCTCACTAGCCCTCCCAACTGCCTTGTCACACTGTCTGGCCACCTTTAGGTCATCCGTTATGATTACTCCCAGGTCTTTTTCCTGCTTGGTCATTGTCAGTATCACTCCACCCATTTTGCCCAAGAGCATTATTTTATACTTTTTCACATTAAAAACCAGCTTCCATTCCCTTGACCACTCCAGTTTTTTCAGATCTCTACCCATCCTCCCCCCCCTTGAATGTCCACTCTGTTGCAAATCTATGTGTCATCTTCAAAGAGGCAGACCTTCCCTTCCAGTCCTCCGTTATGTTACTTACAAAGACATTAAAGAGGATTAGTCTTGGTGAAGTGAGCCAAGAAATAATTGATGTGAGATGTGTGGAATCAGCTAGGTGGCAAGGCAGTTCTTCTCCTATTTGGCTACATGATGTTACTTTCACCAAAATGGAGAGGGAGGAGGCACAGCTCATGAAAGACCAGTTTATTGAGCAACTGATCACAGAAATTGGAACAGGAGAAAAGGGTGCAACAACATTCAATTTCATTTACAGTCTCTACTAGAACTCTAAAAGACCTTATACTCTAGGTACTAATACTACTATTGCTACTAATGGTTCTATTTGCAAAAACCCTAAAACTCTAAAGACCTTCTACTGTATCTATAAACACTAACACTTCTATGGTTGCCGAATGGATCTAGTCACAGGACTCTTAGACTCTAATGCATGACATATATATAATTTCTACCTCAGAGTACATTCAGGTGCGTTGTGCACCATGAATAGCAGAGGGATGCACAACAAGGAAACCTCTGTGCACTTGCTTCCATTGGTTGGTTTGTAGTGCAGGTGACATAAACATTTGGCCACTGGCCTGGGTATCGACAGACCCAGTGATAAGAACAAAACATAATTGTATTCCAAAGAAGTGCTGAAAACTGATGACTTCTGGGCTGTCTTCACTAATGCTGGGAAAAGGCTTGAAATTGAAATCTGGACTGACTGGAGAATTGTAGAACAAGAACACTTCCGGTCTGTCACCACTGACCCAGAACACTGGAAGAACTGGCATGAAGAACTGACAGACTGAAGATCTGTAGCAGAAGAACACCTCCGGGCCATCACCACTAACCCAGGAAACTGGTAGAACTGACAAACTGAAACACTTTCACTGGAGAACCTCTGGAAGACTGAACACCTGCAACAGAAACCCCAACCCACTGGGTGACAGATCCCTACCTGTGAACTGATGCGGTCCCTACGCTACCTAGTACACTGTTAGGGAGGGGTGGCCTGAAGGTCTAGCAGAAGAGGCAAGTGACAGGGAGCTACAGTATCAACACTATTCCTGTACTGGTGACTGGCCTCAACTTGTCCAAAAGAGGATGACTGTCACAGTCTCTGGTTGGTCACTGTTAGTGAGTCTTTAGTTGAGCAATAATCAGATGAAGAGATAGGCATTAAGCAAAGAAATTCGTGAACAAGCAGGCAGTTCAATGGCATGCAGGGCAGTTCTTAACAAGCAGGGCAAGTTCTGGGTTAATTCAACAGTCTTTGGAAAAAATGAGGCAAATTCAAGCAGAAAGGGCAATTTAGAACATGCAGCACAAATTCTGGGTTAATCCAACAATCTTTTGGAATAACCAAGGCAAACTTGAGCAAGAAGGGCAGCTACACTGTTACGTTCAGGTGGTGTCCCTTTAAATGCAGCCTGATTGTTAATAAAGAGTTTTGCCTTTTTCACAATTCACATACAGTTCAGCATTTCACTTTTAAAATGTTCCGCAGAAATGTTTTCTATAACAGGAACTAAGGGGAAAACCTGTCCAATGCTGGATACCTACCGGGTCATAATGTCTGTCGTACACTTAATAGCGTACGACATTATACCAAACCCAAATAGTGTAGAGTGAAAGACTAATGGTGCAGTACCATGTTTACTGCTGTACATGGTATTGCAACATTAGTGCTTTTCCCAGACAGAGGATGAGACCTCTGCTGGGAGTAGGTTCCATCAAGCAGCTGCTGTGGCTCACAGAACTGAACCACTGCAGCAGGAACCCAGGTGCTGCGTCTAGGACTGGGTTTGATTCCCAGTCCCAGAAACTTTCATTTTTTTTGTGCTTTAAGCGCCCCGAGTTGAACACCCCTGGAGTTGAGAATCTTTATTGGGGGGTTTCGGGAGCGTAGTCCCCCTTAATAGGGGGTGTGGGGGAAGAGCCCCCCACAGAAAAATGAGATATGCCACTTGGCAAGAATTGCACTGTATTGGCAGCACAATTTTGCCACGCAGCATTGTATCGTGCATGGTTATGACTCTGTGCCGCTGGTTATACCTAGCTACACGGGACTCTGGGGTACGTCCTCCCTCCCACAAGCATTTGGGTTCAAAGGAGCCTAATAGGAGGATTATCCTATTGGCTGAGGGTTATCTGGCCAGCTAGCATGCTAAGTCCCTTGCTAACTGTCCCTTTTTGACCTGGGGGGCTACAGGGCAGTTATTCAGGTTACTAGCCCTTGACTCAGGTTGTGGCTATTACGCTGCTGGGATGGCTAACCATCTGGCCCACTCCCCTTCCATTGCTGCTGGCTGAAGCAGGCACCTTATATCACTTTTAATTAGCAAACATTTGCACTCTCAGAGACTAGCTGTGGCTTGACTACTGGTGGCTATTTGGCTACTGGCCACCCTTCTCCACTCTGGGGCACTCTCCCTTACATTCTAGGACTTGCTTCCCCTAGCTGGTCCACCTGGAACTGAATTAACTGAATAAAAGAACAGAACCACCTTTTGGGCTAACTGGCCCTAATCCACTAGCCCACTTGGCTAGTTTGGCTACCACTTCAACTGTGGCTTTCTATATATAGATTAAGCTTTTTGGGCTAACTAGCCCTTTCATTAGCCCCACTGGCTAACTTGACTATTACTGAGGCTTTGCCCTGCTCCTGGCTGCAACTTTCCTTGTTTAATTTATTTATTCCATTCAGGGCCTGCTTTGCCCTAAGCTCTGCCTCCAGGGAGCTTAATTTCCATAAGCCCACCTAGTACTAATGCTCCTAGCAAGAGCACGATTTTAATAAATTTAAATGAAATCTTAATAAGGCCGCCCTAGCCCTGCAATTCAACGCTGGAGCGTGATTTACATAAATCTAAATACGCTTGCCCTAGTTGCTGCTCCCTTACTGGATCAATTTAAATATCTCCGCTGTCAGGTGGTCCTTTATTTGGGGACCTTGCCCTTCCCCCCATGGCCATGGATGTCCCTCAGTGTGCCCTCCAGCATGGATAATAACTTTTATTTATTTAAACAGTTTAGGTGGACAGCACCTGACCAGTGGTGCTGCCGCCAACTCACCATCCCGGCCCGGTGAAAAGTAACTGGAAGAAGGAGGCTGGAGGTGCTGGTTGGAGGCAGGCAGGAAGAGGTTTTCTCTGTGGCCTTGATGTGGCCCGATGCTGTACCCTGACGCTGGCTCTTTGAGGATATAGCCACACTTGTGGGTGCCGCCGATGAGGGACCAGAGTTTTACTTCTTTTAAAAAAAAATAAAACAACAAAAGGGGCTGAACTGAGCCCACATCATGGCCAACACCCACTGACTGCTTCTTCTAGGGACCGCCAACTCTGGAAGCCACTGCAACACTGCTGGACACATGGAACTACAGACCACAGACACCACAGGGATGAGAGGAGGACCACAGGTACAATTTACCCTTACATTTACCTCCCTGCATCCCGTCTGTCCCTAGTTTGGCTGCAAAACTTTGCTTGTCTTCTCTTTCCTTTGTCGGTGTGCCTGAAAGTGCACCCCCGACCACTCAACTTGCTGGCCACACTTCATCTCTTAACGGCCATTACTGGCCACATACAGAGCTTTCCCTGGCATTTGGGACACCGAGTCCCTAGCGACCAGGGAGCCAAGCAGCTGCACAGTACAAGAAACATAGAAACAATGACTCTGATGGCAGATAAGGACCGCTTGACCCACCTAGTCTGCCCATTTCCCTGCCTATTGGATAAGCTGCAGATCCTAGTTAACCAACAGCCTACTTCTTCCTACCCCCCACAACAATTGCCTTATGTCTGTCCCATGCATTCTATGTATTCTTGAATTCCCCCACTGCTTTTGACCCCACAACCTCCACAGGAAGGCTGTTCCATGTGTCCACCACCCTCTCTGTGAAAAAAATACTTCCTCACATTGCCCCTGACCAGCTGGACTTGGGATTGCACAAGCTCATACCAGCTGGGCAGGCTGCACAAAAAGAGAAAGAAAGAAAAAACGTTTTAAACTGCAAGCATGCAGTTGGTTTCAGGGTCTCCTGCACTATGTTTGGCCCACACCCCGGCACCTACTCTGATGGGGCACCTGGGCACCTTCTGGGGCACTTTGCTGGGGACACTGGGGACTGCTGTGGGACCCCATACTTTGGAGTATTTCACTAGCACTGAACCCTGAGGAAGTCCCACTGGTCACCCTCACTTCCATGGAGTGAACTCCATTTACCACCACCCTCTGTCTCCTATCCTCTAACCAATTTCTTACCCAGGTTACCACCTTATTGCCCACCTCCTTGCTACCCAACTTGTTTACCAGTCTCCTATGTTTAACACTGTCGAAAGTCTTGCTGAAGTCCAGGTAGGCCATGTCTACCACTCCTCCCTGATCTAACTCTCTAGTCACCCAGTCAAAGAAATCTATCAGATTTGTTTGATGTGACCTTCCTCCTGTGAATCCATGCTGTCTCAGATCCTGTAACCCACTGGATTCAAGATATTACACAATCCTTTCCTTTAACAGTGTTACCATTAACTTACCCACCACCAATGTCAGGCTGACAGGCTTATAATTGCCCACCTCTTCCCTGCTATCACTTTTGTGAAGAGGGACTATATCTACCCTTCTCCAGTCCTCTGGGTCCACTCTGGTTTCCAGTTAGCTGTTAAATAGGTCCATCACAGGTGCAGCAAGTAACTCCCTCAGCACCCTTGGATGCATCCCGTCTAACCCCATTGTATTGTCCACCTTCAGGTTAGCGAGTACTTTCATGGCTCTCTACTTATCAAAAGGACTAGTATCCAATTACCTTCCATCAAAGCTCCTGGTGCTTTCATGGTCACTCTCCTTCCCCTTCCACTGTGAATAGTGAGCAGAAATAGTTGTTCAAAATATCTGCCTTTTTTTGTTCTCCCTTAGTATATTCACCCCTCCCTCCTTAACCTTACAATCCCTCCCTTTGTCTTCCTTTTTTCGCTAACATTCCTAAAACATGTCTCATCCCCTTCTGATACTGCCTGAGCTATTTTTTCTTCACTTTATGCATTTGTTCTCCTTACTGCTTTGCCTTCCTCCATCTGTTTTTCATGATACACTTCCCTATTTATTTATTTTATTTATTTAGTTTTTGTTGACCGGGTAAGTGCACTAGACAAATTCTGCCTATTTTCAGGCACTACCCGGGGGAGGGAGATACAGATGAATGTCAACTGACCTTGAACCAGATTAAGCTGTTGGTGGTATTTTTAGGTAATTGTCCGATTCACTATTGTCCTCTCTCTGGGTCTCCTTTTACTTTCAGAATGCTATTCTTTTAGCTTTTACTTTTTCTGCCACCTCTTTCAAGAACCATAAAAATCTTCTCTTCCTTTTGCTTACTTGCTTGATGCAAAGGTATTTTGCTTTCACTATGCCCTCTTTTAATTTGATCCATTGTCCCCCCAACCTCCCCTCGGTCCTCTCTCTCTCTCTGCCAGGTTATTCCTGAGGCATTCACCCATCTTTATAAAAATCTACCCTTCTGAAGTCCATGACTCTTGTCATTGTGTGGTGGGATTCCGTAGCTGTCCTTATGTTGAACCACACTGTACGATGATCACTGGTCCCCAGATGGCTTCTCTCCTTGATGCCTGTAATACTGTCCCTGTTAGTGAGCAAAAGGTCAAATATTGTCCCATCTTGAGTGGATTCACTGACTAGTTGCCTGAGGAATGCCCCCTGCAGGGAGTGCAGGATGTTCCTGTTTCTAGCTGTAGCTGCAGAGGAAGGCTCCAATCTACATCCAGCAGATTTACGCCCCCCAAGTGCAACACCTCCCCCTTTTCAGCCATTTTGCCAATTGCTTTTAGCATTTTCTTATCTAACTCCTCCCTCTGTTCTGGAGGCCTGTAGATCATGCCTGTCCGAATAGTGGCTCCGTTTCCTGACTCGAGGGTGACCCACAACACCTCTGCCCCCTCTGAATGAATTCCCTGTATTTCTGTTGCTTTTATGCTTTCCTTCATGTAAAGCAGCACTACTCCTCCTTTTCTTCCCACCCTCTCCTTTCTGACCAGCGTGTAGTCTGCTATGGCCATGTCCTAGTCATGGTTGTCAGTGCACCATACAGAGAAACATAGAAACATAGAATTTGATGGCAGATAAGGACCGCTTGGCCCACCTAGTCTGCCCATTTCCCTACCTAACGGATAAGCTGCAGATCCTAGTTAACCAACAGCCTACTACCTCCTACCCCCCACTAGAATTGCCTTATGTCTGTCCCATGCATTCTTGAATTCCTCCATAACTTGGTAATGGTCACAATATCCTGGTTGGCCTCTAGGTCTGGGATCTCATTTCCCAGACTTCTAGCATTAGCGCACATGGTTTTCCAGATTTTGTTAGCTCTCTGCTTGTTTTTTTTTTTTTTTTGTAAAATATTTTTATTGTGAGGGCATAGAGCTTACATAACAACCAATTGTACAGAGGTTGAAAGTTGCAGTACACCAGAGATTGACATTTTCAGTATATCCTATAATACAATACTATAAGGCCTCAAAATCTATAACCATAAAACTCCAGAGCAAGTACAACCTATAAAAGCTAATAATAAATACATTCTAATCAGGGATAATACCAGCCTCTACTGCTAACAACCAAGGTCTCCAAGTCTCCCTAAATTGGAGGGATTTAACAAGGTCACCAAGCTGAGCACGCTCAAGCATCATGCAGGATTTTATGTTGTGTATCCAGCATGTGATTGTGGGAGGGGTAGGGGCCATCCATGATTGAGCAATAGTTCTCCTTGCATTTATTAAGGCTATAGACCAGAGGGTATTAGATAGGTTATGATTTAGGTGTGAGGGATCAGTGTCTAGGAGAAGCTCCAGCGGGGATTTAGATGGAGCATATCCTAACACTTGAGTCATAATGTTATCTACTAAATGCCAAAAAGGAGCCACCCTGGGACAAGTAAGTGCCAAATGAATAAAGTCGGCTTCAGCTGCTGCACATTTGGGGAAATCTGCTGTTCTAGTGTCATCGACCTTATGAAGCCAACTAAGTGACACATATGCCTGTGTAGAAAGTATAATTGAATTTGTGGCAGCTTATTGCTCAGTGAACAGTGCAAGTAATGAGAACATGGGGACAGAACAACTCCTCTTCGAATGGAGAGGGATCTACCCAGTTGTTGGCAGCAGTAAGGTTTATACCACATCTGTGGAGAATGGTTAAATATAAAAAAAATCACCAGCAGGTATATTCCATTGGTCTGAAACTTGTGCAAATCTTTTCAATATCTCCTCTTCATATAACTGCTTGATGGTTATAAGACTTTTCTTCCTCCAAGCCCACAGCCTTTGTACCATACAAGTTGTACAATTCTCAGCATTTTGCATAAAACTAAATATACTACGATTAGGGGAACAACCTCCCACCAAACCAATCCTTTTGTGGGACAACCTCCATATAGCTAAGTTTGTATCAGTGAAGGGATTGCTCAAGCACCTTGCGTCCCCTACATGTAAATTCCCAACTAAGTCATTATGAAGGTTGCCCAATATCATGTCCTCCTCCAAGCCTAACCAAGGACAGTCACCATGCATGTTGCCAGTAGGAATAAAAGTTAGTTGAGCCACACAGTAGTAGTACTTAAAGTTAAACAGACCTACTCCCGCCTCCCCCAGGTTTCTTTTGGAGAATACTTTGGGAGATTTTTTGCACATCCTCCCTGCCATAAGAATTTATTTATAACAACATCTAAATGGTTGAAATGAAGCTGGGGGATTTTAATAGGGAGGGTTTGGTAAAAATAAGGCAGCCTGGGAAGAATTGTCATTTTAATAACTCCAACTCTACCAAGCAATAAAATTGTCAAGATGACCCATTTTTCACAGTCATCTAAAACTGCATTCAGCAGAGGCTTTAGGTTCAGCTTATAGAGGTCTCCAGCTGAAGCAGAGAATTGCACCCCAAAATATTTTAATCTCTGTGCCAATTAGAGCCCTGCCAGTTGCCTAATAAGCTGTGCTCAGTCAAGGAGCCCCATCGGTAGAAGTTCACTCTTTGACCAGTTTACCTTATGCCCCAAGATGGTACCAAAAGTTTACATTAAAGTGTGTACAGCCGGGACGTTATCTGCAGAGTTTTGTAGATATAAAACTGATCATCCACATAAATCGCAATTTTTTGTTCTCTCCCCCTCCCCAAAACCCCCTAATCCTATTATGTGCTCATAGTGTAGCCCCCAAGGATTCTAGAGAAAGGACATAAAGTAGGGGCGAGAGTGGGCACCCCAGCCATGTACCTCTACCCAACTGGAAAGGGCAAGATAACTCACCCCTCACCAAGACCTGTGCCAGTGGGCCATTGTATAATGCTCTAATCCAGGAGCAGAAAGAGGGACCAACTCCCATCCTACCCAATGTTTTAAACAGGTATCC
Organism: Neoceratodus forsteri; assembly: GCA_016271365.2. Lineage (NCBI taxonomy): Eukaryota > Metazoa > Chordata > Ceratodontiformes > Ceratodontidae > Neoceratodus > Neoceratodus forsteri. The sequence goes on along the minus strand of CM028132.1, from coordinate 587,152,297 downwards.
CCATTCCACACAGCCAAAGGTTTTTTCAGCGTCTAAGGCAGCCACTGCAGCACCATGAGACTTGTTATTTCGTGACCAACAGAAAATAATATTGAGAGTGTGCCTAATATTATGTTTGCCTAGTCTATCCTTTATGAAGCCTGATTGGTCCAGATGTACAACAGCCAATAGTACTCCTTCCAATCTGGAAGCAAGTGCTTTAGTCAAAATTTTATAGTCTGAAGTGAGCAAGGAAATTGGTCTGTACGAGGAGTATAAGGAAGGGTCTTTGCCCAATTTGGGCAGTACTGCAATTGTTGCAGACCGTGTGGAAGGAGGGAGTTCTCCCTTCAATAAGCTTTCATCTAGGGCATCAAATAGAGGTTCCAAAATGTAATGTTCAATAGAAGTCTATAGGGAAGCCATTAGGCCCCGGAGACTTTCCACTTTTAAGAGACTTAAGGGCTGTCCTGATCTCTAATTTAGTCAGGGGTGATTCTAGCTTCTCTGCCTCAGTTGAATTAATCTTATTTAATGGAATCCCTTCAAAAAAATGGTAAAATTCTGCCTGTGAGGGGGCACATTCTGAAGTGTAAAGAGATTTATAAAAGGCACCAAACATATTTCCAATCTCCCTAGTACCACGCACAGTGTTCCCCCGATCATCTTAAATTTGGCTGATGGATTTGACTGCTTCCTTTCTTTTTAATTGCCATGCCAAATATTTTCCAGCCCTGTCCCCATCGAAGTATTGTCCAGTGTTAGAAATAAGAATAGATCTCTCTAATTTCATACTAGATAGGGTATTAAATTTCCAGTTTAATTTTTGAACTATCCCGTATAGGGCCATTGTGGGGTTTAGCATATGTGCCTGCTCACAGGCTGTGATTTTATTCCTAAGAAATTCCAGTTCCTTGGTAGTGGCACGTTTAGTCTGAGAGGCAGAGATGGACCGCCCTCTCATATAAGCCTTTAGGGCCTCCCACCTTACATAATGTGAAGTGTCACTCCTACGGTTAAATTCCAAGAATTCCTGAATACGAGTCTGCATAAATGTAAGATAACTTGGATTCTTTAAAAGCAGAGGGTCTAGTTTCCAGGCTCGTGGGTCATGGGACACATCAATAGTATGAATGGTTATATAATGAAGTGCATGGTCCAATATTAATATGGGCAGACACCCCATCCTCCCCACTTGAGTTATAAGGGTGTTGGAAAGCAGCACTCTATCTATGCGAGCATAGGAGTTATGGACATGGGAATAAAAGTTATATTCCTGCCCAGAGGGGCCAAAATGGTGCCAAGCATCCGTTAGGTCCAAGTCAGTTTGTAGTGACTCAAGGGCTTTGGCATTGTGGGACTTAGGCACTGGAGCTTTATTAGAGCGATCCAAAATTGTGTCAGTAACACAATTATAATCCCCCCCTAGGATCCAAGGGCCATCCCAGGATATCATATCCAGAGCCAATTTCTGGAAGAACCCTGGTGATTCCACATTAGGAGCATATATTGAGCCTACTATGACTATTCCCTGACCCGGGATTTCTACTTTTGCCAGTGCATGACAACCATGTTGGTCAATTAATTTATCCAGGATTTTTATAGGCAAGCCCCTAGAAAGCCATATTGAAGCACCCCTAGCTTTAGAAGAAAAGGTCAAGGAGACCCAGTCTCCACCCATGAAGGCAGCAGTCTTCTGTGATTACATCAGAGAGAAGTGGGTTTCCTGCAATAAAACAATTGACCCTTTGTGTCTGTAAACCTCCATAATAACCCTCCTATGTTTCATAATAGATTTAAGGACATTTATGTTCCAGGATAGGCAGCAAATATCATCCCCCATCAAATATCATCTTATTTAGCCATTGCAACCTCTTGGCGTACAACAAGTAAACATCCGCACTCATTTTCCCAAACACCACAGGACCCCCCCCCCACCTCCCCCAAGTTAACAACAATATTCCCCAAACAATCCTCCCCCATAGAACCAAACTTGGAATGTCACCAAGGATACCCCCAAAAGGCACCCATGCCAAGCACACACATTAGGCAGCAATTTGAGGTGTGCCTGGGCTGGGGCACCCCCCTTCTCTCACAAGAGCAAAGGGCAACATTCGAGCAGCTGCGTCAGGCCTAGTCACCCCCCCATGTAACTTCTCCACCCTTCTGCCCCAACTAACAGCCTCCCTAACCCTCCCAAGTCTGAGAAGGTCTGGAGCCACCCTCCCACACGTGGGTATAAACCCACCAGTATTCCCACTACAAACACAAGGCAGTAACAAAATCTCCTGCCCTTATTGCTAGCCATAGATAGTAAAGAGTGGAGGAGGCAACAGCCAAAAATCAAGGTATAAACAAGACATCATTAATTAGCTGAACATAGCAAATAATAACAGTTACGAGTGTTTATCTTGTCATGGAAACAGTCAGTTGCAAGTGTCATTGCTAAATGAACAATCGTAGCAATAAACAGGACATATATGCTAAGAGTCCATCTAAAGTCTACCATAAATCCCTCAGTTAAAGGAATCTTGGATAGCATCATGAAGATATTAACCTAGGCAGTTATAGAAGTCAACACCTAAGTGGCACTGGGTAAAAGTAAATAAAAAGGAAAAGAAAAAGAAAATGGAGAAAGAAAAGCGGTTGGGCCAAGGAGCTCCATGAAGAAAAAAAAAGGGTTCAGACTGAGTCATAGGCCTCTTTAAACAAAAGTAGTGAAAGAAACATCAGTCCTCTGTAGGGAAAAAGCACATAGCCTCCATGTTTCCAATCAATATCATACCAGAAATTATAGACCACTTATATAGGAGACCAAAACTGTATAGAGGCTCCCACTTGTGTGAAAGTAAAAAAAAAAAAAAAAAAAAGTGGGTGATTCCCACAACCGCCCAACTCGCAGCTGCAGCAAGCAACGTAAGCTCCTTGTTATTAGTCTCCAATTCGAGAGGGCCACTGATCTATCTAAGAGATAAAACCTAATCAACCTTCCTGCTGATACTCAAATCCCCAGACTTGGTTGGGAGTGTACTATTAAAAGAAAGCACATTGTCTCCAAGGCATGTAAAAGGTCTATGTGACATAACTCGCCAAGGAGGCTCTATCTCTCGAGGAGGAAATAAGAGCCCCAGAAGCAAATCTGGAAATGATTGTAAAAGTGACTAAGAAAGAGAACTGTATTATTGTTTATTTAGGTAACTCCAAGCAAAAATGAGCAAAACATCACGACTCGCTCATTATTAGGATGTGCTCTGTCCCTTCTGGTCTCCTCCTCCTTAAGTCATTTCTCTGCAAGTTTGTGGCAACTGAAAAATCTAGGACCCTGTTCTGGCCTGTCGACCCTTAGCCATGCAGGGTAGGTCAGTGAGAACTTCCAGCCCAGCTTGTAGAGTTTGTTTTGTAACTGGATTCAGTCCCTGCTGAAGCCTTGGTATACATAGATGGTGGAATTCTCTGCCTTAATAGTCCCGGTCTCTTTAGCCTTCTATAGCACTGTTTCCTTATCTTGAAATCTCAGATATTTGACCAAGCAATGATGGGGACGCTCCCCTGGCTTAGGCAGTGGGCTCTTTCGATCTCCAACTCCCGTGCCTCCTCTGCCAGGCCCAAGTGAGTAACAGCCATTTGTGGATTTCCCAATTGGGGTTCCGCCCCTCTATCCCCTCGGGCAGACCAATAATGCGAATATTAGATCTCTGGGAGTGATTGTCTTGATCGGTCAGACTTTCCCGGAGTTCAGCAATTACAGATGGCAGGCCATTTCTTTCAGCCGAGACTCCTGCATAGGAGTCCTCCATGTCACTGACTGTGTGTTCCAGCTTGCAAATCTGCAATGTGTGGGTGTTAGTAGTCTCAATCAAGCTGGTAATGACTGACTGTAGATGAGCAAACTGAGTGTTCAGGTTGCTAAATCCTACTTTCATGTCCCGCTGCATTTGCAAGAGAGTTTTGGGCATCCCGGGCCGCAAACAGTTTTGTAATCTCCATCATACCTTCCTCAATCGGCCTGTCTTCTACTATAGCACCCGGTAAGGAAGGCCCGGCCCTGTGGGAATCACTTTCACTTTTCCTCGAAGCCATCCGTGATCTAAATTGCAATTTGGCTTGTTTATTTTTTAATTTACCCAAAGCCATTGAACCTGCAGACTCATATAACACCAGAGGGGCACCCCAAAAACAATCATTCAGCTAATTTTACACAATTTAGACCATTGCCCCAGGGAGCTGCATTAGCAAGCATCCTCCATGCTTGCTGGTTAGCCATGCCTCCCAGATCTCTGCTTGTTGCACCCCCTTTTCCTTTTGTTCCCCCTTCATCCCCATTCTCTTTTGACTGCTTCATTTCCTCCTTCCTCCTTTGGTATCACCCTGCTTCTTTGATTGACTTGCCCCCATGGCAGGACTTTCTCCCCTTGGGATCTCCCTACATTCTATCTCAGCCCGTGGGGGGACAGTTTTTGGCTCCCCTTTTTCTTCCACCACCACCCTCAGCTAGTTAAAATGTTCACTGAAGTAACATTTAAACTGTCCACTGAGGCCTGTGGTTCTCTTTCCAGATGGATGCAGGCTATCGCCTCTGAATAGACTCTTATCCTCCCAGGTGGGCCAGCAGTCCCCAATATAGCCATACCCCTCCTCTCTGCACCATTCCTTCAACCATGAATTGAAGGCTCTGGTGTGGAGCTCCCACTCCTTCCCCCTATTATAGACCAGATAGTATTCTTTGACTGTGTAACTAGGGCTGCATATAAGGGATAGGCAGTAGATTTAATCTACATTGACTTCAGTCAAATGGTTAAAAAAGGTTAAAAGGTTAAAATGGGATGGGGGAACTGTGCAGAGGGGAACAAGCAAAAGGCAAATATCCTAAATGAATACTTTTGTTCAGTGTTCGCAGTGGAAGGAGAAGGGGAAGGGTCACAAAAAAGTAACAGGAACTCTAGAGGGAGGAAGGTGAACACTAGTCATTTTTCAGAGTAGAGAGTCCTAAAGGGAGTCACTAATTTAAAAGTGGACAAAGTAATGAGACCAGATGGAGTACATCCTAGGGTACTGAGCGAGCTCATGGAAGAACTAGCTGAACCACTGACAGTCTTATTTAACCTCTCACTGGAGACAGGCATTGTTCCAGAGGACTGGAGAAGGGCATATGTAGTTCTACTTCACAGAACTGCAAGCAGGGAGGAGGCTGGCAATTATAAGCCAGTCAGTCTGACATCAGTAGTGGGAAAGTCAGTGGAATCACTGCTGAAAGAAAGGCCTATGGAATATCTTGAATCTTTTGGGTTACAAGACCAGAAGCAGCATGGGTTCATGGTGGGGGGGGGGGAGTGTCAAATCAATGAATCTGATAGATTTCTTTGATTGGGTGACCAAGGAACTAGATCAGGCTTTCAACACCGTTCCATGTAGCAGACTAGTAAGCAAGCCGGGTAACTTAGGAGTGGGTCCAAAGGTGGTAAACTGGGTAAGAAATTGGTTAGGAGATAGGCGACAGAGGGAGGTGGTGAATGGAGTTCGCTTGGAGAAGAGGAGGGTCACCAGTGGGGTGCTCAGGGATCAGTGCTGGGACCAGTTCTATTTAAAGTCTTTACAAGTGACATTGTAGAGAAGCTGAAGGAGGAGGTCTGCCTCTTTGTGGATGACAGCAAAATATGCAGTAGGGTGGACGATCTGGGGGAGTGTGGAAAGGATGAACAGAGACCTGAGAAAACTTGAGGAGTGATCATGGGTAGGGCAGCTGGGTTTCAATGCAAAAAAAATACAAAATACTGCATTTTGGGCACAGAAATCCAAGGGAAGAGTACAAAATGGGGGGGGGAGTGTTTTTTTACAACCACCAGGCAGGACAGTGACCTGGGGATAATCATCTCTGATGACCTAAAGGTGGCCAGGCCAGTGGGATGCTGGGGTACAAGAGAGAGGTATCACCAGCAGAAGGAGGGAGGTGGCATTACTTCTGTATAGATTACTTGTGAGACCTCATCTAGAGTCCTGTGTACAGTTCTGGAGTCCACATCTCCGAAAGTACATAGACAGAGTGGAAGCAGTCCAATGGAGGGCAACTAAAATGGTGAGGGGTCTGCATCACAAGTCCTACAAGAAAAGATTAAGGGAACTCAATATGTACACACTGGAAGAGAGAAAGGGGGGGATATGACATAGACTTTTAAATACCTCACAGAGGTAAATAAAGTACAGGAGGAAAATATTTTTGAGAAAAAATGTGCTCAAGAGGATTTGCTATGAAGCGGGTGGGGGCACATTCAAGACAGATGTGAGGAAGTACTTATTTGCAGAAAGAGTGGTGGATTCCTAGAACAGCCTCCTAGCCAAGGTGGTAGGGGTGAAAACAGTGATGGGATTCAAGAAAGCATGGGATAAGCATAAGGAGAACTTAGTGGAAAGAAATTGGGAGAGTGAGAAAGAGATGGAGATCAAGTAGGGTCTGTGGTGATACTGTAGGTAGGGGAAAATGGTCAGACTGGGTAGGCCAAGTGGTCCTTATCTGATGAAAAATTCTGTTTCCATATTTTGGCAAGGTCACACAGAAGGTTACTAAAGAAGTTAGGGAATCTGGCTGCAGCAAAGAACTTAGTTAGATGGGTGGGAATTTGGTTGGTGGGAGACAGCAGAGGATGATGATAAGCAGAGTTAAGTCTGGGGAGAGAGAGAGAGGTCACAGAGTAGGGTGTTGCAGAGGTCAGTCCTGGGAGCAGTCCTTTTTAGTATGTTAATCAGCAATATAGGAGAGGGAATGCAGGGCAAGATGTATCTGTTCTCATAAGACACTATGCTCTGTTCCAGGGTAGACAGCAAAGAAGGGGTAAAGCAGTTGCAAAGGGACCTGCAGAGGTTATGAACATATGAAATTTGCCAGCAGAAAAAGGCCATTTGGTCTATTGGTCTGCTCGATTATTTATTTATTGATTATGCAGCTAGTAACCCTGTTCCGCAGCTGCCCCTCCCTTCTTGCCCCTCCTTATCCTCCCTCTTGCCCTGTCCCAGCCCCTTTTGAAGCAGCCCACCATTTTCCAGGCTACTACCTCTGCTGGTAACGTGTTCCACCCTGCCACCGCCCTCTCTGTGAAAAAGTGTCTCCTCATTTCCCTCCTGAACCTTTCCTCTTCCAATCTAATGTCATATCCTCGAGTGTCCCTCCCCACTCTTGCCCTGAATAGCCCTTCCATACCAGTCCTGTTTATTCCTCTCATGTACTTAAATGTCTCGACCATATCCGCTCTGTTCTGCCTCTCCTCCAACGAGTACACATCCAACTGCTTTAGCCTACTCTCGTATGGTAAGTCTCCCAGCCCCTGGATCATCTTAGCTGCTCTGCACTGCAACCCCTCCATCAAATGAATGTCCCTTTTCAGGTATGGCCACCAGAACTGCATGCAGTATTCGAGATGAGGTCTAACCAATGATCTATACAGTGGCAGAATCACCTCCCCATTCCTTGACATTCCCCTTGCTATGCATCCCAGCATCTTGTTAGCCATTGCTGCTGCCTTCCTACACTGTGCCAAGTTGTTCATTGATCCCGTGATGACCACTCAAGATCCTTCAGTTTCCACCAGCTGCACAACCCCTCCCCCCACCAAGTTGGAAGTTTCTTCTTGAATTTTTTTGCTCCAAAATGCAGTACCTTACATTTTTTGGCATTGAACCCCAGCTGCCAAGTGTCCAACCAAGTCTCCAGCTTATTTAGATATTCCTGCAGACCTTGCCATCTCTCTATATCATCCACCACCACCCTCATCTTGGTGTCATCTGCAAACAGGCAGATCCTGCTCTCGATTCCCATGGAAATGTCTGCAATAAATACCCCAAATAACACTGGACCCAGCACCAAGCCCTGTGGGACCCCACTCTTTACTGCCTTCTGGGATGAGAGTTCCCCTTCCTCCACCACCCTCTGCTGCCTCCCCTGCAGCCAGTTGGTCACCCATCCCACATTTTAGGTCCTGCCCCTGTGCCTTCAAGTTTTATCCCCAGTCTCCCATGTGGCACTGAATTGAATGCCTTGCTGAAGTCCAGGTACAGGACATTCACTGCATGGCCATTGTCCATCTGCCTAGTCACCCAGTCATAGTAATCTACCAGGTTGGTTAGGCAGGATCTGCCTATGGCAAAGCCATGCTGCTTGCTGTCCTGTAGCCCATTGTACTCCAGCAGGGACACCAGCTTTTCCTTCAGGATAATTTCTATTAGCTTCCCCAAGATGGACATGAGGCTTAGCGGTCAATAGTTCCCTGGTTCATCTTTGGGGACACTGTTATGAGGGGAAACCACTTGATCCAATCTCCAGTCCATGGGTACGCATCCTGGATTCAGTGAGGCATTGAATAGACCTGCCAAGGGCCCCACCAGGATCTCTGCTAGCTACTTCAATAACCTGGGGTGAATGTCATCTGGCCCTGGTGCCTTGTCCACCCTCAGTGCTGTCAGTCCCTCTGGGACTCTAGCTTCCATGATCGTCCCATCTGTCCATCCCTCTCCAGCCTTAACCATCCCCCCCCCCCACACACACACAGGTTACAGACATAGTCAAAATTTTGGCAGTTGAAATTCAACACCAAAAAGTGCAAGGTGACGCATATAGGGAACAAGAACCCCAGGATGGAGTATTGGATGAGAGGGGATAAGCTGGGCACTACATCTGTGGAAAGGAACCTGGGAATCATCATAAACAGCTCCATATAAAAGTATAGCCAATGCAACAAGGCCTACAGCAAGGCAGCTGGAATGTTAGGGTATATTGGGAGAGATTTAATTAGCAGGAGCAAAGAGGTAAGACTACCTCTCTATAGATTACTGGTTAAGCATCATCTGGAATGCAGTGCTCAGTTCTGGAGTCCCCACCAAGGGAAAGACAAAGACAGGCCGGATCAGTACAACATAGGGTAACCAAAATTATTCAGGGCTAACAGAACAGATCCTATGATGTCAGCTTAGGGCACCAAACATGCACACGATGTAGACCAGAAGCAAGGTGGGCAATATGACAGAGACCTCCAAGTTTCGGAAAGGAATGAACAAGATAAACTGTAAGGGACTAATCAGCAGGAATGGAGAGTCAAGAAGAAGGGGACATGAGTGGAATCTGGTTAGGGGAAGATTCAGGAGAGATGTGAGAAATTATTATTTTACAGAGTGGTCGAGTTGTAGAGAGGTGAGGGTGCAAAAAAAAATTAATGGATTCAAGCATGGTTAGGACAGAATGACAGGCTTAACAGTTACTCAGGAGGGTAGTGGATGGGCAGGGGTCAAGGGTGGGAGGCGAGGACAAAAGCCATATCTAGACACTAGGTCTGTGGGTAGGCTTTGGTATAACTAGGCAGGCTGGAGCTACCGATGGTCTCTTTCTGCCAACATTGTCTATGTTTCTATGTAAAACAACACATTGGTTAACCACACAAACTTGATCATATTTCCATCTCAGGGATTGTAATGACATCAAGGACCTCTTGAGCTTTGCTCTTGAGGTCCCTTTGACATTACCATTACTCCTTGATGAAAATGCAGCTGTGTTGTGTGTAGCTGGCCATAGATTATTCTGTATGTTCAAATTCTGCTGTTGTGATTCCCCACCTCTTCCCCTGACCCCATTGAAAAATAGGTGAACTACCTCTAGGCTATCATAGTGTGCAGAACTCTGAATAAATAATTCCATGACCTAATCCATGATAAGCCAACAGGGTGGGCAGTATTGTGCTATACTGGACTGCCCAGGGGTGTAATGAGGCCCGACACTGCAAGCAGAAGGCCTTCTAGCCCCAAAATGTCTTGGATAGCACAGTATCACCCACCCTGGAGGGTATTATTGCACTTAGAAAATGGGCACTGTAAAAAAAAAAAAAAAGTTTAATAACAATTGTAATAAAAATTAGTTTAAAATAAGTTTTGTCATAAAATAGTTCCTCCTTCTGCATTAGAATGATTTTTTTTGATCTGTGGACTTTTGTGCTAGTAAAGCCTCTGTACTTGTGCCTTTGAGATGGTTGTCAGGGTTACCCCCCCAAAACACACACACATAGCACTTTTGGGAGCAGTGGCAAAATTACTTGAGCAAGATAGAGAAAGAACACTGTCTTTGGGACCGCTACTGTGTGTGACACAAATCCTGTCCTGCTTACCATCTCTGGAGCGTTCCATCTCTGGAGCTCCCGATCATAGATCTCAGTAAGTTGTGGAGAGATGGGGAGCAGTATCAGCAGTGGGAAGGAAAGAGATGTACTGCAGGTGGGAAAGAAAGAGATATGTTGCTGTTGGGAAGCAGTGGATAGGAGTATTTGTTTCTACGAGGTAGCCAGTGAATTGCATGCAGTGCAGAAAGCAACACTTGTGAGCTGCTGTGGAGAGGCTTGCACCACTCTTTTGAAACAGTGCTGTCCATCGCCTGTCAGGTGAAACCAATCGGCCTGACGGCTTCCTTTTTTTTTCTACCTTCTTTTTTTTTAATGTGTGGCTGCTGTTTATTTAACTTATTATAGGAGGCACTCACTTGGTTAACAAAATGTCTTAGATTTAAAAGCGCATACTGACTCAAGCGAGTGAGTGAGTGACTAACTGAAAATTAGAGGAAGGGGGGGACAGCACACTAGATATGCCGTCCAGAAAATGAAGAAACTACCACTGATCTTACATACATTACCGCTACTGTAGCTAGCGCTCTCCATCTCACTCAACTAAGCTTGTGATTTTGCAGGTAACCTTTATTCTTCCCAACCGCTGTATGAATTTTAACTATTTTGTTTGAATCTTGCTAGTGGGTACAGGGGGAGATCAGTCGCAACCATAGGACTCACTTAGTGAGAGAAAAAAATGTCGTCTGACAATTTTGAAAATTTGGGGTGCCCAATGATACCCTAAGTAATGGGGAACCCCATGGCAGAGACCACCCCCTTCCCTGAGGAGACCAGAGTTCGCGAGGGCCTGCCCTGAAGCCCTCCCTGCCCGCAGAAGCCCCGAACCCGAGACACACCAGAGACCACCCCCCCGAGGAGACCGGAGGTCGCGAGGGCCTGCCCTGAAGCCCTCCCTGCCCGCAGAAGCCCCGAACCCGAGACACACCAGAGACCACCCCCCCGAGGAGACCGGAGGTCGCGAGGGCCTGCCCTGAAGCCCTCCCTGCCCGCAGAAGCCCTGAACCCGAGACACACCAGAGACCACCCCTCCCCTGAGGAGACTCAGAGACGCGAGGCCTGCCCTGAAGCCCTCCCTGCCCGCAGAAGCCCCAACCCGAGACACCAGAGACCACACCCCTTCCCTGAGGAGACCGGAGGTCGTGAGGGCCTGCCCTGAAGCCCTCCCTGCCCGCAGAAGCCCTGAACCGAGACACACCAGAGACCACCCCCCCGAGGAGACCGGAGGTCGCGAGGGCCTGCCCTGAAGCCCTTCCTGCCCACAGAAGCCCTGAACCCAAGACACACCAGAGACCACCCCCTCCCCTGAGGAGACCAGAGTTCGCAAGGGCCTGCCCTGAAGCCCTCCCTGCCCGCAGAAGCCCTGAACCTGAGACACACCAGAGACCACCCCCCTCCCCTGAGGAGACCGGAGGTCATGAGGGCCTGCCCTGAAGTCCTCTCTGCCCGCAGAAGCCCCGAACCCGAGACACACCAGGTAATTTCTACCTTGATCCAGGCTGCTGCCACCACTGTTGGCCATCTGGTACCTTTTCTGAAACGGCCACAAGCTCCCCTGCTCAGCGCATGAATCCCGGCCAGAGTAGCACCTCGAGTTGCTGCCCAGGCTCAAACGGAGCCAATAGTCAGATACCTTCACCTTCATCTGAAGCCGCCACTCTGCATCTCTATCAGGGCGTACCTCATCACCCCGCTATGGTTACTAACCCTATCTCTTATACTATCTGGCGACATTGAGATCAACCCTGGTCCATCTCTGCATCCCGTCATAACCTTGCCCCCCCCGGCCACCACTCTCCCTAAAACCGATGGACTAACTTTCGCCCACCTGAATGCTAGGAGCCTTATGGCCAACTCCCTGACCTCCAGGCTTGGATCTATATTAATGTCCCGGATGTCCTCGCCATCACAGAAACCTGGCTTAAGCCCACAGTGCTTGACTCTCAGTGCCACTTTCCTGGATATAACATGCTTCATATTGACCATCCTGGCACTAAAAGGGGAGCTGGCCTTGCCCTCTACTTCAAAACTCACCTAAACATTACCCTTCTGCAGGACCCCCTCCTACCAAACTGTGAAATCGTACACTCCCTACTGCTTCTTGGGGGTGTAAAGAAACTCCATATTTTTTGTACTTATATGCCCCCAAAAAATGCTACACAAGGCATCACTGAACTCCTAGGGTTTCTGCCTTCAGTTACAGGCAAGAATGACATTATCTGCCTTGGTGATTTTAACCTTGACTGGTCCGAGAAAACTCAGCTAACCTAACCTCCTTAGCTAGCAAGGCAAATCTATCCCAGCTCATACATGAACCCACAAGGGTCTCACGTGGGGGCAACTGTGCCACCCTCCTTGACTGGATACTTACTAACAGGACGGAATATGTTGCCTCAGCCGGTGTACTACCTGACACAATTAGTGACCACTATCCTATCTACTGTGTCTGGAACACTGTCATTCCTCCCCTCCCTGCTAAAACTGTAACCTTTCCTAATCTCTCCTGCCTAAGTCATGAGGACTTCTTAACTGACCTTAACCAGGTTGACTGGTCCCCTCTCTACCAAACAGAGGACATTAACATAGCCACAGAATATTTCAACTCCGTCCTCCTCTCTCTTCAAACCTTCACATCCCGGTCACCACACGAGGATGGCAGGGAAAGTAACCAAGTGGCTAACATGCCCCTGCTTCAACTTCTCAAATCTAGGGACAAACTTTGGTCCAGGTGGAAGATCTCCCACCTCGTGCAGACTTTGAAGACTACTCGCATTACGTAATAACTGCAAAAGACAAATTCGTGATTGCCAAAAGCACCTACTATAGGAACTTACTAATAACACCCTCTACAAACTGCAGGTACTGGTCCAAAATTAAGGACATTCTCAGCAATGACAAGCCACAGAATCCAGCTGACATGAACATTCAAGGTGTTCACTGCATCAACCATGACACCATTGCCACGCCTTCAATGCCCTTTTTTTTTCCTCTCCACCAGTTGCTACTCTAACTAGCCCTCAACCTGACTGTCCCACTCTCCTCCCTCGCCCCTCCCACCCCTCCCTTTCACTCTGGCTCCAACCACATACTTTGAAGTTCGCAAGCTATTTAACTCCCTTCCGGCATGCGGGGGTCAAGGGCCTGAGGGCATCCATCCTTGCATACTTAAGCAGTATGCACCTTGGCTGACCAGACCTATCACCTGGCTTTTTAACCTCTCAATTCGTACATCTACTGTCCCATCCACCTGGAAAACTGCCAGAAGCATCCCTATACACAAAAAGGGCGATGTCAAACTCATGTCCAACTACCGCCCTATATCTCTTCTGCCCACTCTCAGTAAACTGCTTGAAAAAATAGTCCACCGCCAGCTTGCTGCTCACCTTGACATGTTTAATTTTCAAACCCCGTGCCAACATGGTTTCCGGCCCAGTCACAGTACCACCTCTGCACTTACACAACTTACAAATGACATCAGAAATAATATGGACCATGGCCTACTCACTGGGACCGTCTTTATCGTCCTGTCTAAAGCTTTCGACATGGTACACCATCTCTCTTGCTAAAAGCTCCAATCCATTGGAGCATCTGACCAACCCTCTCCTGGTTCCATAGCTATCTTGACAATCGGACTCAGGTGGTAGCATTTCACAAGGCCTTTCCTCCCCCTAAACATCTCCGTGGAGTTCCCAGGGATCAATCTTGGACCTCTACTCTTCTCCCTCTTCCTAAATGATATTCCCACCATGTCCGGCATAGCTGCACTCTTATATACGCAGATGACCTTGTTCTCTACTCTGGGTCAAAATGGGTTGCTGCCATCAACTCCACTCTACTAATGACTTCCAATTCCTGCAGACCTGGCTCTCTAGCAACCACCAAGTCCTGAACCTAGAAAAAGCCTGTGCTATGCTATTCAGATCCTCTAAGAAACTGTCTGCCCCTGGAACAGGCTCCGGGTTCAATGCCTTGATGGCTCCCTCATCTCAAACACTGAGTCCTTCAAGTACCTTGGGGTCACTTTGGATCCCACACTTGACCTGTCTCAACATGTCAATATAGTGTGCCGTGCCGTCAATGCTAAAATTGGCGAAGCTTATCGCGTGCACCACTCCCTCACTCCTTCCGCTAGACTTTCTGTTGCGAGAGGTATTCTCTTACCCCAGCTCCAATATGCTCTGCCCCTCCTCTTTGCTGCAAACTCTGCTACACTCCACAAATGGGACACTGTCTACAACAACATCTGTAGATTCGCCTTAACTGCCCCACGTCTTACCCATCATTGTCTCCTTTATGCTGGCTTAAATTGGCTGTCACCTAAGGATATTCGAGCCTACTCCCTGGGCTGCTTTATCGACTCCCTGTCTAGACCTCCCTGCCCTGTCTATCTTGCCAACCTCCTGACTCCTGCCTCACACACCGTACCCTCAGGTCTTCCTGAGTCCCCATGCTCTCCACTAGACCTTGCATGACAAAAATGGGTGAACAGGCATTTGACCATTTTGCTCCCAAATTCTGGAACTCACTCCCCCTTATGGTGAAAACGTCATCCTCCCATCAAGAATTCAAAAACTCGCTGTTCACCCACCTCCTAGCCTTTGGCCAATGCAAATGCTCTTAATTTGCTTTGTCCCACTGCAGGCTGTCTGGTCTGACCCTGAGTACTACACTAATGTTCTCCCATGCAATACGTTTGTCTAGGTGGCTATGAACCTTGATGTCTTTACTGTCCTCAGCTGTCTTATGGTTACCCTACTTGATTTATTTTACATCCTTATTATGATCTATGCCTAAAATGTACCCTTATGTAACTGTTACTGTGCTACCCAATGTATATCTTGTTTTGCTCCTGTACACCTATATTATGTCTGTGCATTTCTGCATATTGTAACCAATGTCCTGTGCTCTCCTGGGTCGTGCCTGAAAATAGGCAGGTCTGTTGCCTAGCGCATTTATCCGGTTGCCAAAAGCTAATAAATAAATTGGCACTTGTTTTTGACAGGGCTCTATTATCAGATAGACTAGGGCTCTGGGAAGGGAACTGGCCAAATGGAAGTGCAGGTTTTCTAAGCCCATTTTCTAATAACCCTTTACATCCAGTGGTCATAACTTAGAATTATATTACCCCTCTCCCACTTTTCAGTTTTGGTCTTGGGAAAGCCTACATCTACTTCATTCCAACTTCCCTGTGTGTGATTCTTGGCAGAGCAAAGCAACATTCACCTAACATAGGGTTAGAAATAGGATTACTTCAATCCTCAACAGAATTATACTTAATGTCAGTAAGCCCATGTTCTATGGAAAGACAGACGTGGAGAAGCTATTCTGTTAAGGAGTATGTTTGTTATGTACTTTTATAATAAGCCCATTGAAAGATAGGATTTTCTTTTTTGCTTGCAACTGCCATTAAATAATTTATTTTAATTGGAAACATGAGCAAGAGACACATTTAGCATGTTTTCCTATTGCAATAAGCAGTTTTATTGAATTACATAAAGCAAACAGGGGATTTAATTGGAGTCCTGTGTTAACTGTTCCTTTGGCAGGAGAGCTGTTTACGAGACAAACTTTCACAAGGCAGATCTGAAGTCATAAGTTTAAACAAAGAAAAATGTTCTGGTAAATATATTTGATAAAAAAATGAATTATTTAATCTTTTGCAGCTAACAAGAGACTTTTGTTGCACATGTTAAGCTTACAGGTAAGGCAGCTGGGATATAATGATTTCTCTTTCTCATCTTAGTGCTTACTGTCCAGTATTCTGCAAAGTACAATTTTCTAATGGCTTAGTAATCCAAGGCTGTCCCTTGATTTGCAGTGGGAAGCCAAGGACCTCCCATATCTTGGCATTCTCATTTCCTGTAGACTTACTACCATGTGAATGATTAATTTGGACCCCTGTTGCAAACTATTTATCAAGATCTACAGCGTTGGTCCCCTCTCCCTCTTTCTTTCTGAGGCAGGGCCAATGTAGTTAAAATGAATGTTCTACCACCCCTCCTATATCCCTTAGGTATGCTCAATATATTAATTCCCCATATATAGTTTACTCGTTTGCATAAACCTCTTTTAAAGTCCAGCGCTACTCACCACAGAAGGAGACCACTCATATGTCTTTTCAAAGCCGTTTATTCAGGGCAAAAAATAGAAATGCTGCCCCCCCCAACATGCAAATGCACAAGCTGTAGGTTTCTCTCTCCCCCAGCCTGTCTTCTCTGTCACCCAGCTTGTGCATTCACATGTTGGGGGGCAGCTTTTCTATTTTTTGGTCTGAATAAATGTCTTTGAAAAGACATATGAGTGGTCTCAGTCTGTGGTGAGTAGTGCTGGACTTTAAGAGTGGTTTGTGGTTTTGAATTGTCCTATTAGAACACTCTGTTGCGGGGTGGCTATTTGTAAGTGCTGTTACATAGATACATAGATAC
Source organism: Neoceratodus forsteri (assembly GCA_016271365.2). Taxonomy (NCBI): domain Eukaryota; kingdom Metazoa; phylum Chordata; order Ceratodontiformes; family Ceratodontidae; genus Neoceratodus; species Neoceratodus forsteri. The sequence continues at coordinate 587,135,745 of CM028132.1, read as the reverse complement.
ATAGACAGTGTCGGCAGATAAGGGTCTATGGCCCACCCAGTCTGCCCATTTGAGCTTGTAAGTTCAGTTTGTTTTCCTAGAAGTCTGTTGCCCCTTACCCCTGACCTCCAGAATTCCTTTATGTCTATCCCACGCATTCTTAAATCCCGTGATTGTTTCAGCCCCCACCACTTCCTCTGGCAGGGTGTTCCACTTGTCCACCACCCGTTCTGTGAAGAATTCTTTCTCATGTTTCCTCTAAATCGTCCTCCTCCAGCTTCATCCCATGCCCTCTAGTCCTGGAACATCTTTTTCGCTTAAAATAGTGTTTTCCTGCACCCTGTTCCTCCCTGTAAGATACTGTATGTCTCTATCATATCCCCTCTCTCCTCCTCTCCTCCAGGAGAACATGTTCAGTTCCTTCAACCTGTCTTCATAGGACTTGTGATGCATCCATGCACCATCTTGTTGCCTCCTCTGAACCTTCTCCCCTGTCATGTGCCTTACGTGAGGTATGGTCTCCAGAACTGTACACTGTACTCCAGGTGGGGCCTCACTAGTGTCTTGTATAGGCGGAATTATGACCTCCGGTTTCTCTCGCTGGTGATGCCCCTGCCTATACATCCCAGCATCCTATTTGCTTTACTCTGCCTTGTCACACTGTTTCTCTACCTTGAGGTCATCAGAGATGACAACCCCAAGATCCCTTTCCTGCTTGGTGCATGCTATATCCTCACCCCAACTGATATATTGTGCTAGGTTTTTGTGCCCCATATGCAGTATCTTGCACTTCTTTGCATTGAATTTCAACTGCCAAACCCCTGACCATTCTTCAAGTTTCTGTAGGTCGCTTCTCATTCTGTCTGCACCCTCTGGTGTGTCTACTCTGTTACAGAGCTTTGTGTCATCAGCGAACAGTGAAATTCTACCTTCTAGGTCCTGTGCAATGTCACTGATGAAGATGTTGAATAGGACCGGTCCCAGCACTGATCCCTGTGGTACCCCACTGGTCACTCTTCCCTCTGTGGAGTGACAGCCATTTACCACCACCCTCTGTGTCCTGCCACCCAGCCAGCTACCTACCCACCACACTACTGTCCTGCCCACACCCATATTCCCCAGTTTGTGTAATAGTCTTCTATGGCACAGTGTCAAAGGCCTTGCTGAAATGCGGATAGGCCATGTCCACAGCCCTCCGCTGATCCACCTCCCTAGTCACCCAGTCAAAAATTCAACAAGGTTGGTCTGACATGACCTCCCCTGGTGAAACCATGCTGCCTTGGGTCCTGTGAGTCCATTGACAACCAGATGTTCCACCAATCTCTCCTTCAGTAGTGCTTCCATGATCTCCCCACTACCGAGGTGAGGCTGACTGGTCTGTAGTTCCCTGCTTCCTCTTTGTTCCACTTTTGTATAAGGGGACTACATCTGCTGTCCTCCAGTCTTTGGGGCCTCCCTGTTTCCAGTGATCGGCTAAACAGGATAGCCAGGGTTCAGTCACCACCTCTCTTAGTTCTTTAAGGACCCTGGGTGCACCCCATCTGGCCCCATTGCTTTATCAACTCTTATTACTTCCAGTTCCTTCAGGACCCTTTCGTCGTAAAGGGACTTATGTCCATTTCTGCACCATTCTCACCCTTTGTACCCCTTCAGACCCATTACCCTCCTCTTCCTCAGTAAAGACTGAGCAGAAATACCTGTTCAATATGTCAGCTTTACTGTTGTTATCCTCCACGCCCCCATCCTCCCCTTCAGTCTCACTATCCCTCCTTTGTCTTTCTTTTTCACTTATGTACCTGTAAAAGGTTTTGTCCCTCTACCCACTGATTTTGCAATGTGTTCTTCTGTCTGAGCTTTGGCTTCCTTACTGACCTCCCTACCTCCCTTTGCTTCTCCTGGTACTTCTCCCTATCCCCTTCTGCCTGTGTCTTTTGTATTGCCTGAATGCAATCTTTTTCTCTCACTTTTGCTACCTCTTGGAAAACCATAATGGTCTCCTCTTCCTTTTCCTCTTGCTAACCTGCTTAATGCATAATTCTGTTGTTCTTGTAATCCCCATTTTAAATACTGACCACTGTTTCTCAACCCTGATTCCTGTCCCATTCCCTTAATGCCTCTTTCAAGTATCTCCCATTTCCCAAAGTCTGCCCCCTAAAATCCAGGATACGTGTTTTTGTGTGGTTTGGTTCTGCTCTTTCTGTGATTTCAAACCACAATGACTGGTGGTCACTGTTTCCCAGGTGCTCCCCACTGTACACCCCATCACACTGTCCCTGTTTTGAGCACAAGGTCCAGTATTGCCTTCTGCCGAGTTGGTTCCATGACCAGTTGCTTGAGGAAGGCACCCTGAAGGGAGTCCAGGATAAATTTGCTCCTAGTTGATGCTGCTGCTGGGATGCTCCAGTCCACGTCTGGAATATTGAAGTCTCCAAGCAGTACTACCTCATCCTTGTCTGCCATCCTTTGGATGGCTAGCATCAGCTCACTATCTGTTTCTTCCTCCTGGGCTGGTGGTCTATAGACCACACCTGTGCGGATGGCTGTCCCCATTTTCCTTTCTAGCTTAACCCACAGTGTCTCTCTCCCATTTTGTTCCTCCTGGATCTCTGTGTCCCTTATGTCATTTTTCACATACAGTGCCACTCCTCCTCCCTTCCTGCCTGCTCTGTCTCTTCTGAATATGTTGTAGCCAGGTATGGCCATCTCCCAGTCGTGGTTATCATTACACCAGGTTTCAGTGATGGCCACAGTGTCCAGGTCTGACTGTACCATGACAGCCTCCAGATCTTCCATCTTGTTGCTAAGGCTCCTGGCATTTGCACACGTGGCTTTCCATGATTTGACCTCCCTAGACTGTTTCACTGTTCTACTCCAGACCCTTCCTTGGTTGTCATTTATCCCTGGTTCTCCTTGCTGTCTGCCCTTCTGCTGAATTTTGACCCTTTTCTGCTTATCCACCTCTTGGGCACTAATCTCCATCTTTTGCACACTGCTTTGCAGAGATAGCCGCTCCTGTGGTTCACTGGTTCCACTGCTAGCTGTGGGGGGTGAACAAGTAGGTACCATGCTTGCTGGCCTGCCACCCTCCTTTGCTAGTTTAAATGCTTGTCAATGTAGCATTTAAACTTATCATTGAGTGCTTGGATTCCCCTCCAGGATGGATGCAGGCCGTCAGGCTTGAACAAACTCCATCTCCTCCAGGTGGGTCCCCAGTCACCAATGAATCAAACCTTCCTCACAGCACCAGTTCTTCAACCATGAGTTAAAGTTCCTGGTGCATGCACTCCTATGTCTCCTTGCTCTCACAGGTAGTACTCTGAGAAAGTGACAGAAGTAGCTACTTGCTTGAGACCCTCCCAGTTTTCTAAACTCTTCCTGAACTTCCTTTGGCTCCCCATTTGCCAGGTCATTAGTACCTAGGTGGATAATGACATCCAGCTCACCCTCCGTCTTGCCTTCCCAGTGATCCCCAGGATCTTCCTTCCATCCCTCCATGCCGTGGCACCTGGTAGGCACCTCACCTCCCTGTCCTCCCCTCCTGTGTTCCTAGCTGGATCCTCTTATGATGGAGTCCCCACCAGGATTCACTTCCTCCTCCTCTGGGGTCCACTGCTTCCCCGCTGAGGTCACCTCCTGGCTAACCTCCACATCCTTTCCTTCCACTTCTCTGGGTACTCTATTTGGTTGTCCTCATTTGCCAGTGTGGCATATGAGTTCTTGAGTGGAATAGGATCTGGGATGTGCCTCTGCCTGACTGCTCTAACCCTCCCTGAGCCCACTGTCATCCAAGTGCTCCTCGTTCTTGGCATCCTTTGAGGCAATTGCATTGGACTGAGTGGTCCCTGGATAGGGGTGATGGTACTCCTGACCCAGTTTACTTCTTCTCTGAGTCTGGCTACCTCACCCCACAGTCCAGAGAGATGCATGCAGATAGGGCTGCACCTCAGTGTCCAGAAGGTCTGCCTGAATATGTCTGCCCCACAGCCACTGCATTGCACCACTCCCCACATTATACTGCAATTCCACTATTTGTCTGCTACTGAAGCTCTCCTAGTTCCCTTTTTATTAATTAACTGTACTAAAAATCCTGCCACTTATCCTCAGATATTTTTTTTAAAGAAAAAAGAAACCAATAAATAAATAAATGAGTCAAAACACTTGTCGTGCTGAGGGTGGACTTCTTCCCCATTATGCCTCTCCTACTTCACACCCCTTACTATACCCTGTGTTTAGCTCCTGTCAATCAGATTTAACAGGGCATATAATTAAGAGTTGGGGGAAGGGGGGGGGTGAAAATTTGCAGCAATTAAAGACAGCACAGAATTACACCACCACTATATTTTAAATTTTCAACAGCCCAAAAACAATTATAAGTAAAGACAACAAAGAAAGTATAGTTTCACTAAAAGCCCACAATCTAAGTTTAAAAGAAAAATAGAAATTACCAGTTACTCTAAAGCACTGAATTGAATCTGTTTCCTTCCTTCCCCTTCTGGCTTCTTCTGAGAAAATAAAACTCTGCTTGCTAATTTAACTCTGACTAAGCCCCACCTCCAGTTATTACGTAGCTGAGGTCAGAGGCCAGACAATTAACACCCTTCACCCAACTACAGGGCAGTCAGACAAGCCAAGATAAAATTTGCAGCAATTAAAGACAGCACAGAATTACACCACCACTATGTTTTAAATTTTCAACAGCCCAAAAACAATTATAAGTAAAGACAACAAAGAAAGTATAGTGTCACTAAAAGCCCACAATCTAAGTTTGAAAGAAAAATAGCAATTACCAGTTACTCTAAAGCACTGAATTGAATCTGTTTCCTTCCTTCCCTTTCTGGCTTCTTGGTTACTTATTTGCATGCCAGACATTCTCAATTTTTATGGAAAGATGGGGCAGCCAGAAGGGCATACCATGAACAAACCTTCCCTCTAATTTGGGTGGCATTCACCTACCCGAATTCTATTTGTATTATTTAGCACTTCACGGCTCCAAATACTTTCATTGGGGTGGCCTGTGGGATGTTAATCAATCTATTTATGTGCTGCACTGGCTTATGTTAGAAAGAGAGTTATGTCACCGGTTTAATATACAATCCCAGGCTCTTCTTTTTATTGCTCCTAAGATGCTTCCCACTCCTTGAAAACTACACCCATATACTGTTCCTCTCATGCCCGCATCCAGCTCTGTCATCACCTCCGAGTTAATATTAAGACATGCCCAGCACAACCGATGTTTAGTAATCCTAATTTGAATATAGATAAGAAACCCTTTCCACATTCTTTTCTCCCCTACCTTACTCCACTCCTATGTCTGTTCTATTAAAAGAGAATCAGTTGTCTTATTTTACAACTTTTCAGGCACGGTTTGGGTTGAATGTGAAAGCTTTCTTCAAATATCTCCAATTGCTTGCTCGGCCATATCTCACTTTGGTGCCCCACCCTGGATGGACTAATTCTCTCATCGCATGGATGAGATGACTAGAGTTGCCTCCTCTCAGCATGCCATTTCTCAATTATACCGACTGTGATGCTTGGCCAGCTGGTTATGATTGTTCTTTGAAATTTGTAATATAAAAATGTAGTGTGTGATTTTCTCCATAAGGCAGCTGTGCCATGGGTCAGGTTTCAGTGGAAATAACAGGATATATTAACCTGAAACCAGGAGGTAATTAAAAAGACTAGAGAGCCTTAATTAATTGTCTCCTGTTTATCTGACTTAATTAGAGCTGACCCAGCTAACAGGATATAGGGATCGTAAACTTGTATGATGTTTTAGAGGAAAAAAACATTGTTATATCACTATGGTGCTAAAAGTCATAAAATCCTTTGAAATGCCTGGGAACAGGAACTGCTCAAAGATCAAAGAGAAGGAACTGGGAAATAACAGACTTATAATTTGGGATATTAGTTTTTGCTGAAGTCACAGTATTTAAAATATCTCCTGACAGGAAGATAATTGTTTGTATAATTTTTATATTCTAAAAGGAGGAGCTAGATGACCTCATGGAAGGGATGGAGAGAGATACAGTTTTAACCTAGGACTGTATATGATGTTGGGGACGTTTCTTTGTGGGCTTTTAACAAACAAGAACTAACTTAAGCACTGTAAGAAGATAATTCATTAGATAAAAAAAGTCTAATTTTATTGTGGTAGGAGTTTATGTTTGTACTTTTCCTTGTTTTCTTTTAGGTGATTATATGCTTTGAGATATAGTATTCTGTGTTTACATTTTACATATTTTTATCCATTTTTAAGTAAACCTTTCATTTTAAAAGACTGCCTGGGTGTGTATCCCAAGTTCTTTCTTTTGCATGTGATGTATGGAGGGTTAAGACTGACTGAAACTGTTCAAAGCTTAATGCTGTACTAAACTGGGAAAAGGTAAGAATATACCTAAGGTCTTTTATGGAGTTTTAAGGGTTCATTTTGGATACCTGGTTAGGTGCTGTTAGGCGAAAGATATTTGGCATCCCCCTGAAGAGCAGATTATCTGAGCCTATACATTTGGGCACACTAGCATAAGGTTCATAGTTTGAATCCCCCCAGAACTTGAGACCAAAGATGATTCAGACCCACAAGCAGACAGGCGGGTTACCCTGTTCTGTTACCTGTTTACAATACTGTGCACAGAGGTTGGCCCTGTGGGAGCAGAGGGTCTGATCTGCTGAGTGGGTTTGTGGCAGATTGTTTGACAGCATTGTGGATAAAATTGGTTAACACAAGCTTTAACTGTTCAGTATGTCAGCTTAATAGTGTACAGCTCACTTGCAAAAAAAAGGCAGTATTTTATTTTTTAAAGAGGAAGCAGAACTATATAATTTGCTTACAGTCAAGTTTCTACCTGTTTTATTTTTTTTCTAAAGTGTAAGTTAGAGTAGCCGTAGTTAGGGAAGAAGATGGCTTCCAACTACACCGGGTACACTGCAGGCTACTTGAGGCAGTTGTGCCATGACAGAGGAGTTCTGTATTAAGGGAAAGCCACCAAGCAGAACCTCATGGATGCCATGATGGCAGCAGATGCCCAGAGCATCGAGTTATAGACTGCGACTATAAAAGACCAAACCTTGAGCATGGAGGGGCCATTGGCCAGTGCAGTGTTCAGATCCGGTGAGGATAACAGCAGGGCCAGTGCCAGCGAAGGGTCACAGCAGCAGGGGGAAGGTCACCAGCATTTTGGAGCCAGAAGCAATCAGGCTGCAGATTGAGTTGTGCAGAATGGAGCTAGATTTCCAGATAGAGGAGAGACAAGAACAGTGAGCTGCAGAGGAGAAGAGGGAGCAAGAACAGCGAGCTGCAGAGGAGAAGAGGGAGTGAGAACAGTGAGAGGCAGACCGTGAGGAGCGTGAGCGGCAGAGACGACATGAACTGGAGAAGCGACAACTCCAACCACCAGCACCAGAGCAGGTAAGTGGCTTGGGTTTAACTGGAACTACAGGACTGGGTTACAAATTGAATTCCAAATTGATAGCTGAATTTAAAGAGGGGGAGGATATGGATGCCTTTTTAAATTCCTTTGAAAAAGTTTGTATTCAGGCTAAAATTCCTAGCGAGGTCCTGGAGCTTCCAGCTATCCTCACTACTTACCGGCAAAGCTCGGGATGCATTGGGTCAAATGGACAATGAGGACAGTAATGATTACAGCAAACTTAAAGATGCACTTTTAAAACAGTTTGATTTAACTGTTGAAGCATACAGAGCTAAATTTTGTAAGCTCAGGAGAAGCCCTGATATGAGCTATGAGGAGCTAGCCACGAAAAAACGTCATTTTTTAAAACATTGGTGGGAAGGAATTGAAGCAAACTCTGTAGATAAAATTGAAAATGCTATTTTGTTAGAACAGTTTTTTTGGGCATGCCCAGCAGAGCTGAAAACCTTACTGGAGAACTGAGATTCCAAAACAGTGCAAGAGGCTGCTGAACTCTCTGACTGCTACGCCAAGAGCAGACCTACTCTGAGAGCAAATGGTGAGGGCATGGCAGTGCAGAAAGGGAAAAGCGTGCCTTCAGGGCAGCTAAAACCCTCACTGCCTCCACCAAAACCAAATAGCCCCAAGTTTCAAAGAAATGATTTCTCTGGAAAAAGAAATGAATGTTGGGTCTACAAAGAAACTGGGCATATTTCCAGACAGTGTCCCAAAAGGGCAAGCAATACACTAAATGGTGCTAGAAAAGAAGTGGGTTGTTTGTGTGTCCCTGGAAGCATGCCTGTGAACATGAGGGAACACATGCACCCAGTCACGGTGAATGCTGCACAGACATAAGGGTTAAGGGACACAGGGGCATCCCTGACATTGGTTAAAGGGGATCTGGTAGAGCCTGGTCAGCTTATACCCAATAAATATGTTGCTGTACAAGACTTCACTGGTGAGGAGAAAACACTGCCACTCGTTAGTGTTCTCCTAGACTGGGGTGAAATGGGGAGAACTGTGCAACAGGTGGCTATAGCCAAAACTTTCACAGTGGATGTCATTCTTGGCAACAATCTCAATCAGGGAATGGTGTGTGCAGTTACCCGTAGCCAAGCAGCAAGGGAAAATTGTAGTTCCCTGGACCTCACAGAAGCCATGGTGGAAATCACTGGGAGGCCGATTCCCCAGCCTGTGCCTCCTGATATGGAGACTAATGAAAATGGGGTAGACATTTCCCCAGTAGCAGTTAACCACACAGCTACGGAGGGTTACTCTGAAGAAGGAGGGGTGACCCATTGTCAGAAGGTTAGGCATGACAGTGATCCTGAGTGCCCTGACGCTAGTGCTAAGGACCCTGGTTTAGAATCTGAAGGGGACCTGTCCCATGCCTTGGGAATGTGTGAGGAGTTTGCAGCCGCTCAGAGAAGTGACCCTAGTCTGGAGAAGATGAGGACTTTGGCAGACCCTGATGGATCACAAGGAGGTGACAGTAAACATACGGTTTGTTGGGAAAATGGACTGATTTATACTCGGGCTATGCAGACAGAGGGAGGGGTGATAGGCAGGCAGCTTGTCATTCCCCAGGGGTATCGTGAGCAGTTGCTCAAGATTGCACATGATATTCCCTTGTCTGGTCATCTGGGAATCATGTGCACTATGCAGCAGTTGTCCCAGAATTTCTATTGGCCCAACTTCACCCAGTAGGTGAAGGAGTATTGCAGGTCTTGTCACTGGTGCCAAGAAACAGGGAAGGCAGGTAAGAAACCCCAAACTGACCTAATTCCATTGCCTATAGTGGAGGAGCCTTTCCAGAGGGTGGGAATGGATATTGTGGGGTCTTTAAATACCCCCAGCTCCTCCGGGAAGAGGTTCATCCTGACTGTGGTGGATTATGCCACCCGGTTCCCCAAGGCAGTTACCCTATCCTCACTGAAGACAGACAAAGTGGCAGATACCTTACTTTTTTTTTACCTATTTTCTCCCGTGTTGGGTTTCCGCAAGAAGTTATCACCAATCGAGGGGATTCCTTCATGTTGGACCTGATGAAATGTTTGTGGGAGAAGTTTGGGGTGGTGCAGAGATGCACGACACCTTATCACCCACAACCCAGTGGGCTTGTGGAAAGGTTTAATGGTATCCTGAAGTCAATGTTCCAAGCATTTGCTGAACAGCATGGGAGGGACTGGGAGAAATACCTTCCCCACCTGTTGTTTGCATACAGGGAGGTGCCCCAAGAATTAACAGGATTTTCCCCCTTCGAGCTCTTATATGGATGCCAGGTACGTGGGCTCCGGACTTGATCTGGGATGACTGGGAAGGCAAGCACACGACCCAGGGAACTCCCATAGTGGATTATGTCCTTAGGTTTAGGGAAAGGCTGAAGGAGCTTATGGGGACAGCCCAGAGCAACCTCGCAGCTGCCCAACAGAAACAAAAAGTGTGGTACGACCGCAGAGCCAGAGCTCACTCGCACATGGCGAGTCAGAAAGTCATGATCCTTATTCTGGTCCGGAAAGACAAGCTGCAGACTGAGTGGGCAGGACTGAACAAATTAGTTAGGATGGTAAATTATGTGAATTATATCATAGAGTTACCTGACAGAAGACAGACAGAAAGGATGTATCATGTGAACATGATGAAGCCATATGCTAATAGGGCTGACATGGTGTTTGCAGTATGTAGTCCTGGGGAGGGGACGGATGAAGGAAGAAGAAGAAAAAGAAGAATCAGCATTTATATAGTGCTTTTTATACATCCAAAGTGCTTTACAAGCAATGCTAGACTGGTAGTGAAGTGACTGAATGTGTGGTGGCGGCCATATCGCACATCATCACCCACACACAGCCTGGATAATTGCATGAACCAGTTTATGGGAAGGGGAATGTTGGCCAGGACACCGGGAATGTTCCCTACTCTTTGAGAAGAGTGCCCTGGGTTCTTTTACTTCCACCTGGACACCCACCGGGACAACACCTGATGATATTGTGACCCCTTTCCATGTGAGGTCTCCCATGTCCCTGGTTGCTCGCAGGAGCTTCTCTTTAATTGTGTACTTTAGAATACATGCCACAATTGTTCTTGGTGTCTTAGAATCAGCTCTGCCTGTAATCCTGTGCACTCTTTTCACTCCAATTGGGTCTTTCCACCTATCTCCCAAAAGCTGAGGTATCCATTCTTTCAGAAAATGCTCCATATTAGGGCCTTCTGTTCCTCTGGGACTCCCAGTATTTGCACATTATTCCTATGATTTCTGTTTTCCTGGTTTTCTGCATGGTACAAGAGTCGAGACAATTTTATTTCATGTTCTCTCAAACGTTGCAGTATGGTCAGATGCTGCTGTTCCAAATCCTCCGTTCTCTGATCCAGCACATTCTGTCTGTCTTCTAATCTGCGAACACCTTCTGCATTCCCAGGCAGTGAGTTCCTAATGTTGTCTACTCTAATGAGTACAGCTTCCAGCATTTTAGTTATATTTGTGAGAGCCTTGCTAAGCTGCACATTATTGGGGGGCAGTGGGGCCTGTACATTGCACCCCTCTGGTAGCAATCCCTCCGAGCCTGCCATCAGGAGTATGGGACAGCCAAAGTAGATGGCAATGGGCACAGTTCTAACCTTCCTCGATCTCCATTCTGAAAAATGCAGTACGTCACTCAGTGTAGCTTGTTCACATTCAATGGGCGCAAAAAGAAACACCAGCAAACAGCGGAGCTATGCGGGTGGGTGTCATGCTGCTCAAGCTATCCGACTTCCAGGCTCCTCTGGCCTATGCATATAGATCTGTTCTCTGGATAACTAGTTCTACATCATTCTTTTTCCTCCAGATAACTTCACACCATGGATGGCGACATTAAGGGGAGGGTTTCCAGTGGTTCTGTTTTTTCGTTTAAACCAGTATGATACCGTATTCTATCCTATTTTTTTCCAGCTGAGAACGGAGCTCACGCTTTATGCCGCCATCACTATCAGGTCCCGGCCATGCCCCCGAGCATTTTGAATTTTAACATTTATTTTAAAAACATAAAATCATTTTCATTTAATAATGACATTAACTCACTCACCAGCATCATGCGTCTATCCTATCCCGTCTTCAAACTTGCAACCATCTTGGCACTGATCAGCTCCCAGGTAAACAGTTTTACTTTTCCACCACCTCTTCTGTGAAGAAGTATTTCCTCACATCCTCTCTAAAGGGCTTCCTTATCAACCTATATGTTCACCCAAGCAGAGTGTTACACCCAGCTTTTCAGAAAAAGGTTAGAATTATTTGGAAGCTTGAAGATTTCTGATATCTCTCCAAGGTTTCAATGCTTAGAAAGGCTTAGACATTTTCAGAGCATAGGAGCTCTTAGACCTCAGCTTTTTTCAAGTTTTCCAAATACTGAATGTCTAATGACAAACATTTTTCTGGCAAACATTTGGATTTTTAGAATGGGACAGTCGGAGAGCTGGATTAGTAGAAAAAAGTTTGGATGATCTTATTTACACTTAAGCAGCTTTGCTTAAGCAGTTTGTCAGACATGTATTGCAAAATCCTAAAACAGAAATGACTACAGTAAATGAAAAATTATGTATACAGTTCATAGGCAACGTGACATAAAGTACAGAGTTTGACTAGTTAAAAAAAAATATATATTCTCTATCATTCAATCAGTCATAATACATTTCTGATTGTATTTTTTGATTGGTCTCGAATGTACTTTAATATCAATAATCTAAGCCTTAATAGATTTGTGTTGCTTTTAGGAAATGAGAGGATAGAGTTGCTGCCTTTGAGACGGGGGAGGCAAGGGTCAATCCCTGGTTCTGACACATGCCTGTAATTTAGTTTACAGAAGATGTCCCCATAAACCAGGTAGTACATTACAGATGTAAGTAGTTTAGGGTTCAGGACAAAATTGACAACAAGTCTTTGAAAAATATGTTGCATATTTTAAAGATGAAGTAAACAGTAGCTAAACAAACTTGGAGACCCAGCACCAGCTAAGGCAGTATAAGACTATTATAGTAGCTCTAATGTCTTCATTTTCAAACAGTTTAGAATAAGGCGATGAATTAACTCACCCCAGGACTGTGGCATATATTCCAGCATATAATCCTTTATTCCAAATTAACTAAAATCAAGTACAACACACAGTGCTTGCTACAATTATGTATCAGTTTATGGCTGCTCACACTCACTTCCTGGATACCACTCCTGACACGTCACCAAGCACTTGACATGTTTCGCTCTTACATGAGCTTTCTCAAAGGTGTAATAGGTGAAGATCAAATCCTGTTTATAAAACTTTAACAATTAAAGTGACAAGCACACCAAAAACATTTAAAATGTGACACTCCATACAATTTAAAACTCAGCAGTATTATTATACTATTATTCTGGGGATGATTTGTACAACTCCCACTACTGTTATATGCACTCATTTTTCTGTGCTAACTAAGTTAATATAACCATAGGCACTAGACATAGTTGCAAACCTGCTTTAGAAAGAGAGTATCAGAGATTGCACCATTTCTCTGTCTTTTGGCGAGATTCCAGTGCAAATCTGAAAAAAGAAAAGATAAAGATAGAAAAATTACATCTAAAAACATAATAAACAATATTTTTATACAGTCTACTAATTTCTATAGTATTTTTATTGCTTTTTTGAAAACGGTTTTAACTCTAATCTTCCATTTAGTCCTTTCCCTTCCATGCCTTTAAAGGCCACAATCCAATATTGTTCTCGTTTGTAGTTTTGGTCCCTTATAATGGACTCCTTGTTATGCAGAAACAGTGGCTGGTGGTCTAATCTGCTTAGTCCTCTACAATACCTAAAGGTTTCAATCATACCTCCATTTCTCCTTGCCTTCTGGGAATACATACAGAGCTTAGCTAATGTATAAGTTTGGATTGCCATCCTCCGGATCAACTCAAGGAGATCCTTGTTCTTTTTCCGGTGGGGGTTTCAGAACTGTGGATAGTAACCCATGTGTATTCTCACCAGGGACCTGTAAAGGGGCAAGATTCCTTCCTCCCTTTCTTTGACTTGAAAACGGCCTGCCTATGCACCCCAGAGTTCTGCTATTCTTTCCACATACCTTGTTACAATGGGTTGAAGTCTTGAGACTGTCACTTATTATGATTTCTAGATTTAACTATTTTGAGGTCTGTTATAGCCTTATCCCTACCACCATCCAATATTCAGTTTTTAGATTTGACCATAACGCTATTAATTCACAGGTTAAGGGCACTAGATTGGGGAAGAAGGGGGCAGAGGAGACAACCCTTGTAACAAAACTATTTATTTTCTATGATGTACCTTGACAATGTATAATAGGATTGTGAGACACCAGGGAGGAAGAAAAGGCGAGGATGAGAGTGGAATAAAGGGGATGTGAAAATAATTAAAAAAAAACAGTGAAGGGAAGAGATATGAATCACATTTCAAGACAGAAGGAAGAAAAAGAAATGAAGAGGAAGATAAAACCATGAATCCTAGCATGGGTATAGGAATGTACACACCATGGCAATGGAATGTAGAGAAATCAAGATGGTAACTGCATGCTGCAAGAACTGAGGAGAAGTTCCGAAAGCAGGGTCTTATATAAGTGAATTACATTTTTATAATGGGTAAACCACCTCTGCCTGAATACTTCACCTTACCAGATGATCTTGTGAGGCCACGTGGTTGTGGTGTGCTTCTGTGTGTATGCTCTTCTACCCATTAAGAAGAAGATCTGGGTTGATGGCAGAGTTGGATGGACAGAGAAGCAGAGAGCCCCTCAGCAGGGCTGAAGCCTGGAAAGCACACTGCAAGGCAAACCCCCCTGAGGAAGGAATTAATGCCAGAGCAGAGAAGCGGAGAATAAAGGAGGAAACTGAGCAGAGCCTAGAAAACGTATGGAGGAAACAAAGAACAGCCAGATAAAGGATAGATAGAAAGAAGGATTGGCAGAAGGAGAATAAAAGTGTAGAAGCAGGAGAACAAATCTGGCAAGACAGTAAAGGGCTGCACTCATTGTTTCTGTTGCAGTATACTGTTACGTACTGATAAGACAAGCATCTAGGTAGTGTGGGAAAATGCTAGGTGTTCTTTGCTGACAACAGTCATGAGTTGTATGTACTGTAACTGTATTTTATATATTTTCATATATTTTTAGATTCTTTTTAGTTTTTTGTTTTAAATTACAAACCAGATATTTAAATTTCCATGCTGTAGGATCATATGGTACACACAGATAAATACTACGCAGGTGCTGGTGTCCTTCTGGCATTCCAGGTACTCCAGGTAAACCTGCACCATGCCAGCTCCAAAATGCTCAGCCAGACAGACTTAGACTGTTTGGATGAATTGAAACAGAAAGAAGCAGCCTAAAAGAATAGAGCTTTAAGAGGCGTTTAGTCCATGGATTTGGACTTTTAGAATTAACAACTTAAAAATCATGTCTTTTAAACAGAGTGATTTTTAGATATTATATTAAAGGGTAAACAGATTGAAATAAACTAAGATTTTAAAGCAGGAATATTATAGACAACATATGAGCAATATACAAGCAGATAAAACAAAGATAACATAGATAAAAAATAAACTGCTGACAAAACAAGTAAAGTGAAAACATAACTGGTAACCATAAGTGTATTGAAGTGAGGTTAGTGAATATATTTGTGTTACCATTTTAAAATGTTTTTAATCTGCTGGCATTTGTAGTGTTAGTTACCAGTAGTATTATCAATTGCATTGTTTGTTGCATCAGCACAACTGTTACATCTGTAGCCAGATATTATTGAGTCAATACACTTTTGTTTAATAGCAATCAGGTGTTTAACCTGGAAAAGGGCAAGAAAATGGAAAAAGAAACAACATTCAAGCAATCAACATCAAGATGAACTCCCTGTAGAATGGTGCATGACCAGGGCTAGGAGCACTACAATGCATGGCCAACTGGGGAGAGCGTTTAGAAAAATCAGAAGTGGATGGTGCCAAAAGTCAAAGGACAGTAAGAGAGTGTTTAACTCAGAGTGGAATTTTGTTCCTTGCTTGTGACTCTTTACCTATTTCCACATATTTGGTTATCATTTTATGGCATCTGTAAGCTCCAAAAACTCCCTGTCATCTAAAGTAACGCCCTAAGCATTCTAAGCAACAAACTAAAATTATTAAGGATTTGTTGAAAGAACTATATACATATAATGACTATTTAAAGGGATAAAAGACTGATTCAATTTTTATACCCGCGATTATATCATACTATACTCTGCACAGTATTTCTTCATTTATGCTATTTATTGAGTATTTTGTACTTTGATAGTGGATACTTGGTACTGGAGACAAGTATCCAATTTTATATCTTGTTCAATCATTTGAATATTTAAATGCTTCTAGGTGGACTATTTCTATTGTTCGTAAGCTTTTTGAGAGTATTTTTTAATATTATATTACTATTTATTAAGATTGCTGTCATGATGAATCTGGGCCCTAGGGACAATTAATTACTATTGAGATATTTACATATTTATCAGAACTCATGATTAGATCATGTAGGGGAGATCTGGGATTAAAAAACAATTGATTCCAGATGATTGCAATTGAGAAAGCAAACTTCCTCTTAAATTAATTAAAAAAAAGAGAGAGAATGCCAACAGTTACAAGGAGTAGCAAGGTAGTTAAGGAGGAGACAATTAATATAGCTGTAATTACTGGTAATATACCCAATCCATTAAGGCACTTAGCTCTTTTGGCATTAAACAATATGCCGTAAGTCCCTTAAAAAAGGAAACATCAAGGGGAGGACAAAGAAAGATAAAATAATGACCTCTACCCCTGTCCTAACTATACAAGAATACATGAATAAGAATGGGGACCAGGAAATAAAAGAAGAAAATAAAGAGGGTAGCCATTCACATAAAGAAATTATAAATCTAATAGAAGAGAAGCAAGATATGGGACCAATAAAGAGTGATACTATGGTGGTAAATGTAGACTTCTCTGATGTTTTTGAAAATTTGGAGATTTTGAATCAGACATTTATGGATGTTTGAGAATCAATTAGAATGGAATAGGAGAGTATAAAATACATGAAGGCAGGAAACGAAGTGATGAAGATGGATAAACATAAAGAAAAACACATAGAAAGGGAACTGTTAGATTTGCCACCCGAGTATAGTTACACTACTGAAATAATGAGTCTAAGTGTTTGTTTTTTCACATCAGACATAGAGAGAATAACAATGGATGTAATTACTGCCTTAAAAGATCATTAGTTTACAGAGCTAAAACAAGATATGTTTGTTAAGGAGGTATGTGTAGAAAATAGAAGACTTGTAGAAGAATTAACAAAAAGGGGGTCTGAAATGGAAAAAATGGGGAAGATATTTTTATTTACAGTGAGGCCAGATTAGTTAGCTTTGAGAATGAGAATAAGGTAAAACAGGAAGAAGACAGGTCGGAGCAAGAATTGAGTATGCTCCCTCAAGACAGCATTAGAGTAGATAGCATATGCAAATAATTCAGATGGAAACACTGTATATTATGGGGAAAAGGGATGGAACAGCAGCTGGGAAAAAGGAAGGGAAGAAAGGAAAGTGTAAAAACAGGGTAATTTCAAATAAAGAAGAGAGGTTGGAAAGTTCAAAGGAGCAACAAGACAAAAGGAGGGAAGAATCAGATCTGTACTATGGTACGGATGTGATTGAGGGAAAGAATATAAAGGTTGTGGAAGTAGAAGATGATCTTAAGAACCAAAAAAAGAAAAAGAAAAAGGGGGAAAAGAGTAAAAGCACCTATTGTCCAGAAAAAGAGGACAAATCATAAAACGACAAGGAAGGTCAAAAGTAAGACAATAAAGGAAAGATGTAAGGGACACAGTAATGATGGTAATATAGAACAATATATGGACAGGAAAAAACCTACACAAAATGAAGGGCAAGGTATTGGGGAGGAGCCCCCTGTGGAAATAATAGAAAAGAAGAAGGAAAGAGTAGGGACACAGATTAAAGACAACAACACATGTAATCTTGGAGTTCATGAAGAACCTGACAAGATTAATGTTGATAAAATAGGCATAAATGACACAGGTTATTAAGGTTTTGGCCGCTTTCTAACACAGACAATGGGTACTGATTATGTCTTTCTTTTAAAGTGAACATTTTGCCAGAAGAGACTGAAGAGAAACTCAGTAATATGGTTAAAACCCCGATGACCACCATTCCAGAAGGCAACAATCAAATGCCAAATTACATAAGTGTTATAAAATCTATATCTAACCTGATATTGCTGCTTTTGGTAACAGATCAGTACTATATTCTAAGAGCCATCCTGGGAAATAAAATAAATGAATAATTAAGGTATAGAATTGAAAGGGAATGGGACACTACAAGCACTAGTTCACAAATTTTATATAAATAAACAGAAATCAAAGTAGGAGTGTAATATTAGACAACATTCAATTTTTGGTCTTCATCCAATGAAAATCGTTGAAATATACAAACTAAGTTGGGAGAAATGTTCAGTGTTTTGCTGAGACAGAAAGGGATAATACAAGACATTAGAAAGGTGGTCGGATGGGAGAATGCTAGACAAATTATGTTATGGATGAAGGATGGAAATTCATATCAATAGTTAATGCATGAAATGTTTGAACTAGACAAGCTGGGAATACATATTTATGAAGAAAACAGTCAGAAGGAGGCCCCCATGAGAAAGTAACTGGAATCCCTTTTAACTTCCTCAGGTTGAGAATATATGATTGAGACAGCAAATAAAATATGAAATTCTGGCAACACAAGGAAACATGGATTGACAACCAGCAATTATAGAAGAGGCATTGCTTCAAACAGATGCAGTAAGCACATTTTCATAAGAATAGTGCTAAAATTACATCTTGGAATGTATCTGGTTTAAAAGATAAATTTGTTGATAGATTATTCGCAAAGATTTCAATATATTTATTTACAAGAGACATGGATGGAAAACAACATTTGTCTGGATATAAAGCATGTAAGAAAAAAGCTGAAAGAGTTAAGAAATATGGAAGGGGTATCTGTGGCCTGTTGATTTTATGTAAACTAGAGAAAAATAATAAGACTGAGGAGATTAAGAGTAAGAGTGATAATATTTTAGGGTTACTAGTAAAAAATGATAAAGAAGAAACAGCAATTTTTTTATAGAAATACAAAATCACACTTACCCCCATAATGCAAAGTATCATGGGCTGTATATGCAAATCACCACAGAATATTATGCTGATTCGACTTTAAGTAGAAATGCATGGTGCCAAAAGGCTTCTCACACAATCTGTAATGGGTGCCAACAGAAGAGACATACACGTTTCATCCTACCAGGACTCATCAGTGTGCCTCATCTGTGTGACACCCCAGTGGAATGAATCAACTACCCTTATGTTTGTTCTCCTCTGTTAAACAGTGATTGATATAAGGCTGATGTATATGGGGATATCGAAGCTATTATTGATGAGCTCATGGACAGGAACCCATTGATAAAAATCATATTGTTGGTGGACTTTAACTCAAGGGTGGATCACTGCATGGAGGTCATAGAAGATATCAGTGACTTTTATTTATTGTTATGTTCTGTTAATATCAGAAATGTAGGAAGCTACAAAAATCTTAAATGTAATGATAATGGGAGGAAATTATGTGAAATGTTATTAAGTAAAAGCTGTTGCTATTGAATGGGAGAAACAATTCAGATAAAGATGATAACTTTACTTATATAGGTACAGAAGGCTTGTCAATTATAGACCTGGTTTGACACTACCATGATACTAACACTAACATGATAATGTTATCTAAGAATTTGTGTATTGAATGCAAGTCTGAAAGCCCACACTGCCCACTGGTATTAAATATTAATGTAGATTGTAGGCTAAGCACAGGAAATATAGTTGTAGCCCCAATAAGGATAAATAAGAGGAACTGTATCGGTTGGGAAAAGATTGAAAGTAAGGATTTTTTAGAAAGCTTGGGAGAATGGGGAATTTTAACAAAGATCTGGGAGTTGAAGGAAACTTCAGAAGATGATTCTTTACTGATGAACTTTAGGAAAATAATGGAATGGATATCTGATTTTATAAATAAAAGAGCTGACAATACAAAAAAAGAAAGTTGCTGTATGGTATAATAAAGAATGCCGGTTAGCTAAAAGAGGTTTAATTAAATTATAATAGTAAGGGCAAGTCCTAATGCATACAATAGAAAAATGTTAAATAGAAAAAGAAAGGAATATAAGCTGATTCTAAAGAAATGCAGGGAGAATCATAGATTACATTTATGGCAGGAATTGGAAAAAGCAGTTTGTGAAAAGAACAATAAGAAGTTCATAAGAATTGTTGCAAAGGGTACAGGAAATTATCACAAAAAACATGTGCTAATATAGAACCAGAAACCTGGGTAGAATATTATCAAAATATGTGCTTTAACTCAGATAACATTATATAGACAGCTTATATAGCCTGCACACACGGAATTTGCTACGCCGCAGCCACTGACACCGATAACGATTACCTGAGCCGCTTACTGACTGGAAAGACTTTTCCTGGGCCTCTGCATCTGGACTGTTGGAATTGGCCCTGACAACCGAAGACCACTGGGGAGCTTTCTCCCAACGACCGAAGAACTCGTCGCTTACCTCGAAGCGCTAAATTTGAAAAAAGGCACTCCTAGCCCATTGGTCCCCGCTACTTGTGATGCTCCAAGCTGCTAGATTTAAAGCCCGGATTGAATCCTTGCTGGGGCTAGAAGCTTTGGGATTGTGGAGATGGTGGCCCACTGCTGAGGGTATCCTCTCCCTCTCATGGACTGAACTTAAGTTCTTCACTTCGGGGTTGAGGCGCTAGCTCCCCCAAAGCCTGCACACATGGAATTTGCTACGCCGCAGCCACTGACACTGATAGCAATTACCTGAGCCACTTACTGACTGGAAGGACTTTTCCTGGGCCTCTGCATCTGGACTCTTGGAATAATTTCCCACCCACTCACCCCGTTCCCTCCTCCGGTTAAATGGTCCCAATCCCCTCCCACTAACTCGATCTGTCCAATCCTGCCTACGACAGCCCCTGAACCTGACATGATCAGCCTGTCATAACTTTTAACCCTTTATATTTCCTCATCTCTTAAAGCCTGATGTGCTAAATACTCCACCCATCTTACAATTGACATGGCTAACTTGAAGAGTCTTGATTACTTTTTGACTTGCTAGCAACATGATCATAGCCTGGAATACTTGCTACAGAGCAATCTAACTTGCTATCCACCAGATCTATTTATCCCTCTGGTGGTAGAGGTACTGCTGATATCCTCTCATCATACTCGTATTGTTGACTGGTCTTAATCTGTATTGTTATGCTGGTGCTCACTGTTTTGAATGATTCCACTTTATAGCTCAGCTCTAAACCACTGTAGCCTTTAGCACTACAAGGACAGTCTTGGCTGCTTTTATTCTCCTGCCCTACAACTGACTCTTCCAACTTATGGGTTTTAGTAACTGCCTATTAAGTACTCTGATACTGCGCTAAATTACCCCTCAACCCCACTACTCCTAATGCTGTAATTGAGCTATTACAAGTTATCTGCTGTACCATACCTGTCAGTTTCCTGTCCAAGCTTGCCTCTGGCCACCTGGGAGGAGCGGTACACTTTCCTACTATTTAAGACAGGACACATTGTAACCCCCCACCCCTTCCTCATAGCCTTCAAGTGGGAGAGGATTTAGCCTACCCTACTCTCCTTAGAACTGAACCCTTACTGAGGGCTACCAAACTGACCCGGTCATTCCCTGAGTCAGGTGTCCCCTCCCTGATCGGCAAATATGCGGAGCCTGATACTCATGGCTGCTCCCGCATACATAGCTCTGGTACTGAGGCTTGACCAGCTCTACCTCTGGGGCCATCTCTCCCCAGAACTGTGCTGGAATATTGGTCTCCCCCCTCGACCCCTCGAACCTTGTGAGGAGGGGTTTAACATGCTAAGCCTACTCATATATGGATTAACTCAAAATGATAGCTGTTACAACCTATTTTTTGACCTTAGCACCAGGACCAATGGAGGTTCCTCAACATCACCTTCAAAATTATTGGCTACCTTGCCAGGCTTAAGCTGGCACTAGGGGGACATTGAACTAAACCCTGGTCTCCACTCCCCTAATCTCACTCTCAGTGATCCTATCAACCCTCTCTGGGCCAATACCAGTGGACTCAAGCTGGTGCACATGAACATCGGCAGCCTAAGGCACAAAGTCCAAGACCTTGAGGCATGGACAGCACTGTACAAACCTGATGTACTAGCTGTGACTGAAACCTGACTCAAGCCACAGATCCTCCCTCATGAAGTGGACTTAGTTGGCTATCATGTTTTTAGAAAGGACAGAGTTGGGAAAAATGGTGGGGTTCTCTTCTACGTCAGCACAACCTTACATGCTTCACAGCATGATCACCCTACCCTTTGTGGCTTGGTAAGTGAGATCTTATTTGTTAAAGTGCTCCTTGGAGACACCAAACCCTTGTACATAGGGTGTGCCTACCTCCCGCCCCAATCGGCTGCCTCCTTCCTTGCATCCCTAACCCATGCCATGGTAGAGCACCCCCTTGGGGAGACTATTCTGCTTGGGGACTTCAATCTAAGCTGGCTTGCATTGGGGACTTCCATGAACAAGACTCCTGTGCTGAACTCCTCCCTAACCCAAGTCATTGATCTGCTTACTAGGCATATTGCTAAGTCGGGCAATCATTCCCTACTCGACTGGGCACTAGTCTCCTGCCCAGACCAGATATTGACAGCTGGGATCATGGCAGACTCTCTGAGTGATCACTCACTAATTTTCTGTACCTGGATTAATAAGCCCTCTAAACTTGCTGCTAGGGTAATAGAAGCCAGGAACTTTAGCAAGCTCGTACCAGCAAACCTCTGCTCAGACTTGTGAAACTTGGACTGGGATTCTATAGTCTCCCTCCCTACACTGGATGAGGTGCTTGACTACTTCACCAATTAATTTCTGTCTGTGGCCAATCTGCATGCCCCGTGCAAGAAGCTAAGGGTACAGGGCAAGTGCTACAAGTGGCTCAGCCCTGGCCTTAAGCAAAGTATGCTACTCTGTGACAGGGACTGGGGACTCTACAAATCCTCAGTCTGTAGATCTGACTGGGAGAAGTACAGGGAGTTGAGGAACCAATGCAAAAAAGCTTTCAAACATGCTAAGTCCAAGTACTTGCGAGATCTCCAAATTAGTCACCTACGAGACCCTAAGAAATTCTGGGGTCACATTAACACTCTTCTTAAGGGTGCCACTAATGCACAAGAAGGTGCATTCCTGGTTGGGAATACCTTGACCAATGATCCCTCTGCAGTAACAGAAGCCTTCTGTGCTTCCTTCTCCAATCCAAGTGGATTCTCTCCCCCGTCCTCTCTGGGACTCCCTACAACAGCAGTGCAGACTGGGCACTTCCTCAGCCTCAGTTCCACTTGAAACTGGTCAAACCAACAGCTGTACTTCCCCTTTTACTCAATATAAACCCTAACTCCTCTGTGGGACATGACCTGCTTGGACCTCAGCTGTTCAGGGCCACTGCCCCTGCAATCGCCTACCCTGTCACCCTGCTCATCAACAGGTCCCTCCTCAAAGGAACAGTCCCAAGTAAATCAAAGGTATTGACTATTGTCCCTGTCCATAAAAAAGGACCCAGGGACAAAGTGGGGAACTATAGGCCTTTCTCCCTACTCTGCCTCTCGGGAAAGTGCAGGAGAGACTGGTATACAATCAACTGCAGGATTATCTCGAGCAGCACCTACTCCTAGATGACATACAACATGGCTTCAGGAAAGGTCATAGCACCGACACTGCCCATATCCGGCTCACATCTGACATCCTCAAGGCCATGGACCAGGGCTCCCCAATGGGGGTTCTATTCGATGACCTGTCCATGGCCTTTGACTTGATCAGCCACAAACTTCTCCTTTCCAAACTCCACTGACTAGGACTGGATGTGCACTCACTCTCCTGGTTCAAGAGCTACCTGATCAGTAGAACCCAAAAAGTACACTGAAGAAGAACACAATCTAGCACCAGACCTGTGGTCTCTGGGGTACCCCAGGGCTCAATCCTGGGTCCCCTACTATTCTCCATTTTTCTCAATGACATTGAGGGGGTCTGTGGGCTGAGCAACCTCATCCTATATGTGGCTGACACTGTTGTCTACTGCAGTGACCTGCTTCCCAGTGTCATTTCTGCCAAACTGCAGGCCAGTCTCTTTGCTCTTGAGGCCTGGTTCACCTCCAATTCTCTTGTGCTGAACGAAGAAAAAATCAAGGTGGTTCTGTTCGGGACCAGATGTCTGGGCACTGACAGATGCAAACTACTCTCGCTCAACACAGCCCAAGGGAAGAAAGTTGAGATCATAGACAGGATCAAGTACCTTGGGATCCTCCTTGACCAGGAACTGTCCTACAAACCCACATCAACTCCTTAACTAGATCCATCCACCAGAGGCTTGGACTCCTCTACCAGCTGGGTAACTCTTTTTCTGGTGAGGTGTGACACGCCATAGCCAACTGCAACCTTCTCCCTTCCATCTTATATGGGCCCCCCCTGCTACAGTTCCTCCGGGAGAAGGAGCTCAGCAAACTTTCCATGCTCTACCACAGGGTGGCACACTTTGCAACAAAGTCCTCCCCCAGGAGGCATCACTGCGAGGTCCTTGTGGACCTAAACTGGCTCACCTTACGTCACAAGTTGGCCTATTCCTCTGTTTGTTTGGCCTTTAAATTCACTTCCTTCGGCCCTCTTCCCCATCTGAGTGGGCTGCTCACTCCAAAAGTACAATGCCGTACCTTGCGATCATCGGCAAGTTGTCCTCTTGACATGCCTTGTGTGTGCACCAAGCAAGGTAAGCACTCCTTTCAGTATGCCACTCTGTACTTATGGAATGCCCTCCCAGCAAGTCTGGTGGACAAGCCTACTCTCCAAGGGTTTAAGTCAGGCCTCAAAGTGTACCTTCTGAAACTTAGTCTCTGTGGTTGTAATCACTAGCTCCCTGCCTGGGCCTGTTGGCATGCTGTCACTAATTTTGCAATTTCTATCCTCTCATGAAACTCTTATGCAAAATTGTTAAATGTACTGTGCACCTGTCTAACACTTTGTGAGCCTTGTGAAGCCTGCTGTCTGTGTTAAGCGTTTGATACCAATTCCTTGTATGTATCAGCTGTAAATACTGTATATTGATACCTATGTATGTAATCTACTGTAACTAATTTCGGGTCACCCCTGAAAAAGGGATATCTGATCTCAGTGGGCTTACCCAGTTACCAAAATCTAAATAAATGAATAAATAGGAGGAGCAATAACGTGAGTCATACTGAACTCAATAAAGAGATGTAATTGGAAGAAATAGGTAAAGCTGTTGTATCTTTTGCACAGTATAAAGTCCTGAAACCTGATGGGGTCCCTATGTACATAATTTTTAGATTTCAAGAAATATGGATTCCAGTTTTGTATACATTTTTTAAGTATATTATTAATACAGGCATTATTCTGGACTCATGGAAAGAAAATATATTAGTGTACCATTATTCAAGAAAGGGGATAGAGACAACCTGGGCTGCTATAGACCAGTCAGCCTGATTGATTGTACTTAAAAATCTTTTGTGAAAATAATCAATATTAGGTTAAATGTATGGATAGAGGAGAATCAGATAATGGATGAGGCCCAGGCTAGCTTCAAATCAAGATATTTAACAGTAGATCAATGCTTTCCATTAGTTCATATAATTCATAAGTACAGTAATATTAAAAAGCAAAAAATTTTGTTAAGCTTTTATAGATTTAAAGTCAGCATTTGACCACATTAATAGAGCTTTACTTTTGGAAAGATTAAATAAAATAGGTATTGAGAAGGAATTATTAAACATAATTATAGAATTATACCAGGACAGTAAAACTCAGGTAAGATAGAAGAAGAAAATGTGTCATGAACAAAGGCATCAAGCAAGGCTGTAGCCTGTCTCCCTCTCTTCAATTTCCATCTTAACACAATATTAATGACATAGTATTGACCCGAGTTCCACATGCCTAAAATAGGAAAACGTGAATGTTCATATTTAGCACATGCAGATGACACTGTATTTTTATCAACCAGTTACCTAGGTATGAAAATAATTTTACAAGAATTTAATCAGGAATGCAAAAATGCAGAATGCCAGATACATTTTTAAAAAAAAACAAAATTATGGTGTGTGAGTGTAATAATAAAAAATGCAATTATTACATAGAAAATAAGGAACTGGAGGTAATTAGTAATTTTTGTTATCTAGGAATAATAATAGCGAAAGATCTGACTTGGAGAAACATCTCAAAGAAATAGAAATAAAAACCAAAACGTTTATACCAGTGATGAGCAGTTTTTCATACAAGTATGGGGACAGTCAGTAAAATGTTATTTTAGTCTTTGGTAACCAGGTAAGGTCCACTAGGCACAAGTGCCTGTTTTCAGGGCAACCTGGGAGCACTGGGCAGTTAAGTGACTTGCTCAGAGTCATACAGTATGCAAGTGGAGGTTGTGAGAATCAAACTCAGGTCTGGTCTACTGGATGTACCAAGCTCGTTCACACCTCGTTCCTCTAACCTAGGCTATACTGCCAGCCCAAAAAAGGCAATAAAAAGTAAAAGGCAGTATTAAAACTATCAATGCAAAAATTAAAAGCCACATTTTGTATGGGGCAGAAATATAGAGTATTCAAAATAAAACAAATATAGATAAATTACTAAAAAGTTTTATAAAATGCTGCTGGGACTGTCATTAGGGACACCTTCAGCCCTGGTTAGAGCTAAGTTGGGACAACTTACATTAGAGTGTTTGATAAAGGAAAGATTAGAAATATACTGGTTAAGGGCCTATAAAATGAAACAATATCGATTACCAAGGATGTGCACAGAGGAGGCTATAAACTATTTACAACAAAATATAATATTCCCAAGCATATCCCTAGTAGAAAGGATTATTAAACCTAACAGTCTACTATATAGCCTTGCGGATATTTTTATTAAACCTAAAAAGATGGTGTACAGTCAAATCAAGGAAAGACTGGGAGGTATACACATACAAAAAGAAATGGGTGTGTGTGTACAATTTAAAGTGTGCAGATGGTTAGCTAAAAGTAAGCAATATTATGGGTTAGAATACTGCTTGATAGCAATGAAAAACCCTCAAAGGAGAAAGTTATTAATCAGATTTAGATTTCAGAATCATAACAGTCAAAAGTTAAGGGGTTGCTTTAGAGGCAAAGACATGACTAAGTCCAGTGGCAAGTGTGGAATGGGAATAGATGATGTAACACACTTGTTAATTTTATGTCCTGTATATGAAAAAGATAGTAGAATGTTTTTAGGGGGTATTCCCAGTTACTTAGAGTTCTAACCAGAACATCCGGATACATACCTTTTAAAATCTAATTCTATAAAAATATTAGAATCAGTGGCTTCATTACTTAATATGATAGAGAAGAAAAAAATTGCACATAAAAAGCTGTGTTGAAGCAAAATCACAATGGGCCCTATACTCGAAAGGTGTGGATGGGCTATGCGCCACGTAATCCATGTGCATAGCTCACCCACACCTGGCAGTACACACTGCACCCCATTCATGCGATGCATGAAGCAGGGCTGCCTCCACCTATGCGCCCAATCCCTGGCCGATCCTTGACCATGCATGCAGCTCCGCAGCGGGCGGGGGGGTCAGGGGCCATGGCAGCACTCCACGTGATGCACAAAACTGCTGAGTGCAGCATCCAGCAGCTATGCATTCTGGGAGCAGCTGTAACCCCAGGTGGCAGGTTATGTGCCCCCTTGGGTTGAAGCCACCAGCCACAGTGGTCACAGTGGGGGCATCTGCACCCCTAATATGGATGCCCCTGAATTAGGGGCACACTGGGTGGGCTAGGGGCAGTCAGTCGATGACTCTGGTCCCAACATCTTGCTCAATGCGCTGCATGCTGGGGAAAACATGGTGCCCTGTGGGTGCAAGGGATCCACTTCAGGACCTGGTCTGGGCATTCAATTGGCTGTGCGACCAGGTCCACAGCCCCGCACTGGACCGCCCCTGTGAACCTGTGCACCGGGGGTGGGGCTGCATAATGGAGTCAGGCGAGGACTGCTGTTCATGAATGCGGTCCCTGCATGGCTCTCCAGTGGGTGCTGAGCTGTGTAGGAGGGGGGGGGGGATATGTGCAATTTGTATGTATCCCCATCCACATTCGTGAATAGGGCCCAGTGTGACTAATACAACTGAAAATTGTATCTGTCATATAGTATTACAGCATATTTGGAATTTGAAATAATTTTATATGAATATATTACATGGTGGCCATATGTTTCTTATTGTACACAGTGCTATAGTGATGTGGTTTTGTAATAACATCTGTCAATCAATAAAGCATTGAACTTGAACATACACCATGGCATACAAGGGACACCATTTCCCCTATCTGTTGATGTTATAGCATGACATATGTGCTCTATGTTAACTAAAGGCAATGCAATTCCATAACACTGAGTGTTGCTATAGTTTTGGTTTCTTTCAATTAGTAGTTTATGTCCTGTTTTGCCCAACCTGTCCCCACCCAAACTGATCCCTCCAGCCCCACCACCCAGCATCTCTGGATCTTACCTTTATGCTCTGGTCTGTCCTGTGCCACAAGATGTTCCAATATGTCCAGTCACTGGTGTGGGGCCTGCAGGGAACCGGACAGTCATCCAGCTGCATTTGTGGGTTTTCCCTCTATGTTCTTCCCAAGGGACCACAGCACCTGTAATGATGTCTTGTGTCTGTTTTGCCTCTGTTGAGGCCCCCCTGGCACCCTGCTTGTGGGATCCCATTTTCTTACATCTGGCTGTGCTGCCACCCAGATTCCTCTTGTTGGTAGCAGCTGAGTGGGACTCATGTACCCCCCTTCCCGAGGGAGGAAGCTCTCCTTGGGATGCTCAATCCTTCCTCCCCCGCCAGCCCCCCAGCAACCTGCATCCGTTCCAGAGTCCAGTTCACCAGTGTAATTGGTGGGCTGGGTAATTCTGTAAGTTTGCCACAGTGCTTAACACACCATTCAGAAACACAGTTGGGGGTGATAAAAAGAGGTATGCTTACTCGGGGGAGGGCAACCAGAGTTATGTATGTAACTGGTAGGTGGAGTAGTAAACACAGTTATGGTGTATGCAATGTATCATTCTAACTACACCTCTGAATCCTAGAAGTATGAGGTACTTCATACAGTTTTCCTCCTCATTCCTTCTGGAATGTGGTTAGATTCTGTTTGAGGTTTTTGTTTCAGTTGAAGTGTGTTGCCAAGTAGTTTGTTTTGAAATGATTTGGGTCAGCAATACAGTATGGGGTTGGACTGTTATCTTGTCTTGGCCTGTTCTCAGTTACTCCTCTTTTGGTTGGGGGGGTGCTAGATT
The DNA here is from genome assembly GCA_016271365.2 of Neoceratodus forsteri. Classification (NCBI taxonomy): domain Eukaryota; kingdom Metazoa; phylum Chordata; order Ceratodontiformes; family Ceratodontidae; genus Neoceratodus; species Neoceratodus forsteri. The sequence continues at coordinate 587,106,923 of CM028132.1, read as the reverse complement.
TCATGCACCGAATAGTCCCTCTAAAGGAGCCATGTCCACAATGCATGTAGTAGAACTAATAAGTTTTATTTAAGACAAAGTCACTCGAGGTGCTTTCACAATTCAGTACAAACAAAAAACAGAAAGTCAATAGATATCAGAACAAATAACCATAAAAATGCACATGTAATACATAATACTAAATCTGATATGCTGAAAACAAAGGCAAATGCAATTTTAGTCAAATGCCTGCCACATCACATAGCACTGTAATTTTAATTTAAAGGAAGAAAAGGAGTCAGCCCCTAGATCTCCTTAGGGAGTGAGTTCCAGAGACTAGGAGCAGACACCATGAATGCTGGATCTCCAGTGGACTTCAGCTGAGATGAAGACAACTGCATCAACCCCTATCCCCCAGACCTCAAATCCCTGGTGGTGTGTAGTGTGTCAGGAGCTCATTTAGATACTGGGGGCCCAGTCCATTCAGGACTCTTTATGCTGTTAAAAGGGCCCTGAAGTCAATGCGCAGTCTGAATAGCAGCCAACTCAGAATTTACAATAGAATTATATGATACGAGCTCTGAGCAGATATCAGCAACCTCACTGCTGACTTCTGAACCAGCTGCAGATGACACAACTGGTCACTGGGTAAGTCCTTATAGATCTTACAGCAGTAGCTGAAATGAGAGAAGATGAGTGCTTGAACTATGGTGTGAAGATCTACAGAATCAAGTAGAGGTTGAAGCCTGCCAATATTCTTGAGATGATAAAAGCAGTTCTTGACCACAGAAGACACCCAAGGAGCAACCTGAGGAACAAATGTCAACTGTCTGTACAGAACTGCTCCTGTACTTTCCAGCTTCTCTACTGGTTTCAGTTGAACTCCATTGAAGATAGGGAGCCTCAGGCTACTTTGTATGACTGATATCTGCCTAGCATTTCACTTCCCTTCCTCCAAAAGTAACTTGGTTTTACTGGGATCTAAAGCTAACCAGATGGAGGCTACCCAAACTTTGATGTCCACTAAGCATGTTTCCTACTTCAGCACTAATGACACTCTGTCAGAAACAAATGACTTATATGCTAGTTATTGCTTGCATAGTGGTGAAAGTTCATGCTGTAGCCTGTTATAATCTTATCCAGTAGAAGCATGCACATGATGAACATCACCTGTGACAGGACAGAACCCTCAGGGACACCCCAGTCAAGACCCATTGTCTGAGAACAGCTTGAACCAAGCATCACCGACTGCCCTCTTCCACAGAGGAAGAACCGGAACCATTGTGAAACAATCCCTGTCAGCCCTTCAATCCCTCATGTCTGTCCACGTAACCAGTGAGGTCTAAAGTGTCAAATGCAGATGAAAGATTGAGGAGAATCACAATGGAGATCTCACTTCTATCCCTCATGTGAAAAACATCATTATACATTCTGATCAGGCTGGTTCTGTGCTGATCTTATTCCAAAAGCTGGACTGAAATGGCTCAAAGAGGACACTTTTTTCTAGGTGATCCACTAGCTGGGTGGCAACAACTTTCTCAGCATCCTTCATATGGGGTGAATAACCACTACAGCAGGAGCAGATTTAACAAATGAGGAAAAGGCTAATTGAACAAAATATGATTTTAATAAGTGATTTCAACTAGTGTGATAACAAATGACAGTCTAGTATCTGACAGTTAATATAATAGATATCTTTGTTTCTGTATACCCAACAATATTTATGTTACGTGGAATTGCAGACAGTAATTTCATGAAGGTCACTGTGGATCAGCAATATCACAATATTACACAGATGTGTTAGATTATTATGATAGATAACCATGGCCATAATTGTTTGGCTAATCTTTTTTGTCACAATGATTGTGCTTTGGTGTATGTATTTGTGCTGTGAGAGGCAAGGATAAAATAATATGATACTATGGCAACCAGAAACAAGCATTTGTCAATGCCGAACGTTCGCTTGTAGGTATTTGCAGTGGTGTGTGGCATGTATGGTGCTTTACCCTAATGCCCTGTGTGATTGCTGGTATTTGCACAATAAATTGTCAGCATGGCATTTTTGTTACCCCCCATTGTGCGCTACATAGGCGGAAACACGTTTTGGGCAGGATGTGAAAAATGACAGCTGTACTGCTCATAAGGAAGTGTGGTAAAATGGCAATGTTGAAAATCTGGAGTGGAAATATTAAAAATTCGCAAAGCTAGGAGCATGCGTGGGAACTGTGCAATGCACGCTCGTAAAAGAGTCATTGTTAGGAATTTTTTCACCAAATTGTCAACATTGGCATTTTAAAACCTCTGCTAATGAACAGTGTCACTGTGATTGTCTTACTGTGTGCCATACACTGATTTTGCACACCGAGTGCGCCATTGTGCACTACATGGGTGGAAACACGTCTTGGGCAGGATATGAAAAATGACAGCTGTACTGCTCATAAGGAGGTGTGGTAAAATGGCAATGCTGAAAATGTGAAGTGAAAATATTGAAAATTCGCAAACTTATGAGCATGCGTAGGAACTGCACAACACATGCTCGTAAAACAGTTATTTTTAGGAATGTGTTCACCAAATTTTCAACATAGCCATTTTAAGATCTCTGCTCATGAACAGTGACACTGTGATTTTCTTAATGTGTCCCATACACTGAGTTCACACAGTGACTGTGCCATTGTGCGCTACATGGGCGGAAACACGTTTTGGGCAAGATGTGAAAAATGACAGCTGCAGTGCTCATAAGGAGGTGTGGTAAAATGGCAATGTTGAAAATGTGGAGTGAAAATATTGAAAATTGAAAACTTACGAGCGCAGTAGGAACTGCACAATGAACACTCGTAAAACAGTCATTTCTAGGAATTTTGTCACCAAATTTTCAACACAGCCATTTTAAGACCTCTGCTCATGAACAGTGTCACTGTGATTTTCTTAATGTGTCCCATACATTAAGTTCGCACACGGACTGCACCATTGTGTGCTACATGGGCGGAAACACGTTTTGGGCAGGATGTGAAAAATGACAGCTGTACTGCTCATGAGGAGGTGTGGTAAAATGCCAATGTTGAAAATCTGGGTGATATTGTAATTTGCAAACCCTCTGACGTGCTCGTGGGAAGTGTGCAATACGCTAAATAAAACAGTCATTTTAGGAATTTTTTCACCAAATTTTCAACATTGCCATTTTAAAACCTCTGCTAATGAACAGTGTCACTGTGATTTTCTTAATGTGTCCCATACACTGAGTTCGCACACCGACTGTGCCATTGTGCGCTACATGGGCGGAAACACGTTTTGGGCAAGATGTGAAAAATGACAGCTGCAGTGCTCATAAGGAGGTGTGGTAAAATGGCAATGTTGAAAATCTGAAGTGAAAATATTGAAAATTTGCAAACTTTCATGCGTGTGTAGGAACTGCGCAACACAGACTCGTAAAACAGTCATTTTTTGGAATTTTTGCACCAAATTTTCAGCACATCCATTTTAAGACCTCTGCTCATGATCAGTGTCACTGTGATTTTCTTAATGTGTCCCATACATTGAGTTTGCACACCGACTGCGCCATTGCATGCTACATGGGCAGAAACACATTTTGGGCAAGATGTGAAAAATGACAGCTGTACTGCTCATGAGGAGGTGTGGTAAAATGGCAATGTTGAAAATCTAGAGTGCAAATATTGAAAATTCGCAAATGTACGAGCGTGCATATGAACTGTGCAACGCAGACTCGTAAAACAGTCATTTTTAGGAATTTTTTCACCAAATTTTCAACATAGCCATTTTAAGACCTCTGCTCATGAACAGTGTCACTGTGATTTTCTTAATGTGTTCCATACATTGATTTCGCACACCGACTGTGCCATTATGTGCTACATGGGCGGGAAACACGTTTTGGGTGAGATGTGAAAAATGACAGCTGTACAGCTCATAAGAAGGTGTGATATAATGGCAATGTTGAAAATCTGGAGTGAAAATATTAAAAATTCGCAAACTTACGAGCCTGCGTAGGAACTGCGCAACGCACACTCGTAAAACAAGTCATTTTTTGGAATTTTTGCACCAAATTTTCAACATGGGGTTTTTGGGACCCCTCTTCTCATGAATGATGTCACTGTCATGGTGTTATTTGAGCCTGAAGGGTGATTTTGCGCAGTGCCTGTGAAATCACCCTTTGGGCCTGAGTAACGCCATGACAGTGACATCATTCATGAGAAGGGGTCCCAAAAACCCCATGTTGAAAATTTGGTGCAAAAATTCCAAAAAATGACTGAGATATTCAATAAAGTTGAAACCCCCCTATTTAGCCCATTATACAGCTCACCGGCATTTCCTCAGTTCGTGGTCGGCTTTGAAGAGTGCAGATGTGTTCCCGGTCCACCGAAGATTGTCGCGCCGGAGTCCAGAGGCAAGTATGGGGTGGGGAGTGTGGGGAGGCTGGTTGCACAGTGGGTGGGTGCGGGTTGTGGGAGGGGGGAGTGGGAGACATGCCGTGGGACCGTTTTTTCTTGACAGGAAAAAAAACAAAAAAAGATGACATGGGACATTTGCCACACTGGGATGGGCTCCCAACATGGCAGAAGATGTGTGGGGGGACCGAGGAGCTGACAGGGGATTGGGCACCCCGCCTGCAAACTATTTGGGGGGCGACGGGGGATTGGGCACCCTGGCCGACAAACATAGCGGAGGTTTGCCACGCCGGTAAAGCCCCTGCGCATGGCAGCAGGATGGCTTTGGGGAGGCATGGAGCTGACAGAGGATTGGGCACCCCACCGGCAAACAAAGTTTAAGCTTTGGGGGCAGCGTGGCGCGGGGTGGGGAAGGCGTGACACAAGGGGAGGCCTGAGGTGGTGCTCCGTGATGGCAGCGGTGTTCTGCTTTGAAGCAGAGGAACACGCTGTCATGCAAACTCCTACACCGGTGGCGCCAGGACCACCACACTTGCTCAAGGCAGCAGTGCATTGGGTGGAAGAGGCACACCTCTGAGTGTGCTACTCTCCGAAAACGTTCCTTGCGCATGCGCGCAAGCGAACGTAAAAAGAACTGGTTAAACTCATGATATATCATGATACTGTATATCTATGTTTCATAATGCCCACTCCCAGATGTACTGTAGGAAATCTCTGGGACAGCCTGGCTGCAGAGTAGTCCACAGCTACCCTAGTTTCAGCCTTCTCAGAGTCCCAATATAACAAGGCAAGAGCTGGGCTACATGGTGTAACACACAGGAAGAAACAACATTTGGGTTATAAGTTTAACAAAGTCAATTTATTACACAATTTACACAGCCATTTTTGCAAGAGTCCCAGTATGAATCATTATTTACAAGTCATGTTATAGGAACACTAGTTGTAGGTGACCTCTTAACTACTTCTGTCCCTGTCATTCTCAGTAGAGTCACTAGCCCCGTTTACACTGATCAAGCTGTTACACACTGGTGTGGCTCATACTGGTGTTAGTATGCACCTGGTTATTTACGAAGCCAATGGCATGCACCACTTAGGGACATTGACTTCCAACCGGTGTCACACTGCATTGTGGGACCCATCCTGCAAAGTGTTCCATGTGTGTTATGATGCTAAATTACCCTAAGGAAGTGAGGTGAAAAGGGATCACCATTTACACAGCACTTGAAACCACCTACACCAGTTCAGCTTCTCTCTCTGGGAGAAGAGCAGACACCAGTATGATGCTTGTGCAGTTTACACACACAGATGTACACAACAGTGGCTCTCCAAACCATCTACACCAGTGCAGAAATCATCATTGTAAACAGAGCTACTGGCAGTTGTGGAGTACTCAGTGTCACATGGCACTGGGTGTGGGGAAGGTCCCTGTTTCTGGAGGTTTAGAAAATTCAGCAGAATACCAAACGCAGAGAACATTAAGAGAACCATCTTAAAATCAAACAGCACTACTGGTGTTTCACTAATGTGGTGGGAATTGGCGATGGGGAGGCAGAGAGGTTGAGTATCACCCATTACTTCCACACTAAGACCCTTTTGAGTACTTTTTCAAGTGATGGTCTTCTATATTCTTTGCTAGACATTCAAAATATTTGGGCAAGCAAATTGGTCGCACTAGCAAATTTCAGAATACCTTTTGGGCAAAACAATGGTTGCCCTTAGATTCCAGGGAACATCACCAGAATGTAAAATGCTTATAAATTCTGGTGCTATACCTAGAAATTCTGGACAAGAAGTTGTGAGCCAAAAAAGTTTGTAAAAAGTGCTGAACAACCAAATTTCATGTACAATAATTGTGAACATCTTCATGGAGTACTTGCTTTTCTTAAAGAAAATGGTACAGTGGGGCCAGTCCTGGATGTCACTCCCGAAATGTGAAGCAAAAGTAATTTCCCATCTGTGAATAAGGACTGAAGAACTGTGCTACCACAACTTTTTTCAGAGCAAGTTTACTGCTTGTTGTTCTTTTGGTTTTAGAACTCACGGAAGTTACTTTCTGATGGAGGAGCTGTGACAAACCGTGGTACAAAGAATCCAGATTTCTGACTGACACTACTTGCTTACAGCAATCAAAGGTTACATGTTCAGTTAGACATGAGGAAAGGTCTCCAAATGCAATTATCATGGTATCAAATGAAGCACTCTGCTCTTTTTAAAGGAATTACTTATGGCTTTTTGTGTGGAAATAGCAATAAGTCTGGAAAGGACATTAACTCAGAATGAATAAATTGCCCATGAGAGATAATTATATAAAATGGGCTCATGTGTAAAATCCCAAAATCTGTAAGGGGCAGCTGAGATGCTATTCATAAACAGATTAAAATATTGCTTAGGAACACATAAACCTGATCAGGGGTGTAGCTAAGAAAAAATTATTTGTAATCTAGGTAAATGTCTATGTGCACTTGCTACCCCTTCCCCCAACACTTGCATATGCATCACTGGTTCCTTGATTCCTTCTCCTCATAGAGAAAATATTAAATTAACATTACAAATCTAATATACTTCTGATTGTCCAAACCAAGAATACTGAAGCAACGGAAATGTATTTCTTACTATATATAGAATAGTGTATGGGCAACCTTACACAACAAGGCTGTGTTTCCATTGAGGGGTTAGGATGACATCATAGGGACCTCGAAGGTGAAGCACGAGAGGTCACTGATGTCATCTCAATCCTGAGATAGTAAACACATGCCTTGTTGTGTATAGTTTTGCATACATTGTTTTATATAGTATATTATTGCTAAAAAAATTAAAAGGCAGAGTTGTGCGCTTCTCTCACCAACCCCACTCCTCACGCCCACCCGGCTGGCCAGCCCAATTTAGATGCTGCGGTTGTATAAAAAAATGTTTATTATTTTTTGTCTGTTTTTTACTTACTAATTTTTTGTGATGTTTCTTTTTTTTTTTCTGTTAGCCACAGCGTGTTTTTCCTCAGCAGCTCTGTAATACCGTGCAAAAACTGCTGCCGGCTCCCTCTACTGAGACACGTCTGCACGGCTAAAAAAATAAAAATAAAAAAATTCAGCTACCCCTCTGGGCATTAATGGACAGGAACAGGTGGAGGAAGGCGCTATTACTGTAAGTTTTGCTCCTCAGGACAATCTTACAGACACAGAGGAGGAACGCGGGGCAGTTCAAAGGTCATGAAAAGTTGTTGTATCATTGTGACATCACAATAATATTACAACAACTTTTCATGACCTTTGAAATGCCTACAACAGCTTTCTGAAAACCGCTGAAATCCATCTACAATCAAGGGCAACCATATATTATTTCATGTTTATTGCACTGTGCATACAAATGAAAATAAAAACAGTATGCTTTGTCGACTCCCACACCAACTAAATGGACACAGTGCCATAGGCTTACTAATTAGTCAGTCTCACTTCCTGTTTGACAAAGTATGTACTCTTGTGAGTTGCCCCTTGCCAGTCCCCAAACAACATACACATTTTATTTATTTTATTTACTTTTTGTTGACCGGGTAAGTGCACTAGACAAATCCTGCCTATTTTCAGGCACGACCCAGGGGAAGGGATACAGATGAATGCCAACTGACCTTGAACCAGATTAAACTTGCAACTTGTTCACATAATACTCAGCTCTGCCCCACAGAAGCTTGTGTTTTTTTTTTATATATGCAGTGCACCCTTGCCCAGTCTGAACCCAACAATGAGTATCAGAGTATATGGTGCCAAAGCAGGGTGAGCTCTGCTGTGTCCTGGGGACAGTTACTAACCAGACGGTGCAAATGCATGTCCTCACCCACCCCCCCCAAACAGAGAACATTTAGAGCGTAACACCCTCAATCTCCATTTAAAAGCACCAGCTTTCTCTGAAGTGTTCCTTTTTAACTGTGTAAACTCCCACTGAGTACATATATTGTATTTATTTAATTCATTTTTGTTTATCAGGTAGGCACACTAGAGAATGCAATGCCTATGTTCAGGCATGACCCAGAAGAATTTCAAAAGTAAAAAAAATATACATAATGGAAAGGGTTACAAAACACAATTGTAACAAAACAGACAATCAGTAACAGATAATGTAACTAGAAGAAGGCAGGCAATGTGATACAGCTATAGACACATAGACACATACTGTATGGACACAGATGTGAGAGACAGAGGACCATTAAATCAGCAAGCATGCACCACTGCACCACCTGTCTGATATCCAATACTGGCAGTGCCTCTTACATACCCCTCCCCCCCCCAAGCAGTTGCCTTGCCATGCATTTTCTTTTTAAATTGTTTGCCTGTTTCATCCCACCCACCTGACCAGTTGAGGCTCCTTCTGGTCTGACCAAGTCCAACAGTGGAATGGAAGAGTATATCAGTGGGGATGGGGGGGGGTTAGTGGGGGTATCCAGGTGTGAGCCTATAAAAATTAAAAAGTTGCTCTCTGATCTGTCAGGAGCCTTCTGTTGTTGCTAGGGGGAGCAGCAAGAGGACTCATAATGCAACTGGAATTAGAGAAAACAAAGTGAATCATTTTTAAAAATCAACAACAAGCTGTCTGATTCTCATGCTGTGCTGTAGTGTGTGTAATGTGAGCACCAGCATGATGTTGATATCAAGGATAAGTATGATTTGTTTTTTAACTGATCACTGTCATTTGTGTCATCCTGATGTCCGCCAGCCCCCCATCACAAGCAACAACAAAAGACAAAGCTCTGTCAGCAATCAGCTTTTTTACTTTAACAGGATTGCACTGGACCCCCCCCCCACGCACCCACAAACACACGTGCACTGAGCTGAACAACAAAAGAATCTTGCCCAAACTCTGCAGCATGCAGCGATACACAGCAGGAGACATTTCTCAAGTTCTCAGTTTTCCTCACCTCTACATTTTCCTCTGGAGTCCACTTAGACTAGAATGTAAACAGCGAAATATCAGCATTGCTGATCATCAGCCACCCAACAACTACCACCACTGCATGCAATAGAAATTGTTACTGCCACCATCATTTCCCAACACTTTGTCAAGAATGCTACATCAAAGAATATGGCCGGACATCAAAAGCCATGTGTACACGGTCACACTGCTCCTACCTGATCTCTGCTCCAGTGCTGCCCCTACCTCCCTAGCCAATGCAGGTTCACATTCACATATGCCCTCTCTGTGCTGATGTAAGCTGTGGTGGAGTGGGGCCATGAGTCTGGGGGTGGGCAGGATTAGCAGTGATACGTCTGATGACACATGGGCTGCTTGTCATCGAGGCACAGGTCAGGAAGCATAGGATGACCAGGAGACTGTTGTAAAATTCACAATGAGTGTTTTATTACTATTAAAAGCAAAATAAAAAATTAAAATGTGTTCAGTATAACTACAAAGGCAGTGCAAACAGAGAAAACAAAATCCTTCTTCTGAGTGTTTCTTCTCAATTTTAAATCTCAGTCTCTCCAGCAAAAATATTCCTTCCTTACAGGTACAACAAACATAAAGATTCATACACATTTTATAACTTTAGATAGGGGGAAGAAAAGATAGAAACATCAAGTGAAGGCAGAGAGATAGCGGGAAGGGGATAGCAAGACCATCGGAGTGGCCAGTTCCTAGGTCTCACAAGAAAAAATGACTGCTCAGTTAGACAAACAAGAGACAGAACAGAAGAGGATAAAACAGATCCTTGCATTTAACTCTTTCCACATAACAAATCTTTCTACATAACAAATGGGACAGGGTCTTTATCTATGTTCCCCCTAAGGTAAGTGCACGCAAGGCCCTGCAGACAGCAGTCAGAAATAACTCCAGACACAGCTTCAGTAGTAGCGCATAAAGCAGCTGCTAGGGATCCTCATGTTCATGAAGTAGTGACTACAGTCATCACTCAGATTTAAGACTCAGACAGCAGGACATGAAAGTGAATGGGAAAGAAACATAGTATGCCCACTTTGAGGCCACAGCCCATTAACTTTAATAAGCCAGCAGTTAACAAGCCAGACATCTCGTTCTTGTTTCACTTATTGAACAATGGAACCAATCAGCAAAATTCCAACCAATCGGCTTTGCAGTTACAGCAATGTTTCGGCTCAACACCTCTTTTTAGTAAGACAGTACTTGATAATGAACAGTATTCCCCTGCTGTTCACAGAAATGGCATGTTTTATTTGTTTGGTAGATTCCCCCCAACAAAGCAATGCGAGAGATTCTCTGACAAAGGGTGTATATTATATTATTTCAGTTTTAAAGTTGCACAACTTTAGTGTAATCTGCCTCCTCCTAAGCGTGCCTCACATACAAAATGTGTTTATAATGGATTTAAAGCCTCACCATTGAAAGTGTGTTAATTTTTTTTCAGTACAAGAAAATGGAAAATTATAGTTTTGTTTACAATAAAAGCATCAAAGCAACCTACTGTCTGTTTGTGTCATTTTTTTATATATTTGTTGGGGCCGGATGGGTATAACTTTCTCTCAATTAGCAAGCTGAGACACTGACTGCACATATGTCTAGAGAGATGAGATTGCACTTCTCTTTAAAACAGGGTCTCACATTATACACACATTTGAGATTCAATGAATCAGTGCTTGTAAAAGGTTGCCCATGATAGCTACATGGGGATAGTAATTCTAAAATGGACAACAAGAAATAGTAGCAAAAAAATGTCCTTTTCATTTAATTTCATAAATTTAGACTGCGCTTAGTATGGCTCCAGAATGGAAGAGAAATACAGTCTCCTAAATGCATCTCCTCTCTCATATCACACTGACTCACTCACTACATTGCAAAAATACATTTTAAAACCCCCACTGAGCTTGACAACACCCAGCATAGTTATTGTAAACCATGCCTAGGGTAAATGACATCACATACAATTATGCATGCATCCATCAAAGATCCCATTGCTAAGTACTGCTTTATGAAACTGTCCAACCCTGAATACCACATTGCCATAACAGTATTAAATGATGTACTTTTGGAGTTGGCAGAGTTGTCTAAGATGTTTCAGAAAGTGGTGTAACAACAGTTGAAATTGTACAGATTGCTAGGGCAAAAATAAAAAAAGATCAGAAGCCAGTACCTGGGTGAAACTGTCTACTGGAGCCCGCCAGTAAAACTGTTTTAGCTAATTGCACAGCTGTAGTAAGCACAACAGCAATTTTGCAATTCATTGGCCTGTTATGTGACCTTCTGGACAGCTGATTTTCTGCAGGTGAACTTTCTGATTGATTTTGCAGCACTGCCACATTGTAGCTTTGAGTTTTGCTCATTATATATTGATAGACTGTACAGCAAATATCAGGACTATTTATTTTCATCAGTGGACCAGGCAGAAATTGTTAGCCAGTACAATGACTTCAGATTTATAGTTGCTGAAAAATAAAGGAGGGTCATTAAAATCCTTTACTGACATGATCCACTTTGCTTTGACGAACGTGCAGTACATCATGGTGGCTAAACTTATTGATGTATGTGCTACATTCCAAGATAAACATGAAGCTATCATGTATAGAGGTTCCTACACAGTCTTATCCTTCCCCAGAAGAGATTCTCCATAGGGAAGTGCAGAGTGAGAAGGCTACGATAGCACAGAGAAAAATCTTGGGAGTGATGGAGGATCACGTACTGAAGCAGAGAGAAGTATGGCTTAGTAGGACCATAACTAACTTTGGGTGGAAGGTTTCACTCAAGGATTCTCACAGGAAAGTTAGGGAAGATTTGTTGCTGTTCTTGGAAAGAGCATTAGGATTGTATATCTCAGAAACATGGTGGAGTCCATAAGTTATATGGAGATCTTAAGCCCACAACACAGATTGATATCACATTTAAAAATCCTCATATAGCTAGCAGCTTGCTTCTCTGGCCAGCAATCTGGATTGTTTAGGAATACATTTAGTTAACACGTTGACTTGGATGAAGTCTTTTCATGGTTTAAACAGACTAAGGATAGTCCAGAATCAATCTTAGAGGCAGATAACCCCCTGATTGACTTTGGAAACCTAATTGACCCTAATACCTACTCGCCGCTGACAGTTATTGATTAAGCCTGACAAATGCAGCCTGTAGACAATATCAAACAAATGAACTCCGAATGCCAGCTAGATTTGGATACGGGAGCTGGGGATCGAGATGTGGATGCCCTTTCTATACTTTCATGGAATACTGAGGGCATCCAACTTAAAACAATTGACCATGAAGTAGTGAGATTTCTGGATAATTTTGATATTATTGGACTGCAAGAAACATGGTGTACAGAAAATGTAACTCCCAAATTGTCTTGATATTCGGTCTTTACTCTGCCAGCAACTAAAGATAAAAAGTTTGGAAGGTTTAAAGGGGGTATTTTTATTTTATTTATTTATTTATTTCAATCTACGATTACAATACCTTTGAGCCAAGGCTCTTTTACAAAGATTCCACGTCAGCGTGTGCAACAGTCATCATTTTTAGTTACAAACATATAGTCATTGACTGACAGACATGTAATAACCAGTACAAAGACTTGAGCTATGAGCAAGACAAGGGAAGGGGTGGGAAGTAAGGGTAGGGAGATCGAGGGGGAAGGAGGTGCAGGGGTAAGGGGAGTATGGGAGGTGGTTGGAGAGGGGCAGGAGTGAGATACGGGGAGGTGGGTGAGGCAGGAGACAGTGCAACTCTGGGGCCTTGTTGAGGGAATATGACAGGTAAGGTGCTATGGTGCAAAGACTGATTGTAAGTGCTGGGTGCTGGGGCATTTGCAGCTGGAATTGTGGAAATGTTAAGATGGGCAATCGGAGGATACAAGCAGTAAGAGGCGAGCTTGACTTGAAGAGGCCAAGTGTTGGAGCGGCTATGTCAGCTGCAAGAGAGTTGAGCCAGTTGAATGCTCGATAGGGAATGATCTTTTTCCTTGGGTATTTCTTTTTTTAATCAAAACTTTGCTAAATTTTCAGATCACTAACATTTCTACTAAATCAAAGGATTTGGGCTCTAATGATTAGCAAGGACAAGAGAAGATCATTCTCTGCAATATATACTTGCCCGATCGCAAAGGAGCTACTGATCCCGCTGGTCTTTTCATATAGGATCTGAAAATTGCACTTGACGAATTGTCAGATAAGAGTATACCTTCTCCTATAATTATTTTGGGAGACTTTAATGCTAGAATTCCTTGTCATTTCTTGGAGGATGTATATTCAGATTTGATCCACACAATATCTATAATTAATACAAATATCTCATATACTAGTACTGCTCAGGATCTAAAATCTAACCTCAGAGGTAGGGAATTGCTAACGGGCTTGGCCAGTAGAAATTTCTGTATTTTAAATGGTAGAACTCAGGTCAATCTAGTCAGATTGTTACCGTGTAGAGGACCTACTGGCTTTTCAACCCTTGATCAGTTTTGGACCAATTTGGAAGCAGTAAAGCTGATCCAAAAGTTAGAGGTCATAGATAGATTTGAATCAGCACACTGTGCTATTGTAATTAACATCAAATGCCCTTTTAGAACTTTAGGGAGTGAGGCACAACAGGAAGAGAGTCTGGAAGTCATAAACAAGAGAAGGACTGGATGGGAGCCGATTCATCAAGCTAGTTTCAAATAAATTCTTAGTACAAGAGCCTTAGGTGATATTCACAAGTCGATCCTGGATAAAAGTAAGGCCTTTAATATTTTGGAGAATTGGGAAACTATTCATTCTTTACTTGGACCTAGATGTAAAACAACGTACCATCCTAGGTCCCTTTATAAAAAGTCTTAGTTTAATTAGGTATGCCTACAGACAAAGAAAGAGTTTGGAGGAAAACTAAGACAGCATAAGAAGAAAAGAAATAAGTCTGCAGCAGATTTTAAATTGCTAAAGACTGAAAGAGAAAAATATAGGAAAATTTCTAACAGAGAGACATAAATATACCTAGGACTTTGGGAAAACTGAGGCAGAAGTGGTTTTGATAGGGATGGAAGGCGATTTTGGAATATTGTTGCCCAGGGATATAATAAGATATGCCAATAGGATTGAAGTCTATATTACATCTGAAGTTTGGGCATCTCATTTCTCCAAGCTCTATTATTCTCATGCAGAGCAGGAGACACCTGATGCTTTCAAAATACAGGAGGATGAAATTTTTCCAAGACCTATCTTGATCACAGAGGATGAAACTGATGGCACTGATTGGCCTTAAGGCAAATAAAGCACCAGGGCCAGATGGGGTCCTAGGCGATCTCTATAAGGTTTTTACCAAATGATGGATTCCTTTTCTTCTTTTACTGTTTAATATCCTGATTCAGGGGTACTCTTACCCTGCCAGTTGGGCAGGTAGTGTTATCTTCCCAATTATAAAAAAAGAGGATCCGAATGACCCAAGGATGTATAGGCCTATTAGTTTGATAGATGTTTCACAGAAGATTTTCTCTAGGATAATTTTGGGCAGATTGCTGTCATGGATCAAGGAGAACTCAGTATTGAATGAGGCACTGAACGGTTTCCGGAAGGACTGTTCTACAGTACAACACTGTTATGTGCTTCAGCATCTGATCTGGAAGTATACTAAAGTGAGAAAAAACAGATTATATTCCTGTTTTGTGGACTTCTTCTCAGCCTTCGACAGCATTGGTAGAAAAATCCTTTGGGCTACATTAAGGGATCTGAAGTTGGAGGCCTCACTTCTTGATGTTATTAATAGACTCTATGAAAATATGTGGGCAAGGGTCTAGTATAATCAGTATGGTCATCTGATAGATTTGAGACAAATGTGGGGAAGACAGGGGCATTTTGGCCCCACTCTATTTAACATCTACATTAATACAGTCTTGGATCAGCTAGGTAACTCAGACTTTCTTACTCCAAAAGTAATGATCAAAGGATTCAATGTTTAGCTGATGCAGACAATTTAGTCTTGCTTTCTACTTCAGTCCTAGGTCTTAAAAGAAAACTGGCTCACTTTTGAATCTCTCTGTTCTCAAAGGAAACTAAAAGTTAATCTCGACAAGACCAACATTGTAGTTTTTGGCTCTCAAACCAAGAATACGGTAGGCTTTAGGCTAAATGGTAAACATATAGACACTGTTAAGTGTTATAACTATTTAGGTGCCCATTTTGCCTATAGCCTATCTTGGACCAGACATTTGAGGCTATTCAATTTAAATGGGATCTTCTGTAAATGCCCTAAAAATATTTAACAGCAAGATGGGAAAGTCATCGTGAGCGGGTATAAGAGTTGTTAATGCCAGAATAAGAATGAGCATGTTATATGTCTCTGAAATCTGGGGTTATGCTAAGGTTAGAGAATTAGAAATAATTTGAATAAACTCTATAGATACATCTTAATATTTTATGAATGGAACCAAGCTGTATTCTTGCCTTGGAGGTAGGACAACATTCCTGACTTCTCTCATCTGTGAGCGACAGATTCTCTTTCTGTTGAAACTTTTCTTTTGCCCCAACAAAGATATCCCAGAATGTGTATAGTGGACGCCATCAACTTGGCCAGCATGGGATATGTGTACATCCCTTTATTCAACTTATTAAGGAAACAATAATGCTGCCGGATTGGGCCACCTCTTTATAAAATTTGCACTAGACCATTTGAGGAGATTAGGCAGGATGTCAAATTGAGGCTTATTGACTTAAGACATAAATTCTTTCTATGTTCAACTCTCCAAGCTTAAGCTATATGGATTTTATAAAAAAGTAAAGATTTCATGGGGATATGAGCCATATCTCTCTTTTTTAACCTGTCCTAAACAAAGAAGAATCTATACAAGATTCAGAACTGAAAACTATAATGCTCAATGCATTCATTTCAGACAAAAGGAGGGGGTACTTTTTCCATATTGTAAATGTGGAGTGGGGACTATAGATGATCTCAAACATGTGGTGCTCTTGCGTCCTAGGTATGAATCAACTAGGAAAAAACTGCTGGGGATCTCGTCTCCCCTGGAGGATCTTTTGGAATATTTGCTTACTATGAAACACAAGAACACGGAAGAGATCTTTGCAAGATTTTTAATCTTAACTCATTTGTAAAGTTTATTAGGGGGACTTGAAGTTCTGTGGAGGTTTTTTATCTGAAAAGATACTCTGGTAAATTGAATTGCACTGTAAAGATATTTAAGTTCCTTGTTGATTTATTTATTGTCTATTTATATTTACTATGTATTTTGTCCTGATTTTAGTATATTGTAACTGTTTTATGCTGAAGAATAAATTATACTACTTCTACTACATTCCAAGCTTCTAGTGCTGACTGTGAAAGATGCTTCAGCCTCATGAACTGCATTAAGAGCAAACAAAGAAACTGCTTGGAAGAAAGCCATTTAGATAGCTGATGCAAACAAAATCGTTTTTAACGTCTGGTGGAAAAATGGATCTTAATAAAATATAAGTCTACTGGAAGAATGGGAAAGACAGGAGAGAAAAACAGTAAATGTTGATTTCTTAGCAATGCATCATCAGCAGCACCCCTTTTAGATGCATGCAAGACTCTTTAAAATGTACATAGTTTACACTTGTTTCCAGTTCATATTGTTATGGCACACAATGCACATCCAAGCTTCGGTCTGTGTCAGAATGTATATTTATACTTTGCATTGAGTATTTGAGTGTTTGGTTATATTTTCACTGTTTACTGGCAATAAAATATATCACTTGTTTGGGCCACCCAATTTATGACACAAATCAATTTTTTGCACAAAGTGCCGCACACACATATCAGTCGCCACCCACAGAGACTAAAATTAGAGGGAACATTGGTCTTTATCAATCCTGTCACATACCCCTCTTTAAGAGGGAACTGTTTTAAAAAAAGTTTCCAAAACTTTTTTTAAATTCTCCTTTAACATTAACTTATACAATTTGCAGTTCTCATCATATGCAATATCCCTTTTCTCCAACAACTAGTACAGCAAACAGTGAAGTTTAAACTCACACATTTTGTTTATCCTTTGGAGTTCTCAATTCTTGATCCATATCTTGACAGAAAATCAGCATTAACTTTCTCTTTTCCAGATTTGTGAAACACTTTGAATTTAAATGGATGTAGTGCCAGGTACCACCTTGTGATTCTGGAATTTTTATCCTTCATTTGGTTAAGCCAACAGAGAGGATTATGATCAGTTAGAAGTACAAAGTCAGGTCCTAGCAAATAGAACTTAAGGGACTTCTTGGCCACTTTGCTGCAAGGAATTCCTTTTCAATGGTGAATACCTTTTTTCTCTGTTGTGCAACTTTCTACTGATATATAGAATGGGATGTTCCTTCCCATCTATATTTTGACTTAAAACTGCGCCTAGGCCTACCTCTGATGTATCTATCTGTAACAAACATGGTTTCTCAAAGTCTGGGATTCTTAAAACAGGGGCTGAACATAATGCAGCCTTGATGGCACAAAGTGGTCATCACACTCTGGGGACTATTTCACAGTGTTTGGGTACTGTTTCTTTGTGAGATCAGTGAGGGGAGTAGCTAACTGGGCGAAGATGGGAACAAATCGCTTATAGTAATCCTGATAGTAATCAGCCAGCCCTAAAAATGACCAGACATGTTTCTTTGTTTTAGGGATAGGACTGTTAGCTACAGCTTCTATCTTAGAAATCTTTGGCTTTAATTCTCCGTTTCCCAAATCATATCCCAAATATCTGGTTTCCTGCATGCCCAATGCATATTTGGTAGGATTAATGGTGAGACCTGCATTTTTAATAGCTTGGATAACTGCTCGTAGGTGTTCCAGGTGACTTTTCTAGTTTGGACTGTACACCACAACATCATCCAGGTAAGCAACACAATAACCAGTGTGGGTAGCTAAAAATACATCCATGTACCACTGGAATGTAGTGGGTGCACCATGTAAACCAAACGGCATGGTGGTGAACTGATAGAATCCAACAGGAGTGGCAAATGCAATTTTGTCTCTGGATCCTTTATCTAGGGGAATCTGCCAGTAACCCTTGGTGAGATCAAGGGTACTGATGTACTTGGCACTTCCCAATTTGTCCACCTAATCATCTGTCCTTGGCATAGGATAGCTGTCAGATTCAGACACTTCATGAAGTTTCCTAAAATCAAGTCAGAATCTTACATCCCCCTCTTTTTTATTTACAATCACAATTGGTGATGACCAAGCACTTCTTGGCCCTTCTATGATACCCAGTCCTTTCATGTTCTGTATTTCCTTAACCACTGCTCGTAAACGCTCTGGTAATCTGTATGTCTTTTGTCTAACAGGGCGAGCAGTCCCTGTCACTGTTATATGTTCGACCCCTTTTGCTTGGCCTGGCACTATGGTAAAAGTATGGTTAAATGCCTTTAGTAAGTTACGAATTTCTGCAGTTTGTTCTGAGGTTAAAGAAACATTTACCTTTACAGCATCATCAGTTACAGTTTGAGTTTGTCATAAGCTACAGTATGTCAATATCTTCTTTATCAGTTTCTGGTAAAACTAGCAAAGCAGCCTTTGGTGTTTTTTCAACCTATTTCTTCAGGAGGATAGCATGGTATATCTTGGCAGGATTTGTTCCTAGGGTTGCCACCTATCCGGTTTTTGACCAGATAATCCGGTCTTTAGGGTCCTTTTCCGGTCATCCGGTTTTGGTTACATGCAGTCCGGTTTTTGGGCCATTTTGAGTGCTCATATACTCTTAAAACTGATGTATCAAATCATTCACTGTTTGGCTGCATTACATGTCCAGGTTACAAACAAAGACGTTCTGCTGTCACAGTCATTCAGACCTGCCTTTGTTTGTAAAACCAGACTGTCTGAGAGGTGTAAAGTATGGCCATTAAGATCATTAACAGTAAATTAACCTATTCTTTTCCACTCTGAATTTTAAGTATGGTCTTTTACTGCTATGACAGGAAACAGTTTTTACACCTTTATGTGCTCTCATGTGTTTCTTTTTGTTTGTTCTATATTATGGTAAGTTTTAAACCCATTTTTGTTAAATTAATAATCTAACTTTTATTGCTTTTATCACTACATTTGCTCTAATTTTTTGTATTACCTGAACATTCCATGATATTAGCCACACTTTGACAGGTCATTCAGATAAACAGCATGGAACAGTGTATCTGAAATTGTGGAATGTTTTAGAAATATGAAAAGAAACAGCAGTAGTTGCTGAGGTAAAGGGGAACACAGTGCAGTATTATAGGTACCACAAGCACTGATAATCAAGTTATCAAAAATTGGTGAAAGAATCAGAATACATGGCTGACATGGAAAGGAAAATGGTAGAGTGTTTAACAGAGGGCTGAGCAATAAGCTATGGCTGAGCTTGGCACATCCAGCAGACCTGAGTTTGATTCCCACAACCTCCACTTAAATACTTTGTGACCCTGAGCAAGTCACTTAACCTTCCTGTGCTCCTGGGTCACTCCTGTAAAATGGGCTATGTGGCCTATGGGAGGTAACATGGTTGCCAAAGAATAAAAATAAATAACTGAGTAAATAAATAACAGTATAAAAATAATTTCCTACCACTAGTAATGTCTATTACAACATTACAAATGGCTTTGGAGGAGGAGTGATATACTCGCCAGTCCTAAAAAAGGGGTGGGGCCAGAGACAGAGTTTGGGGTGTGGTTTCGGATCTGGTTTTTACCTCATCCAAAGGCGGTAACCCTATTTGTTCCTGTCAGGGTCTCAATCTCATAGTTAACTGTGCCAGTACTTCTAAATACTTTATAAGGCCCTTGCCACTTCATTAACAGTTTATTTTCTGTAGTGGGAAACAGTAGCAAGACCTTTTCACCTGGCTCAAAAACCTTTTCTTTTACCCCATTATCATAATACACCTTCTGCTTGTTTGGGGCCTTTTCCTGATTACTATGGGCAATTTCAACATATTTTGCCAGTTTCATTCTCAGGGCACACATATAAGATGCAATAGATTGTTTTTGAGTGGGGTTATCTTCCCATGTTTATCTTGTTACATCTAGTGGCCCTCTAGGTTGTCTACCATACAGCATTTCAAATGGTGAAAAATCTGTTGAGGCTTGTGTCACTTCTCTGTAAGCAAAAAGCTGGTAAGGTAAATACTGGTCCCAATTTGCTAAGGCCAAATCTGCTGTAGTGATACCCTTCTTATTTTTATACCAGTTTCTTGCGATATGGCCTGGCTTGTTACAGTTATAGCAAATAAAGTCTTTGGGTGCAGACTTGTTACCCCCACCACATTTTTTATCTGATTTGGAATTAGATTGGGAAAAGTGAATCTTACTGGGTTTTGGCTATTACTTCACTGCTGTTTCATGGTCTGCCTGGCCATCTGATACTCCTCGGCCAAAGAAATTACATTTTCCCCACTTTCTGGTCGGTGTTCTTTTACACAAAGCTGTACGTTTGCAGGCAGGATGCTGATGAACTGCTCCATTGCAAATCTGTCAGTGATTTCTGGGACTGTTATGCCCTCTGGTTGGAGTTATTTACTAAGGAGTTTTCTGAGTCGGGTGAAGGCTTCTTAAAGATTGTCGACTGAGTTGTACTTCAGGGACCGGAATCTTTGCCTGTAGGACTCTCCTGAGATGTATCTTTTCAGGATTTCTCTTTTCACAAGGTCATAGATTTCCCACTGTGCAGTGTCCATATTGCTGTAGGCAAGTTGGGCTTTACCTGTCAGATAAGGTACTAGCCTGATTGCTCATTGCTGCTTTGGCCACTAGCAGGCTGCGGCCACCCTTTCAAAAGTTGTCAGATATGCTTTGATATCATCTGAGGGACACAGGTTTGTAAGTTTAAGGTCTTTTAAGTTGTTGGTGTTTTGTTGCTCTGCTGGACCTGCATCAAATCCTCCAACTTCGATAGCTTACAAGGCATCCAGCCATCACTGCTCCAGTCACTGCATCTCTTCTTTTCTCTGCTTCTCTGTCTATCTTTGTTGTATAGCCCACCATTTGAAGAAGGCAGATGGGCTTTCAGGTTCTGTCACTGCTGGTTCTTTTTTTTCCATCACTGGTGCTGTCTGTACAGTCTCAGCTTGGACTTCTGTCTCTGCTATTTTGGCTGCCATCTTTCTGGTAATGACTCCTGGGCTTGCTGCTGCAGAATCCATACCTTTTTGCTATGCTTCCCTGGTACCAGGTCCAGTACCCATGCACAAAACTCCTGGCTTAGAATATGCATGGCCAAAATCCCACTCTCACACCACCTCTCATCGAGGCACAGGTCAGGAAGCATAGGATGACCAGGAGCAGTTGTAAAATTCGCAATGAGTGTTTTATTATTATTATTATTAACAGCAAAATAAAATATAAAAATGTGCTCAGTATAACTATTTACAAAGGTAGTTCAAACAGAGAAAACAAAGTCCTTCTTCTGAGTGTTTCTTCTCAATTTCAAATCCCAGTCTCTCCAGCAAAAATATTGCTGCTCTTTTTATAGCAAACCTTTGCCCGGGAACTCATTAAGAACATTCTGTTTTTCTGAAAATGTCTTTGTCAGTTTCTTTCCTTGCAGGTGCAACAAAACAGTACATGGTGTCCCAGAACTGACCTCATGTTCACTGCTTCTGCAAAGAGTTTGTAAACCAGCATCTCAGGTTAATCCCTTGAGCTCTAATAGCTTTTTGCAATCATTTCAACAATATAACCATATACATTTTCAAACCAAGGGATTCCAGTTTCACATAAAGATTCATACGTATTTAATAACTTCAGATATGCAAAGGCGAAGACAAGATAGAAACAGCAAATGAAGGCAGAGAGATAGTGGGGGGGCAGTGAGACCATTGGAGTGACCAGTTCCTAGGTCTCACAAGAAAATTTGACTGTGCAGTCAAACAGACAAGAGACAGAACAGAAGAGGATAAAATCGATCCTTTCGTTTAACTCTTTCCACATAACAAATCTTTCTACATAACAAATGGGACAGGGTCTTATTCAGTCCTGTCACACTGCTGACATCACTACCTCTCATTGCCATAACTGAAAGTGGTCTAGGAACCTTATGTGGTGGCACACTACAAACCTGCAATAGAGTTCCAACCTACAAAGGTGCTGTTTGAGTCCCTTCCCCTTCTCCTTGTTACCTCAACTAATAGTTTCCAAATGCCAGAGCATAGCTGAGAGAGGGAGATGTAAAAGATAAAGCCGGCCACCATCAGATCTCTGGTCCTAGACTGAAGTCTGATTTACCAGAAAGGCTGACACTTTGTGTGGGAGGAGGTCTGATTTTTTACTTTAACACTCCACCCCACCAGAGATTTTTTTGAACTGGCCAATCCTGGGGAGGTTTAGCATGGATTTAGGTAATTCATTTAAGCAGCCTGCAGCCCTTACATCAAAGGAGCATTTATCCAGCTGAGTTCTGTGGAAAAGTAGTTCAAAGGTGTTCCTGGCCATACTCCTCATATTATATTGATTTACAACAGGATGGAAGCAGTTTTTTAGAGCAGGGTGTGTTAGGCCTAGTACAGCTTTCTTGACTAGTATATAGGTTTGTAACTTAATTCTGCCAGCTAAGGGTAGCCAATTCATTTGTGCATAGAGTACATCTGTGGGTGAACTTGGCAGCCCCTAACACAAAGTAACAAGCATTATTGTGGGCCACCCTGACCCTTTGTAGAACTGAGGCACAGGCAGTTGCATACATGTATAGACCATGGATAACTAGGGACAGGATGGAGCTGGACACTATTAATCAGTCACCTGGTGTCAGCCATAAGATTGTGTTGATTTCTGTACAGGGCACCCATCCTTCTGTTGACTGCTGAAACCAGGCTATCAGCATGGAAGCAAAGGGCAGAGTGTTGTCCAGCACCACTCCAAGATATTTAAATGTTTCTACCTGTTTAAGCTTCTGATCTTTATTATTTAAGATGTCAAGGGGGGAGGTTCCTTGTCTTCATCTGTGAGATACTGAAAAGCATTTTTTTTTTAGTTGAGCACTAGTGTATTAATCCCCCTTTAATGCTCAAAATTAATGGAGTCACAGTGTAGGAACCACAACAAATTGCTGGTACCTTCAACAGGGCATTCACCAACCTCAGTGGTAACCTCCCTCCTGACTTCTTCAATGAACCTGTTATCAGTTGTCACCCTAGTAGCCCCGTCACTCCCCCCGTAACCCTCCCCATTCTTCTTCAGAAGGATCTCACTATCCAAAGCTAGAAAATACCTTTACAAGGTACTAGGAAAATCCAGGTATAGTAGTGATACTCTAGACCTTAAACTTCTTAACCTCTCCCTTGAAGTTGTCCTGAGTCCTCTAACCATGCAGTTAAATCTCTCTGTTTCTTTAAGGCAGTTCTCTTCTCTTTGAAAAGCTGCTATCATAATGTCTGTCCACGAGAGTGGAGACAGGGCATCGCACTCTAATTACCGTTCAATATCCAACCTCCCCTCTCCTCTCCAAGGCTCTTGAATGGATCGTTGCTTATTAACTGACAGAATACCTGGATAAAAATGATATACAGTGCCCCTAACAGACGGTTTCAGGAAAGCACACAGTACAACTACTGCCTTACTCGAGTTTACCAATTACATCCATAAGGCTCTTGATCATGGCCAAATAGTGCAGTCAAGTTACATTGACCTCACAAAGGTATTTCACACCACTAAACATCCTCTTTTCACTATAAGCCCTAGGCCTATCTACTCCAGTTAATAGCTAGTTCAAGAGCTATCTCAGTAATCATATTCGGTGAGTAAAAATTGGCAAAGCCCTCTCCTGTAGCCTCTCTGTAAGCTCTGATGTCCCCCAAGGATCCATCCTTGGACCCTTACTATTCAGTCTATTTCTAAACAACCTTCCCTCAGCCTGTAAAACCAACATGGTCCTGTACATCGATGACGCCATACTCTTTGACTGCCACTCCCAACCCTCTTCTTTCTCTCTGAGACTCTACAAGCTGAATTCCAGACTGTTGAAACTTGGTTTGCACAACACAAACTACTTATGAATTACAAAAAACAAAAGTTATGCTTTTCTCAAACTCACGTTTGGAGACTATCCTGAAGGAGAGGCTGGTGGTCCTCCTAGAGGCCAAAGGCCTACAGGACAGCAGACAGCATGGCTTCATACATGGCAGATCCTGCCAAACCAACCTGGTCAAGTTCTATAACTGGGTAACTAGGCAACTGGACAGGGACCATGCAGTGGATGTCCTGTATCTGGACTTCAGTAAGGCATTCGACTCAGTGCCACATGGAAGGCTGGGAATGAAGTTAGTAGGCACAGGAGTGGGTGCAAAGCTGGTGAGATGGGTAGGAAACTGGCTGCAGGGAAGGCAACAGAGGGTGGTGGTGGGTGGGGAGCTCTCACACCCAACAGCAGTGACGAGTGGTGTTCCACAGGGTTCAGTGTTGGGACCAGTGTTGTTTGGGATATTCATTGCAGACATATCATGGGACATCAAGAGCAAGATCAGTCTGTTTGCTGATGATACCAAGCTAGGCGTGGTGGTGGATGACCTAGGAGGATGGCAGGGGTTGCAGGATTATCTGGCAAAGCTTAAAACCTGGTCAGACACCTGGCAACTTGGCTTTAATGCCAAAAAGTGCAAGGAGCTGCATTTTGGGATGAAGAACCCAAGGAGGAGTTACCAGCTAGAGGGAGTGCAGCTAGCCCAGACAGAGGAGGAGAAGGATCTGGGTGTGCTCATTACAGGGTCAATGAACAACTCGGCACAATGTAGGAAGGCAGCTGCAAAGGCCAACAAAATGATGGGTTGTATTGCAAGGGGTATATCCTTGAGGAGGGAGCAGGTGATTCTGCCGCTGTATAGGTCATTAGTTAGACCACATCTGGACTGGCGTCCGTATCTGAAGAGGGACATTAAGTTACTGGAGGGGATGCAGTGCAGAGCAACAAAGATGATCAAGGGGCTGGAGGACTTATCATACGAGAGGAGGTTGAAGGAGTTAAACATGTACTCACTGGAGGAGAGGAGAGACAGGGGTGACATGATTGAAACCTTTAAATACATGAAAGGAATAAACAAGATGCGTACAGAGGGGCTGTTAAAAGTAAGGGAGGGGAGGGCCACCAGGGACCATGATATGAGACTGGAGTGAGGAAGGTTCAGGAGGGAAATGAGGAGACACTCTTTTACAGAGAGTGTAGTGGCTGGGTGGAATGCGTTACCTGCTGAACTGGTATGCAGTAGAACAGTGGACTGCTTCAAGCGAGGATCGGACAGGACAAGGGGAGGGTTAATGAAGGGAAGGGGAAGGGTGGGTGGGAGGAGGGGCAGCTGCAGAATAAGGGGTGCTAGCTGCACATTCGAGCAGACTTGATAGACCTCTAGGCCTTTATCTGCTAGCAAAATTTGTATGTTCATACATAATACTCACAAATCCGCCTGCCTAATCATTCGAAACAATCTTGACCAACCCCTCGAACAGGCCCAAGAGTTTAAATACCTTAGCATTACTCTGAATAACCCTCTAACATATGCATTGCTTGTTAACAAGCTATCAAAGGAGGTTAACTCCAGAATAGATGTTCTGCACTGACACTGACACTGTATGACTTCCGAGGCTCTTTGGCTTGCTGTTGTCAGCTCAATCATTTCCATTCTGGACTACAGGCTAGTTATTTATGGGGCTGCAATGGATACTACCCATAAAAGAATCTCTGTTGCGCTAAATAAAGCATACTGACTTGTCACAGGAGTAGACAGTCAAATGTATACATGTGACCTATATGAACAAACAAGCTGGCTCCACCTTAATGGCAGGATTACCTACCAAACCTGCCTATTTGCTAAAATATTTCAGCTGGGCTTAACCCCAGCCACTACCAGGTCTCTTATCAGACCTTTCTGTAATCGTTGTGCTACCTGCAGTGCACTCAAACAAACATTCATTATCATTTTTTTGCAGAACCTCACAAGCCCCGTGAACCTTCAGCTACAGGGCACTCACCTGGTGTAATGTGCTTCCCCCTGACATTTTGAATGAGCCTAAGTTAAGCCCTTTAAGGCTCAAGCTTTTGAAGCACCTTACTGCCCTCAGTAGCTATGACTGTGCCCACTAGGTATTTTATGCTCCCTGTATCCTCAACTTCTTCTTCCACTATTCCTTTGCCTCCCCTCCCTCCCTCCTCCTATGTCTCCCTCCCCAATGGCTCCCTATTCCTTTGCCTGCCCTCCTCCTGATACTGTCCCCGGCCTGCTCTCCACTCTTCTCTCTCTCTCTCTCTCCCTGCACTCCGCATGCTCCTCCCTGCCTCCTACCCCTGGTTTGTCCTCCTCCTCTCTCTCCTCCTTAGTCCCTGACATTCTCCTCCCCCCTCTCCTCTCCCCTGACAATGTTTTCCAGACTGCTTCTCAACCTCACGTGCCCTACTCCCTACACTGTTCGTATTGTTACCCCTACTACCTAGCCTGCTTGCTAACTGACTTATCATATTCCCTACCCTGATCTCTGCCCTATTGTCTTACCCATTTTCTTTCTCCTCCATCTAGTTTATACCACTATTGTTTACCTCCACAATTTAGTACTGTTTAATTCTTATAGCCTATTTATTTCGTATCTCATAGTACTGTTAGTTTCTAACTTTTATATGACGTGGAACCTTTGAAAAAGAACCCTTGATTCAAAGGTATTTGTAATCCTACAGTAGCTCTCAATCAATAAAGTAATAGAGAACCAACTTTCTAAGGCCTCAAAGTTACCTTATAGGCTAGAAGTAAGGTTACCAGGGTTATTATTTTCTAGTGTAGATGACATTGTCATTTGCATATAGTTGAACACTGGCTGATTGGCAGGTACCAGGCTACTGGTTGATGAAGAGGCCAAAAAGGAGAGGACCCTGAATGGAACCCTATGGCACACCTATGGATACAGTCTATGCATTGAACAAGGAACCATATATTTTTGCATGCTGTGTGCATTCTGATGGCTAACTTTCGAATGACATTACTAAGTCCCTAGACAGGCCAAGACCAAGAAACTTAATAAGCAGAAGCCTGTGGTTGACCAGATAAAAGACCTTCATTAGATCAATATAAATAGTTCCAATCATGCTATCTTTGTCAAGGGTCATGTTCAAGTAGTTGTTTAACTCTATCAGTGCTGTATTAATGCTGTGGTGTTTCCTAAATCCACGTTGCTGGTCATGTTGTAATTTGTACTGTTCAAGGCAAGCGATTAACTGATCCAACAGAATTCTCTCTAGGGCCTTAGACAATGGGGAGGCAATTGAGATGGGTCTGTAGTTGACCAAATGGGAGCTGGGAATACAGTACAGAGAAACTGAAAATTTTGGAGGTAGGGTAGGAAAGTTCCTCAAGAGCCAGGGTTAGTAGCTGCATGTCAAGATAATCCCCCCACTCTGATTTTACCAAGTACCTTCCTGACATATTTGAGTGTGTCTTTGTCTGCGACAGGTCTAAAGTAGAAGTTGAGGTGCCTAAGGTTGGGGTCCTCCAAGAGGCTATCTTGCTAGTCAGTGCCATCGCACATGGGATTGTCCAGTATATTGGGGATGACAGTACTAAGGTCAGTGAAAGCATTGTTGATTTTACTAGCTATCTCTAAGGGTTCAAGGACCTTTTTCCCCATCAATCATGAGCATTCTTGGAGGTGTATTTTCTCCTTTACCAAAAAGCTCTGAAACATTCTCCCAGAATCTTCTTCTGTTTCCCCATTTAAGGTTTGTCGACCCCTACAGTACTCAGATTTGGCCAGCCTAATCCCTCTGGTTCATTTGTTTCTTACTTATTTATATTTTTGGAGGTGAGCTGGGGACCCAGTCTCTAGCCACAGCTGAAAACCTGTCCCTCTCTTTCATGAGAGCAAAAAGCTCATGGATGATCCAGGCAGACAGTGTACCCCTGACCTTTTGTTTTTTTTGAGGGGAGCAAACTTGCCAAGGATTTTAGTGAATTCTGCAATAAAGAATTTGAGGGCCAAGTTGATATCTGGTATGGCATCCAGGAAACTCCAGTCAATCATGCTCTCTTGGGACTTGACGTCAGACAGCTTGCTTTTGTTAAGGACCCGGCTAGCAATGAATTGGTGGGGGAGCTTAGGCTATTTAATTGCCTACACACATTGCACTTGTGAGTGGTCACTAAGGGTGCCTGGCAGTGCCTTGACTGATCTAGCCCTGTTGGGATGAGTTACCAGAAACCAGTCAATAAGGGTACAATTGCGCTAGTTCTATAATTGGTTCTGGTGTGTTCTGTGATCATTTGGAATAGGTGAAGACTGCAATCCAGTTAATATTAAAATCTCCAGTGATTATGCACTCTCAGTTTTGGTAAATTTGTTTGTAGTACCCAATAAAGCAGTCTAGGCCAAATTATTGTTTACTTGGGGGAATATAGACTGACAGGAGGATAAGAGATTTGTGACTTTGCCACAGGAATATTTTAACCACCAGGCATTCACAATCCTTATCAAGATTTTTGAATTCTAGTTGGAGCTTTGGAGGTCAGACCTCAGATAGATAAGGCATCCCCACATTGCTTTCCTATTCTGTCCTCTCTAAAGATGTTAAACCCTTGTAGGGGAGATGGCTGAGTCGGGTATTTTGGGTTTAAGCCAAGTTTCAGTGGGAGATATAATATCTGGTCATACTGCTCCAGTTGTACTGCTACAGGCCAGGCTTCATGTTGAGTAAGTATAGGTAAGAGGATACCTATGTTTAGCCAAATTATCTTTAGTTGCCCTTGGTTACCTGGACCAGGGCTGGGTTTGGCTGCTGCGCCTGGGTTGTGGTGTACATTTCCTGATAAGAGAAGTAATGTTAGTATTAGGCCACTTGAGGTTCTGTGGTAATACATTAATGTGGAGGGTTTTAACCTGGGGAATAGGTCTTGCACTTTTCATTGTGAACACTAAAGCTCTGGTAAATTCTCTAGCATTCATCAAGTGACACCAGCTGGAGGTGCTATTTGGGTACAGTGATGTGAAGGGGGGCTTGAACATTGAAGGGCAGCTCAGGGGGGTCAAAGGGCTGAGGGAGTAGCCTGCATCCAGGGGAGTGTGTTGCTCCGGCCTCAGCCTGTGCTGTAACTGGAAACATTAAAATAGGTATGTGAGCCATCAGAATTCATTGTTTTATTTCCACTGGCCTTGAAGAAGTCAGGCCCCACAGAGGAGGCAAAGAACCCATTGTTGGAGCAGATTATTGTGGTCAAAGATCTACTGTAGTTGCAGGGCCTAGCACAAGTTAGCTTTAAATGTAATTAAATTAGGACACCTACTGCAGGGTAGAGGTACTGTAGAAATAAGACATACAACTGAGAGTTAGGGTCCTCCCAACTAGGAAGTGAGCAGTAGACTAGGGATGTGGAGGAACCCAGTAACTCCTACAGTAGATGAACAGTTAACCAAGCTATATTTAGCAGTTCAAGAACTTAGGACCATCCAGATGGGGTGTATGCAGTATGTTCAGGGTGTACAGGTTGCGTAATGCACCAGGACAGACAGAATCCCATTAGTTCACCTAGCAAATTGAAAGGTAGAGCAACACTATATATATATATATATACACACACACACACACATATATATATATACAGTATATATATATATATGTTCATGACACAAAACTCTGTTTAATGCATCAGTTAGGGTTGTTCCACAGTGACAAAAACAAGGAAATTCTATGTTAGGGTTGCCACCCTTGCACCTCTAGCGCCCCCAACCAACAGGCATCGGGGTGTGCGTTGGGGTCTTTAGCCTAACTCTCACCTCATTCCATGTGTAAACAAGCTGAGGCAGTGCAGTATAGGGAATGGTGTGAGAATTAGGACCAATGACCTAGCACACCCGATGCCTGTTGGTGGTGGCGAGGTCAGTTCAAGGGTGCAACCCTAACATCAATTGCCTTCTTGTTGCTGTGGAAACAACCCTAACTGATACATTAAATGGAGTTTTTTCCATGAATTTCCCTTCTTTTTGAGAATGTGCAGTATAAATAGTGAATGGAATATGGTGGTGCTAGTGCAGGGCCCTTTGGTAACAGTAACACAATTAGAAACAGAAACGGTTACAGTAACAGCAAGGAGGATGCCAAATGGAACAGTAACAGAAATGCAAGTGCATAAGCAAGCACAAATTGTTATGCGCATGGTCACGGTAACGCTGTTGGAAACACAAACGCTTAAATGGAAACGGAAGCGTGTACGCAAATGCAAATGGCAATGCACACAGTGACACAAAAGGAAACACAAACTCAAACAAAAGCAGTAATATAAACACAAATAGTAACAGTAACACCAATGCAAGTGCAAACGCAAACGCGAAGGGTAACGCATACAGCGAAGTAAACGGAAACGCTAATGCAAACGGTCATGGAAGCACAAGCGGAAATGCTAAGTGTAACAGTAACATAAATGCACCCACTTTTTGTCCCCAAAAAGTGTATTTAGAAGCACAGTGAATACAAAGAATGTATGCATAATAATGGCCCTCGGAATAGAAAATAAACACTTGGAATAATAAATTGCTTATAACTCAGGAACCGTATGAAGTAGAAAAAAATTAAAATCTCATATTATTTATAACTTTCTGGGCTAGTTTTGCACTTAGCCCCCTTGTGGGGGTGGGGCTAAGCATTTTTCTGATGAAAAGTCTGTATCTTGAGGCGTTTCCAAGATACGGGACCTGAAAGGCACGGCAGATGCTGTGATGTTATCCTATGGGAAAAATTGTCAACTTTGGAGTGCCATAACTATACAGCCCTCTAATTTTTTCTCACCAAACCATGAAAAGGCATGTCTGTGGGATCTTGGCTTTCTTCCCTCCAAATGTCAGCCCAAAAGACCAAACTGTTCTTTTGTAGCAGGATGGCAAATATTTCCTGTTATTTTTGGCACAGTGTTGCAAAGTAGTGTCGTGATTTGCAACACTTTTGCAAAAAAAAATCATGAAAGTGTCACAAGTGTGACACTGCTTTGTGACACTACTGTTTCTCAAAATTTTAAAAACATATTTCTGGGGTGTTTAACCCCCCCAAAAAAGACATGGCTAGCTTCCTTAGGGCTCGACTAGGTGAACACAAAAAGAATTGTGTCCCTAGAGGGTCCCAAATTTAAATGCCAAGCATTTTTGTGACCACCAACTGAAAACAAGATGGTGGATTTGTGACACTACAGGGGTTATTTGCGACACTAAAACTGCATTTTCGACACTGTCGAACTTTTGTTAACTACGATGCCACTATAATGTGTGTGTGTGTGTGAGTGTGTGTATATATATATATATATATATATATATATTAGAGGCAAAAACTCAGTTTAATACATCAGTTAGGGTTGTTCCACAGCGACAAAAGCGAGGAAATTCGATGTTAGGGTTGAAACCCCCTTTGCACCCCTTCAGCCCACCCCCCCAACTGGAATCGGGGTACACATTGGGGTCATTGGCCGTAAGTGTCACCCCATCACATGTGGAAAAAATCTGAGGAATAGGAGAATGGGGTGACAGTTAGGACCGATGACCCCAATGCACACCCCGATTCCAGTTGGGGGAAGCTGTTGTTCTAGTTAAAGTTCAAGTTTTCATCATTTCAGGGCCCCAACAGCTGGTCAAACCATGGCACTGAACAGGCCTGCAACTAGGAGGTACCCCTAGGAACAATACAGGAGCACTGGTACCAGTGGGAGCAGGCTTGTCCAGATGCCCATATGTTTGTACTGCTTATTACCCTAAACTTTTTCCTTGCTTTCACAGCTACCTAGTATCCTGGTATCTTTTTCCCTATTCCTTACCCCCAAATAAAGCTGTGAATTTGTTGTCTGAATCTGCTGTGGTGGTGAACTTCATTGAATATGCTCATTGCTGAATGATATGGTTTATGGTGGGACAAGGTACAGGGGAACACAGTGTGCAGAGTGGTTGGAAGAGGAGGTGGGTAGGTACAGCATCCCAGGGGGCTGTGCCAAGCAGATATCTGGCCCACTTATACTTTGCTCTGGGTGGAGGCACCTCACTATTTTCACTTTTTCTGGGAACAAACCCCCAGTAGTCACCGTAGCAGGACCCAGGACCCTTGCCGGGTATCAGAGACAGTTGGCATGGGGGGGAAGTAACTCACTGGCATATGGCATTGGGGCTACCTAAATAAACCAAAGGCTCTGCAGTCTAGAAATGTTAAAAAATGTTACTTCGCCAGCGAAGTTCCACTGAAGTTGTGAAATTCACCTTCATGAATTACTTTGTGAAGTTCCCACTTCGCAACTTCACCTAACTTTGCCTAGAACAGTGATGAAGTTAAGGTGAAGTTAGATGAATTTAAGTGAATTCACCTAGGAAAAAGGGCAACTTTGCCTTGTAAAAACTTTATGAAGTCGGCACTTTACACTTCACAAAATTCATCAACGTCATGAATTAATTCACGTAGTGAATTTTATCCATTTTGCCCATTTCTACTGCCATCTGACAAGCAGAATATTTCAGTAGGGTGTGGGTCAGATTATTAGATATGCTGCTCTTATTTACCTTTAACTCAAGTAGGGCCTTGTGAATCTCATGTTTTGGAATTTCTACAGGATTTCTCAAATGGTGAGGCCAGCCTCCTTGGAGAGGCCCCAATGTGTTCAAGGGGAGTCTCAAGCAAGTCTGTAAAAGTATTGTATTTAAATTTTGAGTTTTAAATATTTTGTGTGAAGGATGAGGCAAACTGAAAAAGGCTAATAGTTAGGGAATGTATGTATTTATTTACAAAGCAGTGACCAGGAAAGGCTCACTGTGCCAAGGCTCATTTCAGGTGTACCCAGTGAAGGATAGGAAGTGAATGCAATTCAAAAGGTAACTGCAAAATTGTAAAAAATACAAAATGAACAGAACCGTGCAAACAAATAGGAGCGATGAACAAATAATGAGAGGTACCAATTGACCAACTAGACTGGTGGCAGAGCAGCTCAAATACAAGGATTAAGCAGCAAGGTACTTGGAGTAAGAACAGGAGGGAGCACAAGGATACTTGAGAAGTTACTTAAGAACAGAGTTAGAGCAAGGTTAGAGGGGAAGAGGCAGAGGTGGGAAGGAAGGTTATTCCCGATAGGGTGGAAACAGAGAAAGCAATCTGTCCCATTAAGGTATTGCAATAAGGGGTAACAATGGTTCAAGAGTAAAAATTGTGGAGCAAGTAGGCTGGCTGGGGGAGGTTACAGGTGGGGTTTACAATAAACTGAATAAAATGACAGTCGACTACTCAAAAGAGTTTCACTTTATTCCTGGTGCATGGTGCAAAGTATGCTGTTTTTCTATGGGGAGGCCCAAGATTATTTCAATATTTGGCAGAGGCTCAAGACCTTTTCATGGCTTGGGGGAGGCTTACAATGACAAAGTCTGAGAACTAAAGAAATTACTAACATTAATGATGTTCTCACCTACAGAGAACTGGGATACATTATCCTGCTTGGAGAAAATGTTTTCTGAATTAACACAGAATGAATTAAATTCATCCACCAACCACCAACACATCTTCTAAAATCTGCTGTCTCTTCTCATTTAACATTTTATTATTTGTATTGCTGGTGGCACAGGTCCAATTTAAGTTTTTTATAGTTGCCCAGAACTTTTTACGGACCAGAGACTCACACCAGAAGCCAGGAAGTACACCAGGGCCTGTAGTTCAGAAACTGCATCTGGTAAACTACTGGTTTATGTCGAGTGTGTACTTCGGCAAAGTGCAAGGCAAAATCAAAGCCTTAGGTGTAGATTTGTAGAATAGGACAGTTGGGAAATGTTTTTAAATTATTTTGCTGCATTTTGCAGACTAAAACAGGGATATAGGTATCCTGACCCACGCAAGTGCTTCTGGGTCAAGGAATATGAAATGAGAGACCATGAGCGAGTGTTGCAAGCTTGAGCACACAATGCTGATGTGTGGAGACTCACACAAAGACACGCATGTGTCTGTGCGTGTGTGGTTCATGTGTTCCTTGGGAAAAAGGGAGAAAAGAGTACATAAAGCAGGTGAGGACTCGGAGGAGGAGGTAGTAACTTCATTACAAAGGGCATAGAACTTTACCTCAAAAAACATGATGAATCACATAGTTATCCTAAAAAGTGGTGAACTTAGAATTATATGTACAGAATGTGACAGAATTAGCTTGGAAACATACACATGGGTTGGCGTTTTTGTTTGTAAACAATGCCAAGGGT
Organism: Neoceratodus forsteri; assembly: GCA_016271365.2. Taxonomy (NCBI): domain Eukaryota; kingdom Metazoa; phylum Chordata; order Ceratodontiformes; family Ceratodontidae; genus Neoceratodus; species Neoceratodus forsteri. The sequence goes on along the minus strand of CM028132.1, from coordinate 587,072,491 downwards.
TAAAGGAACTAAAAATAGACATACTGGGACTAGAAATGGCAATATAATGCATACAGCAATCACATGAAGTTAGAAGTGACTTAAATACAGTTGAAAATGAAAGCACAAGTAAAAGAGACAGAGAAAACACAGAACAAGATGATATTTGGGAAGTACAGGAAAGTAGTAGAAAGCGAAGAAAGGGGAGAAGGGCTAAGCAATTTCACATTCCACTGACAAACAGGTATATCCCACTGTGTAATGGAAAAAAAGACCAATGTGGATAATACAGTTATAGTAACAAATGAAATAGAAAGAGCCATAGAGGTAAACCAGGAGGGTGAAACAAACAGTGAACCAAGACACATAGGGGAAAAAGTAATTCCCAATGGAAGCAGTAGTCAGGATAAGAGAAGCACAAATGAACAGACTGTAATAGAGATTGAGCAAATATTTACTGAAGTAAATCAGGCAAATGACACAACCCATCAGGAAATAGAAAGGGGACAAGTGGATAATGGGGTTAATGAAAGGTTTAATGAGGGAAATAGACAACAAACAAGTAGGTCAGACTTACAGAATGAGGAACAACATGAAAACTGTACTATGGAATGGAATATCAAAACTGAGAAGGGTAATAACAATAAGTGATGAATTTTAATTCTGGGGGACTTTATAATAAGATACACAGATTCCTACTTTTTGGGGGAAAGACTTACAGATTTGTGTAAATTGATACTAGAAATAGTCAAGAAAGAGGATGACAAACCCATTATCCTGGTGCATGCTGGAACAAACAACTAAGTTAATAGTAGAGAAGACCAAATGCTAATGAATTTCATGCAGATTGAGAAAGAAATAAGGAAACTAGATGGTATAGCAATATTGTCAGAAATGTTGCTAATTCCAAGGGCTACAAATGAGATAAATCAGAAAGCAATGTGAATAAATAATTGGATGCAATGTTGGTGTCTACTGCAAGGGGTGCATTGTAAAAAAAATTGGGAATTGCTTACAGAGGATAGGAGCCTGTACTGTAGTGATGGACTACACTTGTCGAAGAAAGACAGTATGAAGTTAGGACTAGGTTTCAAAAATAAAACTGAAAATCCTTTAAACTAAAAGTGCAGGGGAGGGGGGATGCACAGCCCAAAAACAAAAGGAAGAATAGAAAAGAATGGCAAAAATCCTTAGATACACAAAAAAATAAGGTTCTTCTGCTAAATGCTAGGAATTTAAGAAACAAAATGGAAGAATTGAAATACACTATGATTAAGGAAGACATATACATATATATATATATATATATATATATATATAGGATCAATGAAATGTGGCTAAAAAAGGATGATTGGATAGATACTATACCGGGGTATGACTTTTTCCAAAGTACTAGACAACACAAAAGAGGGTGAGGAACTGCCCTATATGTAGCAACACATTTGAGAGCACATGAAGTAGGAGTAGAAGTAGGAGGAAGAAACAAGCCAGAGCAGACCTGGATAAAAATCAAGGGAACACACAAAGACATAAACCTAGGATTGTGTTATAGATCCCTGAACCTACAGAGAACACATTTTTTATGGCATTCTTAGAAAATCAAGTAGTTGGAAGAGACTTTATAATAATGGGAGATTTTAATTTCCCAAAAATAAATTGGTAAGAAGACAGTGGGACTGGCATGTGGGAAAACAGATTTCTGGAATATTGCCATCAGAACAATCTGGAACAGGTAGTTAGAGAAGGTACAAGAGGAGACCTAGTGCTAAGTAACATGGGGGATAAATTAGACAATGTAACTGTAATACCACTACTGGGGACAAGTGACCATAATATGATTAAGTTTGAAATATTAAAAAATACAAGGGTTATTAAGGGAAAGACATTGATAAGAAATTATAAGAAAGCAAATTATGAATAAATAAGAAAATTAATAAAGCAGTAGAATTGGAAACATGAACTGAGTGATCTGCCTTTAGAGGAAATGTGGAAAAATACATAGAAAACTGGAACAATGTGATGACTACGTACCAAAAATTCAAAAATATAATGGGAAAGGAAGGGTCCCAAAATGGTTTTCAAAGAAAATACAAACATTAATAAAGAAAAAAGAAAGGGCATACAAAAAATATAAAAAGAAGGAAACAAATAATAATTATCTTAAATATAAGGGAAAGGTAAAGGAATGCAAATCAGCAATAAGAAAGGCCAAGGTAAAATCAGAGCTCAGACTGGCCACACTAAAAAATGATCACTACAGACAATTTTACAACAATGTAGGGAGTTTAAGACACTCACAACAGGATACTGTATGTTTAAAGGTGGAGGATAGAAAATAGAGGATGAAAAGAAAATTAATATTTTTAATAAATATTTCCTAGAATTGTTTCACAGTCAATATAAAGAGAGGGTACAAAACAATAGTACAAAAATGGAAAATAATAAAAACATTATACAAGAAGGTGATGTATGCATAAAACTGAAGCAGTTAAATATATACAAATCAGGTGGGCCAGACGGGATTCACCCATTTTTATTAAAGGAGGCAGCAGAAGAATTGGCAGGACCTCTCACTCTGTGAAACAACGTGCCCCTGGACACTGGTGAGGTGATAAAAGAGTGTAAGGAGACCTAAATTACACCAATCTATAAAGGTGCAATAAGAACAGACGTAAAACAATTATTGCCCCATAAGTATCACCTCAGTGGTAGAGAAAATCTTAGATAGTTTTGTAAAAGGATTAATTGAACAAGAAATATGTATACTAGGGATAGTGGATGTTACACAACATGGATTTGTACAGGGAAGTTCAACATTTTTTGACCCGGTAAGTCAGGCACTGGAGGCAGCATTACCAGTAGATATAATTTATTTAGACTATTGGAAAGCTTTCAGTTCTGTATCCCATGAAAATTAACTACAGACTCTACAAGACGTGGGTCTCAAAACAAAACTATTACATTGGATAGGTGAATGATTGTGTGGTAAGAGGCAGAGAGTAGCCATAAGAGGATAGCTGTCACATTAGGGGAAGGTGACAAGTGGGGTCCCACGGGGCTCAGTCTTGGGTCCCACATTGTTCAGAATCCTAGTGTCCACAATGCAAGTGACAGAAGGGTCATGGTTATGTAAATATGCTGAGGACACCAAGGTGGGGGCGATAGTAAATCATCAGGAGTCAATAATAAGGTTCCAGAATCAAATAGCCCAACTAGAACTATGAGCAACTAGGCACAAGCTGACATTTAATGGACCAAAATGTAAGGTAATGCATTTTGGCACAAATAATCCAATGGCCTCATAAAAGATCGATAACCTACTTATAGAGAGTGTAGAGAAGGAAAATGATCTGGGGGTATGGGTGACAAATACCCTAAGTTTTGATACACATGACACAGAATGTGTAAAAAGGCACATAGAATAACAGGAAACATACTTAGTAGTATAAAGAGTAGGAGAAAGGAGGTGATTTTGCCCTTATATAAATCCCTGGTTCAACCAGTACTGTAATACAGTGCTCCAGCCTTTTCTTCACACAGCAGAGGAAGTGCACTGGTTGTAGAAAGAGTACAGAGAAAAATGACCAGAGTTGTGAATTGTGTAAAAGGGAAGATGTATGAAGAAAGACTGAAGGAACTAGGTTTGTACTCAATGTTATATCATAGGAAGAGAAGGGATTTGTGTTATGCATATAAAGCATTGCACAATGAGTTAACTTGGGAAATATCTAGTCTCTTAAGAAAAACAGCAATAACAAGAGAAACTAGAATGCATGCACACCAGTTGAAGGGAGAACAGTACAAAACTACTAGAAGAGGTAACTGATTTACCCAAAGGGTGGCAAAACTATGGAATGAATGACCAGAGCAAGTAGTGGGAGCCACTAGTTTAGAATCCTTCAAGCACCAATTAGACAACCATATGGGAGAATGACAATTTGAATACATCCACTGGTAGTGGCAAGTCCAAAAATGGCTATTACAGTTATTGGACTTAAACTCCCAGACTATGAACCTATGAACCTGCTTCCTCCACTGTTTTCTTCCTAAAGAAGGATTTTTTTTTATTCCTCACTTCCATCTGCAGTAATAGCATAGGTAGTGAGAAATGGGTGGACTGCATGGACCAAGCAGTCCTTATCTGCTGTCAAATTCTCTGTTTCTATGTTTCATATTTGTTTTCATGTAAACATTGTGCAATTATATCATGGAAGATACAATAAGAAACAGGATATAGACTGGACATTGGGAGATGAACTTTCATTATTATATTTTTCATATTCATTTCTTGCCTTTCAATATAATTCCTTAGATGACACATTCGTACTAATCTGGGCCTTCCTCCATAGCTCATCCTCGACCTTCCTTAATTTCATTAAATAGAGAGTATAGCACACTGCTGAATGATTTTTTACACTCCTTGTTTCAGCTGGGACATGCCTGCTATAAACAGTTTTCAATTTGGAAGCAAAATAATGCCAAACTAAGTTTAGATCTGGAATTAACTTAGGTCTTCCCCCAATTGATTCCTTGCAAGCCAGATAAAAATACCAAAAAAATCACAGCCCTTAAAAGATCTAAACATTATTAACTTTGGGCTACCATATTTTCTTTACCTATCTGTGATATGGTAAGTAATATTGTGACTGCTGAATAAATCTTCTATCATCCCCACCTCCCAATAATTTTGTGAACAATTCATGAAAATCAAGTCTAAAAGTGAAGAGTGAAAAATCAAGTGGATTTTTTTTACATGACTATGATTTGGCTTAGTTACCACAGTTCAGTCCCCAAACTTAAGGTGACATTTTTTAGGAACTCTGATTTACAATCTTCAAGCCAATTCATATTAAAGTACCCCAATAACAATAGGTTGTGTGATATTGTAAAGGGAAGCAACATTTCAGACAATCCAAGAATACCAGACATGGACTACTTAGGTGGTCTAGAGCATCCAAATAATAATACTTGTTTACCAAAACTGGCCTTAAATTCCACAGCCAGGTACTTACATCAATTATCCAGAATGGATAGATTTAACTGGGTAATAACAAAAGTATCAGTATGATAAATAATTAATCCCTCTTCTCTTTTGTTCTTATCTGCTCGGATTATCTGGTACCTTGTAATCTGATGTTCCCCGTGTTTCACTTTATCTGAGAGCCATGTTTCTGACAACATGAGGAGATCAGGTTCATTTACATTTACAAATTCCCTGATCTCCTGTACTTGTTTAAGATACTCCTGACACTAGCATGTACAAAGGAGATACTACCCTGGCCTCTTATGCTGTCCACACAGTTCTAGGTATGAAGGCATGCTTAGGCAGTGGTGGCTCCAGGCAGTGCAAAATGAAGCATATGCCTTGGTAATAATCTGCTGTGCATAAGTTCTGCCCCAGCCTTGCAGCAGCATAGACCAGGGACAGATTGTTTGTGTTCAATTACATGGCTTCTGTACCATGCCTCTGCACCAGTCATTCTTAACTACTGGAGCCACCACTATGCTTATCACCTGGTCTAGTAGGAGGTTATGGGCATGTCATGGAGGCACTCAAGATTGCAGGGGACTCTAGTTTGTTGGCTAGAATAAGATGCGTGCAGATGATGATTCCTGAAGGAGGTGCTGGACTGCCACTCCAATTAGACAGGGGTCCATGATATCTTGTGAATACCCAATCAGTCCAATATTAGTAAAGAAGCACTCTGCAAAAAGGGAAGATTCCTCTGGTAAAGACAAGGACAGGAAAAATGGTACAAAACTGTGGGAAAAAAAACAACAGTCCCATGACACTTCTAAGGCTAGAAGAGGACAACAGAGAACAATGGACAGTAGAAGTGAATATCAATAATTTATAGAACAACATGAGAGATAATTGATGAAATGGGGGCACTGTGGAAAGAGTGGAGAAAACTGAGAAGATCAGAGGTTAGAAAAAACATGACAGCATAGGATTTCAAAGGGTAACAGAGGAATGTTGAATGTATTAGAGGACCATGGAGATAAGTGGAAGATATATGTGGATAATGGAGGAAAATAAAATGTTGGAGGATAGTCAATGAAATCAGAGAATAATGGAGCAATGTTGAGAATAATAAAGGGACATGGAAGACACCAGAGGCCAGGCAAGGAAGAGACCACATAGCAGAGAATTGTAGAACATAGTAAAGGAATTTGGAGGACAGCTGAGATACACAGAGGATGATGGATATAATGGATAGCAGAAGACATATGAAGATAGTCTCAGAAAACAGGAAAGTGGAGGAAAAGATGGGATATCAGTGGATAGTAGAGCATGGAGGACACCAGAGGATATCTGGAGGTATGAGGAAAGATACAAGAGAATAATTGAACAGCAGGGAATCTGAAAAAAATCACTTAGATAGTGGGAACATGTTGGTTCTCAAAGGGTTGTGTAGTAACATGTAGAACAACAGAGGATGGCAGACATCATGGTAAGTGGTCATCTAAGGGACTAGTGATTACTGTACGGTGTGGTTCAGTATAGGATCTGCAGCAAAATCAACCTGCACAAAGGCAAGGGTCCTAGACTTCAAGAGGGCCAACTTTACAAAGATGAGGGAATGCCTTACAGGTACCCTGGAAGGGGGAGGGGGATTTGGGGTGGAGTGGAGGAACAGTGAGCAAAAATGAAAGGGGCCATAGTCAGAACAACAAACCTCTGCATCAAGCAAGTTAGCAAAAGTAAGAGGAAAAGGAGGCCACTGTGGTTCACAAAAATGTCTTTATTAGTGACATTACAGAGGGGCTAGAAGTGAAGGTATGCCTTTTTGCAGATGACACAAAGATCTGCAATAGGTTAGACACTCCGTGTTGGGGGGGGGGAAAACGAATAGTGACCTAGGAAAGTTTGAGTAATGGTCTAAAGTGTGGCAACTGAGATTCAATGTGAATATGTGCAAGGTCATACTTTTAAGGCACAGAAACCCAGGGACAGAGTACATGTTGGGGGGAGTGCTACTGTTGACCACCAAGCAGGAAAGGGACCAGGGAGTAATTTATTTAAAATTTCTTAACTGGGAAAGGCACACTGAGTTGAGGCTCATTTCCAGGTGTGACCCGTGGACATGTGTAACAATTACAAACTGAGGGAAAAAAATATACACATTCACGAATAAGTGCCAGATTACAGTTGACAAGTGGCAGTAACATTTTAGGCAGTACTGGATGCCAGATAGTTACACTGAGTAATTAGGTAGCCAAGTCATACATATAATATAGGCTATGATGCATTTGGATAGGTAGAACCTTATATGAGGAGCAAGGAATTTAAATTAATTAATAAGAAGTATATTCACTAAGTGGAAACTACAGGGGAGGAAGTAGGGAGGGTGGTGGGAAAAGAGTGGGAGCAGGGGAAGTGGGATGGGGGAGAGGGGACAAGTGCAGCGGGTTGGAGGGATAAGCTTAATTTGGTGCTTAAGAGCAGGGTGGGACAAGGATTCATGGAGTGAGGTGGGCAGTTGATTCCAGAGGTGAGGTAGGTGGAAAGAGAAGGTGGAGACTCTGGCTGCAGATCGCCAATGGGGATTGGAGAAGGAGTGGGGATGCCATGATCTAAGGGAGTAGGAGTGGTTGGCAGCAGTGGAAATGAGAGAGGAGAGGTACAGAGGGAGAAGGCTGAGCCAAAATGTTGCAGTAACTGTTAGTGAGTGAATGTATCATCTGTGGGAGAGGGGAGAGAAATTTAGGGAGGAGAGAAGTGTGCATTGATGAGTGCATGGTAGGGAGTTTGTGGCAAATCTGCAAAAGGAGTTAGGTAGGGTGTCAAGCCTGAAGAGGGAGGATGCAGAGGCTGAAGCATAGATAACGTCCCCGTAGTCAAAAATTGGGAGGACTGTCTTTTGACCTAAGTCATGGCAAACGTGCAGGGGGATGGCTTACTTGTTTGCAGATGAGTACACCTAGCTTGGGGCGCAGTTTCAAGCAAAGGGAGTCTGTGGACAGCAAAGTTAAAATGTGGGTTCAGCCAGAGACCAAGGTATTTGTAAGAGTTGATGGTATCAAGAGTGGAATTGTCCAGGGTGGTGAAATGAGGTGGGGCAGGGAGTTTGGCCAGTTTTTGGGGGGAGCCAAAGATCATGGAGATGGTTTTATTTGCATTCACTTTTAGACTGTTGTCTTGGAACCATGATAATACACTGCTGAAATCTGACTGGAGTGGTAGCTGGACTGAGTCAGTGGTGGGGCCAGAGGTGTAGAGGATGGTGTCATCCATGTAGAGATGTGTTTTAGAGAACAAACATTGGGGAGGTCATTCATAAATATTGAAAAGAGGATGGGGCCGAGGATGGAGCCCTGTAGTACTCCTGATTGGATTGGAGGTGGGGGGAGATGCAGAGTTGCCTAATAGGACAGACTGATGCCAGTCACAGAGGTAAGATTTGAACCAGTGGACAATCAAGGAGGCAAGGCCAACAGAGAAGGAGCGGGTGAGAGATGGAATCAAAGGCCTTGGCGAGGTAGATAAATATTGTTGCTGTGAGGTGGCCTTTGTTGATTGCACTGAGGACTGAGTCTGTAATGCGGAGTAGGGAGGAAATAGTGGAATGTTTTTTTCCAGAATTGGATTGATAATCAAAGAAGTTGATCGACGAGAGGAAGTCTGCCAGTCTGGAGAGAATTAGGGATTCTTGGAGTTTAGCCAGGAAGGGGAGCAGGGAATGGGGTGGTAGTTACCTGGGGATGAGGGGGCCACCTTCTTTGGGTAATGGGATTAAGTTAGCCAGTTTCCATTGGTGTGGGACTGTGCTGTGAGAAAAAAGAGACTGATGATGTAGAACAGTGGAGAGGGTATGGCTGGAGCAGAGTTGCAGGAGCTTGGGGTGTAGGCCATCTAGGCTAGACTTGTGTGGATTTAGAGTGCTAAGGGCCTGAAAAATTTCATGCGGAGTGAGGGCGGGGAGGCTAACCCCGTGGGAGAGGGGAAGGGAATAGGGAGGTGCCAGACTGTCAGGGAGAGCACAGGACATGAAGAAATTGTTGAAGGTATCAACGACAGTGGTTAGGTCAAAGACTAAGAACCTGTTTATCTTCAGTGCAGGGGTGGTTGCCTTTGAGGAGGGGTTAATAAAGAATTTGATTGTGCCCCAGAAGAAAGAGGGGTCAGGGCAGGATGAAAGGTTCAAACTGAAATACACTGATTCAGCTTTGTTTATGGCTGTAGTGCTGTTGTTTATGAGCTTACGATAGTGGTGACGGTCAGGGATGGCTTTAGGGGATTTAAATTGTGATCATGCTTTGTTGCAAGCTTTGCAACAGGATAGGATACTGGGGGATATTCAGGAAAGGTGATAACGCCTGACCCTAGTGGAGCAGAGTGATGTGTGAAGGTCCCAAATACTAGTCAGGATGGAGGTGAAATGTAAGAGGGCCTGGTTAATGTCTGAGACTGAGAAGAGAGGGCACCAGTCAGCTGAGTTTAGGTCAGCTAGGAGGAGGTGGGGGTTAGGTTATGAGTAGAGCTGTAATTAAGATATTTGGGGGAGGGGGGAATTTGTGAAGGTGAACCTTCCTTACACAGTACGTGAAACAGTGATTGCTGATGGCATCAGTTAGGACTCCAGCAGCTGATATGCGGTATGGGTGGGAGGAAAGGATCCAATTAAGGAGGATATGATTGGTGGAATGTGGGTTGTAACAGGTTGGTTCATCAAGCAGCTGAGAGAGATTTAGCAGCCGAATAGAAGTTCTAGTGTGAAACGAGGCAGGGGAGAGCCAGTCAATGTTGAAATCCCCCATTATCAGTAGTTCTCCATCTGAAGAGAGGGAGATGATTGAGCTGAGGCATGAGAGGAGGGATTCAGGAGCTAGTTTAGGGGCTCTGTAGTGAGTGTGGATGTTCATAGGGACTGTGGATGGGAGGGTGAGTCAAACCAGGAGGGTTTTGTAGTATTTGGGGGCTGATTTTTGGAAAGAGATGGACCAGGGGAGAGAGCTATGGACATACATGGCACCACAGCCACCCTGCTTGCAACAGAGTTGGCGATAAAGGGTCAAGTCTGCTAGGGCAAGCTGGGACTCAGCGGTGCGAGAGGAAAGCCAAAATGCCAAGACACAGAATTTTGGGTAGGAGACTCCGGGTGTTTACATGGAAAATATGTAGACCCTTTTGGGAGGAGGGCTGGGTGAGTGGAAGGATGGATCAGGATTAAGTTCAATATCACCTGAGATCAACAGAACAAGAAGGTGAAGAGAGGACAGGAGACACTTCCAAGGTGGAGACATTAAGTAGGGGAGGTATGGGGGGGGTGCGGAAGACACAAGTAGGAGGGGCAGCAGGAAGGTGAGGGAAGGATCCATTTAGAAGTAAGGTCAAATTGGGGTTGAGGGGAGAGAAAGGTGGCTAATTGAGCTTAGGCAGGAGTGGGAGAATGAGGATGGATTATGGTACTTGCTTAAAGTGAGGGTGTTCTAGTATGGAACGACTGCAAGGATTTAGTGACACCTAGTGAGAAGGTCTGAGGAGAAGCAAATAGCAAACAAGGAGATAGACTCACATGTGACCCACTGACCCTATAAATGCAAAGCTAGCCAAGGATGGGATGGTGGGGGAGCAGGTGGGACCGAACAGCAAGGTCACAGCAGGGCAATGTGTGTGGTCTGATCAGGTCTGTACCTTAATTCTGCTGCTATTTGGGCAGGTCAGAGCTCAGTCTGTGGCTGGTGGGCAAGCAGATATGCTCAGGGTGGGGATTTCTATAAAACAATAAGCAGTGAAAGAGGATTTAGTACAAGTGGGCAAGGGGCGTGTAGAAGCATACAACTCAGGTTACAGGCTGTAAGCAGAACTGAGCTCTAAAAAATAAAATCTAGCAAACAAAACAAAAATCTAGCATACTGTCTGTAAATGATATTAAAGTCTAGGAAACACTAGCAAACAGGCTGTATACAGAATGTCTCTGGAAACCTTTAATTGTATGACCCAGTAGATAAATGCTGGGCTGGGAAGTAAAATGGCATCAAGTTCAAACAGCAAACGACAAGATCGCAGCAGAGCACTGTGTGTGGTTTGATAAGGTCCTTACCTTAATGCTGCTGCTATTTGGGCAGGTCGGAGCTCCATCTGTGGCTGTCATCTCCACAACCAAAAGGTGACCAAGCTGTTTGACAAGGTAGTAGGGAGAGCTAGTGGGATGCTGGGGTGCATAGAGAGGGGCATCACCAGTGGAAAAGAGGGAGGTTGTTATACCTCTGTATAAAACATTGGTGAGGCCCCACCTGGAATACTGTGTTCAGCTTTGGAGACCACATCTCTGAAATAACTTAGACAGAATAGAGGCAGTCCAGAACTAAAATGGTGCTGGGCCTACATCATAAACCCTATGAGGAGAGGCAAAAGGATCTTAATCTGTATATCCTAGAAGAAAAGAGGGAGAAAGAGGATATGACTGAGACCTTCAAATACCTCACAGATATAAATAGAGTACAAGAGAAACACATTTTTCAGAAAAAAAGATGCTCAAGAACAGGGGGACATGCTTCACAGAAAGAGCGATAGATGCCTGGAACAGCTTCCCAGCAGAGGTGGTCAAAGCAAAAACTGCAATGAGTTTCAAGAATGCATGGGATAGGCACAAGGAAATTTTATCAGTTGGAATTGGGGGGGGGCTGGAGACCAAGTAGGGTCTGCGGTATTACAGTAGGTAGCACTGCTGGACTACGCAGACTATGCATCCAAGGCTCCGGATCAGGACAAATTGGTGGGGTCAGTCTTCGTAGACCTCACCAAAGCCTTTGATACTGTCAACCACCCACTACTAATATCCCAACTGCATAACTTGGGTGTGGCACCCAATACCTTATGCTGGTTCCAAGACTATCTGACACCCAGGAGTCAGCGTGTTCAATGTTGGGAAGATGGTGTCCAGTGTAAGAGAGGTGTCCCTAGGGGTCCCTCAAGGGTCAATTCTGGGGTCCCTGCTTTTCAGCCTGTTCCTAAATGACCTTCCTTCAGCCTGTGACTCTAAACTCATCTTCTAAGCAGATGATGCCATGCTCCTGAGCAGTAACACCTCTCAGGGTGCTCTACAATCCGAACTGCAAAACTCCTTCACAAAACTTGGGCTGGTTTTGTAAGCACAAGCTGCTTCTAAACTACAAGAAGACCAAAACAATGCTAATATCTAGCTCACATAGCAAACACAGGCTCCACCCCTTCATCATTTACAACACCTGTAGTGAACCACTTGAATAAGTGCAGTTGTTTAAGTACCTTGGGGTCACCATGGACAACACCCTCATGTTTACACATCACATTGAGTCTCTCGTCAGGGTGGTTAACATTAAGTTAGGTGTCCTCTATAGGCATAGGAAATTCCTCACCCTGGAGGCTCTCTGCCTCTCAGTGTCCAGCTCCATAATATCTACAATTGATTACCAGCTGGTGGTTTACAGGGCTGCCTCAGATACAGCACTCAAGAGGGTCCAAACTGCCCTAAACAAGGCTTGTCACCTCACCCTTGGCGCAGACCACTACATGCACACTTGTAATCTGTATGAGCGCACTAACTGGCTTGCACTGTGGAACAGGCTAAAGATTCAAACTTGTCTACTGAGGAAGAAGGCTCAGTTGGGTAAAACCCCACCATGATTTGAGATCTGCTTGAGGCCTTCATCTCACCCCAGATCACCGGGGGGGGGGGGAACGAGGGGGCAATGTCCATCCCCTTCCATCACACCTCACAAGGGCAATGAGCTTTCTTCTATCGGGCCCCTTTGTGGATGAATGAACTCCCTGAACACCTCCTGGCTACCAACAACCTGATTCAATTCAAAATAGGCCTCAAATAGCACCTCACAATAACAATCTCAATGTTCTTGCCTCGAAAGGCTGACCCCTCACCTCCCGTTGACCTGCCCAAATGTAAGCACTCGGTAGGTCCTAAATGAACCTCACCCCACCCCCCTGCCTAAGCCATAGTCTACCCCTAGCAAGCAGGCCATCTGCACCTTTGGTGCTCCCCCTCCCTTTCTCCTTCCTCCACCCCTTACCTGCTAAACATTAACCAGACCTTGACTGGCCACTCCCTGTTCTCACCATGCCTTTCTCTAAAGTTATGCTCTGACCATGCTCCCACCACTTTGCCCAACCCAAACCCCTGCATGAAACCACCTCTTAATCGACAAGGCCCTATGGGGCTGCTTCCCCCTCTCCCCTTCTATTCTCTGCTGACCCACTTCTCCTACTCAAATCCAGCATCAATACTTTCACCTCTATTTTCTGACTTTACCACTACGTTTTGTGATAATTTGGGTATGAGTTTTATAGAAAGCAATTAATTAGCCTCAGCACTATATTCAAATAATTGTAATTGGTCCACCCTTTGCTTTGTTTTATGATGTTCTCGTACCAATGGCTCATTTGCCTACTGTTCCTGTATTGTCAACTGTTCTACTGTATTGTAACTGTTCTTGTTGTCTCCACTGATGTGGAACCTTTATAAGAGAGCTCACACTCGAAAGTCTTTCCGAATACCAAATAAATAAATAAAATATGGGCAGACTGGATAGGCCAAGCATTCCTTATCTGCTGGCAATTTCTATGTAATCTATGCAGTCTATGGGAGAGAGAAACAAAGGACAGCGAAGGAAAAATGGAGAATGGCATGAAACAGTAGAAGAACACAAAGCATATTAGCAGCAGAGCCACCTCATGGTCCATTGAGTAGTATGTCATGATCCCATGCTAGCAACCAGGTTCGGGAATGATCAAAGCCCAGGACATTAGCAACAGGGTGGCCCGTGAATTTGGAGTGCTGACAGTGGCAGCAAGTGCTTGAATGGGTAGGATGGTGTGGTGTTTCTGCAACATTAGCGACCCCTGCTGCAGGTCCCTGGAATGCTCATCTCCCAGCCACAGTGGCCTGCAAGGCTGATGGAGGCTTTTGTGTGCACCATGGAGCAGTGGGAGCACTGCATCATGGGGGAAAACAGCCTGGCTCTGTCCAAATTATGGCAACAATCTGGTGCACTCAGGCCGTAACCCACAAAACCATCCACCTACCCTCCATTCTGACTGAGATGCTAGGGAGAGGATGCTTCCTACAACACCGCTGGCATGGATGGGAGAACCATGAGAACTGGCAGAAGTGATGAGGTTAATGGCAAATGGGGCTGGGTAGTGCCCAGAGAACTGGGGTATGGGTGATGTGGCCCCAGTCAAGGAGAAAAACAACTGAAAACAAAACATGGACAGCAGCACTGGAACATGGAATATGGCAAATGATAGCGGAATACCGCTGAGGAATAGTGGATGAACATGGAAGATATTAGAAGACTGGCGGATAGCAGAAAATGTTTTCTTTTAGGAGGTTTCTCCACTGTTCTAAAATCTAGGTCACTGCTTGATCAAGTGACACATTCCTTACTGTAGGCAATTCAGACTTTAACATGAACGCAACATTTTAGGTTTTTTTTCCCCTTGAATGCTGAAAAGATGTATCTTTGTTCTAAAAAAAGTATAGTACTCTTAAAGGTTTTGAACAGGTGATGTAACAAGAGTTTTTTTCTGCATTGCTTGGGACTGCGAAATCACTATTTTTATGCAAAAAAAGCTCTCCTATTTATTTAACTATTGTAGGCATTGCAGAGTGATGCTTACTCAAAAACCAAATGCTTCTGGAAAAAACTGGTCTGTAGAATTCCCTGTGGAGGAGTCAGCTCAACCAATCAAACTGCAGTTGAAATGAAAGATGCACGTTTCCTGAGTTTACACTGTGAACAGCTGTATATACCAGGCTGCTGTTAATAAGGGCATGTCCAATATTTCCATTATATTCTTTCTTCTTCTTGTGACAAAGAAGAGAGGGTGGGGAAAAGGTGATGCTTGTTCAGCAGTGTGCAGGGTTCCCTGGGCTCTGCATCTCTCGATACTTGTATTGGCCGCTGGGAACTGGGTGGGAGAGACAGGCAGGGAGCATACAGAAGCAAAGGCTGAGTGACAAGGTATTGCAGACTTCTGTCAGACAGGGATAGAAACGAAAGCCTAATAGTGAGTCTGGAGTGTATCCACCTAAAAAGGAACAGATGCAGCCATACATATTGAGGTACCTAATTAAGGCGTACTGCAATAAGAGGCAGCTGTCTCATGACCACTACTGTAAACTGACTGATAGATAAAATGAATGCTGCTCTTTTGATAAAGTTCAGCTGACAGGGTAGCTCTGAAGCTTGACTTACATTCAGCCCTATAAACACGAAAAACAGAGCCGTGTGCAAAAGAAAAATGTGAACACTGGCCAAAAATGATGTCATGGTGTTTAACAACAAGAAAAAAAAATAAAATAAAACAGGAGTAAAAACAGCCCCTGCTATTCTCACAGGGTGAACCCTATGGGTGTAGAATTTCTTCAGCCATTCTGCTGTTTTCTTTTACGGTTCCAAGTCAGGGCCCCATCACACAGAAAGTTTCACAGTGTATTAATCCTGGGACAGCATGAGAGGAGCAGAAGTTAAATCAGTATTTTTAAAAAGCTTTATTTTAGTGTTATGTCTCATTTAGCATTACTAACCAATGCTTCTAAGAAAGGAAGTGGTATATGATAATATCACAGTATGAGACCTCTGTAGTTTTACTAAGAACACACTTGACCTGATCGAAATTTAATAAGCCACAATGTATCACCATTAGCTATTTTACCTTCATAGGTTACTGAGAAAAGAGATGTAGACAAAAGAGCTTTTAAGCAATTTTTACTGAGTAGGCACAACAGTCCATTAGTGGCATCAGTGGCATATTTTCAGAACCAGATGGGGCAGGGTATTTGAAATGTTAGCGATAACAGGGTTAAAGCCATGTTAACACAGTTTTGCGCTTGAGTAGGTACAAAAAGTGCCTTATTGGATGGCACAATTAGCATCACTCTAACCTGATTGAAAGCCAGCGCTAATGCCATCCTGCCCTTTACACAAATCACATGTTAGTGCCTTGCATACATGTACTATGGCATATTGAAAGTTTACTGAAGTGTTAACTGACGTTTACCCATGTCTTAACGTGGTCCACAGTAGTGCGCTCCCTCCTCCCAATCCCTATGCCCAGATCATTATTCCTGTAGTCCGGTGGATATCCCCCAACCCCAGATCCCCATTCCCAGTATGTTTTCCTCATTCTCTGTTAGTGTAGCGTATCCTGCAGTATACTTGCCCAGAATGCTTTCTTAATTCTCTGTTATTCTAGTGTACCCCTGATCCCTATGCCTTGTATGCTTTCTTATATCCGTGGTGGTCTAATGAATTCCACTCCTCATCCCCTTGACCACCATGTACCACCATGAGCCTTACTTTACTTTGTTATTTGTTGTCCCTTAACTACTGCCACCTTCTATTGCCAAATGTAACAACTGTAACCTTTCACTAAGTATTACCTGCTCCTGTTATGTTCTTGTTATTTTTAATGTTTCTACTCTGTGCCGACACACGTGGCCTGGGTCATGCTTAAAAACTGTCACTGGGATCAGTGTACCTACCTGATAAACAAAATCATAAATAAATAAAAATGTTTTTATAATTTTCTGTTAGTCTAGTGTACCCCCTACCCCCGATGCCCATGACCATTTGAAAGAACACCCTCTCCTGCAGTGACCCCGAGATGGCAGCCAGCACTTACCTACCACTCGCCTCCATTGCCAGCTGCCATCTGCTGTTCACAGTTACTGTAATAAAATCTAAGCCCACAAGCCATCCTACTGCACGTGTGCATGAGTTTCGATTTTATTTATGTATTTTTTCATATTCTGTTTCTCCCCCCCGGCATCTGCAGACAGGATACTCCCTCTACCTTGCCACCTATGACTGTCCACTGCTTCCCTAGAATCACCAAACCCTAGTACCCCCATAAATTCTCCCCTGTGGCGGGGCCAGGAAGGGGAGGGCTGTCCTCCCCCCCCACCCAGTACATCAATCCTGTCGAGGTCTCCAGTGATCCTGTGACAGAGTAGGACGCCGGTTGGCAGGCAGGGTAACGGAGCCTGCAGATGCCATTTTTCCATTTTCTGTGTTTCTGTGGTTCCTCCCCTTCACGACCGTGAGTGCGCATGCATGGAGTCATGCACCATGTTCTTGTGCCTCCCTAACTTCTAGTGATGCCACCCAAAATATGTTTTGAGGGCAACCATTGCTCTCCCAAGTGATACAATCTCAAATGCAACTCCTGGCAGCCCCTGCCCCTACATGACACTCCAGAGTGGCATCTGGCTAATTCGCTACTGCACACAGCCCTGTTACCACATGCAGTGAGGTCACTGTGTGATGTTGGGCTGTGCCCTCCATATAAAGATTAGCACTTGTTCACTTTTGAATTCCTCTGGGCTTTAGGTTTACTTTTTCATTCTTTTGTTCCATGGCATATCTGACTTTCTTTATTCCTTATTTTATTTAAGTTAGTCTGCTGACCCTGTCCTCCTAAATGTTGGAATTACATTTTGTGATCTTTAAGAGCTGTGGTGTCCAAGCTCTCATCCAGTCCCCTCTTTCCCTATTACAGGTGAACTGCAACAATGCATAAACTAACCTGGCTCACTTTGGACGTAGTCCTGTGAGGGGCTCCATCATAACTGTAGCATATTCCTCCCTGAATAGCTACCCTGTCTGGTGTTTTGATAGCCACCAGTAAGCTTGCCATTCATAACATTTTAATTAAATTTTTATATTTGCTGTGCTCATGCAACAAACGTTTTGCTACAGTAAAAGGGTATTTTGGGAGGTGTCACTGCTGAGCCCATTGCAGTTGAAACTGTAAGGGGCTTAGCAGTCTAGACCAATGACCAGGCACTGTGGTCATGACACCACTTGCTGCTTGCTGGGCAGAAACATGTTGTACTTGAAAAGACCGAGCCACTCCAATCAGAGAGGGCTTCAGTCCTTCCATTTGCATGAAGTCAGTCAGCAAGTTGCTGAGTGGCTCTCAACACCAGCAGCCTGTTGTCTTTTTAGCTGATTTTTTAGACACATTTATAAACGATCCCTACAGACATTGTTATTAATGTACATCATATACACAGTGCCTGTTTGACATAATATAAGCATTTAACAAGCTTTTTTAAAATATTTGGAACATTTACAGACCCAGCTTAATCCCCAGTAGCCCACTGTTTTTGTGCGTGCCTGTTTGCTTATCCATGATGAATTTTTCAAGCCGTTAGCCAAAGTGATTTTTCAACTGAGGAGAGATTCCTAAGTGCCAGAAAATGACTGCTGTGTTAAAACGAGTGCTCTAACTTGTTACATTTGATGCACATGCACACCAAACATTTTGTTACACTAAAAGGGTTTTTTCGGAGGTGTGTCACTGCCAAGCCAATTGCAGTTCAAAATAGCAAGGGCTTGGCAGTCTAGACCAATGACCAGGCATTGTGGTCTTGACACCACTTGCTGCTTGCTGGGCTGAAACTTCTTGCACTTTAAAGGACTGAGTTGCTCCAATCAGAGAGGGCTTCAGTCCTTTGATATGCATGAAGCCGGTCAGTAAGCAGCTGATCGGCTGTCAATACCGGGAGCCTTGTCTCTGTAGGATGAAATGTTACATGTTTTTACAGTGGAAATGACATATGTTTCTATTCAGCACTGTATTGAAATGGTATTTAGAAAATGGGCTTAGGAATGTAACAAATCTGATTGGCTGGCAGGTGGTACATTAACGTGCAGTGAGAGCCCTGTAAGTAAAAAATACCAGCCATGCCAATCCAGTATTGTATCATTGTGCCTGTCCTGCTCTGTCATTAGGCATAGCACCTCCTTTCGAATTCTGAATCATACCATTTTTCTCTCTGTAAACCAACGAGAGACGCCTACCCAAGATTCAGGGCGTCACTGGTAGACCCATTACGAAATGCTCATCATCCTCTGATGTGCTCGTTTCTTGGCACATTTTCTTTTCTTTTTTCCCCGGTATTGTAATTTCTCATACTTGCTACTAGCCAGTAGCCTGACTTGCTGACAACACACCACTCCCTCGCTTCCCCCAACTGTTCGAAAGCAGATCGCTCTCTTACTACTCATCCACTAGCCTACCACCCAGTCAGTCCCAAAACTGAAGCTACAAAGAATCGTACCATTCAGCATATCCACATCTTTTTTTTTTTACAACTGCTTCCAGCAATTGAACAAAGTTTTTTTTTAATTAATATTTCAATTCAGAGAACTGATTCGCGTCCCAGTTAGTAAGGATGTGCACCGCAAGAGACACAGAGAAAGCGGGTCAACACATTTGCCATCAGAGCAGGATCTTGTCAAGCAAAATCTAGTTACTGAATAAATAAAAAAAGACAACAATAAAAGAATACAGAGTGTGTGTGTGTGTGATGGGGGGGGGTACCCCAGTAAACATCAATGATAATAATTTACAGAGCTGTCAACCAGCACTATACATTCACTTCATTGCTTTGACTGCCACACACACACACACACACACACACAGCACACACGCTGACTACTCCTCCAGCAATGTGAAGTTTCATCAGCCAGTCAGTTAGCTCAAAGGACTGCATTTCAAGAAAGATTGCTGGCATTCTTTTTTCTTTTTTTTTTTCCAATGAGCAGAAAGTTCTTTTACTTGTTGTGTACTAACTTA
Organism: Neoceratodus forsteri; assembly: GCA_016271365.2. NCBI lineage: Eukaryota > Metazoa > Chordata > Ceratodontiformes > Ceratodontidae > Neoceratodus > Neoceratodus forsteri. The sequence goes on along the minus strand of CM028132.1, from coordinate 587,052,921 downwards.
TGTTCTTGTAACGTGAAAGTTAAAATTTAGCAGACTGTGTTAGACTGAGGTAAGGAAAACATTTGTGTCAGTGGGAAAATCTGCTGTCAGAGACAATGGGCATGATTCACAAAGAAAGCCAAAAATCCCACAGCTGCAGAAAAAAGGCCTGCAGCACTGTGGAAATGCAGTTGCATGATATTCATAAAGAAATTTTGAGTAGGAGCAGAATTCCATAAAATCCCTGCAGCTGCAGAAATTCAGCAGCTGTGGAAATTGAGCAAGTGCTGAAAATCTGCAACTACGAATCTGCAGCTGCAGAAATAGCTTAGGAGGTACAGCAACAGTGAATCTAATTAGCTGGAGCAGCAGACTTTAACACAGCTGCCATAGCATGAAGCTGAAAACACCCACAAAGAGACCAGCAACCAGTCCCTCAACTGAGACCGCTGCAGCACCACAGGTACCAGCAATACCATGGCACCATAGTGGCTGACTGCCACTGCTGGGCCTCCCTCCCTGGGGTGTTCCTGTTGCCTGCAGGGGTAGCATTCGCTGCAGGCTGGTCAGGCTCTACTGCCTGTGGGGCTCCATCATGGGCAGCACTGGGTCTGGTGGTTGTTGCTTGTTGCCATATCATGGCAATGTGTGCTGTTGTTGCTGTAACATCAGCCACTGCTATACTCACTGGGATGCTATTACCTGTGCCTCACCTCCACCTTAATTGATTCCAGTTGTTGGGGCACTACTGTAGTTTGCTGAGGGAGAGTTACACCTCATTCCACTGTGTGTAACAATTTTTCTGCAACTGTGGAAAAAAACTGGTTGTGAATAGCCTTTCAGGGGATGTGCCTTACTTATCTCACACATTTTTTTCCTCAGGAACTTCTGCAGCAACACTTTTTTCCACATTCTGTGGTGGTTTTTTTCTGCAGCTGCGGAGGGTTTTGTGACTAGCACTCAGTGCAAATTCCCCTTTGTTTCCATAGCTATGGCAGTTTTGGGGACTTAGAGAAGGTTTTGCACCTTCAGAAAGCATTGTGAATTCAGCCCAATGTCTGTACATGCAGCGAGTCCTGACACAGTTTTTGTGTAGCCTATGTTACCCAGATTTCCTTGTCAGATTGGTAAATTGTTTACCTTAGATTAAACAGTTTACCTTAGATTAGAAAAGAAAAACATACACAAACTGAAGCATTATTATTTTTACTGCAACGTTTGATTAGATGCGTGCTTCTAGCTAAATTGCATTTAGTAGTCACAGACACACTGTACAATATGCCATCAGATTTCATTCACAAATCTCCTAATTGATTCATTGATTCAGAACTGAAAATAATCTGACTGCTGTCTGAGTTGCATTTATGACAGATATCGAATCCAGAATGTCCCTGTCCCCTCCAGGTCACTCACTCACCTGCCCTTCCCATCTTTATACATTTTTTTTAAAGTAAGCGGAGTGGGGTGCCCACCCCTGCTACTGCTTCTTTCTCCTCGTCCCCTCCAGGTCGCTTGTCCACCTGCCCTTCCCATCTTTATAAATATATATATATATATATATTTTAAATGTAAGCAATCTGGGGTACCCACCCTCAGTACCGCTTCTCTAGACCCCCTCCTTTCCAGGTTTCCCAACCCCGTTCCTCAACAAGTCCAACACTGGGATGCCCAATCCCAGTGTTGGAATGTATCTGAAATAAAGAAAACCCTCCCTTAATGTTTTTTTATTAAACTCTGTAAAAAAGAAAACTGTCCATCTATGTCTGTTGCACCATTAATCCCCACCTGATCCTTCCACTCAGCACCCACCCCACACCCCCAAACCATTACTTGCCCACCAGGGGTTAGCTGTAAATCATCTCTGGACAACAGACATGTCTTCACTCTTCAAAGTCAGACCATGAACTGAGAAAATCAGATATGCGGTTTAATATATTTCAGTGGGTTTCTGAACTCAGTAGCATAACTTGGCCATTTTTGAATATTTTTGCCCCAGATTTTCAGCATGCCTTTTTTGGGACCCCACCTCATGAACAGTGGCAGTGAAACTGGGCAAATCTGTCCTGAAAGGTGATTTTGTGGTCGCTGCGTAATATTACCTTTTGAGCAGGAGTTTAACATTTTCTCTGCTCTTGTTCATGAGGTGGGGTGATAAGAAGGCTATGTTTAAAATTTGGTTTAAAAATATGAAAAAAAAAACAACAAAGTTATGAGCCTACATTGAAATGTGCAAATGCAGGCTCATAACTTTGATAATTTTCAATATTTTTACCCAAAACGTTTAACATAGCCATTTCTTCACAGCACCTCATGAATGTGACAGCTGTCATTTTTCATATCCTGGCCAAAATGTGTTTTCATACCTGTGGCGCGGAATGACATTTTGGTGGTGTGGAATGACATTTTGCCAGAGATTTGAACATTTTCACCTACTGGGTTTATTAGATGGGGTAATAAGAAGGCTATACTGAAAATTTAGTGTACAAATACAGTAAAATGCTCAGATTATGATTTAACATTACACTATTTCAGCTTTTACTCATGACTATGCTGATTTTCAATATTTTGACTACAAATTTTCAACATAGCCATTTTTCCACACCACCTTATAAACGTGACATGTGTCATTTTTAAAATCCTGGACGAGATGTGTTTTTGTACCTCTGGTGCAAAATAACATTTCAACCAATATAATATAAATGGTACATGTCATGTCTAGAAGGTGAATCCTAAAACAAGTATTTTCAAAAGTTGTGGTAAAAAAAAATAAATAAAAAAACAATCAGCAAACGTTCGGCATTGACAAATGTTTGCTTCATTTTACAACTGCTACTGAGGGTTCGAGATCTGTTCAATAGAGCTTGTCATTTTTGTCTTGTGGTCCAGTCTTCAAGTACATCATTGTCATCTTGACAAATACCTGGGATGATTTCCTTTGGACTTTAGAAGGCTGTAGTATAAGGGCACTATTGACTGGACGGTTATTAACAATGACCCACCTCGTGCTGTATCTTTAATGTTTCAGATGGCTGATTCTGAATTTAGTCTCTCAGCTAATGCCAAAACTAAAGAGTTGTACCTGCTTAGAAAACACTACAGGGGTGCTATATTTTTCCAGTGCCAGATTAAGGCATAAGCCAATATGACTCAGACCGAGGCAGGTCTATAAATGGTACGTGTCATGTCTATAATATGAATCCTAAAATAAGCATCTTCAAAAGTTTGTGGTCAAAATTAAACAAAAAAAATAGCTTAACAACCAGCAAATGTTCGGGATTGACAAATGTGTTTGCCATTGACAAAGCCGGGCAGTGGAACATCCTGGCAACAGAAAGCAGGCTCAGTCAGTGTAACCTGTAATCATTCTTTTTTTTTAGCATAAAACATTTTATTTTCTGAGATGACAAGTAAATACATACAAGCAGAGTATAATCCAATGCACATGAGCACCAATATATCAATCATTAATTCAGAAGGCGTATAGTCCAAATATACTTCTTTCATATCCTGGTGAATGAGAAAAGGCTTGGAAAAGGATATATTTATCCCTATTCAATACACAGTTGTAGTTATTAACATACTAATTGCCAGCAGATTAGGCCTGCTGGTCTATTGAGTCTGCTCAAACTGCAGATCCCATGTTGGGAACCGAGGCCCCCCCCTTGTGTTCTGATACATCCCCTTTCTGTATTTGTCCCACCCTCTCTTGAAGCCATCCACCATGGAAATTTGGATCAGCTCACCAAGCAGTGCGTTCCAAGGATCCACCACCCTCTCAGTAAAAAACATCCTCCTCTTTTCCCTCCTCATGCTTCCACCTTCCAACTTCAAACCATGCCCTCTGGTGATACCTCTCTCCTTTAGTCTAAAGGTCCCCTCCGTGTTTACCCTATATATTCCCTTGAAATACTTGAAGACCTCGATCATGTCCTCCTGTCTCTCCTCTCCTCCAATGAAAACAGGCCGAGCTCCTCAAGTTTGTCCTCATACGTCAACTCCCCCAGTCCTCAATTCATCCTGGTAGCCCTCCTCTGTACCCTCTCCAGGAGCTGTATGTCCCTCTTCAAGTGCAGTCTCCAGTACTGTACACAGTACTCGAGGTGTGGTCTAACCAGTCCATTGTACCATGGCAGAATCACTTCCCTGCTCCTATAGGTGATCCCTTTACAATGCACCCCAACATCCTGTTTGCTTTGCTAGCTGCTCTCTTGCACTGCTCAGAGTTGTTCATACATACATCCACCTTGACCCCTAAGTCTTTTTCCCCAGACAAGGCCTCCAGTGCCTCCCCTCCCAGGGCGTACCTGTGTTTAGAGTGTCCCCACCCAAGATGTAACAACTTGCACTTGGTGGTATTGAAATTTAATTTCCATGTGTGAGCCCACCTTTCCAGGATGTCCAGGTCCCCTTGCAGGGACAACCTCCCCTCTTCCCCCTCAACTAGTGCTCCTATCTTGGAGTCGTCAGTGAAGAGACTCATCTCACACCCTATAATCACCCTGATGTCAGATATGTATGCATTAAACAGGATTGGACCCAGGACCGAGCTCTGCAGTACCCCACTACTGACCTTTCTAGGGTTCGAGAGCTCCCCACTGACCACTACTCACTGTGTGCATCCAGCTAGCCAGTTTTCTATTAATCTGACCATCAATGGGCCCACTTCCAACCCCGTCAGTTTCTTCACCAGTCCATTGTGGGGGACCGAGTCAAATGTCTTGCTGAAGTCCAAGAATAGTACATCCACTGGCTTCTCCCTGTCCAGTTCCGATGTTACCCATTCATAGAACTCCACAAGGGTGGTTTGACACAATCTACCTGGCACAAACCCATGTTATTGACTATCCAGCCCTCCCTCCTCCTACAAGAACACCCCCAATCGTTCCTTCAGTATACTCTCCATTAATTTTCCCACGACCGAGGTCAAACTGATGGGTCTATAGTCACCTGGTACTTCCCTCGACTCCCCTTTATGGATTGGCACCACATGCACCTCACACCAATCCCTTGGTACCCTCCCTATCTCAAGTGACCTGTTGAAGGGTACAACTAGTATGTCTGACAACTCCCAAGTACTCTCGGATAAATGCTATCCGACCCAGGAGATTTATCTTTCTTCAGGGCCTTAAGGGCTTGCCACACCCATTCAGAGGAGATAGCATCATCCGTCCCCCCACCTTGCTGGCCTTTCTATCCTTGGCCTGGTGTGAAACCCCAGGGGTGCCTCTCCCTCCCTTATGCTCCATTTCTGTTGCTCACCCAATCACACACACTGCCGCTTCTATGTCCCTCGTGCCTTACTTTGTAAATATCCCATCCACCTCCCTAGTGAACACCGAGGTAAAGTACTCATTTAATACCTCTGCCTGCTCCCTCACCTCTTCCACCCACCCACCATCTGATCTCAATCTGCCAAGCTGGCCCTTAGTTTTTCTCTGCTCCCTGATGTACTGGAAAAAAACCTTTTCTCCTCCCCGAATTCCCTGTGCCAGCTGCTGCTCTTTACTGGACTTTGCCCCCAGCACCATCTGGGTGACGTTTCTAGATGCAAGACAATATGTTTCCATTTCCCTTTCCCCTCTCGATGTTTTGTATATTTTGTAGGCAGCCTTCTTCTCCCTGACCGCTACCTGAACTTCACTGGTCCACCAGCATGGTTTATGCAACCTTGCTCCCTTAAGCTTCACCTTAGTGCAGGTCCTGACTTCCTCATGAAGTCCCCGGTTTATGACCTCCCATCTCTTTTCCACGTCTGTCATTGTTATAATCCCCTTCAAGTGATCCTTGAGAATATTTCCCATCCAATAAAGTCTGCTCCCCTGAAATTCACGGACAGTGTCCTAGATCTCTCCCCTCCCCCCTCCATGCTAATTTAAAACCAGACAGTATTGTGGTTGCTCCCAGCCAGGGGATCCTCTACAACCAGGTCCCTTACCAGATCCCCATCCGCTAGAACCATGTCCAAGACACATCCTTCCCTCGTGGGGTCCATCACCATGCTGTGTTAAGAACACATCCTGAAAGCCATCCAGCAGCCTCTGCTCCTTGGCCACCTTAAAGGACATGGTTCCCCAGTTTGTACCTGGCACATTAAGGTCCCCCATCAACACCACTCTCTCCCCTTTTGGTCTGCACTGGGCAATAATGTTGTCCAGCAAACCATCCTCCAGAACATCACCCATCCCAGGGGGCCTATATACTACACCCAGCTTGACCTTGCCTCCTGCCAGGGTTCGTAGGGTGACCCATAAGGCCCCACATTTCCTTCTGCCTCTTCTACCCTAACAATTTCTATACCCTCTTTAATGTATATAGCCACTCCTCCCCATCTGCCCCCCTTTCTATCCTTCCTAAGCATAGTATACCCCCTCATATTTAGGCCTGGTCATGGTTTTGTTGGTCCAATGTTTCCATGACTGCTGCCACCCCGAACAGCATGGCCTGGAACTCTGGCAACTTGTTTCCCAAGCTCCTGGCATTTACTAACACTACCCCGCACCCCTTATCCCTGATCCCCTTTGTCTAACCCCACCCGGGTTACATGGGTTCATAGTTCATAGGCCATAGGTCACAGGTTGTGGTAATGTTTTATCTTACTAAAGAAAGAAGTCAGCATTTTCTCTATCATGGTTAAAACTGGGCTGTTCTATCACATTACCTTTAAGATCAGCACACTGGTATCCTACCTTTAGTTGGCCTGTCTCGCAGTGATTGGGTAACACTCACTGTTCATTACCTTATGTCAGCAACATGCTGTCTCGGTACTGCAACTTTCTGTGACCCCCTTTAATAATGATCTTTATCCTAAGCCAATCGCACTCAGCAGGGGTGGGTGGGGGGGCCTACTATCTACTCTGATATGGGTGGGTTTTCCAGGGGTGGAGGTGGGACCGAGCGTAGATAGGAGTTGAAATATGGGGCTCATTTCTTGTAGAATAGAGGTAGTTTGCCCACTGTTACATATGACTATCTTTCAAATGCAGCTACCATGGCCACTGCAGAGTGCCATGCCACAATGGAAGGTGGTGTTGTTTGTCTCCATAACTTGTGACCACTCCTATCTGGAACACTTTAACCTAATCTCTGTAACAAAGAACTACTGTCTCAGCAGCAATTAGCATCCCATTAAGCCATCAACACCTCTGTGTCAGACACCCGGCCAACAGCCCCACCTAGAAATATGTGTTTGCCGGCGGTTGCTGTGATCTTGGTTCAACATTATAAACTTTTTATAGCCTTAAAAGATGGCCTCCATTTCCTAACTGCAATCACCTATTGGATTAAGAAATTAGTACTGTTGCTGCTTTATTGTGTATATACGTATGTATGCATTTTATATAATATATATGTGTGTGTGTGTGTGTGTATATATATATATATATATATATATATATACATATTTGCTGTTGCCTGCCCAGAACTGCATTTCACACACTTAATTTGAGCAGCTCCATGCTCAGTGGGCCCCTAGTCTGTCTTAGTGCAACATCTCAGTCTTTGAAATTTAAATGTTTTCCTTTTTTAATTAATTAATTAGATGTCTTCCTTTGCTCTGTTGAAACAGCGAATATTGGGAATCTGTGAACTGGTCAGAAATGTTCAAAATGGCATCATAATGATATGAAGTTTCTTGTCATAGTAGAGGGGCAGGTAACATAGAAACATAGAAGTTGACGGCAGATAAGGACCGCAAGGCCCATCCAGTCTGCCCATTTCTTTTTCTACTTTATAAATGTGCTGTCGGCCTTTGCTCTGTCAATGGTCTATCTATTCATGCTCATCTGTATTGCTCCCTTTTGCCTATCCCATGCCTGTTTGAAGCCCTGCACTGTATTCATATCCACCACTTCCTGAGGTAGGCCGTTCCATGCATCCACCACCCTTTCTGTGAAAAAGAACTTCCTCACATTGCCCCTTAATCAGACTCCCTCTAATCTCATGTTGTGTCCTCTTGTCCTGCTATTTTTCTTATATTGAAACATGTTAGACTCGTTCACCTTGTAATGCCCTTAAGGTGTTTGAATGTTTCGATCATATCACCTCTCTCCCTCCTTTGCTCTAGGGTACATATATTGAGCTCCGTTAGTCTGTCCTCATATGTTTTCTGATGCAGTCCCTGCACCATTTTGGTTGCCCTCTCTGGACTGCCTCAATTTGGTTAATGTCCTTGTGAAGGTGTGGCCTCCAGTACTGCATGCAGTACTCCAGATGGGGCCTAACCAGTGTCTTGTAAAGAGGGATTATTACCTCCCTCTTCCGACTTGTGATACCCCTAATAATACACCCCCGACATCCCTCTAGCCTTACCTACTGCTTTAGTGGTCTGTTCAGAAGATTTCAGGTCACCGGTGATGATGAGGAGGTACCCCCATAACTAATCTTGCTGGAGCCTCACAAAAGTGAGGCTGCCTTTGTGCTAGCCCGCTTGAATTTAAATGCCACTGACACAGTACCTGCGGTTGTGCTCTTGTTACAACTTCCTCTAAGGATTCTTTATCCTTTAGTAAGTTGCAAGATGTCATTTATCATTACCGTCCTAGGTTTACGCAGGGGATGCACATGGCTCATGCTCACCCAGGGAAGGGAAGAGTTTATTAAGCCTGGTATGAACCAAATCATGAATTTAGGAGATTTAAGAGACTGAAAAAATCTGGAGGCTAAGCAGGTGCCCTCTGCTGCTTTTTTTGTAAAAAAAATAGTTGCAGTTTACACTTTTATATTTTTCTGTTTATTACATGTTATATGTTTGCTGCATATTATGCATGTGATATTTTCATTTTAAAATATCATATGGCTTTATATTCTATCTTCTTGTTTAAGGGATACTAGCCCCTGTTGCTTTGACATTCACATGTTGGACTATTAGTGGAATTCAGGCAACATAAGATCTTCTAAAATTTGACCCCCCCCCTCGGTGCCCCTTGTCCTGTGATAAAAACCAAAAAAATTACCGTAGAAGGAGAAATGAGTTGGAGCTGGAATGCAGTGACTGGTATAACAGATAAGGGGACTAATGGAAGATCAGTTGGAATTGGAAGGAAAGACTTGAAAAAATATTTCACTCACTGCCATTTTTACGTTCGCTTGCGCGCATGCGCAAGGAACGTCTTGGGAGAATAGGACACTTTGGAGGTGTGACTGTCCTGTGCAATCCACTGCTCCATTGAGCAGGCGTGGTGGTCCTGCACCAATGGATGCGGGTGCTGTGTATGACAGCAGTGGTCTTCACTTCAAAGAAAACCACCGCTGCGATCAGTGCTGGCAGTGCCTCTGTATGAGCTGCCGAAACAAAATACATCCAAGTCTACAGGCCCCCCTCCCAAAGCTTTGGTGCCACGCTGGAAGCCCACCCCAGCATGGTAAATCTTGATTTGGCTGACGGGGGTGCCCAATCCCCCGTCGGCTCCACGTCCCCCCAAACAGCTTTCCCTGCTGCCATGCTGGGAGCCCACCCCAGCGTGGCAAACGCCCCGCGCCGCCTGAATAAAAAACCTGTAAATAAGAAAACGCTCCATCGCTGTCTCCCACCCCTTCCCACAACCCGCACTCCACCCACTGGCGCGACTCTGCCTCCCCACACCCCCACCCCATACTTACCTCCGAGCTCAGCGATGATCATCGGTGGACCGGAACACGCCTGCACTCTTCAAAGCCGACCGTGAACTAAGGAAATGCCGATAAGCTGTATAATGGGATAGATAGGGTTTTTTCAACTTTATTGCATATCTCAGGCATTTTTTGGAATTTTTGCACCAAATTTTCAACATGGGGTTTTTGGGACCCTTCTCATGAATGCTGTCACTGTCATGGAGTTATTCGGGCCTGAAGGGTGATTTTGCAGTCACTGTGCGAAATCACCTTTCTGGAATGATTAACAAAACGACACAGTGTTCATAAGGTGGGCTCTCAAAAAGCCTATTTTGAAAATTTGGTGGAAAAATTCCTAAAAATGACCGTTTATTGAGCGTGCGTTGCGCAGTTCCTATGCACGCTCATAAGTTCACGAATTTTCAATATTTTCACTCCACATTTTCAACATTGCCATTTTACCATACCTCCTTATGAGCAGTACAGCTGTCATTTTTCACATCCTGCCCAAAACGCGGTTTCTACTTAAGTATACAATGATACAGTCGGTAAAGCGAACTCAATGTATGGGACATATTAAGAAAATCACAGTGACACTGTTCATGAGCAGAGGTCTTAAATGGCTGTGTTGAAAATTTGGTGAAAAAATTCCTAAAAATGACTGTTTTACGAGTGTAGCTATGCAGTTCCTATGCACGCCAGTAAGTTCACGAATTTTCAATATTTTCACTCCAGATTTTCAACATTGCCATTTTGCCACACCTCCTTATGAGCAGTACAGCTGTCATTTTTCACATCCTGCCCAAAACGTGTTTCCACTCCATGTAGCATAATGGCGCAGTCGGTGTGCAAACTCAATGTATGGGACACATTAAGAAAATCACAGTGACACTGTTCATGAGCAGAGGTCTTAAAATGGCTATGTTGAAAATTTGGTGAAAAAATTCCTAAAAATGACTGTTTTACGAGCGTGCGTTGCACAGTTCCTATGCACGCTCATAAGTTCACAAATTTTCAATATTTGCACTCAATGACTTCCAAATACCTAAACAGCACATAGAAGCAAGCAACATTCGGCATTGACAAATGCTTGTTTATTTTGCATTCACTTGCATGCATGTGCAAGGAACGCTTTGGGGACAGTAATGACTTTTGAAGGTGTGCGACTCCTCCGTCCAATGCAGTGCTCAGTGTAACGTAGCAACCCTACTGCACCAATGGATGCATGAGCTGTCTATGACAGCAGTTTGGCTGCAGTGGTCTTCAGTTAAAAGAAAAGCACTACTGCAATCAGCGGTGGTAACGTGTGTGTATTTAGCATATTGACGCCACCTTTTCCCTCTGGCTGCTAATAAAATCCCTCCCACTTCCTCCCTCTGCTGCCGTCTACCCTGCTCCCTTGTTATTGCTCCCACCAAACACATTGTATGTGCAGACAGAGTGCCCAGTCCCCATTGTCTCCAGGCCCCCCAACAAACACCCAGGTGGCATGCTGGGAGCCCACCCCAGCATGCCCATTGTCCCTGTAAATGGGAAAACTGTCCCGCAACATCTTTTGTTTTTTTAAAACCTGTGAAAACAGAAAACCATCCCTCGCTGTGTCTTGTGCCCTCCCGAACCCACACCCACCCTCTGCATACCCCACCTCCCCCTCACCCCATACTTACCTCCGGAGCCTGGCGCAATGATCTTCAGTGGAGTGGGAACACGTCTGCACTCTTGAAAGCCGAACGCAAACTGAAGAAATGACGGTAAGCTGTATAATGGCATAAATGTTTTTTTTCAACTTAGGTGGCTATCTCGGGCATTTTTGCAAATTTTGGCAACACATTTTCAACAGGGAGTTCTTCGGACCCCACCTCATGAATTCAGTTACTATCATGTGAGTTTTTCGGTCCCCAAAGGTGATTTCATGGACACTGCACAAAATTTCCTTTTGGGATAGATTAACTAAACAACAGTGTCACTGTTAATGAGGTGGGCTCCCAAAAGCCTATGTTGCAAATTTGGTGAAAAAATGTCAAAAAATTACTGTGTTATGAGCGTGCGTTGCACAGTTTCCATGCACACTCGTAACTTCAAGAATTTGAAATATTTTCACTCCAGATTTTCAACACTGACATTTTTTCACACCTCCTTATGAACAGTACAGCTGACATTTTCACATCCTGGCTGAAATGTGTTTTGCACATCCAGCGACAATGGTGTGGTCACAGTGAGAAATCAATGCTCAGGACAGATTATGAAAATCACAGTGACACTGTTCATGAGCAGAGGTCCCAAAATGCCTATGTTGAAAATTTGGTGACAAAAGTCCACAAAATGACTGTGTCATGAGCGCTCATTGCGCAGTTTCCATGTATGCTCGTAGTTCAAGAAATTGTTGTATTTTCACCCAGGAGTGGGATATTCGAGCAGGTTGCGCCTAGCGCGCATAGGGTTGTGCCCGCGCGAAGACCAAAGTGGCGCCATTCTGCGATATTCAGCAGGAGGCAGTTGCGCCAATCGAAAACATGCTGAGCAACAGCGCAATGCAAATGAAGGCATGCGCAACCGACGGGGGTGGATCCATGCATAAAGAGCGCAATGCGAAATTCAAAGACTTGCGCATTGCGCAAGAGCGGAACTGCCGGAAATTGTGCACTAGCGGAAATGAGCCCAAATAAAAAGGCTCAAGGAAGCGGCGTAAGAATGCTACAAGGATGCCAAGTGGGGTAGAGAGAGAGAGAGACAGACAGACAGTGACAGACTAGGGCAGGCAAGGCAAGCATTGTGGGCCATAGGCTGCAGAGGCCAGCGGGGGGTGCCCGGTGCAGTGGAAGTAGCAGTCAGGACAGCGGGGGTAACACAGCAACACCAGCCAGAGTGGGGCGAAGCCAGGAGATGGACAGTGCCATCTTCCACATGAAAGCTGTAATGAGGGGGTGAGAATGCAAGCTGCAGGGGATGAGGCCGTGGAAGGGGCCTGCGCTGGCGTACGCCTCAACAGGCAGTACTGCGCCCGCATCAGCTATGAGCTGTATACAGATGGAGAGATCGTGGGCCGGTACCGCCTGAACAGGGCAATACTGAGGCGGCTTTGTGAGCTGTGCAGTGATGTGATGCAGGCACCCTCACGACGGAGTCACGCCTGTCAGTGGAGACCAAGGTGACAGCCTGCATGTGCCTGCTCACCACGGGCACCTTCCAGAGGCTGACAGGGACACCACAGGCATCACACAGTCGGCCACGCCACGCATCCTCACCCACCCTCAGCGCACTGCCGCCACATGCTGCAGAGTACATCCATTTCCCAGCACCGCAGCAGAGCCGCATAGCAAACCTGCAGGAGTTCTACAGGGTAGCACGATGCCTGGCGGTTAGGGGCCAAGACTGCACCCATGTGGCCATTCAGATAGTCACTTGGCCCGATGGGGCAGCATATAGGAACCGAAGGGATACTCCAGTGTCAACTGCCAGGTGGTGTGTGATGCCACTGGGCTAATAATCAATGTCTGTGCCACACACCCTGGTGGAGCACATGATGCCTTCCATATGGCATCAGTCCGCACTGTGCCATCGATTTGAGAGTGGGACATCCCCACAGGACATCTAGTGGGTGAGTACGCATGTATGGAATGCAAACTTGGGCAAGGGTGGAATGCCACAGGTGCCATGGTAGTGGCACACAGGATATGGGCAAAATAGACCTGAACATGACACTGATCTCGACTATCTCCACACAGGTGACAGCGGGTACCCACTCTGTCCCTGGCTGCTCACACCGTACCGGCGCCCCATGACCCCATCACAGCAATGCTATAATGAGGCACATGCCGCCACATGCAACAGCATAGAGCGGGTGTTTGGGATGCTCAAGGCACGCTTCCGATGCCTAGACACCTCCGGCGGTGCCCTACGGTACAGCCCCCCAAAGGCCTGTGGGATATTCCTGGCCTGTTGCATCCTGCACAACATGGCCAAGGACTGTGGGATAGCCGTACAGGTTGAAGAGGGGGACAGCGATGGGGATGCCAGTGGCGCCGGTGTTGATGTTGACGAGCAGCCCCCCCTAGGATGGTCGGACCCCCGACTGATCCGGCAGGCCCAGCTGCACCGGGACACCATCACAGAGGAGCACTATGCACAATACAGGTAAGTCAAGGGGACATGTGCAACCAACACTGTCCAGGTGCAAACCACAGGCACACAGGGTAACACACCAGGGGTGCATGACGGCCAGGGGAGTGGAAGGGTCCAGGCATACAAACACACCATCAGGGAGTGGTGAACACTCATATGGACACACACACACCAGGCACAGAGTGTACATGGGCAGATGCACAGCACAGCAGAACCGACATTGCTAACACACAGCACCACCGACCACCCCCACCACCTGTACTGTCCAAGTTACGTGTGTCAGATGCTGGGCACCCTTGCACCTTGGTGTACAGTACAATGCAGGCATCATCATGCACACGCACCTGTGGGCAACAGTTGGGAGGGTGTGCAGGTGGTCCATGTGTCGGCGTGTTGAGCAGAGCACCCAGCAGTGCACTGCCCACCATGACACACATTGCACACAGGGCAGCACCAGACAGGGCCCGCACTGGGAGACAGGTCAGTCATGTAGCACTGTCCCACAGCCACCGCGGATGCGGGGGCGGCCCCGCCGTGACCCAACAGCACTGGCAGGCTGAACAGGGCCACATGGGGTGGCACTGTTGGACCACCAGGGGTCCCACTGCGCGAACGCCACCTTGCCCGCACAGGGTCTGCAGCATGTCGAACACACCTGCACCAGGGGTGCTTGGGATGCTCACAGCAGAACCCGGCGCTGACAGGCCTGGTGTCACACGACGCCGGAACGGGAGTGGAGCATGAACTGTGTGGGTGTGTGGTACAGGGTCACCTGACTGTGTGCCCAATGCGCCCATGACAGAGACCACTGCCTGGGTCAGCCTGTCAATGGTGGCGGTCACATCCATCCGCATGTGGACCATCTCTGCACGGTCCAGAGCACACCCCTGCTGTGCCGCCCACAGCCACACATAGTGCCTCCACGGACATTGCAACCGCCTGCTGCTGTTGTACTGATTCCCGCAGCAGGCGGGTGTGCTCGTCCAATGGGTACTCTGCCACAACGGCAGCCTGTCCCCCAGGGTGTTGACGGTCCTGATGCACAACACCCCTTGAGGGTGGGCGCTGTTCGCCAGGACCAGGAATGGGCGTATCACAGGGCAGCGGGCATCTGCCACCGCTGGACACTGTACCCCCATACCTGGTGGGTGACTGCTGTTGCTGCCCCTCCAACCGCTGTGCCCCAGAGTCCACTCATTCCACCGCTGTGGCCGCAACAGTGCCAGACACCTGCACAGCCACTGGTGCTGCCCCACCGGTGCTGACAGGCACAGCCTGGGACTGTGCCGACATGCTGGCGCCAAGTTGGAACCAAAGGCCCAGGGGCACGCGGATGGCCTGCTATGTGTCCGCCATGGGCACACACATGGTCACTGCCCATTGCAGTCCTTGCATCATCAATGGTGCAGGTATGTGCTACAGCCACAGTCACAGTGTGCTGGCATGCTTGCATGCCAGACTGCTTGAGACACAGGCTGTGCACCCCCACACCAATCACCGACACCAGAGTTGGCAGCACAGCGCATGCTGGTGCAGTGCATGCTGGCTGGTGACAGAGGTGGATGGACCTCCTCCATGTCCAGCAGGTCATCCTCACTGCCTGGTCCCACCACCACCGCCTCCTGAAGACTAACAGGATCTGCAACAGAAAGAGGACATGTGAGGCATGTGAACAACCTTCCCCCAACACCACCACTATGTCATACCGTGCAATGATGGGCTTCCACCTGTCTGGAATCCACCTCCTGGTACGCCCTCAATAGCACTGCGCTGCATAGTTGCAGCCAGTCGGTCCTCAGCTGGGGTCAGCTCCACCACCGCTGGCTGGCCCCCACCAGTGCCAGCGCGTGCCGCCCTGAGGGCTGCCACCTTCTCCTTCACCCTCCTGCGGTCTGTCCCAGTCTTCTTCTTGCAATCCTGCACGGAGCGCTGGTGGCTTCCGTGCAGGTTCACTGCCCGGGCTACCCCCTCCCATGCAGCCGCACGGGCCTGAGGGGTGCCCCGGCTTCCACGCAGTAGCCCTCATCCTCCAGGTAGGCCTGAAGAGGGCCTCAGTCTCTGCCGTGGTGAAGTTGGGCCTCCTCCTTCGCCCACCATCCTCACCCTCACCTTGTCTCTGCTCGGTCATGGCGATCTGTATGGGTGTATGGACACCTGTCACTGTGCAGTCTACAGCATTATCCCATGCCCATTGTCCAGAACATCCCACAGCATGCAACTCACCTCTCACCTGCAGTAACCGACTCTGTCTAGCACAGCCCACTGTCGCACTTTTATAGCGCAATGCATGCAAATTAGGAGAGGAGCAACTGTAATGAGATGCAAATCATGCCACTGTGCCTTTGAATGGCTGATCAGATGATTTGCATGTGTCGGCTGAATATCGCGCCATTGCGCTTTTCGCAAGAAGGTGATCCAGCTGATCCAA
Organism: Neoceratodus forsteri; assembly: GCA_016271365.2. Taxonomy (NCBI): domain Eukaryota; kingdom Metazoa; phylum Chordata; order Ceratodontiformes; family Ceratodontidae; genus Neoceratodus; species Neoceratodus forsteri. Next base: position 587,036,804 of record CM028132.1, on the reverse strand, counting down.
TAGCGCAGATCTGTGACTGTGCGGTACACTGCATTGCGTATGCCCAGGTAGCTTATGCAGGTGTCTGCCGCGCTGATGACGTGCTGTGCGTGATCGGCAATTCAGGCCATGGCCACCATTGTGCCAGTGGTGCTACAGCACTGGGCACTATATGGCGCTGTGGCACTACTGCGCAATAGTCCACTGTGGCACTGTCACGCAGGTGCTCGGTCGCGCAGGATACGTAGACGTCAGATGGCGCTGTGCATGGCCTTGCATCATAGACCCCTGACCTGGTGTCCGACCTTTGACCCCGGTGCTGTTCGGCTGCCATGTACGTTTTATTGCGCCGTCTGGTGACAGCTATGTGGATCGACGATGCCAGCGTAACAGCGATTGGAACCTATGGTGGTCTATTGCACAACATTTCCATATGGGTTGCCACGCAGCGGGCGCCTATTGCCTGCTCTAAACTTGGTAGCATGGCACGCAGGAGGGCAGTGCAATGGAGCCCCGTGGAGGTGGCCAACCTGGTGGCCCTGGTGGAGCCCCACTATGGGGCACTGTATGGTGAGGTGCCCCTCACCATGGCTAGGACACAGGTCTGGCTGCAAGTGGCCAATGACCTGGTGGGGGTCACTGGGCAGTGCCGGTCTGCTGAGCAGTGCCGGCACAGATACAGTGACCTCTGCAGGAGGGAGCCTGACCTGCATGAGTGGCTACGGTCACGGCCAGGAGGCATGGTGCCAGGCCAGGTGGGTGTACCGCCTATGCACCTGTATTCTCTGTAGGGTGTGAGTGTGTTTTGGTGGCTGTGCATAGGTGATGGCTCTGATATGGTTGGCTGTGTCAGTATGTGCAGGTGTGAGATGCATGGGGCTGGCTGTGTGGGCAGGCATTCTCACTGGGGCAGGGGGCAGTCTGCTTTGGAGTCACACTGATGTTTTTCTCAACATTTGTCTCCCACAGGCCGGGCTGTGAGGATGCAGGCACGTGCTGAGGAGGGCCGTGACAGGGCCCCGGTACCAGTCGGTGGTGCAGCAGGAGGTGGGCCACAACAGCAGCAGCAGCAGCAGCAGCAGACACAGCTTCTTGCAGAATGTGAGTATCATTACATCATGGATGCTATTGCATGCTGGACGGAGTGGGCATGACCACCAGCCATGCACAACACAACCATGCACAACACAGGCAACATTCATCACTGTCCAGTGTCACTGCACATCTGTGTGTGCATCACTGGTGGTCCATGCATGCACTGGACACATGGCTGTGTAACTGGCATCGCACCACATTGCCACATCACTTGACAGCCTTGTTTGTGCTGTGATGGACATGGGCAGTGTGTGTGTGCAGTGGTGCACATAGCTGGTGCCGCCTGTTTGTGATGGCCATGTGCATGTTCACTGTGGGTGGGTGCATACCATCACAGGTGCGGGACATTGGGCTATATGGCTTGCAGGTTGGGTGGTGTTCAGGGTTGTGGTCAGTCACAGCCATTGACTGTGTTCCCATTTTCCTAGGCCTCAGTGTTCTCAGGAGGATACAGCGGGAACTGCATCAGCTGACACAAGTGTCCTTGGACAACCGAGCTATCCTCAGTAACATCCAGCTCCATGGCCTGCGGAGGAGTCATGGCCAGGCACAGCGGCACCGGGTGGAGGAGGACCAGCCTGCTAGGCCTTAGGCCAGATTCCCTTCCCACTTCACCCATCCCTCCCACCCTGCCTTCCTCTCCAAGTTGTTCATCCCTACCCTTGCCTACCTTTACCTTGTACCTCCTACCCCCTTGTAAATAGTTATGGTGTTGTTGGTTTTGTGATTTACAGTTTTAGAATACATTTATATTTTGATATGAATACTGTGTTGGTCTCTGATTTGCAGCTGGCTATGGTTGCTCAGTTGCAGTGGTGTGCATGCCATCTGGGGTGGTATGGTCCTGGGTATATGTGTGTGTGTGTGTGTGTGTGTGTGTGTGTGTGTGTGTCTCGCGCGTGTGTGTGCATGGGGAGGTATCTCCAGCATGGCAGTGACTTTCTGTTGGTCTTGCCATCTGCTGCCACCCACTGCTGGGTGCACAGGGTGGGTCTGGCTTGTATGCTTCTCTGCTGCACGGGGTTGACGTGTGCCGGTGGGGATGCATGGTGTTTCCTGCAGTGCCAGTCACTGCACATGGGTGGTGTCTTGGGGTCATGGTGCAGGGTGTGCTGTGCGTACGGGGGGCTGATGTGCACTGTGGTTGTCAACCCCCTGTGTGTGGCAGTCTCAGCCAGCCAGTGGATGTGCTGGGGCATCATGGCTCTGCTGTGCTTTGTTGGCTTGTCCCCATGGGCCAGTAGATCATCCGTCCCACCCCCAGTGATGCTGTGCTTGGGGTGTGCAGGTGTCTTGTTGGTTCTGCAGTGTGTTCCTGTGCCCATGTGTGGCATGGCTGGTGGTGGGCCCCAGCCTGCCTCCCTTTGTGCAGTTCCATTGCTCTGCTGGGGGCGCTGTGCTTGCGCTATGGCACCTCTGGACTGCTCAGCTGGGCTGCCCTTGTTGCGTTATGGTGCAACCTTACTGCTCAGCTTCCCCTTCCTGGTTGCGCTATGGCGCAGTTTGTGTGATATTCAGACATTGGCTGCTTGCGCAATTTGTTCTGCTCCATGTTTGAATATCGCGTCTGTTGCGCATATGCGCAATTGATTTGTGCTTGCTCCTGCTGTTGCGCACATTTTGAGTGCAGTTTGAATATCTGGCCCCAGATGTTTAACATTGCCATCCCTTCACACCTCCCTATGAATGCTACAGCTGTCATTTTTCACATCCTGCCCGAACTGTGTTTTTGCACATGTGGAGCAGAATGGTGTGGTCACTGTGGGAAATCAACGTTCAGGACAGATTAACAAAATAACAGTGGTACTGTTCATAAGCAGAGGTCTCAAATGCTTTTGAGGTGGGGGTAACAAAAAGGTCATGCTGAAAATTTGTAGTGCAAATACCAGCAATCGCAGAGGGTATTAGGGTAAAGCACCATACATTTATTTATTTATTTAGTTTTTGTTGACCGGGTAAGTGCGCTAGCCAACAAGTGACTATTTTTAGGCACGACCCGGGAGGTACAGTTACAGAACACAGTGATACATAAGAGATTACACAAAGCAGGATACATTTGCAGGATACATAAGAAATTACACAGAGCAGGATACATTTGCAAAGGACAAAGTCACACAGTGTAGTCAAGCATAGCAATAAGGATAAAATTACATGTATTCAGTTGTTGAGAACTAGGGGGAGAGGTGGTAGGGGACAGGTGTAAGGGTAGGGCAGGAGAGACGGAGACAGGGGATGGTAGGGTGAATAGCAAAAAAGGGGAGGACAGGAGGGAGGTTAAGGCGCCAAGTGCGGCATTAGCGGGAGAAGGTTACCACCTGTGGCCGGGACGGTGGCACATGCCAAACACCACTGCAAATACCTGCAAGCGAACATCCGGCATTGACAAATGCTTGTTTAATTTCGCCGTGCGTGCATATGCAATGAACTTCTTGCTATAGAGTAAATTTTGAAGGGTGTGACACTGTTTTTCCAATGCAGAGTGGTCTGCAAGGGGTTTGACAGTATCACACCAATCATCAGCCAGGCTGATCATAACACTGTTTTTCCATGACGGGCAGAAACTTTGTGTAGTTGAAAAGAAAAAGCTGAACCAAACAGCTGTTCGGTGTCCTGATCAGCCTGGCTGACGTCTCCCTCGCTCGCCATCCCACCGGCCCCTTCCCTCACCAGGTGCAGCACCCGCCGCTCTCCCTGCTGGTGCAGCTTTACTAAACAGCAGCTCCAGCTCTGTATCTGTTCCCCCCATCAGAGCACAGACAGCCAGAGGAGGGAGAGAGAGAGACAGAGCTCCAGGAGGAGTAGGATACAGAGACCCACTTCTAGCTTGCTTCGGCTGTCTCTCAGGTATGTTTGGAGAGCAGCAGAGAAAGTGAGAGAGAGAAAGAGACCGTGCAGTGTCTTGCGACACTAGCAAGACTTCAGCTACCCCCATGCTGGATCTTCTCCTTCAGTTGCAGCAGCTCATCCTGCAGCTGCTGTCAGATGCCGTCCAACTCACCCAGTTACAGCCTCAAGTCCTGCACCTCCTGGGCGCACACTCTTTTTCCCGCTCTGCCAACGCCCACCCCTGCTCATCGGTCCACACCCCATTCTCCAACTCCTGGATCTTACTGTAGTACAGCTTGATGGTCTCCCTCCAGGCATCGGACAGGGCCAGCTCCTGGCCCTCAGTGTATTGCCTGTTGAGGTTCAGGGCTGGTTAGCAGTGTTCTGTTTGCAGAACAGTAGTCCATGGGGGAATTCTGTTTATCTGCAGCCTCAGTTCCTGCAACTGCCTGTCCTCAGTATTTCCCAGCATCCTCACAGTCAACCTACGGTCAGCCTGCACCTCAGTGCACAGCTGCCATAGCTGCAGTAGCTCCCATCACAGATGCTAACTCTCAAGCTCCGCCTGCGAGGTGTTGGTCTGCAGCTCGCCCAGCTGCTGGTGTCTTCTGTGGCTCTGCAAGTGGTGGGTTTTAAATTGTGTCCCCAAGCTGGATCCCAAACTAATTATTTGTTGTTAATTATCTCTTCGTTCTCCCTGCCACTGATCCACTGCATCAGTGGGCTCCCTTCCATCAAGCTCCACCAGTATGAAGAGCATGGTTGACTACAATTAATTTTTTATGTTTGTTTGCGCACATGCGCAAGAAAAATTATGCGGCAGCTTAGGAGAGAAGTGGGTTGTGGAGATGCAGCAGTATGATGGCCAATGCCAGCACTGCATTTGTGGGCTTGGTGGTGTGCACCCAATGCAGACCCAGTGTCCTGATGACACTGGCTCTGCAGAGGTGCCACCAACTTGAGACGATTTGGCCGCTGCAATGAGGGGCCGCCTCATCATTGCAGTGTCAGCAATTCTGCTGCAATGAGGGAGCGACCCGTCATTGCAGGGCGGTACCTCACCTGGTGTAACAGTACCAGGAACATGGCAGCTCTATACGGCCATCTCAGAGTCGAGGTGGATGCCCAATCCCCCTGTCATATGCCCCTGACCCTTCATTTGCTGACGGGGAGCCCAGTCCACGTCGGCATAATGTCTCCACCCCCAAGTTTCTGTTGTGTGCGAGGGTGCCCAATCTCCTCGCATCATGTGCTCCCCTCCCAACAGTCTTTTCGGCCGATGGGGGCCAATCCCCTCGCTGAATCAGTCCCTTCCAGTCTAATTTGCCGATGGGGAAACTCACTCTCCATCGGCATAATGTTCCTACCCCCTCAATTTCTGCTGTGTGCCAAGGGGGTGCACAATCCCCCTCAGCATCATACATCCCCCCACCTGTTTCTGTGCCAACAGGGGGCCCAATCCCCAGTGGTTTCGACCCCCCTCCCCACAAATGCAGGTGGTACACTGGGACCCCACCCCAGTGTACCAAACAACACCTGCGAAAGAAGAAAACCAACCCGCATTGTCTTTTATTTTTTTTTTAACCTGTAAAACGAGAAAATGGTCCCTCGTGGTCTCTCCTGCCCCCTCCCCCAACCTGCGCCCACTCTCTGCGCACCCTGCCTCTCCACACCCTCCCCTCACCCCATACTTAACTCCGGGGCCCAGCACGATGATCTTCAGTGGACTGGGAACACATCTGCACTCTTCAAAGCCGACCGCGAACTGAAGAAATGCCGGTAAGCTGTATAATGGAATAAATAGGTTTTTTTCAACTTTGGTGCATATCTACAGCATTTGGGGGAATTTGGGCACCACATTTTCAATATGAGGTTATTGGGACCCCTTCTCATCAATTCAGTCACTGTCATGGTGTTATTCAGTCCCGAAAGGTGATTTTTCGGTCACTGTGCGGAATCACCTTTCGGGACCGATTAACAAAACAACAGTGCCACTGTTCATGAGGTGGTCTCCCAAAAAGCCTATGTTGCAAATTTGGTGAAAAAAATCCAAAACAATGACTGTTTTACGAGCGTGCGTTGCGCAGTTTTCAAGCACGCTCATAACTTTGTGAATTTGTAATATTTTCACTCCTGATTTTCAACATTGGCATTTTTCCACACCTCCTTATGAACAGTACAGCTGTCAGTTTACACATCCTGGCTGAAATGTGTTTTCACACTTCTGGTGCAGAATAGCAGGGTCACTGTGGGAAATCAGTTTTAGGGACAGATTAAGAAAATCACAGTGACACTGTTCATGAGCAGAGGCCCTAAAATGCCTATGTTGAAAATTTGGTGACAAAAGTCCATAAAATGACTGTGTTACAAGCATGCATTGCGCAGTTTCCGCGCAACCTTGTAACTTTGCAAAATTTCAATATTTTCATGCCACATTTTCATAACTGGCATTTTTTCACACCTCCTTATGAACAATGTAGCTGTCATTTTTCACATCCTGGCCAAAATGTGTTTTCGCACTTCCGGCGCAGAATAGCGCGGTTGCAGTGGGAAATCAGTGTTTGGAACAGATTAACAACAAGGGAGTGAGAGAGGGGGAGTGAGCAAGCTAAACAGAACTCTGTCAGGACTGCTGCAGATTTCTTTGTGGGCAGAAAAAGGTGCCAATGTAGGCAGGAGCCCAGTACAAAAGGGCAGTCTGCAGTGCCATGAGAAACAGAACGAGCGAGTGAGAGATGGAGAGTGAGCGAGCTTAATGGAGCTCTGTCAGGACTGCTGTGGATTTCTTTGTGGGCAGAAAAAGGCACCAATGAAGGCAGGAGCCAAGTACAAAAGGGCAGCTTCAATGCCGGGAGAAACAGAATGAGCGAGTGAGAGAAGGGGAGTGAGCAAGCTCAACGGAACTCTGTCAGGACTGCTGCGGATTTCTTTTTGGGCAGAAAAAGCACCAACGCACGTAGAAACCCAATACAAAAGGGCAGCCTGCAGTGCTGGGAGAAGTAGAACAAGCAAGTGAGAGAGGGGGAGTGAGTGAGCTCAATGGAGCTTTCTTGGGACTTTAGAGTTGCCCACCCACTTGCCCAGGGTCCTCTGTGGTCCTATATTACAGCAGGGTTTCTGGGGTGGAGATAAAGCAATGATTGGATACTTTTACGGTTGCTGTAATAATACAGATTTAGTTCTGTTTCTTTCTCTAACTGAACATATACTGAGCTATACTGTTAGGATTGCTGTAATAATACATATTTATTTGTTCTGTTTATTTCTCTAACTGAGTTGAGTAATACTTGGAGTGCAATACGATTTCTAACTGGGCTAAGTGAAACTATGAGGGTTGAGAACAAAAAGTGTGGTAGCTGAGGGGTGAAAAATGGACAAGGAGGCTTTAGGATTGCTACAGTAATACAGTATCTAATGGATGAGATTTGAGACTGAATTAACCCGGTCGGCAAGGGGGCAGTAGGGCGACTAGTGTGGGGGGAAACAGGAATTTGAGTTAATAGGGCCCTAACAGTTGTAGTAGGGTACAGAAACCAGGAATAAGAGCCTGTAACATAAGATGGGGGCCAAAATTGGGCAGGTGCCACATGTCAATAGGGCGGGCATCTTTGGAAGGGTGGTGGTGTGTACAGGGTGTGGGTTTGCCATGATCCTGGACTGGGCCTGGAGGATGGGGGGGAGTGTATGCTTTGTAGACAATTGGTTAGTTTGAGGGAGGAACTGTGTAGGTTAGAAGGGAGTCTATGGCAGGGCAGATGAGTATGGTAGGCATCCTGGCTGGGGGGAAAAGGGATGGCAAGGGGGACAGGGAAGAACAGGTAGGGACTAATGACTCCCAGTGTCAGAGACACTAGCAGAAAAGAGAGGAGAAGGGAGGGGTGCCAGAGGTGAGGGAGGGGGCCTCTGATGGGGAGAAAGAGACTACAAGGAGTACCAGGGAGAGAGCAGATGGCTGTGGGTAGGGAGGGACCAGGAGGGACCGGGGAGCAAGAGGGAACAAGTAGGAGAGGAACTGATAGGGGAAGAGATGTGAGGAGGGTATCTGACTAGGAATAGATTCGAGCCTCTGGTATGGGAGGGGGGAGCAGGAACATACTGAAGGGGAGGACAAGCGGGGCATGAGAGGGATGGCAACAGGTAGGGGAAGAGAGCGAGGACAAAAGGGTAGAAGGGGGCTAGTAAGGAAGGAGGAGGAGGTAACTGGAGGAGAGAAGGCTATGGGAAGGGGAAGGATGGGAGGGGCATCACTATCGGGGTCGAAGGGAATGGAGGCTCTAAATTGACAAAAATGGTGACAGGAGAGGGGTTGGACATTAGCAGGGGAGGAGGGGAGGTCAACATGGGAAGCCCAGTAGGAAGTAATCAGGCTGGGAAGGGGTTCAAGGGGAATGGGAGGAATAAGGCAGAGAAAAGGGTGAGGCAGAAGTAGGGGTTGCAGATACAGAAGTCACAGAGGCTGCACCTGGTGGGGGTAAGGGGCAGGGAAGAATGAATACTGGGGTGGTTTAAGGGGCATTAGAAGGGAAAGGGGTCAAGGAATGGGGGGGTACTTGTCCTGGGGGATTCTATACTGAATGGGGTGAGATGGGGCAGAAGAGGGGAAAGGCACAGCCATATTTGGGTTGAAGCTATCTTCGGGTTGACTACAGGAGGGGTAGGCACTGCTCAAATGTGCAGCAAGGGAGAGGAAAAAAAACTCATTTACTATCGCATGTGGATACAAATGACTTGGCGGGGGGACTGGAAGTAGTGAGGGTGAGATTCTAGGAGTTGGGCAGGCAGTGTGACAGCGTGTGGGAGTCGGTGCATTCTCAGATGTACTCCCGGTACCACGTGCAAGCATGGGGAGGAAGGGTAGGATTGAGGACTTCAACGAGTGGCTGAGGGATTGGCGTCACACCATAAATTATGGGTTAATGACTAACTGGGGTAAGGTCTGGGGGAATAGTGACTTGTACACGGCAGACAGGCTGCTCTTGAGCAGGGAAGGGACAGGAGTATTAAAGATGGAATTAGAGGGGTATATCTCTACTAAGGTGGATTTAAACTAGAGGGGGGCTGGCCAAAAGATTGAGGTTGGTAGAAAGGTCCGGACAGGGGATCCTAATGAGCTCACCCCCCTAGATATAGGTAAAGGCAGAGGGGTAGTAACACTGGGAGGGGGCGGGTAGAGTGGTCTGAGTGTAATACAGAAGGCACCACCACACGATAAGAACAACGAAGAGAAAGGGTGTGGACTACCAGGAGGAGGGACACAGGCCAAGGAGAAGATTGATGAGAAGGAGGGGTACTGGTGGAAGGTGGTCTCTCTCAATGCAAGAAGCTCATGGACAAAAAATTACAGTTTCAGGTGCCCTTTTCTGGAGGAAGGTGGACACTGCTGCAGTGACAGAGACTTGGGCCACAGATTACCATGATTGGGACTCGGCAATCCCTGGATACAGGATATAGAGCAGGGACCGGGGGGGTTGGAATCAAATGCATCATGGACGAGGGAGAAGAGGAGAGGATAGAGCCGCTTTGGGTGCAACTCCTGGCCGCCAAGGGCAGAAAGCTGAGGCTGGGAGTGGTGTACAGACCACCAGCCCAGTCCATGGAACTGGATGGGGAGTTGGCAGAGCAGATAAGAAGGGTCTGTAGAAGAGGAAGTGTGGTGATAGTGGGGGATTTTAACCTACCAGGGGTTGACTGGAGCACCTTGGCTACTAGCAGTACCAGGGAGCAGGTGCTCATTGATGCATTTCAGGATGGCCTTCTGATGCAATTGGTAAGTGGGCCTACAAGGCTTGGTAGCACTCTGGACCTAGTACTGGCAAATGGGGAGGAGGCGAGGGAGGTAAGGGTGGAGGACCCACTAGCGGGTAGCAACCACCAAACAGTGTGGCTCGTACTCATACTGGGCAGGGAGACAGGAGGCACAGGCACTAAGGTGATGGACTTTAGTAGGGTGAACTTTGGGATGATGGGAGCAATACTGTGGGGGAGACTCCAGGATATAAGGCCAGGGGTGGATGTAAAACAAAAGTGGGGAGTCAGAAAGACTGAGCTAACAGAGGCCACAGTAGCCTGCACCAGGGCCAAGAGTAAGAAGAGCAGAGGCAAAAAACCATGCTGGCTGAACAAGAAAGTGCTGCAAGGGGTCAGGGCATAGAGGGCTGCATACTGGAAGTACAAGAGAACAGGGAAGGGAGAGGATAAGGAGGCTTATGGGAGTTGGTCAAGGGAGGTAGGGTGAAAAAAACTAAGGCCTCCAGGGTAATAAGGTTAGCACATGGCATAAAGGGAGGGGAAAAGGACTTTTTAAGGTATATCAGGGAAAAGAGGAAGTGCAAGGAACATATTGTGAGGATAAAGCAGGGAGCGGATTGGGTGGAAGAGGGTGAGGAGGAAACAGAAATTCTAAATGAGTACTTCTGCTCCGTTTTCACTAAGGAGAGGGATGGTCCACTACCAGCATGGGCTGAAGGGTGGGGAAAGGGGGGAGGAGGTGACAGACAAAGTGATCACAGGGACTAGGGTGCTAGAGGTACTGAGGGCAGTAAGGGTGGACAAGGGACCAGGTCTGGATGGCATCCGCCCCAGGGTGCTGAAGTAAATGGCGAAGCTGTTGGCTGAGCCACTGGCAGATCTTTTCAACACCTCCCTGGAAACGGGGTGTGTGCCCCAGGACTGGAGGGTGGCCCATACACAAGAGTGGACCTAGGGAGGAGCCAGGAAATTATTGGATGGTCGGTCTCACGTCCATAGTGGGTAAGCTTATGGAGGCAATACTGAAGCAGAGGCTGGTGCCATTCCTAGAGAGTAATGGCCTCCAAGATGGGCAGCAACACGGGTTCATCTCAGGAAGGTCTTGTCAAACCAGCCTAATAGAGTATTATGACTGGGTGACAAGGGACTTAGACAGGGGCCATGCTGTACATATCCTGTACTTGGACTTTAGTAAGGCCTTTGATACAGTGCCTCATGGAAGACTGGGGGAAGGTGATGGCAGGTGGGGTGGGAAAATAGCTGACTAAATGGATAGAGACCTGGTTACAGGAGGTGAAGAGGGTGGGGTGGTGGTGGGGAGCCTCGGCACCTAGAGCAGTGACAAGCGGGGTGCTGTAGGGGTCATTACTGGGCCCGGTGCTATTTGGGCTCTTTATCTCCAATATAGCACATGAAGAGGGGAGCTGGGTTAGTCTGTTTGCAGATGATACCAAATTGGGGGCAGTGGTGGACAAAGAGAATGGATGGGAAAAACTGCAGGGGGACCTAACCAAACTAGAGACATGGTTGGTGAAGTGACAGCTAGGATTCAATGCAAACAAGTGTAAGGTGATGCACTTCGGGCCTAAGAACCAGAAGAGGGACTATTGGTGGGGGGGAGGAGGTGGGGGATCACAGAGGAGAAGGACCTAGGGGTGTTGGTAACTGGGATCATGAACAACTAAGCCCAGTGTAGGAGAGCAGCAGCGAAGGCAAACAGAATGCTGGGGTGCATCACAAGGGGGTTCTCATCCAGACACTGGGATGTGATCCTAACTCTCTTCAGATAATTAGTCAGACCGCACCTGGAGTACTGTGTTTAATACTGGAGGTCATACCTGAGGAGAGATATAAGGTTACTGGAGGGGGTGAAAAGGAGGGCAACAAAAATGTTAAAGGGGATGGAAGGAAAGGAATATGAAGTTAGGCTGAACGAGCTGAACATGTACATGCTGGAGGAGAGGAGGGATGGGGGATGTGAGTCAAGCATTTAAATAGCTGAGGGGGTAAATAAACCTAGCACTGAGGGAGTGTTCAAACTGAGGAATGGAAGAGAGATGAGGGGGCACGGACTAATGTTGGAAGGGGTACGTTTCAAGAGGGAAATGAGGAGACACTACTTCACTGAGAGGGTGGTATCTAGTTGGAATGCACTGCCAGAGGCAGTGGTAACATGTAGGACAGTCAATAGCTTTAAGAGGGACTGGGATAATGTAAGAGGAAGAGTCAGGGGGGCAGGGGCTGGGACAAGCGGGGGAGGAACTGAGAAGGAGGAGGCTGGGGCAGCTGCAATCTTTGTTCTGCTGGCAGATTCATATGTTCGTATGTTTGCTCATATGTAAAATCACAGTGACTGTTCATGAGTAGAGGTCCTAAAATGCCTATGTTGAAAATTTGATGACAAGCGTCCATAAAATAACTGCGTTACAAGTGTGCATTGTGCAGTTTCCACGCGCCCTTGTAACTTCGCAAATTTGTAGTACTTTCACTCCAGATTTCCAACACTGGCATTTTTCCAGACCTCCTTATGAACAGTACAGCTGTCATTTTTTACATCCTGCCTGAAACATGCATTTACACATCTGGCGTAGAATAGCATGGTTGCTGTGAGAAATCAATGTTTGGGACAGATTAAGAAAATCATACTGACAGTGTTCCTGAGCAAAGGTAACAAAATGCCTATGTTGAGAATTTGGTGAAATAATTCCACTAAATGACTGTGTTATGCGCATATGTTGCACGGTTTCCACGTACGCTCGGAAGTTCTATCATTTTTATTATTTTCACTACTGATTTTCAACATTGCCATCTCTTCGCACTTCCCTATGAGTGGTGCAGCTGCCATTCTTCACATCCTGCCTGATCTGTGTTTTCGTACATCTGGTGCACAATGGCACAGTCACTGTGGGAACTCAAAGTTGGGGACACATTGACAAACTCACAGTGCCACTGTTCATGAGAAGAGGCCCCAAATGCTATCATGAGGTGGGGGTCACAAAAAGGCCATGTTAAAATGTTTTAATGCAAATACCAACAAACACCCGGGGCATTAGGGTTTCTAACTATAACGTCCAACCTTGTACAGACTGACAGGCATCAGGGGTATGCCTTGATTGCCGACTGTAGTGCTCATGTCGTTCTACCCCACCCACCCCCACCCTGCAGCCAGTGACAGGCATAGAAACATAGAAACATAGACGTTGATGGCAGATAAGGACCGCAAGGCCCATCCAGTCAGCCCATAGAGGTGTGCCTTGGATTCTTCGGCCCCAGAGATCCCCCCATTTTCCTATATTGCACCCATTTCAGCATATGTCCTTATGGAGTGGGGTGACTGTAAAGCCGAACACCCCAAGGCACACCTCAACACTTGTCGGTGTCTGCCGTGTAGGGTGAGGTGAAATGGCGTGAATGTTATGGGTGACAACCCAAAAACATACACCAATGCCTGTCCATCTCTACAGGTTGGAGGTGGGGTTGGCGTGAAGTTCAATACTTCACTTCTGTTCCTACTTTGCATCTGTCCAACTCCTGCATTTCCAATGCTAATACCAGCAAGCAAAAGTTTGGCATTGACAAATGTTTGTTTATTATTAGACTCCCAACCCTGGCATTCTCCCACTTGCCCAACCTCTCAGCTTTTGTCACCCCTCCCACTTTGTCCAATCTGCTCCACTGCTTGCAGGAGCGTGGTTGGATTCCAAACAAATTGTTTTTACTGCCGTTATTATTATCATCCTCATCCCCTTTTTCTCTGCTGAAACAGTCAGTAAATTAGTGGCCCCTTCTGACCGACAACACCAGTATCAGGAGTGAGATCAGATACAATGTTATTTTTTTATTAGAAAATGGGCTTAAAAATAAAGAAACCTGATTAGCTGGCATGGGGTACATTAACCTACAGTGAGAGCCCTGTAAATTAAAAGTGCCAGCCATGCCAACCCAGTAATGTGTCATTGTGCCTATCCTCCTCTCTCATTGGCTGAAACACCTTGTTTCAAATTAAAATCACTGCCATTTTTTTTCTCTCACTAAGTGAGACATAGAGCTCCCCATCTGTGATAGCATTTTTGTTGTCTCGCTAACATATACATAGTGACCCCCTATGCTTTTTACTACTTAGTCAGCTGGGCTAATCTATGTATTGTGTCTGTTCTCATACCACAACTCTGACAGTTCACTGCGCTCACTCTCTCTCAGTCCTGAAAATGAAAGTGCTTGTAGTTTCCAGCGAACGGCTGAGTGAAGTACCCCCCCACCACACACACACACACCCATACACACACACACCCCCCACCCAAAAGAAGCATTCCCTCAATTTTCTTTTAGTTTTTAAATAAAAAAAAGCAATGCACATAGCAAAATGAGAAAAAGAAAAGCCGTCTGACAGATCGGCTTCAGGAAACCGCATGTTGTCCAGTCTTGTTACTACCCTCCCTCCCATTGTGTACTCTTCCCATGGGTTTTTGTTTCCCAGGTACATTACTTTACAACTTGTGATACCCCTGCTAATACACCCCAACATCTCTCTAGCCTTACCTACTGCTTTAGTGGTCTGTTTGGATGATTTAGGTCGATGATGATGATGATGCCGCCCAAGTCTCTTTCTTCCCTTGATTGCCAGTAACTCTTCTCCCAACCTATAGATAGCTTCAGGGTTTCCCTTCCCTATGTGCATGATCATGCACTTCTTTGCAATAACCCCCCATTGCCAGTTTTTCCAGATCTCTTGTCGTTCTGCCCACCCCATCTGGATCATCTACTCTGTTGCAGATCTTGGTGTCGTCTGCAAACAGGCAAACCTTGCCCTCCAGTCCCATCTGCAGTGTCACTGATGAAGATGCTGAAGAGGACTGGCCCCAGGACTGATCCCTGAGGTACCCCACTTGTGACTTGCATTTCTTCTGACTGTATACCGTTTACCACCACTGTTGTTTTCTGCCTGCCAACCAGTTTGCCACCCAGTTGACCAACTTCTGACCCACCCAGCTTAGTAATCAATCTTCTATGTGGAACAGTATCGAAAGCTTGCTGAAGTCAAGATAGGCGACTTCAACTGCACCTCCTTGGTCCACCACTCTGGTTACCCAGTCAAATCTATGAGATTAGTTTGACAGGACCTTCCTGTTGTAAACCATGCTGTTTTGGATCCTGTGCTGAGATGTTATGTACTGGGTGTCGCTTATATACATTTTTACTATATATTTACCTAAGGTAGACCAGGTGATGTATAATAGGTTATATGCAGTGGGGTCCTGAATTTACAGTTCTGTACTGCATTTAGCCAGGATAGTAGAAGTGAGCTGGCTATCTTGTTTGTTGTCCCTGCTTTTATAATGTATTTTCTAGGACCAATAATTTTAGATGCAGAATCACCTTTTCAGTGGGATCCTGCTTTCACACATGCTTGTTCTGTATTTACCCAGGATAGCCCAGCCTAGATGCAATATATAAATATATATATTTATATATATTTTTTTTTTGAATGGGGCCCTCCTTTTACCAATTTTTGTATTGCATTTTCCCAGTAGAGCCCAGCTAAAAGGCAAGGTACATTGTCAGTGGGGTCCTGCTTTTTAGAATGTATTTTTCCCAGGATAGAGCAGCATATATACCATTTGAGATCCTGTTTTTACACTTTTTTTTTACCCTAAATATTTACCCAGGATAGACCAGATGAGATGCAAGTATCTCCTTTTCAGTGGTGTCCTGCTTTGGCACATTTTTAAATTGTATTTGCCCAATATAGGCCAGCTGAGAGTCAGTATCTAATTTTCCGTGGGCTCCCACATTGTTGGAAATTTGGGGTCAAAGTCTTTTTATGACCTGAAGTTATGATCCACGACATGTGGAATTTTTATAATCCCATCTGAAAGGTGATTCGCAGTGTGACTGTGGAAACATAGTTTGGAGGGGATTTGAAAAACGACACCTCATGTGCTGGAGGTGGGGTAATGCAAGGAATTTGTTCAATATTAGCAGCCCAAAAACTGCAAACACAGCATGAGTAAACATTGGAACCGTTCAGTGTTTCATCATAACTTGATGTGTTGTGTTTTTATTTTTATTTTTTTTATTTTTTACATTTTGCCTCCAGATTTTCAACCATGTAATTTTGTGACCCCTCCTTCTGAACATGATTGTTGTAATTTATGAAATAGAGTCTGAAGCATCATTTCATGTCACAAGTGCAACATTTTGGCCAGGACTTGGAAAAATGACAGCTGTCATGTTCAGGTTGAAAATTTTGGGTCAAAATATAGAAAATTACCAAAGTTAGAAGTGTGCGTTTTTCAAAGTAAGCTCATAACTTTGTTTTTTCATGCCAGATTTTAAACATAGCCTTCTTATGACCCCACCTTATGTAAAAGGGCAGAGAACATTCTCAAATCCCACCTGAAAGGTGATTTCACGCAGCAACCACAAAAATCACCTTTCAGGATAGATTAAAATAATCTCACCGTCCTTGTTCATGAGGTGGGGTCCCAAAAAGTCCATGTTGAAAGTAAGTGTGTGTGTGTGTGTGTGTGTGTGTGCAACGGGTTGGGGATATTTATATATATATCAAAAAAAAGCCAGCCCGATAGCGCTGGGGCAGAATGCCAACCTGTGGCACTGACAACCTTGATTCGGGAACTGATCTGGACATCTGAAGGGCCAGCTGGGGGAGAAGGATTGAGCGTCCCGCGACTGCTCTCCTTCTCTGGGGGCGGGAGGTGTCTGGTGCACTACGGACACCCAGCGGAGGCCGGGTGTACGGAGCTCCGGCAAGCAGTATGTTGCGGGGTGGACGCTGGGCCATCACTGCACATCCTGCATGGGGAAAAACTGCAGCCGGCCCGCCTCCATGAAGCTGCACCTCTGGCTTCAGTCAGCCTCCCTAGCGGCTCTCAGATAGTACCTAGGATGGTGGCACATTGGGGAGAGGTACTGCGGCGCCACCCCCCTGGGGGGCCAGGGGTGCTGGGAAGAGCGCAGGCAATGTAGGAGGTAAGATCCTGGTGGTCCATGACTGAGGTGGATCCCAGCGGGTGGCTGCAGCGCCAAAAAAAAATAAATTACCTTTTTATGAGCACAAGTTCAAAACTCATTGAAATGCATTGAACCACATATCTGATTTCCTCAGTTCTCCAGTCCATAGAGAATTATAACATTAAACCCCTGGTAGGTAAGTTTGGGGTGGGGGAAGAGACTGGCACCAAGTATTGATGTACTTTTTTTTTTTTCAATACACAGTGTGAATAATTATATAAATAAATAAATAAAAAATTAAAAACTAGGGATTGGGCATTCCAGTGTCTAACCTTTACAGGAGTTGGGGCAGATGCCTGGAGGGTAGCGTGCACGGATGCGTGTGTGCTCACTTCTGTTTGCATCATTGCACATCCCAGCTCCAGGAGAAAACTTGAGGAAAATGGACGTGGCCATGGCACAATGGTGGAGGGTGCCTCGCATGAGCTCCTCACCCAGCTAGGTAGCAGTGGCCCACTGAAAGTCTGACTCGGTCGGGGTTGGGAACCCTGCCAAGGGGGTGTAAAGCCCTGAGTTTGGAGTCGGTGCGGCTGGTGGACTTGAGGGACAGGGCTGTGGGTGCCTCCAAGGAGTGCGGCCGAGGGAGGGAGAGGTAAGGAAAATAGATGAGAGACAGTTTCCTTATTTCTGGTACCAGCACTGGGTGTTGAGCACCCTAGTGGCAGTGTTATGTTTGGTGGCACTGGAGATGAGCTCCCTAGTGTCACATGGTAAAAATGGGTGGGGTGGTAGGTGCTAGCCACACCGGGGATTGGGCACACCAGTGTCGGAAAATTGAGAGGGAAGAGGGGAAGCAGTGGGAGGTGGGATGGATACTTGTTAGAGGGTGGGAGGGATTGTTTATATGATGTGGGGGTTGGTAGATTACAGCAGGCTGATCATGACGCTAATCAGCTGTGCTTGCTGGGCAACGTTATGCAGATCAAAGAAAGGTGCCACCCTACGATTCTGGCAGCTCTCTTTGAACTTCATGAAATTTCTGCCCAGTGAACTTGGAAGAGTGTCATGATTGGCCAGTCTGATGATTGGTCTGACACTGTTGAGCCCCTTGGCAGACTGTCATACACTGAACCAACAGTGACGCACCTCTCAAAATTCATCATCATACCAGCATGCTTTCTTTGCGCAAGGGCAGATGTGTAAAAGGAAAAGTGAAAGATACAACACGTTGGTCATGTGGTGTTTATTTTTTTTTACAAGAACATCTGAATTCAGTTTCTGCTGCCCTTGCGTCTTACAGTTGAGGGCAGATAAAATGTTTTTTCCCCCAAGCGGTGTTAAAAAAAATTCATTTCCTCAGAACCTGCTAAAACTTGGAAATTTAGCTATTAGAGACATCTGGCAGTTGGTTGTATGCCTTAGTAAGTGAATATCATATTTTTATGTGGTCACTGGACTGCAACTTGTCTACTAGGATGTAATTGAAAATGAGCCTTGACTTTTTTTTGTTTGTTTGTTTTTTTACTAGCAATAACATAAGCTGAGATAAACAAGGTATTCTGTGCCACGTTACCTGTTCCTCTGGGGTTCCCTCCCCACTTAACTATGCAGCTTACTCATAAATGAAATTAAAACACAAAACAGTTTTTCTGTGTGGATTGATTCTTGTTCAAAGGTAGTGAATAGTGAATGGAACACATTCTGAAGAACGGGGGAGTTACTAGTGGAGTACCTCAGGGCTCAGTACTGGTCCAGTCCTCTTTAACGTCTTTAAAGGTGACATTGCAGAGGGACTGGAAGGAAAGGTATGCCTCTTTGCAGATGACACAAAGATCTGTAACAGAGTTGATACACAATTGGGGGGGGTTAGAAAGGATGAGAAGGGACTTGGCAAGGTTGGAGGAATGGTCAGACATATGGCAACTTAGATTCAATGCAAAGAAGTGCAAAGTAATTCACCTGGGAAATAAAAATCCAGGAGAACAGTACACAATAGCAGGGGAGGTACTTACGACAACAATAATGGAACGGAATCTGGGTGTAGTCGTATCAGATGACCTAAAGGTGGGTAAGCAATGTGAGAAGACAGTAAGGAGAGCCAGGGAGATGCTGGGATGAATAGGAAGGGGCATCACAAGTAGAAAAAGGGAAGTGGTTATCCCTCTGTGTGCAGACAGTTGGTGAGACCCCATCTGGAATACTGTGTGCAGTTTTGGAGACCTCATCTACGCAAGGACATAGACAAGATGGAAGAAGTCCAGAGGAGGGCAACTAAAATTGTGCAGGGTCTACATCGGAAACCATATGAAGAGAGACTAAGAGAGCTTAATATGTATACCCTTGATGAAAGAAGGGACAGGGGGACATGTTAGAAACTTTTAAGTACCTCAAGGGAATCAACAAAGTCCAGGAGGGTAGCATCTTTCAGAAAAAGATGTGTAAGAACAAGGGGGCACAATTTAAAGTTAGAGGCGGGATGGCTCAGAGGTAATGTGAGGAAATTTTTTCACAGAGAGAGTGGTGGACGCATGGGAACCACCTTCCTGGAGAGGTTGTGGGGTCTAAAACAGTGGGGGAATTCAAACATGCATGGGACAGACATAAGGCAATTATAGTGGGGGGTTGCAGGAAGTAGGCTGTTGGTTAACTAGAATCTGCAGCTTATCCAATAGGTAGGGAAATGGGCAGACTGGGTGGGCCATGTGGTCCTTATCTGCTGTCAAAGTCTATGTTTCTATGTTTCTGTAGTGCGCGCTTCTCCTTGGCAACCATAACTGACTGCCACCACAACAATACTGCGGTATACAACTAACGGGCACTGTAGAGGTTTGCAGCTTTCTTTTCTGTCTCCTGCTTCTACTGACGGTACAGTCAAAAAACAAAAATGAAAAAAAAAAATCACCGGAACAGTGACAGAAAAAAAGGCACAGACCGATGGGGGCGGGTGCAGTTGGGGGGGCTGAAACAGCACACTACCAAATGTACAAAGATTACTTTACCTAAAATGAAGAAAAAAATAGAACTATAGTCATTTTTTTTAGAATTACTTCACATTTTTCTTTGTAATCCTATAAAAATGACACAGCCCATTTTCTAAGTACAATAATACCCTCCAGGGTGAGCGGTATGGGCAATACCAAACTTTCCAGGGGGTTATAAGGCCCTCTGTCTGCAGCATTTGACCTCATTACGCCCCAGAGTGGTCCGTTAGTGCCCAATATCGTTCACCCTGTTGGGTATTATTGCTTGCTTATAGTCCCAATCCCTGGTACTCTACTACCCACACAGACCTCTCAGATCTTACCATCCCCCATCCGACCCACTCCAATGCTTGCAGAAGTGTGGTTGAATTCCAGACTCGTTTTTTTTGGTTTTTATTGTCATCCCCTGATTTTCTGCAGCTGGACCAGCGAATTAATGGGCCCCTTCTGATCCGCTCCATCAGTGTCAGGAGCGGCTTCTGATACAATTTGTTTATTTATTTTTACTATAGTCACAACTCCTGGTACTCTACCACCTGTAACAACCATTCCAAACTATTTTTGTTGTTGTTATTATCATCCCCTTTTTCCCTGTTCAAACAGTGAATTAGTGGCACCTTCTGACCCACTACACCAGTATCAGGAATGAGATCACATGCAATGTTACTTTTTATTATAGTCCCAACCCCTGGTACTCTACTACCCGTCCTAACCTTTCAGATCTTGCCATCCCCCATCCAACCCACTCCAATGCTTGTAGGAGCATGGTTGAATTTCAGACTAGTGTAACCCCTTGTTACCCGGGGTTACTAGAATCCCAGTAAGACCTAGTGGTAGACAGGGAAGGCAGCTTGTGAAACTCCAGTTAAATGGGCTTCACACTGTCTCACTCTGTTCTCAGACACAGCTGAGACTGAGAAATGACATCACCATAGAACTGTCGCAGGCTCGCAGCTGCTTAAGCCACATTGGAATCTGCAGCAGAGAGAGTGAGATAGAATGTTGGGAGTTTTCAAAGTCAGTTTTTCTGTTTACCTCCTTGGGAGAAGGAAGTGTCTTTTGTTTACCTTCTGTGTGAGAAGGTCAGCATCCAGTTTCAAGTGGTGGAGACCGCTGTCCAGGTCTCAGTGCCCCCCTCCCCCCGGGGGGGGGGGAGTAAAGTATCCCTCTGTGGATTTCAGGGGCAATCCCCTAATTTCTACTACAGGAAGAAAGATGCTTTTTTTACAGTTTCTGTTTTTGGTCTGATAAAAGTGAAAGAAGTTGTACTTCGCCTGTGGGGACCTGCAATGAAAGGGTGAGTGTTTTGCTGTGATTTGAGAGGGCAAACAATATGTTTCTTCAGTTTGGAAAATGTGAAGAAAGCTGGGATGTGAACTACTATTTGGGAGGCCTATTGTACTAGGACAAACAAATGGAGTAGTGTAAAAATCTAAAGTCTTTATGGATTCAAGTAATGTTGTAGAGGGGGTGCTACAGGTCATCCACCGTTTAGTCTACATTTCGAAGTTTTAGTTTCTGTTTGTCCAGAGAAATGGCCAGGTATGGGCTGTGGGAGCTGGAGGTGGGAACACCCCCCATCTTTAGTAACCAGGTCCACCTCTTACGGATTTCTACTGTGATTGCTACTTGCCTCATGCGCCTGGCCAGTGATGAGGTAGGTACCCAGACGTGGGTCGCAAATTGGAAAATCTCTCTAGGAGTCGCAGACTCTAAGTGGTGTGGGGAGCCACAACTTGGGAATAGAATTCTCCTTGTGTTGGGAGTCAGAAGGAAGTAAGAAAACAAATCTATCTAGGGATCACAGACTCTAAGTGATGTGGGGAGCCACAACAAGTAAAATTTGGGTTCATCCTTTAAATGGACCGTCAGTCAAGTGGCCGGCAGGGGATCCAGGCCAGTCGGGCTGTGTATCCAAAGCGCATACAAGTCCGGGCTGTGTGCCTGGTGGGTCCAGAACCAGAAAACAGTAGAAATGGGTTCATTCTTTAAGTGGACCGCCTTGTAGTCTCTAATCTGTATTATCAGTAAACGTAGCCCCTTGGGGGTCCATCTATGCTTTGTTATGTTCAGCTAGTTTATGAATAAAAGCCACACTGAAAAATCCCAATCCTGGTTCTGGACATTACAGTTATTGCTTCCTGTGTTCGGGTTTACTTGGGTGCCCCTGTGCAGAGTAGCCAAACCTAGGTCCCCTTGTGCCAGGTAACCTCATCCTCCCCGAACCCAGGTCCCCACCAGGTATTGCTGCCAACGCCAACAGCATGCCACCTGTCGTTTTGGTAAAAAGGCAGGGGTGAAGGGTTACACTAGTTTTTTATGTTGTCTTGCAGATACGCGTAAGCAACATCTTATGATATTAGCACATTCAGAGGTGTGTCAGTGTTGTGGCAAATGCAGGGAATGCTTTAGTGGATGCATCCCTCAGCCACCAATTAGCACTTATGCTGGTGATGACAGCAGTTTCAGAGCGAGCCACTGAGTTGAAAGAAATCTGCCACTCCAGTGGGGCGCAGTTTCCTCAATGTCGCGTCAGATGACAAGGCTCCATTACGTGCCTTTCTCGGTGAAACATTCCAATAAATATGGCGGCTCCTGCCACCCACCACACAATCCCCATAAAGCCAACATCGGGGATGCCCAATCCCTGTGTCAACATGCCCCCCCCAGTTCAATTTGTTTACTGATGGGGGGCCCAATCCTGGTCTACATCATGTCCCTCCATACACACACACTTTCTTTGCCGACGGGGTTGCCCAATCCCTGTCAGCATCATGTGCACCCCCAAACTCGTGGCACATTGAAAGCCCACCCCAGTGTGCCCAAAACAATTTTTTTTTATCTCTGAATAAAGAGAACAGTCCCCCCAAAAATAAACCGGTCCCTCGTCATCTTGCCATGTCCCCTCGCCCAACCCACACCCACCATATGCGCACCCCAACTCCCCACACCCCCCTCACCCCATGCCTACCTCCAGATGGCTGGCACTGCTATCTTCTGTGGAACAGGAACATGTCTGCACTCTTCAAAAGCCAACCTGGAATGGAACAAAATGCGGTAAGCTTTATAATGGCAGGCAATGGGGGGTTTCAACTTAGGTGGCTATCTCAGCCATTTTTTGGAATTTTGGTACCAGATTTTCAAAGTGGGGTTTGTGGGACCCCACGTCATGAACACATGCACTGTCATCTTGTTACTCAGTCCCAAAAGGTGAATTCACAGTCACTGCACAGAATCACCTTTCGGGACTGACTAACAAAATGACGAGCCATTATTCATGAGTGGGACTCCCAAAAAGCCCATGTTGCAAATTGGTGAAAAATTCAAAACAACTAATATTATGATGCATTGCACAGTTTCGTGCTGCATTTCGTAACTTCGACAATTTTATATTTTTATATATTTATAAACATCAGTTTTATATTTTCACTCTAGATTTTCAACATTGCCATTTTTCACACCTCCTTATGAACAGTACAGCTGCCATTTTTCATATCCTGCTGAAACGTGTTTTCACAGCTGTGACGCACGATGGCGCGATCGCTGTGGGAAATCAATTTTCGGGACAGATTAACAAACTCGTAGTTCCACTGTTCATGAGGGGAGGTCCCAAAATGCCTATGTTGAAAATATGGTTAAAAAAATTCCCCAAATAATTGGGTTACGGGCATACATTGCGCAGTTTCTACGTATGATCTTGGCTTCATCAATTTTTCATATTTTCACTCCAGATTTTCAACATTGCCATTTTTTTATACCTCCTCATGAACAGTACAGTTGTCATTTTTCACATCCTTCCTGAAATGTGTTTTTGCACCTGTGGTACCAAATGGCGCAGTTGCGTGTAAAATCACTTTTTGTCTAACAAGCTGATAGTGCCACTCTTCACGAGGCGGGGTCACCGAAATCCCAGGTTGAAAATTTGGAGTGAAAATACCAACAAACGCCCATGTTGTTAGGGTTTCAACTGTAACTCCCCACCCTGTAGAGACTAACAGGCATCAGGAGTGTGATTTGGAATTGTCGGCTGTTATGCTCATGCCATTCCACCCCCACCTCCACCCTGCAGCCAGTGACAGGCATCAAGGTGTGCCTTGGAGTCTTTGGCCCCAAAGTTCACCCCATTCTCCTATACTGCACCCATCTCAGCGTATTTCCTTATGGAATGGGGTGAGCATAAGGCCTGAAGACCCCAAGGCACACCATGACACTTGTCAGTGTCTGCAGGGTTGGGTGAGGTAAAATGGTGTGAGCATTATGGCTGACGACCCAAAGGCACACCCCAATGCCTGTCAGCCTCAGCAGCTTGGGGATGGGGTTGACTTCAGTTTAATACTTCACTGTCATTCCTATTATGCATCTCTCTAACTCCTGCACTACCAGTGCCAGCGCCAATGCCAGCAAGACAACATTCAGCATAGACAAATGCTTGTTTTTGTTGTTTTTCTTATTTTCATCCCCTGGTTTCCTGTCGCTGAACCAGCAAATTAATGGGCCCTTTCTGACCTGCTCCACCAGTGTCAGGAGTGGTTTCTGATACAATTTGTTTATTTTTCTAATAGCCACTACTCTTGGTACTCTATCACCTGTAACAACCTCTCAGCTCCTGCTGACACCCCCCCCAGTCTGCTCAGCTTGTCTGTCCCTATCACCAATCTTCCAGCAATAGATCCCGAGCCCCCAGCCACTGACATTAGACAGAAATAGTGCTGTAATGATAAGTGAGACACACAGGTGGCACCCCCTGCCCAACCACCGGTACCTGAGTGCAATGAGAGACAGTCAGAGATACAAAACAGTGGTAGCATTTGACTAGCAGTGTAAGTCATGCATGGAGACAGGCAGCTGAGTGTATTGTTCCTAGAGCAGACAGGGTTGTGGACACTTTCTCTTTGGCAGGGGTTAAATTCGGCAGGAACTCAGTTCCAGCTCCTGTGACAACTTTCTCCATTGAGTACTGTTGGAGAGTTCCATCTCCTAGGGATGACAGTTCCACCTCCAGCAAATGTAGGGATTAGAGTTCCACTTGCCAAGCATTTCCAATTTAACCACTGCTCTTTGGGATACAGCTCCTGAGTAGCCCCATCCCCTAGGGAGCTAGCCAAATAGACCACCAGGGCATAATTTTACACAGTGGCCCCCTCCCAGGGCATTTCCTAGCCCACACAACCACCAGTGCCACTCCTTATTTAGACAAAATGGCTACTAGCTATCACTAGCCACCTGGGCTACTAAAATAATTACTGGCCACTCGGCCACCATTATGGGCAAAGGGGTTTTTAGCTGAGCCTCCTTCCCCAAACCACACTCCCTTTACTCCGCTTTTGCTCATCTTACATCTTTTTCCTTCTAAACTAACCTATTTTAGTTAAGAACCTCCATACCCACATCACCCCACTCCTTTCCTGCCCTTAAGCGCCTACTCAGACCAACCCCAACCTCACTCTGCACCTGTCCTCATCCATAGTACCCATTCTCTGTTCTTCATCTTAAGCCTTTACGCTCATGTAAACCCCAGGTGGTGCTATCCCAAGGGCTACTACCCCTGCCTGCTTGACTACTGACAGGTTGAGGGGCCTAGGTTCTATGGCAGGTGCCTCCACCCAGAGGTCAGGGTTTGTAGTGGTTAGACTAGTTTGGTCACAGCCCTCTGGGACACTGAGACACCCTTTTATTCCCTCTAGTGGCTCACACAATGCACAAAAGCTACAGTCCCAATACCCCACATGTACACACTGTTCATTCATGAAGTACCACTTACCCTCGAGACTGATTCTGAGGTTCTTCTCTGGGGACCCCCTGTAAAATAAGGTTAATCAACATACACAATCAAATACAATGCTTAATACATAGGTACTGACACTTCAGACAGTTTAAAGTTTAACAACATCAAATCTTGTTTATTTAGGGGGAATAAAACACGGGAGGGGGAGATCAGGTTAATTGGCAGAATTAAATCACAGTACTGTGCACACATACAGGGTCTGAAAAGTCACACTCGGGGTACCCAGATTGGAGGGTGGGGCTAGCCAGGTCCGTTGCCTGGGGTTGGCTGGCAGGTGCAGAGGGATAGGGCCCTGTAGAAGAAAATATATGCACAACACCCAATTGTAATCCAAAGCTGGATGGCTCAGTCTATGAAGAAGTGAAACAACAGTAATTAGATGGCACACTTGTAATTGAAAACAGGCTGCAGGGGAATACCCCGATTTGTACTCACAATAACCAAGCTGAGAACCGGATAGTGGATGTTCTTCTGTGTTGCCAGAACAACAGAGCATGGAGACAAGGTCCTTGTGGTTGAACCCCACTGCAGTAGATAGCAAACGAATTTAGTCCTAGGCAAGCTGGGGTTTGCTTCCAGCTTCAACACACAGCACACAGCACAGGGGATTGGAAATAGGGATTTCCCACAAGCACTACACACATTCATATGTAAAAGGAAAGTACTATACCAGGCAGGCTGCTCCTAGATCCCGATCGCAATTCCTGCAAAATACCCCGGAGCACACACAGCAGCAGCTTCAGTTCCTGACTGACCGAGCACGATTCAGCAATTTCTCCAGTCTTTTACAAGGTTAGCCTGGTTTCTACCTTTCAGACTTCCTTCTTTCTCCTCACAAGTCAGATTCAGTCTGAACTAGCGCTTACAACGGCTGCAGGCGAACCTCAGAACTCACACGCGCTTCCTGCATGAAACTATACACACATGAAGCACAGAGCTCCTTCTCTCTTCACTGTCAAAACTGATCTGATATTTCCAGTCACAGAGCAGGGCATCTCCTTTAGCTCCACACCATTCTGTTGGGTGGTTCAGTTGTCACTCACAATAAGACTCCCTCTGTTGGTGAAAAAGGCGCCAAGGTCAAAACTACATTTCCCAAAGTCACTACCCATACAATCCCCTTGTGGCTTTCTCAAAATTGAGAGTCCAAGTTTCGATTCGTCCACCGGCTCCATCTTAAGGAACCCCTCCCCATTGATTGGTCCATTTCAGCAGTTCAGGACCAAAATGAAAGAGCTACACTGAAATAGTTTGTGCTGAAATGAATACAGGTTAGACAAACTACATTTTCTCAGTCACTCCAAATGATTTTTGCCAAATAGTTATATCTTTCAACAAGGCTCCATCTGCACATGTAGCGATGGCAGAAATGGAGCGAATTGGCAGCAGCTCGGGTGGGATTCGGTCATTAAATACCCAGTCCCCCCACACAAACTAATTAAGTCTGCAAGCAGACAGCTCTTAAAGAGACAGTACGTGGAGGCTCAAATAGCACTCACTTGGAACCACATTTAAACAGCTTAGACACCGAACACCGCCCAGACTTGGAGCATTCAGGCAAGCTCCTGGAAGACTTTTGGGAACCCCCATTTACAGGGGAGTTACATGTATTCTGTGGTTTTGCTCCTTACAACTGTTATCCTAAAATAGTGTTCCAGTTTCACTTTGTAAATATCTGTATATACACTCTGTATCATATTGTATAATACTGTTTGCTGGTAGCAACTTTTATGTACAACTGTGTACCTCTTTTGTTATATAATGTTTACTCTCTGTTCGTATTCATATCCCATTCCCTGGGTCGTTCCTGGAAATGAGCTTCACTCATGGTACCTTTCCCGGTTATAAAATTTTAAATAAATAAATAAATAAAATCTTCTGTCTCTACGGAACTGACAGGACATGGACTCCGACACCATCAGATAAGTATAATTTTATTTCTCTCCTGTCCTTTCTGCTCTATTTATATCCCCTAAGAACTGTGGATTCTTTCTGACTACCTTGTCTCTTCTTTTACAGGTGCGGCGGACGACATCTCACCAGGACTACCCCGTGGCACCCTGCACTGAGGTAAGTCCTTCTCTTTTACCTGTATTTTGGTGGGTTTACTGTAACGGGTTATCCGTGCTGTTACAGTCTTTCCTTTTGTAAAATTACCTGCTTTTTTAAGTTGAACATGGGTCGGGTGGCGTTCTTTTTAAATGGCAAATGCATCTGTGCTACTTAATTCTATGACTCTTATGTGCTCCTTATCATCACCTTTTTCTCATGGTGTGGTGGCAGTGGCACATTTTTGTTTAAATAAGTTATTGCCCAGAATAGCCCAAATTCTCATTTTACTGTAAGAAGGGTGCTCTTTCCTCTTAACAGTAGTTGGCATTGGGAAGTTAAGTGACTTGTGTAGGGCCACACAGAAAGCTGCACATAGGATTTGAACTTTTGCCTCTTGGTTAATTGTTGTGTGGTATATCCCAAGGCTACATGGCCTGCCATCTACTGTATACAGTATATTGTTCCCATAAGTTGTGAACAAATAAGACCCTTGTATGGTTAGCGAGAAATGCTGCTAATCAAGCGCATGTAAATAAGCCAGCATCTGAGGCTGCTGGGAAAAGTAGTCATGCCCCACCCGGTACAATAGCAATACCACTGGCGAACTTTTGACATTGACAAATACTTGTTTGGTTTTAAAATAGTGTTGCTTGATGGTAACTTTACTCTAGATCCTTACATCAGGATCTGAGCAGGAGCATGAGAAGTTGAGGCAAGAACTAGATGATGACATGAGAGGTGTAGACTGGGAACTGGGCACAATTTGGTAGAGGCAAAGGTCAGACTATCAGTGGGACAGGACTGGCCTGTTGGTGCAGATGCAGGGGTGCAACCAGTGATGCCAGCGACCTGAGTTTGGTTACTGTGACTATCCTTGGCACTTATCCAGCATGCAGACCATGTAAATGATATCACAAACTCTGTAACTTTTGACCTTAGAGCAAAGACCACAAGCAAGATATTGTACAGATTTGCAAGGTGTTTTGGTTTTGGTAACTTGTGACTGGTTAAACTAACATAGAAATAAATAGAATTTGTTGGCAGAAAATGATCACATGGTCCACCCAGTCTGCCCAGATGTTCCCTACCTAAACTGTCTTCATAGACCCTAACTGGTCTCTGGCAACCGTCCCTCCTCCCTGCTACACCATTGTTTTCCCCTCCACCACTTCCAGGCACCTGCCTCCTTTCAGTGGAGAAATATTTCCTCACATGTCTCTTAAACTCCGCCCCTCCCATCCAACTTAATTGCATGCCCCCTGGGCCTGGTGCTCCTTCTCATTTGAAAGAGATTTCCTTCCTGCACCATGTTCACCCCCTGTGAGGTACTTGTAGGTCTCTATCATATCACCTTTCACTCTCCTCTTCCATGCTGTAGATGCTCCTCCATCAATGGAGTGAGTGCCATTTACCACCAGTTTCCTGTGCGGCACAGTGTTGAAGGCCTTGCTGAAGTCCAGATAGGCCACATCCACTGCCTTCCCTTGCTCTATTTCCCTCATCACCCAGTCATAGAAATTCATCATATTCATTTGATTCCATCCCTCACATATGAAACAACCCCTCCTACCCTCCTTCCTGCCCTGTTTCTCCTGAACGTAGAGTAACCAGGAATGGCCACATCCCAGTTGTAGTGTTCAGTGCACCATGACTCCATAATGGCTGCCTTATCCATGTCAGCCTCCACCACGATAGCTTCTGGGTCTGGAAGTTAGTTTTCAAGACCCCTAGCATTGGCACGTGTGGCTCTCCACACCTTCCTTCCACCCTGCTGCTCCCATCCCAGTCCTGACTGTGTTTCTCCCTGACTCTGTCCCTGACATTCCTCCTAACTTTTTAAATGTCTCCTTGACTGCTTCAATCCTTAAGCACCACTTACCTGGTTTTTATCTCCTTTTCTTCTGCCTTGTCCCTATTCCTGACTTTCTGTGTCCCCATCTTAGGGGAGTTTTCACCCCCGGGTCATCCCTTCTTGCTGCTCCATTATCTGGGGCTGCAATTGTTGCCCCCCTTGATTTTACTGCTTCCACAAGGGTCCAGATTTGACTATTGAATCATCAGAGACAGCACCTCAAATTTCTTGTATTGATCCCCTGGCTTCAGCTCCACACAGTCTTTCTCACAAACCACCATGACACTAGTATGTGACTAATACCAGAAAGAGGTATGGGAATTAAAAAAACTCAGCCCTGGATTGTTTGTTTTTGCTGGCTTTTGTTCCTATGCTGCTGCTGATTATGGTTTATTGCTGTGATGCAATTTTCAGTAGTACATATTCTTTGATGTGTGCATTTGTTACATGGCAATAGCAAATAGCTGAAACCAAGGGATACATATGAAAATGAAATAACATATTCAGTCTTGGAATTGTTTGGTTATTTTTGGTGACTGCAGTCTCTTGCTGCTGACTGTGGTTTACAGGTGTGATGAATTTATATTGTTTGGTGGTCAGGTTGCTGCAGATGGTGAGTGAAATTTGTTTGTGTACTGCTGCACATGAGTTCCTAATTTTTGTACTGTAGATAATAATCGCTAGTGATGGGAGCTGCACAAGACACTGGTCATATTACGTCACCGATGTAGCCACGTTGGGTGTGATACACACCATATGCCTGTAAGATAAATACACTCACTTTGGACCTTGCTGAACTGCTTTTTGACAAAATAAATCATATATTATCATGAGCATACTCATATCAGTGACTGCTCATATATTTTTTTTTTTTTTAGTTGTTTAATCAGGAATAGCAAACTAAGCTGAAAGATTCTTTACAGGAGCGACCTGGGAGCACAAAGAAGTTAAGTGACTTGCTCAGGGTCACACAGTATGCAAGTGGAAGCTGTGGGATTCAAACTCAGGTCTGGTCTGCTGGATTTCACCAGATATGCAGTTCAGAGGCTTAAACCACTGCACTATACTGCCTCCATTTTGTGTGGTTGTGGGTGTGTAAACAACTTCTTGAGTAACCAAATAATTAAGATAGTAGACTTATGGAGTCAGCAGCAGTACACAGGTATCACAGCGGATCCCAGAAACAAATGTACAGCTGAGATCAACAAGTAGACTGGAATGATAAATACTTAGGATGACTCTGAAGCTGAGAGATTTGTTTACAATCACAAACAATAATGTGTGTGTGTAATCATTAAAAATCTTGCTGGCCAGTTGGCACAATGATAGGACTACTACTTGCAATGCCGGTGACCTATGTTCGGGAACTAGCATGAGCCATCAGGAGATGGTGGGGGGGAAGGAGGATTGAGCTTCCCAGGAACAGCTCTCCTCCCTCGTCGTGGGGGACTCTGTGTATTGCTGTGAGAATGCCACCAGGTGGAGGCCAAGTGGTAGTGCATGCAAGATGATAAGCGGGAGAATAGAGTGCCATCAGATGCCTACCTTTACAAGCATCAAAGCATGCGTGTGCATCAATGCACCTGTACGCGCTGTTGCACGCTGGTGCCCTGACAGAAAACTGGAAAAAAAAAATTCCCAGGTCCAGACTGGCACCCCTGCAGGCACCACACTACTGACATGGCAGGCCACCCACCACCACATGTGGTCCTGGGTAAGTGGTCGATAGCTTGTATGTCCCTGAAAAGATTGGTGACAGTGTTGGGGAGTGCAGCAGGACCTGGGGACAGAAGAGCAGAAACACAGAATGGAAAAAAAATCCCACTTTGCTAGTGATATATAAAGGATGTAACTGATAGCTGCAGGCTAAGGAGCATGGCCCTGAGTAGGGAAGAGCCCAGATTTATTTTGGGGCTAGGAGCTCTCAAGTCATAACCTTAATCAGGCCCTGACTTTTTCATGTCACTGTGTTTTCCCAGTATCTTTTTGCAGCTGTACTACAATTATTTATTTTTAAAAAGTATCTAAAATTGTAAATAATTTGACTGTCAGTGTAACCCTTAGTTTTTATATTTGATTTTGTTGGATGTTTTGTGTTTTGTGTGGTACTATGGCAGTACTTTGCTCTGGATTGTCCATGTAAACACTTTTTTAACCAATGGACCCATCCATGGCACTAGGTCAGGTGGTGAGACAATAAAAAATATGGGCAGCCTTGGTGGGTCGTTGAGCTCCTTCAGTTGTCTGATTCTATGTTTCTGTCCAATTATCAACAAGGAATAAATAAATAAATTTACCCAGAATTGCCGTACTGTGATGCATCTGCTCATTTTCGGTTGGGCTGTGCTTCTACATATCATAATTGGGTGAACAGGAACACTGAGAAGTGAAGTGACTTGTTCAAGATCACACAGAGAGTACTGTATTTGACTTTATAGGGGTTTGAGCCTGTGATGCCCTGCATCCCAAGCCAGCGTTGTAACCAAAAGACTACACTGCCTCTTTCTGTTTACAAACAAGACAAATAGCTCCTTGGGAGGCAGAATGATTTGGCAGTTAGAATGCAGAACCTCCATGACCCAAGAGATCGCAGTTCAAATCCCACATCAGGACACCCATTTAACCACATAGCGTGACAGCTTGTTTGGGACTTGTGGCCTGAGTTTGGCATTCTTCTATTGTGTTTTGGCACTGCAGCAAAGAATCATTGTTCATACACTCTGTTTCAGCCTACACTGCTTGCTCTTTGACCAGTATCTAGTAAAACCAGAAACATAGGGATGTATTGATGCCAAATATCATAGCTTATAGTCAAAGCATTATTTTTGCCACAATAGTTTGCAGACAGTTCAAAAAGAAAAAGAAAACAAAAACTTTTATTTGATATAAGACTTTTATTTAGGTTTGTTGGAAATAATTGTGAATGTCTATAATTAAGTAAAATTAAGGACAGGTTTACTACATGGATCAAAAATGTTTAAATCACCAAACATGTCTGTCATGCAGTGAAATACTCCCGGCTTTATAACGCATAAGCAATAAGGCACTCAGGGATGTGTGTAAACCATATGTCACAGCATGGCCAGAGGCACAGTAAGGCACAAGACCAAAGGGCAAGTGACTTCAGTTGCTGGCTGTGCTGTAAAATATGGTTTACACACACCCCTGAGTGCCTTAGTGCGCTTATAAAATGGGCTTCTTTTTTTTTTTACTTTTGACTATTGGGAAAACCATGTTTATATGTAGAAAAAATTGATTTACTTGTGTGCATTTGTGATTAAATAGTCCTTCCCCCCCCCACTGCAAGTGATGTCACTGATGATGTCATTGTATTAAACATAGAAATAGAGAATCTGATGGCAGATAAGGACCACTTGGCCCACTTAGTCTGCCCATTTCCCTACCTAACGGATAAGCTGCAGATCCTAGTTAACCAACAGCCTACTTCCTCCTACCCCCACTAGAATTGCCTTATGTCTGTCCCATGCATTCTTGAATTGCCCCACTGTTTTTGACTCTACAACCTCCTCAGGAAGGTTGTTCCATGCATCTACAACTCTGTCTGTGAAGAAATACTTCTTCACATTACTTCTGAGCCTTCCCCCCCTCTATCTTCAAATTGTGCCCTTGTTCTTGCACATCTCTTTTCTGAAAGATGCTGCCCTCTTGGACTTTGTTGATTCCCTTGAGGTATTTGAAAGTTTCTATCATGTGCCCCCCTCCTTTCCTCGAGGCTATACATCTTAAGATCCTTTAGTCTTTCTTCATATGTCTTCTGGTGCAGACCCTGCACCATTTTGGTTGCCTTCCTCTGGACAGCCTCCACCCTGTCTATGTCTTTGTGGAGATGGTGTCTCCAGAACTGTGCACAATACTCCAGATGTGGTCTTACCAACTGTCTGTACAGAGGGCCAACAACTTCTTATTTTCTACTGGTGATGCCTCTTCCTATGCATCCCAGTATCCCCCCAGCCCACCTTACTGCCTTCTCACATTACTGGCCCACCTTTAGGTCATCTGATATGACTACCCCAGGTCCCTTTCCATTTTTGTTATTGTCAGTATTTCACCCCCATTGTGTACTCTTCCCCTGGGTTTTTGTTTCTCAGGTGCATTACTTTGCACTTCTTTGCATTGAATCTAAGCTGCCATATATTTGACCATTCGTCCAACCTTGCCAAGTCCCTTTTCATCCTTTCCACCCCACCTTGCATATCAACCCTGTTGCAGATCTTTGTGTCATCTGCAAAGAGACATACTTTTCCTTCCAGTCCCTCTGCAATGTCACTTATAAAGATTTTTAAAAGGACTGTCCTCAGTATTGAACCCTGCGGTACCCCACTAGTAACCCCCCTTTCTTCACTGTGGACTCCATTTACTATTACCCTCTGTGTCCTGTTGTCCAGCCAGTGTTTCACTCAGGCTACCACCCTGGGACCCACTCCCAGGCTAGCTAAATTGTTTATTAATCTTTTGTGAGGGACTGTGTCAAATGCCTTGCTAAAGTCTGGGTAGACCATGTACACAGCCTCTCCCTGGTCTACTACTTTGGTCACCCAGTCAAAGAAATCTATTAGTTTTGTCTGACATGACCTTCCTGCTGTGAATCCATGCTGCCTTGGGTCCTGTGCCCCACTGACCTCTAGGTACTCAACAGTTCTTTCCTTCAGAAGTGATTCCATCATTTTCCCTATCACTGAGGTCAAAATGACAGGTCTGTAGTTTCCTGCCTCTGTCTTGCTCCCACTTTTATGATGGGAAATCACATCCACCCTCCTCCAGTCCTCAGGTACCACACCATCCTCCCATGATTTATTAAAAAGGGAAGTCGGCGGTGTTACTAGTTCTTCCCTTAGTTCTTTTAGAATTCTGGGGTGAATCCCATCAGGCGTCATTGCTTTATCCACCTTCAGTTTTAAGAGTTCTTTCAGAACCCTTTCTTCTGTGAAAGGACTAATATCAACCCCCCTATCCAGAGTGCTTCTATTGACTGGATTAGGTATCTCCCCCTGCTCTTCCATTGTGAATACTGAGCAGAAGTATTCATTCAGTATCCCTGCTTTTTCACTGTCACTCTCTGCCCAACCACCTTCCTCTTTATTCAGCCTCAGTATCCCTGCCTCAGTCTTTCTTTGCTCCCTAATGTACCAATAAAAGGTTTTATCCCCCTTCTTAACTGAGTTGGCTATCTTTTCCTCAGTTTGGGCCTTTGCAATTCTGACTGCCTCCCTGCTTCCTTCTGCTTTAACTGGTACAGTTCTCAGTCCTGCTCCTTCTGTGTTTTCTTATACTTCCTGAATGCTATCTTTTTCTCCCTAACCTTCCCCACCACTTCTTTTGAGAACCATAGTGTTTTTTTCTTTCATTTTGATTTGTTTATTTGCTTCACACAATGGTTCGTTGCCTCTGTGATGGCGGTTTTGATGTCTCCCCATTGTTGCGCCACCCCACCTTTTTGCCTGTTTGCTAGTGCTTTTCTGAGGCACACTCCCATTTTGACAAAATCAGCCCTCCTGAAGTCTAGTATCTTCACTTTTGTATGGCTTGACTCTACAGCTAAGTTTATCGTGAACCACACTGTTTGGTGGTCGCTTGTTCCCAGATGGCTACCCACTTCAAGATCAGAGATCCTGTCTCTGTCCCCATTTGAGAGTACCAGGTCTAAGATTGCTCCCTCTTGAGTGGGTTCCAAAACTAGCTGTCTGAGGCATGCCCCCTATAGGGCATCAAGAATGGCCCTGCTCTTGGATGTGGCTGCAGCAAAGGTGCTCCAGTTAACATCTGGCATATTCAGGCCCCCCATCAGCAATATCATCCCTTTCTCTGCCAAGGATGCATTCTATCATTTCCTTGCCCATTTCCTCCCTCTGAGACAGGGGTCTGTATACAACCCCTGTGCGGATTGTGGTGCCATTTCCAGTCTCCAGGGTGACCCACAGTGCCTCCTCTCTTCCCTGTTTACCCTTTAGTTCTGTTGCTTTGATCCTTTCCCTTACACAGAGAGCTACTCCTCCTCCTCCTCCTCTTCTTCCCTTTCTGTCCCTCCTGTAGATTGTGTACCCTGGTATGTTGACATCCAAGTCACTTTCTTCGTCCTGTTTTTTTTTTCTCTGTTGTTCTCCACATTCAGGTATGGAATGTTTATCATGGAATGTTCACCACAGAATACATGAATTCAAAATTCTGCTCAGTTCCACTAGCAGAAGGTTTCTCTCCCAATACACTGTACACACAGACAACAAAGGCCTTTGTTACAGCCAGAGACTCAATTATCTCACTGTCAGGGCAAGAAGAAGAGAGTTCCCTGATAAGCAGGTAAAGATAGAAGGGGGATTTCTTACTGTCAGCAAAGAAACAGTTGTAGTGAAAACTATAAACAATGTTTATTTTTTATCATTTGTTTATGTATATGAAGAGAGTCTGGTAATCAGGGTAAAACATTTAACTAATTTGTTTTATTTTTTATTTAAGGTAGTTTTATTTCTAGGGCCCAGCTGAAGTTTTTTTTTACAGTGTAAAGGTAGCAGCCATATTTGTGGTGGAAGATCAGTTCTGGCAGTAGGGGGCTAACTGAAATGCCTGTGTTCCAAATACCCATTGATCTGTGTTGCAGACTTTTCACTTCTGAGCAGTCCTTTTTTTTAACCATGTGTAAATCATATTTTACACATAAATAAGAGCAAATCAGGTTACATGATTTTACCCTGTCATTTTATAATGCACTATAGCCAATACTATGGTCTGTAGGCAGAAGATGGCTAGAGACCCACCCATATCCCCCCCTCTCCATTTCTTAGTGATAGAATCTTTGGCCACTCAGTTCAAGAATATGTTGTTAATATGTTTTTTTTAACGATAGACCTATTTTTGTTATCTAGTACTGACTCTTGTAGAGTTTTCCAGATTCTCATGAACCTTTGTGTAAAGAACTTGCGTTTTTTTGTTCTGAAACTGCTTATTTTCAACTGTTTGCCCTCTGATCGTTGGTATTTGTGCCCCTCATATCATGGTATTAGGCCTATCATTTCTGCTGATATTATACATATAGTACAAACAAGCTCACCCCTTAGATATGTATCCTCTAGTCTCATCAACCCCAGTTGTTTCAATTTTTGCTTGTAACTTTGTTTTTCCATTTGGCAAAGGGCCTTTGTGGCCTGTCTCTGCACTATTTCAAGTATTATGTTATCCCCCTTCCAAATATGGGAACTAGAACTGTGAACTGTAGTCCAAGTATGGTCTCACCAGCTTACTGTTCAGACATCTCTATGTTCCTATGTCTAGAAATACAGTTCCTTTTAATACATCCCATAACTCTGTTGACTTTATTTATCTCCCTATAGTGTACAGTGTGTGTTAGTCTGCTTCTTATGGTCATCCCTAGGTCTTTTTCCTTCTCTGTTCCTTGTAACTCTGTCTCTACCAAATAGTACCTTTCGTTTGTGATGTTTTCCCTTACGTGCATTACCTTGCATTTATCCTTATTGAGTTTCCTTCCCCATCTTTTTGTCCAGTCGTTTATTTTGTTTAGGTTTGCTTTTAAATCTTTAACCTGGTTCACAGTTTCCAGCACCCCCCCCCCACCTTGAGTGATGTCATTTATGAATTTTGGAAACCAGCAGCTAACTTCTTCCCCATGTCCATTACAAATATTTGGAACAATATTGGTCCCAGCACTGATCCCTGCAGCATCCCGATCAACATTTCTCCTTCACCTGAGTAATGTTAATTTAATTGGACTCACTGTGTCCTATTTCTTTTTTATTTACTTTTTTTTAATTTGGTGACCAGTATAGGCTCATTAAGCTTGAGCACATTTTAGGTGTGAACCAGGGGATGGGATACAGTAGGGAGTGAAACAGCAATATCAAATATAATGACAACTGTGGGTGCTTGTACATGAACAACAAAATCAAGTTACAAGTAAAATTTTGAGGAAAAAAGTTTGAGGAACTAGCACAATTATGTGAGGGGGCAGGAAGATCAGTAACTTTTTCAGAGATACTTCCTGTGCCAAAGGCAAGCACAACAAGAAAGCTGTAAATAGAGGAATTTAATGGATGGCTAAGAACCTGGTGTTGTGCTAAAGGGTATGGGCTGTTGGGGGGTGGGGAGGGACCTGGGAGGACAGTAGTCTCTATGCCAAAGACAGACTACACTTGAGTGAGGAGGGAAAGAAAGTGTTGAAACAGAGGATGGAGGAGTACATAGAGGAAGTTGGGAATTTAAACTAGGAGTGGGGGGTGGCAGTTGGGGAAGAGATATGCTGAGACCACAGGTTGGGAAACCATATGAACTTACCCCCCATAACAGTGTCAAAGGACAAATGGCAAGTACTGTTGGTGATGCTAGGAAAGGAGGGCAGGATGGGGGGAAGGGTGGAAGGTGGTTACCCTTAATGCTAGGAGCCTTGGGAGGAAAACTGCAGAGTTACAGGTTCTCATGGGAGAGGTGGACATTGCAGTCATCATGGAAACATGGGCCACCCAATACAATGACTGGTACCTGTCTGTACCAGAGTACAGAGTATTTCGTAGGGACAGAGTGATTGGGAAAGGAGGGGGGGTGGCACTATATGTGAAGGAAGGACTGAAGTGTGTAAGGGAGGAAGGGGAGGAGGGTAGTATGGAGTAACTTTGGATGCAAATCCAGGATTCCAAGAATAGGATTCTTAGAATGGGAGTGATGTATAGGCCACCATCTCAGATGGAGGAGTTAGACATGGAACTAGCGGGACAGATCAGGAGGACCTGCGAGAAGGGTAATGTGGTGATTGTGGGGGACTTCAACATGCCAGGAGTGGACTGGAGCACCCCAACAACCAGGAACAGAAGGGAGCAGGTACTGCTGGATGCCTTCTAGGACAGCTTCCTGCTGCAAATGGTCAGTGAACCAACCAGGTTAGAAAATACCCTTGACCTTGTGCTGGCAAATGGGGACTTTGTGAGAGAACTTACAGTGGAGGAACCGCTGTCAGGGTGACCACCAGTATGGCTCACATTGGATATGGGCAAGGAAGGGTGGAATCTTTCACAATAGTGCTGGACTTCAGGAGGGCGACTTTGAGAGGATGGGGAAATGGTAAAGCGCACCTGGCCAGAATTCAATCTAGTATGGACACTAACCAGAGAGGTGGGAGCTCATAAAGCTGGGGGATAGTGGAGGCAACCAAAACTGCTGCAAAGCCCAGAGCAAGAAGGCTAGGGCTAAGAAACCGATCTGGTTGAGCAAGGAGGTCATGGAAAAGGTAAGGAGGAAAAGAGCTGCCTTTAGGAAGTACAAGAAAACAAGGAAGGGGGAGTACAGGGAGGAGTACTTGACAGAATCGAAGGAGGGGACAAGGGCAGTAAGGGGAGCCAAAGCATCTACGGAACTCAGGCTGGCACAAGGCATTAAGAAGGGGGAGAAGGACTTCTATAAGTACATCAGGGAGAAAAGGAGCTGTAAGGACCACATAGTAAGGATTAGGAAGGAGGGGGGTTGGGTGGAAGCAGGGTGCGATAAGGCGGAAGCACTAAATGAGTACTTCTGCTCAGTATTTACTAAAGAGAAGAGGGGGGTGACACCCAAGGTGGGAGAAATGGCAGAAGCGGGGGAGTGGTGACAGATGGGGAAATCATGGAGAGCAGAGTTCAGAGAGGGTTTGAAGGCACTGAGGGTGGACAAGGCGCCAGGCTCAGATGGCACCCACCCCAGGGTACTGAAAGAGCTGGCAAGAGGTCCTTGCAGGACCTTTGGCAGACCTATTTAATGCCCTTCACTACATCTGGGGTGTGTACCTCAGGACTGGAGGATGGCTCATGTGGTGCCCCTCCACAAGAGTGGCCCCAAGGATGAACCGGGAAACTACAGACCAGTGAGCCTCACATCCATCGTGGGTAAGCTAATGGAGACTATCCTGAAGGAGAGGCTGGTGGCCCTTCTAGAGGCCAAAGGACTACAGGACAACAGACAACATGGCTACATATGTGGCAGATCCTGCCAAACCAACCTGGTCGAGTTCTATGACTGGGTAACTAGGCAACTGGACAGGGGCCATGCAGTGGATGTCCTTTATCTGGACTTCAGTAAGGCATTCGACTCAGTGCCACATGGAAGGCTGGGAAGGAAGTTAATAGGCAGAGGGGCAGGTGCAAAGCTGGTGAGATGGGTAGGAAACTGGCTGCAGGGAAGGCAACAGAGGGTGGTGGTGGGTGGGGAGCCTCACACCCAAGGGCAGTGACGAGCTGTGTTCCACAGGACTCAGTGTTGGGACCAGTGTTGTTTGGGATATTCATTGCAGACATATCATGGGACATCAAGAGCAAGATCAGTCTGTTTGCTGATGATACCAAGGTAGGCGCGGTGGTGAATGACCTAGGGGGATGGCAGGGGTTGCAGGATGATCTGGCAAAGCTTGAAACCTGGTCAGACACCTGGAAACTGGGCTTTAATGCCAAAAAGTGCAAGGTGCTGCATTTTGGGATGA
Source organism: Neoceratodus forsteri (assembly GCA_016271365.2). Taxonomy (NCBI): domain Eukaryota; kingdom Metazoa; phylum Chordata; order Ceratodontiformes; family Ceratodontidae; genus Neoceratodus; species Neoceratodus forsteri. The sequence goes on along the minus strand of CM028132.1, from coordinate 586,997,046 downwards.
AGAACCCAAGGAGGAGTTACCAGCTGGGGGGAGTGCAGCTAGCCCAGACAGAGGAGGAGAAGGATCTGGGTGTGCTCATTACAGGGTCAATGAACAACTCGGCACAATGTAGGAAGGCAGCTGCAAGGCCAACAAAATGCTAGGTTGTATTGCAAGGGTATATCTCGAGGAGGAGGGAGGTGATTCTGCCACTGTATATGTCATTAGTTAGACCACACCTGGAGTACTGCGTGCAGTACTGGCATCCGTATCTGAAGAGGGACATTAAGTTACTGGAGGGGGTGCAGCGCAGGGCGACAAAGATGATCAAGGGGCTGGGGGACTTATCATACGAAAGGAGGTTGAAGGAGTTGAACATGTACTCACTGGAGGAGAGGAGAGACAGGGGTGACATGATTGAAACCTTTAAATACATGAAAGGAATAAACAAGACGGGTACAGAGGGGCTGTTCAAAGTAAGGGAGGGGAGGGTCACCAGGGGCCATGATATGAGACTGGAGCGAGGAAGGTTCAGGAGGGAGATGAGGAGACACTTTTTTATAGAGAGGGTGGTGGCTGGGTGGAATGCGTTACCTGCTGAAGTGGTATGCAGTAGAACAGTGGACTGCTTCAAACGAGGATGGGACAGGACAACGGGGAGGGTTAATGAAGGGGAAGGGTGGGAGGGAGGAGCAGCTGCAGAATAAGGGGTGCTAGCTACACATTCGAGCAGACTTGATAGACCTCTAGGCCTTTATCTGCTGGCAAATTTCGTATGTTCGTATGTTCATATTCCAGTATACGAACAACAAAATCAAGGTACAAGTAAAACATTCCAGTACATAACAACAAAATCAAGATACAAGTAAAACAGTCCAGTACATGAGCAACAAAATCAAGGTACTAGTAAAACATTCCAGTACATGAACAACAAAATCAAGGTACTAGTAAAACATTCCAGTACACGAACAACAAAATCAAGATACAAGTAACAGTCCAGTGAACAACATGAACAACAACATCAAGGTACAAGTAAAACATTCCAGTACATGAACAGCAAAATCAAGGTACAAGTAAAACATTCCAGTACATGAACAACAAAATCAAGGTACAAGTAAAACATTCCAGTACTTGAACAACAAAATCAAGGTACAAGTAAAACATTCCAGTACATGAACAACAAAATCAAGGTACAAGTAAAACATTCCAGAAAAATGAAACAGCTATGTAGAAAGTATGCAAAATACATTGGTTATAGGTGAAGCAAGGAAGAGAGCTAGAGGCATGTGCAATCTACTTGTGACAAGACATTTTAACAAAATCATGGTGGTGTAAAATTCAAATTACATAGTGTACTGAGTTATAAGCTATACATTAAGGTAAGAGACAAACTGGGTAAACAGGGGAGTGGTTGAATAGGGCATGGCACTGGAGACTTTTGAGAAGTGTGCCAGTAAGAGTGGTTTGAGAGAGTGCAGGGAGGATAAGAGATGGATGGGGTGGGGGAGGTTATTCAACAGTGTTGGGAGACAGACAGAGAAAGCAGACTGGCTTGCTACAGATTTACAGAGAGGGATTTGAAAGGAATGAGCACTGGATGACTGGAGGGAGCAGGCAGTTGGGATGACAGGGTTAAGGAGAGGGGAAAGAAAGAGAGAGAGAGAGGATAAGCAGTAGCAAGCCAATATTTGGCCATCTTGAGAGGTATGAGAGATGTTTGTATAGAGAGAAGAGCAGGGCAAGAGATGGAACACTAAAAGTGAAGTGGCAGAAGTAATGAAACAGGAGGCCCCTGATGAATCGCCAGTTTTGGACATGAAGCATCGGGATCTGTTTGGTTGCTTTTTGTGCTCTGGACCAGCTAATAAAATCTATTCTTGTACAGTTTACAGCCTTCTATTTTTGGGTCGCTGTGAGTGCTTCCAGTCTGTGTGATATATATGAAAAATTAAGTCCAGCCTGGCAACTGTAGACTTTGGGGCAACACTGTAGACTACATCTGTATAAGTCATACACCAGCAAGATAATCTTGAGGGTGATCTCTTGGCTGACTGGAAGGGAGGGAGGTGGGTTTTGTTGTGGTACAGCACACCAAGCTTAGGGCAAAGTTTCTTCTGCATGACTTTAATGTGGGCTGAAAAGCTAAGGTTCTTGTCCAGCAACTCCCATGAGCACTTGAAGTGTGGTACCACTTCTAGTAGGTTGCCATCCAAAGTCTTACAGACAGGGGTATCTTGGAGCATTGCTAGTTTCTGTCTAATGCCAAAAGTTAGGAAGATAATCTTTTTGAATTCAGCTAAAGCTGGCTTGAGTTGAACCAGTGCTGGACATTGTCAAAGTCATGCTGGAGTGATGATTTCAGTCTAGGTAATGAAGCACCAGAAGGGACTAGAACTGTTTTATAGGCATACATGCAGATGTGCAAGGAGACACAGGTGGAAGGGAGGTCATTTGAGAAGATGGAGAAAAGGACTGGACCAAGAATGGTGCCATGGGGGACACTGGCTTTGATGGGAAGGAGGGGGATAAGCATCACCAACCAGAACCAACTAGAGCCAGCCTGAGAAGTTATAGTGGAACCACTTGATCACCTAGTCAGATGGACATGATGCAACTAATGTATCCAAGAAAAGGTGGTGGACCATGGTATCAAAGGCCTTTGCTAGGTCTATGAAAAAAGCTGTGGTGAACAAGCTCTGGTTCATGCCTTTCAGCATAGTGTCCATGATTCAGTGGAGGGAAGAGATGGTGGAATGGTGTGTGCAGAAGCTAGATTGAACTGGATACAGGAAAGAAGAGGAGTAATGTTAGGTTGCTAGGTGGGAGAGAACATATTATTCCTGCACCCTGCCAGAAGAGGGAGAAGAGAAATGGGCTGGTAATTGCCTGGAGAGAAATAGTCACCCTCTTTGGGGGGGGGGGGGCAGCATTAGCCTGCTTTCAGGACTGGGACAGACCCAAGTTGGAAAAAATGACTGAAAAGGGAGACATGAGGGGCAGTGATGGCTGGTGAAAAAAGAGTAAGTAGATTAGTATTCAGCAGGGCTGTGCCCCTTAAAGGAACTGGGACAGTAAGCCAGTGAGGTTGGTCTCAGAGGAGATTGGTGGAAAGAAAAAGCTGCTGGGTAAAGGATGGGAGCCATGGGGGGGTAACATAGCTGGCAGGAGGGGAAGGAGACAGGAAGAACAATAGTAAGAGGGCACAGGATGTGAAGAAATCTTTAGAGGTGTTGGTGACATCAATTATGTCAGAAATACATTAGGTGAATGTCTTAGTTTGAGGATGGGGAGGTAGACTGGGTGGGGGATGTCAAGAATGGAGCAAATCATCTTTCAGAGCCTATTAGGGAATTTTAAGTTGTCCTGATGGTTATAAGTGAAGAACATTGACATGGCCTGTCTGGTGGCCTTAATGCTGGTGTTACATACTTGTTTGTGTCTCAACAAGTCCTCAGGACAGCACATGACTTTGTGGAAATGCAAGGCAGTCAGAAGCTTTGAGCAGGTTAGTGACCTCTGCAGAGATCTAGGGAAGTTGGGAACCAGGGACACAAGACCTCCTAAGCGGGCACGTTTGTCACATGCTGCAATGAATTTTTCCATGAAAGAGATTAGAGCAACATCTATATTGGGGGATAACATGAGTGCTGACCAGTCAATAGCTCAAAGATAGTCTAGTAGGGAAGAGAGCTCCAGAGACTTGAGCAACCTAAATCAGACAAACTTTGGTGGGGATTTTGTGGGGCAGATCTTACAGATGTAGTAGATCATGTGATGGCCCTAGTAGGGTGCAAACATACATAATGTGGTGGCATTGTGAAGACAGGACACAGTCAATAGGGGAGTAATTTGTGGAAATGAGGTTGAGACGGGAGGGTTTGGTCACGGGAGCCAAACAGAAAAGTGCACTCACACAACTTGGCCAGACTCAGGAAAGGTTTACTTCCATGGACAAATTTTATTCCCAGCACACAGATAAACAATTAAACATCAGTTCTAAACTTGGTTACATTTTAAGCTTATGCAAACTGCCACTAAGTGAACACTGAAAACAATAAATGCCTGAGATAAGACCACAGATGGAACTCACATTAACAGGAGACATCAGTGATAACTTATTAGCAAATTTTACAGATAAAAGTCCCAAAGTAGCATGCAGAATTTGGCTTCCCACATGACCAAATGGGTTCTATAAATACCAGAGGTGCAATGTTTGCCAAGATACACAAGGTAAGGAGTTTGTGGAGCCATGTCAAGGCACCAAAATTGAGATTCAAGATGTCATTACCTTTATTTTATTCTTTTTGTAACCAGGTAAGGCCCACTAGGCACAAGTGCCTGTTTTCAGTGGTGACCCAAGAGCTTTGGGGTGACTAAGCGACTAGCATATGAAAAAGGGTAACTCGCCCATATGTTTATCTGATAAACAAAAGTTAAACAAGCATTTGTCAATGCCAAATGTTTGCTTGCTAGTATTGGCATTGGTAATGCAGGAGTTAGAAAGATGCATAGTAGGAATGGCAGTGAAGTAGTGAACTAATGCCAACCCCCACCCTTACCCTGCAGAGACTGACAGGCATTGGGGTGTGCCTTTGGGTCAGCCATAATGCTCATGCCATTCCACCTCACCCCACCCTGCAGACAGTGACAGGTGCCATGGTGTGCCTTGGGGACTTCAGCTCTTACGCTCACCCCATGCCATAAGGAAATAATAATAATAATAATTTTATTTATAACGCGCCTTTCCAAATCCAAGGCACCTAACAATTTATACAAAAATCCAATAAAAAACAATACAGCAAGAAAATCACAATCAATTCAAAAAATTCAGTTCTCCAAAAATGCTATTTGCCACAGAAAGGTTTTTAAGCCCTTCTTAAATACCTCCACAGATGTGCAGTCCCATAACTGATGGGGTAGAGAATTCCAAAGGGTGGGAGCTGCATAGGCAAAAGCTCTTGAGACAGATTATTTCAAATTCACCATTGGAATCTCTAGCAACCCCTCATTGGCCGAGTGGAGTGATCGACCAGGGCAGTAAGGAACCAGGAGCTCTTTCAGATAGTCAATAAGGTGAGATGGGTGCAGTATAGGAGAATAGGGTGAATGTTAGGGCCAAAGACCCCAAGGCACACCTCAATGCTGGTCAGTGGCTGAAGGGTGGGGGTGGAATGGTGTGAGCATTATGGCCGAGCACCTCAAGCTACACCCTCGATGCCTGTCAGTCTGTACAGGGTGGGGCATTAACAGTTGGAAACCTTAATGCCCCAGGCATTTGTTGGCATTTTTGTTCAAAATTTTCAACATAGGCTTTTTGGTACCTCCACTCATGAACAGTGGCACTGAGATTTCATTAATCTGTTCCAAAGCTTGAATTCGCACAGTGACTGCACCATCCTGCGCTACAGGTGCAAAAACACTTTTTGGGCAGGATGCAAAAAATGACAGCTGTACTGTTCATAAGGAGGTGTGCAAAATGGGCAATGTTGAAAATTTTATGTGGGAATATTACAAATTTGTAAAGTTGCGAGTGTGTGTGGAAACTGCGCAATGCACTCTCACAAAAGTCATTTTATGGATGTTTGTGACCAAATTTTCAACATAGGCATTTTAGGACCTCTGCTCATGAACAGTGTCACTGTGATTTTCTTAATCTGTCCCAAACACTGATTTCCCACAGCAAATGCGCTATTCTGCACATGGAGTGCGAAAACACTTTCCAACCAGGGTGTGAAAAATGATAGTTGTACTGTTCATAAGGAGGTGTGAAAAAATACCAATGTTGAAAATCTGGAGTAAAAAAAAAAGATGCTATGGGACGCTTTTGGCTTGCTGGGGTGGGCTCCCAGTGTGCCACCTGGATGTTTGTTGGGGGGTGGAGCCAACGGACATTGGGCACCTCCATCAGCCATACAGTGTGCTGAGTAGTGTATGAGCATGCTGGGGTGGGCTCGCAGTGTGCTACTTGGGTGTTTGTTGGAGGGGGAACTGGAGCCGATGGAGATTGGGCACCCCTGTCAGCCATGCGGTGTGCTTGGGAGTGTGTGCATGAGACGAGGGGGATTGGGCACCCCCTCGGCACACAACAAATGGGGGGGGCGCATCATGCAGATGAGGATTGGGCTATCCCATTGGCAAATGAACTGAGGAGGGGGCATGCTGACAGGGGGATTGGGCACCCCCATCATCTTTAACATGGACTGGGAGAGGCGGTGGCTGTTTGTCAGCTTTGTGGGGATTGTGAGATGCCAACAGAGAAGCTGCCACCATGTTTCTCTGAAATGGGACACCAGACAATGCAACTGAAATTGACTGCTGCTGTCAGGGACTGCCCTGCAGCCACAGTTAATTGTTTAATGACGGGGTGCTCCCCTGATCGCAGTGGCCAGTTTCTTTCAAAGTTGTAGCAAGCTACAGTACTGCTGTCATGGACAGCATGATTTTCTATTGGTGCCACACAGACCAGCCCCGAACTGGGCTGCTGACATTATCAACAACACTGCCACGCCTCCACAACTCGCTAGTGAAGTGAGCTGCAGCAATATGTTTCTTGTGCATGCGCGCAGGCAAACATAAAAAAAAAATAAGTGGAAATTGTAGGAATCCATCCCAGGTCTGCAGGATGTACCAAGCTCATTCACAGCTCATTACTTGAACCTCTAGGCTGTACTACCAGCACTTGCACAACTACCTTTGATATTTATGTTTTGTGGTGCTGCTGTGTCCTGTGTTATGTGGAAGAACCAACTGCATGTTAAAAGAAAGGGTACAGGAGCATATTAGAACTATAATAACTGGAGAGCATTTTTTCCCATAGGGAAACCTGGTTATAATTTGCTGTAATAACCAGCTGATTATAACGATGAACATGCACCAGATTTCCATTACTCCATGCATGAGCCCATTGAGCTCTTGTCTTCCTCACGTACACATTTCATCAGTTCTTTCCAACCAACCATGGCTACTGGTATGGAAATTGATTTTTATTTATATAATCACTGTGTGGTAAAAAAATGCTCCATAGCAATTATATGAAAAAACACATGGGGTAGTGTGTAAAAGCTTGAACTTTACACACACCCTCTGTGTTGGATGCTTGTATAAACCCCTTGAGCTCCATTCTCGGGGTTTATGTAGCATCTAATACCATGAGTGTGTCTAAAATTCTCATTATACACACTTACCCATATATTATTCCATATATTATTAATGTAAAAATCGACACACCTAAAGACAGGCACTTTTTTTGTGTGTTATCTATTTTCTCCCCTCCAGGCTCTGGATCTGCCACTCCTTTGGGCATCCTATGTCCCCCACATCCCTCCAACCTCCCTGGGTGCCCTTCCACCTCATATCTGCAGCCTACCGTGAGGTAGCTCAGCGTTACCCTTTCGCCAAGTGGGTCCCTCTCCTCCGAGGGGGAAGGCACTGGTGGGGGGATAGCCCGGCACACTTTTCTTTCTCTTGGCCTCAGGCGCTGCTGAGATGGGGATGACCCCACAGGAAGTCTTCTGGCATGCCCTGGACCAGATGCCATCATCCGGCCAATCTGGAGCGTTTTTTTCTCGTTTTCCCTTGTGGTCCCTCCTGCGCTGCTACCTGCAGTGCTCCCGGTCTCCACCAGGGGCCACTACTGAGTGAGGCTTCCCACCCAACCTACCCCAGGAGAGGAGAGCAGTCCTCCGGATGCTCGATCCTCTCCTTCCCCCACCAGCCCCTGGCGTCCCGAGTCCATTCCTGAACCCGGGTCGCTGGCGTGGTTCGAGGTGTAGCATCCAGCATCTCAACCCTCTGTGCTGAGACAGGCACTTTTTTGAAAAATCAAGGCTCAGACCACAAATAACTGAACTACATGGGTCTGGAATGACTTCAGATCTGAAGGAGAGGGTGTGACAGATTGAATCTGTTACTTAAGAGAGAAAGTTATTGAAAAAATAAAGAAAGACTAATGATGCACAGCATAAGATGTACCTAGACAAGTACATTTGACAGGTATGCAAATATTTTTATTCACTGTAGCAGAGACTAGCGTTTCTGGATAAACATTTTTTGTTGTACTGCTGCTTTGAAAAACAAGAAATATTTTTTTCCTTGTTTGCTACCTGCAAAATAGAACTAAATTGGGATGGGAGTTGGGGGGGGGGCTGATTTTTAAATGTGATTTCACAGTTGGGGTGGGGAGGGGGAGAAAATGTGTGCATTCTGCAGATTTTTCTGGGTCAGTTTCTTTATTCCAGAGAGGCTGTAGTATTGTGGGTACAACAGATATTTTAGTAACACAAATGCTGGGAATTGAGTATAAAAACTGGACTAGCTTTTCATTTACTTTTTTTACCTGAACTGAAATGAAAACAGATATCTGTAGCCAGAAAGCAGGATTAAGAAAAGTATCCTTCCCTAGTGACTTTAAATGTTTCTGCTTGGCACTTTGGACCTTTCAAGCCAATTCAAATGCCTGCAACGCTGACAACAAGCAAAGGTAACATTTTAAACCTTATCTGTAAAATAATATCATTTGCAGCCATTTGGAAATCTGGTTTAACAACTAAATATCAGATATTCCTTTGAATTATTAACCCTCGACCCCCCCCAAAAAAACAAAGTGGTTTCCGAATAATGGACCTTATTCACTGCTGTATAATCCTCCTTTTTGTATAAATTTCCTTTTGAAGTACAGTATTTTTATAACTGTTAGTGTAACACTTGTTAATATTTTTTTTGTTTCTATTTCTTACAGATTGTGATTTTGCCATTATATCTACTTTATCAGCTTCCACTGTCCTTAGCACAAGTGGCCTCTTGCAGATCCCCATGGAATTAACTAGAAAAATTGATGGAGTGTGATCATTGAGACATTTGAAGTCGGGGTCCTTTCTATCTGTGATTTTAACTTTTGAGGGTGGTTATAACAATGAGTTTAAAATGTAGTTGGCATAACTATGTTTCCACACTGTAATCGCCATAACTGGCAGAACAGCTTTGCAGCTTGGGAAGTTCCCAGCAACTTGTAAATACAGTTTTGTATGTGTCGGAAAAATGTACCCCATCAAAACCACGCAGTGGAAAACAGTCTGTTCAAATAAACACATTTTGGGTGATTATTTTCAGAGGATTGTTCAAAAAACTTCCAGTTTTTAATGCAGAATTCATTTCAGGAGGGTTTTATTTAATGAACTTTGCTAAAAATACTTGCAAATTCCTGCTTGTAAATCTTACTAATTTAGTTTCATAGCACTGATATTTGACCACGCTGTTTTTGGTTTCATGGTTTTGACTTCAGAAATTGAAAAGTATGACATCACTGTTTGTACAGTATTTATTGGACACCCAGGGCCGGATTTTCAAGACTCTGACATTGCCGCACGCCCTAGGTGCGCAAAAGATATGACACACCAGGCTTTCAGCAATCTAACGGGATTTTCTATCTCATGTGGCAGTTGATGTAAGTGAGGCTATCTTTTTGTGGTCTACCTTGCATCAGTCCTGGAACTGTTTTCATAAAGCTTGCGCCTGAAATGTGGCGCAAACTGCCATAAAGTGGGTACACTGTCACAACTGCATCCGAGCTGTGAAAATGGGGCGCAGCTGCAGTCACTAAAAACACCACCAACAGCTTATAATCTGGTTCAATTTCAGCTGGTATGCATTTGTATCCCACCCCCCCTCCCCCCCGGACGAGGCTGAAAATAGGCAAAAAAGTGTCTAGTCCTCCTTCCCGGTCACCAGAAATTAATAAATAAATAAAAGAGGTATGGTGCATGGAAAAAGTTTAATGCAGGGCTTGGTGCAAGTCATGTGCCACCCTTTAAAAATCTGGTCCCCTGCCTCAGAAGCCCCACCCCCTGATGAAGCTCCTACCAAGCGAAGTGCCAGGGCATTTGGGTCTCCTCTTAGTGTGAGATCCATCTGTGGCCTTATCACAGGCATTTATTGTTTTTGATCACAAACCACCATGATAGAGTTTAGGCTGATTTTGCTTTAAACAAGAGTATATGAGGCCAAACGGCCTCTAGCACGTTTTGCAAAGATCGTACGAGAAGAAATCTGGCACCATACACTCTTACTTAAAGTGGAACCAGTCTAAACTCTTTCATGGTGATTAGCATATACTTCCCATGATGCTTTGCAATATGGGGATATCTGTAACCTGACTTGTCTCACTACAATGACCCAGGGTCCTCCTAAGATCCTAGAGGTGGTAACCAACCAATGTAAATACACTGTACTGTGTGACCTATGTATAATATGATTTTATGTAATGTTTGTGCTTTTGTACTGATGTGGAGCCTTTGCAAAGGAGTCTATGACTCAAAGGATTGTAATTTCGATTTTTGATAAATAAATAAATGTGTAATTTTACATTTCTGTGAAACCTGGCTTTATTGCCAGTGCCTTTCCAGGTAACTCTTGACTTAGTACTTTTGTGCTGAGATTCTTTGACTTTTAGATTATTGTTTTTGTTGTTCACGTAGTGGCACTTTGCATACCACAACCAGGACTAGCATTGATGTTTAATTGTTTATCCCTGCTGTGAATAAACTAGCTCATGGAAGAAAACCTTGCCTGAGTCTGGCCAAGTTATCTGAGTGTACGTGTCTGTCTGGATCCTAGTACCTAGCCAAGGCTTAGACACCTTCTCAAAGTGTACCCATCATCATCATTTAGTGCAACCCTTTTCCTGTTGGACTTTAGTAACGAGATATGTGAGATTTACGGCTCAATTTGGTGAATGGCTTTTTTTTTTTTTGCCAAAGGAGAATGACAGTTGATAGATAGAACCCCAAGGACTAAGAGCACATCTAAAGCTTAGACTGAGGACATAGTTGAGAGAGCCACACGACAGACATCAGGATAAGTTTTGGGAGAGGAGTAAATGCCACTGAGGGCATAAGGATTGTAGTATATGACCAGATTTTACCATGCCGCAGCGACCCCACCAACAGAGACATCCCGACTGATGACAGCCGCAGTGCCGAGTCTGTCAGCAATCACGGTGTCAGGGTTACTCATTTCATCAGGGGGCTGTGTTCGAGTTTGCACCCACCCCTGCCCTAGGATTCTAACTCTGAGTCGGAGTTGGACCGGGGGGGGGATGATACACCCTGCAAGACTGTCTCAGTGTCTGGCACGGACCATCACAGCAACATGCAGATTTTGCCTAAATCCTGTCGCTGTGATGGTCTTTGCGGGGCGTCACTGTGGCATCAGTATAACATATGACCCATGGTCAAGCTTGGGGAGATGACTCCTCATGTTAGTATGAAAAATGCCCAGTTTTTACGAAAGGGTGAGGAGTGGAAAGGATGGGGTAACTAGGGTTTCATTTCTTAAGCAATTTTCTATCCAATTTACCACAGGAGGGCACATTACTAAATGCATAAGTTTGTTGTTCGTGGCCTTATGTGGGATGCAGTTGAATGCCTTACTGAAGGCTATTATATCCACCGACATATTATTATCTAAGGTCTTACTTACTGGATCATTAACATTAAAAGATTCATGCAATATGACCTACCTGCTAAGCCATGTTGTGTTTCATCCCTAATACCCCTTTCCTCAGCATGTTTAACCATGCAGTCCTTTAAAATGTATTAAAGGCCCTTACCCAGCAATGATGTAAAATTTGTAGGGTGATAGCTAGACAGTAATCTTTTATCCTCTGTTTTAAATATTTTTATCATGGTTGCTGTTCTTTCATTTTTAGACCATTTAATTTTTCTTTGACCACTTTCTTTGTTATTATTAGAATACCTGACAGAATTACCTTGCTTGCATACTCATTACTTTCTAATTGTGGTAGTGCGTATTCTTTTGCAAAGATCTAGCAAAAAGAAAAGGCCTGCCCCATACCATCTTATTTTAATTTAATAGAACATCATTCTTGATTAATGGTGCCACTATCCTATTACTATTTTTGATAGAATTGTTAGAAACATCAAAACACAGAATTTCACAGTGGATAAGGACTGCTTGGCCCACCTAGTCTTCCCAGTTTCCCTACATACTGCAATACCGCAGATCCTACTTGATCTACAGCTTAGCCCTCCGTTCCCTTACCACTAAGGTTCCCATATGTCTATCCAATACATTCTTGAATCCTGTAATGGTCTTTGCCCTTTGCCCCCACCACCTCTGCTGGAAGGCTGTTCCAGGTATCCACCACTCTTTCTGTGAAGAAGTACTTTCTTAAGTGTCCTCTGAGTCTATCCTCCCCAGCTTCATAGCATGCCCCCTTGTTATTGAGCATCTTTTTTTCTGAAAAATGCTTCCCTCTTGTACGTTTTTCATACCCATGAGGTATTTGAAAATCTCTATCATATCACCCCTTTCCCTCCTTTCTTCAAGGGTGTACATATTGAGGCCGTTCAGTTTCTCCTCATACAGTCTCTGGTGCAGAACCTGTACCATTTTAGTTGCCCTCCTCTGGACTGCCTCTACTATGACTATGTCCTTCCAGAGATGTGGTCTCCAGAACTAGACACAGTACTCTAGGTGAGGTTTTACCAGTGATTGATATGGTGGTAACACCACCTCCCTCTACCTGCTGGTGACACCCCTCTTGTGCACCCTTGCATCCCACTGGCTCTTCCCACAGCATTGTCACACTGTTTTGCCACCTTTAGGTTATCAGATATGATTACTCCAGGTCTCTTTCCTCTTTGGCGGTTGTCAGTAACACTTCCCCCATCTCGTACTCTGACCCTGGGTTTCAATGCCCTAAATGCATGATTTTGCACTTCTTTGCATTGAAACTTAGTTGCCATGTTGTTGACTACTCCTCAAACTTTCTTAGAACCCTGTTCATTCCCCCCCCCACCCTGGAGTGTCTACCCTATTGCAGATTTTAGTGTAATCTGCAAAGAGGTATACCTTCTCTTCTAGCTGCTCTGCAATGTTGCTGATAAAGACATTAAAGAGGACAGCTCCCAGTACAGATCCTTGTGGCACTCTGCTGGTCATCCTTCCTTCATCGGAGTGAACTTCATTTACCACCATCCTCTGTCGCCTATCCCCCAAGCAATTCCTTACCCAGTTTACCGCTTTTGGACCCACTCCCAGGCTGCCTAGCTTGTTTATGAGTCTCCTATGCAGAACGGTGTTGAAGAACTTATTGAACTCTAGGTAGGCCACATCCACCGCTCCACCCTGATCTACGTCCCTGGTCACCCAATCAAAGAAATCTACCAGATTTGTTTGACATGACTTCCCCACAGTAAAACCATGCTACCTCGGATCCTGTAAGCCACTGGTTTCAATATATTCCACAATCCTTTCCTTCAGCAGTGATTCCATTTATTTCCCCACCACTGATGTCAAGTTGACTGGCCTGTAATTGCCATCTTCCTACCTGCTGCCACTTTTGTGAAATGGAACTACATCTACTCTCCTACAGTCCTCCAGGACCACTCCCGTCTCCAGTGAGTGTTTGAACAGAACTATCAGAGGTGCAGCCAGCACCTCTCTGAGCTCCTTCAATATTCTTGGATGTATCCCGTCTGGCCCCATTGCCTTCTCCACTTTCAGATTTGTGAGTTCCTTCAGGATTCTCTCCTCTGGAAAAGGACTGATGTCCACCTCCCCTTCCTTCTATGCTCATGTCACTCATCCATGGTCCCACTCCTTCCCCTTCTTCCATGAACACTGAACAAAAGTATTTGTTCAGGATGTATGCTTTTTCCTGGCTCTTCTCCATACACTCCTCTCCCCCCCCCCCCTTAATCTTACAATCCCTCCGCTGATTTTTCTCCTTTCACTAACATGCCTGAAAAATGTCTTGCTTCCTTTCTTTACTGCATTGGCTATATTCTCCTCTGCACCTTTGCACTCCTGACTGCTTTCCCTGTTTCTCTCTGCTTCTTGTGATACACCTCCCTAGCCTCCTCCTTCTATGTCTCCTTATACCTCCTGAATGGTATCCTTTTTGCCCTTACCTTCCCAGCCACCCCCTTTCAGAACCATAGTGGTCTCTTTTTCCTCTTGATTTTGCTTATTTGTGTGATGCAGAGGTTTGATGCCTTCAGTATAACCCCTTTTTGTTTCACCCACTGCCCCTCCACTCCATCCCAGTCCTCCCCCCTGCCATGGCATCCCTGACGCATTCCCCATCTTGTAAAGTAGGCCATCCTGATGTCCAGGACCCTCACCCTTGTGTGGTTCAATTCTAGCACCATACTAATATTCAACCACACTGTACAGTGATCACTGGTTCTCAGGTGTCCACCCACCATGATATCTGCAACACTGTCCCTGTTGGAGAGTACAAGGTCCAATACTGCTCCCTCATGAGTGAGATCTCTAACTAGTTGCTTGAGGAATGGCCTCTGCAGGGAGTCCAGGATGTTCCTGCATCTAGTTTTAGCTGCAGCTGGGATGCTCCAATTCACATCCAGTAGATTGAAGTCTCCCACCAGCAGTACCTCCCCTGATCGTCATCTTTTGGATGGCTTCCATCAGTACCTTATCTGTCTCCCCCCCCCGTTGCTGGAGGTCTGTAGATCATGCCTGTGCAGATAGCGGTTCCATTTCCTGTCTCTAGGGTGATTCACAATGCTTCCACCCCTCCCTGTATTCCCTATGTCTCTGTAGCTTTTCTACTATCCCATATACAAAGAGCCACTCCTCCCCCTTTCTTACACTCCCTGTCCTTCCTGAACAGAGTATAGCCTGGTGTGGCCATATCCCAGTCATGGTTTCTCATTTAACCATGACTCGGTAATAGGGACAATGTCCAGGTCAGACTCTGTCATAACGGCCACAAGATCTGGGATTTTATTTCCCAGACTTTGAGCATTTGTGCATATGGCCTTCCAAATCATTTCACCACCCTTCTTGTCAGTCCACCCCCCTTTCCCTTTCGTCTACTCTTCTTTTATCCCCTCGGCCTCATTCCCATCCCTCTTCCTTTCTTATATTCTGCTTTTCCTGCTATTAGTAACCCTTAGAGATTTCCCTCCCTTAGGGATTTCCCTACTGACTACTTCAGTTTGCAGTGGTGGACAGTTTATGTTTCCCTGATTCCTTCTGCCATCCCCTCAGCTATTTTAAATGCTTGCTAATGTAGCATGTAAACCATTCACGAAGGATTGCAGTTCCTCTCCCGGATGGATGCAGACCATCTCCTCTGTATAGGCCTTTATCCCTCCAGGTGGGACCCCAGTACCAATGTACTTGTCCTCTCTTTCCAGGCCCTGTAACTGCTTTTACAAGTTGTATATATATATATATATATATATATATATATGTTCTAAGTGTTATATTAGTGTATGATGTTTGTATTTTTGTATTTACTGTACATTTTATCTTTTATTTATTTATTATTTATTTATTTAGTTTTTATTGACCGGGGTAAGTCGCTAGCCAACAAGTGACTATTTTCAGGCACGACCCTGGGAGTACAGTTACAGAACACAGTGATATAAGAGATTACACAAAGCAGGATACATTTGCAGGATACATAAGAAATTACACAGAGCAGGATACATTTTCAAAGGACAAAGTCACACACAGTGTAGTCAAGCATAGCAATAAAGATAAAATTACATGTATTCAGTTGTTGAGAACTAGGGAGAGGTGGTAGGGGACAGGTGTAAGAGGTAGGGCAGGAGGAGACAGAGACAGGGGTGGTGAGGCTGAATAGCAAAAATGGGAGGACAGGAGGGAGGTTAAGGCCCAAGTGCGGCATTAGCGGGAGAAGGTTACCACCTGTGGTGGGACGGTGGAACCGGGAGTCGGCAAGAGGAGGCGGAGAGGTGGGGGAACAGGACAGTGAAGCTATGGGTGCAAAAATAGAGAGAGGAGAGAGGGTGATGTGCAGGGAGGCGGTGGGGGACTAGGGTGCAAGGGTGAGGAGGGATTTGAAACTAAAGGAATGGGGGAGGGAAGGTAGTGGAAGGGCAGGGGTATAGGGAAAAGGGATGAAGGCGCAGGAACAGATGAGGAAATGAGTGGGGTGAGAGAGATAAGTGCACCTAGTAAGGCGCAGCGGAGCAGAAGGAGGAGGACAAGAGCGAGGCGGTGAAAGCGGCATTACGGGTAAGTAGCCTGCGGCCGAGCCGTGGAACTACCAGACGGCAGGAGAGAGGGGAGTCACGAACTGGTGGGAGGCGGGATAAAATAGGAGAGGAGGGGTGAGGACTGAGCATAGGAGAAGAGGAAGAATAAAGAAGGAGGAAAGCTGGCAGGGAGAGGCGAGAAAGGTGAAAGAAAGGTAGGAAGGGTAGTGGCAAGTTACGGCATTAGCGGCACAAGGTAGCAACCTGTTACCGGGCCGGTGCAAACTGGAAAGAAGGCAGAGAGGAGAGTGGAGGGCGGTTAGAGGAGTGAGGCAGCAAAGAGCAGGAGAGGGAGGGGCAGAAAAAGGAGGGAATGACAGGGGTACTGAGAAATAGCTAAGTGGGAAGGAAGAGAGCGGGGCTGGGAAAGTAAGTGTTACAGGAACAGAGGGTGCAGGATAAGGAATGAAGGTGAGGAAAACAGCTCAGGGCGAGAAGCAAGCTAAGTGACTAGGCAGTATTAGAGAGCTTTACAATTGGCATCAGAACAACAATGTTATACAGTATCAACAAACATGAAACATAAAAGCAAAAACAACCAAGAATAAAAAGCGCAAGTGCCTATAATACATAATAGGGAGGGAGGAGAACAGGTTAGAGCATGGGATTCAAGAGGGATCAAAACAAACACATTTGTCCATCGAGGTAAGAAAGCACTGAGATTGTGCTTAAATGCATTGTGAGAAGGAGCATTTCTTAGTCCCTGGGGCAGCAAGTTCCAAAAGTGAGGGCAGCATAACTGAAGGCTCCCAGCCCTTTTTGTGTGGCAGAGAGGAATATTCAATAAGGACTTGTCAGAGGATCTAAGGTCCGTGAAGGTATAACCGGTTGGAGTAGTTTTGAGAGCTCAGCTGGCTTTGATGCTCTGATGATGGTGTCGAAAGGTTGCAGAGAGATATTGCCTGGTGGAGGAGGAGATAGCCAGCCCAGGTCTTTGTATAGTTGACAATGGTGCTTCAGGCGGTGGTTACCGCAAACATTTTGAAGGTGGTGTCCCATTGGTGCAGAGCAGTTTTACTGGCCATGGTTAGGATGGGAGCACTGTAGGTGAGGGTTGGTAACAGGATTCTCTAGCAATTGCCAGTTTAGCGGCAGGGGTAAGCAGGTAGTTAGTCCTGTAAGCAGCCCCTAGCTTTACAATTGACAGATTTACAAGTTTCCTGGATGTGCAGCTTTAGGTCAAGATTTTGGTCAAGGTGAATGCCCAGTAGCGAAAAGAGCTAACAGACTCAGAGGGTTACTATTAATGTCAGGCACAGAGAAGAAGAAGAGCAGGTTCTTAATTTGTGGGGATCCAAATAGCATGGCTTTAGTTTTATTGGAGTTAAGGACAAGGAGTTGGGTGTGTAGCCAGCTGCACCAAGTGGAAGTCTGTGGTAAGGGCAGCATTCAAGTTGGTGATATTGTCAGAGTGGGCATAGATGACCAGGTCATCAGCAAAAGTAGTGAGTGGCCAGAGGTTACTACATCAGGAGATTGTTTACAAATAGTGAGAAGAGGAGAGGACCGGAATGGAGCCCTGAGGGACGCCTACATTGATAACAGCACTGTCAGAGATCGCCGAGTTGAATTTCACTGCTTGAGTCCTGTTGGCAAGGTAGCTGCTGAACCAGGTAGTGACAGGGTAGGAGAAGCCCAGATTTCTGAGGGAGGCAAGGAAAAGGATGGTCAACAAGGTCAAACGCTTAGTGAGGTCGATGAAAACAGCCCCTGTTAGCTTCCCTTTGTCCATGTTGGTAAGAATGTCGAGGAGAATTTTGCTAGATGCAGTCATGTGCTGTGGTGTTTTCTAAAGCCGTGCTGTGCTGTATTGAGTAAGTTGGAGTTTTCAACGAATTGGTAACTTGAATAGAGACTAATTTCTCAAGGATCTTGCTAAGGACTGATAGTATAGCAATTGGTCTCTAGTTGGTCGTGTCATTTTGCTGCCTTTTTTAAACACGGGAGTAATTCTGGCAGCCTTCCAGATTTCAGGGACAGAGCCATTGGAGAGGGATAGGGTGAAGATTCTATCTATAGGTCCAGATATGAGGTGAGCAGCCATCTTTAATAGACAGGGTTCTATTCCATCAGAGCCGGGGCTGGTATTGTCAGAGATAGCCTTGAGCAGCTTGAAGACTTGATGCCTGGTGACCGCTTTGAAGTAGAATGGTTTAGATGAGGTAGGTGAATCGCCAGGGAATGTTGAGTTCAGTTGTGTAGCAGGAGATTGAAGGGAAGCTGTGTAGGCAGATAGGTCGGAAAACTGCTGGTTAAAAGCGTTTGCAATAGTGAAGGAGTCATTACAGTGGACACCTTGCAGGACCATTTCTGAGGGGGTGACAGCTTGCGTAGATCCTAAAAAGTTTTAATGTGGCTCCAAAATTTTCGAGGGTCGTTGGAGGAGTTAGTCAGCAGGTTTTGACAGTATATGCTTTTAGCCTGCCTGATCGCCTTTGCAATCATTTCTATACTGCTTGTACAGGATAAGATCCAGGGAGCCCAGATTTTTGTATTGTTTCCATTGCTTATCTCGGACTTTTAACTTACATAGGAGTTCTTTATTTAGCCATCTTGACTGCTGACCTCTGACTCTTCTTTTTACCTTTGGGAGGTGTTTCTTTTGTACTGCCAAACCTGGTGAGAAATATGTTAAGGCAGTGTCAACATTGGAGGTGGAGAAAATGTCAGTCCAGTCTATGTCAGATATGTCAGATAAGAAGGCTTGTGTATCGAGGCAGCATAGTTCATGAAGGTAATCAGTCGTGGTTGAGGAGCAGGCGGTGGGCAGGGCGCCAGTGACAGGCGTTAGTAAGTGATCTGTAAGTGAGTCAGCCAGGACGGTAGCTTTGGAAACATGATCCGGTCTATTTGTGAGGATCCAGTCCAGTAATGACCCTGATAGTGAAGAGCGTGGTTCTAGTGCAGATAGTTATAAGTTGGTGAAAATTGTGCTTCTGGATCAAAGATGCAAGGAGATTGTGATGTGGGCCCAGCCAGTTCAGGTTCAAGTCACCGAGGAGGAGTGTTTCATTTGTTTTACATTTGAGAAACATACTGCAGTAGGTTCTGGAGACCGTTCAGCCCACTAGTTGGCGGGTTATACACACAAGCGATATGTAGGTGTTTCGACCAGTGTCAGGGTTGCATGCAGCGCTTCACATAGCATGAGGGAATCAGGGGTTAGGGACGCCAAGAGACAGATGACTTTATAGTAAATAGCGACTCCCACCCCCTCTTGGACCCAGATCGATCTCGCCAAGAATATTATACCCAGGTAGAGGGGCAGGAGGTATCGGATGTTGCAGGTTTCAACCAGGTTTCGTGAGGCATAGTATGTCAGGATCCACCAACTTAGCCCAGGCTTCAAGTTCAGCCAGGTGACTCAGGAGGCTTCTAATGTTCATATGGGCTAGTACCAGGCCTTTTTAGTGCTAGTTGAGGTAGAAGTGGGGTGCAGAGTTTGGGACCAGGGTTAGATTCAATATCACCAGATAGCAGGAGGAGCCTCTGAGCCAGGTGTATAAACATGTCTACAGGGAACATGCCTGGCTTAATTTTAGGTATGCGACTGCTCAAGAGATAGAAGTGGAGGGATAGGTAGGTACAACCCCTTTTGAGTAGTATAAGTATAAGTACATAACAGGAGAGACAGGAGTATATACCTGGTGGTTAAGTCACAAGCCAAAAGTACATTGGTACTGGGGTCCCACCTGGAGGGATAAAGGCCTATACAGAGGAGATGGTCTGCATCCATCCGGGAGAGGAACCGCAATCCTTCGTGAATGGTTTACATGCTATATTTGTGTATGCAAAGGTCACCATTGTAAATGAACATTGCTCTATGTCTTAACATTACAATAAAACAAACAAAATGTAGCCGAAACCCTCCTCTCTGCATCAATCCTTTAACTATAGGTTGAAGCTCTTGGTACGGAGTACCCTATCCTCCCCCCTGTCGTAGACTAGCAACACCTCAGAAAAGGCGACTGAACATGCTACCTGCCTAAGACCCCTCCCCAATTCACTGAACTCCTCCTGCAGTGTCCTAGCCTCATTCCTAGCCAGATCATTTGTCCCGAGGTGGACAATTATGTCCAGCTCTCCCTCCTGTCTTCCTACCCTAGCAATCCCCTGAATCTGCTTCCCATCCCTCCAAGCCATGGCACTGAGTTGGCACCAAACCTCCCTCTCCCTGTCCCCAAATCTATCCCCCCAACAATGGAGATCCCAACCAGGAGTTGCTTCCTCCTCCTTTGGGATTCTCTGCCACCCTTCTTGGGGCTTCCCTTATGGAAGACCCCCACATCCTCCCTGATCACTACTGCACGTGCCACCATCAGACAGGTCTGTCCTGCCAGTGCAACATATGAGATGTGTAGTGGTACCATCTGGGGGATGTTCCTCTGATCCACAACCCTCACCGTTCCCAAGCCCACTTTAGTCTGGCCAACCCTCCTCCCTGGCAACCTTTGAGGCAGCAGTGGTGGACTTGGTGGTCCCTGGGTGGGGGAGGAGGCATCCCGAATTGCAGCCAACTCAGCCTGGAGTCAAGCAACTTCCTCCCTCTACTCAGAGAGGTGCACACATATAGGGCAGCTCCGCAGTCTCCAGAAAGTCTCCCTGAAGACTATCGCCCCAGAGCCACTGCACTGCACCACTCCCAGTGTATCTGTTGTTTGCCTTGCCTGTTTTTGTTTTGCTTACTGTAATCCCTTTTGTACCCCCTCCCCGATGAGGTGTTTTACCTATTCCCATCTTTTTCCTAAATATAAACCCTTTTTGACCCTTACCCTAGATAGGGTGTCTCCTATTTCTAAACTTTTGTCTGTTATAAGCCCTTTTTTTGCCCCTACACTAAATAGGGTTTTACACCTATTCACAAATGTTTTGCATCACCCTAACACTCCTCTCTGCTTTGTGGTGTGTGAGCTATGACTAGAGTTTAAATGGAATCTTACCTCAGTTGTCGGGTAGATTTCCTGGTTCCCTGCTTCTTTGTGTTAAGTCCTCTTACATGTTTCCTAATTTACGCCTTTACTGCTTTCCCTGCCTACCTGCTGAGTAGCAGAGTGGCTGCCTTGCTGGGCTGACTCCAGTGGGTAAACTCCACTGGTCTATCCTTGTTTTGGGGGTCCTTACTGTGGGAGGCTGCCTGGTGGTCTCTTCCCTTTAAAGGAACAGGAAGTGGACCAGAGAACCGAACGGGTGCCTTGATTGGTGGATTCCATGGTGGGGGCATGGCTAGTGTTCCACTTTGCCACCACCCGATCCACTCCTCAAGTGCTTAGCTCCGCAAGTAATATGTTTTGTTGCAGGCGAAGGGTTCCCTTCTCTCTCTCACTAGGGGACCTTCTCTGCCCTGAAGAGTCTCTCTGCCTGAAGGCTGTTGTACTCCAATTCGGCTGCCACAGGGTTTTATATACCTGGCAGCTGCTTCCTACTTCGGAGTGGATGTCTTGATTGGTGGATTCAGTGGCAGGGGGTCCGGCTAGTGTTCTGATTGGCTGCTGCTCAATCCACTTGTCAAGCACCTAGCGCCATTGGTAATGCGTCATTTGTTGCAGGGGGGGAGGACTCCCTTCTTTCTTACTAAGGGACCCTCACTGCCCTGAAGGTCCTCTCTGCCTGAAGGCTGAAGGTTATTGTTTCTAAAAAATTGTTTTGGAACATCTTTATTATTTTCAAGTTTGAATTCCAAATTCCTTTTTCTCTCTGTATTGTTGCCTTGCAATTTTTTGTGATTTAACTATATTTTTGTCCTGATTCAAAGGTACCCATATTGTTCATTTTCTATATGCCTTTTTCTTAGCAGTAAAGGTTTTGTTAATTTTATGGTTGCACGTTCCCCTTTTTATGTTGGCGCACTTGCGCAGCCAACATCTTGTGGTAGTGCAGCTTTGGAGGCTCAGTCACTGTTGGGCGAATGCAGGGCACGCATCAGTAGGTGCATCCCTCATTCCCCAATCAGCCATCGCCACACCATGCATACATAATGTGGTGAGCACATCTAAGCAAAGGTCTGCTGCAATCCGAGCAAACCTCGTCAGATACAGTGGACATCCCGACATGCTCGGCCACATTGTGAGCATGGCGGCCACATAACTGCTGACTTCGAGGGTTCCCAATTCCCCTACCGGCTTCCTGTGGCCCCAGTGCGTATGCCAATGGGGAGCCCACATTCCTCTCCGGCATAAAGCACTCCCCCATTTGTTATATGTCAAGGGGGTGCCCAATCCCCTGGCTCTTGGCCCCCACTTTCCCTGTGTGCCGACCAGGGTGCCCAATCCTCCATTGGCTGAAGCACCCCCAAACAGTTAGGTGACACACTGGGAGCCCACCCCAGCATGCCGATTACCCTGTAAAAAAAAAAACTGTCCCATGATGTTTCTTTTACCCTGTGAACAAAAAATGGTCCCTCGTAGTCTCCCTACCCACCACCCGCACCCACCCACTGTGCACCCTGCCTCCCCACACCCCCCCCTCACCCCATACTTACCTCCAGAGCTTGGCGCAATGATCTTTGGTGGACCGGTAACACGTCTGCACTCTTTAAAGCTGACCGCGAACTGAGGAAATGCCGGTAAGCTGTATAATGGAATAAATAGGGTTTTTTCAACTTTGATGCATATCTAGGGCATTGTATGGACTTTTTGCACCAAATTTTTAACATGGGAATTTTTGGACCCCTCCTCATGAATTCTATCACTGTTATGACGTTAATTGGATCCCAAAAGGTGATTTCGCAGTCACTGCATGGAATCACCTTTTGGGACTGATTAGTGCAAGGACAGTGGCAGTGTTCATGAGGTGGGCTATCAAAAAGTCTATGTTGCAAATCTGGTGGAAAAATCCAAAAATGACTGTTTTACGAGCATGTGTTGCTGCGCTTTCATGCGCTTCGTAACTTCTCCAGTCGTAATATTTTCATGCCAGATTTTCAACATTGTCATTTATCTACACCTCTGAGACAGTATAGCTGTCATTTTTCACATCCTGGCGAAATGTCTTTCCGCACTTCTGGCACACAATAGTGCGGTCGCTGTGGGAAATCAGTGTTTGGGGCAGATTACAAAAATGACAGTGACACTGTTCATGAGCAGAGGTCCTGAAATGCCTATGTGGAAAATTTGGTGATGATACTCCTTAAAATGACTGTGTTACGAGAGTGCATTGTGCAGTTGCTACGCATGCTTGTAACTTCACACATTCGCAATATTTTCATGACAGATTTTCAACATTGTCATTTTTCTTCACCTCCTTGTGAACAGTACAGTTGTCATTTTTCACATCCTGGCCGAAATGTGCTTCCGCATTTCCGGCGCACAATAGCGTGGTCGCTGTGGGAAATCAGTGTTTGGGGCAGATTATGAAAATGACAGTGACACTGTTCATGAGCAGAGGTCCTGAAATGCCTATGTTGAAAATTTGGTGACGATACTCCTTAAAATGACTGTGTTGCGAGTGTGCGTTGTGCAACTTTCACGCATGCTCATAATGTGCATTTGTAATGTTTTTACTCTGTATTTTCACCAATGGCATTTTTCTACACCTCTTGATGAACAGTACAGCTGTCATTTTACATAACCTGCCCGAAATGTGTTTTCACACGTCTGGCGCAGAATAGCGTGGTCAATGTAGGAAATCACTGTTTGGGACAAATTACGAAAATGACAGTTACATATGTTCATTGTGAAGGTCTAAAATCTTGTGTCTGCAAATTTGGTGGCGATACTCCATAACATGATTATTCGCAGTGCATTGCGCGGTTTGCATATACGCTCATAAGTTTGCAAATTTATAATATTTTCACTCCAGATTTTCAACATTGCCATTGTTCTGCACCTCCTTATGAACAGTAAGCTGTCATTTTACATATCCTGGCTGAAATGTGTTTTGCATGTCTGGTGCAGAATTGCACAGTCACTGTGCGAAATCAGTTTTAGGAACAGTTTGAGGAAATGTGATGACACTGTTCATGAGCTGAGATCCTAAAATGCCAATGTTGAAAATTTGGTGCCGAATGTCCATAAAATGATGGTGCTGCAAGCGTGCATTGCGCAGTTTCCATGCAGCCTTGTAACTCCGTAAATTTGCAATATTTGCTTGCCACATTTTCACCACTGGCATTTGTGCACAGCTCCTTTTCAACAATACAGCTGCCATTTTTCACAGCCTGCCCAAAATGTGTTTCTGCAACTGTGGTGCACAATGGCGTGCTCGCTGTGGGAAATCACCTTTTGGGACACAT
Organism: Neoceratodus forsteri; assembly: GCA_016271365.2. Lineage (NCBI taxonomy): Eukaryota > Metazoa > Chordata > Ceratodontiformes > Ceratodontidae > Neoceratodus > Neoceratodus forsteri. The sequence continues at coordinate 586,972,785 of CM028132.1, read as the reverse complement.
TCATAAAATCACAATGCTACTGTTCATGAGGGGAGGTCCCAAAATACCTATGTTGAAAATGTGCCTAAAAAACTCCCACAAATAATTGGGTTGCGGACGTCTGTTGCGCAGTTTGTATGCATGCTCATTGCTTCACCAATATTTCATATTGACACTTCAGATTTTCAATGTTGCCATTTTTTACGCCTCCTCATGAACAATACAGTTGTCATTCTCCACATCCTGCCCCAAACTGTGTTTTCGTCCCTTTGTCACTAAATGGCACAGCCGCTGTGAAAAACCATGTTTCAGCTAACAAAGTGATTGTGCCACTTTTCATGAGGTGGCCTGAGAAGCAGCCCATGTTGAAAATGTGGAGTGAAACTACCACTACATGCCTATGGTGTTAGGGTTTCCAGTTGTAGTACCCCACCCGGTACGGACTGACAGGCATCAGGGCTGTGACTTGGGATCATCGGATGTAATGCTCCGCCATTCCACCCCAGCCACCCTGCAGCCACTGACAGGCATCGTGGTGTGTCTTGCACTGTTCAGCCACAGACTTCACCCTACGCTCCTATACTGCACCCACGTCACCGTATTTCCTTATGGAATGGGGTAAGTATGATGCCCAAAGACCCCAAAGCACACCACAACACTTGCCAGTGTCTACAGGGTAGGGTGAGGTACAATGCCATGAGCATTATAGCTGATGACCCAAAGGCACACCCCAATGCCTGTCGCTCTCTACAGGGTGGGGGTGGGGTTGGCATCACTTCAATACTTCACTGCCATTCCTATTATGCATCTCTAGTTCCACCTCTGCCAATGCCAGTGCGACACCATCCGGCATTGACAAATGCTTGTTATTGTAGCATTTTATTTTTTGCCATGAACATTTCTTGTATGAAACTGACTATGTTGTATTTGTGCAACTGTTTCAAATTTCTAACCTCCAGTCTCAGTTGTCAAAACCTTACCTTATTCTGTTTAAGCTTGCCCTTCAGTGGTCGTAATCTGTTATCCCCTCATTGCATTCCACTGTTATATCTATGTTAAAGGAAGGCTGTCCAGATGACTCTAGCCAGTGACTAGGGCTGCAGAAACGACCGATTAGCACAACCTTTGGGTGCTTACAGTTTACTAACTAACCTGTGTTGTGTTTCTGTGCCTTGATAGTGGTACCCAGGTCTGTGCTGAAGCCACCATTTTAAGAGTGCGACCGCACCGGAAGACTGCATGAGCTCCGTTATTTACTTTGCTTCCGTGATCTGCTGGAATGCTCGTTCATGATGAGCTGGGAACATTTTCACGAAGGGAAAAGAAGCACTGTGCCATGTAGTACTCGTTGAGCTGTATTTTTAGAAGCAAACCCGACGGAAAAAGGAGCACCGTAACCTATTTATTTTTGTTATTGAGGAGCTAATGCCCATGCCCGAACTCCGAGCTTCAAATTTCAATAAAAAAATAAATAGGTTACAGTGCTCCACTTCCATCGGGTTTGCTTCTAAAAGTGCAGCTCAACGAGTACTATGGCACAGAGGCTTTCTTCTTTCCTTCGTGAAAATGTTCCAATGTCATCAACCACTGCTCAACAGATCACGGGAAGGATACTATGCTAATTTGCATAGAAGTTGCGGCTCTGGGCGCTGCAATCAATGAGATGGCGCCACTCACTCCTGGACATAAAAACAGCAAACTAATAGAAAAAGAGTGCCCTTCAGCAGAAATTCAAGTCTCTCCCTGCAAGTTGATAGCTGAGTAGAGGCTGGGTGAAAACTGGAGTTTATGACAGCCTTCCTTTAAATAAAATGATGTGGTCCCATGCTGAGGAGGGTTCTCTTACCCTGTAGCTTGTTACTAGTCTGTCAGTATTGTTTAGTATTGCTTATTGCTTATAAGATCAAGTACATCCCCCCTCCCCCCAGTTGGTTCCTTTACATGTTGGGTTAGGTCATTTTCTGTTATATGCAGCATAACTGTCCTTTCCAACCTGGGTAGTTAAGAGTGCCCATTATTATCGCATTTATTTACTTGATGTCTTACAGATCTCAGAAGCCATATTTTCATTGTCTTCTACACTGCTGTCAGGTGTTATTATATTATTGATCGATTGATTGATTGATTGACTGACTGATTTGGTTTTTAGTAACTGGGTAAGTACACTAGACAACTGAATGCCTGTTTTCAGGTATGACCCAGGAGAGTACAAGGCAGGTAAAACTACAATCGACAAACAATTGAGTAATACAATAAACAACAATTTCAGGAACATCAAAGTCTGTAACAATGTATGTTACACTGAGGCAGCAAGCAGCAACACATTTTCTGAAATGAAATATGACACCAGGGGCCTGATATTCAAAAGTTTGCTCAGGCACTAGCTGATGTTTGGCTGCACAAATCGGGTTTTTCACTGGAGCACAATATTCAAAAGGGTCAGTTGCACCGGCAAACAGGCTAGCACCTGTGCAGACCATACTGTGTGTGGGTATGCGGGGGTGGGGGGTGGGCGGGGATAGGAGTATTGTCACACGCTGATATTAAGCAGATTTGCACTGCACAAAAGGGTTTAGTGTGGTCCTTGCGTGCTGCACAAAAATAGCTGAATAAAACCCCCTCTTAGTCAGCACAACCCTAGCAGCTGCCAGAGGTAATGCAGCCAACTAGTCAGTTGGGAGTACACCCAACTGTGATCCATGGCACTGTGATGACACACCTACTACTGCATTACCTTCTGGACACAGGTGGGATCATTCCACATGGAGATAGGTGACATCAAGGATTCTTTGTTCCTTCCACTATGACAACAGTTTCCCAGTTGGGTACTACCTGAGTACAGTACCTTACCTTCCCTAAGAGCTGCCAAGGGTAGGGAATGCTGCGCTGGACTGACCTGGAGACCTGCAAGAATCTGAAACACTTTCTCTGTAAGCAAGGACACTGACACTTAGAATGTTGAGCAAAAAGGCAAATTTTTAATGAAAAAATGAAATAAATCTCTGAAACAACAGCCATGAATGGCACAACACACTTTCGGAATAAATGACAAATAATTACACATAAAATTAGCAGTACATTTGTCACTTTACTTCTTACCTAGCAGGGCAACACCACCCCACTAACCTTCTTATTGCTCCCCTGGAGACTGCAGACACTCGCAACCCACCAGCCCTCCAGCTGCCAAACTAGTCCCAGGATAAGTGCCCTCACTCTGGCCTTAATCTATGAGCTTGTTCACTTTAGATATAAGGAGAGCAGTGACTACTGGGCCCATTCCTCCGAGCAGTCAGCCCACTGACCCCTTCTGCCAGATACATTCCCTAGTATCCAATTACACAGTTACTGTGTTTATCACTATACCTTAAAACATTAAAAAAACCAATATACAGTTCTACACATTAATTACTGTAAAACAAATCATTCAGGAATGACAGTTGTATAACACATATTGGATACTGGTACAATAAAAGCTGTGACATTATCCCCCCTCAGTCCTTGCACTGTTCAGTCCTTCAGATGACAAAAGTCTCTAAAATTCAGAAGGACTGAGGTAAATTCTCTGTAAAACCAATGTCACTTGACTTTTAAAATAGTCCCCAAACTGTATCAATAAGGTTTTGTACAATACCACACTCCTTTGGGTTTTCTGAAGAAATTATGTTGTTGAAATTGCTGAAGATTTGTTGAAGGTTTGATATTGTTGGAGGGCCCTCTTGAGTCAGCAGTTTCTTGTTGTAAACAGGAGAAACAATGAATTCTTCAGGTTGCAACTTTTCTTCTTCTGTGAGGAAAACTTGGCATAACAGGATCATCAGGCACTTGAAGCAACAGGCTTTCTAGTCTCACCCTGTTCTCACTTACTACCCTATCTGACCCTACACTGGGATTCAGGTGATCCCCTAATCCTACACTGTGTTTAAATAAAGGCTGTCACTATCCAGCTCTATCATCGCATCAGGCCTCTTCAGACAGGACACCCACTTGGCTTGGACATCTTCCTTCTTGGTCACTCTCCCTGCTCAGACTTCCTGCACACTGGCTGTGCTGCTACTTTTATGCCTAAAACTAATTTGGATATGCTAATTTGTGGTCACTGAGTGGACACTGACCTGTCCAGGGGCTCAACACAAATCAAAATCCTTTCTACAGCAGCATAAGCCACAATGGAATACTCAGTTTTGAAATTCAAGTGCCCCTCTCAACATTCCAAGGCTTCCCTTTTTTATATCTCTTGAGTCTCATTTTAAAACGCATTTCTTTGTCACAAAAATAAGCACTTTCTTCAAGTTTAAGCATGGTTTCACTATAATGGCTAGAAAGCTGTCATCTTTAGCTCTCTGCTAAATTTTTTTTCGGTACAAAATGACCCACCGGAAAGCTAAGTCACTTAGATAAACAGTCTTTTATCATTAAACTGAATAATTACTTCTAAGCATTTTTCTCTTCATTTCTATTGAAAAACGTCATTTCCCCTTTAATTACACTGACCACAGCAGTTTTTTCACTCAGAAATTAAAGAGCTACTGACACCTCAAAGAGAACTTTAAAAAACATAATAATCAGATACAATCCTGACTGCATTCCATTTATATTTTATATATTTCTCCTCCCCACTATTTATTACTAAGGAAATTTGCATGAATATATCATCTTTATCCCTTAGAGTTCCTTGACAGTTCATCTGCCTCTATAGCTTACTCCCTACTTCAAGTCATAATCCTCTGTTGTGACATCATAATCTGTTGCCATGGGAGTACCCGTGATATCACAAACAGTGCTCTGTGACTTCGAGTAGGGAGAATGCAACAGGAATAGACAAACTCTTCAGGAGCAAATATCCTGTTTTCATACAGATGACCGCAGTAATAAATAATGGAGAGGAGGAATACAGCACAGATGGGACATACAAGCTGGACTGTGTCTAAATATTCGGTTTTGTTAAAGTTCTCCTCAACTTGTCAGCAGCTCTTTAAATATTCATTTTTCCCATTCTTAGCTCCACCTCCTGTGTAACTGAATGCAAGGATTTACTTTCATAAGGACCCACTCTCCGTTTCTGAGTTAGTGACTCATTTATTCTGCATTTTTAGCACTTGATACTATTCTTATGTTGTGTAGCACACTTAAATCTATCAGCCTGCCAAGTCTGGTATGAATCTGAGAAAAAACGGCTGGGCAGCACGATCTAGAAAAGCAGATATATGAAGCAAGTGTTTTGTGACTCTGCAGTTTTCTGGTACAGAGCTCTCGTTAAAACTACTATGTTTTTTCTTGTGTATATGTATAGACAATCTGTGTAATTATGTTATCTCCCCAGGACTCCCCTAAGCCTCTCGATGGCTTTATTTTATTTATTTAATGTCTTTTTATGTATTTAATCAAGCGTAAATCCGTGGGTTCTTGTGCACCAAATTGCACCCTCTGTATTACAGAATGGCTCCTCTGTGAGCTCCATAAAAAAATGTTTGCCTCCTTAGTGTGTGCGGAACTTCCCAGAGTCCCTGTCAGACTGTGCTCTTTATTTAATTTTATATGTGAGCCAGTCCCTACAACCTCTTTTCCCTGGCACTTGTCACCTGCACATCGAAAAGGGAAAATATCTGGTTGATTCTGCCCTCGAGAGGAGCGCCTCAGTGCGTCTCCCTCTCATAGCTTCGCACAGCAGGTTTTGCACTTGTAAGCAAAAGCCTAACTTCCGACTGGCATCACAGTAGAGGAGCGGCCACCCGCAAGCAAGCCTGGGGATTACTTATTCTGCATGTGAAGCGCTTGGCTGTGGGACTGACTCTTGGTCATTCACACTTCCCCTCCTCATTCCTTTCAGTACGCTGGGCACCCACAGTTGCCACTCTGCATTTTCTTTAATTTATCAACTACAGAGCAGCTTTTCTTATTTTAGGCGAGACCTTTTAAATGCACTAAAACATTTAAAATCGTCAGGTAACCCAGGCAGACAAAATAAACCACTGGACCACCAGGGCATGTTACAATGGTCAGGCGGATCGGTTTACATGCCCATTGGCCACCAATATCTACGATTACCATTTTTTGTTATAAATACTATATTTTTATATACAAAACTTTGCCAATTATATAAAAAATGAGCAAAACTGCATGTATGTAAGGAAAGCCAGGGCTAGGAGTCCTTTCCAACTTCCCCCCTGCACTGCATCCTACTATAACAATTAATAATATGCTCATGATGACTTCTGATAGCTAATCTATTTTAAACTTCTGATTATTTATTTATTACAATTTTAAATTCTAAATCGGCTTTTTATATTACAGCAGGGGCCACCTCGTACCTAGTTGGCAGCTTCTACCTACTCTGTCCTTGACAACTTATTTTTTTAGATACACTAAAACTACTATCTATCTCTATTCTACTAGGTGGAACAGTCTTACAAGGCTGGTACAGCACCTCCCTCTGATCGTCAGCCTATCTTTAAAAAAATACCCCTTGGCACTAGTGGTCCCCCCTCTCTCTCTCATTGCCAGCCTGTAGTTAAAATAAACCCTCCCTAGTGCTAGTGGTCCCCCTCTCTCTGATCACCAGCCTGTATTGAAAACAAAAACATCCTTGGTGCTAGTGCCCCCCCCCCATCCTCCAATCACCAGGTCATATTGAAAAAGTAAACCTCTCTGGTGCTAGTGATCCCTCCTTCCTTTGATTGCCAACCCCTATTGAAAAAGAAAACCTCTGGGGGGTTTATGTGCATATGTTACAGCTTGCTTGTAGAGAAAAGTGCACGTAAAACCCATCAAAATCTATGTTCTTTTAATGTGCACTTGTGACTACTTGCTGGTAGAGAAGAAATAAGCCTAGTTCTAGTAGTTTTTTTTAATTTTTAGAAAAAAGAAACCCTCTTTGCAGTTTGCCTGATGAAAGACTAATTTTCACACTACGTGTAAATAAATTGACCTACCAAAGTTCAGATTTAGAAAAGGAACAAAAACAGTCTATATTTTTGCTTTTTGGTTAATTTTAGCAAGAATATGGTAGTAGATTTTGCTCTTTTATAGCAGCTTAGAATGATGTCTTTCTCTCTTATCTGTAGACTCTAGAAGTTATGGGTCACATGGGCTGCCTTCAGTGAGTTTCCAAAGTGGCCTCTGATTAGACGGGACGTCTTGGGAGATCTGGAAGTCTAACACACTGTTCCATTGGCTGAATAATGAACAATGAAGCATAAATAAATAAATACTTGGGGCCCTAAATACAAATACTTAGACAAATATTGGAATAAAGGTATTCGGAATCCCCTTCCCTGTAGCCATTTGCAAACTGCAGACTGTGTGATCCTAGGCAAATAACTTAACTGTTAATACTGTATTAGCAACCCCCCACTGCTAATACTTCAGTTGGGCTATTCCATGTGTGTTGAAACAGAAAAAAAAAACTCTGAATTTTTTTAATTATGTGCCTTTTTTTAAGAGAAACATTTTCTGAATCACATTCAATAAACAAGCTGCCCAATGTCAGTTGAGAATTTACTGGAAAATAAATCACATTGTAAAACCTGGCAAGTTACTACTGTGGTATAGTTATACTGAAGAACACTCTGTATCCTATCAATGTTCTTCCCCCCCAAACATGCACCCAGCTATGCCGTCTCCCCACCTACTTGCCACAGACACATGCTATATTTTCACACTGATCTCTCTATGCTCTAGTGACAATGTACTGTATATTAATTTTATCTTACAATTTTTGGCCAGAAAAGGCACACTAAGCCAAGGCTCATTTCCAGGTGTGTCCTGGGAGTGCAGGGAAGGTATGTGACTTGCTCACTGTCACGCAGTATGCAAGTGGTGGCTGTGGGATTCAAACCCAGGTCTCTAGGCTTGCAGCTCAGTGCTCTTAACCACTACGCTATACTCTCTCCCCATGGAAACACTCAGTCCTCTGGGCCTAAAGCATGTTGTGGATTTTTGCCCCATACCAGGGATTCAGTCCCATATCCAACAGTGACAATATACCATGGAGCAGTACTGTGGTACACAAGCCTTTCCTTCTGTAACCCACCCTCCAAGTGTCTAGGGGTCCTGATGTTAAAAATGTAAGGGGGCACAAGCAAAAAAAAAAACAGACATAGATCCCAGGTATACACATAAAATGCTTGACCTACTTTATACGTAGAGCTTCACCAGGACAGAGATGGATGCCAGCAGTCTTCTCCTCCAGAGAGCAGCACAGACAAGGAGGCAGGCTTCACACTCAGCTGGCATGGAGCAGGCAGGCTGTTAGGTAAAACTTGTTGGGGCAGAATAGGTTAAAACAGGCAGCCCAAAAACAATTCATGAGAGGCAGACACCAGGTAAAAGAATAAAACATTAAATTAATTTTAAATACATAAATAGAACAGTTACAGCTCCATGGGGCTGGAGGCGCAAATGGGCAGGACACCAGGAGCAGATGAATCAGCAGTGCAAAGCTGCAGCACAGACTTGGGCCTAGGGAGGCTGCGAAAATCGGATCTATCAGCTAATCGAGCCCAGAGGCTCAGGTAGAAATGGGCGCAAAACAGAACTCGGGCCTTCCACTTCACCAGGGCTCACTGTAAACCTGCCCCTGGACACACTCTAGCCTGGCGCCCTACTGCTGTGCACCCTACCTGACACAAGGCCAGGAATGGATGTAGGGAGCGCTACTCTGCAACTGGCTCCCTCTGTCTCTACTTTTTCACTCCTGTTGCTACGGGCCTCAGCCGGCACCCCAACCTCAGTCAGCACCCTGGAGCACAAGGTGGGCCTCTCTCTCACTCCTCCTGGCCTTGGTTCATCCCATATTCTGAGCTCCCATCCCACCAGCTGCTTCCCTGCAATTCTCCCCATAACCCGAGCACTGGACCAGCGCCGCAGACTCCTGGGCTGGGGTTCAAACCCCAGTCCACTCTCAAGACCTGCAGTTCCTGTTGGACTGTCACGCTCCCCCTGGTGCCCAGATTTATACAGCTCCACAGGACAGCCACAAAAGTCAGACACCACAAACCCTACCCCTTCCCGTGCCAACCCAGGGGACGAGGAAAAGGGTAATTAATAGTGAGCCCCAGAACATGGGGACCTTACACTTCAAATGAGATGTTAAAGCAGCAATACATGCTGCTGGTGAAAAGTTTGACCTATTTTTTTTTTAATGCAGTTTTAGACAGTCTCTTGTCTCCTGTTTCTTATGATGATATGATGCCCATTTTTTCCTATTTTGAGTCTACTCTACCACTTTTTACGTTTAATGTGTGCCAGTGCACCAAACGTTTTGTCAGAGTAACTAAGGGGATTCAGGGGTGTGGCACTGCCGAGCCCACTGCAGTTCAAAATAGCAAGGGCTCAGCAGTCTACACCAATGACCAGCAGTGTGACATCACTCGCTGTTTGGTGGGTGGAAACTGCGTGTACTTCAATGGACTGAGCTGCTCTAATCAGAGATGGCTTCGGTCCTTTGATTTACATGAAGCCGGACAGCAAACAACTGAGTGGCTTTTCAGGTCAGGAGCCTGTTGGCCCGTAAAGAAGGAAACTGTCCATCGATGTCTGTTGCAGCTGCCTTTCCCCAGCCCAATCCACATTATTATAATGACACAGGGGTGCCTAATCCCCTTGGGGAACTCATCCTCCTCGGAGACTTTAATCAAAATTGGCTTGCCCTTGGGACTTCAACTAATAGAAACCCGGTCCTTGACTCCAACCTGACCCAAATTATAAACCTGCCCACCAGGCTCAATACCAAGTCTGACAACCACTCCCTTCTTGACTGGGCCCTTGTCTCTTGCCCTGACGATATTCTTGCTGCCGGGATCATGTCTGACTCCCTGCATGACCACTCCTCAATCTTTTGTGCGTGGTCCAACAAGCCCCCTAGACCCGATGCCAGGATTATAGAGGCCAGGAATTACACCAGACTTGTCACCAACAATTTCTGCTCTGACCTTCGTGCCATCAACTGGCACCCCATTCTCACCCTCCCCACCCTGGATGAGGCCCTAGAATACTTCACCTCTTCATTTCTGTCCATGGCTAATGCTCACATGCCACGCAAGAAGCTCAGAGTACAGGGAAAGTGTCACAAATGGCTAAGTCCAGGCCTTAAACGCAGCATGTTGCTCCATGACAAGGCCTGGGGATTAGACCCCAGAGTCAATTGAAAAACCAATTATGACTGACTCACCACACATTCTGACTGATTTTTTCAACTAGTTTGAAATTTCTGACTTCAACTAAATAAAGAAAATCCAACCGATTTTTCCACCATCGTTGAATTTTATTATGTTGTAGTTTGTCATACTTCAGCTTCATTATTTAGCATATGTTACATAATACATCTGTAGAAATTAACACAAGGCTTTTAGGACCTGCAATACATACAGCAATCACCAGCAATTCAGCAAAATGTATACAAACATACTAGTGATAGGTTCCATCCAAACCCAGTGTCCCACTAAGAATACAATGAAGTCCCACCCCATGAGTAACCGCACGTATATACGATTATATAAACCTGCAAGAAATAGGTTCACATTATGTATTAAAGGGGAACTGTCAGCAATAATAATCTGACAGCCTGAGTGACACCAAAGTATGAGGCTAATCCTAATTAGACTTTTGTGTGCAACACTTTTATTTACTTACTGCAGTGTAATAAATCAGGCTAAGTAATGTCATTGACTTGTAAGATGCCACTCATGTAACCAGACATCCCAGAATCCCATGATGCTGACTTCAGAGAGAACTGCAGAGCTGGGAGATTCAACTGCCTTTAATAGCCAGCCTGCAGTGAATGTTAATGTTTTGTAAGCTGAACTCTTCAATTTGCTGGACAGCTGTTCTTATGGGCCTTGGGCTGGGTACAGTGAAGTCAGAAAGGATTATACTAAGCACCATGAGCACAACAGTACCAGCAAAATTTTATTTTAGCTTACAAAATTATTCACATGTATACTGCAAGGTGCATGCTATTGAAGAATGTATCTCCCATCTCAGCAGTTCTTCTCTGATGTAAGCATCAGGGATTCTGGTATGTGTGGTTACATGAAACTGCATCATACAAGTCAATGTCAGTCAAATCAGCCTAATACATACTACTATCTTGCAGTAAGCAGTAATTAGAAAATGTTTTTGTACACAAAGTGCAAATTGTGATCAGCGTCACACTTGGGTGTGAGGCTTTACTGACTGTTCCCCTTTAAGCTATCCTACTTCCACTAAGGCAGAGTAGTTTTACGTGTCCACCAGGCCAATAAGGAAAAGTCCACTCCTCTCCTCTTGACTTGTATAAATGGCTGAATAAAATAAATTCATTAACTATCTGCTGTGGCTGCCAAAGTGAAAGTTCAATAATGTTTCTTTTAGCAGAAAGCAGATCAATAAGTCAGTATGCTTTATATCCCAAGTTGATGTGCTGCTGTTTAAAGCTCAGAATTTGGTCATAAACAGTCTCTCAAATGCAACAGGAAAGTTATAAAAATATATATATATAATTATATAAGTAACACCTAGTGGTACTTCCTGTGCTAATGAATACACACACACACACACACACAAAGAAAATATACAAGACAGGATAAAATAACTACTCTTGAGCTGACACTCAAAAAGCATGTCATCACAGACACATGCCCTAACCACTGACATTTCTTTTTTTATTCTTTGGTAACCAGGTAAGGCCCACGTGCCTGTTTTCAGGGGCAGCCCAGCAGCACTGGTGAGATTAAGTGATTTGTTCAGAGTCAAACAGTATGCAATTAGAGATTGTGGGAATCACACCCAGGTCTGTCTTCTAGATGTACCAAGCTCATTCACAGCTCATTACGCTAACCTCTAGGCCATACTGCCAGCTCCATGAAACAATGCAATGCCAGTTAAACACTGGTTTATGTAGTCTTTGAAAATTCTGCCCTTTTTTTTCTACTTGATCCATTTTATAATCATAACAAGGCACTCAATGGTGTGCATAAAGCTGGATAATGTCACTTCTCAGGTGGTTAAAGGTACTCACATACACTTCATGGGGAGGGGGAAGCAATACACTTCTAGTTGGGTTGAACCAGAATCCTGCATCTGAGGGAAGGGACCAATAGCAACACATGTGGGGAGGTGAGGTGGGACAGTACCCTTAACATGGGGGTTGGGGAAGGGCCAAGTACCATGCACCTGGGGGACCAGAACCGTGCACATGGGGAGAACGGCGGGGGGGGTAACCAGTATACTGCAAGTGGAGGTGGAGGGGGTACCAGTAACATGACACTGGGGTTGGGATCAGTACACACTACTTGGGAGATGATGGGAAACTAGGGGGGAGATGGGGGTCCAATCACCTTCCCTAATGGGGTGTCAGTACCCTGCATCATGAGGGACCATTTCCCAGTGCATCTTGGAGTTGAGTCACCAGACACCTACACACCCGGGGAAGAGATACCTGTCACCTTGGGGGGGACCGTTACCAGAACATGGGGAAGGGGACAGCAATACCCTGCTTGTTGGGTTGATCCAGAACCCTGAACCTGGGTGGGGGTGGCAGATACCAGCAACTGTGGGAGGTGGGGTGGGATAGTACCCTGAACATGAGGGGTGGGGAAGGACCAGTATCATGCACTGTGGGGACCAGAACTGTGCACATGGGGAGATGGAGGGGAACCAGTGTGCTGCACATGAGGGTGGGGGCCAGTTTACTGACACTGAACTGGAAACCAGTACACAGTACATGGTGGTGGTGGGGGGCCAGTAGCCTAACAATAGGATTGGAACCAGTACACACTACTTGAAGGATGATTGGCCGTCTCTGAACCTGGGAGGACAATCACTGCCCCTGATGGGGCCAGTACTCTGCATCTTAGGGGACCATTTCCCCATGCACCTGGGGGGTGACCAGACCTGTACACCTGAGGGGCCGAGTACCCATCACATTGGGGACTGGTACCAGTACTGGGGGAGAGTAATACGCTGCTCGTGTGGGAACTGGGAATAAAGTGCACAGGGGTCAATTGCAGGCATCTTCACTTCAGGAAACATTCTTGATGAGAATCCTACAACTGCTGCTATCCCCAAATGTTTAAAACCTGACAACCAATCTATCTGCAGCACATATGCTGGCCTGGTTTACATGCAAAAATATACACCACATTGCAGTACTGGTCCCAGACAAACTGTATACCAGACGCATTCAGAAGTGCATATGACAGTATTGCAAACTGGTAAGTGTAATTAAAACCTCTTGGAACCACATTACTGCCTTAAGTGCCAACACATTTATCGTACTCATCAAGCAGGGATTGTGTTTGCTGTATTCACTAACCATGGTCCATCCACTTCCTGCCTTGCTCCCCAACTTACTTATTCCCCTTTTTAATGTCCGGCATTTTTTTCCCACTGTTGCACTTTGCAGCAGCATATTAATTGGTTTGTTTGTAATGACAGCTGCCGTTACGTTATGTTTAAAGAGACTCACCAAGATACTGCCCTGAACCATGCCCATTGGTGCCTTGCTGCCAGAAGACGCTAAGGAAGTTAATATGTCCCCAAATTTTTAAGCCATTAAAAAGTTCTGTCCCTCATAAAAATATACAAACCGGGTCCCAAGGACTTCCTGTTTTTTTCTGCTGCACCAGCACTGCTCCCACGCTCAATAGCATGATGACGAGATGCCAGTGAGAGCGCGGGGGCATGCTCCATTATATGTAACGGGCGGCAGCTTTTCTATTGATTTTAAATGATATAGTGGCCATCTGGCAATGAAACGTGGGCACAGTTCAACTAACAAGGGCCTTGTTACTTGACCGGTGCCCATGTTTCATTGCCAGGTCACCACTATATCATTTAAAATCAATAGAAAAGCTGCTGCCCATTACACTGGCATCTCGTCATCATGCTAGTGAGTGTGGGGGCAGAGCTGGGGCGGAAGCAAGCAGCAGGGAAGTCCTTGGGACCCAGTTTGTATAGTTTTATGAGGGACAGAACTTTTCAACGGATTAAAAATTGTGGGACATATTAACTTCCTTGGGGTCCTCTGGCAACAAGGCACTGATGGGCATGGTGCAGGGGCCCACTCAGTTACCTTGGTGAGTCTCTTGAACTTTATAACTCAGCCACACAGAGAATATTTTAAGTTATCAGTCTACATCAGAAAAATTATCTCTACCAACTTGTGCACCATAACCTATAGCACTGCATCATACTCACAATGAAAATAGTGACAGGAGCTTTTCTATTTTTGCTCCTTGTACACAGTGGCTTAAAAACAGCTTTCTATTTGCAGCTCTGCATGCCTTTGGTTATGGCAGAATAAGCATCAAGAAACATAAAAACACAAAACAGCAATATCCCCCACCCTTTTTAAAAATCAATTAGCAGAACACATAGCTGACACTTGACTTGAGTGAAATGGTATTCTAGCTGCGTCTCTCTCTCTCTCTCTCTCTCTCTCTCCCCTTCTCCCCTCCCCCAATCTATCCTCTCTCTCCCCTTCTTTTTCTCTCTCCCCTATCTCGGCAGTATTAAGCAGCAATTCTGGGTAGACAACTAAAGTTACTTCTCTGCAGAAAAACTCTAGCAGCAATCTTTGCCATTTTATTTAATTTTTTTTTCTGGACCAAACCATCAATAGTCTTTAGTAATTTCTCCCCCCCCAACATTTGCAAATTTGATCTGTCGCTTCTTCACAACCTCACCCTCCACCTCACCCACCCCATATGGGAGACTCTAGCCCAAAAGAGGAGAGCAGGGGGGCTTAAGATTGTTAAGAAGTCATTACTGATCAAGAACAATGACATAACACAATGAAAAATAGAATTGGGGCAGACCTCCCCCCTTATAATACAGCCCAAACAGCAAGGCTTCTTGTGCAGTACATTCCCTTTTTTATGTTTGCTTGCATGCATGTGCAAGAAACATAGAGCTATCATCCGAGTTTTCCAGAGGTGTGTCAGCCTCTTCCAATTCAGTCAGTGTATTTTCAGGCGCGGTTGCAGAGCGCCAATCACTGTTCCAGCTGTCTATGACAGCAGGAAAATGCAGCAGCATACAGTTGAAAGGGAGAGCTCCGCTTGAGTGAGCAGAGCTCTCCCCCCCAAACACACACACACGCGCGCACGCACACTGCATGCTCATGCACCTTCCCCTCTCCCTCCACACTGTGTGGCTGACGGAGGTGCCCAATCCTCGCCGCTCCACCCCCCCAAAGAGCCCAGGTGCCACGCTGGGAGCCCACCCCAGCGTGGGCAAAATGATGTAATGGCCGACAGGGTGCCCAATCCCCGCCGGCTCCACTGCATCTTCCCCACCCCCATGCTGCGCCGCCGACGCGTGTGCCCAACTTCGGCCAGCTTCACTGCCCTCTTTAGTGTTAGGTGCCACGCTGGGAGCCCACCCAGCGCGGCAACAGATACCATGGCCGGCGGGTGCCCAACTTCGTCAGCTCCACGCCCCAGCCGCCCTTCTGCCACACTGGGAGCCCACCACAGTGTGGCAAACGTCCCCGCCTCTTTTTTTTTAAAAACCCTGTAAAGAAAAAACTGTCCTCGCAGTCTCCATGCACCCCCACAACCCGCACTCCACCCACTGCGCACTCCTGCCTCCCCACCCCCACCCCATACTTACCTCTGAGTCGGGCGCGACGATCTTCGTGGACCGGAACATGTCTGCACTCTTCAAAGCTGACCGCAAACTGAGGAAATGCTGGTAAGCTGTATAATGGGATAGATAGGGTTTTTCAACTTTGTTGCATATCTCAGGCATTTTTGAATTTTGCACCAAATTTTCAACATGGTGTTTTGGGACCCTCCTCATGAATTCTTGCACTGTCATGGCATTACTGGGCCAAGGGTGATTTCGCAGCCACTGTGTGAAATCACCTTTCCGGAACAATTAACGAAACGACACTGCCAGTGTTCATAAGGTGGGCTCTCAAAAAGCCTATTTTGAAAATTTGGTGAAAAAATTCCTAAAAATGACTGTTTTACGAGCATGTGTTGCGCAGTCCCTACGCACGCTCGTAAGTTTGCGAAATTTCAATATTTTCACTACAGATTTTCAACATTGCCATTTTACCACACTCCTTATGAGCAGTACAGTTGTCATTTTCACATCATGCGTGTTTCACCCATGCGCTGTCGTGATCGGGTTGTCAGCAAATCAATGTAAGGGACACGTTAAGAAAATCACAGTGACACTGGTCATGAGCAGAGGTGTTAAATGGCTATGTTGAAAATTTGTGAAAAAATTCCCAAAATGACTGTTTAGAGCGCACGTTATGCAGTTCCTACGCACGCTTGGCAAGTTTGGGAATTTGTAATATTTGCACACCAGATTTTCAACAGTGCCATTTTACCGCACTTCCTTATGAGCAGTACAGCTACCATTTTTCACATCTCTTCAAATGTGTTTTCGCACATGTAGCTATAATGGTACAGTCGGTTTTGTAAAACAATGTTTGGGACAGATTAAGAAAATCACAGTGACACTGGTCATGAGCAGAGGTCTTAAAATGGCTATGTTGAAAATTTGGTGACAAAACTCCATAAAATGACTGTGTTACGAGTGAGCATTGTGCAGTCTCCACACACTCTCGTAAGTTCATGAATTTGTAATATTTTCAGGCCAGATTTTCACCAGTGGCATTTTCCACACCTCCTTATGAACAGTACAGCTGTCATTTTCCACAACATGGCCGAAATGTGTTTTCACACTTTCAGTGCAGAGATGCGTGGTCGCTGTGGGAAATCATTGTTCGGGACAGATAAAGAAAATCACACTGACACTGTTCATGATCGAGGTCCCAAAATGCCTGTGTTAACAATCTGCTGTAAAACCCCAAACTAGTTACATTACGGGTGTCGTTGCACAGTTTCTACGCACACTCGTGACTTCACTCAGTTTTTTAAGATTTTCTGCAGATTTTCAACATTGCCATTTTTACACCTCCCCATGAACAGTACTGCTGTCATTTTCACATCCTGTTCGAATGTGTTTTTGCACCTGTGGTGCCAAATGCCATAGTCGCTGTTAAAAGCAGTTTTCGGCTAACAAACTGATATTGCCACTGTTCATGAGGTGGGGGTAACAAAAAAACCATGTTGAAAATTTGGAGTGAAAATACCAAGGAATACCTGAGGCATTTGGCTCTCGACCATAACGCCCCACCCTGTAGAGTATGACAGGCATCAGGGGTATGACTTGGGATTCTTGCCTGTCATGCTCATACCATTCCACCCCTACCCACACCCTGTAGCCAGTGAGAGGCATCAGAGTGCCTCGACTCTTCGGCCCAAACTTCACCCCATTCTCCCTATACCACACCCATCTCACTGTATTTCCTGATGGAATGGGGTGCGTATTAAGGCCAAAGACCCAAGGCACACACCGTGACACTTGTCAGTGTCTGCAGGGTAGGGTGTGGTGAAATGGCGTGGTCGTTATGCCCAACGACCCAAAGGCACACCCCAATGCCTGCCACTCTCTGCAGGGTGGTGGTGGGGTTGGCTTCAGTTCAATACTTCACTGCCATTCCTATTATGCAGCTCTGTAACTTCTACACTACCAATGTCAGTGCCAGCAAGCAAACATTCGGCATTGACAAATGCTTGTCTCTCTTGTGTTTTTCTCAATGTTATTTCATTCTGTCGTGCACTTAGCAACCTCACCTCCCAACACACAGGCAACTGTACCACCGCTCCCCATCCCTTTACATAGAAACACACAACTTTAAGTTTGGCAGATGGACTGTACCAGGAGCCTTTCACCCCCAGCAGCACACATTAAGAGTGCAAGGCCAAAGAGGAGGGGGTAGCGGGTCTCTCATGACAGTTTGGTTTCTAGAGCTTTAAAACCTAGGTTATTGGTGGTTTGTATGTTTATTTGAAACCCTGCCCAATTCCTGATCAGTTCGCATTTCACCCAAGTGGGGGTGGGAGGGGCAGAGTTAGCTGTTAATCTCTTTTCACCTCACCTTGATGCTCCCTTGCCTTTCCTCATTTTGTTGACCACCAACCACCAGAGGTGCACTCTGGTGACCCTTTTCATCATGGCATCCCCCTCTGCCCTCCCCATCCCATCACAACCCCGGCACCTCCTTTTAATGCCAGCAGCCCTGATTCACTCGAAACACCCGGCTAATTCCTCAGTGGTTTGATATTTGCTCCCGGGGGGAGGGCAGATTTAGCTACTAGTCTTTTTGTTTTTCCCCCTCCTCCCGCCAGCACCCCTGACAGACCGATCAACGTCTGACTCACCATCCGAATTATGACACTGTTGAAAAACATATGGCCATCCATGTCTCACTCAGCCCTCACTCCTCCTCGACGCCAGAAATTTATTCTTCTTCTACTGCCCACAGAAATGAACAGAGTGCGTTGGATGAATTCCTTGTGGCGCAGCCTCAGGGCACACAATCCTGGCTCCTCCTCCTCCTTCTCTTACTCATTGGATGAGTTTTCAAGCCGAGAAGCCAGGGACACATTTGGTTGGTGGTTGAGTTTCTCCACCAAAGTTTGAAACAGCGAGATGCAACAATGTAAAAATTATAAAAAAAAAGCAAATTGTGCTGTTGTAGAGTCTCCAAGATGACTTGGTGGGGGGGGGGGAGGGGTGAGACAATGTCAGGCAAGCAAGCCAGCTGGAGTTTGAGTCGTTGACTTTTGATAAATATGACTCCCCAGAATTATGGCTGCAATTCAAGGCAATTGCAACTAATTCCAACTGCCTTGAATTGCGGTCCACGATTCCGACTGCCGAAGGCGGCTCCAGGGTTTACTGGGGATTGTTCAAATCCACCGGCAGTAGCACAGACTGGGAGAAATATAGAGAACTAAGGAATTACTGCAAGAAAGCCTCCAAATCTGCCAAAACTAAGTACCTACGTGATCTCCAGACTAGTCACCTCTGTGACCACAAGAAATTCTGGAGCCAAATTAACCTGTTACTTAAGGGTGCCTCCCCTGCACAGGATGGAGCTATACTCATCGGAGACACCTTGACTAATGACCCCTCCATAGTAGCGGAGGCCTTCAATGTCTTCTTCTCCAACCTAGGTGGACCCTCTCCCCATATCCCACCTGATGATCCCCTCTCCTGCGACACCACCTGGGAAAAAGCATGACCCCAGTTTCACCTCAAACTCGCCAAACTTCCTGAAGTACTGCCCCTCCTGCTCAGGATTAACCCTGATTCCTCACCAGGACATGATCTGCTTGAACCTGGACTGCTGAGGGCTGCTGCCCCTGCCATTGCCCTCCCTGTCACTTGGCTCATCAACAGATCCTTCCTTGAGGGCACGGTCCTGAGCAAATGGAAATTAGTTACCATAGTCCCGGTTCACAAAAAAGGGCCTAAGGACAGAGTGGGGAACTTTAGGCCCATTTCCATCCTCTGCCCTCTTGTGAAAGTTCAGGAGAGACTGGTCCACAACCAGCTACATGACTACCTAGAGCATCATTCCCTCCTAGCCGATATTCAACACGGCTTCAGGAAAGGCCATGGCACTGACACGGCCCTCATCCAGCTCACATCTGATGCTCTTGACGCCATGAATCAAGGCTCCCTCACTGGAGCCCTATTTATCGACCCATCAAATCCTTTACACTTAGTCAACCACAGCCTGCTGCTCACCAAACTTCGCCTCCTTGTCTAGATGGCCTCTCCTGCTCCTGGTTTGAGAGCTACCTACTAAACAGAAGTCAAAAAATCACCTGGAGGGGAACGCAGTCCAGCGTCCATCCTGTGGTCTCAGGGGTACCCCAGGGCTCAATCCTGGGCCCTTGCTCTTTACTCTCTTTGTCAATGACATAGAGTTGGCTCATGGGCTGAGCAATCTCATCCTTTATGCTGATGACACTGCTGTCTACTACAGTGACCCGGTACCCAGTGTCATCACTGCTAAACTCCAATCTAGTCTCACTACACTTGAAACCTGGTTCTCCGCCAACTCTCTACCACTGAATGAGGAGAAAATGAAGGCTGTCCTGTTTGGGCCCAGGAGCCTCGGCCTGGATAGGAGTGACCTTCTCCAGCTTAAACTGAACCAAGGGAAGTGGGTTGAGGTCCTCGACAGGATCAAATACCTGGGGATACTTCTTGACCATGAACTGTCCTACAAGCCCCACAATGACTTGGACTTCTCTACCGACTGGGAAACTCCCTCACTGACAGTGCTCGGCGTGCAATATCAGACTGCACACTCCTCCCCTACCTCTTCTACGGGGCCCCCCTACTGCAGTTCCTATGAGAAGGGGAACTCAAAAAACTAATAGTACTTTACCACAGAGTTGCACGCTTTGCCACAAACTCTCCTCCTAGGAGTCAGCACTGTGAGATCCTTGCAGACCTCTACTGGCCGACTTTATGCCATAAACTGGCCTACTCCACCTTCTGCCTGACTCATAAACTCACAACCGCCAACCCTCCTCCTCATCTCCGTGGGCTGCTAAACCCCAGAGTACATAGCAGAGAAATGAGGTCTTTGTCCAGCCAGCCCCTAACCATCCCCAGAATACGCACCAACTTGGGTAAGCAATCTTTCTCTTACGCTGCCCCGTACCTGAGGAACACGCTCCCAGCTAATACGGTCGAGAGGCCCTCTCTTCAAGGATTCAAGGCCGGCCTTAAGGTCTACCTGCTGGAACTTAGCCTATGTGGCTGCACTCGCTAGTCCTCCTTTCTCCTACCAGACCTAATGTTTGTCTCATGCCCTGTTGTCAAATGGCTGAACTATGACCTCTACTAACTCTGTATTGTTACAATTGTTCCACCGAATTTGTCTACCTGTAATTACTGTCTCTCCAGTTGATGCTGTCTCACTTCTACTCCTTGTACTACTGTCTGATTTATGTAATATTGGTGTATGTAATTTAACCCCGGGTCGCCCCTGAAAAATAGACCAGTGGTCTCAGTGGGTTTACCCGGTCATCAAAATCTAAATAAATAAATAAAAATTCCCCATGCCAGCTGCTACCCCCACTGTGTCCATTTTAAAAAGGAAACCATGCATGGATGTCTGTTGCAGCTGCCCCTCCCCAGCCCAAGCCATGTTATTATAATGGCATGGGGTGCCCAATCCCCTGTGCCAGCTGCTACCCCCACTTTGCCCGTTTCAGTTACACAGCACTGGGGAGCCCACTCCCGGTGCTACCAAATATAACAGTGACACTGGGGGGTGCCCAATCTCCCAGTGTTGCTACCTATAATAGACAAATCATCCCTTGTTGTTTATTTTTGTTTTTATTATTTTGAACCTGTAGGAAAGAAAAATGTCCATCAATGTCTGTTGCAGCCCCCACTGTAACTGCCCCCCAAGTCCAACCCACCTTATTAAGGTATGGGGGTGCCTAATCCCTCCTTCCAGCTGCCACTCCTCACCCTGCCCCTTTTAGTAATGCAGCACCAGTAAGCCTACCCCTAGTGCTGCCAAAGATAACAGTGACACTGGGGAGTGCTCAATCCCCCAGTGTCGCTGCCTGTAATAGACAAAACTGTCCCTCGTTGTTTTTTTGCTTTTTTTGTAAACCTTTAAAAAAGAAAAGCATCCATCAAAGTCTGTTGTGCTTTTATTTCCCCACCTGACTCTCCCACTCAGCACCCACCAC
Organism: Neoceratodus forsteri; assembly: GCA_016271365.2. Lineage (NCBI taxonomy): Eukaryota > Metazoa > Chordata > Ceratodontiformes > Ceratodontidae > Neoceratodus > Neoceratodus forsteri. The sequence continues at coordinate 586,951,237 of CM028132.1, read as the reverse complement.
CCTACACACCCCCAAGCCCTTACTTACTCAATGGGGATCCAACACCGTAATGCTCTCTGGACCACACATACGTCTTCACTCTGCAGTGCCAGACAGTGAACTGAGGAAATCAGGTATGCAGTTCAATGTATTTCAGAGGGGGTTTTGAACTTAGTAGCATAACTTGGCAATTTTTCTATATTTTTGCCCCAAATTTTCAACATACTGTTTTTGGGACACCACTTCATGAACAATGCAAGTGACATTAGGTAAATCTGTCTTGAAAGATGATTTCGCGGTCGCTGCATGAAATCACCTTTTGGGCAGGAGTTGAGAATTTCCTCCAGCATTGTTCATGAGGAGGGGTCATAAGAAGGCTATGTTGAAAATTTGGTGTAAAAATATAATAAAAAAAAAAGGTTATGAGCCTACGTTGAAGTTTGCTAATGCAGGTTAGCAACTTTGGTAATTTTCAATATTTTGACCTCAGATTTTCAACATAGCTATTTCTTCATAACACCTCATGAATGTGCAGCTATCATTTTTCAAATCCTGGCCAAAAGGTGTTTTTGCATCCCAAAAGTTGATTTCATAGTCGATGCGTGAAATCACCTTTTGGGTAGGGGTTAAAAATGTTTTCTGCGCTTGTTTTTGAGGTGGAGTCATAAGAAGGCTATGTTGAAAATTTGGGACAAAAAACAATAAAGTTATGAGCCTATGTTAGAATTTATGAACGCAGGCTCGTAACTTTGATAATTTTCAATATTTTAACCCCAAACTTTCAACATAGCAATTGTTGCACATCACCTCATAAACATGATGTGTCATTTTTAAATCCTGCATGAGATTTGTTTTTGCACCTCTGGTGAGAAATGACATTTTGGCCAATATACTATAAATGGTACTTGTCATGCCTATAAGGCAAATCCTAAAACAAGTCTCTTCAAAAGTTGGGGACACAACATTAAAAACAAAAAAAAAATTATTTAACAAGCATCAGACATTCGGAATTGACAAATGCTTGTTTACATTTGAAATAATAAAAAAGGCTCTTCTTTTGATATGTCCCACTCTTAAGTTTTCATTAGTACTTTTAACTGATTTTGAACCCCATTAGGTAACACCACTTTTCTTGTGACTAAAATTAACTAGCACGCAGCACACACTGCTCCCTAACCTTGTGGGACAATAGGTGTACAAAAACAGCTAAGAATATTGATAAAAACTTGGTCTGCGCTCTAGTAAAAGAGCAAAGAACCACAGCATCCTGTGTAGGAAAAAACACATGTCTGTGTCTTCTGTTTGTACCCTTTGCACACTGTGTGAGATGCCCTTTGGCACCATGTATTCCTGCTTAAAGCTAAACTGGCCTAAATATTCATGGTGATTTGCAATATGGGGGTATATGTGATTGTATTTCTTTGAAACTTGGCTTTATTGACAGTGCCCTTTGGGGTAACCCTTGCCTCGGTGCTTTTGCACTGTGGTTCTTTGTCTTTTAGCTTGTTTTTTTGGGGGCTCACCATGACCCAAATCTGTAAGACCAACATAAGGCCAGTTCATTTCTAGTGGGGTGTGATACACATGAGGCACACTGATGAGTCCTGGGTAGGACCAAGCATGTGTCTGTGTCTTCTGTTTGCACTCTTTGCAAATTGTGTGAGAGGCCCTTTGACACCATGGTTTACTGCTTAAAGCTGAACTGACTTAAAATGTCGTGGTGATTTGAATATACATCCCATGATGCTTTGCATAATGGGGTATGTGTAATTTTGTATTTCTCTGTAAGTTGGCTTTATTAGCAAAGCCCTTTGGAGTAACCCATAACCTCGGTGATTTTGCGCTGTGGTTCTTTGTCTTTCAGCTTGTTTTTTGGGGGCTCACCATGACCCAAACCCGTTAGACCAACATAGGGCCAGTTCATTTCCAGTGGCGTGTGATACAGATGAGGCACACTGATGAGTCCTGGGTAGGATGAAACAAGTGTCTGTATCTTCTGTTTGCACCTTTTGCAGATTGTGTGAGAGGCCCTTTGGCACCATGCATTCTAGCTTAAAGCTGAACTGGCCTAAAATGTCATGGTAATTTGCATATACCTACCATGATACTTTGCATTATGGGGTATATGTGATTTTTGTATTTCTACAACTGCTCCTTATATGACTTACAAATGTAAAAAATGGTTAAAGTAGACTCAAAATGGAATACAAAGGTATCATGCAAGACTGGTGGCAAAGGGCAATCTAAAATGGAATAAAACAATTTATGTTAGAATTGTCACCGTAATGTGCACTGCTGCTTAAATCTGCACATTAATTTAAATATTTGGGCAAAAGGGTGCACAAAACTGTGGACAGCTAATTTCCACACCTGTCATGGGGGAAGGGAACATGAGAAAATACATACACTGGACTTCAGAAAATACATACAGCAAGAACAGGATAAAATCCATTGTACAAAATACATTAATATATATTAATGCAGAGAATAAAACACAGGAGAAAGTAAAGAGATGCAACACTGCACAACTGTACAGAGCAATGAGAAATATGAATATATGACCTGGCAGCAGTGGATTCATCTAAACAGAGAGAATGAGGTGCAGCAGGGTGGAGAGAAGGAGCAGGGGGGAGAGAAGGGGTTCAAGGGAAGAGAAACTAAAGGATGGAAAGTGTGGGGGAAAGTGGAGAAGAGGTTTTAGGGAAGACAGGGAGGGGGAACAGCAGAGGAGAAGGGGAAGGCTGGACCAGACGAAGGTCAGCTTGTAGGGGAAGGGTGTTTGCCCAAAGAGATTTTTAGCCTGGAAGAAGGAGAACAAAGGACAGTTAGTGCAGCCTTTCATCAGCCAAATGTGTGACAAGACATGTGACAAATGAGAAAAAGTGTGACATATCATCAAAACATGACACTACACACTCAGAATATTGTAGGTATAGGTGCACTCCTGTTTATATTTGATAATTGAGCATCGACAATTATTATAAATTTCTGCTTTAATGGGCAACGTGGAATATTGTCTTCTTCATGTGGGTCGGACAGTGGGTTTCTATGAGGTACAATAAGTGCTGTAGCTCATAATGTGTTACAGTTGAGAGGTATGGTTAGTAGATCTGGGAGAGAAGGAAGAGAAGGGAGAGTAGGCCTGGAAACAACTGAGATGACAGTGTAGAAACACTTGCTCTTCGGGGAAGGGAGAGCAATGTCAGAGTATAAAGGACTGTTCTGCATATGGGTGGGCGATTAAGAGAACAAGCATTTGTCAATGCCGAATGTTTGCTTGCTGGCATTGGCATTGGTAGTGTAGAAGTTACAGAGCTGCATAATAGGAATGGCAGTGAAGTATTGAGCTGAAGCCAACCCCACCACCACCCTGCAGAGAGTGACAGGCATTGGGGTGTGCCTTTGGTCGTCAGGCATAACTGACCATGCCATTTCACCACACTACCCTGCAGACACTGACAAGTGTCACGGTGCCTTGGGGGTCTTTGGTTTTATGCACACCCCATTCCATCAGGAAATACGGTGAGATGGTGCGGTATAGGAGAATGGGGTGAAGTTTGGGCCCGAAGAGTCCGAGGCACACCTTGATGCCTCTCACTGGCTGCAGGGTGTGGGTGGGGGTGGAATGGTATGAGCATGACAGGCAAGAATCCCAAGTCACACCCCTGATGCCTGTCATTCTCTACAGGGTGGAGCGTTATGGTTGGAAACCCTAACGCCTCAGGCATTCGTTGGTATTTTCACTCCAAATTTTCAACATGGTTTTTTTGTGACCCCCACCTCATGAACAGTGGCAAGATCAGTTTGTTAGCCGAAAACTGCTTTTGCACAGTGACTATGGCATTTGGCACCACAGGTGCAAAAACACATTCCGAACAGGATGTGAAAAATGACAGCGGTACTGTTCATGGGAGGTGTAAAAAATGGCAATGTTGAAAATCTGCTGTGAAAATCTTAAAAAAACTGGTGAAGTCACGAGCATGCATAGAAACTGTGCAACGCACACCCGTAATGTAACTAGTTTGGGGATTTTTTTACAGCAGATTGTTAACACAGGCATTTTGGGACCTCCGATCATGAACAGTGTCAATGTGATTTTCTTTATCTGTCCCGAACAATGATTTCCCACAACGACCACGCATTTCAGTGCTGAAAGTGTGAAAACACATTCCGGCCATGTTTTGAAAATGACAGCTGTACTGTTCATAAGGAGGTGTGGAAAAATGCCACTGGTGAAAATCTGGACTGAAAATATTACAAATTCATGAACTTACGAGTGCGTGGAAACTGTGCAATGCTCTTTCGTAACACAGTCATTTATGGAGTTTTGTCACCAAATTTTCAACATAGCCATTTTAAGACCTCTGCTCATGACCAGTGTCACTGTGATTTTCTTAATCTGTCCCAAACATTGTTTACGCACACAACTGTACCATTGTACTACATGTGCGGAGACATATTTTGGGCGAGATGTGAAAAATAGGTAGCCTGTACTGCTCATAAGGAAGTGCGGTAAAATGGCACTGTTGAAAATCTGGTGTGCAAATATTACAAATTCGCAAACTTGCCAGCGTGCATAGGAACTGCGCAACGTGCGCTCCTAAAACAGTTATTTTTGGGAATTTTTTCACCAAATTTTCAACATAGCCATTTTAACACCTCTGCTCATGACCAGTGTCACTGTGATTTTCTTAACGTGTCCCATACATTGATTTCGCACACCGACTGCGCCATTGTGCGCTACATGGGCAGAAACACGTTGTGGGCGAGATATGAAAAATGACAACTGTACTGCTCATAAGGAGGTGTGGTAAAATGGCAATGTTGAAAATCTGGAGTGAAAATACTGAAAATTTGCCAACTTACGAGCGTGCGTAGGAACTCTGCAACGCATGCTCGTAAAACAGTCATTTTTAGGAATTTTTCACCAAATTTTCAACATAGCCATTTTAAGACCTCTGCTCATAAACAGTGTCACTGTGATTTTCTTAATGTGTCCCCCGTACATTAATTTCGCACACCGACTGCGTCATTGTTCGCTACATGGGTGGAAACACATTTTGGGTGAGATGTGAATAATGACAGCTGTACTGCTCATAAGGAGGTGTGATAAAATGGCAATGTTGAAAATCTGGAGTGAAAATATTGAAAATTTGAGAACTTATGAGTGTGCGTAAGAACTGTGCAACGTACGCTCGTAAAACAGTTATTTTTAGGAATTTTTCCATCAAATTTTCAAAATAGGCTTTTTGAGAGCCCAGTGGCAGTGTTGTTTCATTAATCGGTCCCGAAAGGTGATTTCGGGCCGAGTAACGCCATGACAGTGACATCATTCATGAGAAGGGGTCTCAAAAACCCCATGTTGAAAATTTGGTGCAAAAATTCCAATAAATGCCCTAGATATGCAGCAAAGTTGAAAAAACCCTATCTATAACATTATACAGCTTACCGGCATTTCCTCAGTTCGTGGTCGGCTTTGAAGAGTGCAGACATGTTCCTGGTCCACTGAAGATCATCGCGGACTCGGAGGTAAATAATGGATTGAGGGGCGTTGGTGAGAGCAGGGTGTGCAGTGGGTGGGTGTGGGTGGGGCAGGGAGACTGCGAGGACCATTTTCAAATTTACAGTTTTTAATTAGTAAGGCGATCGGAGCGTTTGCCACGCTGGGGTGGGCTCCCAGCGTGGCAGCTGAAAAACTGTTTGGGGGATGGAGTTGATGGGGATTGGGCACCCTGTCGGCCATAGGGCTAGTGCCACGCTGGGGTGGCTCCCGAGTCTGGCAGTTGTAAGGCTGTTTGGGGGCTGGAGCCAGCGGGGATTGGGCACCCCGTTGGCCATCTGAGCTTGTGCCACGCTGGGTGGGCTCCCAGCGTGGCAGCTGTAAGGCTGTTTGGGGGTTGCAGCCAGCGGGGATTGGGCACCCCCGTCGGCCAAACGGGCTTGTGCCACGCTGGGGTGGACTCCCAGCAGGCAGCTGTAAGGCTGTTGGGGGGGTAATCCCCCGTCGGCTATACAGTACGGGGGGGGAGCGCGTCAGCACGCAATGTGCATGCGTGTTCAGGGGGGGAGCTCTGCTCACTGAAGTGGAGCTCTCCCTTTCAACTGTATGCCACTGCATTTTCAGCTGTCATAGACAGCTGGAGCAGTGATTGGCGCACTGCGACCGCGCCTGCAAATACACTGACTGAATTGGAAGAGGCTGACACACCTCTGGAAAACTCGGATGATGACACTATGTTGCTTGCACATGCATGCAAGCAAACATAAAAATGACAGAAGGAGTGAAAGAGGGTGTCCATTCTGGTGTGGAATGCAAGGCTTGTTGCAATAGACTGCTTCTAATCAGGGGAGGCATTTCCGTTAAATGGAGGTTTCTCCTTTATGCCCATCTTGTGATGGTATGAGTGAAAGTTAAGGATCCTCATGAGCTTGAATAACACTCCCTCTCTCGGTGGGATAGGTTCTTCAGTTCTCTATGGCTAAGAATAAATGTTGAATGGCAGCTGTGTTTGTCTGTGTAAAAGCAATGCATTACTAGTATCTAATGCATTGGTCTTTATGAGTGTGTTATGTAAAACCATGGTCTGTGGTTTTAGATTAAATGTTCAATATGCTAGGTAAAATAGATATACCTGTAACAGCTTGGCAGTACAGTCAAACCTGGTTAAACCATGACCCGTTAGTCCGTTTTACTCATTATCCGTTCTATTCTACATAGTGACCAAAAAAACGTGTTGTTAATCACCTCATTAAACCGAAAGTCTTGTTATACATAATCCATAATGGGCTACAGCAGTCAAGCATCTATGTGTGCTTAGCAATCGCGCCTTGTTATTACGTTTTTGCTGGCAGGTGTTAATGATGTGTAGAGATGGCAGAGAGAGGTGAGCAATGTGATAATGTACGCTGATTAAGTGTAAGTGCTGCCAGTCTCACACTACATTCAGACAAAAGAGGTGAAATTAGCACATTCAATTAAGCTATACTTGTGATAAGCCCTTCTCCCCTTCTCTCTCATTCAAGCAGCATTCACCACACAATGGCAGTCAAAGAGAAGAGGGGGAGAAGTGAGATAACAATCTCACGGAAAGGAGATCTCTGCCATTGGAAACAGGGGAATCCTTACAGCACAGGCAGTTGGGTCTTTTAAACAGAAACAAATCTCTGAATATTTTGTCAATGAAAGTGATAATGCTTCTGAGTCAGCCAGCCCCCCTCCCAATTATGCCACACTGTCTCACAAGCTGCAAAGTGCTAAAGTGCTGCTTCAGTACTGCGGGGCTGACTCTTCATGCCAGTACACTTTCACCCGCTGTGTTGTCCTCCCTCACCGAAGTAAGCTAAATTCCTAAAATAATAATTATGCCACAGTGGTATGCTCACAAGCTGCAAAATGCTGCTTCAGTTCTCTGGGGCTGATTCTTCACGCCAGCACACTTTCACCCACTGTGTTGCCCTCCCTTCCTGAAGTAAGCAGAGAATGCTAAAATGCTGTTAAGTGTTGCCCACCAGCCCTACCCGAAGTAAGCAACCTTGCGATCTTGAGATGTAATCATACACAAAATAAAATTACTAAGAGTGCAACTCTTTAAAAAAATTCTTAAAATGTAGAATGGAATAATTTATGTGTGCAATAAAACTCTTAAATGCAGAATGGTGCCATTGTACTAATTACAGTACTGTACTGTACTTGAATGACACTGTGACTTATTTGTCCGTTGTTTTATAATCCAGACAGCATTTGAGCAATACATACATGAATGGATTAATCAGGCTTGACTTTATCTTATCACTGTGTTACTATATAGGCAATATATTCCACTTCAGACTGAAGAATATGCAATCTCTGCAGCAGAGTGCTGAGAAAATTATAGGGAAAGTGCTGACAGAGACTGGGGAGCTCAGGGCAATCATCAAATGTAGTGGTCCTCTGCAACGATACAGCCATTTGATAATGGATTTTTTTTACAGGAGATGGCTACTCACCTGCACCTCCCTGCCCCGAAAAAAGAACCAGAGATGTCTTTCTGTGCTTTCAGGAAACTAAATGGTACAGTACCTTCTATATGTGAGTAAATACTGTATCTTCATCTGAAGATACAGTATATGCATTCATCAGGTGTGCCGTGCCTGACTGGGGCTCAGACCTTGCCCCCAAAGGAGAAGCTACAAGCCTGCCCTGGGAACTGACCCGTGGCCCTGCTTCTGCTAATGGCAGACTGTGCAGCTTTTTCCCCTGCTGTAACTGCCACCTGGGATCCTCTGAACTCAGGTTCATTGCAGGATCCATAGTCTCCAGAAACAACCAAATTAGGACCCACAGCTAGCCCAGCCTGAACTGAACCACGCTCTGGTGGCTCGCCTGGAGCTGTGGGTCAGAAAGCTGTATACTCCCTCAGGTGTGCCATGCCTGATCAGGCCTCAGACCTTGCAGCTGGAGGAGAAGCTACAAGCATGCCCTGGGAACTGACCTGCGGTCCTACTCCTGCTAACGGCAGACCAAGTGACTATTTTTTCCTGCCGTAACTGCCACCTGGGATCCTCCGAACTCCGGTTTGTTGCAGGGTCCAGAATCTCCAGAAACAGTCAAATTAGGACCCACTAGCCCAGCCTGAACTGAACCATGGTCTGGTGGCTCACCTGGAGCTGTGGGCCAGAAAGCTGTATACCCCCTCAGGTACATTGGTGTTTGGTGCCTTTGGACATTTTGAATTTTCAGCGCCAACCACTCTGATTGGAGGATCTCAGTCTCACTGATTTCTTTCTGGCTCTTCTCAATTTTACCCTGCTTTGTAAGAGCCGCTTACTAGCGCTGCTCCCCCTGAGACAATCTTTATTTTTTGTAAAGCAAGAAAAGCCACCCTACTATTTCTCTCCTTATCTCTCAATCCAGTTTAGGCCATAGATGTTACAGTGCTATTGTTTAAAGTAATTTACTTACTCTGAATACACAGTGATTACAGCCCTTTTTAGAATCAGTTCTGTGTGAAAAGACGTAGAGTTTTAAATTTACCAAACCTTTTATTGCACTGCCTAGTATTCTAAGCTTACAGCCTTATCCATTTTAGAATTAATTCTGTGTAAAAAGCCATAGAGTTTTTTGTTTTTTTTCCCGTCTCCCGTGCTTCGCTGGCCCCCACTCCTTCAGGCTCCACAAGTTCCCCCTGGCCCCGCTGCCCTTACCCAGCCCTCCTCTGGTCCTCAGATCGCAGCCGATCCCCGGGATATCCTGGCGTATCCCTTCGTCGGGCGGGTCCCCCTCCTCCGAGGGGGAAGGGCACCGGGGGAGAGGGGATGTCCCCAGCACACACTACTTTAGGGCCTGGGGATGCTGCTGAGGAACAGAAGGCCCTGGGAAGGTACTGGAGGCACTCAGGGAACGGAGAGCTGTCATCCGGTGGCCAGCGAGCAATTTTCCATTTTTCTGTTGGGGGCAGCGTAGTGACGTCATGGCATACGCCGATGTCCGCTCCTCCCCCAGTTAACTTTGGGCCGTGCTTCCTGTGATACTCCCAGCCTCCGCTAAGAGCCAGAAGGTGCCGGACCAGTCCCCTACCCTCCCCCTGGAGAAGGAGAGCTGTCTATAGGACGTTCGATCCTCCCCCCCCCGGCCGGCCCTCCAGTGTCCCGGGATCATTCCGGGTCGCTGGCGTCGCAAGCAGAAATCCAACCGCTGCGCCGGCGGGCTGGCTAAAAGCCATAGAGTTTTAAGTTTACCAGGCCTTTTACTGCACTGCCTAGTATTCTAAACTTACAGCCTTATCCATTTTAGAATTAATTCTGTGTAAAAAGCCATAGAGTTTTAAGTTTACCAGACCTTTTACTGCACTGCCTAGGATTCTAAGCTTATAGCCTAATCCTTGTCTCTCACTTTCCCACCTGTCTGCTCTCTCACCCACTTACATCTCTTCCCTGTTTCTGTTTCTCTGCCCTGCCCTGTATTAGCCTCCTTCTTCCAAGTAATTTTGCCCACCCTGTTACTTTTGTTTGAGCTAACCACCCCTTCCCTGCCTGCTCCTACTTAATCCATATCCCTTCCTCTCCCCTCAGGTGTGCCATGCCCGACATGGGTGCAGACCTCACCATCGGAGGAGAAGCTACAAGCCTGCCCTGGGAACTGACCTGCAGTTCTGCTTCTGCTAACAGCAGACTGCGCAGCCTTTTTCCCCCCTGCCATAACTGCCGTCTGGGATCCTCTGAACTCTGGTTCATTGCAGGGTCCAGAATCTCCAGAAATAGCCAAATTAGGACCCACTAGCCCAACCTGAACTGATCCACACTCTGGTGGCTCACCTGTAGCTGTGGGTTGGAAAGCTGTATACCCCCTCTCTTCCCGCTGGCGCTTCACTCTGACTCCCCACCCAATGTGACTCTTTTCTTTTATAGACACATTTAGTCAGATGACTAAGTGTCTACTTTCTCATTGGTCCCTTATACACAGCAGCTGCTAGGGGCCAAACAAATAAGCAAGCAACTCTTAACTCCTTTGGCTGAACATACCACATACCCCTCTCAGAGACTGACGCTTCTTTTTTGTGGCTGTGTTCCTACTGTGAGTTGTGCACTCTTAGTATGCTCAGGCCTTTTGACTCCTCTGCTCAGCACCATTCCTGGTCCTTAATTCTATTGTAAGGGTCTTTAGGAATATTTTTTCAGTTAGTACCATTTCAGCCCTCTGCACCTTTGGGCTGTGTATTCCATAGCTCACCTTCGTGCTCTTTCTCAGATTTCTTCCTGTGGTACATTGATCCTGGTTAGCAGTGGCACTGCGTAACTTGGTAGGGCTGCTCTCTATGCTTCTACTCTTAATATGTCTGAATGGGATCGCAACATCTTTTACTGGCTCTCATGCGCCTAGTTCTTCTACCCGTTTACCTGCTGATGTCAGTTTCTCCAACCCAATCACCACTTTCCAGACTGCATCTGCTATTAAGCACCTTTTATTTCCTAAAGGGTGCCTTTTCTATGTGGCTGTCATGCTTAAAAATGTCTGCTGAGTCATGCACTCCTCTCTCCCCTCTATGATTGTAAACTATGGCATCTTGTCATTTTAGCCATCCTACTTGCTGGGGATGACGAAATGAACCCGGGTCCTCCTGCCTGCTTCTCCTCAGTGGACATTTCTGCAAATTCTAATGAAGGGCCATTTATTGGCCATATGAATATTAGAAGTCTCACCAACAATTTTGTTGATTTAGAGATGTGGGCCAATGTTTACAAGCCTGATATTCTCTGCCTATCCAAAACGTGGCTTAAACCAGGGACACCTGACTCAGTATCAAATCAAATCAAATCAAATCAATCTTTATTTGTAAAAAGCACCTTTCTCACAACCAAGGTGCCTTTACATGTATAAAACAAACATAATAAATGATCATGACAAATCAATTAAATTAATGAGGTCCAACAATTTAAAACTCGATAAATTATAACGGCAGCCTAAAAATCTGGGTATGCCAGACTAAATAAATAAGCTTTAAGTGCAACTTTAAAATTCTGGATGGTCAGGCAATCTCACACCCGATGAGGTAGAGGATTCCACAAGATCGGGGCCACAGAACCAAAAGACCGAGTCCCAGATGTCTTTAAACGGACCCTGGGAACCTCTAGCAATCCCTCATTGGTGGATCGGAGAGGGCCGGGGGCAGTAAGGGTAAATGAGATCTTACAAGTACCTAGGTCCCTGATCATGTAGGGCTTTATATGTCAGTAAACCAACCTTGAAGATGATCCGCCACTGTACTGGCAGCCAGTGCAGTCCGCAGAGCACACGCGTTATATGACTGATCCTAGATGTACCAGTCAATAGCCTGGCTGCCGCATTCTGCACTAGCTGCAAACAGCAGATATCAACCCCCAGGAGCCCTAGGTAAAAGGCATTGCAGTAGTCAAGGCGGGAGGTAACAAAGGCATGAACCAGCATTGGTAGATCATCAAGAGGAACCAGATGTTTCACCCAGGTGAGATTCCTCAAATGGTAAAAAGAGGTTTTGACAGCTGCTGACACCTGAGATTTAAGGGTCAGGCCATCATCAAAAATAACACCCAGGTTCCACACCCGGTCTGAGGTAATCAGCTAAACATCCCCAAGCCATAATCTAGATGGTGGTCTTGCCGACAAACCCACCTCCCTATGATCTGGGTCCACAACCAGCACCTCAGTTTTAGCCAGGTTTAATCATAGCCAGCTCGCACTCAATCAGTCCTGGATCTTGGCTAGACAGTTTTAAATACCAAGAGGAACACATCCTGACCAGGTACAAAGGACATGTACAGATGAGTATCATCTGCATAGCAGTGAAAACTCAGACCGTACCACCTAATAATCTCTCCCAAGGGCAGCATATACACTGCAAACAACATAGGTGACAGGATGGAGCCCTGTGGCACCCCACAGGATAGGGGGAGAGGGGCCGAGGAATAAATCCCAGATACCACTTTCTGAGTCCTATCCTCGAGGAAAGATTGAAACCACCTGAGGACTATATCAGACAGTCCACAGATGAACCGCAGATACTCCAACAGCACACCATGGTCTACAGTGTCAAATGCTGCAGAGAGATCAAGGAGGACCAAGATGGAATGGGTCTTCCGATCTCTCACTATTAGGAGGTCATTTAGTACCCGGACAAGGGCCGTCTTGGTACTATGACTCTTCCTAAATCCAGACTGGAGAGAATCATAGACATTGTGGCTGGCCAAATGATCATCCAGCTGCAATGCAACCACCTTCTCAATAACCTTACCCACAAAGGGTAGGTTAGAGACGGGTCTGTAGTTCACCAGACAGTCAGGGTCAAGGGAGGGCTTTTAAGGCGGGGCCGAACAACCACCTCCTTCAGGGGATCCAGGAAGATCCCCCTCTACAAAGACCTCCATACTATCTTGGCTAGGCCTGGCCGATCTCATCCATGCATCCTTCCAGAAGTTGTGTGGGGCCTGGATCCAAACTACAGTTGGTTGGCCACAGCATCTGAACGACCATCACAATGTCAGTGATTTTGGGTCGGAAAAAGTCAAACCAGGTAAACTGGGCGCCTGACATCTCCTGCTGACCACCGCAGCTCCCATTAGAGGGAGACAGACAGATGCCGGATCTGATTCTGGCAACCTTATCTACGAAGAACTGAGCAAACTCGTCACACTGTTCTTGTGAAAAAGCTCACCCAGGCTGGAGACAGACTGGATTGCACAATCTGTCCACAGTACGGAAGAGCTAAGCTGGTCAGTTCTGTGCAGCAGCAATCTCTCTGGACAGGAATTCTGCCTTCTTACAGGTGATTGCTGATTGATAGACCCCATAATGGTCCATCAATCTAAGTCTGTCACACTCTAGGTCCGATTGCTGTCAGCTCCTCTCTAGCCTTCGTCCCACTCTCCTCAACTCCTTCAAGGTCTCATCAAACCAGGGAGACCTTGGGCGAAGATTGAGGAAATGAACACAAACAGGAGCTATGGAATCCAGGGCCACCACTATTGCCATATTATAGGCAAGTACTAAATTCCCTGGATCCATGCATTCACTTGGTACACCCAATAGGCCCAGCACCGCCATTAGGTCATCTGGGGTAACACCTCTCAAAGGGCGGTACCAGAACACCTCCCTAGGGGCAGTCCTACTGGGGGGAGCCACAAAACTGAACCCAGTGGTGTGATGGTTAGACCATTTGACTGGCTCCACCATCAAATCAAATATCTCCATCCCCAGGAGGAACACCAAGTCCAATGAATGACCACCAACATGGGTCGAGGAGGTAACAACCTGTGTAAGGCCCAGTGAACTCATTAGCTGGAGAAAGTCTTGACCAAATTGTGAAAGTTCATCATCAACCCAGGCATTGAAATCCCTCAGGATCAGCCACCTGGGGGATCCCAATGCCAGGTCAACAATGAAGCCCGTGACTTCTTGCAGGAAAACTTTCCCATCTCCAGGTGGATGATAGATGAGAAGAATCCTGCACCCTACACCCTCGCACATGATGCATTCAAAGAAGTTGGTGATCCCCACTGGAACCTCTACAAGGTTCAGTTCTGATCTAAAACAAATGGCTATGCCCCTGCCCCTACGATCTTTCCTCGGGTGGCGTATCACCGAGTACCCAGCTGGAATTGCTGAAGCCAGCACTGGACCAGCATTCTCATCCTGCCAGGTCTTGGTGATGCAAGCCAGGTCACATGATCCAACATGATCTGCTATTAAAGCAGTCTTGTTCTTAATAGACCTGGCATTGTATAACACTGCCCGAATAGGATGAGTGACCAAGGAAGTCCACATTACTTGCCTGCAAACAGCAGAGCCCTTGGGTATGGGAACCAGGCAGAGAGGACCCCTTTCCTGGACCCATTTCACCCCAGGGTGCCTCATTATTCCCACTACCCCAATCTGCCCACTACTTTCCGTTTCCCCCAGACCCAGCCCTCGCCCTCCCTCTTCCTAACTATCCCCAGAGCTCTGCACCACCTATACACTTCTAGGGACAGTGGAGGACAAACAAAAGGATGGAGGTCCCTGAGTCTGGAGGGGGAGTACTGCCTGACCGTCCTTACACCTTCCCAGCACATATTCTCAGCATGCAGCTCCACAAATACCAATTAACCCCAATACCCCAACCAAAAACACAAAAAATAAAATAAATAAAACAAATACAACAGCAGCAGGGAACAGTCAAAGCAGTGGTAATACACAAATTTGTTGTTGTCCAATACTATTATTGTCCAGGTTTGCCAAAAAGTGCTTGATAAAAACCAGTAAGCTACATTTTAACTCCTCGACCCAAGTCTGAAGTTGGATTGGGGTCTCTCAACACCCCCTAATCATAGGATCTGTACAAGTGAATGTAGTCCTCTCACTGCCACATCACAATGTCAAAAGATGTAAAGAGATATATAATACGCCCTTCACTCCAAACAACAGGGTAACTCTATTAACTCCTCACAAAGCAGATCCAAAAACAAATGCAGCCAGTCCCAGAAGTCAGGTCCATTTATATCCTCTTGATGATACTCCTACAAGGACTAAATGCCAGACCAGGACCTACCCCCAGGCAGGCCCCAGAGTACACCCAACCTCCCCACTGAGCCACCAGAGCTACCCGACCCCCATCAGGCAGACTTCTGCAGCTCCAGGAGCCCAGGCAAATGCCCACCCTCCAGCCAGCACTCCTGACCCTCCTCGGGAAAACAGATGCACTCCGCACCTACCTCAGGCAGGCCTGACTGGCTAGTCCTCGTTCCTCCACTCCACGGGGACCCTTCACAACTTCATGGCTTAGCTCACTCCCAGTGACATGAAGAGAAGTTCAGAGGTGGCCCAACAACCCAGGACCTACGGCTGCCTCCTGTTACACTACAGGCTTAACTAGAGGTCAAAATTAGATTCCCAGGCACCAGATGGATCTCTTTCCCACACTGTCTGCAGCCTTCTCCTTTTCGACCACAGTCCAGCTCAAATCCCGTATTTAGCCTCCGCCATTACCCGCTCTCTCCTGACTTTCTTTAGCTCTCCAGTTTAATGGCTGGCTGTAATTCAGATGTTTCAAGCATCGCAGCTTGTGGTTAAAACTTATAGTCCACAGGCAATGTTCCACAGACCACAACCGAGCAGCTCATAAGTCCAGCACCGGTTACAGGTGAGCAAACCTGAAGGAGAAAAACCAAAATGAGCCAAAGCACTACAGTAGCCATAAATTGAGTTAAGAAAAATGCCAACTTTACTCCACTGCTGCCGACAATAAAAATAAACAAAACTGCAACTGAATAAAACAAGATGACAAACTTAAAAATAAGACTTAAAAATTAAACTTAAAATATGTTGCAGCTAATCTAAAAATGACGACTGGCCCGGCGTGGCTGCCATTTTTTTATTTATTTTTCGTGGCTGCCATTTTTTTATTTATTTTTTGTTGACCGGGTAAGTGCACTAGACAAATCCTGCCTATTTTCAGGCACGACCGGAGAGGGGGATACAGATGAATGCCAACTGACCTTGAACCAGATTAAGCTGTTAGTGGTATTTTTTTTTTTTTTAAGTGAATGAGGGAAATTTGGCCAGGACACCTGGGAAATTCCCCTACTCTTTTCGATAAGTGCCATGGGATCTTTAACATCCACCTGAACTACCACCAATCCAGGCAGATGGAACCTCGGTTTAACATCTCATCTGAAAGACGGGACCTCAGAAGTGCAGCACCCCTCTCATGCTGCACTACAGTGTCAGTACTGGGATATTAACCCAAGTGCCAGATGTGGGAACTGAACCCACAGCCCTCTGATCTCCTGGCCTCAGAGGCGAGTGTGCTACCTACTGAGCCACTGACAGTGACTCTTGAAGTGTAAGAGTAAGCTTCACAGCTAAATTTGCACCCTGGCCAACTACTCCCTGGTCCGTAGGGATAGGCTCTCCTCAAAGCGTGGTGGAGGAGTTGTCTTGTTCATCAAAGATCAGCCTAATATAGTAGTTAAACACAGAAACATAGACTTTGATGGCAGATAAGGACCACTTGGCCCACCCAGTCTGCCCATTTTCCTACCTATTGGATAAGCTGCAGATTCTAGTTAACCAACAGCCTACTTCCTGCAACCCCCCACTATAAATGGAGCCTTTGCAAAAGAGTCTGTGACTCAAAGGTCTGTAATTCCGATTGTATTTCAATAAATAAAAAATAAATAAAAAAATAATTACCTTATGTCTGTCCCATGCATGTTTGAATTCCCCCACTGTTTTAGACCCCACAACCTCTCCAGGAAGGCGGTTGCATGCGTCCACCACTCTCTCCATGAAAAAGAATTTCCTCACATTACCCCTGAGCCATCCCCCTCTAACTTTAAATTGTGCCCCCTTGTTCTTACACATCTCTTTTCTGAAAGATGCTACCCTCCTGGACTTTGTTGATTCCCTTGAGGTACTTAAAAGTTTGTATCATGTCCCCCCTGTCCCTCCTTTCATCAAGGGTATACATATTAAGCTCTCTCAGTCTCTGTTCATATGGTTTATGATGTAGACCCTGCACCATTTTAGTTGCCCTCCTCTGGACTGCTTCCATTCTGTCTACGTCCTTGCGTAGATGAGGTCTCCAAAACTGCACGCAGTACTCCAGATGGGGTCTCACCAACTGTCTGTATAGATGGATAACCACTTCCCTTTTTATGCTGGCTTGCCGCGCTTGCGCAGCAGTCAACATATTGGGAAAGTGCAGCTTTGAGAGTGCGGCTGCTGTTGGGCGAATGCAGGACATGCATCAGTAGGTGCGTCCCTCATTCCCCAATAAGCCAGCATGCTAGCGCTGACACCAACATTATGTTAAGTGGACATAACTTCTAAACAAAGTGCCTCTGCAATCAGAGACAAGCTCGTCATGCAGCGGCACAGATGACACACACCTCCCCGCCATTGCCGTCCCGAGTACAGGGTGCCACTCAGGGCCCACCCCAGCATGGCAACTGATGCCATGGCCGATGGGGTGCCCAATCCCCGTCAGCTCCGCCCCCGGCCCGTCCTTCTGCCGCGCTGGAGCCCACCCAGCGTGGCAAGCATCCACGTCTTTTTTTTAAACCTGTATATTAAAACGGTCCACGGCGCTTCTCCCTACTCCCCTCCCACAACCCGCACCCACCCCTGCGCACCCTGCCTCCCCACACCCCCTCTCACCCCATACTTACCTCTGGAGTCCGGCGCGACGATCTTTGGTGGACTGGGAACACGTCTGCACTCTTCAAAGCCGACCACGAACTGAGGAAATGCCTGTAAGCTGTATAATGGGCTAGATAGGGTTTTTTCAACTTTGTTGCATTTGTAAGGCATTTTTTGGAATTTTTGCAGCAAGTTTTTAACATGGGGTTTTTGGGGCCCCTCCTCATGAATTCTGTCACTGTCATGGCGTTTATCGGCCTTGAAAGGTAATTTCGCAGTCACTGCACGAAATCACCTTCGGGGCCCATTAATGAAGTTACAGTGGCGGTGTTCATGAGGTGCCCTCTAAAAGCCTAAGTTCCAAATTTGGTGAAAAATCCAACAAATGCCTGTTTTCTGGCGTGCGTTGCGCGGATTGCTCGCGGGCTCGTAACTCACACATTCACAATATTTTACGCCAGATTTTTCAGCATTGTCATTTTGTACCTCCTTGTGAACAGTATAGCTGTCATTTCCACATCCTGCCCAAAATGTGTTTCCAGCTTCCGGCACACAATAGGCGCATGATCGCTGTGGAAATCAGTGTTTTAGCCAGATTATGAAAAGACGAGTGACACAGTTCATGAGCAGAGGACCTAAAATGCCTATGTTGAAATTTTGGTGATGATACTCCATAAAATAACTGTGTTACGAGCGTATGTCGGCAGATTGCGCATGCAGCGTGCCGTCGATGCATTTGTGATATTTTCAGACTGGTTTTCACCATTGCCATTTTTCCCACACCTCTTGATGAACAGGTACGGCCGTCATTTGACATATAAATTGCCCCAAATGTGTTTTGCTTCGGTAGCAGAATAGCATGTTCGCTGTGAAATCACTTCTTGGGACACTTTGAGAAATAACAGTGGCACTGTACATGAGCAGAGGTGCTAAAATGCCTATGTTGAAAATTTGGTGCTGACGCCCATAAAATGGCAGTGTTGCAGCGTACATTGCATATTTCCACATACCCTAGTAGTTTTGCAAATTTGGTATATTTACATGCCATTTTCAACACTGGCATTTTTTTACACCTCCTTATGAACTGCGCAGCTGTCATTTCTCACATCCTGCCCGACATGTTTTCCCACACTGCACTACCAAACACCCAAAGGGACACCCTAATGCTTGTCACTCTCTGCAGGGTGGGGGTGGGTTGGCATCAGTTCAATACTTCACTGTCATTCCTATGATGCATCTGTCTAACTCCTGCACTACCAATGCCAATGCCAGCAAGCCAACATTCAGCATTGACAAATGCTTGTTCTACATGTGATTCCCCTTCCTATGCATCCCAGTATCCCCCTGGCTCTCCTTACTGACTTCTCACATTGCTTACCCACCTTTAGGTCATCTGATATGACTACACCCAGATCCCTTTCCATTATTGTTGTTGTTAGTACCTCCCCTGCTATTGTGTACTCTTCTCCTGGATTTTTATTTCCCAGGTGCATAACTTTACACTTCTTTGCATTGAATCTAAGTTGTCATATTTCTGACCATTCCTTCAACCTTACCAAGTCCCTTCTCATCCTTTCTACCCCCCCACCCTTGTGTATCAACTCTGTTACAGATCTATGTGTCATCTGCAAAAGAGGCATACCTTTCCTTCCAGACCCTCTGCAATGTCACCTATAAAGACGTTAAAGAGGACTGGACCCAGTACTGAGCCCTGAGGTACTCCACTAGTAACCCCCTTTCTTCAGAATGTGTTCCATTCACTATTACCTTCTGTGTCCTGTTGTGCAGCCAGTTTGCTACAGGCTACCACCCTGGGTCCCTCCCAGGCTGGCTAGCAGTTATTAATCTTTGTGGGACTGTGTCAAATGCCTTTTTAAAAGTCTAGGTAGGCCATATCCACAGCCCCTCCTGGTCAATTACTTTGGTCACCCAGTCAAAGAAATTGATTAGATTCATCTGACATGACCTTCCTGCTGTGAATCCATGCTGCTTTGGGTCCTGTGCCCCGCTGGCGTCTAGGTACTCAACAGTTCTTTCTTTCAGAAGTGATTCCAGCATTTTCCCCACCACTGAGGTCAAACTAACAGGTCTGTAGTCTCCTGCTTCTGCCTTGCTCCCACTTTTGTGAAGGGGAATCACATCTGCCCTCCTCTAGTCTTCAGGTACCACCCCATCTTCCCATGATTTGTTAAAAAGTGTGGTTAGTGGTGTCACTAGGTCCTCCCTTCGCTCTTTTAGCATTCTAGGGTGAATCCCATCAGGCCCCATTGCTTTGTCCACCTTGAGTTTTAGGAGTTCTTTCAGTACTCTTTCTTCTGTAAATGGACTGGCGTCAACCCCACTATCCAGAGTGCTTCTACTGTTTGGTTTAGGTAACTCCTCCTCTTCTTCTTTTGTGAATACTGAGCAAAAGTATTCATTCAGTATCTCTGCCTTTTCACTGTCTCCCTCTGCCCACCTCCCCTCTCCTTTATTAATCTTCACTATCCCTCCTTTAACCTTTCTATGCTCCCTAATGTACCTATAAAAGGTTTTATCCCCCTTCTTAACTGAGTTGGCTATCTTTTCCTCGGTTTGGGCCTTTGCTTTTCTGACTGCCTTCCCCACTTCTTTCTGCTTTAATTGATACAGTTCCCTGTCATGCTCCTTTTGTGATTCCTTATACTTTTTGAATGCAGCCTTTTTCTCCTTAACCTTCCCTGACACCTCTTTTGAGAACCATAGTGTTTTTTATTCCACTTTGTTTTCTTTATTTGTTTCACCCAAAGGCTTGTTGCCTCCATGATGGCAGTTTTGATTTTTCTCCATTGTTCTTCCACCCCTCCTTTCTGGCCATTTGCTAATGCATTCCTCAGGTATTCACCCATTATGCCAAAGTCAGCCCTTCTAAAGTCCAGTATCCTTGTCTTTGTATGGCTTGTCTCCATGGTTGTGTTTATTGTGAAGCACACTGTGCAGTGGTCCTTGTTCTCAGATGTCTACTGACTTCTAAATTTGTGATCCTCTCTCCATTTGAGGTACCAGGTCTAATATTGCTCCCTCCCGAGTGGGTTCCACCACTAGCTGTCTAAGGCATGCCTCCTGTAGGTCATCGAGAATGACCCTGCTCTTGGATGTGGTTGCAGTCCATGTCGCCCAGTTAACATCTGGCATATTCAGGTCCCCCGTCAACAGTATCTGAATAAAACAAGATGACAAACTTAAAAATAAGACTTAAAAATGAAACTTAAAATATGTTGCAGCTAATCTAAAAATGACAACTGGCCCAGCGTGGCAGCCATTTTTTTTTCAGCCATTTTGAGAATGCCCTCTATCATTTTCTTGTCCATTTCCTCCCCTTGAGACGGGGGTCTGTATACAACCACTGTGTGGATTGTGATGCCATTCCCTGTCTCCAAGGTGACCCAGAGTCCCTCTTGTCCTCCCCCTTTACTTTTTAGTTCTGTAGCTTTGATCCCTTCCCTTATGTAGAGAGCTACTCCACCTCCCTTCTGATGCTTTCTCAACCTGTGAATCACTCCATGTAACTCTTGCATTGGGTGTGAAGAAACTCTACATTGTCTGCACCTACAGCCCTCTAATGTGGACATTGTCGGGCTACAGAATCTACTTGATCAGACTTCCCTGCACTCTAAACAGAATGAGGTCGGATTATTAGGTGGCCTAAACCTCATCTGGCTAGGGACTGCTCAAAGCATGTTGCTATTGATGACACAATGCCATAATCTCCACCAGCTAATATCCGAGCCTACAAGAGTGTCACCATCTCTTAAATCCTCAATCCTCATTGACCGGGTACTGGTCAGTCACCTAGATCATGTAGCTACAGCTTGCATTTTGGCTGGTATGCTCTCCGACCATTCCCCAGTCTTCTGCTTATGGAACTCTGAGGCTGCTCCCCCCCCACCACCACGCTATGTCACCTTCTCCAACTTTTCTAACCTCGATGCAGAGGCCTTCTTGAATGATGTCTCCAATATTAACTGGTCTAGAATTTATTGCTTCTGTGATGTTGAGTCAGCACTAAGAATCTTCCTTGATGATTTCCTGGTGATTCAGTGTAAGCATGCCCCTAAGGTAACCCGGAGGGTCAGGGACAAACAGACAAGATGGCTGCACAAAGACCTACTGGCTAATCTGTGTGCAAGGGACGAACTCTGGAAGAATTTCAAATTGTCAGGGCTTCAAACCAACTATACTGCCTAGAGAGCACTTTGGAACTCCTACAAAAAACAGGTCAGAGCAGCAAAGAGTGCCTACTATGAAGATTTACTACTAAGCTCCACCAGTGACCCTAGGAAATTTTGGGCCCATGTCAAGTCTTTCTTGGGGCTTCTCAATCGTCCACCCCAAGTGACATGATATTAAATGGTGTACATTGTAATGACTCAAACACCATAGCTAATTCTTTCAATATAATGTTCTCTGATCTGTCTCAGTATACCTCCTCCTTCCAGTCACCTCAAATGGCCTCTCGGTCTTCTTGTACTCCTTAGTCAGCTACCCCCAACTCTCGTACTATCAGCAGTCTAACAATCCCCCGTTCCTTTTCTAAGCTATTTTGCGACTTGAGGTCCTAAAGCTTTTGCAAACTATCTCTGACAATACCAGTTCTGGCTCAGATATTCTTGAACCTCGGCTTCTGGAGCTAGCGGCACCTTTTATTGCCTCCCTTTGGCTAAAATCTTTACATTGTCTCTCTCTCTCTCTCTCTCTCCTGCAGCCAAGTCCCTGACCTTTGGAAAACAGCCCATGTAACGCCTGTCTTTATAAAAGAGATCCTAAAGAGATCACAAATTACAGGCTCATAGCCATTCTCTTGGTATTGAGTAAAATTCTAGAAAAACTAGTTGCAACTCAAACCACTGACTACCTAACAAAATATAGCCTGCTCTCGGACACTCAGCATGGGTTCTGGAAAGGTCATAGTAACTCCACAGCTCTTCTCAAATTTACCACTGACACACTCACAAATATGGATGCTGGACTACTGACTGGGGCAGTTTTTATAGACCTCACAAAGGCCTTTGATCTCGTTGATCACCCCCTGCTCCTATCTCCTCTTTGTAACCTGGGATTCTTTCCACCTGTTGTTGACTGCTACAGAAGCTATCTATTAAACAGGACTCAAATCATAAAATTTAACTCCTCCTTATCGAATAGTGCTATTATCAACTTTGGAGTACCCCAGAGCTCTATCCCGGGACCCCTTCTTTTCTCACTTTTTATTAATAATATATCAGAGGTTATACATTCATGCTCATCTATTCTCTGTGCGGATGACCTCTTACTCTATACATGCTCAAGCAATGTGGCCAGCTTAAGTGCATCCCTTTCCTCTGATGTCGTTAACATACAGAACTGGAAGTCAGCCCATAAGCTTGTACTCAATGCTAAGAAAACGCAAGCCATGCAATTTGGATCTGCCCACAACGCAGGGCATGTCAAATGTCACTGGTTGTACAGAGCTCAGGTGGTGCACAAATAAAGTGTGTTACATCTTTCAAGTACCTGGGTGTTATTCTGGACCAATCCCTGGACTACAATCTACATATACAGTCCACCTGTAAAGCGGTCCATGCTAAACTTGGGGTCGCTTATAAGACTAGCTATATACTAACTCCCATTACTAAGCTGGCCATTGCCTGAGGTATCCTTCTCCCTGCCCTCACATGTGGTGCTCCTACCTAAGCTGCAGCACTTAAAACCACACTACATAAATGGGACGTAACATATAATAATATTTGTCGATATGCATCCTCATCACCTCGGCTTAAGTACCACTGTCAACTTTATAGAGACCTCAGCTGGCTCTCCCCCTCTGCCTGCCACAAATACTCACTTGGCTCCCTGATTGTCTCTATAATCAGAAATCAGACTCCCTCAGCACTCGTCATAATGCTTGTATCTCAAACATCCTCCTATGGCCTAAGATTGGTTGACATATCCCTACTTAATGTGCCTAGATGCAACTCAACCAAAGGCTCTGGAGAATTTCATTACTCTGCTCCTAAGTTATGGAACTCCCTTCCCCTTGCACTTGGACAGGCAGTTTCCCATAACAGCTTTAAAAGCTTTAAAAGGGAGCTGTACCATCATCTATCCCAAGCTGACCCTTGCCCCTGCTTTAATCCAACTTAAACCTCCGCCAACCTTTTGTTTGCCTCCTGCACACTCCCCAAGCATATCTCAACCTGGTCTAATCCTGTCTCCCCTATAGTATTTGGAGCCCTGCGTCTCATTGCTGTGACAAACCCTAACATATATTTCTGACCACCCTGTGGTGCTATTTGTTTTCCACTTGTAGTGTTAAATACCTTCTGTGACCCTATATAATTTCTAATATTTCATGTTATGGTATGTTATTTGACTGTATATGTTGTTGTTGATGTCACATTATGCTGCATTGACTGTATGTATCCTTTTAACTGACTCTGACCTATGCTATATGTAATATTCCTGAACTCATGCCATGTACTTTGTCTATGACTGTTTGTACTCTCCCAGATCGTGCCTGAAAATAGTAATTTCATGGCTAGCGCACCTACCCGGTAAACAAACGCTAAATAAAAATAAATAAATACATTGGCCACTATCTGTATGGGGGTATAGAAATTCTTAAAGGGACATGGGAGAAATCTAAATAAGAGTTGACATGAAGGGATTCTACTTCACTGAGAAGTCCTGGCCTAGCATTATGGTGGGTAGGGGTCAGGTCCAAATTGACCACAACTCAAATAATTCCACATCTGCCCAACACTATACCCAACCAGTGAATAAACAGAGGGCTTCAGTCTAAGGTCTTCAGACCTGTAGCACACTGGCAGCAACTGGCTATCCTTTTTCAGATCGGAAACTGGAATACCATTTTTGCTCTGCTGTTATGAACTGCTGTGCTAAGCATAAAGGAAGGAACTTGAAAAGGAAAAGTATACCACTAAGCCAAAGAGTGCTTTTAGTTTAGCTGGCCCTGAGACTGACTTGTAACACAGTCTAAAGCATCGGAAACACTGTCTGTGGCATGACGTTTTAGCCATTTATTTTGCTTCCATCATTAACTTTCTCTGCTGCTATTCCTTTGAGCCACTGCTGTATGCCCTGGCTCTCACCCTAACACTGCTTTCCAGTTTGCCATACCTTATTTGGTCCCAAGACATTTGTATCCCCATTCATGGCAACTCTAAGCATCCCTTCCCACAGAGGGTCTTTTTCCTACTGGACCAATTTAGGGAGAAGGAAATAAACAGTGTAATCAGGCTGGGCTTGGGACATCAGGAAGGTGAGTGCTTCTTCTGACAGTAGGCAAGGGATGTTGGTGAGCTCAGGTGGCTGATATCCAGTTGTGGTGGCTGGCTGCATTTCCTCTTAATCTGACCCTGTCTGTGGCACAGGAGCAAGACACCAATGGAAGCTCAGTGTCCCTTCATGATGATGCATGCTCCCCACCCTGATTTGGATAATCATGTACTGCCTCCTGCTTAAAGGGGAACAGTCTGCACAAATGACCTCACACTCAAGTGGGGTCTGGTCCCAATGTGCACTTTGTTGGCAAAAACATTTTGGTTTACTTAATGTTTACTGTAGTATAATAGATTACATCAGACTAATTTTGCTTAGTTGTAGGTGGATATCTTCTTTTACTACCAGTCCCAGAATCCCCTGCTGCTGACATAAGATCAGGAGGCTGCAGTGGGAGATGTAATAGCCTGCATTGCATAGTAGAGCATTTATAAATTTCGATCAGATGTTTTCTAGGATTTGTTTTCTCCAGGAGCTAAGTACAATCCTCTGTGACTATACATAGTCCATGGAGGACAGCAGGACCAGCAAACAAAAAGATCAGAGCTTATATAAACTCTAATATGCCTTGCAGGCTATTAAATCTTCTCATTACTGCCTCTGACCTATAGAATAGTGCATCCTGAACAGCTCCGCCTAAACAGTGCTGTCAGGTCCGCGTAGTGCCTGAATAGCAACAGGGGTAGAATAGCTTATAACAACTACCGCTACCCCTGTCGCTATTCAGGGACTGTTGAGGGTGTACAAGGCAAGAAAAAGTGCACTAGCTGGCTGAGCTGCTCCCGAGGCAGAGCAGATTAAGGCATCAGCAGCTCGGGCAGCATACAACGAGAGACCAGGGTTCTGTTCCTGGTCTCACAACACATTTAGTAAAAGTTCTCCCCCGCTCTAAAGTGTATTTTTTTTTTATATACTGTGATCTGCACCACCTCCCTCCTGGGAGCTGGTTATATAAAGTCTGGGTGGTTCTGGTGGCAGAGTCTCCGGCATCGGAGGGAGGTGTGCAGGGGGCAGAGCCCCCCGCAAAAAATAAGTGAATACTGTACATTTTAGCACTGGTAGTGGTTGTCAGTGTGGTTTACGACTGCTACCAGTGGTGCTGTTCTGTGGTGTAACATTTGTACTTACCACTGTTCTTCATAGCGCTGTTTAAACAGTGCTTTTATTGACAGCGCTGTTATTATTGGCGCTGTTCAAACCTAGTGCCCTGTTCTGATGTCATCTGCAAGGGATTCTGGGACTTGTAGTAACAGAAGATGGCAGCCTACAACTAAGCAAAATTAGTGTGATATAATCTACTATACTACAGTAAACCAAAATGTTTCTGCACACGAAGTACACCATGGGACCAGCCCCACACTAGAATGCGGGGGCCATTGGTGGTGACTGTTCCCCTTGAACGGTAGGAGATAAGGATACATTGTACGGAGGGAAATTGTCCTACCTCCCCAAGGAGTAGAACAGTTGAGTGGCCATTCGATCCTCCATTGTTGGCTCTGCTCCTGCAATCCTGAGTTCAGGGCCCAAACCCAGTCCAGCAGCATGCCAGAGCAGTCTCTCACTGATAGGCACC
Organism: Neoceratodus forsteri; assembly: GCA_016271365.2. Classification (NCBI taxonomy): domain Eukaryota; kingdom Metazoa; phylum Chordata; order Ceratodontiformes; family Ceratodontidae; genus Neoceratodus; species Neoceratodus forsteri. The sequence goes on along the minus strand of CM028132.1, from coordinate 586,924,757 downwards.
AGTGATGTAACAAGCCGTAGTTGTCAGTTTGACTCCAGCAGTGGTTCTGGCTCCCACCAAAGCAGCTCTCCATACCCTATTCTAGTATTTACTTATATAGAGTAGCCCAGCTGAGCTGCAGCATCTCATTCACAGTGGTGTCCTACATCTACCCAATTTTAAAGCTCAGAGGACTGATACACAGCAGGAATGTACAGTGACTTGCTCAAGGGTCACAAAGATCAAGAGGCTGTGGAGAAATGTGAACCAGGGCATCCTGATACAATACATACAATAGCTCTGCCCTCTTACCATTAGACCACACTGTCTTCATCTCCTCCAGGATCTGGTGACAGAAACAATGAAAGGAGAAACTATGGGAAGGCACAGATAAAAAAAAACACAACCATGAGAGGAATAAGAAAGAAAGACACCATGGAAGAAAAAAAAGAGAAAAGGACAGAAAGTAATTATAATTGTAACCGGGTCATAGCAGATGTTACGATTACTAGCCCTAAGTTTTGGGGATGCACAAAGTTGAGGAGCATGGGCCCTTTATGTCTTCCTTTCTGTTGGGGAATTCATATCCAGGATTAAGGGAGAAAAGTTGTGCAGTGACTCCATCCAGAGAAAGGTTTTAGTGGGCCTGTTGTAAGTATAGTACCACTCCCTGGGAATGGGATGCAGTACCTCCCCATCTCCCCAATAGTTCTTCCCACCTGTGAACCAACACACTGTAGCCTCAGTCCCCACAAACCCTATAATCAACTCTGCAACTAAAACATAACTCAGACAAAGGATCTCAAACAAAAGAACAGAGGCTTCATTTAGGGACTCTGGCCATAAATGGGAGAAAAAGTGGTTAGCAGGAATTGAGGTAGTACAATATAATTTCCTATGGGTGCTCTCCATGCCCTCTGAAGCCCAATCCACATGACTCCCAGCCAGTCTGCAATGCCTTGCCAGGCACAGTCAAAACAATATCTCACAGGCTGTATTTATGTACCATGCCAGCCATAGCCAAATCAAATGCTTTCCCAGGCTGTAAACTAATTGCCTAGCCAAGCACAGTCCTCAACTTGTGCCTACTCCTAAGTCACACTAGGCAATACAGTATGCCTCATTCAGCCCGCCTGTACTGGGAGCATGACTGGGGGCACTACTCCTTCCCACTGGTACAAGTGCTTAAACCCTTAATACTAGTTATCTCCCAGTACTTCCCTGGGTACCCAGCTATGGAAACATTGTAGGTCTGATGGCTCTGGTCATGGTTGGCTATGGTGGCACACTTGAAATAACTAGTTAGAAATGCTGAGTGAAATAGTCAACCCCCAAACCAAAGGCCATTCAAATTAAAACCGCCAGACTGAGGTGTTTGCAGCTCCTGGCCAGATGGCCAAATCTAGTGAGTACTTCCCAACTATTTTAGAGGGTTGTTGCAGGGCAAGCTCTGGTTTACTCAAGCGTCTTAAAACAGAGATCTTCCTTGCTGTGCAGGGGATGGATGTTACAGCTTGCAGAGATCCCTTTCTGGCAGGCATCCAGTGGTTATGATGTCTCCACTCATGCCTCTCCTCATTCAGAATGGCACTGAGTATTGGGAGGGTCAGTTGTCCTCCAGTCGATCAAGCCACTGAGAGTCTGCAACACCCCACACGGCGTGGTATTCAGTCTCAAGGAGTGGTGGTAACTTGGTACTGGGCTATGGTACTAGATGGACAAATCCCTCAGTTTCAGGAGACAGTTGACTCAGTTTTTCTCCCTCTGGAGCTCCCTCTGCAGCTGTGGCTGTCAGCTGTTTGCTTATGCACTGCTCAGCATGTGAGGGCTTCCCTTCTCAAAGCTAGAGATCTGCTTTTTATGTTTGCTTTGTGCACAGTACACAAGAAACATATTGAGATAGTAGAGCATTGCAGAGGTGTGGCAGTGTTGTGGCCAATGCAGTGGATGCTTTAATAAGCGCATCTCTTGGCCACCAGTTAATGCTGAAGCTGCCGATGACAGCAGTTTCAGAGTGAGTGCCGCACTTGAAAGAAATCTTCCACTGCAATTAGGGGCAGTTTCATCATTGTGGCGGCAGTCCCACCTCCCTCCCAACCAGGCACACAGCAGAACAACAAATTTAAATGTTAGCTCCCTCCCACTGCTGCTGCCTGCCCCGCACCCTCTGTTCTCCGTCCCCTGCCAACATTGGGGTGCTCAGTCCCCATGTCAGCATGTATCCCCCCTCCTCCCATTAATGTGGCACATTGGGAACCCACCTCAGTGTGCCAAAAAAATACTTCTTTAATGTTTCCGACACCAGGATGTCCACTCCCGGTGTCAGATGCTCCATCCCCTCACCCCTATGATCTAAGCCGACCTTGGAGTGCCCAATCCTTGGGTCAACATTGATCCCCCCCAGTACTCTGGCACACTGGAAGCCCACCCAAGTGTGCTGAAATCCATTTTGTTAATATTTCACCTGTAAAAAAGAAAACAGTCCCACGACATTTATTTTTTTTTAAACCTGAAAAAAAAAAGGAAACGGTCCCTCATCGTTCCCACCAGCCCCCTTCCCCAACCCACACCCTCTCTCTGTGCACCCCATCTCCCGCAACCCCCCTCACCCATACTTACCTCCAGAAGTCAGTAGTAGCGATCTTCTGTGGACTGGGAACATGTCTGCACTCTTCAAAGACCAACCGGGAACTGAAGAAATTATGGTAAGCCCTACAATGGCAGTCAGTGGGGAGTTTTCAACTTAGGTTGATATCTCAACCAATGTTTGGAGTTTTGGTCCCAAATTTTCAACATGTGGTTCTTGGGACCCTACCTCATGAACACTGGCAGTGTCATTTTGTTTTGTGGTTTTGCGGTCATTGTACGGAATCACCTTTTGGGACCAATTAATGAAACAACAGTGCCACTGTTCATGAGGTGGGATCCCAAAAAGCCCTTGTTGCAAATTTGGTGAAAAAACTCCACAAAATGACTGCGTTACTATCATCCATTACACAGTTTCTATGCACGCTCGTAACTTCATCAATTTTTAATAATTTCACTCTAAATTTCTAACATTGCCATTTTCCACCCCCCCCCATGAATAGTACAGCTGTCATTTTTCGCATCCTTCCCAAATTGTGTTTTTGCACCTGTGGCGCAGAATGGTGCAGTCACTGTGTGAAATCAACTGTTGGGATAAATTAACAAAATCATAGTGCCACAATTCATGAGAGGAGGTCCCTAAAAGGCCATATTGAAAATTTGGTGAAAACATTCCAAAAAATGACTACATTACAAGCGTGCGTTGCACAGTTTCTATGTACACTCGTAACTTTGCCACTTTTTCATATTTTCACTCCAGATTTTCAACATTGCCATTTCTTCACACCTCCTCATGTACAGTACAGCTGTCATTTTTCACATCCTGCCCAAAATGTGTTTTCCCTCTGTGGTGCCGAATGGCACACTCGCTATGCGAAATCCCCTTTTGAGATTGAGTAATGAAATGATACTGCCACTGTTCAAGAGATGGGGTCCAAAAAAGCCCATGTTGAAAATCTGGAACAAAAATACTAACAAACACCCGGGGCATTAGAGTTTCCAACCTTAACGTCCACCCTGTACAGACTGACAAGCATCAGGGGTATGACTTGGGGTCGCTGGCCATAATGCTCATTCCATTCCACCCAATCCTGCAGCCACTGACAGGCATCGAGGTGGGCCTTGGGGTCTTCGGCCCTAACATTCACCCCATTCTCCTATACTGCATCCATCTCATCTTATTTCCTTATGGAATGGGGTGAGCTTAAGGACTGAAGACCTCAAGGCACACTGCGACACCTGTCGGTGTCTGCAGGGTGGGGTGAGGTGGAATGGCATGAGTGTTATGGCTGATAACCCAAAGGCACACCCCAACGCCTGTCAGCCTCTGCAGGGTGGGGGTGGGGGTTGGTATTACTTCAATACTTTACTGCCATTCCTATTATGCATCTCTCTAATTCCTGCACAATCAATGCCAGTACCAGCAAGCAAACATTCGGCATTGACAAATGCTTGTTACTTTTTCTTGTCCTTCCATACAATGCAGTCTACCTCTGTAATCCCACTCCCAGTAGTTTGCAGTGGCCCTGCTTGCTTACAATCTCACACAGATCTACCTGGGGTCCAGAACAGCACCTGCTATTCACTGAAGAAGCAGCAGCTCCAGTTTGTCAGCTGGGCCATCAGTCAATTTAAATAGATTCTGGAGGTCTGCCACTTGACAAGTGATTGGCAGCTGGAAAGGCACCTGAATTAATAAGGTCCATCACAAGTCCATGAACCATTGTGGCTCTCTCCTCAGGCAGCATTATACCTGATTGGGTGGACAGTCATCCTCTGACCTCAGTGCCACACTGTTTGGGAGAAGAAGTGAGCAAAATGACTTCCAACTTGTAGTCTTAAGGCAGTTTTCCATAAAAGTCCCCATTTACACAAGTTCAGCAGTTCTTGTGGTCCTGCATGGGTGCAAGCTCATACCCAGCTCAGCCAGTGTAAAGATCAGATGAGCCTTGATGTTGTCAGAAATGCTGCAAGGCCAGCTCCAGTAGTGGCAACAGACACCTTTGATATGCAAGGGAGTCATAAAGGTATAGTAACCCCGGGGGGGGGCACTATAGATAAGATAAAGTTTAGAGACTACAAAGATATAAAGTTAATGAAAGATTAAGCCAGCCAATAGGGACAGTGGTGACTGGGGTTAGGGAACAAGCCCAGGTCACCAGCAGTGGGGAGAGGGATCAAGTATCCTAGAGGACTCTCTCCCTCCAGTGAGGAAGGCTTGTGTAGCCACCACTACAGGCCCTTCTCGGTGAGCACAGGTGGTGCTACAATGCACAAAGTGCACCATTTGGAAGAGTAGAAAGCAGGGCTGACATAGCAAAGTCCCACACTAGTGCATACACACAAGCTTGGCTTGGCCTCAATGACTGGCTTCCTGGAGATGAAAAAGTAGGAAAAAATAGCCCCATCGCCTAAAGATGATGGACCCCAGAACACCCAGCTCCATTTTATTTTATTTAGATTTTGTTTACTGGGTAGGTGCGCTAGCCATAGCAATGACTATTTTCAGGCACAACCCTGGAGAATGCAAAACAAACTTCTGGAAAACAACAGTAACAGTACATTCTAGAAATAGTCAAAGTGATGGGTACATACAAGCAGGTAGCAAACATAGGTAATACAGTATCACAGGTAAGTGTAAGCACACAGACAATTTCAAGAAAAATTAGGGCTTATACTAACATTAGTTGGAAAATAAATTACAAAAAATGCAGTGCCACTTTAGGAGACAATGACTAGGTAGATTAGAGAGGAAGGAATGGAGAAAGTGATCTTTCGATGACCAGAGCAGGTCTGAGAGAAAGAAGAAAGTAAGGGAAGTAAGTAGTAACAAGTAGCAGTGGAGGGAAAAAGATAGAGGGGGTTGAGAAGGGAATATGATTAGGAAGTGCAAAAACAGCAGGATGAGGGAGTAACCCTGTCGGACTGAGAGAAAGTGCTGAGGCAGGAATGCGGTCAAGATTAAACGGGAGGCGAGGGGAGTCAGAAAGAACTTTGTGTCTATGGAGGTTTGAAACAGGAGCAAATACAGGAAGATATGAGCTGGTGGCACAGTGCTTTCTTAAAACAGGAGTGTGAAGAGGCTTGATGAATGGTTAGAGGGAGGAAGTTCCAGTACTGGGAGCCTGACAGGCAAAAGCACTAGAGCCCATTGTGATAGCATATTTAGGGATACAGACAGGGGCATTGTCAGCAGAGCGAAGGTCATAGCAGGAGGCCTGCCTTTGGAAGAGTACCGCTAGGGGTTTGGATATCTGGGTCCTAATTATATTGTCAATGAGGGAGCTGAAAGAATAAAGCCTTGATGCCTGAGGAGGAAGCCAACCAAGGTCAGAGTAGAGGAGGCTGTGGTGTTTCAGCTGATGAGAGGAGGATGCATAGCGACATATATTATTATAGGTAACATCCCATTTGTGAAGACTTGATTTGCTTGCAGAAATATAGGTAGCTGTCCCATAGTTAAATAATGGCAGTAGTATCCCACGGGCTACAGCAAGCCTGGCAGATGGGGTGAGGGCATAGCTGGTTCGATAGGCAGCTCCAAGTTTAGAGTTTACAGATTTTCAGGTCCTCTGAATGTGGAGATCATAGTTTAGTAATGGATCCAGTGTGACCCCCAGGTACTAAAAAGAGTTAACAACTTCTACTGAGGTGCCACAGATTGTGGAGACTTTAAACTTGTGCTGGGAGTGTTTAAGTTTAAAATTGGATCTGAAGAGCATAGCTTAGGTCTTTGTTTCATTTAGGACAAGTCTGAGTCTAACCAGCCACTGCTGGAGTAGTTGGAAATTGTGGGAGAGCTTACGGTTTATATCTTTATATCTGCATACAACAGGGAGCTAGTGTTCATAAGGTTTGAGGTGATGCTGTTTATAAAGATAGAAAAAAAGCAAAGGGCCAAGTATGGACCCCTGGGGTACTCTAATGTTAGTCGTGGCCTTGTCTGAGAGGGTGGAGTTGAACTTCACAAATTGTGTTCAGTCAGGTAGTTTTTGAACCAGTTCATAACATTGGGTGAGAAACCTAATGATTGAAGTGTGTCAATGAGGATAGCGTGGTCAACTAGGTCAAAGGCCTTGGTCATATCAATGAAGATAGCCCCTTTGAGAGAAGCAGATTCCATGGCCATCAGGGCATCGGATGTGAATTTGAGTAGAGCAGTGGTGGTACTATGGCCCTTATGGAAGCCATGCAGGGCAGAGTTTAATAGGTAATTTCTCTGGAGGAACTCAACAGTTTGGTTAGCTAGAAGCTTTTCAAGGATTTTCCCGAGAACAGACAAGATAGCAATTGGCCTGTAGTTTGAGGAGTTCCTTTGGGTCACCTTTTTTAAGAACAGGGGTAATCCTTGCCATCTTCCAGATATCTGGGACATGACTCTGGCATAAGGAGAGGGTAAATATTTTGGCTAAGGGAGCAGCTATGAACGGCACAGCTAGTTTAAGGAGTTTGGGTTCAAGATTGTCAGAACCGGCAGCCATATGCTCAGAGATATTATTCAGCAATTTCAGTACATCAAGTCTGGAGACAGATTTAAAGAAAAAGTTTGGGCCAGAGGCATTTGCTGGATATGCTAAGGTCAGGTTGGAGGGGAAGGTGGAGGTATAGTTAGTTAGGTCAGATAAATTGACATTGAAAAAGTTGGCAATAGTGTGTAACTTGTTGCAATGGACTCCATTTAGTACCATTTCATTGGGGTGGAGGATAAGTTTGAGCCAAGGAAGAACTTAATGTGGGACCAGAATTTCCTGGAGTCACCATCGGAGTTCATTAAGAGGTCTTTGCAGTAGGAGCTTTTGACCTGTTTGATCTCCTTTTTGTAGGCGTTACGCATAGTCCTGTAGGTGGTAAGGTCAGTGGCTAGGCCAGTGCATCTGAAATGGAGCCAGCTTTTATCTCTTAGGTGAAGTTTACTGAGTAGATCAGATTTTAGCCATCGGGTTTGTCTATTTTTCACCCGACGCATTACTATGTGACAGTGCTTGTTCTGCAGTGCTTGGAAGTGGGACTTAAAGAGACCAAGAGCAGATTGGGTATCACTTGACTCATAGAGAGAGGACCAATTAATGTTAGCAACGTCCTGTAAGAATGCCTGAGAGTCAAAATGGGCATAGTTTCGAAAGGAGATGTACTTGGGCAGTGTAGGTTCTGACCTCCGTTTACCCCAGACACAGAAAGTGGGGAGTTGTCAGTGACGATGTCTGCTAGTACGCCTGAGTTGACTATGTGCTCCGGGTGATTAGTCATTATCCAGTTCAGTAATGTTCTGGTGTTGGAGTGGGGCATGGTCCTTGTAGGTTCAGAGATCAGTTGGTACAGGTTTGAACTTTGTAGTTTGGTTAGGGATAGGGCTTGTGAGCTTCCTAGCCAGTTTATGTTTAGGTCTCCGAGTACGAGAACTTCATTTCTTCCGGATAAGAGTGAGGTTTGAGCCAGTAGTTCATCCAGGCCTCTTTGGCCACCTTTAGGGGTTGTAAATGCAGACAATATGAAGCAGTTTGGTCCTGAGAGTGAGACAGGCATGAAGGGCTTCACAGTGCAGGAGGGAAGGTGAGTTAATAACAGAAAGCTGAAAGTGATTTTTAAAATAAGTAGCTGTGCCACCAACCCTTTTGGTTGCAAGTTGGTTCTGTCTTAGGAGATTGTAGGATGGGAGGGAGCAAACAGTGTTGGGGGTGGAGGGTTTGAGCCAGGTTTCAGTTAGGCAAATTATGTCAGACTTGTAGAGGAAGGTCCAAGCTTCTAGTTCAGAGAGATTGTTCACAAGGCTCCTGATGTTAAGGTGAGAACATTTTAGGCTTTTTGTGTTGCTAATTGGGTTAAGTGTGGGGTTAACTGGCCCCGGGTTTAGCTGTATGTCTCCAGAGAGCAGAATGGCCATAAGGAGCAAATACCAAAGTCTGAGGCACAGGAAAGGGTATAGGGTCCGAAAGCGAAGGTGGTAATTTTTGAAGATCTGAAGGACAATGTTGGACCATGCCTTATGTAGTAGAAAAGGATTGGAGTCACAGTGCTCATTAGGCACCACTAGGAGGTTAGAGAAATAGAAATCATGGAAAGGGAGGGGAGGAATTACCGGAGTAACTGGAGGTATATTTAATAGCAACAGGTGGAGTAATGGGATAGAGGAAAAAAAAAAAAACATCATCAGGCACTGAGTCATTTTAGTCAGCAGGAATGAGGAGGTGGTATGCCTGAAAAAATCTGTTATACTCCTGTGAGATGAGGCAGAGATTGAGGGAATTAGAGATGGGACCGAGGTAAATAGATACTATTCATCAGTACCAAGGTAATATGGATAGGAAATTTGAGAAAAAGACAGATGACCAGGGAGAAAAACTTGTAGGGAGGGCAGAGCTACTAATTCAGCAACACCCAGCTTGCCAGCATGTTTGAAGAGATGTGGAGAGGAGGAACAGAGCCAATGAAAGAGAGCTAAGAGAGGAGGGCAGGGCTGGGAAACTATTTAAAGGAGGCCTGGGAGGGTGGGGGAGGAGAAAAAGCACAGTGCCGCACCAATCAGGAGATGACCATCTCTCCACAGCTCAAGCAAGCAAACAGCAACTATACCTTGTTTCGGGATCTGGCTTTGGGTTCCAGGAGGGCAGGTAGAGAAAGTGTGTCCAGGCGGGCGGCGGATGTGGGTGGCCGTAAGAGGGGCTGCCGAGTTTCAGAGGTGCCACTTGGGCATGGAGTCCTAGGGGAGCAAAGAAAGAGAAGATTATATAATATCAGCAGGAGGGGGTGAGAGGCAGGTGGCAGACAGACAGCAGGGGGTGGGGGCAATCAAGTGTTTAAACAAAAGGTAGCCAAGGTGAGAATAGAGTTTGGATGGGATTAGTGTGGGACAAAAGGTGAGGTCAGAGCAGTTTAGAGAGACTGAGGGGGGGGTTCATATGAGGCCAGCTAGGAAAGTTTCGAGAAACAGGGATGGGGTGAATCACCTTACCTCCACCTGCCTGCCACCTGACACAAGACACTGTCCAGGGATTATATCCCATCCATCATCTGTCCCAGCCTGGGGGGCTATTCAAAGCACCACACAGGAGGCAAGTAAAGGGGAAGAGGCACGGTGGGGCAGAGGTGTGCTTAGGGACTCCAGACATGCCTCTTAACTGTCCATGATTTCCTGGGACAGCCTTGATTTTTTTTCCCCTTTCCCTTATAAATTTAGCATTTTGCCACTGTCAAGTAGGGATTTGAAGCATAAAATATTGCTACCATCTTATTTTCCTTCAGAAAATTCTTTTCACACTAAGCCCCACAACATAGCAAGCTTCTCAAGCTGATACTTCCATTTTGTAAGAACTGCCCCTGATTTTGGTCATTTGTTTCTGATTTTTTAAGCCCTATCCTTGATTTTGAAGATGGGAGGTTGAGGTATGGTTCCAGAGAGAATCAACGCATGGGACCACTGGAGGAGAAAAAAGTGCAAATAAAAAAAAAAAAAAAGAAGAGAAAGACCAGAGAGATGAATAAAACAAAGAATGTAAGTTAAAAAAAGACCTGACTAGACAAAAGAGGTCAGATGAGAGAAAAAGTATAGTAATTTTACAGGAACACACAAACAGGAGAATGTTGTATGCCATAGGTATGTAGACAGCACTTCGTTTTTTGCAGGCAGACCTAACGTCCAGGTACCTAAAGTCAATATTCTTCTACATGACTTTGATAAAGTGTGAGGCCAATAGTTCAGTGTAATGCAATGAGTGGTGCAGCCTATTTTTATGTTCACACTTGTGCTTGTGCATGCACGAAGCAAACATGTTGCTATGACAGTGGATTTTGAGATGTGTGTCACTGCTGGGCCAATGCAGGGCAGTCTGCAAGAGGCTCAACAGCATCAGACCAATCATGAACCAGACTGATTGTGACACTCTTTAGGGCTTGCTGGATGGAAACTTCATGAAGTTCAAAGAAAAGAATGGCCCAAATCAATGGAGAGCTCATTCAGAACGGGAGCTCTTTCCTTTGATCTGCATAATTTTACTGTTATACTTATGTGTTGTACTGCTATACTGTGTATTTTGGTTTGTCTTACTGTGACAAGGTACCTTTGTAAATTAGCCTATGGCTCAAAGGTTTTCCAAACTGCTGTTTAAATAAAATAAAAAATAAAAAAAAATAAATAATGCTGCCCAGCAAGCACAGCTGATCAGTGTCATGATCAGCCTGCTGTGGTCCTCCCCCAATTCAAAATCAATCCCTTCCACATCCCATTGCTTCCTCCTTCCTTCTTAATTTTTCAACACCAGGGTGTCCAATCCCCTGTGCCAGCTAGTACCCCCACCTCACCCATTTTCACTGTGTGACACTAGGGAGCCCGTCCCAGGTGCAACCAAACATAACACCAGCACTGGGGTACCCAGTCCTCACTGTCGGTACCTGAAATAAAGAAACCATCCCTTGTAGTCTTTTTTTAATTTTTTTCTTAATTCCTGTGCCCATAGAGGTTAAACTGACACTGGGGTGCACAATCCCCAGTGTTGGTACCTGAAATAAAGAAAACCATCCACTGTGGTCTTTTTGTATTTTTATGTACCCTGTAAAAAACCAAATGGTCCATCGATGTCTGTTGCTGCTGCCCCCCCACTGCCATTACCTTTCCCTCACCCACCCCTCCCATGCAGCACCTACCATCCCACACCCCTCACCCCTTACTTGCCTACTAGGGGTCCAACACTGTAATCCTCGCTGGACTGGAGACATGTCTATACTCTTTAATGCTGGACCGGGAACTGAGGAAATCAGGTATGTGGTTCAATGTATTTCTATGCGTTTTGAACTCGTACTCATAACTTGCTGTTTTTTTAATATTTCCTCCCAGATGTTCAACATGGACTTTTTGGGACCCCATCTCATGAACAAGGGTGGTGAAATTCTTCAAATCTGACCCAAAATGTGATTTTCCAGTCACTGTGCGAAATCACCTTTCAGGTGGGATTTGAAAATGTTCACTTACCAAGTTCATGAGGCGAGATCATAAGAAGACTATATTAGAAATTTGGGGTAAAAATGTTAAAAAAAAACAACAAAGTTATGAAGGTATGCTGACATTTTTCAACGCTCGCTCATACCTTTGGTAATGTTCAATATTTTGACCCCAGATTTTTAACATAGCCATTTTTTCACACCACCTCATGAATGTGACAGGTGTGGTTTTTAAAATCCTTGCCAATATGTGTTTTCGCACTTGGGGCATGAAATAACATTTTGGCCAGTATTTTATAAATGATGGATGATTCAGAAGGAGAGGTCATAAAAGGATTGTGTTGAAAATTTGCAAAATGTGAATAAAAAACTGAGTTATGAAGAGACATCGAATTGTTCTAACGTTTACTCATAACTCTATTTTTGCAGATTTTGGCTCCTAATGTTCAGCATATCCCTGGGGTTACCATACTTCCTGACCATGACAAGTTTCATATTTCAAATCCTCTCCGAAACATGTTTTTGTAGTTGCACTGCAAAATCACCTTTCGGATGGGATTTAAAAAATTCCACCTGTCTTGATCATAGCATCCATTGAAGGGCAGCCCACTGCCCCCTCCGCTTCTACCAAGATATGTGCAAATGTCAGGATTGTGGAAAGTAATTCTCAGATTCTAGAAGAGCTCAATTCCCATTTTGTTATAGCCGGACTAGCATTCGACTCCTCACCCTATGCCAGCTATGCTATGAGTCAGCCTAGCTCCACCCCGTCCACCCGCACCTCATGCTTGTCCCTTTCATTTGCGCTTGTGTAACTATAAAGAAGTTGAAGACTCACTTCTTAAACTTGATATCTGGAAACGTGCAGGGGATGACGGTCTTGAACCTTTCTTTCTAAGACTAGGCTATGCCCACCTCACAGCCCCGATTCTTCATATCTTCAACCTCTCTATTACTTCTGCTTTAGTTCTGACCTGTTGGAAATCTGCCCACATCCTTCCCCTTTTTAAATCGGGGGACCCATGCAATCTCAACAACTTCAGACCCATATCCATTTTGCCCATCCTCTCTAAAAACTTCAAAAAATTGGTCTATAACCAATTAAAACTTCACATCGAAACCTTTTCACTCTTTAATCCAGCCCAATCCGGATTCCGAGCATATCACAGCACTATCACGGCTTTGGCGAAAGTGACAAATGATTGGATCTCCGTCGTCGATGCTAATCTGGCTACTGGTGCTGTTTTCTTGGACCTTAGTAAAGCATTTGATACTGCTGATCACAACCTTCTAGTCTCTTGCCTGTCCAACTTAGGTGCTACTCCATCCAACACTGAGTGGTTCACTAGTTACCTTTTTTTTTTTTAATTCACTTTATTTTATAGTCATATACAGTACATATACCATACACAATGAGCAGGGCTGGTACAACCGGGACATCAAGGTAAACATTGAATGTCAACATATCTTTACAAGACCAACCCCTTGTTGTTGGTACCAAAAAGAAAGTTATTTACACAGATATTCTAAACCCAACCCCTCATCCAAAGCAGCACTCACACGCCATTCATAAGGAGATCCTACAAGGGTTCATAATGGGACACAACTCTGGGTGACCATGGGAGCCCCAAACTGCCAGGGCTGCATCCAAGGATCCCACAACAGGTAAAATCCTCTACCTTATTGTGCATCCTGGCAATATGAAACTCCACCTGTAATGCTAATGTGATTTCTTTATACCATTCATTAATAGAAGGTACCAAGTCGTCTGTCCAGTGCCTCAGAATAACTGACTGGCTGCAGAGATTAATGCAATGTATTTCTTCTGTTGCTTGGACATATCTTTACTGAAAACATTCAATAGACAGGTTTCAGGTGAAAAGAGACCATTTATCCCCAAAGCTTGTGGCAAAGATGTACGATTGCCTTCCAAAAGGTTGAATCATAACACATTCCCACAATATATGGTACACATCACTACCTTCTGCTCCACATCTAGTACATGCAGAATGAGTTGATTTACCCATTCTGCATAATTTCAAGGGGGAGTAGTACATGTTGTGTACAACATAGTATTGTTGTAACCTGTATTTATCTTGTCTGAGATTTCTATATGTATTTAGCCATATATTTCTCCAGACCTCCCCATTTTCTGCTATTCCTAACCTACCTGTCCAATAGTAACCTACCCCACTTGGTAAACTATCATCAAGTTGTTGCAAGAGCTTATATATTCCGAGATAGAATGTGGCTGGCTGGCTACCTTAATTAGGTCAGTTAACTCAATACCGCTACCCATATATAGTGCACCATTTTTACTCAGATGGGCTCTTATTGATTCAGAGACTTGTCTGAATTTAAAATATTGGCCTCTTATTTCAGAGAACTTATTTTCAGCCTGTTGATAGGACAGCAACTTACCCTCTGGAGCCAAGCCTCCTAGTTTAAGGCCTCCTAATATTCCCCAAAACCTGAGCGATAATGGAGCCTGTTGTATCAAGAAATGAGGGTTTTGTACCATTCCTTGCTCCAACGAAAATTGTCAATTTACCCGTAATAGTTTTTGAATCTGCTGAAAAGCCTTTACGGACCAGCCAATGGGAGTATTTCTTGGCTCCCTAGGCAAGAGGTTGAAGGTGGTATACGCTATAGAACATAACTCTAAATTATGCGTATTAACTAAATCTCTCTCAATACTAATCCAGGGCGGTTTATACCGTACGTAGAATCATTTGTATTTGGTTCAGCCCAATATGCTATCTTACTTATATGCGATGCTAAATAGTATTTATAAAAGATGGTAAAGAGAGACCTCCTTCTTTCTCTTGGGCCTGTGATCTTCTGGTATGCTCTCCTAACCTTCTTCCCTTTCCACAAGTAAGAGCTAATCATCTTCCTTAAACCTTCAAACCAAGCCTTGGGAGAAAGCATCCTAGCATATTCAGTGGGTAACTGACCCTCGTAGTATATTCATTTTATGGTTTCTATCCTGGCCCATAACGAAAGGGGCAATGAATTCCATCTACCCAGGTCCTGCTTAACCACTTTTAGGAGTTTATCGCAGTTTTCATTAACCATAGATCTTATTCCCCTTGTGATCTTGACCCCTAAGTATGTTAACCTTTTAGATTCCCAGGCCAGACCATACTCCCTCGCAGTGTTGGGATGGCATCTATTATTCAACGGAAAGAGCTTGGTCTTAGATGGATTAATTTTGTAGTTAGAGACCTCAGAGAAACTAGCAATTTCTCTAAATATCTCTGGTATACCAATGTTGGGCTCTTCTATATGTAGCAGGAGATCATCGGCATATGCCGATATCAGGTATCGTCTGTTCCCTAGCTCTATCCTTTTATCACTTGCGATGTCTGTAATCTACGGATCAGGGTTCAAGATAGAGGTTGAACAGGAGTGGTGAAAGTGGACACCCCTGCCTGGTACCGCAGTTTAAAGGGAATGGGGAAGATAGCATGCCATTACACCACACACGAGCTGTGGGTGCACTATATAAAATACGGACCCATGTTAAGAACTCTGTGGGTAGCCCAAACCTGTCTAACACTGCAAAAAGAAAGTCCCACGATACTCGATCGAACGCCTTTTCAGCGTCTAGCGCCAACAAGGCTGTAGGGTGTCACACTCCCTGTACATGAATGATCAGGTGCAGGACCTTCCATAAGTGGTCACTCGATAACCTTCCGCTCATGAAGCCCACCTGTTCTATACTAACCATACTCTCCATGAATGGGCTCAATCTATTTGCTAGTATTTTAGCTAAGATCTTAACATCAACATTTAGTAAAGAAATTGGGCGATAACTGCCCATCAACAAGGGGTCTCGATCAGGTTTAGGGATAAGGGTGATAAGCGCCTCTAGAAAGGTAGACTCCGACATGCCTCGCTCAAACCAGAAATTATACACCCTAGTTATAATTAGGGCAATTACATCTATGTAGATTTTAAAAAAGTTAGTGGTTAGGCCATCTGGTCCAGGGGATTTATCACTCGCTAACTGCGAAACTGCGGTCCTTACCTCGATCTCTTGGATCGGTGCTCCCAGATGTCTAACCTCTGCATGTGGTACCTTAGGTAGGGGAACCGAACTTAGGAACTTATTAATTCCGGTAATCGAGGATTTATTACTAACTTCAATTGAGTAAATACGTTGAAAGTAATCTCTAAAGGCAACTACAATGTCCCCCGGGTCTCTTATCACATCGTCCCCATCTTCCTTCCTTAACGCTGGCACAACTTGATTTGAGTCCATTTGCCGCAGCCTAAGTGCCAATAGTTTACCTGCCCTTTCCCCTGATTCTAAGTACTTAATTTTAGTTCTATGTAATGCTAACTCCACTTTCTGCATCATCAATGCTGCATATTTGGCTTGCAGCCTGTGTAATTCAGCCCACTCAGGTTCACCAGAATGAGTTGTTATATTATTCTCTAACCTCTTTATAGCACTAGTGATACCTTCCAACTGCGCCTTGAATTTCCTGGTCCTGTTAGTGGATATACGAATGCATTCACCCTAAGTCCACATTTTAGTGCAGCCACACTATATCTATATTTGAGACTGAACCAGGTTGCTATCCCAGAATTGTGTCAAGAATGTATTTATTTGGTCCCAGTATATGATATTTGCAATAATTGGTTATAAACCTCCATCTGAAATCTCTGTTCATCCTATTCATGGGTATCCATTTAACATATACGGGAGTGATCAGAGATGACTCTAGCTTCAATTCCAGCTTCAGAACTATGGAAGTATGCTTAAACTTATCAGAAAGTAGTCAATTCTGGAGAGCGTCCTATGGATTAGAAAAAAGTATATTGCTTCATGTTCCCATTCATGAGCCTCCAGATATCAATCAGGCCTAAGTTATCCATTACTTCCCTTAGCTACGTTGTTGGAGAAAAGCCAACACGCCTATTATCCGATCGATCCAAATCGAGCTGGGTGGTTATATTCCAGTCTCCCCAATTAATAAAACATGGATGAATCCAGTCAAGACTTCAAGCAGATGCATGAAAATTGTGGAGAGTCTAAATTGGGACCATATATCGCACCCAATCACGACTTTAACTGAGGCTAGCATAACGACAAGGAAAATGTACCTACCCTGTGTATCCCATATCTCCTTTTCTAAATGAAAGGTAGTTTTCCTATGAAATAATATAGCCACTCCACCTTTATTATGAGATAAACTCCATACACTTGACCGACCCACTGCTTAAGAAACAGCTGAGTATCCTCTCTGAGAGGTGTGTTTCTTGCAAACATGCAATCTCAGCTTTAAGGGTAAGTAAATGTTTCAGTATAATCTGCCTCTTACACCTGTCTCTTGCACCCTTAACGTTCCAACTAAACAAATTATAGGCATCTGTCATGTCTTCAAAAATATTAGAATGAGATCCAGCGTTATACCTTCTTTCATTAAGAGATAGCTCCATAGGTAGCTTCCCCTTGGTATGTTATATAAGCTTGTGAATGCTGCTATTTCCCACCCTCTCCACCCTCCCGTGATTACAATCAACCCCAGTCCCGAAGACTGCACTACTATCTCGCACTGTCCTGTGACGGTCATACCAACCCAGGCGTCATTCTCGCCCTCTCCCCCTACACATCCTTTGTTTTTCTTGAAGCTGACACTGATGGAGTATTTAGAAAAGCAAATAGACCCTGGCGGAGGGAGGTCCGAGGGAGAAGAGAAGAAAAAAAAAAAATTATTTTTGTTAGTTGGGTTAGCATTATCCCTAAATATAGTCTCATCCTAGGGTTATCCCCCATTGGTCATTTATAAGGAAACTCACACTTATATTCTAATGGATATCCCCCTTTAGTGGGGAAATTTATAGCTACTACCACTCTTCAATCAAATCTATCTATATTCAAGTAAAATAATTTCACTACAACTGCTCTATATTAAATGCATCATTACAAGATCACTAGTAAACAAGAGCACAAACAATGAAGTGATAACCGAACCATTAGTTTCAAAGCCACTGCGGGATGGCACACCAGTTCAGAAAGTTTCCTTATTTTCCAATTATCAGTGGCTATGCCATTATAAACTATCAAGATTCTAACTTATGTATTTGAGGAGATTCACTTGCTGAAAAGATGTGAACTGTCCTCTAAAATTAAAGCAAGGTGCAGCGTTCATCCAGTTCGCCCATCTAAAGAGGGGAAAAAGGAAATCCTCGTGGTGGGTCATTTCCTCATGTAAGGTGTTCGATAATACTCGGAAAGGTCCCTTGCCCCGGGTGGCCAAAATCCTAGGCAGAGAAGGGATAAAGAAAAGGGGGGGGAGAAAAAAGGGAGGGGAACAAAATGTCTAAAGTCACTTCGTGCCAGATTCTGCCTTCAAGCAATGCCCGTCCTCTGATAGTGTTGCCCGACTGACAAATAGCAAAAAAAAAGGACCAAGGGGAGGCCGCTCCTCCTATATTCTTCCTTTGAATCTAATGCATTTTCAGTGGCTGATCCAATGAATGACCGCTACACTCTTATCTATCATTTGAAGAGATCTGGCAGAGCTCTTTTAATTTCTTTCCGAGCCACTTCCACGGATTCAAAAGTCTGCCATTGATCCTTAATCTTCACCAATAGTTGAGCTGGGTATCGCACCCTAAATGGTACCCCCGCGGCAACCAGCTTCGAAATGATGGGATGCAAGCTCTGCCTTTTCATCCGAACAGAGTAAGGAAGGTCATGAGAGATCCAGATTTTCCTTCCTTCCCAACAAACGTCCTGTAGTGCTTTAACCTTACTCAAAATGTGTTGCTTGTCTTGAAAACACAGTAGTTTACAAATTATCGGGCTTGGAGGGGCTTCGGGTGCAGGTAGTGGGCGAAGTGATCTATCGCCTCTCAATAGTGTAACTCCCACTCGGGGATTGACCCGCTACCTTCTCGAAAGCTTCTGTACAAACATGATTGTATTTGGGCCATCCTCTTTTCAGGAATGTTTAAAATGGCGATGTTATTTCTTCTACTCCTCCCTCAAGATCTTCAAGCTTCTCCTCGATCTTTTAATTTTCTTGTTGAGGGCAGTTCTCTCACATCTTGTTTCTCAACTTTAGACTCAGAGATTTGATTTTGGCTCGTTATCTCCAACCCTTGTTTCAATAGATTCCATAGCCGTCCTAAACAATTGTATCTCCGCATGAATCTCGTCCACTGACGACTGCATGGGGGCAAATATTTCTAAAAACCTTTCCTCCGTCAGCGCTGCCGGCCCCGAACTGGATTTGTCAGGCCCCTGACGCGGGCGCTTTGCTGCCTGGTCTTTTCCTGGCGATGGTGGCGGCGTATGTTTCGGCGCTTTAATTTTGATGAAAGCCTCCATGCTCGCAGAAGATAAGAACTCCAGAGGTTGCATGATACTTTCCCCCACCAGTCTTTCTCAAGAAAATTATAGGACACTCCGTTAATTTAGTGTGGTGTGTTGATTGGGACGAGAGGTAGCAGGCAAGGCTGTTTTTCCTAGGCCGCCATCACGTGATCCCCGGTTCACTAGTTACCTAACAGGGAGAACACAGAAAGTCAAAGTGGATGTCCTATTCTCTGACCCCCTGCTGGTTGTCAGAGGAGTCCCCAAAGGCTCCATTCTAGGCCCGATTCTGTTCTCTCTGTGTATAAATGATCTTGACTCCCATATAACGAGCTCCAACCTGCACTTCTTTGCAGATGTTACTGTTCTGTATACTTCTGGATCTACGGTATCGCAGGTCATGGATGTATTACAAGCTGATTTCGCTCAGCTCAAAAATAATCTGATAAAAGCCAAGCTGCTCCTTAATGCTAAGAAAATGAAAGCAATGGTTTTCATTTGCTGTACCTCCCCTGGTCCCCCCTGTCCAGCCAAATGAACCTATAATTACTGCACTAGGTAAATCTTTGGAAGTCGTTCCTAAATTTAAATACTTGGGTATCTTGTTAGATAATAAGCTCTCATTTAATGACCACATTGATAAACTATCCAGAAGGCTCAAAACAAGATTAGGATTCTTTTTTAGAAATAAGTCTCTATTTCCCCTCGAGACATGAACAAGGCTCGTACAGGCCACATTCCTTCCCCTGCTCAATTACGGTGACTTAATTTACAATACAGCTTCAATTTCAAACCTAAGCAAGCTTGACGTCCTTTATCACCGTGTGTTACGATTTATTGCCAACTGCCCCTACCGTACTCACCACTGCGATTTGTATGCAACTGTTGGTTGGACATCTCTCACCACTAGACGCCTGCTCTACATTGGTATTTGGACCCTTAAGTTGCTCTTACAGAAAATACCATGCTACCTAACATCATTGATCCGCATCTCCCACAGTGCATATTCCCTTAAGAAAACTGACTTTGTCTTGCTCGCTGTACCTAGGACTCGTACCTCCTTTGGCAAATGTGCTATTTCGTATGCCCTCCCTTCTATGTGGAACCAACTCCAATCTTTATTAAAACTAACTAGCATTGTCTCAGTCAACTTCTTCAGAGTATTAATTGCATCTAAAATAAAAGATACTTGTAACTGCCACTAAGCACCCTTTTATCCCTATGTGTGCTTCTTGTCTATTGTCTCTATTGGCCCTTGCCATACTGAGACCATTATCTCTCAACCTACTTTACCCTTTGCTAACCTTCCCCTCTCCCAACCCTGCTCACCGTTATTATTGTTTCCTTCTTCTAGTACTTCTCCACTTTTTGATTATCTATTGCATCTTACAGCGACAAAGTGTTTAACCTCACCTGATATTGTTTGTCCCGAATCTGCACATATATCTGTAACCTTGTATCTCGCTATGAATGACCTGATTTGAGCATTGTGTGCACTCTGTATGATTGGTTATCGAAGTGTTGTGCTGTATAATGTGCAATTGTATGTGTATTACCTTTAGGACCTCCTTGTGAATGAGCTTGCTCAATGGAGTCTTCCTGTAATAAACTTGAACTTGAACATCAGGTCATAAAAAGAATGTTGGAAATTTGGGGTCAAAATGCAGGCGCCCACTGAAAATTAGATATGGGCTCTCAGTTGGCCTATCCTGCATGAATACAGTCTAAAAATGTGCAAAAGCGGGACACCACTGAAAATGAGATATTGCATCTCATCTGTCCTATCCTGGGTAAATATTTACTAAAAATGTGTAAAGTCAGGACACCAGTACAGCAGAGCCCCCACTGAACTGTGCATCTGTGCTGCTCTGTCCTGTGGAAAATATGTTGTAAAAGCTTGACCCCACTAAGAATGTAACTTGCTTTTCACCTGGGCTATCCTGGGTAATTACATTATAAAAATAGGTAAAGCAGGGCCCCATCAAAGATTAGATAATGCATTTTGGTTGTGCTATTCTGGGTAAATATAAAATAAAAACTGGGAAAATAAAGATCCCACTAAAACCAAGATAAGCATCTGAGCTATGCTATTCTGGGTAAATACAGTACAAAAATGTGTCAAAGCAGGACACCATTGAAAATGAGATATTGCATCTCAGCTGGATTATCCTGGGTAAAATATTGCAAAACTGCATAAAAACAGGACCCTACAGCAGAACTCCACTGAAATTAGGTAAAGGGAAAGGGGAAATTGTTTAACCAGGAAAGGATCACTAAGTTGAAGCTTATTTCTAGGTGTAACCTGGAAGTGAAGTAACTTGCTCAGGGTCACACAGTATGCAAGTGAGGGCTGTGAGATTCAAACCCAGGACTCCAGGTTTGCAGCTCAGTACCCTAAACTATAGTGCTATACTGCCTCCTAATACTGAAATGAGGTGTTGCATCTAAAATGATCTGTCCTAAAAAAATACATTATAAAAGCAGGACCACACTTAAAATAAGATATTTGCATCTCACTTCTACTATTCTGGGTAAATGCAGTATGAAACTGTGTAAAAACAGGGCCCCATTGCAAATGACATATTACATCTCATCTGGACTAGATTGTGACAGGAACTGACTGTCACCAAAAAGGAAAGGGACCGAAGCAGTGCACAAAGGCGGCAAAGATGGCCAGTGGCATGCTGGGGTGCATAGGCAGGGGTATCACTAGTAGGAGGCAAGAGGTGGTGATGCCATTGTATAAAATATTGGTAAGGCCTCACCTGCAGTACTGTGTGCAGTTCTGGAGGCCACACCTGCACAAGGACATAGATAACGTGGAGACTATCCAGAGAAGGGCAACAAAGATGATGCAAGGCTTGCACCACAAAACATATGAGGAGAGACTAGGGGACCTTAATATGTATTCTCTAGAGGTGAGGAGAAAGCGGGGGGATATGATTTAAACTTTTAAGCACCTCAAGGGCGTAGACAAGGTGCAGGTGGGGGACCTTTTCCAATGTAGAAAAAACACTAGAACAAGGGGGCACGATATGAAATTAGAAGGGAGTAGATTAAGAGGTAATGTGAGGAAGTTTTTCTACACAGAAAGGATAGTCAATGCTTGGAATAGTCTGCTACAGGTGGTAATGGGGGCAAGCAAAGTGGAGGGGTTTAAGCATGCCTGGGACAGGCACAAGAAAAGCTTGAGAGGGGAGGGAGTGATGAAAAGCCATTGATCACATCGGGTCAGTGGCCACATACAATGTGTAGGGCCTATGGCCAGACTGGATGGGCCTAGCGGTCCTTATCTGCCGATAATTTCTATGTTTCTATATAGTTAAAATGTGTACAAGCAAGATCTGATAAAACAGCAGTGCAAGCAGTGAACATTCAGCATTGAAAAATGCTTGTTTAGTGAAGTTACAAAAGCTGTCCTATTGGTGAATAAGAGACTTGTTTGTAGCTGTATTGGTCCCTGTACAAACAGATGAACAAAGTAAGTGATCTTTTTTTTGGACCAACAAGAAATTTTCAGTTCACAAGTTTTCGAGCTCGGGCCTCTCAGTGCCTTTGTTCACCCAGTTCACCTGAAGAGAGGGACTGTGAGTTCTGAAAGTCTGTGTACTGAAAATGTATTGTTGGTCAAATAAACGTATCAAATTGTGTACTTTGTTCATAGGTGAATAAAGAATATAGCCATGCTGTATAACTTCAGAAGATAGAATGTTTATAAGGGCAAATGAAACAAAGGTCTGTAAAAACTGGTTCGACCAGGGAAGAGGTGTGAACAGGATTTCACACATCTGTCTAGAAAAGCATTTCTATGTCCTTAGATGGTCCCCTGAGCTGTGATCTGTCTCCTGGTAGCCATTCGCATTTAAGTGCTGATGGCAAGGGTGTTTTGAAATGCTCATGTGTTCACAGTAAGACCAGTCTCACAAACAACTAGGGCCTATTTATTGTTCAGTCCTAGACTTTAAGACTAGCACAGTGGGACATGAATATGTGTGATCCTGGCTAATAACCACAGCAGTCAGCTAAAATCTGCTAGTAAATAAGGTGTGACGTCTGTTTATTTGGGGGCCTAGAGTGGCTTTGAGTGACAGCAGAACCTGCATCTTTCTCTCAGTCAGGAGTGGGTTTGATTGACAGAGGAAACTGGGTTTGAAAGGACCATCAATTGCTGATTCGGCAGTTGGTGTTAACCTTATCAGATGCAGTGGTATGACAAGGAGATATCAGTAGAAACTTTGGAATATTGTATGGGGGGCTGAGATATAGCCATTTTATTTATATTTTTTCATTTTAGATTTTTAACAATATTTACATTCATATTGTCACAATTATGACATGACAGTCAATATGATATGTCAAATAGAAGATAAAATAAATAATTTACAATGTAGATCAGTAAAAGCTCTATGAGAACTGGGTTTGTAGATCTAAGTACCAAGTTATACAATATGTATATTTAACTGCAGAGTTTCTAGCTGGAGGAGTACAAGCTTAAGTTACTTCTGTATGTGGATAAATTATATTACATCTATATTAAATCAGTAGTGCCCATGTCTGGGTAGCTTGCTTATTTAAAAAGTAAACAATTTCTATAAACTTATATATTCCATCCTTGTTTCTTTAACTTTCCAGTATATTTAATTTTAAAGGGTAAGAACTTAGATAATTAACTCCAAGGGGGAAAAAACAGAAAATAAAGAGAACCTCTGTTTTATTGAAATAAGTATTTATCTTTAACACACAAAAAGTCTCTTTTTTTACTCCATCTGCACCCCCCCAGGCAGTTAGTACATAACCATTACAGTAAGTTTATTCATGGCAATATCAAAACATAGTTAAAGAAAAAGATGAAAAATCAGAAATTAAAATAGTAAATGTTTTATGAAGACAAATAAGCTCCCAAATAGAACAACATCTTTTTATGTAATTTCATATTTATAGTGCAGCAGATTCATTCGATCAAAATGTTTATTGTATGGCTAAAGAGACTTTACAAAAGATAAATCATCACAGATAAAAATGTATATAAATGCACATTAAAATGCTAAAACTGAGGCTCGTCTCATAGTAAGAGGAGAAACACATATATACAGTCAGCATGCAACAGAATATACACATGACAACTCATACAATAGTTATATGCTTCTTCACTTGGCTGATTTCATAGACATACTTTGATAATCTATCCAGAATCCATACATCCTCAGTGTGCAATAATATATTAGTAACAGTAATTTTGTCAAGTTGATATTGATTGTTTGTGAAAGGGGCTAACCAATGGAGTCTTTCTTTTATATAAAAAGTACAATCCCATAGAATGTGACAAAGATCCTTGTCCCCCCAACCCATGTGAGCAGTCACAGGCCCCAGACATGAGATTTGATTGTTTATATCGAAATAATAAGATGTTACTGGGGAATTGTTCCAATTTGTAATTTGAAAAAATTGATCTTAGTTTGGGATCAGATAGCAAGTCAAGATACAGTTTAAATCCAAAGTAAAAAAGTTATTCTGAGCAAACCATTTAGAGTTTGCGATCCAAAGTAATCCAGTCATTTGTGACCTTTTTAGTTACATATTTTTTATATTGGAGACTGAGTGTTATCCCTTTGTTAGCAGCACGGTTTAGATTAGTCAGTCTGTGTTTGTTTAGGAGTTCAACCAGAGTAGTATACCAATAATCAGTTCTGTTTCCTAAACTGCACCAGTATCCTTTCTCTTTTAAACATTGACTTGCCAATGCAATGCAAGCGGAACCTTGTAACACTAACCCAATAACTGATCTTTCTAGATTCAATTGCGGCATTTATGTTAGGAAGTCTGAGCTCCGATCTTAGATATGGAGCTGGACAAGCGTGACCTACTCTCAGGATATTACCCTTTAAACGCACATTGCTTGCTCAGAGATCTCTTTCCTACCAGGGACCCAAGTGGATCAATGACCTACTAACCGCCCTAATCAAATATAACAAGCTCAGCCAGTTCAAATTCGGACTCCGCTCACACCTTGTCAACAAGAATGTTTGTTGTTGCACCATCTAATGTTGTTGCTCCATTTGTTTCTGGCCTAGCTCCTGATAAACCCTAGCCATCTCCTGTCCTCTCCTCTCCCCCCCGCCACGTCCTCCCCCTTCTCTCTTCCCCCTATCTTGCTCCCTCCCCTCTGCCTCACCCTCCTCCCTCTCCCGCTCCCTTCCTGTCAACTCTACCTTCAACTTCAAGCCCTGCTCCACCTTCTTCTCCCCTGACAAAGCCAAGACTGGCTGCTTTTCTTACCCTACTCTACAGCAGCCTGGGACCCTCTGTCCTATGTCTGTACTTTGCACTTACC
Source organism: Neoceratodus forsteri (assembly GCA_016271365.2). Lineage (NCBI taxonomy): Eukaryota > Metazoa > Chordata > Ceratodontiformes > Ceratodontidae > Neoceratodus > Neoceratodus forsteri. The sequence goes on along the minus strand of CM028132.1, from coordinate 586,899,597 downwards.
AAAGCTTTGTACCAAACTCCTGTAGTGTTGTTTTAGGTTGCAATTCCCTGCTGTAACTGTGTATTTCTTTTGCTGAATTTGTAATTACTGTATTTGCTGTCATTGCACTTAAAATGTTACTGTTAATGTGCTTACCTGTACCCATTGTATTATTTTGTTAAGGCATGTACTTGTCTAACCTGGAACCTTTGTAAATGAGCCTTTGGCTCAAAGGTATTAATCCTAAACTGAAATAAATAAAATAGAATAAATAAATATTCCAAAGAGTTTTATATAGGGGAGGACAGTGCAGCAGATTCAGACAGCTCAATTTTTTTCAGGGATCAGTAATAGATTTTTTTTTTAATCAGGGCTAGCATCTGTGTTTTTCTCAATTACTGTCTGATCTGGCAATCTATATTGTATGCTGTTCCAATTTATTTATTTATTTATCGGATTACAATATCTTTGAGCCAGGAGCTCTTTTACAAAGATTCTACATCAGAAAATAGATAAAACAGTTTACACATCAATAAAACAAAAAACCTTTGATAACAGTGACTAATACATTGAAGCATTCAAAACAGATAAGGTACAGTTGTTATGTACAAAATAATAGGCAATCATAAAGCAGCCAGGAGTAGGCTTTGTTAGGAATGGGGGGGGTGAGGTAGGAATGGGTTGGGGTGGAGGTCAGTGGGGGGGGGCCAAAGTGGATGAGTAGGACCAGTGGGCTAAGGGTTTGGATGGAGCGGCAGGGGTTACTGGTGAGGGCAGGTAATGTTGCTACTGGTGGAAGAGGTGGGGGTGAAGGGGCCGAAATGGTGTAACTAGTGTTAGAAGACAAACTTGCTACAGCAGAAGAAAGAGGAGAGTGGGGGCGGACAAAGGGGAGACGTTGCTGTGAAAGAGGTGACACAACTTAGGGATGGCAGTCTCAGCTGCTAAGTGCAGTAAGGCGCTGGTGGAGTTTGCTCTTAAAAGGATCAATCTTTGTCTCATCCAAGATTACAGAGGGGAGGTAATTTAGCCACCTAAGTGCCCTGTAAGTAAATGAGTGTTGCGCCTGGGAGGTACGGCGCAAAGGGACTTGATGAGTCAGTCTTTTTTTTTTTCCAATTATGTGTGTAGCCCTTAGCCTGGAACTCTCTCAGGCCCCTTGCACTCACCAGCTTGCTCTACCTCCTGCTGTGTTCCCTGACCATCTTCAAGTTCGTTGCGGTTCCCCAGGTCAGGCAGGTCAACTCGGACAGACCGCAGGGGGCAGTGGCAGGAAACCAGCATTGGGTGTGGCAGTGGCACTGGCAGGGGCCATCGCTATCAGGGCTTGAGGGTATTTCTTGTGGTGGAAGCCGAGACCCCCAACCCCACTGCGTGCTGCACATCTGATGCTGCTGGTGCACGGCAACCCTGCCTCCATTAGCCACACTCCTTATGCGATCCAGTAGGCCTAGTGCCTCCGTCTCCACTGGGGTCACCAGAGTGACAGCGCATGCCCTCCCACCCGAGAGGAGGAGCAGCCCAGCGGGTGCACATCCATCTCCCTCCCTGCCGACCCCGACTCCCAAGCTCGCTCCCAAACTCGGGTCATTGGCGTGACATGAGATGTGGTGACCAGCGCCTCAACCCTCAGCGCCACCGGGCCGGAGGCAATAAGTCAGTCTTGACATGCCACTAGTCTGATGTGGGTTAGTCACAGGGTTAAGGAGTTTGTGGATGACAGAGGTTTGGCCAAGGCAGATTTTTGTTCGTTAAGAGACAGGTCTGATATTTTATCCTGCCCTTAATGTGCAGCCAGCTAGTTTGTGCATACAAGTCGCCAGTATGGGTGAGTCTGTGGGCTCCAGTAATCAGCCTGCGTGACTTATTTAGTGCTGTGTTGATCCTTTTGATTGTAGTGTCTGTAGCTGCAATGTATACGACTAATCCGTAGTCAGTTATGGGAAGTATAGAGTTATTGACATCAAGTCAGAGCACATCTGGGGTGAAACAGGTCTGTGCTGATATAGGAGCCCAGTCCTGGTATTAACCACCTTTGTGACATGATCAATGTGAGTGATGTATGACAGAGAACTGTCTAGAGTGGCCCTTGATGAAGTCTTGCATTAGAGGTGAAATGCTGGGGCATGGTGGACACGTTTTGACTGGCGAGAGGCATATTAATTAAAAACTGTTGTAAAAATAAAACATTTTTTTGAAGCAGAATTTTGGATCCTCAATTTTTTCTAGTTAAAGCGCATGCTACCTTGAACTTACTTAGATGTACTGGGACTAGCCACCCCCTGTATGCACCCCGTTTCCCTGTACCACTACAGCACAAACAACTTTGGACCCTACAAATATTGATGGATGCCAGTTTTAATGTTCTGAAGTTATTGCCATGGCAGTGCATCTGTTGCACAGGGCCAGGGTTAGGGTGGATGTTGCCTGATAGGAGGAGAAGTAGCAGGGTATTCCTCAGCAGAAGGCATTTAAATAACTTAAGAGTAGTTGGCGTTTTACACCTACTAATCCATCCACCCTTTTTATAGTACAGTGACATGATGAAACGAGGTAGTAGGGAGAGGATAGGAGAGTTTAGAAATCAAACTGAGCAACTGATCAGGTTAATAGGTCTGAGGTAGTTGTCAGTTATGCTACTTGGGGTAGCACAGCCTAGAGGTGATAGCTTTTTTTTGGGGGGGGTGATTACTATTGGGCTGGCAGTTATCTGGGCTTAAAAGTGTTATAACAGCTAACAGCAGGACTGGAGAGGCTATGCATTTATGGGCCCTCATGGTTACCATATAGCTATGGAGTGTGGTGTGGGCACCCAGTGATTCTGCACTCATAGATACTGCCAAATTAAGTTCAGTGAGGTTTGTAGAGCAGTGTTTGAGATTAGAGGTGGGACAGGCCAATGGCTGTGGAGAAAAAAGGAGTGTGGTTGAGAGCAACCACTTCTATGTAACAACAGGAGGGGCGAGAGTGGGCTAATTGTTCCCGCAGGGACACACTAAAACCAATGGGTGGCTGGGAGGGTGGCAGCGTCCCTTGTGGGAATCAGTGAGAGGGGTGTCAGTGAGGTTAATGGGTCAGATCGAGTTTATTGTTTATTGTAAAGTCTAGGAATTAATACCTTTGAGCCAAGGCTCTTTTACAAAGGTTCCGTGTCAAAATCAGTTACAAACAAATAGGGGTACAGGGTTGCACAAGTAGGTAACATTGTGGAAATAGACAGAGACAAAACAAAAAGGAAAAAAAATAGCTAAATCTAATGACATTTATGAACAGCAGATAAATCACTTAAGCACTTTCACTAAATAGAAAACAAGTGGGGAGGGAAGATAGGTAAGGGAGGTAAGTTAGGCAGTATAAGTAAGAAAAAGAGGAAAGGGGGTAGGAGGAAGGAGCAGACCAATTGTAGGAGACGAGGATCCACTAGTAGGCCTTTGTCAAGTAAGAGGGCAAGGGAGGAGGGGTGAGAATAGATTAGGAGTTTAAACAAGGCAGTCACAGGAGTTTGAAGTGGCTAGGTGAGAGAATAGTCTAGATTTAAAAGCACCTAATGAGTTAGAGGAGGTAATAGAGTTAAAACAAATTGTTACTGCGGGGATAGCCTAGTTGTTAGGGTCACCGCCTCTGGTGTGTAGGGGCAAGGGTTCAATTCCTAGGTCGTATGCAGGATAGGAGGGGTGGGTAATTTGTAAGAGGTGGGACTTATTTGAGAAGGTTAGTGTAGGTCAAGAGCCCTACCTTTACCTGAATTAGTGGAATCCAGTACAGAAGCAGATTTCTGATTCTTCAGTGGCTTCTGCTGCCTCTTGTGCTATTATGAAATCTTTTGTTTGACTTTCATCAAAAAAACACTTTCTTCAAGCTGGCCCAGTGGCGTGAGGGCTAAGGTGCTGGATGCCTTACCTCATGCCAATGCCGATGACCTGTGTTCAAGAATGAGCATGGACCATCGGAGGTCGGTGGGGGTGGATCTGGATGGAGCTGCCGAAAGGCAGCTCTCCTCTCCAAGGAGGGTAGGTGGTATCCCTCAGCTCTTGACTGCCCCATGGTGTAGGCAGGGGGCAGCGCAGGCTAGAGGGAGCACCAGGAGCTAGGCAGATGGGTGGGTGGATGGGGCCATCACCAGGGCAGTAGTACGCATGCGTGCCTCCATGCACATGCGTCTCTACTCCTGGGGCCCTGGGGTAAAATGGGACCTCAGAAAATGGAAAGTCATGGTGCCAGCAGCAGGATGAAGCCCAACCCTCTGCAGGCTCCACTCCTGGGCTGGGCTTAAGGCAAGCCCCGGTAATTCCGGGATGTCAGGGCTGGGGGGGTCGGTCGGGCTGATGGGGGCTGCTGGTGCAGGAGGCAAATAATCTCAAAAAAATACAAAAAACATTTTCTTCTGGTCTTTGAATATTTTATGAGCTTTTCATGGGTAAAGCCCCCAAATATCTTACTTGTACTAGAGAAATCTACTCCACCATTGCTGTGTGGTTGATGAGATATCTGAATATTGAACTTCAGAGGCCTGATATTCAAAAGTCTGCCTAGATACAAATCCTAGTTTGTGTGCAAACCAAGCTTTGTACGGATGTCCCATATTCAAAAGCCTGGTTAGTAAGGGCAAACAGGGTATGCACTTGGGCAAACTGTGGAGAGGGAGTGCAATGCAAATTGAGGGGTGGGGACCTGAATATTGGTGCAGTCTGATATTCACAGTATATGCACCATGCATGGGTGTTTTGCATGGTCTCCTTGCTTGGTGCAAATACTGCTGACCTAAACCACGACTTACTCCCATGCAACCCAGCAGTTGGCAGAAGAAGTGCATTGGCCCAACCAACCCTCAACATAGTAGTCCCTGGTATCTAGTGGTGCCCCCCCCCATACACCTCAGTATAGACAATTATTATGTGCTTGGTGTCCAGTGGCCCTCCCCCCACCTGCACCCATGCCCAATAGTAAGGGACAGCTTTCCAGTGGTCCCCCACCCAATGCCATGCCCGCTGAGTAAAATAAGATTCTCCCTGGTGTCCTGTGGTCCCTTCTCCCACCTGATGGCTCCCCGATATTAAATATAAATACACCTGATGTCCAGTGGTCCTCCCCAGTCCCTATATCGGGAAAACCCCAAACAGTTTGTCGTTTCTCCCCCAGAGTGATCACCAGCTGCCACTGCCATATGGCTTGTCTTTTGTAATTAAGTCCCCCAACAACAAAGCCCCAGTCCTGTTCCTAACAGTGATCTGTGACCCCTCAGAGCCTATCCCTCAGTGATGGTTAATGGCCCCCTCCAACCCGCAGCACTGGCAACCTCCCCATAGTCCCCCATGCCTGACTATTGGTGCTGCAGTCAGTTGATAGCGAGCAACACAGCCATCCGCACACACCACCTCGGCTGCCCACCATCCGACAAGAGCAGGGAGTGTGCTGCTTATTTATAGGGCACTAATTATAGAATTGATGAGCTGGGCTGATCTGTGTGCTTTTTATGGCTGTGTGTAGTTTGATGAAATACAAACATATGAAACTGCCAGCAGATAAAGATCACTACGGTCTATCTAGTCTGCTCGAAGGTGCAGATCAGCTGTGAAATTATAATAGAGCTGCCCCTCCCCTTCCCTTCCCCATCTCAAAATTCCCCTCTTTCCCTCCGCTTTCCTGTCCTCAGTGTGTTTTTCCTGATAAGCCTATCCTACCTGCTTTTAAAACCCCTTATGAAATGAAAAGTTCTAAAAACAAAACATTTACTCCTGCTGGCTAGACCTGACACACACACATAGAAAACAAAAATATTGCATTAGAGCTATTTAGTGGAGGTCAGAACATCAGGCTCCTATTTATTTATTTATTTGTTTTTGTTAACCGGGTAGGCACACTAGACAACAAATGCCTATTTTCAGGTGCGACCCGGGAGGTTACAATACAGAAAACGAGGTACAGAGTCAAGGCAGCAAACAAGCGCAATACAGAAAACATGGTACATAGACATGGTAGAAAACAAGCCCATTAAACAGGTGAGCCAGAAAAATATTACAATACAGAGAACATGGTACACTGTCAAGGTGGCATGCAAACCCCCATGCAGGGTGGGGCCAAGGTACAGAGTAAAGACTTGAATACAACAACAACTTGACTGGAAAAAAGCAGAGAGTATATGGCAACTGGTGCGTCTGGTCCGTGCGAGTGGGAAGGTGGGAGTCCACAGATGGGAGCAGGGGGAGATTGACAGGTAGACAGGGAAGGGGGCAGGCAGAGCAGAGTCAAGGTGGTGGTCAGGAGAGTAGGCGAGGGGGGGGAGTGGGCAGGGGTAGGTCAGCAGGGGAGCTGGTGAGTACAGGGAGGGGAAGGGGCAGCAGGAGGACCACCGCGATATGATTGGTTAGGCCTGCAGGGAGAGAGCAGCCCAACAGTTGCAGACCCCAGAGGGCGGGACAAGGGAGTAGAAGGTTCGTTAAGTGCCACAAGGGAGGGAGCTAATGGGTAAGTCAGGTGATGGGGCCCCTCGCAGAGGGTAGGAGTTGAGGGTTAGTCTAAGTGCTGCAGAGGAGAGAACAAAGGGGTAAATTGGGTGCAAGGCAGCGGAGGGGGCTAAAGGGTGAGTAGGGCAAGGGGGCGCCTAGCGGAGGAGGAGTACTAGTACTTACTGAATCAGTGGTCCCAGACACATCTCTGTCACATGGGACAGCAGCCATTGTAGAAAAAAGAAGCGCAATAAACTTTTTTAAGATGGAGATCCCCAGGGGCCAGACAAATACCATATAATTAGCAGACTAATTTAGAAAAAACTCTTAATAGCAAACAGAGGGAAGGACACACCAGGACTACACACACAAATCAAAACACTCTGCACAACATATGTGTCTGTACATTTTGAAGCCAGGTAGAAATCCACCAGTCTGCAGATATTCTGGTTAAAACCCCTTGAAATCTGGTATCCAATGATGGCCTTTTACACACTTACGAGGTAGGTTTTAAACAATTTTTTAAAACAGTTTAACTCTTTCCATGTTAATGCAGCCACATTGCAATCTTAACCTGGTTTTTGAAGCATTTTAAAACCTGTATCATGTACAGACCCTGGAACCTCACAGAGTGATGCCTGCACCCATGCTGTGCATCGGAGGAATGTGCATAGTGGAGGACCAGCAAAAAGCAGAAGGAACATGGTGGCAGCATGTACACACTGATAAGTGCAACCATGTTTAGCTTAAACCATTTTTGAAACTGAGCTAAAGACTAGATACCTAGCAGAGTTTTAGCACAGTTTTTAAAAATGGTTTAAATGATACTGTAGTGTGTCTGCAAACTGTGTTAGCACTTCTTAAACTGTTTTAACTTGCTTAAAATGGTTTAAGAAGCCTAGTGTATACAGGGCCTTAGAGCCTAATGTTTGTAGCACGTGAGAGAGAATATTAAATGCCTTGCTGACCTCTTTGAAATAATCCATTTTCTTTGTCTGAATTTCCTGTACTTCAGGAGTTGAGTCTGTTACCTAAGCTGATGGGGAAGGAACTGCCTGTGCTTTCAGTTTTACCGTATGAGGAAATTCTGTTGTTCCACAAACATTTTGTGTATTTTCTGCCTTCTCAGTGGGGGAGGCAGGTAAGACATGAGGCTTTTGCACTTATTTTGTGAGGAGTGAGAATTTCAATCTATTCAAGCAGCAGTACTAGATAAAAAAATCAGTTTATTTCCTGTGCTCTGCTGAGCACTTACCTGGTGATCGTTCTTGTTTTCGCTGTACTATCACCCCATAATTTGCTCAGTTTTTCTTTGTTTTTGTTTACATTTTTCCCACCCGCCATGTTGAACTGGAACCCTCTGCTGCCAACCGCACATGCGCATGACTCGCAGCACTACACAGGGACAACGGGAACGTGCAGCACAGGGTCCCACGGAAGTAAACAAAAGACGTGATGCGACATGAGGTGGGAGTTCCGCTACAAATTAGGCAGCAGCCATATTTACTGTGGATCCACAACAATGGAAATCCATTTTAAATATCTAGAAGACTAAAGCTCGCTAGAAAAAAATATTTACAGATATGGAAACCAGAACTGTGGCTGCATGCTTTGTGTTCTAAACTGCTTAGCTGATTAAACTGTGCTTAGTTAATTTTACTGTTGTGCTTAGTTGGTTACTGTGCCTAATTAATTTTTTAATGTGCCAAGTTAATTATTAACAATTTAAATCCTTCTCTTTTCATTCTTTCCTTTCTCTAATAACTCCCCCCAGACCTGGCACTGTCTAGCAATATACCCTGCTTGCCTGTGCATTGCCCTTCTTTGTTAATTTTCAGAAATTAATAATTTACCTTTCTGATTTAGCTCTCCTCTGTTCTCTCACCTCTCTAAACTCCCCTTCAGACCTGACATTGCCTGGAAACTACCCCCTGTATTTTTATGATTCTACTCTTTCTTTGGTGTTAATTCCTGCTCTCTGACCAAACATTTTTTACTCCCTCCTCTTGCACCCTGCTGTGCCGCTGTCTTCCCCACTGGTTAACAGGCCCCCCATCTTTGATATATCTATTGCTAAACCTCTCTTTTCCCATAAAGATCAGAGACCCCCTGACATGGGTAATCTCCTTCCAGTGCTGCAGCAATTTCACTGGCTTACTGCTGCCAGCCTCACCCTGTCCAGCTATCACCGCTACCAGCATAGCAAGGTACAGTCTTCCTACAAGCCTCTGAGATTTGAGTTACGCACTTGCAAGATTTTTTTTTGTCCATTTTCCTATTAGCAAGTTATATTGTACTGCCACTAAAGGGACACAATCTTTATCTAAAGGGATCTATGCGCGTTCTTATAGATATCTTGCTAAACTACAGTTACCCCCTCTATCTGACCAGCCCCTCTCCGCGCTTCCTGCTTTCATACTCCTCCTGTTGTTCGAAAATTTTCTCTGCCTTTATGAATAATGCATCTCCTACTCTCCTCTCTCACTCTTGTTCTGCTCATATACCTCTCCTTACCACCGCCACTTGCTCACTACTCATCTATTCCTAATAGCTCTCCCAACCCAATCAGTTACTATCTCCAGTCCCCTACACAGATCCATGCTATCACTCCCCCATTTGAAATATGGTCTCACTCTACCACTATTCCCCATGCAGCTTTGATAACGGTGTCCACTTTCACTGTAGTTCTCCACCTTCTTCTTCCTCACTTATCTACTCCCTTCTCCTCAAATCTACCAACCTCCTCGCCAGCCCCTTCAAACTTGCCTAACTACCCGGAGCTCTACTTTCTCATATTCACTCTCCTCTTGCTCTCTGCTGGGGATATTCTCCCTAACCCAGGCCCTATTGCCCCTAGCTCCTTTGGTGCTTCATCCTGTACTACCTCCCCCTGCTCTCTTCTCTCAGCCCTACCAAAGGGCTTAAAGCTCCTACAGCTAAACACATGCAGCTTGTTGCAAAAGATAGACCAGATTCAGACCATGGTGTGTACTGTAAAACCAGACATTCGAATCATCTCAGAAACTTGGCTAAAGAGCACTATCCCTGACCAATCGATCTCCATTCCTGGCTACTCACTGCTAAGGCAAGACCATGCTGGCAGGAGTGGTGGTGTGATCATTTATGCCCCAGCCTCCATCCAATATTCTTATCTGCTCATCCTCCAATCCTGAGACCCATGATGCCCTAGCTATCCATGTGACCCTCCCCTTCACTCTTCCAGTCTTCATAGCAGGCATTTACTGTCACCCAAATGTCCATCCTTCAGTTGCGCGAGACCTCCTAACCTCCATCACTTCCCTTGCTTGCTCTGGGGAATTATTCATCCTAGGTGACTTCAATATAAATTGGTTGTCAACTAAAACTACAAAAAATTAAAATGAAATTGGAGCCCTACACCTTTCCCTACTGATCTCTAAACCCACCCACCCAAACCACAAGACACAACAACACTCCCTACTCAACTGGGCCCTTACCTCCCACCCCCACCGTGTCATCACCTCTGGTGTACTCCCTGATGCTCTCAGTGACCATAATCCAATATTCATAGTTAGGAAAGTCCACAGAACTAAATCGCCACACAAAACCATACAACTGTGCTCTTTCAAGTCTTGTGACCTTGAACTTCTCCTGAGTAACCTTGCCAGTTCTGACTGGTCTCCCCTAACCTCCTTCCCCATAGTTGATAAGGCCCTTGCCTACTTCAAAGAAATCTTTCTTATAAACTGGAATGCTTTTGCCCCACTAAAACAAGCCAGAGTCAGAGGTAACCACTTACCTTGGATAACCCCTGAACTTCTGGCCTGTCTCAGGGCTAGAGATCGGGCATGGAGGCATCATAAAGCCACCCAACATCCTAGTGACCTCACGAACTACCGCATGCTCCGAAATGCTTTCCCCAGGGCTACAAGGTTAGCCAAGTCTGAATATTTCAAATCTGCCTTCATCACCAACATAAATTCCCCTTCTAAGTTCTGGAAGGTGGTCAATGCCCTATTTACCCCATCATGTTGCCCACCTCCCCCTGTTCTTAAAGTAAATAGTTCACTAGTGTCTGACCCACCAGCCATAGCAGCGGTATTTAACTTCTACTATACCTGCACCACTGAGCTACTGAAATCCCTTCCTTCCTACCCATCACCCTTCCTACCCTCTATTGGTGTGCCCCATCCACCACCCTCCCACCTCCCCTTCTCTTTCACTACTGTAACCCCAAATGATGCCCTATGTGCCCTCCTCACCATCAACCCCTCTAAAGGTGCCTCCCCTGATGGCCTCGACCCCAAACTCCTCCCCCTCTCTGCTCCAGCCATTGCCTACCCCCCTGTCATTAATCTTAAATCTCTGATTCTCTACTGCCTCAATCCCATTTGAGTGGTCCTCACTCTGCCCAAAGGGGGTGAACCGTCATCTCCTAGCAACTATCGCCCCAATTCTCTCCTCCCTACCCATGCCAAGATTCAAGAACACATTGTCTTCTCCCAATTCACCTCTTTTCTATCTGACACCTCCTATTTCACCCCTTTCCAGTCTGGTTTTAGAAAAAAACACTCAACCACCACCTCTCTCCTACGTTTCACAGACTCCATCCTAACCGGGATGGCCAATGGCCAAACTACCTCTGCCATTTTTGTCGACCTTGCCATGGCTTTTGACACTGTCTCTCACTCCCTTCTCCTCGACTCGCTCCCAGTAGCTGGCCATCTCCCTCTGCCACAAGCTGGTTCAAGGCCTACCTTATTGACAGAACCCAGTCAGTTAAGATCTTGGATGCCACTTTACCTCCCCTCCCAATTAGCACTGGTGTCACCCAGGGCTCTGTATTAAGACCCTTCCTATTTTCCATCTTCATAAATGACCTTCCCTCTGTTTGCTCCCCCTCCACCACTATACATATGTATGCCAATCATACAGTCCTGTATGCATTTGGCTCCTGTTCTGCTGAGGTGACAATCAGCTTACAGCGAGACTTTGACATGGTTCAGCTCTGGTTTGCTAAACATCAATTTTTCCTCAATGCCAAGATGACTCTTTCCATGATCTTTGGCACATGGCAGAGACTGTCTAGGCTTCCCTTCCTACCAACTTTCCACACCCTTGATTGGACTTTACTTGAGGACACATCCTCATTCAGATACTTAAGTGTTTGGTTGGACCAACACCTAAACTTGTCCTTAATACAAAAAAGACCAAAAGCATGCGTTTTATTCACCTACCCTCCTCAACTCATACCCTCTCTCCCCTTAGCATTTTCTCTCTCAATGGTGATACCCCTGAGTCTGTCCTTACCTTTAAATACCTGGGCATCACCCTGGACACCTTGGCCCAGATATTCAAAAGGGTTGCGCATGGCACAACAGTGTTGCACCATGCGCAACCCACTGATGCATCCTGGCACGATATTCAAAAGGGAAAAGTGCGCTGCACAAATCCCGATGCGCCGGAGTGCATCAGTAATGTATGCAGACACAGGTACGGAGGGTGTGCCCATTCATAACCTGCACAGCCCGATATTCAGCCCGGGATGTGCAGAGCCATGCATGTGCAACTCCTACTTGCACCTGCACAAAGTTAAGCCTAAAAAAAAGGAACAAATGATGGCCACCCACAGGTGAGCTGCCACAGTGCAGGGCGCAACACGGCAGCTGCCACCTATGGGTGGCCACCCGAGTTCCTGCCGCACCTGGCAGCGCCCTCCCATGCCCCATCGTGGGCATCTGTTTAAATAAACCCCCCCTCCAATATGCCTGGTGGTCCAGTGGACCGCTATGTGCCTGATCGCAGGCATGTGTTATAATAAAAAACACTTCCTCGTCCAATATCCCCAGTGGTCCAGTGGACCGCTATGTGCCCGATCGCGGGCGTGTGTTATAATAAAAAAGAAATCCTCATCCAATAGCCCTGGTGGTCTAGTGGACCGATTGCTGCCCGATCGCGGTCATCTGTTGAAATAACCCCCCCCAGCCAATATCCCTGGTGGTCCAGTGGACCGCACTCTGCCCAATCGCGGGCATCTGTAAAACATACAACGTCCTATTACCCTGGTGGTCTAGGGTACCCCCCTCCCCACCTGCCCACTGGCCCCCGCCTCCCCCGGTCAGCGGCGGGCAGCACACTCACCCACCTGCCCGCCCGCCCGACTGACACCTCAATGAGGCTGCACACCCATTGGTTCACAGCATGAGCAATGACGTGCAACCATACTATACTACACATTCAGATATGTAGATGAAATCGGTCACATATCTGGAGTGACATGTCATCGTGCTGCCTACACCATTAAGCTCGCTGGCAGCAAAGCGCTAACTACAGGTGTCGGTCAGCGAGGCAGTGAGCAGCAGGCGGGTGGGTGCTGCCGCCTGCCAGCTGGCCGGGGGAGGCGGGGCGGTGGGGCTCAGTGGGTGAGTGGGAGGGGGTACCGTGAACCACCGAGCTAATGGGGCGTGTATGTTTACGAATATACCCTGTCAACAGTCGCATTCCTAACAGCAATTTATAACAACAGATACTGATTAGCAGAAATCGGTCCACTGGACCACCAGGGCTATTGGACGAGGATTCTTTTTATTATAACACATGCCGCGGTGGGCACAGGTCCACTGGACCACCAGGATATTAGATGAGGAAGTGTTTTTATTCTACCATATGCCAGCGATCGAGCATAGTAATCCACTGGAACACCAGGGATATTAGACGGGAAATCTTTTTAGACAAATGCCTGTGATTGGGCTGCAGGGGCATCAGTCCCCAATGGCTGCTGCCTGGCAGGGCGCCAGGCGCAAGTCGTCGGGGATCAGCGCACCTGCATGCTAATGGAATGCAAATGGGGCCATAATGACATGCAAATGGCCCCATGTGCACTTTGCATAAATTATGGCCCCATTTGCATGTCCCCTTTTGAATACCACAGGTGCTGTGAATGGCGCAATGGCACTTGTGCTAGCGCATCTCCATGCTCCACTCTGGCTGCTTGCGCTGGTGCACTGCCACTGTGCCATGCACAATGGGGGTGGCCAGGGTGCGATATTCAAAGCTGCTGAGCCATAGCGCAGCTCCGTTGAATATCGCCCAGGCCACACCCCTGCACAGCCAAGTTGAGCTGCGCCCAGGCTTGCGCCACAGCCTGGCGCAGTTTGAATATCCGGGCCCTTGTTCTCTTTTAATGCACATGTCTCCAACGTCTTTAAAACTCTGAACCAAAAGCTAGGTCTCCTCTATTGGATCCATCCCTTCCTCACTTCTGCCTCCTACCTTAAGATTGCTACTTCATCTCTACTTCCTCTCCTCGCTTATGGTGCTCCCTTTCTGCACTTGACTAATTCCTCTACCCTGTCTCTCTTCACTCAGGCTTATCATAGGGTGGGTAGGTTTGCCTTGGGGGTTAATGCCCATTACCACCATTGTGACATCCTCTTGTCATTGGGTTGGTTGCCCTATGACTCAAAACTGAGGTATATCACCTTAAGCTTTATGCATAAGCTGGTCTACAAATTCACACCTCCCTGCCTCAGTGATACCATACTCCTCAGACAAGCTCCAAGAACCCTCAGTTCTGCCTCCCTCCCTCCCCCTTCTCATAAAGCCGTCACTGCAACTTGCTACCACCCGCAGGTCCTTCTCTTTTGCGGCAGTGTCTGACTGGAACTCCCTTCCTCCCTCTGTACTGTCCTGTCCCACTATCCCCAAATTTCCAGTCTTCTCTGCTTGCCTCCCTCACAGCCTCTATAAAATGCTCCTGCTTCCGCTGATGTCTGTCTGTTTCTTCCTATGCTCTATTCCTTCCCCTCCTCCTACCTACACTTTAACCTTGGCCTTTTCTGACCACCTATCCTGCCTCCTCATACAACCTTCTTTTGTCAAACCCCCTTCCCCTTACCTCTTGTCATTTGATTCTGCTGCCTGTAGTCTTATTTTTTTGTACAAAAGTTATATTGAAGTTCACTACTTAAGTGCTATATATATATATATATACCTCTATTTAACTGCTATATTTGTGCTGTAGTGTATATTTATACCTTGACTTATGCTGTATATTCAAACCATGTTATCATTTTATGTTTTATGTGCTATTGTAATGTCCTGTATTGCCTGTGGCAATCTCAGGTTGACCCTGAAAAAGGAACTGCAATTATCTCAGTGGACTTACCCAGTTAACAAAACTCAAATAAAGAAATAATAAATAAATATGCTTTTTGCTCCCCTTCCCCTACATGTAACATGGCAAATGTTGGTTTCCATGATGCTTGACCCCCCACAAAAGGATAACTATTGAATTATATTTTATTTTCATTCAAGTATGCCACTATTACTTGTTTTTTTTTGGGGGGGGTGACTGGACCCCTTTTTAATACCTTATGCCAGTTCACACAGAACTATGCCCCCCATGTCCAACACTGCAACAGAAATAGCAGCTAGGGCTGGTCAGTCATGAAGGCTGACACCTCCTTCACATGGTCAACCATGCCCATAAATGCCAGCCAAAGAATCTCTGTGCTACCTTACTTCCATTCTTACCTCTTTACTCCCCAAATAATGCTTCTCATAGGTCACTTTTTACTCCAGGTGTATGAAGACCATAGACCAAGCGGCCTTTTTCAATCAGATCCCAAATCTATGGAATAGTCTGCCACCTGCTCTGAGGTACATCTCCTATTGATCTGCCCTCTGGATCTAACAACACAAGTTGGGTAGACCACTCTGCACCTGCCCCTATTTGACTCTTTGCTGATGTTACTATACAGCTTCTGTAACACACCAAACCTATAAATATTCACTGATTTGATGATCATACCTCTCAACCTTCATCTCCCAGATGTGTGAATAGATGTGTGACAACTGGACAAAATGAGCGACACATCATCATACCTCACACTGCAAGCTCAGAACACCGTGGAAATGAGTGTACTAATATTTATTATATTTGCTGATAGCATAACATCATATTATAAATTTCTGCTTAAAGGGTTCAGTGATCAGTGTGGAATGTCACTTTTTCAGTGTGGGACTGAGGGTTTCTGAAAGATAAAATGAGTGACATACCTTGTAATGTGTGAAAGTTGAGAGATACGTTGATGATTGTACTCTCCTTTTTGATTATAAACTGTTTTTATTTTTGGACATTGCACTGATTTCTTTTTGATTGTAAATTGATCAATATTTTGTAGGGCTGGGTGAAATTAGCAAATTTCAGTTTCATGAAATGTCATAAAATTTGGTTCAGTGTGCTTACACAACTTGGTACGATGTATGCTTGTGTAACTTGATACACTGTGGTTGTTCGCCTCTCTATCTGTGGGATATGCCACCCTATAGGGGTATGATGGCACGGAACCCTAGAGGAGGGTTCCACCCCTATAGGTGCCGCGGGAATACTGTTGAGGGTTGTGAGCGATGTCTCTGCAACCAGACGCCCTAAAGTAAAAGAGGAGAGACAAGACCACTGAGGCACTCAGCCATCCCACATGAGCCTACAAAACAGACCAGGTAAACCGGAGGCAGTCAGATGGAGAATAGCATAGATGGTGCCTCCGAATCCACTCGGGCAGCCAAAGGGGCCCTGATGATGAGAACCCCACCCCACGCAGCTTGAAGTCATAAATTCTGCATCTGGAGTTGTTGCCGAGATGAGGGATGACTGAAGGTCCACCCGGAGCAAAGACATTCTCACTATGGACCGGGGAGAAGGACCCCACTTTGTGCTTCACATGCTCTAGATGCAGACTTTGTAAGTGCAGAGCTAGACCATCAGCTACAGGCTAGCCCTGAGCCATGGAGCAATGGACACAGAAGGCATGTCTCTGAGTGGAAAGCAGGTCGAGTAAAGGTAGCATGAGACCCGTTTGAGGGGTATGCTCGAGTAGTTGATGTGAACAAGTAAACCTACAGAGAGGTCAGCCTGAGTGAAGGAGAACCTGATGTGGATCAGGAGGAGGCTGGATGTGGTTAGTAACTACAGGAGTGCATACCAACTGAGTCCATGGAAAAGTCAAATTAGGAGTGGGTTGAACCATATGAAGGTAGAAAAGAGAACAGCCGGGCGAAGCCTGCAGCTGACAGGGGAGGTATGAAGTACCAGGAGTAGTGAGATAGGAGCTACAAAGTCAGAATGGATGAATGGAGGATCAAGATAAATATACGAGGTTCACTGATGGAGGGAAGCTTAGAAGGTTGGCATGGACTGCAGAATGGTAACGAAGGATACAAAGGGGAGAGACAAGGATGGCCAGTGAAGCCCGCAGCCTATGCCAATTGGAGAAGTCGACGCAGGAGGACAGAATGGTCAAGAATGAATGAACGATAAATGATGGTGGATTGAAAGCCTTGAAGGCCTGAATAGTTTAAGGTGAGGAATGAAATGGATGATGTATGATAATGAAATGAAGCCTGGAAGGCCAGGACGGTGAAGGTGATATATGAAATGGATGATGTATGGTAATGGAGTGAAGCCTTGATGGCCTGTACTGGTATGGTGAGGTATAAAATGGATGATGTACGATACTGGGGTGAAAGCCTTGAAGGCCGGTATGGTTAAGGGTATGTAAGATGGTAAGTAGGGTATAGGAAGGATGAGGTTTGATAACGATGGATGTTGGATATGGAGTGGAGGATATATGAGTCGAGTGGGTCCAGAATGTAGGGCTAGGGTAAGAGGAAGATATGAATGGATATGGTAATGGCAGGATAGGAGAGCACCCCCAAAAGAAAGTACAGGATGAGGAAGAAGAAGAGGCAATAGAGTCAAGGGAGTGGTGGAAGGTGGGAGTGCGAAAGGCAGGAATGTGCACAAGTACTGGAAGCACCAAAAGCTGCAGGAATGGAAGGAGGAGCCGGATGGAGCTGCAGGAGGCTGACAATGCAGGGATAGGGAAGACGAGGGTAGCGGTATGAGAGGGAGATGGTAGAAAGCCGGCTGCTGGGAGCCACAGTGCCCACTGTGACTCAGCAGTCCCCTGCCATGGGAAAAACAGAGAGCCACAAACTAGGCACCAGGACACCAAGAAGCTAATTGAGATAAAATAAAGTGCTATACAGAGCAAACAGCAAGGTGACTGAAAATGGGTCGATGCTAGCAGAAAGGGAAATAAAACAAGTTGAGGAGGAAAACAGCGAGGCAAAATAATGGAGTTGAGCTGTAGCTGGGCTGACGAACAGTGTAGGATAATGAATTGATTATATGTCAGGCGTCAAAACACTGGATGAAGCCAAAATCTGCATAAAGAATAAATGAACATGGGTCCTGCAGGTAGGAATAGACAACTGACAGCAAAGCATTAGAGATGTGTGATGGTAGGGTAATAAATCCCCAAAGGTTCGAGACAGGCAGGACAGAGCAAGGAGAGTGAGGCGAATGGATGGAAATGAGTCCAAGAGGCAGGACTGGGGCAACAGAGACTGGGAAGGGCAATCCCCAAAAGATGGTCAGAGGGCAGTAAGTGCCGATAGGTAGAATCAAGTCTGAAGTAGCACCAGGAAATCAGATGCTGTGATGGTCACTGTAGAAGGACCAGAGATAAAAAGAAGGACTGGGGCAAATTCAGGCCGACACATAGGAGAATACAGGAGAAGCATGTGAGACGGACACAGGTAGAAACCTCCTGAAAGGAGCAGCACCAGGAATCAGAATGAGTACTCAAAGGGCAAAACTAACAGAGATGTCTGCAGGGAGAACGTGCTGTAGTCCATAGCCACCAGTTGAGAGCCCCAATGCCATCAAACATGGAATCAACAAATAGGTTGAAGATAAAAGTGATACAGTCCTTTGAGCCATGAAGTAAATGATTACATGCTGTATGACAACTTCATGGAGACAGGTTGATGTGTGGAGCAGGGCACCAGGCACCCGCGAGTGATGTCACACTGGAAGTGCCGGAGGAATTGGAGCCAAGGCAGGCGAGGCAGTTGGGAATAAGCCCAGAAGTCAGAGATGGACAAACAGAGACCAAGGAGGTATGGGGAATGATAGCAGTTAGAAGAAGGAGCAGGAGAGGTACATAGAACATGGCAGAGCACCAGAGTGCTCCATGGGGAAGGTTACAACGAAGCCCTGCAATATAGGACAACATTGGCGGGACACAGGAAGAGGCAGAGGAGGATGAAACCCAGAGAGGTACTGCAAGGAGAGGGGGGGGCACAGAAGCAAGTGCAGCGGCAAAGGGGAACTAAGGCAAAATGCAGCATGCAGAATCGCAGAGGGCATACAGGGGCTGAGCAGAGGGACAAGTAGGAGAAACATCACAGAATGAGTGAGGGCCGGGGAAGCGGTCCAGACAGGAGAGCGAGCTGGCATCTGGAAGTGACCGTAGGAACAGGGACAGAGGTAGAAAAAGCTGGGAGTGAGGAAGAGTGGTGCCTCTGGCTGCAATGAAGAAATGAATCCTGGAACTGACTAGGAGGAGTGGCCTTTAAAGGCCTGATAGGGGAGTGGTTTGTTGCTGTACCCATTGAACTACAGGCATAGCCTATGCAATTAAATTTTGCAGAATGTTTGGAAATTGTTTAATTGGTCATACCTTAGTCAGTCTTATAGCTAGAGATTTGCAGTTTGGCATCAGTATTGTTTGAAACAGACCAAGTTTCCCATCATTTGGATGAGGGATGGCGAAGTTATAGGGGCTCAAAATCTGGCAATTTATTATTCATGTGAAAATCTTTGAAAATATTTCTATGCTTACAACTTAGCCACCTTTGTCGCTAGATACTTAAACATTTATATGCATATTTTCTTAGAAGAGTCTTAGAAGCTGCTAAATAGGGAGGTACTGTAGTTAGTTACATAAATTGTGAGTTATAGGAGTTCAAAATTTCACAATTCAATTATTTGTTAAATTGCCAGAGCATTTTCAAAATACTGTATATGGATGTCTATAGCTCCACTGCTATTGCAAATATACACTCAAGATTTGGCATGCAAACTGAAGTAAATATAGCCCAGAATCTAATTAATCAGAACAAATGTGGTTTAGGAAGTTAACATTTTATTTTGCTTACTTTAGAAATTACTAAACTTGGCAAAATGTGCTCACAAATTAATGGACACATTATAGGTAATGCCACTAGAACGCTACTTGTGGAATTTAACTTTCACAAAGCACTTATTACCACTGAATCACCTTATCTGCACTAGCACTGTGGCCCTTCAGTGCCCCTCCAACATTCCTGCGACTGTGATGCCAGCATCATTCTCCATCATGACTAAAGGGCCTTTTACACAGTGAGCTCTGCACTGCATCAAGTAGTACTGAGCACCTGGAACATTACCTTTGTTGCCGTTTGTATGCGAGCCGCACTGCATCAGAGGAGAGTGCTTGCTGTCCTGGCATTCCCTGTTCTTCTGGGTTCTCTGTCTCATTTTGTAATTTTGAATCGCTCAGTGGGGCTGTGTAATCTGATCACAGCATCCACATCGATTCCAGGATTTTGCTAGTTTGTCCAGTATTGTACCCGAGTTCAGCTAAATATGTGAACAGCTAGTAGAGAGAAAGCTGAACTCGGGGAAGTAGTTTGTTTTCAAAAACGGGGGCTGAAAAGAACTTTAAAAGTGCTCCAAAAGTGGAGTCATGATACTAGGCATGTGCTTATGCATAGTCATAGGGATAAGTGCATGCCCAGTACCACAGCTCCACTTTTGGGGTGCTTTTAAAGATCTTTTCAGCCCCCGGTTATGAAAACTAACTACTCCCTGAGTTCAGCTGTCTTTCTACTAGCTGTTCATATATTTAGCTGAACTCGGTACCAAATATATACAGCAACCCCCCCCACCTCACCACAGAAGTCTTGGGCTCTGAGCCGGTGGAAAATGGAAGAACTGCTGGAAGAGCCACAAGATCTGTGTACACCTCTGCAGTGTACAAATGGGAGGTAGCAGCACAGAGGAGTGGAGCGAATGTCGGGAAGCCGCTACGATGTAAGTTCGGCTCTGTGTAAAGGGGGCTTAAAGATATCCAGATACTTCAGCCACAATAGCCTAAGTTGCAACTAGCTGTAAGGCTTGGCATCACTTGGTGCCACTGTTTTCAAATAGTAAAAATATACAGTGTTATCTACAGGGTTGTTAAAGAGGCAGCAGGTGGTACTGTACAGAAAACGTCTTGCAGCACAACTCAGGGAACTTGGAGAATCAAATTAATAAGGGAAAAAAACTACTGTATTACAGCAAAACTATTTTACAAAAAAACACATAAATTTACAAGTATGCAGTAGATAAAAAGTATAAGATGACCGTACAAAACACTGAGGTGGTACAAAAAGTAACCCAGTGCTTCACCTAACAAAAGAGGCCTCATCAGGGAAACAATGCTGCACACACATGTGCTTCCACAAGTTAATAAGTCAGTGAGCTAGTGGTTAGCTGGCATATCGCAAGAAGACATGCTAGTGCACGATGTTAATGACTATTCCTCGTGGTTCATCACTCTAGATAGTGGTTTGGCACTTGGCTCCACTGTGCTTTTACTATGGAACCTCCTATGAATACTACCTTATTGCCACTTTACCCAGCCTTTACGTTCCTGTACAATGACACCTCAAATGTATGACTGAGCAAAATGTATGGATATGGTTTTGACAAAAAGTATTGCAACATTCCACAATTTTGCAAAAACTTGTGAAATGCAACTTTACTGATGTTATTTTGGAATCTTTGGCTGCTTATAACTCGGTCAGCCTTTGAGCAAGAGATTAAAGTTGACACACACAGCCTCTTTATTTCTCATGTTGGCTTTCCTCCAAGGCAGCAGCTCGTCTCTCAGGGATATACCCTGTTCACAGGAATGTACCCTGAGCAGTCTGAACCCAATCATCATTTCTACTGGGGTTTTCTCTCATGTTTTTCCCTCCACCTCCCCTGATGGGGGTGGCGCCTCTGTCAACCTCTCACAGCCACAGCTTCCCTTACAGCAGGAGCAAGCTTTATGGTACAGCCACAGGGGTCACTGTGTTAATGGAACCCACCTTCCAACCTCCCTGACCGAGATGCAGTGCTCAGCAGCCGTCTCAGCCAAGGCCCATCTCCTAGTGTGATTTCCCAGTCTTGCTTCCAAATCCGAGTCGTCAGCATGGCAGTGTGACGCTCTGCTGCCAGGCCATGGGGGTGGCCTCAGAACTTACTATTTAAGGTCAATGAACCTAACAAAATTGGTGATATTCTGCTTTCTAGTAATAGGGGCTTAAAATTCTACAGTTTATGTAATTGTGAAAAGTAATTTTAATATTTCTGAATGTTTGGAGGCTTGTAACTCAGTCACCTTCACGGAAATGTTGCAAAATTTCACAGAAGCGAAATCCTAGTTTCACCAGAATATGCCAACAGCAGATACATTTCACCCAGCCCTGATGTTTCAACATGTTGCACAGTACAGTGGCCTGTATTCATGAAATAGCATAGAAATCTGTTGTACCTCTGTGGACCCTAACACAATTCCAGCATTAACACAAATTTACTTTGCCATAACTAACCAAATTCTGCAATGTGCCATTGAACAACATGGGAGCTTGCGGAATCACGTTAGTGAAGGTAAAGTAAAGTAATGTTACCACTGGTGGTAATGTCACTGTCTCTGAATACAGGCTAATGTACTCTAGTGCATTCTGCTTTATTTTTTGCTTTTGTACCTGTACCTGTCCCTTATCACAGAACATATCTGGAAATGAGCTGTCTGAAGTTCAGTACACCTTTTCTGCCAGAAACTGAAACTAACTAACTATTTTGCAAAGGAGTGACACTTTTTTATTGGTTGCTTGTCCATTAACCCATTGGTTCTGGTCATGTAACAACACCTGACCTTAATTGTGACTGGAATTGGCAACAGTTTCTTCTGGTACCCCAAGCCATACTCACAGTTCAGTGTGAATTATGAAGTAACACAGGCCTGCCCTTCCTTTCCTGTGAGTGTGTCACTATGGGGTTGTACCTGCCCTTCGCAGGCCCCAAGGAATAAGACGCTAATGGCCATTCCAGAAGCGAGGTCTTCCTTTTGGCAGGAGTATTGCCAGGTCACAGGGACACGACAGCTTAGGAATCTGAAATTCAGGTGTTTGGTACTGCATGCTCCATTGGGACTGAACATCTGTTTACTCATGACACTCTGCACCAGCCCTTCATCTTTGGCCAACTCTGATTTGAGCATTGTGTGGGGAATCCCTGCACTGTATCTGCCTGCATTATAACCAGCCTGTGGGTAAAACTATGCATTCAGTGTCTCGAGCAGTCAATTCCTCACCCTTTAGATTTAAACTGATCACAGTGTGGGAAATCCTGTCCCATATATTTCATCAGTGTGGAAACAAAAATGCGGTAGTCTCCAGAGCTGTTTATCCCTTACCATTTACTTAAGCACAAAACTTGTGAGTGCTCCATCTTCATGCACCCTACCTGACCTGTGGATAAACAAGAGATCTTACATAAATCCCTCTACTTTCATCACTAACAAATTAAACAGGCACTGTGCCTGACCTTTGGTTAGTTTGTTGGTCCCTCACTTTTCACCATCACCAAATAATTGAAAGAGGGTTAGCCTTTGCTTGGCATATAGAGAAACAAAGGTTTTTTTTGGTGCTGTCAGTCCTTAACATCTCACCAGCACTGAACTCATTCAAGTGTGTGGTAAGCCTGAGTTGTTCTTTTCCTTTCTGCATCCCGTAACTTTATTTATTCATTCAGGGAGTAGCTTTGAACACAGGTGCTCATTTACAAAGGTTCCATGTCAGTGCCAGACCACTGCAGTTACATACAGAAACAGTTTCTTCATCAATTCCAGTGGAATTAGCTGAGGCAATGAATTTATCCTCCTTTAAAAAATGTAACAGGCACTCCACTGAAATATCCTTAAATAAGCTGCTGCTCATGTAATTAATTTCCCTTCCCACCAGGCTTTTCAAAAAGGGGCAATGCCCCACCCTCATAGACTGGGTGCTAGTTCCCGAAACTGGCAGAACTACCTGCTTTGGTATACTCCCTGACTCCATCGGTGACCACTCCCCTGTCAACTCTGTGTTGTAGGTGACAGCTCCTAGGTTTCCTCCTCATCTGATTCAGTTTTGAGATTGGGATTTCTCTCACCTAGACCCTTCCCTGTTCAAAAGTGAAGCAGACAGCCTTGACTGATCCTACCTGTGGGTAGCATCTGATATCATTCAGGCTGTCTATCACTTCAGTGCTGTATTTGCAAGTCTCCAGGACAAATGCACTCCTCTAACCACTAGAAGGTTCACAGTCCGACAACTAAATGGCTGGACCATCCTCTATTCCTCGAGCCTGCTCAAAATGAGAGACAAATGGTGGTCTGCCTTCAAGGCCACCAACTCTGTTTCTGAGTGAACAACCTATGGAAATCTTAGAAATAAATATAAACAGGCCATTCAATGGAGCAAAAGCCATTTTTGTAAAACACAATTTGATTCCTCCTTTAGCAACCCCATTAATTTCTGGAGTTGTATAAAAAAAAAAACCTTATGTCAGGATGGAACCGTCACCCCATCTGACATTGAGATGAGGGAGTAATATACAATAACCACTCCACTATCTCAAATGCCTTCAATAAATGTTTTGCCAACCTCACAACCTGTATGGGTTTTTTCCCCCTCTTCTTGCTGTGTCAGACTTTGTCTCTAATTCCAGAACCTGTGCTACATCCCTCTTTTCACTTTAAATATGTTAGGGTCTCTGAGGTGTACAAATTCCTGAGGTAGATTCCTGAATCTAAACCTGCTGGGTCTGACAGAATTGAGCCTAGACTCCTCAAAATTGCAGCATACCAACTGGCTTCTCCATTAGCTAGAATCTTCAACCTGTCCCTGTCCTCCTACACTGTCCCAACTAGCTGGAAAATGTTGTACTGTACATTGCACAGTGTTCAAAAAAAGGCAATAACATGTAACCCCCAGGGGGCACTACCCTTAGGGCTACTACCCCTGCCTGCTTCCACTGAGACAGGGTAAGGGGCCCAGATCCGTCGACGACGGCCTCCACCCAGAGGTCAGGGTTAGTACTGTCGAGATTGCCTCGGTCACAGCCCTCTGGGTTGCTGCAACCCCCCTTTCGTCCCACTAATGGCTCACAGGAGGTACCAGCAATACTTTTCCCAAGTACACTTACCCCTAGGCTGGTATCTCTCAGCTCACTCCAGGGACCCCCTGTAAAGTAAGGTACAGTTATATCACAGTCACTAAGCAGTAGTTCACCAGAAATGCAC
The DNA here is from genome assembly GCA_016271365.2 of Neoceratodus forsteri. Classification (NCBI taxonomy): domain Eukaryota; kingdom Metazoa; phylum Chordata; order Ceratodontiformes; family Ceratodontidae; genus Neoceratodus; species Neoceratodus forsteri. Next base: position 586,874,984 of record CM028132.1, on the reverse strand, counting down.
AAACTAGCCAGGGTGTAGTTGCAAAACAAACAATCTGATTTATTTAAGGGGGAAATAACAAGGACAGGGGGAAATCAAGTTGATTGGCTTATCACTATACTTATCTACCTAGGGCTCTGTGCACAGGACTGAACCTAATATTTACTGTCCCTGGGTACCCAAGCCCTAATGGCTAGTCCACCGTGGCAGCTGGTTGGGGCCCTGACACAGACAGCCTTTACAATCCTAAGCAGGTCAGAATTTGAAGAAAATTCAGTTAGGCAGTCAGCAGTATAATAAATCAACTTGAGACCACTGTTGCAAGCTTAGCAGGGAGCTACCCTGATTCAGTACTCACGACTCCATCAAATACCGTTTCCGTCACCTCCAGCAAGGCTGAGCCTGAATTTCACCAGCCTCCTCACACACTTATACGGCAAACAACAGAGGGGTACCATACCAGGCAGCTGCTTTCAGGCCCCACATGAACTTGCAGCAGACTCGGCAACAAACGGCAGCTTCAACTTCACGGGTGGACTGAGCACGATTCAGCAGATTCTCCAGTCCTCTCAGGTTGAGCCTGGTAGGTAGCTGGGCTGGCTCCAGCCTCCTCCAACCGCATGCCGGCGGATTTAGTCCGACTCACTCAACGGGCAAAAATGGACACCTCAGGCCTTCACGTGCTTCCCACGCGAACACTCCACCAGCACAGAAGCACACAGCTCCTTCCTTTTCCTCAGCCACTGCACATCTGCCTCCTTGCAGCCTGGGGCACTCCTTTCAGTTCAGGCGCTACCCGACTCCATTGGCTAGCGGCACCAGCCAATCAACTGCTCCTGCTCTCAGTGGTGCGAAAAAGCGCCATGGCCCATAATGCCTTTCCCACTACAAGCAGTTCCTCTATCGGTCAGCCGACTCTGTAGGGTCCCGAGGTATTGATTGGCCCAATTCAGCAGTTCTGGGCCAAAATGGAGGAGATAATCAAAACAGTCTTTACTGCAAAGAAAGCAGGTTAGAACAACTACTTTATCATCAGTACTCCACGTTATTATTAATACCCAGTTACATCTGTCCTAAGGGCTCCTTCTGCACAATTAACGATGGCAGAATAGAGCGCTCCTCTGCAGCCTGGGTGGGACTCAAGCATAGCAACACTCAAACCCACTCACTTACTAATTATGACTGCGAGGTAGGCAGCCCTTAAAGAGGCAGGCACGGAGGCTTTGGAAGCACTCCTGGCAACAGCATTTAATCGGCCTTACGTCGAACACCAGCCAGGCAGGGAGCACTTAGGCAAGCTCCAAGGAAGCTTCTAGGAACCCCCATTTGTAGGGGGGTTACAAACAAAATTATTAAAAACTACAGGCCTATTGCAATCTTACCTGTTCTTAGGAAGGTCTTGGAAAAAATTGTTGCCACCCAAGTTACTATCTCTTTGTCCACAATCTCCTCTCCCCATCCCTGCATGATTTCCGTCAGAACCAGAACATCACCACAGCATTGCTCATCCTCACCAACAGCATCTCTAGTTCATTCAACAAGGGGGAGCATGCTGGCACCGTATTCATCAGTCTCACTGAGGCCTTCAATGTGGTCAGTCATTCCTTACTATGTAATAAGGTGCCCTGGGAATCTCCAAAGGTGCTCTCCCCTGGTTCAGAAGTTACCTGTCCAACAGGCAGCAACGAGTCAAGTTTGGATCCTCCCTGTCTGATCCTACCTCTGTCATCATTGGTGTCTCTCAGGGCCTTACACTTGGAACCCTCTTATTCTCCCTCCATATCAACTCTGTTCACCATTGTGTCACAAAAAGCACCTATTTCCTGTATGCTGACAACCTGGTATTTCTCATTAGTGCCCAGAACGTGGCTGGTATCAACTGTAACCTGCTGGCTGACCTGCACACCGTTCAAACATGGTTCCTTGAAAACAGGCTTTTAATGAATCCTGTCAAGTCACAGGCAATGTTATTTGGAACTGCATGTCACAAGCCCACTCTGCAGGTCAGGCCCTCTGCTCCCACAGTGCCAACCACCGAGCGCAGTATTGTGAACAGTTAACAGAACAGGGTAACCCTCCTGCCTGTTTTGTGGGTTTGAATCAAACTTTGGTCTCAAGTTCTGGAGGGATTCAAACTGTGAACTTCTTGCTAGTGTACCCAATGTACAGGCTCAGATAATTCTGCTCTTTGGGGGCAGATATCTTTCGCCTACGGGCACCTAACCAGGTGTACAAAATGAACTCTTAAAACTCTATGAAAGATCTCAGAATAAACTCTTACCTTTTCCCAGTCTGGTATTACCAATAGCTTTGCACAGTGTTAACTTTAACCATATATGCTTCACTTGTCAAATAAAGAATTTCAAAGGCATACCAAGTAGTCTCTAAAATGAGATGTTTACTTAAAAATAGATAAAAATGTAATTACAGAACCATATATCACAAAACATACAAGTCACTTAAAAAAAAAACAGGTTTAAAGTGCAAACAAAATCTCCTACCACAGTACATTTAGAATTGTTTCTCATGTATACCTTCTAACAGTGCCTGATGTTGCTGTTTCAGAGTCCAAACATGTGTGTGTGTCTAAATGGAATACAGACTACAGTTTAAAAATGCTATGTTTCAACCCTTTTCATGATGTCATCAACTAGCTTCTCCCTCTCAGGATACATAAATATATATATATATGTATACACAAAACGGGAAGTCCCATCAAGGTATTAAATTCTGTGACTCCAGCAAGACTGATTTTCCAAATGATGACACTCTTAATTAAGACTGTAATGTCTCCGTCCCTTCGATCCATGAGCAGTTTCCTTTCTCAAACACATCAAAGGACTTTTTATGACACCAGGTGCAATTAACTGACTTTCCTGAGAATGTCATAAAATGGATATTCCACTTCCTTATGACACCAGGTGCAATTTACTGACTTTCCTGAGGACATCATAAAATGGTTATATTACTTCCTGGCTTCAAAGCAAACTGACTAGTTAATTGCATTCAGAGATCTGTTGGTTTAACATATATCCTGTCTTTTGAACTGATACCTGGGGGGTTGGGTTTGTCATCCCAGGCACAGGATTTCTCATGACAGACAATCCCACTACATTTTTATATTACAAAAATCATAGAGCGATCAGAACCAGCTGTCCAAATGTCACACTGCACACTGACTAAAGAAAACCACAACACTATCAGTGTCCTGTGACAACAGTCCCCCTCTGGCCATAGTCTCATCCTTTATTTACTTGGTTGTAACAGTCCGTTGATTTTTCTCTTCATGTGACATCCACCTGTAAGACAGTTAATGTTAGACTAGGACTAGTCTATAGAGCCAGACAAAATCTTTCCCCAATGCCTGATTTCCTGTTGCCTGCAGGGTGTTTTGCTCCCATAAGTTTCCTGTGGTCCACCTGTGTTTGCTAAAGCCTCTAACTTTATCTTACAGAAATGTGATGTTGCTTCCAAAAGCATCTACCATTTTGCCCTTGCTTGAAACCAACTTGCCCATTGCTGTTCCCTGTATTCTAAGCTTGCTTGGCTCCCTCCAGCTGCTCAGTGTGATCTCTCCCGGATTATATAACTCATAATACTGAACTAGGTGCCATCATATCTTGCCTTCTTCCTGGTACCCTACAAAAATACCTACCCTCTCAGATCTTTAGACCTCGATCTCCTAATCATTCCTAGGACTAAGACCAAACTTGGGGAGACAGCTTTCTCTGTCAGTGCCCTGACACTGTGGAACGCAATACCTGCTAACTTTAGACACTGTTCTATTCCCCATGTTTTCTGGAATCAATACCGCTCCTGTTTACAACAGTTGGCTGTATGCTCCTGTTCCTAGCCCCTGAATTTCTGTAATCCCTTGCTAATGTACGAGATAGTTCCTTGCACTTGTCACTTTGAAATCCTGTTATTGTTGATTGCATTCTTGCTTTATGCCACTGATTGTGATATTACTCTTATGCCTTCTCAATTGATTGTTCCTGCTCTGTATTGTCTAAGTTTCTGTCATGCTTTGTATTGTTTATATTTGTTGTCATGCACTGTATAGTTAAAGTGACTGTCATACACTGTATTGTTTATTGGTTTGTACTCTCCCAGGTCACACCTGAAAATGGACAAATGTTTGTCTAGCGCACCCTACCTGGTAACAAAAACTGAATAAATAAATCTAGTCAGGACAGACACAACAGATGCTTAGATACAAAGATGAAATTAAGCTATACAGTAGCAAAAACTGTGGATTTTCAAAGCAAGTTAAAGCAACAGCCATGCGTGTACACAGATTAGTGGAAGTAGGTCAATTGGAACTGGAAGAGAGGGCTAACCACAGTGATATTTTAAATTGGGCAACATTTGGGAGGCTTAGCAAGGATTTTTGCAATTTGTTCAACTAGCCTAGTGCCCTAAAGGGTTTATCCAGGTTGTATCTCTGGAATGGTAGTTCTAGGAAATATCTTGTCATGCTCTTAGGATTATGTTAATTGTTAATAATGTTTAAGCTGTTTCCAATGGCCGGGGGTGTGGTGGGGTGAGGACCAACAGTGCCTTTTTAACAAGCAGATAGTTTAGGTATTTTAATCTACCATGCAGGGGCAACCAATTGATGAGGGGGTACAGGGTGCAACTGTGGGTGGGCTTGTTTGCTCCCAGTGCAAGGCGACTGGCCTTGTTGCAAATCACCTCAACTCTGTTTGATACAGTGTTACAGGCAGCACCATATACATGGGAGGCAGTATAGTGTAGTGGTCAACAGAACTAAGCTGCAAACCTGGAGAACTGAGTTGGAATCCCACAGCCAGCACTTACGTACTATGTGACCATGAGCAAGTCACTCAGCTTCTCTGTGCTCCCAAGATGCACGTAGAAACAAGCCACAGCTTGGTGTGTCTTTTCTTACCAAACATTGTAAACAATAAAAAAAAGTACAGTGAGACCATAGTCAATGAGGAACAGGACTGGAAACAACAAGACATCATACTTCCGTGATAAGGTTGAGGTGATTCCTATACAGGGTACACAATCTTCTGTTTGCCATGCTAACAATGTTGTCCACATGTGGGGCAAATTATAAGGTATCATCCAGTATGACACCAAGGTTCTTAAAAGTTTCTACCAGTTTCAGACTTTGGCCCTTGTTGTTGATGATGACCAATGTGGGGAGGAGGGGAAAGACTTCTTTTTCAAATGTAGTCCCAAGAAAAACACAGTTTTTAATTTTTTGTAGTTCAGTACTAATTTGTTGGTGGTGAACCATTTTTTAAGTGACTTGAAATTGGCCTGACAGGTAGGAGAAATTTTATTTTTGCTGCTATTGCTGTTGTAGATGATGGCATCATCAGGGTATAGGAGTAGCCTTGCAGAAAGGCAGGCTTCTGGTAGGTTGTTGATAAACAAACCAAATTGTAGGGGCCAAGTATTAAACCCTGGGGCACCCCTATGGAGACACTCCTTACAACTAATAGGAAGTCATCGATTTTTATGTTTGCTTGCGCAGCAGCGCAAGAAACATATTTCGGCAGCTTGGTGCTGAAGCAGGTTCTGGAGGTGCGGCACTGTTGAGGCCAATACCAGCATGGCATTTTGTGGCGTGTGTGATATCCACCAATAATGGGGGACACAGTCGGTGACACTAGTTTGGAACTTTGCCACTAACTTGTGAAAAAATAGCCGCTGCAATCAGAGTTCACCTCGTCATTGCAGCGTCAGCCATTCGCTGCAATGAGGGAGTGACCCGTCATTGCAGGGCGGGACCTTGCAGCCCTGATATTGTTTGTGAACATGGTGGTGGCTTGCCGCCTGCTCACAAACAATATTAACCCCCTCCTCTGCCTAGGGGGCACCCCCAACACGTTTGTTTGCTGACAGGGGCCCCAATCCCCATTGGCTGCAATGCCCCAGATGTATGTTGCCGCTTTTCTTGTCTGCCGATGGGGTGCCCAATCTCTGTCGGCATAATGTCCCCCCCCTTTTCTTGTGTGCCGACGGGTGCCAGTCCCCATCGGCATAACGTCACCTTGCTGTTGTTGTGTGCTGATGGGGTGCCCAATCCCCTCGGCTATAGATGCTCTCTAAAAAGACTCTAGTTGGCCTGGGAGCCAATTCTAGCATGCCACATTGCCCTGTAAATAAAAACTGTCCGCGATGTCTTTTTTTACCTGTAAGGATGGAACAGGTCCCCAGTGGTCTCCCTGGCCCCTCCACAACTCACACCACCCACTGTGCACCCTGCCTCCCCACACCCCCACCTCACCCCATACTTACTGCCGGAGTCTGGCGCAATGATCTTCGGTGGACCGGGAACATGTCTGCACTCTTCAAAGCTGACCGCGCACTGAGGAAATGCCGGTAAGCTGTATAATGGAATAAATAGGGTTTTTTCAACTTTGATGCATATCTCAGGCATTTTTTGGAATTCTGCCACCAAATTATCAACTTGGAGTTTTTGGAACCCCTCCTCATGAATTCTGTCACTGTGATGGCGTTAATCGGGCCCAAAAGGTGATTTTGCATTTACCGTGTGGAATCACCTTTCAGGACCGATTAATGAAATGACAGTGCCGCTGTTCATGAGGTTGGCTCTCAAAAAGGCTATGTTGCAAATATGGTGAGAAAAAAAAAAAATGACTGTTTTACGAGCGTGCATTTCGCAGTTGCTACGCACGCTCATAACGTTGTGAATTTGCAATATTTTCACCCCAGATTTTCAACATTGGGATTTTTCAGACCTCCTTGTGAACAGTACAGCTGTCATTTTTCACACCCTGCACAAAATGTGTTTTCGCACTTCCAGCATGGAATAGCACGGCCGGTGTGGGTAATCAGTGTTCTGCACAGATTAAGAAACTGACAGTGGCACTATTCATGAGCAGAGGTCCTAAAATGCCTATGTTGAAAATTTGGTGACGATTCTCCATTAAATGATTGTGTTACGAGCATGCATTGCACTGTTCCTACGCACGCTCATACATTTGCGAATTTTCAATATTTTCACTCCAGATTTTCAACATTGCCATTTTACCACACCTCCTTATGAGCAGTACAGTGGTCATTTTTCACATTTTGCCCAAAATATGTTTCCGTGCATGTAGCGCACAATGGCACAGTCGGTGTGCGAAATCAATGTTTGGGACAGATTAAGAAAATCACAATGACACTGTTCATGAGAAGAAGTGTTAAAATGGCTATTTTAAAAATTTGGTGAAAAAATTCCCCACAATGACTGTTTTACAAGCATGGGTTGCGCTGTTCCTACGCACGCTCATACGTTTGTGAATGTTCACTATTTTCATTTCAGATTTTCAATATTGCCATTTTACCACACCTCCTTATGAGCAGTACAGTTGTCATTTTTCACATCTTGCCCAAAACATGTTTTCGCGCATGTAGCATGCAATGGCGCAGTTGGTGTGCAAAATCAATGTTCGGAACAGATTAAGAAAATCACAGTGACACTGTTCATGAGCAGAGGTGTTACAATGGCTATGTTAAAAATTTGGTGAAAAAAGTCCATAAAATGACTGTGTTATGAGCGACCATCGTGCAGTTTCCATGCACCCTGGTAAGTTCATGGATTTCTAATATTTTCAGTCCAGATTTTCACCACTGGCATTTTCCCACACTTCCTTATGAACAGTACAGCTGTCATTTTTCACACCATGGCCAAAATGTGTTTTTGCACTTCCAGCGCAAAAATGCGTGGTCGCTGTGGGAAATCACTGTTTGGGACAGATTAAGAAAATCACAGAGACACTGTTCATGAGCGGAGGTTCCAAAATGCCTGTGTTGACAATCTGCTGTAAAACATCCCCAAACTAATTGCATTATAAGTGTGCGGTGCCCAGTTTCTACACCCTCTCATGACTTCACCGTTTTTTTTAATATTTTCACTGCAGATTTTCAACATTGCTATTTTTTCCACTTCCCCATGAACAGTACAGCTGTCATTTTTCACATTCTGTTTGAAATGTGTTTTCGCACCTGTGGTGCCAAATGGTGTAGTAGCTGTGCAAAATCAGCTTTTGGCTAACAAACTGATATTGCTACTGTTCATAAGGTGGGGGTCACAAAAAATCCATGTTGAAAATTTGGAGTGAAAATGCCAATGAACGCCTGAGACATTAAGGTTTCCGACCATAACACCCCACCCCACCCTGTAGAGATTGACAGGCATCAGGGGTGTGACTTGGGATTCTTGCCTGTAATGCTCATACCATTCCACACCCTGCAGCCACTGAGAGGCATCGAGGTGTACCTTGGACTCTTCGGCCCCAAAGTTCACCCCATTCTCCTATACAGCACCCATCTCACCATATTTCCTGATGGAATGGGGTGCTCATAGGCAAAGACCCCAAGGCACACCGTGACACTTATCAGTGTGTCTTGCAGGGGAGTGGCTATAGTGAAGAAATGGCATGGCACGTTATGCCTGGCGACCCAAAGGCACACCCCAATGCGCCAGTCTCTGCAGGGTGGTGGCGGGGTTGGCTTCAGTTCAGTACTTCACTGCCATTCCTATTATGCAGCTCTCTAACTCCTACACTACCAATGCCAATGCCAGCAAGCAAATATTCGGCATTGACAAATGCTTGTTACCCTCTGGGATCAGTTGGTGATGTAGCTACAAAACCAAGCTACTATGTCCTGAAATAGACCAAGGGCGATGATCTTGACAAGCAGTTGCTTGTGGTTGACTAGACTGAAGGCCTTAGTCAGATTGATACAGATTACTCCAACCAGGCCTCTGCTATCAAGGGCCTCGTGCAGTTAGCTAGTGTATTCAACAAGGGAAGTACTGTTACTATGAAACTTTCTGTACCCAGGATCTCTGTCCCATCAATTTTAGGTATTTTAGGGAGCTGTTTTTCACCCTTGCCCAGGAGCTCTGTAATGTTCTCCCCCAATTTTTCCTCATTGCTTCAGTTTTGGGTTTGTTGGGCCTTGCAGTATTCAGATTTGGCCAGCCTAATCTTACTGGTACCTCTATTATGTGCTTCTGCATATTTCTGTAGATGCGCTGGTTACTGAGTCTCTCTTGCTAAGGGCCACCAGTTGTCCCTTTCCATCATGAGGGCCAGGAGTTCAGAGGTGATCCACCCAGGTAGGGGTACCCCACACATTATGCTTTTTAAGGGGCACATTTCTAACAGGCTGTGGAGAATTCCTTTACTAGGAAGTGAAGAGCAGAGTCTATGTCAGGGATGGCATCCAGGTAGCTCCAATTTATGTTAGCCACTAGAGACTAGGAAAGTGATTGCTATTGGATCCCTGCTTCCCCATTTTGACTATGTGTCTGGTATTTATTTCAATATTGGGATGAAAGAAATGAATGCTTTGTCTGTTATGTATAATAACATCTGCAGATTTGTTCTTGTGGCTTCTTGTCGCATACATCACTGTAGTCTCTATTCACAATTGGGCTGGTTATTACCTAGCTGTCGGATTGAGTATTCATTGGGGTGTGTGATGTTAGGAATCTCTTATTTTGAATCCTTATTTCCCCTCATCAATTTAGTCTCTAGAAGAGAGTTGTTGCCTTGTTTGAGGTCAGCAAATGGTCCCCTATATAACATTCCCCAACATAGGCTAAAGGCTAGCCTAAAAGCGTTTTCAGTGGCTGCCCCTATTTACTGAAATGCCCTTCCAGTTAATGTTAGACATGCTACTTCTGTACCTAATTTTAAACTGAGGTTAAAGCATCACTTATTGTTAAAATCTGTCAGTAATTGTTATTTGTAATATGTATAATTGTTGATGTTGTTTTGTCTTGTATCTTATTGTTTTCTGTTCGGGTTGGGCCTGAAAAGGGACCTTCGGTCCAGTGTCCTAAGCCGGTTAACAAAGAATAAATGAAATGAAATGAAAGATTTAAAGAGCTGCTGACAACATTAGCAAAACTTTGAAAAAAGTAAGATCTATATTCAGGTCCATCCCATTTTCTTTAGTAATTCATATACTATCTGTAATTAATTCCTCATTTACTTCATTAATGAAAACAATTGCATGAAAACAATATTCCTGCTCCCTAGGCTCTATCTACTCTGGCTGCTTCTCTATATGTGACTTCACAGTCTCCTGTTTATGGCATAATTATTTCCACAGCAACATATTTTGATGTCATAAACAGAATTACGATGTCAGGTGTAGGGAGGTAGGCAGAGCTCAAAGACCAGAGAAACTATATTGATGCAAATATCCCTAGAATAGGGAAATAAGGGTGAGAATTACAGAATAAAATATAAAATATAAGCTACAGTTATGTCTGAATATTAATTTTTATCAAAACTGTCTCAACTGTGTCAGGAGCTCTTTAAGTGCCTCCACCTTATCTTTGCATCTGTGCACAAACAGAGGGCTTCAGTTTCCTCCTTTGATGATCTCTTAGTTTTTATACTAAATTGAATTTATTATTGAGTGGGTGAGGTATATACTGTATCTATGTATACTGTACATGACATGATTAAACAGGGATTTCAGCTTCTGTGCGTGTCAATCTAGTACCTTTTTCCTAGACATGGATTTATCACATTAGGCTCTATTCAAAAGTGTTTACATGCTCTCTACCTATTTCCTATATAACTTATTGGGCCAGAGGTGCATACGGGACATTCTAAATGTTGCTAGGCATAGTTGTGTGTATTTAAATGCTCTGCACCTACCCAAACTACTTTTATAGAGCATAAATGAGGGATTCGGTCTCCGGAGCTGTCTATTCCTCATATTCTGGCTAAGTGAACGACTCAAATTAGAACATCAATTGAAATAAAAGTTACAGTAATAGGAAAATCATATTTAAATACAAATATTTCATCAAAGAAAGCATGGCTGGGAGGTAGGTTTCATTCTGTCTGTTGGCCACTGTTCAGTTTTGTTTGAAAGTAAAAAACAACCAGAAGGCCTCGTGGACAGGGGTGGGCCCCTCACTAAACAGTAGACTGGCATTCAGCTTCTTCAAGTAAATTAGTCTCAAATGCTCACATACAGGCATGAACAAATAAAAAGAAAGTAGGAACACATGATGAGTTGACCAGAAAGCACTCCGATTATTTGGAACTTGACTCTGGACCATAGAACACTGCAGAATGAATTTTAGCTTGTGAAAGGGGAGTGTTCTCTAGCCATGAAATGCAGCTGTAATTTGAGAGAGATTGAGAAAACACAAGGGGGGTTGGGGAAGGGATTAGTCAGTGCAAGGGAGCAGTAACAGTAAAACATGCCTGTAGGTGCAGCTGACTGAATTAACCTAGAGTAGAATTTTTTTCTGTCTCTCTCTCTCTGCCCCGCCCCCCATATCCTTGTTTTTCATGACTTATTAGCAGTAGGTGGAAAGCATGGCTGAGCCGCACTACTGCCTCTGAATTTCAAGGTTTGAGTCAAACATAAAGGGACAGGCAGCGTTGCTAAACTCTGGCATCTACTTAAGCTGTTCCTTTGATGTCACAGCAGAGTTAGTGGCAGAACAAATCAAAGCTTATTTATGGTGCCGCTGACAACACTGCTCTGCACAAAATTAAGCTATCCCTCAATAAGGCCTCTTGGCAGCTTACAGGTCCCAACATCTAACCCATACTTGCACACTGTATTCCCTCTCTAACTTCCTTAATCTGGAGGAAAGGCTTATCTATCAATCTTGCCTCTTGACCATACAAATCACTGCAGGTTTGACTCCCCCAGTCTGTCTTCAATCATAAGCCTATTTACCCCCCATGTCTGCTCCCTGCAAGTCCCCAGACTTAAGACCTCCCTTGCACAGAGGTCATTCCATTACCATGCCTGTGCCCATCCTGTTCCAATTCCTTGCCTGTAGCTATCACCTCCCTACCAAGACTGGAGCCTTTTAAAACTGCTCTAAAGAACCACCTCCTCTTCTCCTGCTGCTTATGACTGCCCTGGGTGAGTTTTCCCTGCCTTTACTCCGCTCAGTCTGCCTATTTTCTACTCTGCCCTTCATTTTTTTTTTATTTAGTTGTTTAATCAGGTATAGCACACTAAGCTGAAAGCTTTTTTACAGGAGCAAACCTGGGAGCACAAGGAGGTTAAGTGACTTGCTCAGGGTCACACAGTATGCAAGTGGAAGCTGTGAGATTCAAACCCAGGGCAGGTTTGCTGGATGTCACTAAATTTGCAGCTCAGAGCCTTAGACCACTGCGCTATACTGCCTCCATAGCTCACGTTATTGTTTATGTCTGTTTATGCTAATTTACCTTGACGTGGGGCCTTTGTAACCAGCCTGTAATTTTGACTGTTTGCTTTTATTTGAGCTCATTTACTTTGTTTTCTGTTGCTTGCTATTAATGTATTTGTCTTCCTGATGAGGAGCCTTTGTAAACAAGTCCCTGACTCAAAGGGCTGTAATTCTGATTACTTTTTAAAATAAATAAAATAAAAGCTGGACCCTGGCCTCTGCACTTTAAGGACCCAAACCACATTGATACCCCAGTTACCTTAAATTGCTGTATCCAGGCATGGAATTCTACCCGACTGGTCTCAGTCACATGTGCCTGCATCCATAGTCCCCCAAAACTAAGAAATGAGCATGAGGAATTCTAGGGGGTGGGGCAGGACCACCAGATAGTGAGCATCCAATCAGATGTCTAGATCAATGCCAGAGTGGATACTCTGTTATGGGCAAACTACAGGACTGTGGTATATGTCAGTCCTTGGGATATGTCAACCCTACAAGTACTGCCACATCCCTGTACAGAAGCCACCATGTTTAAATTAAAAATGATATCGCTGTATGCCACCTAGCCTCTTTTATGCCATATTGAAAGGCTGGAACGGAAACTATTTGAATTCCACAACTGTCCAGAGAGGCTGTGCTGTGAGGGCCCGTGAGTATAATGTCAGGGTCCCCCCTTGCACAGCATCAATGTGCTCCACATGGCTTTGCACCCCAGATAAACTGCAGCTAATCATGAGAATCACGAGCACACCCCTCTGCCCGCCCCTGACCTAATCTCTTGTGTAAACATGTGGCCAGTGCCAGCCCTCCACACATACAGCAGGCATTTTACAGTTTTGTGGCTCAGTCCCTCAAATTTGATGCCATTTTAAACTGGCAGTTTTAAGATCTTAACAAGCACAGCCGTCGATCATTCTGAATCGTTCCCTTAGCATTCTCTTGGTTTTTATGTATCATTCAGTTCATAGCATTTTTTCCAAATGTACTCACTACAAGACAATATTTTGTGTCATCGAATAATTATTGCTTACAGTCACACATTCCGACCAAGCACAGGCTAGCCAGACTACACTCATCAGCTGCTTTAGAAGGGAATGCCCTCTTCCTCAGGTGGTAGAGTACAATTACACGAGTGCATTTAAATATCCCAAACTGTACAATTACCACATGTTCAACAACATACATCATGACTGTGTTAACATCTTAACATAACTAACTGTCAGTCTGGAAAACACTGAATACATATTAAACACATGGGGCCCAATTTTCAAAGGGGTTGGACTGACACAAAGGATCTGCATCAAAAGATTTTGACACAGGAGGTGACTTGCATCAAAAATTCTGTCAGTCACAATTCTGTATTGCAGCTTGCATCAAATTTGGACACGGCTGCGTCAAAGTGCCTTGCATTCAACTTGCATCAAAAAAATTGGTGCATCATGTCGTAATGCAGATTGCACCAAAAAATAGCTGCCATATCCACTTTTTTTGAATTTTAGAAGGCGGAGCTCCAACATTTGCATCAAGGTTACCAAAGAATAAAAAAAAAAAATTATTTGGCGCACCTGTTAGACCGGGGTGCAGTTGATCTAAGTTAGACCACAGCATATAAATAGGGCTATGCTAGGCAGCTGGAATGTGAGTCACCACTGAGGAGCTACTGAGGCAGCACAGGCACCAAAGGGGTGACAGAAGAAAATGCCTGGGCTAGTAGCCCTACTAGCCATTAGGCTGGCTATTCTTATGTGGCATTGGTGTACCCAATGGCAGTCCTACTGGGCACAGTGTGAGGCCCCAGGTGAGAGGGAGGGTAAAGGGTGACAGAGGTACCCTGCGAGAATGTATAGGAGGCTGGTATTTTTCCATGAGCTGTCAGAGATTCAGTGCCTGGCCCTGACACGATACTGTCTCCCCTATGATGCCATACAGGAGCTTTGTGAGGAGCTCTGGAGAGATATGCAGAGCCAAACCCGGAGGGGGCATCCAATTCCAGTTGAAGTGAAGGTGTCTGCAGCACTATGCTTCCCGGCAACGAGAAACTTTCAGATCCCAATGCGTGATGCTGTGGGCATCTCGCAGTCGCAGTGTCAAAATGCTTGAAGCAGTTCCTGGAGGCTCTGCTGTATAGGACTGATAAATACATCTCCTTCCCCCAGGTGGTGCAGCAACAACTTGCTGTAAAGCAGTGCTTTTATGGCATTGCACGATTCCCCCATGTACTTGGTGCCTTGGACTGCACACATGCGGCAATACATGTACTGACCATGGATGCAGATGTGGATGCCAACAGGAAGGGGTTCCAATCGATGAACATCCAGGTCATGTGTAACAGCCAGTGTCGCATCCTCAGTGTGGTTACACAGTAACCCAGTTCCTGTCATGACGCGTACATAGTGGGCTGTCTGAGGCCTTTGCATGTGGAGACATACAGGGATAATGGCTATTTAGTAAGTGCCTGAGCGGGGATGCAGGATAGGTGCACAGGACAGTGGTACAGCGGGTATGAATCTACATGGTATGTTGCTGGGTCCCCAGGTCAGGGGACTATGAAGGACATGGCACAGGAGGCCCTGATGTATTGGTGCCCTGCCTGGCATGGTGGCCACATGCACTCCTGGGTGCCTGGAAAGTCAGTGGAGCTGTAAGTGATTACTGTGTGTGATTGATGTGAACCATGGCCTGTGGGAGTGGGGAGGGGGCATTGATATGGAGGATTGGCATTTAGAGTGGTGGGGCAGGATGGTAGAACAGACAGTGATGTCACTAGATGACTAAGTATGCCTTTTCATTTCTGCAGGCGATAGTGGCTACCCACATCAGCTGTCGCTGATGACCCCAGTGAGGCACCTGGAGACAGAGGCAGAGGTCAGATACAACGAGGTTCACTCTGCCACCAGGTCTATCACTGAGCATACCTTTTGTCTGCTAAAAATGAGATTCCACTGCCAAGACCGGCCAGAAGGAGTCTTGCAGTATATGCCCCAGATGGAGTGCCAGATATTTGTTGCTTGTTGCACATTCCATAACATTGCACTGGCACACCATGTTATCATGTCAGACATGGTGGAGCACCCTGACAATGATAATGACGAAGAAGTGGAAAGCTTTGGGGACCCCAGATGTGGCCAGATGATTGGAACAGTGGGCACTGCAGCAGCGGGTCTTCCTGTCAGATTGGAGTTTATCCGGGAGTCACTTTGCCTGAATACCACCACACAGTACATGATAACAGCCAGTCCACTGAATGTACATATGGATGGCAGCAAGCACATGATGTGTACCCAGGCAATGTAACAGAAAAGGATCCCAGTACCTGGGGCAGGCACCTGGGAGTGGAAGCACTTAGTATGTCAGTATACGTACTGCTGGGTGGTTGCCCCAGTAAGGGTTTGAGCAGCATCGGGGTCCAGCAAGGGCCTTCTGCATACACTTGAGGCTGGTGGTGTGCAGGCCATGTGAGGCATGGGGAAGCTGATATGAGTGCCCACACACAGACAGGAGAGACAGGAGGAATGGTGACTGTGCAGGGTGGTGAGGTATGTGACGTGGAAGTTGTGGCCCAGAGGCAGCATTTGACATTGCTATGGTGACGGGCAGTGTGGGTCCCCAGTGCCCAGAGCATGCCAGGAAGCATTGACTGAGTTGGAGCAGGTGGAATGGTGAGCTGTAGTTCTGTGGCAGAAAGTGGGTGTGTCCATGGTACGGGGGAACATGGGAGCATCCTGGGTTGGGAGGGTAAGGGCACATGTAGATTCCCGTGAAGGGTGATGGTGGAACATAGGCATGTGTTGGTGTTACGCACTGTGGTGGTCAGTGCAATGTTGTATTGTTTGTACTACCCACATACTATTGTAATTGATCATCCTTCACAACCCTATGTAACCCCTTCCCCCAGGTCATACTGTGAGATGAGCAACTTGTTGTTCAGTGTGCCCTCCTGGTGGAACATTTCAATAAATAAATAAATAAAAGGTGGATTTGGCATTACCAATATGAGTCCTTCAATCCCCCTTCCCCACAACAGTGACCATCTACATATGTTATGTTTCTGTTTGTGTCTCCCTCACAAACAATCCCACTACCCAGGAGTAGGCATCAGGGTCTGCAGAAGAGCCCACGCCAGCACAGGAGGAGAGTGGAGAAGGCAGCTGGCAAGTAAGTACCACGTGTGGGATATGTCCCAATGAGATCACCAGTATGTAATGTGTCTTGGGTAGACCTACACAGCATCACATGCCTTGTGTCACTGTAGATCAGGGCTAGCATGTTGGGCCATGCCAATGGCTGCTGTCATGATAAGGGCGCCATTGTACTGTTGCTAGTGAAAGGACAACAAACAGTGGTTGTACAGTGCAGAGGAGCTCCAAGGCCACCCCCAACCTTGGCAATGGTGAGGAACATCGCTGTCCCTGTGCACCTGAGTGGGGGGGACACCAGGGGACATAGCCAGTAACATGGGACTACCATGTGTGAATATGGGCACTGCTGAGCCACAAGGGGATGGTATGTAGAACATGCATCACTGTGGCGGCCAACTGTGCTGCAGAGTGGATGGCAGTGGGGCACCATATGTCGTGATGTGTGCATTACCAGGGCACAATGTTGGCATCTTCAGGGTTTCGGTCCCACTGTCCTGGTGCCTCTAAGTCATATGCTGGATGCGTGCATAGCATATGATTATACACCCCTTCCTAGCTGCTGTAAGGTGCCAGATTCTGGCCCTTGTTGAATAAATGGGGTGGTGCCTGAAGATAGCCATGTCACAGGAGGGCAGAAGAGCATGCGCATGGATGTGCTGGGACATGTGACAATGCATGTTGCATATGCCACCTGCAGCTTGCCTCATGAAGGGGGTCCACATTCATTGCGTGGTGGAAGTAACGTGCACAGCAGAAAGCTGGTCCCAGATGATAGGTGCATAGAGAGTTGGTCATGCATACATGTTTGTCCTGTGGTGCGCATTCACCCTGCAGGCCCACACAACAGCAGCAGGGAATGTGAATACCCTGGTTATCAGCAGTAATCAGGTGAAGGCAGCACTGACCAGCCATGGAACACAGTAATATATATGGTGCTGTGAGTGGCACACAAGACCACTGCGGCTGACATCGCGTAACGCCACATGGCAAACAAGTGGAAGACTGTGGAGCTCACTGCACACTATACACCACACAGAGGACTCAGTCCACCAGCAGAAACCCACAATGGCATGTATATCACTGCAGATGTGGGTGCCGTGGCTGATGGCATGGGGTCATGTTGTCACATACAGAAACAATGCGGCAGTATACCATGCTATCAAAACAGTGACTAAAAATAAATACAGTAAAATACTTGTTTTCTATGGGGGACTCTGCCCCCGCACCCCCCATTATGGGGGGCATCGCCCCCTGATCCCCCCTATTAAAATAACCTCCTCCGGGTGGGGGGGGGACAACTCAGGGACAGGAAAAAGACAAGAAAAAAATAAATTAACAAACCTAATCTGGGACCGGGAATAGAACTCTGGTCCACAGCCGCTCCATTGTCTTCTAGCACCAATGGCTCTATTCCCTGAGCCACAGCAGCTGCTCAGCAGACCCCCTTCCAGCACAGCTCTTACCCTCTGCAGCAGAGCTCACCAGGAAACAGCTGCAGAGTCACTGCTACTGCTCCACACTGTGTCATGCGACATTGTGTATCCTGTAGCTGTTCTTTCATGCGCTGTTGTGCAGTTTTGCCCTGTGGCATTGTATCTACAACATATTGACCTGGTACGTTGGCTGACACTTCGACATTATACATGGGTGTCACTGGGGGTGCACCAGTGGCTTCCCCACTGAGGTTAACACTGCAGTGGTTTGTGGCGAAGGGGGAGAGGGATCATGTGCACAGTCACATGTGCGGCAGCAGTACAGGAACTACATGGTGAAGCCAGTATACACTGGCACCTAGGGAGGGATGGGGGGGTCCCTATGAGAGCAGTGTAGGGGGTGGGGAGCAACATGGGAGGCCACCGCCAAGCAAGACATGGCCATTATTAAGCTGCTCAGAAGGAGTTGCTGGGAAGCATGGTGGGCACATACAGTGACTGGCCTGTGATCTAGTGTGCAACTTTCAGTTACGTTGCTGGCTGATGAGTCTGTCCCCAGGGAGATGTATGGTCATGTGCTGGGGAGGGACAAGTTGCCCTGGCACCTGTGTGACCACAGTGGAGTTAAGGATGACAATAGGATTGACATTGTGAAGTTTGTATGTTGTGGGGTGGCCTGTGGCTAGGTGTCCTGGCAGCCTGTGGAGAACCGGATGTGGGGACATAATTCCACTGACAGTTGAGTGGCACTCTACAGCAGGAAAGGGAACCAGCAAGACAACGGTGCTCACAGTGGGTGGTGGGCCCATGCTACAGTAGTACCACTCCCTTGCATGCTCCCAAGGGGAGGGGGGGCGCAGTGAGGCACCCACAACAGTGTGCGTCTGTCTGATGTGCACCTCTGTCTGTCTCCAAGGTTGTGGGGGACAGGCATGCACACTCCTGCAAGATACCAGAGCACACATGACACAATGGCAAGATGCACAGCTGGGGTATCAGGCCTTGCAGTAGTATTGTGCAGTCCCAGGGTTGCACAGTGTGCCACATACCCCACAGTAGCAACTCACTTCCCCCAACGGAGTTCCCTCAAGTGCTGCCAACCCGGGATGGTCCATGCTGTGTATGGCTGCCCATGACTCTGGTGCCAGACTGTGCTGGGGTGGCATGTCCCATGCTGAACATCTGAGGGCAGTAGCAAGACAGAAACGTGGGTACTACAGAAGTGTTGGAGACATGCTTCCTCCCAGCATGGCATGTGGCCGGCGCACACATCCCTGAGCCACAGACAGTACAGCACACCACTTGGAGTGTGCTTCTCACCCTACAGATCTTCCCAGCTTGCAGTCACTGGGTAACTGTGTTAATGGCAAGAGCACACCCCCAGAGGGAGTGCTCTTCATCAGGGCACCTCGTGTACCTGTGGTATCCCTGGGTAGGGGACATTGGTGCTGGCAGTAGCACCAGCATCCCTTTATGGCCCACTTAACGCAGTACATTGTACTGGCACTCCCACTTGTCTCCTCCTGCAGGCACTGCAGTCACACATCCCACATAGCAAGGTCTTCCTTCAACACCCATTACTATACATGTCACAGGGATCAGGGTGTGCTGCGCACCCTCACCCCGCAGGAACACATGCTGCAGGGGATGCAGCATGGGCCTTGCCGTCGGGGGACATGGCCACACTGGCCCTCACAACATGGTGTGATACCAGCACCAATCTTGGTGCATTCTGCCATATCTCTCCTGGTCAGCATATGTCTTCACCCCTCTCTCTGCCATTGACAAGCACCCTCCCTGTAGAAGCATACCTGCACTGCACTAATGCCCAGCAGCTATTTTCCATACAGGTGCTATCTGGAGTGGTGGAAGGAGGCCGGCACCCTGATCACCATGGCAGCATGCCCTGGAATGCACTGTGCACAGACTTGAGAGGCCCTGGCATATGCCAAGTGTATCCGTTGCTGCATTGAAGCAGCAACCCACAACCGCAGCACAGCATGAATGTGAGGAGGAGAGGTCCTCTGAACACGGGGACCAGGAGGAGCAAGTGGCACATTTGCAGCCCACTAGTGGACCAGAACTGCAACAGCAGCCCACTGAGCCAGAGCAGTAGACGGGCAGGAGCCCCTGCACAACAGGGACCACCAGCACCGACACCAGCATTGGAAGATGATCCAGGCACACAGAACCTTGAGGAAGTGGAGGGTACTGAGGAGGCTGGAGGGGCCCTGAACCTTGGACAGCAATCCCGTCTAGGGACCATGGCAGCAGAGGTGGACCAAACTCTACTGGACAGACTGTTCTGGTTGCTAGAACTGTGGTCACTAAACTGCAGGCCCTTACCGCTGACCTAGAAAGGATGCAGGGTGCCAGTAATACCCTCCTGGAGGCCATGAGGGAGTTGCAGAGTAAAGAGCTCAGTTGGCTGGCACTCCACTCCCTCCACTGCAGAAAGCCATTTTATATAGTTCATACTGTCTCCCTTTCATGTAGATCGATCACAACATTCCTTTGTTCATAGCGTGTTTTACTGTCTGTTACTGCCCTTGGTGCTATTGTCCCCCTTGTACATAGTTTCCCTTGTTCATTTTGCTTTCTGTTTTTCACAAATTTGTACAGTATGCTTCCTTATGATTCATTTTCTTATGCCCACTGATCCTGTTGCAATTTCCCTTCATTTTCTCATTACACCTTGTTAACATGATACTCATCTGTGGTCTGTGTGATTCATTTTATTGGTTGCAGGTCCACTGACAAAGGGTGAGCATGGGAATCACAGAGTTAGGAGCCCACAGGAACAGCATGGTGTGTGAGTGTGCTGCAAAGTACCCCACTGCGGCGCATATCACTTGAGGGACATTTTCTGTGCTACCTACATTAGTGGTGAACCACAACTTCTGCTTCCCTCCCCCCAATCCAATTCCATTTGGGTCACGGATCTGTTACCCCTGAGTCAGCACAGAGCTGTCTGATGTGACCTCAGCGGTGCACCACTCACACCTCTGTTGAGTGACACAGGGCCCATATTGTCCACCCACCTTATCTGTCACCATGGTCCTCTTACTGTGCAGTCACAGTGTGCCCTGTGTGCCCCCAAGCCCTTAACACATCAACCTGATGATGTACACCACACAGTGTCCCATGTGGGGAGCCCCTGCATTCCATTCCTGTGGTGGATGATGACAAGTTAGCACACTGCGGACCTGCCAGGCCTCCAGCTGGTGTGCATACCTCAAGGGTTCTCCTGCCCACTTCAGCCCTAAGGCTTGAAGCCACTCTGTAACAGCATTGCCCACCTATGTATCTGGTGGACATTAGTCCTTATTCCAGTTCAAGGTCATCCTGTCCTGACCGCCGGGTCTCCTTATCTTGGAAACATACAGTGGAAGAGGGCTTGTGCCCTGTCTAGCAACATGGATACCACCCATGCAGACAGGCAATCACAGTGCTTCACATGCATGACTCAGTGCAGCATGCCTACATTGCTGTAGTACTTTTTCTGTGAAACAGTAACACAAGGGCACACAAGGTATGAGGCATGCAAGTCTTTGTTGCCACAACAGAGCTGATAAGGATAATCTTTCCATATATATACATGTATATATATATATATATATATATATATATATATATATATATACAGCATCATGGACACATACTGGCAAGCCAACCCACCCCCACAACCTTCCCCAACATCCCCCTGGTGTCACCGTTGTGGTAGCCATATGTGCCCCCTACCTTGGCATCCCTACTGCATGCCCCATGGCATCTGCTACTGTGTTGTGCCAACTCCTCCTTGGCCCAATAAGTCTTTCCTGATGTGGCCTGGCGATATACCTGCTCCATGCCTTGCCCAACATCCATATGCAGGGTCCACAAATACACATGGTACACGGTGCTCAACATGTGCTCCTGTGGTGAACCTCCTGTACTGTACCAGGCTGTCAGGCAGGAAGCATGGAAGAGTTGTATCGGGCATCAGTACCCCCAATGAAACACAAAGTCACCCCTCGTGGCCACGTACTCTGCCAGGTGCAAGCTGCCTGTGCCACTCACCTCTACTTGGTGTGTCTGCCATCAATATCTCCAGTGGTAACACCTGCCACTTGGCTTGCACAGTCTCTGTGGTTGGGAATGGAATGCCTTCCTGTTGTGTGTACTGATCTCCTCAGGGCAGGCATGGTGCCTCGCATGGGGTTGTCACCTGGCCCACTACCACCCCTGTGCACCCTGACCTCTGTCATAGTGGTTCCTGTGATGACCTTTCTTGGCCCCCAGCTATCATGCCTACTCCTGCCATCACAGTGGTCGCACCACTGGTGCCACACACTGGTGGGGCAGGCACATGAACATCACCCCTACCAGTTCCTGCAGGACACTTTGGCGACTGCTGTTGTGTACCTGCAAGGAGCATTGTAATTAGTGCATGCAGCTGAGCCTGGTGTGACTGTGCCCCCCATGGCAAACATGCTGCACTCCACAGTGCTGTACAGCATGCTGTGTCAGTGTGGGGATGTGGTGAAGGTTGGCTCCACCCTGTCCTGCAAAGCTGTCTCTACTGCCTCCACTGTGATCCTTCTTGTGCTCCCATAGTAGCTGTTGATGTCATTGGTGCCACCACAGGGGCACGCAGCCTGCTGTGTCACAGTACCCCAGGGCACTCTGGAGTCACCCATCACAGCTACAGGGGCCCATGATGGGAAGGATGTCTTAGGCTCTGACATCACAGCTGGTTAATTTTAAGTGCTATCACACTGTCTGCCTTCCCAGTGATGGGCCTGTGCATCGCTGCCATTGTTGTGTAACCTACGTGTGATGGTGGGGCACCTCAAGGCATGTCCTTGCCTGGGCCACAGTGCAGAAGCATGCCCTGTTATCCACACCATAGCCCTGATCACTAAATGTTGCTCCACCCCCCCCCCATGTGGTGGTTAGAATAACCATGTATGTCTGCCCCCCACCACTCTGGCTGGGTTCTTCCCTTGCATGCGGAGCACTTGGTGCACTGGGGGCATGGCATACAGTCCCCAACAGTGCATCTGTGCTATGTTGGTCTGCTCTAGGGCTAGCACCCTGCTGTGTCCCATGCACAGCATTGCAGATAACTTCAGGGATACTGCCAGTGCAGCAGGAGTAATCTCCCAAGTTTTCCCGATTCTGCCACCTTATGTGCCACACAATGCCATGCAGTGCCACCAAGAGGACTTGGCCTAACTCCTCCTACATGGCTACCACACTGTCCAGCAAGACCGACACACGTTCTAGTATTGCCATCTGTTGTTCAGCCAGTGCCTACAATCCCTGCAGGACAGCAGTCTGTTGAACTTCATGGCAAGGAAAGGCAAATTTTATTTTTCTGGCACCCAATCCCGGAGGCTCTGGGCGCCATACAAATCAAGAATACTAAAAACAAAACAGTAAATGACAATAATAATGCAAATGAACAGTATAAGAAAATAAATAAAGCCTAAAATAACAAGCATTTGTCAATGCCGAATGTTGATTGCGTTGGTCTGTTGAGCTCGCTTACTGCCCCTCTGTCACTCGCTCAGTCTGTTTCTCCCAGTGCTACAGGCTGCTCTTTGTACTGGGCTCCTGCCTGCATTGGCAGCTTTTTCTGCCCACTAAGAAATTCGCAGCTGTCCCGACAGAGCTCCGTTGAAGTGGCTCACTCCCCCTCTCTCACTCGCTCATTCTGTTTCTCCTGGCGCTGCAGGCTGCCCTTTTGTACTGGGCTCCTGCCTCTGTTGGTGGCTTTTTCTGCCCACAAAGAAATATGCAGCAGTCCCAACACAGGTCTGTTGAGTCTGCTCACTCCCCCTCTCTCACTCCCTCATTCTGTTTCTGCCGGGGCTGCAGGCTCCCGACAAAGTTCTGTTGAGCTTGCTCACTCCCCTTCTCTCACTCGCTCATTCTGTTTCTGCTAGCGCTGCAGGCTGCCCTTTTCTACTGGGCTCCTGCCTGCATTGCCACCTTCTTCTGCCCAAAAAAGAAATTTGCAGCAGTTACAATAGAGCTCCGTTGAGCTCGCTCACTCCCCCTCTCTCACTCACTCATTCTGGTTTTCCTACCACTGCAGGCAGCCCTTTTGTACGGGACCCCTGCATGCATTGCTGCCCTTTTCTGCTCACAAACAAATCTGCAGCAATCCCAACAGAGCTCCGTTGAGCTCACTCACTCCCCCTCCCTCACTTGCTCATTCTGTGTCTCCCGCCGCTGCAGGCTACCCTTTTGTACTGGGCTCCTGCCTGCATTGGCGGCTTTTTCAGGCCACAATAAAATCTGAAGCAGTCCTGACACAGCTCCATTGAGCTCGCTCACTCCCCCTCTCACTCACTCATTCTGTGTCTGCCGGCCCTGCAAGCTGGCCTTTTGCACTGGGCTTCTGCCTGCGTTTCCACCTTTTTCTGCCCACAAAGAAATCCGCAGCAGTCACAATAGAGCTCCGTTGAGCTCGCTCACTACCGCTCTGTCACTCGCTCATTCTGTTTCTCTTGGTGCTGCAGGCTGCGCTTTTGTAGGGGGCTCCTGGCTGCATTGGCACCTTTGTCTGTCTACAATGAAATTTCGCAGCTGTCCCAACAGAGCTCCATTGAGGTCGCTCAGTCTCCCTCTCTCATGAGCTCATTCTGTTTGTCCTGGCGCTGCAAGCTCCCCTTTTCTAGGGGCTCCTGCCTGCATTTGGCACCTTTTGATGCCCACAAAGAAATCCACAGCAGTCCTGATAGAGCTCCATTGAACTCACTCAGTCCCCCGTCTCACTTGCTCATACTGTTTCTCCCACCGCTGCAGGCTGGCCTTTTGTACTGGGCCCCTGCCTTCATTGACGCCTTTTTCCTGCCCACAAAGAAATCTGCAGCAGTTCTGACAGAGCTCCGGTGAGTTTGCTCACTCCTCCTCCCTCACTCGTTCTCTCATTCTGTTTCTTCCAGTGCTGCAGGCTGCCCTTTTGTACTGGGCTCTTGCATTGGGGCCTTTTTCTGCCCACAAACAAATCCACAGCAGTCCCGACAGTGCTCAGTTGAGCTTGGTCACTCCCCCCTCTCACTTGCTTGATCTTAATCTGTCCCTTTCTCACAGCGACCGTACTATTCTCTGACAGGAGTGCAAAAACATATTTTAGCCAGGATGTGAAAAATGACAGCTGTATTGTTCATAAGGAGGTGTGAAAAAATGCCACTGTTGAAAATGTGGTGTGAAAATATTACAAATTTGCGAAGTTACAATGGTGCGTGGAAACAGTTTAACGCACGCTTGTAACATAGTCATGTTATGGAGTTTCGTCACCAAATTTTCAACATAGGGATTTTAGGACCTCTGCTCATGAACAGTGCCACTGTCATTTTCATAATGTGTCCCGAACACTGATTTCCCACAGTGACTGCGTTATTCTGCGCCAGAACTGTGAAAAGACATTTCGGTTAGGATGTGAAAAATGACAGCTATACTGCTCATAAGGAGGTGTGAAAAATGGCAGTGTTGAAAATCTGGCGTGACAATATTACAAATCTGCGATGTTACAAGGGTGAGTGGAAAGTGTGCAAAGTACACTTGTTACACAGTCATTTAATGGGCTATCATCACCAAATTTTCAACATAGGCATTTAGGACCTCTGCTCATGAACAGTATCATTGTCATTTTCTTAATCTGTCCCGAACAGTGATTTCCCACAGCGACCGCTCTACTCTGCGCTGGAAGTGCAAAAACACATTTTGGCCTAGATGGGAAAAATGACAGCTGTACTGTTCAAAAGTAGGTGTGGGAAAATGGCAATGTTGAAAATCTGGAGTGAAAATATTACAAATTCTCAAAGTTACAAGCATGCATGCAAACTGTGCAACGAGCGCTCGTAACACAGTCATTTTCTGGAGTATCATCACCACATTTTCAATATAGGAATTTTAGGACGTCTACTCATGAACAGTGTCACTGTCATTTTCTTAATCTGTCCCGAACACTAATTTCCCACAGCGACCGCGCTTTTCTGCGCCGAAAGTGCGAAAACACATTTCAGCCAGGATGTGAACAATGACAGCTATACAGTTCACAAGGAGGTGTGAAAAAATGCCAATGTTGAAAATCTGGTGTGAAAATATTGCAAATTCGTGAAGTTACGAGCATGCGTAGCAACTGTGCAACGCACGCTCATCAAACAGTCATTTTTGGGATTTTTTCCACCCAATTTGCAATATAGGCTTTTTGAGAGCCCATCTCATGAACACTGGCACTGTTGTTTCATTAATCGGCACCGGAAGGTGATTCTGCACAGTTCCGCAAAATCACCTTTCGGGGCCGAATAACGCCATGACAGTTCCAGAATTTATGAGGAGGGGTACCCAAAACTCCATGTTGAAAATTTGGTGCCAACATTCCAAAAAATGACTGAGCTATGCATTAAAGTTGGAAAAAAAATTCCTTTATACAGCTTACCGGCATTTCCTCAGTTTGCAGTCGGCTTTGAAGTGTGCAGACGTGTGCCTGGTCCATTGAAGATTGTCGCGCCAAGCTCCGGAGGTAAGTATGGGGTGAAGGGGGTGTGGGGAGGCAGGGCGCGCAGTGGGAGGGCATGGGTTGCGGGAGGGGGGCAGGGAGATTGCTGAGGGCAGTTTCCTTTTTTACAGGGTAAAAAAAAAAAATAAGACATCGCGGGACCATTTTTTATTTTACAGGGTCATGTGGCATGCTGGGGTGGGCTGCAGCGTACCACCGGAGTCTTTCTTTTTGGGGGCAAGCTGTAGCCGATGGGTGATTGGGCACCCCCATCGGCACACAACAAAAGGGACATTATGCTGATGGGGATTGGGCACCCGTCGGCAGACAATATAAGCGGGGTGAGGGGTTTACATGATACCCGACAGGGGAGTGGGCTCCCCCGTTGGCAACATAAACATTGGGGCACTGAAGCCGACAGGGATTGGGGCCCCCGTTGGCAAATAAACACGGTGGTGGGGGGATAATATTGTTTGTTAACACGGCAGCAAACTACCGCCATGTTGACAAACAATATCAGTGTGTCAAGATCCCACCCTGCAATTATGGGTCACTCCCTCATTGCAGCGAATGGCTTACATTGCAATGACTAGGCGGTCCCTGATTGCAGCAGCTAAATTTTTACAAGTTGGTGGCACGCTGGCTGAACTAGTGTCAGCAGCATTGTACTACGGCATTGGAGGATGCTGGACAAGCCTTTACAGGCTATGGGGGCATTGGCCACAACAGTGCTGCGCCTCCATAACCTGCTTGTGGAGAAAGCTGCCGCAATATGTTTCTTCCGCATGCATGCAATCAACATAAAAACTGTAGCTAAGAGGAGCCAACCCGAGGAAAAGATCTAATACAGAGTGTCCAGGAAGGCCGGGCTAAACAAGTGAGTCTCTAGGTGGGTTTTAAACACTTCGACTGAAGGGGTCTCCCATATAGATGAAGGAAGTAAATTCCACAGGACGGGACTGGTGACGCTGACAGTTTTCACCCTCGTCCTGGAAATCACTAGGAGGCCCCTATCGGAGGAGCAGAGGGAGCAGACCGAGGTAGTGGCGGTCAGAAGGTCAGACAATTGGGCCTAGCCCATGTAGGTTCTTAAAAATGAGCAAACCCACCTTAAAAATGACCCTCCACCTGACCGGCAGCCAGTGCAGTTCACACGGTACTGGAGTGCTGTGACAGTATTTAGACTGTCCTGTCAATAACCTGGCAGCCATGTTCTGCACTAACTGCAGTCTATGGAAGGTACCTCCTGAGATCCTGAGGTAGAGTACATTACAGTAGTCAAGCCTTGACGTTACAAAGGCATGTACCAAGGTGGGGAGGTTCAGGGGCAGAACTAGGGGCTTGATCCTGGCAATATTCCGAATCCTCAGATGGTAAAAGCTGGTCAGGACAACAGATGACACCTGATCCTCAAATGTCAATCTGCTGTCAAAGGTTACACCAAGATCACACACCCTAGAGGAGGCCTTCAATGGCGTAGACCCCAGGAACAAACTTGTCTCTGCGCCAGAGGCCATTCTCTCACACCCTCTGTTCGACTCCACAACCAGCACCTCTGTCTTATCGGGATTCAGTCGCACCCAGCTGGAGGCCATCCAGTCGTTGATCTCAGCAAGGTATTTATTTAGCACTTCTACCACATTGGATGTCCCAGGTGCAAAGGAAAAATACAGCTGGGTATCATCCGCATAGAAATGAAAACCCTAGCTGTACTTCCTAATGAGCTCTCCGAGGGGCAGCATGTACACGGCAAACAACATTGGTGCCAGGACTGAATTCTGAGGTACTCCACATGACAGGAGGCTAGGGGAGGAAGAGGAATTCCTCATCACTACCTGTTGCCTCCTTTTGGTGAGACAGGACTCAAACCAGCAAATTACAGTGCCGACGAGTCCACAAAATCCCCTCAGGCGGTCAAGCAACACACAATAGTCTACCATGTCAAAAGCTGAAGACAGATTGAGGAGCATGAGAACTATCCCTTCCCCTCGATCTCTAGCCCTGAGGAGGTCATTGTGTACCCGCACTAATGCAGTTTCCGTGCTATGTCTTGAACAGAACCCCGACTGGAGAGGTTCATGCAAATCAAAGGCCATAAGGTGCTCCTCAAGCTGAAGCTCCACAACCTTCTCAACAACCTTCCCTAAAATGGGAGGTTGGAGATAGAACGGTAATTCGATATGATGTCAGGGTCTAAAGATGGTTTCTCCAGAAGAGGCCTGACCAGTGCCTCCTTCAAGGCATCTGGAAAGACTCCCTCTGAGAGAGAGCACTGGGCAATCAAGGCAAACACCGGGCCTACAGTGTTAACACATCTCATTAAGAAACACGTTGGCACTGGGTCCAGTTCACAAGACGTGTGCTTCAGTTCATGAGCAACCCAAATGACCTGTTGCCTCCACCAGTTTAAACTCCCCCCAACCAGGCAGAGTGCTCTCCAGATGCCCAAGGCGACCACTGTTGACCATACAAAGGCACACTGGTGGTACACCCTGCTGGATGGGGGACACCCTGTCCAAGAAGAAGCGAGCAAACTCTTCGCATAAAGCATTCGGAAAAAGCTTTCTTTGACTGTAGACAGGCTGGGTTTAGTAGCCTGTCCACAGTCTGAAAGAGCCCAGCTGGTCATTTCTTCCCAGCAGCAATCTCCCTGGAAAGGAACTCTGCCTTCTTACGGGTGATTGCCCCTGATACTCACCATAATGGGAGCACAGGGCCAGTCTGTTCACCTCCAACCCTGACTTCTGCCAGCAGCGCTCCAGCCTCCAACCCAATATCTTCATCGTCTTGAGCTCTCTGTCAAACTATGGGGACCTCAGGTGAGAGGATCTGGGTCATACATGGACTGGTGCAAGAGAGTCAAGTGCTGCCATCAACACCTTGTTATAGGTGGAGACAGCCACAGCTGTACCCCCGATGCACACACTACTCACACTAGATAGGTTGGCTATTGCCAAAAAATCCACCGGGGTCAAACCCCTCACAGGGCGGTAGCTAACCATCTCTGCAGGGGGAGGGCTCTCAGAGGGGGCCCCAAATGAAAACTGCACTGCGCAATGATTGGACCAAATAATCTGATCAGTCTTGAGGTTACTAACCTTAAGCCCCAACGAGAAAACCAGGTCCAGCATGTGGCCACCCTGGTGGGTCATGGAAGAAACTTCTTGCGACAGGCCCAGAGATGTCATCATCTGGAGGAGGTTATGACTTAGCCTCGAAGTTTCATCATTGGCCCAACCATTGAAGTCCCCCAGAATTAAACATCTGGGGGACTCCAACATGTTTCCGATGACTAAATTGGCTACCACCTTCAGGAATTCTCCTGCCACCCTAGGAGGGCGGTAGATCAGGAGAATCCTACAACCTGTGCCCGGACCCCCATGAATGGCCACTCATGGGTGCAACACCCTACAGGCCAAGAGTTACGGCATCCTGCACACCACTGACTGCATCCTCCACATGCCAGTGTTGCTGCCATGCAGCACTGTGGTGCCCCTCCATGGCCACCCTGATGGTACTGAGTTCCCTGCTAGCACTACCTCACTGTCCAGCATGCTTTATCAGAAGTGATCCAGCTCATCCACCTCCATGTCCACAGAGGGCTAGCCAGGTGCTGCCCTTGCCACTATCCCTTCCACGTGGATGGATGGTGCTGATGTGAGGTCCTGCACCATGTTCTGCTGGATTGAGTCTGCTGCACTGGTGACACTACCACTGCGATCCACTCGTTCTCCCACTGATGGCTCTGTCCTGTCAGCATTGTCTCCTGTCATCTCTGGGAGGTCATGGTCCTCCTGGCTGTCCATGTTCTGTGTCTCCTCACTTGATGGAATTTCATTTCCACACCCTGAGTCACTGTCCAACTTGGGTGTTGTTTCCACACCACTCTGTGCATGTGCCAAGCATCCACTGAGCCCTGCTGTACATGAGTCCAACATATTTAAGCTACCTGGAAAGAGAGAGGCACACGTTCATTTGTGTGAAGTCCAGCCAGAGAGCAAAAGACATGTGTTACTCACTTCCCCCCACTGCCAGTGCACGCTGTGCCTCCATTATCCCCCAACAGTGCCATCTGGCTATGTATACATGCTGCACGGCACCCCTTGCAGCACACATGGACTTACACTCAACCAATACACAAAGCAGCACACCCAGCAACATTACAGCCCACTGTGGTACTGTTGGCCCCCCAGAACCCAGCACCTGTTCCGCAGTACCAAGTAATGGCCCCTTTCAGGATATGTCACAGTACCTCACCCATTGAAACCCACCCAGCTGCACAGCTGCATCCTCCACACTCCTTGCCTGACCACCGTGACACATGGAGATTGTGCAGTGTAATTCCTTGTTGTGCTAGGGGCCTCCCATGTGGCATGGTACTCACTGATCGTCCCACTCCTGAGGCCCTTTACAAAATGTGTCATGCAGCACACAACCACCTGACACCTCCCCCCATGCATATGCTGCCACATGACTCTTCATGGGACTGTCCCTGATGCCCTCAATCACATCCTGTCACACCTGGCCTGGAAAAGGAACCTGTGGAGCCACATAATATCCTCCCCCTGCACAGATCCAGATGTAGCCTGTGTTAGCAACACCCGCATTCCTGCAGCACATGGCATCCCACCACAACAACAACCCCTGCACCCCCCAGCAGACCTTCTGCACCGGCCCCTACCCAATTACTAAGCCTTCACAAACACAACAGCCCCCCTCCAACCCCAAACCCCCCAGGTCATCACCGTTCTCTGTCCCCCATCCATAGTTCTCCACTGTCTTCTCCTGCATGTCACTGCACCTAGGGCCTCTGGCCACATATCCCCGATTGTCTTCAACTCACAACTACAGCCACATACACACCACTGGACTGCAGCCTGCTGCATACCATCTGGCAATTGTTCTGCTTACAGCTGCCACACCACAGCGCACTCTGCCTGGTCCTGTGTCAGCAGCACCAGCCCCCCACTCTCAAACAGCTACATGACCCCTGCACCCATGTTCTCCAACACGGATGCTTGGCCAAGTACTCACCCCCATACCCTCATCTGCAACAATGCAGTCCCCTGCATGTTGCATCCTCTGCCCTGTTTCCCCCTGCCCCGCACACCTTTGTGCATTACATGTTTTCTGCCATCCAAGGCCTCCTTCACTGGCCCCCCACAGTTCTGTACCACTCTGACCAAATGCCATGCAGTGGGTCTCCAGCACTGGAGCAACACCTTCTGAGCATCACCACTGTCCCTCACAACACAGCAGCACTGCTATGGCCCACCTGTTCGATGGCACTATCTCAAGGTCACCCTAACATGTCTTCCACCCATGCCTGTCACCACTATCCTACCCTGCATGTCTCACACACATTAACATGGCACACAACACATTACATCATCATCAACATATCTCACCCAACTGTCACAAACTCACACCACGCATTGTACTTGTGCAGTGCCCTACTTACCTCCTCTGCTCCGCATTCTGAAGAAGTCCAGATTGCTGTCCCCATCTATAGTCCTGCTACTTAGGTAGGAGGCCACATACTCCTCCTGGCTGCTGAGTGGTACCACCTCCCTTGGTCCTCCTCCTGTGCCCATGGCACACTGCCTATTCTGTGCTATCTTCTCTTTGGATCTGCACCTCATGTCATGATGGTGCTTCTGCAGCTCCTGCACAGACCTTTTCATGGAATCAACAGTATTAACCAGAGTGACCACCTCTTCCCAGGCCTTTCTCTGCCAGTCTCTCCGCTCCTTCTCACCACCTCTATGAAGGAGGAGGTCCACCTGGGCATCAGCCTCCTTTGTTAACATGACTGTCTCCTATTGGGTAACATTTTTCTTCCTTTGGTGCATGCCTCTCCTGGCCTACGACATCTCTTCTGCTAACTGCTCCATTACCTGCATCAATATGTGATGCAACGTAACTTGCATCAACTCCACCCACTGTGTCACTTTTTATGATGCATCTTGTGACTTGCATCAGAGCTGCTAAGATCGGAACAATTTGTGAAGATTCTAGAATATAGCACACTGTGTTTGACACAAGTTTGTTTGATGCAGCCTCTGACTTTGATACAAATTGCGTCGCTCTAAGGCCCTTTTGAAAATTGGTCCATGAGATGTATAAAACATAGTATTATGACTGCATATGCATGGATATAATAATTTATTTTTTCAATGTTTACAAACCAATACGTACTCTTAAATCCAATAGCACCAGTGTTGGGTATCTAAATGTATGTTTATACTTTTTCAGTGAAGATTCTTTCTTTTCCATTTTCCTCTACTCTCCATTTCAATCCTTTATTTCAACTCCTATAGTTACTTCCATTTCACTATACTAATTGTAATACTTAAGCAATAAGGCATGACAGGGTGTGTGTCGTTGCTGAATAACATCACACCTAGGGTGGGTCAAAGCGCAAGGCCACAGGCCGAGTGCTTCCGCCACCCTAGGTGTGACGTTATTCAGGGACGACGCACACCCTGGAGTGCCTTATTGCAATTATAATATGGCTACAATAAAATCCAACACAACTTTTATGATTAAGTAATAAACAGAAAAAACAAATCAGAATTTGTAACTTTGTTATAATTAATTTAGACATAAAATAAACATCAAATAGTCCCTTCAACAGCTTTACTGCATCTCTCCATATTGCTCACACTGACTTTTTATAGCAGGTTTTATTACTTTGAATCTAGCAATATTTTTTATATTCCTGCTTGTATCTTATTTTTCACTTCGCAGAATTGAACACATTAATATTGACAGTCCCATTTAGTGTCCTTATAGAGATCAACCGTACTGCGTCAGAGGCATCCATATGGTTATTTTCTGTGTTTCCTTGTTTTTTTTTTGGTTTTTTTTTAACAGGCGTGAAGACTGTCCTAACAAATAGAAAAAAAGCAATTAAGCAATAAGACACTGACAGGATATGTGTTGTGGTTGGATAACTGCACACCTTGGGTGAGTCATGAGGCATCGCCAAGTACCTTCACTTCAACCACCCGAGAAGTGTCATTATCCCACCACAATATACATCCTAGAGTGTCTTACTGTGATTATAAAATGGGTCCAAGATTTTTTTTTGGGGGGGTGAAGAAATGCACCAAATCAAAAAAGAAACATTTTATGACTTTTTTTAAAAGTCCCAGAACATCCCAGCACTGTCATGTCATCTCAGGTTTAGATATTATATACAACAAAATTCATGTTTTTTTTTTTTTTTGCGCCTTCCCAGCTCCTGGACAGCCACTCCTCCGGGCACCCTAGGCCTCATTACCACCTTGCTCCGACAGCCATCACCACCCCACATCACAGCCCCCCCCCGTGTAACCCAGCGTAACCCTTCCCTGGATGGGTCCCCCTCCTCCAAGGGGGAAGGTGCTGGTGGGGGAGGCCAGCACACTACTTCTTGACCCGGGAGCTGCTGAGGTGGTCTGTAGGCTTGTCCAGGGCATCCATGGCAGCGTGACCCGGTGAACGTCATCCAGTCGACCCAAAACAATAATTTCCATTTTTTTCCCTAGAGGCAAGGCGTGCCACTAACGTCTAGGTGTACGTCAACATCCATCGTGTCTCTTGAGTTAATGGGACCTAGAGCACTGCTGTACCCCTAGCCTCCACCATGAGTCAGCGGGCGCGGGTCCCTCCCACCCTCCCCTGAGAGAAAAGTGGTCAGTCTGCTGGCTCAAGCCATCTCTCCTTGGCTGGCCCTCCAGTGCCTGAAGTCCATTCCTGAACTCTGGTCGCCAGTGAAAATCCAACCGCTACACTGAAGGGCTAGCCAAATGTATTTTTAATTAGTTCTTAAACCCTCTAGTTTCCCCCAACCCACCCCCATTTACCCATTTCCTCATCTTTCTTTCTTTCTTTCTTTTTCTTTTTCTTTCTTTCTTTCTTTCTTTCTTTCTTTCTTTCTTCTTCTTATAATATTCCCTCCCTTTTCTCTGTCTTGTTTATTTTCTGTCTTGCCAACATTCAAGAGATGGAAAGTTTACTACAGATAGAATGCAAGAATTCAAACCTCTACTCAGTTCTGCTGGCAGAATGTTTATTCCCACTAGCACAAAACAGAAGGCCTCAGATGGAACCAGGGCTTTTGTTTTATCTGTAACAGCTTAAACAACACAGATTTCCTTAATAAGCAGACGAGGATGGGAGAGGGATTTTTCATGGTCAGCAACGAAACACCATAAATAAAAATTTTAAGTACTGTAATACTTATTTATTTATTTTTTTTAAATAAAATTTTATTAAAGTTTTAGTTATACAAGGTCAGAAACAGGTGCTCATGAATTACAAATACACAGTTAAAAATAAAGAGATAAATCACCTGCTACCTGTCAAAGATGTAAGAGAAGAGAAAAAGGGAAGAAAAGGAAAGAAGGAAAGAGAGACAAGAGGCAGAGAGGCATACCATTACCAGTATTATATGTTATGCAATGCAATGGGCCAACTTATCATATACTCCATACATCATATCATGAATACATAGCAATCACCTCCAGTACTTTTTTATTCTCTTTAGCAGCTATATGATGAAAAAATTGGAGCCATCTCCCTCTAAATCTGTCAACTGACAGCCTAAGCTTAGCTGTCAAGTATTCTGTTTCTAAAATTCTGGTACAAATCCCATACCAAGACTGCAATGAAGGCCTGCTGGGCATAAGCCAACATTTTGTGATTGCTTTAAGAGCTGCCGCTACAAAAATATAAAATAAGTAACATTGAGATCCAGATCTCAGAGGTGGAGGGGGCAAACCAAATAGGCAATATTGAGCAAGTTTTGGAAAGGGTGTTTCAAAGATCCAACCACCACCCTGTGAATGTTTTCCCAAAAACCCGCAACTCCCTCGCATTGCCAAAAAATATGGGAATAAGTACCAATGGATTGACAATTTATCCAACAAAGATCAGAGTTATGCTGGCCAAAATGTTTAGTGAGCACTGGAGATTGAAAATACCGGACTACCCCTTCCACTGAAATTCCCCCCATAGCAAAGATGCTGTAGATTTGTGGATGCCCTGCCAGATACAGGACCATTCCTCTGCGGATAGTGTGATTCCCAGCTCCACATGTCAGATTTCTTTAATACGGACCATCTGATCTTTCTCAACTGAATTCATACACTGTACTAGTTTAGAAATGGAGTGCTGGGGGTCCAGTGTGGAGGTTATAGCAAGAGTACTTTCTCAGAGGGAGTTCTTAGGAGCAACCACTGACTGGGCAACTCCTATTGAATTAAAATAATGTCCGAGTTGGAAGAAACGAAAAAAGTCAGATTTGAGGGAGACCAAATTCCTCCCACAGCTGGAGAAAAGATTTCAGTGAGCTGCCCGCAAAAAACTGACCCACCCTTCGTAACCCATATCTTGCCCACCGGTAGAAGGTCATATCCCATTTAAGGGGTGTAAAGTCCCTGCAACTGATTATGCTGGCGGAGGGACCAAACAAAAGAGAGAGACCTAAGTTTGTATAGGCTTCTTGCCAAAATGACTTAATTACATTAGTCAGTGAGTTACTGAATTCCAAGAGTTTTAGTCTGGGGAGATCTAAGGATAGCATGTCAACCAAGTTGGAAATTGGGGAGGAGGAGGATTCTATATCCACCCAAAGTGGGGGGGGGAGTTTTGTGTCCATGACACAGAAGCATGCAACTGTGCCACCCAGTAGTATTTTTGCAGGTCGGGGAGGCCCAAGCCACCTCCCTCCTTAGGAGCCAGCAAGATCTTCCATCTGACCCTAGGTTTCTTACCCTTCCAGATATACTTGGAGAGAGTAAACCCACACGTCTCTCCAAAATATCTTAGGAGGCCTGAGTGGGAGAGCAGAGAAGGCACATAAAAACCTGGGTAGGATATTCATCCTTACACTTTCTATTCTCCCTGAAAGAGAGAGTGGTAGTTCCTTCCACCTGTTACAATCTGTTCGAATTTCTTGTAGCAACCTTAAATAATTTAGTTTGTAGAGATCCTGACAGCTCCTCGGAATCCAAATCCCCGGATATTTGAACCCTCTTTGCTCCACTTCAGCTGGCCTAGGTCCGGAAGGGGTGATCCCCTCCTAGTTCCCACTGGGAGTATTTCTGATTTCCCCATATTGACCTTATACCCAGATATCTCCCCAAAGGTGGACACAAAATCAAAAATCCTGGGAACTGAGGTGACAGGGTCTGAAATATATAAAAAGGTATCATCTGCATACATAGAAATTTTTACTTCAGACCCCTGAAGACAAATTCTCTGAAAAACATTTGCCTGCCTGATATATGCTGCTAGTGGCTCCAGAAACCAAAAGGATCAGCACGAAGGTTCCTAGGGATATTCAACAAGTATGTCCCATAAGGCTCCCTTCCAGAACTCCTCAGAGACTCCATCCCGGCTACGCTGAACAACATAATAGAAAGTAAGCTATAGTAACTAGTTGAATTGAATTTTACCATCTTCAGCCGCTTTGTTGCTTTGCGGCCCACTAAAAGTGCTCAGCCACGTTCTGTACTCTCAGGTCTTGTTAGCCCCCGAAAGCCATCTCGACAAGTTTGCGTGAAGTGGAAATATAGCATCAGGATGTAGTTCTGAGCCTGTAGATTTTGCAGAGCCCGGGGCAAGTGACCATAGTAGCCACTCCACTTAGCTCTCGGCTATTTCTTCTTTCATGTCAGGTGGGGCAATCCCTTCTGAAGTCAGGTATTGATTTGCTGCCCATAAGGAATCATAGATTTTAGGGCCTTACTGGTTTCAACCCA
Organism: Neoceratodus forsteri; assembly: GCA_016271365.2. Lineage (NCBI taxonomy): Eukaryota > Metazoa > Chordata > Ceratodontiformes > Ceratodontidae > Neoceratodus > Neoceratodus forsteri. The sequence goes on along the minus strand of CM028132.1, from coordinate 586,837,992 downwards.
CAGCCTTGCCGGATATTGTAGCTGAGCCCTGGTGCCCTTGCTTCTTAGTTGTTTGACCACATAAAGAACTTTTTTTCTCTTGGCGACCATGGGGGGGGGGAATCCTGATCCACATGTAACCCCCCCCCTACAAATGGGGGTTCCTAAAAGTCTTCCCGGAGCTTTCCTAAATGCTTCATGCCTAACTGGTGCTCGGTGTGAGGCCGCTAAATGCAGGAGTTGTGAGTGCTTTTAAAGCCTCCAGTACTGTCTCTTTAAGAGCTGCCTGCTCGCAGGTTTTGGTGGTTTGAATGGGGGGACTGGGGCTTCTCTGTTCGATTCCCGCCCTGGGCTGCTGTCTGATCGCTCCGTTTCTGCAGTTGCTAAGAGCGCAAAGGGAGCCCATCTGAAAGATGTAACTGTTTCCCTGAAAACATTTAGAGCATGGGTGGGATTGCAGTTTTGTCTAACCTGCCTTTATTGCAGCTGGAACTTTGTGCTGTGCCCCTCCATTTTGGACCAGGACTGTTCTGAAGGGTCCAATAGTAGCCAGGGGGCATCTAAAATGGCATAAATAGTGACCAACCAGAATCAGGACTCAAGCTGGAGCTGGCTGACCAATGGGGATACAGCTAGTGATTCTGGGAAGTGGAGTTCTGGACCATGGCGCCTTTTTGCACCAATGAGGGCAGAATTAAGTGACTGGCACCTGCAGCCCTCCAATGGGATTGGGTGGCACCCGAATGAGGATTCCCTGCCTGAACTGCCAAAGGGAGAGAGTCGTTGTGGCTGTGAGCGAGGAAGGAGCTCTGGGCTCCTGCGCCGTTGAGTTTTCGCACAGGAAGCACTTGTAAGGCCAGATTCGGGCATTTTGAATTGCCGGCAAGTTTGGACTAAATCCGCTGGGCAGCAGTCAGAGGAGGTTATGCAGGAGCACGGCTACCTACCAGGCTTACCCTGTAGAAGACTGGAGAGTCTGCTTGAATCATGCTCGGTCTGTCAGGATTAGTGAAGCTGCGTTGGTTTGGCCCGATGTATGCAGTGCAAGTGATAGGGAAGAACAGCAGCTGCCTGGTATGCTACCCCTCTGCCTTTCATATAAATGTGTGGAGAAGTGTTTGAATTCCAGGCTTGGTCCTGCGAGTGGTGTGAGAGCACTCTCTCTACTGGAGTCGTGAGTACTGAGTCGGGGGAGCTCCCTGTCAAATGGCCCTAGTGAGGGCAAGACCTTCTGGCTACTCTATTGGCTACACTAACTGAGTCTGTTGGCTCTATTTAATCTTCCTAGGATTCAAATGCTCGTTTCGTGTCAGGGCCCCAACCAGCTGCATCGAGGGACTAGTCTTTATGGCCTGGGTACCCAGAGACAGTGACTTATAGGTTAGGCCTGTGCACAGTGCCCTAGATAGATACTTATATATTAGAGTGGTAAGCTAATTAACCTGATCACCCCAGTCCTTGTTATTTCCCCTTAAATAAATCAGATTGATCATTTTGCAAAGGTATACTGGCTAGCTTGTGTGTTTATGTTGAATTACTGTACAGTGATTATTGTGTAACAACAACTTACTTTTCAGGGGGTCCCTGGAGCAAGCTGATTGGTTCAAGCCAGGGGGTAAGTGTATATTGCAAGGGTACTGTGATTGATTGGTGTGGGCCACTAGTAGGAAGAAAGGCGGGTTGCAGTGACCCAGAGGGCTGTGACCAAGTCATATCAGACTGTCTTAACCCCGACCTCTGGGTGGAGGCACCCGCCATCGGATCCAGGCCCCTCAACTTGTTAGTGGCAAATCAGGCAGGGGTAGTAGCCCTTGGGATAGCGCCCCCTAGGGGTTACACACAAATACTGGATTGCCATCAAATTTAAGATCTTTCTTGGCCCATGCAAGGCGAAGGATTTTCTCTTTAATTGGGTATTTTAAGAATTTTATCAAGATCGCCTTCGGTGGAGCACCCTGTTTGGGCTTCAGGGCAATCGTTCTGTAGGCTGTCTCTATTTCAATCACAAACCCTTCCTCGAGCTGCAGTTCGATACGGAGCCAATTTTCCATATAGCGAGCCATGTTCTTTTGTTCGACTCCCTCTGGGATGCCCACAACCCTTATGTTGTTCCTCGTGAACTGGCTTCAGCGTCCTCTGCTTTGAGGGAGAGGGCCTTTTCCCTGTGATAGAGAAAAGCAATGGAGCGACCATATGCCATATGCTCCTGCTGCATGGTCTCAACATGTTGCTCCACCGCTGTAGTTCTCGTTTCCAGTTTTTTGAAATCTCTTTGAACGTCGGTGACCTTCCCGTCAATTCTTTGCAAGAGTTTAAGGATCTTCCTTGTTTCTAGTCTGGTGCCTGTTGATTCAGAATCTGATCCAGAGTCTTCCTTTCCTGACCCCGATAGCAGAGAAGACCGCGAGGGCGTGGGGCTGAGGCCCGATGCAGACTTTGCTTTCCCAGCGGGAATTGGTGTGCCAGGCCCCGATAGACCTTTCTTTTTAGTGCAACCCATTTCCACAGCCTAACACCAAACTGGAGAGCTATTTTCTTATTCTGGATGCTCTTTCTCGTGCCCGATATTAATCGGATTCAGCGCTGAGGGTATTGCACAGGGGAGCTAAGCTGCCATTCCCGCCTTTGCATCACCGGAAGAGTACTTAATTTTTACTTTGACTGCGCGCCTGCACAAGAAACATATTGCAGCAGCTTTCTCCACAAGCAGGTTGTGGAGGTGTGGCACTGTTGTGGTCAATGCCCCCACAGACTTTAAAGGCTTGTCCAGCATCCCCCAATGCCGTGGCATGCTGCTGCTGACACTAGTTCAGCCAGTGTGCCACCAACTTGTTAAAAAACAGCCGCTGCAATCAGGGGCTGCCTCGTCAGTGCAGCAAAAGCCATCCACTGCAATGAGGGAGCGACCCATCATTGCAGGGCGGGATGTTCACACACTGATATTGTTTGTGAACATGGCAGCGGTTTGCCTCCGTGTTCACAAACAATACTAACCCCCCCCACCGTGTTTACTTGCCGATGGGGGCCCAATCACCGTCAGCTTCAGTGCCCCAGTGTTTCTGTTGCTTGACAGAAGCCCACTCCCCGTCGGCATTACGTAACCCCCACCCTTTTATTGTCTGCCGATGGGGTGCCCAATCCCCATTGGCATAATGACACCCCCTTTTTGTTGTGTGCTGACAGGGTGCCCAATCCCTGTCAGCTACTACTACCCCAAAAGCAAGCCTCCAGTGGCATGCTGGGAGCCCACCCAGTGTGCCACATGCCCTGTAAAATAAAAAATGGTCCCATGAGGTCTTTTTTTTTTTTTTACCCTGCAAAAGGAAACTGTCCCTCGGTGGTCTCCCTGCACTCCACCCGCAACCCGCGCCCTCCCACTGTGCACCCTGCCTCCCCACACCCCCCTCACCCCATACTTACCTCCGGAGTCCGGTGCGACGATCTTCGGTGGACCAGGAACACGTCTGCACTCTTCAAAGCCGACTGCGAACTGAGGAAATGCCGGTAAGCTGTATAATGGAATAAATAGGGGTTTTCAAACTTTAATGCATATCTCAGTCATTTTTTTGAATTTTGGCACCAAATCTTCAACATGGGGTTTTTGAAACCCCTCCTCATGAATTTTTGAACTGTCATGGAGTTAATCGGCCCGAAGGTGATTGCTGCGGTCACTCACGCGAATCACCTTTCGGTGCTGATTAACGAATGACAGTGCCAGTGCTCATGAGGTGGGCTCTCAAAAAGCTTATGTTGCAAATTTGGTGGGAAAAAACCCAAAATGACTGTTTTACGCTCGTGTGTTGCGCAGTTGCGACGCACAAGCATAAATTCGCGAATTTGCAATATTTTCATGCCAGATGTTCAACACTGGCATTTTTTCACACCTCCTTGTGAACAGTATAGCTGTCATTGTTCACATCCTGGCTGAACTGTGTTTTTGCACTTCCGGCGCAGAATAGCGCGGTCGCTGTGGGAAATCAGTGTTCAGGACAGAGTAAGAAAATGACAGTGATACTTCATGAGTAGAGGTCATAAAATGCTTATGTTGAAAATTTGGTAATGATACTCCATAAAATGACTGTGTTACGAGCATGCGGTGCGCAGTTTGCACACACACTTGTAACGTTGTGAATTTGTAATATTTTCACTCCAGATTTTCAACGTTGCCATTTTCCCACACCTACTTATGAACAGTACAGCTGCCATTTTTTCCATACTGGCTGAAATGTGTTTTCACACTTCTGGCGCAGAATACGGCGGTCGCTGTGGGAAATCACTGTTTGGGACAGATTAAGAAAATGACAGTGATACTGTTCATGAGCAGAGATCCTAAAATACCTATGTTGAAAATCTGGTGATGATAGTCCATCAAATGACTGTGTTACAAGTGTGCGTTGCGTACTTTCCATGCACCCTTGTAACTTCGCAAATTTGTAATATTGTCATGCCAGATTTTCAACAGTGGCATCTTTTCACACCTCCTTATGAGCAGTACAGCTGTAATTTTTCACATCCTGACCGAAATATGTTTTCACAGTTCCGGTGCAAAATAACGTGGTCGCTGTGGGAAATCAGTGTTCGGGACACATTAAGACAATGACAGAGGCACTGTTCATGAGCAGAGGTCCTAAAATCCCTATGTAGAAAATTTGGTGACAAAACTCCATAACATGACTGTGTTGCAAGCGTGCATTGAGCTGTTTCCACGCACCCTTGTAACTTCGCAAATTTGCAATATTTTCACGCCACATTTTCAACAGTGGCATTTTTTTACACCTCCTTATGAACAGTACAGCTGTCATTTTCCACATCCTGGCTAAAATATATTTTTGCACTCCTGCCGGAGAATAGTATGATCACTGTGGGAAATCAGTGTTTGGGACAGATTAAGATCGAGCGAGTGAGAGGGGGGAGTGAACGAGCTCAACTGAGCTCTGTCGGGACTTCTGCGGATTTGTTTGTGGGCAGCAAAAGGCCCCAATGCAAGAGCCCAGTACAAAAGGGCAGCCTGCAACACTAGGAGAAACAGAACGAGAGAGCAAGTGAGGGAGGGGGAGTGAGCAAACTCACCGGAGCGCTGTCAGGACTGCTGCGGATTTCTTTGTGGGCAGAAAAAGGTGTCAATGCAGGCAGGGGCCTAGTACAAAATGGCAGCCTGCAGCGGTGGGAGAAACAGTACGAGCGAGTGAGACAGTGGGACTGAGTGAGCTCAACGGAGCTCTATCAGGAGTGCTGCAGATTTCTTTGTGGGCAGAAAAAGGAGCCAATGCAGGCAGGAGCCTCATACAAAAGGGCAGCTTGCAGCGCAAGGACAAACAGAATGGGCGCATGAGAGAGAGAGAGAGACTGAGCAACCTCAACGGAGATCCATCGGGACAGCTGCAGATTTCTTTGTGGACAGACAAAGGTGCCATTGCAGCCAGGAGCCCCATACAAAAGCGCAGCCTGCAGCGCCAAGAGAAACAGAACGAGCGAGTGACAGAGTGGTAGTGAGTGACCTCAACGGAGCTCTATTGTGACTGCTGTGGATTTCTTTGTGGGCAGAAAAAGGTGGCTACGCAGGCAGGAGCCCAGTACAAAAGGCCAGCTTGCAGCGTCGGCAGAAACGGAATGAGTGAGTAAGAGAGGGGGAGTGAGCGAGCTCAATGGAACTGTGTCGGGACTGCTTCAGATTTCTTTGAGGCCTGAAAAAGCCACCAATGCAGGCAGGAGCCCAGTACAAAAGGGCAGCCTGCAGCAGCGGGAGACACAGAACAAGAGAGTGAGGGAGGGGGAGTGTGTGAGCTCAACGGAGCTCTGTTGGGACTGCTGCAGATTTGTTTGTGGGCAGAAAAGGGCAGTAGTGCACGCAGGGCCCCAGTACAAAAGGCCAGCCTGCAGCGCTGGCAGAAATGAATGAGTGAGTGAGACAAGGGAGTGAGCAGGCTCAACAGACCTGTGTCGGGACTGCTGCAGATTTCTTTGTGGGCAGAAAAAGCCACCAACAGAGGCAGGAGCCCAGTACAAAAGGGCTGCCTGCAGTGCCAAGAGAAACAGAATGAGCAAGTGAGAGAGGGGCAGTGAGCAAGCTCAACAGACCAATGCAATCAACATTCGGCATTGACAAATGCTAGTTTATGTGTGTGAAACAAGAGTATGCCCTCCCCTGACATGGAGCCGAAATCAGCTGCATTGCAGGTACAATACGACGCCTCACCAGAGTCAGAGCGGCCGTTTTTAATTTCCATCTGCGTATGTGTTTGTGGAACAAAGGACTTGTACTCTTGCGCCATTTTTAAAAAAAAAGGCCCTAGTCGGCAGAGCAATGGAGATAGTTTATTTGCAGTAACATTTTGTACAACTAAGTAGATTCACCCCCCTTCATTGGGGTGCTTTAATTGTGCTATAACATTTATGCAGGGTTTCAACCCTTTTGCCTATTGTGCCCTGAACAGAGGTGCATAGACAGTGCATGGGGATCCAAACAAACTCTGTGTTTTTTTTAGCCATTTAATTGTAGCAGTTCCTGCTAAGACGTGTTAGCTCCATGTGCAATATTTAGCCAATCTGTATCCTGCTTTAATTCCACCGAGTGATAATTTAGATGCTTAGGTAATTGAAGTGCAGAGTGTGACTATTAATTTTGTAGTGCAGCCGCACTATGATGTTCATTCACAAATCTGGACTGTCATGTACGGTATGGGCTGCAAGCCCATTGGCTGTAGCTCTGCACCAATGGGTGTGCAGCCCTACCGGACAGTCAGTCGGTGGGCGGCGGGGCGGCAGGCGGGTGGGATGCTGCCACCGCCGGCTGCCGAGGGAGCGGGATGGAGGGGCTTCGTGGGTGGGTGGGTGGGGACACTAGACACCAGGGAGATGTTTGGGGGTTGTAATCTGACATTCTGCCCGCGATCGGGCATTACGTCCAGTGGACCACCAGGGAGATATTCGGGTTGGGGGCTTTTTACATTCTGCCCGCGATCGGGCACTGGGGGTTGATACATGTTCTGCCCGCGATCGGGCTTCGGGGAAGATGTGGGCAGGGAGGGGTTCATGTTACTTTATTGCCCGCACGGGCTTCGAAGATGTGTGGGCGGGTTCATGTTACTTTATTGCCTGCGATCGGGCTGCGGAGTGTGTGTGGGGGGTTCATGTTACTTTATGCCTGATCGGGCTTCAGGAGATGTGTGTGGGGGGTCATGTTACTTTATGCCTGGGATCGGGCTGGTGGGGGGGCACAGGGACCGAGTTGGGGACCAGCCAGGGGTGGCAGCTGCTGTGTTGCGCCCTGCAATACAGCAGCTCACCTGTGGGTGGCCCTCAACTTGATCCTTTTTTTTTTGGCTCAAGGTTGTGCAGGCGCAGGTTGGGGGTTGCGCATGCACAACTCTGCACAACCCGACTGAATATCGGGTTGCGCAGTTTATGCATGGTTCCTCCCCCTCCTGTTGAGCATGCATTCATTTGCATTGTGCTGTTGCGCAACCTGTTGTCAGTGGCGTAACTGCCTCCTGCTGAATATCGCAAAATGGCGCAATGTAGGACTTGCGCATGCACAACCCTGTTGAGCATGGTGCAACCCTTTTGAATATCTGGGCCCAGGTGTATAACTGAAGACAACCACTGGATTGGGAACCCTTTAGGTAATTAGTACAGAGCCCACATAAATAGTAATGCCCCTCAACATATCTCACACAAAATGTTAACCCATCTTTGTCAGGTAAAACTGTTTATTTCAGCCATAACTGCCATCATTATAAAAAAAAAGAAAACAGATGAATCCATAGTCTGAATGTATTCAGACAACAAAGCAACAGCAAAATAAACCCAGTGCCACATTGCCCTTTGTGTACTGACCTCATATGAGAGCTCCTGCACCACAAGCCGTTTTAGGCCACAGATCCATCGGTTCATAGTACAATTGGAAGCCAAGGACTCGATCAGTGACACGGCATACCACACAATGAACTGCACAACCGCTAACCTTCCCTCCCCCATAAAAAACTGGCAAATCAGTGCCAGCGTGTCCCTCCTACAGTTGCCTCATGATTCCACCATCAGTCACATGGCTGGTAAAGCGAATCGCCATGAGAATGAATCAGTACACGGTAAATACAGCTCAGAGGCTTGAAAGTTAAAGCAGGGCTAATTTTGTGAGCTCTGCGCGTGTTGCATGCTGATAAGCAGCAGAAATTAAAGCAACAGCGACAGCGCTGAACAGGGACTAAATTTAAATCCCACAGTAACATTCCGTTTAACCTTATGAACCCAGTATTCCACGGAAAAGTGCAATTTTTTTTCATTTAGTTGTTTAACCAGGTATAGCACACTAAGCTGAAAGCTTTTTTACAGGAGCGACCTGGGAGCACAAGGAGGTTAAATGACTTGCTCAGAGTCACACAGTATGCAAGTGGAAGCTGTGGGATTCAAACCCAGGTCTGGTCTGCTGGATGTCACCAGATTTACAGCTTAGAGCCTTAGACCACTGCGCTATACTGCCTCCTAAATTGATAAATTACAACAAGTAGACTGTTGCCTGCTAATGTTGTTGCCAGTTGCTATCTTTGACCATTCAAAAAGTTTATCAAGGGACTATTTTTTCTCAGTTTTTCAATTAATTCTGTATTCTGTATTTAAATAAATGTTACAAAGTTTTCAAAATTAAAAACCTTGTCAGTGTCCTTTTTTCCATAGTTATTGGCCATTTTATAAGCGCAATAAGACACTCCAGGTTGGTGGTTGTTATGTGATAACCGCACACCTAGGTGCGGAAGGACACTCAGCATTCGGCCTCGTGCCTCACCACTCACCTAGATGTGCGGTTATCACATAACAACCACCACCCTGTCATGTCTTATTGCTTACAGACTCACTTCCTCCACTCTTCTCCTGCTGAAATCAGTCTCTCAAGAGTGCCATATCATGTTTGATTTAAAACAAGTGGGGTTTCCATGAAGTGCCCAGTGCTTAAAACAAATTGCATATACGTTATTCATGTAAACATCTTGTGTTTCTAAGCATCATAGAGTATTTCATCTGCCTAGTATTTCCATTGTAAGAACGGGCAACAATCCAGGCAGACATGGAACTGATGTTTACTGAGAGTGTGAAGGGGATGGAGGTGGGGGGGGGATAATTTTTTAGATACATTTGGGAAAAAAGGAAAACTGAGGGGGGATTGTAAGGTTAATGGGGAGGATTGTAAGGTTACTAGGGGGAAGTAGCAGAAAATGAGCAGAATGCAAATGTACTGCACAATTCTTTGCTGAGTATTCATGGTTTAGGATGTGGGGCCATGTGCAGAGATTGGGATTAAATCATTCACACAAAGAGTTCAAGTAATGGGAAGGATAAAGATCAAGTCTGAAAGGGTGAGCAAGGATTAGAGGCCCTCAGAGTGGGTTGTGCACCAGGCCCAGATAGTTTGTATCTGAGCGTACTTGGAGAACTAGTCACAGAATTGGCTGAACCCTTAAAATGGAACAGTTAGCATCGTAGGCCACACACCCAAGTGTGGGCTTGGTCCCAATATGTATTTTGTGTGCAGAAACATTTCTGGTTTATTTACTGGTTACTGCAGCATAGCAGACTGTATCATAAAAACATAGCAGCATAGAATTTGCCAGCAGACAAGGACCGCTATGCCCATCTTGTCCGCCCCTTTTGTGCCTTTCCCATGCATGCTTGAAATGTACCACTGTTTTCTCGCCCACTGCCTCCACTGGAAGACCGTTCCAGGCATCCACCACTCTTTCAGTAAAGAAGTACTTCCTCACTTCCTTCCTAAATGTTCCCTCCTCCAGCTTCATTGCATGTCCCCTTGTTCTTGTGCACCTTCTCCTCCCCTCCTGTACCTTGTTCAACCACAAGAGGTACTTACAGGTCTCTATCATATCCCTCCTCTCTCCCCTGTCTTCCAGGGTGTACATACTGAGATCCCTTAGCTCATCCTCATAGGACTTCTGATGCAGCCTCAGCACAATTTTAGTTGCCCTCCTCTAGGCAGCCTCCACCCTGTCTATGTCCTTCTTGAGATGTGGTCTCCAAAACTGGACACAGTACTCTAGGTGGGGTCTCACCAATGATCTATACAGTGGCAACACCACCTCCCTTCTTCTGCTGGTGATACCCTCCCTATGCACCCAAGCATCCCACTGGCCTTCCCCACTGCCTTGTCATACTGCCTTGCCACCTTGGGGTAATCAGACATGATTACTCCCAGGTCTCTTTCCTGTTTGGTGACCACCAATACCTCTCCCCCCATGTTACACTCTGCCTCTACTTTTCTGCACCCTAGGAGAATGATTTTTGTAGTTTTTCACATTGAAACTCAGCCACCATATCCTTGATCACTCCTTGAGTTTTCTCAGGTCTCTGCACATTCTCTCTACCCCCTCTTGAGTGCCTACCCTAGGACATTTTGGTGTCATCTGTAAAGAGGCATACCTTCCCTTCCAGAGCTTCTAAAATGTCACTTATATAGACATTAAAGCAGACTGGATCTAGTATTGAGCCCTGGGGTACCCTGTTAGTCTACCTCCCTTCCACTGTGTGAATTCTATTTATCACTACCCTCTGCTGCCTATCCATTAACCAATTTCATACCCAGCTTGCCACCTTTGGACCCACCCCCAAACGGTCCAGTTTTCTTATGAGCCTTCTATGTGGCATAGTATTGAAGATCTTTCTGAAGTCTAAGTAGACCACATCCACCGCCCCATCCTGATTTATTTCTCGCGTCACCAAGTCAAAGAAATCTATCAGGTTTGTCTGACATGATCTCTGCGCCCCTCCCCCCCATGATTCCATTCTGCTTCAGGTCTTATAACCTGCTAGATTCAAGATACTCCTCAATCCTTTCCTTCAAAAGGGACTCCAATAGCTTCCCCAACACTGATGTCAGATTGACCAGCCTATAGTTGCCAGCCTTCTCTTTGCTACTGTCCTTATAAAGTGCTCTCCTTCAGTTCTCTGGAACCACTCTTGTTTCCAGTAAGTTGTTGAATAGGGCTGTCAGGGGTGCAGCAAGCACCTCCCGGAGTTCCCGTAACACCCTTGGGTGTACCCCGTCTGGCCCAATAGCATTGTCCACTTTCAGATTTGCTGTCCTTTCAATACTCTCTTCTCTGTAAATGGGCTTATGTCTACCTCCATTCTCTCAGTGTTCCTGCTGCTTTTATGTGGTCCATCCTTTTCCCCTTCCACCGTGAAGACTAAACAGAAATATCTGTTCAGGATATCTGCTTTTCCTGACCCTCTTCTGCACAGTCCCCCCACCCACCCTTTTTAACCTCACAGTCCCTCCTGTTGTCCTCCTCTTCTCACTTATGTACCTAATAAAGTTCTTATCCTATTTAGATACTCCTTTGGCTATTCTTTCCTCAGTCTGCACCTTTGCATTCCTCACCACTTTCCCTGTTTCCCTGTGCCCTTCCTGGTACACTTCACTATCCTCTTCCCTCTGTGTCTCTTTGTACCTTCTGAATGCTATCCTTTTAGCCTTAACCTTTTTAGCCACTTCCCTTCAGATTCATAGTCACCTCTTTATTCTTTTTTTCTTGCTCACTTCTTTTGCGCAGAGATTTTTTGCCTTCATTGTGCCCTCCCTTAATCTGGCCAATTATTCCTCCACCCCACCCTGGCTATTTCCCCGTTAGGTTGTCTCTGAGGCATTCAACTATTGTTTTTAAATCTACCCTCCTGAAGTCCAGGATCCTTGTCCTAATGTGGTTTTCTTCTGCTACCATCATTATGCTGAACCACACTGTATGGTGATCACTGGTTGCTAGGTGGCCTCCCACCTTGATGACTGCAACACTGTCCAGGTCCAGTATTTTCCCATGATGATTGTGCTGTCTGACTAGTTGCCATTGGGGGGTAGCAGGTGGGGAAAAGCCACAAGATCGAGATACAATAAAAAATACCAAAACCAAATATTTACACCATCGACAGTGCTGGCATACCCTTCCCTACAGTCTATCAGGTCCACTGGAAACCTAACATTGATTCCACTTGGGGAGGTCAAAAGAAGTCACAGGAACCGAGAATACTGGGGGTCTTGCAACTACCAGGATCCTTTTCACACCTGTTTTTCTCACCTCCTCGACTGACTGGCACCACTGGCTGCCCTGACACCACAGCAACCCTGTGATGGAGGCAGGATTGCATGTATTCTGTGTCTCCTTGGCCTATCACAGGGGCGACAGTGGCTGCTGGAAGGCAGCTTCTCCCTCCCTGGACCTAATAGCACTGCTGTGAACAAATATTTAAACCTTTAGACTTTGGACAAATGGAGACCCAAGTTCACAACCGAATCTGAGTCTTCTGCAAGGTAGCGTGTGGCATGCTCCTGCTGGGCTGTCGGCTCTACCCAAAACTGATTCATGTAAATGGTTTTCAACTTAATGAGTAGGGATGTCATGACAACATGATGTGATGATACTGTATATCATCATAATTTATTATTGCAAAAAGACGTAATATTGTGATTATTATGCATCACAATATACTGTGATAAACCATCTTGACTTTCTCATCTTTGTTGCTGAAATGCTGTATTCTTCTCCAGGTGACCAATTTTTTATTATTTTTTTTTGTGAACTCTTTTTATGTCCCCTTATTGGTGCCTGAGCCTCTCTCCAGTATGGTCACTCAGGATCCAGCCTTCTCCCACATACCTGAAGTCCCCAATCAGCTTCCTGGTCTGGGTCCACCTCCACTCTCACTCCTCTGGCCACTAGGTCCCCCCAGCTCTGAGTCCCCCAGGGCAGGACCGCTGACTCCCACTGGCACTCTATCTGTAATCCAGAAGAGTGATCAGGGAGTGAAGGGAGAACCAGGAGCCAACTGGCGGACCAGGTATTTTGAGCGTGGGCGGTCACACTGGACCCACCTTTCTCTGCCAGGCAACTGGTATTTCTCTATTTTCCATCCTCCCCATAGGCCTGGCAGTGCAATGCATGCCAGCGTGGTGCATGTGTGCTCCCACGCATGCCCTCAGGAGCACCACCACGACCAATCCCCATACTAGAATCCCGACTGTTGTGGTGCCACCAGTCTCCAATGGGAGTCACCAGACAGCAGGATTAATAACCCCTCCCTCCCAGAAAGGGAGAGCAGTCCTCCGGAAGCTCCATCCTTTCCTCCCCTGCTGACCCCCGATGACCCATGTCCGCTCCTGAACCCAGGTCACCAGCATGGCATGAGGTGTAGCATCCAGTGCCTCAACCCTCAGCACCACTGGGCCTATGGTGACCAAGTGTCTTGATTCACTATATTCCCCCAGTTCAATTTTTCAGTAAGGTCCTCATATTCCGAGCCAGCCATTAGTGCTGCTTAGGTAGGAGCACTGCATGGCAGTTAGCACATGGCCGCACAATATCAGAGAGTTAGCATGCTCTGACAAGAGCATACTCTCAGAATATGGGGCCATATCAGTTCAGCACATAGTGACTATGCCCAGTGCTGACACTGCATTGACTGAATATGGCCCACAGGTGAGCCCATTGGAGATATCGCTGCCCAAATAGGATAGCACTAGGGATCCTGTGGCCTGCTCATATTTAGCCCTGGCATGCTAATGAGTCCATTTGGTATGCAATGTGCTAAGGGGCCAGCTGCATGTCCATTATGGACTCAATAGCATACCTGTGCAGCCCTCAGAGTGCCCATCCTGTCTACTTGGCACAGGAAACCCTGGTTGTCTGGTGGTCCCCCAGCACCAATAGCCCTTTTATTGTGTGGTTTAATAAACCCTGGTAATCTAATGGTCCCCCACCCCCATTCGGTGTTTGATGTAATAAACCCAGGTCATCTAGTGGACCCCCACCCCATAAATGGCTGCCAAACCCCCCTCCCAACTCACCTCTTTTGGATCCACTGGTCCACATCTCCCCACCCTGGACAACATTCAGTAATACTAGTACTAGGATGACAGTGACTAGCACAGCCCTCCACTACCCTCCATAGCCTGATGCCATCTGACCACCAGTGAGTAATTATGAGCCTTGTGATTGCTCACTGGGAGTCAGACAGTGGCCAACCAAGAAGGTGAGTGGAAGGCTATGCTGGTTGTCTTCATCCTGGGTGTTACTAGTACTACTGAATGGTATTTGGGGTGGGGGAAGGGGGTGGGTCTGAAGTGGGAGAGTCAGAAGTGGGGGTTGGCAACTGTTTGAGGGGTACATTAGACTACCAGGGATTGTTGGATATATACAGGATGGGCCTTCACTGCCACCCCACCAACACAGCCAGTCCACCCAACTCACCAGCACAACCAGCCTTCACCCTAAACTAAGTAATCACAGCCAGCTCCCACCCCATATGGCCAGCTCCCTCAAAACTAACACAGACAGTCCCCCACCCCACCAACATAATCAGTCTCCCCACCAACACACTTCCTTGTGCTCCCAGGTCACACCTGGAAACAAGCTTCAGCTTAGTGTGCCTTTCCTGGTTAAACAATTTCCCCTTTCCCTTTCCCCAACACAGCCAGTCCCCACAACACAGTCAGTCCCCCACAGCACAGCCAGCCCCCCACCAACAAGACAGTCCCCACCAACACAGTCAGTCCCACCCACCAACACAACAAGTCCCCTCCAAAACAGTTAGTCCCCCCAGCCACACAGCCAACTCCTCTACCCCACCAAAGTGGAACTAGCCAGCACCTCCACCACACCAACACAGTCAGTCCCCCCACTCAACCCATGTGATCACAACTAGCTTCCACCCCACATGGCAGGTACCCCAAACAAACAGCCAACTCCCCACCCTTGCACCAAAAAAAACCCAGCCCCTGCACCAACACAACCAGACCCTCCACCCCACCTGCAAAGCCAGTCCACCCATCCCACCAATGCAGTCAGTCCCACACCATCATGGCCCAACAATGAACAGCTTCCCCACCACACCAACACCACACCAACACCACCAGTCCCCCACCCCAGACAAAATCAAGCAGAAACCAGAAAAACATTTAAATACAGCTGTACATAACATATGCACAATTAAACACAGTAAAGCTGTGCATATCATAAGCAACATCCCTACACTGAGATCTTTTTTCTTTGCAGTTTTCCTGTCCTCATTGTCACCACCCATGCTCCATTCTTGTAATTTATAGTCCCCCCAGATGGGGCGGGCTTACTATCCCGGATGCGCCTCCTTTAGGTTTAGCTTGGGCATGTTCTGTGCTCTGCCCCTAGAGGTCGCGTGCCAGCCTGTTATATAGAGATTGGGCTTGTTGGGATTAAGGGAGAGAGTTGGCAGGTTTAACAAGACATATGTGGTCAGGGCTAAACCCCCCTGGCTTGGAAGGTACCATCCTGGACAGCGGTGGTGCGTCATGTGGTGCCTCCATGGGGGAGTGTGGCAGGAGTTGGCAACTACTGGGGTCAGGGGAGTCTTTGCTGTTACTGGTGAGTAGGAGATAGGAGGTGGGAAAGAAAGACTGTGACATCTGAAGGCTGGGGTCCCTCTGCCCTGAATACATGGAGGTATGGCAGTGGGGCTGTCATAGTGGTGGCAGGGCCGCAACAGGGCCCCTTGGAGATGGCAGCTTCAAGGAGGTAATTTCCTGTGTGGCATGCTGCTGGAGGAAAGGTTGAAGGGTCTGTATTTCAGGATTCGCTTTATTGGGCCTGCCGTGCCCGTGTCTGGGGCAGGACCTGTATCAGACCCAATAAGAAATGCAGGGGGAAGTTGTAACAGAAGGAGGGAGCCATTTGTCAAACTTCACTCTTTTTAGACCACTGTTCAACCCGGTATGGAGGTGGGAAACAACACCTGGTTATTGGGGTTTTGGAAAAAGAGTACGGAGCAGCTGTGGGAGGTGATTTAGGCTGCATCAGGCCCCGGTTCCTATAAGGTCCGGAGGTGGAGGGGAGGGGGTTAGGCACTCCCCTGGGTAAGGAATGGTGGTTTTGGCAAAACGTATTTGGTAAGTGGGAGCTTTGATTATGGCATGCAGATCTATGCATGGAGCCTGTTCTGGTCTAATTTTCTTGGCCTGTGTGATCTGACTATCCTGGTCCTTTTAGTATCTTTGTGCCCATTAAATTCTGTATTCGCTCAGCCCCATGGAACTACTCCATATATTTATTACAGATCATTTATGTTTTCTAATTAAATGTTCCTACAGTATATTTCCTTTTATATGGTTTGTATTGGTTATTTAATGAATTAACTTGATTGTTCCCTTCAAAAAAGGTTTTCCATCTACTTTTCCCACTTGAGCCCGCTCTGAGGAATGCAGCAATGTGAGGGACAACATCAGCCTGGTAAGAGGAGACCGTCTTAGTGCTTGTAATTCCACCTGCCAGGTAAGGCCTTCATTGTATTTCTAATCTGTATGTTGCATGCTGGAGGGTCTCAGGTTCTGTGCCCTCCCCTTCGCATTTTTACTATTGGAACCCCTAGACAGAATAAAGGGAGGAGGGGGTTACATATATAAATTGGTCCCTTCCTTTTTTCCCATAAAGGTTTTTATCCTCCTTGGTGGAATGGGTGGCTTCTTAGTCCTGTCCCTGTGTACTTGCGGCTGTCCCTTACCTCCTCTACAGTCAGGGATCCTATCCCCAATGGATTTTCCTCTGTGGTGGAGCCAGGGAATGAGGGACATCCTCCCTCTGGGTCACACACCCAGATTTCCATCCCAGACTGGAGTGAAAGAGTGGGCCACAGTACAATGGGCAGGGCTTCATAGAGCCCATGCTCCATTATTTCCTCCGCATTTTCTCCCTGGGCCCACAGTTGTGCAATGAGCAGTGTGTGCTGTGCGTGGGAACGCTTCCTGCTATGTGGTTTGCTTGTGCTGCCACACAGCTGCCTCCAAGTGGCAGTCAACAGTGAGCCACAGAGAGCGTTCCCCCCTTCCCCTTCCAAGGGACGAGAGCAGTCCTACAGACATTTGTCTTCCCTCATCCAGTCAGTCCCCAAGTAACCTACATCCGTTCCGAACCCAGGTTGCTGGTCTGGTGAGAGGTCAGGCACTTGGCACCTCAGCCCTCCACACCACTGGAGGGCTATAAATTGGGCCTTTCAACCTTTTTTCTTTTTTTATTATATAAAGAAATAAGCTAAATATTTATTTTCCAGCTTGGATGATTTCTCCAACTATCTGCCACCCCCTTCCTTGACTGCATGAAGAAGGTAGCTTTTTCCTATTTTACTTACTAAAAAAAAATATTGGGCACACAAACTGACTTTTTAATATTGAGTACACAAACTGGTTTTTATCTTCTTTGTCTCGCACAGCTTTGGTACACTCCAATCTGCATTTTGACAGTTGTTATTGGCCTTCTATTTGATGTTTCCTTGCCCCCCATGGCCTTCTCTTTGGCATTTCCCTAATCCCTCTCCCGGTTTTCTGTTTGGCGTTTCCCTGCCCCCCCTCGGTCTTCTGTTTGGTGTTTCCCTGCCCCGGGACTTCTGTTTAGCATTCCCTGCCCCTGACCTTCTGTTTGGCATTGCCTAACCCCCCCACCGGCCTTCTGTTTGATGTTTCTACCCCCCAGCCTTCTGTTTGGTGTTTCCCTGCCTCCTCCCAGCTTTCTGTTTGCATCTCCCTTCCCGCCCTTTCCTCAAGCTGACCCGTAGTAAAAGCATACAATGCCCCATGCACTTACACTCTCAATCCCCACTCTCATATTCCCTCCTAATCTCTCCCTTCCCCCTCATTCCTAAACAAACCCACGCTCTTCAGCCTTACGTACTGCTACTGCTCCCCTCTCCTTTCCCTCCACCCCACCTATATCACCCCCCATATTCTCCTCCAACTCCTACTTTCAATTTGGTGCATCTCACTTCAGCTCAAGTCCTGTTACTGGCACTCTAGTCTTGTTATTGACACTTAAGTAATCATGTATTACCCTCGATGAGTTCCCATGATATGTATAGCCTTTCCTTGATGTTCATGTTCTGTACTGCACTGTTCTCCTATTGGAAAAAGTGCTAATGTAATCCCACCCAACTATGTACATTATCTGTATGCTCTGTACTGTTCTCATACTGTAAAAAGTCCTATGTAATCCCATCCAACTATGTACATTAACTGTATTGCTCTATTTCTAAGTTCAACTTTTGTCTGTATTCCTGCCTTCACTGTAACCCCTCCCCCCAGGTCGCACCGTGAGACAAGCATCTTTTTGTTCAGCGTGCTTTTCCTGGTGAAACATTTTCAATAAATAAATAAATAAAAGAAATAATTCTTTACCATGTGTATGGAAGCCAGGCGGGCTTGCTCACTAGTTAGTCCACTCCTTTCTCAGGATCCCCTATGAAGAAGCATTTGATCACCATCCCGCACACACACTCTTTTGCACTCTATTAGTCAGTACCTATCCTTCACCTCTCTCCCAAACGCTATCCTGTTTAAAAGCAGACGTCAACAATACCACAGTAAGCTGCAGTCACCCTCAACCATGCTTGCACTGTCCCTGATGCAGTTTGCTTTGCGTTGATTTTTAACAGCTCAGTAGCATGTACTGTCACTTCTAGTCATGTGAACTGATGAGAAAAGACAGGGTATAGCAGCCAGCTTCAGGGACAGTGAGAGAATGGTAAAGAGAGGTGTCAGTCTTACTGCGCAGGAGACCACACTTGAAAGAAGGTGTAAAGCAGAGAAATGCAAAAGGAACACTGAGCAGGAAAATACTGCAAAAATAGTAGAGTTTATTCATTACAACTTAAAAGCATGACACTAACCATGGCACTTCAAGTCCACGTCATCAGGGGTGGGGCTCAAGCCGCCAGCTACTAATTTTATAAGGATGCATTTAAAGGTATAGGTTGCCCTGTTATTCAGAAAAAAAACGTACAAGAGCTGTAGTTAAGATTCATACAACTTATGAGAGCTGCAGCTGGAGCATGTCAAAACGCTGTTCTTCCATGAGTGCATAAAAGAAGGGAACTCGGGAGAAAACACCAATACTGATAAATAAAAAACAAAGACCCCAGTTAAAACAAGTGATGAAATAAAGATGCAGGGAAACAAAGCTAAGAGCCATGAATGGAAGTTATGCTTGCCAAAGCTATATGTGTGAAGGTTAGACCAGCTGAAAAAAAAACTGGATAATTCATGCCTAAGTTGCAGTGGTGTCTTGGTGTTTTGTTACTGTGGTGACAGGTGGCGGAGGGATTTTGGATAATTTATACAAACCACAGCGATTTGCCAATTAAGTTTCAAACCGAATAGTGAAAACCAAGCACAGAAAGAAGTAGCTACACAAAGTGAAGAGGAAGCCAAGCTGCATAACACCTAAACACACTTAGTAGTGATGAAGCACTTGGACATCAAAAGACATTATGATGTCCTTTCTGTAGGTTTGGAGTTTGCATGTTGGCTACCGATGCACCAGACATCTGCCTGACTCACCGCCGCTAACTTACTTTCCTTATCTTTAGTCATTCGGACAGTCAGACAGGACCAAAACGGTGGGAACCACATTGGCTGGGCCAGTTGGACAAGGTACAACTTGTGTGTGTAACCCCTAGGTGGCACTATCCCAAGGGCTACTACCCCTGCCTGCTTGGCTAATTGCAGGTTAAGGGGCCTAGGTTCTGATATGGGTGCCTCCACCTGGAGGTCAGGGTTAGTAGTGGTCAGGCTAACCTGGGCACAGCCCACCAGGACACTGTAATCCCCCTTTTCTCCTTCTAGTGGCCTGAACAGTGCACAATAATCACTTTCACAATGACCCTTATTCACCAGGCAATTACCCACACTGTTAGCACTTATCACCAGGGCTGGTTCCTCTAGCTTGACCCTGGGGACCCCTGTAAAACAAGGTTAAGCACAGCAAATAACAACAGTACAATACTCTTGGCACAAATTGGAACCACAGTCAGGTTGAATGCAAACAAAGTTAAATCTGATTTAATCAGGGGTCTTGAACAAAGGAGGGGCATAATCAGGTAGATTTGCTTAAAAGCTATATTAATCAGACAGTTATGCATGCAGTTCAGAGTCCCTACACAGTCACACACTCTGGGTACCCAGGTAGGAAAACGGTGGGCTAGCCAGGAATGTTGCAGCTGGTTGGGGCCCTGTGAAAGAAAAGGCAACAAGACAATCAGATGACAACACTTTTAGATTTAGCAGTTGTTGCAGGGAGCTACCCTGATGTTTACTCATGATACCCAATACTGGAAACAGGCAGGACGAAATTGAGACTGCAGGCTGTTGAGCTGGAGTGCCTGGAGAAACAGGGCCCTCACAAATCACCAAGGCATCGTTCTTGTTCAAGGCGTTGAGCAGGGGACTGATCCCCAGGCCGGTCTCTCGTCGATGACTTTCTCTACTCAGGCACTCTGGCTGGGTCAGTGTAGCAGGGCTCAGGCAAACGGAAATGGAAATGGATATGGATTCAGTCAGTGGAGCTGGATACAGCCTCCAGCAAACAAAACACAGTTCACACACGCAGTGGGAAACCAGATGACGACCCACTATAAGCACACAGCACATTCACATGTAAGAAAATTCCACTCTACCAGGCAAAAGGCTCTCTGGTCACAATTACAGAGTCTCTGCACAATCCAGGAGTTCAGAGGTAGCTGGAAGTCCTGACAGGCCGATCGCATTCAGCAAATCTTCGGTCTTCTTCAGGTTAAAGCCTGGTCACAACTCAGGGGCTTAACTTGCTCTCCAAGTTTGGATTCAGTCCAAAAAAAAGCACAAGTTCCCTCTCAGGAACAACAGGCAGGCATGCAGGCCAAACTCAGGCCTTTCCACAGTTCTCCTGCGCAAATCCACTATGGATTGTTGCTCGAACTATCTTGAGCTGTTACTTCTTCTTTATTTCCCAATTCAGATCTAACTGAAACTGCAAGCAGTGTGGGACTTTCCCCAAGATCCAAAAGGTTAGGTTGGCTAATCTGTCTGTCAGTCACAACAAGGGCTCCCCCTCTACAGGTTGTTTTAGGTGCCAAAAGCCCAGAACTACAATTCCTATAAGTTTTGGCCCCACCAAGCCCCTGTAGACAGGCTCCATTTTAGAGTCCCAAATGTACTGATTGGTCCATTCTGCAGTCCAGGACCAAGATAATGGAAACAAACAGAATTGTCTATGCTGCAAAGAAGGCAGGTTAGAACAAACTGCAATATTATTACTACTCTAACAAATGATCAGCAAACAAGTACATCTTCTAACATAGCTCCCTCTCAGATTAATTATGACTGCAATCCAGGCAGCTCTTAAAGAGACAGTACACAGAAGCTATACAGACACTCTCTGGCAATCACATTTAGACTGCTAAAATGCAGGACACCAGCCTGGAAGTGAGCATTTAGGCAAGCTCAAGGAAGACTTTTTGGGAACTCCCATTTATAGGGGGGGTTACACCCTTCCCAGCCTGGAGAAAACTTGGCGTCCACGTCAAGTCTATACTAACACAATATCAAAAATGCAATACAAATGAGACTTACACATCATTAGCTTGTTACATCACTATACCTTTCAATATACTTTGCATTACTGCATCCATATTGACAATACTTATGCATGTTTCATACAGGTAATGCTCATACCACTATGATTAACATATTAGTAACATCACAGTACTGCTTCAGGTAATAACTTCTTGCACATTAAACAATACAAGAAGGGGCCCTTCCCTATCAGCTAACTTGGGGCTGGATGGGGCAGGGGCACCATGGTGAGAGGGAAAAACAAGTAACCTGGAATTGGCTGTCAAGCTCAATTTGGGCAGTGAGCTCCTTGCTCTGTAGGCTCCGGTTCCACAACACTTTGCTCATTACTATTTTCTGACGAGGGCCCAGCTGGCTCATTTTGAGAAGGTTTAGGCACAATTAGGCTTTGTGGCACTGAAATGGGGCTGTCAGCACTCTCATACTGTTCTTTAAGTTCTGGTGTGTCACCAGGGAGATTCAGACCATCAGCCCCTTTTTTGGGTAATTCACACAGTTCCACAAAACATAGAGCGTCCACAACCTCAGATGTGATGCTTTGCACCTCACTTTCAGGGAGCATTGGCTCCAAAGACAAAGCTGGGGGGGTTAGACAGTGCAGAAGGCCCAGCTTCATCCCTACAATTAGTCATAGGATTACCTCAAAACAGCTGACTCAATTCAAAGGAGGGGTAATAGGCATTGTCACACTCACTATCGTCAGAGGTGGACTGACATTCACTATCATTCTGGGCCTGCTGTGGGGAAACCTTAACTCTGCAACTACTGGGGTAGGTTGACTCTGTCTCTTTTTTGCAGCAGCATGAGTCACCAGCCCAGGGGAGGCAATGTCTGCTGGCTCAGCTTCAATAATAACTCGGCTGATAGGCAGCAAGTGGTTATGGTGAATGGTCTTGACAGCTTTGGAGTTATTCTCTGAGCGTACCTTGTATACTGGTAGATCATCCAACTTTCCAACTACTACATGAGGAAGATGGTGCCACCTATCAGCAATTTTGTGCTTGCCATGTAGTCCCAAATTGCGTAACAACACATGGTCTCTGGGCCGTAGCTCTTAAGTCTTTACTTTCTTGTTGTGCCTCTCTTTGTTGGTGAGATTTATTTTAGCGGCCTTTGTCTGGGCCAGTTGATATGCATGGTTCAATTGAGCTTTCAGTTTCTGTACATACTGCAGGTAGTTTTCAGCTCAGATCCCATCTGGAGAGACCCCAAAACAGACATCAACTGGCAGGTGGGCCTCCCTCCCAAACATGAGGCGGTAGGGGGACCCAGTAGCATCATTTTTGGTGCAATTGTACACGTATGCCAAGGTGCTAATCTGCTGGCTCCACTTATGCTTGTCTTTTGGATGGAGGGTGCCCAGCATGTCTAGAAGGGTGTGGTTAAAACATTCTGGTTGAGGGTCCCCCTGTGGGTGATAAGGGGTGGTTCTTGACTTCTGCACCCTCCAAAGAGAGAGCATTTCTTTGATTAGCCTACTTTCAAAGCCTCTGCCTTAGTCGGAGTGGATCCGCTGGGAGGCACCATAGTGGATGAAGAATTTGTCCACTAGCACCTTGGCCATGGTAGAGACTTTTTGATTTTTAGTTGGAAAAGCTTGCGCATACCATGTGAAATGATCCGTAACTACTAACACATTGCTAATATTCTGTTGATCAGGTTCTAAACACAAAAAATCTATGCAGACCACTTCCATGGGGGTGCTGGTAGTGATATTGACAAGGGGGCAGCCCTTTGAGGCAGGGTTTTTCTTTGGAGGCAATGACTACAGGTCTTTACATGGTGCTCAACATCGGCCCACATCTTGGGCCAGTAGAATCGAGATCGTACCAGGTCGAGAGTCCTGTCAGTACCGAGGTGCCACATGTGATTGTAGAGGAGCCTCAGTACCAGGTGTTTAAAGGCCGTGGGCAGGACCAATTGTTGCTTGTCTACTTGACCACTACAATCCACTGTCTCTCTGTAGAACAACTGATTAAGTAACTTCAGCCTGGGGCCTTCTTTAAACAATAGGGCAGTTCGCAAGTCAGGGGAACGCAACTTAGACACATCTTTCCCGGCACGCAGGGCATGAAGTGCGGGTTGAATCATAGGATCTTGGGATTGAGCCCACTGAATACTGTCATTGTTAAGTTGAGGTAGTGCACTAATATCTAGAGCAGAGAAATGGCAATAGGCAGTCGGTATGCAGGTATCAGGAGGGCCCAAGCAATCTACTATACAGTCCACTGTGTCCACAGACATCTGTTCATCTCCGTCAAACTTACATAGAAACACAGAAACATAGAATTTGACGGCAGATAAGGACCGCTTGGCCCACCCAGTCTACCCATTTCCCTACCTAATGGATAAGCTACAGATCCTAGTTAACCAGCAGCCTACTTCTTCCTACCCCCAACCCCTAGAATTGCCTTATGACTGTCCCATGCATGCTTGAATTCCACCACTGTTTTTGACTCCACAACCTCCTCCGGAAGGCCGTTCCATGCATCCACAACCCTCTCTGTGAAAAAATACTTCCTTAAATTACCTCTGAGCTGCCCTCCATCTTCAAATTGTGCCCCCTTGTTCTTGCACACCTCTTTTTTTGAAAGATGCTACCCTCTTGGACTTTGTTGATTCCCTTGAGGTACTTGAACGTTTCTGTCATGTCCCCCCTCTCCCTCCTTTCCTCGAGGCTATACATATTAAGCTCCTTTCGTCTCTCTTCATATGTCTTCCAGTGCAGACCCTGCACCATTTTAGTTGCCCTCCTCTGGACAGCTTCCATCCTGTCTATGTCTTTGCAGAGATTGGGTCTCCAGAACTGCACACTACTCCAGATGGGGTCTCACCAGCTGTCTGTACAGAGGGATAATAACTTCCTGTTTTCTTCTGGTGATGCCTATCCCTATGCATCCCAGTATCCCCCCAGCCCTCCTTGCTGCCCTCTCACATTGCTTGCCCACCTTTAGGTCATCTGATATGACTACCCCCAGGTCCCTTTCCATTTTGTTGTTGTTAGTATCTCACCCCCATTGTACTCTTCCCTGGTTTTGTTTCCCAGGTGCATTACCTTGCACTTCTTAGCATTGAATCTAAGCTGCCATACATTTGACCATTCCTCTAACCTTGCCAAGTTCCTTCTCATCCCTTCCACCCCTTGTGCATCAACTCTGTTGCAGATCTTTGTGTCATCTGCAAAGAGACATATTTTCCTTCAGTCCTTCTGCAATGTCGCTTATAAAGACATTGAAGAGGACCGGTCCTAATACTGAACCCTCATGGTACCCACTAGTAACCCTCCTTTCTTCTGAGTGGACTCCATTTACTGTTACTCTCTGTGTCCTATTCTCCAGCCAATTCTTTACCCAGGCTGTCATCTTGGGACCCACTCCCAGGCTGGCTAACTTGTATATTAATCTTTTGTGTGGACTGTGTCAAATGCCTTGCTAAAGTCTAGGTAAGCCATGTCCAGCCCCTCCCTGATCTACTACTTTGGTCACCCAGTCAAAGAAATCTATCAGATCTGTCTGGCATGACCTCCCACTGTGAATCCATGCTGCCTAGGGTCCTGTGCCCTCTGGCCTCTAGATACTCAACAATTCTTTCCTTCAGAAGTGATTCCATCATTTTCCTATCACTGAGATTAAACTAACAGGTCTGTAGTTTCCTGCTTCTGCCTTGCTCCCACTTTTGTGAAGGGAATCACATCTGCCCCTCCTCCAGTCCTCGGGTACCACCCATCCTCCCATGATTTGTTAAAAGGGTAGTCAGTGGTGTCACTAGTTCTACCTACCTCTTTAGAATTCTGGGATGAATCCCATCAGGCCCCATTGCTTTGTCCACCTTCAGTTTTAAGAGTTCTTCAGAACCCTTTCTTCTGTAAATGGGCTGGTATCAACTTCTGTATCCAGAGTGTTTCTACTGTTTGTTTTATGTACCTCCCTCTTCATTTGTAAATACTGAGCAAAAATATTTGTTTAGTATCTCTGCCTTTCACAGTCTCCTCTGCCCACCCTCCTCCCTTTATTAGCTTCCGCTATCCCTCCTTGGTCTTCCTTTGCTCCTGATGTACCTATAAAAGGTTTTATCCCCCTTCTTAACTGAGTTGGCTATCTTTTCCTCGGTTTGGGCCTTTGCAGTTCTGACTGCCTTCCCAGCCTCCTTTTGCTTTAATTGATACAGTTCTCTGTCCTGCTCCTTCTGCGATTCCTTGTACTTCCTGAATGCTTTCTTTTTCTCTTGAACCTTCACTGCCACTTCCTTTGAGAACCATAGTGGTTTTACATCGCTTTTGTTTTGTTTATTTGCTTCACACAAAGGCTCATACCTCTGTGATGGCAGTTTTATTATTCCCCATTGTTCTTCCACCCCTCCTTCCTGCCCATTTGCTAGTGCATTCCTTAGGCACTCAATTATTTTGGCAAAGTCAGCCCTCCTAAAGTCCAGTACTTTTGTCTTTGTATGGCTTGACTCTATTGCTGTGTTCTTTGTGAACTATACTGTTTGATGGTCGCTAGTTCCCAGATGGCTACCCACTTTACATCTGTGATCCTCTCTCCATCTCCATTTGAGAGAATCAAGTCTAATATTGCTCTCTCAAGTGGGCTCCAGTACTAGTTGTTCAAAGCATGCCCCATAGGGCATCTAGAATAACTGCACTCTTCAAGTGGCAGCTGCAACTGCACTCCAGTTAACATCTGGCATATTCAGATCACTCAAAGCAATATCTCCCTTTTCTGCCATTCTAAGTATACTTTCAATCATTTCCTTGTCCATTTCCTCCCCTGAGAAGGGGTCTGTATACAACCCCTGTGGATTGTGGTGCCATTGCCTGTCTCCAAATTTACCCACAGTGCTTCTTCTCCTCCTGTTTACCCTTTTGTTCTGTTGCTTTTATTCCTTCCTTATGTAAAGAACTACTCCTCCCCTCTTTACCCTCCCTGTCCCTCCTGTAGATAGTGTATCCTGGTATGTTTATGTCCCAGTCATGGTTTTGTGTGTACCATGTTTCTGTGACTGCCACGATATCCAGATGTTCCTCCTCCATCAAGGCCACTAATTCAGGAAGCTTGTTACCCAGACTACGGGCATTGGTACTCATTGCTCTCCATTTTTTGATGGCTTTACCTTCTGTTGCAGCATCCCCCACTGACTGTTCTACCTCGGTCTTTTTCTCATTTAGTACCCTGTTTTGTAGGGAGAGGCTGGGATTTTCCTGCTGCTTGTCAGTGCCTCCCCCTTTGACTAGTTTAAAAGCTTGCAAATGAAGCATTTAAACCAATTGCTCAAAAGACTTGTTCCCTTCCTGGACAGATGCAGACCATCCTGCCAGTATAGGCTGGTGTCCCTCCAGGTGGAACCCCAGTCCCCAATGAAGCCAAACCCTTGTGTTCCACACCATTTTTTCAACCATTCATTAAACTGCATGGTGCTAATTACCCTTGCCTCCCCCATGCCTTTGACAGGCAGCACCTCTGAGAAGGATACTGTGTGTGCTACTTGTCTTAGGCCCCTCCCCAACTCTGAAATGTCCTCCTGCACTGCTCTAATCTCATGATGAGCCAAGTCATTTGTCCCTAGGTGGACAATTATGTCCAGCTCAGACTCCCTTGCAGCTGTTCCCGTGATCCTGAGGATGTGCTTCCTGTCCCTCCAAGCCATGGCACCAGGCAGGCACCTTACTTCAGTTTTCCCAGCTCCCCCCAGTTCTATACCCCTAATAATTGAGTCCCCCACCAGGAGCTGCTTCCTTTCCCTGTGGTGTCCTCTGCCTCCTTCCTGTGGACCTCCCTTGTGACAGTTGTCATCAGTCTTCTCTGTGGGTGCATCCATAGTGGAGCTATGCTCCCCCAGAATGGTGTATGGATCCTGGAGTGGAACAATTGACTGGGTGTGCCTCTGTTCCACCATCCTCACCCTCCCTGAGCCCACTGTGGTCCAACTGCTGTGCTTTCTTCGCAACCTCTGAGGTAGTGGTGGTGGCGCTAGTGCTCCCTGGATGGGGGCGGTTCCCTTCCTACTGTCCAGTGTGGCCTGGGGGAAGGTTTCCTTACTACTGTCCAGTGCAGCCTGAAGATGGGCAACTTCCTCCCTCAGGGCAGATAGTTGTCTGCAAAAATAGGGCAGCATCTCAGCCTCCAGAAAGACTCCCAGAAGACTGTTGCCCCACAGCCATTACATTGCACTACTCCCCACATGTTTATCTACTTTTATTTTGTTTGTTTGTATGTGTGTGTGTGTGTGTGTGCGTGTGTGATTGGTTATATAGAAATATATATATTATACAATGTGTATGCTTATATTGTCAGTGCAGTGTGCTAGAGAGGATATGACAGTGATATGCACTTTGCACTTTTGAGGAAATGATGTCAGAACCTCAGGTATAAAGGAACTATTTCAGGGTGGGTGGGGTGAGGGTGGGAAGGAGTTGGGCCTAAATTGTGCCCTCACAAAACAATCAGCTAAAAGCTCTCACCCACCGCTGCGATGAGTGCCTTCCTGTCAGCAAGATACCCTACGCAACAATTTGACAGAGAAAGTACCCTGCTAATCAAACAGAGAAAAATCCAGACATCCAAGTCAGACACAGGTAAATCTCTCCAGCCCCAAAACAGCCTGGTGGTTTGTTACCCACAAAGGAAAATCAAATATGCAGTTATTTCAGCCCTTCTGAAGATGCTGGCAAGATAAGCAGTTTTGAAAACCCCCTTCCGGAATTAAAAACTAAAATAATTAAACACAAAGCAATACCACTGTAAAAGTGAGGAAAACTTCTCTCAGATGTAAGCAAGAGAGAGAGATTAGTTACAGATATTTAGTCCAATATAGTATATCCCATGCAGCTTCTCAGTTGTTTCAAAGCACACCCAGTACACAACTTGGAAGAAGATGGACTTCTGTCTCAAACAGGATCACACCAGTAGTTTATAGTAATTGAAGAATGCTGAAATGGTCAAGCTAGACAATTGGCTGTGATGCAGGCCTCTGACTTGTGAAGACAATTTCCCCCACCTCAGGCTATGTCTGGCATCCAATTACAAACTGCAGCCTTTGCTATTTTAAATCACACAGCCCCACCAAAAGTTGCAAAATATATTGATGCAGATTGTCACAGAATTCTAGTAATCAGTCCAGTTAGCCACAAAGGAAAATCAAATATGCAGTTATTTCAGCTCTTCTGAAGATGCTGACAAGATAAGCAGTTTTGAAAACCCCCTTCCTGAATTAAAAACTAAAATAATTAAACACAAAGCAATACCACTGTAAAAGTGAGGAAAACCTCTCTCAGATGTAAGCAAGAGAGAGAGATTAGTTACAGATATTTAGTCCAATATAGTATATCCCACGCAGCTTCTCAGTTGTTTCAAAGCACACCCAGTACACAACTTGGAAGAAGATGGACTTCTGTCTCAAACAGGATCACACCAGTAGTTTATAGTAATTGAAGAATGCTGAAGTGGTCAAGCTAGACAATTGGCTGTGATGCAGGCCTCTGACTTGTGAAGACAATTTCCCCCACCTCAGGCTATGTCTGGCATCCAATTACAAACTGCAGCCTTTGCTATTTTAAATCACACAACCCCACCAAAAGTTGCAAAATATATTGATGCAGATTGTTTGTTTGTATTTGTGTGTGTGTGTGTGTGTGTGTGTGTGTGTACGTGTGTGATTGGTTATATAGAAATATATATATTATACAATGTGTATGCTTATATTGTCAGTGCAGTGTGCTAGAGAGGATATGACAGTGATATGCACTTTGCACTCTTGAGGAAATGATGTCAGAACCTCAGGTATAAAGGAACTATTTCCAGGGGTGGTGGGGTGAGGGTGGAAGGAGTTGGGCCTAAATTGTGCCCTCACAAAACAATCAGCTAAAAGCTCACCCACCGCCATGACAGTGCCTTCCTGTCAGCAAGATACCCTCAACAATTTGACAGAGAAAGTACCCTGCTAATCAAACAGAGAAAAATCCAGACATCCAAGTCAGACACAGGTAAATCTCTCCAGCCCCAAAACAGCCTGGTGGTTTGTTACCCACAAAGGAAAATCAAATATGCAGTTATTTCAGCCCTTCTGAAGATGCTGACAAGATAAGCAGTTTTGAAAACCCCCTTCTGGAATTAAAAACTAAAATAATTAAACACAAAGCAATACCACTGTAAAAGTGAGGAAAACTTCTCTCAGATGTAAGCAAGAGAGAGAGATTAGTTACAGATATTTAGTCCAATATAATATATCCCACGCAGCTTCTCAGTTGTTTCAAAGCACACCCAGTACACAACTTGGAAGAAGATGGATGATAGATGGACGATAATCACTTTCACAGTACCCCTTTTACACCATACTAGTACCCACACTGTTTGCACTTACCACCAGGGCTGGTTCCTCTGGCTCGACCTTGGGAACCCCCTGTAAAACAAGGTTATGCACAGTAAATAGCAACAGTACAGTACTCTTGGCACAAACTCGAACCACAGTCAGGTTAAATGCAGCAAAAAAGTCAGATCTGATTTATTCAGGGGACTTGAACAAGGAAGGGGCGTAATCAGGTTGATTGGCTTGAAGGTTATATTAATCAAACAGTTATGCATGCACTTTAAGTCCCCACACAGTCACACACTCTGGGTACCCAGGTAAGAAAATGGTGGGCTAGCTAGAAACATTGCAGCTGGTTGGGGCCCTGTGATGGAAGAAAGCAACATGCACAAGACACACTACTTGTAATCCGGAGCCGGAGGGCTCAGTTTGTGAAAGAAAAAACAACAAGACAATCAAATGACAGCACTTTAGATTTAGTTGTTGTGGCAGAGAGCAACCTGATGTTTACTCATGATACCCAATACTGGACACAGGCAGGACAGAATCGAGACTGCAGGTTGTTGAACTGGAGTGCCCCGAGAAGTGGGGCCCACACGAATCACCGAGGCATCATTCTTGTTCAAGTGTTGAGCAGGGGGCTTATCCCCAAGCAGGTCTCTCATCGATGGCTTTCTCTGTGCAGCGGGTAGTCGGGCTGGGCCAGTGTGGCAAGGCCCAGGCCCAGGCCCAATAGAGATGATTTTGGATTCAGTCCATGGAGCTGGATGCGGCTTCCAGCCAGCAGAATACAGTTCAAACCACAGTGGGGAACCAAATCGTGACCCACTAGCAGCACACAGCACATTTACACATAAGGAAATTCTAATGCAGCTTCCAGCAAGCAGAATACAATTCAAACCACAGTGGGGAACCAAATCACGACCCTCTATAAGCACACAACACATTCACATGTAAGGAAATTCCACCGTACCAGGCAAAAGGCTCTCCGGTCACAATTACAGAGTCTCTGCACAATCCGGGAGTTCAGAGGTGACTAGAAGTCCAGACAGGCCAATCGCATTCAGCAAATCTTCGGTTTTCTTCAGGTAGAAGCCTGGTCAAAATTCAGTGGCTTACTTTGCTCTCCAAGTTCAGATTCAGTGCGAAAAAGGCACAAGTTCCCTCTCAGGGACAGCAGGCAGGCATGCAGGCCAAAAGTCAGGCCTTTCCACAGTTCTCCCATGTGAATCTATGCTGGGGCTGCTGCTTGAATCATTCAAGCTGTTATCTCTTCACTTCCCAACTCAGAACTGAAACTAGCTGCAAGCAGCTTGGGAATTTCCCCAAGATCCAAAAGGTTTGGTTGTCTGATCTGTCTGTCAGTCCCAACAAGGGCTCCTCCTCCAGGTTATTTTAGGCACCAAAATGCAAAAACTATAATTCCTACAAGTTTTGATCCCACCAAGCCCCTGTAGGTATGCACCATTTTACAGTCCCAAATGTACTGATTGGCCCATTTCAGCAGTCCAGGACCAAGATGATGGAAACAAACAGAACTGTCCATGCTGCAAAGAAGGCAGGTTAGAACAAACTGCAATATTATTACTACTCTAACAGATGATCAGCAAACAAGCACATCTTCTAACAGAGCACCCTTTCAGATTAATTATGACTGCAATCCAGGCAACTCTTAAAGAGACAGTACACAGAGGCTATAAAGGCACTCTCTAACAATACATTTAAACTGCTAAAATGCAGAACACCAACCTGGCAGTGAGCATTTAGGCAAGCTCAAGGAAGACTTTTCGCGAATCCCCATTTGTAGGGGAGTTACACTCTTCCCTGCCTGGAGAAAATTTGGCGTCCGCGTCAAGTCTGTACCATCATGCATCAGTTAACATAAACTTATTACTTTACTATACATATTCACTACACTTCACAATACTATATCCATAATGACAATGTTTATGCATGTTTCTTACAGGTAATACTGATTCCACTATGGTTAACATACTTGTGACATCACAATACTGATTCATGTTATAACGTCCTGTACATTAAACAATGTAGGAGGGGGCCCTTCCCTATCCCCTAACTTGGGGCTGGATGGGGCAGGGTCACCAAACTGAGAAGGAAAACAATCGACCTGGAATTGTCCATTAAACTCAGTTTGGGTAGCGAGCTCTGAGAAATATAAACACCTTTGTGAACCACATTGAGAGACAAATCCACTGGCCTCCTGGGATAATCATAACTGAAGCACAATACTGGCTTGACAGCTCAACCAGTTTTTCTAGGGGAAGCAGCCACAGTCTCTGTACTTTCAACACTAACTTTGGAGCTTTTGTCAGTCATGAGGGGTGCCTCTGCATGGATGGGAATGTCCGGACTTGGAGCACTTTCTGCTCCTTGCTCTGTTTCCACAACACTTTGCTCATTATCTTCTGACAGAGGCCCAGGTTGCTCATTTTGAGGAGGCTGTGGCACAATTAGGCTTTGCGGCACTGAAGGGGGGCTGTCAATACTCTCACATTGTTCTTCAAGTTCTGGTGTGTCACCAGAGAGACTCAGACCATCAGCCCCTTCTTCGGGCAATTCACACAGTTCCACAAAACACAGAGTCCGCAACCTCAGACGTAATACTTTGCACTTCACTTTCAGGGTGCATTGGCTCCAAGGATGAAGCTGGGGGGTTAGGCAGTCCAAAAGGCCCATCTTCATCCCCACAATTAGTCATAGGGTTACCTCAAAACAGCTGACTCAATTCATAGGAAGGGTAATATGCATTGTCACACTCACTTTCGTCAGAGGTGGACTGACAGTCATTATCATTCAGGGCCTGTTGAGGGGAAACCTTAAATCTATAACTACTGGGGTAGGTTGACTCTGTCTAATTTTTGCAGCAGCATGAGTCACCGGCCCAAGGAAATCAATCTTTGATGATTCAGCCTCAATTATGACTTGGCCAATAGGTAGCAAGTGGTTACGGTGCATGGTCTTGACAGCTTTGGAGTTATTCTCTGGGCGCACCTGGTACACTGGTAAATTATTCAACTTTAAAACTACTACATGGGGAAGATGGTGCCACCTATCAGCAATTTTGTTTTTGCCTGCAGTCCCAAATTGCTTAACAACACACGGTCTCCAGGCCGAAGCTCTTGAGCCTTTACTTTTTTATCATGCCTCTCCTTGTTGGCAAGATTTCTTTTGGCAGCCATTGTCTGGGCCAGTTGATAGGCATGGTTCAATTGAGCTTTCAGTTTCTGTACATACTGTAGGTAATTTTCGGCTCAGACCCCATCTGGAGAAACCCCAAAGCAGACATCAATGGGCAGTCGGGCCTCCCTCCCGAACATGAGGCGGTAGGGGGAGAACCCAGTAGTGTCATTTTTTGTGCAATTCTATGCATTGACCAAGGTGCTAATCTGCTGGCTTCATTTAGGCTTGTCTTTGGGATGGAGGGTGCCCAGCATGTCTAGAAGGGTGCGGTTAAAACGTTCTGGTTGAGGGTCCCCCTGTAGGTGATAAGGAGTGGTTCATGACTTCGCACCCCTCATAGAGAGAGAGAAAGAGCATTTCTTTGATTAACTGACTTTCAAAATCTCTGCATTGGTCAGAGTGGATCAGTTGAAGGGCACCATAGTGGATGAAAAAGTTTTCCACTAGCACCTTGGCCACGGTAGAGGCCTTTTGATCTTTAGTTGGAAAAGCTTGTGCATAACGTGTGAAATGATTCGTAACCACTAACACATTGCCAATATTCCACTGATCAGGTACTAAACACAAAAAATCTATGCATACCAGTTCCATGAGGGTGCTGGTAATAATATTGACAAGGGGGGGGAAGCTCTCTGAGGCAGGGCTTTCCTTTGCAGGCATCAACTACAGGTCTTTACATGGTGCTCAACATCGGCCCCCATCTTGGGCCAGTAGAATCGAGATCGTACCAAGTTGAGAGTTCTGTCAATACCAAGGTGCCCCATGTGATTGTGGAGGGACCTCAGTACCAAATCTTTAAAGGCCGTGGGCAGGACGAATTGCTGCCTGTCTATTTGACTGCCATGATCTACTGTCTCTCTGTACAACAACTGATTGAGTAGCTTCAACCTGGGGCCTTCTTTAAACAATAGAGCAGTTTGCAAGTCAGGTGAACGCAACTTGGACACATCTTTCCCCACACACAGGGCATGAAGTGCGGGCTGAATCATAGGATCTTGAGATTGAGCCCACTGAATGCTGTCATTGTCAAACTGAGGTAGTGCACTAATATCTAGAGCAGAAAAGTGGCAATAGGCAGCCGGTATGCAGGTATCAGGAGGGCCCAAGCAATCTACTAAACAGTCCACAGTGTCCACAGACATCTGTTCATCTTGGTTAAATTTTGGGCACAAGGCTCGGATGTCAGGTTCAGACAGCCTGACCCAATCAATCTTGGAAACTGGCCTTTGTGACAGGGTGTCATTTGGTTCAGCCCTGGCCTGTATTCAACAGCATAATCATAGGTTGATAAGTCGGAAAGCCACCGGTGCCCAGTGGCATCTAAAGTAGCTGAAGTCTGCACATAGGTTAATGGGTTATTGTCGGTCTTCACCAATATCTTTGCCCCATAGAGGTATTCATGAAACTGGTCAATGATGGCCCATTTTAGCGCAAGGAACTCCAGCTTATGCACAGGGTAGTTTCACTCCGACAGGGTCAAGCTCCTACTGGCGAAGGCCACTGGTCTCAAACCATCCTCATGGGCTTGATACAGCACAATTCCTAGACCCTGCAGACTGGTGTCTGTATGCAGCATATAGGGCTTGGTGGTGTCAGCATAGGCGAGGATAGGGGCATGGGTGAGCTGGTATATGACTTTGTGAAAGGCTGCATCACATTCGGGTGTCCAGCGGGGCCCAAAAATTTCACCTGTGCAGATGTACACTTTCTCTGATTCTTTGACTGATCCTTTTTTATATTTATGGTTGGTAGGAGGGTAACGCTGGATAAGATTCAAGAGCGGGTGAATCACCTTTGAATAGTCTTTTATGAATCTGTAGTAGTAGCCACAGAATCCCAGGAAACATTCTAGTTCTTTCAAATTATGAGGCTGGGGCCAAAAAGTCAGTGATTCAACCTTACTGGCAGTGGTAGCTCCAGCTTCTGCTGGTTACCAGGGCACTGGATGGGCACCCAGTTGGCAGCCAGGGCACCTATAGAAACCAGAATTTAAATCATGCATGTATATTCCTGCACCCCACAAAAAAAAAACCAAAAAAACAATGAAGCTCCTTCAGCAGCCAGCCTGTCATCAGGCCATTTCAACCCTCCCCTCACTCAAGAAACAGAACACAGGAGTTCCATTCTTAAAATCTCAGGCCCAAGCAGAAAACCACATCAGAGGGCTCTAAGTCTCCCACCCATGCAACATCAACTGCTAAATTACCCCAGGAAACTGCAAAACACCCCCACCCCAACTCCAATACACAAAATAGAACAGCCCCATCTTCCCAAGTCAGCGATCCGATACCTGACGCACCCTCCCAAGTGCAGCCAAAGGGTTTTGCTCGTCACTCTGGCTTTGTCAAAGGCAAAGTGGAGACTGTGTAGTTGAGTTGTTTGGATTTTGTACAAAGATTGTGCTATTGCCTCCAGTCCTAGCTGTGTCTGCAGCCACCTGATGTGGGAAATTTCTTTGTAGGCTCTAGACAACTGCTGTTTGTGGCAACATGAGTGCCTGCTAAAGTAGTATGTTGAAACAGTGAAAGGTAAAGGTGTGTGCTAGTCATTTCTACCCCACCATGAGGGACAAGGAGTCGTCCCCCCCCAGTACACACACACACACAAACCATAGTGAAAAATGGGGCCAGGTGATGAAATCTACACCCCCCACACACCCACACCATAGTGAACACAAATGGGGCCAGTCTCCTCTGTTTATTTTATTTAGAACCTGGTCATGAAATCTGCCCCCGCACACACACTGAAAAAAAATGGGGGCTTCTTGTTCATTTATCACAACTGTTCTGCTGCATGCAGCTGCCCCCCACCCACCCTGCCAGCCAGCCAGCCAGCATGAAAAGAAGGAAGCAGTCTCTTCTGTTTATTTTTTAAGACCCTGGTCAGGGCGAGCTGTGCTCCTTTTTTCTTTTCCACACACCCCCAGCCAGTGTGAAAAAAGTTTATTATGTAGACCATTCACTCTGGTAAGGCCTAGTTCTTGTCTCCTTTTTTCTCTCCCAAACACCCCCCCAAGTCTCCTCATCATCCGACACCCTGTTGTGCTCCGAGCAAAGGACTGGGCTTACCTTATGCTGCTGAAGGAGCTGGTGGTAGCAGTGCAGAATCTGTGCTAGGGTACTTGCTTTTCAGTTCACCTCTAATGGACTCAGTAATTCTCTAGACTATCTGGTGCCACACAATGCTAGCTGCCACACTCCTCTGTCTACTTTCCAGGCTGGGGTCAGGGACAATGATGATCTCTCAAGCCATGCCACTCCAGTTACAGTACACGAACGGTGTTGGTCCCGGGACTTCCGGTAACTGGGTCAGACTTCTGGTCCTGACTCCCGACTATCACTCCTCCAATGCAAGCCACAATTTCAAATACAGGGAAGGAGATGAATCATTCATTGCTGCAGATCGGATTCAGAGGTGCTGTGGCATGTCGCAAATCCACCGATCCTCGATGTGCTCCACCTGAACTAGAAGGAAGCTGCCTCCTCATAATCTCATCTCCACCGCTGCTGCCGCTGATCGTCCATCCCCATCTGAGCCTATTCACACAAACCCAAAGGGTCAGATTATGTCTTCCAGTCGAAACAGAAATAAGGGAACAACCATTGAAACAGAGGGCTTTTGTTGTTGAACCCACTCCCTCTACAGCCCAGCATCCTTGATGTCTTACTATATGCTTTTCTACACTGACCAGAGCTTTTGAAGGTATTACTTATGATCACCACTAAGTCTTGTTCCTCCATCTTCTTGGCTATTTGCACCCCTACCATCCAGCAGGATGTGGCTGTTTTTTTTTCTGAACATGCATCACCCTGGCACTTCTTGGCATTAAACTTCAATTGCCAGATTTTAGACCATAGCTCTTTCCTTCACTTCTAGGTCCTTACTCATTTCGCTGACTCCCACCATGCTGCCCACCCTCCTGCAGCACTTCCTGTCATCCAAAGAGACATATTTAGCACCGGATTATTTCCCGGTGTAACTAATGAACATATATATTGAATAGGACAAGAGCCAGAAGCAGCACTGGTAGCACCCCTATGGTAAATGAAAAGTATATTAACACAGTGAGTTAAATATCCTATGTACAGACAAAACTATATACAAAAATTAAGTTAGCTTCTTAATCCAATTGGCCAGTTCTGCAGTTCCATTCGTTGCCTTTATTACATAGTTTTAGTGTACTAGTTACTATACCTCATAGTCTTTTGCTCCAGGTTTGACATGCCCTGTCAGTTGAAAGAAATTCTATTTTTTTTTTACAGCAGCCTTGGAACCTCTAATGTCTCTCCTCTGTTGGGTGAACCTTTCTCCCCAAAACTGTGGGACACTGACAAGTGTGGGAAGATATGGGACACATAAAACACTGAGTTACAAGCTCAGAACAATGTGGAAACATTACTTTTTTATTTGTTCAAGTTTTTTTTTTCTTCACATCTTGAGTACTTGTGTACTTCGAAGTCCAATTTTCTGAACCTTCTCTATCCAAGCACCTTTTCTATGAGAGCAGAGCGATTCTGAGGGAGTAACATGAGGGATGTCCCTCCTAATGTGGGACAGTTGAGAGGTATGCATGTAG
Source organism: Neoceratodus forsteri (assembly GCA_016271365.2). Taxonomy (NCBI): domain Eukaryota; kingdom Metazoa; phylum Chordata; order Ceratodontiformes; family Ceratodontidae; genus Neoceratodus; species Neoceratodus forsteri. The sequence goes on along the minus strand of CM028132.1, from coordinate 586,800,529 downwards.
TATCTGCACCCCCAACCTCCCTTGCCACAATGCAGTGTGCTACCATAGAGCTCTTGCTTGGGCAGGTGACTGGCTCTGAACTTCAGCGGGAGATAAGACCCCGTGGAATCCCCACGTTCCAACTGTAATAAAGACATTAGTCAAGATCGCTTAGCCACTGACACAAAAGGGTTAACTTAACTGCCTTCTGGCCAAGTTTCTGCCTCTCTTTATTGTATGCGGGACCTTGCCAACTGCTGGGGATGTCTTTTTTTCCACATTGAAACTCTCGCACAAATAGTTTTTACATACAAATGATCTTTGCAAGAACTATCTCGGAGTTATGATTTGAAGTGATCGCATGAAGACCAGAGGGAGCTGCCTGTCCCTTCTCTCCCTCAAGGGTGGAATTATTTTTGTTTTTGATCATCAGCAGGCACCCCCACAAGTGCAATTTACTTTGCAGAGCTCCTGCGAGTGCAGGAGGGAACTTGTCTTTAGTAACGTGAAGTGAGTCCAGTGGAAAGTGCAAGGGTCTTCCTCTCATTATTTTGTGTGAGTAGTAACACGACTGTCGTCAGTTTCTTGAGACATCCTGAACAGTCCAAGTCCTTGGCTTTAAGGTAGTGTCCAACCTGCAGAGGAAAGAGAGCAAAGGAAACCGAACCTACTATGAGTCTCTGGAGCCTCTTCCTGCACCTCTCCGGCTTGCTGCTACTGCTCTGTCTACCCTGTTGGGGCCAGACCATACCTGAGACAGGTGAGTGGCGGTTGTACTGCTTTTAAAAAGCCCACTGCTCTGACCCCGCCCCTCAGCCAGTCGCACTAGTGAAGGCATGCTACGCTCATCTGCATAGCAAATTGGCTTGTAGCATTAATATGCTACCACCCCCATGGATGGTTTCCTCAGCCTGACCAGCAGGTAATGCCCACAACAGAGTGAGTGAAGAGTGACACATCACTCAACACCCCATCCAGTATTCCGTTTCTGTGCTTGCGTGGGGGAAGATGAGTCCAGGTGGCAGATGCAATAAAAAAGTTTTTAGAGCTCACGAGTCATGTACACTAGATGCGGACTTGGATGGCAACTGAGACTAGCTGGAGCACTGGGGCACGAACTGGGGCACAGCATTTTTTCACCAGGACATGTGCCCTGGTGTGCCCTGGTTTAGCGCCACCACTACTTACTGGGATCAGTCTCTATCCCTTCTGCAGATACTATGTGCCCTACATACTTCAAGGAGGTTTGAAAAAACTGGCACTTGTCAATGGACAGCTCGAGGCCAAAGTCTTCCAATCGGTCTAGGACTTTAAACAATTGGGTCTCATGCTCCTCTAATGTGCACCCAAACACAATGACATCATCTAGGTACACTGGACATTCCAGCAAGTTCATATCTTCCAATGCAAGTTCCATCAGTTGCTGAAAGGTGGCCGGGGCACCTGAAATCACCTATGACATTCTCAGGAATTTGTAGAACCCCAAAAACCCCAAAGGACTGATGAAGGCTGTTTTCTTATGGTCCTCCTGGGCGATCGGGATCTGGTAGTATCTGCTGCGAAGATCCAATATCGAAAACTATTTGCTCCCATTCAAACAATCCAAGGCATCTTGTATACGGGGCATGGTGTATTGATCAGGGATGGTCCACCGGTTCAGGGTTCGATAATCAACACACATTCTTACAAACCCATTCTTACGCACAACCACAATGGGAGACTCATATGGGCTCCTTGATTCTTGTATCACACCAGCAGCGAGCATTTCCTGCAGGTGTCTCCTCACATCAGCTATGTCTGCTGGGGGGAGACGTTAGGATCTCTCTCGAAATGGCCGTTCATCATGCAGGCATATGTGATGCTCTGCACCATGGACACACCCCACATCCCATTCTTTTAATGAAAACACTTGGTCCCTCTGAACGAGTTTCTCGCTACTTCTAGCCTTCCATTCAGCTGGCAACGGGGAGTCACCAAAGTCAAATAAGTCCGGAGTCACTCTCTCCTTCTCGCCAGAGCACTTGTTGCTGGGCAATACGGCAGGGTCGGTGCAGTGTACTGTATCTAGGGTGCACCCTCTGTTCACCTGAATCTCCCGATCTGACACATTCTGAATCTGGACCATTACTTGTCGCGCATAGGTGTGGGCACGAGCAGGCAAGATGCTGGGATTGACCAATAATCCCTCTGGCAACTTTCCATCTCCTGGTGCATCCAACATTAATATTTTGTTCTTTACATTTCTCTTTAGGTGGACTTCTCCATGGATTGTGCACTGGGCATTGGAGGCCAATACCAAGGAGTCAGGTTCCTTTTTCCACACTGTCCCCAGTAGCTCATCTGGGTCCACTTCATCGGGTCTCTGTTGCCAGTCATAAGCCCTTTTTACTAAGGCTGGAATTCTTAGGGCCTGTCCAGTCAGCTGCCCTTGTTTCTCATGGCAGAGTTGTGCTAGTCTTCCAAACATGTGGGCGTTTGTTCCAATTAACAGTGGAACCCCATCATACAGTCCGGTTGGGGGCACACACTAGGGCCAGTGTCTCTACTTGCTCCTCTACGCCAGTGACAATTGCAGGAAAAGACATCCAGAGGTGGGCGTATCGTATATATGGATAAGACTTGTCACTCAGCCCCCACACATGTAGGCCTTCCAGGGATTATAAGGGCACATCAGATAAGTGTTTGTCATATCAGTCCTGAAACACAATGATCACTTGCGACCCACTGTCAAGCACAGCCCGAGTAGGAATACCATTCACAGCCACATTAGTCTCCATTGAAGGGCCCACTATCTTGGACCAGTCTGGAGGGACAGTAGCAGGGGCCGGTACAGATGACTTAGCCACAAAGAAGTTCCTGAGCCTTCACTGCAGTAATTTCCAGCACCCTGTAAGTGGGTGGGTTCAATAACAGACACCAGTCCTTAAATCAAGTGCATAAAAAATGCTGGTGTAGCGTTTATCATTTTATTTTCCAAAAATTACAACAAAAATTAACTGTCCAAAAAATATTTACAGAAAAGAAATGGGTGTTTAAACTTTCACACCAAAATAACAACAAACACAAAAATAATCAGGCTAGTCTTTCCTCAGACTCCCTGCTCTTCTCTGTATATTCAATATTTTTCTCCACTCTGGTGTGTAGGCACTCACACCTCCTCTCCCTTGCTTGGTCAGAAGAAACTGACCAGCACACCTGAATTAGCCTCCTGGTGGGGAGGTTAATATAGTACAATAATCATGACATCATTGACATGTGACTATCAATTATACCAAAAAACCTTATTCCTCTACTCTGGAACTTAAGATAAGACTTCAAATTCTCTAAATCTGAAGCTTATTATGTCTTTTTTCAGCATAATATTAGTAATACTCTATAAGAACTCATTTTAACTTAGAGGAACCTTAATTGGTGGTGAAAGCATCATCAGGGACCTTTTTAGCCCCTCCCCTTTCAATGACATCACCACACCACTTCTATTTTAGCAGCCATTTTCTGGGCTGCCAGCTCTATAGAAGCCATCTCTTGCTACCTGCCACCATTTCAGGTAAAGAAACCAAGAAAATCAAACTTGTTTATAGAGGACTCTAATCTTCCCAGATAAAAACAGAGTAGGGGCGCGCTCCCCCTCTATTTATTCTGGGAAGCCAGAGTAGCTCTATCACTATTCAGCCTATTTATCCCTTAAATTTGTTACTTGGCTTAGTTTTTCTACTTATACCTTTATTTCATTTTAACACATTTTTATTATCTGCATACATTCCAAAAAGAGCCTAGTATTATTATTATCCTTAATTTACTGTGCTAGAATTGTATTTAAACATATTTTTATGTTTTACATTTCTCCTCCCCCAACCCCATGACAGCTCTGCCATTTCAGCAGTCAGCAAACATTGCACTATTTCACTCCCCATACTGTACTTCACTTCTTGGTAGCTTTAAACAACACAATAACAAGTCAAACACCCCAAATCATGTTTTATATACAGGAACAGTCTGCACTAACGCTGCAGTACTTATTTTAACTTTTATTTAATCTTTGTTTTCAGGCAGCAGGCGAGATCTACAGTGGCGGCTGCAGGAGGTTACTTTCTCCTTGCAACAGCCTGCTTGCTCATCTTCCAGTCTTGCAGAGACTCGCTTTAAAATGGGGCTATATGGCAATCTGCTCTGGTGTTGGAAACACTCTTGTTTCTTGGGGGATTCAAATCTTCCACAGAATTTACATAGTAGGAGGCTTTAAAGGGGATCTGCTTTTAACTTCATGTGACAGTTTTGATGGCTAGAATGACAACAGATTAAAGGTATAGCACAGATAGGAGAACAGAATTGTCAGGTTGGCCACCCTGACAAGAAAATAAGGATATACAGAAAAGTTTAAGAGAATAGGACAGAGTGAAAAGAATAATTTTTTTTTTTAATTTTATGTTGACATTCTCATCCTGCCACACACCCCTTGGCCATGGTTTTGCTTTCCATAGCTCCCTTTAAAGTCTGTATACAGCCTTATCTAAGTCTTTTGGGGACCGGCATTCTTTCTTCATATGCCCCTCCTTCCCACAATTATTACAGAGTATGCTTTCTAGAGTCTGGCATGGCCGAGGCATCACATTGGGGGCTGAGGCAGGGGTACCATTGACAGAAAATCATGATTCATCCTCTGTCTGGTGTGTGGTGAGCATGGGGAGACACCTCAGTAATTCCCTCACTTCCATAGTCAATTCAATCTTTGAGCTGCTCTCAACAAGGGATGCCTGGGAGTGCACCCCCAACCCATAGCGCACATGTTCTGAGAGGGGTTTGGGACCATTGTATCTCTGGAATGGGCTTGTAGGGAAATGGTAGCCCTCATTTCTCGGACCTCTCGCAGAATCTCGTCCCAGGGCGGAGCATCCTTGCTAGCCTCCCAATGTTCAACTGGCACTGTATTTCGCCCCTGAGCATCTCTCACATATGCATCCTCAGTCATCTGGGCAGCAGCAACAGCAGATACAAGAGGGGTTCACCCACATGGCTGCCTCCTCTCAATCCTCTGAATTTCCTTCATCAGTCTGTCATAGGTAGGAGGCGCATCCAACCGAACAGCAAGGCGTAGTTGTAGCAGCAATAATTCAGAGAATGAGGCTGACTTGAGAAGTTGGTCCAACCTATTCCGATCTAACTGAGCTGGGGCCATGCCACCTTTCTTTAGGCAATCCTGTAGCATCGCTTTGAGTCAAGGCACATACATGGATAAGGGCTCCCCTGGGTATTGCGGAGTGTTTTTGATGCTACTCCACAGGTCCTCATCCGAATCGGGACTCCCTTTCACATTTTCCAATGCATTCAAAAAATCTTGAGCAGTTGCTTCTGGATTACTAGCCTGTGTAGCCTGCATAGTGAGTTGGGTGGGGCCTCTGAGGCTTTCAACCATCCTTCTCTTCTTCTCTGGTTCGGGGCATTGCCATTCTCGAATTTGAGGGGCAACCTAGTCTATCCGAGTCACCCAATTGTCCTCTCCCTGGGGTGTGGGGAGGGTGCCTTAAAACATCCTCAGCTGGCGATACGAGTCTTGACTAATGGCGGGTACAGATATAGGGGCCAGCATTGGCACTGGCACAGAAGGCGGGGCAGTAACAGGTGCTGGAGTGGGAGGGGTGTTGGAGGAAGGAATACCCCCATGTGGCAGGAATAGTTTCATAAAGTTCTCTACGGTTTTCCCTTCCTCCAGCAACAACTTCACAAATTTCTCCTCAAAAGTCTCAGATAACTGGGACCACAGTCAGGTTACATGCAAACAAAGTTAAATCTAATTTATTCAGGGAGGGGCGTAATCAGGTTGATTTGCTTAAAAGCTATATTAATCAGACAGTCATGCATGCAGTTCAGAGTCCCCACACAGTCACACACTCTGGGTACCCAGGTAGGAAAACGGTGGGCTAGCCAGGAACATTGCAGCTGGTTGGGGCCCTATGATGGAAGAAAGCAACATGCACAACACACACTATTTGTAAGCCGGAGGGCTTAGTTCGTGAAAGAAAAGGCAACAAGACAATCAGATGACAACACTTTTAGATTTGGCTGTTGTTGCAGGGAGCTACCCTGATGTTTACTCACAATACCCAATACTGGAAACAGGCAGGATGAAATCGAGACTGCAGGCTGTTGAGCTGGAGTGCCCGGAGAAGCAGGGCCCACACGAATCACCGAGGTGTCATTCCCGTTCAAGGCATTGAGCAGGGGGCTGATCCCCAGGCCGGTCTCTTGTTAATGACTTTCCCTGCGTAGCAGGTATCTGGCTGGGCCAGTGAAGGAGGACTCAGACAAATGGAAATGGATACATATTCAGTCCGTGGAGCTGGATACAGCCTCCAGCAAGCAAAACACAGTTCAGACACAGTGGGGAACCAAATGATGACCCACTATAAGCATACAGCACATTCACATGTAAGGAAATTCCACTGTACCAGGCAAATGGCTCTCCGGTCGCAATTACAGAGTCTCTGCACAATACAGGAGTTCAGAGGTAGCTGGAAGTCCTGATAGGCCATTCGCATTCAGCAAATCTTCTGTCTTCTTCAGGTTAAAGCCTGATCACAATTCAATGGCTTAATTCGCTCTCTAAGTTCGGATTCAGTCCGAAGAAAAAAAGCACAAATTCCCTCTCAGGAACAACAGGCAGGCATGCATGCCAAACTCAGGCTTTTCCACAGTTCTCCCATGCGAATCCACTATGGATTGCTGCTCGAACTATCTTAAGCTGTTACTTCTTCACTTCCCAACTCAGAGCTGTTTGAAACTGCAAGCAGTGTTGGACTCTCCACAAGAGCCAAAAGGTTAGGTTGGTTGATCTGTCTGTCAGTCACAACAAGGGCTCCCCCTCCAGATTATTTTAGGCACCAAAATGCAAAAACTACAATTCCTACAAGTTTTGGCCCCATCAAGCCCCTGTAGGCAGGCTCCATTTTAGAGTCCCAAATGTACTGATTGGCCCATTCTGCAGTCCAGGACCAAGACGATGGAAACAAACAGAACTGTCCATGCTGCAAAGAAGACAGGTTAGAACAAATTGCAATATTATTACTACTCTAACAAATGCTCAGCAAACAAGTACATCTTCTAACAGAGATCCCTTTCAGATTAATTATGATTGCAATCCAGGCAGCTCTTAAAGAGACAGTACACAGAGGCTATACAGGCACTCTCTGGCAATCGCATTTAAACTGCTAAAACGTAGGACACCAGCCTGGCAATGAGCATTTAGGCAAGCTCAAGGAAGATTTTTGGGAACCCTCATTTGTGGGGGTTAAATGTGGTTAGCTGTTTGAGTTGGACAATTCAGTCCAGTGTTTACAAGGTAGGTCCAAGTCTGGCAGTCCAGATTTTATCATGACCCTCTTTTGCAGCCATGTCTCTTAGCTTTGTTCTGTTGCATCTTTATTTTTCTTTAATCACTTGTTTTCACTGAGGTCTTGTTTTTTTTCTTAAGTATCAGTACTGGTGTTTAATGAGTTCCCTTCTTTCATGTACTCTTGTAAGAATATCATTTTTACATGCTCGTAGTTGCAGTTCTGACATCTCATCATTCTTGAAAAAAGCTGCACACTGCTCCTACTTTAGTTCCTTAACTACGTGGCCCCCCCCTTCCCAATATCTATGGACCAGCGTGTTCGGGGAAGGGTGCCCAGGCTCAGAACCTCACCAAGCACTTCTCAGGATAATAGCAGCATTTGAAATGGGTTTTCTTACCTCAAGATGTCTTCACCCACCGTCTCTAAATTCCAAAAGGTGATAACTTCTCCCCAGCAGGCCAGACCAGCAGGCAGACCAAACAGTTCATCTTCAGGCTTACTCACCTACCAGTCCCAGAGCAGGAGGGTGCAAGGAAAACAAAATGCTTCAAGACCCCAGGAAAACTGTGAGAGCCCCTAAAAACTAAAGAACTTAAAGTTTATTAGAATCCCTTTGTGGCATTGATCAAACTGGATTCTGGTTTTCTCCCCAAACAAATCACTTTATTCTCCTGAGCCCCTAAATGATTACAAAGCTCAGGGTTTCGGTTACTTTAAACTTGGAACATACCAGCTCCTTGGGGTTATCTTTTTACACAGAACTTATCAGTTAAGAGAGAGTAAATGGGCATTTCTTAGGCATAGCTTTTCCGTCTGAACAGAACCAGTAGCAAACACTTCACTCAGGACCAGAGATTGCACTTAAGTTTTACTAGAAGCGTGAAGCTCTCTCTAGACCACCGGCTCTAGTAAGTACCTAGAACTTATTACTGCCTCCACTTTACATTGTGCTTCACTCAAAAGCTTTTCCCAGTTACTGTCTCCTCCAAGTCTGGGCTCTTTCCCAAATGGTCACTTCTTCAACTGCAACACCACCACCAGAGGAGCGATGTGCTCCTCTGATGCTGCTGAGATAATTCATACTTGGGGTGGAAATCCACCAGCCCGATTCCTTTGCGACTGCCCCCTGAAGCCTCTTTCACATGTCCTGGATCAGTCTGATCTCTGGTGCTCTTTTTCCAATTGTTTTCACGGCTCTCTCAAAATTCTGAGCTTCCTTAGCAACTAAAGTGGCTCTCTCTCTTACAGTTTCTCTTTGCCCAAGTGGAGCCACGGCCTATATTGGCCTAAAGGCCTACTCCCTAACGTAGGCCCCAGGACCTGCCCCCAGCATATGGGAAACAACAGGGCCCATTGAGTCCAGGCCATCACCCACTCCCATCTTCCAGCCTAAGACCCGCCCTGCCTTGTGGGGAAAATGAAATCGGGGAATGCTGCCACCATTCTCCGACCTCCCTGATGAAGCTCTGCCACCACCTCACCAGCTCCAACAGCTCGCAAATACCTTTCCACAGAACCAGGCCCAATGCCCCTGGGATCCTATTCTACCTGCCCTCCAAACTACCTAAATGCTCTCACCACCCAGTCCCAAAGGGACCCAGGACCTGGACGACTGCAAACTGCCTTTCTGCTCACCTCTCTCGAAGCCCCAAACCCAGGAAGTCAGGCTCCATCGCTAAAACTGCCAATCTGCCTAAGAAGAGAGGGGGTGACCCCCCTCCACAACTGCCCTGCTGCACAACCTGACGATCTCTGTCTCTGTCTCTCTCTTACCCCACATACATATATATATATATATATATATATACACAACTCTAGTCTGCTACCCCAAGTGGCGGCAAACAGAAAATACACCTCCCAGTGCACAGAAATCCCTAAACATGGTGGGGGGGCCCTAAGGGTGATCCAGAAACCCTCCCATGAGGGGGGCATACACTCTCCCTCTCCTAAGAAACCATTCCTTTCTGGGAATGGAGGTAGAGAGCCAACCAGGCCCTCCCAACCAACAAGCCACATATGCGCATGCCCCAACATGCTTGAGGGAGTACTCATGTCATTTAATCTGCTCTAAAGCTACCTCTCTGGCTACCACCAAACCTCTGCGACCCCCCCCCAAACAAAAATCTACCTTACCTGTGCCAGGAGGTCCTAAAACTTTAAACTGCCATTTGAAAAAATTGAAAACATATTTAAGACATTGAAAAACATTTCTGATCATATATATATATATATATATATATATATATATATATATATATATATATTAGGTAGATTAAATTGTACTTCCCTTATTTCTCTTATACCACCCACCAAATTGAATAGGGAAAAAAACTCCAAAACTTTAACACCAATAAATTCTCAATGGCAGCTATTCTGCAATGCGCAAAGTGACTACGCACCGCATATCTGGGGATGTATCTAGCAAATGGCCAAAAAGGAGGGGTGGAAGAACAATGGAGAAAAATCAAAACTGCCATCATAGAGGCAACAAGCCTTTGTGTGAAACAGATAAAGAAAACAAAGCGGAGTAAAAAACCACTATGGTTCTCAAAAGGGGTGGCAGGGAAGGTTAAGGAGAAAAAGGCTGCATCAAAAAGTATAAGGAATCACAGAAGGAGCACTGTGGGGAAGGGCAGTGTGTATCTCATTCACTGGCTGACCTGCCTATTTTTGGAATAAAAGCTTTTATCCTGCTACATCTTGGTGGATTTCTTATCTGAAGTTGACAGTGATGAGGTGCCGACCTATAAAAACATTTTGTGAGTAGTCTTGTAACAAATGCCTGCTCTGGAGAGCAGTCTTCCTGGCACAGTTCACAGTTTGTTGGGTCTGAAATGGTAGGACCTCCACCTTGTGGAAAATAGAAGTCAGGATCCGGCTTTGTGGTAAGGTCCCCAAACAAGTCTTTGGCAATGATATAATATTTTATTCAGCATCCTGCCAAGTCCTGCACGAGAGCAAGTTCTTAAACAAAGTCAAGTCAGACCAAGGTGCAATGTGACACATGGCACGTGCTTTCTGGAATAACAGCTGGTATGGTTGACCACAACTTTCAGGCTCGGACTGCAGTTTTTGTAGCTGTTCCTTGTATACTCGCTCCACATGCATTTCCTCGATCACATCCCACATTCTTTCAGACACATATGGGTTATCTGCGGAAGGATATTCAATGTGGATGCTCCTCCTGCTCTATCTTTCTGCCTGGGACTGTTCAGGCAGCTCTCTTATGCTGGTCCTGGACAGTCCTGGCTCCAACCATGTTCCATTTCGGTAGGCAACAGTAAGAGGGTCACTTCTCTTTAGTCCATCCATCCTGATCCTTAAGGCTTTAGAACTTCATGGGGTTCTGTCTGCCAGGGTGATTACAGGGTGGTCAAAAGGCCATGGAATGGCTCACTGAACTTCATAATCAGTGAATTGAAATCTTTTAAAGATCAGCTTCTACTCATCAAACTGTCTGTTCTGGTATCTCCGCTCTCCAATGGACACTCCAGCCACTCCCAGCTTGATCATAGGATGAGTATTTACTGCAGGAGATGCCCCTGATTTTACTGAAAGGGCCGGTGGGCTACCGCTGGAAAGGAGACTTGTGGGAACCCTGGGGGGTCACCCAATGGACTTTGTTGGCACCTGCCCCTCCCTCTGTCATGGGGATAGCAGGCAACTGCCGACAAGGAGCTGGGTAGATGTCGGTGCTCCTCGCCACCCTCCTCTTTCACCTCCTCTTCCACTGCTTCTACAATCACGTCAGGGGAAGGATCTCTTGACTTTTTCCCCTTGTCTCCTCTGTCCTGCAGTGTAAGCTTTTCAAGGGTCCAGCCTCTGTACTCTCTTGAGACCATACAGATGGCAGTACCCCTGAAGCACTGGAGGGGTATCCCCAATGAAAAATGGGCAGGATGTGATCAAATATTCCTCCAAGGGCAGAGCTGGAGCAAATTGTACACACTGGTAGTCTAATTATATCTTCTCCCCTATATTCACATCGAATGCATCTCTCATCTGCTCGACCTCTCCCTCCTGAATTCCATAGCCAGGTCAGAAGTGAAGTAGGAATCGTAGCCTGTGGTTCCTCTGGGGGAGCAATCTCTTCAGACTTAAATCCTCTGCCAGCCATCTTGTAACTCCAACTCATCGAACTGCCTTCCAACCCATTTCCTCTTAAACTCTGGTGAAGTGGAGAACAAAGCTATTTAGAAATAAGGCCTCTCTTCCTCTGAAACACCGTTCAGGAGTTTTTAACAGAAGCTGCCACTCTCCCCAAATGTCCCCACAAAATGGTGCTGAGCTCACAGTCCTTCTTTCCTCTCAACATACCATCAGCCAATCAAAGAGGCCGATGCATGCACGTGATGTCATGCGCGAGCAGCAAAGACTAGAGAAAGGATAGAGGCCCAACCATCCGGAATGGCCTACCCCATGTCACTACTCTTTTAAAACTGCGTCACAAGGCCTCGGCCTAAGGTGGATGGTCCTGCCAGCTCCTCCAAGCTCTGAAAGGGACAAATTCACCTGCTGGGGCTGAGAAGGAAATCCTGGATGAGCTCTCAAAATCTGTAGCCTCCCTTCCCAATGTATAGGAGCCAGTATGTTCCAGGAAAGGGGGCCACAGACTCAGAACCTCACCAAGCACTTCTCAGGATAATAGTAGCATTTGAAATGGGTTTTCTTATCTTGAGATGTCTTCACCCACTGTCTCTGAGCCCCAAAAAGATGATAACTTCTCCCAAGCAGGCCAGACCAGCAGGCAGACCGAACAGTTCATCTTCAGGCTTACTCACCCACCGGTCCTGGTGCAGGAGGGCGCAAGGAAAACAAAATGCTTCAAGACCCCAGGAAAACTGCAAGAGCCCCTAAAAATTAAAGGACTTAAAGTTTATTAGAATTCCTTGTGGCAATGATCAAATTGGATTCTGGTTTTCTCATCAGGCCCCACTGAGTTTAGGCTACCACCCACTCCCATCTTCTAGCCTAAGAGCCGCCCTGCCACATGAGGAAAATGAAATCGGGGAACGCTGCCACCATGCTCCAACCACCCTGATGAGGCCCTACCACTACCTCACCAGCCCCGCTGGTTCTCAAATATTCTTCCACAGAACTGAGCCCAACACCCCCAGGGTCCTACTCTACCTGCCCTACAAACTACCTGTGCTCTCACCGCACAGTCCCAAGGGGACCCAGGACCCGGAGGACCACAAACTGCCTTTCTGCTCACCTGTCTCAGAGCCAAAACCTGGTGCTCCATCTGCTGAATCTGCCGACCTGCCTAAACGGGGGGGGCATCCCGCCCTCCACAACTGCCCTGCTGCAGAACAACCCGACGATCACTCTCTCTCTCTCTCTCTCTTTCTCTCAACCCCTCTATATACATCACCCTAGTCTGCTGCCCCCAAGTGGTGGCAAGCAGGAAATATATCCCTCCCAGTGCACCAAAAATCCCCAATCATGGGGGGTCCCTAAGGGTGAGCCATGAGCCCTCCCGTGAGGGGGGCTTACATCTATAATGACCCCCATGTCGCCTCTGCATTTGTGCTTGTTTTTTAGACATTTATCCTGCAACAACCTCCACAGTGGGATGAACCTTTTGCAGCCTTACTGCTAACTTCAAGAGATGGCACTATCCACAGCATTCTTCTGCCAGCTGCAAACATAGTTGCAGCAATGTTCCAACTAGCTGCAAGCTCTTGCTAACTTGAAATTTGCACTTCTTGCAACTATTTTGGGTTGCAGTTTACAGGTATATCAGTAATATTTGCTACTAGTAAATCCTTTTTGTAAGGGATGGGCCCACTGTCTTCTTTGGTGAAGACAGAGCAAAAGTAGTCAGTCAGGATAGCTGCCTTTTGTCAGTCCTCTTCTATTACCCTCCTTCTCTCTGAAAGACTAACAATTTCCCCTCCTTTCCTCCTTTTCCCCTAATATACCTCATGAATTACTTTCCTCCACTCTTGCCCCCTTCAGCAATACACAGCTCAGTGTCTGCTTTAGCCTCCGTAGCCGCCCTCCTTGCTTCTTTAGAACTGATATTTTTCCATTCTTCCTTCCCCTTCTTTTCTTTGTACATGATGAAGGCCTTTTTTCACTCTTACAGCTTCCCTGACCATTTCCAGAAAAAACACATTTGTCACTTGTGCCTGTTACTCTTGGTTGCAGTCCTCATACATGACTTAGGTGGTTCAAAAATGGCTCTCTTTATTGGTGCTCCCCCAATCCCTTCTTCATCCTTCCTATGCTATCTACTCCAGCTAGTTTGTCCTGTACCAACTTCCTCATCCTGTTGAAGTCTGCCATTTTGAAATTGATGACCTCAGCTTTCAATTGAGGTTTACTGGTCCCCAGGGCCAGCTCAAACTAGACAGAGCTACGGTTGCTGTTCCCTAATGACTCCCTTACCCTCACTGCTCCTACCATCTCTGAGTTGGTGAGCACCACATCGAGGATGGTGGGTTCTTTAACTAGCTGTACCAGCAGGCAGTCTTTGTATCCAGAAGGGCCTGTCTTCTGGTGCTCCTGGCAGCAGGAACATCTCAGCTGATGTCCAGCAGGTTCAGGTCACCCACCACCACCTCTCCCTTTGCCGTTCCTCTGACTTATTCTTCCCTAAGCTCTCCATCCTTCTCCTCTGCCTGTCCTAGCAGTGCATAGACACTCACACATTTATTTTCTTCCCCAAGGCTGCTGTGATGTGCACTCACAGTGACTTTGTCTCATTGATGCATAGATTCTGTGGGCAGATAAGGACTGCCAGGCCCATCCAGTCTGTCTGTGTACACTAGCTCACAAAGCAATCAGTGACCCTGATTGGTCATTGGCTTAGCTTTTTCTTCCTACCTCTAATATTCCTTTGTTTCTGTCCCATGCGTGTTTAAAACCTGCGACCGGGGGGGAGGGGCTATTGAGTACACCTACCAATAGGACGTGTTCCTAGATATCTCTGCATCTTGAGGGGCCTTTTGCTAGAAATCGATTGCTGGACCCACTGAATAGACCAAATTACTATCTTATCTGAAAGAGATCATCAGGCAGAGTAGATTGGTACCGAATTTAAGGATAGGGTGCTCAAACAAGGGAGGCTCTGGTTGTCCGAAATCTTGGACCTCTTCGGAATCACAGGCCATCAGTTAAGCCACCAAGTACAGAACCACCCTGAAAAGCTCTACAGCTCTCAATGAAAGCCATCAACTCAAAGGTCAAAACTATTTTGCAGAGGATCAGTGAGCAAGATTTAAAAATTGAAGCAGCAAATAAAACGGCTGTTTCTGTGGAGTTGTAAGCATGTACAGCTCTAGCCATGATGACCAAACTAGTACAAGAGAATACTCACCTTCATTATAGCTTGGAGGCCTTGGAGAATGTCCATCATGCTTCCAATATACACATTGTAGAGCTGCCAGAAGGACACGGTGATTCAGAACTTTTAGTATTCTTAAAGGACTGGCTCCCTGGGGCTCTTCATTTGGATTCTGGGATTGCGGATCATTTTTGCAGGGCCTACAGGATTTCCTTGCGATCAGCTGAATCACAACAGAATGCCCCATGAACAGCATTGTTGGTTACTGATGGTGTTTCGATGAGAGATGTACTCTTGCAGGCAGCGAGAAAATCAGATCATCTTAATTGTAACAGTCGTACTGTTCACCTATTTCCAGACCTGTCGTATGCCATGAGGGCCAGATAAAAAAAGTTAGACAGGTGTGAAGGCCAAGCTTAAAAGTCTTGGAGTGACCCACTCATTGTTGATGCCATCGCACTTCTGCATTTATTATGGCTGCCACACATATCAGTTTACGGACCTGGAGGAAGCAGGCAAATGAGTCTAGCAAATCCAAAGTGAATTTGAGGCTGCTTATAGGCAGACTATGCTGGATGCTGACCCCAGTGAGGAGGATACTTGATAAGGTGAGAGTTTGTTTTCTTAGTTGGACTGTTGTGTCCTCTTTTGATGCCGAGTGCTGCTCTGCTTGATATTTGTTTATTGAAAGAACAATTGTCCATTTACTATCGTGCAAGACAGACTTGCAGAGGTTTAATTTTTTGGATTTATTAGGACTGAACTTTCGTCTAGATCTTTTCTTCATCTATGGACAGATACTTTTCAGTTTATTTATTACAGCGTTTTTGCATAATTAATATTATTTAGCACTGGTCTCCCGATTTGCACCTATTTGGGAACACTACCCATTTTGGGATATTATAATGTTTGGGTTGGGGTCACATTGGCAAATAATGCTGATTTTCACCTGATGATGGGACTCAGTTATTCTGGACTGACCTCTGTAGTCTTTTAGGGTGCAGTTATCTGTTGGAGCTAGTTATATAATATGTTTATATATGGATATCCCTCATATCCAGTACTTAAATGTGAGACTGTGAATTTCTGATACATTGGATGGTTCCTATGTATGGTTGGGATGTCTTGCATTTGTATGTACTGTATTTTGTATTTGCTTTCTTTCAAAGGCAATAAACATAAAGTATGAAAAAAAACACTACAGTACTGGCTGCCACCACCTCCTGGGGCAGGCTATTCCATGCATCCACCACCCTTTCCGTGAAGAAGGACTTCCTAATATTTCCCCTTATATGTCCACCCTTCAATCTCATGTTGTGTCCTCTTGTCCTGGCACTACTGTTGAGCTGAAATATGTTGTCCCTTCCATCTTGTTTATGCCTTTGAGGTACTTGAATGTTTCTATCATGTCACCTCTCTCCCTCCTTTGTTCCAGAGTGTACAAATTGAAGTCCCTCACTTTCTCCTCATAAGGCTTGTGATGTAATCCATTCACCATTTTGGTAGCCCTCCTCTGCACTATATCTATTTTGTCAGTGTCCTTTCAAAGGTGTGGTCTCCAGAACTGTACACAGTACTCAAGATGAGGTCTAGCCAGTGTCTTGTACAGTGGAACCATTACCTCCCTCCTTCTGCTTGTGATTCCTCTTCCAATACATCCCAACATCCCACTGGCATTTCCCACTGCCTTGGCAGTCTGCCTAGTGGCTTTCAAGTCATCTGTGGTTATGAACCCCAAGTCTCTCTCCTCCTTAGTTACTGTCAGCAGCTCCCCCCCCGACTCTGTAGCACACTGCAGGGTTCCTGCTCCCCACATGCATGATTTCACATTTCTTTGAATTAAACCTTAGTTGCTATGCTCCTGTCCATCTCTCCAACCATTCCAGGTCTCTTATGCTTCCCACTCCCTCTGGGGTATCCACCCTGTTGCAGATCTTTGTGTCATCCACAAACAGGCAAACATTTCCCTTCAGCCCATCTGCTATGTCAGCAATGAAGACACTGAAAAGGACTAGCCCCAGTACTGACCCCTGAGGTACCCCACTAGTCACCTCCCTTTCCTCTGATTGGGTTTAATTTACCACTACTCTCTGTTTTCTGTCCCTTAACAGTTGCCAATCCAGTTCACCACTTTGTGTCCTATGCCCAGGCTGCCTAACTTGTTGACCAGTCTCCTATGTGGGACTGTGTCAAATGCTTTGCTGAAGTCGAGGTAGGCAATGTCTACTGCCCCACCTTGGTCCACCGCTTTTGTCACCCAGTCAAAGAAATCTATCAGATTTGATTGACAGGATTGTCCTGCAGAGAACCCATGTTGTCTGAGATCCACCAGCCCATTGGCAACCAGATGTTCCACAATTCTTTACTTGAGGAGTGCCTCCATTATCTTTCCGACTACAGAGGTTAGACTAACTGGCCTGTAATTCCCTGCTTCTTCCCTACTACTGCTCTTGTGAAAAGAGATGACGTTTGCCCTTCTCCAGTCCTCTGGGACCACTCCAGTGTCTAAAGACTCACTGAACAGGCTGCCAAAGGGGTTGCCAGTTCATACCTCAGCTCCTTTAGGACCCTGGAATGTATGCCATCTGGTCTCATGGCTTTGTCAACCTTTAACTTTGCCAGTTCCTCTAGGACCCTCTCCTCTGTGAATGGACTGGTGTTTATCTCCCTATCTTTAACTCCTCTGAAGTCCGACTGTGGGCCTTGCCCATCCCCTTCCACAGTGAAGACTGAACAGAAATATTCATTCAGGATCGCTGCTTTTCCCTGTCTCCCTCCATTATCTCCCCCCCAAGCCCCTGTAAGCTTTGCTTATCTCTCCCCCTGCCTTCTTTTTCTTGCTGATGTACTGGAAAATGCCTTGCCCTCCCCCCTTAACTGACTGAGCTATTCTCTCCTCCATTTGCACTTTGGCACTCCTTACTGCTTTTCCTGCCTCTCTCAGGCACTTATGGTACCTATCCTTGTCTCCCCACTTTGTATCTCCTTATACTTCCTGAAAGCTAGCCTCTTGGTCCTTACTTTTTTGCCGCCCCCCGAGAACCAGAGGCTTTCTTCTCTTTTTACTGCTCTGTTACCCCCACAATAGCCTGTTTGATGTGTACCCATTTCTTCTCCACGTTCCCACCAACCCCTCTCATTTGCAGGGTTTCCTTTAGCTGTAGTCCCATTCTGGTAAAGTCCACCTTCCTAAAGTCTAAGACTCTTGTTTTCATATGGGTTGACTGGCTCCCTGAGTCCACCTTGAACAACAACATATTATGGTCACTGGACTCTAACTGTCCTTCTATTCTAAGATCTGATACCCTGTCCCCATTGGCCAGCACCTGATCCAGGATTGCTCTGTCCCTGGTAGGTTCCTGAATGAGCTGTGTAAGCCAGCCCCCTCAAGGGAGTCCACAAAGTCTTGGTCCTTGCTGAGGCCCCTGCAGGGATGGACCAGTCCACTTTAGGAATGTTATAGTCACCCATTAGCAGTACCTCCCCCTTTGCTGCCATGTCATGCATGTTTTCCAGCAGCTGCTTGTCAATTTCCTCAGCCTGAGCTAGAGTTCTGTAAACGACCCCAGTGTGTATGGCAGTTCCATTGCCTGGCTTGAGGGTGACCCATAATTCCTTTGTTTACTTATCTCTGTTTAGCATTTCAGTCACCCTTATGCTTTCTTTTATGTAGAGGGCAACTCCCCCCCCTTTTACCTTCCCTATCTTTTCTGAACGGGGCATAACCCAGTACACTTATGTCCCAGCTGTGATTACTGGTGTACCATGTTTCAGTTATTGCCACTATGTCCAGATCAGCCTCCATTATTATTGCCAGCAGGTCAGGGACCTTGCTCCCAAGACTGCAGGCATTTGTGTATATGATCTTCCATGAAGGACAGCATTTTTTTGTTCCCTCCTTATGCATTGCTCCCTGCTTCATCCTACTTTTCCCAGAGTGTTTTATGTTTTGATTCTTATTTATTATACTACTGGATGCTTGTGGTCCAGGTCCAATATTTGGTGGTGATATTATTATGTCCTGAGCGTAGCCTATCCCTCCCTGCATATCCACCCCTGGGTTGACATCCTGGTCCTGCTCTATGTGTGCACTCACCTGAGGGGGTGGGCTGCCTGAATCTCCCTGTACCTGACAGCCCCCCAGTGGCTAGTTTAAATGCTTGTGCGTGAAGCATGTAAACCTCTCATTGAGGACAGATGTGCCCTCCACAGAAGGATGCAGACCATCCTTCTTGTAGAGGCATGCATCCTCCCAGGTGGCACCCCAGTCCCCAATGTAGCCAAAGTTGTTGCCCATGCACCAGTCCTTCAACCATTTATGGAAGGTGCTGATGTGGTGGTTCCTTTCCACCCTCCTTCCCCTGACTGGTAGTAGCTCTGTGAATGTTACAGAGTTTGCCACACACCCCTCCCCCCAAGCTCCTTCCCAACTCCCTAAAATTCTCCTGAACCTCCTCCAGACTCACCCTTTCTTTGGCTAGGTCGTTTGTCCCCAGATGGGCAATGATGTCCTGCCCCCTCCCTCCTAGCCATGGCCTTTGAGATCCTCTGGATCTGCTCTCCATCCCTCTGAGCCATGCCTCCTGGGAGGCACATGACCTCTCTCACTCTCCTGATGGCTGATCCTATAGCCATATCCCGAACTATTGAGTCCCCCTCCAGGAGAATCTTCCTTTTCCCCTGGGGTTCTCTGGCCCCCTTCCCGGTGCCCCCCTTCCAGCAGGTCTGCCCATCTCCCCTGGTCACAACCTTGGGTTCCCTTTCAGAGATATCCTCCTCCTTGGGAACATCATATCTGTTTCTTAGTTGTACCAGGTTGGGGGTGTGCCTGATCTCCACCTTCCTTATCCTCCCTGAGCCTACCGTAGTCCATCCAGGCCTCTGTCTGAGTAGCCTTTGCGGCAGTGGCTGATGTGGTGGTCCCTGGGTGGGGACAGAGGACCACAGTATTCCTGTCAACTGTGCTCGGAGCATGGCAACCTCCTCCCTGAGCCCAGAGGGGTGCCTGCAAATGAGGCAGCGTCGCAGTTCCCAGAAAGTGCTGCTGAACACTGCTGCGCCACACCCACTGCACTGCACCACTCCTTGCATCATCTTTTGTACTCTTTAATATGGTGCTACCCCCTTCTGTTGTTTTTTTCTTTAACTTACTTTACTCTGTCCCTATCACAGAATTTCTTCATCTAAGTCCCTAAAATGTTTATGGGCCCTAGTTACCCTGAGTTTCTCAATCTCCAGAGAAATCAATGACACACTCAGAAGCCTCGGACCCTCAGATCCTGTCTTTGATTCGTCAGATAGTTTTCCCAGGGTAGAGTACACACTTCTGTGCTGAAGGCTGGCTTAGTCCCCTTTTATGCCCCTCCCACTCAGCTGCCCTTGCTGTTCACTGTTCCTTGCTCCTGTCACTCAGATTCAATAGGGCATTTAATAATGTGTGGAGTTGAAGGCTGGGATGATGGGCAAAAATAAAAATACCAGCAAACACTTGCTCACTTAAAATACCAGCAACCAGCAGCTAACTTAAATACCAGCAAAGTTAACTTTAAATACCAGCAAATAAAAGAATAGATCACTAAATATTTCCTCAGCCCCAAGAAAGAAAACAGAACAGTATAATGAATTAAACAGCAAATTTAGCAGTAGAAACCAACACTTCCCTCTTTCTCCTGTGGTTTCTTGCTTCTAAATGATTCCGATTAGCTCCACGTGATAAAGACGGCTCTTAATAGCCCCCCTTCCCCAATCAGAAGGCAAACACCAGCAAAAGAATACCAGCAAACTCTTGCTCACTTAAAATATCAGCAACCAGTAGCTTACTTAAAATACCAGCAAAGCTAACTTTAAATACCGGCAAACAAAAGAATAGGTCACTAAATATTACCTGAGCCCCCAAAAAGAAAACAGAACAGTATAATGAATTAAACAGCAAATTAAACAGTAGAAACCAACACTTCCCTCTTTCTCTTGCGGTTTCTTGCTTCTGTGGTTTCATTACTTCCCCTGATGTGTCCATCCTCCATAGCCTCAATGCAATCTTTGACATAGAGAGCTGTACCTCCCCTTTACCTTACCATTTATCCCTCCTAAATATGGTGTAGCCTGGGACTGTCAGGTCCCAGATGTTATTTTCTGATGCCCAGGTCTCTGTGATGGCCATGGGGTCCACCTCAATATCTGCCATCATCACCTGGAGCTCGCTGATTTTATCACCTAGACTCCTGGCATTGATGTAGACTCCCTTCCATCTAACCCTTGATCCCCGTTGGCTGCTTACTTGTCCTTTTTCCTTATTCCTTACTGGCCTCCTTCTTTTCATTTAGTTGCAAGCTCTGAAACCCCCTTCCATGGTCCCCTCCCCCAGCCCAATTTGGACCTCAGTGCTGTCTTTGCCTGCAGTGCTTCTACAAGCCCAAAGATTAGGGGGAAACCTGGCTAGGGTTCCCTTCCACTTTCTTACCATCTTGGTTCCCTAGACTCGGTCTCTGTTGCATGAGTTTAACTGTCTGATAAAGATTTCAAACCTCTGCCCCAGTGCACTAGCTCCTCTTTCATCAGATGAAGGCAATCCACCATGAAGAGCATCCTGTCCCAGAAGCCCTCCAGTTTCCCCACAAAGTGGTACCCATTTTCATGACACTAATCCTTTAATTACCCATTAAACTCCTCTATCGCCTCCCTCCTTATTCTAGCTTCCCCCCTGCCCCACACAGGGAGGATGTCGGAAAATGCCAGGGAGGCTGAGTGTACCTTTAATCTGTCTGCCAGGCTGACATATTCTGTATCTACAAATCCCAGAATACCATGCAGCTGACATCAGAGCAGTGCTGCGGCAGTGTGAGATTCAATAGCCTGCAGTGCATATTCGAGTTTATATAAGTTCTGAGCTTTTGTTTGGTGGTCCTGCTGTCCTCCCAGGGCTAGGTAGAGTTACAGAGGACTTTACTTAGCCTTTGGAGATAAGCAGAACCAGAAAACATCTGATCAGAGACGATATAATCTCTAACATGCACCGCAGGCTATTAAATCTCCTAATGCTGCAGTACTGCTCTGATGTCAGCTGCAGGGGATTCTGGGATTTGTAGTTATAGAAGATGTCAGCCTAGAATTAAGTAAAATTAGTCTGATGCAATCTACTATACTGCAGTAAACTGTAAGTAAACCAAAATGTTTTTGAACACAAAGAACACATTGAGGCTAGTATCACACTTGAATGTGGGGCCCTTTGTACTGACTTTTCCCTTTAATCTAACAATTCATTAAATCACTGGAGTCTGGAGTAGAGCCTTGTAATTGGAGATTTGCGAATGTGATACCACGCCATAAGAGGGGCACAGGGAGGATCCGGGCAACTACATAGTTGGTCAGTTTTACCTCCATAGTAGGTAAGCTTATGGAGACCATCTGGTGGTCTAGTTAGAGGGCAACTAGCTGCAAGACCATAAGTAGCATGAGTTTGTGATGGGAAGGTCCTGTCAGATTGACCTGATGTTGTTTTATGATGGAGTCACTAAGGCTATAAATAGAGCTCAGGTGGTAGATTTGCTATACTTTGATTCCAGCAAAGCTTTCAGTTCAGTACCACACAAAAAGGCTGCTGACAAAGCTGGAGGACTTGGGAGTAAAGAAGGAGTTTGTCAGGTTAGTAGGGAACTGGTTCTGATGGAGGTTATAGAGGGCAGAAGGAAATGGGGCCAAATCAGGAGACAGGGGTGTCATGGGCAGGGTGCCACAGAGATCAGTCATGGGACCTCTACTATTCAATATCTTTGTTAGTGACATAATAGAGGGTATCTGGCAGAAGATGTGTCTCTTTTGTTGATGACACAAAACTATGCAGCACCATGACGGAGGTGAGGGAACGTCAGAAAGACTCGGAGAAGCTGGAAAGGTGGTCAGTGATCTGGCACTTTATTTTAAATGTGCTGCAGTATAAGGCGATGCAGTTAGGGAAAAGGAGCCCACACACAGAATATTGGATGAAACAGGCTAGTCTGGGTATTACAGTGAGGGACAGGAATCTGGGGGTCATCATCAGTAACTCCGGCAAGCAGACCAGCCAATGTAATAAAGCCTACAGTAAGGCTGGGGTGTATCGGGGGGGGGGGGTTAATAGTAGAAAAAAGTGAAATTGTTCTGCCCCTATGCAGGATGCTGGAGAGGGCTCACCTGGAATATTGTGTTCAGTTCTAGAACCCTCACTTGAGAAAGGACATAAACATGACAAAGCCAGTACAGATAAGGGTAACGAACTAAAATGATCCAGGGATAGTAAGACAAATCTTATGAAGAATGTCTGAGGTCCCTGAGTATGTACTCTCTTGAGGTCAAGCACAAGGCAGGGGACATGATAGAAACATATAAGTTTCTAATTGGAATAAACAGAGTGGACCTACTGTAGAATAGACAATAAGTGCGTACAGTTTATTTTGCACTTCCACGTCTGTGGCACGATTGTGCTAAGCATATTTTCACATGGCAGGCATTTCAGACAATATCCCTGCTGTGCATAACTCACAGTTCAGTCCTGAGTTATGTTGGTCCCTCTGAAAGGTAAGTAGACATCTATATGCAGAGTCAGAAATCCCATCACTATATACAGTGGAGCCCACTTAAGTGCACATGGGATAAGTGCATATCCTGGATAAATGCACATTTTTTCTATTTCCCAATTGTTTTCCTGTTTCTGCAATGTTAAATTTTCCTGTTACGTGCAGACTTGTTAAGTGCATATTCTTGTTAAGTGCACATTTTCATAGTTTACCGGTGCATCTATTAGCATGTAATTAGCACCTGTTAAGTGCATGGCCTATTTTCAGCTGGTGTGAAAATATTTTAATGAGCACCCTGCCTCTGATGCCTCTTTAACACAGTGACTTAGAGTGAAAAATGAAAGAACGACATTAACCAAATGAGTTTTAATCACATTAATGTATTTTATTTGATATTACACTTGTTTTTATGCTATTCTAAGTACAGAAATAAAGAAAATAAAAAAACGGAGCTCAGGTTCAGTCTTTCCCATTGAAAACATGCAGGTCTGGATAAGTGCAGAGCCTGCTTAAATGCATATTTTTTTCTGTGCAAAAGGGGTGTGCATTTAAGAGGGCAGCACTGTATTTTAAAAGAAAGTGATTTCTTTCATATTTTCATACCTGTTAATCTTGCTAACTTTTACATTTTTCCAAGCGAGAGAAGGGTGGGTGTTCGGAAATATTCTATTGGAAATGCCATTTCCCTGAAGTGAGTTAGCATTCTTAAACTGAATACAGGGAACAGAAGGGTAGAACCAGTGAAAAAAAAAATCCTACCTTCTTTGACTGACTGAAGAAATACTGGAGTCTAAACAATCAGACATACAGTAGCTGTTGATCATTCTGTCTCAGATGCCTCAACTCACTCTAGGATCTGAGAATGATTTATTGAGTCTTGAATTTTATTAAACACAACTTGGTTTTGGATAGCATCTTAAGTAGAGACAGATTACACTTTAGCTTGAGACGATAGCTAATAGAGAAAGGGGAAGAGAGTTGCTATTATGTTCCAAGGCATCTGGCTGCAGAATGCAGGAAAACACTGCATAATCATAGAAACATAGACAATGATGGCAGAAAAAGATCAGAGGTCCATCCAGTCTGCCCAAGTTCCCTATAGTCCCTGGAACCAACTGTTCCTCCAGGGCACTAACCCTCTCCGTCCAATCTCTATTCTCCTGCTCCATGGTCCTGTCTCCCCGGTAACCACTGTTTCCTTCATTATGTCCCAGCCCTGCTTGAGTTCCCTAACTGTTTTCGCACACCTACCACCTCAGCTGACAGACTGTTCCAAGGTTCCACCACCCTTTCCATAAAGAAGTACTTCCTCATATCCCTCCTGAACCTACCTCCTGTTAATTTCCCTGCATGTCCATGTGACCGCAAATTGGTATTCAGGCTAATTAGTTCGCCACAGTTCACTGTTAATTCCTTTAAGGAACTTGAAGGTCTCTGTTATATCTCCCCTCTCCCTTCTGGTCTCCAGTGAGTACATATTTAGTGCCTTGAGGCGTTCCTTATAGGGTCTGCTCTGCTGGCCCTGAATCATTTTTGTTACTGTGTGCTGCACTGTCTCCAACCTATCCTTATCCTTTCTGAGGTGAGGACTTCAGAACTTGGTGCAGTACTCTAGGTGAGGCCTCACCAGAGATCTGTAGAGGGGAAGTATTACCTCATTTCTTCTGTTATCAATACTGTACCTCATCTAATACATCCCAGCATCCTGTTAGCCTTGCTATAGGCCTTGTTGCACAAACTCAATTGCTTAAATGAGTTGCTAATGATAACTCCTAGATCCCATTCATCATCTGTAGTGCTAAGTATCTCTCCATCCATCCAGTACTCTGTCTTGGGGTTCTTTTTCCCTAGGTACATTACCTTGTACATTTTAGCATTGAATTTTAACTACCAGACCTTTGACTAGCCCTCTAGCTCTTGTAGATTTCTCTGCATTTCCCTTATTCCTTCGTCACTGTCTAACCTCTCACAGTTCTGTGTCATTTGT
Source organism: Neoceratodus forsteri (assembly GCA_016271365.2). Classification (NCBI taxonomy): domain Eukaryota; kingdom Metazoa; phylum Chordata; order Ceratodontiformes; family Ceratodontidae; genus Neoceratodus; species Neoceratodus forsteri. The sequence goes on along the minus strand of CM028132.1, from coordinate 586,775,389 downwards.
GAAGAGACACAACCTGCCCTGGATTTCTTCTCCAATATCACTAATGAACATGTTGAAGAGGACCGGCTCCAGGACCGATCCCTGTGGAACCCCACATCTTCCTCTCTTCTGATTTAACCCCATTGACCACCACCCTTTGCTGTCTTCCCTCTGGCAAGTTACCCACCCAGTTCACTATGGGTTTAGCTGCACCCAGGTCTTCCATCTTCTTGAGCAATCATTTGAGAGGTACCGAGTCAAAAGCATTGCTGAAGTCAAAGTAGAGCAGATCTACAGCATGGCCCTTGTCTAATTCCTTTATCACTCAGTCAAAGAAAACTATCAGATTAATCTGACAAGATCTTCCTGCCATGAAATTGTGCTGTTTACTATCCTGGAGACAGTTGCTCTCCTGGTAGTCTAGGAGGTCCTCTTTGATCAGTGACTCCATCAGCTTCCCTATGATAGAGGTTAGACTGACAGGCCTGTAGTTCTCTGGTTGCTCCTTATCCCTGCCCCCCCCCATGAAGTGGTACAATGTCTGCCACCTTCCAATCCCTTGGAATGTCCCCAGACCTAAGTCAGCTGTTGAACAGACATACCAGTGGTTCAGCCAGCTCCACTGCTAATTCCCTGAGTTCCTTCTGATGCAACCCATTTGGTCCTGGGGCCCTATCTATCTTAAGGGCAACCAGTCCTTTCAGAACCTTTTCACTAGTGAACGATGGCTGTCTCATTTCCTGAATTCCCTTAGTGGTTGCTTTGATGCCACTCTCTGGCATGGACCCACTGCCCTCCTTAGTGAAAACTGAGCAAAAGTAGTCATTTAAGATTGCAGCCTTTTTCTCTATCCTCCTCTATCACCCTTCCCCCCAACTATCCTTACAATTCCCCTGCCTTATTTCCTTTGTTCACTAATATATCTGAAAAACTGTTTTTCTCCATTCCTGATATCCTCTGCAATACACAGTTCTATGTCTGCTTTGGTCCTCTTTGCCTCCCTATTTTTCAGTAGACAATCCTCCCATTCTACCTCCCCTGCTTTTCCTTGGATTTGTAGAAGACCTTCTTTTTGTCCCTGACCCTTGCTGGGAACCTGTTCTTCTTTGTTACTGTTTTTGTGCATACTTTAGATGCATCAAGGATGGCCCTCTTATCAATCACAGTCTTATCAATCCCCCATACCTCTGAGGCATATAGTATGGCTGCCACTATTTTGGCATCTATAGCTTCAAGACAGCCCATCACTAACTGACCATCATAAGTTGCCATGAATTTCTTTGAGCCCAATTATTGTTTTTTTTTTGTTGTAATTTATGCTTAATTTTATTAGTATGCGCATTTTTCTCTCCCCAAAGACCACCATTTAAGTTTTATCTGGGTTAATTTGCAAGAAATGTAGTTTACTTAAGTTAGTAAACTTATTCATTTTTCATTGTAAACCTAAAAGTGAGGTTGATGTAAGTACCACAACATCAGCATAAGCCAGTAGTGTAACCATTTTACCTAGTATCCTTTGAACAGTGAAATTCTTCATCATACATTTGTGTTAACAGTGTGTTAATGTAAAGTTTAAAGACTATAGGGGCTGGTATACAGCCTTGTCTAACTCCAAAATTACTATTTATTTTGTTGGTTAAGTGTACCTCATGATTGTATTGTATTCTGGACCAGATTTCTTCATGCATTGAGATTAAGATATCCAATATGTAAGGATCTGTTTCCAGGACATAAAGAGTAGACAATAAGGTTCTTCTGCTAATACTATCAAAGGCCATATGTAAATCCACAAAGCAATAATATAACTTTCCCTTTTTATCACCACATGCTTATGGATCAAGTGCGATAAAACCAAACAATGTTCAACTGTCAATCTACTCTTTCTGAAGCCATTTTGAGTTTCATCAAGTAGCCTGTTCTGCTCTACCCACCTTTCTAATTTTGTCAGTAAGATTCGGGAAAATATTTTTTGAGTGATGTCAATAAGGCTAATTGGGAATACATACATGGATCATTCAATGGGCCTTTTTTATGTATAGGAAAGAAAATATTTCCTAACCAAGATTTTGGTATTGTGTAATTGTATATAATAACATGATATACAGTATGCGATAAAATATTGGAGCCCACCATTCCAAATTATATTTAAACATGTCCACCATTATCCCATCATGTCCTGGGGCTTTATTCATCCTTGTTAAATTAATTGCATTACAGATATCTTGATATGTAAAGATAATTGGAATAGGTTTATTCTTTACTTTCCATTCTTGGAATAGAACTGTACCAATATTCAGTCTTTGTTCTTCTTTTTTACCAAGGTACATTTTGATATAGTTGCTCTTCCAGATGTTTGTTTAAATAATGTGCATCTAGGGATATAGCATGTGTATTGGCACCTTTAGTCATAAATTTACAAAAATCTGTGGGCCTATTTTCTACAATGGATTTATGCAATGTGATCCATAACTCCATGTTTATGCTTCTCTGCTTTCAATACAGTATTTGGTTGTATTTTTCTGTCATGATTTAGTGAAAGGTAATTATCTTTGGTTTTATTGTTTTTAACCAGATGGACTATTTCATTAAGGTTTTTTTTTTGCCTTTTGAGATATATATATATATATATATATATATATATATATATATATATCATCTGGTTTCCTTTTGAAGTCTATTTAATCTTTTTTCTTCATATAAAAAAGGTCTGAGCTTTTATAAAATACTTTCTCATAGTTGTATTATATTTATAGGTGTGTTCTGCATTACAATGTGTTCTTTTAAAGGAGTAGTGCACCCTCATAACTTGTAAATGTTATTTGTTTCCTTGTCAACAGACAACTCTTTGCATATACAGTAGTTTTTGGGGATGTATGTGTTTCCTTTAGTTTGTTTTCACTGTTCACAGTGGCCCTGTAACTAGCCTGGGGGTTTCCATTTTCTAGTTGTTGAAATATCATTGTCCCTGAAAGCTGCATTAGAACACGAGAACATGATGTGTCAGCACCCTTTTGGCTCCCGTCCACAGTATGCTTGTCTGCTTACTTAGAATTCAAAGTTGTAGCAAGGTGTGAAATACCACACTTACCTTCAATTAGCTTTACAAACTGTGTTAGATATAATGCAAGCTTTTTTCCTTTAATATGTGTGTTTGTAGAGAGCTTTTTTCAGGTTATATGTACTTTCAACTTAGAGATACATGGTGTAAATGGGTGCTGTGGCATCATGTTCTCATATGCTAATGCAGTTCTCAGGGACAGCGAGATTTCAATAACCAGAAAATAGAGCCCCCAGTCTAGTTTTAGGGCTGCTGTGAACTATATATAATAACCCCAACAGCTACACCAAAAGAGGTATCTGTTGACAAGGAAACAAATAACATTTACATGATATGAGGTTGTACTACTCCTTTAAATAAAAAAAATGTAGACTGAAGAAATATACTATGTTCTCAACATTTTGTTGTCACAAGTTAATCTTTTGGACTTATATATTTTATATGTATCCAAAGCATATTTTTCTGTATCTTAAGATTTCATGTATTTTAATCGATCTTTCATTGGAAACTGAGGCAATTCAATACGCTCCTCCGCCTCAATCGCGTTAGTATTCACAAAGAAATGATCAATCAGGGAAGACCCATTATAGGAACTTAATGTGCATTTACCAAGAGGATCACTTGTAATGCAGTCATTAATTAAAATTAAATCTAAATCCATTGCTACTGATGTCAGCTTATTACCTGCTTTATTACTTTTTTGATCCTGAGATTCGTCCATGTCTGATAAATTACTATTTAAAGTACTAATCAATGTTTCTTCATTGAGATCCATAAACATGGCTGAACTACATTTCATATAAACTGGTATGCTAGTATAATCTGAATATTTAGTTATTATGTCTTGTAACATGTTTTCCAAATTACTCCAATTGTCTGATTATATTTTAGAGTTAACAAGTGGGGATATAGCAATTTATAAGATTTGTGTTACTAGTTCTTAAGTTAATAATGAAGATAATTACTAAGATATTTTCATTAATCATTATTATCTTGGTAACATTTGTATGTTTCTGTATTGCTGTATTCTGAATGCAATTAATAAACCCATTCTGTTTTTACCCCCCAATGATTTGTTAATTCAGATGTGTAGATCTCAAACTCTGAAAGTTTAGGTGGAGAATTTAACTACCAAGTTTCCTGAAGCAAAATTATCTCAAAAGAAGAGAGATACTTTAAACAGTTAGGATCAACCAGTTTAGTTGTAAGCTCGTCTACATTCCAAGATATAAAATTTTAATGTCTAGCAGCGTTTTCAATTTCTCTGATTTTGATCACTCATTGTGGTCCTGCATTAACTTCTGACAGTGTAATAAATCTAACCTCCCTTCTTCAATATTGAGGTATAACTGCCATCTTCCAATATTGGATTTGAGCCCAGCTTCTCAGACTGATTATTTTCTTGTTTTGAAAATTATTTATTCATATCCATTATGTTTAGCCCAAGCTGGCCTAAAAAACTCTGTTTGTGAATATTTGTTTTAGTAACATCTCATCTTTAAAATACATGTCAATCTTTGATTGATTTGCATAGATAATGGGAGTTTGGATCCAATAAATTGCATCAAATTTTATTGGCCCTTGAAGAATATGAGAAAATAAATCAATCAGATTTGTTCTGGTATCCCATGATCATTCTCCAGTAGGAATATCCCAACCAAACATTGTCAAATCTTTGAGGATGTCTTTGGTAGATCTAGGCTATGTATTCATGGTTCCTAGAACTCTTTCTATTTTATCCATAATGGGCTCATGTCTTCTCCCAACTGGCTTTGTTTTTTCATTAGTTGCCTGAGAATTGCAGTTATCATTTTGATAGTCTACATTTTAATAATGGCCAGTCAGCACTGTATTTATATCGTTTGGTATTTCTATTTTTAGTTTAGAAGAATGTAATTTCTTTTTCTTTTTATAAATCTCCCTTGCGAATTCTTACACTTTATAAATAAAATCACCTGTTGTTTATTGTGTTGTAGTCTATTTTTATAATATGTTTCATTTGGGTACCTATTTGTAATACTTCAGCCATCTTTGCATTCATTAACTCCTTAGTTTAATTTATGTTGTATGATATTCCATTTTCAGTAATCATCAAAACTGCATCTTCATGTTCCACTTCCTGTTCCTGTTTTGTATCTGGTTTAGAACCTATATTGTCAACTATTCCTATACCTAGGGGTTACCCTAGATACAGGATTAACCTTCAAAATGCATACTCTTACAACAATAAAAACTATTCACCAAAGATTGGGAGGCTTGTTTAGAATCAGACAGTTTCTCACCCAATCCTCTAGGCTACAACTCACACATGGATTTCTTCTGGGAGTTCTTGATTAGGGCATCCTCATATACTCTTCTACTAATGAAAAATTTTTCTCAAAACTTAAAGTTACATATAATAATATCCTTAGATTTGTCACAGATCTTTCTTCTATGACCAACAGTTGTGACCTACAACAAAGGGCCAAACTCCCTTCTTTGGAAAATAGAATAAAGATTAAACTTGGCACTTTGCTCTTTAAAGCCACTAGAGGTCTTCTCCCTAGTTCTTTATCCTCTATGTTCTCTAGAGCTATTAACTCCCTGGGAACCAGGTCTCAAGATAAATTTCAGTTTATGATTCCAACGGTAAAAAAAAAACTACAGCAAGTAATCATAATCATTCTCATTCAGAGCAATTTTATTTTCTAATTCTATCCCCACATCAATCAGTGCTTGTCTTTCATGTACCATTTTCAAAACAAGACTAAAAACATGGTTGGAAAGCTTGACCTCTTGTTCTTGTCCAAGCAGCACTGCTAGGAATTAATATTCAAGAGTGTTCTTATTCATGTAATTGTCCTGTACTGTGTATATTGTTTTTATTTAATGTTTGTATCTGTTTCATGTATTACTTGCCACTTGTGAAAATGGGCAGACATGCTCATCAAGCTATCAAGAATAAAAAACTAAAATAAAATGAAAATGAAATTCCTGGATTTGGCTCACTATTTAAATAGATATCTCCATTTGAGCCAAAAGTGGAGATTCTCCCTCATGATATAAACCCTCTAATTTATTTTCCACATAAGACTTTACCCTCTGAATATCATCTATTGAGTTACTTAATGGTAACTCAACTTCCTGTCTCCTTCTTTTGGTCAACCCTTTCCCTTTCTTTTCCTTTTTGGGTTTTTGTACAACCTCAATTATCCAACCCACAATTTACTGAATCTCCGGATTATCTGAACTGACTGCATGTCCCCCGAGCACACACTGAGTTTTTATCGCCGTATATATGCACCCAGTTACAGTAAAGTTTTAACTGCATTTGTAGTGCCTGTAAATACATTACAGTAGTTTGTTTCACCTGCTGATCCCTGACTGATTGCAGGCTGCTGAATACTTAAGCCGGTGTTTAGAATGGCCATTTATCCATCAAACCTGATTACTGTCAGCTGTGACACCCAGTTGTACTGCCATGGGAAACAGAAAGAGGAAAAGAAGCATCCTGGACATCGCACAGAAGATCTTTGAATGCCTTGAGCGTGGAGAGAAAGCTGTTGAAGTTGCCATGAGATTTGGAATTGGCAAATCAACTGTTTTGGACATACAGAAAGTGAAGACAAAGCTCTGTGAGTACGTTGCCACTATGGAGCATAAAGTGGGATCACAAAAATGGAAGACCATGAAAGGCTGCAATGAAGAGCAGCTGGATTGTTCTTTGTATCTGTGGTTAGTTCAAAACTGGGTTTGTGGAACCCCGATATCAGGCCCTATCTTAAAGCAAAAGGCAATGCAGTTCCATTGAGATCTTAATGGTGAGGATGAGTGCTTCACTGCAAGTGAGGGTTGGCTGCAGTATTTTAAAACTCACCATGGAATCAGACAGCTGTCAACTGCTGGTGAATTGCTGTCCTCAAGCAATGATTCTATTGCTGCCTTTCATGACCAGCTGGCAACCGTAATTGACAATGAGGGTCTGTGCCCTGATCAGATGTAGAATGCAGATGAGACTGGCTGCTATTGGAAGTTACTCCCAGAGAAGACACTAGCCAGCTTATCTGAAAAATTTGCATAAAAAGAACAAAGAGAGGCTTACTATACTTGGGTGCACAAATGTGAACAGTGGTCATAAATTAAAGCTGCTCATAATTGGCAAGTCAGTGCGTCCGAGATGTTTTAAACATTATAACATGGACACTCTGCCTGTGCTTTACAGAGCACAGACAAGTGCCTGGATGACTGCATATCTTTTTAAGTCCTGGTTTTTCCAAGACTTTGTTCCCTTTCTCCGTACACACCTGTGAAGTCTAGGTCTCCCATTGCAAGCAATTCTGCTGATTGGCAATGCAGAAGCTCACCCTGACAGTGACACAGTAACAACTGTTGATGGCTGCATTCGTTATTTGTTCGTGCCACTGAACGTAACAGCTAAACTGCAGCCCATGGATCAGGGTATCCTGGCAACCCTGAAAAGAATCTATCGGGGTAAACTATTGAGCTGTGTCATCTCTGAGAAAAATGAAACAATCACCCTTGCAGACATAATGAAGCATCTTAATGTCAAAGACACGTGCTATCTCGCCACTGAGTCATGGGCTGAGGTGTGTGGTGACACAGTGGTGAAGTGCTGGAATTGCTCACAGGTGTTAACGGCAGCAGTTGCTTCCATAACAGTGGAGCAACAAGACAAAGTAATGGAAGGGCTGATGCTGATCGCCGAAAAAACTTGAAATCAATGATGACCAAATGACTTAATGGATTGAAGCGGATGCTCAAGACGTGGGGTATGGAGAGTTAACAGATCAAGACATCATTGCGATCACAACTGAGGACACATCTACAAACAAGCAGGAAGATAACGATGATGATGACGAGGTGGACGACACAGCTGAACCAGTACCAACAGCAGCTGAAGCCGCAGATGCATTTGAAAAGTGCATTCTGTGGCTTGAAAGTCAGCCTGACTATGATAACCTTTACACCCTACTGTTCAGACAAATCAAAATAAAGTTCAAACAAAAAGAAATGCAAGTGCCAGACAGCATCTCATGACAGACTACTTTTTATAGTTTCTCAGACCTCACGCCAGAGTGACATACAGTACTTAACAGCACTTTGAAATTCAGTGGGTTAGAAGACCTGAAACAAAAAGCAGCAAAACAGCTCCACTGTTCCAAGGAGGGTGTAAGCCAAAAGAACCAATTATTGTGAAAGCAAGAAGCCGCACTCCTCTGCTGGTGATGGTCAAAGCTTGTACTTTATTTAAACAAGATAAAACATACCACCAGAAAAAAGCAGGTGTGGAACTCACAGGTGCCCCGACCGGTATCATACACAGTACATCCTCAGGGGGTGGTACCTCACATCAGGTGCTAGGCTTATAAAGACGTGCATTTAACATGACAGTACCTACATAAGCATTAGGGCTCCAATATTCAGAATTGTGCCTGGCAGTGGTGCATGTGGTGGCACACAGCAACTGTGTTGCACTGGTGCAACTCTGGGATATATTCAGAAGAGATGAGCAATGACACATCTCCTCTGAATATATCAGGTAATGCGCACTGTGCAAATATGATGCACTGGCGCATCCCCCCACACAGGGCTGAATACCAGGAATGGGAACTGTGCCAGCGCAACAGAGTTATGCTGTGTGCAAATTCCTGATATTCAGCCGGCAGTATGCAAATGAGACCATTTGCATGCCATTATGGCCCCATTTGCATGAGTTGTGCAGGGCTGGCCAGTGAAATGCGCATGGCACCCTGCACAGCATGTGGTGCTGCCAGAGGGGGTCTAGTGGTACCCCCCTCCCACCGCATAGCCCAATCACTGAGAAAGACATGTAAGAAAAGTCCCTGGAAGTCTAGTGGCACCCCTCTCCCTCCTGTAGCTGTGATCCCCATAAAATAAAATGTTAACTATTCCCTGGTAGTTTAGTGGTAACCCCACCCCTCCCGATGCTCCGATTGCCAAAAGTAGAAGAATTAAATATTCCTGGTAGTCTAAAGGTACCCCCACCCCCTCCCAATGCTCTGATCAGTGGTAAACCTGAAGAACAGACATCCCTGGTTGTCCAGTGGCATCCCTCCCACCCACACAGGACCCCTGCCCACCCAGCCCCCAATCATCGGCAGGCAGCAGCAAACCCACCTGCATACCTCATGCTGTCCGCTGAATGACAGAGTACAGAGGAGTGAAGCCCATTGGTCCACACAGTGGCCCAATGGGCTTGCAGTGCATACTGTAATAGTCATTCACAAGATCATATACCTGGAGAATAGCAGTCTGAACCTTAGATTCACCATGCAGTGTGATGCTAGTTCCATCTCCTTCCTTGACCTTATGATACACAAAAATATGGATGGTACATTAAAGAGCAGCTGACATCTTCAGGATAACTTATACAAAACATAATATTTAGACAAAGTTCAGTTTATATTTCACATTAGTTCTGTATTTTCCTCCCTATTATTTATTATTGAGGCCATTTGCATGAAAACAGGATCTCTGCTCCTGAAGAGTTCATCTATTCCTGTTGCTTTCTCCCCACCTGAGGTCATAATGCACTGCTTGTGACAGAACAGTTACTCCCATGGCAACAAACTGTAATGCCACAACAGAGGATTATGACTCAAAGTAGGGAGTAAGCTATAGAGGCAGATGAACTCTAACAGATAAAGATCATGTATTCGTGCAAATTTCCTCTATAATAAAAGATGGGGAGGATAAATCTATAGAATATGTTTGGAATGTAAGATGAATTATACCTAATTATTATGTTTTTCAAAGTTTTCTTTAAGGCATCAACAGCTCTTTAAGAATGGATCTCTACAGGAAGGAGATGGACAGAAATTCACTTTTACTGGCATCAAGCTGCCACCCCCACCATTTGATAAAAACTATTCCCAAAGCACAGATGCTCAGAGTGTGCAGAAATTGTAGTGAGAATGTGGATTTTATTGCGAGTAGCACAGAGATGAAAACCAGGTTCTTAGAGCGTGGCTACCCACAGAATATTGTGGATGAAGCCTTTGAAATGGCACTAGACAAAGATACAAAGATACATCCACTTTGTTTACTAGTAGAGAAACAGTCACAAAGGAACCGTAGGTTATCTTTGTGAATAAATATTCCAGACAGAGTAAAGCAATACAGACTATCATTAATTCAAACTGGTACATGCTGGAAGGTGAGCCACTTCTTGGAGATACAATAAAAAACAGACCAAGGATCGTATATAAGAGGGGCAAGAATTTGAGAGACCAATTACTTCACAGTTACCAACATGGGGAAGCAATACTGGAACTTGAGGGAGTTAAGAAGAATGTCTTGCCATCTAGCACCCACCCATGTGGTAACTGTAAATTTTGTAGCTCCATTTTGAAATGTGATACCTTTACCAGTTGCGACAGTAATAAGGAGTTTGAGACTCATAACTTCATTAATTGTGTGTCAGAGAATGTGGTCTATCTGGCAACGTGCCAATGTGGTTCATTCTATGCAGATAAGACCACTAGGGCACTTAAACTTTGCATTGGAGAACATCTGAGGTCTGTCTCTAATAATGATACCAGGAATGCCTTAGTAATCAATTGCAGAAATACTAGGGAGAGCTGTGGCCTTGAGAGGTTAGCCTGGGTCGAGGATATCCAGGATAAATTGTCTGAAAGAAAATCTTATTAGATATTTACACCGGGGGCACTCATGCAGCCAGGTCTAAATGACAAAATAAATGTGATCCCCTGTATTAGGAAGTGACTGTTCACCTTTTCCAGTAATTTATCGTGATTGGTAGTTATGGCAAATATGAGGTGACGCCTATTGTATGATCACATTTAGGGATATTTTAAACTACCCAATATAATATGCCATAATAGATCTGTTCCCATCTATTTGTTTGCTCAGTAATATATTTTCTTTCTAGGTAACACTAGGGCTGCCTTGTATGGTCCAGAATGTATGTTTATACCTGTATTGACATAATTGAATTAGTGTTTGTAGATGCTATTGTAATGGTTTTTTTTAAATTGAATCCAGGCAACCCCAGATATAATTTACTGGTAAGCCCATCCTTCCCTGGACTATACCATTGCCCACTGAAGAGACAGCTGTCTCTACTTCTGTTTCAGTTATTCATGCAATAAGAATATCTCTAATATACTCAGGAAAGGGGGGAGGGGGCCGTATTTGTATTCTGGGGGGGGGGGGATCACCTCTGACATTAGTGGTGGAAAAAGAGGGACCAAACAATTCTGACACATACTTGGAAGCTACAGAATCTTAATACTGTCTCGGTTCTGCACCCGGTCCTTTTTAATATGTTCATTAGCAACAAAGGGGACGGCATCCAGGGTAAGCTGGCCCTATTCACTGATGACACCTAACTAGGTGGAAGGTTGGACAGTGCTGAGGTGGTTAGGGACCTTCAGAAGGACCTTCAGCAGCTTGAAAGAGGGTCCAATGTCTGGCAGCTTAATTTCAACATGAAGTGCAAGGTGATGCACTTTGGGAAGGGTAACCCAATGATTGTATATTGGTTAAATGGGATCCAGCTCTGCACCTTGCATGAAGAAACTGATCTGTGGGTCATCATATCAGACACCCTCAAGCAAGATAGCCAGTGCAACAGTGCTTACATCAAGGCCAGTAAAATCCTGGGTTGTATTGTGGGGGGGGGGGGGAGTTGACAGCAGAAGCAGGGAGGAGATTGTTTCACTTTACAGGTCCTTGTTGAGGCCTCACGTGGAGTATTGTGTCCAGTTTTGGAGTCCACACCAAAGGAAGGGCAGGGACAGGCTGGAGATAGTACAGAGAAGGGTGACTAAAATGATTCATGGGCTTCAAGAGTTCTCTTATGAAGAATGTTTGAGGACACTGGACATGTACTTGCTGGAGACTAGAAGAGCGAGGGGGGGTATTATTGAGATGTTCAAATTCATGAAAGGAATAAACAAGGTGCCCTACTCAGATCTCTTCAACTTAATACCTGACTCGAGCACAAGGGCACAAATGGAAACTGCGAGGGGGTCATTTTAAGAGGGAAGCGAGGAAGCATTGGTTCACAGAAAGGGTGGTGGAGCCATGAAACAGGTTGTCAGCTGAGGTAGTGGGGATTAGGTCAGTAACAGCATTCAAACATGCATGGAACAGAGCAAGGTCAACCTCTGATTCCAATGAAATTGTTGGGGGAGCTAGGACCCATGACCAGTAGAGGTCTCAGAAACCGTTGAGCAGACTAGATGGACCTCAGGACCCAGGTCCCCTTCTGCCATCTTTTTTTTATGTTTCTATGTCATTTTCATCAACAAGGCCAAATATAGTTTTCTTCTGCACTCTTGACTGGCAACTCTCACAAGAACATACCTGTCCTAATTTCCCCAGCATTCCAAATTTTTGTTCATGCTGCAAACTGTTTGCTCTTAGTAGGCGAAATCAAAACATTTTTTTCTTTAATATACTAATTTACTTACTGTAGTCATTTCCTGTCTTGAATGTTAATAATAATAGTTTTTAACTATTGATGTTGTTTTAAATATGTGAAATATTTGGATTTACACTGAAGTTTACTCTGTTTTTGTAAGAACTGTCTTAACTCAAGTTTGGTATCTTCCCACCATATTGTGAGATCGTCATCATAAAATCAAAGCAGATTTCCTTGCTTCTATAAAGCTCTTTTTTTTTTGTTTATTCTTTTTTCCGCCCTCCTCGTGCTCACTGGCCCCCACTCCTTCAGGCTCTGCAAGTCTCCCGCTAGCCCCACTATCCTAACCCAGCCCTCCTCTAACTCCTCGTATTGCAGCTGATCCCCGGGATATCCTGGCGTATCCCTTCGCTGGGCGGGTCCCCCTCCTCCAAGGGGGAAGGCACCGGGGGGAGAGGGATGACCACAGCACACTCTCTTCTTAGGGCCTGGGGATGCTGCCGCAGAGAAGGAGGCCCCGGAAAGGCACTGGAGGCATTCAGGGACAGAGAGCTGTCATCCGGTGGCCAGCGAGTGGTATTTCCTGGTTTTTGAGGTGCGTGACATCTGGACATCAAGGCATTAGCTGACGTCTGTCACGCACCATCCAGCAGTGAACCCCGACGTGTTGCCCTACTCCTGGTCTCCACCAGCAGTCACCAAACACAGGGTTGCAGCCTCCCTCCCTCCCTGGAGGCAATGAGCAGTCGTGGGATGCTCAAGTTGTCTTCCCCGCTGGCCCTCCAGCGCCTGAGCTCGCCCCTGAACCCGGGTTGCTGGCGCCGCAAGCGAAACTAATTGCGCCATACGGTCAAGGGTTTACCTAAAGCTCTTTAACAAGCTTTGTACCATTTGTTAATTAATAATTATGAGTTTAATTTCCATATTCCAAGCCCTTGAATTCTAGCTGCTTGTAACCCTATAGAAATTCTCACCATATTGTGATCTGAAAATTCTTAGGCCTTTGTAGTGGCTGTAAGCAGCAGTAGCCTAGAATATGTAAAAAAAGAAATATATTCTGGTAGTTAAGGGTCCTTTAAAAAAGTGGGGTAATTTTTCCCCATTACTTTATGATATGCATCTGATAACCCTGCTATTTGTACCAAATTCTTAGAAAAATCTTTTTCATTTTGGTTTTTACCCCATCATCTAAAGCTGATTAACTTCAATTGAAATCTCCCCCTACAATTACTGGCTTAGTTGGCTTAGAAGAAAATAAATAAGGCTGTATTAATTTAAGTAAAGCTATTCTTTCTGCCTTAGTTTGTGGGGCATATACATTAATAAAATGCATTACTTGATCTTGCATTTTAATATCTAGCAGTAAAGCTCCACCCGGAGATAAATCTATTAATTTTATAATATCAATATCCATTTCCCTATTGGGGGAATGCTACAAGTCTCGATGGCTGAGAGGGACCTGGGGGTGGTGGTGGATGTCAAGATGAACAACTTGGAGACTTGTAGGAGGGCAGCATCCAAGGCCAACAGGATGGTGGGATGCATCGCTAGGGGGATCACTTCCAGAAGGAGGGAAGTGATACTCCCTCTGTATAACTGCTTGGTGAGGCCGCACCTCGAGTACTGCGTGCAGTTTTGGAGGTCAAACTTAAAGAGGGACATTAAACTCCTGGAGAGGGTCCAGAGGAGGGCAACCAAAATGATTTGGGGCTGGGGGGACAGGACCTATGAAGAGAGGCTCGAAGAGCTAAATATGTACACACTGGAAGAGAGAAGGGACTGGGGGGACATGATAGAGGTCTTCAGGTACATGAAGGTGGTAAATAGGGGAGGAACAGTCAGGGTGCTTCGAAGGAAGCAGGAGGAGGCCACTAGAGGGCATGGGTGGAAGCTGGAGGGGGGAAGATTCAGGGGAGAAAGGAGGAGGTGCTACTTCACTGAGAGGGCGGTGGAGCCATGGACTGCGCTGCCTAGGGGGCTGGTGGAGGCAGAGACAGTGGAGGGGTTCAAGAGGGGTTGGGACAGGTACAGGGGATGGGTTCTGGAAACAAAATCCAATGTAGCAAGAATATCTGGAACTGGGAAGGGAGAAGCCAGAGAAGGCGAGGAGGGCAGCAAGGTCAGCTCCCAGGGTGGGGGATGACCAAACAAGCAGTCGCAAAAGACCGTTAGGCCTATTCTGCTGGCATTTTAGTATGTTAGTATTTTCTTAAAAAGTATATCCACCTCTGAACATAGATAGATCACTACCTATAGACCAAAAGGAAGGCCTTGCATACCAAGTTTTTTTGCTATAGTTATTTCCGATAAGGTATGTAGCTTAGTATCTTGCAGGAATATTACTCCAGGGACTGAAAATGCGGAAAGGTGGTCACCCTTTTTTTATAACTCTTTATGCTATTTTCATTAATTATGGAAATAATTATCTCAGACATAAGCATAAAGAGAAAAAGTGAAAACAAAAAGGGACTCACAAATTTACATTATTTCATGTCTTCCTCCTTCCACCTCCCCTTTTAGTTTTTGTTTTAGATTTCTGCTTCTGTGAATTTGATGCATCTGACTTCATTTCTTCAACCTCCGAAGAGGGGTCAGGCAGTGAAGAAAGGATGGATGAACCATCAGACTCTTCTCCTGAATCTTCTGGTTGTTTCTGCCTTTGTAGTGTTTCGTACCTATTAGAAAGAGTCACTAAATCAGTTCTTAAAACTATAGATTTGGGCTGGCTCCAATTTCATCATCTTCTAACGACCATTTCATAACTCTGACTTAGAATGGGGAGGCATTACTTCTATAGTTGCTATTTCTGTGGAGTTTTCTGCCTGTATATTACAAGTTTCAAGGTCTGAAATTGTAACAGGCCTAGCCATCTCATTACTTTCAGTTATGTGGGGTTATACTACTTGTTTGTGGGGTGAGCTTAACTTGGGGAAGGGGCAGCCGGTGCAGTTGAGACCTCAGAAATAGATATTGAATTTGAAACCTCAGAAGTTATAACCTTTTTCCCAGAGGCAGAACTTTTAGATTTTGTGCCAAAGTAATATACAGTCTTTGTTCATGTTGGTTCCCCTTGTCAGGCTGGTTATGTGTAGCCCACGGTCAGCTGTGATAAGTGTACCCCATTTCTTTGCACAGATTACATCTGTGCTCACTCACACAGTACATGCTGGTGTGCCCGATCTCATCACGCATACTGCAGTGAACTTTGTCACATACCCCACTTAAATGTTCAGAAGAACCACACGGGTAACAAGTGTTTGGCTGGCCAGCATAAAACAATACTCCACGATCCTGCCACAATCCCTCCCCCCCCAAAAAAGCTGTTTGACAAATGTTGCAATCCTGTTGCAGTGTTCTTTAACAACACTGTCACCCTCCAACAGTGCACTTTTGTTTAAGCCAGTATAAAATATCTGTAATACTGGCATTCATTCCTAAATAAAATAGTCTCAGCTTTTTTGATCAGGTTTGGTTAGTGGAATTGCCACAAAAGGGGATCAAAGCAGGGTATTGTTTAATGTATGAAATTTTGTCTAAAATCTTTCAACAGCTTCTGCTTTCCTAAAACTGATATGAAAAGTAGCTCCCTGAGACATGGATCAGTGCATATATTCCATTAGCAAAGAAATGCATCGAGTCTTTTAAAAGGTTTCTAGCACAGAAAAAAGCACAAAATGTACTTCTGCTTCAACTGAATAATATGAAAAGGGCTGTTGTAGCCTGTTGTCCTGTGCTTGTATCCATAATAACTTGTAATACCATTATTTTAAAAGTGTGTAGCCTCCCACTGTTTAAACGTATGTGACTACAGCTACCTAGATATACAGTACTCTACTAGAAAAAAAGTCATAAGGAATTTCTGTGATTGTCTTACAGTTATTGTCTTATGGTTATTGTTCTAAAACTATTTATGTCATCAGTATGTATCATTGATATATTCTGTATCCTACAGGTTTCTGTGCAACTAAATCCAGGTCGCCCCTGAAAAAGGGACCATTTGGGCCCAGTGGGCCTACCCGATCAACAAAATGAAATACATAAATAATATACTCTATCAGGAACCACCTCAATACCTGCTTTATAATGGGGGCACACAGCATTATGTTGTTTGGCTGAATATATAGTTCACTTGAAAAGGGAAGCATATAGGCATTGTTTTGGCCCAGGGGTGAGTTTCAGAGTCCAGTGGGAAAGATTTCTGAGCCCCTCCATGTAAGCCACTTGTGGCAGGGAAAGTGGCTTGTTCCTCAGCTGCAACGTTACTGACATTTTGTTCAAGTGAGTTATCAGTGCTTACATTATTAAGAACTGCAGGCTGTGCATCAGAAGCTTGCATTATAGTCTGCTCTGTCCCTCTGGTGGGGTGTGGAGGGGACAGAATCAGTCACTGCTGTTTGTAATTGCAACTTTGGATTTTGTGTTAAATGTAATTCTGATGGGACTTCTAGGTCCACAGCAATATCACCCTTTGTAGAGGCAGAGTCATTTGTAAGTGCACTGTCTTTTTTAGATGTAGTGTCCTTTCATGGACAAAGATCACCAGCCTTTGGTATTCAGATAGGGGAACTCCCTGAGACCCATGATTTTTATGTTTGCTTGCACGCATGTGCAAGAAACATAGTGCCACTGTATGAGTTTTCATAGGTGTGCCTCCGCACTTCTAATGCCCTGTTCCCTTTTGCAGGTGCGACTGCACTGCACCAATGAATGTCCGAGCAGTCTATGACAGCCGTTCAGATGCAGTGGTGTACAGTTGAAAGGAAAACACCGTAGACAAGTTGCATACTGCTGTCGTCAGTATGCAAATTGCCTACGTTGACACTGCATCTGAACTGTCTGTCATAGACAGTTCTTCCCCCCACCCCCACGAACACTTAGGTGCATGCTGGGAGCCCACCCCAGCATGCTTGCTCATGCGCTCTCCCCACCCCCATTGTATGGCCGAGGGGGTGCCCAATCCCCCATTGGCTCTGCTGCCCCAAACACTCTTCCAGGTGCCATGCTGGGAGCCCACCCCAGTGTGGCAAATGTCCATCTGCTGCCCCAAGACACTTCCAGGTGCCACGCTGGGACCCCACCCCAGCGTGGAAATGTCCATATAGTGATTGGGATGCCCAATCCCCATCAACTCCTGCCGCCCGCCCCACAAAAAAAACACCACTTCCAGTTGCCATGCTGGGAGCGCACCCCAGCGTGGCAAAAGTCGGTATGGCCAACGGGGGTGCCCAATACCCCATTGGCTCCACTGCCGCCCCCCAAAAATAATGTTTCAGCTGCCACGCTGGGAGCCAAGCCCAGATGGCAAAAGTCCCACGTCGTCTTCCTGCACAAGGGAAAAAATAACCTGTAAATAAAAAATGGTACCTCGTTGACTGTCTTGCCCCCCAACCCGAACCCACCCTCTGCGCACTCCACCTCCCCACCCACCACACCCACCACACACCCCCATACTTACCTTTGGAGTCTGGCGGATGATCTTTGGTGGACTGGGAACACGTCTGCACTCTTCAAAGCCGACCACGAACTGAAGAAATGCCGGTAAGCTGCATAATGGCATGAATGTTTTTTTTTCAACTTTGGTGTATATCTCAGCCATTTTGAGGAATTTTTTCATCAGATTTTCAACATGGGGTTTTTGGGGGCCCACCTCATGAACTCAGTCACTGTCATTTAGTTATTTGGTCCCGAAAGGTGATTTCACGGTCACTGCGCGGAACCACCTTTTAGGACTGAGTAATGAAAGCGACAGCAGCACAGTTCATGAGGAAGGCCCCAAAACCTATGATGTTAATTAGTGTAAAAAAAATTCCTAATGTGACTGTTACAAAGCGTGTCCATAGTTCCTATGCACGCTTGTAAGTTCATGAGTGTTTTATATTTTCACTCCAGATTTTCAACATTGCCATTTTACTATATCTCCTTATGAGCAGTTTAGCTGTCATTTTTCACATTTCACCCAAAATGTGTTTTCGCGCATGTAGCACACAATGGCGCAGTCGGTGTGCAAAATCAATGTTCGGGACATATTAAGAAAATCACAGTGACACTGTTCATGAGCAGAAGTCCTAAAATGGCTATGTTAAAAATTTGGTGACAAAAGTCCATAAAATGACTGTCATGAGTGAGCATTGCGCAGTTTCCACGCACCATCGTAAGTTCATGAATTTGTAATATTTTCAGTCCAAATTTTCAACAGTAGCATTTTTCCACACCTCCTTATGAACAGTACAGCTGTCATTTTTCACACCATGACCAAAATATGTTTTCGCACTTCCGGCGCAGAAATGCATGGTCACTGTGGGAAATCACTGTTCGGGACAGAGTAAGAAAATCACAGTGACACTGTTCATGAGCGGAGGTCCCAAAATGCCTATTTTGACAATCTGCTGTGAAAAATCCCCAAACTAATTACATTACGGGTGTACGTTGCACAGTTTCTAAGCACGCTCATGACTTCACCAGTTTTTTTTTATATTTTCACTGCAGATTTTCAACATTGCCGTTTTCTACACCTCCCCATGAACAGTACAGCTGTCTTTTTTCACATCCTGTTTGAAATGTGTTTTCACACCAGTGGTGCCAAATGGCGTAGTCACTGTGCAAAATCAGCTTTCCGCTAACAAACTGAAATTGCCACTGTTCAAGAGGTGGGGGTCAGGAAAAAAAAACTGTTTAAAATTTGGAGTGAAAAAACCAATGAATGCCTGGGATGTTAGGGTTTCCGACTATAACACCCCACCCTGTAGAGACTGGCAGGCATGAGGGGTATAACTTGGGATTGTCGCCTGTAATATTCCTACCATTCCACCCCCACCTACACCCTGCAGCCAGTGACAGGGATCAAGGTGCGCCTTGGACTATTTGGCCCCAAAGTTCACCCCATTCTTCTATACTGCACCCATCTCACCTTATTTCTTATGGAATGGGGTGAGAATAAGACCCAAAGACTCCAAGGCACACTGTGACACTTGTCGGTGTCTGCAGGGTAGGGTGTGGTGAAATGGCATGGCCGTTATGCCTGATGTCCCAAAGGCGCACCCCAGTGCCTGTCAGCCTCTGCAGGGTGGTGGTGGGATTGGCTACAGTTCAGTACTTCACTGCCATTCCTATTATGCATCTCTCTAACTCCTACACTACCAATGCCAAAGCCGGCAAGCAAACATTCAGCATTGACAAATGCTTGTTTTATCTGGGGAGCATTCCCAACTCTCTGCTAGTAATGCTGTTTTAGCGGACCATTGACCCTCAGAATCATTCAGAAAGTGCTGCTGTTCAGAAACACTACTCACAGGAGGCTTTTGCTGCTTGGTGTTTTCCTGCAGAGCCGTTGTTTGTACTGCAGCTCCACTGACACTCCTCTCTCAGCTGGGGTTTGTTAGTGTTACGGCTGAGCAGCTCTGACAGCCCACATGGTACTCTCATTGATTCGGGCCAGGCTTTCATGTCGGCATCTCTTCTTGCAGATTCCCGCTCTCGTAAGCTGCACCTGACATTCTCGAATTTTGTCTCCTCTTCAGCTGGCATAGCCAACGGGTACCGTTTTTTTTTCTCTCTTGAAGCTGAGTTGCCATTTTTAATTCTTCTGCTGCAGGCTCTGAAGAATCTGAACTCTGTCTTCTGGGAGTAACTGGCTATCTCTGGGTTGTTAATTAGCTGACAATACACTATCATCTTCATCATTCCCTTCATTATTTTTCATTCCTGAAACAGCGTAAACTTTAGGGGCTTCCTCATTACACCAGGTGGGGAGGGAGCATTCTTCTCCACACAGGATGCCATGTCCACCTCCGTCTCATCTGGCTCCTCCATCTCCCACAGGAAATGCAGCCCCCCCCCAACCGAGGAAGAATAGGGGGATTTTATTATCAGAATATACAGTAACAATCAGTAAGATATTTTCAGTATAAGGCTCACAATACAGAAAGTAATAGCAAAATTAAGAGAAAATGGCATGAAAACCAGACAACTTCTGAAATGATGCAGTTGGTAAAGACCACATATCTGTCATATAAATAGGGTTACCACCTTTTCAGAAGCCCAAAGTGGGACATTTCTTACTGAAACATGATTTTTTGTAGGACAATATGTAACCTCGACAAATGCAACAGACTTGTTTTCAACAAATAATCAGAATTCAGACTAAATGCTGTAGTAGTTTAGTTGTTTCTAGTGTTTCTTGTCATTTTAAGGTATTTTAGTGAAAGTATTATAGTTTTTTCAACATTTAGAGGAAGTCAGAAAATTTTTTTTTACACTAAAATGTCAGGACATATAGTATTTTTCATGTTTTTTTGCAGGACACAGCTGCCCAAATCAGGACTGTCCTGCGAACATCAGGACAGGTGGTAACCCTACCTATAAAGTCATTTAAGGCAGTCATGAACCATATTAGCTATGATGGCAAGAGGAGTATATTTTTGCCTTAGTGTAAAAGCACAACATGCCTGCCACAAATAATACTTACAAATAGCAAAACACACTTGTAATATTCGTAAAGAAAAATAATCCCAAATTGGAGGGAAAATACTTAATACAACAATTTCATAAGTAACAGCAGAAAGGGCAGGACAGTGCCAGTTGTTGCTTATTTGTTTCCAGAAAGCACTACTTATGGGGCAGTCAAGGAAAAAGTGAGATTGTGTTTCAAGTATTACAAAGCAGGTATGTATTGAACACATCCTGTCTGCTAGAGACTTATGTTTTTGTGAATCTCTCACAGGTCATTTTCTGTGTATAGTGAGCCATAGAACATCCCACATTTAAAATGGAATTGACTTGTTGGTAAGTTGAGAAAGTGCTAGATCAACCTTATCTGGAGGGCATAACTTTAAAGTAACAGGGGCATAACATTTTATTCCAGAATGGAAAAATAAAACCCCTTCCTCTGTAATTTTGCACAGTCTTCATAGGATAGGTTCCATAAAAACAATTTCTCAACTGCATACATCATATATGTGGGAAGAGCATGGCCATTTGCCTGGCCCAAAGACCTGATGCCACCAGTAGTCCAAAAGCCCACAAATGGTAATAGCCAGTCTGCCACTAAATGCACCTATTGATTAGAGGCCCCATATATTACTGGGTCAAAATTACTAGTAAAAAAAGACACTAAAATAAAACACAATAGGGTTCACCACGTGGAGACCTCCTTTGTTTTGGGTTTGATAAGTAATGGTCCTCTTTACCAGCTTCAGTTGGGAACCCCAGAGGCCCTGGGAAAAAAGGCTCAGCAGTCTTGTCTCTAGGGAAGAGGGAATGGGAAAACATAGCTGAGCTGAGATACGTAAAACAAGGAAGCAACAATGTCTTAATCAAAGAAACGTGTTTCAGTTTAGCTCAATTTCTGTTTCCAAATAGATAGCTTCCCATCTTCCTGCAAGAGGCACCTTTCCCAATTAAAGTGTACCGCATCCTAGTGATTAAAATAAATACCCAGTAGTCTACCAGGATCATTTTGTATGCAAATCCCAGCCACTCTTTTGGCTAGTTAATTTTAGAACCAGATATGCATGCAAAATCCTGTAACAGAGAAGTTATTGTATCACTGGATGCCGAATCACTTAACATGACATATAAGTCATCAGCATATGCTAGAACCCTGAGATCTTACTTCGAGAGGGCTCTTGCAGTAGGTAATTACATATAGGACTGACGTCGGCAGGCGGCAGGACCCCATGGAAAAATTTCTAGCTAGCAGCCCCTGGCGAGGGACTGCCCCCACATCAGGTGACCGGCGTCAGGAGACGTCGGTATAAAGGGGCGGTCCCTGATGCCCGCCTTCCAGTTCTTTCCCACCGTTAGCTCATGCAGCACCTCGCGGAAAAGTTCATGCTTCGTCAGCCCAATCTTTATCAGTTTTACCGAAGTAATTTGTTTTTTCGACTAACGTCAGGTACCATCGTCAGTGTATGTCATCCCCTACACCCTCTGAGCACAAAAATAAGTGCAATTCATGCGGCGCCCAACTACCGCACAAGGATGGGCATTCCCTGTGCCTGTTCTGCCTAGGCCCTGATCACCCAGTCGAGAAGTGCCAGTACTGCCTCAGCTTCAATGCAGCTACACGGAAAAGGCGGCAGCAATCCCTGGAAGCCCATATTTTGAAGAAAAAGATGAGTTCAATGGAGAAGGAGCTCAAAAAAATGTGGCAGGCATCCACTTCTCCTGAAGGCTATCAGAAGAAGAAGGATAAGGAGAGGCACCGGGACAAGGGCTTATCTACTGCATCTCCATCGGGAGCCACCGGGACACAGGTAACGTCCCCTCTGGGGGACCGCTCCTCGACGGCCGCCTTAGAGGTTTCCGAGGGGGCATTGGCCCACCTGTCTGGCTCACGCGCGGGACTTTTGGGCATCTCTGGGCAATTGGAGGCTTCCGCCCCCAGTTCGGCTGCAGGCTCGCGACCTACTGGCATGGGTGGCTCTGGTAAGTCGGGCGTCAGCCCCTCTGATGTCCACGTGAGAAGGCCAGTAAGATGCACGACCCTTCGGGGCAGCACGCGGCCTCTCTTCCATCGGACCAGGCCTATCATTCTCCTTGGCCTGCCTCCGGTGAAGGCTCCTATAAGCTGGATGCCGGGTCCTCCTTCACCCGCTGGGAGCTCACCATAAAGCCGCACATCAGCTCGTCCGACGTCTGGTCGGCGACGGAACAGATGATGGACCCCCCCACGTCCATCGTCCCTGGTTCTCCGCAGCCTTCGCTGCCATCCTGGGACCCAGAGTCCCCCCAGCCTGACCCTGGGGATTTTTCCCCTCCATACCCAGATGATGCTGGGGACTTTCCTCCATCAGACCGTCCTTCGGTTGGTGCGCCGGATCTGGCGTCAGCTCCCTGGGCGGCCCGGCGCGGTTCCTCCGGCCCGGTACCTCTCGCCTAGGGCCCCGAGCTGGCCCTGACGCTGCTTCACCGACTCCGGTGACATCCCGCCTCGATGTCCCCCACCACCGGGCCGCCCAACGTGATCCGCCTGCGAGGCCGCCAGCCGGGCTGCCTGCTCCGCAGCTTCCCCGGCTCCCGGGTACCCTCCGTCCTATCTGACACCGATGTACCCGGGACCACAGTATCCGACGCCACAGTACCCGATGCCACAATACCCGACGCTGGGCTTTCCGCAGCCGAGTTTTGGATACTCTCCATATGGGTACAACCCGTATCCTTATCCCCCACCTCCTCCTCCTCCTCGTCCACTGCCCCCACAGCCGCTGGTGGACCTGCAGGAGACTCTGGCCTCTTGGTGGGCTGAGGCCAAGGCTCAGCTCACCAGGGAGGTCGAGAGCCACCTACCGACGACGGTGCCATCTCAGGTTCCCATATGTCTGAGGCGGCACACTCCCTCACCACCTCTGGACTCCAGGGCTCTTCCGTCTGGGTCCAGAGAGTGGCAGGACATGCTTCACCGGGGGCTTCCCAAGGGGTCCGTTCCTCCCCCTGGTTGGGAAAGGGAGTCTTTTTCCTCTTCCTCCTCCTCTTCACCCTCGGACTCCTCGGATTCCTCCGACGGTTGCTCCGAGAGGGACCATGAGCCACGCTCTCCGTCGAAGCCCAGGCCAAGGACTCCCCCGAAGTCTCCTCCAGAAGATCCTTCTTTTACGGAGTTGCTAAGAAAAATCCAGGAGGTTCAACATTTGGATCTGCCTGTGACACCTCCTACCTTGATGCCACCCTGGATAGAGCCTCATGCCGACCTCATCACCACCATATGGAAACAGCCGTCGGCTTTAGCCCAACTTCCAAGGAAGTCGAATAGACTATATCAGGCTCCAGAGGGCGTTGATTTCTTAGATTCTCACCCTCATGCCGACTCAGTCGTGAATAGCGCCGATTATGGCTGGTTGGCCAATCCAAAACACCTCAGCTTGTCACCACCTGACAAAGAATCCCACCTTCTGGACCAGTATGGGAAGAAGATCTTTGCTTCCTCCATGCTGGGGATTAGGGCCCTGAATTATGTCGGCCATATGGGAGACTACCAGAAGGCCATCCTGACTCAGGTGGAAGACAAATTGGACTCCCTGCCAGACTCCCAAGTCAAGCAGGAGTTGGCTGATCTTGTCCGCTCTGCACGTTCGGCCAGTCAACACATGCTTCGTGCGACATACTGGATCTCAGTTCCCTGAATCTTTTTGTGGAATACAAAAGGTTCAGGATGCTCTCTTTGCAGATCCTTCTGCCCCTCCTCTGGCCGGGTCAATGGCTGTGTGCCCTAGATATGCAGGATGCTTACCTGCACATTTTCATTCACCCGTCGCACCTCAAATACCTTCGTTTTGCATTCCAGAGGGACCACTACCAATTCACGGCACTTCCGTTTGGTCTATCCTCGGCACCCCGAGTATTTACCAAATGCCTGGCACTGGTGATGGCCCACCTGCATACCGGGTGGGTGCAGGTTTTCCGTACCTGACGATTGGCTCCTGGTAATCCCGCCCAGGGAGGAACTCCTGCGCTGCCTCTCCCTTACCCAGCAGGTTTTTGCCTGCCTGGGCATTACCATCAACCATTCCAAGTCTCACCTGATCCCATCCCAGAGACTTCAGTTTATTGGGGCAATTCTCGATATGACCACGGGCAGGGCCTTCCTGCTGCCAGAGAGGGCATCCACCCTTCAGATTCACATAAGTCTGCTGTCCAGCCGCAGGCGGGTCTCTGCAAGGTTGGTCATTCGCCTTCTCGGGCTCATGGCGGCTGCTTTCCTGACGGTTCCTCGCACTCGACTCCACATGAGAATATCTCAGTGGACTCTACGCTCCCAATGGGATCAGTTAGTGGATGACCTAGATCACCCAGTTATGGTCTCCTTGCCAATTCTTTGAGACTTGCAATGGTGGATGGTTCGAGAGAACCTGTTTTGGGGAGTTCCTTTCTTTTGTCCTCCCCTCTCCCGGACTCTAACCACAGACGCCACGGGCAAAGGTTGGGGAGCCCATCTAGGGCCTCATCGGACCCAGGGCTCCTGGTCCAAGCACAAACAAGCTCTCCACATCAGTGTGCTCGAGCTCCGGGCAGTGTTGTATGCTCTCCAAGCCCTTCACCAATACATCCTTCCAGGCCACCTAGCTGTCCAGATGGACAACATGTGCATGGTTTGGTACATCAACAAACAGGGAGGGACTCAGTCCTAACCTCTTTGCAGGGAGGCAATGAGGGCTTGGGATTGGGCAACACAACACGACCTTCACCTCATGGCAATCCACATTCCGGGAGTCGACAACACCCTGGCAGACAAGCTAAGTCACTCTTCTGCTCTGGTTCATGAGTGGGAACTGGACCAAGGGGTCCTAGACGATATCTTCCGACTTTGGGGAACACCACAGGTCGACCTGTTTGCATCCCCTCTAAATGCAAAGCTTCCCGTCTTCTGCTCGCTCATTCCAGAGTGAGGAGCTTTCTGGAGAGACACTCTGTCTCTAGACTGGAAGGACAGATTCGTCTATGCCTTTCCCCCAATTCCACTTATCCCACGAGTCTTGCAGAAACTAGCCTCAGAAGGAGCACGAATGATTCTGATTGCTCCTTTCTGGCCCAGGCAAGTTTGGTTCTCTCTTCTACAACAATACTCAGAGGATCATCCTCTTCCTCTGTCTCGAGGTTTACTGACCCAGGATCAGGGGACCCTGGTCCATCCAGGCCTCAAATCCCTTCAGCTGCACACATGGCTCTTGCAGACTTAGCTCAATCCCGTTTTGGGGTGTCTCCCCAAGTGGCAGAGATTTTGGTGGAGGCCAGAAAACCCTCCACTAGATCCACTTACGCCATGAAGTGGAAAAGATTCACTATCTGGGCCGCTTCCAAGAATGCGGAACCTTTCTCCTGTTCAGCGGGGCTTCTGCTGGAGTATCTACGTCATCTGTTTGACCTGGGTCTCAGTCATTCTTCTCTGAAGGTACACATGGCAGCCATCTCGGCTTATCATGTCCCCTTTGCAGACAAAACTTTCGCTCAATTGGAGGTCTCTAAGACCTTTCTCAGAGGGGTCTTCCATCTGAGACCCCCTATCCGTACTCCTGCTCCCCCTTGGGACTTGAACTTTGTCTGGAGAAACTTACTCTGCCTCCCTTCGAACCGGCAGTTTCAGTGGATTTGAAGTTCCTTTCATGGAAGACTCTCTTCCTGGTGGCCATTACTTCCACCTGGAGAATTTCTGAGCTCCAGGCCCTGATTTGTAAAATTCCATACTTGATTTTTCACAAGAAACGTGTTGGTCTTTGCTCGAATCCTAAGTTTCTCCCTAAAGTAGTAGCAGAGTCTACTCTAAATCAGTCCATAGAGTTACCCGCCTTTTTCATGCAGTACTCTAATCAAGGGGAGTATTTACTCCATACCATGGATGTTCACCAGATTCTGAGATACTACACAAACAGGACGAAGGATCTCAGAAAGACTGATCAATTGTTTGTCTCTTTTGCTCATAAGAGGGAAGGCAATGCTGTTTCTAAGCAATGCCTATCTACTGTAAGTGGTTGGCTCATTGCATCACTTTCTGTTATGACAAATACAACAAGACCCTCTCGGGTCAGGTAATAGGCCACTCCACCAGAGGAGTAGCTGCCTCAGCGGCTTGTTTCAAAAATGTGTCTGCGGCAGACATCTGCGCTGCCGCCACCTGGACTTCCGTTCATACCTTTACTAAACACTACAGTTTGGATGTTGCCTCTCAGCGCAGAGCAGGCTTCAGGCTGGCTGTTTTGCAAGGCCTCTTATCTTGAGGTTTGCACAGCTAGAACTGCTTCTTGGAGTAGTTTTCCTCCTCCCGGTGCCTCTCTTTGTTCCAGACTGCTTGGGATTCAGTCCTATATGTAATTACCTACTGCAAGAGCCCTCTCGAAGTAAGATAGTACAGTTACGTAAGAATTTACCATAACAGTAGATCTTCGAGAGAGGCTCTTGCAGTAGGTAATACCTTCCCACCCTCCATCCCCCTAGGCTTTTTCAACTCCTTTTCCAGTGATGGAAATATCCGCTGTTCTCTTGTCCGGCCTTTCTGGCCTGTGGTGGGAAAGAACTGGAAGGCGGGCATCAGGGACCGCCCCTTTATACCGGCATCTCCTGACGCCGGTCACCTGATGTGGGGGCGGTCCCTCGCCAGGGACTGCTAGCTAGAAATTTTTCCGTGGGGTCCTGCCGCCTGCCAACATCAGTCCTATATGTAATTACCTACTGCAAGAGCCTCTCTCTCGAAGATCTACTGTTACGGTAAATTCTTACGTAACTGTTCTTTCAGCAGTATCAGTCATAAGTTTAATGCCCCTTATGAGTGCATTGTTTTGTAATATATGAAGTAAAGGATCTATAGAAAATACATATAATAAAGAGCTCAAAGGGCAACCCTGTCTCACTCCTCGCTTATGAGGAATGGGTGTACCTAAAAAAGAATTAACATAAGGCAGTAGGTGAGCTTCTAACTATAATAATTGAACCCAAGTCACATAAAGTAGAGGAATGCTGTACCATCACAGTACCTTAAAAAGGTGGAGATAGTTGACATGGTCATGTGCTTGTTCCTGGTCCAAAGACAGAATATACCCATGGCAATGACCTTGGTTGCTCCTCTCAAATAGTTCTCTAAGTAAAAGTAAATTATCTGAGATTCTGCGTGTGGGGACCTCACAACACAGGCTGAATGAAGCATATCTGCTGCATCTGATAGTCGATTAGTCAATAATTTGGCCAACATTTTGTAATCAGTGTTTAAGAGGCACAGAGGCCTCCATTTGGTTAGTAAAGTTCTGTCTCCCTTTTTGTACAAGAAAATGAGCAATGCCTTCATCAAAGAGGAGGGCAATTTACCCATCAACAAAACTTGAGTGTACAAAACTTGTAGCGCAGGGGCTAAGTAATCAAGGAAGGCTGTATAAAATTCAGGAGTGAGGCCATCAGTACCTAGGGCAATATTAGTGGGCAAACTTTATAGTGCGTATACAGTCTCTGACAGTAGTATAGGTTGTGTTAAGCAGCACCGGCTGTGTTCAGGCAAGTCAAGAAGGTCCAAGGCAGGTGGTGAAATCCTGTCGAGACATGAAGAATGGGGGCTGCCAAATTTGTTCTCTATATAAGTATGAACAGAAGACATGATGCTGTCAATATCCACAGAAGCAGGGGCTTGAGTAGAAGGGCACAATGCCCACATATGTCTGTTCTGAACTCTATCAACACAAGCCCTATGAGTGTCTAGGAATTGTTTTTTTTCCTTGCGTGCTAAATTTACTTTCTTGTTCCAAGGTTTTGGCCCTATCATACTGAAAATTTATAATTTGATATTTAAGGGACTCTATGTAGGAGGTGAGGTGTCTACCAGTTTCATACATTTGGGAGATAAGAGTCTGTAGTTTGAACCTTAGGTTCAAATACTGCAGAAATTTAGTGGTACCCAAATAAAGGGCTTCTCACTTGAAAAAGATACGAAACTCATGCTTTATGTCCTCCCACCATTCCCCAAAATCTTCATATGTACAAAGGATGGACCATCTGGCGAAACATACTTCTAGCCACTGCTCCTTGGCAGAAGGGTTTTCCAGTAAAGTAGTATTAAGACTCCATGGTTTAGTGGTGGGAATGGTAGAGGATCCTATTATGCAAGAGCAGTGTACAGCTAACTGGTCTGATGTCTCAATGTGAAAAACAGTAGATTCAGAAACTCGTAAATTATGGGACAGAAACAAAAAATCTATGCAGGTTGCTAATGGTCCTTTCATGAATGTGACATGAGGGGCCTGACTTAATGTTAACTGACTATCCTGTAAGTTCACTGTGGAGACCATGTCTTGAAGAAAGCTAGAGTCACAATATAGTTTGGACGGCTTGCCAGCTCGATCCTGCTAACTCAATCCACCATTTAAAATCTCTTGCCAAAAATTATCAATTTGTTTGAATGAAGATAAGGCTGAATAACTCTGAATAATTGAACATGGTCTGATTTTAATTGGGGAGTATCTACTTTGATAATCCATAGGGGAAGTTGTCCAAACATTAAATCCGGAAGCAGTGCCCTCCCAGGGGAAATTTCAATCAGTCGGAGCAATTTAAAATGAAAACCTTTGAGAAGAATCCCAATACCATCACAGGTATCTAATCCCTGAGAACAATGGTGTGGACCCTGGTACCAGGATTTCTGCACAGCAGAAAGTTCAAAGGAAGCTTTGATTTGTGTTTCCTACAAAAATATAATGCTGCCAGGAAGAGTATGCAGGACAGAAACTTTAGCAGCCGCTTTTTATATGACATTTAATGTCAGAAAAGAAAACCTATGTTGCTGAAACATTGGGATTTAGGTAGGTAAACCTTCACCTTTACCTGTCTGGAAGCGAGTCTTGCCCCTCACCCTTTTGGCTAGTTGCTCATCCTATGGTTCCTCAATGTTGGATGGGATGTCCTTTTGAGAGAATGTTAAGGAAGCGTCAGAGCTGACCCCTCAACTTCTGTATCTCCCCACAGTGCTTGAGAGGTCAAAACAGTATTATGTAAGGGAATGTCAGATCCTTTTAATGATTTTTATGTAACTGTTGCTTTTTTGACTCTTTTTTGGCAGGGTCTCGAAAATGGTCAGAGTCTAAAGGAAGGGGTGGGGGAGGGGGGCATTACAATGAGAGATACAGTAGAAACTGCAGGAGTCGACACAGGCATGGGATCCAAAGCCAAAACTCAGAAGGTGGGGCAGGAGTGATGACATCTCCATCTTGAAAAGGGGAAGAAGAAGAATGAACTGAAGAGATCAATGGAAGTGGATGAGACAGGACCTCATGAGCGAACTTGTCTATGGAGGCTTGCTCTCGAGCTTCATGTGCTGCCTGGGTTTGCCCTCTGGCAATAAGTGCATCTTGGTTCAGGTCATCACTTCAATTGTGGGAAGCCCAGGGACACTGATGGAAAGAGTGACCCTGTTCTTGACACAAATTGCACTTAAAGGGGTTAGGGAAGGTGTGAGAAGTATGGCCATATTCCAAACAGCTGCCACACCAGGCCGCATCACAAACAGAGCTAAGGTGTGTACGTGACCCACATTTATGGCAAGTTTTGGGCTGGCTGGGGTAAAAGTAGATGCCTTTGTCCCTCCCTATGTAAAGTCTCCCTGGGATATGATTTATTCCTGTAGTGGTCTGCTGTAATTTGACTTTAATTTTCGAACCCCGCCCCCCCCATCCGGACCTGTTCACTGTCAATCATGGGGGTTGGGGTGTCTAAGGCTTCACACCTTTCCTTTAGCCAGTAAAGAGTATCATTAATATTCACACACTCATTTCAGAATAAGAAAGTGACAGTTTTAATTGTGGGTTTAGACAATGGGATAGCCACAAAAGGGATCCACAAAGGGGAATCCTTAATTTTCTCATATTTGAACCAGAAGCAATCTACAAAAGAGAAAGTGCAAAAACTAATATCAAATGTTTCCTCTCCAGATAAACACCTGTGCAAATGACTGCATAAAGGTCAGAAGCTAGAAAACCTAGACTCTAAGTAATTTCCTAATTACATATGCCCTATCAGGAGGTAAATCTAAGCCCCCCTATAATGAATTTGGACAACGTTCCTTCACTGTATATGGTCCCTGGGCAACATGAATAAGTCTGACAGTTTAAAAGGAATATCAGTACTGGACTTGGTGTCTGTAATAGAATTTGAAGGATGTGCAGGCCCAGATGATGAAGTCCCTTCACCCAGATCCAACTGTAAAATGGATAGTGTCTCAGAAAAACTAATCTGAATATTGTCTGGAGGAACAGTTGTATGCAGGCTAGAAGAAGGTGGAATAGAGACTGGCACAGAGGGACTGTCATTAATGGTTGTAGGATGCTGACTGGAAGAGTCAGAATATTGGCTGTAGCCTACAGGAACCCATGATACACCAACTGCTGCTTTCATCCACCCTGTAGCCAAAAAAGCCGCCTCAGCCGACCATTTTTGTAAAGATTTACAGGTGGGTGCAGCGACCCTCTGGGTAGAAGTTGAAGTACTGTTTGAAGATGTACTAGTGGTCCCCGACTGCATAACAGGGCTCGCAATGCTCTCCGCAGATGGTGAAGATGAAATGTTATTGGGAGAGTCAGGAGTTACAAATGAAACAAGGCTTTGTTGGTCAGAAGTTTGAGAAACACTGGTATTCCGATCGCAAGAAGTTTCTATAGTATGCGCTGCAATCCCGGTACTCACTGTCCCATCCTGGGTTACCTGCATTGTCGAGCCACAGTCCTCCAGGTGAGAAAACATCACCGATGGTGAAGCCACCTCATTGGGAAGACTTCACTAGCTTGTACTTAAAAGGTAGACACTGTGCTGGATGCCGGTATCCTGAATTTCATGGTCGCAAGTTTTTTTCTTCTGGGCAAACGGTTTCTCTCCCTCAGCAATTAATTGTAACAGGTGGTATTTGTGAGATTCAAGTTCCTGCTGTAGGTGGGTTTCCTCACACTGCAGCATCTCTTCAGGTAGCTTAGCAAGTGATACAGGTGAAGAAAAGCTCAGAGGTGATGGCACGGCCTCGACGTGGTAATCCACAGGCAACTTCTTAGACTCAACTAAATTCACAGCCTCTTGCGAAACAGAAACAGGAGAGGAGGCTTTCTTCCCAGCTTCAAGCACCTCCATACTGTTATCCTCCACCAGTGCGGCCATCTTGGCAAGATGCCAGATGGCCAGAGGACCCCTACAGAAAGAGTAGGGGAGTCGCCTTGGTGTCCTGGCCAACATTCCTTTTCCCATAAAACCGGTTCTTGCAATTGTCCAAGGCAGTGTGTGGGTGCTAATGTGCAAAATGGCTGCCATTACATGTTCAGTCACTTCTTTACCATTCTAGCATTGCTTGTAAAGTGCTTTGGGATACAAAGTGTATGACAATCACTATATAAATGCTAATTCTTCTCTCAGCTGCTACCTTTTCTGCCACCTCCTTCAAGAACCATAGCAGTCCTCTTTCTTTTGCTCCCTTGCTTGACACAGAGGTTTGTTGTCTTCACTATGGGCCTTTTTAGTTTTCCCCAGTGTTCCTCCAATCCACCCCATCCAGGTCATCCCCGAGGTGACCCCTAAGACAGTCACCCATCTTTTTTTTTTTGGTAATTAAATACAGTTTATTAACATTTTATAATGATACAATGCATTAACAATTCAACAACAGCATACAGTGTTGATTAACGGCACTAATGAACAAAATCTATCAAGACAAATTAAGTACCCCCTTCTAACCACCCCTACCTAGCCTACCCTCCCCAACTAACTCCCCTGTCCCTTTTGCACATGTCCTACCCTCCTGGTAGAGTACTGAAATTCACCCTCCCTCAGAGTGCAGGAAGAATGAAGTACAAAAAGGCTAAATAGATTTTTTTAAGGGAGAGGCATTGAAAGCAGTACACCCCCTCCATAACCAAAATGGCAACATAATACAGAATAAAAAGGGGACCAATGGTCCTGAAAATTCTTCCAGGGGTGAATCACATTAGCAGCCATCCTTTCAGCATTTAGGGCAGTTAAAAATTCATTCCACCATACTTCAAAAGAAGGAGACCCCCCACCCCGGCTCCAACAACGTAGTATCAGACGTTTTGTAACTAGGGAGACAATCACCATTTGAATTTTTTATTTAACAGTAGGGATGGAGGAATACTGACCTAAAAGAAAAAATGTCTTCAGTGAAAAATGCAGACAGTCCCAAATATTGTAAGGTCCTTGACTTAACCAAATCCCAAAAACTCTTAATCAACTGATAGGACCATAATTTATGGTACAGAGTACCCTCATCTTTACCGCAATTATCACATACAGGAGAGGCACATTTGCCCATCCTAAACAGTTTACTTGGGGTGAGGTAAATATTGTGCAGTATATTAAACTGGACCTGTCTAAGATGGTCTTGTTTGACTAGTCTGTATATGTCAGACCACGCTCTTCTCCTCATATCGTCAGGATAGTACTGAGCCAACACATACTTCCAATAGAATGCTACTGAAGAAAGTTTGTCCCAGAATTGTCAGCCTAATTCATAGTATAATATGGAAATAGCTTTCAGTCCCTTAGCTAATGTAGAAAAATTGAAAAGCATTTTGCCTGCCACCTCTGACCATAGTGTTGTACCCAGGAAGGAGCGAACACAATGCCGGACTTGATGCAATTTAAAAATATATTTAGGAGCTATAACAAATTTCTCTTGTATGCCCGGCACCAATAGAATTTTCCCCTGTTGATCAGGTCCTTGAGGCAGGGCTCCGGGGCTGACCACCAGCCTGAAGGACTGACAGGGGCTTTCGCTATAGCTAATTTGGGATCACGAAATAGCAGTTGTGTCAGGTACTTACGGACACATAGGCTTAGTAAAAGACAAATTTGGTGATGGGCTCTGATGTTCCAGCCTATGGAGGAGTCTCAGTGTCAGTGGCTCAGTAGGTAGCACACTCGCCTCTGAGGCCGGCAGATCAGAGGGCTGTGGGTTCAGTTCCCACATCTGGCACTTGGGTTAATATCCCAGTACTGATACTATAGTGCAGCATGAGAGGGGTGCTGTACTTCTGAAGTGTCATCTTTCGGATGAGACGTTAAACCGAGGTCCCATCTGCCTGGATTGGTGGTAGTTCAGGTGGATGTTAAAGATCCCATGGCACTTATCAAAAAGAGTGGGGGAATTTCCCTGGTGTCCTGGCCAAATTTCCCTCATTCACTAGAAATACCACCAGTAGCTTAATCTGGTTCAGTGTCAGTTGGCATTCATCCGTATCCCCCTCCCCCGGGTCGTGCTTGAAAATAGGCAGGATTTGTCTAGTGCACTTACCCGGTCAACAAAAACTAACTAAATAAAATAAATAAAAAAACCAGCGGAACCCCAGACCATGGCCCATACAGTAGAGCTCCCAGGGAAATGTTGTGTTTATTGCACAATTCACCCATCTTTTTAAAATCTGCCTTCCTGAAGTCCAGGACCCTTGCTTCTGTGTGGATCAATTCCACAGCCATCCTTATATTGAACCACAATGTACTGTGGTTGCTGGTCCCCAGGTGTCCCCCACCTTGATGTCTGCAACACTGTTTCTGTTGGTGAATACACAAGTCCACTATTGCCCCATCATGAGTGGGTTCACTGACTAGTTGCCTGAGGAATGTCCCCTGCAGAAAGTACAAGATTTCCCTGCTTCTTGCTGAAGACACAGCTGGGAGGCTCCAATCTACTTATGGCAGACTAAAGTCCCCCACCAATAGCACCTCCCCCTTTTCTGCTATCTTGCTAATGGATTCCATCTGTACCTTATCATACCCCTTCCTCTGTACTGGAGATCTGTAGATCACACCAGAGTGAATAGAGGCTCCATTCCCCATCTCTAGGGTAACCCACAGTACTTCTGCCGCTCCTTATTCCCTGTATTTTGTTCGCTTTAATGCCCTCCCTCACATAAAGTACCACACTCCAGCCTTTCCTTCCCATCCTGTCCTTCCTGAACAGAGTATAGCCTGCTATGGCCATGTCCATGTCATAGTTTTTTCAGTGCATCATGGCTCAGCACACTGTCTGAGGGTCTCCTGGTGTGTGGCAGGAGGGAACTCAAGCCATGGGGATTTGAGGTAAGAAGGAAGGAGAAGAAGGTGGGAGAGAGAATAGGAGTCAGGAGTTGGGAGGGAGGGAGGAGGGAGGAAGGTGAGAGTATTAAAACCTGGATTTCTGATGAGGGCATACTTCTCCAGACAGAAATGAATATTGAGCAAAAGACAGAAAGGGTCATATCAATGTCTGGGGTGGTGAGTATGGGGGCCAGTTAGTTGCAGCCAGGTCGCTCAGTAGAGGGAGATACCAACCTAATAAAAAGGAGCTGCCTCAATTAAAAATAATTTTCTATTAGTGGTAAAACCTTTAATAATCAAAGACACAAGTCACACATTAACCACACCACAATTTAAAAATGTTGAGAGAATTACAGATTTATTGCCAGCAGGCCACTGCAAAGTAAAGTAACATATTTAAACACATAGACTTTTTTATTTTTAAATTTTCAATATAACAAGTGAAGAATGGCCCTAATTGTCTATCTAGGGGGATATATAAAATTTAAACAACCTCTGCCCTATGGGAGAAGTCTCTTTGGCCTTGGACAATATCCTGGATCATTCTTAATTCACTAATCCCAAAGAGGAACAGTCATTAAATTATACAGATAACATCACGACAAGAAATAACTAGAGTGATCTCCCCTAGTCTGGAGTGCAGGGTCCTCCATGGTTCGATCTTTGGACTAGTGGATGTACAACGTTTGGAATCTTATCTTTGGACCTTAGACTGAGGCTGTAATGGAAGTGGACACAGCTAAGGCCTGGGGATCTGATATGCCCCTTGGGGTGGTCCACGTTGACAGCAAAACACTGGCTGCTTGCTGATTGGTCAGCTGAGGTCCTTCAGGGGGCAAGAGGGGCAACCTCATAGTTGTCTTCTGCTTCAAACAGACAAGAGGGCCTTCTCATTGTGGTACTTCATGGTATTCTTAATAGTAATAGTGAGGATGTGGTTTTCAGCAGGGTCTCCCCTCACTACTGTGGCCTCCACAAAATAGCAACGTTTGCCCCTGCTCCAGGTTCATGAACTGTGTATGGTGCTTCATGATGGTGAGTGCCTCATACATTTGGGGGAACCAGTGATTTACCCATGCTATGCACCTGCTCCCTATGGAATGGATCAGAATGTTCTTCCATACCATGTTTTGTACGGATTTGCGCTAGAGCCACCATCTCATACAACCAAATCTCATGGTTGGCTTTGGTCTCATCCCATAACCTTTAAGAGATACAGGGATAACTGAGTTGTGGATGTTCAGCATGGATCCTGTTGTGGATCATCCTTTCAGCTTGGGACCAGGGCAGAATCTGCTACACCAAGTCTCCACAAGGTGCCATTCCAGGGGTTAACCAACTGGCATTATTATTGTCCCGCTGTTGAGCAGCCATAATTTCATGGGGTAATTTTTCCACTTGATTTTTTGTTGCAAAACATAACCCACCTGTGGGTATAAGTGGTGTATGAGGTGGGTTTCTTCTGAGGCCAATAACTTTCATTTGTTTCCATCTTTAGAGGGCAGAGGTGGGGTCAGGCCCATTTGATTTGGGCTCTTTTCAAGTCCACTCATACTGTTCCCTTGAGACAGACCATTGAGTGGCCTGTTCCACTCCCCCTCAGGGCTGCTTGGGGGGCACACAAGAGGCTTTAACCCCCAGCAGTCTTCAGCTCTGGGGGGGGGGGTCATACTAGTGGTTAGCTCCGATTTGTCACCTCCTAATTACCGGGCTGTTAATCTTCTTCTTTCTCTGCCCTTTGGGGAGCTCTACATCCAGCTCTGGCTTTTCAAAATCCTGGGGGGTCATTAGTAAAGTTGAGTTTCTGGTTTTTAATGCAGTGGCCTTCATCAGACCAGCTGGCTCTGAACTGGGTGGTTTTAAGGAGGGTGATCGGCCCCAGACCATTCTAGTTGTCTTAGCAGTGGCTCATAGGCTGGAGGTTATTTGGGAATAGATTTATGAGGGTGCCTCAGGTGAGGGCACCATCACAGATTTGGCAGTATTGATCACCCCTAAATCTGCAGTTCCATATGAGTTGGTAAAAATAAAAATTGGTTGATGGCACTCCCTCTCTTGCCCAAGGCCCTTAGAATGGCAGGGAGTACAGCTGAAGTTCTTGGCAACTCCCATTGGGCTAGCGGATCGCCCACAGTGGCTGCAGCTAGATTGCTGAAATGGTCTTGGTGACATAGGGCTCCAGTAGCCACTATGGTGCAGGCACCCCTCCTTTCCCTTCTGACACAGAGCAAGCAGCCCTTCTTCTGCATCTCTCAGTGGTACTAGAGGTCCATTTCCCTTTCCCCTGCATGCAACTCTAAAATAGCCACCATGTTTCCCTTGTGTTGGCAAAAGTCGCACAAGTGTGTACTACACCAGCTGGGCATTAAGCATGCAGGCCCCCAGCATATTCTTCCTGGTGGCCATTTCTTTAATCCGGCCTCCTGCAATGCCAGACCCTCAGACAAGTGGTTAGGCAGGGCTTTATCCCCATCTGACCTATTCCCACTGGTCATATTGCCCTCACTTTCACTACAATTTACTATGGGCATCTGTAAGTAAATTTAATTGCCTTCTTGAGGCACTTATTTTGTTTTCACATGCACTCCAGTGTAAAAACAAAGCAAACAAAATGAAAACCCTAATTCTCAGTCCAGTTTCTTATGGCTAAGTCCCTCCGTGTCTGTCTCTTCTATTTAGAATACTTACTGAATGCTCACACCTCGAGTGAGAACTGCAGTTGAAATCAAGTCACACTGCTGGTTTTTCCTCTAGTTTGAAAATAGTCCTCTGATGCTGCAAACTCTCACCTTACTCATTGACTCCCTCCAGTGTGCCACAAGCTGACTTGATTGCCACAGACTTCCACTGACACACCCAGTCATTATACTTCTCTTTTGCCCACAAAATCACTCTGATTTGTACTGCTCATGTTGACTTAGGTTCTTGTAAAAGTTCACTGATACTCACAGATTTCTTTCAGTCTAACCAGACCGTGTCTTTACCCCAAAGGGTGGGAAAAATCTCACGCACTGACCAACAGGCAGGAACACCAGGAGGAAGTAGAAAATTGTTTTAAGATGGTGTTTTTTTTTTGTTTTTTTCTGTAAACTCTTGTTTTGTTTGGGTGAGCAGTAAGCTCTCCTGGGCCTCTCCTCTTCAACAGGTGTACCTAAGATGACCACTGTCTCACAAGCAGCAGGCACCACTTTCCAGTCAGCCACACTCTCCTTTGAAATCAGAGCCAATGGTGGCTGGTGCTCTGGGGTGGGCAGTCTCCAGATTTACATATTCATGAGGGCAGCTCATGTTTCAGTACAGACAGGTCTAAGCAGCAAATTGGAGCTAAGAAATGTGAATGAATTAACACACTTGATGAATAAACATTAGTGTAATTCACACCAGAGTGCACTCCTTATCCTTGGGCACTACTCTACTGATTCCAGCAATGATTGAGCCTCTATGCAAAGTTTGAGCTGGGGCATGAGCACATTGAGGCATGTTCACTATTCAGCCCCAACAACTGTGCCACTCTACACTCTTTAAATAGGCTCTTTGGGGCCATTTTGAACTTCCATCACACGTAGTTCAAAATTTTTCTAACTGGTCAACCAGGCAGAGCAGGGCCTCTGATCATAGTTCTGCACTCAGGGGTGCCTCAATTTATTTATTTATTTATTTTTTGTTGACCGGGTAAGTGCACTAGACAAATCCTGCCTATTTTCAGGCACGACCCGGGGGAAGGGGATACAGATGAATGCCAGCTGACCTTGAACCAGATTAAGCTGTTGGTGGTATTTTTTTAGTGAATGAGGGAAATGAGGGAAATTTGGCCAGGACACCGGGGAAATTCCCCCACTCTTTCGACATAAGTGCCATGGGATCTTTAACATCCACCTGAACTACCACCAATCCAGGCAGATGGGACTTGGGTTTAACGTCTCATCCGAAAGACGGCACCTCAGAAGTGCAGCACCCCTCTCATGCTGCACTACAGTGTCAGTACTGGGATATTAACCCAAGTGCAGATGTGGGAACTGAACCCACAGCCCTCTGATCTCCCGGCCTCAGAGGCGAGAGTGCTACCTACTGAGCCACTGACACTGCAAATTATAGACTTGAGCTCCCATGTGTAATCTCTTCTATGGCCTTGGGTAGCCATATGACTTGTTTACAGGGAGGAAGCCCACAAAATAATCAATCCACTTATCTGACCTCCTGGGCTGCATTGCTGTAACCTCCTGGGTATACAAATAAACTTTCAGATTTCTGAAGGCTACAAATTAACTGGTTAGCAGGCAAATGCTTTTCAACTAATTAATGAATGTCCAGTTCAGGCATAAAGTCCGTGAGCATATTATTGCAAAAGGAAAATCATAAGTCCCTGCCAGTAAGGTTGCAAGTATTTCATATTCCACAGGTGGCAAGAGCTAGTGATACAACATGCTCGCATTTTTTGGCTGTGTTACAGCTAAAGACATATATAGATAATATATTCAAAAAGTGGTTTCAAACAGTATCAATATATATAAAATACTACAGTACTGACACATAAAAACTGTATCAATAGGATTGATCTTTAAGGACCTGACTTCCAAACTTTCCTTAAAAAAAATGTTTCTAGCACCAATGGTTCTATTGAATCTTTCAAAAGATAATTTCTTTGAAGTGGACTAACTTTCAAACTGTTTGGCCTACATAGAAACATAGATCTTGATGGCAGATAATGACCGCTTGGCCCACCCAGTCTGCCCATTTTCCCTACCCATTGTAACAAAGCTGACCCTACTTGATCTCCAACTTTACTCCCCTTTCTCTACCTCTAAGTTTCCCTTTTACCTATCCCATGCATTCTTGAAGCCCGTTGCTGTTTTTGCCCCCACCACCTCTGCTGGAAGGCTATTCCAGGCATTCACCACTTTTTCTGTGAAGAAGTACTTCCTCACATCTCCCTGAATCCCCCCCCCAGCATCATAGCATGTGCCCTTGTTCTTGAACATCATTTCCTCTGAAAAGTGCTTCCCCCTTGAACCTTACTTATACCTGTGAGGTATTTGAAAGTTTCTGTCATATCCCCCTTCTCCCTCATGTCCACCAGGGTGTATATATTGAGGTCATTCTGTCTCTTCTTATAGGGCTTGTGAAGCAGTCTCTGCACCATTTTGGTTGCCTTCCTCTGGACCACCTCTACCCTGTCTATGTAGTCCTGGACATGTGGTCTCCAGAACAGGACACAGTACTCTAGGTGAGGTCTCACCAGTGATCTATATAGCAATAACACCCACTAGCTCTCCCCACTGCCTTGTCACACTGTCTGGCCACCGTTAGGTCATTAGATATGACTACCCCCAAGTTCCTTTCCTGTTTGGTGATGGCTAATACCACTCCCTCCATTTTTCACTCCTACCCTGGGTTTCTGTGCCCCAAGTGTGGTATTTTGCACTTCTTCATGTTGAAACTTCACTGCCACATCCTTGACCACTCCTCTAGCTTTCTTAGCTCTCTATTCATTTTTTTCACCCTCCCGGAGTGTCTACCCTGTTGCAGATTTTGGTGTCATCAGTAAAGAGGCATACCTTCCCTTCAAGCCCCTATGCAATGAAGGGATGTGCCAATGACTGTGTGGGCCTCGCTGCAAAGTATTTTGTGTGGCCCTACTTCCCTGCCATTAAGCATAAAATAACCATTAGCGCATATAACATATTTATAGTGTAGGTTCTTTTGTTATTTCATATCAGTCCTGCTGAGTGTCCGTAGTTTGTCCATGCTGCCCCTTGCTCTTGCTGGCACCACGATCAAGAAATTGAACAATGTAATTTTCCCTGCTCCTCCTGAGGACATCGGCACCCATATCAGTTGTTTTGAGTAACAGGCCCTATTGCTTCTTTATTCTGTACTCCCACTACCGCAAATAGAGTTTGAATCAGCAGCACAGACCCCGCTGCTGCCACTGCTGACAGCCCAAATTCAAATGGATAAGCAGTATACGAAAAGAAAGTGCAAGTTTGTGACAATAAAAGGTTTTCATAATGCTGACCTCTGACGCAGTGGTCCCCCTGATAGTGCAGGCCGTACTGCAAACACATGTCTTGCACCCCCTAGTCATGGCCCTGCTGCAATGCCACTAATAAAGACATCAAAGAGGGTCGGCGGTCCCATTACTGATCCCTGTGGCACCTTGCTGGTCACAGTCCCTTCCTCAAAGTGAACTACATTCACCACCACCCTCTGTCTCCTTTCCCCCACAAATTTCTCACCCAGTTTACCACCTTTGGACCTACTCCT
Organism: Neoceratodus forsteri; assembly: GCA_016271365.2. NCBI lineage: Eukaryota > Metazoa > Chordata > Ceratodontiformes > Ceratodontidae > Neoceratodus > Neoceratodus forsteri. The sequence goes on along the minus strand of CM028132.1, from coordinate 586,734,143 downwards.
AGGCTTCCCAGCTTGTTTATGAGTCTCCTATGTGGAACGATGTTGAAGGCCTTATTGAAAGGTAGGCAGGCCATATCCACTGCTCCACCCTGTTCTGCTTCTCTTGTCACCCAGTCAAAGAAATCTATCATATTTGTTTGACATGATCTCCCCTGAGTGAATTTGTGCTGCCTCGGATCTAGTAGGCCACTATATTCAAGATATTCCATAATCCTCTCCTTTAGTAGTGATTCCATTAATTTCTCCACCACTGAAGTCAGGCTGACTGGCCAGTAATTTCAGCCTTCTCTTTGCTTCCACTTTTGTGAAGTGGGACTACATCTGCCCTCCTCCAATCCTCCAGAACCACTCCTGTTCCCAGTGAGTGGCTGAACAGAGCTGTCAGACGTGCAGCCAGCACCTCCCTGAGCTCCCTCAGTATCCTAAGATGCACCCCATTTGGCCCCATGACCTTGTCCACTTTCAGAGCTGCGAGTTCCTTCAGGACTCTCTCCTATGTAAATGGACTAGTGTCTACTTCCCTTCCTTTGATGTCCCTTGCCCTTATCTGTGGTCCCTCGCCTTTCCCTTCTTCTGTGAACACTGAACAAAAGTATTTGTTCAATGTGTCTGCCTTTTCCTGGTCCTCCTCCACACACTCCTCTCCTTCACTGCTAAGGCTTACTATACCTCCCCAGGCCTCTCTCTTTTCACTTACATACCTTAAAAATACCTTGCCCTCTTTCTGTACTGCCTGGGTTGTTTTCTCCTCCATTTGCTCCTTTGCAATCCTAATTGCTTTCCCTGTCTCCCTCTGTTTCTCCTGATACACTTCTCTATCCTCCTGTCTCTGTGTCTCCTTATACCTCCTAAATGCTAACTTTTTTGCCCTCACATTCCCAGCCACCTCTTTTGAGAATCATAGTGGTCTCTTTTTCCTCCTGCTTTTTCTTACTTCTCTGATGGAGAGGTTTGTTTCCTTCCCTATTCCTCCCTTTAGATTCTCCCACTGTTTCTCCTTTTCTTCCAAGTCCTCCTCCCTTGGCAGGGCATCCCTGAGGTATTCACCCATCTTTTAAAATTGACCCTCCTGATGTCCAGGAGCTTTCCCTTTATGTTGTTAGATTCTACCATCATGCTTATACTGAACCACACCATATAGTGATCACTAGTCCCCAGGTGCCACCCACTGTGACATCTGCAACACTGTCCCCGCTGGTGAGCACAAGGTCCAGTATTGCTCTCTCACGAGTGTGCTGTTTTACTAGTTGCTTGAGGAATGCCCCCCCTGCAGAGATTCCAGGATGTCCCTGCTCCTAGCGGAAGCTGCAGCTGGGAGGCTCCCCCACCAGCAGCACCTCTCCCTCGTTTGCCATCTTTTGAATGGCTTCCACCAGAACCTTATCGAACTCCACCCCCCACCCCGTGCTGGAGGCCAGTAGATCACACCAGTGCAAATAGCGGCTCCCTTCTGTATTTCTAGGGTTACCCACAGTACCTCTGTCCACCCCAATTTCCCTGTATCTCAGTAGCTTTTATATTATCCCTCACATAAAGAGCAACTCCTCTCCCATTCTTTCCCACCCTGTCCTTTCTGAACAGAGTGTAGCCTGGTATGGCTACATTCCAGTCATGGTTCCCATTGCATCATGACTCAATAAAGGCAACAAGATCCGGTTCAGCCTCTGCCATGATGGCCTTTAGGTTCGCATTTTGTTTCCCAGACTTCAAGTATTTGCATATATGGCCTTCCAGAATCTGCTACCACCATGCTTGTCAACATCTTCTATCATCTTTTGCCTTCTCTCTGTACTCCCTCTGCTCTCATTCCCATCTTTCTTCATGTCTCCCATATTGTTTCTTTTGTTGTTGGGTACCCTTGAGAATTTCTCTCCCATAGGATTCTCCCCACTGTCTACTTCAGTTGGGAGGGACAGTTTGTTTCTCCCCGTTTCCTTCTGCCACCCCCTCAGCTAATTTAAATGCTCATCAATATAACATTTAAACTGTTTATTGAGGACTGTGGTTTCTCTCCAGGATGGATGCAGGCCATCTACCCTGTACAGGCCACTATCCCTCTAGCTGGGACCCTAGTCCCCAATGTAGCTAAACTCCTTCTTTCTCCACCATTCCTTCAACCACATGTTAAAGCTCATGGTGCAGTGTACCCTATCCTTCCCCAAGTTATAGACAGGTAGCTCCTGTCTGTACCTCAGAAAAGTCCACTGAGCATGCTACCTGCCTAAGACCCTTCCCTTAACTTGACACTGCCCTTCCTGTTTTTATGGGGGGGTTGTCTACTTTCCCTTAGTTTTTTTTGTCCTACCGTAAATGCAGTGTTTCACCTGTATCCTCTGTATTGGGTGTCCCTGACCCTTCCCACTCCCCTGATATGTGTGTGCAGTTACAGGAATTTAAACAGGTAGCTTACCAAACATCTCCTGATGTCTTGCTTCCTCCTTCCTTACACTTTCATTGTTCCGTTGCTTGTCTGTTCAGCTGCAGAGCAACCAGCCGCTGGCTGCCTCGTTGGGCTGATTCCAGTGGGCAGACTCCACTGTGCTGTCTTTGTCTTGGGGGTCCCTAGTGTGGGGGCTGCTTGATGGCCTACTTCTTTTGTAGGTGTGTGTTTCTTCAGGGTTTCTGAAGCTGCTCCCTGATTGGCTGTCTCAGAGGGAAGAGGTGTGGCCAAGCTGGAATTGGCTGTCTTTGCGAGCCTGCTCTAGCTCTGCTCCTCTGCCTCCTCCACCATTCTCCCAGTGTCTGTCTTGCTCTGTGGCATGGGGGGGGGGAATTGCTCCATGCCCCTTCACACCAACAAAGGATTGCTGCCACTCCGATCTTAAAGTGGGCTGTTTAAAGCCCCTGTCTGCTTTCCTCTTCTTCTTCTGGGTTTATGAAGCTGCTCCCTGATTGGCTGTGTCAGAGGGGAGAGGCATGGTCAAGCTGGGATTGACTTCCTTTGTGAACCTGCTCTAGCTGCACTCCTTCACCTCCTCCACCATTCCCTAGTGTCTGTCTTGCTCTGTGGTGCTAGGGGACTGCTCCATGCCCCCCTTCCTGCCAACAAAGGATTGCCTAGAAACCTAGATGGCCTAGAAACTTAATTTTTTTAAACAAAAGATTGAGTCAGCTAAGTCGCTATAGCTATATAGAAAATGAGCCTCAGTTCAAAATGCCTCTCCTGGTCACTAATTTTCAAATAAATATAAATATATGCTTTTGCTACATCCATCTGTTCATATATAAAACATAAACTTGTTCAAAGACTTTTCTAAACCTATTATTTTTAAAAATGAATTATATTGACATGTATAGAAATGTATCAACACATCAACACCGGATACCTGTATTGTTATGATCTATTCATTCTGAGGCAGTAGATGTGGATCTATGTCATATGCTCTGGTCCTCTCCCTCCATTAAAGACATTTGGAGGAAGGTTCATAAAGTTTGTGAATCTACATTTGAAACACTGATTCTTTTTAATCCAAAATTTCTTATCTTGGGAATAAATGTAGGCCAGGGAAGTTTAAATAAACACCTAAACTCTGTTATCTGGTCAGCTGCTTTAACACTTAAGAGGATACTTCTCTCACACTGGAAATCTACTTCTCCTCCTGCTTATGTGGAGCGGACTTCCAAAATGAGTGAAATCATAAATCACGAGAGATTGGCACATCAGGTTGTTGATAAAAAAATTTTAATTGAAAAAAACTGGGCCCCTTTCCTTACTTATTTAGGTGTTACATAATTAATTAAATATTATCCATTTTAGGCCTGATCTGCTATCTAATGCCGAAACTTCTCTCTCCCTTATATAGATTTTATAATATAATGAACCTGTAAATATTTATGTAACCCCCCTACAAACGGGGGTTCCCAAAAAGTCTTCCTTGAGCTTGCCTAAATGCTCACTGCCAGGCTGGTGTCCTGCGTTTTAGCAATTTAAATCTGATTACCGGAGCCTGTATAGCCTCTGCGTACTGTATGTTTAAGAGCTGCCTAATTGCAATTTAAGTAATCTGAGAGGGAGCTCTGTTGAAAGATGTAACTATTTATTGAAAATCACTTAGAGTGATAATGATAATGTAGTTTGTCTAACCTGCTTTCTTTGTAGCAAGGACTGTTTTGTTTGTCTCTACTATCTTGGTCCTGGACTGCAAATTGGACCAAACAGTACTGGTGGGACCTGAAATGTAGCCGGACTACAGGAGCTGTCTGAATTCAAAATCTGTAGGAACTTTAGTTTGGAGATTTTTTGCACCTTTTTTGCAACTGAAGGGGGAGCTCTTGCTTTGACTGACAGCCAAATCAGCCAACCAAATCTTTTGGATCTTAGGGGAAGTCCCAGGCTGCTTGCAGTTTTCAGTTAGTTCTGAGCTGGGAAGTGAAATGAGAGGAGCTGAAGTTATTTTGGGCTGCAATCTTGAGTGGTTTCGCATGGGAAAACTGTGAAAGGGCTGAGTTTTTGGTTTGCAGGTCTGCCTGCTGCTCCTGAGAGGGAGAGAAGATAATTATTTTGGACTAAATCCAAGTTTGTGTGACTAAAGTAAGCTACTGAAGTGGGACAGGCCCAACCTGAAGAAGACCAAAGATTTTGTTGAATGCAATCGGCCTGTCAGGAGTTCCAGCTTCCCCTAAGCTCCTGGTGTGTGCAGAGACTTTGCGATTATGACTCGGGAGCGCTTTGCCAGGTACAGTAGAACTCCCTTACATGTAAATGTGCTATGAGCTGCGAGTGGGTCGTGAGTTTGTCCCCCACTGTGTGAACTGTGTTCTGCTGGCTGGAAGCTGTATCCAGCCCAAAACGGACTGCATCTGAATTTGTCTCCATGCGGTCTGGGCCTTGCCAGACTGTCCCAGCCAGACTACCCACTGAACAGAGAAGCCATCGACAAGAGACCTGCCTGAGGATCAGCCCCCTGCTCCATGCTTGAACAGGAATGATGCCTCTGCGACTCATGTGGGCCCTGCTTCTCCTGGCATTCCAGATCAACCACCTGCAGTCTCGATTTTCGTCCAGCCTGTATCCAGTCTTGGGTATCGTGAGTAAATACCAGGGTAACTCCCTGCAACAACAGCTTAATCTGAGTGTGTCATCTGATTGTCTTGTTGTTTCATTTCCTTTATGAACTGAGCCCTCTAGCTCCGGATTACAAATATTGTGTACTGTGCATGTTGTGTTTTCCATCAGAGGACCCCAACCAGCTGCCAACCCAGGGCAACAGTCCTGGCTAGCCCATCTCTTCCCCACCTGGGTACCCAGAGGTGTGACTGTGTGGGGGGACTCAAAGCACATGCATAACTGCTTGATTGATATAACCTTTAAGCTAATTAACCTGATTTTGCCCCTCCCTTGTTTAAGTCCCCTGAATAAACCAGATCTAACTTTTTCTGCATGTAATCTAAGTGTGGTTCCAGTTTGTGCTCAAAGTACTGTACTGTTGCTATTTGCTGTGCATAACCTCATTTTACAGGTGGTCCCCAGGGTCAAGCCAAAGGAACCAGCCCTGGTGGTAAGTGCAAACAGTGTGGGTACTTGTGTGGTGTACCAGGGGTATTGTGAAAATGATTATTGTACAGTGTTCAGGCCACTAGAGGGGAAAGAGGGGGGTTACAGTGTCCCAGAGGGCTGAGCCCAGGTTAGCTTGACCACTACCAACCCTGATCTCTGGGTGGAGGCACCCGTTTCAGAACTCAGGCCCCTTAACTTGCTACTAGCCAAACAGGCAGGGGTAGTAGCACTTGGGATAGCGCCACCTAAGGGTTACATTTTGGAGGCTCACCACTGGGATTCTGTGTCTTCTAGTTGCAAATTGCTGTTAAAAATAAATGGCTACCCCAACAGAAGTGGCTGTACACCAGTTGGTGGGGTGGAGTACTGGGCAGGAGATCGACCCTCAAAATACTATACTTATCCTGGATATTCCCCTGGGTACCAATAAGGACACTGTAGAGGGAGTACTTTCCAAGGCTGAATGTTTACAAAACCCTGTGGTGGTGGGTCAACAGGCTAATCTGCTCGTCCAAAGTTTCATGGCGTTAGTAGTGTGTAAGGACCAAGTAGACAGTTCAAAAGTGCCATAGACTATCATCCCCGGAGGAGCCCTCAATGCCTGGAGAGTGATAAATAAAGACAGTAAAGACCCCAGGAGAATGAGCCCCCCTCCCACACTATCTGAGACTTTTGAGGAGAAATGTGCTAAGTTGTTGCTGGAGGAAGGGAAAACTGTGGAGGACGTAAAGAAACTATTCCTGCCACCTGGAGGTGTTCCTCCCCCAACACCCCCTCCCACTCCAACACCCATTTGACCCTCCTTCTGTGCCCATGCCAATGCTGGCTCCTATGTCTGTACCTGCCATTAGTCACGACTCTTACTGAAGGTTGAGAATCTTCTTCTGCACCCTCCCCACCCCCCAAGGGGAGGATGATTGGGAGACCTGGATAGATTGTGTTGCCCCTTTGATACCTGAATGGCAGTGTGTGGAGGCTGAGAAACAGAAAAGAATCATAGAAAGTTTGAGGGGTCCTGCCCTAGAGACCATTACATTTCTGAGGTCCACAAACCCTGATGCATCTGCCAAGAAGTACCTATCTGCACTCAATGGCAATTTTGGGAGCATTGACCAGGGGAGAACTTGATGTGGAAATTTCAAGGTACAAAACAATGGCCAGGGGAAAGTTTGTCTGCAAATGTTACTCGTCTGGAAGGAGCACTGCAGAAGGCTTACCAAAAAGGTGGGGTAGCCGCCAATGACTTGAACCATGTGAGGTTGGAGCACATACTGCAACATGCAAAGCATTCTAAATTGCAGCTCCTTCAATTAAGGCTCCCAGATAGAAGGGGTAACCCACCGGACTATTGTGACTTGATAAAAGAACTCTGGGAGGTTGAAGATGAAGAGGAGGATTGTAATTCTAGGGTGAGCGCAGCCCAAGTGATCACAGCATCGGAAGGCCCTTCTGAAGTGGGGACCAATGAGGGTGTGCCACCATGGGATGAACTTCTGAGGGAATTCAGGGAAAGAAAAACAGTCTGTTTATGAAAGCCGCTCCTGCAAGTACAGACACCGACCCTTATCCAACTGCATCTGCTATGGGGGGGAGGGTCCACCCAGGCATCTCCTGCTGACAGCAGCTCGAAACTCAATGTCTTGACTACGAAAGTAAGAGAATTGACGAGATGTCTCCAAATGCTCACCACACAGCAGACAGAGATGGCACCATGGTTTTCAGTTGGTAGTACCACCACTCCAGCTCCCTTGGCCTCCCCAAATCCCAGAAAACATATTTTGCCATAATTGTGGGAAGGATGGGCACATGAAGAGAGAATGCCGGTCCACAAAAGGCCTAGATAAGGTTGTATACAGGCTTCAAGGAGAGCTTCGGAGAATGAATCAGCGGTCAAGGAGTGCCCAAAATGACCACAGTGAGGGTTCAAGAAGTAGTAACTCAAATCCCTATGTGGCTAAATCATCTATCCAGACCCCTGCTGCTGTCCCTCCAGACTGGTCCAAAATAGTGGGCCCTTCAATGGAGATTACCGTGGCTGTGAATGGTATTCCTACTCGGGCTGTGCTGGACAGTGGGTTGCAAGTGACCATTGTATTTAAGGAATGGTATGACAAACACTTATCTGCTGTGCCCTTACAATCCCTGGAAGGCCTACATGTGTGGGGGCTGAGCGACAAGCCTTATCCCTACCTAGGATATGTCCGCCTCTGGTTGTCAGTTCCTGCAGCTGTAACTGATGTAGAGGAGCAAGTCGAGACACTGGCCTTAGTGTGTCCCCCTACTGGACTGTATGATGGGGCTCCCCTGTTAATTGGGACCAACACCCATATGTTTGGGAAACTGCCACAACTCTGTCGCGAGAAACAAGGGCAACAGACAGGGAGGGCCCTAAGAATTCCCGCTCTGATCAAGAGGGCCTACGATTTGTAACAGAACCCCAAGGGAGTGGACCGGGATGAACCGGTAGGGGTCGTGTGGAAGAAGGATCCTGATTCAATGGTACTGGCCCCTAACGCCCAGTGTACCGTTCAAGGGGAGGTATGCCTTCAGAAAGATGTCAAGAACAAAATACTGATGTAGGACGCACCAGGCAATGGAAAATTGCCAGAAGAATTATTGGTTAAGCCCAGCATCTTGCCAGTTCATGCTCATGCCTATGCACGACGAGTGATGGTCCAGATTCATAATGTGTCAGATCAGGAGATCCAGGTGAACAGAGGATGCACCCTAGCTATGGTACACTGTGCAGACACTGCAGTGTTGCCCAGCAACAAGCCCCCTGGCAAGACAGATAGAGTGACTCCCAACTTGTTTGATTTTGGTGACTCCCCATTGCCAACTGGATGGAAAACTAGAATTAGCCAGAAACTTGCCCAGAGAGATCAAGTGTTTTGTTTGAAGGAATGGGACGTGAGATGTGTCCAGGGTGTAGAGCATCACATACGCCTGCATGATGAATGGCCATTTTGAGAGAGGTCTTGATGTCTAGCCCCTGCAGACATAGATGATGTGAGAAGACATTTGCAGGAAATGCTCGTGGCTGGTGTGATACAAGAATCCAGGAGCCCATATGCTTCTCCCATTGTGGTTGTGCATAAGGAGAATGGAACAGTACGAATGTGTGTGAATTATCGGACCCTCAACAGGAGGACCATCCCAGATCAATACACCATGCCTCGTATACAAGATGCTCTGGATTGTTTGAATGGGAGCAAATGGTTCTCAGTGTTGGATCTTCACAGTGGATATTACCAGATTCCGATGGCTCCGGAGGACTGTGAGGAGACAGCCTTCATCTGTCCTTTGGGGTTCTATGAATTTCTGAGAATGCCACAGGGGATATAGGGTGCCCCAGCCACTGTCCAGTAACTGATGGAATGAGCAGTGGGAGACATGAATTTGCTAGAATGCCTGGTGTACTTGGATGATGTCATTATGTTTGGAAGCTCCCTAGAGGAACATGAGAGTCGACTGTTCAAAGTACTAGACCAACTGGAAGATTTCGGAATCAAGCTGTTCATTGACAAGTGCCAATTTTTCCAAACCTCTGTGAAGTATGTGGGGCACATAGTGTCTACAGAGGGGATAGAGAGTGATCCTAGTAAAGTTGAAGTCTTGACTACTTGGCCCCAGCCCCACAATTTGAAAGAACTACAATGTTTCCTGGGATTCTGTGGCTACTACCGCCGGTTCATAAAGGACTATTCCAAAGTGATTCGGCCACTCTTGAATATTACCCAGGGTTACTCTCCTACCAATCAGAAATACAAAAAAGGGTCCGACAAAGAACCAGACAAAGCATATTTCCGGCCAGGTGAACTTTTCAGGTCCTGTTGGATGCCTGACTGTGAAGCAGCTTTCCACGAAGTCATATAGCAGCTTACCCATGCCCCCATCCTCGCTTATGCTAATCCCACCAAACCCTATATGCTGCATACTGATGCCAGTCTGCAGCATCTAGGAGCTGTACTGTATCAAGACCATGAGGATGGTTTGATACCAGTGGCATTCATCAGTAGGAGCTTGACCCCATCAGAGCGAAACTACCCTGTGCACAAGTTGGAGTTCCTTGCATTAAAATGGGCCATTTTTGACCATTTTCATGATTACCTCTATGGGGCGAAAATATTGGTGAGGACTGACAATAACCCATGGACCTATGTACAGACTTCAGCTAAGTTAGTCGCTGTGGGGCACCAGTGGCTTTCTGCATTGTCAACATATGATTATGCTGTTGAATACAGATTGGGCCTGAATCATATTGATGCTGACGCCCTATCCCGGAAGCCCTTTTCCAAGAGCGACTGGGTCAGGCTGTCTGAAACTGACATCCGAGCATTGTGCCAAAAGTTTTAGAGAAATGAACAGATGTCTAGAGACACAGCGAACTGCTTAGTAAATTGCTTGGGCCCCTTGGACACCTGCATACCGGCTGCATATTGCCACTTTTCTGCTCTAGATATTAGTGCACTACCTCAGTTTGACAATGACAGCATGCAATGAGCTCAATCCGGAGATCCTATGGTTCAGCCAGCAGTTGACACCTTCGCAAGGAAAAGATGTGTCCAAGTTGTATTCCTCTGATCTGCGAACCGCTTTATTGTTTAAAGAAGGCCCCAGGTTGAAGCTGCTTAATCAGTTGTTGTATAGAGAGACAGTAGATTGGGGTGGCCAAATAGACAAGCAACAACTGGTCTTGCCCACAGCCTTCAAAGATTTGGTACTGAGGTCCCTCCACAATCATATGGGCCACCTCGGTATAGACCGGACCCTTTACCTAGTACGATCTCGATTCTAATGGCCCAAGATGGGGGCTGATGTTGAGCACCATGTAAGTACTTGTAGTCGCTGCCTGCAGAGAAAAGCTCTGCCTCAGAGGGCTGCCCCCCTTGTCAACATTACTACCTGCACCCCAATGGAACTAGTCTGCATAGACTTCTTGAGTTTAGAGCCTGATCAGTGAAACATTGGCAATGTGTTAGTGGTTATGGACCATTTCATACAGTATGCACAAGCTTTTCCCACCAAAGATCAAAAAGCATCTACCGTGGCCAAGGTGCTAGTGGAAAATTTCTTCGTCCACTATGGTGCCCCCCAGCGAATTCAGTCTGATCAGGGTTGGGACTTTGAGAGTCGGCTAATCAAAGAAATGCTCTCACTATGGAGGGTGCGAAAGTCAAGAACCACCCCTTATTACTCGCAAGGGGATCCGCAACCAGAACACTTTAACCGCACCCTGCTAGACATGCTAGGCACCCTCCACCCAAAAGATAAGCATAAATGGAGCCAGCAGATTAGCACCTTGGTACATGCATATAATTGCATGAAGGATGATGATACCGGGTTCTCTCCCTACCACCTCATGTTTGGGAGAGAGGCCCGGCTGCCTGGTGATGTCTGTTTTGGGGTTTCTCCCGATGGGGTCCGAGCCGAAGATTACCTGCAATATGTACAAAAACTTAAAGCTCAATTGAACCATGCCTATCAACTGGCCCAGACAATGGCCGCCAAAAGAAATCTAGCCAACAAAGAGAGACATGATAGAAAAGTAAAGGCTCAAGATCTTAGACCTGGAGACAGTGTGTTATTGCAAAATTTAGGATTGCATGGTAAACACAAAATTGCTGATCGATGGCACCATCTTCCCAATGTCAGAAGCTGGATGATTTGCCAGAGCACAAAGTGCGCCCAGAGAATAACTTCAAAGCTGTCAAGACCATGCACCGTAACCACTTGCTACCTATTGGTCAATTTATAATTTACCCACCGTGATTGATTCCCCTGGACCAGTGACTCATGCTGCTGCAAGAAAAAAACAGAGTCAGCCTGCCCCCGTGGTTGCCGATTTAAGACTTCCCCCGCAGCAGGCCCAGAATGATAGTGACTACCAGTCTAACTCGGATGACACTGACTGTGATAATGCCTATTACCCCTCATATGAACTGAGTCAGTTGTGTTGTGGAAATCCTATGTTGAATTATGGGGATGAAGCTGGGCCTTCTGGACTGCTTAATGCCCCGGCATCATCCTTGGAACTAATGCTCCCTGAAGGTGAAGTGCAAAGTATCACGTCTGAGGATGCTGAGTCTTTGTGTATTGTGGAACTGTATGATTTGCCTGAAGGAGAGGCTGATGGTATGAGTCTTTCTGGTGACATGACAGAACTTGAGAAACACTATGAGAGTGCTGAAAACACTCCTTCAGTGCACAGTGTCTTCAAAATGAGCCAAGTGTTGTAGAAACAGAGAATACAGAGCAAGGGTCTAACAGTGCTCCCAGCTTGGACATTCCCCTTCATGCAGGGGTACCCCTCACAAGTGATGAAAGCTCCAAGACCATTGCTGAAAGTACAGAGACTGTGGTTGTTCACCCCAGAAAGACTGGCTGAGCTGTCAAGCCAGTGGTGTACTTCAGTTACGATTCCCCCGGGAGGCCAGTGGATTTTCCTCTCAATGTAGTCCACAAAGGGTGTTTATGTCTCTCAGAGCTCACTGCCCAAATAGAGCTTGACGGCCCATTCCAGGTTACTTGTCCTGCCCTCTCACCATGGGGCCCTGCCCCATCCAGCCCCAAGTTAGCTGATAGGGATGGGCCCCCTCTTGCATTGTTTAGAGTACAAGAAGTTATTACATGATTCTGTATAGTAATGTTCAATTTACCTGTGTGAAATATGCATAATGTATTGTCAGAATGGAAATGATATAGTGGAGTACACTGAAATGTATAGTAAAGTGGCAAGTTATGCCAACTGATGAATCAGATAGTACTTGTATAGCATGCTAATGGTATAAATGTATATGTTGCATTTTCAATGTTATGATGGTACAGACTTGACGTGGATGCCAAGTTTTCCCAGGCAGGGAAGGGTGTAACCCCCCTACAAATGGGGGTTCCCAAAAAGTCTTCCTTGAGCTTGCCTAAATGCTTACTGCCAGCCTGGTGTCCTGTGTTTTAGCAGTTTAAATCCGATTACCAGAGCCTGTATAGCCTCTGTGTACTGTCTCTTTAAGAGCTGCCTAATTGCAACTTAAGTAATCTAAGAGGGAGCTCTGTTGAAAGATGTAACTACTCACTGAAAATCATTTAGAGTGATAATGATAATGTAGTTTGTCTAACCTGCTTTCTTTGTAGTAAGGAATGTTTTGTTTGTCTCCACTATCTTGGTCCTGGACTGCAAATTGGACCAAACAGTACTGGTGGGACCTAAAATGTAGCCGGACTACAGGAGCTGTCTGAATTCAAAATCTGTAGGAACTTTAGTTTGGAGCTTTTTTGCGCCTTTTTTGCAACTGAAGGGGGAGCTCTTGCTTTGACTGACAGCCAAATCAGCTAACCAAATCTTTTGGATCTTGGGGAAGTCCTGGGCTGCTTGCAGTTTTCAGTTAGTTCTGAGCAGGGAATTGAAATGACAGGAGCTGAAGTTATTTTGGGCAGGAATCCTGAGTGGATTCGCACAGGAAAACTGAAAGGGCTGAGTTTTTGGTTTGCAGGTCTGCATGCTGCTCCTGAGAGAGAGAGAAGATAAATATTGTGGACTAAATCCAAGTTTGTGTGACTAAAGTAAGCTACTGAAATGGGCCAGGCCCAACCTGAAGAAGACCGAAGATTTTGCTGAATGCGATCGGCCTGTCAGGAGTTCCAGCTTCCCCTAAGCTCCCAGTGTGTGCAGAGACTTTGTGATTGTGACCGGGGAGCACTTTGCCTGGTACAGTAGAACTCCCTTACATGTAAATGTGCTATGAGCTGCTAGTGGGTCGTGAGTTAGTCCCCCACTGTGTGAACTGTGTTATGCTTGCTGGAAGCTGTATCCAGCCCAAAACAGACTGCATCCGAATTTGTCTCCATGTGGTCTGAAACTTGCCAGACTGTCCCAGCCAGACTACCCACTGCAGAGAGACGCCATCGATGAGAGGCCTGCCTGGGGATCAGCCCCCTGCTCCACGCTTAAACAGGAATGATGCCTCTACGACTCATGTGGGCCCTGCTTCTCCTGACATTCCAGATCAATCACCTGCAGTCTCGATTTTTGTCCAGCCTGTGTCCAGTCTTGGGTATCATGAGTAAATACCAGGGTAGCTCCCTGCAACAACAGCTTAATCTGAGTGTGTCATCTGATTGTCTTGTTGTTTCATTTCCTTTACAAACTGAGCCCTCTGGCTCCAGATTACAAATATTGTGTACTGTGCATGTTGTGTTTTCCATCACAGGGCCCAAACCAGCTGTGACACCGGCCAACCCCGGGCAACAGTCCTGGCTAGCCCATCTCTTCTCCACCTGGGTACCCAGAGGTGTGACTGTGTGGGGGGACTCAAAGTGCCTGCATAACTACTTGATTGATATAACCTTTAAGCTAATTAACCTGATTTTGCCCCTCCCTTGTTCAAGTCCCCTGAATAAATCAGATCTAACTTTTTCTGCATGTAATCTGACCGTGGTTCCAGTTTGTGCTCAAAGTACTGTACTGTTGCTATTTGCTGTGCATAACCTTCTTTTACAGGGGGTCCCCAGGATTGAGCCAGAGGAACCAGCCCTGGTGGTAAGTGCAAACAGTGTGGGTACTTGTGTGGTGTACCAGGGGTATTGTGAAAGTGATTATTGTACAGTGTTCAGGCCACTAGAGGGGAAAGAGGGGAAAGAGGGGGGGTTACAGTGTCCCGGAGGGCTGTGCCCAGGTTAGCTTGACCACTACCAACCCTGATCTCTGGGTGGAGGCACCTGTTTGAGAACTCAGGCCCCTTAACCTGCTACTAGACAAGCAGGCAGGGGTAGTAGCCCTTGGGATAGTGCCACGTAGGGGTTACATCTATATTTGTCTGCATGTAATTCCTTATATTTATTTATTTATTTAAGAGATTTACCAGGAAAGGCATACTGAGCGGAGTACCGCTCGATTCCAGATGCGCCCTGGGGTAGGAGGTACAATATTGCAGAAAATAAGACAAAACAGTCCATACATAATTTGCAGATAATAATGGACAGTGGTCCAGTAGGAAGGGTGCAGTAGCTGAGATGAAAGGCGGTTCATACAATATGCAGAGTAGTTCAGACATTGGTGTAATAGAATGGAAGAATTACACAATTACATAGTGTGAGCAAAAATTTCTTACATATGGGTAAGACGTGCATAATAATACAGTAACAGCAGCAGGTTCAGAGCATATAGTACCATTTTGTGATGAGTGTGAAAAAAAAAAAACGGAGCTCAGACTGGAAGTCAGCGATGGGGAAAGCATGAGCAGTTGGTGGCGAAATGTGCTTTGAGAAGGGCATTACGTTGGGGGATACTTGTGGTGAGTCTGATGTCGGCTGCCAGTGAGTTCCATAATTTGGGCAGCCTGAAACTGAAAGCAACCTGACCTGAGCGGTAGATCTGTGGGGGATGTGTAGGAGCCTGGAGTCAGTGTTCCTGAGGTCGTAGGTAGGTGGGGGGATGGCGGTTAGGGATGTTGATAGGTAGAAGGGCAGTGTATGAGACCAGAACTTAGCAGTAATTCTAGCGCTGTGCAGCAAACGCTGGTTTTGGAGTGAGGGGAGGTCAAGTGATTGGTAAAGGTAGCAGTGGTGGGTATTGGGAGGACGGTCCAAGGCAAACCAGCAGAAGGAGTTGTATAGGGGGTCAAGCCTGACTAAGGACACCTGGGGCGGAACCTAGAGCGACATCACCGTAGTCCAATATTGAAGGATCATTTTATGGACTATTGCTTGTCTGGTCGGTAGAGGGATGCAGTACTTGTTTCGATGGAGAGCTCCCAGCATAGGATGTAGTTTTTAGTGCAGTACATCTATATGTGCTGAGAAGTCAAGGTACTGATCTAACCAGACACCAAGATAGCGATATGTGGAGCAGGCCTCGAGCGGAGTACTGTCCAAGGTATAGAATGTGGGTGCGACAGTAAGCCAGGCTAGTTTGGCACGGGAGCCAAAGGTGAGGGAGACAGTTTTTTTTGGGTTCAGGAAAAGTTGGTTCTCAAGGAACCAGCGTTGGAGGGAGCCGAAATCCTTCTGGAGGCATGTTGCCACCGCGGTTCCGGATGGGCCAGAGGTGAACAGCACCGTATCTTCTGTGTACATATGGATGTCAGTTTGTGTGCAGACAGCAGGCAAATCATAGAGGAAAATTGAGAAAAGTAATGGGCCGAGCACGGACCTTGAGGTACGCCACTGGTGACGGGAGGGGGGTGATAGATCCGCATCGATGCGAACTGATTGAGACCTGCCTGATAGGTATGAGTGGAACTAGTTGCATGCTGCCACCGACAGACCAGTTTGGGCAAGTCTGACAGCAACAGGGGTGAGAGACCGTGTCGAAGGCTTTTGCCAGGTCTATAAAAATAGCTGTGGTTATTTCCCCTTTGTCAATGCCTGTGAGGATGGTGTTAGTGATGCGAAGGAGGGATGTGGTGGTGGAGTGATTTTTTCTGAAACCAGCTTGGAAAGGAGTGAAGAAGGAGATGTAGTCTAGATATGGGTGTAGCTGGGATAGAACAAGGCGCTCTTGGATTTTGGCTAGTATGGGGAGCAAAGATAAAGGCCGATAGTTTGATGGAGAGGAGAGGTCCCCTTCCTTGGGAAGGGGAATGACTGTGGCATGTTTCCATTTCGTGGGGACTGCCCCTAATTTAAAGGACAGATTTTAGAGCATGGTAAGGGGGTGGGCTATAGCTGGAGCAGAGAGTTGGAGCATTTTAGAGTCAAGTCCCAATGGACATTTACCTTTGGATGTGTTTAGTGAGAGTAGAATTTTCAGCACCTGGTCTGGAGTGACTGGGAGGAGCGAAAAGGAGGCCGGGGGTGCATTAGGAGAACGGGGAACTTTGGGGAGAACGAAGGTGGGGGGTGGGGCGGGAGGAGAATAGGAGGTAGTAGTGGTGGAGAAGTGGGTATTAAACTCAGTGGCAACCTGACAAGGATTATCGATGATTTTGCCTGCGAGGTTGAGAGTGGGGGTGGGGGTTGGGTCAGTGGGGTGAGGAGAGATTTGATGGACTTCAGAATTGAGAAGGGTGGGTGTGGTTTTGTTGAACGCCGCTTGAAGTAGTTTGATTTGGACTGCCAGATGAGTCTAGTGCAGGCATTTCAAGGACCGGTATTGTTGTTGGCCAGATGAGACCCTGTGGCCTTGAAGGATTTCCAGGTACGGTCTCTGGCTCGGAGTTGTTCCATGAGGTTTGAGGTCACCCAGGGTAAGTGGGAGCCTCTGGCTCTGGATCTCCTTAGTGGGGCATGAATGTCCCAGATAGTGAGGAAGTTAGTAGAGAAATAGCTCAGGGCCTCGTCCATGGTGGTGGCTCTAGGGATGGGAGACCAGTCAATGGAGATAAGGTCGTTTAGGAGCGCAGGCAGATCCAGTGATTTGTAAGCTCTGCTGCGCAGCAAACAGGGTGGAGGGGCCGGGGGACGAAAGATTTTGCGCACTATAAAAATCATATGGTGGTCGCTAAGGGAGTCCGGTAGAAGGCCGGCTTTAAGTATCCTATGTGGGTGGGTAGTGAGTGCCCAGTCCAGTAGTGTGTTATTATTGGATTTGTGATTTAGGCGGGTGGGTTCCCCTATTTGCTGGTGCAAATTTAGTGCGCTGATTTGCAGCGTGTCTTTGATGCTGCTGATCCCAGCCAATTCTGATTGAAATCACCAAGGATGTGGAGTTCTCCGCCTTCTGTAAGGGCCCTCAGGTTTCCTAGGTGTTCGAGGATGCTGGTTAGTGGTGTGTCCGGTGGACAGTATGACCCAGATCGTATACTGGGATAGAGTGGGGCAGGGAGATTTTGATCAGGAGGAATCTATGGTTAGTAAGGAGTTGGTGGAGTGATTACAGAATACTGGAGATTTGAGGCAACATACATGGCTGTACCACCACCCTTCTTCTCCCTCCCTGTCCTGGCGGATTAGTGAGAAGTCCAGTAATGAGAATTCTCGTCCCGTGATGGGGCTTCAGCCATGACTCTGTAATGATTATAATATCTGGGTGAAGGGCCAGGACAGTTGTTTGTAGGGCAGCCATTTTATTTAGGATGCTACATATATTAAGGTGTACAATTTTGAGACCTTTGGGGAGGTGTGAGGGTGATGCTGGTGGTTGAGCAGCAATGGGTGTCTGAGGTCCGGGGTTCCGTTCAATGTCCCCTGCTATGAGAAGTAGGAATACCAGGGCATGCCTTAATAAGCGCATGATCTTTACTGGTGCACCCCTGCGGGTGGGGTGATTTGAGGGAGTTGGGTTTGCCTTTGGGGCTGAAAAGAGTGGGATATATAAGGCAGGTGTTGCAGTGTAGAAGGAGGGGGAAGGATAGAGGCCCCAGGTCCAGTTGTGCACACATGGTGTAGGTTGCTTTACTGGCGCCGAGGAGGATTTTTGTGTAGGCTTGCAGTTAAGGTGTGGAGTGGCAAGGGGTCTGGTAACCTAGGATTGATAAAGGGTGGGAGGGAGGAGGAGGCTATGCAGAGCATAGTGATGATTGCAGTGAGAAGCTGCATTTTGGAAGTAAGTTCCTTTTGTGCAGAGAAGGAATTGTCAGTATGCTCTGCAGCGTCGCTAGTGGTGAACAAATATAAGGGACTAATGAGAAAGTGGGCTGATTGGTTCACAACCACGTGAGAGCTCTACTATATAAACAGAAGCCGACCAAGTGGTGGTGGCGGAAGCAGCTCATGATAGCGCAGGCTGGGATAGAGCCCTATTCAGTCCGTGAGGAGCTGCAAAACTGCTGGCTACCTGGCCGCAGGGTTCGTCATGTCCGCTGGGGGGTCTCGCCTGTCTGTGGGGAGGGCTTGGCTCCCTGCCCTCACCTGGCCTCAGTTCTGCGGAAGGAAGAGAAAGGCTTGGCTTTAATTCAGGTAAGTGGCTTGAGGGAGGAGCGTGCTATCTAAAATTGCATCCACCCGCTTGTGAAATAAGACGCCTTTTACCAGGAGATATGGCGCGGTAGCTAGCAGCAACCTGAAGCCTGGGGTCTTATTCCAAAAAAAACAAATTTACCCTCTCCCCACTATAGAGCAGCAGAAGACTGCAGTCATGGATTCTAGCAACTTTTTAACTCATACAAGCAATCCTGCCTTATTTTAAGTTGTGCTGCAATTAGTAACAAATACAATAAAAATACATTCCCCAGCTAAGTCGCTTTGCCCAGAATTAGCAGACTTTTCTTTTTTCAATTAATTAGGCAGAATAAAAGGTTGGAGGCAGGAGCTGTGAGACGCCACATGCACACCGGCATGAAATTGCAATTTAGTACTGTGTCCAAAAGGCACCAAGATTGAATCTGTATGACATAGCTCCTATTCAGTCCGTGAGGAGCTGCAAAAGTCTGGCTACCTGGCCGCAGGGTTCCTTGTCGTGGTCCGCTGGGGGTCTCACCTGTCTGTGGGGAGGGCTTATATGAGACCTGACAGTTTCAGTCATTATTTTATTTTATTTATTTATTTAGTTTTAGTTGACCGGGTAAGTGCACTAGACAAATCCTGCCTATTTTCAGGCATGACCCGGGGGAGGGGGATATAGATGAATGCCAACTGACCTTGAACCAGATTAAGTTGTTGGTGGTATTTTTTTTAGTGTATGAGGAAAATTTGGCCAGAATATCAAGGAAATTCCCCTACTCTCCAGTAGGGGAACCTATGTCCAAGATGGTGGCATGTCTGTGTTTGCTGTGGAGGAAGCTATGGAGGTGGGAGACTTAGTCTCAGATCCTACCTTGATTGTGTCTGAGACCGCTGCTGTAGCTGGGAATATTGTCGTGCCATTAAAGGATTCTGTTGATTTACCTGACATGCAGCAGGGCGCTGTGATTGAACCTTTGGAGTTTGCTGTGGCTGAGGCTTCTGTGCTGGTTGAAAATGCCTCCAGTGATGAGGAGGCTTCTTCTTCTGCTGCTTGTGACGTGGAAACTTCTGCAGTAAAGCTCATACAGGAGCGTCTGGCTTTGGAGGAACGCAGATTTGCAGTCGCGATGATGAAACTGCAGCGTGAACTTCGAGAGTTGCGAGCCAGTAGTCCTGACATTGCTGTCAAACCGGCGGCTTGTGTTCCAGATTTGGACGTGGAGATGGTCATGTCTTGTGCAGAAGACCGTGACCAGAAGAAGCCTGGTATTGCACGCTCTGCTTCTAAGGAGCCTGATGTGAGTAAAACTCTGTCTTCTGCTGAAACTGTATCCTCTCCGTTGCTGAACTCATCTCCTGTTGTTGATTTTCCTTCAGTACCGGACTGGTCTGTCGACACTGCTTTGCAGGGGGTGGGTTGGGTGTGGGAGATGTCTGATGGTAGATGGATCTCTGGCCCTTCCCCAATTCGGTCTCCTCGTCCTGAGGATTTCCCGGAGTTATAACGTACTCCTAGTTGGGTTCTACCTGTTTCTGACCCATTATTACTCCCGAAGGAACTTGCTTTAACACAGAATCTGTTTTTTCAGCTTCCTCAGTCCCCTTCCCCGAAGGCCTCTACCTCTGCTCAGGTACCTACACCTTTTGGACATGGAACCAAATTTGCACCAGCACAAGAGGGATGGCTAGAACCGCACCTTCTCTTCATTATTTAAGTTTCATATTTTTGCTGCCAAAAGGCACAATGCTGTCCATTTGTCCTACATAGGTGGCCTTCCTGAGCCCCCAGATTGTCTCTATGTGGCACGTAAGCTTTTGAAGGATTCCTTTAAGTTCTTCTCTCATAAAATGTATGCTTTGATTCGATATCAGGTGACTCAACCTTTGATGTCAGTTTTCAGACCTCTCATGGTTTGGAATGTTTCTGGATGAAATATCAGGCTTTAAAATCCTCTGCGTTGTGGACCCCGTTCATGGCTATCCCCCTGACTAAACCAGCTTTTCGAACTCTTACTATTCTCTTTCGCAATGAAGGAGTTGATATGTCTGATGTGTTGTACTGGTTGAAGCAATGTTGCATGGTCTTGGGTCAGCCTGATACCATTCTAGACTCTGAAAACATCTGGACTGGGGGGTGGAAGGTGAAGGTTTTGCTGAATTCTATTGAGTCTGGACTTGTGCACCTACCTACTTCTTTTTTCATAGGTCGTGATGGGGGGGGCGTTATTTTATCCGGGCCAACCTAAGGCATGCTATAGGTGTAGAGATCCCACCCATCTTAGTGGCGTGTGTGATAAAATCAAATGTAACCTTTGTGGGGAACTTGGTCATGTTGGGACCCAGTGTTTCAATGAATGCAAATGTAATCTTTGTGAAGAGATAGGAGATACTTTTCAAAATTGTCAATGGGCTGCCCACAACCAAGAATATCATGAGGCTGGAGTGGATCAGCATTTCATCATTACTCAAGCACAGAAGGCCCGGCTGCACTCTAGACAGGAGACTGTACCACCTCCGGTTCTTCGTCCAGAGCCTGCGGTACCTGTTAGAATTGAAGTAACTGTTCCTGGGCCTCCTAAGGTTCCTCCCTTGGCTGTCCCTCTCGCACAGGCTCAACTTGTCCCTGATTCAGACGATATACCTGTTTTGGTTCCTGATGTTTCTTTAGCTACCAAAACTATGCCGCCCCCCAAGGGACCTGCATACACTACTCATAAGCGGTCAATCAGAAATTACCCTCAGGCTATGTCTCCCCCTTCTAAGGCTTTGAGATCCTCTCCCTTATCGGTGTCCAACCAGTACAAGCTTTTGCAGGAGATTTCAGATGACGCTGCCGGGGACTCTGATTCCTCCTCCATTGCCTCATCACACCCTGATGATACCACTGATTCTGAGTTGCAGTTAGGTATGGGTGTCTCTCAGAAATGTAAGGCCAAGGTGAAGCTGAAAGGTAAAAAGGTAGTAGGAAATAAAAATCTTGATTGTGTGTGTTGCCTTACTCTTTTTTTTGATGGATCATTTTGTGTGCCACACTATTAATGTTAACATACTAATTGCCAGCAGATTGGGTCTTATGGTCTATCGAGTCTGCTTGAACCTCAGATCCCTAGTTGGGTACCAAGGCCCTCCACCCCCCCCTTGTGTTCCAGAAACCCCTATCATCCATCCCCTCCCCCCTGGGCCAGGCCATCATCTGATACATCTGCTTTCTGTGTCTGTCCCACCCTCTCTTGAAGCCCTCCACTGTGGATCTCTGAAACAGCTCACCAGGTAGCATGTTCCAAGGATCCACCACCCTCTCAGTGAAAAACCTCCTCCTCTTTTCCCCCTCACCCTTCCACTTCCAACTTCAAACCATGCCCTCTGGTGATACCTCCCTGCTTTAGTCTAAAGATCCCCTCCGTGTTGACCCTATTTATTCCCTTGAGGTACTTGAAGACCTCAATCATGTCCTCCTCTCTCCTCTCCTCCAATAAAAACAGGCAGAGCTCCTCAAGTCTGTCCTCATATGTCAAATCCCCTAGTCCTTGTATCATCTTAGTTGCCCTCCTCTGTACCCTCTCCAGGAGCTGTATGTCCCTCTTCAAGTGTGGTCTCCAGTACTGTACACAGTACTCAAGGTGTGGTCTAACCAATCCATTGTATAGCAGCAGAATCACTTCCCTGCTCCTAGAGGTGATCCTCCTTATGATGCATCCCAACATCCTGTTTGCTTTGCTAGCCACTCTTCTGCACTGCTCGGAGTTATTCATACATGCATCCCCCATGACCCCTAGGTCTTTTTTCCCTGTTGAGGCCTCCAGCGCCTCCCCTCCCAGTGTGTACCTGTGTTTCGGGCTTCCCCGGCCAAGATGTAATACCTTGCACTTGGTGATATTGAAATTTAATTTCCATGTGTGAGCCCACCTTTCCATGGTGTCCAGGTCCCATTGCAGGGCCAATCACCCCTCTTCCCCCTCAACTACTGCTCCCATCTTGGAGTCGTCAGCAAACAGGCTCATTTTACACCCTATACCCTTTCTGATGTCCGAAATGTATGCATTAAACAGAATTGGACCCAGGACTGAGCCCTGCGGTACCCCACTACCGACCTCTCTAGGGTTCAAGAGCTCCCCACCGACCACTACTCTCTGAGTGCGTCCAGCTTGCCAGTTTTCAATCCATCTGACCATCAAAGGCCTATTCCCAACTTCGTCAGTTTCCCCACCAGACCATTGTGGGGGACAGAGTAGAATGCCTTGCTGAAGTCCAAGAATAATACATCCACAGGCTTTCCCCTGCCCAATTCTGATGTTACCCATTCGTAGAACTCCACAAGATTGGTTTGACACGATCTACCTGGCACAAACCCATGTTGCCGATTATCCAGACCGCCCACCTCCTCCAAGTACACCCCCAATCGTTCCTTTAGCATACTCTCCGTTAATTTTCCCACCACCGAGGTCAAACTGATAGGTCTATAGTTATCTGGTACTTCCCTCGACCCCCACTTTATGGATTGGAACCACATGTGCCTCTCGCCAATCCCTAGGTACCCTCCATGTCTCAAGCGACCTGTTGAAGAGCTCCGCCAGGGGTGCAGCCAATATGTCCGCCAATTCCCATAGTACTCTCGGATGAATGCCATCCAGCCCAGGAGATTTATCTTTCTTTAGGCCCTTAAGAGCTAACCATACCCTTTCAGTGGAGATAGCATCATCTGTCCCCTCCACCTTACTGGTATTTTTATCCTTATCCTGATGTGACACCTCTGGGGTACCTCTCCCTCCCTCTTGCTCCATTTCTGCTACTCCCCTGATTCCACTCACTACTGCTTCTGTTCCCATCGTGCCTTGCTTTGTAGATATCCCATCCTCCTACCTAATGAACACAGAGGCGTAGTACTCGTTTAATACCTCTGCCTGCTCTCTCGCCTCTTCCACCCACCCTCCTTCTGATCTCAACCTGCCGAGATGGCCCTTAGTTTTTATCCACTCCCCAATGTACCGGAAGAACCCCTTTTCCCCTCCCCGTATCCCCTGTGCCAGTCGCTGCCCTTTACTGGACTTTGCCCCTTGCACCATCCAGGTGACTTTTCTAGATGCAAGATGGTACATTTCCTTTTCCCTATCCCCTCTCGTTGTTTTATATTTTTTGTAGGCAGCCTTCTTTTCTCTGACTGCTACCTGAACCTCACTGGACCACCAGCATGGTTTATGTGACCTTGCTTCCTTACGCTTCACCTTAGTGCAGGTCCTGACTGCCTCATGAAGCCCCTGTTTTATGACCTCCCATCTCTTTTCCACATTTGTCATTGTTGTAATCCCCTTCAAGTGATCTTTGAGAATATTTCCCATGCCCACAAAGTCTGCCCCACTGAAGTCCACTGCCAGTGTCCTAGATCTCTCCCCTCTCCCCCCATGCTTATTTGAAACCAGACAGTATTGTAGTCGCTCCCAGTCAGGGGATCCTCTACAACCAGGTCCCTTACCAGATCCCCATCTGCCAGAACCATGTCCAGGACATGCCCCTCCCTTGTGGGCTCCATCACGTGCTGTGTTAAGAACGCATCCTGGAAGCCGTCCAGCAGTCTCTGCTCCTTGGCCACCCTAGAGGACATGGTCCCCAGTTTGTACCTGGCATATTAAGGTCCTCCATCAACATCACTCCCTCCCCTTTTGGTCCACACTGGGCAATGATGTTGTCCAGTAAACCATCCTCCAGAACATCACCCATCCCGGGGGGCCTATATACTACACCCAGCTTGACCTTACCTCCTGCCGGGGTTCATAAGGTGACCCATAAGGCCTCCTTGTTTCCCTCTGCCTCTTCTACCCTAGCAATTTCTATGTCATCTGTAATGAACATAGCCACTCCTCCCCCTCTGCCCTCCTTTCTATCCTTCCTAAGCATAGTGTACCCTGCACGCTTAGGTCCCAGTCATGGTTTTTGTTGGCCACGTTTCCTGACTGCCGCCACATCCACCCCCTCGAACAGCATGGCCTGGAACTCTGGCAACTTGTTTCCCAAGCTCCTGGCATTTACTAACACCACCCCCCTTATCCCTGATTCCCTTTGTCAAACCCCACCCAGGTTCCTTATACTTCCATCCACCCTCTGCTCCTCCTGAAACCTCCTCCCCAGTCTGTTTCACCCCCTTCCCTCCTTGGGTTTGAAGGCTACTCCAGTCATCTGGAGGAGAGGGCTTCTGGTCAGCCCTTCCCTATCCCTCCCCCCCCCACAAGTTTAAACCCCACTTTTCTTGAACGTAGTTAGCCACCCCCTGTTTAAGAACTTCCCTCCCTAACGGGGCAAGATGAAGCCTGTCCTTGGCATACAGTCCCTTATCCTCCCAAACTCCTTTCCAGTGCCCTAACACCCCCGACCCACTTTCTTAACCCCACCTCCTGAGCCAGTCATTAATCTCTGTGATCTTCATTTTTTTCTCCACTGAGGCCTTTGGTACTGATCAAAATCTCCAAAAAGGAAATGTTGCATCCATTATCCCGACAGGCTCTGGCAAGTTCTCAGAACCTTGCTTGGATTTCCAAAATGCTATTTCCCTCTAGATCGTTAGTTCCCAAATGCACCTGGAAATCTGGTTTCCCTCCACAATCCCTAACTAGTTCGTACACCATGAACTTTGCTCTGTGCACCGTCAGCCCAGAGATACTCACTGCCTTCACCTGGCTATGGCATCCACCCCCCTGTCCCTCCCAATGGATACCCCTAATCATAGAGTCTTCCAATAACAGAACCTTAACACCGCCATCATCCTTATGGTTACTTCCACTATGTGCTGTCAACCCCCCATCCTCCCCTTATTCGTGATCTCAATTCCATGGGAGTTTTCCTGCCTTATTAGAGACCCCCTTGTCACCCTCCCCTTTCTGCCTCCCTTGTTATTTTGCCCACTTAACTCAGACTCCCCCTGAATAGGTGTCCCCTTTAACCCTCTCTTATCAGAACCATTTATCCTGGCCCTGATAGTTTCCCCTTCCCCCACACCACCATCCTCCTCCTCCTCCCTTGTAATAGTACCCCTGCCTCCAGAGGCCCTCTGTGGGTCCCCTTTACCTAGGGGCCCCATCCTTGGTACAGACCCCTTCTGAAGGGGGGCCCCTCCCCTGCCTCCTTCTCTCCCAGTTTCTTTCCAGTCGTGCTCTCCTCCCTCATGTCTGCAATATGTTGCATCTCCCCCATCTGCTTAACATTTATGTTTCCCCTTCTCCCTCTGGGACTATTTATATCCTTTCCATTGGCAGTCTGTGATGCCCTATGGGTATCAGACTCCTCCCCCGGCCTCTGTATCAGTTTTTCATTTCCACCAACCCTTCCTCCCCCACTAGGTTGCTTAGTAGCTCAAGTTTATTGTAACACTCTATGCCAGCCTCCATCAAGTAACCTGAGTTTCCCCCGACTGCCCCTCTAAACTGCCCCTCTTCCTTCCCTCTTGCCCTGTTCTCCTTATGAGCTCCCTTCCCATAGACTGTTCTTTTAGGCTTCCCCACAACAGCCCCTCCCTTCTCACTGTCTGCTCTTCTAGGCTTCCCCACAACAGCCCCTTCTGACTCTTCCCCCTCTACTCTCTTTACATTCGGAATGTTTACCCCGTAAGTTTTCCCCTTAGTGTCAACATCCCTATCTAAGGGTCTTCTGTCCCTAATATCCCCACTCCTGCTTGGTGTAACATAACGTCCTGTAATTTCTGAGCGTTGCCCGAGCCTCCCCTCAGCCGCACCCTTCTGTTGCCCATATCCACACCCCTTATCCTTGGACACACACATCCAACTCCCCCAGCTTACTCTTTAACCAATATACTTCACTCCTGATATGAGATAGCTGTCTACAGAGTGGGCAGCCTCCCTCTCTCCAGGCCCAATTGAGAATTATTGACACCCCATAGCCTGTGCAGCCTACAAGCCTTCCGAAGATGCCTGCCATGGTGGAATGTGGACATCCTGTTTGTCCCTCTCTGTTCATAATGGCACACACCCCTTTTCTCAGTCCCTTCCCCCTGGAATACCATCTCTCTCTCTCTCTATGCTGACTGCAGTTGTTTACGAACCCTATTTCAACCCCACCAATAATGTTCCCAAGTCTCACAAACACATACAGTCCAGTGTGTGTCCAGTCCTGCTAACAGTGTGTGTATGCAGACATCAGGAACCGTATGATGTCACAGGCCCACCAGTTCCTGTTGTTTCAAATTTCAGTTACAAACAGAAATGCACAGCCCTTCAATCCCAACCCCCAGTGGCTTTTCAGTATTTAAGAAAGCCTACAAAACAGAGTGGGTGGGAGGGCTCTACCACCACCAGGCAAATATCACATTAAATTTCACTCTAATTATCACTGCCAATCAAGTGTTCCCACAAGCCCCAATAGTTACAATATCACAGCCGAAGTAACAGTTCTAACTCAAAGTAATAATTTTTAACACACAGAACTAATTTCAAGTTAATAGTGTTAAACGCCTGTCTAAGAGGCAGTTGTTTTTTTCCTTTTTACATTTATTGCCTTTAGGAATTTTTTCATTGCAAGACACCAGGTTTCACATGACCCATGACATTTGTCAGGCACAGAAAGACTGGTTGCTTGGCCCTTCTTTTTGGTCCATAGGCCAGGACGTGTGCTCAGGTTTAGGTATTTTGATAAATGTACCTGGATTTCATCTGCTTAAGCTACATGATATTTTTCCTGGCAGGGCCCTAGTTCTAGATTTCACTGTTGGGCCCTGTGCTTATAGGGTCATTAATCTATATGCCCCCCAGACTAAGACATCCCAGATAGACCTATTTAACTTGATTCGTCCCTATTTACATACATCCCTTCAAATCATTTTTTCAGGGGACTTTAATTGTGGTTTAAGCCTTCATGACAAGAGTGCTTTCACTATGACCCGGACATTATTTTGTGATTCCCATGAATTAGTGAAGTTGATTAGAACTGCTCATCTTTGTGATGCATTTTTGACCTTCACTAAACAACACACCCCAACTTTTCAAAAGGGTAAATTAGCAACTCGTATTGATTTTGTTTTTTAATCTGAAACCCCTTCCTATTTTTTCTGCTACTGTTCAATCTGTGGCTTTCTCAGACCATAAACTGCTTTCTGTTGGTGTGGGTTTGGAAGTGCCTTTATGAAAGGGTCCTGGGATTTGGAAATTTAACACTTCCTTCTTGCAAGATTCAGGGTTTTTGCAGTCCTTGTATTTTTTACAGGCACGTAAATCTGTGTTTATTTGTTATGAGGACTCTGTCCAGTGGTGGGTAGATATAAAACATCTTCTGGTACATTTTCTGAAGCAATATAGTTATTACAAATGTAACCAAGATTATCTTCATTACTTACAGCAGAGAGCGCATTTACAGTCCCTGATGACGATAGCCTATATGACTGGGCAAGACTTGTCACAGAAATTGCACCTTGTTCAGGCTGATATGTTAAAACATCAGTCTAAACAGTCCCGTCAATTATATCATCAGCACAAATTTGGTGTGCAGGGTAAACAATTTGTGATTTGCCCATTTGAAAATAATTCTCAAATGATTTCTCAAAAAACCATGTCTTGTTTAGCAGATTCTGAGGGTGTTATACATACTTCTCAATCTGATATTAGCAAACTTGTAGCGTAACATACACAGGCCCTTTCCCCCCCTGCCTGATGCTGATGGAGATCCTGGGTCTCTTTTTTCTGGCTTGGATATTCCGGTCTCCTCACAGGCCTGCTTGGATCAGGCCTGTGCCCCTATTACTGAGCATGAACTTATTTCGGTTATTGGTTCTTTACAAATGAATAAAACTCCTGGTCTGGATGATCTCCCTAATGCCTTATATAAGATTGTGGGAGACCACCTGGTGCCTGAGCTTACCTCTGTTTTTAATTCCCTTTTGTCTAAGGATGTAATTCCTTTGGAATTTAATAAAGGTTCACTGATCTATGTGTATATTAAAAAGAAAGGTGATGCATGTTCCCTTCACAATTGGCGTCCATTGTGTATGCTGAATATGGACTGTAAATTGCCAATGAAAATTCTGGCAAACAGATTGTTGCTGATTGCTGAAGTGGTGATATATCCGGCACAATCCTGTTCGATTCCTCATAGAAGGATATCTGTTAATTTATTACTCCTAAGATAATTGTTTTCTCATGGTCATGCAAACACTATTTCAGGTTATGTTGTTTCTGTGGATCAAAAAGCTGCTTTTGATTCAGTCAGGCATGACTTCCTGTGGGAAGCTCTCTGCTGTTTATGCGTACACATGGGCATGATTCAGTGGATTCGTGCTTTATGTAGGACTGCTACTGTGGTTCCAGTGGTTAATGGTTGGAATGGCCCTATGATCCCGATTAAGGAGGGGGTCCATCAAGGCTGCCCATTGAGCCCTCTTTTGTATGTTTTTTTTTCTTGATGTCTTGTTGAGGCGCTTGAATTCTCATCCCCAGATTAGAGCTCTTTCCGGTTCGTCACTTGTAGCGCAAAATAAGGCCGTTGCTTATGCGGATGATGTGTGTTTTCTGGTAGCTGACAAAGATTCTGTTGCCCTATCCCTCAATGTGTGTACTGCCTTTGGAAATTTTTCTGGTGCGGTTTTAAACTTGAACAAAAGCTTGGGTGTTCTTTTAGGTCTTCCTCAAACCACTTTGAGGCCAATTGGCCCTTTGACGATAATTACAGGTCCTATCAGGATTTTAGGTGTCCTATTCAGAGTCCCTGACTCTGATTTTTTGAACTGGGAGGCTAAACTGGCACAAGGTGCTATTAAGATGGCACATTGGAATAGAGAGCAAGTGGGCAAAAAGAAACGTGTGTTTTTGATTAAATCTTATTTAATTCCGACATTTTTATATTTGAGTTATGTATTCCTCATTCCAAAGATGTTGGAAACTTGTGTGTTTAGTCTCTTTTTTAGGCTTTTTGGGGAAGCAGATTGAACCCTATTAAGTGGAATGTTACATATCTGCCCATCACTGAAGGGCGTTTACATATGGTTAATCCCTTGTTATTTTTTTCCAGTATATTTTTTGTTGCTAATTTGAGACCCTTGTTGATTAACACACAGAAGGGATGGAACCCTGGTTCTATGATTCTTGTTGTGTGTGGTTCCATCAATGGGAAAGTATTTCTTTATCTGTCCTTAGACGATCAGTGGGTATCCTGCCTTATGTGAAGCATATGTTTTTACGTCTGAAACAATGGAACATTACTACTCAGGCAGTATTGTCCTCTCTCTTCCCATAAAACATTATATAGAAGTTTACTTTTGACAATATGTGGTGTACTGCAACCTTTTGATAGATGCCCAATCCAGCATCTCTCCTCTCTTTGGCCTCTTTTGAGATGTACAAGAGTGCCAGCTCATATGTGGGATTTTCATTGGTTTTCATGTCATGAACATATTAACATCAAAGCTAATCATAAACATGAACAATTACAAGATCGTTTCTGTTCTTGACTGTCTTGTATTACTGTGCCTGAAACAATTCCCCATCTTCATTTTGAATGTTCCTTTATTCAAGATTGGTGGTCTTTTTTGGCACAGACATGAGATGTTCCATTGTTTTGGACTGTTACGTATCCTATCCTTATGTGTGGCGATTTCCCATTGCAATGGAATATTTGGCATCAGGATACTCTGAATCTTGTTTTTGTGGTCATTAAGTGTAATGTCTGGAAGATTCGTTGTTTGTTTACCTTGCAACAAAAATACTGTACTTTTCTTGAATTAGAACGTAAAATTGTAACTGATTTGCAGAAAATCTATGATTTAGAATATACTTCTTTCCACAGGGATAAAAATACTGGAAATCTGGACTGCTGTCTCATGGATCATGGATATGGATGCTGCCATTACATGAACTCTGCTCTGACTTTTTGGTGTTTTTTTTCTTCCTTTTTTTTTTCAGCTTTGCTTGTTTTGCTGGTATGCTGTTGCTATGTTTTTCTTTTTCTGTTTTTGTCTTCCTATTTCTGAACACAGTATGTTTCTTTTGATATATTTTATTGCTGGTTTCTTGTACGATTTTCTGTTTCAATAAAACTTTCCCCTACTCTTGTGGCAGGGGGCGCTGCTGCTGTCTGTCATGGCAGCAGTCAGTGTGGACCTGGTGAAGGAGATGGATGTGGGGGAGGCAGGAGGGCTCATTCCACCTCCTGCTTCTCAACAGTCTGGAACGCAGCAGGTGGGAGACCCGCTTTTTGGACTTAATACTGAAGGTGATATGCTGAAGAAATCGGCTCAGGATGCAGAAAATGATGAGTTTTTGAATTTGAAATGCCAGAAATGACTATTGTTGGAGATAATTGCTCAGCAAGAAGCCTTGTTGGCTAAGTGACTTGTTAATACTAATTTGCACCGCTCGGTAGATGTGCCTCCTGCTCGCACTTGGGTGGAGGAAGTTGTTTCAGATGATGACCTATCTCAAGCTAAACAACTACAACAGTCTTCATCAAATGAACTTCCTCATATTAGCCTTCAGAATTCTGTGGTGGTACCTTTGAAAGAACTGGATTTTCCACTGTCAAAAATGGACGCTCAGCTGGTTTCAGTTGCTGACGTGACAGCATCAAAGGCTTTGCAGGATGAGTCAGTCTGTGATGCCCCAAGCCAGGCTTTGGCCTCCTTGACTGAGCATTTTGCTTCTGACACACCCGTGCACTCAGACAGCGCTAAACCATGGTCTGTAGATGCTGCGTTGTCTACTGAGGGTTGGGAGAAAACAGTGGATGGAAAACGTTGGGTTTCAGGTACATCCCCGATCAAAATTCCTACAGTTATAGTACAGACTGCTAAATCTGTTGAAAGTATTCTTTCCCCACTGAACTTGCTGTCAGATTTATCTACAGTTCCGATTTCGATATCACATTTGCCAGATCCGACTACACTCCCTGTCCCAGATGCTCCTTTGAATCAAAGACCTGATAAACCTCACAAATCTTTTGCTTCTTTATTTCATCTGCCTATGACCCCTGCTAAATGCCACAACACTGTTCGTTTATTATATAAAGGGGTTTTGGATTGTGTCCCTGTCCGTGTCTACGTGGGGAAAACATTATTGAAGGATTCTTTCCGTTTTTTTGCAGCTGAAATATATGCTCTTATCCATGTGTTGGGTGAGCACACCTTTGATATTAGCTTCAAGACATCTAGTGGTTTGGAGCATTTTTGGAAAAAATACAATGAACTTAAGAACTCTTCCCTCTGGACCCCTTTTGAGGCTATTCCTCTCACTAAACCGGCGGTTAAGTTTGTAACAGTCCTATTCCGAAATGAAGAGGCTAGTGTGACAGATTTGACCCACTGGATGAAGCAGCACTGTACCATATTGGATGGTCCTACAGCTATCTTTGATAGTGAACATTATTGGACTGGGGGATGGAAGTTTAAAGTTATGCTTTCTTCCGTTGGTGATGGTCTACGGCATTTGCCTAATTCTTTTTTCCTAGGTTGTGATGGGGGGGGCATTCTGTTTTATGCAGGTCAGCCAAAAGCCTGCTATAAATGTAGTTCTGAGGGCCATATGAGTAGTGTATGTGATAAGGTGTGCTTCTCTCTTTGTAATGAATTGGGCCATGTTAGTACTAACTGTTTAAATGAATTGGTCTGTAGTCTGTGTGATGACAAAGGACATTCCTATCAGAGCTGTTCTTGGGCAGCACATAACACTAATCCTGGAGGAGATAGTGAAGAACAAAGGCTCTTGATAGCGGTTGCTCAGAGACAGCAGTCAGGGCCAGTGTATCCGCCCACCCTCCCCAATAATTTTGCAGGCCCTGTTTGAGGAGCCACAGATGGATCCTTTAGTAGATGTATCCCCTACTCCTGCAGCTTCTTCTCAGTCAGGGGTTAGTAATGAAAATATAGAGATGGGAGTTCTGCCTATAGAGGTTCCTGAGGATGTTATGGCCCCCCCTTGCCCAACAAGACAAGGAAAGATAGTTTGGCCCATAAATGATCTGAAAAATCCATCCCATCTTAAAAACTGGCTAAGACGCAAACTATCCGTCTTCAGAATAGATATCAGAATCTTCCTAACGAAGATAGCGATTCTGAAGTACTCTCGGACTCCTCTTCCATGATCTCACTAGGTTAGGTAGAGGTGGGTCAGGCAGAAGAACCTCCTACTAACCAACGAAAAGGGTCTCAAGGGAAGAAGCAACCGCCTCATGTGAAATATAAAACTAGATTGGGTACCAGGAGTGGGATTAGAAAAAAATGAATGTTTTCCTACATATATGGTATGTTTAATTTTTTGCTTTCTTCTCCCTTTTATATGTCTCTTTTTTTCAGCTCTGTCAATGTCAATAGCATTAAGAGCCTGAGGAAGAGAGATGTGGTTTTTTCAGCTCTACTTCTTCAGCAACCAGGGATTTATTTTTTACAGGACACCAGACTGCATACTTTACTGGATGTTCATAACGCTACTACTGCCTGGTATGTGGGGCTATCTTATTGGTCAATAGGTACAGACCAGTGTCCAGGTGTGGGGATCTTGTTTCATGGCCTAGACTTTACATGTCTTAAACTGTTGGATCTGATCCCTGGCAGGGCCTCATTGCTGGATATTTGTTTTCAAGGGAAATTGTGTTTTGCCTTATTAATATTTATGCAATGCAGTCCAAAGCTGACAGGGTTTCTCTTTTCAGATTGATACAACCATATTTACATACTGTGCAGGTGGTTATTTTGGGGGGGGGGAGGATTTTAATTGTGGATTGGATTAAAGGGATAGGGGAATCACATACTAAAACACTAAAATCCTTTTGTGATTCCAACTGTTTAAATGACGTACTTCGCAAAGCAAATTTGATGGATGCCATGTTTTCTCATCTTTTTAAAGTAGTGCCAACTTTTCATAAAGGCCCTTTGTCTACTAGAATAGATTTTTTCTTTATATCACAACATTCCCATATTTCAGCAGCAGGAGTTCAGGTGGTAGTATTTTCGGATCACTCTTTGCTTTTTCTTAGTTTGGGAACAAGGGTTCAGATTGGACGGGGACTGTGGAAATGCAATTCCTCTTTGTTGTGTAAGGATTACTGTTGTACACAAGTGCAATATTTTCTATCCGCAAAAAAAAACAGTATTTTTTTTTATATGAATCACCAGTTCAGTGGTGAGAGGATTTAAAGCGGGAGTTGATTAACTTGCTGAAAGTATTAAGTGAAAAAGACAGCGATACGCAATATTTACACTATTTGTGAAATAGAAAACAATTACAATCTCTAATTTCCTTATCATATACATCAACACATGATTACTACACCCAGATTTCACATTTAAAGGGAGAAATGTTTCAGTTTCATCAAAAAAAAGGCTGCTGTTTTAGCTTTTCAACAAAGTTTTGGTTTAAAGGGGGCTGTTTCTACTATCTGACCATATGATGCCTATAGACAGAGGGTACAGCAAAAAAAAAAAATGGATAGTTTGCAAGATTCTTTAGGGCAGGTTTACGATGCCCATCACAAAATTATGGATATTGTGTATACACATACTAAAACATTTTTTTCACATAAAGACGTAGATCCAGGACATATTCAACATTTCTTGCGAGGTATAGAGGTTCCAGAGTTTCCAGCCACTTTGACTCAAGAGCTACTAGAAGAAATTCATTCTTCTGAAATAGTAACAGCTGTCAGGTCTTTACCTCTTAACAAATCTCCTGGCAAGGATGGCCTTACCACTGAAGTGTATAGACTTATTGTAGATGTGTTTTCCCCAGAACTGGCCCATGTCTTCTCTTATATGCTTCAGACCACATTACCTTTTGATATGGTACAGGGTTCTTTGGTGTATATTTATAAGGCTGGAGATCAATGTTTATTAACCAATTGGAGACCTATTTGTCTTTTAAAAACTGATTTTAAACTTCTAACTAAAATCTTGAGAGTTAGGTTACAACAAGTGGCGAATTATGTGATTAGCCCTGCACAAGCGTGCTCATTTAAACACTCAAATATCTTGAAACATTTGTTTTTACTTAGGGGGATTGTTACAAGGAGTAATAAAAATGAGGTTGAGGGCTTTTTATGCTCTTTAGATCAGAGTAAAGCTTTTGACTCTGTTAGTCATGTTTATATGTGGGAGATTTCGAAATTGTATAATGTCCCGGGGCAGTTTATCCAGCAGATTAAACTGTTGTATGAATCAGCTACTGTAACCCCAATGGTTAATGGGCATGTCGGACCTTTAATTCCGGTACATAGAGGGGTTAGGCAAGGCTGCCCCCTCAGCCCACTCTTATATGTATTTTGTATTGTCTCTTTATGAAGAAGCATTAATGCTCATGCTGGTATCAGATCTTTACAGTTGGGGATGTTGCAAAACCCTACTACATGTATTGCCTATGCAGATGACTTATGTCTTCTTTTGCCAGTTGAATTTTCTATAGCATTAGCATTAGATATATGTACTAATTAGTCTTTGGTATCAGGTGCAAGTTTAAACACATCAAAGTGTCAAAGCATTCCTTTGGGGATGTGTCAACAGATGGTTACTCTGATTTCAGGAATTCCTCTTTACCAAAATCCAATAAAACTTTTAGGATTGTTATGGGGCCTGGGAGATTTGGATATGTTAAACTGGACCTCAAAGATAGCACTTGGAAATGTGATGGTGTCCAAATGGAATACTTGGAAGCTTGATAAACAAAAATGTGTAGTACTGATTAAAATGAAACTTTTACCAAAATTTCTTTATGTAAGTAAGGTGTATCCACCTCCAAAGAAATTAGAAGCTAGCCTGCTGAGCCTCTTTTTTCATGCGGTTTGGGGAAGTAGGTTAAAACCCATAAAAAGAAATATTACATATTTGCCTTATTCATTAGGGGTTTGAATATGGTTAACCCTTTTGGTATTTTTTTATTGTATGTTTTTTATATTAATCTTAGGCCACTGTTAATTAATCAGAATAAGGTTTGGGTTTCTTATTTTTATGCCACTGTTCAATGGTGGTTTCACTGTTGGGAGGGATCAAGGGCATTTTACTTGAAACAAGATCACACCCTTCCTGGTTTTTATAAGGAATTTTATTTCTAAAATTATGAACATGTTGTGTGTCTAGTCATATGTTGATTGGTAAAACTATAAAACAGTTAAACTAACATATCATTACCACAAATTTTACTGAACCTCTGACTTTTCCTCACCGACCATTACATTTGCAAGAGGCCCATTTGACCTTGTTGACTGAACAGAGAGTCCCAAGAGGGGGACGTTAGAAGCAATTGCATTGGGATTTCTTGAGCAGACATTTTGTGTGATCGTCACTTGTAGAGCAATATAAGGCCATTGCTTATGTGGATGATGTGTGTTTTCTGGTAGCTGACAAAGATTCTGTTGCCCTATCCCTCAATCTGTGTACTGCCTTTGGAAATGTTTCTGGTGTGGTTGAAATGTGGGATTTTCTTTGGCTTAGTTGCCATGGTAAGATCAATGTTAAAGGAATGAAAAGCACAAACAGCTTGCTGAACTCAGTTGTATCAGGTCAGAATGTGCACAAGTAGAGGAGACTATTGAACATCTATTTTTTCTTTGCACTTTTATTCATACATTTTGGCAAACTCTAGCACATACTTGGTCTGTGCCTATTTTTTCCACAATAACATGTGAATAATTGATGTATGGTGTTTACCATAAGGGTTGGTGACATTTACATAAGTGTACGATGAATGTTATTTGTTTAGTGCTTAAATGGTACATCTGGACAGCCAGAAGTGGGTTTATGTTGCAGCAAAAAAAAAATACAACTATTGATGTGAGTATTATGAATGTTACTAGGGAACTGCTTGATATTTTTCGGGAGGAATGTAATGTTTTACCACACGTTTTGGAAGCACATTGGTGGAATATGCCTTGGATAACCACCTCTGATTTTCCTATTACGTGAATGATTTATTTAAGATATTTCCTTGTATATTTTTTTTGGATTTCCTTTTGTTTTTTTATGCTGAATTAAGCTTTTGTGATTTTTGTTTTATAGGACTGCTTGTATATTTCTTTTGTTTGATTTATTCTTTTCAATAAATTCCCCTACTCTTTTTAATAAGTGCCATGGGATCTTTAACATCCACCTGAACTACCACCAATCCAGGCAGATGGGACCTCGGTTTAACATCTCATCTGAAAGATGGCACCTCAGAAGTGCAGCACCCCTCTCATGCTGCACTACAGTGTCAGTACTGGGATATTAACCCAAGTGCCAGATGTGGGAACTGAACCCACAGCCTTCTGATCTCCCGGCCTCAGAGAAAGTGTATTACCTACAGAGCCACTGACACTGCTTTATATAAGTATGTCTTTTGTTGTTACAATATGTTCTATTTTTGTGTGTTTCTGCTTGATGTATTTTGTTTTACCAAAACCAAATAAAATCTTTAAAGTAAAAAAAAATTATCTGTGCATTCTGAATGAATTCCAAGCATTCATTAAGAAAACAAGTTTCTAAGCCAAACAGTTAAAAAAAACAGCTGTCAAAATATAATTTCAAACATTATAAACTATAATAAAAAGTTATTTTTGGAAATGGTCAGAAGATATTGGTTGTTCTGTTTAAGAACAAATACATGTGTTTCTAGTTTTGGAATACTGTCAAATTTGGTGTTTATCAAACTGGTCCAAATGCCATACTCATGTCTTCCGTTGAGCGCACTTTTAGTTAAACTTTATAAACATGTGTTTTATATTTAAATATTGCTTTGCTTTTTTATATTACTTATATTATGTTGAATTTTGCAACACATCATTACAACATAAGAGCTGCACATTGCAAACACTACTTTATAGTGCCTACAAGAGAAACAACAGACTCTAGTTTGTTATTCCCAATAGCAAAGACACAGCATCTATAAATGTGTGTGGCATTTTTTGTATGGTCCACCACTAAAAGACCCCTTACATTCTATGTGATCTACCAGCCCCTTCGGTTGCTGCTGGTGCTGCTGGTGAAGACCCCATCTGGACCGTGTGAATAACTAGTCGGACGCATAAAATAAAGAATAAGGCAGGTTTATTCAGTTCAGTAGGTGTTCTCTTCATGAGGAAAAACCCCTCACTGACTATACTCTGACTGACAGACCAACATGGCACTGCCAGGCAGTGCAGCAATTAGATACATGCAGTTCTAAGTGCTGCTAAAGGGGCGGCAGCTAAACATTAAGCCCCATGCTTAATCTGTGCTTCACATCACCGCCAGAACAGTGAATGTGAGCACCACTCGAACAAGCAATAATCTATACATCTCTAAGAATTTTTGAAGTAAATAATGTAAGGCAAAAAAAAACATTTTCATGTATTACAAGGCATTAGATTTCCCAAAACAGAACCGTACTCCGCTGCAGGGAGAGGGGGAGGAAAGAACCTGGACTACACTGGGGACCAGTCAGAGTAGCACCAGAGAGGAGGGAAACATAATAGTACTTGAGACTTGGTCATGCCACAAGTGCAAAAGTGTGGGGGAAGGAAAAGGGAAGAGAGGGAAGGATAGCAGCAGGAGGATACCCAGAATGCAGGCTCACACTTTAATAACAGTTGCATAAACAGGTGGACTGTCCATTGCAAGAGATATTTGTAAGGGGAAGAAAACTATAGTGCAGGTACATGGCAACAGGTGCAAGAAAGAGGTACAACAAGATATTTACTGCAACAATGAAAATCAGAAAATGTATTAGTCCTGACACATTTCACTGAGTCCGGTAACAAAAGTTCTAGACCTCTGTCAACTTTTCCAGTCAGTGGGAATGGATGCATACATGGAATGCACTAGTTCCTGACAGGAGGGGTTCAGGTTGTTAAAAGCGACCCAGGAGTTCTGCCCACTATCAAATCCACACCACTTTACTCTGTAAGTCCAGGATCCATTGACAAACTTCTTTCTTAGGATATTCTTGATCTGGTACACTGGGGTGTGTGGAAGAGAGTTCTGAGAAGAAGAAGAAGACTGAGAAGAAGAGGAAGTCTCATGCAAATCATCTGGTAAACTGGAATCTGTCTGGAGAGTGTCAGGAGTGGGAAGATCTGTAGGAACTGACTGCAAGTTATCTGGAGGAATCTCAGCTTCAGAAAGGATGGCAGGGTCAAGGGCAGCTTCATTTGTGGGAGGACTGGGGTCATCTGGAAGGTTGTTATTGAAGTACCCATGCTTTAACCGGTTTATATGGACTTTGTTGTGACCAGCTTGCCATCTGACTTGTGTCACAGATGAACGTGGACCGGAGGGAGCTTTTCTACAGTGTAGAAGGGACCAGTCCAGGGGTGAAGCAGTTTCTTGGTGGCGCCATGAACAAGAACAGGATGGTACAAATAGACAATGTCCCCAACAGAGAATGAAGGCTCATGTGCCTTGGCTGCAGACATTTTCTTCATTGCCAATTTTCTCTGGCCTAACGTGGTGATTGCAACTCATCGGGCAAGTTCCAACTGTTCCAGAAGAGGGATGATGAAAGAAGAAGCTGACTTAGGAACCTCGAGCAGCAAGAGATCCCTGTCCAGTGGAGTTCTTGGGTGACGTCTATGGACTAAGAAGAAGGGGGTGTATTCAGTGCTATTGACACAAGGGCTGGTATTGTATGCAAACTGCACAAAGGGAACAAACCAGTCCCAGGCGTCATGAGTCTCATCCAGATACTTGGAGAGTGTGCCGAGAATGGTGGACATCATTCTTTCACTCTGTCCATTGCATTGTGGATGGTAACTTGTGGTATGTGTCTCTTTTATGTCAAGAAATTTGCAAGTTTCTCGGACAATGGTGGACAGGTAGTTAGTGCCTCTGTCTGAATGTAGGTACGATGGGGTACCGTGATGACAAATGACTGTGTTGAGAAAAGCACTTGGCCACAGTGGTGGCTTTAATGTCTCTCAGAGGAATGAGTTCCAAATATTTTGTCAAGTAGTCTACAAAGACAAGGATCTACTTGTTACCAGAGTCAGAGCATGTTGGCAAGGGCCCAAGAATGTCAGTGCTGACTCTTTGGAACGGTTCAGTGGCTACAGGCATGGGGATGATGTGTGCCTTTGTTGGTTTGGCCAGATGCTTTCTCTTGGAGCAGGGCTGGCAGGATTTTATGAACTGGAAAATGTCTCTGTTCATGTGTGGCCAGAAGAAGTGAAGCCTTGTTTTTTCCAGAGTTCTGTGAATTCCCATATGACCTCCAGAGAGTGGAGAGGCATGAGTGGAGAGAAGAACTTGAGGGATGAGAAAGGCTGGCACAACTAGCTGTACTTGAGTTCTATCCATACGATGACCCTTGCCTTCCTTGGTCCAAATGTGAAAGAGCACACCGTCATTGAGGAAGTACTTCGAAGCAAGGAAAAGTACATCTTGGCGATGCTTCTTTTGTTGCGGTAATGTTCCAGACTCTGAATAGGTGATGATGTCCGAAATTTGAGTGTCAGTTCTTTGTTGCATTTTAACAGTTGCCAGGGACAGATCAGATGCAGAGGAGATGAGAAGCTCTTCAGCTGCTTGTAGTAACAGAGGATTTGTGTGTCTCTCTGTGCAGGCAGTTGGTAGCAGCAAAACAACTTGAGGTGCTGAAGGAGTGCCCACAGGAAGCACATCTGTGGCATGGAAGGGAAGAGCCTGCAAACAGGATTCTTCATCTGTTGAGGAGGATGCAGAGGGATATTGTCTCTGGCTTACACCATCAGCATTTGAGTGAACTCGACCTGGTCTGTATTGGATTTCGAAGGTGTAGGATTGCAGCATGGCAATCCATCGGGTGAACTTGCCTACTGGCTCCTTCATTTCAAATAACCACCTGAGGACAGAGTGATCAACGATAGCTGTAAAGGAGGAGTAGCGAAAGTAGAAGTAAAATTACTTCACGGCAAATACCATGGCTAGACATTCTTTCTCTGTGATGCCATAGTTCTGCTCAGCTGAGGAAAGAGAGTGCCTGGCATAGGAGACAACTCGTTCTGTTCCATCTTGAATTTGACAGATCACACCGCCCACTGCAAAGGAACTAGCATCTGAGTAGAGCTTGAATGGTTGGTTGAACCTTGGGTAGGATAATACTGGAGAAGAGATTAGGTTTTGTTTTAAGGTGTCAAAGGCCTCTTTACATTCAGAAGTCCAATTATAGTCACATCCCTTTTTTGTGAGGGCTTACAGTGGAGCTGCAATCTTGGTGTACTTGCGAATGAACTTTCGGTAGTAGCCAGACAAGCCCAGGAAAGTTCGAAGGTTTTTGAGATTATTAGGCTCTGGATAGTCTTTGACTGCTGAAAGCTTGTCTGGATCTGGAGAGATGCCTTGAGAACTAACCACATGTCCCAGGTAATGAATTTGATGCTGTGCAAAACAACACTTTTCTGGGCGAAGCTTGAGATTGGCTTGTTTGAGACGTTCAAACACTTCTTGAAGATGTTAGACGGCTCTGACAAAGTTCAGCTGAGGACTATCACATCATCCAGGTAGACTAGGCAAGATTTCCAAGACAACCCACGTAGTATGGCTTCCATAACACATTGAAATGTGGCTGGACTGTTTTGAAGACCCATAGGCAGACGTTTGAACTGGAAAAGTCCCAAGTGGCAGCGCCATGCTGTGTATGGATGAGAAGCTGGATCAATTGAAACTTGGTAGAACCCACTCTGAAGGTCTAGAGTGGTGAAGTAAGCAGGACTGGCTGCACCAAGACTTTCTAATGCATCTTTGTTTGTAGGCAAGGGATGAGCATCCTGCACCGTGTAGGCATTGAGTTTTCTGTAGTCTACCACAAAATGATACCCTTTGTCCTTCTTTACCACCAGTAAGCAAGGTGCACCCCAGGGACTTGTAGACTCTTTGACTACGTCTTGGTCAAGCATGTCTTTGATTATGTCCTCGAGGACTTGTTTCTGGTTGTGTCCTACTTTGTAGGCTCGCTGATGGATTGGTTTCTGGTTGGGCTGTACTTTGATGGTATGTTGCAGGATATCACAACATCCAAGCTTGTTATCTGAACCAACAAAGACATCTGGGTAATTTTCCAGGAATTTCAAAAGTTGTTGCTTTTCTGTTGGAGATGCTGGAAGTTTGGAAGAGGATAGTCACTGACTGAGGGGTAACTCTGTTGAAGTGGGAGTGGTTGTGATAGTATTGACAGGAGTAGTGTTCTTGGAACCAGGCTGAGGTTCTTGCATGAGATGAAGCTGATCCCCCCAAAGACAAGCAGACAAACTTCCCGATATTGGCACCCTTTGAAATGACCACTGGCTCATCTGTGAAGTTGCAGCATTTTTGAAAGACTGCGCCATCATGCATTGTTGATAAGGTATTTCCTGGAAGGAGACCTGACAAATGCAGCACAGGGGATCCTGTGACAATTCCAACAACACTTTGTGGAAGTGGTTCACCTTGAATCTTGGCAATCAAAACCATTTCTGACTGAGGAGGCACAGTGACTGAGTCTATAGCTGCAAGTTGCCTCCAAGGATCTAGCGACAGTTTGCTTGAGGCAAAGTCTAGGATGGCTTTGTGAGATTTGAGAAAGTCCAGGCCTAGAATTATTTCAGGTTGAAGATCAGGCATGATATAAAACTTGACAGTAGCTTGCTGTGAGCCAAAGTGAAGCTTGAGATGGACCATGCCTGTGATAGGTACTGTATCTGTACTGGCTGTGATAATGTACTTTATGTCTGCTGGAGAGACATTAGGTATGTGACGAATAGCTTGATTGTTTAAAATACTGCTGTTGATAACTGAAATTTCTGCTCCAGTGTCGACCAAGACATGTGTAGGCTAATCTCAGATGGTTACAAGTACATAGTTCGCTAGAAGAGGTGAGCAGATGACAGGTACCTTTGCCCCAAGAAGTGAGAGTGTGCCAGAGTTCATAGTTGGAGGAAGAGTTTTGTTTGAATTGCGAGAGTCAG
Organism: Neoceratodus forsteri; assembly: GCA_016271365.2. Taxonomy (NCBI): domain Eukaryota; kingdom Metazoa; phylum Chordata; order Ceratodontiformes; family Ceratodontidae; genus Neoceratodus; species Neoceratodus forsteri. Next base: position 586,691,986 of record CM028132.1, on the reverse strand, counting down.
AGGGGCTGTCAGTTGCTGTGTTCCCCTGGTGCTGTGAGTAGTTGCGGTTATCTTGCTGATTGTGCAGCAGTGGGCGCCTGTGGTTCCCTTGATTTTTGTTGTACTTTAGCTATCGGCAGACAGCGGCAGTATGCCCCCTGAATCCACACCACTGGCAGCTCATTGGTTCTTGTGAAGGAGGAGGTGGATGAGGTCGCTGTCGAATTGGGCGAAGGAGATTGACAGAGGTAGTAGAAGAAGCAGCTGACCTGCCGTGCAGAGTATTGTTACTTGTAATGAGCATCTCTATTACTGATTGCTGCTGCTGGACACATGTTGCTAGTGTGGCTAACTGCGAGGCTGAGGTGCTTGTATATTGGTAGCCTGGGACATTGCTATGGATTGTTGTGCAAGTCGTGCCACTTGGATTGTGTCCATCCAGGTTGCTGGTTTCTGCTGGATGACATAAAGACGGAGTTGAGGAAGCAGTACCCAAACAAATATTGCGATTTGTTCTTTCTCAGGTTTCTGTAAGCATTTGCAGCGAGACTCAATATCCACTATGAAGGCTTCAAGAGATTCGGTGGGTTTCATTGTACGTTCCCATAGCTGTTTCTCTAATAACCAGGGTGGATGTGCTTGGAGAAAATGGGCTCTGAAGGTTGTGTACAGTGTGGCAGTATCTCCTGTGACTTGGTCTGAAAGGGCGTTGAACCAGGAAATGGCAGTCCCTCTCAGAAGCAAGCGCAAGGCATTGGAAATATGCAGAGGATCAGTCCAACCATGCAAGGAAATCCAGGCTTGTTATAGTTCCATCCAGTCGACGGTGTCTTCGTGAGGCAAGGCTGAGAAGGATACTGGTTGCAGGCTGGTATGGACTGTGGACTGTGGTGAAATGGCTTTAATGTAGGCCAGGTCATCTTGAATAGCTTGCATAGCTGGTGCTTCTCGAGCCAAAATAGAAGACTGAATGTCATGGAGGATTGTTTCGATTTTGTAGCCCCACGCCCTAGAAGTGGGTGAAGGTAAGACCCCGGATGCTCCGGTGCCCATATCTGTGTCGTCGTCAGACATTGTGGTTGGAGATGAGCTTCATTTCACTGAGCGAAGATTTTTCAATTTTCAATTTCAATTTTTTCAATTTCAACTTTATTTTTAAAAGGCGCTTTTCTTAAATCAAAGCGCCTGTACAGATAAACATGACAATAAATATAGTAAATCAAATCAGCAGAAATCCTTAAAAGCTATATTAAAAAGGTGGGTCTTTAACTCCCTTTTAAAACTAAGGACGGTCGGGCAGTCTCGCACCTGACGAGGTAGAGAGTTCCACAGGGTAGGTGCCATAAAACTAAATGATCTAGCACCAGATGTTTTCAAACGTACCCTGGGAATCTCTAGCAATCCCTCGTCAGTGAATCGGAGGAGGCGAGAGGGACTATAGGGGCACAGGAGCTCTTTCAGGTAGGCAGGTCCCAAATCATGTAGGGCTTTATAGGTCAGCAAACCGACCTTGAAGGTGATTCGCCAAAACACTGGCAGCCAGTGCAGTCCGTGGAGCACAGGCGTTATGTGACTGGATCTAGAGACTCCAGTCAACAGCCTGGCTGCCGCATTCTGCACCAGCTGCAGACGGCGAAGTTCAACCCCCGATAGCCCTAGGTATAGGGAGTTACAGTAGTCAAGCCAGGAGGTAACAAAGGTGTGGATTAATGTTGGAAGGTCCTCTGGAGAAACCAAGTGCTTCACCCTGGCAATATTCCTCAGATGAAAAAAGGAAGTCTTCACAACCGCTGACACCTGGGATTTAAGTGTCAAACGGCCATCAAGTACTATGCCAAGATTTCGCACCCGGTCTGAGGTCGTCAGCTGGACACCTCCAAGCCATAGGCCTGAGGGTGATCCCTCTGGCAGACGCTCCTCACAGCGACCTAAATCCACAACCAACACCTCAGTTTTCTCTGGATTTAACCTCAGCCAACTACCATTCATCCATTCTTGGATTTCTTCAAGGCAGTTATTAAATACCGACAAGGCAGCGTCCTTACCGGGCACAAAAGACATATACAGCTGGGTATCATCAGCATAGCAGTGAAAACCCAGACTGTACCATCTAATAATCGCCCCCAATGGTAGCATATACACCGAAAACAACATGGGTGCTAAAATGGAGCCCTGCGGTACCCCACAGGGCAGGGAGAATGATGTTGAGGAAAACATTCCCGACACCACTCTCTGAGTCCTACCCTCAAGGTAAGATTGAAACCATCTGAGGACCGTACCAGACAGTCCACAGACTAACCACAGGCGCTCCAACAACACACCATGGTCAACGGTGTCAAACGCTGCCGAGAGATCAAGTAGTACCAAGATGGATCGGGTCCTATGATCTCTTGCCATTAGGAGGTCATTTAGTACCCGTACAAGCGCTGTCTCGGTACTATGCCTTTTCCTAAATCAAGACTGGAGCGAATCGTAGATATTGTTGTTGGTCAGATGATCCTCCAACTGCACTGCGACCACTTTCTCAATAACTTTACCCACAAAGGGTAAGTTAGAGACTGGCCTGTAATTTGCTAGACAGTATGGGTCTAAGGAGGGTTTTTTTAAAAGGAGCTTAATTATAGCCTCTTTGAGGGGCACTGGAAAAATTCCCCTCTCCAAAGACTTCCATACGATCAGAGCTAGGACTAGGCCAATCTTATCCATGCAACCCACTAAGAGGCGCGTGGGACCAGGGTCCAAATTACAGCAGGTCTGTCGCAGTGCTTGAATGATCATCACAACATCCTCGATTAAGGGAAGGCTGAAGTCAGACCATTCCAACTGGGTGTTTGACATCTCCTGACAACCCACCGCTGCTCCCATTAGGAGGGGAAGAGCGAATGTCCGATCTGATTTTGGCAACCTTATCTGCAAAGAAGAGAGCGAGCTCCTCACACCATTCTTGAGATAAGGCTCTTCTGGGCTGAAGACAGACTGGACTGCACAGTCTGTCCACAGTCTGAAAGAGCTGAGCCGGTCTTTTCTGTGCAGCCGCTATCTCTCTAGACAGGAATTCTGCCTTCTTACGAGAGATTGCGGATTGATAGACCAAATAATGGTCCATCAAACTAAGCTTGTCATCATCATGATCAGACTTTCGCCAACGCCTCTCCAGCCTTCGCCCAACTCTCCTCAATTCCCTCATGGTCTCATCAAACCAAGGAGACCTGGGGCGAGGAGTAAGAGGACGAACACGAAATGGTGCAATAGAATCTAGGGCCCCTGTTACTGCTTCATTATAGGCATGTAGCAGAACACCTGGATCCATGCAATCTATCGGTAGGCTCGATAGGTCCAACACTGCCATCAGGTCCTCTGGGGATACACCCCTCAAAGGGCGGTATCGAACCATCTCCATAGGGGCAGACCTAACAGGGGTGGCCTCAAAACTGAATCTAATGGAGTGATGCTCTGACCATCCAACCGGTTCCACCACCAAGTCAGATATCCCTATCCCCAGAAGGAACACCAGGTCCAATGAGTGTCCACCCACATGGGTTGAGGAGGAAACAACCTGTGTGAAGCCCAGTGATATCATCAACTGGAGGAAATCTTGACCAAACTGAGAGAGTTCATCGTCGACCCAGGCATTGAAGTCCCCCAGTACCAACCATCTGGGGGACCCCAATGTTAGGTCGACAATGAAGTCTGCGATTTCCTGCAGAAAAACATTCTCGTCACCTGGTGGACGGTATACGAGAAGTATCCTGCACCCACCCTGTCCCACAATGTACTCAAAGGATCTGGTGACTCCCGCTGGCACCTCCACCAGACCAGTTCTGACTTAAAACACATGGCAACACCCCCGCCCTACGATCCTGCCTCGGGCGGTGTATCACCGAGTACCCAGCCGGAATTGCCGCGGCTAATACAGGCCCAGCATTTTCATCCAGCCAGGTCTCGGTGATGCATGCCAGGTCAGATGACTCAACAAGATCAGCTATAATAGCTGTCTTGTTTTTAATGGACCTGGCATTGCATAACACCGCCCAAGTAGGACAAACCTCCGATAGTGACCGGCCTACCTGCTGGTCCAATCCAGGGCCCTTGGGTATGGGCACAAGACAGGAAGGCCCTCTCTCCCGTGCCCATTTCGCCCCAGGGCATCTCCTTGACCTACAATCCCAATCCGCCCACTCCTTTCCATTCCCCCTCCAGCATGGGACCTCCGTCTCCTTCTCACAATCCCCAAAGCCCTACACCTCCTATAAACTTCAGCTGGCAACGGGGGACAGCAGAAAGGACGGAGGTCCCTAAGCATAGAGGGGGAATAATACCCGACCGCCTTACAATCACTCCAGCACATCTCTGCACTACAATAAAACACTCACAATAAAATAAGATCTAACAAATTCTAATACTGTAAAATCGTCTATTCAAATTCTCGTACTATAAAATTATCTATTATGATTCTAGTTCTACCCCCCCCCACAGTACTCTCACCACTGCAGGAAGAGGAGCACCCCACCTAAAACTACTAAAAAGTATTATTGAATGGCCCCAAGATCATACAGGTGAGAAGGGGTTGCCATCATGCAGGAGACAGGACGTCGTGTTCAAGGGTGTAGACAGGCATCCTCACGGTACACATTTGTGTACAGTTTTGTTGAGTGCCTGTCACAAACCATAAGCCACTCTGTTAATATTATCATTCTAATCTGTAGTAGCTGGGTTGGTGTAGGCCACTGATGAGTGTCTGTTTAAGCTTCTGTTGTTTAGGAGACAGATACATGTATAACCTCTTTAGAGAGCAGAGGAATCATCTGACAACAATCTGACTTGTTTGGAAGGGGGTGCCATTTGGAAAGGATGTGTACACTTTTTAATAGGGGGGTGTAACTGTTGGAGATTGTGTACAAAATGGAAATTTCTGGCTACACTCCTGGTCGTGTTGTAGATCAAGTGCTGAGCAAAAATTAATTTTGCAGACAAAAGTACAAGTTTTTTTTTTGTAGCAAAGTTCATCAATGACGTCTTAAGAAAGGATTTCCCACTCAGTTCTGTGTTGTTTGTTATTTAAATAAAGGTTTCATTGCAAAAATCAGCTTTTTGTTGCAGTGTCCATTCATTTCAATAGAAATCCCATTGATTACAAAGGAGTGAGGTCATTTTGTGCCCTTCCCAAGATGGCCACTGAACTGTGACATGCAGTTCCTGTGGGTTCTGACTGCCTGACTGTAGCAAGATGGCCACCAGCAGGGGGATCAAGGTTCACTTCCTGTCTTGTTGTTTTGCTGTGCTCAAGATGGAGGATTTCTTCTACGAGGTTGCCTGGCCTCTCTGCAATATGTAAAATGGCGATTGCTGCCCTGCTGAGCTTCTTCCCCAACCCTGGCACAGAAAAATGGCTGGCATTTTATGTTATTGGTGAGTGGAAACTTGTTGCGGGAATTTCTGCATTTGACTGCTGGTTTTGTTTATTTTGGTGCTTTTTATTTATTTTCCTGTTGTCCCCAGGCTGTCCTCTGTTTTGTTTGTTTCTGCCCCAAGATTTGTTTATTGCTGTGCCCTGCCTTTTTTTTTTCTCTTTGCTTTTGTTGGCCTCTCAGAGCTGTCTTGTAGTTAGATTGCCCCTTCTTAAGTCTCTATTTTGTTGCCCCCATGTTGTTTGTTGCTTTTTTTTTTCCATTTTTTATTATCTCCCAGGCTGTCCCTTGACTTGGCCTCTGATTTGATTATGTGCCCAGCAGAGTGTGTTACAGGTTTGTTCTGTAGTTGCAGGGGATTAGGAGAAGCAAGGCTTTGTGCTGCCACAGGAAAGAAAGGGAAGCCGTGATGTGTGAGGCGCTACAGAGCGGGTGGGCAGCGCAGGGAGAGCTGAAGTCTGAGTTTCCCTGCTTGTTTGGCTCTTGGTGTGTCCATTTGTGGGGAATTGCAGGAAGTGGGGCTGGTCGGGGAGAGCAGCACATGGTTGCGACATTAGGTGAAGCAGCTGTCGTGAGGGCAGGTTAGGAGGCTTGTTGCTGTGGTGGTGTTGGAGAAGCGGAGAGCACTGAGCAGAGGCTCCGGTTTGCAGGACTGGATGTTCAGGAGGACCGGAGGCTCCCTGCTGTTTGTTTGTATTCTGGTGAGTCAGGGAGCAGGATGGCTCCGATTCTGTCCTTTGTACACCTTGGGGTTTGCTGTTGGGAGCTAGAATAGGAGAGAGGGGCATGGAGCAGCGAGGCAGCATCTGAGGGTCAAGTGTGGAGCAGGTTGCTCCTTGTGGCTTGAGTAGCTGTTCAGGAGGAGCGGGGCTCTGGTTCAGTCCGTTGTTTACAATGGGGCCCTCCTGGTGCTGCCGTTAGGTAGAGTAGGAGAACTGCATGGAGCAGAGGTGTGGTCCATGCTTTATGGAGCGGCTGTGAGAAGAGTAAGGAGGGAGGGAACTGTTTTTTTGTTGCTCCGAGGGGAGCGCAACTGCAAGGAGTTGGGGAGGGGAATTGCTCTGTAAGGGTGGTAGAGTGACGTGGAAGCTGCGGTTGCTGTCTGTGTGGCTGTAGTTGAGAGGCAGCCAGGGTGCTGATTTGTGATTTTCCTCTTGTTTTGCAGCTGCACTCCATGTTGTAAGGGAAGTTTGTAGCAACTAGACAGGCCGGGTGGGGGGATACAGCGCATCTCCGTGGTGCTCAGGTTTGAGAAAAAAATGCACTTGCTGACAGTTCATTAGTTTAGCTGGTTAGCAATGTTGAAATTTGCCTTGTGGAAGTCTTGGTACAGAAGGAGGGCCGCAGGCTGCTACACAAGATGGGAAACAGTTCATTTTTTTTTCTTCTGTGCTGCCAAGGCTGTTTGTAAAAGATCATTCAAGCAGTTTAAACATACTGGGGTGATGACTTGGGGTAACCAGCGATGCAGGCAAGCGAAATGGGGTCTGAACAGAAGAAGGGCCGCATTCTCCACCATGTGTGGTGTTTTTTTGCATGGTCCACCACTAAAAGACCCCTTACCTTCTCTGTGGTCTGCCAGCCCCTTCAGTTGCTGCTGGTGCTGCTGGTGAGGACCCCATCTGGACCGTGCGAATAACTAGTCGGACGCATAAAATAAAGAATAAGGCAGGTTTATTCAGTTCAGTAGGTGTTCTCTTCATGAGGACAAGCCCCACACTGACTATACTCTGACTGACAGACTAACATGGCACTGCCAGGCAGTGCAACAATTAGATACATGCACTTCTAAGTGCTCTGAAAGGGGCAGCAGCTGAACATTAAGCCCCATGCTTAATGTGTGCTTCACATGTTCAATGTTCAGAATATTGTGGGTAAACCACAATAAAAACTAGACCAGATGAACAGAGGGTATTTTAAGGCCTGGGAGGCATTTGTGTAGACTGATTAAACTTATCTTTTTCTAACTAGATGGACTCAAGCTATACAGCAGTAGCAACGAGGAACACAGTTTATTTGACACATTATTTATTCATTGAAATTTCCTGTACAGGATAAAGCACTTGAGATAAAGCATCCCATTTTCAAGTGGGTCCCGGGAGGGGTTGCTGGCAGGATACAGACATTAGTTACATTCATGTTGTACCATTAAACAGGAAAGGTTCACTCAAGTGTTACAAAAACTGCTTTACAGATTAGTTTGTTTTACAATAATCCAGGTACGTAAACAGTAACTGACCAGCAATGGCTTCTTAGCTCTCTTTGAATATCACTTTATTTATGATTACTAAATGGTTATCCACTATGCCTGATAGGGCACTTACTGGACTCCGGTCAGCAGATGAGCTAATAGTGCCAGCCCTGAGTTCCAATCCTTGGGCTAGTATGACCTTTCTCCAGGCTTCACTGTATTGTGTGTCTTTAATTCCACCCATATACTGTACAGTGGTGCGGATGGAATTTTGATTGGCAAATTTGGCAGCACTGCTGCATCTTCATAATCAGGCGGGCTACTGGCTGTAAGTGGTTGCTGGTACATACTGTCAAAGGCATTATGAGCCACAGACTACACAAAGCTTCTTCCACCACCACCTCCTCCTAAGCCAACAGCTTCAGCCACCATTCCAAGGCTTTGATGTTTATGCTTCTTCCTTTAGATCCTAGGTTAGAATTAGGGATCTTAATATCCTCCTCCTCTTCCTACTCTCTTAGGAGCTACAGTTCTCTCATCCTAGCTCCATTTACCTGGGGCTTGGTAAAAAGGTTCAGCTATGCTTGTTCTCACTGCCAGATGTCTGGACCCTTCAAGAATGGAGGATAAGCAGCAGTAGTCTACCTCAGAACTTGTGCTGAATAACCTTCACCATCTTTTCTTAATTCTAGTTTGGGGATCTTGGCCTCATCCTACTCTTTTATGTGCATTTATTTTGTATATGTCCACTCCTTTCTCCCTAATATTAGCAACCTGGTTCTTACCTATCATCATACACATTTATAAAGAGTTAGAACAGCATATGTACGCCCTCTCCAAAACAGTGGGGGAAGGGGCTTACACTGCCTTCCTGTCTGGTATCTGAGTGGAATTGTAGAAGTCAGCTATGCAGCAGCTCTTTTCCATTCCCTGTGGGACTTTAATGGAGACCTTAGCAGTAAATATAGCAACAGCAACAGTTTCTTCATATCTGCAGGCCCAACGGATTGCTACCACAGCAGCTGCCAATAAAACACAAAATGCAGAAGCTCATCAGCATGGGTGCTGCCTTCTTTGGGTACCCCTGGCACCAAGGACTGTAGGAAGAGATCAGAATTCATCAAGCAATCCATGAATGTGCTAACCAGTCAGAAGATAGAGGAGTCTTTTCAGCCTGCCCCACAACACAGCTAGTCAATGAGGGCACTGCAGATAAAGTCAATGCTGTTGAATATTGGTTTATAGAAACTGTGGGCATTCAAAAAGCCCATGAGTGCAACTGTCAATTGGAGGCAAGACTGCCAGTAAACCTTTCCTAACTGGTGTGTCAGCCTATCATGAGCTGAGGATGAGTGTGAACAGCACAGGAGGCAAGGTGAAATTTTTATCAAGTCTGCCTTTATAGTAAGAATGAGGAGCTGTCTACCAGGCCTTCCTGAAAATGTTTTGCATAAAATGTTAGAAGAGCACTCCTCTGGAACTTCAGTATAAAGAGTAGATCACTGCTAGTAATCACCAATGCCAGGAAAGCTCAGTCAGGGTTTTGTCCAGTGATGGATCTTGCTTGCCTTGTAGTTTAAGAGCACAGGTGTGTGTGTGTGTGTGTGTGTGTGTGTGTGTGTGTGTGTGTGTGTGTGTGTGTATGCGCATGTGTGTGTGCATGCATGTGTGCGTGCGTGTGTGTGAGTGTGCATAAGAATGTGTGTCTGAGAGAAAGAGAGAGAGAGCGCCTGCAGCTGCAATAAATATGTGCAGCTTGCATCTAACAGGGTGACTATGTGTTTCTTGTCTGGCAGTTTGCCAAGTTTAGTCCATCCCATGTCCAGTGAAAGTCTCCATGTGGAGCCAACAGGAGAAAGTTCCCTTGGAAATGGTGAAAGGGAGAATGTTCCCTCTCAGGGGTGAAGGCAATCCAAGAAAGCTGGGATGCCTGCTAAATGGCGTATACCCACAGCCACCTGAAGAGTGTTGTGGATCACCCATACTTGTTCCAAACCCAGCTCTGATCCAATTGCAGAGGAGATCCTCTTTACCCGACCTTCTGAGTCATTGTTTCTCAGATTGTGAGAAAAGAAATAGGGTCCTGTCTTGCTCCTGTAAATAATCAGTTTAGTTAGTGGTAGCCTGTTAAGCCCCAGATAGGACTTGAACTTTCTTTGTTTACAGACCATGTGAAGCCCTTTTAACTTCACATTGAGTTTTATCAAGGCCCTTGAGAGGGTGGGGGAGCCGGGGATAATTCCCAGGGCCTTGCACCAAAGAGGGCCCCCAGTCACCCAGCATGCTACTGTACGAAGCTGCATAGGGGCCCCAGAGTCTGAACTTTTCACAGGGCCCAGAATTCCTCTAATGGGGCCTGAGTTTTATGACTCCTTATTGATATTGTTTGCTTATCATTGGACCACACCTGTTTTATTAATCATCTTGGCACCACACCACTTCACCCTTTATTGACTGGCACTAGGATTCTGCAACACCTTGCATCAATGAGAAGATGGTTTATAGGAGCTCCCATGGACACTGGGGTAATTATTATTGTTTAATCGACACCCCCTAAATTCCCATGGCCCTGCACTGCCAAACAAATTGATATGAAAGGATTAAAGCAGGAGACCCCAGGTTCGAGTTTACTCAATGGCACTCAATGCCTCCACCCAAAAGCTTCTTCATGTGCTGTAGCCCTCAATGGCTAGTCCAAGAAAAATATTCCAGACCACTGCTCTGTAGGAGCACCTCTTAGAAACACAGAAACATAACAGCAGATACAGATCAAAGATCCATCCAGTCTACCCAAAAACCTTACACACACACCTTATTGGTCTGATTCCAGATTGGGTAACTACCATATGTTCCATCCTGTCCACACTCCACCCCCATCCGAGTACCCTATACCCCCTTACAGATTACCAGTCCCTTGAAAGTATTCCAGCTTTCCTTGAAGCTAGCAATGGACTCCACCACCACCTTTGGCAATTCATTCCATTTTTTCACCACCCTCACAGTGAAGAAATACTTCCTGATATCCTCTTTTCAGTCTCTCCCCTGCCAGCCTCCACCTGTGACCTCTCATCACTGTTTTAGCATTCCCTGTAAATGGAACCCAGCTGTATACGTTGTTTATTCCCCATAGGAACTTGCAGGTTTCAGTCATATCCCCCTCCCATTCTGTCCACCAGTTTGAACATGTTAAGACCCACCAGCATCTCTTCATTAGATCTGCCTTTCTGCCACTGGATCATTTTGGTAACCTTGACCTGCACTACCTCTAGCCTGTCCATATCCTTCCTCAGATGTGGAGTCCAGAGCTGGTCACAGTACTCCCAGCGTGGCCATTCCTGTCAACCTTTTGTGGCTGAAATAAGGAACACAGTCACCTAAAATTAGGCACACTGAACCTCATAATGAGAGACACATCCTCAAACATGGAGATGCAAGCTCAGAACACTGTGGAAACAGCTGTACTTATTTGTGCAAAGTTTATTTTTGATTTAGCATCTTAGAATATTATGATTTTCTACTTTAAAGTCTCAGTTTACAGCACATTCTCTGTGCGGTCAGTACCTTTTCCAGGTGGGACAAATGAGGGACAGATCAGTTTTGAGGGGTTGAATGAGGTATGTCCCCTGTAATCAGGGACAGTTGAAATGTATGAATGTGGCCTTACCAGGGTCATGTATAGGGGGCCGTATCTCCTCTCTCCTTCTTCTGTCAAACCCCTTCCCTATACAAGCCAGCATCCTTGATGCATTACTGTGCATTGTTAAACTGACTGGAGGTAGCAAGGCTGTTATTATTATTATTCTTATTCCTAGGTTGTTTCCCTCCACCATCTTGGCTATCTGGACCATCCCTATCTAATAGTATGTGGCAGGATTTATTTTGCCAATGTGCGTCACCTAACACTTCTTGGCACTGAACTTCAATTGTCAGATCTTAGATCACCCTGCCAGCATATCTATATTCTTCCTCATTTCCCTAACTCACTTCATGCTGTCACCCTGAAATGGGGAGCTCAGGGCCATCCGAAGATGGTTTTATTTGAAAAATTGAATGCAGGTTACACAGGTAGAGGCCCACAGGGGTTGCAAAGATAATTTCAGTTAAACAGATACAAATATGGGCCCAATACCCAAGGCTCAAATGCTGTAGCCCACTACAATGGGGGAAACATATATTATGGGAGATCTTCCTTGTACCATCCCCTGTTGGAGACTACATCCCTCCTCTTGTCTTAGACACACCCACCAGGCTACCCTGTGACACTTGGCTGCAAGCTGTCACTGTGCCCTCACCCCCATGTCTTGTGGGCTTTAACAGGACAATCTAGCCCTTAATGGCATCATACTTCTAAGGACGTCTACACTCCTTCAGGCTAACCTATAATCAGGGGTGAGAACTATGGAGGCATATCTCTTCACTCAGCACTAGCTGTGTGGGTCAGTCCCTTTCACTGTTCCCTATAAGTACCTGAGGCATGCCTGGACCTGTCTGTGAAGGCATGTAAAAAGAAGGAACATATTTGAACCCACCAGTGGCTTCAGTACCCTGCAGCAGCCCCCTTGAGGGGGAACTACCCTGGCTCCACTATTCTCAGTTTTCCTAAGGCTTCACTTTACCTTCAAGACAGCTCCTCCCTATTTATGGAGAGGCTCAGATTATCTGATGAGGGATAACATGGTCCCCTTCAGTGTTAAATTGACATGGCTCACTTGTAGTAATGCACCCTAACTTGAGTGGGTGGTTACATACTCCTTGATCCCACAAAAAAATGAATAGGGATCTAGGAAAGCTTGAGGAGTGGTCAAAAATGTGTCAAGTAAGTTTCAATGTGAAGAAGTGCAAAATTATGCACTTGGGGCTTGGAAACTCAGGGGCAGAGTACAAGATGGGGGAGTGGTACTGATGACCACCAAACGGGAAAGAGACTCAGAGGTAATCATATCTGATGACCTAAAGGTGGCCAGACTGAGCGATAAGACTGTGGGGCAAGCCAGTGGTATGCTAGGCTGCAATGGGGGGGTGGGGGTATCACCAGCAGAAAGAGGGAGGTGGTGGTACCACTGTATAAATCACTGGTGAGACCTCAGCTGGAGTACTGTGTCCAGTTCTGGAGACCACATCTCCAGGAGGACATAGACAGAGTAGAGGCAGTCCCATGCAAGACAACAAAAGTGGTGCAGAGTCTGCACCAGAGACCACATGAGGAGAGACTAAAGGACCTCAGTATTTACACACTGAAGGAAAGACGGGAAAAGATGGGATATGACAGAGACTTTCACATACCTCATGGGTTTAAATAAAGTACAAAAGGGAAGCTTTTTTCAGAAAAAAACACGCTCAAGAACAAGGGGACATGCTATGACGCTGGAGGGGGGTAGACTCAGGGGAAATGTAAGAAAGTACTTCTTCGCATAGAGAGTAGAGGTTGCCTGAACAGCCTTCCAGTGGTGATGGTGGGGGCGAAAGCTGTGGCAGGATTCAAGAACACATGGGATAGGCATAAGGGATCCTTAGTCATTAGGGAAGGAAGAGCTAAGCCAGAGATCAAGTGGGATCTACAGTATTACAGTAGGTAGGGAAAGTGGGCAGACTGGGTGGGCCAAAGTGGTCCTTATCTACCATCAAATTCTGTTTCTATGTATCTCAGACACTTTCTCCAGTAAGCAAGTTCACAGGAGTACCTCTTAAACACTTACTGCAACACCTTCACCAGACTCACCCACCTCTGGAGGACTCCACTATACCCTTTCCAGGACATATAAGACATGGACCGAAGGGAAATGCACAGGAAATATGATCTATAAACTGCATGCTACACAGTCATTACTAGACCTCCTCAAGTCACACTCAGCCCTACCCATTTTTGCACTATACTAGTGTATCCTCCCTTATCCACCCTCTTCAGGTTTACAGTACTGTTTTATTGCTTTTGCACAATTGCAGATTTACTTAACCTTATGAACCTTATTGTATTGTATTTCTTTGCACCTGATATTTTACTTTTGCATGCTTGTTAATTTATTGTACTTATTGCAACTTGCTATATTGTCTGCTCTTCCCCTTCCCTTCACCCTTCCCCTGGATGCATCTGGAAACAAGCTGTTACCAGATCAGTATGTCTTTCCTGGTAAAGCATTTGAAATAAATAAATGTGGCTATACTAGTCATTAAAATACTGCATGTGTATTAATGTAGTACACTAACAGAATGTCAGCCATCATCTTATACATTACTAAGATATAGCCTATTAATTACTAAACTAATCAGGAGCTATGCGAAGAACAGGTATAAACTGCCTCATAAGTGTGCGTATGCCTACGTGTGTGCGTGTGTGTGCCTCCATGTGTGTGCTTGTCTTGGGGGAGAGTAGATCCCACTCTGGCCTGACCTGAACTTATGGAAGCAGATCAGGAGAGTCTGAAGCCCCAACCTTGGCAAGACTCCACAGCCAGGTTTCTTTAATGATGGCATGGTTACAATTCCAGATGTCTTCAAGCATCACCCTAGGTAAGACTCCTCTAGCAGGCTTGTTACAGATAATGATATTTAGGACCTCAAAGTCCAGGGCAAGCTGCTCTTCAATGTCAAATGAAGTCAGACCTCTACAGCCAGTTTTGTTATAGCTACTCCTGAACATCCATTATGCGGGCACCAAAACCATGAAAACAAGAGCAAACTCCTCTAAAGAGGAACCAGAGCAATTTGGACTGAGAATTAAACATAGTGCTTGGGCTTGTAAATTTCCTGCCCATCAGGAAAGGACGTGGGCACCCAGAATCCCCCTTCTGGCCCTATGTGGCTAGGTGAACAAGATGCCATGCATTCAAAAGCTCCAGCCCACTTGCATGCTTTGACCACCTACCAGAGTCTGTCCTGTACTCTCTGAGTTAGAAGAGTAGTTGGCTCACTCACCCTGGGGAACTATTTCAAGAGCATCCTCCAGCCACTTCTGTTGATGTTCCTCCATTACCTTCCAGGCTCATTTCAACATTTTATTTATTTATTTATTAGAACATCAGTTTAACAACCTTTGAGCCAGAGGCTCATTTACAAAGGTACCTCGTCACAGTGAGGACAAAACAGTGCAAGAAACAAACATCAAGGCAGACAAAAGATCGGAGTACATTTAGGAATCAGCCAAAAATACAGGCATTTGTCAAACACAGTAAACAACAGGCTTACAAGTACGCTTTACAGAGTAGACAATATACAGTAGTTACATGGAGATTGATTCAGGGGGCAGAATAAGGGTAAGGCTGGGTGGAAGACATCAGAAGAGGAGTGTGGGAAAGATAGTAGCAAGTAAAGGTAGAGCTGGACAGAAGGTCAGAGAGTGTCTCAGTGAGCCTTGTCTGGGAGGATAGGAGGAGGCTTAGAGGCAGGTACAGCTGCGTGTTGAGAGCAGGTGATTTCTAAGACTAGTTTTAAAATAAGATAATGAGGTGGCATCAGTGACTCCAGTGGGGAGGGCGTTATACCAACAGGGGGCTCTGTAGGAGTAAGCCCTTTGACCTTGCGAGGTTCTCACCCTCGGTATAACCAGTGCAGTTTTGCGGGATGTGCGGGTATGCACTGTAGGGTTTGCACGGTGGATAGTGGTTGACAGACCCGGTGGGGATAGCCCAAGGAGTGATTTTTTTTGTTAGGAGGCAGGTTTGGTATTTGAGGCGCTCATCAAGGTTGAGTAGTTTAGCCATGGTGTACAGACGGCAAGTGTGGGTTAGACTAGGAGCCCCAGTTATGAGCCTGCAGGCCTTGTTTAAGGTAAGGCAGATCTTGTGCAGGGCAGTCTGGTTGCTGCACCATACACAGGTAGGCCATAATCTACCAGAGATAGAACAGAGGATGTGACTGCAAGTCGGAGGGCATCCGTGGGGAGGCAGTTTTTATGATGATAGAGGATACCCAGCCAAGTGTTAGAGGCTGAGGCAAGGGCAGAGATGTGGGCATGAAAAGAGAGGGCAGGGTCAAAGGTTATACCTAGGTATTTATAAGAGTGAACTAGCTCAATAGGGTGTTTAGAGGTGGAGTGGACTGTGAGAGGATAGTTACTGGATTTATTTTGGGGGTGGGCAAAGAGCATGGTTTTGGTTTTCTTTAGATTAATTACGAGCCTGTGCTCAGTAAACCAGGCTTCTGTGTCATTGTAGGATTCCTGCAGAGAATCCTGAAGTGAGATGGGATTACGGCTGGAGGAAAAGAGTACAGCATCATCTGCGTAAAGAAGGATTTTACCAGTACATGCACTGGGCAGGGAGTTGAGAAAAAGGGAAAAGAGCAAGGGCCCAAGAATGGAGCCTGAGGGACTCCGGAGCGGATAGGGCAGGTGCTGGAAAGTTTCCCGTTGATTTTCACACATTGTGAGCGGGCCGACAAGTAGCTGGAGCACCAGGAAACAGGCCCAGTGGCAAAGCCTAAGTGACTAAGGGTAGTTAGCAGGAGGGGGTGGAAGACAGTATCAAAGGCTTTTGATAAGTCAATGAACACTGCACCTGCTAGGGAGCCAGAGTCCAGTGAGGTGTGAAGAAAGTTAAAGAACTCCAGGAGGGCAGTATTGGTACTGTGGCCTGCTCTGAAACCATGTTGTTCTGGGCAGAGGATGCTATATTTATCGAGGTATTCAGAGATTTGGGTGGCCACAATTTTTTCTAAGGCCTTAGAGAGAGGAGAGAGGATTAAGATAGGTCGATAATTGCTAGGGAGGGTCCTATCACCACCCTTGTGTATTGGGGTGACAGTAGCTATCTTCCAGGCAGAGGGGAATTGCCCTAGGCAGAGGGATTTGTTAAAGAGGCTGGTGATTGGTGAGATAACCAGATCCAGAACCTGATGGAGAAGACTGGGATCAAGGGAGTCATTGCCAATTGTGTTACTCTTTAAGGCCTTGAGTAGGTAAGGTCTGACTTCCTGGGCAGTGACTCGGCGCAGGTAGAACAAGGGGTGTGGGAGAATAGGGACAGACCTGGAGGGAGGGGGAGTGAAGAAATTATCGGGGAGCACCGGGCTAAGGTCAGTGAAAGATTTGTTGAGGTGGTTGGCAATAAGGACAGGGTCTGAAGAGACCAAACCATTAATGTTGATAAGCGAAGGTGGGGGGAACGCGTGCCACCATTCAGCTGCTTAATGTTGTCCCAGAAGGTCCTAGCATTCCCCCATGAGGAAGTGAGGGAGGCTTGATAGTGCTCAGCCTTCGCTTTGCGGATGGCCCATGTATGGGCAGCAGCATAGGCCAGCCTGTCAGCTGGGCGGCCTGTTTCCGTGGCAATGTGCCATAGATTGTCCCTGTGCTTAAAGTTGGTGCAGGGTGGGGTAATCCAGGGGCATGCTTTACATTGGATCGTGCAGTTATGGGTGCAAAATGTCGCAAGCAGAGTTGAAGGTGTGGATAAAGAAGGCAAGGGCGTGTCAATATCTAGGCGTTTAGTATAGGGGACCAGTCTATGAGAGCTAGGAGTTGCTTAAGGCCTTTCAGCCACCAGGTCTAGACATCGCCGAAGGGTAGTTTGTGCTGTGGCTTTGGGCAAGGAGGTTGACCAATAGAAGAGAACTGGGGAGTGGTCACTAAGGCAGTCTGGGAGGATTTGGATATTGCGGATGCGGTTAGGGCGGTTTGTGAGGACCACATCCAGGAGTGTGCTAGAGCCCATTCTAGGATTCACTCTAGTGGGTTGGGAGACTAGTTGGGTTAGGTCAATAGCTGTAAAGGCATCACGGGAGGAAGTGGATGAAGGGCTGAGCCAATTGATGTTCAAGTCCCCCACAAGGATTTGGTCGGAGGAGTGGGGTAGGGAGGTAAGATAATCGATTAGTGGGCCTAGTGCTTGTGCTTGATTTTTTGGAGGTATGTATGCTGTAGTCAGGTAGATGGGACCCCTAGAGGGATCAGGAGATAGTTTTAGGGTTAGGGCCTGAGCCCTGAAGTCAAAGACCGGAGCTGGGAAGGCTAGTCCAGAGAGGTCTTTGACATAAATGCACACCCCACTGCATACCAACACGGTCTTCCCGATAGAGGGAGTAGCCAGGGAGTGAGACCAGGGAGTCAGGGGTAGAGTCTGACAGCCAAGTTTCAACTATTGAGATAACGTCTGGTTTATGAACCGCAACCCAGCAATTGAGAGAGTCGAATTTTTTAAGGAGGCTACATATGTTCATGGAAGCAATATGAAGCCCGGTGGATTCCTTTGAGGAGCCTTTGCAAGCTATGCCGGGATTGGGATGTATGTTACCAGTCAGGAGCAGAAGGAGGAGGAGAGCTGCTCTGGACAGAGGGTGGCAGAAGGAGAGTTTACGCCGAGCGATAGGAAGAGAAGGGGGCTTGTAGCACAGGGGTGGGTAGGGCAGCACAGGCTGAGAAGGCTGAGTGATAAGATACCCGAGGGAGCAAAGGGGAGGAAAGGTAGTGTCTAGATGGGGGTGAGGTGGAGAGGAGCATATGGGGTGAGTGGAGGAGGAGGGAGGGGGAAGGGCAGTGGCATAGGAGGAGGGGAAGGCAGGTAGGAGCACTTGAGTAGTGAGGCTGAGGGTTAACAGGGACATAAGGGTTAGCGGAAGGCACAAGGAGGAGGAGGAGGAGAGAGGCAGGTAGGCAGGAGGTGTGCATGCATGATTGGTAAGGGTGTGAGAGCTGAAGTGAAGAAAGATGGGGGAACTTGGATGATAGAGGGGAAGATGGTAGTGAAAGGTCTACCTCTAAGTGTAGTTGCTACCTTGGTACAGTGGCAGAGCCCCTGCCTCAAGTGCACAGGGCACCAGGTTTAAGGCTTGCCCAGGGTGATAGAAAAAGGACCCAAGACAGTGGCTGCAGCAGCAGGGAACAGGGCTCAAAGCCTGCTGCAACACTCAGAAAATATTTTAGCAGACTATGAGGGTTAGAGGGTTTTAGAGTCCAAAAACCTATTACAAACAATAGTCTGATGTGATAGCTGAGTGGTGGAGCTGCTGACTGAAACAGTGAGGATGCAGGGTTCAATGCCTGCAATGGCAGCAAGAGAGAGGTGGTTAAATATTTTGGCAGAGTGGGGGGGGTATACAGAGGACGTTTTAACCCAGCAAATCCTATATCAGCATGAGAATCTTTCTATACCCCATGCACAGCTTGCTGTAATTGTGTGTTGCCTGGTGGCAACTAGTTTCTTTGTCCAAAGGGTGTCACACTAGTTGCAAGACTGACTTCTGAGTGGATGCCTGCCGGCTCCAGACATCCCAGACTGAATAGTGCAGTGTCAGTGGCTCAATATGTAGCACACTCGCCTCTGAGGCCGGGAGATCAGAAGGCTGTGGGTTCAGTTCCCACATCTGGCATTTGGGTTAATATCCCAGTACTGACACTGCAGTGCAGCATGAGAGGGGTGCTGCACTTCTGAGGTGCCGTCTTTCAGATGAGATGTTAAACTGAGGTCCCATCTGCCTGGACTGGCGGTAGTTCAGGTGGATGTGTTAAAGATCCCATGGCACTTATCGAAAAGAGTAGGGGAATGTCCCCGGTGTCCTGGCCAAATTTCCCTCATTCATAAAAATACCACCAACAGCTTAATCTGGTTCAAGGTCAGTTGGCATTCATCTGTATCCCCCTTCCCCAGGTCATGCCTGAAAATAGGCAGGATTTGTCTAGTGCACTTACCTGGTCAACAAAAAATAAATAAATAAAATAAATAGCTACACACACTGGCTGTTGATTCCTCATTCTCTATGCCTCTTTCTGCATATCACTCACTTACTGTAACTAAGGGCCTTCCCTTGCACCTCCCACTGGTCACTCTCAAGAAGCCCTGCCGCCACAGGGCTTGCCAATCTTTCCACCTCTTCAGGGTCTGGGTTTGAGCACCAGCCCCACCCCAGCTGGTGCCTCTATCAGTGAAACTGTGCTTCCTGACATCCAGAGCCCTACATCCCTCATGTTTACTCTCTCCACCTCACAATGGAAATTTGGGGGCACAGGAAGGAACACCCACTCTCTAGCCATCCTTGTCCCAGGCACAAATTAAAATTTTCACCTCACGGTCTCCTGTGTCACATACAGCAGGAGCAGCTCATACAATAGATGTAGGCCCCACAGGGGTGGGACCAGCAATAGAGAGAAATGGGTTTCAGCTCTCAAGTCCAGAGAACTCCTGCAAGACTGGCACAAAAGTACAGTCCTCGCATAACACATCCTTCTCACACTGTTCACATATGAGTTTCATGGTTGGCCACAACTTAGCTGTACTCTCCACAGCCCCCACCGCTAGAGCTATAGTAACACTTGCATCACCACTTGGGGCCTGCATGCTGGTCATGTACAAATGTAAATGCTCTTACATTTGGCTGATGTTTTAACAAGTTTAAATGTTATTGTATGTTTTTCTCCCCACAAGTTACTTTTACTCACAGTTTATGAGGGTCTTCATGCAATCACAGTGCACTGCTTGAGAAAGAAACACTGATACTGATGTCCACTGGTATTTTAGAGTGTTCATTAGCAGCCCTTCCCCCAAGTGTGCCTCTGCTGCACTACCACCTGGCAAAGATGGACAGCAGAGGACAGTATCCTTGCCTCCCCAAATGGGTGAACCATCCTGTGAGGTGCTCCACTCTCCTGCCTCCAGCCAGTCCTCAGCTATCCAAGTCCATTCCTGAACCTGGGTCACTGGGTAAGTGGGTGGAAGCACTACTGCTATGCTGCCTGGCAGGGCTGGATTAAGGCATAGGCAACATAGGCACAGGCCTAGGGCCCCTGCCTGCCAGGGGCCTCCAACAATCCCCAACATATACTTACTGTATATCCTTTTCTTTCTGCCTCAGCTGCATGTTTTTTTGTCAAGGACTCAGCCACTGAGTAAGGCAGGGGCTGAATTATGACATGACTCACCTCGCTGATCATGTGTTAAGTGCAGCTGACAGCTTCAGGGGCCCCAGCCAGGGTGACATTTAAGGTGTGAACAAGCCAGTTTCTTTGCTTTGTCTCCAGCACCCATTTAGAATCTCATATTAGAATTTTACTCTTAACTATAAAAGAACAGTTGTAATTCCAAATGTTATAAAAAATAAATCCTCTACCAGAATACAAGGTCCCATTAATACTATACGTATGTCCTTATTGTTGTTTGACATGGAGCCTTTGTAAAGGAGTCTTTGAGTCAAAGGGTTGTAATTCCAAATGTATTAAATAAATAAAAATTAATGGTGCAATTCAATGCGTATGCTTTATTTTTAATCTCACTCCCCAAATTAAGAAATCTATAATAAATTTCAATGGTACGATTAAAAATCATACTTTTTTTTTATTCTCTCATCTCACGCATACTGAAGTTCTGACCTTGACACAGCTCTGTTTTCTGGGTGAACAAATGAATGTATTTCCAGATTCCTGTCAGTAAATCTTGCCATTTATGGATCCTGGCTTACTTATCAGTAACAGAAATGTTTGATCCTGGGAATGATTTCCAGTACTTCCAATAATCACTTGCTTTGCAGTATAATCTCTAAAGTTCATAACCCCCCTCCCCAGTAAACCACAAACTTAACTCCTACACCACCCATGACGCAGCCTCTTTTAGAGATGGGTCCCTACCCTGCCCAACAAAACTCCCTCATCCTGGTTCATACTACCTGACAGGACAATATCATAACACCCAGACTGCGAGTGCACACACGTGTGTCTGGTGGTGGGGGACTTTGGAGAAGTACTAATCATGACAGTTCACATACTAAAAATTATTTTTAGCAGGCCAATTAGTAATTATTTCCTCTAAATTATCAAAACATTTTCAGGCCCAGTGGCATAGAGGGCTGAGGCACTGGTGCCTTACCTCGACCCATGCCGGCGACCTGGGTTCGAGAACGGACTCGGGGCACTGGGGTCAGCAGGGGAAGGGAGGATTGAGCATCTGGAGGACTGCTCTCCTCTCCTGGGGTGGGCTGTGGGAGTGCGTCACTCTGCAGTGACCTCCGGTGGAGACCGGGGGTAACGCAGATGCATGCAAGAAAGGGAACGTTACCAGAAAAGCGGAAACTGGCTCCACGCTCGACCGTATGATATCCACCTGGCAGTCCGATGCTGTCAATGTTCTGGGAACCATCCATCCCTCAGCAGTACCACTGGGCTAAGTAGTGCGCTTGCCTGCCCCACAGGTGCCTCTCCCCTCGGAGAAGGGGGCCTGACCGGTGAAGGGTCACGTCTGGATCACCCTGGTGATGACTGCAAATATGAAGGATGGGGGCACGGGAACAGGATGGATTGGAGGTGCCTTGGCACAGCCTGAAGGAGTGGCTGAGAGCAGTAGCACACAGGGGGGAAAAAGATAATACAAAAAAAAATTACCAAAACTCAGGCTATTGTTATTTTTCCATACTGATAGCATTATTTTCATTAATTTTGAAGCATTTTTATGCCACTTTTTAGGGACAGTAAGAAAATTTTTTTCATATTTCAGTAACTAATATATAATAACCAGGAGATGTAGTCATGGCAAAGGGGCATGGTTACAGTGAGGGGGGCCCCAGATTTCTGTTGGGCCTAGGGTCCCAGTTTGCCTTTATCTGGCCCTGCTGCCTGGACAGGTTTCTTCACTCTGTTTGATTCAGTTTACTAAAAGGAGGTTTGAAACCATGTAATTTAATAGTGAATCTACTGTGGCTTTATTTTGTTGTCATTTGTTTTGCTAAATGTACTATTTGTATTATTAACATAGAAACATAGAATTTGACGGCAGATGAGGACCACATGGCCCACCCAGTCTGCCCATTTCCCTACCTAATGGATAAACTGCAGATTCTAGTTAACCAGCAGCCTACTTCTTTCTACCCCCAACCCCTAGAATTGCCTTATGGCTGTCCCATGCATGCTTGAATTCAACCACTGTTTTTGACTCCACAACCTCCTCCGGAAGGCCGTTCCATGCATCCACAACCCTCTCTGTGAAAAATACTTTCTTACATTACCTCTGAGCTGCCCCACCTCTATCTTCAAATTGTGCCCCCTTGTTCTTGCACACCTCTTTTTTTGAAAGATGCTACCCTCTTGAACTTTGTTGATTCCCTTGAGGTACTTGAAAGTTTCTAACATGTCCCCTCTCTCCCTCTCCCTCTCCCTCTCCCTCGAGGCTATATATATTAAGCTCCTTTAGTCTCTCTTCATATGTCTTCTGGTGCAGACCCTGCACCATTTTAGTTGCCCTCCTCTGGACAGCTTCCATCTTGTCTATGTCCTTGCGGAGATTGGGTCTCCAGAACTGCACACAGTACTCCAGGTGGGGTCTCACCAGCTGTGTCTGTACAGAGGGATAACAACTTCCTGTTTTCTACTGGTGATGCCTCTCCCTATGCATCCCAGTATTCCCTCAGCCCTCCTTACTGCCCTCTCACATTGCTTGCCTACCTTTAAGTCATCTGATATGACTACTACCAGGTCCTTTTCCATTTTTGTTGTTGTTAGTATCTCACCCCCCATTGTGTACTCTTCCCATGGGTTTTTGTTTCCCAGGTGCATTACCTTGCACTTCTTAGCATTAAATCTAAGCTGCCATACATTTGACCATTCCTTTAACCTTGCCAAGTCCCTTCTCGTCCTTCCCACCCACCTTGTGCATCAACTCTGTTGCAGATCTTTGTGTCATCTGCAAAGAGACATACTTTTCCCTCCAGTCCCTCTGCAATGTCACTTACAAAGACATTGAAGAGGACCGGTCCTAATATTGAACCCTGCGGCACCCCACTAGTGACCCACCTTTCTTCAGAGTGGACTCCATTTACTATTACTCTCTGTGTCCTATTCTCCAGCCAATTCTTTACCCAGGCTCATCTTGGGACCCACTCCCAGGCTGGCTAACTTGTATATTAATCGTTTGTGTGGGACTGAGTCAAATGCCTTGCTAAAGTCTAGGTAGGCCATGTCCACAGCCCCTCCATGATCTACTACTTTGGTCACCCAGTCAAAGAAATCTATTAGATTCATCTGGCATGACCTTCCTGCTGTGAATCCATGCTGCCTTGGGTCCTGTGCCCCTCTGGCCTCTAGGTACTGACAATTCTTTCCTTCAGAAGTGATTCCATCATTTTCCCTATCACTGAGGTTAAACTAACAGGTCTGTAGTTTCCTGCTTCTGCCCTGCTCCCACTTTTGTGGAGGGAAATCACATCTGCCCTCCTCCGGTCCTCAGGTACCACCCCATCCTCCCGTGATTTGTTAAAGAGGGTAGTCAGTGGTGTCACTAGTTCTACCCTTAGTTCTTTTAGAATTCTGGGATGAATCCCATCAGGCCCCATTGCTTTGTCCACCTTCAGTTTTAAGAGTTCTTTCAGAACCTTTTCTTCTGTAAATGGGCTGGTATCAACTTCTGTATCCAGAGTGTTTCTACTGTTTGTTTTAGGTACCTCCTCCTCTTCATTTGTAAATACTGAGCAAAAATATTTGTTTAGTATCTCTGCCTTTTCACAGTCACCCTCTGCCCACCCCCCCATTAAGCCTCACTATCCCTCCCTTAGTCTTCCTTCGTTCCCTGATGTACCAAAAATAGGTTTTATCCCCCTTCTTAACTGAGTTGGCTCTCTTTTCCTCAGTTCATGCCTTTGCTGTTCTGACTGCCTCCCCAGCTTCCTTTTTTGCTTTAACTGATACAATTCTCTGTCCTGCTCCTTCTGTGATTCCTTGTACTTTCTGAATGCTTTTTCTCTTGAACCTTCACTGACACCTCCTTAGAGAACCATAGTGGTTTCTTACATCGTATTATTCTTTTTAATCTCCTCTGTAATGAATGCTGGCATGCAATTCATTTCTGTACAATTCAAGTGAACACAAAAAATCAAATAAATAAAAACTAAAACAAAATGTGGACTGCCCAATGGCCCAATGGATAGCGTGCTGTGCTAGCAGTGCAGGTGACTAAATTTGAGCTCAAGGAGCTGGCTGGGCAGCCTGGAGGCTGGGGAAGCATTGCTGCTCAGCACTGCTCCCAACCTGGAGAGAGAGAGAAGACATTGAGTTCTGACTCACTAGTGATCTCTGTGGTGGACCAGGGGGCTTACTCCTCTGCCAGGGTGGGAGTGCGTATCGAGGCCTGACATTGGGGGTGGGCAGGATGAAAAAAAGGAAAACAATGGACACTGAAACTGGCATTAAGAGAAAATTGAATACACTTACATGTGCATTTACCCTCTACAGGGCTTCATCAGGCAGACAGTGCTCAATACAAATAGTGCATAATTTATACCCTTCAAGATTAATTAATAATTAATAGCATCAACACCCATAAAATCTTAATTGTGAAGTAAACAGCACATGAACATGAAGCATATTTATAGTGAGTCAATAGCTAAAAAATAATTAAAATCAATTCCATTGGAGGGGGGTGGAGCTAGCAACCCAGCCAGAAGCAGCAATTATCTGGAGCTCACAGAGAAGCTCTACTATATACATCAAAACTCCTAAGAACTACTTACAAACTGCAGAAAAAATCATTGGGAATGCTATATTATAGCTGTTTGCATTATTAAATGTACTTTGACCGACGGAATAGGATGAACGAAGACAGTGAAATGGGAGTTCTTCCAGCCACGCACCTCCACATCTAGGCCGCCAGACCATGCAGATGGGGAGTCCTCCTTGGCAGACATGGAGCAGCCTACAGCCTCCTTGAACTCTCTGCAAACTGCAATGACAGCACTCACTAAAACTGTACAAAAAATGGACCAAAAACTGGACACGTTTTCACAGTGCTTTTTGGCTGTTGAAACCTGACTTGAGGCCATGGGAGAGGTGTCCAAAAATGCGGGAGGCAATGGCTGGAAAAGCACTAGCAGTGACTACCACCTTGCTCAAGGAACAAGCAGCCCTGAGGAACCGAGTGGAACATTTAAAGAACTTGGTTCGCATAGCTAATGTCCAAATTTTGGGTCTCCCTGAAATGTTGGAGGGAGAGAATCTGGTGCAATATTTAAGACCCTGGCTCTCTGAAATAGCAGGAATGTCGGACTTTAAGATAGTCTGAACTTGTAGGATCACCCGTCACAGGCCTAGTACCAATGCTGATAACCCTCATACAGTGCTACTCACCCTTGCCTCAGCAGCAGAACGGGACTCAGTTCTTCGGGCCATAAGAAATAGAGGACCAATATTTCAGGGAGACAATCGTATTCCCTTTTTTCCAGATCTCGCCTATGCCACAAGGATGAGGCGAAAAGCATTCGATGGGGTGAAACATAAATTGTGGGACTTAGGCATAACATACTCACTGGCGTTTCCAGCTCAACTATGTTTTATGGATGGCTGAAAACAATATCAATTCACTGACCCAAAAGAAGTGGGCCTATGCGTGGAGAAGATCGCAGCTCATCGAGACCACGAGGAACAGCTACCGGAGCAAGAAAAGGACTCAGATTGAAAACATTGGAAAATGCAGCGGACTAGAAATACAATTCGGATGAACTGGTGTGCTACTTTATATTACTAATATGAACATTTACTAGACTGGTATTACTAAAAATTGAGTAACACGAGGATGGGAGAGTTCATTTTTGTTTTCCTTCTTTCTTGATGGGAAGGCAACTTCAGAGAGTTAGAACGGAGTCACTGGCTCCAATTTCTATTTAATAGACTCTCACCGAAGTAACATTTATACCAGTATTATTAAAGCCAAGATGATTTATTAGCACAATACCAGTTCTGTTTTTCTACCTTGAGCCCCTTTGATTTGGGGAGACTCAGATGTAGATAGACATATTTTTTTAAAATAACAGTTGGTTGTTCTTAATTATCTGCAGTATTAAAAGTTAGATGTGTTATTGAAGTAGTACTTACAATGTTAATGTCTAGGGGTTAATAATTCCCAAAGTAAGCTGTGCACACATCCTTTTTATTATTATACCTTATTAGAGATGGTAGGTCGAAGCTGGTCACCGGCCTTACAGTATTTTCAAAGGAATGAAGAAGGGGGTGCATAACTCTAGGTGGATGATTAAGAATAGAATTTCTTCGAACCTAGACATATAACACCAATACCAATCAGGCATAGTGGAGTTTAAGGGAAGCTCTGGATTGGTACAGTTTATTTTCTGTTACAACAATGTGAGTTTTACTATAGGACCTATATTGGGTCAGTAGCAAGTTATTCAGTATAATCAATTATTAACACTAAATTATTTGGGCATTGGCTGTAATATAGCTCCTGCATGTTGAGAACTAATAACTTCTTTTATATTAGTTAATGGCACCCTCCCCCCCCAACACTGTACCACTTGAAGCATATAGTCATTAACTCCTTAATAATGTATAATGGCAAATAATGGTTGATATACATGCTTTGTAACAATGTGTTTTATGCATATGTATAAAATACTAAATAAGAAGTAAAAAAAAAAAATCAGTTCCATCTTGGTTATGGACAATTAAAAAATAATGGGTTCGGTGACAGCAGTCATGATAGGGAGAGCCACAAATCAATGATGGTTTAATTTTCTCACTTAAAAAAAACATTTAAATTAGTTTTAAATAAATTTCACCTGCTGTTCCCAGTTCTCACCTATCACTCACAATATGCCACTTCCCTTGTTTAAAACATCATTGTATTTTTCTAGTCCAATTCTTCTTCTTTAAACAACCATTTAATAATACCCAAGTAAAAACAACTGCAGAGAAATATTGCTGAGAATAAAAACTGGGAGCTTGGGGGGATGGTAATGGAACATTATTGTATAATTATCAAGGCCCATCCTCTATACATGGCTGCCTCAGAAAATCAGTTTTATCATAGTTCTAGATTATTATAGATGACAAGACATGCAAACCACTAGCAGCCATTAAAGGGGACAGCCACAGATTCATTATGGTTCCATACTTCTCACTTGTAATGACGTTTTATTTAATTTACAGCAACCATCTCCTACTCCCGATTCTTACCGAACATTCATGGTCTCATAGTTCACAAATATCCTCTTAAAAGTATAGTTTTTAACTGATCTAATTTATTTTGTTTTAAATAATTATTTAATGTCAAACATTGAAACCAGTCTAGGAAAAAGATCAGTGAGGATGAACAATGGGATCTTTTGAAGGGGGGGGGGAGTTAAATGGAACATCATTCTAAAAAATCATTAAGGTTCCATCCTTAATATATGGACGCCTTGGGAATCATATTACTCTTTTTTCCTTACAATTATTATTTAATAATTCCTGCACCCTGAATCTGAAGACGTTGGAACAACTGTCATGTTTGAATCTGAAGTATTTTCCAATTGCATTTTACATATCTCCATAACGAATTGCTCTGATATGCTCTTCAGTTCTGCATTTCAATTGTCTCGAGTTCTGTCCACATACAGAATATTGCAGACACACAATCCTACATATTCCACATGTGTTGTTTTGCAATTAACATAATGATTAATGGCATGACTTTCCTTTGTTTCTGGGTGCACAAAACAAGGTCCTGGGACTGCACATCTACAAATGTTATAACTGACACTTCTGAAATGTTTTGGGAGTATGTTTTTTCCTATTCTGTCTATGCTGTGACTATGAGTCACCATGTCAGCAAAATTATGTCCTCTCCTAAATGGCATTCTAGGTTTTGGTCGTACCACTTGTGCCAACATGGAATCAGATATTAGCATTTCCCACTTATCATAGATAATTTGTCTGGTCTTATTTGGCACCTTATTGTAATCAAAAACAAAAGTTATTCTGTTGTCATTTTAATTTTTACTGCTATCCTTTGGAACTAACAATAGTTCCTGTCCCCACTTTTTGCTTTCCTGTATGCATTGTCTACTGCCACAAACCAATACCCTCTTTCCCTAAATCTGGTGGACAGCATCCCTGCCTTGTTCTCTGATGTATTCTCCAAAGCACAATTCCTTCAAACTCAGAGGAACTGACAATCAGGGATGTTGTCTGCCAAAGATCTGGAATGTCCACTCTCCACTCTGAGCAATGTATTGCCTGATATAGACTTTCTGAATGGTTCCATTATGATCACATTGTGCCAGCTCACCAGATGAATATCCAAAAATTCAGTACTTTAAGAATCACAATGAAAAGTATAGTGAATAGCCACATTGTTATTGTTCAGCTATCCAACAAACACTGGAATTAATTCCAGATCTCCATCCCAGACACAAATTATATAATCAGTAAACCTATACCAATGAATGATGTGTCTGAAGTGGGGGTTAGCATCCATGAAAACCACATTCTTCTCCCACAAGGCAAGAAACAGGTTGGCATAAGATAGGACAAATGATGCCCCATGGCCATACACCTAAGCTGCAAATAAAATTTCTGATCAAATGAAAAACAATTATGATGCTGCACAAAGGTTAATAAATCCAAAATAAATTTCTGAGGTGCCAATCTGGAATTAGGATCTCTTGCCAAAAATTATATAACCACTCTGATACCATGTTGATGACAAATACTTGTATATAATGATGCAATATCTATGGTTAACCTACAAAAATGGTCTTGCCAACCCATGCTCTCCAATTTCTGTATCACATGTATGGTATCACACATGTTACTTTTTGTCTTTGGAAGCAGATTGTTTAAAAAATGGTTCACAAATTGTGAGGGACCCTCTATGAGCGACTCCCCTTCCTGAAACAATTGATCAGCCTGGAGGGTCCCCCACAGATTTTCCATAAACCTGGTCAATCATAGAAACATAGAAACATAAAGGTTAATGCCAGATAAGGACCGCAAGACCCATTCAGTCTGCTCATTTATTTTTCTACCTTATGAATGTGCAAGCAGCCTTTGCTCTGTCAATGGCCTATCTATTCATACTCATCTGTATTGCTCCCTTATGCCTATCCCATGCTTGTTTGAAGCCCTGCACTGCATTCATATGTACTATTTCCTGAGTTAAGCCATTCCATGCATCCATCACCCTTTCTGTGAAAAAGTACTTCCTCACATTACCCTTTAATCGGCCTCCCTCTAATCTCATTCTGTGTCCTCTTGTCCTGCTATTTTTCTCATATTGAAACACGCTAGACTCTTTCACCTTGTTAATGCCCTTAAGGTGTTTGAATGTTTCAATCATATCACCTCCTTCCCTCCTTTGCTCTATGGTATACATATTGAGCTCCATTAATCTGTCCTCATATGTTTTTTGATGCAGTCCATGCACCATTTTGGTTGCCATTCTCTGGACTGCCTCAGTTTGGTTAATGTCCTTGTGAAGGTGTGGCCTCCAGTACTGCATGCAGTACTCCAGATAAGGCCTAACCAGTGTCTTGTAAAGAGAGATTATTACCTACCTTTTCTGACTTGTGATACCCCTACTAATACACCACAACATCCCCCTTGCCTTACCTAAAGCATTAGGAGTCTGCTTGGATGATATCAGGTCATTGGTGATGATGATGATGCCCAGGTCTCTTTCTTACCTTGTGACTGCCAGCAACTCTCCTCCCAGCCTATAGGTGGCTTCAGGGTTTCTCTTCCATATGTGCATGAACTTACACTTCTTTGCATTAAACCCCAGTTGCCACTGTTCTGACCATTTTGCTAGTTTATCCAGATATCTTCTCATTCTGCCCACCCCATTTGGATCATCTGCTCTGTTGCAGATCTTGGTGTCATCTGCAAACAGACAAACCTACCCCTCAGTCCATCTGCAATGTCACTGATGAAGATATTGAAAGGACTGGCCCCAGGACTGATCCCTGAGGTACCCCACTTGTGACTTGCATCTCTTCTGACTGTATACCATTTACCACCACTCTCTGTTTTCTGCCCGTCAACCAGTTTGCCACCCAGTTGACCAACTTCTGACCACCCTGAGCCTGCCCAGCGTATTAATCAATCTTCTATGTGGACCAGTATCAAAAGCTTTGCTGAAATCAAGGTAGGTGACATTAACTGCTCCCCCTTGGTCCACCACTCTGGTTACCCAGTCAAATAAATCTATGAGATTAGTTTGACAGGACCTTCCTTTTGTAAACCCATGCCCTCTTGGATCCTGTGCTCCTATGGATTCCAGGTGTTGCATTATCCTTTCCTTAAGGAGCGCTGGTTTTATGTAATAAGGGTGCTGCTGTTTAAGCGAGTCCAGAATGGGCAAACACAGGAAGCAGAACACAGAAAGGGTGATGGGAGAACTAGGGCGAGCAGTGGAGAGAGTGCAGACAGGAGGAAGAGGCTGCAAGGCTGCATCGCATCATGCATTTACACTATGGGATGGCATGCAATGGGTGAACCCACTGTGATGATGGAAAGAGAGCTTGTGTACCTGTGCACCGAGACAAGATTGCCTCACAGTGGGTGAGGGGATGGGGCAAGCAGCACATGGCACCATGCAGTGGGTAACTGGCAGATGGTGAGGGGTAGCATATGGTTTCACTTTGGTTCTCAAATACAGTAGCAGAAAAGGTCAGAGCCAAAAGGCTGGCCTTCAGGAAATATAAGGGAACACAGCGGGATGAAGATAGGGAGGCATACCAAACTGCCCTAAGGGAAGCAGGTAAGGCAGTAAGGCAGGCAAAGTCCCAAACTGAGGAAACACTAGCACGAACAGTAAAAGAAGGTGACAAGACTTTCCATAGATACATTAGTGAAAGGAGAAAGTCCAGAGGGGGTATTGCTAAGCTTAATGGAGAAAAGGGAGCATGTGAGGAGGAGGACCCTGTAAAGGCATCTATCCTAAACAGATACTTTTGCTCAGTATTTACTGAAGAGAAGGTAGGGCAGGGCCCACAGCTCAGCATCATGGACACAGGGGGGAGGGAGGTGAGCACTACTCCCTTCACAAAAGAAAGGGTCCTACAAGAGCTTGCTAAGCTCAGGGTGGATAAGGCAATGGGACCTGATGGCATACATCCCAGGGTACTAAGGAGCTAAAGGAGGAACTAGCAGAGCCATTAGCAGAATTGTTTAGTGAGTCTCTGAGCACAGGAGAGGTCCCAGAAGACTGGAGAAGGGCTCATGTGATCCCGCTCCACAAGAGTAGTAGCAGGGAGGCAGGGAACTACAGACCAGTCAGTCTTACCTCAGTAGTGGGCAAGATTATGGAGGCACTCCTTAAGGAAAGGATAGTGCAACACCTGGAATCCATAGGAGCACAGGATCCAAGACAGCATGGGTTTACAAAAGGAAGGTCCTGTCAAACTAATCTCATAGATTTCTTTGACTGGGTAACCAGAGTGGTGGACCAAGGGGGAGCAGTTGATGTTGCCTACCTTGACTTCAGCAAAGCTTTGACACTGTTCCACATAGAAGATTGATAAATAAGCTAGGTAGGCTCAGGGTGGGTCAGAAGTTGGTCAACTGGGTGGCAAACTGGTTGACTGGCAGAAAACAGAGAGTGGTGGTAAATGGTATACAGTCAGAAGAGATGCAAGTCACAAGTGTAGTACCTCAGGGATCAGTCCTGGGGTCAGTCCTATTCAACATCTTCATTAGTGACCTCGCAGATGGACTAGAGGGTAAGGCTTGTCTGTTTGCAGATGACACCAAGATCTGCAACAGAGTAGATGATCCAGATGGGGTGGGCAGAATGAGAAGAGATCTGGATAAACTAGCAAAATGGTCAGAAGAGTGGCAACTGGGATTTAATGCAAGAAGTGCAAAATCATGCACATAGGAAGAAAACCTGAAGCCACTTATAGGCTGGAGGGATTGCTAGCAGTCACAAAGGAAGAACGAGACTTGGGCATCATCATCACTGTGACCTAAAATCATCCAAGCAGACCTCTAAAGCAGTAGGTAAGGCTAGGGGGTGTTAGGGGTGTATTAGTAGGGGTATCACAAGTCGTAAGAGGGAGTAATAATCCCTCTGTACAAGACATTGTTAGGCCCCATCTGGAGTACTGCATGCAGTATTGGAGCCACACCTTCACAAGGACATTAACCAAATTGAGGCAGTCAGAGAAGGGCAACCAAAATGGTGCAGGGACTGCATCAGAAGACATATGAGGACAGATTAGCAGAGCTCAATATGTATACCCTTGAGCAAAGGAGGAGAGGTGATATGATCGCGACATTTAAACACCTTAAGGGCATAAACAAGGTGAAAGAGTCTAACATGTTTAAATATAAGAAAAATAGCAAGACAAGAGGACACAGCATGAGATTAGAGGGAGGCCGATTAAGGGGAATGTGAGGAAATTCTTTTCACAGAAAGGGTGGTAGATGCATGGAATAGCTTACCACAAGAAGTGGTGGCTATGAATACAGTGCAGGGCTTCAAACAGGCATGGGATAGGCATAAGGGAGCAATACAAATGACTATGAATAGATAGGTCACTGACAGAGCAAAGGCCGATGGCACATTTATAAGGTAGAAAAAGAAATGGGCAGACTGGATGGGCCTTGCGGTCCTTATCTGCCGTCAACTTCTATGTTTCTATGTTTCTATATGCTGCACACAGTGACATAGGACACCTCTGTGTCTGTGTCTCTGTGGGGGGGGTGCTGACATGGACACCACGGATGGAGGTACAGGACACCAGGGACAGATGCCAATGGCATGGAACCTCCCATGCATGGAGCAGGCATGCCATGTCAGGGCTGTGTCCTGCAGCACACGTGGGGAGGGAGACTGGCACACAGTGGATGGCCATGTGGGCACAGGCAGTGTGCATGGTGCCCCTTCCTGCCCTGCCCCCTATTGGTATCTACTGTCTGGAATCCCCATGTCACAGCAGCTGTCGCTGCTGCATCCCGATGGTCTTGCCAACATCACCCCCCCAAGAGCTGCCCTTGGGCACTGGTGCCACCGCAGATGTGTGACTATTGGACTGGAGGGGCATGCGGCTCAAGTGAGGGGCCTCTGCAGCAGTACAGCGTTGGTGTAGAATGTTGCACGATCATGGTGGGGGCTCCCATGGGCCTGCTGATGGGGGGGGCTCTGCTGGGCTAGGGGGGCAGTGGTCTTTGTCATTGTGTTGTATGTGGCCCTGTGTCAGGTACTGTCTGCCATGCCCCTTGCTGCCAGCTGCCTGAGCTGTCCCATGAGTCGGTTGGCAGGGTTTCTCCTTTCCTGCTGCCCACACTCAGGTCTCGCTTCCATGTCACAGGGGCTTTGTGCACTCACAGGATGGACTGTAGTGCTCTGGGTCTCATCCTTATGGAGCTGCAGCTACAGTCGCTATTTTTACTGCTGTTCTGTTACATTGGGCAGTTGCTGTTTAGGTAGCTGCTCTTTCAGTAGCACCCACCCCAACTGCACCATTGATTTGGCGCTCTTCATGGCTGCCGCTGGAGTGCCTCCATAATCTTGCCCACTACTGAGGTAAGACTGAATGGTCTATAGTTCCCTGCCTCCTCTTTGCTGCCACTTTTGTGGAACGGGATCACATGATCCCTTCTCCAGTCTTCTGGGTCCTCTCCTGTGCTCAGAGACTCACTAAACAGTTCTGAAAATGGCTCTGCTAGTTCCACTCTTAGCTTCTTTAGTACCCTGGGATGTATGCCATCAGTTCCCATTGCTTTGTCCACCCTGAGCTTATCGAGCTCTTGTAGGACCCTATCTTTTGTGAAGGGACTAGTGTACACCTCCCTCCCCTCGTGTCCATGGTGCTGAGCTGTGGGCCCTGCCCTACCTTCTCTTCAGTAAATACTGAGCAGAAGTATCTATTTAGGATAGATGCTTTTACGTGGTGCTCCTCCTCACGTCCCCTTATCCCATCTGATCTTAGCAATACCCCCACAGGACTTTTTGCTTTAACTAGTGTATCTATAGAAAGTCTTGTCACCTTTTACTGTTTGTTCTAGTGTTTCCTCAGTTTGGGCTTTTACCTGCCTTACTGTCTTCCCTGCTTCTCTTAGGGAAGTTTGGTATGCCTCCCTATCATCATCCTGCTGCATTCCCTTATATTTCCTGAAGGCCAGCCTTTTGGCTCTGAACTTTTCTGCTACTGTTTTTGAGACCCAAAGTGGTAGTTTTGAATGGCTAATGTAACCCCCCTGCAAATGGGGGTTCCCAAAAGACTTCCAGGAGCTTTCTTGAATGCTCCAAGCCTGAATGGTGTTTGGCGTTTAAGCCATTTATCAGTGAGTGTTTTTAGAACCTCTGGTACTGTCTCTTTAAGAGCTGTCTGCTTGCAGACATAATTAGTTTATATGGGGGGACTGTGTGTTTCTCTGTTTGAGTACCACTCGAACTGCCGAATTCACTCCATTTTGCAGTCACTAGAGTGCAAAGGGAACCTATCTGAAAGATGTAATTGTTTGCCAGAAATCAGTTAGAGTAATAATGAAATTACAGTTTGTCTAACCTGCTTTCTTTGCAGTCAGAACTATGTCTGCCTAGTTCCCCATTCTGGTTTGAACTGCTGAACTGGACCAATCAGTGTGGGTAAGCTAGCTCTAAAATGGTGCCTTGGACGAATCAGAACTTGGACTCTAATCTGAGCCAGCCACAAGAGGATTGTGTGGGCAGTGACTCTGGGAGATGTAGTTTAGACTTCAGCCTTTTTGGACCAACAGGAGCAGTCTATTGTGAGTGACAGTCAATCCAGTCAAGAACTGGGAGGAACTCAAAGGAAGTGCCTGGTTTTGTCTGTTGGAGTTTCAGTTTTAGCTCTGGCAGTGAAGGGAAAGGAACCCTGTGCTCCTTCAGTGCACAGTTTTAGTCGGAAACATGTAAGGTCCGAGTTCGGTCTGCAGCTTTGTAACTGCTTGTTAGGACTGAATCCGTCCTGTGAAGAGAATCAAAGGATATCTGAAGAGTAGAAACCAGGCTCACCCTGTAGAAGACTGGAGAAATTGCTGAATTGCACTCGGTCTGTCAGGAACTGAATCTGCTGTGTGTTCTCGGGTATTGTGCAGTAATTGTGATCGGGATAGAGAAGCAGCCTGCCTGGTATAGTACTTTCTTTTGCCATATAAATGTGTGAGGAGTCTCGTGGAGCTCAAGAGTAGCCCTGCTGACATTGAAGGACCCTATCTTGTTTGGAGGTCATGAGTACTAATTCAGGGTCGCTTCCCTGTTGAATTGCCACATTGAATCCAAATAGAATTACTGTACTGCTGACTGTTTAACTAATTTTCTTTTCTCTGTGTGAAAGGGCCCTACCAGCTGCCACGGTTTGGACTAGCCACTAGGGCTTGGGTACCCAGGGACAGTAACTGGTAGGGATAGGCCTGTGCACAGAGCCATAGGTAGATGATTAGAGTGATAAGCTAATTAACCTAGATTCCCCTGTCCTTGTTATATCCCTAAATAAATCAGAGCTGCTTGTTTCAGCAAAGTTATACTGCCTGAGGTATTTGTCTATGTTAAAGTACTGTACTGTGATTGTTGCACTGTATCTTATTTCACAGGAGGTCCCAGTGCCGGAACCAGTCCTGGGGGTAAGTGTATACTGTGAAGGTAATTCTGGTATATTGTGTGGGCCACTAGTGGGAAGAAAGGGGGGGTGCAGTGTCCCAGAGGGCTGTGACCAAGTTAGTTTAACTATTGCAAACCCTGACCTCTGGGTGGAGGCACCCGCCATTGGATCCAGGCCCCTCAACCTGTTAGTGGCAAATCAGGCAGGGGTAGTAGCCCCTGGGATAGCGCCATCTAGGGGTTACACTAAGTAGGTTCAAAAGTCAAAGGTTTCTAACATTCAAGTATCCTTCAGTTCTAAATCACAATCAAGCCACCATTATCGGCCTGTTTTACTGTAATATGTGGCATATTCTGAAGTTCCCTTAAAGCTTTCCATTCTGCAACAGAAATGTTACAAAACGATTATGAAACTGGACACTGTGCAAGTTTGACTAAACCATTTTTAATAACCTGCTTAAAAACACGAACTGCCAAGATGTCTGTGAGGAGGACAGAACTTACTTTTTGGACAAAATATTTGTGTCCATGCTCTTAACATAAGTAACATGGCCATGTCACCAGTTTCCCAGAGAGACCAGAGGGTGAAGACCTACTTCTGTAGGTGTGAGGTTATCACTACTATCTGTCCCATCCCCATTATTCAAGCTAACGGGTGGAGGAAAATTAACACCAAATTAATTTACAACATCATCAGAAAGTGCACAGTTAATGTCCATATCCAGAGTATCCTGGTCAAACATAACCAAGAACTCTGTTCCCAAGTTCATTTCATTAACCACACGATGAGACCTGTTTATATTCACAGTACCGTTCTGTTCAATTACCTTAATTAGTTGTGTAAGGTTCATCTCCATAATACTAGTGTCATAGAAACATAGAAACATAGACTATGATGGCAGATAAGGAACGCTTGGCCCAC
Organism: Neoceratodus forsteri; assembly: GCA_016271365.2. Lineage (NCBI taxonomy): Eukaryota > Metazoa > Chordata > Ceratodontiformes > Ceratodontidae > Neoceratodus > Neoceratodus forsteri. The sequence continues at coordinate 586,655,242 of CM028132.1, read as the reverse complement.
CTAGTCTGCCCATTTCCCTACCTAGAGGATAAGCTACAGATCCTATTTAACCAACAGCCTATTTCTTCCTACCCCCCACAAAAATTGCCTTATGTCTTTCCCATGCATTGTTGAATTCTCCCACAGTTTTAGACCCCACAACCTCCTCAGGAAGGTTGTTCCATGCATCCACCACCCTCTCTGTGAAACAATACTTCCTCACATTGCCCCTGAGCCGTCCCCCCTGTATCTTCAAATTGTGTTCCCTTGTTCTTGCATATCTCTTTTTCTGAAACATGCTACCCTCTTGGACTTTGTTGATTCCACTGAGGTACTTAAACGTTTCTATCATGTCCCCCCACTCCCTCCTTTCCTGAAGGGTATACATATTAAGCTCCTTTAGTCTCTCCTCATATGGCTCTCTTGCAGACCCTGCACCATTTTAGTTGCCCTCCTCTGATCTGCCTCCATCCTGTCTATGTCTTTGCGGAGATGTGGTCTCCAGAACTGGACGCAGTACTCCAGATGGGGTCTCACCAACTGTCTGTACAGGGAGATAACAACTTCCTGTTTTCTGCTGGTGATGCCTCTCCCTATACATCCCAGTATCCCCCAGCCCTCCCTACCACCTCCTCACATTGCTTGCCAACTTTAAGGTCATCTGATATGATTACCCCCAGGTCCCTTTCCATTTTTGTTATTGTTACTACCCCCATGTGTAATCTTCCCTGGGTTTTATTTCCCAGGTGCATTACATGCACTTCTTTGCATTGAATCAAGCTGCCATACTTCTGACCATTCCTCCAACCTTGCCAAGTCCCTTCTTATCCTTTCCATGCCTCCTTGTGTATCAACCCTGTTGCAGATCTTTGTGTCATCTGCAAAGGCATACTTTCCTTCAGTCCCTCTGCAATGTCACTTATAAAGACATTAAAAGGACTGGACCCAGTAGTGAACCCTGCGGTACCCCACTAGTGACCCCTCTTTCTTCAGAGTGGACTCCATTTACAATTACCTTCTGTGTCCTGTTGGTCAGTCAATGTTTTACCCAGGCTACCACCCAGGTACCCACTCCCAGGCTGGTTAATTTGACTACTAATCTTTCATGTGGGACTGTGTCAAATGCCTTACTAAAGTCTAGGTAGGCCATGTCCACAGCCCCTTCCTGGTCTACTGCTTTGGTCACCCAGTCAAAGAAATCAATTAGATTCATCTGACATGACCTTCCCACTGTGAACCCATACTGCCTTGGGTCCTGTGCCCCACTGGCCTCAAGGTACTCAACAATTCTTTCCTTCAGAAGTGATTCCATCACTTTCCCTACCACAGAGGTCAATCTGACAGGTCTGTAGTTTCCTACCTCTGTCTTGGTCCCACTTTTGTGAAGGGAATCACATCAGCCTTCTTCCAGTCCTCAGGTACCACCATCCTCCCATGATTTGTTAAAAGGGTAGTCAGTGGTGTCACTAGTTCTCTGCTTAATTCTTTAGAATTCTGGGTGGAATTCCATCTGGCCCCATTGCTTTGTCCACCTTCAGTTTTAGGAGTTCTTTCAGAACCCTTTCTTCTGTGAAAGGACTGGGATCAACCCCTCTCCAGAGTGCTTCTGTTAATTGGATTAGGAACCTCCCCCACTTCCTCTTTTGTGAATACTGAACAGAAGTATTCATTCAGTGTCCCTGCTTTTTCAGTGTCACTCTCTGCCCACCCACCATCCATTCTATTCAGACTCACTATCCCTCCCTTTGTCTTTTTATGCTCCCTGATATACCTATAAAGGTTTATCACCTTCTTAACCGGGTTGGCTATCTTTTCCTCAGTTTGTGCCTTTGCTATTCTGACTACCCTCCTGCTTCCTTCTGCCTTAACTGGTACAGTTCTCTGTCCTGCTCCTTCTGTGTTTCCTTATACTTCCTGAATGCAATCTTTTTCTGCCTAACTTTCACCGCCACCTCTTTTGAGAACCATAGTGTCTTTTTCTTTCATTTTGATTTGTTTATTTGCTTCACACAAAGGTGTGTTGCCTCTGTGATGGCAGTTTATGATATTTCCCTGTTGTTGCTCCACTCCTCCTTCTAGCCTGTTTGCTAGTGCTTTTCTAAGGCACTCTCCCATCTTACCAAAGTCAGCCCTCCTGAAGTCCAGAACCCTCACTTTTGTATGGCTTGACTCTGTAGCTGAGTTTATCGTGAACCACACTGTATGGTGGTCACTTGTTCCTAAATGAGTACCCACTTCTAGATCTGAGATCCTCTCACTGTCCCCATTTGAGAGTACAAGGTCGAAGACTGCTCCCTCAAGAGTAGGTTCCAAAACTAGCTGTCTGAGGCATGCCACCTGAAGGGCATCAAGAATGGCCCTGATTTTGGATGTGGCTGCAGCAAAGGTGCTCCAGTTAACATCTGGAATATTAAGGTCCCCCATCAACAGTATCTCCCCTTTTTCTGCCATCCTAAGTATGCTTTCTATCATATCCTTGTCCATTCCTTCCCCCTGACATGGGGATCTGTATACAACCTCTGTACAGATTATGGTGCCATTTCTAGTCTCTAAGATGATCCACAGTTCAGTTGCTTTTATCCCTTCCCTTACAAAGAGAGCTACTCCCCCCCTCTTCTGCCCTCCCTGTCTCTCCTGTAGGTTGTGTACCCTGGTATGTTAACATCCCAGTCATGGTTCTCTGTGTACCGTGTTTTTGTGACTGCTACGATATCCAGGCATCCCTCTTCCATCAAGGCCACCAGTTCAGGGAGCTTGTTGCCCAGACTACAGGCATTGGTACTCATTACCCTCCATTTCTTGATGGCCTTACCCCTTTTTTCCCCTTCCCTGTCCTTATTGCATTTGTCAGTTTCTCCATTTACCCCTTCGCTTCTCCCTATCGACATCTCTATGTTGATGTCTACCTCACTTAGTACCCTGATTTTTTTTGGGGGCTAGGATTTCCCTGCTCCTTTCCTGTGCCTCCCCCCTTGGCTAGTTTAAATGTTTGCCCATGAAGTATTTAAACCTATCACCTAGGATCCTCATTCCCCTCCTGGACAGATGCAGACCATCACGCCAGTATAGGCCTGCCTCCCTCCAGGTGGACCCCCAGTCCCCAATGAAGCCAAATTCCTGAGCTCTGCACCAGTTTTTCAACCACTGATTGAATCCCATGGTGTGGAGCACCCTAGCCTCACCCGTGCCATAGACAGGCAGCACCTCCGAGAAGGTTACCATGTGTGCTATTTGTCTAAGGCTCCTCCCCGTCTCCACAAACACTTCTTGCACTGCTATGATCCCTTTATTAGCCAGGTCATTTGTCCCTAGGTGGAAAATGACATCCAGCTCCCTCCCCTGTGCAGCTGCTCCTGCGATCCTGAGGATTTGCTCCCTGTCCCTCCAAGCCACGGCACCAGGCAGGCACCTTACCTCCCTCTCCCCTCCCCCCCCAGTTCTACCTTCCTAACAATGGAGTCCCCCACTAGGAGTTGTTTCCTTCCCCTGTGGGGTCCCATGCCACCCTCCTGTGGGTCTCCTTTGTGGAGGTTCCCAGCATCCTCCTTGGTCTCCATTGTGGGTGCCTCCATAGAAGAATGACACTTTTCCAGAGCGGCATAGAAATTGTGGAGAGGTACAACTGGAGGGATGTGCCTCTGTTCCACCACCCTCACTCACCCTGAGCCCACTGTGGTCCAACCACTTCTCTTTCTTGCCAACCTCTGAGACAACGGCAGTGACCCTGGTGGTCCCTGGGTGGGAGAGGAGGTCCCATAAATCCTGGCCAACTCAGCCTGGAGATGAGCAACCTCCTCCCTCAGCCCAGAGAGGTGTCTGCAGATGGGACAACATTGCATCCTCCAGAATGTCTCCCGGAAGACTGTTGCTCCACAGCCACTGCACTGCACCACTCCCATCATGTCTTTTTTCTGGCCCCCTAACTGTTGTAAATCCAGGCTTAATCTTTCCTGTGCCATAAATTCCATGCTGCAATTCAATGTGAGTTGTCATTCACATTAGTAAAATGGCACTTCAAATCTATCTTCCACAATAATTTGTAAATATCAATTTCAAGTTCTAAAACATCTGGATATGAGTCTGGAACAAAAGAAAGACCTTTACTCAGAATATTTACCTGATCGTCTATTAAGGACTGTGGACAAATATTCAGAACTGGTAATTCTAATTCTGTGTTTTTGCCTGGTTCCTGGTTGCGTGGAACTGACACCAATGTTTTTTCTTGGACCCTCTAGTTTTTTCTTTTTCTCCCCCTTTGGTAATTCCCTGTTGATGCTTGGTATTCAGTTTGTTGTTTAGCAGAAAACCAAAAATGTGGTGCAGGCATCATGAAACCATGTTGACATGTTCTGACCCATGCCATCACCTGGACCCCCCAAATGAATCTGGATTATGACTTGGGGGGGCCCTCCTCTTGTCTGGCCCTACCATGGGGTGTGAATCCATGGGGAATGCATCCATAGATAAGGTCTGGGGAGATGGTGATTGGTCAGGGGGCAGCTGGGACAGGGCTGATGGCTGCCTAATACCAAGGAAGAAAAGCTTTTATCGAAAAGAAAAAAATAAATAAATAAAAAATATACAGATCTTATTGTATTACCCACATGTGCACAACTAACCTGCCAGAGATTGTTCAGCCTAAATCTAGGTTTGTCACATGTGAGCGCTTCACCTGCTTCTCAAAAGGAAATACTGTATCATCTGCATAATGTCTGGCAGACTTACAAGGGGGAAACAGACAAAACTCTGACCTCTTTTATGATTTATTTATTTATTTAAAAATTGGTAACCAGGAAATGCACAGTGAGCTGAAGCTTGCTCCCATTTGTGACCAAGAGGAAAGAAAGAACAATAATACAAAATTACAGTGAGACAAAGAATATAGTTACAATGACAGTGCACAAAAATGCAGTAACAGACTACAAAGCAAACAGCTGATAAATATCACAAGTTGATGAAGCCATAAACTAGCTTACAGAGCAGCAAATGGCCTAGGCAAGTGTAGAAGGTTGGCAGGAGCAGGAGGGTGCATGGAGAAGTTTTAGCTGGTGTCTCAGGGAGAGAAGTGAGGGGATGAATGGCGGGAGGAAGGGAACATATTCCTAAGGGAGGGGAGGTGATAGGAGAAAGTAGATTGCCCAGCAGAGGAGTGTGGGTAGGAAAGTGAGAAGGTGCAAGGGTTTCTAGAGTAAAGGGAATAGGAGGAGCAGCACAACAGCAAGAAGATCATAGTGATTGAAGAAACTGGTGGCAAAAGACAAAACCTTTATCAACCCCAAGTTTCAAGGATCAGACCCCTCACCATCTTCCCCAAGGCAAATCCTAGCCTCAATATATCCTTACTTTGCAATACTATTAATTCTGAGTTTGGGAAAGTGGCCAACACCCTACATCTTGTATCCCCTGTAGGCACAGAAGTTGTTTTTTCAAACTTTATTTGCAACAAATTTATATACATCATGCAGCTCCTTTATTTAGAAAGAAAACAAAAATCACAAGTTATAACACCACTTGTATAGTGAAGATAAAATATTCCAAATAATGAGCAGGGAAAGATATATAATCTAACTGTGAAGAAAAACTGATATAGTCTAGCAGCTATGTTAGAGTACCACCTCTTTAAGAAATTACATTTTCCAACGTTTATACATCTTAAAGATAATTAAGGGGAACCATCCTAGGATTATGCTACACTATAGTCAAACTATTAAAATTATCTTCAATATACAGTCTCAGACATGTGTTACAGTGAAGGTTTAAACTTAGTGTAAAGATCTCTCTAACATAATAAACTAATATACTATATTTTACTATATCTTTTTAGACAGCTTTGCCTCTTAATAAATTTAATTAAACTTCGGTTAATTGGGTATTCACTGAATATGCACCAAATGAATGAAAATCAAGTCTCCATACACAGTATGTTATGAATATGCAGCATAAGTAGGGATATATTGTGTATTCCTGACATTCGGTCTCCCAATCTACACTATACCGAAGTCGGGAGATCGAATTTCACAATCCCGACAGGGACCATGTTCTGCGGGCGTAGCCTAGCATTTTGCTGTACAAAACACAGTTTCGCCCAGCATGATGCAATTTCACTTTTGGGCAACCATGTTGGGCATCCCTCATTTCGGGATACAGAAGCCGGGCCCGTGAGTGTCGGGACCCTCAGCTTCAGTATCCTGGTAGGATACCTTCAGCAGTGTTGGCAGTCTTAGAAAGTTCCTTATCTGAGGCAAATGGAGTGATGATAGATTACTGTTCTAAATGTTGGGATTGCTAACACCACATCTGATCGTCTGCCTGTTCACTGTGGGGTACCACAGGGATCAATACTTGGACCACTTCTCTTTAGCATTTTTCAAATGACCTGCCTCACCCAAGCAATCAACAGATCCTTCTTTATGCAGATGATGCTGTCACCTACACCACCCATCATGAACCCCACCCCCACCTTGAAAATCAACTGCAACTTGCTTTTGAGGGAGTTGAGGACTGGTTCGGAACTCAAAAACTGGCAATGAACTACAGAAAAACAAAGGTGATGCTCTTTAGCGGTGCCAGAAGTAAACACAAATCCTACCCTCTTATTATCAGGAACTGTTCTGGTGTCCCTCTTGAACAAGTTGATCATTTCAAATACATGGGGGTAACTGTGGACTGCTCCCTTTCCTACTGCAAGCACATCGAGAATATGACTGAACAATTAGTATCAGAATAGGTGTTCCTTCACAGACACAAGTGATGCTTGACACCTGATGCCCTGCTAACCGCTATCAATGGCACAGTCATTTCCATAATTGACTACGGCCTGGTCATCTACAGCTCAGCACCCCATACCTCCTTCCCTCCGAAGGACAGCACTGACCCTCAACAAAGCCTGCAGGCTGCTCACCAGTTTCCCATGCCTCACTCATACCTGTGACCTTTGTGAACAATCTGGATGGCTTCAACTTAACAATAGAATTCGCTATCAAACCTGCCTGTTAGCCAAAAAAACACTTCTTGGACTCTTACCTCCTGGAGTTGCAAACCTTCTAAATTTATTCTTGGGCTCACAGTGCACCAGAAACTCTGCCCATCAACTTTTCACTGTTCCAAGATGCAGAACCACATAGGGACAGTGGTCCTACTCTTACCAGGCCCCCCCCCCTTCTGGTTCAGTGACCTTGGTGCAGAACTCACTACCACAGCAACACTGGGCCCTTTCAAAAACCTACTACGACAACATCTGCTGGAGAATAATAGTGACTGCACCTGAGAAAGGCTATCTGTTTCCCTGTTCTGACCTGCTCCTCTCCAATTATACCCCTCTGCCCCTCACCGCCAACATTTCCCTACTGTCCCTATTCTCTCTTATTTCTTCCTTCCCTCAATCCCCTACTTAGGCACCTGTCCCCGTCCACTCCCCCCTTTTTTACACTGCCCAACACTGCCCTCCCCTCTTACCCACCCCTCACTGTGCTTCCTCTGTCTCTTACTTACTGTGCAAATATTGTTTCCTTTTGTTATGACAAAGCCACCATTGGCTGCTCTTGTCCTCACTACTGACCAGGCATTTGTCAGGACGATAGTTAAACATGTTGTATATTACTCCCCTACCTTACTGTATCACACTGTTTTCGAATGCTTAAATCCTGTTATTGTATAATCTGTTTAGCTAGTGAGTATTGTACTGCTCCCATTGTATGTTCCCCTGCCCTTTTGACGTGAAACCTTTGTAAAAGAGCAGTTTCCTGCTCAACGGTATTATAATCCAAGATTGAAATAAATACAGTAAATAAATAAATAAATTTGGTGTCATGAAGGAAACAATTGGGTTCACCTCAAAAAAGACATATGTTTTGCCATCTTTTATTATTCTGGCTTTGGCAGGACCAAGCAGGTTAAACTGTGCCCTCATTTTTAAAACATCCTCTGGGTAAACCAGAAACTGGCAACTGTGCTGCTGGGTTTGGAAACAATAGTCAGGATAGAAAAAAAATCAAAAGTTCTTATAAAGAATGTCTCTCTTCAGCCTGGCTAACTAGAGGATCAAACCCATGTCACTCTCAAATGTAACTTTGGATAAAACTGTGGATTTACTAGAAGAAGTAACTTGAAGGGGTCCAGCTGGAATGAGTTTTTGATTGGTACCCTCAATGCCTCGATCAATAGTAGGGGGTTATCAGCTGGTTAGCCAAAAACTGAACTTCAGAGGGAACAGTCAGCACTGAGAACTCCACACTCACGTGTATGGCTGGTTTCAATTTGCACTTTGTGTGCAAAAACATTTTTTACTTACCATTTATTACAGTATAATAGATTGCATCAGACCATTTTTGTTGACTTGGAAGTCCACATTTTCTGTAACTAAAAATCCCAGAATCTCCTGCCGCTGACATCAGAGGAGGGCTAGAGCAGTGGAGATTCAATAGCCTGCAGTGCATGTTAGAGTTTTCATAAGCTCTGATCTTTTATTTGTTGATCTCGCTGCCCTCCCTGGACTAAGAACATTCCCAGAGGACTGTACCTAGCCCCAGGAGAACAGCAGGACCATCAAACATCTGATCAAATCTTATAAAAACTCTAACATTAATAAAAAAGAGACTGTAACAGCAAGGTGAGGACAAGAACAGGGAGTTGGGTAACATGATATGGATGGCAGCTTATGGGGGTGAGGTGATAGCGATGGGGGAATTCAGTTTGCCTAAGGTGGATTGGATTGTTCCATCTACCTCCTGTGTCAGGAGCAAGTTTTTCCTGGCCACAGTCCAGGATGAGTTCTTGGTTTAGGGAGTGACTCAAGCTACCTAAGTGGGAGCCATCACGGAGCTGGTATTAACCAAGGATGACTATGTCAGGAACATCAAGGTAGAGGAGTCCATAAGCGCAGCAACCGCAGCACAGTGTGGTTCTGGGTTGATATGGGCAAGGAAACAGTGAGCACAATGACAAAAGTGCTGTACTCCAGGAAGGCTGACTATTGGAACATGGGAGAGATGCTTGAAGAGACAATGGCATGGGCATGGATCAAGCATTGACAGTGATCAAGGGAAGGACAGAGGCTGAGAGGCTGCCATTAACACCTGCCTTAAACAGAAGGGGGAAAACTCCAAAGCCGGGAGGTCAAGCTAATCTGACAAGTTGCTTGTTCACTTATGCTCACCTGTATAACTGCCTATATATCCCTGTTTATTTGAATTCTTGCTTGTATGTATTATTAGCAAACTGTACGCCCTTCTCCTCTTCCCCCCAGGATGCACCTGGAAACTAGCTGTTGCAGCTCAGTATGCCTTTCCTGGTAAAACTCTTCAAATAAATAAATATAAATAAATAACAAGGAGGTGGGCCAGCCTGTGAGGGAACACAGGGCTGCATAGAAGAAGTTTAAGAAGTCCCAAGGGGAGTGGATGAGGGAAACTGCCTGGAGAAAGCTAAGAAGGTTAGTAGGGTGGTCAGGTGGGCCAAAGCTAGAAAGGAGCTGGAAATTGCAGAAGGGATCATGAAGACAGAGAAAGCCTTCTTCCAGTAAATCAATGAAAAGAGGGACAAGAAGATGGACATATTAAAATTAAAAAGGTGGCGGGGAGGGTGGAAAGCAGTAAAGAGAAAGTAGAGGTGTTGAATTAATTCTTCTGTTCTATTCTTAGTAAGGAAAAAGATGGACCAGTGCCGCAAAGGAGGATAAGGGGAAGCTAAGGGGGAGCAGGGGACATAGATGATGACAGGATAACAGAAAAGAGGATTAGGAAAGGGGTTCTATTTCTAAAGATAAATAAGTCCCTGGGTCCACATGGCATGTACCCAAGAAAGTTGAGAAAGCTGGAAGTGAAACTGGCAGGTCAGCTGGCAGATCTGTTCAACAGCTTGTTAGATATGGGGTGGTACTACAGGAGTGGAAACTTTCACTTGTGGTGCCACTGCACAAGAGTGGGCCTCTGCACAAGAGTGGGCCTAGGGACAACCCTGAGAACTACAGGCTGGTTAGTGTGATCTCCATTGTCTATAAGCTGATGGAGGTAATTTTTAAGGAAAGGCTAGGCATGTTCCTTGAAACAAACGGGCTTCAGAACAAGAGAAAACATGGGTTCATGTCAAAGAGATCCTGTCAAACTAACCTGACAAACTTCTTTGACTGGGTAGTGAAACCAGCAGACGAGGGCCAGGTGGTTGATGTTCTATACATGGATTTTAACAAGGCCTTCAACTCAGTATCCCACAAGAGGTTGATCGGGAAACTGGAGGACCTAGAGGTGGAAAGAAAATTAACAAAGCAAGTGGCGAATTGGCTCAGTAGTGAGACACAAAGGGTAGTGGTGGGGGCGAGCTCTCAGGTATGAGGGAAGGCACCAGTGGGGTACCCTAAGTATCAATACTAATCCCAGAGTTGTTTAATTTATTCATTAATTACATTGGGGAAGGCATTAAAAACAAAATCTGAATTTTTGCAGATGGCACCACACTTTGTTGGAAGGTGGACACAGAAGAAGGGGTGCAGGATCTAAAGGAAGACCTAGAGAAGCTGGAAAGGTGGTCTGGCATACAACAATGTTGGGTCAACACAAAAAAGTGCAGGGTCATGTACATAGGAAGAAAGAACCCGAGGACCAACTACAGTTTTGGGGAGTGGGTCAAGATCAATGAATCAGAGAATTAAAAGGACTTGAGGATAGCCATCACTAGTTATCTTAAAGGAGTAGTACACCCTCATATCTTGTAAATGTCATGTGTTTCTTTGTCAACAGACAACTCTTGATGTGTAGCTGTTGGGATATATATGTTTTCCATAGTTTATTTTCACTGCTCATACCAGTTCATGTAGCTATTCTGGGGGTCTCCATTTTATGGCTGTTGAAATCTCATTGTACCGGAGAGCTGCATTAGCATATGAGAACATTATGTGTCAGCACCCTTTAGACTCTACAGTATGCCTGTCTGTTTACTTAGAATTTAACAAAACAAGTTGCAGGAAAGTGTGAAATACTGTATTTATCTTTAATTAGCTTTACAAACTGTCTTCAATGTAATGCAGGTTTTTTCCTTTAAATTGCTTAACTCTGTGTGCATTTAGAGAGTTTTTCTCAGGTTATGTGTACTTTTCATCATAGAAATAAATAGTATAAATTGCAGTGTTGTGGCATTATGTTCTCATATGCTAATGCAGCTGTCAGAGACAATGAGATTTCAACAACCAGAAAATAGTGACCCCCAGGCTAGTTACAGGGCCTGGGTGAACAGTGAAGACAAACTAAAGCAAACACATATATCCCCAACAGCTACATGGAAGGAGTTATATGTTGACAAGGAAACTAATAACATTTACATGATATGAGGATGTACCACTCCTTTAGGCAAGCAACAAAATGTAGAAAGACAACTACTAATGCAAACAGAATGCTGGGATGTATTGTTAAAGGTTTCACATTCAAAAGGGAGGAGGTTATACTGCCATTATACAGATCCTTGGTCTGACCACACATGGAGTATGGAGTGCACTACTTGAACTCCTACCTGAAAAAGGATATTAACCAGCTCAAGGTAGTTTAAAGGAGGACAACAAGCCAGCCCAGTGTCATGCAGGACTGAGGTGCCTTTTGCTGTACCTCCTGCCATGCCGGCAATCCGAGTTCAGGAACGAACTCTGGTCAGTCAGAGGCTGGCTGGGAGAGGGAAGATTGAGTATCCATAGGACTGCTCTCCTCCTTCAGGGAAGGAGGGTTTGGCTGCCTCACTGTTGGGCTGCCATCCAGCAATGGCTGGAGGCAGCACATGCAATGCCACATATTGGGAAGGGAACTCATGTTCAGGGTGGCTGGGGCATCTCTGTGGAAGTGGAGCTCAACCGCCATGCTCATTGTACATCTGTGGAGGCCCAGGGTGAAAACCTAGGGTGGAAAACACCCCATCTACAGGACGAAGACTGACTCCTCGCAGGCTCTGCACCAGTGACCGGGCATTCTCCACATTCCTGTGGCAGAGGACGACAGAGGAAGGTAAGTCCTGGGGAAGCTGAGTGATGTGGCTGAGGGGATCAGTCAGAAGGGGACAAGCTGGGAGGAGGAGGAGCATAAACAGAGAATGAAAAATAGAAGAAGAGAGGAGGGCAACAAAGATGGTTGAGGTACAGCAGGGCAAGACATAGGAAGATAAGCTGAAAGAATGTAGCATGTCCTACCTGGAGGAGAGGAGGGAGGTAAGGGAAATGGTTGAAACCTTCAAGAACCTGAGAGGTACAGTATAAACAAGATAGATCATGCGGACGTTTTTTGATGCATGAACACAAGACCACCAGGAGGCAATGTTATGAGCTGGAGAGGGCAAGATTAAGGAAGGAGGTCTGGAGGCACTTTTTTACAGAGTGTTCTTGGTATGGAATGAACTCCCAGCTGAGGAACTCACTCAAAATACAGTGTGGGGGGAGGTTCAAGAGAGGGTGGGACAGGGTGAGAGGGAGGGTCAGGGTTGGAGAGTAGGGGGAAGAGTCCACTGTATTCTCTAGAGCAAGGCTCTGCAATTGAGCAGACTCAATAGACCATTAAACCTTCTTCTGCTGGCTATTGCATATGTTTGTGTAATGTGTATACTCTTTCCCTACATTTTTCAACCATGCTAGTACTGAAATATGCCAACAGTTCTTACTGCAGAGAAATGCAACCAAAAACGAAGCAAATAAATGTAGTATTGGACTAAAAAATGTCAAACGGTATGCAGAGGAGGAGCTACTATGCTGCCAGCTCCGTTGCCATTTTTTCCCTGGCACTGAGGTTCTAGTTCCACACATTTGCATATTTTTCAATGCAAGTGTCTTGAAACAGGGCATGGGTCATAATGTCGCAAGACATTATTCCTCGTGGCAAAATCGTGCTGCCAATACGGTGCGATTGCTGCCATGAGGCATATTTTTTTTTCTGTGGGGCTGTGCCCCACAACCAATATGGGAGCAGCGCCCCAACCCCCACACTAAAGATTCTCAACTCGGGGGCATACCTCTCAACTGTACCACATTACGAGAACGTTCCTCATTTTACTTCAAAAAGCTCCCTGTTCCATTGTGAGGACTTGTTCCACATTCAAAGTCAACATTTTAAAGCAAAAATCCATAGTAAATTATGGAAAAATAAATTATTCAATTAATAACAGATTTTCTGAACATAAATGCAACATTTTAACAGTGTTTTGAGCTCCTTAGGTAAAGATTTGATTAAGTGTTCCTCATTTTGCCCATTTGTTCCACATTTTGACAGGCAATGTTCCACATTTGGGGTACAAAAGGTTGAGAGGTATGGGGGGGTTTACCTCACCAAAAAATAAAATATTCTGAGACCGGGAATCAAACCCAGTCCCAGATGCAGCGCTTGGGTTCCTGCTGCTGTGGCTCAGTCCTGTAAGCCACGGCAGCTGCTCAGCAGAACCCACTCCAAGCAGAGGTCATATCCTCTGCCTGGGAAAGTGCTACTGGTGAAATACTGCGTACAGCAGTATACGCGGTATTGCAGCACTAGCCCTTACAGTCTACGCTGTACCCGTTTAGCCATAGTGTCATACGCTATTAATCGTGCAACATTATGACCTGGTCGGCTAGAAAACATACTGGTTAATGTGTACAAATCCCTGGTGGACTCCTATTTGAATATAACATCCCAATCTTATTTCAAGATCCCAGATAATCTTCTGACTTGCCTCTCTTTCTGCCTTTCGGAACTTGGACTTCAGGAGGACCACTCAGTGCCAAAACTTTTCAAACAAATGGAAAGCCTTGAAGATAAACAAAACCCTGTATCAAAATTTTCTCTTACTAGCCTCTATTTCTGTCTTCACCTGCAACCAGCCTTTGACTCCAAATCATGTACTCAAATACCCTCTGCTCACTTCATTGTATAACAAGGAGGTAGCCACTACAAAGACTAAGGTCCTGGACTTCAAAAGGGCAGACTTTGGCAGGATGGGTAGCATACCGGAAGGGCACATATCTATCATCCACCGTAACATGGACGCCAAGCAAAAATTGGCAATCATCAAGCTGGGCCTGATTGAGGCCACTAGTGCACGTGTAAAGAGCCAGAGCAAGAAAACCAGGACCAAGAAGCTGAGCTGGATGAACAGGAAGGAGGGGAGGGGAGAGGGTGAGGGAAAAGATGGCTGCCTTTAGCACCTATAGAAGATCAAACAGAGAAGAGGACAGGGAGGAATATGTGAAGAAATCCAAGGAAGTGAGTAGAATAGTAAGGGCAACCAAGGCATCGAGAGAACTGAGGCTAGCACAGGGGATCAGAGTAGGTGAAAAGTATTTCTTCAGGTATATATGGGAGAAGAGAAAGAGTAAGGATCAGATTGTTAGGATCAAAAATGGCAGTGGTTGGCAAGGCAAAGCAAGTTTTATTTTTGAGGTGCCCAATCCTCTGGGTGCTGTACAGATAAAATACACAAAGTAAAAAAGGAAAGATACATAAGTAAAACACACACAATTCTAAATAACACACAATGAAAAATCATAAAATGATAAAATACCAAGCTTATAACATTATAAACAGCTTCCTGCACTACACGCGCTATAGTTTAAAGCAGTCTTTCAGAAGGCAGTGCCAGGTAAGGCCAAGTTGAATAAATAGGTCTTGAGCTAAGCTATTAATACCTCAACTGAAGGGGCCTCCCTGATAGCTGGAGGAAACAAATTCCACAGAACGGTGCCACTGACACTGAAGACCCTGTCACCGGCAGTTTTTAACCTCATCCTGGGAATCAGAAGGAGGCCCCTGGAGGAGGAACAGACAGGGTGGACCAAGACAGCAGGTGTTAAAAGATCAGTCAAGTAGATAGGGCTGAGACTGTGAAGGGTCTTAAAGGTGAGTAAACCCACCTTAAAAGGATCCTCCACCTGACCAGCAGCCAGTGCAGTTCACGCAGTACCAGAGTAATATGATTGTATTTGGGCTGCCCAGTCAGCAGCCAAGCAGCTGCGTTCTGCACTGTTGGGGGGAAAAGGGGGCAGAGTAGATAGAAGTACTCAACAAGTGCTTTTGTTAGTATTCACCAGGGAGAGGGAAGGGCCCATGCCTAATGGGAAGGCATTGTGGGGGGAGGAGGTCTCAGATGGGTAAATCACAAAGGGGGAAGGTGTTAGGGGGCCTTAAGTCCCTGAAGGTAGGTAAGCACCTGAGCCAGATGGAGTTCATCCTAGAGTCCTGAAATAATTGTCAGAAGTCATGGCAGGGCCGTTGGCAGACCTGTTCAGCACCTCTGTGGAAATGGGGTGCATGCCCAGGGATTGGAGGGTGGTGCATGTGGTGCTCCTCCATAAGAGTGGGCCCAGGGATGAACCAGGGAAATGTAGACCAATGAGCCTAACCACAATTGCAGGAAAGCTAATGGAGACTATCCTCAAGGAAAGGTTGGTAACATTTCTGGAGGATAATGATCTCCAGGATGGCAAACAGCACGTATTTGTCTCAGGCAGATCCTGCCAGACGAGCCTGGTTGACTTTTTTGATTGGGTGACTCGGGCACTGTACAAGGGTCATGTGGTGGATGTCCTTTATCTGGACTTCAGCAAGGCCTTTGATTCAGTGCCTCATGGTAGGCTGACCAGCAAATTGAGCAACCTGGGAGCAGGGAGGAAACTGGTTAGATGGGTCAGGAGCTGGTTACAGGATAGGCAGCAGAAGGTAGTAGTTGGGGGGTGAATTATCAGAGCCCAGAATGGTGATAAATGGGGTCCCACAGAGCTCAGTGCTGGGACCAGTACTGTTCAACATTTTCATTGCCGACACCACAGAAGGGATGGGATAAAGAGTAAGATCAGTCCCTTTGCTGATGACACCAAGATCTGTGTGGAAGTGGATGGGGGAAGGTGGTAAAGTACTCCAGGAGGATTTGGCAAGACTGGAGGAATGTTTGAACACATGGCAACTTGGGTTCAATGCTAAAAAGTGCAAAGTAATGAACTTGGGAGCAAGGCACCCCAGAAATAATTACTGGTTGGAGGGGGAGTGCAGTTATCCATGTCAACAGAGGAGAATGATCTGAGTGTACTGGTAACAGGGGAAATGAACCACTCAGCCCAGTGCAGGAAGGCAACGGTGAAGGCCAACAGAATGCTGGGGTGCATCGCAAGGAGAATTACTTGTAGGACAGGGGAAATCATCCTGCCCCTGTACAGGTCACTGGTGAGGCCACACTTGGAGTATGGGGGTACAGCACAGGGCAATGAAAATGATCCTGGTTTGAGAGATAAACTTTATGAGGAGAGACTGAGGGAGCGCAATATGTATTCACTGGAGGATAGAAGGGAGAGAGGGGATATGATTGAGACCTTCAAGTACCTGAAGGGTATGAACAGAGTAAGCACCAAGATTATTTTCAAATTAAACGGTGAAAGGGAAACCAGGGGACACAGTCTGAAATTGGAAGGAAGCAGATTCAGGAGGGATATGAGGAGGAACTATTTCACCGAAAAGGCCGTTACAGGGTGGAACAGCCTGCTGGAGGAGGTGGTATCACTGCGGACAGTGGGCAGCTTCAAGAGGGGTGGGACAGGATTAAAGGGAGGATTCAAACCAAGAAGGGTGGGGCTGGGTGTGATGGAAACACAGGGAAAAACAGTGGGGGGGGGGGGACAAGTGCAGTCTAAAAGGCTGAAGTGCTGCACCCTTGAGCAGACTAGATAGACCACAAGGCCCATATCTGCTGGCAATTTCATATGTTCGTATGCTCGTACCATTATTAGTTTTCGCCATACTGATTGCATTAGCTGAACTTTATGGTATATGCTTTTTACCTACCTATGTTTACATTAAATGTTTTGTACTTCTGCAAAGGGGTTTTTACCTATCACTGTCAGAAGTTAAATTGGGTAGGAACCCGCTGATGTTAAGTTCCCCAGCTCTTTACAAAATTTTATAAGAGTTCCTGTACCTCTGTTGTCTTTTTCTATGAAATAATGTAGGAGAGTTTTGACACCTATAGATGATAGTTCCACCACCTACAAATCTAGTGGTGAGAGTTCTCCCACCTAAACATTTCCATTTTAACCACTGACACCTGATAAGATTAACTTTTTTTAATTCTTTGGTAACTATTCTTCTTATATCCCTACTATGTGCTTAGTAGTATATATGATATTACTTTATTTCTGTTTTTATTACTGGCATTATTACTTCGATTGACTAGCTGCTGTACACATTTTATCCTTCATTATGGTTTACCAGATAACCTAATGCAATTCAATTTAAATATTTTATGACGCAGCACCCTATTTGCCTGATCAAGGTGCTTTAATATTGATGTACACAACACAGAGAATACTGGATGGGCAACTATGCACAACCCGTGTATTCTGCCACAGAAGGTTCTGATTTCCTCTGACCTCGAGTGCTAAGTCTGACCTTGACAGCAAAGCTCAAGAGGTCCATGGGGATCAGAATCCTGAGGTGGCAGAACACACTGGTTGTGCATAGAGTTGCACATCCAATAATTTTTATAGTGTATGGTGCCCCCAAAACAATTTAATCTAATTTTATCACTTTTTTAATATACAAAAAAAGACATTGTTCTCTCTTGCATCTTATTCCGTGGTTGATAAGGACCAGATGTCTATATGTCTATAGCATGGTATCTCATTGACTGCAAATCGCATTTGGAGGGATTTAAAAAAATGGTGGCAGAACTTCTCGCTTGTAAGAAGACACATTAGGAGGAATAGTTTTAATTTTGTGAGTGCATTTGAATAACTGATTGATCCTGCTTTGGACTTGTATAACGAAGATATCTGGTTGTTCCTGTACCTGTGGGATTTGTACAAGAGATCGTGCCACCATGACTTTCTATCTGGTTGAGCCTGCAGTTTCTGTTGCCTCACTTAGTTTAAACTGTGACTCATGTGCTTTCCTTTGTTTCCCATTTATTCTTTTGTACTCCCCCTGTCCCGGTTGGCCCATGTTCATGCCAGTCCTCCCAGCCCCATCACCCTGATGTCTACCAGGTGTCACCTCTCTCCCAGAGTTCCCCACTGTGCCCTTCAATGGCAGGGGTAGCGGGGAATCCCACTACCCACCAGGACTTCAATTCCAGAGTACGGGGGTGCCTGAGTAGTCAGGTGCAGGGCCTGCAGAGGCAGGCAGTCATCCAGTGCAACAGGGACCATTTTCCGGTTTTCTTCTTGGAGACGTGTCATGCGCTGATGTCAAGGTGCACATGCCGATGTCTGCCATGTCCCCTCACCTCATTGAGCTCGGGCTGTCTTTCCCCCAGCTTCCACCAGAGGTCAGTCCAGTACTAAGCTTGCCCCCACCCTCCCCCTGGAGGAGGAGAGCAGTCCTGTCTTCCCCCTGGCTGACCCTCCAACTTCTGAGGTCGGTGGCGGTACCTCTGCACCAGTGGGCCAGCAGCTGATGTGTGCTCCAAATCAACTGGAACACTGTTGTATCACAGAAAGGTGCAATTGCATTCCATGATCTTCAGTACAGCAGCATTTCAGCTGAGTTGGAAATCGGGTTGGAATAACATTCCACCATACACTGTAGTGGAGATATCATAGTGCTCTACTTGCTACCCCACTCCTTCTGGCCTACCTACCAGTCCACAGTCTGGCAGAGTCACCCTGCAGCCTATGAAATCCACTGCCTTGTTCCTCACCTCCTTCACTGCCCATGCTCCAGGTCTGTACTTTTCTTGGCATCTCCCTCTACTGCCACCAGGAAGAGTAAGTGCCTGAGAGACTAGGACAGTGGCAAGGGGTATGGATGCAGTGCACCATGGATTCAAGTGATATGGGGTGTGGCCGCTGTTATCCTGTATACCCAGCTGGATACACTGACAATGTTTCTCCTGGTCCCCCAACATACTTTCCCTTGTATGTATACTTGCTCACACTGACCTGTGGATTGCTCGGGGGCACATGGTCGCCAATGGCACACCACCATGATTCTACTGGGTGTCACATTAGGAGCAATATGTCACCATCCACATGTCTGGTGCAGTAATGAGTTACTTTAACGTTTCCCTGTGAGTTGTATAAGTGTTGCTGGGTCCAGCATAAAGCCTTACTAAAACTGTTGCTTATGAGTTGCAACTCAGTTTGCAATGCACTGTATCCAAACTGCTGCTGCATTTCAGTTGCAAAAACATTTTTATAAAAGTTGCCTTGAGTTGGTTCAGCATTGCAAGACAATAAAATGTGAGTTGCCACAGTGTGCTGTCAGCTCTAAAAGATAACATAAATCCATCTAATTGACAGTTTAATTCACACTGTACTGTAGACGAGCGTCCTTGTGGATGCCCTGTTGCTCTCCTGACTGTCCCCTTGATCCTGCCATCCTGGGTTAAGTGAGTGAGCTTTATCATGACTGAATCAACTGATAGAGGCAGAATGCAAGTAGGGCATGCCTGCAGTGGAGCATTAGAAAAGGTATCATTATACAGCACAAGGATAGATCCTCAATTTCTAATGTACCCTTCTTTCTACACCATGCCAAATTAACTGGATCCCATTCAATTTTCATAAGAGAATTGCACAACAACACAGTGGAGACAAATATAAATATAGCTGGGTTGTTTTTCATAGCCTGGACTTATGATTGCATATTTCACAATAGTAGCACATCATAGGATTTGCAATAAGCACATTTGCAGGGAGAGTCTGTTGTGTAATGAGAAGTACTTTGCAATGAGCAGTACTTTAAAGGAAGACGATTCTAACTCTTCCTCAGATTAAGTCTAAGATTTGCACCTCTATCAGAAAATATCAGATTACATATATAGACCACAATATTTTATTTATTTATTTAAATTTCGATGACCAGGTTGGCCCACTGAGACAGACATGTCCCTTCTTCAAGGGTGACCCAGGGAACAGAGGCATTCCAAACAATACAGTGTAACATAGTACTTTACAGATGTTGAACAGGAACAGAAGTGAGATATCAATAGTGATAATCCGGTGTGGACACAGAAACAAAATCAGGATATCATCAGGTCCATAGCAATCCATATTATGGTGCACATGAATGTCTAACATTGGAGCATAAGGCAGTATACACATTTTATTTACATATTTTTACAAACATTGTTGTACAATGAAAACAGTACAATATAATACAATGTATTACAGAAGTATTGACAGAGGAGTGGAAAGAAGGTAAGGCCAGGGGAGGGGGGGAAGTGAGAATAGATAGATAATCTAATCTATCTATCTATCTATCTATCTATCTATCTATCTATCTATCTATCTATCTATCTATCTATCTATCTATCTGTCTATCTGTATGTCTATTTGTTCATCTGTCTGTCTGTCTCTGGCTGTCAGCCTGACTGTCTGTCTATCTTTAGCTCTTAGGACTGCAACATTTGGTATGTGTCCTCCCAGTCCCATGGGCTATTTGTCTGGCATGTATGATGTAAATTGGTCTAACAGTTCAGGGGCTAGATATTCAAAACTTTGCCCTGGTACAAATCCCAGTTTGCGCATGCAAACTGAGTTTTGTGCCAGGGTTCCATATTCAAAAGCCTGGTTTGCGTGGGCACACTGGGATTGTGCCAGGGCAATCAGTGGAGGGGTGCACAAGGCAAAATTATGCAAGGTGGGGGGCAGGGACCTGAATATCAGTGCAGTCCAATTTTCAAGTATTTGCTCCGTGCAAGGGTACCTTGCATGGTCCCCTTGCGTGGAGAAAATACTGTAGACTGAAAGCAGGTCTTAATCCAGCACAACCCTAGCAGTTGCCAGAGGCAGCGCATTGATGCCCTCACCACCACCGCAACACAGTGCACCCTGGTGTCTAGTGGTGCTTCCCACCCTCTGATCCCAATCCCATTAAACCAGTAAAATACCGCTGGTGTCTAGCAGTGCCCCCTCCCTCCACTCCCATTCCCGTTAGTATAGTTATAAGTCCCTGGTGTCAAGTGGTTCCTTCCCCTTCCTGACACCCATCCCCGTATCTGTAAAATACATTTCTGGTGTCCAGTGGTCCATCCCCCCTCCTGACACCCGTACCTGCAATGTTAAACTACTTCCCTGGTGTCCAGTGGTCCCTCCTTCCTCCCGATCCCTGTCCCCACACATATGGAAGCCCCCAACCCACTGTGTCACAACCCCCCTTTCATGGCCACAGCTGGCCAACCACAGCCATGAATCTCCGTTGTCAAGTAGCCCCCCCAACAACAAAACCCCATCCTCATTTCCTTTACATAGTGGTGCCTGCAGCCCCAGCCAACCCTGCATTGGCTGTAATGGTCCCCCTACCCACCTGTGGCACTAACAACCAATCCCCTGGTCTTCTTCCTTTTCAGTTGGTGCTGCTGAAATAACAGCAGGTGACTCAGCCTCACCACACAGCTCCTCGACCACCAGTCATCTGACGGTAGCAGGGAGCAGGTTTTGCTCTCTGCTACTGTCAGATGGTGAGTGGCTGAGGAGGTGTCTGGTGGGGCTGTGTCACACCATATTTCAGTGGCACCGACTGTGTGGGAAGGGGACTGGGGGTGTTGGTGCCATGGGTGAGGGGACCATTATCACCAATGGGGGTTGGGGCCATGGGTACCACTATGTAAAGGAAAATGAGGATGGAGCTTTTTGTTGGGGGGCTACTTGGACAGCGGAGGTTCATGACTGTGGCAGGCTGGCCATGGCTGTGTGTGTGGAGGTTGTGACACACTGGGGTGGGGGCTTCCGTGTGTATGGGGATGAGGAACAGATAGGGGGAGGGACCACTGGACACCAGGGAAGTTGTTTAACATTACAGGGATGAGGGAGGTACCACTGGACTCTAGGGAAGAAGTTTAGCATTATGGAGAAGGGTGTCAGGAGGGGGGAGGGACCACAAGACACCAGGGACTTATCATTACACTAACAGACATGAGATTGGAGGGTGTGGGGTACCGCTAAACACCAGGGACTGACTATGCATCTTCCAGGATTGGGATCAGAGGGTGGGGGGTACTGCTAGATATCAGGGACTGACTATGAATCTACCGGGATTGGAATTGGAGGGAGGGGGGGCACCACTAGACAGCAGGAACTGACTATGAATATACCAGGATTGAGATCGGAGGACAGGGGACACAATTAGACACCAGAGACTTACTGTATAACTACTGGAAGTGGGATTGGAGGGCAGGGGGCACCGCTTGACACCAGGGACTTATTATTACTATAAGAACTGGGATCAGAGGAGTGGTGGAGGCTGGTATTCTGTGATAGGGGAGTGCAGGAAGTGGACGCCTGCTGAAACAATGACCCACTTTCGGCTACTGCCCCGACAGTAGGGGTGTGGGGTTGGCTACTGGATGAGGTGGGTTGCGAAAAGACGACAGGATGTTGCATGCATATACAGTATGCATGTGGGGGCATGGGAGCGAGCCCACCAAATATGGGGTGGGAGGGTATGTGAGGGGTGGTGCCACAGGTTGCTGGCGAGGTGGAGTTGTGGCGTGGTGGGCTAGGTGCTGTCCTGTGGTGGTGGGGTTGCAGGGTTTGGAACCGGGTGCCAGTATGTTTTGTTGTGCCCGGCCTGAGACAGTGTTTGTTTGTTTTTCTGGTATGCACTCCCCCCCAACATGCACCCACCTGGAGTTGAGAATCCTAATTTAGGAGGGTGCAGGTGGCTCAACCCCCCACATAAAAGAAAAAAAAAAGTCATTTATGCTGCTTTTGGTTGAGCTGGGATTCCACATCACTGAAACTGAATTTCAGCGATGTGGGGTTGAGATAAGGGTGTTCGGCATTTACGTATCACCCTTATCGCATGAAACCGTGGAGGCCATTAGCACCATGGATAGGTCCCTGGACTGGGCTGTTTGCAATGCTAAAGGGCCTCCCTCCCTATGCAAATTAGTCCATAATTTGCATGTAAATGACCCCTTAGCGTCTTGCATGCCCAATGGGCTCATTTGCATGGGGACGTTTGAATAATGCATATTTTGCCCAGGTGCTAGCCATTGTGGGGGCCCTATTTCAGGAGCAGTATCCGGCGGGGCTAAGTGGCTTAGTGCTGGGCAACAATGAACCTATATTCAAACAAAGAGTACCAGCACTATTGCAAGACGGAGTGCATATCTTTGTGCTCCATTTTGCACATTTTTGAATATCTGGCACCAGATGTTATTGATCAATGATAAGCCTTTTTGCTCTCTTCAAAGAAACATTAAACCAATTTATATCTTAAAATAGCCATATACAGTAGGTTAATTATATCTCATGCCAAAATATGGCTTTTTTTGTGGTTTGAAAACAAAGCAACCTGTATTTTTCAAGTGATAAGGTTAAAAAGTTGAACAATTAGTGCATGTGCTGTGTGCAAAAAAAAAAAAAAAAAAAAAAAAAAGCTGAACAATCACAGAAAATGTTTCTAGTTTGAATGGGTAATTGGCCATATGTTTATACCCAAATAAACTCAAAAAAAATCTTTACAATAAAGGCTGCCATTTTTATGGTTCAGCAGAAGACAGTCTAAAGAGTTGTCTGAGCTGACTTTAAAAAAATGAACTATGCCTAGTATTTTAATTAAGTTAAAAATAGTTTTTGTTCCCCGATCTCCAATGGAGAGGTAGCTGCAATTATTAAAGAATCTAAAACTTTAAAAGCACCTGGCTCAGATGGCTACCCAGCCGAATTTTATAAACAATTTCAAGAATTGCTTCACCTGACTCTTGTTCCAGGCTTTCATGCTATTCAGGGGGGGGGTTGCCCCCTTCCTCGTGAAGGTATGCAGCCATTGTGGCCATTCCCAAACCACAGAAAGATGTCTGCTATCCCATTTCATATCACCCGATCTCAATGTTGAACTATGATTATAAATTATTTATGTCAGTTTTAGTCCATGGACTAGACATGCTTCTCACATTGCTCATAAACCCTGATCAAGTGGGATTCATAAAAAGATGTCAGGTGCACAACGCTGTCCATTTTACCCTATTATTAAAAGAATATGCAGGCAAGTGAAATATACCCTTGGCCCTTCTTAGACTGAGATCTCAGTTTAGATAACTTGGAGTGAATCATATTGCTGGATCACGATAGACATCACAGCATTGTACAACAGTATAGAGCACCATTTGGGTATTGCAGTAATTCAATTTATGTTGGAAAAATCACCACTTATGTACCCTGTGGAATTTTTTTGCTATTTTTGGAATTTATTCTTAATTCAAATTTTTTTATGTTTAAGGTGTGTTACTTTCAACAAATTAGAGGTGTGGCTATGGGGTCTGTAGTCACTCCCTCCTGTTCCAGCCGATTCATGGGAAGGTGTGAGGGGGATGCAATCCATGACCCCCACATGAACCCTTTTTTCTAGTATTATTTTTTATAGACGATATATTGATAATTTATTATTTATTGGAGATAGCATAGAAGAGGACATTTTGTCATTTATGAAATATATAAACAATAATGAAGTGGGATTAAAGTTTATGGCACAGTATTACCAAAGGGAGATCAATTATTTGGATCTTACACTCAGTGGTGCTACTGGATCCTATGTAGCAACAAGGGTTAACTGAAAGGAAACCTCTGGAAACAACGTCCTACATGGACACAGCTCATATTCAAAGCACATTTTAGAGGGTCTACCTTATTTATTTATTTAACTTTTGTTAACCAGATAAGTACACTAGACAAAACATATGCCTATTTTCAGGTACGACCTGGGAGAGTACAGGAAATTAAAAGAACATACACAGTACAAATTGAAGCAAGTAAGGCAGATACATTGAAGTCAGGAGAAACATAACACACAAAGTGGGATAGCTCAGTCCGGAGCCAAGTACAGGAGATGATGTGCTCAAATACAGTGCAGGGACCAGGATACTCAAGGAGGTCTGTGACAGTCACATACTGAGGAGAGCTTCAAGTGCTTCCACAGGGAGGTTTGTAGACACATCTGGAAAGGGAGGACCTGACCTGGACAGGAAAGTAGTTCCATAATCTCAGGGCACAGCATGCAAAACCCCTGTCCCCCATTTGGGTACACGTCACAGGAACCTTAAGGAAAGGGGGGCCCAGTGACCTTAGGGAGTAGGCAGTGGAGACAGCAGGCATGAGGAGCTCCATCAATCTGGGGTGGGGGGAGTTCCAGTGCCTAGAACCTTGCCCGTGAAGCTGCCCAAGACAAAGTTCATGTAGTTGGATGGGGAGAGCAAGTTTAGCTTGCTACGCAGATCACAATGGTGAGTAAGACGAGGGGCTGCAAGAGTAAAATGGCAGATGTTATTGTAGGCTACAGTCCACCTAGTGAGGTGGACCTTGGTAGTATGGGCAAACAAAAGGAGCCCATAGCATAGAGATGGAAGAAACACACCTCTGGCCAATGCAAGGTGACCAGCTGAGGTAAGATTATTCTTCGCCCTGTAAGCCAAACCCCATTTCCAGTTAACAGCTCAACACACATTGTGGATGTGGTGACCAAGGTCGAGTTGAGGGTCAAGTGTCACCCCAAGATATTTGACAGAGTCAGTGATGAAAACGCGAACACCATCAATACCCAAGATGCACTGAGGGACAGAGAAGGCCTTACACTTAGCCAGGGATCCAAACAGCATGGTCTGAGTCTTTCTAAGATTTAGGATCAGCTTGTGGGACGAGATCCAGGATTAGATACTCATGAAATTCTCACTCAGTTGGTGATTAATGACCCCAATATCTTGGGCATGAGTGAGAATAACAAGGTCATCAGCGTACAGGATGGCCTTGCAAGAGGCAGCTAAGAATTGAAGGTCACTGATGAATATGGAGAAAAGCAGGGGCACAATCACTGACCCCTTGGGAACCCCTGAGGACACAGTGGCGGCGTCCGAGAGCACCTTACTATACTTGGTAACTTGCTGCCTGCCCTGAAGATAATTGTGGAACCAGCTGAGTGCAGGTGGGGACAGGCTCAATGTCCTAAACTGAGTGTATAGCAAGGCATGGTCAACTAGGTCAGAGGCCTCAGAGTGATCAATAAAGATGGCCCCAGAGAGTCTGCCCTGATCCACAGCAGCCCTTATCCCAGAAGTGACAGTAACTAGGGCAGATGTTGTAATATGCCCTTTACCAAAGCCTTGCTGTGAGGGAGACAGTAGCTCATGAGACTGGTTATAATCTGTGAGTTTCCCTGCCACAACTTTCTCAAGAAGCTTACCGATAGCAGACAGGATGGCAATTGGCCAATAGTTATCAAGGATCCTAGGGTTGCCCTGTTTGAGTATTGGGACAACCCTTGCCACCTTCCACAGGTCAGGGATTACCCCAGAGGCTAAGGATAAGTAAACAATATGGGCCACAGAGGAGGCAATGAAGGTAGACACGAGGTAGAGAAGCTTTGGTTCCATACCATCATGACCAGCACTAGAAAAGGGGGAGAGACCAGAGAGCAATCTCTGCATCTCTTGCACTGTCACAGCCTTGAGGTAGAACAGAGGATGAGGGGAAGGTGCCAGTTGAAACAGAGGGGCCTGGACAGGTCTGTCACTACCACTGAGTGAGAATAGAGAGGTGAAGGCGTACAGGTCAGAGAAATGTGAGTTAAATGCATTGACAATGGTCAGCGGATTAGTACAGCTAGTGCCCTCAATAATCATTTCAGGAGCCTCACAGGCGGAGGAACCACTCACAATGTTTTTAATATTCTTCCAGAAGTTCCTAGGGTCCTTAGCTGAGGTCCATAATGCGGCTTTGCAAAATTTGCTTTTGGCAGCCCTGATAGCCTTTTTACATTTGCTCCTGAGCCTCCTGTAATGCTGGAACATGGCCTGGTCCATTGAGACCTTGAAATTGACCTAGCATTTGTCTCTAGTTCTCATGAGAACAAGGAGGCTCCCATGCGGCCATTTCGTAGCAGCCACCCTTACCCTCCATCTGACAAAAGGGGCATGCTTGTCCCGTAGCACCCCAAAGATGCTAAGGAAATGACAGACTGCTGAGGAAGCATTCTGGGCATCCTTCACTGTGGATCCTCCTGGAAAGCACTAAGGTCAAACCTGGAGAAATCCCTGACCTGAATGATCTTAGGGGGATCTTAGGGGCTGAGACCTTCCCTATGCAGTACACAGGGTCATGATGAGAGATAGAGTCAGAGAGGGTTCCAGAGGAGCTAATCCTCTCAGGCCTATTGGACAGGACCCAGTCCAGAAGTGAGACGGTACCACCAGTGGACGACCACCTGGTGGGATACTTAATGAGCTGGGACAGTGAGAAGCCTGCAAGCAGAGTCTCATACTGCTTGGTATTGCTTTCAAGCCAGTTTAAGTTGAGGTCCCCTAGGATCAATAGCTCATTATTCCCTGTCCTAGTGCCGACAGAGTCAAGAAGGGAGGATAAACCCAATACTCCACCCTTTGGGGATTGTAGGTACACACAATATGTAGCTTCTTTGTGTTTCCAAGTTACAGCACACTGTGCAGCAGTTCACAGGAAGACTGCTCAGGCTGTGGGCAGGCCAGCACCGACAGGTTAAGATGACTCCTGTAGTAGACCAGTATACCATCACCCCCCCACCTCTTTTTACCTGGACGGTCATGCCTGACAAGGTCAAAGCCAGGGAGTGCACAGGCTGAATCTGGGGTAGAGGGTTTCAGCCAGGTTTCAGTTATCCCAAGGATGTCAGACTTATAATAGATGACCCAGGCAAGGAGTTCGGCCAAGTTGGGAAGAAGGCTGCAGACATTAAGATGGCCAATTTTTAGCCCATTGCCAGCCATCTCACAGGAAAGGAGAGGAGAAGGCTCAGCATGGAGGACCAGGGTTCAGCTCCAGCCCCTGCAAGGACCAGTATCACCAAGAGAAGCCAGACAAGATGTCTCAAAGGTGTAGAGCCAACCCTAGTGGATGGTCTGTGACCAGAATGCCTGACCACTATGGCAAAATACTGGGAGTTCCACAGATTAAGGCAGCAGATGGGCCAGGAAGACTGTCTGTCACAGGATATCATGTTAGAGAAGGTAAAATCCTTCTCATCAAATAGTCCAGATGAGATCCTGGATTGTCCCATAGAGGGAGCACAGTCCACAATGAAGAGAGGGAGGAACATTGCCGTGAGCAGCCAAATGAGGAGGATGGTAGAGAAAGGGAGGGAGGGGGGAGGGACTCAGCCCCACTCATGTGATGCTTAGGGGCCCACATCTTATGCATGCCCTTTCCTGAGTCATATCAGTATGCTACAAGGACCCAACAGAATAGCAACAGAATAGCAGGCAATTAGACCATCCTGACCCACCGAGTACCACCGGGTTAACTATCACCACAAATTGAAGCCCCCAAAACAGCAATTTTCAGACAAAATACAGCAGAAACAGACCCTGGCAAAGTACAGCAAAACAGATCCAGAGGTACAGATTAACAATAGCCCCTAAAGAGATAGCAAAACAGTAAATGCATGGACAGATATTAGGATATTCATAATACACAGTGCCTATTGCCCACAAATTGACCCATGCCTTCTAGTCCACAGCTGACGGCCAGGGAAAGTATCGCTGTAAAGTTCTGCCCTTCCCCCACAAGAATGTACCACTCAGCAGGGATGAAATATCAAGGCAATAACCAGTCACCAAGGGATATGTGGACAGGTCTAACCCCCACCCCGAGTTTAGTCTTTCCATGAGACAGCCCCAAAAAAGCCAGAAAGACCAGCCAATCCCACACACTAAATATAGGATGACACACAAGTGGGAGTGGCTTAAGTCCATTTAAGGAGAGGAGGGAATGGGGTGGGCTGGTAATTTAAATCCCTACAGGAAACTTCACAGCCACTGCTCCTTTCTACCAGCCGCTACTGAATCACACAAGCTGGTTACATGACCCAGCAGCTGTAGGCTCCCTCATGGGAACTGAGTCCATGATGCTTTCTCTCTCTTAAACCCAAAAGAATCTCCTGCTATGTAGCAGGGATGCCCGACATTGGATGCTGCTTATCGGCTTCAGCAGGCAGAGGAATGCAGCCTGACTCCTGTTACCGAGTCGGCGCCTCGACCCTCTGGCAATTTCAGCAGTTTCTGTGGTGGCAGTGACAGAGGGGGGCCACCAAGCAGAGGCCACCCTCACCACCCCTCACTCGCAAAAGCAAAGATTACCACTGGGCTCTCCTCTCACCTTTTAGCAGGCAGAGCGACATCACAGTAGACAGAATCCAATCACAGTGGTAGTTCCTTTGGAAAAAAGGCTCCAAGATAGTTACGGGAAACAGGAACACCAGTAAAGAGGCAGCAGTCCAGTTTCTTCCCATAAATTTAAACCCCCACAGGAAAGTCCAGAGCCACCACTCCTTTCTACCAGCTGCTACTGAGTCACACAAACTGGGTACATAACTGAGCAGCTGCAGGCTCCCTCACGGGAACCTAGTCCACAATGCTTTCTCTCTTAGTCCCAAAAGAATCTCCCACTGTGCAGCAGAGGTGCCCAACATTGAATGTAGCTTATCAGCTTTGGCAGGCAGAAGAGGGCAGCCCAACTCCTGTTATTGACTCAGGGCCTTGACTCTGAGGCAATTTCACCAGTTTCTGTGGTGGCAGCAATGGTGGGGGGGCCACCAAGCAGAGGCCACCCTTACCACTCCTCATTCGCAGAAGCAAAGATCACTGCTGGGCACTCCTCTCACCTTTTAGCAAGCATAGCAATGTCACAGCAGACAGGATCCAATTGCAGCGGTAGTTTGTTTGAAAAAAAAAGGCACCAAGATAGTTATGGGACACAGAAGCAAAGATGGACAGCTAATTAGGCTGAAAAGAAATTGCTCAGAACCACAATATTTTGAGTTGGCAAAGGATGATTTATTTAACAAATTGAAATCCAATTGATACACTCAGGACTCGTTAAATAGGGCATTAAATAAAGTAGAAACAAAACAGAGGTCTGAATTGTTACAATATCAGCAAAGAAAAGAAAAACAAAATAGAATAGTTTTTGCTACCAGATATGGGCCTGGATCTATGGACAGTCGAGCTATCACAAAAAAAAAAAAAACACTGGCATGTACTTAGCATAGATAGAGATCTTAAACAAGTTGCAGAGGCAAGCCCTTTGGTAGCCTTTAGAAAAGGCAAAAGTCTTAAAGATCTTCTTACACAAAGTGAATATTAAAAAAAAAAACACCTTCATAAGATTCTTGGTTCAGTAATAAACTACAGGGCTTTTTTTCTTGCATGAGATGCAAGACATATAAATCATCAAAACAGGGTAAAACTTTTATAAATTTGGGAAGATTAGGAGTTTGGGAAGTGAAAATTGGCCATTTTCTGACTTGCACCACCAGATATGTAGTATATGCCCTGTGGTGCTCCTGTGGCAGGCTATATATAGGTAAGACCATGAGGAGCCTTAAAGAAAGAATACAGGAGCTCTACAGGGCCCTACAGAAATTGGATTTAGAACACCCAATAGGTAGACATCTGGAGGTGCAAGCCAATATTATGGATCATAAAATACATTACATGGCCATTGACCATGCACCCTACAGACCAAGGGGCAGCACTCAATACTTGAATCGGAGCACTTCTTTGACAATACGGAGCAAGACCAAGATGGCCGTACGCTGTGCATGCTGAGGATACTGCGCTAGCAGGAGCCGTGAGACGTTTGTAATATTTTATGAAAAGGTATGCCATCATTGCCATAGTATTTTAGGCTCATCTGCTTTTTCCAGACCTGCTTTGTTTTCCCTTGGTCTCCTGGTGTATCTTCTTTTTTTTTTTTTCATTTTAGCTGGTGTATTCGGAGTACTAGCAGTGGAGTAGCTGGCACCTCCTAGACATCACCCTTTGGGTGAGCTTGAAAGCCCTGCAGAGGGTTTGAAAGAAGTGGGCACCTTTCCGAAGAACGTCATTGCGACGAGAGTCAAAACGTGTGAGAAAACGCAAAACATGAAAAGCACATTCTTAGACTTATTTCCCCAGTTCTTAGCCAAAAAACTTTTTTTGAATGACTCTAAATGATGCTGAATGTCGGTGAACAATTTCGATTGATTTGAATTAATTGTGATCGAGTGCTGACCTAATTTAGATTTAATCCCGTTGATTTTTGCTTGTTTGTTTTGTCTGTTTTTGTATATATTCTTTTGGAAATCATTTTAAATTTTTTAGAATTTTAGAATTCTGACATCACAGGTTTTTTTGTGTCATTTTTGTGTTTTTGCATTCTTGCCGTGTTTTTGCTGCGTTTTGTATTTTGCAATTTTGCACTTCAGGATCTGTACTTTTTTGCTAATTTTTTAATTACTATAACACCACAGCATTATACATTCAAGGATTGAGTGAGTGGAACTAGCATTTTGATTTCTTAATTGACTCCAGTTGCTGAAGTTTTGTTGAGATCCTGTCCCATTGGGCTATTTATATAGAGATTTGTAAAGAAACTCATGAAATTTATGTTTGGCAGCCACGAGGTGCAAATTGTATTATGTTTGATTAAGTGGTAGAATGAAGCATGGGCTATAGCCTAGATAAACAGCCTAGATAATAGCTGCTGCTATATAATAGGCTTCAGATGATATTGTTAGGGAGTCTGGGGTATTTGGTTAGCCCCTTAATTCCTTAATTAATTGAAGATAGCTAGTGCTTTGATTTAATAGGCATTGGTATATACAATAGGCTTTGGCATACTGACTCATTAAGAGTGACGATAAGCCCCTGATTGATAGTTTGAGTCACAGCTGCTTTCATTAAGTCCTTTAAAGTGTGAAGCTGATGAGCAGGAGTCAGATCATGATTCCTTTGAAAAAGCTCAGCCTGTAAGCTGTTTTTGTGAAAAGCTCAGTGCTTTCATCTTGGCTCTTAAGTATATTTCTGGGTTTTGTGATATTTGTCACCTTGCGACCATCTTGTGACCACCTATTTATTGGTTAAACTCCATTTTAACTAGTAAAAGACAAAGAACCTCTGTGCGCAAACACTGAGGCAAGGGTTACCCCAAAGGGCATTTGGCTGGGAAGCCAAGTTTCAAGAAAATACAAAATCACACATGCCCACACAATGCAAAGCATCATGGGCTGCATATGCAAATCACCACAGAATGTTATGCTGGTCCAACTTTAAGCAGAATTGCATGGTGCCAAAAGGCCTCTCACACAGTTTGCAAAGGGTGCTAACAGAAGAATTGGACTAGTTTTAACTAGTAGCTGCTTGAGAATATATAGGTATAACTAGTTATTTATGAAGTTTATTTTTGCTATCTGGGTTTGGCTTTGCTCGTGGAGTCCAAAGCGATTGAGGAAACCAAGGTGCTTGAGGTGCCTGTAAAGCCACTGTGGAGCTAAAGTGCTTTTTGACTTATGGAGCAGCTCATACAAATCTTAGAATGAGAGAAGCTACCTTGTAAGTGATATTTTTTATTTCTTTAGAGAAGTTCAAAGTTTTCAACAGGTTCCTTGGGTTTGGTAGGCTGTGTTTATTTTCGGACGCTTGCTATTAGTTAGCAATAGTGAGTAACATTGAGTAACTTTAATCTTAATGCCACAATATTTTAGGCATCGGACATTTTTTTACAGACTTCCTTGTATTTTATATTTTGTATTTTATGGTATTTGAATGTGAAATTATCGATTCAATTGCTTTTTATATAATGTGCTACATACAGAGTGTGTGTCTAGTTTTATCTGTTGTAGCCCCTTTATCATTCAGCGTTTTCATCTTATTTTTTTTTTTGATACCCTGATTTGTAGAATTGGCCTTGGGGGCAAGGTTGAGGACCAGAGGTCGACTGTGTCTACACAATATCTTACTCTGTTTGGACTGAATTCATGTACATTGCCAAGAATTATAAAGATACCTTGGATTACTTTGAATCTCTTCATACTTGAACTGGCGAGAGCATGTCAATGCTTGAGAAAGCATTTGAGAAAGAGGACTTGAAAGAAAAAGTGCTCCCTGGTGTGAAAACTTTCAGTAAAACCTTTTCTGTTATCCTAGTGTCAATATTTCATTGGATGGACTTTTTTATATTTATACTCTTTAGATTACTTATTTAATATTTTAAGAGATTGTGATTCTGAATTGTGAATCGTGAAGTCTATGCTCTGTTTGATTAAATAATTATTGGACTGTGATTGTATAATTCCAGTTAACTGTTAATTGTTGGCTGTTAACTGTAGTTATCTACTTAAATTGGACTGAATTTGTCAGAAATAGTTAATAATTATTTTTGAGAAGTATACAAAATTATGAGGACAAAGAGTTGTAAGGATCACTTGAAGAACAGCTCTAAAAAAATGAAAGATCATAAAATGAGAATGAAATCTAAAACTAAAAATAGCAGCAAAGTGATAACTTCTGCTGATGAGAAAAAGGAAGCGGGTTTGATTAAGGTTCCATATCTGGAACCCAAAGTATTGTTTAATGGGGAAAGTAATGATATGAATCGGAATATAGATTCTGGAATCAAATCAAGACAGCTTTCTATTAAAGAACTATGGAGCAAATCATGTCGGACCAAATCAATGAGATTGGATAATCTCCACCCCAAGTTAAACCTTGAAGGAAGGGAAAATACTTTAGTACCCCTTCAAATAGATTCACTGGAAGGGGCAAATCATGAAGTAACAAAAACAATAGAAAAAATAAGGGAAACCATTCAAATGAATCAGAGGATTGAACAAAAGATGCATGAACTCACTTTATTAAAACAAGGGCTTAATGATCCTGATAAAATGGCCAAAAGCAAGCAAATGAGTAATTTGATTAAAAACCTAGATTATGAACTACATCGGAGTAAGGAAATCTGGCCTAGTGATAATGAAACCCTTTTTATGAGTCCAGAATATGATAACAATGATGGGATCAATAACTAGGGAATGTGCTAGAGCCTTGAGTAATCCTGATAAAGCTAATGTATTGATTTTTGAACAATTGACAGCAGTTAAACAAGATTTATCCTTTATAAAGGGTATGTGTATTGAAAATAAAAAAAGAATAGATGGTATCTTTGATACATTACACCAGAAAGATTGGTCTAAATTAGAACCAGCACAGGACCTTGTAAGTAATGACCTGGGGATACAATTCTCAACTCTTGAATTAAGTAATTCCATTTATAAGAATGAAGAAATGGAAGATAACAGGACTGATATACTACCTACCACTCCATTAGCTATGGGGGATTTGGTGGAAACAGAATAAGAGTCTGAGCTAGTGATGTTACCTAGTAATTGTGAAAAGCCTGACTCTATTTAGCAAGAACTTAAGGCAGGGGAATCCTGAGCTTTGGGAAAATGGTATGTTACAAAAGACGAGGGGATAAAGATGTGTTTTCCAATAGTAAAACAAATAAGATACAAATAAATAAAATCTGCAACGAAAATAACAAGAAAGAGAAAAGGAAAAATAGGGTTAAAAAAATTGTAATTGCAATAAGCCTCAAGGTATGCAAGACACAATATTGGAAAATAAAGTAGAACTAATAAAAACTATGGGGATGAGATGTGAGGAGATGGAGATGAAGATGATTGGTGAAAAAACAATTAAGACAAATGGAAATAGGAATGCAATCAAACCTATAAATGAGCAATGTAACAAAAAGGTTAGTAAAATAAAAGAATAAATGACAAGGATATTAAAAAAAGGATGAGACAGAAGGATAGAAAGTGTTACAAAAAGGAAATACAGAAATGAAGGACCCTGATGGAATACAGTATAAAGAAAATTATGAAATCAATGTGTTTCATAATACACTGAAAGATTTTTTGGCAAGAACTATAAAGACAGACTTTGTCCTTCCAATTTTTAAGATACAAATTATGCCAGAGGAGACAGAGATTAAATTAAACACTCATTTGAAATTCTTATTGAAGTCAATATGTAATGGAGAAGGAGGAAGGGGCAAACTCCTTAACAACATGAGTGTCATAAGACCTTTACCAGATGAAGAATTGGTTTTAATACTATCTGACCAATATTATGTTTTAAAACTACTAGAAAATCAGTATAGCCTAGAGGATAGAGTAATGAGGTGTGAATGAGCTTGATACATCCAGCAGACCAGACCTGAGTTTAATTCTCACAACCTCCACTTGCAAACTGTGTGACTCTGAGCAAGTCACTTAACCACCCAGTGCTCCCAGGTTGCCCCTGAAAACAGGCACTTGTGCCTAGTGGGCCTTACCCGGTTACCAAAGACTAAAACAAAACAAAAAATTAAAAAAATAAAAGAGATAAAATGAGTGAGCTAGGTTTTGAATTAGAAAGTGTAACTGGAATTAAGTAAATTTTTCTGGAATATTTTAAATCAAGACAAATGTTAAAAAATAAGGATGATGACTACATTGTTTCAATCTTTGGATTAGGAAATTTTGTATATGAAACAAAGAACAAGATTAGATTTAAAGTAACTGAATTATTGCTAAATTTATTGAGAGACAAAGAACTTAACAAAAGGATTATAAAGGCTAAAAGATTGGAAAATGAAGGACATTTGACCATACAGGTGAAATATTTAGCTGACTATAATTATATTTTGACTAAAATAGAAAGACTAGATTTTACAGAAATATATTTAAAGGGAGAAAGAGAAACCAATAGTAAAGAATGGAGAGCGCAAACAGAAGAACAGTGGTTACACTTAATAAAGACAAGTAATAGATATCAAGTACTACAAAATTATAATGGAAACTGACAATTGTCAGAGGCAAATTGACATAAGACCCTAATACTGAGATCAAAAGATGTTAGGTTTCTTTCCTGGAATGTGGCAGGAATTGGGGAAAAATTGGATGACCCATCATTCATTACATATATTACACAATTTAACATCATTTGTATACAAGAAACATGGAAGAATGAGGATCTTAATATTAATGGATATAGGACATTTTTCAAAAAAGCCAGGAGTTTTAAAGAATTTGGTAGATTGTCAGGTGACTTAATAATTTGGGGGAACATATCAGAATATATAGAATATGAAGAGATTGAAAGTGATAATGATCACATTCTAATAGTTTGTATCTCAATGAGGAAAATAAAAATGGTGATTATAAATGTTTACTTTCCACCTATAGGTTATGTGTATGAAGATAATGCAGTTGGAAAACTGAATCTTGTATTGCAGAATTGTTTTAATAGGGAGCCTGAAGCAGAAGTAATCCTTATGGGGAGCTTAAATGCCAGGGTGGGGCCCTGTCTGGTTCCCCCTTAGAAATAATGGAGGCATGTGCAATTCATGGTATGAGTAATCTGGTTCATAAAAGAAATACTAAAGACATAAAATAATGTATTATAGGAAAGGAAATTGTGAAGTTAATGGAGGATGATAATTTTTTATTATTGAATGGTAGAACATCTGGGGATTATGAGGGTAATTATACATACCTAGGCTTAAGAAGTGCTTCTATCATAGATCATTGTTGGGTGTCATTAAATACTATAAGTTCAATTTTAGATATAAGAATAGGGTCTCAAGCTAATATTAAACACTTCCCATTAGAGATTTCAATTAATTTTGGAATTGAGAGCATTAAAATCGATAGCAATAAAATACAGATTAGAACAAAAAAAGTATACAATGGGATCTCTTGGAAAGTAAAACACTTAGAGAAACTATGCAATATTACGAGATCTATGATAAGGTAACTGAATTATATCAAAATAACACAGCAGACAGTTGTATTATGGCCTATGAAACTTTAGTTAAAATCATAGCCCCACTACTTCAAAAAAATTATGATTTATAAGGATAAAAATGGTAGTAAGTGGCTTGACGATGAATGTAGGAAACAAAAAAGAGATATTAACAAACTATCTAAATATACTTTGAGATTAAACACAACGATTAATAAACATAAGTTAAATAACGCCAGAAAGCAATATAAAAAGCTTTTAGAAAATAAAAAAAAGACAATATAGGGAAATCTTATGGGACATATTTAAACAAGCTGCTTGGGCAAAAGATAATAGAAAATTTTGGTGTATAGTATTAAGGGAATGGGATAACATACCTGATAGTTTAGAAAATGTTATAGAACCAAATACATGGGCAAATTACTACAAGAAATTGTTTTATGATCCCAAAGCAGAAGAAATTACATCGGAACCAGTGAATTGGATCTGCTTTAAGGCTCCTGTTATGTTGTCTGAAGTTCTGAATGAGATTAAATTAACTAAAAGGCATAAGGCTCCTGGCCCACATGGCATCCCTCTTGATACTATTCTGAATGACTTGGATTCATGGACTCCGGCTATTGTGGCATTATTTAATGCAATAATAGAAACTGGTCAAATTCCTAATACTTGGAGGGAAATATCATTGTACCAATATTTAAGAAGGGAGAAAGAGGAAAGGTTAGTAATTATAGACCAATAAGCCTTTTGGATTCCACACAAAAATTATCTATGAGGATATTGTATGAAAGATTAATGGATTGGACTAACAAAAATAATATTGTAAGTGAATTACAGGCTGGCTTCCTACCAAAACATTCCACAATAGACCAGTGTTTCATTTTTATTCACTTAATACACAAGTATATTAATATTAATAAGCAAACTTTTTTTGTGTTTTTATTGATTTAAAATCTGCTTTTGATAAGATCAATAGGGAAAAATTATGGCGAGAGTTAACATACTATAGGATTGACTTGGAATTACTTAATATTATTTTTTTTTTTCCAATTGTTTAACCAGGTGAGACACACTAAGCTAGAAGCTTGTTTACAGGTGCAACCTGGGAGCACAGAGAAGTTAAGTGACTTGCTCAGGGTCACACAGTATGCAAATGGGGGCTGTGGGATTCAAATCCAGGTCTCCAGATTTGCAGCTCAGAGCCTTAAACCACTGCACTATAAGCTCTTATATAGTGAAAATCAGACTACGATAAGATATAATAAACAGGGAGATAATACAGTTAGGTTTAGATCAAACGTAGGGCTCAGACAGGGTTGTGTGTTATCACCATTACCATTCAATATATTTCTGAATAGAGTTTTGGAGAAGATGGGGGACCCTGAGTTGCACATGCCTACGGTGGTTTCCAGGAGGTGCCCCTATCTGGCATATGCAGACAATATTGTACTCATGGCAACAAGTTATTTGGGTATAAGGAGAAGTCTACAAACATTTTGTGAAGTAGCAGAAAGTGCAGACTTAGTCATCAATCTTCAGAAAATGAAATACATGATATTTAATAGAACTATGGTACTGGATAAAAAAATGCGTAAATTAATGTGTAATAACCATAGGTTGGAACTTGTTAACTCTTTTACATATTTGGGCATTGAATGTTCATACAATTTAAAATGGCATAGACTTATAAATCAGATGAAACAGAAGATAAATTGATTGGCACCTTTTTGGAAAGATTTGCACATAAATATGGGGTTACTCTGTGAAGGGCTCTCTTCAGACTTTTAATGCTAAAATAAAAAGTCAGATATTATATGGATGTGAAATATGGGGCTTTGAGAATGTTGATTATCTTGAAGCTATAGTGAATACTTTCTATAGGAAACTACTTGGGATTCCTCAATGTGCTACATCTACATTGACAAGACTGGAGTTGGGCCAATTACCTATAAAATGCACCATAGATCAAAGATTGATTTCATAACAGCTTAATCTGGTTTAAGGTCAGTTGGCATTCATCTGTATCCCCCTCCCCTGGGTCGTGCCTGAAAATAGGCAGGATTTGTCTAGTGCACTTACCGGGTCAACAAAAACTAAATAAATAAATAAATAAATATTGGTTAAAGATATATAATATTTCTGATAACAGGCTTCCTAGAATGTGTTTAGAGGAAGCAATAAAATTCTGAACTATGGGTTTTAAATACCCTAGTACAGGTACATTGGAAGAGTTAATTAGACTTATGGATTATTACAACTATTAACTTATGGCCAAAACATTGAAGTAAAGTAGCTTAAGAGGGATATTAAGATAAGAATACAAGATATTTGTATCCAAAGAGAAAGATGTCTTGTAAATAACTTTAAGTTTAGCTGGTTAGCTCAGAATGTTAATAATGTTTACTGGGGAGCTCAATTTTACTTGTATAATCTTAAAAAAACCTTATTTGAGGAAGGTATTCACTAGAGCTCGTTTTGGGTTCTTAGATAGTCAAGTTTTAAGAAGATTGTATAACAAGTTGGAAAAGGATCAGTGTGCCTGTAAAATTGGCAAAGATACTTCATTCCATTTATTACTTCTCTGCCCACTATGTAATAATGAAAGAAGGAATCTACTGGGAGATACATTCGCCTTGTTGGATATGGAACCTAAATATCAATTCAATTATTTACTTAAATCCAAAAAATTGCTAACTAATTGAAAGGGTAGCTAAATTCTGTAGAATTGTAGAAAGAAAAAAATTGCACATAAGTAAAGATGAGTCATGAACAAAGGATACATGTTTGGGGGAAATAAGATATTTAACAGTAGGTTAATTGTTAGAACTTGTGAAGCATGTCAGTTTTATACTTGAATATTGTAATATTTTTTTCTGTTTTTATGAATGTTATGCTGAATGCATATTTCCTCTGTCTAATATGATTTTGTAAAGACAACATGGTGTTTGTCAACAATTAACTTAAACAAACAAACCTACAGACCAAGGGGTGGCAACAGACAACTTGAACTAGACAAAAAAGAATCTATGTGGATTTTTAAATTTAGAACACTAGAACCCCTGGGATATAATGACCAGATGGAATGGAAACTGCGCATTCATATATAAGACCTGTATGTACATTTCATAATTTGTACATTTTGTACATGGTCCCCAGCTACCATATAGATACGTGCTCATTATATGAGGCTCATAGTTGAATATAAACCTATTAAATGAATAAGGGATCTACTTGTTTTCAAATATACATATAATTATTTTTCATTTTTTATTTTATGGGCAGTAGCCTGTGTCTTTGGAAACTTGTTTTAATCATTCACCATGTTCTCTAACATGCACTAAGTCCACCAAATGAAATGGCAGTAATTTTAATTGAAATCTTGAGTTTTTGTGACATGGAGTTGCCGAGGACACAGAAGTGACATAACTGTACTTCCAGTCCTCTTCCTTCATAAACAAATGCCCTGAGAGAGCGGGCAGAACTGCTGGAATAACTGGGTCTGACAAGGAGAAAGACCAGTTAAAACAGTTGGGTCCATCCCTCTCTAATTACCCGGAGCTGAAAGGCAAAGTGGTCTCTGATCTCTTGGTGAATAGATGGATTCCTAATAGTGGGGATCTTCTGACCCAGTTCAGTCTCCCCAGGAGTTGTATTTTTCGAATGTACCAACTCCGACACATGCTAGTTGCCTGGTTTGGAATATCAGAACGGGCTATTAATAATAGCAACTTTATCTCCCAAGCAATGCCCAATTCTGGTAACCCCATGCTGTTTCTCAACTTGTCTCCTCAGTGTTCGCACAAGTATTTCCTGAGGTCTTGGGCAAGTCGAACTATTGGGCTTCTGCCTTCCTCACTCTGAATCCCAAATGATGGAATATCTGGAATGCCATGTATAAATTTGTGTCCAATGGTAAACAGTGTCTTATGCATTTCCACATACTACATAACATCTTCTTCACTCCAATTCATCTAAACAAGATGGGTTAGCTCCCCACTACTCAGCATTCTAGATGCAATGAAGCTGAAGGAAACCTTCTGCACATACTGTGGGACTGCCTTAGGGTAGTCCCACTCTGGAGCAAAATTAAGACAAACCTAGACCCTCTGCTAGGGCTACAGGGCTGTTTTTCTCCTGCAATATGTATACTAGGTAATCTAGCTACCATTCCCATACTGGAAAGACAATTTCACATTTCTCTAATCTCACTATCTGTTAAAAGGTTAGTGCTCCACCATTGGGTCAGCCAGGAAGATGTCACTTAACTAGAATGCATGAATGAGGTCCTGTTTAATCTACATGTAGAAACGCAATTGCTGGGCTGCGCTATTGCATACCATCCTACACCAAAAAATGGGGCAAATTAGAGGCTCTTCTGACGGCACAAACTCCCCCCTAATTTGTAACTAATTACACTGGTATTGATAACCTTATCCTCCCATTATAGCCTGTATTTCTGGACTACAACCCCCTTACATAGCTTAAGGTATGTACACATTTAATTGGGCTGTATCTCCTTTAATTTTCCCCCTAGCCTTTTGCCCATTGTACGATACTATGATACTTGTATAACTTATTGGGCATGCCTCCAGGAGGGTTGTGGGAGTGTGGGGAGGAGGAGGTTTGCCTGGGATTGGGGGAGGGGGAGCTAGTAGATATCTGTTTAATGTGTAGTAGGTTGTACTGTGTTGTATTGTGTTGTGTGTAGTATGTATGTATAACTCTACTGCACCTGCATCAATCCATCTGATCTGTACCATGATTTTGGGCTTGTGCATTTGTATGATTAGTTTTTCATGGTATACTAAGTTGAAAACAAATAAAGTATATTACATTTATAAAAAAGTTGGGTACGTATAGCTAGGACCAAAAGTAACAACTGGGTAAAGAATAGAACGTCCTCTGGGGAGTGGTAGGTTGAAGGCCATCACCTAGTACCCAAGGGAACCCACACAGCCTAGGATTGTAGAGTGCTAACTGTGTATTCCCAGTAGAGAAGCATGCTGGGGCAGTAGCCTGTGTCTTTGGAAACTTGTTTTAATCATTCACCATGTTCTGTAAAGTGCACTAAATCCACCGAATGAGGTGGCAGTAATTTTAATTGAAATCTTGAGTTTTTGTGTCACGGAGTTGCTGAGGACCCAAAAGTGATGTAACTGTATTTCCAGTCCTCTTCCTTTATAAACAAACACCCTGAGAGTGTGGGGCTCCATGCACTCCGCACACAGAGATGCACATAGAGACGCACACAGAGACACACACAAA
This sequence comes from Neoceratodus forsteri, assembly GCA_016271365.2. NCBI lineage: Eukaryota > Metazoa > Chordata > Ceratodontiformes > Ceratodontidae > Neoceratodus > Neoceratodus forsteri. The sequence goes on along the minus strand of CM028132.1, from coordinate 586,613,506 downwards.
GATGCATGCAGAGACGCGCACAGAGACATGCGCATCTCTGTGCGTGTCTGCTGTGTCCACTGGGGATGTCAGGGAATCGGAACAGCAGACTCTGCTGAGGAACAGGTAATAAACCAAGGATTACTCAACTACACTTACCATGAATAACAATACTATTGTATGTGAACACTGTACCATGTTCATTCTAGGCAAGAAAGAATGAGGGTTCATATGTGATAAATGCCTCTTGATTAAAACGCTCATGCAAGAAATAGTACAACTAAAAATGAGATTAGAGGTAGAAGCAGAGATAGGATGTTTTTAAAACTTTATTGACACTATGGCCAACAAAACAATACAAGATAATTTGGATTCAGATAAAAAAAGAGTCCACAATACAGAAACCAGAGATAGAGGAGTGGGCTACAGTGCAAATAAATCAAAAAAAGCATCTGGGGGGTCAGATCTACAATAGTGCTCCAGTATAGTTACAAAACAGGTTCACAGCATTAGGCACAGAATATGATTACCAGAGACTGGATAAAAAAACTAAGGGAGCATCCCTATGGAATAAAAACATGGCAATAAATAATATTGACAAGACAGTTAATAAAGGTGACAAGGCAAGAAAGGAAACACCACTAGCTAACAGGATAGTAACTGAAGTCAGCACAGGAAACCAGAGTCAACCAACAGCTTCCACAAGTAATTTAGATCCCCCAACAGATCAACTCAGGGACATCATCATAATTGGAGACTCAGTTATAAGGGGTATATGTACCATTTTATGTAAAGGTCATAAAATGAACACTGCAGTCAGTATGCTACCAGGAATCAATGTAACCCCTAGGTGGCACTATCCCAAGGGCTACTACCCCTGCCTGCTTGGCTAGTAGCAGGTTAAGGGGCCTGAGTTCTGAAACGGGTGCCTCCACCTGGAAGTCAGGGTTGGTAGTGGTAAAGCTAACCTGGGCACAGCCCTCCGGGACACTGTAACCCTCCTCTTTCCTTACTAGTGGCCAGAACAATACACAATAATCACTTTCACAATAACCCTGATACACCACACAAGTACCCACACTGTTTGCACTTACCACCAGGGCTTTCCTCTGGCCTGGCCCTGGGGGCCCCCTGTAAAACAAGGTTATACACAGCAAATAACAGCAGTACAGTACAGTTGCACAAACTAGAACCACAGTCAGGGTAAATGCATAAAAGAGTTAGATCTGATTTATTTAAGGGACTTGAACAAGGGAAGGGCATAATCAGGTTAATTTCCTTAAAGTCTGTATCAGTCAAACAGTTATGCATACACTTCAGGGTCCATAAACAGTCACACACTCTGGGTACCCAGATGGAGAATGGCGGGCTAGCCAGGAACATTGCAGCTGGTTGGGGCCCTGTGATGGAAGAAAACAACATGCACAACACACACTACTTGTAATCCGGAGCTGGAGGGCTCAGTTTGTGAAAAGAAAACAACAAGACAATCAGATGACACACTTTTAGATTAGGCTGTTGTTGCAGTGAGCTACCCTGATGATTACTCATGATATCCAAGATTGGACACAGGCTGGATGAAAATTGAGACAGCAGGTGGTTAATCTGGAGTGCCAGGAGAAGCAGGGCCTACACGAATCACAGAGGCATCATTCCTGTTCAAGCATGGAGCAGGGGGCTGATCCCCAGGAAGGTCTCTCATTGATGGCTTTCTCTGTGCAGTGGGTAGTCTGGCTGGGCCAGTGTGGTAGGCCCAGGTCAAATGGAGACAAATTCAGATACAGTCCATTTTGGGCTAGATACAGCTTCCAGCAAGCAGAACACAGTTCACACAGTGGGGGACCAAATCACGACTCACTTTCAATACACAGCACATTTACATGTAAGGAAATTCTACTGTACCAGACAAACCACTCTCCGATCATGATTGCAAAGTCTCTGCACAAACTGGGGATTCAAAAGCAGTTGGAAATCCTGACAGGCCGATTGCATTCAGCAAAATCTTCACTCTTCTTCAGGATTGAACCTAGTTAAAAATCAGTGGCTTACTTCATTCTCACAAACTTGGATTTAGTCCAGAATAATTCTCTTCTCTCCCTCTCAGGGGCAGCATGCAGACATGCAGTCTAAAATTCAGCCCTTTCACAGTTCTCCCACACAAAACTATACAGAACTACTGCCCAGATCACTTGAGCTGTTCTCATTTCACTTCAACAGCAGGCAATTTGGGGATTTCCCTCGGATCCAAAAGATTTAGTTGGCTGATCTGTCTGTCAGTCACAACAAAGGCAACCCCTTCAGGTGCAAAAAGGCGCCCAAAGCCCAAAACTACAATTCCTACAGATTTTGACTCCAGACAGCTCCTGTAGTCCGGCTCCATTTTAGGTCCCTCCAGACTGATTGGTCCAATTCGGCAGTTCCGGGCCAAAATACTCTCAAACGGGGGCAGTGAGAGGATCTCAGATCTAGAAGTGGATTGCCATCTGGGAACAAGTGACCATCAAACAGTGTGGTTCATGTTAAACTCAGCTACAGAGTCAAGCCATACAAAGGTGAGGGTACTGGACTTCAGGAGGGCTGACTTTGGCAAGATAGGAGAGTGCCTCAGAAAAGCACTAGCAAACAGGCTAGAAGGAGGTGTGGAGCAACAATGGGGAATCATCAAAACTGCCATCACAGAGGCAACAAGCCTTTGTGTGAAGCAAATAAACAAATCAAAATGAAAGAAAAAGCCACTATGGTTCTCAAAAGAGGTGGCTGTGAAAGTCAGGAAGAAAAATATAGCAATCTGGAAGTATAAGGAAACACAGAAGGAGCAGGACAGAGAGCTGTACCAGTTAAGGCAGAAGGAAGCAGAGAGGAAAGTCAGAATAGCAAAGGCCCAAACTGAGGAAAAGATAGCCAACTTGGTTAAGAAGGGGAATAAAACCTTTTATAGGTACATCAGCGAGCATAAAAAGACAAAGGGAGGGATAGTGAGGCTGAATAGAATGAACGGTGGGTGGGCAGAGGGGGACAGTGAAAAAGCAGGGATACTGAACGAATATTTCTGCTCAGTATTCACAAAAGAGATGGGGGAAGTGCCTAATCCAATCAACAGAAGCACTCTTGATAGGGGGGTCCATCCCAGTCCTTTCACAGAAGAAAGGATTATGAAAGAACTCTTAAAACTGAAGGTGGACAAAGCAATAGGGCCTGATGAAATTCATCCCAGAATTCTAAAAGAATTAAGGGGGGAACTAGTGAAACCGCTGGCTACTCTTTTTAATAAATCATGGGAGGATGGTGTGGTACCCAAGGACTGGAGGAAGATGGATGTGATTCTCCTTCACAAAGTGGGACCAAGACAGAGGCAGGAAACTACAGACCTGTCAGTTTGACCTCTGAGGTAGGGAAAGTGATGGAGTCACTTCTGAAGGAAAGAATAGTTGAGTACATAGAGGCCAGTGGGGCACAGGACCCAAGGCAGCATGGGTTCTAGCAGGAAGTTGTATGTCAGATCTAATAGATTTCTTTGACTGGGTGACCAAAGTAGTAGACCAGGGAGGGCTGTGGACATGGCCTATCTAGACTTTGCAAGGCATTTGACACAGTCCCACACAAAGATTAATAGTCAAATTAACCAGCCTGGGAGTGGGTCCCAGGGTGGTAGCCTAGATAAAACATTGGCTGGACAACAGGACACAGAAGGTAATTGTAAATGGAGTCCCTCTGAAGAAGAGGGTTAGTATGGTAGTGCCACTGGGGTTCACTATTGGGTCCAGTCCTTTTAATGTCTTCATAGGTGACATTGCAGAGGACTGGAAGGAAAAGTATGCCTCTTTGCAGATGACACAAAGATCTGCAACAGGGCTGATACACAAGGAGGCGTGGAAAGGGTGAGAAGGGACTTGGCAAGGTTGGAGGAATGGTCAGAAATATGGCAGCTAGGATTCAATGCAAAGAAGTGCAAAATAATGCACCTGGAAACAAGAACAGGGAAGAATACACAATGAGGAGGTAGTAACAACAACAAAAAGGAAGGGACCTGGGGTAATCATATCAGATGACCTTAAGGTTAGCAAGCAATGTGAGAAGGCAGTAGGGAGGGCTGGGGTATACTGGGATGCATAGGAAGAGGCATCAGCAGAAAACAGGAAGTTGTTATCCCTCTGTACAGGCAGTTGGTGAGACCCCATCTGAGTACTGCATCCAGTTCTGGAGACCCCATCTCCAAAGGACATAGACAGGATAGAGGCAGTCCAGAGGAGGGCAACTAAAATGGTGCAGAGTCTGCAAGAGAAGCCATATGAGGAGAGACTAAAGGAGCTTAATATGTATACCATTGAGGAAAGAAGGGAGAGGGGGGACATGATAGAAACTTTTAAGTACCTCAGTGGAATCAACAAAGTCCAGGAGGGTAGCATCTTTCAGAAAAAGAGACGTGCAAGAACAAGGGGACACAATTTAAAGATGGGGGGGGCGGTTCAGGGGCAATGTGAGGAAGTATTATTTCACAGAGAGGGTAGTGGATGCATGGAACAGCCTTCCTGAGGAGGTTGTGGAGTCTAAAACTGTGGGAGAATTCAAGAATGCATGGGACAGACATATGGCAATTCTTGTTGGTGGTAGGAAGAAATAGGCTGTTGGTTAACTAGGATCTGCGGCCTATCCTGTAGGTAAGGAAATGGGCAGACTAGATGGGCCAAGCGGTCCTTATCTGCTGTCAAAGTCTATGTTTCTATGTTTCTATGTTAAAATGATGGGGATAAACAAAACAGTCCTTGCTGCAAAGAAGGCAGGTTCGACAAACTACATTATTATTACTACTCTAATGATTGATCAACAAACAGTTACATCTATTAACAGGGCTCCCTCTGCACAATTAGCGTTGGCAAAAACGAAGCAATTACCTGGCAGCCCGGATGGGACTCGAGCATGACAACACTCAGCCCCCTCCCAGATTAATTATTACTGCAATCTAGGCAGCTCTTAAAGCAACAGTACATAGAGGGCTACACAGGCACTCTTTAGCAATAACGGTTAACTGCTAAACGCAGGACACCAGCCTGGTAGTGAGCATTTAGGCAAGTTTATGGAAAACTTTTCAGGAACCCCCATATGCAGGGGTTACATCAAGATTAGAGATCTGGGGGAACCTAATAGATGGTGTTATGGAGCATATAAAAAACCTGCTTGTAATACTGCATGTAGGAACTAATGACATTGGGACAAGAAATCTTAAAGAAATATTTGAGACTTACAAAAATGTGATTCATAAACTGCAATCCAAAACAGAGGATATTATCATTTCTGGAATGCCACCCACTTACGGTCGATACTCAGAAAGCTAGGGGAATCTCATTACATTAAATGGATGGATGTGCAATTTCTGTAAATCACTAAACATGGGGTTCATTGACAACATGAATACATTTAAAGATACAATACTATACAAGGATGACAGACTTCATCTCAATATCATGGGAGCAAACATTCCAGCAAAAGGGTTTACTGAAGTAATCACAAAACATTTTAACTTGATGGGGGGGGGGATATACCAGAGTCAAATAATATAAACACAGGCATAGAAACTACATCAGAAAATCAGAGGAAGGGCTGGAAAGGATTGTTGACAAACATTAGAAGTCTGGCAACAAATCTGAAAAATTCAAATATCTACTAGAAACAAAGGACAAATAATTAGCACTACTAAGAGAAACATGGTAAGAGGATGGTGGCAAGTGAGACAAGAATATAAAGGGTTATAACTTATTCAGCAAATCAAGAAAATTCTGAAGAGTTGGGGAGTAGCAATGATGAAACAATCAAATGTGAAGAGGTTAAAAGCAAAATAAATAACACAGAACACATACGGATAAAACTGTTACCACATAACACACCAAAAATCATTTTAGGCATAGTTGGCCACCCTCTTTCAGTCAGCCATGAGGATGAGGCAGCTATACAACGTTATATAGAGCATCTCGACACAGCAGATAGAATATTGCTCACAGGAGATTTCAACTTACCAGGAATCAACTGGGAAACACTAAAGTGTTCCTCAAAAATGGAGAAAGACTACCTAGAGGTATTTAATCAAATAGAGCTAGACAAAAATCTTCAGAGATACTACTTGAGTAGAGAATACTCTAGATGTTATCCTGACAAATATGGGGGACTCAGTAAATAACATTACAACTCATGTACCGCTTAGTAACAGTGATCATCAAACCATTTACTTCAAAATAGCAGAATCACGCACAAAACAATTAGGAAATACAAATATATTGAATTTTAGTGGGCTGACTTTCCAGCTACGAGAGCTAACTTAGCAGAATGGGGCTGGACTAAACACTTTGAAACTATCTCACTTGACAATATGTGGGATGAATTGGTCAATAAAATACAATATGAAACAGAGAAAAATATTCCTTTTTAAGCTAAAAATTACAAAAAAAGGAAGACACCAAGATGGCTAACCCCAAAAAATCAAAAAATTAATAAAAGAAAAAAAAAGTTTACAAGCAAACTAGAGGCAGGAAAATACCGAACAGTCCCACAAATACAGGGATATGATAAAAAAAGTAAAAAGGGAAATCAAAATAGCCAAGTCATAATATGAGTTAAAATTAGCAAACAATATGAAAGACAATCGCAAAGCTTTTTATTCACACATTAATGACAAGAGACGATCCCAAAAGACTATTTAAGGATAAGGATGAGAAGGTTGCAGATCCCAAACAAACTGCAAATATACTCAATCAATACTTTAGCTCAGTTTTCAGTCCTAAACCTAATATTGTTCAAGCAAAACATAGATGGAAAATCAACTAAGGGCCAGTTACTAATAAAACTTAGTGATGTTGCTGTGCTGATAGACTTAATAAAATCAACAAAAACATATCACCAGGGCAAGATGGTCTATATTCCAGGGTGATTCTTGAGCTAGCAGAGCAAATAACACCTCCCTTAACACATACATTTCAAACATCAATCAATACAGGGGTAACAGTGCCCAGCTGGAGAGAGGCAACAGTCATCCCCATTCATAAACAAGGAGTGAGAACTGCTCCTGAAAACTGCACAACGGTGAGCCTAACTTCTACTCTGGGTAAAATACTCAAGGGAATTCTTAAAGACCACATAACAGCACATCTAGATGCAAATAATATGCACGACCCAACACAACATGGCTTTACTAAAAACAGGACTTGTCAGACCAGTTTGCTCCAATTCTACAAGAAAGTCAGTAGGCCATTGGATCAAGGGCAGTCAGTGGATGTTATACTCTTAGACATTTCAAAAGCTTTTGATATATTACCATACAAGGAACTGGTCTGTTCACTCAAGATGTTGGATTAGAAGGGACTGTGGCAAATTGGATATCGGCTTGGCTAAGGGAGAGAAGGCAGAGGGTGGCAGTGAATGGGGTTCTCTCGGACTGGGCTGAAATTACTAGTGGAGTGCCTCGGGGCTCCGTACTGGGACCATATCTTTTTAACATTTACGTATCATCATTACAATTTACACACCAGAATTTATGGATTACCAAGTTGGACGGTGTAGTTCTCCAACAGGTGCTAGAGCATATATAGGACTGGACTAATACCAAAAAATTTAAATTAAACAAAGATAAATGCGTTATTATTCATATGGGCAAAACAAAACAGAGTTCAGATACCAGTTAAACAACAACTATCTATCTAGTTCAATAGAAGAACGAGACCTGGGAGTTACAGTCACAAATGACTTACAATTTAAATCACACTGTGATAAAGTAGTTAAAAAGCCAATAGTACACTAAATTGTATATTTAGGTATATAGGGAGTATGAAGAGAGAGGTGCTGATGCTGCTTTATGGGGCTCTGGTGAGACTGCACCTTGAGTGCTGCTCGCAGGTCTGGGCTCCTTATAAAAAGGGTGAGTTCAGCCAAATAAAGCAAATACAGAGAAGAGCCACAAGATCAATCCATGGTATGGAACAAATGGACTGTGACAACAGACTGGGGGCTCTCAATCTTTTCTCCTTAGAATATAGAAAACTGAAAGGAGACATACGTCTGTTATTTAAGGCATTTACCAACCACACACTATGGGATGACCTTGGATTAGAACTGAAACCACAAACCTACAACACCAGAGCCCATCCTTTGCAATTAAAATTGAATAAATGGAACCTCTTCAAAAGGAAAAACTGGTATAGCCAGAGAGTCGTCACAATCTAGAATACTCTCCCACTATAGGTAGTGGGTAGCTCATCCATGGAGACCTTTAAACATAATTTAGATAACTACTACAGGTCTAGGGGGAAAAAATGTAGTTTACAGATACGGCAAGCATAATGGATGAAAATCTAAAAAAGCTTGTTTTTTTCCTGTGATTTCTATAAATATTATATTTGGTTCTAATTACTGTATTAAGTTTCCTTGTTTTCTACTAATAAGTGCTTGAACAAACATGGATATATTCATTTTTTTTAAATCATGATGGTATGATAAAGAAATAATGAGAAGCTGTTAAAAATGAATAAGAACATTATTTTGCAATGTAGCACTTTGTCTTAGTCAGTCAAGGTAACTATGGAGCTATGTTTTTTTAAGTTTAAATGTCACAAACTTAAATAGATGAAAGTTTTTGCATATTAAGTGATTTGCAAAACTAATAGCAGACCAGCAGAGTTTGGGACTTTTTTTTACTTTGGAATTCCAATTAAATTTACTGTAAGTCTGAACACTAAATAGAGCTGATCTGCTGTCAGTTTACAACGCACTTATAGCAAACTTCTCATTGGGGATGATGAAATAATGTTGGAACCTGAGTCTTTTAATTGTTTTATTGTTAACACCTGCTAATCAATGTATTAAAACACATGTTCTGAATGTATGGTCACACCTCCTGACAAAGGGGTAGCATTGCCCCAAAGTGCTGAGGCTGAAGTGGGGTGTGGACCTCTTAAGCCACAAAATGTGTGTGTAATATTTTCTGCTTACATGTGTAAGTACTTTTTTTATTTTATGTGAATAAATTACTCTCCCTGAATTTTTGCTGGTATGGAGTGCTGGATTTTTTATTTAATGAAGCATTCACATATGTTTCCAGTCCCCGTTGATTCCAGGAATGCAGCCTGACTGTGTTTCATTATTCTTATTTAAAATTGGATGGATCCCTTTCTGACCTGTTTCCATTATCAAGAGGTACTAGACAGGGCTGCCCTTCACCCTTGACTTTTGCCCTACACCTAAAACCCTTACCAACAGCAATTAGAAGCTAGCCTATTATTGAGGACCTTCCTATTGAAGGTCGTTTACATAAGATATCACGGTGGGGCTGGCCCGTTGGTGCAGCGGTTGGATTTCCGCTTGCGACGCCGGCGACCGGGTTGAAATGGACTAAGTGCGCTGGAGGGCCAGCCGGGAGAGATGGAGCATCCTAGGGACTGCTCTCCTTCTCCAGGGGAGGGTGGGGATGTGACTGGAGCATTGGCGACTCCTGGTGGAAGCCAGGGGACACCTAGCTACGGCACTGGTATGCACAGGAGGCGGGGCAGGCAGCTGGCATCATTGCACTCCCAGCCTCCAGAAAACCAGAAAAAATTAGCTGCTAGCCGCCACTAATGAAGCCTACCACGGCTTCGATTTGCTCCCAGGCCAGCCCTCCCACCAAGTTCCACGCCTATGCATGCGCAGGGAGTGCCGCAGCCCCGCCATGGGGGGGGAAGCCATGGGGTATCGGAGGGCCTGAGGCTGTTGTGAGGAGCAGAAGCTAGTGGTCCATGACCAGGCCAAGAAGGACACCAGGCGGCTGGCAGGCTAGGGTGATAAAGACTAAATGGAAAAAAAAAAATAAAATAAAATATCACTGTTCACAGACAATATACTACTAACATTAACTTCGCCAGAGGATTCCATCCCGGCAGTCTGGGACCAAATCAAAACCTTTGGGATGCTCGAAGAGTACAAACTGAATGAACAGAAAATGGAAGTTCTTCTATATAATTATACCCCCCCCCACTTTAAAATGTACATTCTCATTTAGGTGGCATAGGACGGAGATGTGTTACCTTGGCAAAAACTGAACTAAAAACCTGGTGCTTCTAGAACTGTTGAACTATGAGCCTCTTACCCAGCACATTGCTACAGATTTATCATGCTGGTCACTGCAAACGCTGGGGTTCTTGAACATAATTGAATCTATACAGCAGAACATGCTGCCACAACTTCTTTTTTTTTTTTTTTTACAAAACCCTCCCTATCATGCCCAGCAAAGTTTATTTCCAAGCAGGAGATAAACTGATCTCACACTTTGTCTGGAGGGGGAAGCCCCCCAGGGTGAGGTACACCATCCTCCAACTCCATAGAGACAAAGGGGGCTAAACTTACAAATATGCACATATACACCCAGATCTCTCCAATACGAACCTGCTATGCTGGCTAGCCCCGGCATATGGGGCACATTGAAAGCTTATAGAGCAAACCCTTAATAATATCTTTAATCTAATGCCATATCTTTTTGGAAACCCACCTACGTGGTTATCTTTCACCAAATTCTCCCAATATACAGCTGAGCCTTTTCGCCAGTGCTTGCATGTATTGGGCTGATTCTTCTCCCCCCCAGCAGAAAAATTGTACTTGGGGGTACTGACCAGTGATACAGCTTTTCCACCAAACAAGCTAGACAAGGCTATCAATAAATGATGTAGGTACAACATTAAATTTGTCTACCAGCTGCTGGGGTCCTACAGGCCTGTTCCCCTTTGTGTTGCTGCAATCTACTTACAAATTATCAAACTCAGAATTTCACAGATTTTTACAATTAAAATCTTACCTGCAGCCACACAAAGAAGCGTTGACCAGTATAATAGAGAAACCCACCCCGCTAATTACTCGTATCATATTCTATTTTAGGGGTAACACCACGTCCCATCTTATTAGCACAATCTAAAAGGCCTTAAGGGCAGACCCTTAGATACAACAGAAACAATAAGGGCATGATGATCACAGGAGTTAAATACCCAAACTGACCCTGCAGCCTGGACTGCCTACTCCCTTTCAGCTTATAAAGTATCAGCAGCCACTTACTGGAAAGAACATGCTTGGAAGTCTAGAGTTAGATTTTTCATATTCCAGGTGTTGTGGCCAAGTATACAAGCCCCAAACTTGGAGAGTGTTGGAGGGGCTGCGGCTTTAGCCCAGCAGATCTTGAACATATTATGTGGTCCTACAGAAGACTGCTCACCCAATACTGGTGAGATGTCCTGGATGATATAGCTGCAATATATGATTGTTCTGCTCTTCTTACCCCGACATATATACTTACAGCCACAGTACCACAGGGGGTAAAACTTAGCAAAGACACCTACAAACAGACAGCCCTCCTCTTACTAGTAGCCAAAAAGGTAATAACCAGACTCTGGCATACAAAAGAAATATCCACTCAGGAGATGTGGCGAGGCCTTGCCCATGAAGTATACTTATTGGAGAAGCTCTCTGCCAGGTTGCAGGGACATTCTAGCCCCCTTGAGATAAAGTGGTGCAAATGAGTATTACACCAACTGGAACTCTGCATGGATTTTGTACCATAAAGAAAATATAAGACTAGCCTTCCACACATGATGGGGTGTTAGACCCTTACCTAAGCTAGGACTCTATGAATAACAGAAGTAATAACCTTGTATTGTTCTTAGTGTGGTCTCTCTCTCTCTCTCTCTCTTTCCTTCTTTCTTCCTTCTATTTTTTGTACTTCTTTATTTGCTTTCTCCCATGAATATACCATGGGTATCTGTAAGGAGCTAAATTTTAAGAACTGTTTTCTTCTATTGGGCTTACACTTTTTCTAGTTCTTAACTGTTTTCTTGCAGCAGAATAACAATATTTGTTGTAAGGTTCCATTGTCGTGGAGAAACAAAGGAGATGAATAGAAGACAGTAAAATAATTATTAACTGCTTTAGCTGAATGTAAGGAATACTGGACCTTGTATAATAAGAGCAACTACTTTTTCTCCCTAAGCCTTTCCCCACTGGTTCACTCATTTTTATAGACTCTAGCCTTAAATATAAAGTGAACAAAACAAAGAGTAGTAAAACTGTAACATGTATAGGACAAGATTAAGCTTAATGCAGTGGATGTATTACTCTGTCTTATCTGAAGTGATGCTTCTCCGGAATGTTGTGATCTGTGTGTGTGTTGTCAATCAAATGTTCAATTTAAAAAAAAAGGTTTTGTTATTTTGTAGATAATCATGATTTTCTACAGAACCCAATGCAGCCCTTCACAAAACCACCATACTGAACTGCCCTCCCCCACAGACCTGTACCTACACAAAACAATGGCAGTAGGTGCCAAATCCTGCCACTGGTACCCTATGCCACCTGCTTTGTCTATTAACACTGGCAGTGGGTGCCCAATCCTGCCAACGGTAATAACTTCTCTCCTACCTGCCCCATCACTAATATAAAACACTGGCAGTGGGTGCCCAATCTGCTGCTGGTAAACTCTTCCTACCAGTTGTTAAGTTTAACTGGTCACGGGTACCCAGTCCCACCACCAGTACTCCCCCTTCCTCCCTCCTGACTCCCTGATCAATACTTTTGAGATCCACAGTGGGCGATTGGCAGTCGCTAAATGTCTTCTCTGGTGTCCCCTGTCATATGCTACCTCTACAAAAGAAAAAAAGAAACTCTTCCCTCACCCATGCATCCCTCCTCCCCACCATATCACCACTTAGATATATAATTAGTTTTGTTCCCACTGTGGGCAGCCAGCACGGCCCTCATTCCACCACAGCTGGTTACCACTTCTCTGCTGTCCCCTGTCGATTGTATCACATTCTTCCAATTTTCTGTTTTCAGAGGAGAGCATGCCACGCACTTAGCTATTGAAACTGCACACTAATAGACTTTAATCCAATTTTTGCTGATCTTTCACAAAAATGTGTTAGTAGCAAAAAATAACAGGAAAAAGAAAGTTGTTCAGATTTTTAATCAGGGCATATTGAAAATAATAAGTATTAAATAACTAAATAAAATAAATGGGCAAGCTGCATGGGGCTGGCATCCTTTATCTGCCATCACATTCTAAGTTTCTATGCTTAAAAGCAGATTGGATTGACAGCTGCCATTATAGATACACTAATGTGGGATTTACTTCATGCCATCTCTCTCTCTCTCTCTCTCTGTCTGTCTCTCTCTCCCCATTTCACTCTCTTGTACTCTCTATCTTCCTTTGAACCTCAGTGGTATAAACTTTATTTCCACCATTTTATCTGTACCCTTGTCCAGGAGAAGTATGTTTTGGGCCATTTCATTAGCAACAGAGTCTGTGTGTGTTACTCACAGACAGGACTTGAGGAGGTTTTTGAAACAAGATAAGTGGGGTAAGTTGGGGGGAAACTTGCTGAACTTGTGTTTTTCTTTTTCTCTGTAAAGTAAATTTGAAAGTACAGTAGCCCACATTTTAAGGGCCTTAAACTAGAGTTATGTTTTGCCCTGTAGTTTGGGGGCTAGGTGAGAATTGTTTGGCCTGATTATTTGGATTGGGGCCTCTGCTAGGTGGTAACTTAAAAGGAATAGTGATAATTTAAAAAGAATAGTGTGGTGGTTTGTAAAGCAGTTGTCCCTTGTGGCTAGACACAGGAGCATTGCAGAGTAGAGCAGAACACAGGGTTTGGGCTCAACTGCCTTATTTTTCTCTGACAGAAATTGTTTTTTTGCAGGTAATATTTTCTGTTAAATTGTTGTACAGGTTGTCTTGCTGAAAGGAAGGAAAACACTCACTGGGATGGTGAGTCAGAGCTGTAGCTGATTGTTTCTGGAGGACACAAGTTTGGTCCCACTCTCCCGGCCCCTCATCCTGCCCACCCCGGGGCTTCTGACATGACTCTGCCAAAAGGGAAAAGGACATACACCCGTCATAGCCTTAATAGCCCAGCACACTGTATAGGGGTAAACACACGCACACACTAACAAAAAAAAACAATTAAACAGAAAGGGAGAGAGACATGTGGGGAGTGGTGCAATGCACTGGCTGTGGGGTGGCAGTCTTCTGGGATACATTCTGGAGGCTGTGATGCTGCCCTATTTTCAGGCATCTCTTTGATCTGAGGGAGGAGGTTGCCTGTCTCCAGGCCGACCTGGCGAGGATTCGGTAAACCTCCTCTCCCACCCAAGAACCACTAGCTGCTGCTGCCTCAGAGGTCGCCAAGAAAAAGAAGCAGTTGAGCCACAGTGGGCTCAGGGAGGGTGAAGGTGGAGGAACAGAGGTGCATCCCTCCAGCTGTACCTCTCCATAATTCATACACCATTCTGGCAAAGCATGGTCCCTCTGTGGAGGCACCCAGAGTGGAGACAAAGGAGAATGCTGGGAACATCCACAAAGGAGACCCTCAGGGTGGTGGCATGGGACCCCACAGGGGAAGAAAACAATTCCTTGTGGGGGACTCAATAGTTAGGGGGGTATAAATGGTGGAGGGAGGGAGGGGAGAGGGAGGTAAGGTGCATGAAGAATAAAAAGAAGAATCAGCATTTATATGGCACTTTTCATAAACAATGTATCCCAAAGTGCTTTACAATAAATGCTAGACTGGTAGTGAAGTGACTAGATGTGTAGTGGCAACCATATCACACATCAACACCCACACACAGCCTGGACAATTGCATGAACCAGTTTTATGGGAAGGGAAATATTGGCCAAGACACCAGGAATGTCCCTTACTCTTTGCAAGGAATGCCTTGGGTTCTTTTACATCCACCTGGACACCCACCAGGACAGCAGCAGGATGGGTAGAAGGGACCTCAATTTAACATCTCATTCAAAGGACGGCACACACCAGCAGTACAGCACCCCCCCAATACTGCACTCGGGTGCCAGCATTTTTAGGTACGAGTTCAAACCCGGTGTGGGACAAGAACCAAGAACCTTCTGGTCTAGAGGCGGGTGTGCTACCAACTGAGCCATGCTGACACTGGTGCCATGGCTTGGAGGGACAGGAAGTGAATACTCAGGATTGCGGGAGCAACAGCACAGGAGAGGGAGCTGGATGTCATTGTCCACTTCGGGACAAATGACCTGGCTGGAAATGGGATCAGAGTAGTGCAGGAGCAGTTTGTGGAGTTGGGGAGGGGCATTAGACAAGTAGCTTGCATGGTAACTTTCTCAGAGGTACTGCCTGTCTATGGCATGGGTGAGGCTAGGGTACTCTGCACCACGGGATTCAATGAATGGCTGAAAAACTGGTGCAGAGCTCAGGGTTTGGGCTTCATTTGGGACTGGGGTCCACCTGGAAGGATACAGGCCTCTACTGGTGTGATGTTCTGCATCTGTCCAGGAGGGGTACCTGAATCCTAGGTGATATGTTTCAGTGCTTCATTGGCAGCATTTAAACTAACCAAGGGGGAAGCACTGAAAGAAGCAGGGAAATCCCAGCCCCCCACACAAAACAGGGTAGTTAGTGAGGTAAACACAAAGGCAGAGAAGTCGATAAGGAGCAGGGCAGGGGTAAATGGAGGAAAAACGCAAAGGCAGTAAAGACAGGGATGGAGCTAAAAGGGGTAAGGCCATCACAAAATGGAGGGCGATGAGTACCAATGCCCCTAGTCTGGGTAACAAGCTCCCTGAACTAGTGGCCTTGATGGAAGAGGGATGCCTGGATATCGAGGCAGTCACAGAAACATGGTATACAGAGAACCATGACAGGGATATCCATATACCAGGATACACAATCTACAGGACGGACAGGGAGGGTAAAAGAAGAGGAGTAGCTCTCTACATAAGGGAAGGGATCAAAGCAATGGAACTAAAGGGTAAATAGGGAGGAGAGGAGGCACTGTAGGTCACCCTGGAGACAGGAAATGGCACCACAATTCGCATAGGGGTTATATACAGACCCCTGTCTCAGGAGGAGGAAATGGACAAGGAAATGATAGAAGGCATCCTTAGAATGGCAGAAAAAGGGGAGATATTGTTGATGGGGGACCTGAACGTGCCAGATGTTAACTGGAGCACCTTTGCTGCAGCCATATCCAAGAGCTGGGTTATTCTCAATGCCCTACAGGGGCATGCCTCAGACAGCTAGTGTTGGAACACAATCGGGAGAGAGTAATCTTAGACCTAGTAGTCTCAAATGGGAATGGAGAGAGGATCTCAGATTTAGAAGTGGGTAGCCATCTTAGAACAAGCGACCACCAAACAGTGTGGTGCCCGATAAACACAGCCATAGAGTCAAGCCATACAAAAGTGAGGCTATTGGACTTTAGGAGGGCTGACTTTGTAAAAATGGGAGAGTGCCTCAGAAAAGCACTAGCAAACAGGCAAGAAGAAGGGGTGGTGGAACAATGGGGAAAAGTCAAAACTACCATCACAGAGGCAACAAGCCTACGTGTGAACAAATAAACAAAGCAAAATGAAGGAAAAAAACACTATGCTTCTCAAAACAAGTGGCGAGAAGGTCAGAGTGAAAAAGATAGTATTCAGGAAGTATAAGGAAACACAGAAGGAGCAGGACAGAGAACTGTACCAGTTAAAGCAGGAAACGGGGAAGGCCCAAACCGAGGAAAAGATAGCCAACTCAATTAAGAAGGGGGATAAAACCTTTTATAGGTACATTAGGGAGTGAAGAAAGACCAAGGGAGGGGTAGTGAGGCTTAATAAAGGGGGTTGGGGTGGGCAGAGGGTGACAGTGAAAAAGCAGAGATACTGAACGAATACTTCTTCTCAGTATTCACAAAAGAAGAGGAGGGGAGGTACCTAATCCAAACAATAGAAGCACTCTGGATAGGGGTCAATACCAGTCCATTCACAGAAGGGGGGGTCCTGAAGATGGCCAAAGCAATGAGTCCTGATGGGATTCACCCCATAATTCTAAAAGAACTAAGGGGAGAACTAGTGACACTACTGACTACCCTTTTTAACAAATCATGACAGGATGGTGCGGTACCTGAGGACTGGAGGAGAGTGGATGTGATTCACCTTCACAAAAGTGGGAGGAAGGCAGAGGCAGGAAACTACAGACCTGTTAGTTTGACCTCAGTGGTAGAGAAAATGATGGAATCACTTCTGAAAGAAAGAATTGTTGAGTATCTAGAGGCCAGCGGGGCACAGGACCCAAAGCAGCATAGATTCACAGCAAGAAGGTCATGTCAGATGAATCTAATAGATTTCTTTGACTGGGTGACCAAAGTAGTAGACCAGGGAAGGGCTATGGACATGACCTACCTAGACTTTAGCAAGACATTTGACACAGTCCCACACAAAAGATAAATAAACAAGTTAGCCAGTCTGGGAGTGTGTCCCAGGGTGGTAGCCTGGGTAAAAAATTGGCTGGACAACAGGATGCTGAGGATAATAGTAAATGGAGTCCTCTCTGAAGAAAGGGAGGTTACTAGTGGGGTACCGCGGGGTTCAGTTCTGGGACCAGTCCACTTTAATGTCTTTATAGGTGACGTTGCAGGGGGACTGGAAGGAAAGGTATGCTCCTTTGCAGACGACACAAAGACCTGCAACAGGGTTGATACACAAGGGGGTGGTGGAAAAGATGGGAAGGGACTTGGCAATGTTGGAGGAATGGTCAAAAGTATGGCAGCTTATATTCAATGCAAAGAAGTGCAAAGTAATGCACCTGGGAAACAAAAGGGGAAAGGGGAAATGGGAAATTGTTTAACTAGGAAAGGCACACTAAGCCAGAGCTTGTTTCCAGGTGCGACCTGGGAGCACAACGATGTTAAATGACTTGCTCAGGGTCACACAGTATGCAAGTGGGGGGTGATGGGATTCAAACCCAGGTGTCCAGGTTTGCAGGTGAGTGCCCTTAACCACTACACTATACTGCCTCCCAAAATCCCAGGGGAGGAGCACACAATGGGGGGGGAGGTACTAACAACAACGAAAATGAAGAAAGACCTGGGGGTAGTCATATCAGATGGCCTAGAAGTAGGCAAGCAAAGTGAGAAGGCAGTAAGAAGGGCTCAGAGGATACTGGGATACAAAGGGAGGGGCATTACCAGTAGAAAACAAGAAGTTGTTATCCCTCTGTACAGACAGATGGGGAGACCCCATCTGGAGTACTGCATGCAGTTCTGGAGACCCCATCTCTGCAAGGACATAGACAGGATGGAGGTAGTCCAGAGGAGGGCAACTAAAATGGTACAGGGTCTGCACCAGAAACCATATGAAGAGAGACTAAAGGAGCTTAATATGTATACCCTCGAGAAAAGGAGGGAGAGGGGGGATATGATAGAAACTTTCAAGTACATTACCTCAAGAGAATCAACAAAGTCCAAGTGGGTAGCATCTTTCAGAAAAAGAGATGTGCAAGAACAAGGTGGAACAATTTGAAGATAGAGGGGGATGGCTCAGGGGCAACGTGAGAAAGTATTTTTTCACAGAGAGGGTGGTGGATGCATGGAATGGCCTTCCTGAGGAGGTCGTAGGGTTAAATAACCGTGGGGGAATTCAAGGCTGCATAGGACAGACATAAGGCAATTCTTGTGGGAGTTAGGAAGAAGTAAGCTGTTGGTTAACTAGGATCTGCAGCTTATCCAATAGGTAGGGAAATGGGCAGACTGGTTGGGCCAAGCTGTCCTTATCTGCCATCAAAGTCTATGTTTCTATGTTTTTATCACCCGTGACAGAGCCCTGGAACATTACTTGGTGAGCAACAGTGGCTTGGAGTCATTCCAGCATACTTTTATTCAAATTACTAGTAGAGATACATCTGAATAGGTCACATTGTTTAGAGTAACAGAAGTAAAGGTATATAGTACTTCTGTGGCTATTACTTATTCTGTTGAGAGCAGGTAATTTTATATTATGTTTTGCATGCTATATATTGTCTCCTATTTTGTACATATCTTATCACTGACAATCCCTGATAGACCTACTAAACTACCCAAGCATCCCATCGTGCTCATGACCCATCATGTAACTGGCACAGAGAATGAGT
This sequence comes from Neoceratodus forsteri, assembly GCA_016271365.2. Lineage (NCBI taxonomy): Eukaryota > Metazoa > Chordata > Ceratodontiformes > Ceratodontidae > Neoceratodus > Neoceratodus forsteri. The sequence goes on along the minus strand of CM028132.1, from coordinate 586,594,610 downwards.
TAGGCATCTGACCTAGTCTTCAGGAAGATCACAAGGAAATCTGGAGGTCAGAGAAGGGGCCTGTTAGGAATCGGGAAGATGTCTTGTAGAGGGAACTAAGGAATTCCCTATCTAGGATAGTTCAACATAGTGCATTGTGGAGGTGAATCTGTATTAAGGTTGATGGAGAAACACAATATGTAGGGTAGGGTGATGTAGGGAATAACTTAAGGGGTTTCAGGCAGGCAGAACTTAGTACAGTTAGTACCAGAGTCTTTTTAGGTTTTCTTAGGAGTCAGGAAGGTGCTGTGGAATGGAAAAGTCAGATAAAATGAAGCAGATATACAGGAGGGACCTAGTCAGCTGTAGAGACTGTGGGGTGCTCATCTTCCAGGCTACATGTTGGAGGGGTGGACATTGCCCAACATGTAGGGTATTTGCAGAGCTCCTGACACAGTTGGTAGCAGCAAGGGAGGAGATATCCCTCAGCCACACCCATCACATCCACTTCTCTGGAGACCCACTGGCCCAGGGGACTGGACAGTAGAAGAGAGGGAGGGGTACCAGGAGCAGCCATCAGGAAGTCATCCTGGTTCACTGTATCCTGACAGCAAATTGATTTGCAGTTGTTGAGGAGGAACAGGTACTGGTCTGCCTCAGTGGGGCTAACAGCCAGTCGGGAAGGCTGAATAGGAAGACTTGGTGGCACCCAGTGGTACTGGAAGTACTGACTTTGCTGACAGAGAGGAGTGTAAGCACCTGGTATTACCTTAAATGTTCATTTATTTATATTTCTCTGCATATTAAAAGTAACAGGGTAAGTGAGGGGAAACAATTTTTAGTCAGTGTTTAGGGCACTTTAAGATTTGTCTTTAAGATTGTGACAGATAGTGTGGGGAAAACTAGCTCAGGAGATTAATCTCGGCACTGAGTAGATTGAGGATACCCTGTGAATCAGGTGTGTAATTGGTAGGTGGAGTTGTCAGAGGTTTAGTGCCTTCTAACACAAGCACTACAAAAAACACCATTGTCTAGCATGTCACAACATGCTCATGTCCCAGCGAGTGAGTGGAACAGCAAAGAAGTGGAACAGGTACTGGCATCTTAGGCGCAGTAGGTGTCCACAGGAGGCCAGATGGATGCAGAGGGCTCTGCCAGTTGGCTGAGGTAAAGTGCCTGGCCACTTCTATTGCTACACTCACTGCATGGAAAGGGTAAAGGGTTGAAGGCTGGCCACTAGTGGAAATAGGAGGTACACCCTGTCTTTGGTAAGGTGAAATGAGATTTCTAGTGGGACACTAAGGGAAAAGATCTAAAAGTAGTAAGGAGACAGTGGGGAGCAGGGAGGAATTTAAAGATGGTAGTAAACAGGAAGGCAGGGGTAAAAGGAAAAGTCAGGAGATACCCTATCTGGGGTAGATTGACATAAGAAAGACTGCTAGGAGGTTCAAGGGGAATAGAAGGAAACAGAGGGACAGGGTACAATAAAGAACAGGAGAAAGAACATATAACCAGAAGTGTGAATGGTGCAGTGCAGTGGGTGCAGAGCAGCAGTCTTAAGGGAGACATTCTGGAGACTGAGAATCAGTGCCATATGTACATACCTCTCTGGATTGAGGGATGAGGTCACTAGACTCCGGGCTGAGCTGATCAGGATCCAGATGACCTTATCCCTCATCCAGGGGCCACCAAGTCCACTGCCATTGCTTCAGAGGATGCCTTGGGGAAGGAGGGTGGGCTGGGTAGTGGTGGGCTCCAGTAGAATGGCATTGGCAGGACAGGCGCATTCCTCCACCAGTGCCACTACGCAACTCCTTCAGCATTCTAACTGGACAGCACTAGCGGAAGGCGGCACCCATAGTAGTGGTAGAGGAGGATATGGGGGTCCCTTGAAGGTGGAAACCCAAAGTGGGTGAAAGAGGACCCCAGCAGAAGAAGATGCAGAGTCTGGTGGGAGGACATAATCATTAGGAGGATAGATTTTGGAATGGGGGAGGGAGGTAAGGTGGCTATCTGGCATCATGACTTGAAGGGATAGTCATCAGAGCCTAAGGATGGCTAGTGTGGTGGGGCAGGGAGGGGAGCTGGATGTCATTCCCCATGTATGATCAATGATCTAGCTAGGGATGCAGGTGGGATTGTTCAGGAGGAGTTCAGGGATCTGAGGAGGGGCCTAAAACAGATAGCAAGCATGTTGGCCTTCACCAAGGTTCTACTTGTATACAGCCAAGGGGAGGACAGGGAAATCCACATCAGGAGCTTCAACTCATGTTTGAAGGAATGGTGCAGAGAGGAGGGATTCAGCTACAAGACCAAGGAGGGAGGATGTGGGCCTATGCAAAGGCGATGGCCTGCATCATCTAGGATAGAAACTGCAGTCCTCAGTGAATGAATTAAAAAATGTTACTTTGACAAACCAAACTAGCTGAGGGTGGCAGACGGACAGAGGGAAGCATATTCTGCCCCACCCAAAAAATGAAGCAAGAGAGAGAGAAGGAGAGCCTGAATGGAGAAAACTCCCTCAGGGAACAGGTTCAAGGCAACAGAAGGGTCACTGGAGACAAAGGGGCAAGGAACAAACATAGTCATTTGAGACGGGTGGTCCCAGAGGACTGGAGAAGGGCAGATGTAGTCCCGCACCATGAGAGTGGCAGCAGGTAAGAGGCTGGCAACTACGGCTGGTCAGTCTGACACCAGTAGTGGAGAAACTAATGGATTCACTTCTAAAGAAAAGACTGGTGGATTATCTTACATCCAACAGGTTACAGGACCCAAGACAGCATGGATTCATGGAAAGGAGCTCATGTCAGGCAAACCTGATAGATTTCTTTGACTGGGTGACCAAAAATAGATGGGGGGGGCAGTGGTGGACATGACCTACTTCGACTTCAGCAAGGCCATTGACACCATGCCAAATAGAGCACTCATAAAAAACTGGGAAGCCTGGGGTGGGAACCAAGGTGGTACACTGGGTATATAATTGGCTAATGGATAGGCAACAGAAGGTGGTGGTTCCCAGGGGACGGGACAGTGATCAACGGAGTTCCTCAGGGCTCAGTACTGGATCTGGTCCTCTTTAGTGTCTTTATAAGTGACACTGCAGAAGGACTGCAAGGGAAGATGTACCTCTTTGCAGATGACACCAAGATCTGCAATAGGGTGGACACTCTGGAGGGGGTGAAGAGAATGAATAAAGACCTGAAAAAGCTCGAGGAATGGTCAAGGATAAGGCATCTGGGATTCAATGCCGAAATGAGCAAAATCATGCACCTTAGGTGCAGAAACTCAGAGGCAGATGATAGAATGGGGGGAGGTATTGACAGTCACTAAACAGAGAAGGGACCTATGGGTAATCATAACAGATGACTTTAAGGTGGAGAGGCAATGCAACAAAGCAGTAGGGAAAGCCAGTAGGATGTTGGGTTACATATGGGGGAGTATCACCAGCAGAAGGAAGGAGGTGGTGTTGCACTGTATTAGTCATTGGTGAGACCATCCCTGGAATACTGTGTTCAGTTCTGGTGACCACACCTCAGAAAGGATGTAGACAGGGTAGATGCCATCCAGAGAAGGGCACCAAAAATGGCGCAGAGACTGCACAAAATGTCATGTGAGAAGAGACCGAGGGATCTAAACTTGTACACTCTGGAAGAGAGGAGGGAAGACATAATAGAGACCCTTAAATACCTCATGGGGTACAGGAAGGAAGCATTTTTCAGAAAAAGGTGTGTATGAACTGTGGGGCATGCAATGAAGCTTGAGGGGGGAGTTTAGGAGGGATATGATGAATTATTTCTTCACTGAGAGGGTGGTGAATGCCTGGAAAATCTTCCAGTGGTGGTGGTGAGGGTGAAAACATTGGTGGGCTTCAAGCATGCATGGGATAGGTATAAAGGAAAACTGTATCAAAGGGGTGGTGAGGAGGTGTCCAGAGACAGGTAGGGTCTGCAGTGGCAAAATAGGCAGGGGAAAAGAGGGGTCGATTAGATGGGCCAAGCGGTCCTTATCTGCTGACAAATTCTATGTTTCTTTGTTTCTATATAACAGCTGGAGCAAAAGTATCCTAGCAGTTGGGATGGATGATTAAAGGGGTAGAGAAGGTGATGGAAAGTGGGGTGAAGGGGGAAGGGGTGATCAGATGCCTTTTAGGTGCTTCAGCCATCCAGACTTATATAGGATAGGGAGAATGGTAGAGGAAGGGATCCAAGAACTTGGAGTGCCGGTACGCTTGTGTACCAATGATCTGGCTAACTAGCCAATTGAGATGGTGAAGCACAACTTTCAAAGGCTGGGGGACAGATTGAAAGTACACTCAGTTTCCTTGGCCTTTTCTGAGGTCCTCCCTATATGGGGGAGGGGGGAAGGAGAAGGGAGGAATGAGAAAGGAGAAGATTGAAGAGTTTAATGGGTGGCTGAATAAATGATGTAGGGAGACTGGGGGTGGCATCTGGGACAGGAGGCCCTTCAACCATTATGGTCTCCACCAGACAAGTGAGGTGGTTAGTTCCTTGGGGCAGAAGTTTGATATCTATGTTGGTGGGCATTTAAACCAAGTGGGGGAAGACTGAGTTGGGGGAACCACAGAGGAAGGAGGACATAAAGGAGACCAAGTTAGGATTCCCCAGAAATGAGTAATAGAAACAGAGGGGATGTAGACATCTGAACAGGGTCCATAATAATGTAAGAAATGTCAAAGGGCAGGGGCACACAAAATGATTGTGGGGCTGGAGATTAAGGGGGAAGGGAGGGCAAGGCAGAGGTGCTAACAAGGGGGTCTATTTATTTATTTCAGTTTTGTTGACTGGGTAAGTGCACCAGACAAAACACTGCCTATTTTCAGGTGCGACCTGGGAGGTTACAGAGCTGTGGTACAAGAACAGAGCAGACATTAGTGAACAAAGCAGTACACATAACATAACTTTTCCGAGCAATACAGTAGGTACAATGCATGACATTTTGAGCTTAAACAATGAGAATAAGCAAACAAAGCTGAATGCCTATGCACTGTGTATCTGAGGCGCGTAGGCAATTCTATGCCTGAATGCCATGCAGTGGGGTTCAGTGTATCCCAGTAGCATTCATCACAGGCATGCTTGCACCTTGCATGCTGGATGCCCTGGCCAGCCACGTGGTGCCATGCCAGGAGTGGGCCAGGTGCTTGCCTAGGAGGTGCCCAAGCTATGCACATGTACAGTGGCACTTGCATGCCAAGCTGGGGCAGAAAAATGTATGCGAGAGGGGACCTTGCCATAACTGTCTACGTGCCCCCCTTCCAAGGTTACCAGCAGATCATGATGATATCCAGATCCCCCAGCACAAAGCTGCCCCAGCCCACTGGGCTACCACTGAGGGTCGGGTGTGGCAATTCAGGCAAATGCCTGTTGTTTATTATTGGTGGACTGCTCACATTCCCAGGATCCCTTGCTCATGCACGGACGGGGATCCACTATGGGACCTGGGACGGGCATCCCATTGGATGCCCACTAGCGTCCGTGCTCCACCCCCCCACCACATTCCTCCAGTGCGCAGCTGCATGATGGGGGGTGGGGGCATGGCCCAGCTGCCAGGGATCATGAATTCCCGCATGCGCACACCAACACGCAGGTGTGGAGCAGCATGGGTGGGATATATGCATTTTGCACATACTTCCCACCCATTAGTGAATAGGTCCCAAGAAGAGGATGGTTATAGGTACATCTTAGAGGGCTGTCTGCTTAAATGCCAGGAGCATGTGGAACAACATTTACAGTGGTGGAAGATTCAGGATTAGACTTCATAGCCATCACAGAAACATGGACACTGGGAATAATGACTAGAACTTAGCAAAACTAGGATACACTATGTATAGACGAGATATGGGTATGGGAAAATGGGTGGGGGTAGACCTTCATGTTAAGGAAGGCATAGAGGTAGCTGAGAAGAGGCCCATTGGGTGAGAGAAGGTGAGACAGAAGTGCTTTGAAGCTGTGCATGGGGGTGGTCTACAGAACCCCTGGACATGGAGACATGGGGGACAGGAAATTTGGGGCAGATTCAGAAGGGGTCAGCAAACAGTGGTGATGGGGGTCTCAGTCTACCAGATGTAGATTGGAACATTCCAGCAGCCATCACAGAAACATGGACACTGGGAATAATGACTGGGACTTAGCAAAACTAGGATACACTTTGTATAGACGTGATATGGGTATGGGAAAATGGGTGGGGGTAGACCTTTGTGTTAAGGAAGGCGTAGAGGTAGTTGAGAAGAAGCCCATTGGGTGAGAGAAGGTGAGACAGAAGTGCTTTGAAGCTGTGCATGGGAGTGGTCTACCGACTGCCTGGACATGGAGACATGGGGGACAGGAAATTTGGGGCAGATTTAGAAGGAGTCAGCAAACAGTGGTGATGAGGGTCTCAATCTACCAGATGTAGATTGGAACATTCCAGCAGCTAAGGAATCAGGCTCTGCTAGATATGTTGCAGGAATGTCTGCTGGTGCAGCTGTTCAGAGATCTACAAGGCAAACTGCCATTCTCAATGTGGTTCTCACCGACTCAGAAATGGTAGGTGGGGTGAGGACTGATGAGCCACTGGGGTCCAGTGACCATAACACCATATGGTTCGAACTAGTCCTGGATACCAGTATACCCTTATCAAAGTCTGTGTTTCTGGATTTCAGAAGAGCAGACATTGACCAGATGAGACTAACAAAATACCAGATTAGGCAGCATCAATACAAGATTATACAATGGCTTAAAAGAAGCTTGGACTATGATTGGTCCATCTGGAACTGGAGCCGTGATGTTATCCCAGTACAACATCACAGCTCTAGTCCTAGCACACAGACGACCGCATCAACCATTACAGGAATTATGCCACACAGCCTGCATTAGTGATCCCTGCTCCGCTTCCCCTTCACCCGCTTGCCACCTGCATTACTTCTTCCTGGCTCCTTCATCATTAAAATTAAAATACTCCCTCTCTACACTCTACTCCCCATGCAGGGATCATTCTCCCAAAGAAAACCTTACTTTGCCTTTTATATATATATTTTTTTTTTGGAGATGCTGTCGTAGCCCCGCTTTACTTCCAGTCCCACAGCATCACTCACACCAGACCACGAGCTAAGTTATTCTGTCTGTTAGAAACCAACAGACAATGGGTTTCTCCAACAAATGCTTTACTACATTTTACAAATTTTTGTAGCTCCCTCTCTCAACACACGATGGAAACTGCCAACCTAAGCCAACCAAACAGTTACTCCCTCCAGATGAGCTGAAATGACTTACTGATCTGAAAGTTCCCACATCTCCTGCTTCCTTCGCATTGCGGTTTCTGCTCAATTAAACCGGAGGTACAGTGGTGCTGTTCCGGGAGGGGGGGAGGTGTGGAAAGGATGAGAGTACACACAAAGAAAAATTGTTTCTCTGTGAGAAATGAGCAGACAGACCAAGCACACAACAAGAGAAAAGCAGCTAAGAAGTGCCACCTGCTGCCCATAATAGAAGCTGTGGATTTTTTTGTAAAGAAGTATACCTCTACATATAAGAAAATCTATTAAAACTTAAACAAACATGTATTTTTTAATTTTTTTTTTATTTTCACAAATGAGCCATTGTATAATACCAATAATGCACTCCAGGGTGTGTGTTGTGTTGGGATAACGTCACTTCTGGGGTGATTAGTCACATTCGGCCTGCGGCCTCGTGCCTAATCACCCCAGGTGTGACGTTATCCCAGCACAACACACACCCTGTCATGCATTATTGCTTAATTATGAACTAGAGATCGTAAATAGAGGAATCTGATTGGCCAAGAGCTCTTTGCAGCTGTGATGATATCTAGCTACATCATCACAGCTTCAAAAAGCCTCTGGCCACCAGCATCCTCACTTAAACAAATTCTTCTGACCATAACACATTCCATGTCCTGCGATCTGGAGTGACTCACACATCGAGACGGCCATTTAAAAAAAAAAAACACTAAACTCTCTCAACCATGCCCAGACAGCTGTGCTAAAGTCGCAGTTAGTAGCAGCAGCTTCTCGGTCCCATTTAAACAAAATATCACCAACCACAGACAAATACAAACCCTCTCTACAGCTTCTGTACCATACTGGCCTGCCCGTTCCTCTTTCAGACTGCAACAGCGCTCCTGCCGGCTCATAAAAAACACCAAATCATCTTCTTTCCGTTTTCATAAATAAAAACACACACAAAAGACAGCACTGCCTTCCACGGTATCCCGAGCAACATTAACTGCCACTACATGATCGGGATTGGAACCACTGCCGATATTGCAAACTCCCACCATAAGGACACCACAGTAGCCACTCACGTGCTGAAACAAATTGAAACTGAACTGAAAGCGGCTCACATAAACAAAAGCCATTTCAAATGCCACTCATGACGGCATTTATTAAACTACTCCAAATGTAAATAAAATGTAGATGCAGTGGGGGCAAGTCACAAGAACACTCACTTTTCAATCACCTCCACCCCCAACAGCACCACCTGCTGGCCGTGTCCTCCAAGAACAATTTTCTTATAATGTCATCTTACACGATCCCAAAAACTCAGTTTTGAAAGGTTATAAAACATTTTTTAAACTTACAAAATTTTAGCCCAGTTCATGATAGCAATAAGTCACTCCAGGGTGCGGCCTCGTGCCCAACCACCCGAGGCATGACGATATCCCATGATATATCACACCCTGTCGTGCCTTATTGCTTAATTATAATATGGTTAGGGCAAACGGGGGAAAATGAGGGAGGTATAATTGTTTATTAACACCCAACATTTCTTATGAGGGGAGTTAATTTAGAGTTGTTAGTTGACAGCTGTAAACATTTAGATTTGGAGATTAAGATTCAGTATGGTAAACCATTATAATGTAAAGTAGATTGTTATAATATATTAGAATGTTATAATGTATAGTAGAACGTTGTTACTACCAAGAATCTATCATTTCACAGGATTGTTGTACCCTCAATGTGACATCACAATATTTTTATACCATCATGGGTATGTCAAATCAATGGTACAACAACAAGGATTGCTCTGCACATGTGCAGTACTTGAACCACCATTCTTTCTGAACCGCCCACGGCAGTCAGAGCTGGACCCAGAGCAGAGCGACGGTGACTGAAAAAACTAAAAAGTAAGAATTCTACTTCTCTTTTTTCATTCTTGATGTGAACTATACACTATAAACTATAATGTATGGTCCACAATTGGCAACAAAATGTGTGTTGCCATCTTGAGGTTGCCAAGATGACCAAAATCTCTCATGCTTCATGCTCAAGGTTTAAACGGTCGTCATGGCAACCTCTTGATGGCTAGACACATTTGTTACTGATGACGGACCATAATTATATCTTCTATACAATTATTGGCCAGTGCTTTTTCCCATAGGGAAACCTGGTTATAGTTTGTCTTTATAATCAGCTGGTTATAATGGCAAACATGCACCAGGTTTCCCTGTGTGTGCGCATGCACCAGACGATCTCTCCACCTCCTCGCTGCTGGACAGATGCCACAAATGCTGTGAGAGATGCTAAAACTGCCAGTCGGTGGTAAGTAAAATGTCTGACAAAAAATAATTTTTTAAACTAAACAAACAGTGGTCTTCCTCACACACTAACAGGATATGTGAACCTAGCAGGCTGCGGACCACACTGAATCCCTATGAGTCCACAGTGGCCAAATACTGATCTTTTGCTTATTTTATATAATTGCTGTGACGAATAAGCGCATGCCAGCAATTATATAAAATAAAACATGAGGTGGTGTGTAAACTCAAATTTTACACCCACCCTCAGTGTTGGATGCCAAGATAAACCTATGGCATCCAACACCTCGGGTGTGTGTAAAATTCTTGTTACACACACCACCCCATATATTATTCTATATGTTATCACTAAAAATCCATCATTTTACAGGGTTGTATCCTTGATGTGACATCACAATGTTGTTATACCATCATGGGTATGTCACATCGATGGCACAACAACACAAAAACATGTTCACGCATGCACGTTACACGAACCTCTGGTCTTCCTGAACTGTCTGCAGTGGTGAGAGCTGGGTGAGAGCTGTTCCCGGAAGAGGGCAGCAGTGACAAAAAAACTTAAAAGTAAGGATCCTGCCTCAGTTTTTTCTGTTCTTTATGTAGGCCATCGCTATAAAAGGCAATGTATGGTCCACTATCGGAAACAAAGCATGTGTTGCGATCTCGAGGTTGCCAAGATGACCAAAACCTCTCGAGATTTGCTTTCAAGGTTTAAACGGTCACCGTGGCAACCTCTCAATGGCAACACACACTTGTTACCAATAGCAGACCATACATTATCCTCTATATTATTAGTAGGGTGTATGGGCCACCTAAATTGTCCCTGTTAAAGATCTTGGGCAGAATTCTCAAAGCACTTGTGCTCGGCGCATCTCGGATGCCCCAGTACAGATGAGATGCACTGAGCGCCTACTGTGGTATTCACAGAAGATACACCAGGGAATGTCCCCGGCGCATCCCCACTGTGAATACCACAGTTGCACCCAGCTCTGGATGCACTGGTTGGGCTGGGAATACAATGGGGCAGCACATCTCCTGATGCGCTGCATCGAAAGCTGCCATTCGCAGCCACTAACATGCAAATGGGGCCATTAGGCATTCAAGGTGCAATGGGACCATTTGCATGTCCTCATGGCCTTATTTGCATGAGTAGTGCAGGGATGTGCCCAGCAGAATGCACCGGGTGCCCTGCAGGGCTGTCAGCACAGCCACATGCCAACACCCCTGGTGGTATAGTGGTCCCCCCTCCCTGTCTGTAGCACCAAACCCATGTAAATATGCACTGTTGTGATCCCTGGTGGTATAGTGATACCTCCCATCCCTACCCCCACTGCACTGCGATTCGTGATGTTCTCAATAACCCTGGTGGTCCAATGGTTCCCCCACCCACTCAGGTACCCCAACACCAGCCTGCTGCCCTCTCCCAGCATGTGTAGAAGGCCAGCGGGCAGCACAACCCACCTGCACGTGGTATACCATGATGATAGTGACCACATATGGGTGACTGTCAAAACAGCGACCTATATGATGGCGCTGTCATCGTGGGCTACTGTAGGGGGATGGCAAACATTGTGACCGCGAGGTAGGGTGGGCGACAGGAAGGGAGGGTGGGCAACAGGACGTGGAGGGATGGGGAACAGGGATGTGACCCTCTGGTGAGCCTGCTTCCACCGAGCCAACCATGTAGTGTGGTGGGTAGGGTGGCTGACTCCGACTGAACAGGTCCTGGGTTTGGGACTGGGGCGGGTATACCTTTTGCGCTTCCTTCAGCTGTGGGACTTAAATTTTTTTTTGAACTGGGCTGTGTCCCCCTCCCCAACATGCACCCCGCTGGAGTTGAGAATCTTTAGTTAGGGGTGTGTGGGGCTGACCCCCATGCACAGTTTCCCGGTCGCCTTTTTCTGCATTTCGCCGACAATGTTTTCAGTGACAATGCAGGTCTCAATAATAGCGATCTCCCTTGTGCGGTCGCTATTATCACATAGAACCCCTGCACACTGCCACGGCTGCCCACCGACTGCTGTCTGTGAATGACAGCGTACTGTACAACTGTAAGTGCATTGGTAGACCTTGTCAACCAGTGGGCTTGCAGCATGTACTGTATGTTGTCATTCACAACTTTGTGAATGACAAAGTTGTGAATGACAGCGTACAGTACATGCTGCAAGCCCACTGATCCACAAGATCTAACAATATGCTTACAGTTGCACAGTACACTGTCATTCACAGACAGCACAGTCGGTGGGCAGCTGTGGCAGTGTGTAGATGGATTGTGCTGCCCACTGGCCTTCTACACATGCTGGGACAGGGAGTGGGCTGAGGTGGGGGTGCCTGTGTGGGCAGGGGGGCAAGGGAGACAACTGGACCACCAGGGATCTTCATGGTGGATATTTACATGGGTTTGGTGCTACAGGCAGGGAGAGGAGACCACTATACCACCAGGGAACTTAATAGTGGATAATTACATGGGTTCAGTGCTACGGATAGTGGAGGGGGCTGGACTGCCAGGGTGGGCAGGCTGCCATGCTGCTGTCTGCAGTACAGCAGCCTGCCTGTGGGTGACCACAAACTTAAGTCTACTTGATGTAGACTTATCTTTGGGAGGTGCATCTCTGGACTTGCTCCGGGGATGCGCCTCCAAGTTGGGCTGTGAATGTTGCTGAGCACCATATGCATGGGTTCGTCTCCGCACAGCCCCTTCAGATGCACCACATATCATTATGGGCTGTATGTGGGGCATCTGCTATGCGTCGGTGAATTGAGGATGAGCCAGCGCATGGTCCTCCTTCCAGAATCGCGCTACAGTGCAAGTCGGAGATGCGCCAGCACATCTCGGATATGCTAGGCACATCCCTTTTGAGAATCCTGCCCCTTGAATTTGCATGAGGCATTTCATTCATTTACTGATAGTTATGAGTTACTACTTGTAGCAGATTTTAGTATGAACTGGGGAGAAAAATATAAACACGTAAGGACTGTTACTCTAAAACTGGGATTAGAACAATTAGTACAAGAACCCACTCAAGTTAAGTTTCATTTCATTTCTTTAGGGTTATAACCATTGAGCATAGCTCATTTACAATGGTGACCCATAAGTTAAATTTCCCAGATAAATCATCCTGTATTATCATAATTTTTCCAGCCATAGCCACTTATATAAAGAGGTGAGGGTATTACTGATTTTTTGAGCGATCATAACACCACCTATTGTATTAGGGGCAAGCAGAAGTTAAAAGGGCCATCTAAAATAGCTCAGTATAGATCATTAAAAACACTGTGACTGCTCTGCACTTAATACAGACTTGGAGGAAATAAGGTAGGATTGCTTAACAATTATCTCTAGTTTGGAAGAAGCTTGGCATTTCTTAATGAGTGAGTTAAAATGGTATTGTATAAGCATTTTCTTGTTAAAACAAGAAAAATAAAAAGCAGTTCAGCCCCATGGTTCTCCCCTTATATGAATAAGTTAAAAACACAGAAAAATAACGACTGGGAAAAAACACAAAAATCAAACACCCAACAGGACTGGATGCAGAAGGACTAGAAGGGTAAGAATTCTTATGGGAGTTAAGGGCAGCAAAATACAGTTACACGAAGAAGAAAACAATAGAAGCAGTCAGAAATCCAACCATATTTTGGAATATAATAAAAACATGGAAGGGGAATTCAAATAGTTCAAAGAGTATAAAAGCATGCAATGATAGTGGTGAACATTATAGGATGATGGTTTATCAAATGCATTCAATAAATTCTTCGAGTCTGGGAATTTCTTCAGGGTAGGGAGATCCCTGGGGAGGAGATGGCTGGTGTAATATGAAAGGGAATACAACTGCGTTCATCTTTTCTGAAATTCAGGTTGTTGAGGTGATGGAGCTGTTGTTAGAATTAAAAACAGGGAAAACTAGTGGATCTGATAAAATTTCCCCACAGATGCTGAAATATGAAATTAACATATAGATGACTCTTTCATGGGGATTCTGGGAGTGATTGGTTGGGGAGGCGGAGCTACTTTGTTGCAGATCCATGATGGTGTCTCACGGCTAGCACCACCATAGCCTCAGCTGCTCATACTGACTATCGCTTTTCTTTGTAAAATAGTTAACTGTGACAGAAGCTCCTGTACTTACTGCCCGCAAGGAGGTCTCATTGATTGTCTCTAAGCCCTGGAATATGGCCTTCAGATGGACTAAGCTGTGTTAGTTTTGAATGGCAGACACCAATTTCATGTTGTTTTTTCAGCTACACAGGTGACTTTTGCTGCGGACCGGCCATAGTCTCTGAAACATGCTACCGCGCTTAGTGACTTATATACAAATTATGTTTCTCCCCCAAGTTAGTTATTTACTATGAATCTGTCCATTGACTCTGGGAGGAAAAAGAAGAAGTGGCGCTGCACCAGGCATGAATCAGTAAAGACCTTTGAACCGGCTGTGTTGGATTCTACACACCCCGCCCACACTTGACTGCAGCAGCAACAGCTAAAAGCATACTTTGGTACTCCTTCAATTTTCTCAGGAAGCCATTGTCCCCCCTACCCGCTTCTCCAATTACGGCAAATTCTATTTCTGGTGTCTCCTCTACATTGGTAATTGAAGCAGAAGAACCTAGATATCTTACTGCAGAAGATGAAGGTGGTGAAGCTTTAATTATTCCTAATACAACTTTGGAAAAGGTCAATACTAATCTTTGTCGGTCCCAGTCTAGAACATCTCCAGCTGCTTCATCTAACTTGATTGCTATGGATCTTAACAGTGATATACTGAATATTTCATCTAACTCTACTGCTGCTGATCCTTTAAATACTGCTCAGTTAAACTCCAATGGTATAAACTCCAATGGTATAATTTTGGTCCCTAAAATTTTATCTACAAAAGTTACAGATAATGGCCAGATCTTGCCTGCCAAGGAAATACTGGGTGGGTGGGGTGGGGGACAGAACTTTTCTTACTCTGAAGAGCGAGTGAAGCACGCGGCTTTGTTCATTTTCAGGAAGTTATTAAAAATGAAATCACACTTGGACTGGCTACAGTTACCTCTGCAATTGGGGAGGTTACCTCATTATTTGAAGCTCTACAGTCGAAGATGGATGCTTTATCTATCCGGATGGCCAAAGCTGAACAACGAATTAGCTCCCTTGAAGATAAACTCGACCCTTTGACTCAGAAACATCTTTCTGTCGAACAAGAGTTGTCGACACTTAAACAGAAAGTTACTGACCTGGAAGACAGGTCTCCCCATTCAAATATTTAACTTTTTCAGATTCCTGAAGGTACAGAAGGCCCCGGGGATCCCCTCCCCTTTTTTAAAAAAATGCTCCCTGTAGTTCTAAATAAAAAATTTCCCGAAGAGCGTATAGTTTTGAACAGGGCTCATGGGTAAAAGAAATCTCTCAGTACCCCTTTCCAGCAACCCCCCACCTTGACCTGTCTTTTGTTAAGCCACATCATTGTAAGGACCATGAGCTAATTTTGCAACATGCCCATTTGAATAGAGGCCTAACATATGAACACATAAAATTTTCTGCATTTCCAGATCTCTCTACAAGTACTGTTCAGGCTCAACGGGCCTTTGATAAATCTAGAGAAATTCCTAGATTGCATCATGTTAACAGTACAATTCTATAACTTGCCAGATTGAAATTTGCTTTGCATGGCAAAACATGGACTTTTCAAGATCCTAGAAAGGCAGAAATGTTTCTATCTAACTATAAATGGGATTCGGGCAGTGGCTAGCTAACTTTTTCTGTGTTGCTATTATATTGTTTATTTCTGTTTATTTTGTGGCCTGAAACTGAAATGAAAGGGGGGCTGAGAATGGGGTATAATGAAAAATACGAATCTGGTACCTAATGTTGTTACCTTTCTGGGATACTGAGGGATGGTCATATAACAGGTACTGTTTTACAGTCACTTTCTTAGTGATATAACAAATGATCTTTTGTTTATCACTAACCAAGCAGCCTCAAGGCTATAAAGCTGGCTATTGAGAAGGCCTATTGGGCTATGCAATGGGAGGAGTAGGATGGGAGGGTTGGGGAGGACCCTAATGGTATATTCTGATCTACTAAATCCTGATCCTTTTGTGAGATACTACTTTTTCCTTTCCACAGTTTTTTTTTCAACTATACTTTTTCTCCCTGGGGCCACCATTCTGCCTTACCTCTGCACATCAGGCATCATCCCGGGTACTCAGGCCGCCATTTCCTGGGACTTCCTCCGGCTCCATATTTGGGTCCCACAGCTATCCCCGTGGCTTGCCCCCCTGCAGCGGGGTGGTGGGGAGCACTCCCTCCAGAGCTCAACCCACCCGGTCAGGATCCAGTACTGCCACACACTCTCAGCGCTGAACAAGTCTGCTCTGGAGACAGCCATCATGCTGCCGTGACTAGTGCCCCTATTTTTTCCACTTTTCTCCCCTTACGGCTGGAGGCGTGCAATGACACCTAAGGCCCTGAGCGCGTGCACGTCCGCACGCACTCTGAGCCAAGCATATGCCCCAGCACGTTCCCTCCTATGTCTGCCAATGCTCTGTAGCCACCCTCAGCCACCATCAGAGGCCGCCAGAGCACCGATGGCAATCCTCCCCCCTTCCCGGAGAAGGAGAGCAGTCCTATGGACGCTTCATCCTTCTCCTCCCCTGCTGATGCCCAATGACCCAGGCTCATTCCCGAACCCGGGTCGCCGGCGTGGCGCGAGGTGTGGCGTCCAGCTCCTCAACCCTCAGTGCCACTGGACCGGCGTTCTTTCCACAATTTTAATTGTTGCTACTTATTATGGGACTGTGCAATCCTGTAAGAAGTTTTGGTCAAACTTTGGTGCCTGGTTTTTGAACAAAATACTTATGTTTAAGGGTGTGGGTCTACAAGAATATTTTATTAAGCACTTTTGTCCCAGGAGTACAGACATGAAATGTAGTAATCAGCCTCATGCCACTGGGTTCAGTCCAACAAATATGGATAAACTAATTGGGCATAATGTGGGGGAGAGAGGAAGCTTGGTTAATGGAATTTTCACTTTATTTTTATGTTGTTACAGTACTAACTTACCGCACATCCAAAGGTTCTTCCAGAACTTTATTTGGCACTGTTGTACGCATATGTGTATTATTAATTGGTTTCTAGTACACTATGAAATCACTTGGTTAGTGCTTGGAGAACTTTAGGGTTTTATGGGGTTGTTCTTTATGACATTACATGGCAGTTATAGTAGGTGGAATATAATGTCTTGGAACGTTAAGGGGATGCTTAACAAGTCAAAGGCTAAAAAATGTTTTCAAATTACTGATCGCAATACAGTTAATTGTGTCTTTTTTCAGGAAACGCATTTTAGTAATTCTGAATTTCTTTACCATTCTAAGACATGGGGAAATGGTATAAATGCCCCTTTCTCTAATTTATCTTCAGGGGTGGTTATTTTCTTTAAGAAAACATTGACTATTCAGACTATTAGATGTACTGTAGGCCCAGCTGGATGATTTATAATATGTCAAGTTATTCTTCATGGTCAAAAATATTCAATCTGTAATTTCTATACCCCTAATGAAAACTATGCCCCTTTTTTTACTAATGTTTTTCTTGAACTCACCAAATACCCAGCGCCTTATATTATTGCCAGTGATTTTAACTTGGTACTAGATCCTGTCATGGACAGATCATCTAGTTGTTCTCTTATTTGTAACCTGGCCACATTGAAAATTTTACAGTTTTCAACAGATTATAAACTGATTGATAAATGGCGACATAAATTTCCTGAGGAAAGACAATATTCTTTTTACTCATCTCTGAATCTATCATATTCCTGTATTGATTTTTTTCTTATTTCATCTACCTTAATACATTATGTCAAAGAGATTATATACAATTGCATTTGGATACCTGATCATGCACCCATTCAACTTGATCTAGAGCTCTCCAAACTTAATGTGATCCCACATTTTAAATTGAACCCCATTCTTTTCAAAGATGGTAAATTTATTGATTTCATTAGATACATAGATACATAGACAGTGTTGGCAGATAAGGGCCTATGGCCCACCCAGTCTGCCCATTTGAGCTGGTAAATTCAGTTTATGTTTTCCTAGAAGTCTGTTGCCCCTTACCCCTGACCTCTATAATTCCTTTATGTCTATCCCATGCATTCTTAAATCCCGTGATTGTTTCAGCCCCCACCACTTCCTCTAGTAGGGTGTTCCACTTGTACACCACCCGTTCTGTGAAGAAATTATTCCTCACGTTTCCTCTGAATCGTCCTCCCTCCAACTTCATCCCATGCCCTCTA
This sequence comes from Neoceratodus forsteri, assembly GCA_016271365.2. NCBI lineage: Eukaryota > Metazoa > Chordata > Ceratodontiformes > Ceratodontidae > Neoceratodus > Neoceratodus forsteri. The sequence continues at coordinate 586,576,806 of CM028132.1, read as the reverse complement.
GTCCTGGAATATCTTTTTCACTTAAAAATAGCGTATTCCTGCACCCTGTTCCTCCCTGTAAGATACTTGTATGTCTCTATCATATCCCCTCTCTCTCTCCTCTCCTCCAGGGAGTACATGTTCAGTTCCTTCAACCTATCTTCATAGGACTTGTGATGCAATCCATGCACCATCTTTGTTGCCCTCCTCTGAACCTTCTCTACCCTGTCTATGTCCTTACGTAGGTACGGTCTCCAGAACTGTATGCTGTACTCCAGGTGGGGCCTCACTAGTGTCTTGTATAGTGGAATTATGACCTCCCTTTTCCTGCTGGTGATGCCCCTGCCTATGCATCCCAGCATCCTATTTGCTTTACCTGCTACCTTGTCACACTGTTTCTCTACCTTGAGGTCATCAGAGATGATAACCCCAAGATCCCTTTCCTGCTTGGTGCATGCTATATCCTCACCCTCCAACTGATATATTGTGCCAGGGTTTTTGTGCCCCATATGCATTATCTTGCACTTCTTTGCATTGAATTTCAACTGCCAAACCCCTGACCATTTTTCAAGTTTCTGCAGGTCCTTCTCATTCTGTCTACACCCTCTGGTGTGTCTACTCTGTTACAGAGCTTTGTGTCATCAGCGAACAGTGAAATTCTGCCTTCTAGGTCCTCGCAATGTCACTGATGAAGATGTTGAATAGGACCGTCCCAGCACTGATCCCTGTGGTACCCCACTGGTCACTCTTCCTCTGTGGAGTGACAGCCATTTACCACCACCCTCTGTGTCCTGCCACCCAGCCATTTACCTACCACCACACTACTGTCCTGCCCACACCCATATTCCCCAGTTTGTGTAATAGTCTTCTATGTGGCACAGTGTCAAAGGCCTTGCTGAAGTCCAGATAGGCCATGTCCACTGACCTCCCTGATCCACCTCCCTAGTCGCCCAGTCAAAAATTCAATTAGGTTGGTCTGACATGACCTCCCCTGGTGAAACCATGCTGCCTTGGGTCCTGTAGTCCATTGACAACCAGATGTTCCACCAATCTCCTTCAGTAGTGCTTCCATGATCTTCCCCACTACCGAGGTGAGACTGACTGGTCTGTAGTTCCCCGCTTCCTCTTTGTTCCCACTTTTGTATAAGGGGACTACATCTGCTGTCCTCCAGTCTTTGGGTACCGTCCCTGTTTGATCGGCTAAACAGGATAGCCAGAGGTTCAGCCACCAACTCTCTTAGTTCTTTAAGGACCCTGGGGTGCACCCCATCTGGCCCCATTGCTTTATCAACTCTTAGTACTTCCAGTTCCTTCAGGACCCTTTCTTGTGTAAAGGGACTTATGTCCATTTCTGCACCATTCTCACCCCTTGTACTCCCTTCAGACCCTCCTCTTCCTCAGTAAAGACTGAGCAGAAATACCTGTTCAATATGTCAGCTTTACTGTTGTCATCCTCCACGCTGCCCCATCCTCCCCCTTCAGTCTCACTATCCCTCCCTTTGCCTTTCTTTTTTCGCTTATGTACCTGTAAAAGGTTTTGTCCCCTCTACCCACTGATTTTGCAATGTGTTCTTCTGTCTGAGCTTTGGCTTCCCTTACTGACCTCCCGGCCTCCCTTTGCTTCTCCTGGTACTTCTCCCTATCTCCTTCTGCCTGAGTCTTTTTGTATTGCCTGAATGCAATCTTTTTGGCGTTCACTTTCTTTGCTACCTCTTTGGAAACCATAATGGTCTCCTCTTCCTTTTCCTCTTGCTAACCTGCTTAATGCATAATTCTGTTGCTCTTGTAATCCCCATTTTAAATACTGCCCACTGTTCCTCACCCCCTGATTCCTGCCCTATCCCCCTTAATGCCTCTTTCAAGTATCTCCCCATTTTGCCAAAGTCTGCCCCCCTAAAATCCAGGATACGAGTTTTGTGTGGTTTGGTTCTGCTCTTTCTGTGATTTCAAACCACAATGACTTGTGGTCACCGTTCCCCAGGTGCTCCCCCACTGTTACCCCCATCACACTGTCCCTGTTTGTGAGCATAAGGTCCAGTATTGCCTTCTGCCGAGTTGGTTCCATGACCAGTTGCTTGAGGAAGGCACCCTGATGGGAGTCCAGGATAAATCTGCTCCTGGTTGATGCTGCTGCTGGGATGCTCCAGTCCAAGTCTGGAATATTGAAGTCTCCAACCAGTACTACCTCACCCTTGTCTGCCATCCTTTGGATGGCTAGCATCAGCTCCCTATCTGTTTCTTCCTCCTGGGCTGGTGATCTATAGATCACACCTGTGTGGATGGCTGGCCCCTTTTTCCTTTCCAGCTTAACCCACAGTATTTCTCCCCCATTTTGTTCCTCCTGGATCTCTGTGGCCCTTATGTAATTTTTCACATACAGTGCCACTCCTCCTCCCTTCCTGCCTGCCCTGTCTCTTCTGAATATGTTGTAGCCAGATATGGCCATCTCCCAGTCGTGGTTATCATTACACCAGGTTTCAGTGATGGCCACAATGTCCAGATCTGACTGCATCATGACAGCCTCCAGATCTTCCATCTTGTTACTAAGGCTCCTGGCATTTGCACACATGGCTTTCCATGATTTTACCTCCCTAGACTGTTCCGCTGTTCTACTCCAGCCCCTTCCTTGGTTGTCCTTTATCCCTGGTTCTCCTTGCTGTCTGCCCTTCTGCTGAATTTTTCCCCTTTTCTGCCTATCCACCTCTTGGGTGCTAATCTCCATCTTTTGCACACTGCTTTGTAGAGATAGCCACTCCTCTGGTTCACTGGTTCCACTGCTAGCTGTGGGGGGTGAGCAAGTAGGTACCCTCCTTGCTGGCCTGCCATCCCCTTTGCTAGTTTAAATGCTTGTCAATGTAGCATTTAAGCTTATCATTGAGTGCTTGGATTCCCCTCCAGGATGGATGCAGGCCATCAGGCTTGAACAAACCTTCATCCCTCCATCCCTCCAGGTGGGTCCCTAGTCACCAATGAATCCAAACCCTTCCTCGCAGCACCATTAATCAAGAGATTGATTTCTTCTTCAACATGAATTCTAGTACTGATACATCTGCTATTAATATCTGGGAGACGTTTAAGGCTTATATCTGGGATTGTATTATAGCATATACTTCTAAAAGGAATAGAAAAAAATAACATCAAAGCGAAAGAATTTGAAAGTCAGATTAAAGATGCTGAAATTCTCCACATGGCTAATCAAAAAGCGAAGGTTTTCTCAAGATCAACCTCCCTTAGGGCTGCATATGCAGAGTTTATTACTGAACAAGTGAAGAGACATTCTCTTTATGTTTGATCCCATTATTACATTAAGGGGGACAGGTCTGAAAAATGTATGGCCTGGCAATTAAAATATATACAACAAAAACATATGATAATTCAAGTTGTGAGCCAAGATGGCCAGATTTATACTTGCCCTAAAGAAATAAACCAGATATTTCATAAATTTTATCAGGATTTATATACCTCAAATAGTATCATATAATTAGAGCAACTTAATTCTGTTTTTTCACAAATTAAAATTCCAATGTTAATGGATGAATAGACTCAACAGATGGATCAGGATCTCTCACAATCAGAAATAATTTCTGCTATTAAGACTTTACCTGCTGGAAAGGCTCCTGGCCCTGATGGGCTCACTATAGATTTTTTCAAGACTTTTTACCCCAAATTAAACATTTTCATACATTATTCAATTCAGTTCTGGACTCTCATTCTTTACCACCTTCATTTAAGGAAGCAAATATTTTGCTTTTTCTTAAGAAAGGAAAGAACCCATCTGTACCCTCTTCATATTGTCCAATTTCATTGGTTAATACAGATGCCAAGATTCTGGCAAACACCCTGGCCACCAGACTAGAAAAAATTCCCCTATGTTAATTAACCCATATTAGAATGGGTTTATTAAAGGGAGATCTTTAAAATCAAACATTGGCTGGGTTATTAATATTCTAGATTATTCTCAACACTCAGATCTCTCTTTGATGCTTTCAGATGCTGAAAAAACATTCAATCGAGTGGCATGGCTGTACATCAAATATATTATTAATAAAGCTGGTTTTGGTCCTATGTTTTCTAAATGGGTTGATATTTTATATTCTGGTCTGGTGGACAGGGTTAAAACTAATAATGATCTTTCTCCCCCAATATATTTACAATGAGGTACCCAACAGGGCTGTCCTCTATCTCCCTTAATATATGCTCTGGCTATTAAACTTTTGGTAATTTTGATTAATTCCTCCCCTTTAATTCAAGGTCCTATTATTAATAATCAAACATCGAATACGTTTATATGCAGATGACATTCTTTTGTATTTGAATAATTTGAATCATAATTTACCTCATATCATGGATATTATAAATCAATATGTGAATATTTTTGGTTACAGAATTAACTGGTCAAAGGTGGAGGTTATGGAATCTCCCTTACATTCTCATCCTTTTGTCACTCCACTCATTTAGAATAATTTAGAAAGTCTCTAAAATAACATATTTAAGAGTTCACAGTGACAATAAGTTAGAGCAACTGTAGTCCTTAAACTCTGACTGATTAGTACACAATATCTGTTGCAATGAAGCCTCTGGGAAGCATTACACTTTACGTTAATGGGCCATGTAAATATTGTAAAGATGGCTATTCTCCCTAAATTTATGTTTCTTTTTCAATCATTGCACATCATTTTGGAAGATAAATATTTTAAGGGATTGGATGCTATTGTCAGGAAGTTCCTCTGGAAGGGCACAAAGCTGAGGCTTAAACTGGAAAAATTATGTTTGTCCCCCTCAGAAGTGGGTCTGGCATTACCTTGTTTTAAATAGTATTATCACTCTGCAAATATAAGAATTATTGCTTCAGGGTACAAGGTAAATGTTAAGGATGCATCATATAGTATTGAATCCGATTTTTTGTTTTATAAACATTTAAGACATCTACTGTACAGTGGCCCCTTTAAAAAATTGTCTACTCGATTAGCTTTAACTACTAAAATCACTTTACATATTTGGTATGTTATTTTCATCCAAACAGTGTAAATCCTACTTTTCTATCTATTCTCAATTATATCTTAATCAATATGTTCCCCCATCTGAACATCATGAACTCTTTGGGATATGGTATGCCAAAGGCCTAGAACAAGTGGGGCAGTTTTTAGTTCAAGATCAATTCCTCGAGTTTGTCTCTCTTAGAAATAGGTTTAATTTAGATAATCAACATTTGTTTGGATGCTTACAGGTTAGGGAGTTTATTAGCAAAAATCTAATTAAAGTTAATAAATCAATACTTGAGTTGGAAAACATTTTGTCTGAGGGAAATTCTTCTAAGTTGATCTCTCTGATTTATAAGCTTATTCTGCCTGTTCAAAGGGAACATTTCAATGATCTTAGACAAAAGTGGTCTCAAGCGCTTAATGTTAATATTCCTACAACCATTTGGAAAAAAAATTGTAGATATTAAATCATGGTGCCTTAAATTCATTAGATCGCAACAAAGAATCTTTATTATTTTGAATAGGGTTTATTTTACTCCCTGTTTCCTTCATAGAATGAATACTGCCATCTCATCTAATTGTCCCAGATGCAACTTTCAAATTGGATCACTCGAGCATATAGTGATCTTATGCCCTCAATTGGACTTATGGTGGGAGGAGATACTGTCATTCATTTCGGACATTGTATAGTGTATGTTAAATAAACATCCATACTGGATGCTGTTACACTACGATTTGCATTGTAAAAGGCCTAATCTAGTTTCAGAATTCTGTTGTGAATGTTTGTCTTACGGTGGCCTTTAAATTAATTCTAATGAGATGGAAAGATTCTCAACCCCCACGATTCAGGAAATGGCTTAATTCACTAATACAAATCCATGCACTTGAGCATATTCATTAAACTTCTGCCAAACAGATGAATAAATACATTCAAATATGGCACCCTTTTATCAATAAAATTAATATTATGGGAGATGTGTAAACCTTCCTGTTATTTAACAAATGTATGACTGTAATATGTAATTGTGATCTGTTTTGTAACTCTTTGGATGTGCGAAATGTTGTCCTTTTGTTTGGATTTATATTTGTTTGATCAAATGTACTGTATAAAATGTTTCTGCTATGCAAATAAAAAAAAAAATAGATGACTCTTTCATCCTGCATTTATGTAGTCACTTCAGTCCAGAAAATTGCCATTAAGATGAAGTTAGCAAAAGTTGTTTCAGTAAATAAAAAGGGGAGTCTGGAGCACGTGACAAGCTATAGTCCAATATCCTTTCTCCCTGTGGTCCAAAACCGCTCAAGAAAATTGCCTTGAGGCAGCTCCAGGACTGTCTTAGAGATAAGGGATTTTATGATAAGTATTAGTCTTGGTTTAGCAAGTGACATAACACCATTGCCAGTGTCTCAAAGGTCTTGCAGGACATCAACAAAACTATGGAAACTAGTGAGTTCACTGGTACCATTTTTGTTGACCTCTCCAAGGTGTTACACACAGTGGACCACTCAAAATTGCTAAGGCAATATGGAAGACTGGAGATAAATGGGACAGCACTGAAGTGATTTGCAGATTATTTGTCAGCATAGGCAGCAGACTGTGGTTATCTGTAGGACCTCTGGGGACTTGATAATTGAGAGTGGGCTACAGCAGGGGTTGATCCTGGGCCCCCTGCTCTTCACCATGGACTTGTAGAGGTTGGAGGAGTGCACTGGGGGCATGGGCTATCAGTTGTATGCAGATGACATTGACATGGCCTACCTGGCATAGCTGAAGTTGCCTACCTGGATTTCAGCTAGGCCTTTAACAGCGTTCCCCATAGAAGGTTGGAGAACAAGCTGAGTAACCTTGGGGTGGGTCCTAAAGTAGTTAGATGGGTAGAAATCTGGCTAGAAAACAGGTGTCAGAGGGTGGTGGTAAATTACATTCACTCAGGGGAAGTCAAAGTGACCAGTGGGGTGCCACAGGGGTCAGTACTAGGCCCAGTCCTCTTCAATATCTTTATAAGTAACATTGCAGAGGGACTGGAAGGAAAGGTATGCCTGTTTGCGGATGATACAAAAGTCTGCAACAGAGTAGACACTCCAGGAGGGGTGGAAAGTATGAGAGAAGATCTAAATAAACTGGAGGAATAGTCACGAGTCTGGCAGCTGAGCTTCAATGCAAAAAAGTGCAAAATCATGCACCTGGGCCACAGAAATCCTGTGGCTAAGTACCAACTAGGAGGAGAAGAGCTGACAGTAACAAAACAAGAAAGGAACCTGGGGGTAATCATATCTGATGACCTGAAGGTGGCTAGACAGAGTTACAAGGCAGTGGGAAAAGCTAACAGGTTGCTTGGAAGCATTGGCATGAGTACCACCAGCAGAAAGAGGGAGGTAATGATACCCCTGTAGATCACTGGTGAGACCTCACTTTGAGTACTGTGTCTGGTTCTGGAGGTCCCATCTCTGAAAAGACATAGACTGGGTAGAGGCAGTTCAAAGGAGGGCAACCAAAATGGTGCAGGGCCTGCATCCGAAACCCTATGAGGAAAGGCTCAAGGAATTAAACATGTACTCACTGAAAGAGAAAAGGGAGAGGGGAGACATGATAAAAAACATTCAAATATCTCACAGATATAAACAAGGTACAGGAGAGGAGCATTTTCCATCAAAAAAGATGCTCAGCGACAAGGAATCATTCTATGAAGCTGGAGGGGGGAGGCATAGATGAAATGTAAGGAAGTTCTTCTTCACTGAAAGGGTGCTAGATGCTTGGAACAGCCTCCCAGTGGAAGTAGTAGGGGCAAATATGGTAATGAGATTCAGGAATGCATGGAATAGACATAAGGGGATCTTAGAAGCAAGGCAAGCATGGGGGAAATCCAAGGACCAAGCAGGGTCTGAGGTGTCACTGTAGGCAGGGAAAATAGGGCAGTCTGGGTGGGCCAAGAGGTCCTTATCTGCCTTCAACTTCTAAGTTTCTATGTTTCTATGTTCTATAACACTAAGTACTATGTGCCTCTGATGCCTCCCTTGAGTTAGTACAAACCAGGCTACAATGAACTTTTGATGGCCTACATGCATTTTTAATGCCTCAAACCTAAAGCTGAATGCAGGGAACACAAACACTTTTATTATTTGGTTCCCAGTCTAAATTAAACATGTTCACTTTCCTTAGTCGATACTGTGTGCAGTGGAGGGACATCAGATAACAGGTGCACGAATACAAATATCTAGGCTATTGGATGGAGCCCTTTGGAATTGGCAGCATACAAACAGAGAAACTAGAAAAAAAAGAAAATAAAAGTATGATTGCTGCATAGATAGCAAGATTGCCTGGAACTAGAAGTTAGATTGAAAATCTTCTACCAGTCCCAGATACTACAAATTATACATTACACGGATACCATTTATGATTACAATAATATGGATAGATTGCACAAGTTGGACATTTTGTATAGTAGACTAGCAAGGTTAATACTTGAGTGTCCAAGAGACACCAGTCATTCTACAATATATAAAAAATGAGGGTGGATTTCATTGCCTGAATGCAGTTTATTACCTAAAACACTGTTTGTCCTGAAATGCGTAAAGGGTGTTGTCCTGGAGTATTTCTTGGAAAGACTGATTATTAGGGAACCCCTATCGTATTTAAATTTAAGACGCACTAGTGGTTTGGAATTGGTCATATCAAAGATTGAAACACAAAGAGTCACATATTTCTTTAGTTATTTGATGCCCTATGTGTGGAACTCCTTGCCTATTGAATTCTGGAAAATAAATACCACAATCAAGGCAGTGAAATCTTGGTTTCTGAAATCGAGGCCGGTATGTACACGTAAGGCTGTGGTGGATAATGGGGTGACATGATGTAACATTAGATGATGAGTTATCACTATTTGTTATTACTCCACCCACCTCTTCATATGAAATGGTCTGCTCATGATATTGCTTAAAATTTAACTGAAGAAATATTATGATAACTTTGTGTGTAATGGTTGTAATGTCTGACATAGCTTGATGAAGGTATGTTGCTATGAAATTGACAACCTTATGTAATTTATATGTTGGCTTTGTATTTTATACTGAATTTTGTATCATAGACTGCGCATGTAACAAAAGTTCTTGTGAGCTCTTATGGGTCTCCATTGTAAATAAACATTCACTTAATGGATTTTCCCTGAATAAACTGAAATTAAATTGAAATTGAATGAGGGAACTAGTCAAAGTTAAGCTGAGGGGAGTGGATGAAAGGGGGGTGGGTGGAAGATAGGTGAGGAGTAATGAAAGCAACTAAGTCATGCCTGAGAATGGTTGCCAAGAGTAAAAAGAATTAGAGACCAATCTGGTGCTCAAAGAAGGTCAGGTAGGCAGTGAGGACTAAAAACGGCTTTCATTAGATATGAGGAGAAACAGAAAGATGAATAAAGGGGTGAATACCAGTTAAAGACGAAGGAGGCCATGAAGGTGATCATGAATGCCGAAGCAGACACCGAACTGCATACTGTAGGTGGGGTCAGGGGGGACAGTTCCTTAGATACATTAGGCAAAAAAGGAAAATGAGAGGAGGAGTTTTTAGGCTAACAGAGGGAGGCAGGGCAACAGAGGAGGACAAGCAGAAGGCAACCTCTCTAAATGGCTGCTTTTGTTCTGTGCAGACAGACAAGGATAGTGAGCTCATGCCTGAAAGCAGCATAAAGGCTGCTGCAAAAAAGATACCAGTAATAGGGCAGGTAGTGTTTATGGGAAAAAGTGTCAGAAAGAGTTAGCAACACAGAAAATAGACATGGCTCTAGGATGGGATAGGATGCACCCAAGGGTGCTCAGGGAGGAAACTGGTTAAACCCCTGGCAGGGCCATTCAATAGCTCCCTACAGTCAGGGGTGGTTAGGAAAGACTGGAGTGTAGTGGACATAGTCCTGCTTCACAAGGGAGGAGACAAAGAGCAACCATGAAACTACATACAGTACCTGCTAGTCTTACCACCATAGCAGGTAAACAAATGGAGACACTAGTCCAATAGGACCGTCTTGACTACCTGGAATGAAATGGGCTCCTGGATTGTATGCAGCCTGGGTTAATGACAGGGGGTCTTGTCTGTCCAACCTGATAGTATTCTTTGAGTTTGGTAACTAGGGCAGAAGCCAACAGACAAACAAAGAATTTGCTCTACTTCGACTTCAGTAAGGCATTCAATTCTGTGCTGTAAAGAATGTTGCTGAATAAGTTAGAGCATCTCAGAACAGTGAAGGATATAGTTAAATGGGTAGAAAGCTGGCTGGAAGGGAGACAGTAGAGGATGGTGGTAAATGGGGTCAAGTCAAAGGAGAGGTAGGTCATGAGTGGGGTGCCACAGTGTTCAGTCCTGGGATGGTTCTTTCCAATATGTTCATCAGTGACATAGGAGAAGGAATTCAGGGCAAGATGAGTCTCTTTGCAGATGACACTAAGCTCTGTGGCAGGTTAGACAGCAAGGAAGGGGTGAGGGTGCTACAGAGGGACCTACAAAGATAAGAAAGGTACTTCAAAATCTGGCAGCTGAAATTCAATGCCAAAAGTGCAAGGTGGTGCACATGGGTAGCAAGAACCTCAGGAAAGAATATTGGATGGGAAGGGATAAGTTGGTCACTACTATTGAGAAAAAGAGACCTGAGTGTCATCATAAGCAAATCCTTAAGGCAATCTAGTGAATGTAACAAGGTCTACAGCAAGGCAACCAGGATACTGAGGTGTATTGGGAAGGGGTTTGACAGCAGGAGAAAAGAGGTGATACCACCTGTCTGGCATCATATAGAATACTGAGCCCAGTCCTGCAGTCCACCTAAGAAAACACAAAGACGGGATAGAGACAGTATGATGTAGGCTAGTCAAAATGATTCAGGGTTAGAGGGGCAGATCCTATGAGGATCTGTTTAAGATCTAAACATGTGCTGATTGCAGACCAGGAGGGAGAGGGGAAATATGACAGAGAGCTTCAAGTTCCTGAAAACAATGAGCAAGGTAGATTGTGGGGAAATATTCAGCAGGACTGGTGAATGAAGAAAATGAGGACATGAATGGAGGCTGGTGGGTGGGGGAGATTCAGTAGGGGTATGAGAAAGTTTTTTCTTACTGAGAGAGTGGATAAGCCGTGGGATAGCCTACCAGTGGAAGTGGTCTATGAGAGAATCAATAATAGTCTCAAGCACAGCTGGGACTGAGTAAAAGGCTTAATATTTACACAAGGGGAAAGCAGTAAAAGGGGGGGGGGGCTGGTGAGGACAATAACCCTGACTAGTTATTAGGTCCTGAGGTAGGATAGGGTAAAACAGGGCAGACAGGATGGACATATGGGGACCAATATTCAAAAGTTTGCCCATCTATAAAGTTTGCACTTCCAGCAGATTGTACTTGTGCAAAACCCATAGCATGTAATAGTCAAAGGCATACCACTAGTGCAAACACCAGTCAATATAGGGAGTAAGTGCAGGTGCACAAGGCACAACCCAGAGTGCAGCACAAAGATTGCCCAGTACTGAATATAGCATATGGACAGTGCAGATGGCTACAGCAGCCCAGCACCCAATGGAAGGACACAGGGAACCCTGAAGTGGAGCATGTGACTGCACATAGAATGGCAGATGTGGAACCCTGCATAGGTTTGAGTGCCATCACAGGCACCCACAGGACCACCAGAGTAGAGCCCATGATAAAGGACGGGGATGGATGTACCCTAGTGGGACGGTGCAGGTGGGCTGGGAGGGCACTTCACTAAACCAAAGTACACTGGTATCACAGGACAACAACAGGCGCAGGACACAGAAGCATCAGAATAAATAAATAGTTTAATAAAGCAGAAATCCAAGAAACCAAAAACAACAACAAAGTGAAAAAGGAGCAAGAACAAATAGGGTGTGGCAATGGCCTTAAACAAGGGTGGAAATAGGAAGGTGGGTATGGGGTAGGCAAATGGACTATGGGGGACACCTATGGTGCAGTTGAGGGTGGTGGCCAGGTGTATGCATGACCTCCTGTATGGCCTCCACCAGCTCTCCTGCAAATTTCTCGATGGCCGCCAGTCTCTGTAGCATGAGGTGCAGTTGGCAGATGAGTCTTTGCAGGAGATCATCCTATCCCTCAAGAGTCTATAGCTGACAGGCTTCTGCTACAGTCTGATGGTCACCTATGGAGAGAATGAATATGTCATAAGTAAGCTGTGCAGACACTGTGGAACATATAAGTTCTCATAGCCTACATAGCCATGGGCCCCCCCACAACTGCCATCAGCATGGAACATATGGGATACGGGTGGCACAGGCTCCCTGTTGACTGCCGACACACCATGCCACCTAGACTTCTGGATATTTGCAGCTGCCGCATATGCACTGGCATGCCACACAGTGAGCACAGGCTGGCCTGATGGGTGCAATGATAGGCCAAAGGTGAAGAACAATGTCCAGGGGGTGGACTGGGCAGCAGAACAATGTGTGGCAAATGATGAGCACGGTGACACCACAGGACAGCACAGTGCTGTGGGGCTGGGAGACATGGCCATGACTGACTGGTCTCCAACCCCATGTCCAACCCGTAGCATTGCTGGTGCAGCATGCTGAGACTGGACCAGAGGTAGTGCCCGCCACTGGGGCACACATGCACGGAGCTCAATATGTGATGGCATGGCCACCAAAGTTAGCCATGTGTGCACTACAGCATCAGGATGGTAAAGGCACATATGCTGGATATACAGATGTAGTAGTACAAACATGCTGGCTGCCAGAAGGGGATGCAGGACAGCTGGCTGGTATGGTACATGGAGAGCACGTGACTGTGGAGGGGAGTGCAATGCACAGGGCAACTATGTGGGCACTGCAATGCAGCATGGCAGGTGAGACAAGCACAAACAGGGCAACACAACAGCAAATGACAGGCTGGAGAGCAGCCAGCAGCAATCCATGGCAATCTGGGGCACACACTGCTGAAGGGGAGTGTGCTGCAACACGGTACTGCACACACATCACAGTGCTGCCAAAGTGGCAGAGATACCCATGCAGCAGGTGGTGTGAGATGCTGCCCCTGGGCTGCCACCCTATCAATCAATTGTCCTACATGACAGTGAGCAGTGCCTCAGCACCCCAGAAAAGCCCACTGTGTCCCAAGATCATGTTACCATCACACAGGGTACACTGCAAGTGGAAGGCAACTGTCCATGAAATGGAATTACAAATACGTGAACGCAAATAACAGACAAACATCATAATATGAAACATACTTATACACAGAGGCCAGAGCCTGTAGCTGTGTGAGCTGTAGGGATGTCCCACAAACTGTACAGCTGGACCTCACTGTGATGTACAAAGTTACACATTTGGGTGTAGAAAGGTGGAGAGGTGTGGCAGCCACAGCACCAGGAGGGCCAGGAGCCAGGGGTGTGTGGCCAATAGCAGACCTGTCATCAGCCTGGGAGGACCCAAAGGTGGTGAGATCAGCAAATGCACAACCAGACTACACAGGCCAAGGTGCAGGTGGTGCCTCCCTGCCAGGAAGGGAGGCCCAACACCCAGCATAGAGGTGATTTTGGGGGCACACAGGGAAACACTTGTTGCAGACTGTAGCTCTGGAAACCCACAGGAGGGCTGGCCCAGGGCACGGGTTACAGCCCCCCCCCAGAGCACTACCTGGCATGGCTAGGTGCCCTGTGCATGACAGGGAACATGCCAGATGTCAGGGCCTCACAGCCCACAGGGAGCATGGCCCCCAGTTAGATGCCCATATGGCCATTGTACACTGGACACATCGGGGGTCTACTGCCCAAGGCCAACATGCTGCAAGGCAGAGTGCAATGGGACATGCAGAGCACCTGGGGATCACGTGCCATGCCCTGGCCTGCTCTAGGCGCCAAGACACAGTGTAGGGGCACACCAGGTGGCCCCCAGGAGTACCCTGCGGCTTGGGGCCACCGTCACTGTTACCACAAGAAATAGCGGTAGGACTGGGTAGGCAAACAGGTGATCCGTGGCAGCATATGTGACATTGGGAGGGGATATCTCCCATGCACTGCCCTGTGTGACATGGGGGTGGCACTGTGCATCATGGGGGCATGTGGTGTGAACAGGATGGGCCAAGGCAATATCAGTGTGATAGATGCCTGTAGTATGGCTAGGGGATGAACCAACAAGACTACATACTCACCCAATCTGTGCCTCTCAGCAACCTCAGACAGGGCCATGTCATGGCCCTGGGACTGTTTTCCTGCCATCCTTGGCTGTGTTCCTTGGCTGTGGTCCATCCCTCTGGATCCCTGATCTTTAGGGTGTAAAAAACAGGTGTCATTAGACCTGCATGGTACAGTCTTGTGCCCTAGGCCTTATTCCCCTGTGCATGGGCTGTGCCAACATGACATGACACACTGCCACCCATGCTGGGCACATACATTGTGCCCAGGCATGGCCCTCATATGGCACAGGTTCTGCAGGTGTCCAATGAGGATGCCACACCCAGAGTTTTTCTGCCCCCCCAGTGGGCCCCCGATAGCCCAGGTATGGTGCAGCTGCAACTGCCCATAGAGGCTGTGGGACACTGCTATGCAGTGTGTGATGTTGACAATAGGACACATCTGCCCACACTTGTCACCAGTCACATGCCCCTGTGGTGCAGCTGCACAGTATGCCATTGGGTCAGTGTTATACTCCATGCAAGTGGCCCCAACTGATGTCACATGGTGAGAGGGCCCCTTCTCAATGGCCACAGACATGGCTGTGGGATTGGCAGGTCCGTCAATCAGGTGGCTATCCTGCATGGACACAGCTCTACATGCAACACTACAGGGATACATGGGTGGAGCCATGAGTCACATCACTGTCTCCGCAGAGTAGTGTGGGAATGCAAGACACATTGGAAATGGAAACTCCAGCAGTTGCACCATGAATGCAGTACACCTGGGGTGCTGACCTAAACTCCGCCCATCCCATGCCCATACACACACGTGCCACAAACCACACATTACCTACCAGACCTTGGGATGGTGCCATCTGCCACCATCCTCTGGTAGCGCCACAAGCATTACTGGTCCCTGTGAAGAAAGCCATTAGACCAGTGGTGACATTGGTCACTGGTACTGGTTACCTCTGCCCCAGCGGTAAAGTGCTGCCCCACCTAGTCTCATACCTCTGACCTTGTCCTCTCAGCCCCAGTCTGATCCCCCAGAAGCTGGTCCTCCCTGGCCAGCACAAGGTCTACAAAATTGGCCAGTTCTATATCTGACCATCTCTGGTCTCTCTGCATGACTGCCCTCCCGCATGAAGATGCCATGGTGGTGGTTCTGTGCAGGTGCAAATGGAGTGGAGCACATTGTTTCTAGATGTGGAAGGGCATGCCATTTGCGCTGTTATACATAGGCTGTGCAGTACGACATCTACTTGCACAGCACTGGAAGCCCAGCCCAGCGTGAATATTATGATGTTGTGCATGCATGTCCTGTGCATGACCTGTGCAATGGCTCACACACTGGCAGCACTGCACAGTACCACTCATGCACCATGCATGCTGATGATATCTTCTGTGGGCACCATGACAGCTCCATAGCTGTGCTACAGCATTGCAAAAATCATCTGACCGTGCAAGTGCTAACACACTGAGCACAATGTGCACTAGCTCTATATTCAAACATGCTATGCTGGAACATATGAACATAGGAATTGTGTTGGCAGATGGGGACCTCAAGATCCATCTAGTCTGCCCATGTTTCTGCCCCCCCCCCATTTAGACTGCACCCTGATGTGTCCACAATGTCTGTCCCATGTGAGTCTGAACTCACATACTATCTTGGATTCCACCACCTCCTGAGGTAGGCTGTTCCATGGGTCTATGATCCTTTCTGTAAAGAAGTACTTCTTGAGGTTGCTTTTGAACTTGCCTCTCACCAGACTCAAGTTATGCCCCCTTGTACATGCATCCCTGTTTTGCTGGAAGAGGTTTCCTGCTTGTGTTGTGTTAAGTCCCTTAATATACTTACAAGTTTCAGTCATGTTCCCTCTGCTTCTTCTCTGCTCAAGGGTGTACAGATTGTATTTATTTATTTATTTGCTTTTGGTAACCGGGTAAGTGCACTAGGCATAGCAATGCCTATTTTCAGGCATGACCTGGGAAGGTACAAATAACAAACAGTTTGAAGCAGTACAACAATTGGTAATACAGAGGGTACAGGTACAAATACTATTACCAGTGAGCTAGAAATAGTTGGGACAAAAGCAAGAAAGATGCAAGTGCGAGTTCAACAATATTCAAGTTAAAAAATATGAGATATAATTTAAAACATTTTACAAAATAAACTAAAAGTTCATTTAAACATTGCCTTAAGTAGGAACACAGTAGAGTCAAATTGTGTGCAACCACAGGACTAAAGGTCCTAAAAAGTACAAGAGTACTTAGTTTAGAGAAAAGATCCATGATCGAGACCAGAGTATATGTGCTATACTGTCAACCAGAAAGGCATGGATATAGAGGAGGGAAAAGTAGGAAATTAAGAGAGGAGTGGAGGTGGGAGGGGGTGTGAGCTAGGAAAAGCAAGGGCAAGGCTAGAAAGAAAGAAGGCAGGAAGCCAGGTTGAGAGTAAAGATGGAGGAGAGAAAGGCAGCACTAGGTAGGGACATGGTGGCCAGGAGTTAGAGGCTGGAGGATCTAAGGTGGGCAAAAGCTTGTGCAAAGGGTTGAGACAAGTAGATGACTATGGTGTAGCCTCTTAAAACAGGCATGGGTCAGGGCAAAATGAATGTCTTGGGGAAGAGAGTTCCAATATTTAGGTGATGCACATGAGAAAGCCTGCACACCCATGGTAGTTTTACATCTTGGAATGTAGAGGGAAGCTAGGTCAGTGGATCTAAGCCCATATGAGATGGTTTGAGTGCCCAGAATGTAGGTAAGGGATTGAGGGAGACCTGATCTGGCAATACCATCAATGAAGGTTTTTTTATTTATTTCAGTCTAGGATTACAATACCTTTGAGCCGAGGCTCTTTTACAAAGGTTCCACATCAGCGTGTGCAACAGTCATCATTTTTAGTTACAAACATGTAGTCATTGACTTACAGACATGTAATAACCAGTACAAAGACTTGAGCTATGAGCAAGACAAGGGAAGGGGGTGGTGGGGAAGTGAGGGTAAGAGATCGAGGGGAAGGAGGTGCAGGGGGTAAGGGAGAGTACAGGAGGTGGTTGGGGTGGGGGCAGGAGTGGTGATACGGGGGGGAGGTGGGCGAAGGCTGGACACAGTGCAGCCAGGGGGCCTTGTGGAGGGAATATGACAGGTAAGGTGCTAGGGGTGCAAAGACTGATTGTAAGTGCTGGGTGCTGGGGCATTTGCAGCTGGAATGGTGGAAATGTTAAGATAGACAAGGGACTTGAGCTAATAGGCAGTAGGGGACAGCCATTTTAGATCAGCATAAAGTTGGCAGTGGTGCTTGTAGCGAAGGGATGCGGAGGCATAGCAGCAGATATTATTATAGGTGGTATCCCACTTGTGAAGAGCAGTTTTTGATGCTCCTAGGTAGGTGACTGTGCCATAGGCTAGTGCTGGGAGCAGAATACCTTGACAATAGCAAGTCTAGCTGATAGGGTGAGGGCATAACTGGTCCGGTATGCACTTCCAAGCTTGGCATTAACGGACTTATAAGTACTGTAGCAGTAATGATCAAAGTCCAGAGATTCATCAAGCAAAATGTTGAGGTACTTGAAAGAGTTAGTGTTGGCCAATTGTGAGCCATCAGTGCATAAGATATTGAGAAGGTTCTGGTTTGTTTTGAGTCTGGCATGGGAGCCAGAAAGCATGGATTGTGTTTTGATTGCATTAAGAATGAGGTTGTTTTCAATCATCCACTACTGAATGTGGAGGAAGTCTGAGGACAGAGAGTGATTTATGTCCGAGATGTTCCTAGCACTGGAATAAAGAACTAGGTCATCTGCGTACAGCAGTGATGTACAATCTGGAGAGAGCAAGGGGAGGTCATTAATGAAGATGGAAAAAAAGTAAGAGCCCAGGATGGATCCTTGTGGAACACCAACATGTGTGGTGGAGGGATCAGACAGGACAGGATTGTAATGTATGGACTGCTTCCTGTTTGACAAGTAGAAGAAGAAGAAGAAAGAAGAAGTAGCTATTAAACCAGGCTACGGCATCTGTAGAGAAGCCAAGAGAATGGAGTTTGGTGAGGTGAAGGGAGTGGTTTACAAGGTCAAATGCTTTGGTTAGGTCGATGAAGATTACACCAGTCAGGAGACCTTTATCCATTGCAGAATAGATATCATTTGTGAATTTCAGGAGGGCCGTAGTAGTGCTGTGGTCTTTGCAGAAGCCATGCTGGGAGACAGAGAGGAGGTTGTGGTCCTGTAGAAAAGAGATGGTTTGCTTGGCAACTAGTGTTTTGAGTATTTTTGAGCAGAACAGAGAGAGTGGCTATAAGCCAGTAGTTGGCAATTTCCTTGGGGTCCCCTTTCTTAAATATTGGAGTAACTCTTTGCTATCTTCCAGATACTAGGGACAGAGATGTGGCATAGTGACAAGTTAAAGATGTGAGCTAAGGGTGAGGCAATAATGGGGGGCAGCGAATTTCAGGAGCCTGGGTTCAAGACCATCAGAGCCAGTACCAGTGCTATCAGGGATAGCGTGTAGCATCTTTTGGACTTCCAGTCTGGTAATGGTTTGAAATCTAAAAGGTGGGTGGTTGTGCAGTGGCTTATTGTCCATGGGGGGAGAGGGGAGCTGTATTGGGGGGAAAAGAGACAAGTATTTGGATAAATCTGAGAAGTGGAGATTAAAGGAGTTTGCAATGGCAGCTGAGTCTTGTGTCGTATGGCTCACAATGTCCATGCACCATCTTTGTTCAGCTTCTCTGTACTGTCTCCAGGCGGTCCATGTCCTTTTTTGAGGTGGGGCCTCCATAACTGACCACAGTACTCTAAATGTGGTCTCACCAAGGACCTGTACAGAGGAATGATAACCTCGCTCTTTCTACTTGTAATTCCCCGGTAATCCCACCCGACAGCGACTTTTTGACAGCGAGGTCCCCTATAGCGACTACAGCACTACGTCGCTGTAGGGAACCTGCTGGAGCCCGGCACTGTCCGGCACTGTCCAAGGATGCCACTCGCCCTCTGTGCTGCCTTGTCACACTGTTTTGCAACCTTTAAGTGATCCATTGACAAGCACTCTCTGCGTCCTATCTTGCAGCCAGTTGTTGATCCAGTTCACTGTCTTATGATCGTCTCCTGTATGCTTTCATTTGTTAGCTAGCCTTCTGTGGGGGACAGTGTTGAAGGCTTTGCTGAAGTCCAGGTACACAACGTCCACCGCTCTTGTGACCCAACTGAAAAAGTCGATCTTATTTGTTTGACAAGAGCATCCTGCTGTGCAGCCATGTTGCCTGGGGTCAATCTTTTTGCTATCCTTCAAATACTTCACTATCCTCTCCTTTAGCAATGAGTACATAATTTCTCCTACTACCAAGATCAGACTGACCGATCGGTAGTTTCCTGCCTCTTCCCCGCTTCTGCTCTTGTGTAATGGTACTACTGTTGCTGTTTTCCACTCCTGAGATATTATTCCACTTTCCAGTGACTTGCTGAAGTGCTCAGCCAGTGGTGTGGTGAGTTCTTCCCGAAGCTCCTTCAGTACCCTAGGGTGGATGCCAACAGGCCCCATTGCTTTGTCTACCTTGAGCCTATTCAGTTCTTCTAGGACCCTTTCCCCTAAAACGGGTCTTGTGTCTGCTCCTGTGGTGTTGTGTACTGACCTGCTTAGTGTAGGACCCTTCCCGCTGTCTTCTATGGTGAAGACTGAGCAAAAGAAATTATTTAGTAACTGCTTTGTCTTCATCTGTCTCTACCATCTTGCCTTCTTTGTTGCTAACCTGGCGCTTCCCCCCTTACTCTTTCTTTTTTTCCCATATATATCTGAAGAAGGTTTTGTCTCCCTTCTTGACCCCCTGTGATATTTTCTCCTCCATCTGTGCTTTAGATCTCTTAGCTGCTTTTCCTGCCTCGCTCAGCTTGTTTTTGTATTCTTCTCTATCTAATTCACTTTTAGTTTGTTTAGGTTTTGCAAAAGTCCTAATTTTTTCCCTGATTTTGGTTGCAACTTCCTTGGTGAACCAGAGTGGATTTTTCTTTCTTTTGGATTTGGTGATCTGCCTAGTGCATGTAGCTGTAGCTGTATTTAAAGCAGTTTTTAAGGCCTCCCGGCAGCCTTCTACATCTTCCGAGTTTCTGCCATCTAGCATGAATGTGACTATATGCTTCATTTCAGGAAAGTTAGCTCTCCTGAAATCTAGAGCCTTGGTTTTAGTGTGACTGGTATCTTCTACCTTGTTCACAGTTAGCTGGATTGTCCTGTGGTCACTGGTCCCCAGACTAACCCCTGCTTGCACATCTGAGACTTTTGTGCTGTTTGTGAGCACCAAGTCTAGTATTGCTTTGTTTCTGGTGGGGAAATTCCCCAGCTGTTGTAAACCTGCTCCTTGCAGTGCAAACAGAAAATCTTTGCTTCATTGGGAGGATGCTGTGTATGAGAACCAGTCCACATCTGGTAGACTGAAGTCCCCTACCAGCAGCAACTCTCCCTGTCTGCCATCTTCAAGATGGTCTCCATGAGCTCTTCATCTATATCAGCTTCCTGGGATGGGGGTCTGTAGATAACTCTGATCTGGACTGGGGCCTTCGCTCCAGCCTGTAGGGTAATCCAAAGTACCTCTGCCTTGCTTTGCTTCCTTTGGATTTCTGTAGCATTGATGTCCTCTTTTACATACAGTGCTACCCCCCCTCCCTTTTTACCTTCTCAATGGGATCTTTGGCTAGTCAGAAGGCAATGGGGCTACTTTGCATGTCATTCCAGATACTTCTGCATACATTACCATGTCTGATTGCACCTGTGCTTTGTAAGAGAACATGTGCACCCCCTACAAAGCACAGTGGAGCTGCAACCCACAGAGGTGAAATTCAACACCACACAAGCAAGCCAGGAATGCATCCCTGCAGCCACATCAAGCCAGGAAAAGATCTCCATGGCTACAGGTAGCTGCACTGGATGCCACATTGATGCAGACACTTTGACACCTTGTGACACACCCTGTAGCGGGGACACTGATAGAAAACAGTGAGGGAACACTCAAACTGCAACTATGGTTGGGGATGTAGTGTAGGATGCGGTGTCCAACCTAGCACAGGTCGGCACCTGACAGGTGAATTAGTTCATTGTGAAGACACTGCACCCTGCTCCCTCACAGCTGTAAGGGTTGCTGGGGGAGATGGAGTGGCCTGGATACACTCCCAGGGCCTGTCCTGGACATCCAGGTCCAAGAAAAAGGTATGCTGTACGTGTCCATACATGGAGTGGAGAGGCCACTCTAGAATGAAGGATATAATTGCATTACCTGTCCCTACCATCCATGGCACTCACTAATGTCAGGGAGTCTCCCAGACTGTGGCATGCTGTCGTGCTTTTCTCCTGCTTGTCATGGGATCAGTCCGTGGCCTTAATATCTTTAACATCACAGAACAGCATATTCCTGCTGTCTGTGTAGTACCCTAGGAATGCATGTGTAGCTCCTTATACTCCATAAGGCTGATACATTAGGGCCCTGTGCAACATTTCATGATTTTAGGGGATATAATCAGGGTATGTCCCACAGTTGCAGAGTGCCAACTTGGCAGCTCTGCCTGCCACAGTCCTACTACCGTGTTGCCTCTCGACACCGCACTGCATGTCTGGATACAGCAGCACAGGGGCCGAGGTCCTGGCCCACCCCTGTGACATTCCACTCAGGATGGGGTCTGATAACCATGTTCTTGACATAAGGTACGTACACATCAGGATGATTCAGTGCCAGGTGTCCCCCAGGAGGGCCAGCAGTAGGCCAGCAGATGGTGTGTGTGCTCTATGGGTGACACACAGACGGTCCCATCTCTCACAGGTCATCATGATGCACTGCACCCATATTGCCAGGTGCATCAGTATGTCCCACAGAGTGCTCCTGTGTTCCATAGCATGTGACATTGTGTTGCACCATACCCAGGGATTCAGAATGGTACCTACACATGCACTGCTCTCTCAGCCCCCCCTCACCAGGTGTGATCCCCCCCTCCCAGACTGTGGACTGACATAGGCCATCCACACAGTGGGCCTGTCACCCATATGCATCTACTCCCCACAGGCATGGCGTTGGCAACTGTACACTGGATCCATACCATCCAGGATGCTACAGGGAGCCAGTTTAGGGGGCTGTGTTGCTGACACACTTACAATGGTGGGTGGATGCACATTGATAATGTTTGTTTCCAAGGGGACCCATAATGGGTCAGCACCACACACAGGCTGCCCTACCCACCACTTGTACCTTGTATAGGGCATCGGTGCACAGCCCAGACACAATGGAGTCGCATACACCCACATGCATATCACTGTCACACACACACACCACTGACTGCAGTCATATCACTTAATCTGGCAAGTGCCATGGGAGACAGAGAGATACTGTGTGCTCACTGCTTCAGTGAAGATGAGTTGCATGCCTTGGCACAAGCCTACAAGGTGAGAAATGAAGTCCTGTTCTGCAGTCGCAGCATGGATGCTGATGTCTGGATAGCCTGGAAGGAGATCATAGGGGAGGTAAATGCTGTTGGTGGCTAGGCCTGGAAAATGGAGGCTGTCTGGAAATGATTCCAGGACCTGCGCCACTGTGCCATGGACAACCTGGCTGCTCAGCACTGGAAGCAGCACGCCACAGGTGGTGGTCCACAGTCATCTGTGACAGCCATGTCCCTGGAACCAGCAGAGGAGGTGGTGGCATCCATGCGTTGGCCTGTGGAGGTAACAGGGGTGCCGGGAGGTGGATTTGAGATCTAGGTGGCACCCATCCAGCCAGCCATATAAGTACATGCCTAGGTCCCTCCTTGTATGTAGCGGTATATGTGTGGGTCCCATCACTGTTAGAGCACACTGTAGACATTGTCATGGTGCACATAGTGTAGCCTGTCAGTGCCTTGGCCACACCATGACTCATTAGCCCCTTGTGGCCCCTACTGCGGCATGTCAGTCAGACATACCAGTGGGTCATAGCTGTTTACCCTGGTCCACTGGGGTGTGCCCATGGACATAGGGTGAGTGTGCACTGTTGTTCCATCTGTTGTCCATTCGTGATGGGTTGTGCCCTCTTGTGTGCTGGGGATGTGTGGGTCTTGGTGTTGGATTGTGGTCTACACTGTGTGTGTGTTGACATTCACATGTGTGGTGTGTGTGCACCATGGTCAGGGAGCACTGCCCTGCTTTCACAATCCACCCTCCACAGGTAGCTGTGTGACTGGTGTGGGTCTGGGTAAGTTTATCCAGCTGACACCAGTTGCATGCTGATACTATGTTGACACAAGGCACCGTCTGCTGGGACATGCATGCACCCATGTGTGCAACATTGATGGTCCACTCCTCTCTCTACAGCACAGGCCATGGTATCAGAGGCTGAGGAGGAAGGCAGTGCTGGGTCATCCAGACATGTGCAGCAGCCACCATCCAGCTGGCCATACCACCCAGAGGACTACAGTGCAGGGGCCTTAGAGGACAGTGACAAGGAGGCATATGTTGACACCCAGGAGCTAGTGGCACTGGTCGTTCGGTTGGAAAGACAGTCTGCTGCAGCCACCCCCCATCAGTGTCCAGCCAGAGGTGCACAGCAGCACCCCTGCCACATGTGGACCCCACATTCAGGATCTGAGACTGCCATGTCCAGGAAACAATTGCCCATTCAGGAGGAGAAAAAAACACGCATCAGCCCCCATAAAGGTGCTCCAGGCAAACAAAGGTAACGTGAAACTTGCTGGGTCACTACATAGGGGTATTAGCCCTGTGTTTTGCCATGCTGTTTTAAACACAATAAATCTTCCACTCACAGTTCTTTTAGTGTGTGCCCAGCTTTTTTTCTCCTTACACGATTGCCCATATCTGTCACCACCACCAGTGCTGCAGACACCCCCACCACTGCTACCCATACCACCTGCCTGCTTTCCTGGGAGGGGTTGGACAGTCTGGCAGCATCCCTATCATCCCACACCCATCCAGTGATGCCAGACATGGCCACCGCAGCCCCACCCCTGTCATGGCATGCCTATAGGCCACTCAGCGCCCACAGGTGCCACCAGAACCTGTCCCCCCAGACAGCGTTCCCAGCAGCACGATGCATTGGAGTCCAGGCAACTGCTGCGGGCTGCTGTGTAGTCCTAGGCCACTGCACAGCAGGAACTTATGCATCTCAGACAGGTCATTCAAGATGACCTGATCTGCTCTGTCACCTGCTACATGAAGATTCTTGCAGAATGCTGAGTAGCATAGGGAGGCCAGTGGGGCTCGCTTCCTCCATGCCCTGCAGCACATGTTTGGGGACCTCACCAGGGTGGTGCTGGATGTTGTGTCCACAGTACGTGACACTGTGCTGTCCAGTCGCTGCCCCAGTCTCTACATTGTGCATAGCCCCAGTGCCCTGGGCACTCCATGGCATATGCTGATACCACTGGGTGGCAGACTGGATAGTGGCAGCACACCTGTTACCCCCCCACCAGTGGTACTCCCCACAGACTGGGGCATAACTTGAACCTCCCTGTGTCCAGCACCCCACCCAGTCCAGGGTGACACCATCACCATGAGCATCCCTCTTACCATTGTCAAAGACCACAACCCCCACACACAGGGGTCAGTGACAACAGATGGTCCATACATGCAGTGGATGCAGACAAACATAGGTGGGATGGCTCCCCTCCACCATCCCAGCATATCCCATCCCTCTCCAGCACCCTACAGATGTTACAGGGGGCATGAGTGTCACCCATGGGTGCCTAGTGCTGGGGCCTGCCTCTCAGGCCATGCTTCTCGTGACCCACCTGGGGATTCTGTCCCAGGTGACCTATGGGGCACACCCACCCTATGGCACAGTACAGGTGTCACTGTGTGCCATTCCTCTATCACAGTTCTGTTGTACCTTGCACCCCGACTGCCTCTCCCCATGTCCAATGCTGTATTCATCCTGGCAGCCCCGGTCCCCCACAACTCACCCCTCTAACATTGACGTCACTCTGCCACCCCTGGGTCCTATATTTTGAGCCTGTTTGGTAGCCACCCATATGTCTCCATGTTGACGCCCATGCTACACCACATGTATTGTATGCAGCTCTAGTGCACCCTCTGTTATATATACAGTACATGTTTTGCCACTATTTGTGCTCTCCCATCAAGTGATCTGTGTCTTCACAATACAGTTTTCAGCCATGCAGCAATATCCTGTGTGGTTGATACTCTCCTGCTCCTACTTGAGAGGTTTCTTATGATGTGAGCTCTGTATTCCTGGGTCCTCCTGGCCATGTGGAGGTTGTTCCTGTTGAGCTGCTCCACTATCTCCAGCTCCTTTTGCTCTGTGTCACTTGCACTGTATTCCTCTTGGACCAGCAGGCAAATTCCATGGTATAACGCCATGTTGTGTAGTATACAACTGGCTAGGGAAATAGCACAGATGTTGTGAGGGGTATATTATAGGGCACCACCTGAACAGTCCAGGCACTGAAACCATATCTTCAGCATGCCAAAGATGCACTCAGTGATGTTGGGTGTGGTGGTCTGTGCCACATTGTACCTATTCTACATCACAGATGAAGGGTGGAGGACAGGTATGAGGAGCCAGGGGCACAAGGAATAGGCACTGTCCCCTCTAAATAAATATACATCTGTTTGCATCTATTTATAGTGTAGCTACCCATGTCCTGACAACAGTCCCCAGGCTGTGGTGCGTCCTGTGCACCTGTCCACCTTCCCACAGCAAGGCATGCATGTGCTATTCTACACCTGTACACCCACTATGGGGGGTTTGTGTGAAGGGCATGATGCAGGTACTCACCGACAAGGTGTGCATTGGGTATGTCTCTGCCTTCAAATCTCTGGCACAGGATCGAATTATGCCATATGAAGGTGTCGTGGGTGCTGCCGGGATACTGTGCGAGAACACTGGTGATGCATCCTGTTACATCGCACACCACCTGGCAACTGATCGAGTAGTATCCTTTCCTATAGAAGTAGACATCCACCCATCATCAGTGGGTGTCTGGATAGTATCATGAGTGCAATCGATGCCACCAAGTACTGTTGGTAGGTGCACAGTCCAGTAGAACTGCTGCATTGTTGCTGTGTGCTTCACTGTTGTGCTGGGGAATATGATGAACTTACGAGCGTCTGGCAGCAGTGCATCTAGAAATCAGGCCAACAACCATGAGGTGGTGAATGTCAAGACACAGGTGGTATACCCCACTGGTGTCTGGAATGACCCTGTGGCCACAAAGCACATGGTAGCTGTCACTTTCATCTCGACTGACATGGCATGGCTGCGCTGGGTGGCAGTGTGCAACTGCTCATGCAGGAGCTCACACTGCTGCCTGAGCATGATCCTATTGAGGCAGTACCAGCCAAAAAGATGGTAATCTGTGAGACTGTCAAAGGTGAGTCAAGGCCAGTACCATCTGTGTGCAGCATAGCACCTCCATGACCTATGGATGGGCCCAGGACAAGCAGCTGCCCTCTCCTCTTCCTGCAGGGCCTCCTGCAGCTTGAACAGCACATGAGCTCCCCTGAACACCATCTTGTTTGCTTGCTGCAGGTGTCAGCGTGGCTCAGTTGGTAGCACATCCACCTCTGGATCAGAAGGTCGTGGGTTCTTGTCCCACACCGGGATTGAACTTGCACCTAAAATGCTGGCATCTGAGTACAGTATTAGGGGATGCTGTACTGCTGGGGTGTGCCGTCCTTTGGATGAGATGTTAAACTGAGGTCCCTTCTACCCATCCTGGTGTTGTCCTGGTGGGTGTCCAGGTGGAAGTAAAAGAACCCAGGGCATTCTTCGCAAAGAGTAGGGGACATTCCCAGTGCCAACATTCCCCTTCCCATAAACTGGTTCATGCAATTATCCAGGCTGTTTGTGGGTGCCGATGTGCGATATAGCTGCCACTACACATTCAGTCACTTCACTACCAGTCTAGCATTGCTTGTAAAGCACTTTGGGATACACTGTGTATGAAAAGTGCTACATAATTGCTGATTCTTCTTCTTCTTCTTCTTCTCTAGGCTTTGCCAGGAGTAAGACAGCCTTTTAATAGGTGATATTTGCACTGTGCAAAGAGACCTGCGCTATACCTGTTACACAGTGCAAATACACTGAATGTAACATTGCACCTGTATTCGTGTCCCCGTCTCTCTCTTTGCTCACTGATTACATTATCTTTTAGCTCATGCACTATCCAGTTTAGCTTTCATTCCCCCTTTGAATATAGCACATGGTTGCAGACTCTGTGCAAACAGCGTGCAATCACTTTGCCCACCAGTCAAACTTTTGAATATCTGGCCCATGATATTTTTCTGCCAACATTTTCTGTTTCTATGACTATTATCTAACTCTGTTTTGTAACCCGTCACAGCCTCTGTTGAACTGAAACATTGGGATGATTAGTTTCAGTCATGCGGTCACCTCCTGAATGCAGGTAGTTTTGTACAATGTTTTTATGTTACGTATTTTTACAACCTATGTATTTGGTACATGCACTTGTATCTCATGCTATATGCGCATTTTCTAGTTTCTTTGTAATAAATAATAATTAAAGCAGCAGTACTAGTTAATAAAAAATGTACATAGTTTAGTTGGCAGTTAGGACAGACCAAAATATCAATATAACGGATTTGCTTTTTACTTAATTTCTTTCCTGAGGCAAGAGAGAGGATTCTGAAGTTTTTAGAAGCTTTTTCTTATTTGCCAGATCCACCATCATGGATGTAACCAGATCAGGGTGGTGCTGTCCTGTTGACCATAAAAATAATTAGCTGGCAACACCCTACCATATCTGCTTTACAAATACCGTGGGTGCAGTTAAAGTGTGACCTCCAGAGAATAATTTTTGAAAAGATGCTGTGGACTGCTATCTGTATTGTAGATCCATGCAAATTACAAAAGTTGTAATTAAACACAGTCTTAAAAATAGCTGATTGAATTTAAAATACCCCAATGAAGGACCTAGGATTATCAGGAATACATTACTGCTAAAAAAAGGTACGATTAAATTTTTTGCAATCTAACTAGTACTGCTGCTTTAAATACTGAGATTTTTGTAGGTGTCTTATGTACTGCTCCAACTGGGTTTTTCATGCCTACTTTGTAACTACCCTGCTGCTGCTTGGTTCCACCAGGGCCCCCTTGTAAGCTAGGTGTTATGTAAAAATGGAGTATATTGGCACGTAAAAACTTTATTAAATAAATAGAGGTTAGAATTGTATCTGAGGGTTAATTGGTATTGCCAAATAATTTTTTTATAAAGATAATCTGGATACTTACAGTGCGTTGCTCTCATTTTCCTATCCTCCTTTGTCTGTTTGTCCAGTGGAGTGGGTATAGTACTGACTGGAAAATCTTTTATTGAACTGTGTTTTTTATAAAAGTGACAAGTGGCATTCCAACATTGTCTGCATGCCAACCAAATCATCTTGCTGAGTTCAGCTGTTTGATGCAGTGGGCAAGTGTGTATGACAGTGCGGTGTTACTTCTAATCAAAATTTCAATAGAAAACACAGACCCAACAGCTCAGGGAGATTTAGATCTCTGGCTTTGTTAGAAAAGGCTTTATGGGAGGGGAGAAGAATTAGCGTTGTATGCAGTACAGTACAGGAACTGGCAGCTTGACATTCTAGAACAACAGCTGTGTCCATCAATATTTCGGCCCATGTGCTTTGCTACTTCAGAGATTGATATCAGTTTACCTCACAGAAGTGGCGCCTAAATATTTTTAGCTGTTTCGGCATACAGTCACTGAAACAGTTTGAAATATGAGAATGAAGAATGGCACATGGGGGTTCTGAGTTTATTAGTGGTAGACTCACTGATGATCATGAAGGCACGTGCTATTTGCAATGATGGCAAAATGAAAGTATCTGGATTCAGAGAATGGTTGCTCCCTCTATTGCTGGAGAGCATTGAGGCAACTCATATTACTGGTTTAACCTTGGCTCACAGGAATGGGGTGGAGGATGAGGAGTGGGTCTTCAGGTTCATGAGGGTGGTCTGGCCAGAGTCCTTTTGCTGGTGACCTTGATGTGTATACAAGGGGGAGGACTTTGGATGTCAGAAAACTCTCAAGTAAAAACTCTCATTTTAACTGTCCCTTACTGCTCAGGGTCCTGCAGGTATGCAGGTATATCAATGAGTCCACTCACTTCCACTGCAGTGACCTTCAGCACAGATACAGTTAGCAATGAACACTTTCCAGACATTGCAGAGAGAAGACCTTTAGTGCACCTTTATTTGCTGTGCCAGAAATGAAATTCAGGTCACACCTGAAATGAAGAGACACATGCACTTAATCTTTTTAGTGTGCCCTGCCCCTGTAGAGGACACATAAACACAGTAATGTTAGCAATGGTTTAAGTTCCAGCATTTACAGTTTCATATGCCGGTTGCCACAACTCTTTCAGCGAGTCCACAGTTCCTCTGCACCCAGATTTACTTCTGGATTTTGAGCATCCTTTCAAGTGCACTGGGTCAGAGACTGTCCTATAGCAATCCTTTTTTCCCCAGGACCAGTGGGGCAAATGATCCTGGGCAAGCCTTCTACTGCTGATTGATGAACCAATGTTAGCAGCAACAGGGGTTCCCTGCCTGATGCACTCAGTGCCACCCTCAACAGCTGTTCTGTTTCTAGAGCTGACCCCATCCAGAGTTCCATTGCCTGAGACTGAAGATCCCATTTCGAAGTTTACTGTTTGTAATGTATTTCCCCACAAACCAGCTGTGTCTGATTGTGAGTTGTGTTTCCTGTCTCTGAAGGGACAATGTGATATAGCCCCATGCTTTCAGCAGCCTTATGAGACCTAATTCTGGATCCATTTAGGACCCATTTTGCTCTTTTGGTGGGGCTGTGTGCCCCTCCTGCTCCCATGTGCCAAGCTGGGCATAGGGCCTCTTGGCTGCATAGTCATTTTCCCCAGGTAGGAGAGAATAGGGCATGCCCAAACATTTAGCCCCAGTTTGGGTCTGGGTTACACTCTCCCCTTTTAACACTCAAAGTCCTTGTCAAGTCCAGCATGCTTTTGGGATGAGAACAGAAGGCACACATAGGGTCACCCAGTAGATGCTGCATCTTGTACAACACACCCTTAGGAGGTAACTTACCTATACATGTATACTGTATATAGTACATACTAAACACTATACCCTTATAATAATTTTCTTTTGTGGTATGTATTAGAGGCCCAACGACCCCAACGCACACCCCGATGCCGGCTGGGGTGGGTGGTGGGTCCACAAAACCTAACATCGAATTTCCTCATTTTTGTGGCTGTGGAACAACCCTAACTGATGCATTAAACAGAGTTTTTTTGCCTCTAATTTCCCTTCTTTTTGAGAATGAGGAGTATAAATAGTGAATGGAATGCTCCCACCACGTGAGTTTTTGTGACATAATAACAGTAGCAGCAACGGAAACGGAAGAGGTAATGGCACATGATAACGCAAACGTAAATTGTAAAGTGAGTGTTAATAGAAATGCAGGTGCAGAGTGACGCCAAAGGGAACAGTGACGCAAATGGAGATGCAAGCGCAGACGGAAACGCAACTGGTAATGCACATGGTCATGGTACCACTATTGTAAATGCAAATGATAACTGTAACAGCAACAATAATGGGACAGTAAACAGAAATGGAAACGCAAGCGCGTATGGAAACGCAAACCGTAATGTGCACGGTGACGGTACCACAGTTGTAAATGCAAATGGCAATGTAACAGCAACAATAATGCCAAAGAAAACAGTAATGCAAATGCAAACAGAAACGCAAAGGTACGCACACGGTGGCATACACGGGAACGCTATTGCAAACTGGCATGGAAACACAAGTGTAAAGCCTACTTGTAACAGTAAGTGGAGCGCACACCCTATTTTTCCCCACAAAAACTCCATTGAGAAAGACAGTGAAAACAAAGAATGTATGCATAATAATGGGCCTCGGAGCAGAAAATGAGCAGTTGTGATATTAAAATGGTAATATCTCAGTAACCGTATGACATAAAAAAAAAAAAAAAGAAAATGTCTATATCATTCATGAGTTTCCAGGCTAGGTTTTCAAATTGTTGCAACGAAAATTCCGTATCTCGCACCGTTTCCGAGATACGAGCCCCGGAAGGAGCGGTGGATGCCACCATGTTAGTCTATGAGAAAAAACCCGCAAATTCAGAGTATCGTAACTTTGCTTCTGTGCAATATTTTGCACCAAACCACCAAAAGGCACATCTGTATGATGTTGGCTGCCTTCCCTTCAAATTTCAGCCCAAAAGACCAAACCATTGTTTTGCAGCAGGGTGACAAATAATCCCTATCATTTTGGCCATAGTTTAGAAAAGTAGTGTCGTAATTTGCGACACCGTTCGCAAAAATTTGCGAAAGTGTAGCAAGTGCGACACTACTTTGCAACACTACTTTTTCCAGAAATTTGAAAAACATATTTCTGGGGTGTTTAACCCCAAAATAAAGACATGGCTAGCATCCTCAGGGCTCGAATAGGTAAACACAAAAAGAATTGTGTCTCTAGATGGTCCCAATTTTAAATGTCAAGCATTTCTGTGATCAGTAACTGAAAACAAAATGATGGATTTGCGACACTACTAGGGCCATTTGCGACACTAAAAACTGCATTTGCGAAAGTGTCCAACTTTTTGTTAACTTTTCCCATTGACTTATAATGGGAACTTGTTTTTTGAATAACTTTGAACCATTCAATATTTTTTCATGAAATCTTCAAAAGACACATCGGGGACCCCGGCCGCATGTTCCCTGAAGTTTTAGGACCGGTCGCACAAACCGTGCGACCTGCAGGCATGAGCAAAGAATGTACAAAAAAGAGTAATTGTGCACACAGATGTTGCTTAATAACTCTGGAGGTGTATATCCGACCAATACAAAAGTTGCCAGATCCCAAGATCTATGGTTGCGTCCCATGCCTACCAAATGTCAGGCAAATCCGTTGAACAGTGTTAAAGTTATTAAGGTGCAAAGTTTCACCATTTAACCTTAAAAGGGCTACTCAACCCTAATTATGGTAGCACTACTGTGCTACCATAATATATATATATATATATATATATATACACACACACACACACACACACACAGTGCACTAAGGTAACTTATACATACTGTAGAAAGAACCGCTTCCGTGGAATCCATACATTCCCAGGGCTGGGCACAATGATGTCCCTTGTCTAGGCCTTATGCTTCACTACCCCTCCTAGACTGCCCCATTCATGGGATATTCAACGAGGGATCTCTCCCAACTGCTAGGCAGCTATCACCACAGCACAGGAGTGAGCAATTCAGCATTCTTTGTTTGTTTTTGTAGATATATTTTATTAAAGTTTGGTTACAGTGAAGTGTACAGCTTCAAGATGACCATGGCATGCATGTTTCAATACAGACAAGAAGCATATGAGGAAATACAGATACTACATACTAGCTGGTTAGAAGTGCACCAGCAAACTCATTTGCTCCCGGTGGCCATTTTGGGTCCATTCCAGCAATGGATGGTTCCGATGCCATATGGCATCTATGGAACCAAATGAGTTCAATAAGCAATCTTAAGGTGCTGACCCACTCCAGCTCAGTAGTGGGAGGGTGGGGACCCTGGTACAATATTTAGGCCTATAAAGCTGGTACTGTCCTGATAACTGCAAGGGGAAGGGGTCATCTCAGGGATCTGTTTAGCTATCTTTCATCTCCTATCCAGTCCAACTCCCTCACTGTGTTAACAACCCTCATGCTATTGGGCCTCCCAACCTCTACAGTACAAAAGTGGGATCATACTGCATGACATAGAGAGGCCAGGCAGTCTATCTTGAGGTTAGTGCCTCTATCCAGCCATTAAACCCAAAGGTGATTTGCTCCATGCTATAGATATGATTCACTATCTCCCACCACTCTGGCAAGCCCAGTGTCTGTGCCATCAGCCATTTTCTTGTAGTGCATTTCTGCCGCTACCAGCATTATGCCCAGTATATATTTCAAATGTCTTCTCTGGAGACATCTAGGGCACTGATATAGGAGATATATCACTGGGTTCTGGGTGACTGAAATGGAACATCTCAGAGATTGCATCCTCCAGGTTCTGAGAAAATCAGCAATATTCACGTAATCACACATTATTTGACTGTGGGTTACCCATGCTGTCCCCCTCCCCATTGTCTCCACTACACCACTGTGTCTCCTGTCCTGCATCTAGCCATAATTACTGGTGTTCTAAAGAAAAGGATTAACTTCATCCAGGCATACTTCCACCAAACATAGGAAGATGTTACTCTGCCCACTTCGCTACAACCTCTCTCAGGCATTAGGCTCAGTTTCCCTCTCCAGTTCCTCTGCCCATTTATCCACTACATAGAGGGTGGTGTACTGTTGTGTACCTTGTACACCCTATCTCCACTATATATTGGGCCATACAACTTGTATGGCTCAGTATATAGTGTAGATAAGGTGTAAAGTTGAGGTGCGCAGTGAGCACAGTTATCAAAGCTGGGAGCTTGGTTGGGTCCCGGACAGCAGGAGGTTGTGTACCAAGTAGTACCTTACCTGGAGGTATCTGTAGAAGTCCCTCTGCATGAAACCATACTGGGTCTGGAGATCGCAGAAAGATTTAATCTGCTGACCTACACATAACTGTGCTAAATAAGTCAGATGAAGCCTGCACCAGTGACGGAATGCATGCAGGGTTCATAGTTGCAAGACGAAAATCTCTCTGTGAGGCCAGAGGGCACACCCAGATGAGAACAGGAGTCAGTCCCAAAGATATCTCAAGCCATCTCCAGGTTCTTCCTACACAATGAATCCAAGGATTCTGAAACCTCCACTCAAGTTCCTGTGGATCAGGCCATAAAGGTACCTGACACTTTCCAAGAAGGGCAGCAAGCCCCTCTCCAACTCTAGTTATTCCAGGCATAAGCCTGCTGTATGTCAGTGGAACATGACTTGCATTTGTGCTGTGGCATTGTATGTCTGAAGGTCTCGCAAAGCAAGGCCTCCCTGGCCTTTCGGTAGCAGCAGGGTGTGGAAACAGATTCTAGGATATCTTCCAGCCCTGAGGAAGTGTGAGAAGGCCATTTGCCATTTTTTCCAATCCTTTTCTGAGGGCATAAGGGGGACATTCTTTTTTTTTTTGCAGCCCTCCACGAAGGGTTCTGGGTCCCCCACTCCGCTATCTGCTCCCCCATCCCCAGGGTTACCTCCCCGGGCAGAGCCCCAGGAACATGGGTCTCTAGCCCTGGCTTGCCACACAGGGCAGGGCCATGGGAACAGGACCCCCTGATGGACCAATGTAGGAGCGGGAGCGCAGGCAGAACGGGGGCCATCATTAGAAGCCAGCATTTTTATGCTATTTTCCCTGGGGGCGAGGACGTGCAATAATGCCAGCGTCCTCCCACCCCATAAGGGAGACATTCTAAACAACATATAGGCACTGGGGTAAAACCACCATTATGCATCGAGTTTCATGGTAGATGATGTCAGTGCTGGAGGTCTGCTGCAAGCTGCATCAACAGACACCTGATATTTATTTTGTGCAGTCTGTTCAGAGTCAGTGGGAGTTTACTGCCTAAATATTTAAGTTCTTGGAGATCCCATCAGAAGGGAAACTGGTGTCTCAAGAATTAATTAGGCACCTAGTATAGGGGTAAAACCTCAATCTTCGAGGTGTTTAATTTACAGCCCAATACTGTACTATACTCCTCCAGGATGCAGTAAACCTCTGGTAAGGTGCTATCCAGTTCTGGCAGATACAGCAGGACATCATCCATGTACAGAGACAGACAATGTTCCAACCTCCCTACAGTTACACTAGCCAGGACTGGGATCTCTCTAATGGCCTGTGCCAGGGAGTCTATGTACACCGCAAACAATAGGGGCAATGGGGGCACCCTTGGTGGGTCCCCCTGCCAAGCAGAAAAGATTGTGATGCATGGCTGTTCACATAGATATTGTGTAACACAGTGATAAAATCTGCTGCAAATCCAAACTTGTGGAGGATGGCAAACAGATAGGGGCAAAACACCCTATCAAATGCTTTTTCAGCATCAAGACTGGCCAGTAGGAAGGGGATGGTCATCTTATGAACATAGTGGAGGATGTGCAATGTATGGCATGTATTGATGCCGGTTTGATGGGCCCACACGAAGCCTGTCTGGTCAGGGTGGGTAAGTATTGGTAGGAGGGGTCTATTTGCTGTGCAAGAGCTGCAATGAATAATTTATAATTGACATTTAACACCAATATTGGTTAATCAGCCTTGCTCTCTGTGGGATCCTTCCCTGGTTTGGGGATTACAGAAATTGTGGCATATTGCGATGTGCTGGGGATATCCCCTCCTGCAAGGACCTCATTAATACTCTGGTGAGTTGTGGAACCAACATCTCCTGTTGGGCTTTTTAGAACTCCAAGATGTAATCATCTGGACCTGGGACCTTCTGGATCAGTGCTTTGCTAATAGCCTGTTCAAGCTTTTCAGCCTGAATCAGCAGTACCAGTCTGTCTGCCTGCACTTGCATAAACTTCAGAAACCAGAGAGGGACCAAAAAGGCCTCCATCGGCTCTGCATCATGGGCCCCTTGGGGAATATAAGGTGGTATAATTGTTATGGATGTCTTTAGCCATCTCATAGGTTTTCTGCAGGAGGATAGCCATCTGTGGGTGTTTCAGTTTGGCCAATGGAGGCCCAGATTTGTTGCTGATGAGTCTGGTGAGCCAAGACTCTCATCGCCCTTGGGCCCACCTCACCTCATACTAATTGTTGCGGAAATACATGAGCCAGCCCTTTTTCCAAAATGATTTTGTCAATAGCTTCGAAGTGCTACTGGGTTATGGCTTGACCAAGCGATCCCCTTGCATATGTGCAAGCTGTAGAAAATGAAGGGTATCCTGTAGACTGACCAGCTGCTGCTGACTCTCTTTTTGTTCTGGAACACTGTTCTATTATGTGCCCCTCAACACCATTTTCATGGTGTCGCATAGGATGGCTTCTGAGTGCCCCCCTACCCAGATTGTTCCCAGAAATCTCTGTAATCTTATCGGTGAGAAATTGTTTAAATTCCACCAAGTAGAGATAATAACTATTAAAATGCCATTGCAACCTAAGTATTTCACAAGGCTAAGGTATTTTAGGACTGGAGCACGGTTGGATAGTGAAATATCCCTGATCTTACAGTCCACAAAATAGTGAAGTGAAGTGACTCCTGCTGGGTATAGCTATAGTCAATTCTAGTGTAGACTGAATGTGCTGAGGAGTAATGGGTATATGTCTCGTGAGGATGATGGTCCCTCCACATATCTACCCAGTTTTGGATCTGCAGAAGGGTGGCACATGCTTTATGGGCTGCAGGCTGTTTAGGTGGGCGGGGGTTTGCTGTATCCCACATATTGGATCTTATCATATTATATAGCGTAGAGGTTTAAGGCTCTGAGCTGCAAACCTGGAGACCTGGGTTTGAATCCCACAGCCTCCACTTGTATACTGTGTGACCCTGACCAAGTCACTTAACTTTCTTGTGCTCCCAGGTCGCACCTGTAAACAAGCTTTCAGCTTAGTGTGTCTCACTTGGTTAAAAAACAAAACAAGTCCCTGGCTAACAGCAGCACTTCCCGGGAGTTTTCAAGAATAAGATCAAGCAGTCCTTTAACCTCCTTAGTGCTGGATCTGGGTGGGGGGGCGGTATAATGGTTAGCATCACCTCAACCTGACAGAGAAGTTCCTGTACAATAATTGGCCTACCCTCCTTATCGTTAACCACTTTTGACTCCTGGAAGGGTGTAGTGCAGAGAATAAGAATGACTACCCCTCTACACTTCCCCTTTGGAATCTTGAAGTTACACACTGTACTGTTACCAAATTTGCAAAGTTTCACATGCTCCAGCCCATCTTGGTGTATCTCTTGCATAACAATTAGGTCAGGATGTTCCTTTCTAATTCTGGAGAATACTTTAGACCATTTTACTGGGTTATTTAGTTCATTCACATTCAGAGAATACAATAAAATATCCTTACCCATCTTCCCCATGCTACGTTTTCACCCCCCCCAAAGAGACAAGTAAATCTGCTTCCATTTCAGCCCATTGGTATGTGTACTGGGGCATGTAACTAAACTCTCTAAAAGGAAGGTGGTGCCAACTGGGCATCCCTTGGGTAAACACAGTATAGAAACCTAAACAAATTAGGGGAACAAAGGGTGATTGCATCACCTGGGAGTACTCAGCCATTTTGTGGCATTTTTGGACTTCCAAGGTAGGGGCTCACCATCAGAACCCTGTGCCAAAAGAAATTCTCTGTGGCAAGGGGATTTCCTGCCTGATCAGGCTGGGCCCCTTATAGTACTACGACTATATAGGAATGGGTAGTCGGGTGTTGACATCCAAACAGGATGTCCTGCGGGCCACTGCCCACCCAAATCCCCATTGGTAAACTAGACTACAGCTCCGTTATATATAATTCAGACAGGTAATAGAAGCATGATTAAGTAACTTGAACAGTGCAGTATGATATTTGAGGCAAAACAGTTTAAGATATGCAGGCAATCTACAGGGGAGAAGGGAATACACAGTTCAACAGAACCAGGCACAAATTAACTAATACAGTGAAAACTATTCTCATGTAGCACCTATTTTCTGAAGTCAATCAGGGCAATGGAAATCACTGTCCAGATGATGGGGATTGTGTGTCCAGATGATCCCAGCTATGAAGCCTTGTTTTAGTCCTATTTATTCCTGCCTCAGGACCAGTCACTGCCAAACAATCAGCAATTAAGGAGGCTTTACTGTTAAATCCCACAATGGCAGTAGATGCAGTGTGGGGGGGGTTCCTGTGGGTCCATGTCCATTGGACCGAGTCTCAAAACTCAACGCAAGCCATGCCAAAGGCAAGTTGCATCAATTGCAAGTGCACCAGGGACCCTGCACTCAATTCTCTAATGGGTAGGGTCCCAGTGGCAAAGTATCTCAGCTTGCGGAAACTGTAGCCATGTGCCAAACAGATGGCACATCTGGATGGGTTGCCACAAGCTACGGGGTGGCCATGCACCACTCCGGGACATCCCTAATGATCTAGCAGACCCCCAACCGATCCCCTGTTATTAACTATAAACACATTCCTGGTAGTCTAGTGGACCCCTCCCCACTGCGATCCCCCTTCATTAATATCCCTTGTGGTCTAGCAGACACGCTCCCTGCCCCAATCCCCTTTTATTAAATTTAAACATGTCCCTGGTGTTCTAGTGGACCCCCACTCCCCCAGCCTCAATCTGCCCAATATCAGAAGAGATATAATTCCATGGTGGTCTAGTGGACCCCCCACCCCAGCAGGCAGTGCCCCCACCACCCGCTCCCCCATCCGAGACCTCAGCTGGCAACTGGCACAACCCTCCACTCAGCACCACGGCCAGCCACTGATTGATCTGTCACTGAGCATGTACTGATACAGTACATGCTCATGTTTGACACTCAGTGGGCTGTCAGTCACTGAGCATGTACTGTATTCAGTATGCATGCAGTGACAGCTCAGTCAGTGGCTGGCCTTTGTGGTGAGTGAAGGGCTGTGCCAGTGGTTGGCTCAGGTTCAGTATGGGGAAGCAAGGTGGTGGGGCACTGTTTGCTGGGGTGGAGGGTGGATGTCCACTAGATCACTGCAGAATTATATATTCTGATACTGGGTAGATTGGGCTGGGGTTGGTCCGTTAGACCACCAGAGACATGTTTAAATTTAATAAAAGGGGATCAGGACTGAGGGGGTCCACTAGACCACCAGGGATATTAATGAAAGGGAATCAGGGTTGGGGAGGTCCACTAGACCACGAGGGACGAGATTAATATAACTGAAAGGGGATTGAGATGGGGGACCACGGCACATGTTCCCTCCCACCCTGGGAGGGCTCCAAGAGTGGCACAAGTGCAGCATCCCTTCAAGAGGGCAAAGTTCTAAGTACCCTTATTCCAGCCCTGGCTGGTCTGCAGGTACTTAGAATTTCATGCTTTGGGAGGGATTACAGAATCATGAATTAGGAAATATGGTAACTTGCATCTGCTGCATGCCCCCTCGTGCCATGGCACATCCCATTTTGTGCCACAAGAGTGGTGCAATCCCCCTTTGGTGCATGCAGACTGCAGTTGACACAGGCTGCATTTGAGAATCACTCTCAGTGCATCTTTTGGTGCAACAGACACTTTGTGCCATTCCTTGTGGTGCATGCCCCTTGCACCATTCTGGAAGGTTTGAGAATTGGGCCCACTGTCTCTGTGGGTAGTGGCAAAAGGCCATACTCCTCTAAAGATATTGGCTCACAGTACAAGAACGTGAGACAGATTCCAGTCCCTTATAACCCATGGGCATAATTAAGTCCAAACTAGCCAATTCCCACCAGTAAAAGCAGAAAGCAAGAAAGTCACAGATCCAAGTTCAGCCGGGTCTAACACACCTCCCTTGTCCTTGTCTATCCGCTTTTCCAATTTTGAGATGTCAGTTCTAAGGGCAGTTATGGTGCTGCCTAAATCCCACAGCTCTATGATCATCGGGTTGAGCTTCTGACGCAGCTGGTCCATTTCTGGGGATTTTGAATTCTTTCCCTCCCTGTCCTCCGGCAACCTGGGAGGGAGGAGGTGGCTGAGGTCTGTGACAGCTCACTGTCAGAGCGACTCTTTCTGAATCCATCAGCATCCTCCATTTTGAGCCCAAGATGTCACTTTTGTTACATTCTATCATAGTAAGTAACTGTGCCCCTTTGTTGATCTGCTGAGATTTGTAATTGTAAGAGGCTAAATTAGGGGATTTGTTGCGAGGGTGGCTGCTGTCTAATTCCTCAAGCTGCCATCTTGAGGATGTAGCTGGAAGTTAGCAATTCAGCATTCTAACTGTGAACCAGATGGTTATCAAACTACTTTCCCCATGGCTGGCAGCCTGGCCCATGACTCAGTGGAAACAGGTACCAACACACACCACTGTTTCCAAAATGCAAATTTCTTTCTTTGTTTCCCTTTAAGTGCTTGGATGGCTTCCTGATGCTGCAGTCCAATCTAACCAACCACAGGCTGAACCCAAACACCCCCAAATGGAATACATATGTCCTGCAAAACAAACAGTGAAACAGTAGCACAATTAAATTCCAAACAAGAAATCACACAGAAAAAAATGCAATTTTCAAATACTTTTTTTCAAACAATACACATTTTCTTTTGAACTTTTTTTTCTCTCACTTTTTCTTAGGGATTTTATATACAATCAGTATTAAACGTTGAACAGGAGAAGGACAGGGAGAAGTATCTGGGGGCAACAAGGTAGCCAGGAAGAAGGTTAAGGAGGGCAACGTGAAGGTGGAACTCCAGCTGGCAAAGGGAGGGAAGCAAGGGAAAAGGCATTCTTCAGGAACATTCAAGAGAAGCTTAAGGGTCAAATGGGGTATTGTGAGACTGACAGGTGAGGAAGGATGGAGGAGGGGACAATGGGAAAGCAGAGATAATTTGTTCCTTATTTCCAAGGAAGACGGATGAGCCAGTGCCAGAATGTTGGGTTAAGAGGGGCAGGGTGGAGAGCAAGGGCTCGAGTGGCATGGTCAAAATAACAGAGAAAAGGGTGTTAGAAAAGCTTACAGGTTGAAAGTAAATAAATCCATAGTACCTGATGGTTTATAGCCAAGGATGCTGAAGAAGGTAGCAGGAGTGATACAGGGCCACTTGCAGAAATATTGAATAGCCTGCTGGCCACAGGGTGGTCCATAGTCACTGGAGAACAGCAGACATGGTCTCTCTACACAAGAGTGGAAGGAAGGATAAGCCAGGGAACTGTAGACCAGTCAGTTTGACATTTATAGGGGAACAATTATGGAGTCTTTACTGAGGGAGCAACTGGTGGACTTCCTGGAGGGAAATGAGCTACAGAACCCTAGATAACATGGGTTCATGAGGGCAAGGTATTGTCAGATGAATTTGGAGGATTTCTTCAACAAGGTGACCAGGACAGCAGATAGGGGACAGGCAGTTGAGGTGTGGTATACATGGATTTCAGCAAGGCCTTTGATGCATTTTCCCACAGCAGTCTGGTCAAGAAGACAAGGGACTTAGGGACGGGAGAAAAACTGGCAACTTGGGTGGAAAACTGGCTGAAGGAAAGAACACAAAATGTAGTAGTTAAAGGGGAGCAGTCAACACTAAGACCTCCATATTCAAGGGAATGGTCACAATTTGCACTTTAATGTGCAAAAATATTTTTTTACTCACTATTTACTATAATATAATAGGTTGTATCAGACTAATATTGCTTACTTCAAGGCTGACATTTCCTTTTTTATTGATTTATTTTAAAAGTTTGTGAGCAGGAAAGGCACACTGAGCTGAAGCTCTTTTCCAGGTGCACCCTGGGGGAGCAATCAGGAGGGGGATACAAGATAAAATATACATTCATAGATAAAATCAGGACATTACAATCTTCAACTACAAATCCCAGAATGCCATGTACCTGACATCAGAGCAAGGCTGTAGCAGTGGGAGATTTAATAGCCTGCAGTGAGTGTGAAGAGTTTATATAAGCTCTGATCTTTCATTTACTCATCCTGCTGTCCTCCTGGGACTAAGTGCGGTAATAAAAGACTGTATTTAGTCCCGGGAGAAAAGCAGGATTGGAAAACATTTGATAGCAGCTTATAAAAGCTTTAACATGCACTACAACCTATTGAATCTTTCACTGCTGCAGTCCTGCTCTGATGTCAGCTGCAGAGCATTCTGGGATTTGTAGTTATATAAGGCATCAGCCTGGAAGGAAGCAACATTAATCTGATACAATCTACTATGCAAACAATAACACACCACGAGGTGTGGGTTATCAACTGATAAGATCACGCCCAGGTGTGTTCTAAGTCATGAAGCGCTTGTGCCGAGTGCCTTATGCACCTGGGTATGCTCTTATCAGGCAATAACCCACACCTCAGAGTGTGTTATTTCACTTATAAAATGTTCTCAAGTAGAACTTAAAAAAAAATTGCTGTCAAAATGGGAAAAAATGGGTGAAGAAGATGGTTTTCACTGAGAACAGAAAAAAATAGTTCCTCTATTTATGTACTGTACTGTACAGTACAGAACACTGTATTTAGCTCAGTTGCCAGTTAAAGGGCTCACCCCCCACACACACAACTAGTGCTGCCGATGTCATCCCCACTTTGTTAGCCGCACACATACTGTGGACTGGTTTCAACTGTGCGTTTTAAAACTGGAAGGGTGATTTTGTAGGGAGTGAACGTGTCCCTCTTAAGTTGTTCTGTTGTACAGTTCGTTTCTATGACAGCACATCTCGCTGAAATGACTGTGTTTTTTGCCACTGCAAGGGCAGTTTTATAGGGAGCCAGCATGTCACTTTTAAGCCATTGTACTGTATGGTTTGTTTCTGTTAGAGTGGGTGTCGCTGAAATGCTCATGTGTTTTAAAAGTACAAGTGTGGTTTTATAGGGAGGTGCCGTGGTGTACAGTTTATTTTAGAGTGCGTGTTGGTGAAATGGCCGCATTTTTGTAATGGAAGCGAAGAGGATTTGCAGGATGTCTGGAGCATAGGAGTGACCCTGTAGTTTAATGAAGAATTCGTGTATGTCCGGAGTGGGTCACACTTAAAAATGACAGTTGGTGGCATTGGTGGCACCGTGGAATGCAGTGGGATCAGAAAACCTGAGGAACGGATTGGAGTAGGGACTAGAGACAAGCTGCTGCAGGGATGGGAAATCACCGGGAGAGTTACGGATTGTCGGCCTCTCAAAAAAGTATGTGGCACAAAACATTGACTTACTTTCTGGTTTCCTGGTGTTTTAGCAGTTGGTATTTCATTTTTGTTTCACTGCAGTTGCTGTGTGACAAGTTGACAGATGCTGTGTAGTGAATGCTGTTTCCCCATATTCCATGGTGAGCTGTGCCAGTGAGTGTTTTTGTTTAGGGTGGGCACAGCTCACTGATTCAAAGATGTTATGGGGATAGGCAGAGGAGGTTAGTGCTGGTTGGCTAGTATATCTTCTGATAAGGGTATGGCTCAGAAGATGTACTAGCCAATCGGATTGCTGGATTTTGGAAGCCCATTTTATAAAGTATATTAAACAGTAAGTAAAGCAAAATGTTTTTGTACACAAAGTGCAAATTGAGATCAGCACTACACTCAAGTGTGGGGCCCCCTGGTGCTGACATTTCCCCTTTAATGGGGAGTTTTCAGAGGTAGCACCTCAGGGGTCGGTGTTAGACCCGATCCTTTTCAATGTATTCATTTGTAACATAGGGGAAGGCATCAAAGGCGAGACCTGCCTCTTCATAATTGACACAAAGAGTGGACAAGCAGGAAGGGATAAGGGAACTCAGGAAGGTATCTGGGCAGGCTGGAGAGCAGGTCAAAGATCTGGCAGGTGGGCTTCAATGCAAAAAAAAAAGTACAGTGATGCATAATGGGAAGAGAAATCCAGGAGTTCAGTATCAAATAGGTGGAGTAGTGCTGGAAAGCACCACAGAGGAAAAGGATTTAGGGGTCATGATATTGAAGAACCTAAAAATAGCAGCACATTGCAGTAGAGCTGTGGATAAGGCAAACAGAATGATGAGTTGCATAGGGAGGGGGATAAGCAGCAGAAGTTGGGAGGTGGTCCTCCCATTATACAGGTCATTGGTGCCACCACACCTGGAATACTGCACAAGGTACTAGAGTCTGCACCTGAGAAGAGACTGTGACAAGGTGGAAGCAGTACAGTGCAGGGCAACCAAGATTATCTATGGACAAGGGGTCAAGACATATGCAGAGAGGCTGAAGGACTTAACATGTACACCCTTGAAAAAGGGAGGGAAATGGGCAACATGACTGAGAAATACTGAATAAGTACCTGCATGGAAGAAATACAGTGAATGTCAAAGTACGTTTCTCCTCGAGTTCAACTATAGGGTCAAGAGAGAACTTCCTTAAACTCAAGGGGGGGCGATTCAAAATGGACATCTGTAAGCACCCTTTCACAAAAAGAGGGGTGGAAAAAGCAGCCACAGGAAGTGCTGTATGCAGTGTGAACAGACTGGAATTCTATTATTTCTGTCTATGTATCTACAGTATGTAAAACAATTAATTACCAATGTCAATATAAGCAGTCCCAGACTGAGCAAAGCTAGTTAAACTCATTTATGGACTTGGTGAAATCAACGCTTAACCCTATTTACCACAACTCTCGCTCTTCACCAGTCAGTAGTAACAGGGACATCATGCCAAGAAAGTTTTTGGAGGAGTCACT
Organism: Neoceratodus forsteri; assembly: GCA_016271365.2. Classification (NCBI taxonomy): domain Eukaryota; kingdom Metazoa; phylum Chordata; order Ceratodontiformes; family Ceratodontidae; genus Neoceratodus; species Neoceratodus forsteri. The sequence goes on along the minus strand of CM028132.1, from coordinate 586,532,528 downwards.
CAATTAAAATGTAATCAAGGGAGGGCACAAAGCTATGGTTTTACAGCCCTTCCTCTAGTCAAAAAGTAATACTTGGCTGGGAGTTGGTGGAGACAAGTGCCTAGACTCTATAGCCGTGACAGCCTTGAATAGTAGTCTGCAGGGTCAAGTTTACTCACTACCAAATCATCAGGGAGAAACACTGCTATGCTGCCTATAATCCGTGTGCCATCCAGTGAGATGTTGGCCATTGTATGTTTCCAAATGCTTATGTAGACCTTTCACTGCTGCAGTACCTGGGCACACTTCTTCTTGAAATCAGCAGAGCCCAGATCAGCTGTGAAAAGATCTGGGAGACAACCATCCCCCTCTCGCCTGAATCCATCTCTCCCAAATCTCCTCCATCATGTCAAAGATCCCTTTAAGGATAAACAAAAAAACCAAAAAATGTGTGCACACACTCACACCCAAAAACTGCTGTTCAGTCAGATACACCAAACACAACAAGCTAACTGTGCTGAGTTTAATAACATATATTCAAGCAAACACATACAGGTGAACATTTACTCAGAAAAAAGCCCCAACGCTTCGTGCTTGCATGCTTTGTCAAGAGAATGACAAGCAATCACAGTAACAGCCCTTATATAGTGATACCTCTTAAAGACTAGTACAATTTGCTTAACATGTAATAAGTTTATCAGTTCTCAATGCTCAATAACAAGTGTGCAAATAAATAAAAACACAATACATACTTAAAACGCACCGATAACAATATCTTAAATAATACAGTATAATTACTGCTAACAAACAAATTATGATAATTATGAAATATAGGTGCTATGAAGTGCAAAAATGCTAATTGCATATGCAGGGCATATTACGTTGGGTGTACTAAGAGGAAATTGAAGGAGAGTGTAGGGCAACATATTGGAGCAATCACGAATTGTAATTTAGATCATGTCACAGCTACACATTCCCATCACGCTGCTAATTTAGGATCGCATACTTGGAGTTTTGAGTATAGAAGATGATGAGGTGGGATCCAGGGGGGTGATGTTGATTTACTTTGGCACGCAGGGAATAATTTTGGATTTTTAAACATAAAGCAACTGTACCCCATGGCCTTAAATGACAGGGTGGAATTATCACCGTTTTTGTAATTTCTCAGTTCACAGTATTATGGTTGCTTTTACAGTTCATTGCATCTGTATTTCATAATTATCTTAATTTGTTGGTTAGGAGTAATTGTTGTTGTTTTTATTCTGAGTCAGTGTTCACCTGTATGTGTTTGCTGAAAGTCTATTATTAAACTGAACACAGTTAGCCTGTTGTGTTTGGTGTATCTGACCGAACAGCAGTTTTTGGCATGTGTTTGCGATTTTTTTATTTTTTTTATTTATGTAGTTACTGCCAGCACCATGCACTATTATGAATGGCTTTGTTTGTCTTACAATCCCCCAGCAGCATTCACCAAAGGTGTGCAAGTAAATCTTGTGCTGGATCCTGGCCCTGCAGATAGCATTGTGCTGTGAGTGGGTGGGGGTGTGCCTGCACTGCATGCCATGCACAAGGGCATGTAGTGCTTCCTGCAGGAGGCATAACCATGAACAGGTTTGCCATAACTGCTTGTGTGCCAGCGTGCACTTAGACCCCCACCTGGTTCAGGCTGCCAGTGGTGGACCCCATGCCTCATCAGCATCTAAGGCTCTGAGCTGCAAATCTGGTGACATCCAGCAGACAAGACCTGGGGTTTGAATCCCACAGCTTCCACTTGCATACTGTGTGACCCTGAGCAAGTCACTTAACCTCCTTGTGCTCCCAGGTCGCTCCTGTAAAAAGCTTTCAGCTTAGTGTGCTATACCTGGTTAAACAACTAAATAAATAAATATGCAAGGCCCCCCACAAACAGCAGTGCCCCACCCCCTCAGACAGCTGAGGCATATCCCGCCGCACATGTGTGCCTCAACCCCATTGTACAGTAAGCAAAGCCCCCAACTCATCTGCTCTGGCCTGATGTACAGTATGCATACCCCAGCCATGTATGCCCCAGTCTTGATGTACAGTAGCATTCCCCCAGCCATGTATGCCCCGCCCTGTTGTACAGTAAGAATACCCCAACCGTGTATGCCCTGGCCGAGATGTACAGTAAGCAGAACCCCCTACCCATGTATGCACCGGCCTCAGTGTATGGGAGGCATCCCCCATCACATGACATCCCCATCCTGGAGTAGACCCAAAAGCTCTCTTCACACATCACACACAGATGTGTGCTGGCCACACATTACACCCCAATCCGGTGCCAGCTATAACATCTGGCCAGTGGACTCCCCACCCACCCATGGCACCGACAACCTCCCTCCTCCTCCTCCTCCCAAGCCCATACCTTCCAATTGGTGCCACGGCTCTTGATGGCCAGTGGCACAGGCCTCCATACACCACCACAGCCACCAACTGTCTGCCTGACGCTGGGAGAGCACCTCTATACATAGGCGACGTGCCCCCTACATCAGTCAAACAGCCGGCAACTGTGGTGGTGTGCAGAAGGCTGTGCATCTGGCTGTCAAGAGGCATGGCACTGACTGGAAGGTACGGGCTGAGGGGAAGAAGTTGTCGATGCCATGGTGGGCGATGGGTCAACCCGGCCTACAGTAGCAGGGGTACTGGGTCAGGGTGTGATATGTGGCCAGTGCACCTCTGTGTGTGTGTGGGGGCTGTCAGGCTGTACCCTGGGAGGGGGCTGTCATGCTGGGAGGGTATGCCCATACACTGAGGCCGGTGCATACATGGGTGAGGGTGTATGCTAATTGTACATCAGGGCCGGGGTATACATGGGTGAGGGGGTGCTAACTGTACATTGGGGCCAGGGCATACATGGGTGTGGGGGTATGCCAACTGTACATTGGGGCTGGGGCATACATGGGTGCGGGAGATATGCTTACTGTACATCGGGGCTGGGTAGATGAGTGGGGGGACACTGCTCACTGTACAATGGGCCCAGGGCCAACATGTGCAGCTGGTGGCTGTGGTACTCCAGGGGCTCAGCCAGGGGTCCTCCTACCAATGGGGCATGGCCGTGCAAGTCTGGGTGCCTGGGTTGGCTACTCACGCACCCGGACCCACACCTTCTTGTGCCAGTGATCCACTATGGGACCCGGGACAGACATCTGATTGGATGCCTGCCTGGGTCTGCTACTCGGACCCTGGCCACCCTGCACAGCCCTGTGCACCGGGGGGGGGGATGTGGATAGGTGCCCTGCAGGTGCATTTGGTAGTGCATACCACGCACCCTGCCTCTGTCTGGAGCTGCAGAGCTACGTGGGCAGGGTACACACCTGCAGTGCATATTTCCCACCCATTCTTGCATAGGCACCAAAGTTTGTGTTTTTCTTGGTGCCAGAGAAAATCATGAAGTTGATTTTTTGGCATTGAGGACCAGACCCTGTGTGGAAAACCTGGTGTGGAGTCTGCTGAAATTGGATTGGAGTTTGTGATTGAGGGAGGAAGGTTCTTTGTCATTGCAGAAGAGGGCTGCATCATTGGAATAGAGGATAAGTTTGCTGGCTGTGCAGATGTCAATAAAGGAGTTAGCAAAGAGGGTAAAGAGCAGTGGGCCAAGGATGGAGCCTTGGGGGACCCTATATTTAGTGCGAAAGGAGTCCGAGAGGTGTCCCTTGATTGTGGTTCTGTGGGTCCTGTGAGTTAGATAGTTTTAGACCCAGTTTGTGACATTGTAGGAGAAATTTAATTGTGTGAGGGTCTTGAGGAGGATGGCGTGGTCTACAAGGTCAAAAGACTTGATTAGGTCTACAAAGATGGAGCCTGTGTAGAGACCATTGTCAACAGCTTGGTATATTTCCTGGGTACATAGAAACATAGAAACATAGACTTTGACAGCAGATAAGGACCGCTAGGCCCATCTAGTCTGCCCATTTCCCTAACTACAGGATAGGCCGCAGATCCTAGTTAACCAACAGCCTATATCTTCCTGCACCCCACAAGAATTGCCTTATGTCTGTCCCATGCATTCTTGAATTCTCCCACAGTTTTAGACCCCACAACTTCCTCAGGAAGGCTGTTCCATGCATCCACTACCCTCTCTGTGAAATAATACTTCCTCACATTGCCCCTGAACCGCCCTCCTTCTATCTTTAAATTGTGTCCCCTTGTTCTTGCAAGTCTCTTTTTCTGAAAGATGCTACCCTCTTGGACTTTGTTGATTCCCTTGAGGTACTTAAAAGTTTCTATCATGTCCCCCCTCTCCCTTCTTTCCTCAAGTGTATACATATTAAGCTCCTTTAGTCTCTTCTCATACGGCTTCTCTTGCAGACCCTGCACCATTTTAGTTGCCCTCCTCTGGACTGCCTCTATCCTGTCTATGTCCTTGCGGAGATGGGGTCTCCAGAACTGAACACAGTATTCCAGATGGGGTCTCACCAACTGTCTGTACAGAAGGATAACAACTTCCTGTTTTCTGCTGCTGATGCCTCTTCCTATACATCCCAGTATACCCCCGGCCCTTCCTACTGCCTTCTCACATTGCTTGCTAACCTTAAGGTCATCTGATATGATTACCCCCAGGTCCCTTTCCTGTTTGTTGTTGTTACTACCTCCCACCCATTGTGTATTCTTCCCTGGGTTCTTGTTTCCCAGGTGCATTATTTGCACTTTTGCATTGAATCCTAGCTGCCATCGTCTGACCATTCCTCCAACCTTGCCAAGTCCCTTTTCATCCTTTCCACGCCTCCTTGTGTATCAACCCTGTTGCAGATCTTTGTGTCATCTGCAAAAGGCATACTTTTCCTTCAGTCCCTCTGCAATGTCACTGATGAAGACATTAAAAGGACTGGACCCAATACTGAACCCTCGCGGTACCCCACTAGTAACCGCCCTTTCTTCAGAGTGGACTCCATTTACAATTACCTTCTGTGTCCTGTTGTCCAGCCAATGTTTTACAAGGCTACCACCCTGGGACCCACTCCCAGGCTGGTTAATTTGACTAATAATCTTTTGTGTGGGACTGTGTCAAATGCCTTGCTAAAGTCTAGGTAGGCCATGTCCACAGCCCCTCCCTGGTCTACTACTTTGGTCACCCAGTCAAAGAAATCTATTAGATTCGTCTGACATGACCTTCCAGTGTGAACCCATGCTGCCTTGGATCCTGTGCTCCACTGACCTCTAGGTACTCAACTATTCTTTCCTTCAGAAGTGACTCCATCATTTTCCCTACCACAGAGGTCAGACTGACAGGTCTGTAGTTTCCTGCCTCTGTCTTGGTCCCACTTTTGTGAAGGGAATCACATCTGCCTTCCTCCAGTCCTCGGGTACCACACCATCCTCCCATGATTTATTAAAAGAGTAGCCAGTGGTTTCACTAGTTCCTTCCTTAATTCTTTTAGAATTCTGGGGTGAATTCCATCAGGACCCATTGCTTTGTCCACCTTCAGTTTTAGGAGTTTTGCAGAACCCTTTCTTCTGTGAAAGGACTGGGATCAACCCCTATCAAGAGTGCTTCTGTTAATTGGATTAGGCACTTCCCCTCCTCTTTTGTGAATACTGAGCAGAAATATTCATTCAGTATTCCTGCTTTTTCACTGTCCCCCTCTGCCCACCCACCGTTCATTCTATTCAGCCTCACTATCCCTCCCTTTGTCTTTCTACGCTCGCTGATGTACCTATAAAAGGTTTTATCTCCCTTCTTAACTGAGTTGGCTATCTTTTCCTCAGTTTGGGCCTTTGCTATTCTGACTTCCCTCCCTGCTTCTTTCTGCCTTAACTGGTACAGCTCTCTGTCCTGCTTCTTCTGTGTTTCCTTATACTTCCGGAATGCTATCTTTTTCTTCCTGACTTTCACAGCCACCTCTCTTGAGAACCATAGTGGCTTTTTCTTTCGTTTTGATTTGTTTATTTGCTTCACACAAAGGCTTGTTGCCTCTGTGATGGCAATTTTGATAATTCCCATTGTTGCTCCACACCTCCTTCTAGCCTGTTTGCTAGTGCTTTTCTGAGGCACTCTGTCTTGCCAAAGTCAGCCCTCCTAAAGTCCAGTACCCTCACTTTTGTATGGCTTGACTCTGTAGCTGAGTTTAACGTGAACCACACTGTTTGATGGTCACTTGTCCCCAGATGACAACCCACTTCTAGATCTGAGATCCTCTCACTGCCCCCGTTTGAGAGCACAAGGTCTAAGATTGCTCCCTCACGAGTGGGTTCCGAAACTAGCTGTCTAATGCCTGCCACCTGTAGGGCATCAAGAATGGCCCTGCTCTTGGATGTGGCTGCAGCAAATGTGCTCCAGTTAACATCTGGCATATTCAGGTCTCCCATCAACAGTATCTCCCCTTTCTCTGCCATTCTAAGAATGCCTTCCATCATATCCTTGTCCATTCCTTCCCCTGACATGGGGTCTGTACACAACCCTGTGCAGATTGTGGTGCCTTTCCAGTCTCCAAGGTGACCCACAGTGCCTCCTCTCCTCCCTGTTTACTCTTTTGTTCAGTTGCTTTTATCCCTTCCTTTACATGAGAGCTACTCCTCCCCTCTTCTCCCTGCCTGTCTCTCCTGTAGGTTATGTACCCTGGTATGTTAATATCCCAGTCATGGTTTTCTGTGTACCATGTTTCTGTGACTCTCGATATCCAGGCATCCCTCTTCCATTAAGGCCACCAGCTCAGGGAGCTTGTTGCCCAGACTACAGGCATTGGTACTCATTACCCTCCATTTCCTGATGGCCTTACCACCTTTTGCCCCATCCCTGACCTTCTTGCCTTTGTCACTTTTTCCATTTACCCCAGCCCTTCTCCTGTCGACACCTCCATGTTGGTGTTTGCCACACTTACTACCGTGATTGTTTGGGGGGGGCTAGGATTTTCCTGCTCCTTTCCAGTGCCTCCCTTGGCTAGTTTAAAAGCTTGCCAATGAAGCATTTAAACCTATCACCTAGGATCCTGGTTCCCTCCCGGACAGATGCAGCCCATCATGCCAGTATAGGCTTGCATCACTCCAGGTGGACCCCCAGTCCCCAATGAAGCCAAATCCCTGAGCTCCACACCAGTTTTTCAACCACTGATTGAATCCCATAGTTCGGAACACCCTAGCCTCTCCTATGCCATAGATGGGTAGCACCTCCGAGAAGGTTACCGTGCGTGCTACTTGACTAAGGCCCATCCCAATTCCACAAACTCTTCCTGCACTTCTCTAATCCCTTTCTTAGCCAGGTCATTTGTCCCTAGGTGGACAATGACATCCAGCTCCTCCTGTGCAGCTGCTCCGCAATCCTGAGGATTCGCTCCTGTCCTCAAGCCATGGCGCCAGGCAGGCACATTACCTCCCTCTCCCTTCCTTGCCCAGTTCTACCTTCCTAACAATGGAGTCCCCCACCAGGAGTTTTTCCTTCCCTGCAGGGTCCCCTGCCACCCTCCTGTGGGTCTCCTTTGTGGAGGTTCCCAGCATCCTCCTTGGTCTCCACTGTGGGTGCCTCCATAGAGGAACCACACTTTGCCAGAATGGCATAGGGTGTGGAGAGGTACAGCTGGAGGATGCGCCTCTGTTCCACCACCCTCACCCTCCCTGGGCCACTGTGGTCCAACCGCTCCTCTTTCTTGGCAACCTCTGAGGCAACGGCAGTGGCACTGGTGGTCCCTGGATGGAAGAGGAGGTCCCACAATCCTGGCCAACTCAGCCTGGAGATGAGCAACCTCCTCCCTCAGCCCAGAGAGGTGCCTGCAGATGGGACAACACCACATCCTCCAGAACATCTCCGGAAGACTGCTGCTCCACAGCCACTGCACTGCACCACTCCAATCATGTCTTATTTCTGGCCCCTTAACTGTTTCCAATCCTTACTCTTTCCTCTGTTTTTCTCTCTCCTTACTTTCTGCCTGTGTGCCTTTAAGCTCCTGATTGTCCTGTTCTGAGACAAGAATATTCTATATTTCTCAGTAGACCACTTACTTGTTCAGAGGCAGACCTCCAGCAGCTAGAGGGGCGGGAGAGCTACTCTTACCCTTCTAGGATGGTGGGTCCTTGGTGGTTCTGTGATCACTCACTTCCTGCCCCTAACAGGAAGTTCCTGTTGTCAGTCAAATCCTGTGCCTATAAAATAGAACTACCTTTGGGGGGGAAGGGAAGGCAATATAGTCCCAGCAGAGAAGTTCAGTCACACAGCAGTCTTTCTCCTGGTGTCTTCTGCCAAGCTATTAGCAGAATCTTTCTAAGGCAGTCTTTAAATGTAGCTTCCTTCTAGCTAAGCCACTCCCCCTACTTACCAGATCTTTCTACAAGTAATTTAAACCTCACAGCAGTTAAGTCCTTTCAGTCACCTGAGATTTACACCTAGATGACTTTTCAGTTACCCATTCAGTTCAGTTAACCCAAACACACACTTTTTTTTTTTTTTTGTATGTTAGTTTTTTAACCCTAAATTAAAGGTCCAAATACAAAAGTTCTTCTACTTTAGTCCCAGCAGAGAAGTTCAGTCACATAGCAGTCCTCCTGGTGTCTTCTGCCAAGCTATTAGCAGAATCTTTCTAAGGCAGTCTTTAAATGTAGCTTCCTTCTAGCTAAGCCACTCCCCCTACTTACCAGATCTTTCTACAAGTAATTTAAACCTCACAGCAGTTAAGCAGGGTAAGGTTGACAAGTGCAGTCTCGGTATTGTGATGTGCCCTGAAGCCATGTTGTGGTGTTGTCAAGATGCTGTATTTATTAAGGAAATCGGTGGTCTGGTTAAGTAAAAATATTTCTATGATTTTTGAGAGGGGTGAAAGGAGTGAGATTGGTCGGTAGTTATTAATGTCACTTTTTGGGCCGGCTTTGTATAGTGGTCTGACGATGGTACTTTTCTAGGTGCTGGGGAAACAGCTGTGGGCAAGGGAATAAATAAATAGATTGGTGAGGGGAATGGATAAGGGATAGATGGCGAGTCTGAGGATGCGGAAATCTAGTCCATCATGGCCAATGCATGGTTTAAGGTTGTTTTTTGTGATATATTGGACTGTGTCTGAAAGGAAAGGGACCAAAATTAGAATTTGGGGGTTTTGAGGGGGTTGGAGGGTGTGGGGGCGTGTGGGTGAGGGGTTGGGAAGCTGGGGTGGGAGGGTGTGGAGGGAGGGGGTTTATATCTGTCGAAGTCCCCCCCAAAAAAGTTGAAATGGTTGGCCACTATTCATAGGTCAGTGATGAGGCCATTTTCAGTGGAGAGGGCAATGCGATTGCCAAGTTTGTCACAGCCGCGTAGTTGAGGGAGTCCCATAAATGTTTGAGGTGACCCCTGTCATGAGACAGCTTGTCTCTGAAGTAGTTGATTTTGGCAGAGGGAACAGCTGTTTTGCATTTATTCGGAGATATTTGTATTGCTGGAGTAAGGAGGGGGTGTAGTGTTTACTGAATTTTGTCCATGCCTTGTTTCTTGATCTCATGAGTTGTAGAAGATCAGGTGTGATCCACTCACGGTGGTGTCCTTTTACTTTAGGTGGTAATCAACACTATGCACCGATAACTCTATGTTGCCTCAGCCTGGGTAGCATTGTCTGGCGTATCCCCTCAATCTAACCAGCGTGCTCCCCTCCTGCCAGTCTGAAGTGATTTCAACTGGCCCAGCATCAAGGCCATCAGACTCCCCAACCTTCATGATCAATTCCATCTGGGTGTTAACTTTGGGGCCTTATCCATGGCTGCAGGCAGTGCCTTAACATGGGCCAACTACTTGGGAACAAACACAAATATCCACTGGTCCACCTGATGTACTGTCTTGCTCTCTTTGAACCAATTCTTCATTATCTGCCAGTAGCCCAGGCATTGTCTCATGTTGCAACTGTCATATTGCCCCACTCCCATGTACTTTCAGCTATGGGAGTGTGGATTGACAAGCCTAGCAAGACAAACCTGCTGGCCATGGAGACCCCCTGGTGTCAGATTTTCCACCTCATATCTCTCACTGGAGGTATGTCATTGCTACTCTTCTCCCTGGCAGTCACACCACAATTCCCCAAGGGCTACACCAATGAACAACAGTGTCTTCCAGTGACAGGGACAATGCCCTCTTAAAAAGGCCTCCTCATTGCTGGCAAGAGTCCAGGTAGGCTGCACCCTGCAAAAGCATTTCTGTCCACTGCAGCACTTTCCCTAGTGCATCCCTCATTGGCTCTGTGCACTTCTTCATCTTGTCTGCCAGTGGATCCCTACTAACTCCAGGGTCCTTCTCCTACATGAATGACAGTCAGCATTTCTAACACTCATTCTCGGGGTCCAAGGACATTCTGAAACCACCACAACACACAAATTACCCAGGACTCATGCCTCATTCAGAGTTTCATTAGCTAAGGTCAGCAGAAAAGCAGAATGTCGGCTAGTATTAGGATACAGTTGTGATGCTGTTAATGTTAAAACAATACACAAAGCACTCCACAGCAAGAATTGGCCAAGCAACAAAAGGTAGTGTGAAAATGGCTTAACTTTCATTAGAAGAACTGTGTGCTACAACAGCATGAGGACTCACACTGGGACGTGTTCTTGTAGCATGCCAACAGTGAATGATGATGGCACACAGTAAGAAAGAACACCTAACATTTCGCTTAACAACTAATAGGCTTCATCAGAATAAAAGTTCTGTGCTCATCAGTGGCCTTTTGTATGCTAAAATTAAAGGTACACTGCCCCATATGTGCAAATGCGCCCTTTGAAATGGTCTTGATCTGTGCAAAACATAGAAACATAGAATTTGACGGCAGATAAGGACCGCTTGGCCGACCCATTCTGCCCATTTCCCTACCTGATGGATAAGTTGCAGATCCTAGTTAACCAGCTGCCTACTTCTTCCTACCCCCAACCCCTAGAATTGCCTTATGACTGTACCATGCATGCTTGAATTCCACCACTGTTTTTGACTCCACAACCTCCTCTGGAAGGCCGTTCCATACAACCACAACCCTCTCTGTGAAAAAATACTTCCTTAAAATACCTCTGAGCTGCCCCCCTTCTATCTTCAAATTGTGCCCCCTTGTTCTTGCACACCTCTTTTTTTGAAAGATGCTACCCTCTTGGACTTTGTTGATTCCCTTGAGGTACTTGAAAGTTTATATCATGTCCCCCCTCTCCCTCCTTTCCTCGAGGCTATACATATTAAGCTCCTTAAGTCTCTCTTCATATGTCTTCCGGTGCAGACCCTGCACCATTTTAGTTGCCCTCCTCTGGACAGCTTCCATCCTGTCTATGTCTTTGCGGAGATTTGGTCTCCAGAACTGCACGCAGTACTCCAGATGTGGTCTCACCAGCTGTCTGTACAGAGGGATAATAACTTCTTGTTTTCTACTGGTGATGCCTCTCCCTATGCATCCCAGTATTCCCACAGCCCTCCTTGCTGCCGTCTCTCATTGCTTGCCCACCTTTAGGTCATCTGATATGACTACCCCCAGGTCCCTTTCCATTTTTGTTGTTGTTAGTATCTCACCCCCCATTGTGTACTCTTCCCCTGGGTTTTTGTTTCCCAGGTACATTACCTTGCACTTCTTAGCATTGAATCTAAGCTGCCATACATTTGACCATTCCTCTAACCTTGCCAAGTCCCTTCTCATCCTTTCCACCCCACTTTGTGCATCAACTCTGTTGCAGATCTTTGTGTCATCTGCAAAGAGACATACTTTTCCTTCCAGTCCCTCTGCAATGTATAAAGACATTGAAGAGGACCGGTCCTAATACTGAACCCTGCGGTACCCCACTACTAACCCCCCTTTTTTCAGAGTGGACTCCATTTACTATTACTCTCTGTGTCCTATTCTCCAGCCAATTCTTTACCCAGGCTGTCATCTTGGGACCCACTCCCAGACTGGCTAACTTGTATATTAATCTTTTGTGTGGGACTGTGTCAAATGCCTTGCTAAAGTCTAGGTAGGCCATGTCCACAGCTCCTCCCTGATCAACTACTTTGGTCACCCAGTCAAAGAAATCTATCAGATTTGTCTGGCATGACCTTCCCGCTGTGAATCCATGCTGCCTTGGGTCCTGTGCCCCTCTAGCCTCTAGATACTCAACAATTCTTTCCTTCAGAAGTGATTCCATCATTTTCCCTACCACTGAGGTTAAACTAACAGGTCTGTAGTTTCCTGCTTCTGCCTTGTTCCCACTTTTGTGAAGGGAAATCACATCTGCCCTCCTCCAGTCCTCAGGTACCACCCCATCCTCCCATGATTTGTTAAAGAGGGTAGTCAGTGGTGTCTCTAGTTCTACCCTTAGTTCTTTTAGAATTCTGGGATGAATCCCATCAGGCCCCATTGCTTTGTCCACCTTCAGTTTTAAGAGCTCTTTCAGAACCCTTTCTTCTGTAAATGGGCTGGTATCAACTTCTGTATCCAGAGTGTTTCTACTGTTTGTTTTAGGTACCTCCCCCTCTTCCTTTGTAAATACTGAGCAAAAATATTTGTTTAGTATCTCTGCTTTTCACAGTCACCCTCTGCCCACCCTCCATCCCCTTTATTAAGCCTCACTATCCCTCCTTGGTCGTCCTTCACTCCTGATGTACCTATAAAGGTTTTATCCCCTTCTTAACTGATTTGGCTATCTTTTCCTCGGTTTGGGCCTTTGCTGTTCTGACTGCCTTTCCAGCTTCCTTTTGCTTTAACTGATACAGTTCTCTGTCCTGTTCCTTCTGTGATTCCTTGTACTTTCTGAATGCTTTCTTTTTTCTCTTGAACCTTCACTGCCACTTCCTTTGAGAACCATAGTGGTTTCTTACCTCGTTTCATTTTGTTTATTTGCTTTACACAAAGGCTTGTTACCTCTGTGATGGCAGTTTTCATTATTCCCCATTGTTCTTCCACCCCTCCTTCCTGCCCATTTGCTAGTGCATTCCTTAGGCACTCACCCATTTTGGCAAAGTCAGCCCTCCTAAAATCCAGTACCTTTGTCTTTGTATGGCTTGACTCTATTGCTGTGTTTATTGTGAACCATACTGTTCGATGGTCGCTAGTTCCCAGATGGCTACCCACTTCTACATCTGTGATCCTCTCTTCATCTCCATTTGAGAGAACCAGATCTAAGATTGCTCCCTCTCGAGTGGGCTCCAATACTAGTTGTCTAAGGCATGCCCCCCTGTAGGGCTTCTAGAATAACCCCACTCTTAGAAGTGGCTGCTGCAACTGCACTCCAGTTAACATCTGGCATATTCAGATCACCCATCAGCAATATCTTCCCTTTTCTGCCATTCTAAGTATACTTTCTATCATTTCCTTGTCCATTTCCTCCCCCTGAGAGGGGGGTCTGTATGCAACCCTGTGAAGATTGTGGTGCCATTGCTTGCCTCCAAATTGACCCACAGTGCTTCTTCTCCTCCCTGTTTACCCTTTTGTTCTGTTGCTTTGATTTCTTCTCTTATGTAGAGAGCTACTCCTCCTCCCTTTCCCTCCCTGTCCCTCCTATAGATAGTGTATCCTGGTATGTTTACAAAAACATGTCAATACTCCAAAGCAATATAATATGCTAGAAGCTTTAATAATTTCCTGTTATAAAAGCTGAACTATGAGGAAGACAAATATATGTTGTATTATTACTTTTGACTCCTCTTGGAACCAAAATATGCCAGATTAACAAAGACCACTCACAAGGCTGAAGTCACCCTATTCTATAGTACTTAGATGTTAAAATGCCAGATCTGAATCCAACCGATAATGAAACCATAATCAACATATTTCCAAACCTGAACTGATAGTATGTTATACTTGTTACCAGGCAGCATGCATGCATAAATATGGTAACCGGACACGCAGGTATGAAACAGACATAGCAGAATGCAAGACAACAAGAGACAAGGGATTCTGGTTTAATGAATTGAGAGCTACTGTAGAGATGGTATGGGATTGAATGTGAATGTAGACCTAACAGCATTTATGTGAACATGACATGTCTGATTAATTATTGTAATGTGTTAACACATACAGCTTTCTTCTGCGAGTGCTAAATGTGGATAGGAGGGGGAATTTTCATGGTCATCAAATAAACACCAAGCAATGGAAACTCTGAATAATACTTAGTTTTTTTTTAGTTTGTTTATGTGTGTAAGAAAGGGCTTATGAGTGTAAAGAACATTTACTTATTTACTTATTTTGTTTAATGTAGTAAACTTTTATTTTTAGGGCCAAGTCAAGGGTGTTTATGTATGAGTAAAGATGGCAGCTCATGAATTTTGTATGGGAGTTGCCCAAATTCAAAATCCACTGCTTGAACTTGTTCAGACTTGTGCATTTGTGGAGAATTAAGATGTAGGTCTCAGAACTTGTTTAGCCAATCAGGAAGCAGGAAATTTGCAATCCATTTTATAAGCAGAATTAAACAATGGTTGTCTTTCAATCTGATAGCAAGATTTTCAGAATCTGTATTATAAAGAATTATAATACTCTGTTGAATATACTCTTGATGGTATTCTTTTCATTGGAATAAGGGCAGAGGTAATGGTTCTCTAAAACTGACTACTGCCCCCACCTTATGTTTTATTACCTCAATATTTCTTCTTTTCTTTGTATATATGTATCTCTCTCAGATGTCTCTAGCTAACATTTAATTCCCAATATATTTTACTCTCCACCCCAAAATGGATAGGCCCTGTAGAAAGAGGTGGCAGGAAGGTTAGGGAGAAAAGATAGCATTCAGGAAGTATAAAGAAACACAGAAGGGCAGGACAGAGAACTGTACCACTTAAAGCAGAAGGAAGTGGAGAAGGCAGTCAGAATAGCAAGGGCCCAAACCGAGGAAAAGATAGCCAACTCAGTTAATAAAGGGGATAAAACCTTTTATATGTACATTAGAGAGTGAAGGAAGACCAAGGGAGGGATAATGAGGCTTAATAAAGGGGAGGGGGAGTGGGCAGAGGGTGACAGTGAAAAAGCAATGATGCTGAATGAATACTTCTGCTCAGTATTCACAAAAGATTAGGGGAAGGTACCTAAACCAAACAATAGAAGCACTCTGGATGGGGGGGGGGGTGATACCAGTCCATTCACAGAAAAAAGGGTCCTGAAAGAACTCCTAAAACTTAAGGTGGACAAAGCAATGGGGCCAGATGGGATTCACCCCAGAATTCTAAAAGAATTAAGGGGAGAACTAGTGACACCACTGACTACCATTTTTAACAAATCATGGGAGGATTGTGTGGTTCCTGAGGACTGGAAGAGGGCAAATGTAATTCCCCTTCACAAAAGCGGGAGCAAGGCAGAGGCAGGAAACTACAGATCTCTTAGTTTGACCTCAGTGGTAGGGAAGATGATGGAATCACTTCTGAAAAGAAAGAACTGGTGAGTATCTAGAGGTCAGTGGGGCACAGGACCCAAGGCAGCATGGATTCACAGTGGAAAAGTCATGTGAAATGAATCTAACAGATTTCTTTGACTGGGTGACCAGTGTAGTAGACCAGGGAGGGGCTGTGGATGTGGTCTACCCTGATTTTAGCAAGGCGTTTGACACAGTCTAACACAAAGATTAGTAAACAAATTAGACAGCCTAGGAGTGGATCCCAGGGTGGTAACCTGTGTAAAACGTTGGCTGGACAACAGAACACAGAGGTAGTAATAAATGGAGTCCACTCTAAAGAAAGGGGTAACTAGTGGGGTACCTCAGGGTTCATTACTGGGACCAGTACTCTTTAATGTCTTTAAAAGTGAAATTGCAGAGGGACTGAAGGAAAACTATGCCTCTTTGCTAATGACAAAAAGATCTGCAACAGGGTTGATATACTGGGGTGGAAAGGATGAGAAGGGACTTGGCAAGGTTGGAGGAATGGTCAAGAGTCTGGCAACTTAGATTCAATGCAAAGAAGACAAATACTGCACCTGGGAAACAAAACCCAGGTGCAGAGTAGACAATGGGAGAAGGTACTAACAACAACAAAATGGAAAGGAACCTGCTGATAGTGATATTCATGACCTAAAGGTAGGCAAACAATGTGAGAAGGTAGTAAGGTAGGTGGCGGGATACTGGGATGCGTGGGAAGAGGCATCACCAGTAGAAAACAGGAAGTTGTTATCCCTCTGTACAGACAGTTGGTGAGACCCCATCTGGAGTACTGCGAGCAGTTCTAGAGACCCCATCTCCTCAAGGACATAGACAGGATGGAGGAAGTCCAGGAGGGCAACTAAAATGGTGCAGGGTCTGCACCAGAACCCATTTGAAGAGAGACTGAAGGAGCTTAATATGTATACCCTCATGGAAAGGAGGGAGAGGGGGAACATGATCGAAACTTTCAAGTACCTCAAGGGAATCAACAAAGTCCAAGAAGATAGCGTCTTTCAGAGAGAGAGAGAGACAGATGTGCAAGAACAAGGGGGCACAATTTGAAGATAGACAGGGACGGCTCAGGGGCAACGTGAGAAAGTATTTTTTTCACAGAGAGGGTGGTGAATGCATGGAACAGCCTTTCAGATGGGGTTGTGGGGTCAAAAAGAGTGGGGGTACTCAAGAATGCATGGAACAGACATAAGGCAATTCTAGAAGGGGGTAGGAATAAGTAGGCTGCTGGTTAATTAGGATCTGCAGCTTATTCAATAGGTAGAGAAATGGGCAGACTAGGTGGGCCAAGCGGTCCTTATGTGCTGTCAAACTCTGTGTTCTAAAGTAGTCCCAGCTCCTGTAGGATCATCACTGCTCTGTAGTAGGGCCATGTAAATCACAAGCCTTAAATCATTGTGTGCTCATGTTCATGTTTTTGTATATCTATACATATGCTTTATTTAATGTACCTGACATACAGTACAACTAAAATATTCACTTGCATATAACTAAGGATTTAGAACATCTGATACCCAACAAACTGGACAGAGCATTCTATCTGGGTAGCTCTTGTATTCTGCTTTTGGGGCTTGCTATTAAAATGACCTTCCTGAGTCCCCTACCTCAATACTATCTCCCACTGCCAGCGATTTCATTCCCACCCACTTTCATTGTTATTCAAACTGGCTGTTATATGTCCTCAGTGATCCGGTGATGACCCGATCATGAGGCCCATAAATGTTCTTCTCCCTCACATGGACTGGCCAATGCCTGCCAGGAGGTGTGGGGTGTCATAGTGTTGCAATCCAGAATGCATCCCCCAGAATGCATTGTGGGCATACTAGGCTATATTCAGGATGAATAATAATGAAGGTAGGTGCTGGGGGTGAAGGTTGGTAGAAATGATTTATGACCGTGATAGGTGGGGTGCCTAGAGACATCATTTGTTAACAACAACAACAAAGCCAATCCCGGCTAAACACCCAGTACAAGACTTTACACCTGGTATTTGGATAGGACACTGGCCCTGACACCAGATTAGAATATCTGCTAGGCTCAACCATAGTTATTGCAAATGCATATCAGTACCTACAGTATTAATTTCTGTGAAGTTGGTAGTCACGATTTACAAAAACATTGACCACCAATAAATTAACTAATAAAAATAATCATAGTGGGAATAATAATGCCAGGACCAGAAAAATATTAAAGAATAGAAGTTCGTCCTCAAACTATAATTTATCTGCCAGTGAGTCATCGGACCAAGAGGATCCTTTTTTAGAGGAACACAAATAACAACTGGACCTGAGGAGAATGGTACACTTTCAGGACCGGGACCCGCCACGGGAGCATCAGGTCATGAGGAGCAAGAGCCAGGATCAGGCCCAGGATTACTGCACCATAAATGAACCAACAGAACAAGGAGGGGCGGCAAGAAACCCAACAGGCCGTGGAGGCAAGAAGAAGTAGTGGCTATAGAGGAGGATATTGTACTTAACATTTTGCATGTGGAATTAAGTGACAGTCAGTGGAATATTTTACAGAAGGGATTAACCTTTGTACTGAAACAGGATTCGAGACCATTTGATTTGCATGTGAACTTATACAGATTCACGAGGAACCTTAACCTGAAGGCATTTTTCTGTAGGAACAAAATGGAATACCGAGGGGATACGAACACCACACAGGAACCAGAATCGGGAACAGAACTGGTTGACAGCAATGAAGTAAGGCATTTTAAATCAGATTTAACATTTATGCCTCCTTCTATTGACTCTGTTCGGGTCTTTGAAAGAACTTGTGAGCAACAATTCAAAATGCTTTTTGAGAGACAGGACAGACCCACTTTTGTAAATATTACAACAGCAGAAGCAGAGGCTTTAAAGAGCCTTCAGAGTAACACAGAAATAACCATTAAACCTGCAAACAAAGTTTGGTCTGTGGTGGTAATGTCTACCTGTAAATATATAGCAGAAAATGAAAGCAATTGCAAATATTAGAATTTTACGAAACTGACTTTTGATCCCACAATTGACTTTAAAAGGAATACTGATGCATTTCTGTAGGAGTCAGAATGTGAGGACATTATAAGTCATGAAGAGATATTATTTTTAACAGTAAATCATCCAGTCAGAGCCTCAATATATGTGTTTTGTAAGGTTCATAAGAACTTGTTTGACCCCCGGGTGACCTATAGTTGCAGAAATTGGCTCTTTGGTTGAACTATTGTCCCAGTATGTGGACGCCCACATTGAGAAATACATCACTACACCTCCCTTGTATATACGTGATACCAGTCAGATGCTAGAAGTGCTTGATGAAATGCAGACAGAACAAAATTGGTATTTAGTATCTATGGATGTGGTATCACTATACATGAAAATTCCACACAAGGGGGATTTGGAGGCTTTGGATTTCTGGTTAACCAATGATGTGTCTGTCAATGTGAGAATAAAAAATTTCCTTCTTGAGTGTGCTGAGCATGTATGCACTAAAAATAATTTTCTGTTTCAGAATTCCCATTATTTGCAGATTAAGGGAACAGCAATGGGGACAACTTTTGGCCCCAACTATGTGAACCTCTACTTGGGGCTTGGGGAGAAAACAACAGTCTATGACTGCCAGAACAATCCTTTTTATAATAAAATTGATAACTGGTGTTGTTTTATAGACAACAAATTTATGGTGTGGCGTGGCACATTGGATGAGTTACAGGCCTTTGTTACATATTTAGAAAGCAGCAATCCCAACTTGAGATTTTCTGTGCAGTGTGCTCCTGATCGTGTCTCCTTTCTTGACATTATGATAACAAAAATGGATGATGATACACTGCTAACCAATTTGTTTAGAAAGGAGACCAATAGGAATTCTCTGCTGATGCCTACCAGTTGCCACCCACACCATATGGTGTCTAATATTCCAGAGCCCAAATGTTAAGAACACGCATAAACTACAGTGATAACATGGATTTCATTACTAATGGGTCTGAAATGGCTACAAGATTTGTGAGTGGGGTATTCTAGTCAGACCGTTGAGAAAGCATTTAAGGAGGCTTATAACGTTGACAGGTCTGAATTGTTCAAACCTAAAGCAATGGGGGTAGATATACCTAGCCTGAACTTTGTTACAACCTATTCAAGACATGCTAGTGCTATTAAGGACATTATTGAGTTCAATTGGAATATCTTGGAGGGGTACCCCCTCTTGACTGAGGTGACGAATACAAAACCCTGCACGGAGTACAAGAGAGGTACAAACATTAAAGATAGATTGGTGCGCAGCTATCAAGGTTGTGATACAACAGTGGCAGACTCGAGACCACCCTTACCTTGTGGCATGTACCAATGTGGCAACTGTATATAGTGTACTTCAATATTGAAATGTACCACTTTTACATGTTGCAATGGTAATAGGAGTTATAAAATCAGAGACTTTATAAATTGTAGCACTGAGAATGTTGTGTACATGGCCACATGTAAGTGTGGCTCCTATTATGTAAGAAAAACCACAAGGCCCCTGAAGGTATGGATTGGGGAACATTTGAAATCCATGCAAAATAATGATGCTAGGAGTGCCCTGGCAAACCACTGTAGGGTCACCAGAAGTAGGGATGTGCGACACATCTTTAAGTTCTTTAGTTTG
Source organism: Neoceratodus forsteri (assembly GCA_016271365.2). Lineage (NCBI taxonomy): Eukaryota > Metazoa > Chordata > Ceratodontiformes > Ceratodontidae > Neoceratodus > Neoceratodus forsteri. Next base: position 586,512,659 of record CM028132.1, on the reverse strand, counting down.
GAAGTTGTGAGACTGGGCCCCAGAGGGGTGAATTTGGATGGCAGACTACTTGAGAGGGAGTCCTTATGGATTTTTTTACACTGGACTCGCTACACCCTCTAGGTCTGAATGATAAAATTGAATCGATGTCCTGCATTAAGAGAAGGAAGTAGTGCTGTAATTGTCCAGCTCTATAACTCCCATACTGGTTGACATTTTCCCCTTCCCGCCTTCTTGTTCCTCCCCATACATGAGTTTATGGGCTGGATATTCAAACTGCGCCCAAAATGTGCGCAATAGCAGGAGCAAGCACAAGTCCATTGCGCACATGCGCAATAGACGTGATATTCAAAAATGGAGCAAGCCAAATTGCGCAAACAGCCAACGTCTGAATATCACACAACCTGCACCGTAGTGCAACCAGGAAGGGGAAACTGAGCAGATACGATGCACTATAGCGCAACAAGGGCAGCCCAGAAGCACCATAGCGCAAGCAGGGAGCCCCCCAGCAGCAGAGCAATGGAACTGCACAACCAGGGAGGTAGGCAGGGGCCCACCACCCATGCCACAGATGGGCACAGGAACACTCTGCAGAACTGACAATGCACCCCACACCCCAAGCACAGTACAACTGGGGAGGGACGGAATATCCACCGCCCATGGGGACAAGCAAACAAAGCACAGCTGGCCCATGTTGCCCCAGCACACACACACACAAGCTGAGACTGCCACACAAGGGGTGGATCACCCCATGGCACAGAAGCCCCCCTGCACAGCACACCCTGCACCGTGACCCCAAGACACCCCCCATGAGCAGTGACCATCACTGCAGGAATCCCCATGCATAACCCCCCCACTGCCACACTGCAACCTCGTGTACCACAGAACCATACAAACCGGAGCCACCATGAGCACCCAGCAGTGGGTGGCAGCACACGGCAATGCAACAATGGCAGACACAGTGCCAACATGCACAAACCCCCTGAGGCACAGCTGAGAGACCGAACATGTGTCACCACAAGAGGTACCCCACACGGAAAAGGGCATGCCCTGACACCACTGCCATTGATACAGCACCCTGCACAGTAGACAAGTGTCTGCGCGACCCACCATGAGCCACAGCAGCCAGCACAGACACCCACAGTGCTGCGTGGAAGCATGCAGCACACGGATGAAACACAGTGCAGGGGCAAACACACCCCATACCCTCGGGGACACCAACACAGGGGCCGTGGTAGTGTGGCAACAAGCCCCCAGTGTGGGCCCATGTAAACTGTGCACACACAGCCTGCAGTCCACCATGGCACAGGGTGACACCCACCCTGTGCATGAACTGTGGCCCTGTACGCCACCAGCATATGCCTGGATCACAAGTCACAGACAGTGGTGCACAGCCCTGCAACACACACAAGCCACAGCATGGAGGTGGGACAGCAACTGTGGAGGCCACAGTGTCACCCGAGGCAAACATGCACCTCACCAGTGACGAGGCAACCCAGCATTGTGATGGTCACAGTGGATGACCTGCAGGGACAGCCACCACTGACAAGGCAGCAGACCTCGCAGGCCACAGACATGCAAGGGTGTGAGCTGCACAGGCCAAGGACAGTTTGACAGGGCACAATGGACACAGAGCAGGCAGCATGGACCACTGCACACAGCAATGCAATGCACAGAGAACAACACACCACAGATACCAACTGATAGCCACTCCCAGACCAGAGACACTTCCCCACACACACACACATACCCATGACTGAACCTTCCCAGATGCCATGCACACCACTGCAACTGAGCACCTATAGCCAGCTGCAAATCAGAGACCACCACAGTATTCATATCAAAATCTGTATTATAAAATATACAACAACAACAACATCTATATACATATACATATATGGGGTGGAGGTACAGGAACAAGGTGGGGGTGGGTAAGGGGCAGGGGTGAACAACTGGGAGAGGGAAGGCGGGGTGTGAGGGTCAGTCAAAGGGGGCAGGTAATGTGCGTTCAGTGGCATCCAGCCTGCTCCTCCGCTGCCTGGTGCCATTCCCGGGGTCACCTTCTCCTCACCCCATGCTGATGGAGGTCCTGCAGTATTGCCAGGGATTCGGCCGCCACACAAACCAGCTGCTGGATGGAACGTTCTATGCGTAGGAGTATCCGCACACCTAGGACAAGGGATCAGAGTCAATGGGTGTGACTGTCCATCCCCCTGCAGCCCACCCATCATGCATGGCATACAGCCATGTGCCCCACTCCTGTGATGGTGTGCACCCACCCACAGTGACCGTGTGCACAAGACATGCCCAACCAGGCAGCAACAGCCATGTGTACCACTGCAGACACACACCGCCCATGTCCAGCACAGCACAACCAAGGCCATACAGTAACATGGCTATGCGGTGGGCAGGCAGTGCCATAGCCATGTGCCCAGTGCATGCATGGACCACCATTGACGCACTCCCAGACATGCAGTGCCACTGGACAGTGCTGACTGTCACATGTCACGTGCATGGCAGTGGTGTCCATGGATGATGGCCATGCCCTGCTCCCCACCCTGTCACACAGCATGCAATAGCAATCATGGTGTCATGGCACTCACCCTCATCGGGCTGTCGCTGGCATTGTGGTTGTTCCACGACACGCTCCAGTTCTGCATCCACCACCCTCCACTGCTGATTCATGGCCCTCCTCCGCTCTGCCACGCCTGTGGGAAACAAAAGGTGAGAAACACTTCAGTACAATCCCAAAGCATATTTCCCCTGCCCCAATGTGTGTGCCCACCCACCCAGCCAGACCCATCCATCACATACCCTGTAACCACCGCCAAAGCTAACCCTAGACCATCCCTCCCCTATGTGCTGGACACAAAAGACAGTGTTACCCATATGGACCATACAGGTGTGTAGATGGATCACCCACCTGGATGAGGCACCATGCCCCTCCTGGCACGTGACTGCAGATGTGCCAATAGCTTCAGCTCCCTCCTTCTCAGGTCCCCATAGCGGTGCCTGCATTGCTTGGCCGTCCTCCTGTGGCCAGTGGCCGCCTCCAGGTCAGTAGCCACCTGTTGCCAGACCTGAGTCCTGGCCCTGTCCAGTGGAACCTCACCATACAGTGGGCCATAGTGTGGCTCCACAATGGCCACAAGGTTGGCCAGCTTGAGGGCACTCCATTGGGGGCTCTCCTGCGTGCCATCTCCAGTGCTATAGCAGGCAATATGGTGCTCACAGCTCGACAACCCCACGTGGAATTGCTGCACAATACATTGCCGCCATTCCCTATCGCGCTGTCACCAAACAGCGCGATAGAGCTACAGACATGCCATACGTACAGCGCCAAGGGGGAAAAGGTCGGGCACAGGGTCATGGGTCTCTGGCGCAAGGCCACGCACAGAGCCATTGGACGTCTATGCATCTAGTGCGACTGGTCGCCTGTGTGCCATTGCCACAGCGAACTATTCCGCAGTTGTGCCACAGCGCCATGTAGTGACCGTCGCCGTAGTGCCACTGGCATAATGGTGGCCATGCCCTGAATTGCCTACCGCACACAGCACATCATCAGCATGGCAGATGCCTGTGTAAGCTACCTGGGCATGCACAGTGCAGTGTACTACGCAGTCACAGAACTGCGCCATTGGCTCAGCACGTTTAACCGTATTGTGCAAAGCGCAACAGCGCGATATTCAGCCGTCATATGCAAATCATCCGATCAGCCATTCAATGGTGCAGCAGTGCGATTTGCATCTCATTAAAGTTGCTCCACACCTAATTTGCATGGATTGCGCCATAAAACTGAGACACTGTTCTGTAGTGGCCATATTCGGTTACTGCAGTTTATAGGTGAGTTGCATGCTGAGTGGTGTTCTGGACTGTGGTCTCAGGGACTTGCTTTGTACTGCACAGTCACGGTCACCACTGTCACCCATACAGGCTGAAAACTGACCGAGCGAGGACTGGGTGAGGAGGATGATGGTGGGCAGAAGAGGAGGCCCAGTTTTACCAAGGCCGAGATGGATGCACTCTTCGAGGCCTACATCGATCAGGAGCCACTGCTCAGTGGACAGCGGGGCACCCCTCAGGCCCGTGCTGCTGCATGGGAGGGGGTGGCACGTGCCGTAAACCTGAATGGCAGCCACCAGCGCTCTTTGCAGGAGTGTAAGAAGAAGATGGGTACTGACAGGAGGAAGGTGAAGGAGAAGGTGGCTGCTATCAGGGCAGCAGTGCTGCAACAGGCGGGGCCAGCCGGAGGTGGTGCAGCTGACTCTGGCAGAGGACAGGCTTGCTGCAAACATGCAGTGCAGTGCCATTGAGGGTGTTCAGGAGGTTGCTTCCAGACAGGTGGTAGCCCATCACTGAATGGTACGTCATGGTCTGGGGGAAGATAGATCACATGCACTAACATGTCCTTACTTTCTTTTACAGATCCTGCACATCTGCAGAGGTCAGCGGTGGCGGGCCTGTCCACTGCAGACAGCCATCTGGAGTTGGAGGAGGGACCATCCACCTCCGCAGGTAGCCAGCGTGCATTGCAACAGTGGTACTGCCTGCCTGTCAACACTGATGTCGTTGAGACAGGTGTGGGGGAGGCCCTTCCTGTGTCTCAGCAGTCTGGCATCCAAGCATGCCAGCATGCTGTGGCTGTGGCACAGATCTGCACCATTGATGATGCAACGACCATTATGGGCAGTGACATGTGTGTGTCACGGAATGGACACAACAGGCCAGCACCGCCCATGGACCTGGCTTTTACGACGTGTGTGCCAGCATGTCAGCACAGTCCCAGGCTGCGCTTGTCATCACCGGTGGGGCAGCACCAGTGGCTGTTCAGGTCAGTGGCACTGTTGCGGCCACAGCGGTGGAACAGCCAATCCCTTGGGCACAGCAGGCAGAGGGGCAGCAGCAGCAGTCACCCACCGGGACTGGGGGTACAGGGCTCAGCGGTGGCATTTTTGCACTGCCTGTGGACTTGCCCATACCTAGCCCTGGTGAGCAGCACCAACCCTCAAGGGGTGCTGAACATCAGGCCCTTCCATACCCTGAGGGACAGGTTGCCGAGGTGGCAGACGATCTCTTTGACGAGCACACCCGCCTGCTGCAGGCATCAGTACAGCAGCAGATGCAGCTTGCAACATCCATGGAGGCGCTGTGTGTGGTCCTGGAGTGGGTCATGGAGCAACACAGCAGGGACACCGAAAGGATCCTGTCATGGATTGACCATTTGCGGGAGGATGTGACCACTGCCATTGACAGGCTACCACAAACATTGGTCGCTGTCAAGGCCACAATGGGCACACAGTCAGGTGCCCATGTGTCGCTCACACCGCGCAGTTGGCTATCCACTTCCCGTTCCCGGCATCGTGCGACACCCACCCTGTCGACACCGGATTCAGCTGTGGTCATCCTGAGCACTCCTGGCGCAGGTATGTTCGGTGCGCTACAGACACCTGTGCGGGCACGGTCTCGTTCATGCAGTGGAACCCCTGGTGGACCATCGGTGCCCCCCCCATGAGGTCCGTGCTCAGCCTGCCAGTGCCACTGGGTCTTGGTGGGGCCACCCACGCATCCGAGGTGGACGTGACCCTGTGCCGCATGACTGACCTGTCTCCCAGTGCGGGCCCTGTCTGGTGCTGCCCTGTGTGCATTGTGTGTTTTGGTGGGCAGTGCACCGGTGGGTGCTCAGCCCTACACGCAGACACATGGCCCACCTGCACACCCTCCCGACTGCTGTCCATGGGTGCGTGTGCATGATGATGCCTGCATTGCACTGTACACCAAAGTGCGATGGTGCCCAGCATCTGACACACACACATAGACAGTGGATGTGGTGGCCTGTGGACATGTGTGTTGCTAGTGTCTGTGTTCTGGCTCTGTTGTGCACCTGACCCCTGTGCACTGTGTGCCTATTGTGTGTGTGTGTGTGTCCATCAATGTGGCGTGTTACTGTTCACCCCTCCCTGGTTGTCTGTGTGTGCTTCTGTGCCCTGCCACTTCCCTTGCTGTCATGCACCCCTGGTGTGTTTCCATGTGTGTACGTGGGTTGTGCCCTAGCCACTTGTGGTTGCACATGGCCCCATGACTTACCTGTGTTGGCTGAAGTGCTCCTCTGTGATGGTGTCCCGGTGCAGCTGGGCTAGCCGGATCAGTCAGGGGTCCCGTCGTCCAAGGGGGGGCTGCCCATCCCCATCATCACCGCCGTCACTGTTGTCCCCATCACTGTCCCCCTCTTCGACCTGTACAGCTATCCCACAGTCTTTGACCATGTTGTGCAGGATACAACAGGCCAGGAATATCGCACAGGCCTTTGAGGGGCTATACTGTAGGGCACCATGGGAGGTGTCTAGGCAGCGGAAATGCACCTTCAGCATCCCAAACACCAGCTCAATGATGTTGCATGTGGCGGCATGTGCCTCATTGAAGCGTTGCTGCAATGGGGTCGTGAGCCACCGGTAGGGTGTGAGCAGCCAGGGATGGAGTGGGTATCCACTGTCACCTGTGTGGAAATAGTGGAGGTTAGTGTCTTGTTCAGGCTCAGACTGCCCCTAACCCTGTGAGCCACACCCATGGCACCTGTGGCTTATCCCCCTTGCCCACGATTTGTCAGTTCTACATGCATACCCACCCACTAGATGTCCTGTGGGGATGTCCCCACTCTCGAATTGATGGCACAGTGCCAACTGGTACCATATGAATGAATTGTGTGCTCTCTCAGGGTGCGTGGCATAGACACTGATGATGCACCCACTGGCATCACACACCACCTGGCAGTTGACACTGGCATATCCCTTCCAATTCAAATAGGTGGCCCCATCGGGGCCAAGTGGCATGCAAATGGCCACATGGGTGCAGTCTATCGCCCCTAGCATGCCTGGCATACGTGCTACCCTGTGGAACTCCTGTATGTTTGCTGTGTGCTCCACCGCGGTGCTGGGGAAATGGATGTACTCCACAGCATGTGGCAGCAGTGCGCTGAGGAATTGGGTAAGGATGCGTGATGTGGCTGACTGTGTTATGCCTGTGGTGTCCCCTGTTGGTCTCTGGAAGGTACCCGTGGCAAGCAAGCACATGCAGGCTGTTACCTTTGTCTCCACTGACAGAGCATGACTCCATCGTGTAAGTGCCTGCATCACATCACTGCACAGCTCACAGAGCCGCCTCAGTATTGCCCTGTTCAGGCTGTACCGGCCCACTATCTTGACATCTGCGTACAGCTCAAAGCTGGTGCGGGCTCGGTACTGCCTGTTGGGGGCATACTGCCGACGGGCCCTTCCACGGCCACGTCCCTCTGCAGCATGACTTCTCACCCCCCTCATTATGGCTTCCATGTGGAAGGTGGCACTGTCCATGTCCCTGGCTTGTGTTCCCCCCAGCTGTTGTTGCTTTGTTCCCCCTGCTGTCCTGACTGCTACCTCCCCTGCACCGGGTACACCTACTGGCCTCTGCACTCTGTGGCCCCACACACCTTCCCTTGCCCCTATTCTGTCCTCTTGTTTCCCTGGCCTGCCCTCTTTGTCCCTCTTGCCCTGTCTCTCTCCCTGCCTCATGTGGCTTCCTGTAGCGTTCTTAGCCTCTTCCTTGCTCCTTTTTATTTTGCCTCATTTCCGCTATGGTGCAACTTCCACCTGATCCACTATTGCGCATTGCGCAAGTCTTTGAACATCGCACTGTGCACTTTATGCATGGTTCCACCCCCTTCGGTTGCGCATGCCTTCATTATCATTGCAGTGTTGCTCAGCATGTTTTCAGTGGCGCAACTGCCTCCTGCTGAATATCGCAGAATGGCACATTTTCTGACTTGCGCTGGCACAACCCTATTGCGCATTGCGCAACTCTTTTGAATATCCAGCCCTATGTATATTAGGTGATTTTTGTGTCCTCGTTCTGTTTCTGTTTTGCTTTGCTGCCATATAAATTTGTACTGGACTTACATAATAGGAGCAAATTATGCTCTATGATGAATAATTGATTGATGTTTAATCTATGAAGTCTCCTGCAAGTAAAAACTCATATGAACTGTTATTTTTGTCATTTTATTGATTTTAGAATGCAATCATTTGGACTTTCTCTGGTATGGGCAGCCTTCGTGCCTTGGAGACAGTATACAAATGATGATTGCTTGTATTTATGTTTTTAATCAGTGATAGAGTATGGACTAGTAGCCAACAGTTTGATCATTATTGTGCTGCACTTTTCAAATGTTTATTTATTGTTGTTTCATACACATCAAATACACACTTAATGGTCATATGTGCAATTTTTTACTAACACTATAGAAGGTGATGTTTATTTATGCTTTTTATATATATATTTTGTATATGTCTTACAAATCCTAAGCACAGATGCACTTCTTGCACATAATGATATGTATGGACTGTCACTTTAAAGGTTCCATTTAAAATGATATATGATGTATGATGTGAGGCTGACCCATCCCCCTGATGACATCTTATTGATGAAACCGATCAGGATCTCTCCTGTTTCTCCACATGCTTTGGTGGTGTTTTTAAATTGTGATTAATAAACACCCTTATTTTGGAAAACCGAGGAGTGCGGGGTCCTTGTTGCTGCTAATCTTCTCATTTTAGCACTTTTTTTGATTGAATTCTTTGTGCTTCATAGTGCTGGTATTCTCAGAATTAAAACCAAAAAAAGTCAAATGGTTGGACTTTATCTCGTGAAAATAGTTAGGATCTGAGAGAGCTAAGTTACCGTACCTACAGACAGGCAGATTCTATGCCGTTGTAAAATGTGTGCTAAGAGTTCAGGAGCATGTCCTTAGTTGGCTCCTTTATATATTGATCACAGTTGGAGTCAATTAATTAATTAGTTGACTTATTTACTGAATTTTGATCAGGTAGGCCCACAGAGACTAAGAGTCCCTTTCTCAGGGGCGATCAGGGTTTAATTACATAGAGGCATATCAGAACAGCCTAAATACATTCAGATAACAGTAACTTACAATGGATTATATACATTCATGACTTAGAGCAAACAGCATCCACCAACAAAGTTGCATGCATTCTGAGTTGATTAACTAAGCACAACAATGTTCGGGCGGATCACGCAAGCAGCTGAGCAAGCAAGCCAGAGCAGGTCAGGTACAAAGAGTAACAGTTGTGCTATAAAGAAAATATTAAGTGTCTACTATGTGCATTTGATTCAGTTTATTATATCAAACATCCTGACAGCCTTCTCTCAGATATGCTCCTTGGGTGCTCTGCTCAAAAGGGTCAGAGTCAAAGGAAACAAATCTAAAAGAGAACTGTTAAGTAGACTGGAGCAACCCTGACGAGCACTTGTCGGTGCAGAATGTTTGCGTGCTTGTATTTGCTGTGTAGTTGTTGAACATAGATAGCACAGAGGTTAAAATTAGCAGATTGATACAAGTTATAACAGTACAATTGCCGTGATTGAGGAATGAAGAGGTTCACCCAGGAGGTTCACACATAGAAACATAGACTTTGACGGCAAACAAGGACCATTTGGCCCACCTAGCCTTCCCCACTGTAATATGTAAAATAGTACTTTACTATTGTAACTGCATGCAGAAAATCAACCCAGGAAATCAGCTTCCCCACTGTAGTATGTAAAATAGTACTTTACTATTGTAACTGCATGCAGAAATCAACCCAGGAAATCAGCTTCCCCACAGTAGTATGTAAAATAGTACTTTACTATTGTAACTGCATGCAGAAAATCAACCCAGGAAATCAGCTTTCCCACTCCCTCTCCCCACATGCCTGCAATGTTTTTGGTTCCCCACAACCAGTGCCAGCAGCCTGCTCCTAGAAACAGCTCCTCAGTCCAAAGTTGGACCTGGGAGTCGGACACAGAACTATGTGGTTTTGTTACAGATAACTAGCACTCGCTTTTAAACCTAGAGTATAATATTTATTGAGTATGTAAAAAATGAAGAAATGAGGTATGAATGTCAGTGCTTTTAATAACTGAGCTGTGGAGGAGGCTGTATTTTTCTCGATGGGTTTGTGTAGAAATTTCCCAAGTTTGGGAGTGAGGCTACTGCACCAAATAAACCATGGTATTTTGCTACCTGAGGCATCACTTTGGCTAGTAAGATTTCTGATTGGTGGCTCAAGTTGACAGCAACAACCTTAACACAGAGCACTGCACTTAGGCAGAAATGCAGATTTAAAATTTTACATTTGTTTAGTATTCTATGCACAGCAACAGTTGAGCACAGAATACCATTTGTGTTCTGCTAGTACTTCCTTTGGAATATCATAATTTGAGAAAAATTACTTTTTGAATGTATATAAAAGCAGAGAGAAACTGTGTTTAGTATGAGGAGGTATACCAGATTTTTGGATGGAATACCAAAATTAGGATTTTGGTGATAGAAACACCACATTTTCAACTAAATTTCTAGTCCAAAATATGACCACTCAGGGCTGGCCCAGTAGGCACTGGTAGGCTACCCCCTGCTACACTGGGTGACCTCGGTTTGAAGCAAACTCGAGTCACTGGGGGTGAGAGGATTAGGTTCCAAGGGACTGCTCTCCTCTACTGGTGTGGGTGGGTCACACTTCTTGCAATGTGCCTGAAAGCTAGTGGAAGCTGGGTGTCACTGTAGTCAGGAGGGCCAGAAGGGCATGGAGGGATGCTCACAGATGTTCTGCATTACTGCATATTGGTGTCTCGGGGCAAAATACTGTAGATGAAAAACCACTCTGCAGGTGGGATGGACACCCCACACCTGCAGGGCTGGCACCATCAACTGGGATCCCGCTTGGATCCTGCTTTGGAGGGACAATGGCAAGCAAATCCAACATAGCTTCTAGGGGTAAGTCATGGGGGAACTTGGGTAAGTCCTGGAAATGGTGGGTGACTGGGATGGGAGGTTGTCCAGATGGTGGCCAGCAAGAAAATTACAAACATAATAGTAACATAAACAAAAAAGTGACCCATTTAAGAGCTCCTTACACCTCAAGGGAGGCAGTGGTACCTTGCCCAGTAGAGTTGGCAGTAACGCAGTGGGCTGCTATGCAGGAAACATGGGTTTGTGTCTTAGTGGTGATCCCCAGCACCATGCTAGTAGCATAGCAGGAATACAATGCCAGTAGGAATTTCCAGCTCCTGGGGAGGGTCCCACATGCCCTGCCACAGCAGCACATTCTTTGGTGACTGAGGAGAAGGCTTAGCTACCATTGGTGGACATGCAGCATTTTTCTTTCCCTCCATAGGACAGGTGTGGCGGGGCACACTTTGTGTGAGGGTGGTATGGTGGACAGGGCATCAAACGGGGGGGCAACACTAGGGTGTCATGTAGGATGACAACAGCCCTGTCTACACACACACACACACACACAAAAAACTGCTTAGATGGCACCCTTGGCAACCCTGTCCCCTGTGCACACTGACTCCTAGTGTAAAAGGTGAGCCTCACTGCCAGGGAGGGGAAAAGAAAAAGTGCTGACATGGGGGCCAGGATGGTACAGTTGTCAAAACTGGCACCAGCCTACTAGCCAAATGCTGGTAGATTTTGCGAAGGGCTAGTAAAATCTTCCTTTAACTGGCTCTATTGGACAGTGCTACAGAAGGTAACATTTTGATAATACATCAGTTGGGCAAGTGGAAAAGTCTGTGGGCCAGTGGATTATCCCATTCACTAACCCTGTCCTCTGGCTAATGGCTGCAAAATGTAATTTTTAACCCTGTCGTACATGGAATGGGAACTAAAGCATACATCAGTGCACAATAGGGAGAGATGTGGAGGCAGCAAAAGGTCAACAGCAAGGGCCCAAGGTAGAAAACAGAAGTATAAGGGGGCATTAGAATCAAGGTTCTTAAGTAGGGTGGGGGAAAAGAGTGTTAACCCCCAACCGAGTCCCAGTATCTCATCAGGATGCACTGTGTTGGTGATGGGGGGGGTGCAGACATATAGGTGTCTGTCTCAGGCACACCAACACAGTGAGCTGTCGGCAAAGTGTCGATTTCTCCGACAGAGAGGTATATTGCTGTGTTGGTGTCACCGTTGGATCGGCATACCTTTGCAATGTATGTAAACCCACAGAGAAACTGCATTTAACCTGAGGCATTATATGTATTCTGTCTAAAACACCAAATTTAAAATAACATTTTAGCCCTGCTTAACCTATCCACCCCATCACTCTTGGACTCCAGTTCTACTCCTTCTACCACAAATCAATGGAATCCCACTTCTAGCCCATCTGTCTCTCACACCTTAGGCAGGTCATATGTGCTAACACCCCCCCCCCCCAAAAAAGAGAGTCTTGTATATTTCTGGAATATTATTAGCGTCCCTTTTGCCAAAAACTGAATGATAGCTGCATATTACCTAGTCAAGTCTGCTGAGCCAGTTGCTGCCAGGAAGTCTCCTATCCGGATCCATTCATTCCAACTGCTGCACTTAAATATAGGCTAGGCTAACCTGCTGCTCGCCACACTACCGGTCCTGCACCCACTCCCCAAGTCAACTCCGACTAGAGTTAACCCAGTCTGTTGTAAACTAACTCTGTATTACTGCTGTTATTACCTTGTATTGCTTGTATTATTATCTCTACCCCCTCACAACATTATTTTGTATTGTGTTTTAAAATGCAGACTCAAAGGTTGCAATTCCAAAACTGAAATAAATCAATAAAAAAAAACTAAGTCTGAGTCTGGCATCCAGAAAGGTGGTTTGGCTGGGGGTTGGGGGAGTTATTGGTGGTCTCCTGAACAGTGGATAGCTTCAAGAGAGAATGGGACTGAGTGAAGGGAAAGTAGCTGGTGAAAGAGGGGAGAGGGAGGATTTGGGGAGGGAGCAGGTACCTCTGTAGACACAGGGAGGACCTGCACACTCGAGCAGACTAGACAGACCACAAGGCCTTTATCTAGTGGCATATTTGTATGTTCATATATTAGCTGCAGATGGATATCAACCCTGCTCAGGGACTTCATTGACTGAACCCTTTTGCCCAACCTGTAGTCCTCTCATCTCTATTTCCTAAGTGCTCCTAAAACCACTGTTGTGCACACCTGTGTGGAGTATGCAACAGAATTTACCTTGGACTTGGCATTTGCAGACTTGCCGTAGCTAGACTGCAAGTGGGGCAAAACATATTTGGGGTTTTGGCCATCAAAGTAGGAATGCACTGGATAGCATTCAGAATGAATATTAAAAAATGTTGACTTGCCAGCTTTCTGGAACAGTGCTAGGGCTACCATTCATGACACCAGTAACCTAGGTTGTTGAAGGGCCAGCTGGGGGGGGCACAATTACTGAGAATCAATGAGGATGCTCTCTTGGGAGATGGGGGACCAAGCCTTTACTACAATGCTGCCATCTGGGTGACCACAGCTGGTAGTACAGAATAAGGCAGAGGGGGAGGGAAAACCCCAGCTGAGTGCTTGGCTGTCCCACCATCGTGTATGTCCCTGCACTGTGCCCCTTTGATGCCAACATCCATGAGGTCTAGGAAGCAATGAAAAAAAATGGTCTCTTCCTAAATGCCCATGGCTGTATTGATCACTTCTCTTTAAATTACTGCCCTCTCCATATCCCTGTCGTGAGATGTGAAATCTAATCCAGGCCCCCTGTCTCCTCAGTGCACACCTAAACTAGTCAGCTCCAGCTCCTTGTTCCAAGTCCATGGCCTGAAAATTGTACATCTTAATGTCAGGGGCTTGATGGACAACCTCCTCAAACTCGAAGTTTGGGCCCTACTTCGTAACCCAGACATCCTGGCCATCTCTGAATCTTGGTTAAAACCATCTATCCCAGATAACATGTGCTCCATCACTGAGTTTAGTATTCTGCATGTTGACGTCCCTTCATCCAAAAGTGGTGGTGGCCTTGCCCTATTCTTTAAGCCCCACTTTAATCTCACTCTCTTGCCCAACCCCACTCTTCAATTCTGTGAACTTCTTAGCCAATCATTACAACATTTAAGGCTGATCCATCCCCTATGGCAGGCTACCTGTGAGATGGGGTCCAAAATACTTAGGAAGCCTGTGCCTCAGTCCCCTGAGTTGCTGTTATTAGGACTCCGGCCCCCAGCCCCTCACTTTCGTCCCTCTGAGTTGAAACTACTTCTGACACTCAGTATGCAGGTTAAAAGACTCCTACTGAGTAAATGGCAGTCCCAGATAATCTCCTTCCTGGGGGAGGTACTTACCTCCATGGCTCAAGTTGTCATCTGGGCCAGAATATCACATACTGTGACCAATAACCTCTTTAAATATACTGCCCTCTGGACTCCTTCCTTCTGTTTTGGAAACCTAGGGAGGGAATCGGCTGAATAGGTACAACTACTCTACTATAATGGTCTCCTCTCATGGTGCATTTAGGGGCAAGTGCTGGAGAGTTTGTTACTGAGTTATAAGGGACCCTGCTCTACAGATGACATGGTATAATATCAGTAAACGATAGTATCTTCGCTGACAATGAAGACCTGTTTGCTTTGTGTGTGTGATCGCTTATATTTTGTAGGCTTTTTTTTTTTTTTTGTGCCCCAGAGTTACCTCTCCTTCAGGCCGCCATGGACCCGGACATTCCCCTACTAGCTCCCCTCAGCCACCTACCTCATATCTGCAGCCTTCCTCAGGCTAGTCCGGTGTAACCCTTGCACCGGATGGGTCCCCCTCCTCCGAGGGGAAAGGCACCAGCGGGGGCGGAACCAGCACACTACTACTTTCTCAGACCCTCGGAGCTGCTGAGGCAATTGTGGCTCTCAGGGAGTCTTCAGGGATGTCCGGGGCCGGCGTCCGTCATCCAGTTAACTAGGACGTATTTTCTCGTTTTTCTTGTTCCCCCTTTGTTGCGTCGCTACCTGCAGTGCCTCCAGTCTCCACTGGGGCCGCTGCATGAGTGAAGATCTCCCTAACCCACCCAGGACAGGAGGCAGTCTAGCCGGGCGATCCTGCCCTTGCGGCCCCCTTGACCCGAGTCCGTTCCCGAACCCGGGTCGCCGGTGTGGGTCGAGGTAAGGCACCAGAGCCTCGACCCTCTACGCCACCGGGCCAGCATTTTGTAGGCTTAAAGTAGAGGACAGCAGCCCTGGACCTCTCATAATTTCTGATGCTTTGCCAAAAATTGCAGAAACTAGCAGGATGGGGCCAGGTAAGATACGTTTGTAGGAGTTAGCCATAATGCAATGCACCAACTGCTAATACTTTCAAAGTTAATCGCCATCTGGATAGGTGTTGTACATCCAGGCACAGAGTATTATCCTACTGCTTACCTGGCTAGTATATTCAGTTCGTTACTATTTGGCCAGCATGTTCCGTTCTCTGCTTCTACAGACATATGTAACAGTCTGTAAGATCTTTGTAATGTATCTAACTGTTTTAATGTTTGTATCGTCTTAATAAGTCAAATCAATAACATTTATTAATCACAATTCTGTGAACTTCTTCACTCCCTACTGCTCCTAGGTGGAGCAAAAAAACCTGCACACACTGTGTGTCTACACACCCCGAAAAAAGGCATGCCAGGGCTAACAGAATTAGTTGACCACCTCCCATTGGTTGTTCAAAAAAATGAAGTAATTATGGGAGATTTTAATCTTAATTGGCTTGGGCCAAGCACAAATAGCCTTGAATCTATTATTAGCAAGACTCATCTCTCCTAACTCATTAATGACCCACCAGACACTCCAACAAAGGTTCCCATCATACGCTTCTGGACTGGATCCTAACCAATAGGAAGGACAGGTTTGCAAAAACAGAGGTCTTGCGGATTCAATCAGTGACCACTCCCCAGTTTACTGTGTTTGGGATGCTACCCCCCCCACACACTTCCTGCCCTAAAAAGGTTATTAACATAATTGACTTCTCTACCTTTAACTCAGATGACTTTTGAATACCTCACATATGAGTCGATTGATCCCTTCTCTTCTCGACTAACATTGACTTTGCTGCTGAATATCTTACCTTTACTATCATCTACCTTCAAATGAAACATATTCCGACTACCAGACACAGGGTCAGAGGGTTGCCCATCAAATGGTTAAATCGCCCGCTCCTTTCCTTGCTAGAGACAAGGGATAAACAATTATCTAAGTATGAAACCTCTTCCTTGCCTGCAAAAAGCAAATAGTACCGAGACCTTCTTGCAACCATGGCCAATGACCCTAGAAAATTCTGGTTAAATATCAATGACCTCCTAGGAAAAAATGGTAGCCAAACCTCCCATGAGATGTCAATTGGCAATATTAGCTATAATAACCCTTCTACTATTGCCAATGTTTTTTTACTGGAGGCAGTACAGTGCAGTGGGTTAAGGCTTTGAGATGCAGATCTGAAGACCTGGGTTTGAATCCCACTGCCACCTAGGTGCATATTGTGTGATCCTGACCAACTCACTTAACTTCCTTGTGCTCCCTGGTCACATCTGGAAACAAGCTTCGGCTTAGTGCGCTAGTCCTGGTTAAACAATGTTCCCACTTCCCTTTTCTCAAACTTATCCTGCTATGAATTCAAAATGTCTCACCCCACCTCTTCTCCCCCATCACCCCTCCCCTTCAGCTCCTCCCTTTCACCTTCACTTAGCTTCATGACCTGAAGTCCTGCATCTCCTTAAATGTATCTCTCCGTAAGGAAGTGCTGGTCCTGATGGCATAGAATCCCAAATCCTTAAACTAGCTCCCCCTGTTCTCGCCACCCCAGTCATGCATATATTCAACTTATCTCTTCTCTCCTCCACAGTACCTACCATTTGGAAGTCTGCCAGGTTTGTTCTAGTGTTTAAAAAGGGTGACCCTAGAGCCATCACATACTACAACCTTACCAACCCTCAGTAAACTCCTTGAAAAGCTTGTACACTCCCAGGTCTTAGGCTATTTACTAAAATCTAATCTTCTTTCACCATCTCTGCATGGTTGTAGGCCAGGTCACAGTACCTCTACTGACCTCACACAGTTCACCAGTGAAGTTAAGTCCCACACGAAGAAAGGCCTGCTTACTAGTGCCACTTTCCCTTAATTAACCAAAGCTTTTAATCTGGTTAACCACCCCCTCTTATTACACAAACTTGCATCCCCTGTTGTCTCTTACTCTGCTCTTGTTTGGTTCTCTAGTTACCTCTGCAACTGCTCTCAGTTCATCTTGTTTAACATGGTCCTATCTTCTTCTGCCCCCTTAAGATTAGGTGTTCTCAAGGCTCTACTCTGGGTCTGCCACGTTTCTCAGTGTTCATCAATGACCTACCAAACTCCCTCTCTCACTGCAGGACTCTACTCTATGCTGACAACCTAGTACTCTATCTTGGACCAAAATCCCTGAACAACATCAATTTCAAACTTTCTGCTGACCTCCACTCTATTCAAACATGGCTAAACCAAAACTGTCTTGTCCTCAGTGAAACCAAGACCCAGTCTGTGCTCTTCAGATCCCATCAAAAGACACACAGCTTGGCCTCTGAACTAGCTATCCAGAATCTGGATGGTTCCCCTGTCTTTTCGACCCTCTCTTTCAAATACCTTGGAGTCTAACTCGACCCAGCCCTAGACTTCTCCCAACACATAAACAACTTCTGTAAATCTGTCAACACCAAGCTTAGCCTGGCTTACCATATCTGCCATGTCCTCACCCCTGCAGCTAGACTTACAATTGCCCAAGGTATTCTACTGCCAAAGCTATGCTATGCACTACCTTCATTCTTTCCAGCCAGTGCCAATTGTTTTCAAAAATGGGACGTTGCCAATAATAATGTCTGTAGGTTTGCATCTACCACCTCACATCTAACTCACTACTGTTTGCTTTACACATACCTTAACTAGTTATTCCCCTCCTCCAGGTGATCTTATATCTTTGAATGTTTCACAGACAGCATCATTAGGTGGTCACAACCCGCCTCGCTTGCCTCAATGCTTTCCCCTGTTGACCATCCTTATCCATTACAGTCTTCCACCCAGGCCCTCTTGGATGTTCCAAAATGCTCCACTAAGCTGGGCCACCAGGCATTTGCCCACTCTGCCCCCAATTTCTGGAACTCCTTACCTCATCGCCTCCGTATCTCAAAATCCCATGCCATCTTCAAAAAATAATTATTCCATCACCTTATGTCATATGATACATGTTCATGTTTATAAATCCCCAAAGCCTACCTATGTCCCACACTTTCTCTCCTCTTTCTACTCTTCTGCCCTATACTAGCTTACTGCTGAAGCTATCTTGGTTCGTTCCTCAATGTGTGCTACTCTGTGTGTTTACTTAATCCCACCCTATCTCACACTGTACTTAAAACATTTCTGATATTACCAGTTCTACTGTTGATAACTGATTCTCCTCGCCTCTCCCTTCCCCTTGGACATTATGATGAGTGCCCAATACTGTCCCTTACTGGCTGTATGTCCATAACTCTGTTAAGTTATATATATTGTACATACCCAGCACTTCTTCTCTTTGTCCTGCCCTGTTGACTTGCTATTCTAGGTGTTAGCACTTATTCTCTTTGTCTGACGTCATTCTTATGCTATTCAGTGAAATTATTGTTTGCTATTATACAACTATATTGTTATCATTGTAGTACTGTATGCTCAATTTATTTAGGATGTAGTTATTTGCATTCCCTTTTTTGTATCTGGGTCTTTGTTATACCGTTGCCCTAAATTACTTGTATTCCATTCTTTGTACTATTGTATGTAACCTATAATAGAAACATGGAAACATAGAAGCTGACAGCAGATAAGGACCGCAAGGCCCATCCAGTCTGCCCATTTCTTTTTCTACCTTATAAATGTGCCATCGGCCTTTGCTCTGTCAGTGGCCTATCTAGTCATACTCATCTGTATTGCTCCCTTATGCCTATCCCATGCCTGTTTGAAACCCTGCATTGTATTCGTAGCCACCACTTCCTGAGGTAGACCGCTCCATGCATCCACCACCCTTTCTGTGAAAAAGAATTTCCTCACATTCCCCCATAATCAGCCTCCCTCTAATCTCATGCTGCATCCTCCTGTCCTGCTATTTTTCTTACATTTAAACATGTTAGACTCTTTTACCTTGTTAATGCCCTTAAGGTGTTTGAATGTTTCGGTCATATCACCTCTCTCCCTCCTTTGCTCAAGGGTATATTTATTGAGCTCTGTTAATATGTCCTCATATGTCTTCTGATGCAGTCCCTGCACCATTTTGGTTGCCTTCTCTGGACTGCCTCAATTTGGTTAATGTCCTTGTGAAGGTGTGGCCTCCAGTACTGCATGCAGTACTCCAGATGGGGCCTAACCAGTGTCTTGTAAAGAGGGATTATTACCTCCCTTTTATGACTTGTGATACTCCTACTAATACACCCTAACATCCTCCTAGCTTTACCTACTGCTTTAGAGGCTGCTTGGATGATTTCAGGTCATCAGTGATGATGATGCCCAAGTCTCAGTGTACTCTCCTGGGTCATGCCTGAAAATAGGCAGGTTTAGCGTAGTGCACTTACCCAGTAAACAAAAGCTAACTAGATAAATAAGTAAATAAATCTCCCACAAACTGAATGTGACTCATCGTAGGGACGTGGGAGCACACTGCGGGAATGCATGTATTCTGGAAGACAGGCCAGAAAGGGGGTTACACTGCTTCAGACACAGAAAATATCTGAATATTAAAATAGGAATTGGGGTACAGGAGCTTTAGGATTAGGAATGAGGTCAAAGTGAAGCAGTCAGCATAACAAAAAAGAGGAAACAGAATCTTAGCTCATTACAATTTGTTTCTTATTGACACATATTCTGTTCAGTGCAAAAATGTAATCACAAAGCTCAGTTCAGGGAAAAAGAGGCTAAAATACCTGCCACAGTGCACCACTCTTGGTGGTGTTCTTTTTAAACCAAGTGAGTGTGTTTGCCTTTTGTCACTGGATTGCACTTTGTGATGGAACTTGGCGCACCTGAACACCGAATAGAGCATTTGTCAATAAAGACAGAGACTGAACGTGGTTTGTTTGGAAAGGAAGAGGATAGGAATTGGTTCTTTCCACAGTCACTCTCCTTCATGGGGCGGGGGAGGATTCACATAACTGAACTGTCTGCCTGCAATAGCATCTTACATTATTTCACAAATGATGGAACCTGTTGCATACCCATCACTGTTATTTGCTCCTACTAGTTAGTAGGGGTTGGGAGTCTCAGATGTGAAGTGGATAGTAATATAGACAAAAACATTATTGTCTTGTGCCTGAAAGCTGTGAAAATCAATCAGAACATCCCCACACAAAGCAGGCGCCTAAAGAGGTAGATGCTATTATATTTGTAACAGTTGCAAACTTGGGACTAGGAGCAGAAGTGGGCAGACAGGCAGACAGGCAGATAAAAAACTGCAGCAACCTCAAAAATCCCAAGCTGTCAGAATAAACAAGCATCAAGCTGACAATTTGGCAAATCAGCAAACAACATGATCACACCACAAACAATTTATTAAAAATGAGAACATACATAAAGCTTGTGATAATTAAAAGAACTAGTGCAGTTGGGAAAGTTGTCCTCTCAAGGGGGAGTGTCACATCAGTATCCTGCCATTGGAAGGAAGACAGATGGTAGGACAGCAGGCATAAGCATTTACTTTACAGTTCACCTGTTTACCTGTCAGAGATTAGATATGATCCCCAGTATCCCAGGTGGCAATGCAACGCATTACTCCCATGCCGGTGGGTCAGCCCCCAAAACACAAACATTTCTAACCAATGGGCATCGTGGTAGTCACTAGCTTCAGGCTGGTGCTGGGGAAGGAAGATGCAGTCTAAAAAGGAGAATGCAGAAAGGCACTGAACTCTTACTCAAGTCTGTATTATTCTTTTACCTAAACTGAGGAAAGATGACTGGCTTCCTTCGAGCTATACGCCAGTCTCACTTATTAACACTGATTTTAAAATATTGGCAAAGATTTTGGCCTATAGGTTGGAATGGGTTTGGATGGAGCTAATTGGTTCTGAACAGCTGGGTTTTATGAAAGGCTGGCATTGTAGCGATCACACCCGTAAGCTTTTTCATTTGATTGTGGAGTCAGAGGGGACAAGGGATCCTGCTGCCCTGATATCCTTGGACGCTGAAAAGCTGTTTGATCAGGTGTCCTGGCCTTATCTGTTCACTGTGCTTCAAGCTTATAATATACCTGCAGATTTATTACATGGATCCTTCTTCTCTATGACCGGCCTTCGGCAACTATTTTATGTAATGGGGTTTTGTCCAATCCATTTCCAATTATAGCTGGTACTCACCTAGGCTGCCTTCTTTCCCAGTTTCATTTTAATTTGTATTTAGAACCATTACTTTTGAAACTGAAAGGGAATCCTCGGGTTCAGGGCATCTCTGTGGGGGGAGTTAAATATAAACTCTCTGTATATGTTGACGACATTTTGTTGCAGATCCGGCCACATCTATTTCCACTGTCCTGGATGACGTAACGTTATTTGAAAGTGTCGCTGCTTATAAGTCGAATTTGGGTAAAACTACGGTTTTACCACTCAACACTTTTGGGGACAAAGCTCATATTCTTTCCTTAGGCCTGCAATGGGAACCCAAAGTATTGCCTTGTTTGGGTATTTTTGTTTCACATCATCTTACTGCCCTATCAAAACTTAATTTGGAACCCTTAATGAGCAATCTTAAACAGGATATAAAGAGGTGGGCTGCACTCCCGCTTTCTTTATTGGGTCCAGCAAGTGTAATCAAAATGAATATTCTCCCCCATATTTTACACCCACTGGGGATGCTCAACATCATCCTACCCTGGAAGTGGTTTCAACAAGTCCATTCATTGCTTTCTACTTTCCTGTGGAAGGCTGACTTTGCTAGAAGCACTTATTCTAAGTAAGGATTAAGCCATGAGAAAGGATGGGTCCACTGTGGAATTAATCCATGGTTAGGGGGTTGTGGCATGAGGCAGAAGACCGAGTGCTTCCAATGACCCAACCATGGATTAATTTCACAGTAGACCCATCCTTTCAAGTGGCTCAATTCTCTATAACATGGCAATAATTATATGACTGATAGTCTCTTAATAAATGAGAAAAGACAGACTGATTTAGTTTAGGAATACTTGATGTTGAGCAGTTAAACATCGTGTACACATAGTATAAAACAACTGACGCACACCTATGGGAAATATTGTGGTTATTTAACTCTTGCAAAAATTGCTTTCATTACAAGTTTTACGCTTTCTAACATCAAAACATATTTTAAAACTTTTCAAAAACATGTAGTTAACATTTCTACACTAGGTTCTTCAATTTTCATCTGTGTGTATTACAAGATATGGGTTGCACTGCATGATGGGAGTGCACTAGTGTACATCTTCATGTTTTGTTCCTGCAGTTCCTTGGCAGACCAATAGATGGCTGTGAAGCAATGCTACCAGCACAGCACTGTTTTTCCAAATGTACTGAATTAAGCCAATCTGTAAAAATTTTAATGAACAAGTACTATTTTTCTGACTATTAACTTCACTTTGTTCCTCTCTAAATTATCTAGCTCAGCAGGTAATAGAACAACATAACATTTACTGCTTTCGCCTTTCAAATACTTGTTATGACTAGTATTGTTAGTCTCTTTCTTTGATTTTCTTCTGTTTCTTTCACTTTCTTTAATTTTCTTTTTCCCCATAGAAGTTTCCTCTTTCTTTGATCTCACTTTGTTTATCTCACTGTCTTTGTTATTTTTGCTTTCTGTTATAGAAGGTGCATGTTCATCTTTACAATAATGTGTATTTACCAAGGAAGTGCTAGGACACGTAATGTTATTCAGTAGTCCCAGAATGCATTGCACCTAAAGTTGCTTAGAAAGCAGTAGATCACAAGTGATTGTAACAGTATGTAAATGTTCACTTCTGAAAAAATATTATTACAGCATAATTTACAGTGTATGTGGAGTTTAAATGTAGAATCTTTAGTAAGTCATAAAGTTACGTGACAGTTACAACATAAAACAGTCTTGGAGATGTCAAAAACCCTGTTCCAGAAATAAGCTGGAGCAAACAGAAACAGCAAAATATTTGCATGCTGTTTTTACTTGTATACTACTTTTGCCTATGGTGGATTATCATGGTATTACATCACAAATCATCGTCTACTTGGGAATTTGTGGTTCATTCTGGTATCACACAAACAACAATGGTTCTACTATGGAATTAATCCAAGGTTGCTTAATAGTCACCTGTTCCTGTTTATGCAATTCATGTTAGTCATTTTAGTCTCTTGTCCAGAACGATGTTACAAACTCACTTTTCTACTGTGCAGGGAGGCCTCTGACTTCCTAATTTTTAATTGTATTACTTTGTGCTTCATGGATCTAAATACATCCACTGGAGTGGAGGGCGTCTTGCAGAGGATGCTTATGTGCCACAATGGTTATCTTTGGAATGAACTCTCTGTAAGAGAGTTAGTTTACAGCTCAGTGCTCTTTTATTTGTTTCTCCTGTGGTACTCCCACTCTATGAAAGGCACCCTTGTACATTGGTCCATATGACTGCATGTACAACTGTGTCATTATTTTGTGATTTTGGTTAAGTCTTGCCCAGCACAGCTGCTATTTAGTGATCCAAATCTGAAAATCTCTCAATGGCCAATTCCACCCTCTTTTCTTCCCCTCGACTCCATGATCTCTGTCTCTACTCTTTCAGAGGACAGACTTTTATAATTCCTGGTTTTTCAAACTAGATTTCATATTTATTTGAATTTTGATAACCAGGTAAGCTCACTGAGACCAGAGGTCCTTTTTTCAGGAGCAACCCGGATTAGTTACAGAGAATAATTACATATATTGGCAAGAGTACACAGTAGTACATACATTGGTAGGAGCACATACTAGCTGAACCATACATTGGATAGGATATAGAGTACATTACAGAGCATGTCAGTTACATACACATAATAGCATGGCAAATAAATCAGACATATGACATCTTAACCAACAATGCTTTAGGGGAGCGGTGGTAACAGCAATATGCAGGATATATTGCCAGTCGGTAGGCTGACTGCCATGGGACAAGCAAGTTTCAGCCACCAAGACTAAGTTCTGGGCTAACGGTTACCGCCACAGAGACTAAGCTCAAGCAGGTATACTTTCAGGCCGGACTTAAAACCCTGAATAGTACAACAATTAGCCACGTCAACAGGGAGAAGGTTCCATAAATTTGGGGCAGCGTACCTAAAGAAGCGCTTGCCATAGTTAGTTCAGACACAAGGGATGAGCACCTTTTTAAATATTTGCAGTTGTCTAGAATGCTTTCCAGCCATTTTGGGTTAGGTTCTAGCTCCCATTTTTGAGACTTTGATATTGCTATCTTTCTCCTGCCACACTGTGATGCAGATGTATAGACCGTATCAGACGTTAGATCCCTCTAAGCCTTTGGGTGTCACCTATTATTGGCAGAATTCCCACTCTCTGAATGGGATTCGTCACACTAGCTTAAGATTTGCAAGGACTGTTATAAACTGAGCAAACAGGATTGTTACAGGCATCTTCAGTTTAAAATCCTACATAATATGTATTTTACTCCTTATATGACTGTATAGAATTGGACAGCAGGATCAAGCTGTTTGGCGCAGGTGCCATAAGACTGATGGTACACTACTTCACATGCTCTGGGAGTGTGAAACAGTAGCGCTGTTTTGGACTGTTATTAAAACTTGGCTAGATCCTTCCTTTACAATAGTCAATTTATTTACCCCCAAAATTTGTACTTTAGGCTGGTATTGAGAGATTCCCTTTACCTAGCAGATGAATTATATTGCCCTTGTATCGGCTGCAGCTAAGATGGTCATACTTTGACATTGGTTAGATGATCAGGTACCTGCTTGGCCTGAGTGGCATAGAGAACTCATTAATACCCTTAACTTAGAACTATATATAGCAAACATTTGGCACAAGAGATCTAACTTTTTTGGAAAATGGGGACCTCTATATGCGTGGTTATTGCCTTTGTAATTGTGGGGAATATTGTATGAAGGAGAGGGTCTCTTCCTCCATCTCTGTTGGCTGATTGGTGGTTGCCTTCTATTTCTGAAGGCCTTTTATGATATGGTTTGAACAGCATTCGTTGGGGGGAGTTGTTAGGGAGGGTTTGGTGCTTGTTGTATTGTTGCTGTATTGTTTCTTATTTTTTTTAATTTTGTATTTGTTGTATGTGTACATTATCTTTGAAATTTAATAAAGTATACTCAGTAAAAAAAAAGAAAGATGCTGCACACAGGCACAGAGTCATAGCTAAGAACAAACACTGCAGTAAGACTTGGTATAAAGTTCAAATGCTGTCAGTTCAATGTAGTACCACAGCAAAATGTGCTGTACACCCACATCAAAGGTGCAAGGCAGTGTTCCCATTTACCCCCATCTGTATGTGATTCAAGTACAAATTATGAAATTCAAGTACATTTTTGTGTGAAGGGGGTACACTGTACCCCCATAATTCTGTTAGAAGTATATGTACCCCACAAAAATGTTGTACAAATGGTAGAATAAACCCATATAATTTAATTTGTACCCCTGAACATTTTTGGAGAGGGTGCAGTGCACCCCTAGATCTGCAGCCTTAATGGGGACACTGGTACAAGGCCTCTATGCTTGAGATAGTGAAGTGCTGGGGTACCTGGCTTGCATTATAAGGTATCTAGTGTTGACCTCGCACCTTATTGTTTTGGGGATTTTGCCTCTTGGCTTTGAGTATATCACCTTTAGCTGTGCGCAATAATGGGAAGGAAGTGGACAGTAGTCCATTTATGTAGGAAATAGTCCTAAAGGAACTCGCTAAACTGAAAGTGGACAAGGAAAGGGACCAGATAGGATACATCCCAGGATATTAAAGGAGATTAGGGAGGTGCTGGCAGCACCACTGGTAACCCTGTTCAATGAATCACTGGGAGCGGGAGTGGTTCCTGGGGACTGGGGGAAGGCAGATGTGGTCCCTCTTCACAAAAGTGGGAGTAAGGAGGAGGCTGAAAACTATAGACCAGTCAGCTTGACTTCAGTGGTGGAGAAAATTATGGAAACACTGCTGAAAGAAAGGATTGTGGAACATCTTGAACCCAGCGGTGCACAAGATATGAGGCAGCATGGATTCTCAGCGGGAAGGTCGTGTCAAACAAACCAGACAGATTTCTTTTATTGGGTGACCAGGGAAGTGGATTGGGGGTGGGGGAGCAGTGGATGTGGCCTACCTGGATTTGAGCAAGGCCTTCAACACCATTCCACATAACTAGGTAACTTGGTGTTTTGTAGACAGAAACAGGCAGATGCCCATCATGACTGTCTCCCACTAGTGTGGATACAGTCATGATGTGCATCTGCCTGCTTCTGTCTACAAAACACCAAGTTACCAAGTTATATGGAATGGTGTTGAAGGTTTAGTGTGTGTCTTGTGTGTGGCAGTTAAGATTCAATGCAAAGAAGTGCAAAATCATGCATTTGGCATGCAGGAACCCAGGAGAAGATTACATGATGGGGGGGTGGGAGAGATACTGACGACCACCAAATAGAAAAGGAATCTAGAAGTAATCATATCAGATGACCGGAAGGTGGCCGAACAATGTGCTAAGGCTGTGGGGAGAGTCAGTGGGATACTGGGGTGCATTGGGAAGGGTATCACTATCAGAAGAAAGGAGGTGGTGATACCACTGTACAAGTCATGAGTGAGATCTTATCTGGAGTGCTGTGTCCAGTTCTGGAGGCCATATCTCCAATAGGATATAGACAGGGTAGTGGTAATTCAGAAAAGAGCAACAAAAATGGTGCAGGGCCTGCACTAAAAGTCATATGAGGAAAGACTGGAGGACCTCAGTACGTATACCCTGGAAGAGAGGCAAGAGGGGGGGGATATGGTAGAGACCTTCAAGTATCTCAAGGGCATAAACAAGGTACAGGAGGGTAGCATCTTTTAGAAAAGGAAATGTTCTAGAACAAGGGGCCATGACATGAGGCTGGAACAAGGTAGAATAAGGGGTAACATGAGGAAGTGTTTCTTTACAGAAAGGGTTGTGGATGCCTGGAATAGCCTCCCAGCAGAGGTGGTGGGAGCTAATTCAGTATGGGAACTAAAAAATGCATGGGATAGGCATAGGGGAACCCTAGCAATAGGAAAGAGAGAGAGTAAAGCCGGAAATCAAGTAGGGTCTGAGGTGTTTGCAGTAGGTAGGGAAAATGGGCAGACTGGGTAAGCCTTGCAGTCATTTTCTGCCATCAGTTTCTATGTTTCTATGTTATACATAAAACTAACACCACTGGAACTTTATATCAGGTTTACTGCAATTTTGGTACCTAGCTGTATTTGTGTGCCTGAGGCTATATACAATGGCTCTCTGCCTTCTGTGATGCATTCAGTTCCCCCACAGATGTATTCCATTCCACTATTACAAGCACATTCTTAATTGCAGTTGGTGCCCTTTAAAATGACAATTACAAAGAATACTGAAAGCTAAGGGAGAAAATGGGAAGCCTTTGAATTCTGGAATAGCCACTGGCGGTAGCTTCAGGCCAATATGATATAATGCATAGATTATTGCACTGCGACAAACCACAAGACCCAGGATCTAATCCTCCAGAGCTACAGAGTTCCATATATTTTTAGTGACACTGAACAACACATCTTGACAGGTAGAGTTCATAATGTTCATCCAGTTGTATATATAATACATATTTAAACAAGCATTTGTCAATGCCGAATGTTGCTCGCTTGTATGTGCTGTTTAGGTGTTTGGAAGTGAAAGTTCCATGCCTTCCTCCCAAGACATCCACGGTGTCTTTCCATTCAGTATTCACAGAAGAGTGGGAGGGGCAAGAGCCACAGCAGTACAGCAGTTGCCAAGGGGGTGAAGAGATTTGGACAATAGTCCATTCAAAGGCAAAAGAGTCCTGCAGGAGCTCACAAAATTGAAGGTGGACAAAGCGATGGAACCAGATGGCATACGCCCAAGGATATTAAGAGAACTGTGAGGGGAGATAGCAGTACCTCTGGCAGCCATGTTCACTGAGTCATTCAACATGAGTGAATTGGAGGAGGGCACATGTGATCCCTCTACACAAGTCCAGCAGCAGGGAGGAGGCAGGGAACAATAGGCCGTTCAGCCTCACCTCAGTAGTGGGGAAGATCATGGAGACATTGCTTAAAGAAAGGATAGTGGGGCATCTAGAAGCCATCAGAGCCCAGGACCATAGACAACATGGATTCACAGTAGGGACATCATGTCAGATAAATCTGGTTGATTTCTTTGACTGGGTGACAAAGGAAGTGAATCAGGGTGGGGCAATGGGCAACGCTTACCTGTGATTTCAGCAAAGCCTTTGACATCATCCTATATAGGAGGCTGATAAACTAGCTGGGTAGGCTGGGCATGGGGGAAAGGGTGGTAAACTGGGTTAGAAACCGGCTAACAGACAGGAGGCAGAGAGTGGTGGTAAATGGGGTGCAGTCTAGGAAGAGGGGGTGACCAGTGGGGTGCTACAGGGATCGGTCCTGAGGCCAGTCCAGTTCAATGTCTTTATTAGTAACATTGCAGAACGTCTGAAGAGAATTTTTTCACCAAATTTTCAACATAGCCATTTTAAGACCTCTGCTCATGAACAGTATCACTGTGATTTTCTTAATCTGTCCCAAACATTGATTGCACACACCGAATGCGCCATTGTGTGCTACATGCACGGAAACACATTTTAAGCGACATGTGAAAAGTGACAGCTGTACTTCTCATAAGGAGGTGTGGTAAAATGGCAATGTTGAAAATCTGGAGTGCAAATATGAAAAATTTGCGAACTTACGAGCATGCGTAGGAACTGCGCAATGCATGCTCGTGAAACAGTAATTTTAAGGAATGTTTTCATCAAATTTTCAAAATAGTCATTTTAAGGCCTCTGCTCATGAACAGTGTAACTGTGATTTTCTTAATATGTCCCATACATTGAATTCGCACACCGACTGCGCCATTGTGCGCTACATGGGTGGAAACATGTTTTCGGCAAGAAATGAAAAATGACAGCTGCTCATAAGGAGGTGTGGTAAAATGGCAATGTTGAAAATCTAGAGTGAAAATATTGACAATTTGCGAACTTATGAGCGTGCGTAGGATCAGCACAACAAATGCTCGTAAAACAGTAATTCTGGGAATTTTTTCACCAAATTTTCAACATAGCCATTTTAAGACCTCTGCTCATGGACAGTGTCACTGATATTTTTTTAATCTGTCCCAAACATTGATTGCGCACACTGACTGTGCTGTTGTGCGCTACATGCATGGAAAGACATTTTGGGTGACATGTGAAAAATGATAGCTGTACTGCTCATAAGGAGGTGTGGTAAAATGGCAATGTTGAAAATCTGGAGTGAAAATATTAAAAATTTGTGAACTTACGAGCGTGCGTAGGAACTGGGCAACGCTCGCTCGTAAAACAGTCATTTTTAGGAATTTTTTCACCAAATTTTCAACATAGCCATTTTAAGACCTCTGCTCATGAACAGTGTCACTCTGATTTTCTTAATGCATCCCATACATTGATTTCGCACACCGACTGCGCCATTGTGCGCTACATGCGCGGAAACACATTTTGGGCATGATGTGAAAAATGACAGCTGTACTGCTCATAAGGAGGTGTGTTAAAATGGCGATGTTGAAAATCCAGAGTGCAAATATTAAAATTTGCTAACTTATGGTGTGCATAGGAACTGCTAGCACATCACGATAAAACAGTCATTTTTGGATTTTCCGCAAATTTGCAACATAGGCTTTTTGAGAGCCCACCTCATGAACACTGGCACTGTTGTTTCGTTAATCAGTCCCGAAAGGTGATTTCATGCAGTGACCATGAAATCACCCTTCGGGCCTGATTAACACCATGACAGTGACAGAATTCATGAGGAGAGGTCCCAAAAACCCCATGTTGAAAATTTGGTGCCAAAATTTAAAAAAATGCCTGAGATATGCAGCAAAGTTGAAAATACCCTTTCTATCCCATTACACAGCTTACCAGCACTTCCTCAGTTCGCGGTCGGCTTTGAAGAGTTCAGACGTGTTCCCGGTCCACCGAAGGTCATCGCGCCGAGGTCCGGAGGTAAGTATGGGGTGAGGAGAGGTGTGGGGGCAGGGTGCACAGTGGGTGGGTGTGGGTTGTGGGAGGGGGGCAGGGAGAAGCGCAGAGGGACAGTTTTTATTGCAGGTTTATTTTTTTACTAAGATGATGAGGTCATTTGCAGCAGCTGAAAGGCTGTGTGGGAGGGGCTGGAGCCGACGGGGGATTGGGTACCCCGTCGGCTATAACTTTGCCACGCTGGGCTGGGCTCCCAGCGTGGCACCTGGGATGCTTTGGGGGGCCGTGGAGCCGGGTGGGATTGGGCACCCCGTGCGTATAACAAGCTTTGCCACGCTGGGATGGGCCCCAGGCGTGGCGCCTGGAAAACTTTGGGAGGGTGTGCATCTGTGGAGCTGACAGGAGATTGGGCATCCCGTCGGCTATGACAGTTTTGCCATGCTGGGGTGGGCTCCCAGCGTGGCACCTGGACAACTTTTTTTGGTAGGGGGCGTCGGGCCGATGGGGATTGAGCACCCCCATCGGCCGTACAGTGTGTGTGGGGGGGAGGGAGCGCATCAGCACGCAATATGCGTGCTTGCGTGTGTGGGGGAGGAGCTCTGCTCACTGAAGCGGAGCTCTCCCTTTCAACTGTATGCCACTGCATTTTCAGCTTGTCATAGACAGCTGCAGCAGTGATTGGAGAACTGTGACCATGCCTGCAAACACATGACTGAAATGGAAGAGAGGGTGCCACACCTCCGAAAACTTGGATGATGGCACTATGTTTCTTGCACATGTGTGCAAGCAACATAAAAATGGCAAGAATAAAATCTACAAATTTCATTGGCCTAGAGACTTCACCTGACTGTGCATTAAATCTCTGTAAGTGCACAGTCATGTGACAAATCTCATTTTCCTCCCTATTAATGCACTTCCCTATACATACATTTATTATAGGGGCATGGTAGCATCCCTATAGTTAGGGCTGAGTAGACTGTTCAGTGTTAACTATCCAACTTTGAACATTAATATCTTTGGCTCCATTTGACAAAATGAGTTGAAATTGTGTACGTGTTGTCTAGGAGGCAAGGTTTTGATCAGTGCAAATTTTTGTGATGGCAGCATGTGCGGTTTCTTAGATCGACATGTCATTTTTATGTTGGCTTGTCGCACTTGCGCGCAAGTCGACATCTTGCGGCAGTGCAGCTTTGGAGGCATGGTCGCTGTGGGGCAAATGCAGGGCACGCATCAGTAGGTGCATCCCTCATTCTCCAATCAGCAGCACCACACCACATATGCTAATGTGGCGAGCACATCTAAGGAAAGGTCCGCAGCAATCTGAGCAAAGCTCGTCAGATGCAGTGGACCCTTCCTGCATGCTCGTCACATTAGCAGCATGGCGTGCAGCCGCCCAGCGGCCGACCTCGGGGGGTGCCCAGTCCCCAGCTGGCTTACTGTGGTTAATAAATTTGCTGACAGGGGAGCCCACTCCCGTCTGCATAAATCACCCCACACATTTCTTATATGCCAAGGGGTGCCCAATCCCCTCGGCTCTTGCCTCCCCCTGCTGTCATTGTGTGCCGACAGGGTGCCCAATCCCCCGGTATACATTCACCCCCAAGCCCCATTGTCTGCCGATGAGGTGCCCAATCCCCATCAGCTGCAGCAACCCCCAAAAACAGTTAGGTGGCATGCTGGAGTCCACCCCAGCATGCCAAGTCTGAAAAAAAAAAACTGTCGCCGATTGTTGTTTTCTTCCTGTAAACAAAAGGTCCTCATAGTCTCCTTCCCCCACCCACACCACCCACTATGCACCCTGCCTTCCCACACCCCTCACCCCATACTTACCTTCGAGTCCAGTGCAAAGATCCTCGCAGGAACCGGGAACACGTCTGCACTCTTCAAAGCCGACCGCGAACTGAGGAAATGCCAGTAAGCTGTATAATGGAATGGCTATGTTTTTTTCAACTTTGCTGCATATCTCAGGCATTTGTTGGAATTTTGGCAGCAAATTTTCAACATGGGGTTTTTGGGACCCCTCCTCATGAATTCTATCACTGCCATGGCGTTAATCTGCCTCAAAAGGTGATTTCACAGTCACTGTGCGAAATCACCTTTCGGGACCCAGTAATGAAATGACAGTGCCAGTGTTCATGAGGTGGCCTCTCAAAACCCTATGTTCAAATTTGGTGGAAAAAATCAACAAATACCCTATTTCTGACGTCGTTGCACAGTTGCTACGCGGAGCTCATAACCCGTGAATTCGCAATATTGTAATGCCAGATCTTCCAGCATTGTCATTTTTGTACACCTCCTTGTGAACAGTACAGCTGTCATTTTCCACATCCCGTGCCGAAATGTGTTTCAGACTTCCGTGCACACAGCACAGTTGCTGTGGAAAATCAGTGTTTGAGCCAGATTATGAAAATGACAGTGACACAATTCATGAGTAGAGGTCCTAAAATGCCTGTGTTGAAAATCTGGTGATGATATTCCATAAAATGACTGTGTTACGAGCGTGCGTTGGCAGATTGCACGCACGCTCATACTGTCATGCATTTCAGATAGTTTCACTCTGGATTTTCACCATTGCCATTTTTTCACTCCTCTTGATGAACAGTACAGCTGTCATTTCACATATCCTGCCCAAAATGTGTTTCGCACTTCCGGAGCAGAATAGCGTGGTCGCTGTACGAAATCAATTCTTGGGACACTTTGAGGAAATAACAGTGACCCTGTACATGAGCAGAGGTGATAAAATGCCTATGTTGAACATTTGGTGCCAGACGCCCATAAAATGGCAGTATTGCAAGCATGCGTTGCATATTTTCCACGCACCCTTGTAACTCTGCAAATTTGCTATATTTACATGTCACATTTTCAACACTGGCATTTTTTTTACGCCTCCTTATGAACTGTACAGCTGTCATTTTTCACATCCTACCCAAAATGTTTTCCCGCACTGCACTACCAAGCACCCAAAGGGCACCCCAGTGCCTGTCAGTCTCTGCAGGGTGGGGGTGGGTTGGCATCAGTTCAATACTTCACTGCCATGCCAATTATGCATCTGTCTGACTCCTGCACTACCAATGCCAATGCCAGCAAGACAACATTCAGCATTGACAAATTCTTGTTTGTAAATGTCTAACTTTTTCCTATACATAACATTTTGTTTTTCCTCTCCCCTACAGCCTACATGGAATGGAATTTTTATCCCAGAATTGCAGGGAACATGTGTCTGTCGAAAGGTAGTGCCTTTGACAGGTCTGGTGAAAAAAAATTAAAGATTTCCCGAGTTATAAGGCTTTAAAATTTAGTGGTTTCTGACCTGAGCATGTGCAGTAGGGTTTTAGAGATAATGTTCTGTGGTGAAAGTAAAAATATGATGCTGCAATTGCACGTTTTTGATTTTGCACCACTTGTTTGGCAGGGCACCAAACATTTTTTGTGCTGTGCCAACTGCCATCTTGTTGATTTTTTCCACGAATTAACAAAGGTGGAAAATACATTAAAATGTTGGAATTTTAAAAAACAAACATCAGAACCTAGTTAACAAGACCCATTTAGTTAGATGCTGATGTTTTTTTCTTAACAAAATGGCCACAAATACCAATTCTGGGCACCCAGAATACTGCGTGCTCAGCTTAGTGAGAGGAGCACTTCCTCCTCGTTCTCTGTTTCAGAACAACAGGAATTTCTTGACTTCTGCAGCTGCAGCTGAACTCATGCTGCCAACTGCAGTGTGAGGTGTGAGCTGCCATTTCTCTAGTGTTTGGTGGCACCCCCCCTCCACCCTCCATTGCTGTTCCTGGCAATGTGTGATGTTGCCCAGGTGTCTAGTGGCATCCTCTACCCTTATGATTACTGTCCCCCTTCATAATATAACATTTTCCTGGTGTCTAGTGGAACCCCCACCTGCTGATCACTGGTCCCCTATTAATGTATTTCCCTGGTTTCTAGTGGCACCCCCCCACCCACTGATTGGTATTTTCTATTTCCTTGGTTTCTCATGGCACCCTCCACCTGCTGATTGCCATTTTCATTATCTAATTATATATTCCCTGGTGTCTAGGGGCACCCCCCACCTGCTGATCACTGTTCCCAATTTTCCTGATGTCTAGTGGCACTCCCCACCCACTGACCATCATCCCTGTTAGAATTTATATATTCCCTGGTGTCAAGTGGCACCCCCCCCCCACACACACACACACTCTTCCATTTCAGGCACAACCTAAAACAAAGAAAACAGTCCCTGAATGTTTTTTTTCCAAACTTGTAAAAAAAAGAAAACAGTCCCTCGCTGATCAGCCCCCTACTCCCACCTCTCAGTCAGCACCCACCCCACACCCCCAGTACACCGCCACACAGCCCCACTCACCTGAACAGTTCCCAGGTTCAAGACCCACTCTCCAATCAAAGACAAGTCTTGCTGCTCGAACTGATGATTGCAATATGAGAAACTAAGGAAAATGCTATTCACTGCACTGTATTTCCATAGGGGGTTCAGCTTTTATGCATAACTTAGCCTTTTTTTGACATTTTGACTGCAAATTTTCAACATGGCCTTTTGGGGACCCCACCTCATGAACAATATGACTATCATGCAACTCCTGCCCAAAAGATGATTTGGCAATCGCTTGGTGAATTCACCTTTTGGGCCAAATTTAAACATTTTTCCTGCCCTTGTTCATGAGGTGGGGGTCATAAGAAGGCTATGTTAAAAATTTGGGGTCAAAATGGCAAAGTTATGCCCATTCATTGAAATTTATTTATTTATTGAAAATCGGAATTACAGTCCTTTGAGTCATAGACTCCTTTGCAAAGGCTCCACGTCAGTACTAAAGCACAAACATTACATTTAATCATATTTTACATAGGTCACACAGTACAGTGTATTTACATTGGTTGGTTACCACCTCTAGGATCTTAGAGGACCCTGGGTCATTTTAGTGAGACAAGTCAGGTTACAGAAATGGAGGGTCATTTACAGAGCCCTGAGTTGAGGTTTATATACAGCTAAATTGTAGGACCTGAGGATGTAACTTTGAAAATGTAAAAAATTTTTACCCCAGATTTTCAACATAGCCTTCTTATGGGCATGGCTTGGACGCCGAAGAGCATGGCCGCTTAATGCTGTAGCGCGAGCCCCAGCTCTGTCATTTTGGAACCGTTAGCTGGCATCTGAGTCCGATACGTTGGTGGAAATACCACGTTATGCCTCCACAGCCACAGAGTCAGGTCCGGTGAGGTATTCGGCGCGTTTGGAGTACGGCAGCAATGACAATTGGAAGCAGTGCATGAGACTTGCATGGCAGTGTGTAGGCCGCGGGCCTTTCACGCTCAAGTGGTTAGAACGCCACCTCTGAAAGCTTGGCTGGAGCTGCGCAGTCATTTAGTGCAGGTAGGGAGCATTTAGCCCTTGATTGTGATTTGTTTTACCTCTCAGAATTGAAGCAGTTTAACAGGGGATCAGCTGTGATTATAAACTTTCGGTCAGAGTATGTTGGATGGGAGCAGCTGTGTAGGGTCAGTGCACAATGGCCTCAGAACCCCCTGCTCATGAATCGAAGGTTCAGTCCTTGCTGCATCATATTACATCCTTGTTGGAGACTTTGCTTTCCAGGGTCAACTCCCTATCAACCACTCTTGCTGGGAATGTAGCTGAGGTGCAAGAATTAAAGGATAAATTCAATGTTGTAGAGCAAAGGACTAAGAGTCTAGAGCTAAACCAGGTCAAACTCCTTCAGCATCTTCAAGAGCATGGGAGCAGGCTGGCTACCTTATGGCAGAGAGCTGAAGACCAGGAGAATCACAGTAGAAGGAACAATATCAGGATTTTGGGCATATCGGAGAGATCTGAGGAGGTTAATATGGAGAGATTCCTAAATGAGGAGATCCCCAAGATGCTGGGGGATAGGTGGCAAGGGCCTATAGAAGTGGAGAGAGCACACCGGGTTCCTGGAGGCCCCCAACCGAAGATACCTGGGTCTTGACCTATAGTGGCATACCTTCTGAGATACTCCACGAAAGAGCGAGTGCTGCGTGCCACCAGAGACCTTGAGGAGGTGATGTAGCACTGGGTTAAAATCTCATTTTATAGAGACTTCTCCGCTGAAGTGGCAGCTCGAAGGAAGGCCTTTGCCCCCGTTAAAAAGATTCTGGCTCAGCACGGCTTCGAGTACGGATTCTGTCAATTGGCTTACTTGGCTGTATCAAAGGAAGGGAAGGAGATAGTGGCTGAGTCTCCTTGGGAGGTGGAAGCCTGGGTCTCCAAATACTGGCCGCATCTGAATTTAAAAAATTCATCTCCCAAGAAGCTATGGCATCCTGACAAAGACGACAAGAACCCGACTGGGGTAGAAACTTGCATGGGGACATTAACAGGAATCTGATAAGCCCCTCAGGGAGCGGGTCCCCCAAGCCGTCTCAACCCCGGCATGCAGATATGGAGAGCTCTAGGCGAGGGCATGACCAGGCTGCGTTCCCTAGTACTGCTTTCTCTACAAAACCTCGGAGGGACAATAACTCTGCACCCCATGTTAGACACTGTCTCATAGTGATGCTGATTCTGCAGAAGGGCAAGAGATGGCACCTCCGGCTAAGCTAACCAAAGGGGAGTTGTTGCAAAGGGATCAAATAGACCCAGAGGATATACCTGACGAAGCTATTATGGAAGCGGTGGAACCAGGAATATGGTTTGATAACCTGCCAGATGCAGAGGAGCCTGCAGCTAACTCCTCCCTATACATGAAGCCAGGAACTCTGTCCTTTGCAGAAGTGTTGTCTAAGGGTCTACAGGGTGCAAGCGGTGAATCTCCACCAGCGGATGGAGCATCTCTACCAGACTGAAAGATTAAAGGGCTGTATTTGCTATTAGTTTTTTGGGGGCATGCGCTGGGGCAGTCCTGTGGGACTTGGAGGGTTGGAAGGGATTTGGCTGCCTAGTACATACCCTTCGGTGGCAACATTTACTGACCTGGGCCCCCCCATTTCTTTTTGGCTCTTTTTTATCCCAGACTCAGATGCCCCAACCTACGGTAGGGTATGGGTGGTACTGGGGACAATGTTTAGCTCAGGCGGGGCTGGGGTTGAGCCTGTCAGTAACCGGATGATTCGATCTCTTCTTCCCCTATTCAAGCCTTTCGCTAGCACAGCAGAGGGCTTACCCTAGCATTTGGCCTGGGTGTAGCACCATTGTGCATACACCAAGACTCGTTAGCTTATTGCTTTTTACTTATTGTTATACTGTG
Source organism: Neoceratodus forsteri (assembly GCA_016271365.2). Taxonomy (NCBI): domain Eukaryota; kingdom Metazoa; phylum Chordata; order Ceratodontiformes; family Ceratodontidae; genus Neoceratodus; species Neoceratodus forsteri. The sequence continues at coordinate 586,475,491 of CM028132.1, read as the reverse complement.
CTAGAAGTTTGAGGAATAATATAGTCAATATAGGTTTTTTTGCTTAACTCACAGTTTAGTGGGTGTTCTTATAGTTACATAATATCTTAGTAGGTTGTGAGGGTTGTCTAATCTTATGTGTATTTCTTTCTCAGCTATTAGGTCAGTTGGGGCTGCATCCTACCTGGTTCATCTTACCGGACCTGACTTTACTGAACACTTTGTAAACCTCAGGTATCCTGAGCTATTACTCTTGCTCATTTTCTTGGGGCTCCTGAGGTGAGTACTACATTTATTTTTCCCCTTTCCCCCTTTACGGAAACCTCAACATAGTGGCAATGCATTCCAGAACGGGGCTTAAGCTCATATCTTGGAATGTGAGGGGGCTTAACCATCCAGTTAAACGAAATGTTGTCCTCAGGCACCTCCACTCCTTGCATGTAGATATTGCACTATTGCAGGAAACGCATCTGGTTGCAAGAACTGTGGGCTAGCTCAAGAAAGTGTGGGTTGGGACGGTAATCGCTAGCTCAGCCCAGAATAAGTCCAAAGGGGTGGCCATTCTGATTAGGAAATCATGCCCATGGACGTTGGATAAAACAATCATGGATACCCAGGGTCGATGGATAGGAGCTAGGTTCTCTCACCCGGGGGGGGGGGGCATGTGGTGTTACAAATATCTATGGCCTAAATACAGATTCTCCCAAGGTACTCCTTGACCTTAATCAGGCATTGGAGTCTCTCACTGAGGGACATCAAAACTGTCCACTTTTGATAGGGGGAGATTTTAATCTGGCACCCGATATTTTTCTGGATAAATCTAAGCCCACACCACAAACTCACCCTAGAGTATTGGGCGCCCTATCAGAAATGATGGGAGAATAGGGCATGACTGATGTTTGTCGCAGAGACCACCCCACGGGGAGGGACTATTCGTTCTTCTCGTCCATCCATGCAATGTATAGCCGAATCGATTTCTGGCTTGCAAATAGATGGGCAGCCCAGGATGTTGTAGCAACCGAGATCAAGGATATTATAATATCTGATCATGCTCCCATTTCCTGCACTTTTCAGACAGGAGGGCATTCGGGGGAGGGCACTAGATGGTGGTGTAACCCCTCACTGATTAAGGATCCCTCTTTTAGGAGTATGGTCCAGGATGTTGCTCGGGAGTACTTTGCTCACAATAAGCTGGGGGATACGTCCGTGAATATGGTGTGGGAGGCCTTTAAAGCAGTGTTAAAAGGGCATATTATAGCTTATGTGGCCCAGAAGAATAGGGAACATAAGGCGGAACTCAATAGGCTCCAAGCGGAACTTTCCACCATGGAAGCGCAGTTTAAATCATCTACTGCTGGTGACCCGGACACTACCATACTGCGGGGGATTGTCGGCTTAAAGTATCGGATTAATACTATACTTCACCAGCAGGTTGAGTGGTATATGACCAGGACTAAACATACGCATTGGAAGAGTGGGACAAGAGCAGGAAACTACTGGCATTCCAGCTGAGGAAGCAGCAGGCTGCTTCCCGTATTCAGGCCCTTAGAACTGAGAGAGCGGAGATAGTTACAGGCCCTAAGCAGATCAATGAGTGCATGGTGCATTACTATCAGCTGCTGTATCAATCCCGTATCTCTCAGGAGACAGGCTGTATTAGGGGTCAGATGAGGGATTTCTGCTCATCTGTGCATATCCCTCAGCTATCAGAAGCCATGAAAAGTGCCTTGGATGCACCTATTACTGAGGCTGAAGTTTGCGAAGCTCTGTCTCAGCTGGCTAAGGGGAAAGTTCCTGGGCCCGACGGTATGACCACTGAATTATACCAGCTACTAAGCCCTGAAATTTGCCCCCCTCTACTCGCTGTTCTGCAGGAATCGCACTCAACTGGCTCCCTTCCACCAGCGATGCGAGAGGCATTGATTACCCTTATCCCGAAGAAATCTGATGACCCATTAAACTGTGCCAGTTATCACCCTATCTCATTAATCTCCATAGATACTAAGATTGTAGCCAAGGTACTTGCCAAACGGTTAATGGAGGTCTTACCCTCCATCGTACACCCGTCTCAAGCTGGCTTTACCAAAGGTAGAGCAGTGGCGGACAACATCTGTCTGTTGCTCACCATTAAATGGCTAGCCCTGCAATCTTCCATCCCTATGGCAGCTATAGCAGTTAATTTCTCTAAAGCTTTTAACTCGGTGGAGTGGCCCTACCTGCACGAAGTACTCGACCTATATGGTTTTGGTGCTTATTTCAAACAATGGGTCCAAGTTTTGTATAATAAACCCACGGCAAGGATACTTACCAATAAGGATATATCTGTGCCTTTTTCCCTGCAGCAGGGCACTCATCAGGGTGTCCACTGTCCCCACTACATTTTCTGTTTGCCCTAGACCCCCTCATATGGGTACTCCAGGCCAATGAGAGGGTTCAAGGCATTGTGGTGGGTGGCCATGAATACTTGACAATGGCGTACGCAGACGACCTGCTTCTCACCCTCTCCCGCCCACAAGAGTCCCTCTTTCCTATACTGGAGTCCTTGCATTCGTCTGCAAGTATATCAGGGTTGTATATCAACCAAAAGGAAACTAGTGTCACCCCTTTGAATGGGGCGTGCACTAAAGAGTGTCTGCAGGGGACGGAACTATCATGGGCACCTGACAATCTGCATTATTTGGGAATACATATCCCTTTTGCCTGGGGGCATATAGAGTCCAGGAACTTTACCCCTCTAATTACCCAATTGACTACTGAGGTAGCATGTTGGAAACACCTAAATTTGTCCCTTTTAGGTAAAGCAGTGGTACTTCGTATGCTTATGCTGCCCAGTGTAGCAGATTTTTTAAATAACCTCCCCATAGTGTTATCAAATAAGTATCTCGGGTGTTAGACAAGCTAATATCAGATTACTTGTGGGAAGGACAGAAGCCTAGATGGTGTGTTAATAAACTGCGGGCACATTGGTCATGGGGTGGCTTAGGGCTTCCATGTTTCTGGGGATACCACTGGTCCTTCCTTGCTGCCCAGGCAGTCAAATGGTTTGTTTCATCCCCTGGTAATCCACCGCCATGGTTAAAGCTGGAGAGACAGATCTGTCAGTCTTCTCCTCTTAGCTTGCTGCTAACCTATGCTGTCATACCCTGGGAAAAACTTACCTCAGTCATGGACGCTACAAGGAGAGCTTGGTTTTGCCTTATGAGGTTGGCTGGGACGGCGAAGCAGGGTTCCAGGATGCCTTTTAGGTACTCTGAACTATGGCACTACCCACTTATCAGGGTTGACAATAAGCCCCTGTCGTGGGTCTCGTGGGAAGGGAAAGGGATTCATATCGTGCAAGACCTCTATCTACCAAACTCTAGTACCTTAATGTCCTTTGAACAACTGCGTGCACACTTTTTGTTAAAGGTACATGACTTTTGGAGGTTCTTACAACTTCGCAATGCAGTGCAGGCCACAGACTGGTCGAGTAAAGATGATCCAAAGTGGCATTGGCTGTCCTCGTTGCACTTAAAACCCTCCTTTCATGGGCTAGTGGGCAAGTTCTATAGTACCTTGCGGGAGGCGCAATCGGATCACACGGAGTCATGCAGGTCGGCATGGAGCACGGAAACTGGTAATTATATTGGTCCAGAAACCTGATCCCGCTGCCTCCATGCAGCGCACACCAGTTACAAAGATGCTAGAAGCCAATTAATTCAGCTTAAGATATTGCTTAGGTGGTACAGAACACCTGCTATCTTATTTAAGTGGGGGGTTCTTTCACATGATAGATGTTGGAGGTGTGAGCACAGCCCTGCTGACACCTTGCATCTCCTATGGAAATGCCAGGTGCTAGCTCCTTTTTTGGTCAGTGGTAGCAATGGACTGTTCAGAGGTGTTGGGACAGCCTATAGACCTCTCACACCCCATGTTACTGTTGGGCGATCGGGCTCCGTTAGAGCATCTGAGTCCACAGCATCAGAACTGGGTCCTAGTGGTTCTGCTGGAGGCTAAATGGCTCATATTAAGACAATGGTGGCAACCTCTACCTCCGCCTATCTCGGTATGGCATGCAGCTATTTCCAGGCTAGCTACCTTTGAAAGGTTAACGTATGCTGTGAGAGGGCAGCTTCCCATTTACTTTTCCAAATGGGAGGCCTATCTTACCTCGGCTTTGTGTCAGGCTTCCCCCTTCCCTCTGGTATGGTAATCACTCCCCTGGGCCTCTGTCAGTGGCATAGGCCCTGCCCAGATCATGTGCTAAACCAGTATAGGGAGCTGGCCCCTATGTGCGCTCTTGGGGATGGTCCTGGCTGCTGCTACGCTGAGGTTTGGTGTGACCTGTTTCCCCTTATATACTTCTTCAGGGGCCTGATATTAGTCATATACTTAACCTGAGTAGGGTACGGGAAACTTAGTGTTGGGGTGGTGGCACCCATGTGATACAAATAGCAGTGTGAGATATGGATGAACTATGCTGTATTATGGTTGTTAGGTGTTGTAAGCTGTCTTACAAGGAAGTTCAGAGATCCAAGTTATAGTAATGTGTGTGATAAACATTGGCATGTGTACACTATTATGTTAAGCCTTATGTTGGAAAAAGTTTTCTTGTTTCTGGATGTGATGTTTATTTAAACAATAAAAATTATTCTATAATAAAAAAACATAGCCTTCTTATTACCATATCTCATGTATGTCACAGCTGTCATTTTGCAAATCATGGCCAAAATGTGTTTTTGCACCTGTGGTGCAGAACGGTGTTACAATTGTGCAGAATTATGTTTTGGTGGAGATTTGAAAATTTTCTGTACCAGGTACTTGAGGTGGGGTAGTACTATGGCTATGCTGACAATTTGGCCACTTTTGCCCTATTATGGAAGGCAGGCCCATGGCCCTGTGCTTCCACAACTACATACATATACCCAACTATAGAAGGATGGGAGTGCAGGGCTTGGAGGGTTGTGCACTCCCACAGGCAAATAAGGATACAATTATAGTATCTCAAAAAGTAAGGAAATAAATTGCAAAAACTTTGTTAATGCTCTAGTTAAGGTTAAAGCAACAAAAGTAGGAAAATCTGGCATTAGGGTTTCCAACACTAACACCCCACCCCCACTCTGCACCCACAAACAGGTGTCAGGGGGGTGCCTTGGTGTCAGCATCCTTAACGCTCACCCCATTCTCCTATAATGTACCCATCTCAGATTATTTACTTATGGAACAGGGTGAGAATTAGGGCTTACGACCCTCCAGCACATATACCTTACCCCTGGAGACTGCAGGCACTCATCACCCACTGGCCTTCCAGAACACACACTTTTGCCCTGGAGACTACAGGCACTCACCACCCACCAGCCCCCCAGAACACACAAGCCCCAGGATAAGTGCCCACTCAGGCCTTAATCCCTGATCTTGTTTACACTGTAACCTTAATGTCCAACAGTGACTATCTGGCCATATTCCCACCTTAGTCAACCCTCTGACCCCTTACTTTTATTTATTTTTTATTTAAATTTTGTTAACCAGGATAGGACACTGGACAAGTTCTTTTTCAGGTCTGACCCAACATAAATACAATTAATAACAAAAACTTGAAAAACAGACAGTACCAAATCACATAAAACAAGTACAAACATCATGTGCCTGTAAATAATGCTTAAAATTAACTTTGGAGCTTTGTGAGAAGGAGACCATATGCAAAATATCAGGTAAATTATTTCAAAACAAAAAAGGTACAATTGAAAAGAACCGGGAATCTACAATAACTTAGGGTTATAAACAATAGTTTGAAGAGAAGTACCATGTGAGAACCTCAGATTAACAATGGTGTTACTGATAGTCACCAAATCTGTAAGCAGGAACGTGAATCTTTAAAAAATAAGTCTTAAATATTAGACATCCAAAAAATAAGCAAACCTAGATATAGGGGACAACCAACCCAATTGAGAATACGAAACACAATGATGTGTTCAACAAGGGGAATCCAACACAACTTGACAAACATTATTATAGACAATAGTCAATATATTACTTTTCCTAATGCCCAATTTAAAATACAAACTAGCTACACAATCAAGATGTAATAATAATGACCCAGTAATAATGGAACGATGAGTTTCAAATGAGAAATACCTTTTAAATTTATACAATAAACCTATCTTCTGATTTACTACCCTGCTTACTGCTTTAACCTGAGGGGGAAAAAAGTTAAACTAGGGTCTAAAAGAACCCCAAGGTACTTAAATTCTAAAACATGTTTAATTGCAGATCCCTTGTTATCATGAATCAAACAACTTGGCTTAGCTCAAAACATGTAGGGAGAACCAAATAACACAGATTTAGTTTTTCTGACATTCAAAATCAAACAACTATCAGTAAACCAATTATAAATATCTAAAATACTGGTGACGCTGCTGGTGCTTAATACCAGCCACTCCCTTAACCATTCTCTCCTTCTCTGGCTAACTTAGCACCCTTAATTTCTCACCTTGTTACAGAATTCTTTTGTCTCCTTACTTAACCTGCCTCCCAAACTCTGAAGCCTTTGTTCTGTTGGTACATATAAGCTGATTTCTCCCTTCTCTTCTTTTCTTTTCAGGATTCCCTGAGGGGGATTCCACCTTCTGTACTAGTGGTCTGGTGCTGAGTGCAGCCAGCCGCAGGGTGCTCCCCAACCTGCCCATAAGAGCAAGATTCCAGGATTCCCTGAGGGGGATTCTACCTTCTGCACTAGCGGTCTGGTGCTGAGCACAGCCAGTCGCAGGGTGCTCCCCAGCCTGCCCTCAAGAGCAAGATTCCAGGATTCCCTGAGGGGGATTCCGCCTCCTGCAGTAGCAGACTGGTGCTGAGTGCAGCCAGCCGCAGGGTGCTCCCCAGCCTGCCCTCAAGAGCAAGATTCCAGGTATGCTTCAGGAAAGCAGCTCCAGTCCAGCTTCCTAGCCATGAACCCAGTTGGTGGATGGTGCCTGAAATTATAGGCAGATTCAGCACTCCGTCTCTCCCTGACTGGCTTCGGCTCCTGGAGATTTGAACTGCTTGGCACAGTCCCCTGGAGCTCATCTGTCTGCTGCCTAAATTTCTTTTTTCCTAACCTCTGCAACAAAATCTGTAATGTATCTTTGTGCCCACTGCTGAATTTGAATTTGAATTGTTAGTGTAGGGAACCACAACCTTTTTTTTTTCCCATTTGCAGTTTATACTGATCTGCCACTAGAGGTATCTTATTTTTCCTATTAATCCTCCAACCTTGCCTCTGCCTTTTCTTGTTCTAATCATCGTTATCCCCTGCCTTGTTCTCACTTTTAGCATACTGTACTCTGAAGAAAAAAAAAAAACTACTCCACAGCGGCAGTCTCACTCACTGAAGGTCAGTTATTCCCCCTACCCCCAAATAGAAATAGCAATGGGCACCACGGCTATCACACTCAGTCTACTCATGGTTACCTTTCTTGCTCTGCCCACATCCCATCTTGCCTCCTACCCACCACCCTGAGCACCACCCCTGTCTACCACCCCACAGCAGCCAACCCCCCCACCCTGAACACCCCTATTTTTCCCCGGCACCCACCTCCAAACAATGCCTCTCCCTCCCAGGACACCCTGGGCCCACCCCTTCCTTGCCATACCTACCCTCCACACCCTACCCATCCCTTGTACCCCTACTAGTAGGACCTCACATCGGTACCTGGCTAAGGGTCCTGGTTGCCACCAACCGCTCATCAGATTAATTGCTCTACTCCTTCTGCTCTCTGGGAACATACACCCCAACCCTGGGCCATTATCAACTAGCCACCCCACACTCCACTCTAGTACTGGCCTCTGCATTGCATCCATGAATATTTGCAGCCACCTAAAAAATTTGCCACTCTCCACTGCTGGGCTGTACAACACCGTCCTGATGTTATAGCACTAGTCGAGACCTGGCTCTCAAGAAAAACTCCCAACTCGGTTATCTCCCTCCCTGGCTACACTCTGTTCAGGGAAGACCGTATAGGCAAACATGGCAGCGGGTGTGCAGACTTTATGCATGACACATTTTTAGGCCATGCTCTTCCTGCCCCCAAGCTTTGTTTTAGTGCCCAAGCCCTCACCCTCAAGGTTACCCCTGACCCAGCCAGGGTCCCTCTTTTTCTCACAGTCTCTTGCATACCCCCGAGGGACCAGGGACTAGCTGTCCACTCTCTCATTGATCACCTCACCACACTCCCACACAAGGCAGAGCAGCTCATCCTAGGTGACCTTAATGTTAATTGACTGAGTACCACTGCCCCCCATATCAGGGACTCCTTTGCTGCCCTAGATATGACTCAACTAGTTACCTCACCCACTAGATTTAACTGGTCAGGCAGCTCCAGTAACCTCCTAGATGTAATTCTGTCGAACCGCCCCCATAAAATCAGGGATATTAATGTACTGCCAGACTCTTTTAGTCACCACTCTCCTGTCCTCTGCCACTGGTCATCCCCCACACCAAAACCAGTGTCCCAGGTCACTTTGTGCTGGCACTTTCACCCCAGGGGTCTCAGAAAGCTAAAAATGCACCTAGCCCAGCTTGACTGGTCCCCAATCCTACTCGCAATGGATATTGTCTCTGCCCTAGTCTATTTCTCTAGTGCCATCCGCAAGGCCTGCGCCCTTTGCATCCCCCTGACCAGAATCCGTACCAAGAAACACAACACCCCATGGATCTCCCCATCCCTCATCCAAACACTGAAACAAAGATATAATCTATGGCATATTGCTGTCAAGACAAGCAAACTGGCTGACAGACAAGCCTATAATGCAGCAGGTAACAAGTGCACCTGGGCTATAAGGCAGGCTAAGGCCAAATATTATCAAGCCACCCTTGAATCCACTTGGGGCTCATCCCGTGCCTTCTGGGACAATATGAAAGAGCTCAATGGAAAGACCTGCTACCCCCCACCATCACTACTTTCCATAGACGGTACCAACACTACTAATCCTCCTTGCATAGCTGAGTGCCTCAATATGGCTTTCTCAGATCTAAGCTCTGTCCTCCCCAACTACTTTTTCGACCCTATCCCTGCCTCCACACATCCACCTCGGATCGCCCCCCTTTCTACCTGTGTGCTATATCACCCCTTGAAGCCAGGCCTCATCTGCAAAAAGCCTTAGCTAGCAACAACCCCAGCTGTGATCCCCTGGACTCCAGGAGTCTCCCATTAGTCCTAGATACTGTACTAGCCCCTCTCACCAACCTTTTAAACTGGTCACTATCTCTTGTCCAGTTTCCCAGTGCCTGGAAAATTGCAGAAATCACCCCTGTTCATAAGAGTTGACATAGAACCTCCCCTAACAATTTCAGGCCCATCTCCATTCTCCCTCTCTCTCCAAAGCACTAGAAAAAAATAGTGGCCATTCAGCTCTCCGAGTATCTGGCCAAATATGACCTGCTGTGTCCAGAACAACATGGATTCCACCCTGGACACAGCACCACAACAGCCCTCCTAGAGTTCTCCCAGCACCTCCACTCTGCTCTCGACTCTGGTCATGTTGCGGGTGCAGTGTTCATTGACCTCTCCAAGGCATTTGACAGTGTCTGTCACCCCCTCCTACTTGTCTCCCTCCACCAACTTGGCTTCTCCCCTGGCCCACTGGCTTGGTTCACCAGTTACCTTGCAGCCAGATCACAGCACGTGAAGGTAAATGGCACCCTGTCCAATACCCTGCCCATTCGCTCGTGGGGTCCCCCAGGGTTCCATCCTGGGGCCCGTTCTGTTCAGCCTATTTCTCAATACCCTCCCCAGCTTCTGCTCGGGCAATATGGTACTTTATGCTGATGATGCAGTTCTCCTTGCCTCCCACCCTGACCCTACATCTCTACAGGAATCCCTGAAGCACACATTCAACTAAGCCAAAAAGTGGTTCCTTGACCACTGGCTGGTCATTAACCTAAAAAAAAACAAATCTATGCCAAAAATGCCCCCTTCTGCATTCTCCCCAGTAATGCTTACCCTCTCGAGCAGATGTCATCCTACAAGTACCTGGGCATCACTTTCAACTTGGCTCTTACATTCCATACTCACATCAATACTCTGTCCTCAGCCATAAACTCTCGGATTGGCCTTCTCTATTGCCACAGAGATTGCCTCCCCCAAACCGCTCTCCAACTGGCCATCAACTCCTCTGTCCTGTCCCTAGTGGACTAGGGCCTACCTGTCTATGCTGCAGCAGACCATACCGCTCTCACAAGAATGCAGACCTCGATAAGCAAGGCCTGTAGGCTCCTGACTGGTGCATCCCTCCGCACCCATATTTGCCTGTTCTATTCCACCGCCAACCTGCTCACCTTGGAGGAGTGCCTGCACTACCAAACCTGCTAACTTGCCAAAAAATCCCTGCTAGGACTCCCAGGGGTCACTGCATCCCTGCGGCTTGCATCCCCATCCATTGCCACCCATAGCTCAGTTAAGGCCATCTTTCTGGTGACCCATACCAAGACCTCTCTAGCCCAAAGGTCCTTCCATTACCACACCCCCACATGGTTCAACTCCCTCCCACTCTCTGTCACTAAGTCTACCAAAATTGGTCCCTTTAAAATCATTCTCCGTAACCACCTCTTTGGTGCCCAAAGCTGTAGTTGCCCTTAATCAACCTAATGTTGGGATCCCTTCCCATTTCTTGTCCATAGCCTTGACAATGTCCGCTTGACTGCTACCCCCTTTCTTTTTTTTTATACAATTGCTATTTACTACATGTAACTTTATCCCACAAACCACTGTCATATTGTGTTCTTTTTTTATATGTATTGCACCTGTATGTTACCACTGTTGTATCTCACACTGTAACCATGTCTACCCTCCCTGTGATGAGGTGCCTTTGTAAACGAGTCCCTGACTCAAAGGTTGTAAATCCAACTTTCAAAATAAATAAATAAATAAAAATTACTGCTCAAAAACAGATGTCAACTGTGGAATAGAATTAGATTGATAAAGCAAAATCAGATCATCTGCATACAAAACACATTCACAAGAACTGCAAAGAAAGGGTAACTGATTAATTAATAAAGAATATAGGGCCCAAAATGAACCCTTGGGGCACCCCAAGATCCGTTGAAGAAACAGAAGATGCAATAGTGCTCTCCCACTGTGCTAAATTCTCCTCCAAGCACTGGTTGGGTGAGCTCCCTTTCTACCTCACCTCCTTTATAACATACCCCCACCCTTCCATTCCTTTAGATCATTGACTCCCATACCCTGGTTGTCCCCCGCAGATCCACTCAATTCGGCCAATCTGGTTACTCTCGCCACCTCCTAAAAACTTGGAATTCCCTCCCCCTTAAATCCAGCACTCATCCTCCACCTACTCCATCAGCTCTGCCCTCAATAATTACCTTGCACCTAGCTGCTCCTGCCATGTCCCTCCCCTAATTTCTAGCTTTCCTCCCCTTCCCCAAAATTGCTCCCCCTTACTGACCTCCCTTGATCTCTCACAGAATGTAAAGGACCCCGAATGCTCTCCATGGATCCCTCTCCTACCCCCCAAGAGGCTTGTATCTCTCATCTACTCCCTTCCCCCACAATCCTAAAGGGGTCTCTCTGGGACACTGCCTTATCCCCTTCTCTCTGGTCCCTCCAGTCCCCTTGCAGGGTTCCTCGCATCCTGAGAAGGGTCTCCAGGGACATGACTCTTCCCCCACCCCCACCTCACCCCTCCGTCCCCTTTCCCCCTTTTCTTTTAGGTAAGCACTTGTTTACTTATTAACCCGGCACTTATTATTGTCTACTCTTTCTACATATTATGCGTAACACTGTTGTAGCACTGTTTGTAGCTCCTGCCTTACAACTGTATGTTAATGTTGATCTTGTAACTTGAATGTTTAAAGACTCATTCCTACTGTACGCCTTCCCCCCAGGTCACACTTGGAGATGAGCGACTTGTCACTCAGTGTGCCTTCCTGGTGAAACATTTCAATAAAAATAAAATAAAAAGTAGTGTCAACATTAACAGATTGTGTCCGACTTCTCAAATAATCACTACACCATCCAACCACATTATCCAAAAAAACCCAACTGGCCTAGTTTTAAACATAACAAAGAATAATCTATTAAGTAAAATACCTTGGTCAGTTCCATAAAAAGACGCCCAAGTCATGAGACCATTTTAAAATCCTCTTAGGGTAGTATTCGTTAACCTGACCAAGGCAATCTCAGTTCCGTGATTTTTGCAGAACCCATGTTGCTATGGACACAAAACATTATTTAGCTCAATATATTCAGTAAATTGATTAGCAACTATTTTTTCAAGTAATTTACTAATAGATTTAATATAGAGAGAGGACGAAAGTTGTCGGTACATGCAGCATTTGTTTTTTTAGGGATCGGGACCATTTTAGCATATTTCCATGATAATAGAAATTGCCCAGAAATCAAACAAAGATTAAATATTGAACACAAAGGACCAGCAACAAAAGGAGCAACCCTCCTAACAAACCGCCCATCTAGCACCTTCCCGTAATCACTGAATTTATTTAGTATAGTCAATAATAACTTAAGTACCTCCTTTCTTGTTACCCTACAAAAATAAAAGATAGGTCTAGTGACTGAGGATGTAGCAAGACACAAATCACCCCTTAAATAGCTACTGACGACACAAAGAAAACTTTAAAAAGCATAATAGCTAGGTGCAATTCTGCCTGCATTCCATTTATGTTTTATATATTTATCCTCCCCATTATTTATTACAAAGGAAATTTGCATGAATATATTATCTTTATCCCTTAGAGTTTCTTTAGAGTCCATCTGTCTCTATAGCTTACTCCCTACTTTAAGTCATACTCCTCTGTTGTGACATCATAATCTGTTGCCATGGGAGTACCTGTGATATCACAAGCAGTGCTTTGTGACTTCAGGTAGGGTGAAAGCAGCAGGAATAGACAAACTCTTCATGAGCAAAGATCCTGTTTTCATATAGATGACCTCAGTAATAAATAATAGGGAGGAGGGCTATATCATGGGAAATACAAGCTGGACTGTGCCTTAATATTAGGTTTTGTTAATGTTCTCCTGAACTTGTCACCAGCTCTTTAACTGGCTAGTGAGACTTGTTTTGTAGCACGACAAGTCAGAATACATAACATTAAGCAAGTTGGCAATGTCTATAGAATTAATAAATTATCAGACTCAATTGGATGCTAATTAGTCAGACCCAAGGAGATTTTGGTATTCAGTAAGTGGTTTGTTATCATCTAAGAAAAAGTCTGCTATAAAACAGTTAAAAACTCCAGAGGGAGAAAATTCCTGCTTAGCTTTTTTCACTAATTGACTCACTTTATTATGCAAAAAATGATACTTATTCAGTAAAGCAGTTGAGTGGGAATATTTATAATTGGACCAGGCAGAATTTCTCATCTTAATCCAGTTTCTTATATCTTTAGTAAACCATCTATTATGAGTACCCCTGTCTCTACTAGTGCTAAGGGGAAACAACTTATTTTGAATCAAAAACAATTGTTTACAAAATAAATCAATGCACAATCAGGATATGGAATCGAGTCAATAAATGACCACTCAGTAAGAGATAAATGTGTCTGCATAGCATCATTATCAACTTTTTTTTATACCAGATGCTTACCCTGGTATCAATTACACAGTTACTATTCGTATTCACTCTCTAGCTCTACACAGTTAAAATCATTTCACATTTCTACACACAAATTCACTTTAAGCAATCAGGAATTACAGTGACATGAAACATATCACATACTGGTACATTAAAAGCTAGGACAATATTCCCCTCTCAGTCCTTGAACTATTCAGTCCTTCAGATGACAAATGTCTTTTAAAATGCAGAAGTACTAAAGTAAATTTTCTGTTACTTCAGTGTCACTTGACATTTACTATAGTCCCTAAATTGTAGCAATAAGTTTTTTACAATACTGTACCACACTCCTTTGGATTTTCTGGAAAAATTTCTTTGATGAAAATTCTGAGAAATTCTTCTGAGGGTCCTCTGGAGCCGGCAGCTTTGTTGATGGAATCTGGAGAAGTGATGAATTCTTCAGGTGGGAGCTTTTTTCTGTGAGGAAAACTTGGTACAACAGGATCATCAGGCACTTGAAGCAGCAGGCTCACTGTTCTTTCCGTGCCCTCATTCACTACCCTATCTGATCCTACTCTAGGATAAAGGCAATCCCCTAATCCTATACTTTAATTGAATAAGGGCTGTCCTTCTTCAGTCTCTATCACTGAAGTAGGCCCCTTCTGACTGGACACCTACTTAGTCTGGGTCCCTCCTCTTTGGTCGCTCTCCCTGCTTAAACTCTCTGCACACTGGATGTGCTGAAGGGTTTGTCAGTGGTGTGTGCATATGCAGTCTCCAGGGAGAGTGTAGTGAGGTGGTGTGCCCTGCTGGGAAAGAGAAGAAAAGAAAGTGTCTCATCAAACTGCAATTTCATGTTTATTTGTTCACAAATTTATGCAAAGGTGTGTTGTGCCATTAGTGGCTGTGCAAGCTACTTTTTTACCTTTTCGGTAAAATTTACCTGCTTTTTTCACCAATCCAAGTGTCATTGTCCTTGCTTACAGAGCCAGTGTCTCACATTCCTGCAGGTCTCCAGGTCAGTCAAGTGCAGCATCCCCTACCCTTGGCAGCTCTCAGCTATGCCAGTTGGGGAGGTAAGTAAGGTATTCAGGTAGTACCTATCACAAACCCACTCAGCAGGTCAGCTCTCTACTGTCCCAGTGCCAACCTCAGAGCACAGTCTTGTGAACAGTTAACAGAAACAGGGTGACCCTCCTGTCTGTTTTGTGGGTTCAAATCAACCTTTGGTCTCAAGTTCTGGAGGGATTCAAACTGTAAACCTCTTGCTAGTGTACCCAATGCACAGACGCAGATAATTCTGTCTTCTGGGGGCCAGATATCTTTGCCTATGGGCACCTAACCAGGTGTACAGAAATGAACCCTTGAAAACTCTAATAAAAGACCTCAGATTAAACTCTCCCCTTTTTCCAGTTTGGTATCACCATTCAAGCTTATGCACAGTGTCTGCTTTAACCATAATACTTCACTTGTTAAAGAAAAGAAAATTCAAAGACAGACCAAGTAGGCTCTAAAAATAGAGTTTTACTAAAATAGATAAAGAAATATGTATGTAACCCCCCCTACAAATGGGGGTTCCCAAAAAGTCATTCCTGAGCTTGCCAAAATGCTCACTGCCAGGCTCATGTCCTGTGTTTTAGCAGTTTAAATGTAATTACCAGAGCCTGTATAGCCTCTGTGTACTGTCTCTTTAAGAGCTGCCTATTGCAGCTTAAGTAATCTGAGAGGGAGCTCTGTTGAAATATGTAGCTATTTACTGAAAATCATTTAGAGTGATAATGTAGTTTGTCTAACCTGCTTTCTTTGTAGCAAGGACTGTTTTGTTTGTCTCCACTATTTTGGTCCTGGACTGCAAATTGGACCAAACAATACTGGTGGGACCTAAAATGTAGCCGGACTACAGGAGCTGTCTAAATTCAGAATCTGTAGGAACTTTAGTTTGGAGCTTTTTGAGCCTTTTTTGCAACTGAAGGGGAAGCTCTTGCTTTGACTGACAGCCAAATCAGCCAACCAAATCTTTTGGATCTTGGGGAAGTCCCGGGCTGCTTGTAGTTTTCAGTTAGTTCTGAGCTGGGAAGTAAAATAGAAGAGCTCAAGTGTATTTGGGCAGCAATCCTGAGTGGATTCACATGGAAAAACTGTGAAAGGGCTGAGTTTTTGGCTTACATGTCTGCCAGCTGCTCCTGAGAGGGAGAAAAGAGAATTATTTTGGACTAAATCCAAGTTTGTGTGACTAAAGTAAGCTACTGAAGTGGGCCAGGCTCAACCTGAGGAAGACCAAAGATTTTGTTGAATGCGATCGGCCTTTCAGGCGTTCCAGCTACCCCTAAGCTCCCGGTGTGTGCAGAGACTTTGCGATTGTGACCGGGGAGCGCTCTGCCTGGTACGATAGAATTCCCGTACATGTAAATGTGTTATTTGCTGCTAGTGGGTTGTGAGTTAGTTCCTCATTGTGTGAACTGTGCTCTGCTTGCTGGAAGCTGTATCCAGCCCAAAACGGACTGCATCCGAATTTGTCTCCATGTGGTCTGGGCCTTGCCAGACTGGCCTAGCCAGACTACCCACTGCACAGAGAAGCCATTGACGGGAGACCTGCCTGGGGATCAGCCCCCTGCTCCACGCTTGAACAGGAACGATGCCTCTGCGACTCATGTGGGCCCTGCTTTTCCTGGCATTCCAGATCAGCCACCTACAGTCTTAATTTTCATCCAGCCTGTGTCCAGTCTTGGGTATCGTGAGTAAATACTAGGGTAGCTCCCTGCAACAACAGCTTAATCTGAGTGTGTCATCTGATTGTCTTGTTATTTCATTTCCTTTACGAACTGAGCCCTCTGGCTCCAGATTACAAATATTGTGTACTGTGTATGTTGTGTTTTCCATCACAGGGCCCCAACCAGCTGCAACCCTGGGCAACAGTCCTGGCTAGCCCATCTCTTCTCCACCTGGGTACCCAGAGGTGGACTGTGTGGGGGGACTCAAAATGCATGCATAACTGCTTGACTGATATAACCTTTAAGCTAATTAATCTGATTTTGCCCCTCCCTTGTTCAAGTCCCCTGAATAAATCAGATCTAACTTTTTCTGCATGTAATCTGACTGTGGTTCCAGTTTGTACTCTAAGTATTGTACTGTTGCTGTTTGCTGTGCATAACCTTGTTTTACAGGGGGTCCCCAGGGTCGAGCCAGAGGAACCAGCCCTGGTGGTAAGTGCAAACAGTGCGGGTACTTGTGTGGTGTACCAGGGGTATTGTGAAAGTGATTATTGTACAGTGTTCAGGCCACTAGAGAGGAAAGAGTGGGGTTACAGTGTCTCGGAGGGCTGTGCCCAGGTTAGCTTGACCACTACCAACCCTGATCTATGGGTGGAGGCACCCATTTCAGAAAACAGGCCCCTTAACCTGCTACTAGCCAAGCAGGCAGGGGTAGTAGCCCTTGGGATAGTGCCACCTAGTGGTTACATGTAAAACATAAAATACAGAACCATATATCACAAAACATACAAGTCTTTTAAAAGAACAAGGTTTTAGCAGTGCAATTCCTTCTACAGTACCTAGATTTTGTCTCTCTCTCTAAATACCTGCTTAAAGTGCTCAACGATGTTTCTTTGTCAGAGTCTAGATAGAAGTGTCTAAATGAAAGCAGAATAATGTTTAAAAGACTGTCTTGGCCAGCCTCTTTGCGTGGTGTCACCTGGTTCCTCCCTGTCAGAATATATAAAAAATATATATCTATACAAAAACAGCATGTCTTATCCAAGTACTAAATTCTGTATCCTCAGCATAACTCATTTTCTTCAAATGACTCTCTTTGATCTTATGATCAGCTTCCCCTTTCCAGGACTTCAAAGGGATTTATGTCTCTCTGCCAGATCTCACGGAGGTGCAACATGCTTTTGTATCACCATGTGAAAATTTAACTGTGTTTCCTCTGAGCATCATAAACATTTATGATCTCCCTCTTAGCAACTACGGCTATAATTAACTCAGGCAAACAAGAGATCCTTGATTAAGGCCTGGTCTGTAATTAGCTCATGGCTTTCATCTTTTAGCTGAGACCGGGGTGAGTGAGGTCATTCCAAGAGCACCAGATTTCTCAGCAAAGACAATCAGTAATACATTTTTATATTTTAAAAAGCATAGGTTATTCAGAACCTGCTGTCCAAGTGTCACAGTACCCAGCTGGAGAAGTGTTGACAGAGAGGAAGGGACAAAGAATCCTTGATGACACCTACCACTGTGTGGAACGGTCCCAGCTGTGGCCAGAGGGTAATGCACTAGAGGGCCCTCATCATCATACTGCCTCCACATCTCCTCGCCCTAGAGTCTCCACTGTATTGTCGGGATACCCACTCAGAGACTCCCTTAGCTTGCCAATACCTTGAGAATTAGTTATTTGAACATCCAACTCCTCACAAAGTTCCCCATCCTCTCCCTAGGCCTGAATGGCAGATAATGCACAAAGCACTGCTGGGACAAGATACTGGAGTTTAGGCCTGGTAGCAGTAGGACAAAAAACGTTGTGCAACACTAGATGATGAAATAACTAATTTGTTAAGGTGATGGGGAAGGGAGTCTTTGGAATGGGTGGAAGGATTGTGGGGTTCAGATGGGTAGGGGTGGCTTTTTCCTATATACAGCAGAGAAGTGGGTAGTTATATATCAGATCTGTCTGTGGTAATCCCTGTGGATTACCAGAGGTCAGAATGGATTTGATATTCTTGGTGAAAAGTTATTATTACAAATAAGCCACAGTACTGTTAAATAGAGCCCTGCTGATGTTAGCATCATGCTAACCTTGTGAATATCATGAATGTAGGTTTCAAGACCCTAGTTTATAGCCTGTTTCCAAAGTAATTTAGGGACTTAAACTACCGCATGGAACTTCTGATTAAACATTTTGGCTACCTCATATTTCACTTTGGCTAATGAACGTTTTGATTGCTGACCTAAGTGGATACCACAGCAAAAACCATAAAGGACAGGATCTTTGTCTTCTGTTTTGAAACAATCTGTAATGATCCTTTTTTAGGAATGTTCATACACCCAAATGACCCATATTTAATGATACCTGAATGCATATGTGAAAAACTGCTTATAGTGTATAGTGGAATGCTGTTATGCATGTAATTCCATGCCTGGAATATGCTTGCTCTGCTGTAGCAGTGATGTCACTACTGCAGCAGAACCACTGGAATCCTGGCACATTGTTGCGTTCCTGTTTAATTCCATGGTGACAGTATTCTAGAACCTCTAGAGACTTTTCAAGTCAGTTTCATTATGAAAAAGAGGGAAAAAAACTCAAAGCACACATTTCACATTGTACTACTATATACTATAAAAAATACAGGATGAGCAACTTTATGCACAACCTGTGTGTTCTGTCACCTCGGGGTTCTGATTCCCATTAACCTCTCAGAGGGAATCGGGACCCCTCTGTGGCAATCAGAACACACTGGCTGTGCATAGTTGGCCATCCAGTATGCTTTATATTTTATGGACAACACTCTGTACGGTTCTGTACATAGAACCAATTGTTGGGAGTTCTGACTGTATCACAGTATGTTTACAGAACTGTGAGTATTGTTCTGCTAGACCCACAACTCTTGCTTAGCAATCTGTACACAAATGAAACAGTAAAAAATCTAAATTACTGGTTCTGTGAAGAGATCTGTAGACAATGTTGTCCATGTAGAGAAAAAATACAAACCAATTTTTAAATCAACTTTTATTCACATACAGTTAAATATGGATCATTTGGAGGGAGGTAGGAATTTCATTTCTGTCAACAGTGTAACCCTCCTGTAACCCCCTTGTTACCCGGGGTTACTAGAATCCCAGTAAGACCTAGTGGTAGGCAGGGAAGGCAACTTGTGAAACTCCAGTTAAATGGATTTCACACTGTCTCACTCTGTTCTCAGTCTCAGCTGAGACTGAGGGATGACATCACCATAGAACTGTCGCAGCTGCATGAGCCACATTGGAATCTGCAGAAGGGAGTTAGATTACAATGTTGGGAGTTTTGAACAGTCAGTCTGGAGTTGGAGAGTGTTGTGTGAGCAGTCAAGAGGAGGGGAGCACAGCAGTTCTGTGCACAGGCTCTTGGAGCTTAAGCTCTGAAATAGAGCTACTTTTAGGGAAAGGTGTGTGTTTCCGCCTAAAGAGGGACACAGTAAGCTATTCTTTTTAAAGTGGTGGAGACCGCTGATTCAAGGCTCTGTGCCCCATCCCTCAGGGGATGGGGGTGGAAGGTTTGCCTGCTATTCCAGGGGCAACCCCCTGGCTACTGCTAGAGAAGAAGCTGCCTTATTTTTCCATGTGTGTGGGGTACAAGAAGATTTCAAGATTCACCTGTAGGGCACCTGCAACCAAAGGGTGAGTTCTGCTCTTTCCAAAGGGCCCATGTTTCACCTGAACTGTGTTAAAGTAGGGATTGGACTACTGAAGTAGTGGGAGGCCTAGAGTAATAGGGTTAGCCAAAAGTAAAAGTATGTTCAAGTCCAACACAAGGGGAAAGTCAAGACATGTAGAGGAGATGTGATATACATCTACCCTGTAATCTACATTGCCAAACTTTCAAAAAAAATTGTTTAGTGTCCAGAGAAATGGCTGGGTATGGACTGTGGGAGCCGGAGGTGGGAGACCCCCCATCTTTAGTAACCAGGTCCACCTCTACTGATTTGCTCTGTGGATTTCTACTTTGCCTCGTGCACTTGGCCAGTGATGAGGGAAGTACCCAGATGTGGGATTGGAAGGAACATTTCCCTTAAATAGTCGAAGGCTCTAAGGTGGTTTGGGGAGCCACCAACAGAAAATTGGTTCACTGCCATATGGACCGCGATCAAGTGGCCTGCGGGAGAGCCGGGCCAGGAAAACCCCAGTAGTGCAGGGCGTAAGCCGGGCTGTGTACCCAGTGCTGCAGGCAAGTCCAGGCTGTGTGCCTGGTGGGTTCAGAGCCTGAGGGCTGGAATAGTGAAGAAGTGTTCTGTATCTCTAATCTGCATTACCAGGAATGTAGCCCTGTGGGGGTCCGTCTATGCTTTGCTTGTTCAGTTTGGACATGAATAAAAGCCACATTTTAGAATCCCATTCCTGGTTTTGGACATTACAGTTATTGCTTCCTGTGTTCGGATTTACTTGTGTGCCCCTGTGCAGAGTAGCCAAACATAGGCCCCCTGTGCCGAGTAACCTAGTCCTCCCCGAACCCAGTCCCCACCAGGTACTGCTGTCAGCTTCAACAGCATACCACCTGTTGTTTGCAAAAAGGCAGGGGTCGGGGCCTACACCCTATGGGGCTTACCTGAATTGTCCCAGTCTCCCTCGTGATGCCTGTTCCTCCTATGGTGCTCCCCATCCCCCCGATTTGTGTAGCCATCGCCCAGTCCTGGATTGTGCCCCTGATGCTTGAATGGCTGCTGGTCTTGATTTTCAGCCACAGATGGTCTTGACGATCTGAATCATGGACCGCTGCTGTTTCAAGGTGCACCAATGTGCAAGCAGGCAGCTGCGTATGCGCAGGAGCATGCTTGGTCTTCTGACTGCCATTGTGGTCAAACATATGGCTCCTTTTCGATCCCGGTCCCATTAAAAGTCAAAGTGGGGACTGTGGACCAGAGCCAAGCCACTGAGAGGCCTCTTTGTAATATAAATAAAGAGCATTGAGAAGTGCTTGAATGGGTCATGTTTTCGAGGGCTCTTGCATATTAATGAGCTCTCATAAATATTAATGAGTAAGCTTTCTGCCGCCTAGGGGGACTGTATTATGGTGGCAGCGACAGGAAAAGTAAAGCAGTTAAATGTAAATTAATGACAGTGTTCAGTAGGGCACCAAAGGGGCTATTTAACTATGGGGTTTTGATTTAATAAAAGTTAATACTCTGGCTGCACCAGAACTTTATTTGTGGGGACTGTATGGACTGCATGGGACTGTAACTAATAGCAGCCATATGTTCAGCCTGCCAGCCAACTGAGTGCCTGGATTTACCAAAGAAACTCTTGGGACTGTGCCAAAGACTTTTGGGGGGAAAAAGCAGGGACAATTCTTGGTACCAAAATGCTAACTAATTGAAAGACTTAGACTGTGATTAATAGCTCAGGCAGCCAATCGGAACCCAGAGGGTTTTTTTTCCTTCAGAGAGAGACAGAGAGAGCGAGAGAGACAGTTGAACTGGGTCAGTCCGGAGACAGCTTCCAAAGGGTTAGGAGGCTCTATACACAGCTTGGGGAATTTGGGGAGAGGCCTGCTAAACATCTCCTAGGCCTGAATGCCTGTCTTAGTTATTGGGACTACCAAGCCTGCAGATTAATCTAAAGCCTCCAGTGGGAGAAAAGCAATTTCCCCAGAGCTGAAACTCCAGATTGAAGTAGGTTCAGAGTGTTTGAGAGAGCCCCAATCTGCATCTCATTGAGAGACCTGTTTCCCTCAGGGACTGTACCTAAATCTGAGGCCTGGGGCTACCGGAATTGTCTCCAGCCTGATTGCCAAAAGAGGGAGACCTGAATTTCTGTTTGCCAGCTTACATACCAATGAGTGCAACTTGCAAGCGGGTAAGCTGTGCAGCTTAAACCAGAACTGTACCAAAAATTAAGCCTGTGATGCCAAATAATGTTTCTACAAAACTGTTGCTGTCTGTGTGACCAAAGCTGATAGATGACCAGTGTGGGGAGTCAGCTCCTGTGATGAAGGTCATCATGGAAAGCGACCACCCTTGTGGGCTAAGCCGTGACATGGGGGTGAGCCGTGTTAGCCCCGGTCCCTGTATCATGGTCCTTGCCAGAAAGGATAACGTCCTGCAGCCTGCAGTCACATGCCAGAGAGCCAAATCCTGCCTTGAGGGGAGTCAGCCTGGAAATCAGCCCAGATCTCAAGGTTCTGGTTCAATGAGTACAACAGGGTCTAACTCTGCAACACAAAATAAAAGTGTTTTACCATCTGTTTTGCTTGCCAACTTCTCGTTGTGGTTTAGACTGTTTTTGCAGGCCATCGGGCCTAAGGATTACAATTTTTCTGGGTTTTGAAGTGTTTTTGAATGTTGCAACAGCTAAAGGGAAAATAATTAATGCTCATTTATTTGTTTAAGGGCCCCAACCAGCTGTAATGCCGGCCAACCTGCAGCAATGCTTCAGGCATGCACTTAATAAGACTCTGGGTACCCAGAAACTGTATCTGGACTCTCCAGGGGGTTAAATGTATTTATGTGTCCACCTAAATCTAATACAGTATTTTGAAGAAAACTTGATTCACGTCCCCTCCCCTGTGCTCAAATCCCCAAATAAATCAGTTATTTGTTTGAATGTTATGCTGGTCTACGAGTGTATCATTACTGAGTGTGGATTTAATGCAAATAACTGAAAGGTACAGTGTTGTGGTTGAAACCCTTTTATTGCAGGTGCACAGGGTGTATACCAGGGGGCGGAACCCTGTTGGTAAGTGTGGTCACTGTGAGGACATTATTAGCACTCACCATTAATTGTGCCAGTGAATGTCAAGTAAAGAGGATTATGCAACTCCATGTGTGGGATCACTGGGTGGGGCTGTGGGTAGGTACAACTTGACAGACAGTTGTGCTAGCTTAACGTCTAACCCACTTAAAGAATTCTCTGGGTGGAGGCACCGCGCTAATAGTATTATTGTTAGAAAAGAGCCCCTTGTGTTAGTTAAATCCAAACCCAGGCCTCTCAACCTGCATTCAGGTCAGCAGGCAGGGGTAGTAGCCCGCGGGGAGGTGGTGCCCGGATTACAATAGGAATATTACAAAAATCTGCTAATCAACATACATTTCTGTTCCCTTTAACGTGCAGCCTTGCTCTGGCAGTGCCTGCCTGCTCTCGCTTTTTGCCTTGTGCCCACTCTTGAGGCAGTGCCTAACTTACCTCTCTCCATCTATGTGGCAATACATGCCATGTGTCTTTTACACAGACACGCGACATGTCCTCTCTCTATCTCCTTCTCCTATACCACAGCATTCATATTTATTTATTTATGTATGTATGTATGTATTTCTTTATTTGAATGGTAGTCAACAGGCTAACGTCATCAAACAGGAATAGTTGCATGCAACTAAAATACACAATGCAAAACCAAACGGTGATGGTAAGTACATCCAAACAGTAATCAAAGCAGCTAATAAAGTGCATTGCAGCATGCAGTGCATACACACTGTTCTGCAACATCCTCATGGTTATGGAAAGGGAGTACTGGGCTAAAACAAATACAGTAAGGTGTTCGCCCTTCAGTGATGGAGTCAGTCTATCCTACACTTCTACCATTTCAGTAATGGGACTGGCTATCTGATCTATTGGTCGTGTAGCGGGGCCTTTCTATCTGGTCACTTGAAGGCTGCCCATCTCTTGTTCACTGATAGCGGGGCCTGGCTGTCCAGTCTCTGTGTTTGTCTTTCTCTCTCTCTGTTGCTTTCTAGTATAATGGCCTGCTTATCCTGTCTCTTCCTCATCCCCTGGTATCAGGCTCTGGCTGTCCTGCCTGCCTCTCACCCTTTTACTTGTAGAGGCACCTGCCTATCCAGTCTGTGGGTGTGTGTGTGTGTGTGTGTGTGTGTCTCTTTCCTGTAGCAGGACCTGCTTATCCAGTCTGTATATGTATGCAGGTGTCTGTCTGTCTCTCTCTCTTTCCTGTTACAGGGCCTGGCTATCCAGTTTCTCTGTTATAGCAAGGCCTGCCTCTCAGATTTCTCTCTCTCCACTCTCGTGTAATGAGGACTGCCAGTTTGGTCTCCCTCACTCCTATAGCAGGGTTTATCTGGTCTCTCCTCAATCCTGACAAGTGTCTTACTTTTCTTCCCCCTCTCCTCATGTTCTCTCTGCAGCCCTGCCATTATTCAGTGCCTGCCCCATTTCAGCTTTCCTCTCTTCCCAGACTTGCTTGAAGCAGTCACTGTTCTTCCCAATTTTGTTCCTCGGCTCCTCTCACAGCCTCCAGTCCACAATTGGTGTCGCAGTTCTGCCCCTGCACCTCCTTCCAGTGTTGTCATCCTCTCTACCAGGAACACTAACCTGGCTTCCATCACTGCGGGGGAGGGAAGGGACTAAGGAAGGAGCCACAGTACTGGGGGAATGGGCCAGAAACACTAAGCCCACTTTCATCTCTGTGGGGTGGGACTGAGGGGGTCACAGTGCTAGGGGGGATGGGCCATGAACATTAACCCTACTGCTATTGCTATGGGGAGGGACTGGAGGAGGGGGGGAAACAGTGCTAGGGGGAACTTTCCATTACAGGCTTGGCTGTCTAGTCTCTCGTTTGTAGTGAGGCCTGCCTCTCCTGGTTCTCTCTCACTCCCTCTCTCCCTTCCCCCTAGCAGGGTCTGCTTCTCCTCCTCTCTGTCTTGTAGTGAGGCCTGTGGTTCAGGGATGCACACACACATATACACACACGCACACACACTAATCTCATGGCGATATTTTCTACTTCTAAACTCTGCTTACAGTTATGATTTTTCATACAATATATAGAATACTGTATGGTCTCTCATCTTTCTGCAGCCCCACCATCATTCAGTGCCTTCACCAGTCCTGCCATCCTCTTTCCCCAGATTTACCTGGTCATAGCAGTCACCATTCTTCCTTGTTTTTTCCTCTCTCCATTCCATGGCTCCTCTCACAGGTTGAGGTCTGGAATTGCCACAGCAGCTCTGCCTCTGCACCTCCTTCAGGTGACATCATTCTTTCCTCCAGGAACACCAGCAACATCACTATGGGGGAGAAGAGGGACTGAGTTGGGAAGCCATATTGCTGGGGGTATTGGCCAGGAATGCAAACATTGCAGCAAACACCACTGAATTTGCTATGGGGGAGGGACTAAGAGGAAGATAAGGTGCTGGTGGGGGCCTGAAATGGAACAGAAACAGCACTGTCATCACTACACAGGGGAGGGACTGAGGAGGAAGGTAAAGTGCTGTGGGGATGAGCCAGAAACATGTACACTGGGTTAGCAGTGAGATGGGGAGCACTACAACAGCGGGACTGGGATCATAGGAAAGAGGAGGGGAACACTCAGAGGGAAGGAGTTGGTTTGAAAAGCGGATCTACCAACTGAAGACCTGAGCATGGATGGCCGGCCGAGAAGGCAAGTCACCAGACGGAAGCTGCTGAACTCATGGGAACAGAGGATGGAGTGGGAGAACAAGCAGTGGGAAGAAGTAGGAGGGGTTTGAAAGAAGGGGCCAAAATTGTAGCATAAATTATCCTGGAATGGATGGTGGGAGAACATGCAAAGAGAGGGGGTTTAGTCATTAATGCAAATGTACCAGCTCAGCTCCTTGCTCGGTGGCTTCAAGGAGATGGAAGCATTGAAGCGCAATTTCATAGGAGTGCTTTAGTCCTTTCAACCATGAGAAGTCTCCGCCCAGCTAGCAGTGACTTATGTCATGTTTAGAATGCCTGGTCATTGATCTGTCACTGCCAAGCCTACTGCAACTTCAGCTGCATTGGACCTGACAGTGATATACCTCTGAAAAGTGGTTCTTTGTAACAAAATATTTTCTGTGCACACATGCACATGCAAACATAAAAAACAGCCAGACTCCTTACTGGCTCCAAGGGCCATTATTGCAGTACCAAAAGTGAAACCACAAATGACCAATACATTTTTGCCATCCCAAAACATTATGTCACAGCTCACAGCACTCCAAAAATGTTTCAGGCCTCCACCCCTGGCTGTCATCTCAGTGAGTCACTGCATAGATCTGACATGTACACCCACGCTGGCTAACATTGCATCATCTCAGTGGTTTCTTCAGACAGCTTATATATGTTACAGTTAAATGTGACAAGTGCAAGCTTTGCTTTATTCTGGGTTTAATGACCTACTTTGCATGGCATTAAATGGGCTTTGCAAATAATGCTGATAAAATAAGGATTTAGTAGTTGCCGTATTGGTCCTTGCAAGAATAGATCCAGAAGCAAATGATTTGATACCTTTTAATGGACCAACATAGATGTAACAACAAGAACAAAGTGCTCTAGCTTTCGGACCAACCAGTCCTTCTTCAGAAGCTCATGGCAGTTGTTTAGAAAATACAATACTTATAACAGCTAGATAATGCAGAGAAAAAACAGAAAAAAATCCCCATTGGTTTAAAATACTCATTTAAAAAAAAAAAAAAAAAAAAAACAGAAGATGATGTCAGAGAAGTTAAACAGTACAATACTGCCCTCAGTCCGAATGAACCTTGGGTTAAGATGTGCTTGGTGCAACAAACATAAAGAATCCTACTGCACATAAATTTAATTGACATAAGATAACACTGCTGAAGCAGATAACTCCCAAATCAAGCCATGAGTGTCACAGTCAGTATAAGGATGTGATTACTGAAAGGCAACCCCACCCAGCTTAAAGACAAACTAAGATAGTTATAGGGCTCATGAAATTACAATGTATGCATTAAAGACAAGAATACCAGTAAAGTTGTCTAAAAACATCAGTGCACACTGTGTGATGTGTAAAACCTAGCTAGACATGTCACCCAGCTGTATTCTCAAGCTAAATAAAAGGCCCAAGAAATTACAAAAACCTCAGGACTATATAAATGATAATATAAATATAAATTGATAATATTAGTGTTAAACGAAAACTCTAGTAGAGGAACCTCAAGGAATTCAGACCATGCATCCTGATATGTACTGATGTCAATATATACTGAGAATGTAGCAACTACATGTACCACAAGTGTCTAGGGAATCTGAAAAGAGATAAAAAAGTAATATTCTCCTCCTGCTCATACAAACAGTACAACCTAACCCACCCACATCACAATAATGTGGGTGGGGAATCTATACTAAACGAGATGTTGTCTCTTTCTCTCTCTCCCCTCCTTCTCTCTCTGTCCCTCTCCACACACCACACACACACACACACACACACACACACACACACTCTCAATCTCTCTCCTAGTGAACCTATATTAACTTCAGTCACTGTAATTGTTCCCCAAAGGAATACAACTTGTAATGAAATTCTGAGTAAATTACTACAATATTAGCCTAATGTAAAAAGATATGTGCAGGACCCCAAGCAAATGAGAATCACACATCCCAATATGTACAGAGTTACAAAAATTACATATAACAGTATAAGATAACACTCCTGTATGTACACTAGCAGGCTGGGTAAACTGAATATGGTGCAATGGAATCAATCCCCCACACACACAGGCAAAGATAAAAAGTAAGGAGAAATTTGTTGTGTGTAAATGAAAATAGTAACACATTATACCTCCATATAGCTAAATAGAGACTTACCTCAATGTGACAGCAAGCCCCACATCTATTATATCACATACCTCCAGCACATACCCACACACATACATACACACACGCATCCACATCTCACACATGCTGAAGTCCTATAATATGTCAGCTTGAAGAAGAAAAGGTCTGTGGATGTTAATTTCTGTAGTGTCCCATAAAGCCAATATCCAAGTTAATCCCATCTGCTACCATATTGAGATGTAAAATAAGTTTAATCTCAAAGCTCGTCTCTGTTGTGTGTTTTGAGATTTCCTTTTAAGACCATTACTGACATATCTGAGACTGGTGGTCAGGCTGGGAGAAGTGATGCCCCACTGGTTTTCAGTCTTCCTTGCTGTAATAGTATGCCTGTGTGAGTTCATCCTAGTGCGGAGCTGTTGGCGTGTCTCTCCTACATAACCTGTTTGTGGACATCTCTTGCACTGAATGAAATAAACAACATATCGTGACATGCATGTATAACTCCCATGCACCTGGAATTGTCTGTTTTGTGATGTAACCACACAGTCTGAGAGAAAAATTAGCCCACAAGTCTTGCAGAGGCGTTGATTGCAGGGTCGTGTGCCATTGTGTGACATGGTATTCTGTTCGGTGAAAGTTGCTCCTAATAATTAGGCTGGATAAATTTGGCGGTTGTTTAAAAGATATAGTAGTGGGAGTTCCTTAAAATACAATTAAGGGTGTCATCCTCACTAAATATTGGGTGGAGATCTTTAATAATCTTACATGAGCGTTCAAGGTCTGGATGATATGTGACTCCAAGGGTATTCTTTCTGTAGCTGTCTTTTCTTTATATTGAAGTAGTTGTTGTCTTGGTACTTGCGTTGCCCGTTCTGTTATCCTGTCAATTTCCTGGAAGAGTGTCCCTGCTCCATAAAGGTGTTTTCAACATAGCCAAATGTGTATCTCTGTCATCCTCATTTGAACAAATCGTTGACAACAGTGCTTGACTGTATATGACAGATTTTTTGTATGATTAGGGTGGTTACTTTTCCTGTGCAGGTATCTCTGTCTGTCTGTTGGCTTCCTGTAAATACATGTATGTAAGGTTCCATCATAATGATGACTGTGATGTCAGAAAGTTAACCTTGGTGGTAGAGTACTCCAAGGTAAGCTTTATAGTAGGGTGGAGATTGTTAAGTTTGTGATGAAAATCTTTGAGTGCATCTGTGCCTTCCGTCCAGATGATAAACAAATCATCAATGTAACGGAAATAAGCCAGTGGTTTGTGGGGATACTGCCTTAAAAAAATCCTCCTCCAAGTCAGCCATAAAGAGGTTAGCATACTGTGGAGCCATTTTGGTGCCCATTGCTGTTCCCATAGTTTGAACATAATGTTTACCATTGAAGTTGAAGTTGTTATGTGTCAAAATAAATTCCATAAGTTCCCCCACCACTCCAGGGTTGATGTTTTGGTCAGGTCCTTTCTCACGTATGTATTTAAGGCATGCTGCAATGCCATCTGTGTGTGGAATATTAGTGTAGAGGGATGTTACATCCATTGTCACTAAAATGGTATCAGGTGGTAAATCCTTATAACCAGAAAGCACACGCAACAGTGCGTAGTGTCCTGGATATAACTGTCTCTTTCCATAACCAGCGGTTTCAAATGGTCTCTACAAACCCTGAGATCCCCTCAGTCAAGGTACCATTACCAGAGACTATGGGTCTCCCTGGATTGCCAGGTTTATGTATTTTAGGCAGCATGTAGAATGTCCCTGGCTTTGGTTCAGCAGGAATGAGGTGAGCTAGTTTCTTTTCGGACATGGTCAGGAAAAGTTTTAGTTAAGTCACATAGTTCATCTTTATATCTTGTAGTGGGGTCACTCCAGTTCTCTGTAGTATGTAAGATCTGTTAGCTGTCTATTAGCTTCAGTAATATAGTCTTCTCTGTTTAAAATCACCACTGCAGAACCTTTATCAGCTTTTTTGATGACAATGTTGTGGTTTGATTTCAGTGTCCCTATAGCTCTCCGTTCCAGTGGAGAGAGGTTATAATGGGTTTGTTTTTGCCTGGTAAGGATCTGATCTCAAAAACACACAACAGAGGCGAGCTTTTGAGATTAAACTTATTTTACATCTCAATATGGTAGCAGATGGGATGAACTTGGATATTGGCTTTATGGGACACTACAGAAATTAACATCCACAGACCTTTTCTTCTTCAAGCTGACATATTATAGGACTTCAGCATGTGTGAGATGTGGATCTGTGTGTGTATGTATGTGTGTGGGTATGTGCTGTGAGGTATGTGATATAATAGATGTGGGGCTTGCTGTCACATTGAGGTAAAGTCTCTATTTAGCTATATGGAGGTATAATGTGTTACTATTTTCATTTCACACACAACAAATTTCTCCTTACTTTTATCTTTGCCTGTGTGGGGGATTGATTCCATTGCACCATATTCAGTTTACCCAGCCTGCTAGTGTACATACAGGAGTGTTATCTTATACTGTTATATATAATTTTGTAACTCTGTACATATTGGGATGTGTGATCTCATTTGCTTGGGGTCCTGCACATATCTTTTACATTAGGCTAATATTGTAGTAATTTACTCAGAATTTCATTACAAGTTGTATTCCTTTGGGGAACAATTACAGTGACTGAAGTTAATATAGGTTCACTAGGAGAGAGATAGTGAGATGTGTTGTGTGTGTGTGTGTGTCTGTGGGAGAGAGAGAGAGAGAGAAAGGGGGAGAGAGAGACAACATCTCGTTTAAGCTATGTATCTCCCCACCCACATTATTGTGATGTGGGGTGGGTTAGGTTGTACTGTTTGTATGAGCAGGAGGAGATAAATTACTTTTATCTCTTTTTCAGATTCCCTAGACACTTGTGGTACATGTAGTTGCTACATTCTCAGTATATATTGACATCAGTACATATCAGGATGCATGGTCTGAATTCCTTGAGGTTCCTCTACTAGAGTTTTTGTTTAACACTAATATTATCAATTTATATTTATATTATCATTTATATAGTCCTGAGGTTTTGTAATTTCTTGGGCCTTTTATTTAGCTTGAGAATACAGCTGGGTGACATGTCTAGCTAGGTTTTACACATCACACAGTGTGCACTGATGTTTTTTAGACAACTTTACTGGTATTCTTGTCTTTAATGCATACATTGTAATTTCATGAGCCCTATAACTGTCTTAGTTTGTCTTTAAGCTGGGTGGGGGTTGCCTTTCAGTAATCACATCCTTATACTGACTGTGACACTCATGGCTTGATTTGGGAGTTATCTGCTTCAGCAGTGTTATCTTATGTCAATTAAATTTATGTGCAGTAGGATTCTTTATGTTTGTTGCACCAAGCACATCTTAACCCAAGGTTCATTCGGACTGAGGGCAGTATTGTACTGTTTAACTTCTCTGACATCATCTTCTGTTTTTTTTTTTTTTTTTTTTAAATGAGTATTTTAAACCAATGGGGATTTTTTTCTGTTTTTCTCTGCATTATCTAGCTGTCATAAGTATTGTATTTTCTAAACAACTGCCATGAGCTTCTGAAGAAGGACTGGTTGGTCCGAAAGCTAGAGCACTTTGTTCTTGTTGTTACATCTATGTTGGTCCATTAAAAGGTATCAAATCATTTGCTTCTGGATAAAATAAGGGTAATGGTATCTGATTCAGACAGCAACTTGAGACCAAGAGTTCGGTCCATTCCTACTCTGCATGCCAGAGGTCTGGAGCAGGTTGACAGCTATAACATATCCAAGCCTATCACTGACTGGATTAGTGGTTATCATGGAAGATCTGTGAAAATAATCTATTTAATGATGTGTGTCCTACATGTAGATTTCTTTAGAGAAGAGATAAAACATCTACTATCAGAGGTTTGATTGCATATTGCTTAGGTAAGCAATAATGCCCGACAGGGTGGGCGGTATTAGGCAATACCGGACCGGCCAGAAGCGTAATGAGGCCCGGCCTGCACGACCGAAGAGACCTATAACCTTGGCCGGTCCTTATGCCATACATCCACCCTGGAAGAACATTATTCATGGTTAGAAAATGGGCACTGCAAAGAAAAAAGTTTCATTAAAAAAAATAAAAAATTGTTTAACTAAAGTTTTGTAGTCATTTTTAGTAAAGTAGTTCCTCCTCTAGTATGGATTTTTGTCCTATTGCAGATTCCGTGGGGGTTGGTGTGCAGTTTGTGGCGGAGTCACGTTGTTGCGATATCAGGAGTAAAGAGAAGCTTGGAGAGTCCGTGGGGGGTTGGTGTGCAGTTTGCGTCCGGGCTCTGCTGGTGTGGTTGCGATACCGGGACCGGGACGGGAGGAAGCTAAGAAGGCGGAGGCGGAGAGTCAGCAGTGCAATGAGTTCCGTAATGTTAGATTTTTTATTTTAAAATGGAGCGTTTTCTGTTGGCATCTGGAAGGCAGCTTTATGTAGTGGTAGCGCTGCAGTTTTGAATTACTCGTTGGTGACTGGTGATGTGGAGGAGGGCAGCTAGGTTTTATTTAAAAAAATTTCTTTTTTTTAATTGTGATACTTTCTGGATGTGGCCAGGTCTGGGTTCATGTGGCAGGTGGCACTGAATTGGGGAGGGTAAGGGCAGGATGTCTCGCTAAGCGAGTGAAAAAAATGGCGTTAATTTGAAATGGAAATGAAGTATTTTGGCCAATTAGGAGCCGAGGTGGGTACTAGGATACTAGAGTGGTTAAGGGGCAGTATAGGCTGGTACTTCTTACTTGCTGGTCATCTATTGAAACTTAATGTACCCCTATCTTGAGGGTACTGACCAATCAGATTGCAGCAAGTAAGAAGCCCATTTTCTAATGAATAATAATTCTAGGGTGGAATTGTGTTGATTCTATCTGTGACTCAGTTTGAGGTTATCTACTGAACAAACAATGTAATATATGACGAATTAACAAGATGTACTCTGAATAAACCAAAGGCCATTCACCATAGTTGTATGTATCAGTCACTGGCAAGGAACATGTTTGCAGAAAGAAGATGGCTGCACAGCCCAATTTTATCCATAAAACAATGATGGGTGTAAGCTGTTCCATATGTACTGGACTACTAGATCTGTTAACACACTGACTGATGACTGTTCCAAGACATACATTGCCTTTTGTCTGGATTTTGAAAGCAGTGTCAGTGGCTCAGTAGGTAGCACACTCGCCTCTGAGGCCGGGAGATCAGAGGGCTGTGGGTTCAGTTCCCACATCTGGCACTTGGGTTAATATCCCAGTACTGACACTGTAGTGCAGCATGAGAAGGGTGCTGCACTTCTGAGGTGCCGTCTTTCAGATGTGATGTTAAACCGAGGTCCCATCTGCCTGGATTGGTGGTAGTTCAGGTGGATGTTAAAGATCCCATGGCACTCATCGAAAAAAGAGTAGGGGAATTTTTTATTATAACTGAAAATCAACATACAAACAATAATGTATACAGTAGACCAATCATAATACACCACAAAAATAAACAGAAATAAGTATTCCAGCATACAAAAGGATTAACAGAGATCATAAGAAAAAGAGGAAAAATTAAAAAACAAAACCTCAAGTGTCAACTCCCCCCTTAAAGACAAGAAAGCACATCAGTTAAAGAATCAAAAAACAGTGATATTGTACTTAATAAAAACAAATAATCAAAGAATAAACAAAAAAAAAACAAGTATGTACAGCATAACATCAGCATAAAACTGTTTTGAAGTTAACAGCTCAAATAGTACCAGAATATGCTAAATGCCCCCCTCAAGAGAGAGGAAGCGGGTTTAAATCAGAACTAACACCATATGTAGAAAGCAGTAGTCATCACTAAAGATTACCCCAAAAGGAGGTACTATCCTCGCCGTTAGGGATACCCTGTACTGGATAGGAAAGCCTGGACACAGCACAATAAACCTTACCCCGTATCAAGCCAGGTCATTTTCCTCCACCACAACTTAAATAGTTCAGGATGCACCTTTTCCTTTTCCTGTAGTCTCCAGCTAATTATTACCTTCTTAGTGTTACAGATAATCTGAGATTCAGAGAGTAATTGTTGCCTAAGTGTTAGATTACACCGTGCTTGCCACAGCTGAAAGCCTATATGACCCATTAACAGGCGCATTGTGACTACATCATAAATAACCCAGGAGCTGACAGGACCCCTTCCACCCAAATCTGTGATGAAGGACCTGAAAAGGATTCAAAGGCCATACATCATGAAATTGAGACCAAAAGGAAACAACAAAGGGACAATCTACAAAAAAATGTTCCATTGTTTCAATCACCCCTATGCATGTTTCCTCCCTGGGACAAAATCTCTCTGAGAGTTCTTTATGCCTCATATTGCCTTTCACCCCTAACCTCCTATGAAGACAAAGCGATAAAAAATCCCACATATGTCGAGGAACCCTCTTGCTTACCAATAATTGTAACTTGGAATGCTGCTCAGAAACAGATAAATCATGAAACCAAGGATCTACAAAAAATAAATGCTGTAATATAGTACAACAGAATTGCTGACGTGATTGAAGAAGAATGGATTTCTTAACAACATGCCAGGATTTCAATTTTTGAAACATCGTATGGAAATGACTAGCTAAGGCACATAGCCTAACCTGACGAGCCAAAAAGGAATCATGATCCCAGTGCCTAAGAAGGGGATCTATACTGTCAGCCACCCATGGGGACCAGATCTTAACAACCCCCTTGAGCAAAGGAACTAAATTATAAAAAATAAACATATTATGAAAGGATACAACCGGATTTATCATACCCAGACCCCCTTCACCAATAGGTAAATAAGTAATACCCCTCTTCACCGGGTTCAATCTACTACCCCATAAACAAAGAAAAAATATATCATAAAGAGACGATTCCAAAGAAGGGGAGGGGGAAAGACTGCAGCTATAAACAAAAAATATGGCAACAAAAAAGTTTTAAACAGATAAATTCGTTTAGCCTTAGACATTCATCCTTTATTCCAGAGCAGCACTCTGTTATGAGCCTCCAATAATTGCCTCTCCCAATTATACCGATGGTCATCCATACCTCCAAAATAAACCCAAGAATCTTCCTATATCCAGGTTTTATAGGCATGTCCCAAATCAATGCCACATCAGTGGCCCCATACCCCAAAGGCAGTATCCCACTTTTAAGTCTATTAATAGAGGAACTGGACATGGCAGAAAAGGTGTGCAATAACGACTGTGCAGCAACAGCAGGATTTCTATCTGATAAAACTAAAACTAAATCATCTGCATATGCTATTGACACTATCTGTGGATCCATACAACCAACTGATAGTCCAATAATGTCATCTGTACTATTTAAGGCATGCAAAAGGGGGTCCATGGATAGCACATAAAGTAGGGGACTAAGTGGATGCCCCTGCCTAACTCCCCTATGTACCTCAATATCTCTTCCCAACCATCCATTCATGCTTGGTATCAGAGTGGTGCCTTTATAGCAAGTTTGTAGCCAGCTTATAAATTGTAAGTGAAACCCATACCTCCTCAAGCTCTCCCAAAGATAACTATATTCTACTTGGTCAAAGCCTTAGCCTGGTCAAGACAAACCAGATGCCCAAACATTTCTCTAGACGCTTCTTTAGAAACAAGCTCCCTGAGTAGGATCTGTGCATCCTGAACCCTCCTATGCGCTACACCACTAAATTGTGATGGATGTAATAAGGAACCTAAAATCCCCGTAATCGAATATATAAGATTTTCATCAAGATCTTATAATCTGTATTCAAAAGAGACAAAGGCCTCCAATTATCTAAATCCCCACAATCCCCTTTATTTTTATACAGTAAAAGCAGCACACCCTGTAACATGCTTTTTGGTAGAGCCCCTGCCTGTAACCCAGCATTCAATACTCAACATAGGTCAGTACCCAAAACTTCCCACAAGATTTTATAAATTTCATGAGATGACCCATCAGAACCAGGAGTAATGCCCGACTTTAAAGACCAAATTGCAATCTTTAGTTCTTCTACCGTAATGGGTTGAACCAAATTAATCTGCTCATCTGGAAACAAAACAGGGACTGGTCTTCTAAGAAACCAATCACGAATAGAAGCATCAGAGAGCAATCTACTCTTAAAGGAAGCAGAAACATAATCATGTATCATGTCTAAAATACCAGTATTTGTTGTGACACGCTCCCCTTCTGAAGTATTTAAATACATCATGACCCGGGAGTGTTTAATAAGGTAAAGTGTCCTTCTGTTTACCACAAATCCCATATTTGTGCTTTCTCTCCATATCCTGCAAAACCTGAGACTGTAATTTAGCCATCTCCTCCTTTAACTTTTTAATGTGATCCAGACAGTCAGATCCCAAAGACTGGTGAAAGGTGGACAAAAAATGAAGTCGTTCTCTAAGGTACTGGAGCCCATCATGCCGTAATCTCCCATTTAAACAACCTATGGTTTTAAAGTAAATTCTGACTTCACTTTTTGTGTCCTCCCACCAGGTAGTTAAATCATCATATAGAAATAGTACAGACTGTCGTGCCAGAAAAAGGGATTGTAGCCCACCAGCCACACAAGGGATATCTAATAAGACAGTGTTCAATTTCCAAAAACCCGGCCCCCTGCGGGCTTCAGGCACATCACATAAAACCAAGCTGAGCAGTCTGTGATCTGACGTACAGAAGCTACCTCCTGCAAGGACTGTGATTGCACTACAACCCCAGGTGAAAGAAAAAATAGTCCATTCTGGAAGCCCTAGGTCCACAAAAATAAGCATTCCCAAACCCTTTAGAGGAAGGCCCAAAAGCATCAACCAAGCCAGTATCTGCAAGAAGTTTCGACAAGCTTGCCATATCACAATACACCTTCTTCTTATTCCCAGAAGAAACACGGGAAGGCAAGGAACAGTTAAAGTCCCCCCCCCAAGAATAATAAAATAAGAGGTGCATAAAAAGAGGTATAATGAATTAAAAAGGGCCACCCAGTCAAATTTAGATTGAGGTGCATAAACATTTATCAACCACAAGGGTAGAGAATCCTACTTAATATCCAAAACCAAGGCCCTGCCAGCTATGAACTCTATCTGATGAATCACTTTAATATAAGAATGAAAAAAACAAATCCCCACACCGCTACACAAATCGCTCCCTAAAGACCAAAAACAATCCCCCCACAACCAACCAGCAGTGGCAGCCTCTACCTCCTTGGGAGAATGCAAACGAACATCCTGAAGGAAAACACAATCCAGATTTTCATATAAAAAATGAGAATAAGTGCTCTGACGCTTAACCGGAGTTTTAATGCTGTTTGCATTTAAAGTTGCCACTCTAAAGTAAAAGGGAACCATGAATTAATGTAAGGATAAATTCACTTTACTTTGCTGGATGCTCTCGTGATCCTTCCACTTTTGCCATCTGGTGGCTTAGGGCCTAACTGTCCTTCAGCAGGTTCCTGAGGCTCAGGCCTTGGTGGGGGTGCAGAAGGCTGAGTCACGTCTGGGACCACCTCTGGAACCTCCACCAACACTGCAAAAGTATTAGGGTCAGCTATAGAAACATTTAGAGTAGGTATAACTGCTTTTTTCCCACTTTTCCTTTTCCTTTAACAGACTTTCCCCTTCTTGCCACTAACCATAATAAAACCATCTTCCAAGGGGTCTGAACCAGTCGATACAGAATCCAGGCAAATAACCTCCCCTTGTCCTATCTCTGATACCTCATGAACCTCAACTGCAGGTAAATCTCTGGTATCAGGAATCAAAGTAGAGTCTTTAAGCAAGCCTGATGCAGCCAAGGGGGGAACAGCCACAAAGGTACTGAGATCCAACCTTCCCCCAGTAGGAACGCCAAGTCAAACCGCCTCCCAAATATAATGATCCTGTACCCCAAAATCAGCTTCAGTTGTGTTTTTAGCAGCCAAAGGGCAAAGTTCAAACGTGTGACCCACCACATCACAAAGATTGCATTTAGAGGTTTGGAAACAGTGGGCACTAGGATGACCAGACTCCACACAATAAGAGCATTTGAGCACATCACAGGAGGTTCTTATGTGAGTCCGAGACCCACACTTGAAGCAAACTCTGGGCTGACCCGGATAGAAAAGGAACCCCTTATCCCTCCCCAGAAAAAAACAATTGGGAAGATGCAATAAATCGGAATCAGTAGAACGGAGTTTAATTCTAAATTTCCAACCCCCATTCCAAAATCCCTAAGCATCCAGGATAGGAACAGGATTCCCCTGGATATCACATTTCTTAGATAACCAATTGACAATATCGACAACGTTAACCCCTTCATTTCTAAACATGATCGTAATGACCCTAAAGGCCTGTTTTGAAAGAGGCAATACAATAAAGTCAGACCATAAGGGATTAGTCTTTAAATTTAAATAGCGGCTCCAGAATAGTTCCAAAAGAGCTGGGGTATGAAAACTGACATCAAAAATAAACTCCCCAGGAACATGTATCAAGGCGTAGACTTCAGAAGGGGAAAAACCCATACTCTGTTTCAATAATGTCTTCCCAACATAAAACCTGTCAGAGGGATTATCCCTGGGACCAACATATAGCAAACGAATGGCATTTCACCGCTTAGCCAACTCTAGAGGTTGCCTAAAATGACTGGCATAAGAAGGTTGATCCACAGGTTCTAAAGCTGGCCCCTGTATGACAGAGGATGTAGCCACACCTTCAGCTATCTCCTCTGACAGGTTTCCCAAGGGTAGGCTAGAATCAATAGCAGCCTGAGGAAGTGGGGAAACTGGAAGTTCAGTGCCTAAAACAACAGGAGGTGGGACTGGTAAAGTCAATGTACTTATCTTAACAGACTCCTGGAGAGCCGAAGATCCTTCACCCGGTTTCCACGAAGCACCTGAAGTTGGTATCCAGCCTGCCCCAGGCAGCGCACGCTCCGGAGACCATGATTCTTCCACGAGGTCTCCCCAATCCTGAGAAGCCAAAATACCACTTGCAACAGGCCTCTCAGTAGCCGAATGCAGCTTGCTGGGCCCCGCTGCCTCTGCAGCGCTCGGCGAACCCTCCGATCTCTTCTGCTTCCTGTCGTCCTCCACAGTGAGGTTCCAACGTTCCTGCACCAACAATTTGCTAACCCGGAGTAGTTCCTCTTCCAAACAGCGTTGTTTCTCTGCCAAACTGAGACCCATTGTAACAGCAGAAATTAATGGACCGCTTGATCTGGCATTTTGCTGGCCACCTCGTAGGTGCATCCCAGCCGCCACTTCAGCGGATCCAGTCGGGGTGAATTCAACAGGTATGGAATGTCTCTGGGCTATCACAGCGCCATGTGTAGCTCCTTCCTCCTCCATAGCTGGAAACAGAGTGCCTGCCTCCCACAGTGACAGGGTCCCGCTACTGGCAGAGAGTAGGGGAATTTCCCAGGTGTCCTGGCCAAATTTCCCTCCTTCACTAAAAATGCCACCAACAGCTTAATCTGGTTCAAGGTCAGTTGGCATTCATCTGTATCCCCCTTCCCTGGGTCATGCCTGAAAATAGGCAGGATTTGTCTAGTGGACTTACCCGGTCAACAAAAACTAAATATATAAATTAAATAAATGTCGATATTAGTAATTAGCAACAGCAAACAAAATTAGCACTACTAGCTGAATGGGTGCTGGCTGCAGCAACTAACCTAGGGTAGAACAAAAAGAGCCTGCACATCAAGGCTGTGAGTGAATAAATATGTTTAATAAATATTAAAGTGCAAACATAGTCTGACAAAAACCACGAGCTGCAAAACATTCACAAAAGGGCTGTCGCCATCATGTATTCAACGCAACCATCTTCTTCTAGGGGTAAGAAAATGCTTGGTGCATTGAATACATAAGGGGAGTATTGTGCTTGTTGGTTAGTGTTTTGTGGTTTGTGGTTTTTTGTCATACTATATTTGCACCTTAGTATTCATTAAATATATTTATTCACTGGCAATCCTGGTGTGCAGGCTCTTCTTACCGTGCTTCTGAAATTAGTAATTAGCCTTGTTCTGTAAAATCCTTGTTCCATAGGTGAGACCCACACATCTCTATTAGTACAAACTTTATTGTTACATAAAACATGAATTAAGATGGGATCCTGTAGGGTGTATCAGTGGGTCAGTTGCTGCATATAAGGTTCAGGTTTAAGCACAATGCAAAGGTGATGTGCTTGCTATTAAATGAGAAGATGGAGTCTTGTCTATGTTCTGAAGCCAAAGTCCAAACTGGATGTAGGGGCGCGGTTGCAGAAATATTACTTCCTTGGTCTCTGGAGTTGAGGTCCAGGGTTTCAATGTGCCTAGAATTTATGGGATAGGAGACAGGGGACCAGAGATAAAAATGACAAGGCATGGAAGCAGTGGTCAAATAGTACAGGAACTCTTAAAGATGTAATATAAGGAGATGTAGCATGAAGCTATTCACTTTAATGATACACAGTAATAGTACTGTGATGATGGAAGGGACAGGGGGTACACTGTGGCCACATCTCCTGCTATATGGCAGTGACTATATCTAATTTGAGTATGGACACAGGCTGGAGAGCCTGAGTATGTACTCACTGGAGACCAAGGGGAAGGAGGGGACATGACATAGACCTTTAAATTCCCAAAGGGTGTCAACAGGATGGACTCTAGTCAATTGTTTAGTCCCAGTGAGAATGTATATGCAGCCCCCCACTCCCCAGTGTCTAGGAGTATGCAGGTGGTAAGCCATGGGGACGAGGGCACATACAGCACAGAAATCTGGTCCAAGGATCGAAACAAAACTTATTACCTGGGTTCTGACACGTCGTTTCAACGGTGGCAGGGGGGTGCAGCAGAGGCAGTCTTCAAAACATCAGCTTTGGGGGCACTAGGGGGAACACTGGTTAGATCACTTTGAAATAAAGCCACTGTCCAAGCCAGGTTAGAAGGAAAGAAAGAACTATTTAATTCAGAATGAATCCCACTCTATGGAGCACTGAGGGAAAATCAGTGATAGGCAAACAGCTCAGACTTCATGGGCACAGAGTCCTTAACAGTGCAGATCACAAGGATCTTCATGGCACAGACTTTTGTTTCTTGTTCAATGGAGCTGGGTTAAGCCTTTCATGGCTGTAGTGCTTACTTGGTTCTGCTGCTTGACTTTATTCAAGGACCCCTGGAATACCCACTCCTCTCTCTTCTCTTCGATAATGTCCAAGAGGCTCTTACACAAGTAAGGGTATACCTCTCCAGGGTATTCCTTTTGGATACATCTGTACACCCATTGCTCAGTCTGCAACCAATCCGGAATACTCCAGACACTGGTATGTGGTGGAGTGCCCTTTATCAGCCAACTCCCTGAAGTATAGAGGTGGTAACGGTGGTCAGAATGTCTCAACATGTCCACGTTCTGTCGCCTCATTCTGCAGACTTGAGACAAGCAAGGAATGGTATCTGGGTCGCGCAGGCAGGGGAAGCAGTAAGGTTTGGCTATGTCTCATTCCCACAGCTGTTCTTCAAATGTGAGCGATGTGGGAATGGTACCTGGAGTGGCAGGCATGGCATCAATCCCCTCCTCACACTCCACGTTGGTACTAGAGCCTCCTTCAGAAATGATTTCCTCAGTCTCCATATTGGGCCTATCCACAGCCCAAGATACAGGCGGTGGTGCACTAGGAGTGGTCTTCTTGGTCTCTGCCACTGCAGGGAAAGTCTTGGGTGCAGTGGGGCCTTTTGATTCTGGCTCAAGAGCCTACCCACAGCCTCTCCCTCTGCCATGGAGAGAAGCAGATTTTGATGGAGGGAAAGGGCTCGGAAGACATTTAATGCTCTTCTCCTCAGGATTCACTTCAATCACCACCTTTTCTACCTCCTCCCAGTTCTCCAGACTCAAAGCATGGGTGCTCAGCTTAATAGGTGTAGCAAGCCATTCCCAGGAAGGAAATTAGGGGGTCAGAGACTGCTGCAGCAGAGGGGCTGCACTGCAGAAATAGTTAAAATATACAGGCAGGTGTTTTCCATCCAGTCCTGAACCAGTGCAAATCACACATCTGTCTTTGCTGTTGCTTTTTTCCACCATATCCCACAGCCATGATGTCAGGGAGGCTAGAAGAGTCACTTCCTTACCCACTGTCATTGGTGTGGCTACCATGTTCACATTGCAGGAGGTTCACAGGCAATAAACGCTGGAAACAGGGCTTCAGCAGTCCTGATACACCACACTCACAGCTCCACAAAATGGTGCTCCCGCCACCCGCATGCGCAGCCTCCCAGAGCCAGCAGCCACCAGCAGCCAATCAGAAACTCAGTCCTAATCAGACAACACAAGGCATGCAACATGATTTCAGGCAGGCTGTGCCGCAACAAATTCCACAGGCACAGGAAAGACAAAAGTTGACTCCAACTGCCTCCACAGTCCCAGATGAAACAGAGCTATCCCTGACAGTCCAATTCCATGCTGCACCCTACTTTTCAGATCCTGGAGAAGCCCCGACATTGTAACCCCCCTCTGGTGTCTAGAGGCATTCAGTTGGTAAGTAATTGGGAGGGGGGCACATACAGCACAGTAATCAGGTCCAAGGATAGAAACAAAACTCATTGCCTGGGTTCTGATGAGCCATTTCAATGGTGACAGGGGGGTGCAGCAGAGGCAGTCTTCAAAACATCGGCTTCAGGTGCACTAAGGGGCAAACTGGTTGGATCACTTTGAAATAAAGTCACTGTCCAAGCCAGGTTCAAAGGGAAGAATGAACAATTTAATTCAGAATTAATCCCACTCTGTGGAGCACTGAGGGAAAATCAGTGATAGGCAAACAGCTCAGACTTCATGGGCATAGAGTCCTTAACAATGCAGATCACAAGGATCTTCATGGCACAGACTTTTGTTTCTTGTTCAATGAAGCTGGGTTAAGCTCTTTAACATGGTGGTAGAAGCAACACACAACCAGGGTGGAAAACATACTGACGGACTGCCTCAGTCTTGCCTCTTTCACTGAACTCTCATCATCTCATAGAAACATAGAAATTGTTGGCAGATAAGGACCACTAGGCCCTTCCAGTCTGCCCGTAAGTCCTACCCTTGTTTACGGTCTCTGACCATACTTGATCAATGGCTTTCTCCTCTCCTTCTCGAACATGAGAGTTGGCTAACCCATCCAGGCCATAAGCATCCCTGACCCTCTCCCTCTACACAGGGTGGCTGACTTCATGGCTTGGCTCTCTACTACTCACACCTCCTCTGCACATTCAGGAACCAGTTCACCAGATACTGTCACAGCTGGACACAGATGAACAGGGAACACCAGGAGCAGGCTCCCACCACTGCTCCCCACTCCACGGGTTCTCACCAATGCAAAGCGCCTTACTGAGGCAACCAGTCGCATTCTACACGGGCTCCTTCTCCAACCTACCCTGGTGGTGGGGTTCATGAGGTAGGCTACACTGTCCGTCGGACCCTGGTTTCCATCTGCCAATGAGAAACCCTCATACTGACCAGACTACTCTGCCACCTTACTGAGAGACAAAAAGGGAGGCAGACTGGGGTGGCAATCACCCCACCCTAGCCCTGAACCTACAGCCCCAAATGACCACACTCCACGCTCGGCCTGGAAGCTCTCTCTGCCTCACCAAATCCTGCTCCTGCCCCCCCCACCAAACCTCCAAATTTATGCTGCCCACCCAAGCTCTGCCTGCCAGCAGGTGGGATCCAGCATACAGACAGCAAAATTGAAATAAGCTCCTACCTAAGGTCCCTGAAAGGGGCATACATAAACATGAGTGAGAATGGCTGCAAATTGGTGGGGGGTAAATTCAGGTGGGATGAAAGGCGGTATTATTGTATTATAATTTATGGTAACACCCTTTATCACACAGTTAACAGGTCTCTTTCAAACACCGTATTAACTGGAAAACCAGTTATTATGGCATTTTATTTTAACTCTCCCATCAATTTTATTCCTTGCGGTGCCTCATTGGCTCTTATTCTTCATGTGGGCGGGCTGAACAGTTCCATAAATATGGTGGCTCCATTGGTCATTTAGCGACAACCCACTACTCTGTATGAGACTCTCAAGGCTCTCCTAGTATAATTAATATTATTTTTAATATTTAGTTGGTTGATCCTACTATTCAATTTTAAAAAGTTTTATCTGGTTGATACTGGAGTTCATCAGTTTCGGGAGTGCGAGCAGGAATGGGGCAATAGCTAATGCGATTGTAATTCCCTGATCCTATTATTCAGTTTTAAAAAGCTTTATCTGGTTAATCCTGAAGTTCATTGGTTTCGGGAGTGTGAGCAGGAATGGGGCCTTGGCTGAAAG
This sequence comes from Neoceratodus forsteri, assembly GCA_016271365.2. Taxonomy (NCBI): domain Eukaryota; kingdom Metazoa; phylum Chordata; order Ceratodontiformes; family Ceratodontidae; genus Neoceratodus; species Neoceratodus forsteri. The sequence continues at coordinate 586,431,510 of CM028132.1, read as the reverse complement.
ATTGTGATTCCACAGTGTAGGCAAAAAAAAAAAATTCATACTGGAGGGAGGAGAGGAGGCGTAGGTAGGTGAGTGAGTGAGTGAGTAATGACATTAATTGCATCGTGTGTGTGTGTGTGTGTGTGTGTGTGTGTGTGCATGAACGTATGCATGTGTGTGTGTGTGCATGCAGCAGAGGGACTGTGTAAGAGGCAGCAGAGGGACTGTGTAAGAAGCAACAGAGATTACAGAAGTTGCAGTCCCTGCACCAGTAATTATAAAAAATAAAGGATATACAACAGTGTTTTTATGGATTGTTTTTGCACACACTTGGTGTGTGATGACCTCATAAACCTCTCAAGCTTTGCTCTCAAGGTTTATGCGTCATCACACCCCTCAGACAAGTAAACCAATTCCATAACACATAGTTGCCTACCCATTATTCTCTATTTATGGGGAGGGTGGTGGAATGGTGGAACAATCTGACAGAGGAGATTGCAAACAGAAAAACAAGGGGAGCTGAAGACTGGGTGGGACAAGTTCAAGGGGCAGATCAGGGTTGCTGGAGAGGGTTACATGACATAAACCTGAAAAAAACAAAAAAACTGGCATACGGAGGATAGTCGTCTGTCCTCCATGTGCCAGGTTTTCTGTTTTTTCTAGACTGCTTCTAACTGTGGTATCAGATCTCCAGTTGTGGCTTTTTGGTTTTTCTAAGGACATAAACCCCTAAGGTACATGTGCCCCCACATTAGGCAGTCATGACAGACTGTAAGACCTTCTGCTGGCAAATTCTGTGTTTCTATGGTAAACACACAAGTTAAACAGCTGGAATGTTACTCCTGATGTCATTCTGCCTTTGGAATCTGTTTAGTCCTGCTTTGAATGAACAGAGCTAGTCTCATTAACCTCTTTAGGTAGGCTATTCCATATGTAAGCGCCCCCTCTCCCCGCTGTCTAGGGGCCTGATGTTAAAGTCCAATGGAGGGGGGACTCATGTCCACAGCAAACACATCCAGTAGAAATAAAGAGATGTCATATACCTGGGTCCGAGGTCTTCTCCCAGTAGGTGGTTGCTCTATGTGGCCTAGAGGGTGCAGTCTTAAGGCTACCAACCGGAGGCTGTGGGGGTTAGCTGTTAGTCATGCACATAGATGAAACTTTCTAAAGAAGGTGAATGTCCACTCTATGTATTAAAACAAAAATAACAAATTTAATCCAACTCTACAGAACAACAAATAACTATTCCCAGGAGCAGGGGCACAGCTTTACGGTGGGTGCAGACTTTTACTTTCTGTGGCACAGAGACACGGCACTAACTTGTGGTCGAACTGGCCGGAATTACAGGGTCCCAACAGAGCCACGTAGACTCCCGAACTTGATGGCAGCAGCACATCCAAACACAGGCCATAGAACTATTTCCTGGGCCTTCTTACACCTCCAGGCTCTGCTCCCCCAGGCCACTCTAACTGCTATTCAAACTGCAGTTGCAGGCTCATCACAGCTCCTCTCACTGCCCAAATCATCCTCCCTGCATAATAGGGCCTCAGTGGCCAGGCTCCCAATGTCCCTACACTTTGCATGGCACAGGCGACCAGCAGATTCATCTACCACTTTTTTTAGCTCCCCACAGGCCAACAACTACCAAGCGGAGTGCCACATGGGAGGGGAGGTGGGCTGCCATCACTATACTCTCCACAATGCAGGCTACCAGCACTGTGTTGTCCCCACTGCCAAACTTGCTCCAGCTGAAATTAGGCCTCCCCACCCTGGTGCTGAGGTGCATGCAGGTGGGCCAATCAATCATCCCCAGGCCACGACTCCCAAAATCGGTCTGTCTCCAACTTTGGCTGTGATACCCTCAATCTACTGAACACAAGCTCTTCCTGAGTGGACTTTTCTCTGATGGCTACTGTGACCCTGACAGGGCTGGGGCCCATGCCACTCCAACCCTAACTTAGCTTCCTCGATCTCCCAATCCACTGGCCTCCCCAACAATGACACCAAACACCACCCTTAAATCCCTAGCAGGGCGCAGGCTGCACCCGGCAGGCGGGCCAGGCCCCAACACTCCCCAAAAAAGAAAAGGCGGGGAAGGCTTCTTTAGTAAGCATCACCAGGAGGAGCTGCTTACATTCTGCTCCCCCCCCCAAAATCATACACTTCCTGGTGAATGGGGCAGCCGGCCACCCCACAAACGGTACAGGGGGAGATATGCACACTCTCTCCCTCCAACTTCTTAAGGGTAATACCACCCACAGGGGCACAAGGCACCCAATCCCTTAACCCAGGGGCCCAAAAACCCTAGCTACTACACCCTTCCCCCAGCTTCCCCTCATACTACTGCCACCAAAAGGGACCTAAACTAATATTGCCAATGCCTGGCCCCCAGAAATTTATTAACACTTGCAACATTTAAAACAGTAAAACATTGTAAACCTGAGATGCTGCAGGACAGTTAAGCAATAAGGCATGACCAGGGGTTAGATTAACAGTCTGTTAATCACCCCCTAGGGGTGTAATGTGGAACGAGGCACAGCCGAAGTTATATCGTTCTAGGGGTGATTAATTGACTATTAATCTAACCCCTGGGAGTGCCTTATTGCTATTACAAAAAAATTATTCCAAAAGAAAAGTGTTAAAAGTGTGTTTTTTCTTTTATGTTTTCCTCATCTACAGGGTGATTTTTAATAAAATAGTTCTTCCACCAACAGTCTAAGAATGCTGGTTCAAAATCAGAATACATCATTCCAGTCATTCAGCAGTGCTAGAGGATGGAATGCTGACAGGAAGAATCCATGTGCCATTGTGATCAGGCTATACATGACAGTATAACATGGATTAATGTAAGGCTGTTGGAATCCTAACACCCAATCACATTGCAGCATTTCTGAGAACCTTTTTATAATTCATAGTAACAAGCTCACAGATAATCCACTACTTGAAACAAGCACACTCACCTTCACACCCATTCCATGCACCCATATACACTCACTAAAATTAATAATCTCTATCCACCACACACACACACACACACACACCGCTCACGCTCACTGACCTCACACACTCTACCCCCGCTTAATAAAATACCAGGTGATAAAATGCCCACACAGTCTTTTCAGTGCTCCAAATCCATAAAACACAGTCCCAGGGTGCTAGACCATCTTTTGCAAGTACTTAACAGCTATATGGAAAAAATGTTTTCCCAACAATAGTTATTATTACAACATCAATAACGTAGTAAACAGCAAACAGGGTACTGAAAAAGATCTCACCCAATTCAAGGCAAAGTCCAGTTCAAGATAAAGTCCAAACTATGCAGAATTAATCCAACAAAAACAGTCGTACAGCACTAGTCGTGGTAGTTAGAAAGTCACAAACAAATCAAATCTCTCACAGAACTGGTCCTCCCACCCTGAGGGTAGTAGAACAGGGGGTCTAACTTTGTGGTTTCAGCTCCAAATGTATTCAAGGTGACAACGTAATACTTTGTACGATGACCGATCACATCCTGAATCGAGGCATAGTGTTTAAATAGAGTTAAACCAGACCACACGGTCAAATTACACATAGATCGGGCCATGGTGATAGTGGCTACAGCAAGGGGGTCCAGACTTATGGTTTCTGGTTTGGATTTTATTCACTGCTCCCCGGAACACCCAGTTAGCTCTCTTCTCTTCAATAACATCCCATACTCTCTTGGGGACATAGGAGTAGGACTCTTGAGGGTATTCAATGCAGATCCTTCTCCCTGACCCATCTCTCCACCTGAGACCACTCGGGTATGCTCTGAACACTAGTCCAGGGGGCCATGCCTTCATCCTACCATGATCTGGTTTAGTATTTAAGATTTACAGGATAATCTGGTAGCAGTTCATCCATCTTCTGTCTCAGCTGCACAGTTAGCTGGGGCAGCCTTGTGTTGTTGTCAGGCAGAGTCAGGCAGAGGCGCTGATAGGGCTGTGGAATGGCATGCTCTACATCCTAATCTTCAAATGATAGCAAGGACGGCCTCTTCCCAGAGCATAACACAGGGGGGGGTCTTCTCTTTCAGAACTGCTAGAGTCCACACTCTCCACAATAATGTCAGGCGACTCCTTAGGGGACTCCTTCTCAGAGGCAGCAGCACTATGGTCCAAAGAAATGAAGGCCCTGACAGGCATGGGATCAGACACTGACTACTTGTGCCCAGAGGAGTCAGCAGGTTTCTCACTCCACCCTTGTCCTCTTCCTCTGCCATGGGATGTCACAGGGGCCCTCAGCGGAGGCAGGCTGGGTAGACGTCTAAGCCTGCTTTCCACCTGAGAGTCACCTGGGCGGACCTTTGGCACAGACTGCTTCTGGTTGAATAAACCAGTGCGCATCTCCCCCCAATTCTCCAGACTACCCAAGATAGTAGTCGGTGTTCCGGTGGACACAGAAGCTGACCAATTCCAAGGCTGCAAATAAGTAGGAAAAGGATAAATATTTGCCGCTGATAGCATTCCAGGGGCACACAATGATATAATTGCAGCCTGGTCACCCCCACCCCCTGTTAACTCCAAATAACGCAGTTCCAAAACATGGATGCCTTCTCCACCATGCTCCATAAGCACGACATCAATGACACAGAAACAGTTGCAGTTTTCTCCACATCTTTGGGAGCCTCTGCCATTCTAATCAACAGCTTGCAGCACCAATGTGCTCTCTCCAGCTCTGTAAAATGACACCAATAGTCCTCTCTCTCCCACAAGCCCCTCATGCCCACTGCCTGGCACCAGCCAATCAGCATCACCAATGATTCATTAACATAAAATTGCTTATTCAGAACCTCTGCTCACATTGGCACCAGAAAGGAAAAGGCATGAAACACCAGTCTAAAATGGCAGGACCCAGGAGTGGCACAACCAAGAACTCGGGCCTCAGTCCACTCCTCAATACTGTAACAGCCCTCTGTGAGTCCAGGTAACTAACTGTTCCCACCAAATGAATGCCAGATGAGCCCTCACATTGTAAGCCCCCCCTCACTGCTGTCTAGGGGCCTCATGTTAAAGTCTAAAGGAGGGGGCTCATGTCCACAGTAAACACATCCAGTAGAAATAAAGATATGCCACATACCTGGGTCCAAGGTCTTCTCCCAGCAGGTGGTCACTCTGCATGGCCTAGGGAGTGCAGTCTTAGGGCTACCAACCGGAGGCTGTGGGGGTAAGCTATTAGTTGCGCACATGGATGAAACTCTCTAAAAAAGGTGAATGTCCACTCCAAGTATTAAAATAAAACAAATTTTATTCGACTCTGCAGAACAACAAACTACTGCTCCCAGGAGCAGGGGGCACAGCTTTACGGTGGGTGCAGACTTTTACTTTCTGTGGCACAGAGCCACAGTACTAACTTGTGGCCAAACTGGTCAGAATTACAGGATCCCAATGAAGCCAAGTGGACTCCCAAACTTGATGGCAGCAGCACATCCACACACAGGCCATACAACTAATTCCCGGGCCTTCTTACTCCACCGGGCTCCGCTCCCACAGGCCATTCTACTTGCTCCTCAAACTGCACATGCAGGCTTGTCACAGCTCTTCTCACTGCCAGAATCATCCTCCCTGCAAAATAAGGCCTTGGTGGCTGGGCTCTCAATGTCCCTACACATGGCATGGCGCAGATGACCCAGCAAAGCCACCGACCACTCTTTTTCACTTCCTGCAGGCCAACAACTAGCAGCCAGAGTGCCACATGGGTAGGGGAGGTGGGCTGCCACCATTGCACTCCCCACAAATCAGGCTGCCTCCATTGCACTGTCACCACCACCAAACTCACTCCAGCTGAAACCAAGTTTCCCCACTGTGGTGCCATGGTGCACACAGGTAGGCCAACCAATCCTCCCTGGGCCGTGGCTCTCAAATTTGGCCTGTCTCTAACTTCATCCATGACACCCTCCATCCACTGAGCACAAGCTCTTCCCGAGCAGACTTCTCTCATGCGGCCACTGAGACCTCCACCAGATCAGGGCTTATGCTACCCTGACTCCCACGTAGCTTACTGGCTCTCCTGATCTGCCAGCCTCCCCCCCAGATTGGTGCCAAACACTGCCCTTAAATCCCTAGTGGGGTGCAGGCTCCACCTGACTGGTGGGCCAGGTCTCAACACTCCCCAAAAAGGGAAGAAAAAGCAGGGATGGCATCTTTAGTAAGCATCCCCAGGAGGGGTTGCTTACACATATGTTAACTATGCTGTGTATGAAGTCATTTTTATGTTGGATTGTGCACATGCACAAGCAACATCTTGTGGTAGTAGCACATTTCAGAGGTGTGTCACTGTTGGCCAATGCAGGGGATGCTTTAGTGAGTGTGTCCTCAGCTGCCAATCAGTGAGCATGCTGCCGATAACAGCAGTTTCAGAGACAGCCAAAGAGTTGAAACAAATCTGCCGCTGCAATCAGAGACAGGCTCGTCACTGCAGTGGTAGATGACATGCCTCCATTACATGCCTTTCCTGGTGAAACATTTCAATAAATATGGTGGCTCCTACTGTCCGTCACACAACCTCCAGAAAGCTGACATCGGGGTGCCCAATCCCTGTGTTGGTATGCCCCCCCCATATTATGTGGCACACCGTAACATGGTGGATCCTGCCACCTGCCACACACTCCCAAAAAGCCAACATCGGGGTGCCCAATTCCTGTGTCAGCATTCCCCCCTCTTAGTGTGTCTTTCCTGGTTAAACAGTTTCCACTTTCCTTTCCAACACCAGGATGCCCACTCCTGGTGTCGGAGGCGCGCCCCCACCAACCCGTCTATACGCCTTGCCGACATCGGGGTGCCCAACTCGTGTGGCATCCCCCTCATTAGACTCAGGGCACACTGGGAGCAACCCCAGTGTGCCTATTTTTTGTAACCTGTAAATGAAGAAAACTTTCCCTTGCGGACTTTTTTCCCCCCCTGAAAACAAGAAAATGGTCTTCTGTTGTCTCCCCCATCCTCCTCCCCAATCCCCACCCTACCTCTGTGCACTCACCTCCCCGTGCTCCCCCTCACCCATACTTACCCTCCGGAGGTCATGAGCAGTGATCTTCTCTGAACCGGTACACATCTGCATTCTTCAAAACCCAACTGCGAACTGAAGAAATGACAGTAAGCTTGCCGGCCCGTCGGCACAGTGGTTGGATTTCCACTTGCGACGCCGGTGGCCCGAGTTTGAGAATGGTCTCGGGTCGCTGGAGGGCCGGCCGGAGGAAGAAGGATAGAGCATCCTATGGACTGCTCTCCTTCTTTGGGGGGAAGGTGGGGTAGTGCCTGGTGCAAGAAGGACCCCTGGCAGAGGCCGGAAGTCGTGCAGCTGCCGCTGCTTGAAATGCAATGGAAGTGGGGCGGATGCCAGATGTCATTGCACATCCCCACCATCCCAGGAGGAAAAAAACAGAGAAAATGGAGGGGAGAGCCTCTGTCTCTATGAAGCCCTCCCTGGGCTTCAATTTGCCACTACCCGCAACATCAAACCAGATATAAGCCCGTGGCTCGGGTGGGGAGAAACTGAGCATGGCTCCACCCTCTGGGGGGTAAGCCAGGGTAACGGGGAGATTGCAGGCATAGGCAGTTGGTAGAAGCTCCAGGGGCCATAACCAAGGCAGAAAAATGATGTCGGGCCTCCCGAATAAAGGAAAAATAATTTTTTTTTTTTTTAAATGACGGTAAGCTTTATAATGGGAGACAATTGGGGGTTTCAACTTAGGTTGATATCTCAGTCATTTTTTGGAATTGTGGCCCCCAATTTTTAACATGGTGTTCTTGGGACCCCACCTTGTGAACATGTCACTGTCATTTTGTTTCTCAGTCCCGAAAGGTGATTTTGCTGTCACTGTGCGGAATCACCTTTTGGGACCAATTAATGAAATGGCAGTGCCACTGTTCATGAAGGGATTTCCCAAAAAGCACATGTTGCAAATCTGGTGAAAAAATTCCAAAAAATGACTGTGTTATGAGTGTGTGTTGTGCAATTTTTACGCATGCTCATAACTTCGCCAGTTTTTAATATTTTCGCTCCAGATTTTCAACATTGTCATTTTTCATACCTCCTTATGAACAGTATAGCTGTCATTTTTTTACATCCTTCCTGAAATGTGTTTTCACACCTGTGGCACAGAACGGCACAGTCGCTGTGGGAAATCAACTTTCAGAACAGATTAACAAAATCACAGTGCCACTGTTCAGAGGAGAGGTTCAAAAATGCCCATGTTGAAAATCTGGTGAAAATTCAAAACAATAATTGTGTTACAGGCGTGTGTTGTGCAATTTCTATGCATGCTAGTAACTTTGCCAGTTTTTCATATTTTCACTCCAGATTTTCAACATTGCCATTCTGTCATACCACCTCATGAACAGTACAGCTGTCATTTTTCACATCCTGCCAGAAATGTGTTTTCACACCTGTGGCACCAAAAGGCACAGTCGCTATGCAAAACCACCTTTCGGATTGAGTAACGAAATGACAGTGCCACTTCTCATGAGGTGGGGTCAAAAAAAGCCCATGTTGAAAACTGGGAGTGAAAATGCCAAAAAACGGCCAGGGCATTACGGTTTCCAACCATAATGCCCTACTCTGTAGAGACTGACAGGCGTCAGGGGTGTGACTTGGAACATCAGCTGTAATGCTCACACCATTCCACCCCCACCCTGCAACCAGTGACAGGCATCAAGGTGTGCCTTGGGGTCTTATGCCCCAATGCTCACTCCATTCTCCTATACCACACCCATCTCAGCGTATTTTCTTATGGAATGGGGTGAGTATAAGGCCTGAAAACCCCAGGGCACACTGCAACACCTATCAGTGTCTGCAGGATAGGGTGAGGTGAAATGGCGTGAGTATTATGGCCAATGACCCAAAGGCACGCCCCTAACACCTGTCAGTCTCTGCAGGGTGGGGGTGGGGTTGGCATCAGTTCAATACTTCACTGCCGTTCCTATTATGCATCTCTCTAACTCCTGCATTGCCACTGCCAATGCCAGCAAGCCAACATTCGGCATTGACAAATGCTTGATGTTAATGTTTCCTGTTACCCTGACCTCCACCTCAGTCACAACGCATGTCCTCTAATTTGGATCCTATTATGTACTTGATGAAGCTGCCAGATCAAGACAAATTTGTGACCTTTCTTTGGATCAAAATCTCCTGTGATCAAAAATGGTCTCCCCAGTGTAATGACCAGACAGATGACAAATTTATCTATTTAGTTATTTATAAGCACATCGGAATTTCAACCCTTTGAGTCATAGACTCATTTCCAAAGGCTCCACATCATGATACAAAGAGAAAAATACAGATAGTAATGAAAATTGAGGGAACAGGTAATACATACAATGGAGAACATTGAATACAATTAGCAGGGTGACAGTGTCATTCAGCAGATGAACTTCAGTGCTATACAAATAGTTGCTAGGCAGTTGTTAACATGTCCATTAGCAGAATGAGCTGTAGTCCTATACAATCAGTAGCTAGCCAGTTGCTAACGTACAAGCACAGTAACTACTTAAGAGGTACAAAGTGTGCTGTCTCAGGACAGACATTGTCAAGGCTGGCTAGGCTCCGGCCCCTGAAGAGAGGCACCTAGAGGCCTAGGGTGGTTTTGGAAGAGGACACTTACAGTTGTGGGTGTACAGAATGTGAATCTTGAGTGCAACCCTTAAAGGCCATATTTTGGTGAGAGATGTGATGGTGGGAGGGGGACAGCATTGTAACAGAAAGGTGCTCTGAATGGGAAGGATCTTTGTGCTAGTGCAGTCCTGACCCTAAGGATCTTCAATATAGTCTTTGAGGCACTGTGAGTGATGGACTGATATTGAAATCTCTCCTCGAGTGTGAGTACGTTGGTTAAGGAATAAAGGGTGCAGGTATATGTCCGTTAATTGGCTCCGGAAAACAGCCGGCATGCCTTGTTGATGGAAATTTGGATTTTGTTTAGAGCGGTGGTATCGGCTGCTGCATATACTGTGAGTCTGTAGTCCACTAGGGACAGTACGGAGGAGGTGACTGGCAGGCGGAGGGCTTCAGGTGGCAGGCAGTCTTTTTGTCTGTATAACAGGCCAATGCATGCATTTGTGGCTGAGGTGAGGATATTGATGTGAGAGTGAAATGACAGTGTAGGGTAAAAAGTGATGCCCAGGTATTTGTAGGTGAGGACCTGGTCCAGTGGATGGAGTGAGCTAGAGAAGATCTGGAGGGGGAAGTCCTTGGCTTTGCTTTGGCGATGGGCAAAAACCATGGATTTGTTTTTTTTAATATTTATGATAAGTCAGCGGTCCATGAACTAGTTGTCAATGTGACTGAAGGAGTGTTGGAGAGAGGACTGGAGTGCAGAGGGGTCACAGTGGGAGGCAAAGAGGACCTCATTGTCCACATAAAGAAGAACCCTGCATAAAGAGAAGCTGGGCAGGGCATTTAGATAAAGACTAAAGAACAACAGGCCTAGGATGGAGCCCTGGGGGACACCAGAGCATACAGGCTGGGTACTGGAGAGGGTGGTGTGAATTTTTACACATTGGAATTTTGAGGAAAGGTAGCTAGAGAACTAGGAGAGGGGTCCGTGAAAGCAACTAAGTTGGTGGAGTGTGTTCAGCAAGAGGGGGTGTGAGACCATATCAAAGGCCTTGGAGAGGTCAATAAAAACAGCACTGGTGAGGTGGCCCTTGTCTAGGGCAGAGTGAAGGAAGTTAGAGAACTCCGTGAGGGCAGTGATCGTGCTATGGGCAGATCAGAAGCCATGCAGTTCCCTGCATAGCAGACCATGGGTGTCAAGGTATTCTGTGAGTTGATCTGCCAAATAAAAGACTGTACTATATATTAATGTGAAAAAAGCAGGAAATCCTTGTGCAGACTTATGTTCGATTTATACAGCAATTATTAGATCAGTCTTGGAATATAAATGACTGCTATGTCAAAAAAGGGGAAAATAGTTTAGTGAAGATTCTGCAAATGGCAATAAAGATAATTTCTGGATATCAGAAAAATACTCATGAGGAAATGTTAAGAGGAGAAAGTTGTCACATTGCAATAGAGTCATACAGCTCTGTGTGAAAGTTGTTTTCACAAAACCTCAGTGAGCCCTGAACAAAAATTGTATGATCTTTTGTCTGTTAGACCTGAAAGCAATTATTTTTTTAAGAAAGAGCCACTGATGTGAAAAGTGCTACATTGCAGAATCTGAATAAACATACCCCCAGAAAATCTCATACAAAAACTAGATTTCTACATTACTTCATTTAAAAGTTATTAGCCATTTTGTAACCCTGATATCACTACCTGATCAAAACAGCCGGTTTTAGTGAAGAGCTGCTGCTGATGTCATCAAGGGGACTCACAGTCTAGTATTCCCTGTCAGCAAGCTTATAGGACCTGTTAATCCAACGTTTTAAATATCATGTGAAACAGTCGTCAAAAATAAAACAGGCAGCACCATGCACAAAACATTGCTATAAAAACTGTATGTGTTTCAGGTTTTATAACAAAGTTGACAAATTTGTATTGTTTAATGCCTTTTTGGTGTGATCCATTTCCCCAGGGTTGCTGGATGCTGAGTCAGCATGCCTCAGCTGCTGAATCCATTTTGAGTGTTACTGTACTGTGCCTGTTAGAAATTTGTGTTGCTGCTAGTATTGTAATGTTGGTAACTTCACTGCTCTTTGTCAGTGTCTGCTTTACAATATGTTTTAATGGGACCTTATACTGTATGTGTTAATTCCTACTAGGGGTGGAAGTGTTAGCTCTGGTAAAATGATCATTTTAATTTAGAGTAGAACATAGATGAGCCTGAATGTACTGTAGGTCAAAACAGCCTAATGGAGAAAAAAATGTGCTGGCAAGTTAAAAACTACTAGTAAGGTTTCAAAACAGCATTATCCCTCGCACCCCCATTTACAAGAAGATGGAATAATTGTTTTAAAGTGCCATTCTTAGAAATCACCTCAATTGAATGAAAGGTGTGAATGATCTCAGCCTTTCACCACATCAGACACTTATTCAGTCTGCAAGCCTTGCAACAATGTGCTATGACCCAGCATCCAGCAACCCTGGAAAAAAGGACAACAACAAAAAGGCACCCAGACAAAATATTGTCAGCTTTGTTCAAAACCTGACACACACAGTTTTTAAAGAGCAGCTTTCTAGCAGCCACCTCCCCCAGGCCATTTGATGGCTATTACCCCAGAAGTAATCTCGTAGTTTGCAAAGTCATTTTTACAAAAGATATTCCTTCTTATCAGCCAGCTGGCAAACACTGATTTCTCAGATTAACATTTTACGCGAAGCCACGCAGTTGGGTTTTGTGATGCCACTGTTGTGAGTCAGCATTAGCTTATGAATAGCAACATTTATACCCTTTACTGCTGGGAGTTTACTCCATCGACTCACTAATTGGGATCCAATTATCGATGACGCTTATGCAGAAAAAAACCCAGCAGTAAAGGGTATAATGTATCTGAAAATACCAGCCCATAGAAAGTACGGTAAGGCACATTCACAGCCTTTGCTTTTGTGACATCACAAAACAGGGCTGCATGGGCCGACGTGGGGGCGTGTTTGTCCTACTGGGAAATTGGTGTCTTTTTTGCCAGCTGAGCAATTTTAAAGTTTACGAGGGATATATCTTTTTGTATAAAATGGCTTTTTATGCCAAACTTTGTGAGATTACTTCTGGGAAGGTAAGCCATCAAACAGGCTGGGGGAGAGCAGAAACATGGATAGTTGGAAGTTGCTCTTTAAAGCAATGTTTACTGACTGCTGCTGCCTGTTTCACTTGTGAAAACCATTGCACATGATCTTTCCAGCTTTGGAGAAACAGGTCCTATAAGCTTGCTGACGGGAAGAACTAGACTGTGACTCCCCTAGATGACATCAAAAGCAGCTCTTCACTGAAACAAGCTTTTTTGAACAGGTAGTGAAATCAGGGTTACAAAATAGCTCATAACTTTAAAATGAGGTAACGCAGAAATCTAGTTTTTGGTGTAGCATTTACTGGGGCTATACTTACTCTAATTCTGCAAATGTAGCACTTTTGACCAGATGGTGTCAGTTGCTCTGTTAAGTACAACAGCGTGAACCAAGCAGTTCAGAAACAGCTTTGTTCAGTGAGTAATGTGGAAATATGAGTTAGTGTAAAATGATTCTCAGTAAATACTGGTATTTATGGAGCTCAGGGGACAATTCAGTTCTTGGAAAAGTGCAGTAAGTGATGCAGTAAGCTGGAATGTGCTGTGTATGTATGATTGTTTATTTGTATGTTATTGCCTTATGCGATATTCATTTCTTTTTATTAATAGTGCTTTGATAATTTTGAATCTGTTTTTATGTTAGCCCATTTCTTGTGCAAAAAATCATCTGTAAAGTTGCAAGTCCTTTCTTAATAAAATCTGAATCTTCATCTAGCTGTGCTTTCACTCATCGTTTCATACTTAAACGTCTGTATACTCCACCCTGACTATACTCTTGAGCATTTGGAAAAACCTGAACTTGCGAAAGATATCTCTGCTGCATTGCCAGCTCAACTGGAGCCAACACCCCACTCACCCATTCTCCAGAGGCCCACTGGTTCAGGGGGTGGATAAGGATGGGGAGGGGAAAGGGAGTCAAGACAATCCATAAGGAGGTTGTCCAGACCCACACCATGCAGACTGCAAATTGCTTTGCACCCCAGGAGGCTCCTCAGATGCCTGACTGCACTTGGGGGGGAAGGGGTTTGAGTCAGTCGGGGGAAAGGAGTAGGACAACTTTGATACCAACTGGGGGTAGAAACAGGAAGAAAGCAATTAGGAGAGACTTGGTGGCTGGACATTTAATGATCAGGGGGTTAGAGAGGGTGGTGGAAGGAGGGTTAGATGGGAAGAGGATGGTCAGGTGTATTCCTGGTGCAACAGCTATCCAGGATATAGACAGGCTATGGAGGATGACCAAGATGGAGGGAGTTGGGGGTGCTGGTACACTTGGGTACCAGTGACCTGGAAAACCAGACTGTGGAGATGGTGGAATGGAACTTCTGCAGCCTGGGAGAGGTTGAAGTAAAACTCTACCTCCCTGGCCTTTTTTGAGGTCTTCCCTGTGTGGGATAGAGGGGAAGAGAAAGATAGAATAAGGAGACAGGAGATACAGGAGTTTAATAGGTGGCTAAAGGGATGATGTCTGCAGATGGTCTACAACTTTTGGGGGACTGGGGGGACCTCTGAAACAGGAGGCTCTTTAAAGACGACAGCCTTCACTCGACAAAAGAGGGGGCCAGTGCACTGGGGAAGAAGTTTGATGTCTTTATCAGACCGTTAAACTGACTGTGAGGTAGCCTTGAGTCTAGGGGATCCATGGTAGAAGGAGAGAGGAAAGGGAAATAAGCTAATACTTTCCTTAATCTTGGGGCTTGAGGAGGTACAGAGGGCAAACATTGGGTTGAGATTTGAACTGGGCTGAGGGAAGGGACCAATGTTGGGGGGTGGATCACAGATCCTGCAATCATCATGAAAGGAAGGAGACCAGGGAGGAATAAAGAAGGACTAGTAAATAGCCAAAGGGGAACAAGAGTTAGATGAAAGGGGGTCTGACTCAACACCAGAAGTCTGGACAATAAAATAAGCAAGCTCAAGGCAATGATAGCAGACACTGTGGTGGACTTCCTAGCCATCATAGAGACTTGGGCCTCAGAAAATAATGTCTGGGATATGACAGTCCCAGGCTACATCATGTTTGTGAGAGATAGAGGAAAAGGTAAAGGTGGTTGTGTAGTCCTTTATGGCAGGGATGGCACTGAGGCTGTGGAAAATGGACATATTGGTACCAGGTTAATATAGTGTGGACAAAACCACGCATGGAATAACTTGCATGGAATAGCGTGAATGGCTCTACAGTGATAGGGGTTCTTACAGCGTGTGGTAAGAACCACTACCCCTGTTGCTGTAGGCTACCTTGCAGGGACATGAAGGACGCTATTGGGGCAATTCCTGCAGCTGAGTCTCTCCCATGGTGGAGTGGCTAGAAAGAACACCTACCTCTGGCAGCGGCGGGGACCCGGAGCTGCAGTTTGGTCCTCCCAGGTCTCACTGTAATGTGTCTTTTTTCTTTTTTGTTAAAAAAAACGATTTTGTCCCTGTTCTAGTTTTCTGTCTTCCCTGAAGTCCACAACCCCCCCAGAGTTGATTATAATAAGTCCGGTGGTTGTGGGGGGTGAAGCCTCCCATGTCGGGGGTGGAGGGGTAGAGCCCCTTCAAAAATGAAGTTATTCCTAGCCAGCCCAATGACATAGAGGGCTGAGGCGCTGGTGCCTTACCTCACATCATGCTGGCAACCAGGGTTCGGGAACGACCTCGGGCCACCAGGATGCTGGCTCGGGGGGGGGAGGGTTGGAATGGGATTGAGTTATGGCTCTCCCTTCATTTGGGGTGGATGCCCGCTTCACCGTAGTCCTACTCCCACTGGGTGGAGGTCCAGTGGGTAGCGCAGGCAGACAGGAGCGGTGACACAAGTCTGGGGAAGGGCAGAAGGGGCCACCGGATCCTGGTGGGTGAGTGTGCCACCATGCACATACACGCATGTGTACACTGTTGCCCTGGGGGGGAAAAGGGGAGTAAACAGAAAAAGCCAAAAAGTATATATGGGAGAAAAAAAACAAAGATATTCTTCCTGTGTGCGATTTTGTTGTTTGATTGGCGTGTTGTGCCAGCATTATTTTGCCGCATGCTGATTTGTGTGTGGCATTTCTGATGTGTGCAGTTTTCACCGTGACATTATGACCCCATGCCAACATATCAGGGGAAGTAATGGGAAAACAGAGTCACTGTCAGTGCAGCTCACAGTGGCCTCAGGCAAGAAAATATGGATGGGGTAGCTGGTCTGGTAGCTCCGAGGGTTGAGGCACTGGACAACACAGCTTGTGCCATGCTGGCAACCTGAGTTTGTTAGTGAGATCAGGTTGCCATGGGTCTGCTGGGGGGGGAGGCAGGGAGTTGGACTGAGCAGTCGACAGGCTGCTCTCCTCTGCTGGGGAGTGATCTGGAGTCTCCCGGGCTCTTGGTAGCCACTGAGTGGGGACTTGGTGGTAGTGCCAGGTCCAGTAGGAGACTCAGCGTTAGGCTGGGTCAGGGGGAAGGGGCTGTTACCAGAGCCACGGGGTGCATGCTCACCTCCACGGGCACACACAACCATATTCTGGGGTCCTGGGAATGGGAGGGAGAAAACCAAGACAAATGCTACGTCTCCCCATTGCTGAAGTAGGCAGGAGGTGGCAACAGGGAGCAAAAAGCTCTATGAAAAGAATATATGGATAGGTGTTATCTATAGAACACCAGGACAAGTGGAGGAGCGGTTTTGGGAGCTTAGGGAAGAACTAGTCAGTGGAGTGGCAAAGGGGGAGATTGTGGTAGTGGGTGACCTGAGCCTTCCGGACATCAACTGGGATGTTCCAGCTGTCAGGAGCACCTGAAATTAGGCCTTGCTGGATACATTTCAGGACAGTCTGCTGGTACAGCCAGTTAGATAACCTGCTGGGCAGTCTGCCATACTTGATGTGCTACTCACCAACTCAGTGATGGTAGGAGCGGTGCAGGTAGGGAAGCCACTAGGGAACAGCGACCATAACTCTGTTTGGTTTGGGCTGGCCCTGTGGATCGGTAAATCCCAATTTAAAAATGAGGTCCTCTATTTCAGAAGGGTGGCCTTTGACAGGATGAGGTAGTTGGTCTAGGACAAGTTAATCGGGGTAGACAGCATCAGAGCAGTGGATAAGAGATAGCGGACAGTAAAGCAGGCCATTATCGAGGCATCAAAGATATGCCTGAGGATAGTAACCAAAAGTAACAGGTACAAGAGAACAATGTGGTTCTTAGAAATAGTGAGGGAAGCAGTGAGGGCCATGAAAAACTCCTTCATCAGTATAAAGAAAAACAAGGGGGAAGAAGAATTGGGAGAATACAACTTGAGAACTAGGGAAGCAAGAAAAGTAGTTAAGGAAGCTAAAGTGGAAAAAGAGACGCATATTGCTGAGGGAGTCAAGAGCAGGGAAAAATAATTAATTAAGTCTACTAGGGTAAAAAGTAGGAAAAGAGGGGAATTGTTAGGCTATCTGAGATAGGTAGGGTAATAGAGGAGGACAGATAAAAGGCAAACATCCGTAATGACTACTTTTGCTTCGTCTTCACCAGGGAAAACAGTGGGTCCTTGCCAGAGAGTGGCATCAAGGCAGCACAAAGGTAGTCCTGGAGATAAGCCAGCCAATATTCATCAACAATAGGGCATGGAAAGAGTTAGCAGCCATTAACATAGAAACATAGAAACATAGACTTTGACGGCAGATAAGGACCACTTGGCCCACCCAGTCTGCCCATTTCCCTACCTACTGGATAAGCTGCAGATTCTAGTTAACCTACAGCCATTAAGATAGATAAGGTCCTGGGACCAGACAGGGAGCACCTGAGTGTGCTCTGTGAACTGGCAGCAGAACTAGCTGAACCACTGGTAGGGCTATTCAATAGCTTATTACAGACAGTGTGGTTCTGAAGGACTGGAAGGTGGGGAACATAGTTCCGCTCCACAAGAGGACAGTGGGACAAGGAGCAAGTGGGGAACTAGTACTGTACAGTCCTGGCAGTCTTACCTCAGTTGTGGGAAAGCTGATGTAGTTACTAGTCAAGGAGAACCTACTAGATTACCTGGAGAGCAATGACCTCCACGATAGTAAACAGTATGGGTTCATGACAGGTAGGGCTTGTCAGATTAACCTAGTAATTTTCTTTGGCTGAGTGATGAAGACATTAGATACTGGCCACTCCATGGATTTACTCTGTTATGATTTCAGTAAGGCCTTTGACTCAGTGCCTCACAGGCGATTGCTGAAAACAAAATAGAGGATTTGGGGCAGCAAGGGCCATGATGAGATGGGTAAAAACTTGGCTGAGGGAGAGACAGCAGAGGGTCATGGTAAATGGGGTCGAATCAGAAGAGAGGGTGGTCATGAGTGGGGTACCACAGGGATCATTCCTGGGGCCAGTTCTCTTCAATATATTCATCAGTGACTGATGAATGGGGACAGTGTTGCTGGCATCACAGTGAGGGAGCACCTGGGGAGCAGTGACCATTGTATGGTGTGGTTTAGCATAAAAAATAGGTTTGCATTGAACCACACAAGGATGAGGGTCATGGACTTTAGGAAGGCCAATTTCAAGACAATAGGAAAATGCCTCAGGGACACTCTAGCAAGGATAGGGATGGGAGGGTGAGTCGAGGGCCAACGGGCAAAAATTAAAGAGGGCACCGAAACAGCTAATGTCAGGGAGGAGGAAAAGAAGATCACTATGGTTCTCCAGAGAGCTAGCAGAAACAGTAAAAGAAAAAAAACTAGCATTTAAGAAATACAAAAAGACAGAAAGAGGAGGATAGGTTAATTTACCAGGAGAAACAAAGGGAGGCAGGGAAGGCAGTCAGTGAGGAGAACAAAAGCACAAACAGGAGAATATTGCCCAGACAATTAAAAAGGGGATAAAACCTTCTTTAGCTATATTAGTAAGAAGAGAAAGATCAAAGTGTGGGATAACAAGGATAAAGGGCAAATGGGGGGGGTCTGTGAGGAAGGGGACCAAGGGAAGGCGGATATATTGAACATATACTTTTGTTCAGTATTTACAATAGAAGGGGTAGGTGATGAGCCAAAGATAATGAACAGGAGCAGAATTAGTAGGGAGATGGACACTAGTCTTTTCACAGAGGGGGAAGCCCTCCGAGTACTAGCAAAATCAAAAGTTGACAAGGCAATGGGACTGGATGGGGTTCACCCTAGGCTACTGAAGAAACTCAGAGAGGTGCTGTTGGCACCACTGGTAGTTTTGTTCAACTTATTGCTGGACACAGGGGTGGTTCAGAGGGACTGAAGAAGTGCAGATGTGGTCCAACTTTACAAAAGTGGGAATAGGGAGGAGATAGGAAATTATAGACCTGTCAGCCTGACTTTGGTAGTGGGCAAGGTAATGGAATTACTATTGAAGGAAAGGATAGTGGAATACCTTGAAACAAGCAGACTGCAGGATCAAAGGCAACATGGTTTCACAACTGGGAGATCTTGCTAGACAAACCTGATCGAGTTCTTTGACTGAGTGACCAGGGAAGTGGATCAGGGTAGAGCGGTAGATGTGGCATATCTGTATTTCAGGAAGGCCTTCAACACCATTCCACATAGAAGACTGGTGAACAAACTAGCCTGTCTAGGAGTGGGACAGAAAGTAGTAAACTGGGTAAGAAGGTGGTTGAGCAGTAGGAGTCAGAAGGTGGTGGTAAATGCAGTCCACTTGGGAGAAGGCAGGGTGACAAGTGGGGTGCCTCAGGAGTCAATACTAGGCCAGTTTTCTTCAATGTCTTTATTAGCGACATTGCAAAAGGGCAGGAAGGGAAAGTCTGCCTGTTCATGGATGACACAAAAATCTGCCAAAAGTGGCCATACCAGGGTTGCTGAAAAAAATGAGCAGTGATTTGCAGAAGTTAGAAGAATGATCAAGTGTTTGGCAGCTGGGTTTCAATGCTAAAAATTCAAAATCATGCACTTGGGGCACAGAAACCTGGGACTACATATCAATTGGCAGGGGAGGTACTGGCAACCATCAAACAGGAAAGGGGCCTGGGGGTAATAATTTCTGATGACTCGAAGGTAGCCAAGCAGAGTGAAAAGGCAATGGGAAAGGGCTAGTAGAATGCTGGGGTGCATAGGGAGGGGTATTACCAGTAGGAAGAAGGAGATAGTGTTGCTCCTGTACAGGTCGCTGGTAAGACCACACCTTGAGTACTGTATCCAGTACTTGAGGCTCCTCCTCCGGAAGGACAGGAATAGAGTGGAGGCGATATAGAGGTGGGCAATCAAAACGTGAAGGGACTGCATCAAAAGTCCTACAAGGAGAGACAAAGAGAACTGAATATGCACTTACTGGAGGAAAGAAGGGAAAGGGGGATATGATAAAAACATTCCAATACATAACAGGTACAGTATTAACAAGGTATAAGGAAGTAGCATTTTCCTCAGGAAGACAGACTCGAGCACAGGGGGTCACACTATGAAGCTGGAGGTGGGGAGGCTTAGAGGGGATGTGAAGGAAATATTTCTTCACAGAGAGGGTGGTGGAAGCCTGGAATGGCCTCCCAGTGGAGGTGGTAGATGCCAAAACAGTTGCATGATTCAAGCATGCTTGGGACAGATACAAGGGGACCTTCGAAGGAACATAAGGGGTGGGGACGACCGGAGATTGTACAAGGGCTGCAGTGGCACAGTAGGCAGAGGAAATGGGCAGACTGGATGAGTCAAAGGGGTATGTATCTGCTGAAAACTTGAATGTCATTAGAGAAGGAATCCAGGGCAGGTTTTGTCTCTTCAGAAATGACACAAAGCTCTTTGGAAGGGTGGACAGCAACGAGAGAGTTAGGGAGATGCAGAGTGACCTGCATAGACTGGAGAAGTGGTCTAAGGTCTGGCAGTTGAAATTCAGTTTCAAAAAGTGCAAGATGATGCAATGCACCAAGGGAACAAGAACCCCAGGACAGAGTACTGGATGGGAGGGAGCAAGCTGAGCACTATGACAGAAGAAATGGACTTAGGAGTTACTATTAGTGACACCTTCAAACAATCATCATTAGTGACACCTTCAAACAATCATCATTAGTGACACCTTCAAACAATCAAGCCAATTCAATAAGGCTTTTAGTAAGGGAAATAGGATGCTAGGATGTATTGAGATGGATTCTGATAGTAGAAGAAATAGGTAATATTACTCCTTTATAGATCAATGGTAAGGTCACACCTGGAGTGCTGTGCCCAGTTCTGGAGTCCTCAGCTCAGGAAATAAAAGGACAAGCTAGAAGTGGTGCAATGAAGTAGGAGTAAAAATGTTTATTTATACAGGATTGAAACATTTTTCACACACCATTCATTAGGGTGATACATACCCTATTTACAAGGTGTTCCTGTTTGTTGTTATACACGTGTAACCCCAGGGTGGTCACAGACTACCAGATGGGAGCCTCCAGGGGTCGGGTTGGTGGTATTTTTGTGTTATTAGCGCTGTGCAGTGCCTCCATTGTGTAACCCTCTACCTGGGACCTGGGCTCGGGGAGAAAATTTTCACTCGGCATGTTGGCTAGGTTTGGTTACTTTGCACAGGGGCACCCAAAGCAATCCAGACACAGGAAGCAATAACTGAATGTGCATACAAGGAGTTGGGATTCTACAGTGTGACTTTTATTCACAACCAAAATGAACAATAAAGCATAGACGGACCCCCACAGGGCTACACTTCTGGTAATGCACATTTTCCTCCACAGACACATATCTTCTTAAATCTTAAACCCTTGGGTTTAGCAACACACAGGGCACACTGCCCTAGTTTTACTCTTCTTTGGTTTCCCTGGCTCGGCACCCTTGCCAGCCCTTGGACTACCTTCTCTCCTTGGCTCAGCTCCCTTGCCAGCCCTTGGACTAATTTCCATTTATCATGGAGATTTATTTGTGGCTCCCTATACCACACATGAGCACTTCTGGCTCCATCAGGGAATCTTCTTCACAATCCCACATCTGGGTACTTTTCTCAGGCACTGACCAAGTACCTGAGAGAAAGCAAAAGGTGTCCCAAAGCGAACCCGCAGAGGTGACTCTGGTTGCACCAGATGGGGGGGGTCTCCTACCTCTTGCTCCCATAAATCATATCCGGCCGTTCCTCTGGACTCTTTGACCTCTTCTAGAAACACTTTGTAGATTCTCTTTAAATGTATGTCACATTTAATTTACTGTCCTTCCATTCCACATGTGCTGAACTTGAGAAATACTTAATGAGTGGCTGTGTCCATTTCTCTAGACCCCCACAGAGTTAAGCAGTCCAATTCCCACAACATTTAAAACTGTACTTGGCTGTCTTTTCCTGACTGCACATTAACAATCACTTAAATTCATCTTGTCCCAGGTGAAAACACATTGGAATTTTAGCAGAGCAAACTCACCCCTTGGTTGCAGGTGCCCCACAGGCTTTTTCTCTTCTGAATCATAATGAAACTTCCAGGTGCCTCAGCACAAATCCTCATAGGCAGCTTCTTTTTCCACTAGCCGGGCCAAGGAAATTGCCCCAGGAAGCAGGCTGATTCCTTCTCCCCCATCTCCGCAGGAATGGAGCCTTGAAACTTTGGAAGGCGGTCTCCACCACTTCAAACAGGCACGGTTGTGTTCCTCTTGAGGTGAGAACACACACCTAAACTAAAATATATCTCTCTGGCAGAGCTAAGCAAAGGGCTCTGAGGGCCTGCAGCTGCAGCACACCTTTTACCTCTACTGAGCCCACATTCAGACTACTACTCACTCTACTTCAAATTCCCCAACATTCTATCCTAACTTCCCTAGCTGCAACATTCCAGTGTGGCTTATGCAGCTGCGACAGTTCTAAAATGATGTCATACCTCAGTCTCAGCTGAGACTGAGAACAGAGTGAGACAGTATGAAATCCATTTAACTGGACTTTCACAAGCTGCCTTCCCTGCCTATCACTAGGTATAACTGGGATTCTTGTAACCCCGGGTAACAGGGAGGTTACACACGTAATTGAAAAGTTACACATAGAAGTAAATAACAAATTGCAGAAATTAAAAACATGAAATTAAAAATATCAAACACATACTGTATGCATAACTTGATTATAAATTTTAAATACAGCTCATGAAAAACACAGTATTCATCTGTAACATACATCGGAATTGTAACTCTTGTTTCATTGCATTTTTAAATGCACCAACTGGTATTTCAAGTGTTCTCAAAAATTAAGGGCACATCATTTCAAGTGATAGCAGCCTTGTTTTGGAGGGTGACCAGAATGATACAGGCCCAGCAGGGCAGATCTTATGAGGATCTGCTCAAGGCACTAAGCATGTACTCACAGGAGACCTGACGGGGAAGGGGTGATATGATAGATAGCTTCAAACTCCTGAAAAGGAATACATAAGGTGAACTATGAGGAATTATTTAGCATAAGCACCAGTTCTAGGTCATAAGGCATGAGTGGAAACTGGCAGGTGGAAGGTTCAAGAGGAATTTATTTATTTAATTATTTAAAAAGTTTTACTAGGAAAGACATATGAGGAAGTATTATTTAAGGGAGAGGATGGTGGAACCATGGAACAGTCTGCCAACCGAGGTGGTAGGTGAGAAGATCACAAATAGTTTCAAGCACAGGTGGGACAGAGTGAAGGGTACAGTGGCTACTCAGGGCAATAGTAGCAGGTAGGGGAATGGGAGGTGGATAGTGAGGGATAGTACTCTGGATGACACTTGGGTCCTGGGGATTGATAGGGAACCACATGCAGACTGGATGGACCATCAATCGTTTTCTGCCGGCATTGTCTATGTTTCCATGTCCCCCTTCAGTTTGTCTTTTCTAGGTGGAATAATTTGAGTATGTCCATCTTGTCATAGCTCTTGCTCCAAGCCACCCCTCTCAGTGTCTACACTGTGCTGCAGTATCCAGAACTGGTTACAGTACTGAAGGTGTGGTCTAAGAAGGACCTTGTACATGGGGAGGATCACCTCTCTGCCTCATTCCTTAACCCCCCCCCCAGATGAATCCCAGCATTGTGTAAATTTTCCCCTGTAGTGTCCCTGCATCCAGGCACAGGTCCCTTAGTGCCCCGCAGTCTCCATTTGGCCCCGTATTTGTTTTTATTCAGAAGGGGGCCAGAGGAGTGAAGCACGGAGCTGCCGACTTGCTTTTGCACTATGGTGCAGTCAGACAGCTTGTGCATGCGCGTAGCCCATTTCTGATTCTGGTTGTTGTTGTGTCCGTTTAAATGCCTCCCCGGTGGTCCTGTTCCCAGGATTAAGCAGAGTGGGGACAGGAGACCCGGAGGAGGCCCTTGAGAAGCTGCCACAGTGTTTTAGTAAAGAGCGCCAATAAGTGCTCACATTTGGGAGCAGCCTCATTAATATTTATGAAGTGGCAGTAAGATGAATGAACTGAGCCTGCCTAGTGCCTGGAGAGTGATCAAAATGTCATTAGTGACAGGCAGGGAAGGAACTAAAATGTTTCAATGGTGCAGTGATTTAAGAGGGAAAAGGGACTGCTACAAGACTGTGGGGCATGTTAAAAGTTATAGTCAAGGCCCCAAGAATTCTGCGGCCGCAGAAGTTTGCGCAGAACTTGCAATCTACTGCAGAACTTCTGTGGTGCCGCAGAATTCACTCTTCTTGGTGAATTTTTATTAATATTTCTGTTTATCCATAGAATCTGGTTCCTTCCCCTCTTTTTATATCCAAAACCCCCATATGCTCAGAATGTGATGTTATCATTGCTATAACATCATACATTAGCTAATGAAATGGCTGCATTCTGCAACAGAAATGAACAGTCACTTATCTACCACAGCTCCCACTGCCAGAGACGGTGGCACAGCACATCATGCATGGTGATATTTGCTCAACCTGCACTACAGCCTAATACAATTTTCAGTCTTACGTTATTGCACTAGGGCCAACTTAAACAAAACCTTGTCAATAGCACAGACCTGTTAAGTCCATACCCCACTTTGTACAAACCTATTTGTGCCTTTAAGGTATAGAGATGCCATCTGAAATTAATAACTGGTAAAATTAATTTAACTGTCATTTTTAAGAAAAATAAAGTAATTATGCCCAGAAAAGTGGAATATAATAATGTGTAGACCTGCTGAAAGAATAGACCTGTAAAATAAATAATTGCACTGTACGCATTTTTGCCAGGGTTATTGATTACATATTGTCATTGGTTGATAAAATCACCTAAAAGTTATGGAGAAATGTTGTGTGTAGGGTCAGCTATTTTTGCCAGATCGTAGCATGCTGTGTTTCCATGCTGGCAACTCAGGTTCAGAGATTAGCTCTGGGAGCTGGCTGGGCAGCACAAGGATTGGTGGAACACATCACTGCTCGGAGCCTGGGAAGGTATGACACAGTGTTCTGTCACATGGTGGACATATTGTGATGGGCTGGAAAGCTCTATCTCACAATCGAGTCACATGCATGTCATGGCCTGATGGTGTTACACAGTGTGTCAGGGAAAGCAGGTTGACATGAAAAATGAGTTTTGCAATAACTGATCTATTCCATTTCCAATGGGACCTGTATGAATGAGGATGCAAGTTCATGGAAATTAAAATATTTATATACACATATATATAATATATATACACACACACACACACACACACACACACACACACACAGAGTATCTCTGTCTCTCTCACACACACACACACACACACACACACACACACACACACACACGTGTATGTATGTTACAGATTGCATATAAATATATAAGTGATACACAGTGGGAACCTCATGAGTGGTGTAGAAAGCACATGCAGATATATAAGTGATAGTGGAAACCTCATTAGTGGGATAGATAGCATGCATATAGAAATACCTTATTTATCACATAAGAGCCCCGCTGCATATGTCATTTATGCAACAGGCTAGGACCTTAAGGGAGAGACATTTGTTTTGCCTTTTTAGGCATAAAATTATTTTTATGTCTGTTATTTTTGAACTAGTGTTACTGTGCTTTCCACCATCCTGATTGCTGTAACCACTGCCATGAAAGTGAAGTCAGGATGACAAGCTGACACTGTGATGTGGTAGTTTGTTAGTGCCGCAGAACTTCTGCAGAAATTACAAACCACTGCCGCAGAAGTTCTGTGGCAAATGGTAGTCTTGCTGCAGAACTTGGTCCCACTGTGCCGCAGAAAAGTAGGGGCCCTGGTTATAGTGTTTGGTTTAACTGCACCAGGACCTGAAAGTGGGGACATTGGGTGAACTGCTGTGGGACTGACTGATAGCAGCCATGTTAAGATACTTTGACCCCTACTGGCAGCCAATGAGATAACTAGGTGCCCAAAAAAACTGTTTCAGAGGACTCATTGGAGAAGGTTGAAACATCTTCAGGCACCAAGAGACCTAACAAATCAATAATCAGAGTGCTTAATAGTCTGACTGATTACTGGAAGAAGCCAATCAGAAGGCAGGATTATCAGGAGAAATCCCAGAGACTTTGGTCAGTTTGTGGTTAGGGTCTGATCAAGTCAGAAGGGCTCTGTACTGCATCAGAAATCTTCTATGGTCTTCCACAGGGCTTAAATCGGAGTAAAGTGGAGTTTGCCAGAGGAATACTGGAGCATCGTTCTTGCTGTTTGGAGAAGCTGTACATTTGAGCTAATCGTTCCAGGCATCTGGTTGGAGCTTGCTTTTTAATCGGAGACTTCTGCTGCAGCCATCTTGTAACAGTTTGGGACTGAGAGAAAAAATCTGAGCTGGGAAAGAGGTTTGCCAGAAACTGTGAGTAAGCCAGAGAAAAGGTGGAGGCTGATTTAAAGCAAAGAGACTTTGAGAGAAAAGGTGAGCAGGAGCCCTATGCTTCAGGGACCTGGGGTTGTTGCTGAAATCCAGCTGATGACGGAATCTATTGATCTGGGGTTGGAGTTTGTGCTAAAAGGCTTGGAAAGCAAAAAGGTTGGAGAAACTGTTCTGGATACACAGTGAAGCTGTTCCCTGCTGAGAGGAAGGAGAAATTAAGAGTCTCCGCTTAGTTCAGAGCCAGGTAGGGAACTTGCTAACTCCCACCAAGTGGGATCTGCTGGCTACAGGGGGCAACTGTCATGTGCTGGGGGAGATAGGGCACCCCATGACCTGTGAGGTAGCTGGTCTGTGGAGCCACTCCTAGGTCTGAGTCCTCTGTATTTGGTGGGCCTTGCGTGGGAGCTTTGTAATGGGCCTGAATAGGCTGAAGGTGACAAGCGGGCAAATGTTCAAACAAGGGGACAAGTGGCCATGCTTTCAATCAAGATCAAGTCTTCAGAATACCTTCTCCTGCCCATTTGTTCTGCCCTTTCAGATCTAAACTGCCCTGAGATTTAACTGGTGGAAGCCCTCTGCACCAGGAACACTCTATATCTCCAGGACTGTAGGTACCCGTGGCTTGCTCTGGCAATCAAGGGGAGTAATTGATTGTTGCAGTCAGTTGCGTTATTCCTAAGGCCCCAATGCTGGCCAACTCATGGCATCAAGCAGGTCTGCGAACTACCGGGTACCCAGAAAGAACAGATGGTAGTCACTGGTACCAGTGGAGGTGGGCAGCTGGGGTGGTCTGGCCTATGGGCTTGTATGTTATTAATTGTTCTGAATTAATTTCCTAACCATTTTTACCTCCATAGCTATTCTTTTGCCAGGTACCCTGATCCTAGCCCTTCCCCATAATAAAGCTGTGTTTTGCTGTTTGAAATTGCTGTGTGAAGTATGTTTTGTGGGAATCAACTATAAAGTGTATGTGGTATATGGCACTGGGAAACTGTTTGGCGTTCAGTGTGTGGAGTGGTTGGAAGGGGAGATGGGTAGGTACAACATCCCAAGGGGTTGTACCAGTTACACACCTGACCCACTGCAGCCTACTCTGGGCAGAGGCACTGTGTTATTTTATTTATTTTTCTAAAATAGAATCCCTGAATACCACCGTAGCAGGACCCGGACCTCTTAGCCTGTGTGAAGGTCAATAGGCAGGGGTAGTAGACCATTGGCATATGGCGCCTGAGTTACATCTTTGGAGGCACTACTGGGATCTCCTGTTCGCCAGCCACACCCACCATGGAGGACCAACCTAAAAAGATCACTGTTGTTTTCCCTGCCCCCAGCTCTACCACCCCAGGCCTAAGGTTAGGCCCAGAGAGAAAGTTAAGGTAAAGTTAGAATGGAGTGGAGGTATGAAAATGGATCCCCAGAAGACCCTTTTACTTTTAGGGGTACCCCCCCAACATGGGAGAAGGGGATATAGAAGGGCATATGTCCACAATAACAAGGCTGGTAAGTTAAAAGTGCAGGGGAAAATGCTTGATTCTGTTTTGCGACTTTGACTGTGTTACTGGAGTGTAAAAATGTTATAGAAGCTACTTGGAATCCTGCGGCATTAGTGCCCGAGGGATTGTTGGAGGCCTATGCCATTGTGACTTTGTTTAGTGTGGTTTCCTTGGGGGATGGAGAGTCTGAACCCCCACTGCCCCCCCCTCCCAAAATGTGAGGCCGCACCCTGAGTGTGCACCTATTCCTTCAGACTCATATAGAAAGCTGAGAATACTTTTAGGGATGAAACCCACTCCTGCTGGGGAGGAAGATTATGAGTCATGGGTAAACTGTGTGATACCACTGCTACAGGACTGGCAGTGTAATGAGGGGGAGAAATGCAAGAGGTTGATGGAGAGTTTGCAAGGTCCTGTTCTCTATGCTATCTGGTCTCTACGGACCACAGACCCCAAGGCCAGTGTAGAGCATTACATAGCTACACTGGACAGTGCATTTGGTAGCACTAACACCTGCAAAGATTTGTGGTGGAGGTTCAGGAAGACCTGCCAGCAAAGGGGGGAACTCCTGTCTGAATATGTGTAGAGGTTGGAGAAAGCCCTGCAGAAAGAGTACAGAAAAGGGGGGGATACAGGCCAGTGATCTAAATAAGACCAGGTTGGAGTAGGTGCTGAGGGGCTCCAGGTGCTGAGAACTATTATTGTTAAAGTTAGGCCTGAAAGATATGCTTGGTAACCTTCCCTCCCTCCCCCTCCAGGTCCTCCTCGGGGGACTGAGGGAGGTGGAGGAAAGGGATGCTCAGTGGGTTCCCGTCCTGCAGTAGTAGCTACAACCCAGGTTCAGGAAGTCACTTCCCCTTCTGGGGCCTCTGAGATCAAAATGTTAATAAAATAATGCAGGGAAGTACTGGATAAAGTTAATGCTGATTCTATCAGAGTCCTGAAGTTCCCTCTGATCAACCCATTCAGTGAGTCCCAGTCACCGTCACAGTGATGGGCTTTGGGGTGCCGGACCAGGTTCCCCCTGTGGTCCCCCAGATTAAAATGTGCCTTCAGGAACTGTGTTGAGCTGTCACCCAGGGGGTGCTAAGTGTAGGGGACCCTGACTCTAGAGTGGCTATGGCCCAAGCGATTGCTCCAGTTTCCACTCCCCTCTCCCTTAGTGTATTCAGAGCCCCCAAGTCATCCAGAGCCCCAGCCACCCTCTGCAACCTATTATCCAGCCAGATCCAGAAGAGGAGATAATTTTTTCTACAGGTGTGGGAGGAATGGACATTTCCAAAAAGGGTGCCAGTCCAAGGAAGATCCCGCTTGAGTAAAAGACTGGTTGTTGGGGAGATATTCAAAAGTTGCAGGGAAACTTCAATGAGGGCCCAGTAAGGGAGCATACTGAGGCACACAACAAGCCCAGCTCCACAGTTCATGTGAGAAAATCTTCAGCCAAAGCCACAGTTCCTGCACCCCTCGATATGGACAAGTTGGTGGAGCCCTCAACAGGGACCATCATCGCCATAAACAAAGTAGCCACACATGCCATCCTGGATAGTGACTCCCAGGTGACGATTATCTTCAAGCCTTGGTATGACAAACATCTGTCCCAGTTAGGATTGCATCCATTTGAGGGGTTACATGTTTGGGCACTCAGTGAAAAATCCGACCCCTATTTAGGGTATGTCAAAGTTTGGATGGCTTTCCTGGCCAAAGTGGCTGGAGTGGAAGAAGCGGTTGAGATCCTGTCATTAATCTGCCCAGAGACTGGTATATATGATGGGAAGCCTGTGCTAGTGGGTACCAATGCTGATATGTTTGGATGGCTGGCCCAGCTTTGCGAGGCCCGGGAGGCTGACCAATGAGGGAAAGAGCTGCCCATCTACCCAGCAGTAAAAGAAGCATACCAGAAGCAGAGGCAACCCCCAGCAGAAGAATTGGATGAATCAGTGGGTATAGTCAGGAGGCAGGATGCAGAAGAAATAGTGCTGCCACCCAATGCAGAGTGTAATATCAGTGGGGTAGAATGACTGAAGAAAAAGGTGAAGAACCAGATCTTAATGTTGGATGCACCAGAGGAACATGGGTTGACGGCCAGCCTATTTGTAAAGCCCAGTGTCTTACCAGCATGGGTGCATGCTTACCTCAGAAGAGTCACAGTACATGTAAAGAATGTAACCGATAGAGTAGTGGTAATCAGAAAAGGCCATACTTTGGCTCAAGTCTACTGTACTGACATGGCAGTATAGCCAGCCTCTCCTGGTTACTCACCTGGCATTGACCCCAGTCTGTTCAACCTGAGAGATTCTCCTATCCTCAAGGAGTGGAAGGACCGAGTTCGACAAAAGCTATCAACCAGAACCAAGGTGTTCTCCCTGCATGAATGGGATGTTGGGTGTGTGACAGTGGAGCAACATCACATATGGCTCATGGACCAGCGCCCCTTTAAAGAGAGGTCCAAGCAGCTCACCTCAGCTGACACAGATGACGTGAGGAGGCACCTTCAAGAAATGAGGACCGGGGGCTTAATTCAGGCGAGAAGGAGCCCATATGCCTCGCCCATAGCGGTAGTAAGGAGAACAAGCATTTGTCAATGCCGAATGTTGTTGCTCTGGCATTGGCTTTGGTGGTGCAGTGCGGAAACACAGTTGTGGCAGGATGGGAAAAATGACAGCTGTACTGTTCATAAGGAGGTGTAAAAAAATGGCAGTGGTGAAAATGTGGCATGTAAGTATTGCAAATTTGCGAAGTTACAAGGGTGCGTGGTAAATGCGCAACACACACATGTAACACAGTCATTTTATGGAGTTCCGGCACCAGATTTTCAACATAGGCATTTTAGCACCTCTGCTTATGTACAGTGTCACTGTCATTTCCTCAAACTGTCCCAAAAAGTGATTTCGCACAGCGACTGTGCTATTCTGCACCGGATGTGCGAAAACACATTTCAGGCAGGATACGTAAAATGACAGCTGTACTGTTCATCAAGAGGTGTGTAAAAATGCCAATGGTGAAAATCCAGAGTGAAAATATTTCAAACACACAACGTTATGAGTATGCGTGCAAACTGCACAACGCAAGCTCGTAACACAGTCATTTTATGGAGTATCATCACCAAATTTTCAACATAGACATTTTAGGACCTCTGATCATGAACAGTGTCACTGTCATTTTCATAATCTGCCCTGAACACTGATTTCCCACAGTGACCACGGTATTCTGCACCGGAAGTGAGGAAACACATTTCGGCCAGGATGTGGAAAATCACAGCTGTACTGTTCACAAGGAGGTGTAGAAAAATGACAGTGTTGAAAATCTGGCATGAAAATATTGCAAATTCATGAAGTTACAAGCGTGTGTATCAACTGCGCAATGCGGACTCGTAAAACAGCCATTTTTTGGATTTTTTCTACCAAATTTCCAACATAGGCTTTTTGAGAGCCCACCTCATGAACACTGCCACTGCCCTTGCATTAATCAGTCCTGAAAGGTGATTCCATGCAGTGACTGCGAAATCACCTTTCAGGACCGATTAATGTCATAACTGTGACAGAATTCATGAAGAGGGGTCCCAAAAGCCCCATGTTAAAAATTTGGTGCAAAAATTCCCAAAAATGCCTGTGATATGCATCAAAGTTGAAAACCCTCTATTTATTCCATTATACAGCTTACCAGTATTTCCTCAGTTCGTGGTCGGCTTTGAAGAGTGAAGACATGCTCCTGGTCCACCAAACATCATTGCGCCAAGCTCTGGAGGTAAGTATGGGGTATGGGGGTGTGTGTGGGGAGGCAGGGTGCGCAGTGGGCGGGTGCGGTTGGTGGGCAGGGAGACTACGAGGGACCGTTTTCTGCTTACAGGTACTGTAAAAACACATTGCGGATGGTTTTCTTTGTTGCAGGTGTTTTTTTTTGGGGGGTGCAGCAGCCAATGGGAGACTGGGAACCCCCATTGGCACAGAAGAAGGGGGGACATCATGCCGATGGGGAGTGGGCTCCCCCGTCAGCACATTAAACTAGGAAAGGTGGGGATGGATGCCGGTGGGGATTGGGCACCCCGTTGGCAAACAATGAAAGTGGGGGGGAGACACATTCTGCCGATGGGGAGTGGGCTTCCCTGTCGACACATGCTTGGGTAGGGTAAGCTGACCGAGGGATTGGGCATCCCCATAGTCGTCAGTTTAGCGGGCACAGTGCTGCCATGTTTCCCGCTGGTGAGCACATAGAAAGGGTCTGCTGTGTGTGATGAGCTTTGCTCGCATTGCAGCGGACCTTTCCTTAGATGTGCTCGCCTGGGTGGTGTGGTGCCAGCATGCAGGCTGATTGGGAAATGAGGGACGCACCTACTAGTGCATGCCCTGCATTCACCCAGCAGCAACCGCGCCTCCAAATCTGCACTACCCCAAGATGTTGGCTGCGCAAGCGTGCCAACATAAAAAGTGGGGCCATCAGATTGTGCATGGACTACCACACACTGAATAAATGAACTGTTCCCAGCCACTATACAATGCCATAGATTCAGGACACCTTTGATTGCTCGAACGGCAGCCAGTGGTTTTCAGTTTTGGACTTGAGAAGCAGCTGTTATCAAATTCCTATGGCTCCCTAGGACTGGGGAGAAGACCATTTTTATCGGTCTGCCCAGGGTTTTATGATTTTTTCGGGATGCCCCAGGACATTTTGTGTGCCCCTGCCTCTTTCCAGTGCCTTATGGAGAAGGCTGTCGGGGACATGAATTTGCTGGAGTGTTTAGCATACCTGGATGATGATATCATATTTGGCAAGACTCTAGAAGAACCCAAAGCAAGGCTATTAAAAGTGCTGGACCATCTGGAGGAATCTGGCTTCAAACTCTCCATTGACAATTGTCAAATCTTGAAGGCTTCTGTTAAGTACATCGGGCACATAGTGTCATCAAAGAGTATTCAGACGGTCCACAGCAAGGTTGAGGTGCTTACCACTTGGCAAAAATCTAAGAATTTGAAGGAATTGCAGCAGTTGTTGGGAGTCTGTGGGTACTGCAGGAGGTTCATTAAGGATTACACCCGAGTGGTTAGACCCCTTCTGAACTTGTTACAGGGATACCCTCCAGTCAACAAAAGTAAAAACCCCTAACATCCTGGGGCCCCCCCAAGCCCCAAAATACTTCAGATCATCCAAACCATTCAGCCTCAGGTGGACTGAGGAATGTGACCAGGCTTTTGAGGACATCATATACTGTCTAACCTATGCCCCAGTCTTGGCAGATTCAGACCCACAGAAACCCTATGTTCTACATACAGATGCAAGTTTCACTGGCCTGAGGGAGGTCCTGTATCAGGAATACCCAGAGGTCTTGCATCCAGTGGCCTATGCAAGGCAGAGTTTGAATCCTGCAGAACTCAGATATCCAGTGCACAAGCTTGAATGCCTGGCATTAAAATGGGCCATCATGGATCAGTTCCATGATTATGTGCATGGGGCAAAAATTACCATAAAGACTGATAACAACCCCCTAACATACATACAGACAACTGTCAAGTTGGGTGCAGCTGGTCATAGGTGGCTGTCAGCCCTTTCCACCTACGACTACTGCGTTGAGTATCGCCCCCGGTTGAACCACATAGACACTGATGCCTTGTCCCGATTCCCTCTGGCTCATCAACAGAAGCACTCCAGCTGGGTAAAGATACCTGAGCAGATTGTGAAGGCACTGTGTAAGAAGTTTGACAATGAAAATTTCCCCTCTGTTAAAGCTGCCCCCCATCTGGTGGACAGCCTAGGAGCATCTGGGAGCTGTCTCCCTGTAGCGTATTGTTATCTAACTGCTTTGGATATAAGGTCCTTGCCACAGCTGACCACCCAAGATTTTTTATTTATTTATTTTTTTAATGTTTATTTATGGATTTGCATCATACGAAGAGCAACATGTACACAGTAAAACATATATATTTTATTAGTCAGTAGACAGCATACTGTATGTTGTCTAGTCAGTAAACTTAACAATAAGCATTTTCAGGACTATATATTTTTCGAGACAAAGACCCTCCACTCTAATATCAGAAGGAGTGAATGTACAGAGAGAATAAGTTCATAAATATATCATGCTTTCACCTCAGGGTCTAGCAAAAAGAAAAATCACCTTCTATTCACAGAACTTTCCTCCCACTCGCAGACTTAGAATGATGGGGGGAAGGGGAGAATCTATGCAAACTGGACACTATACAGTGCAGTAGATTGTCTGGGCTCGGTTAAGCTAAGTTAGAACCCTCCATTCCCAGGGTCTCACAAGGAGGCCATGCAGGGGAAAAAACATTTTCTCAGGATATATTTAAAGTCTGAAAACTGAGCTGCGCAGCACAGTACACAAATTAGATCCCTGTCCTGTTGCAAATAAGCAATTACACGTAGGTTAAACTACTAATATAGGATTGATCTAACATTTTAAAAAAATAATTTTACCCAACCTACAAACTATATATACTGTGAAGCAATCACTGGATGGTCCACATTAGTGTATCCTAGGGACCTTATTGGATTTAACTGGGTAACACCTAAGTCAACTACAGTCCTGCTGCATTCACTTGGGATCCCCTTCAGCGTCTGGCTCCGGAGCCACAGATTCCATTTGAGAAAGCAATTTTTCTGTGAAGCTGGAAGCTGCCTCAGGGTCTGTGAAAATGTGAGTCTTTTTCTGGTGAAGAATCTGCAGACTTGCAGGGTAAAGCATCTGAGCTTGCACTCCCTTGGCCAGTAAGGACTTTTTAATGGGTTGCAGTTTTTTCTTACGCTCTTGTGTCTGGGAGGCTAAATCCGGAAAAAAACTAAAGATTCCCCTCCCAAACAATGTCCCCTTTTTCCTAGCTGCTTGCAATAAAGGGATCCTGGCCTCTAGGGTAGATAAAGTAATGATTGCTGTTAATGGCCGTGCAGTAGTACCTCTTTTAGACCAAGGGCACAGATGGATAGAGAAAGCCTGCACAATAGAAATACCGATGTCCTTTTTTAATTGTTCCAGATACTCAAAGATCAGATGTTCAAGAGACGGTAATAATTCAAAGCAATTGGCATAATGTGGTGGGAAACCAACATTCCTGATGTTCTTTTGCCTCGAGCCATTCTTTAACGTCTCTACTTTTGCTTTCAGGAAATTGACATCCCAGATGAGGCCCATGCTGATCTTGGATTGACGCTCCGAAGTTGCTTTCAGGTCAGCAATTGCTGTGGTATTCTCATCGATTTTATTCTGCACTTCCTCAAATTTCTGCTCCATAGCCACCAGTCTCCTATTTGTCTCATCTCCCATCTCCTGTAACCTTGCTAGGGGTGAGGGAATCTGTGCCAGCTCCATTGATGAGGAAGAAGAAGTTGGGCCTCCTGATTTACCAGAAGCACTGGTCCCTGAAGAATTAAAGTAAGTGTCGAGCCCCGATTAAGTATGCTGGTGACGCTTTTTTGGGCTCATTTTGTTCACCGTCAACTCCGATCTTATTTTTTGTAAAGTGAGCTACTTTTTGTTTCGGATTACTTGCTAAATATAAAGAATTAGAAGAACCAAAATATGGAGCTTTCAAAGCATGTCTGCCCAGATGACTGCTCCACAGTGCCCCCCGACCACCCAAGATTTGATAAGAGAACAGTGGGCCAGCCCAGCCATTGGATAAATTGTACAGGTCTTACAGAGGGGGGTCGATCCAACACAAGTAATCACCAGACATCCTGATGCCCGATTGATGCTGTGAGAGTGGTCAAAACTTAAAATGAGGAATGGTTTGCTGTACAGAGAGGAGCAGGACCAGCAGGGGGCATCCCGTGTACAACTGGTGTTGTCAGACTGATTCCATTACACCGTGTTGAAGGCTCTCCATGACGGCATGGGCCACCTGGGCAGTGAATGCACCCTTGATTTTGTTTGAAGCAGATTCTATTGGCCAAAAATGGGACAGGATGTGGATGAGTATTGCAAGACCTGTCATCGGTGCATACAGAGGAAAGCTCTTCCCCAAAAGGCTGCCCCTCTAGTCAACATAGTCACAAGTGCCCCGATGGAGCTGGTGTGTATTGATTTCCTTACCTTGGAACTGGACTCCAGAAACATCTCAAACACACTAATAGTCACCAATCATTTTACCTGGTTTGCCTAAGCCTACCCAACCAAAGATCAGAAGGCCTCTACTGTGGCCAAGGTGTTAGTCAAGAAATTCTTTGTACACTATGGAGTGCCACAGAGGATTCACTCGGATCAAGGCCGTGACTTCAAAAGTAGTCTAATCAAAGAAGTATTGTCTCTGTGGGGAGTCACAAAGTCCTGCACAACACCGTATCATCCGCAAGGTGACCCCCAGCCTGAAAGGTTCAATCAAACTCTATTAGACATGCTGGGTACCTTGGACACCAGAGACAAGCATACCTGGAATCAGTGAGTTAGCACCCTGGTTTATGCCTACAGCTGTACCAGGAATGCAACCACCGGTTTCTCTCCCAATAGCCTCATGTTTGGGAGGGAGGCCTGTCTGCCAGTGAATCTGTGTTTTGGAGTGTCAGCAGATGACATTAAAGAGGGTGACTACCTACAGTATGTGCGCAAGTTGAAACAACAATGGAATGATGCCTATCGCCTAGCTTCTGAGATGGCCAAAAAGAGGAATCAAGCCAATAAGGAGAGATACGATAAAAGAGTTTAGGCGCAAGGCCTGATATTAGGCGACAGGGTCCTACTAAAGTGCTTGGGCATTCCAGGAAAGCATAAGATTGCTGATTGCTGGGGAAGCATACCATATGTGGTACTGGAGAAACTGAAAGGGTTGCCAGACCAAAAGGGGAAAATTGAGGATACAAAATGTACCATAGGAATCATCTACTGCCCATTGGAGACAAGGTGGTCTGCTTAGCATCTGACACAGTAGATCCTCCCATACCTCCGATTACCTAAGCTACTGCACTCAGACAATGGAGAGAGTCAATCAGTGAGTATTCTGAGGCTGGTCTTGCCCAGACTGAAGAAGCGACAGGTGAAGAAGAGTTGGCCAATGAGTCAGAAAGAGAGTTTGTGGCTGACCTGTCTGTTTCTATCCCACTCCTGAGCTGGCTAGACTGTTTCAGGGAACACACCTGACAAGAGAGAGTGAGATTCGGGATGATGAGGAATCTGGAGCAGTGGACTTGCCTGTGCTTATGGAGCAGGATGCTGAATGGGAAGCTGCTCTCACTACGCCCCTTGAAGGTATCACCCCGAACTTTAAAACTAGTCTGGCTGAGCCTTTTGAGTGGTCCCAGAGCAGCTCCCCCAAGTCAAAACCTTTTGGAGAGCCCACTTTGGGCCTGAATACTGGTCTGACTGCATTCTCTGAATGGCCGCAAGAAAGCACCACTGAGCAGAGTGTTGAAGGTGATGTGGTGATGGAACACACTGCAACAGGAGAAGAAGAAACAGGCACGGGGGCAAGTGACATTGGCTCCACCTCTGAACTGGAGGTGGCCACTAAGACTGAGGAGCAAGAAACCCCAAGAAGGTCAGGGAAGACTGTGAACCCATACTCAAGTTGACCTGTGATACCCCAGGGGCCCCACTGACCGAAGCATAAGCATCTGTATTTATAAAGATAGCGCTATTCGACATGAAGGACCATAGTGCTAGAACAATAACTAATAAAATCAATCAAAACCAGTAAAAAATCACAGCTAAAAAACTCCATTCATTATAATTAAGTGTCAGATTTACACCACATCTGAGAAAGCAAGATTAAACATATAAATTTTCAACTCAGATTTAAAATTCTCCACCGTCAGGCACTCTGTTATCTGACGAGGTAGAGAATTCCACAAGGTGGGGGCCACAAATTCAAATGCTCGGGCCCCAGAGGTCATCAAGCAAACCCTGGGAATCTCTAGCAATCCCTCATCGGTGGAGCGGAGTGGGCAGGAGGGGCGACAGGGCGAAGAAGCTCTTCCAGAAAACTCAGCCCCTGTTTGTGTAGGTCCTTACAGGTCAGTAAACTGACCCTGAAGGTGATCTGCCACTGAATAGGCAGCCAGTGCAGATCATGCAGCACAGGCATGACAAGGCAACCTCGAGGCAGCCCAGTCAACAGCCTCGCTGCTGCGTTCTACACCAGCTGCAAGTGGCGGATATCAACCCCCGGTAGCCCTAGGTAGAGGGAATTACAGTAGTCAAGGAGATAGGTCACAAAGGCGTGAACCAGAGTTGGAAGTTCATCAGGCAGAACTAGGTGTTTGATCTGAGTAATGTTCCTCAGATGGTAAAAGGCAGTCTTGACAATGGACGACGCCTGAGATTTAAGTGTCAGTCCCTCATCCAAAATCACCCCCAGATCTCACATCCACTCAGAGGCCATCAGCTGGCAGCCCTCAAGCCAAAGCCCAGAAGGTCGCCCCACCAGTGACCCCTCTACCCGATGACCTGGGTCCACTACCAAAACCTCGGGTTTGTTCGGGTTCAGCCTCAGCCAGTTGGCACTCATCCAGTCTTGAATCTCTGAGAGGCAGTTGTTAAAACTTGAGACAGATTCCACCTGATCGGGCACAAAGGACAAGTAGAGCTAAGTGTCATCTGCATAGAAGTGAAAACTCAGCCCATACCACCTAATAATGTCTCCCAATGGCAGCATATACCCCACAAACAACATGGGAAATAGAACCGAGCCCTGTGGCACTCCACACGACAGGGAGAACTTGTCAGAGGAATACATCCCTGAAACAACTCTCTGAAACCTGCCGGTGAGGAAGGATTGAAACCATCTGAGGACCATACCTGTTAGTCCACAGATCAGCTGCAGGCACTCTACCAACACACCATGGTCCATGGTATCAAATTCTGTGGCGAGATCAAGAAGAACCAAGATGGAATGGCTCTTCTGGTCTCTCGTTATCAGAAGATCATTGAGAATATGAACAAGGGCTGTCTCAGAACTGTGCCTTTTCCAAAATCCAGATTGGAGAGGATCATAGGTGTTGTGGATAGTCAAGTGATCCTCCAGCTGCAGCGCAACCACCTTCTCAATTTCCTTACCCATGAAGGGAAAGTTAGAGATGGATCTGTAGTTTGCAAGACAGTCTGGGTCCAGAGAGGATTTCTTAAGGAGAGGAGTTACCACCGCCTCCTTCAGGGTGTCCAGAAACACACCTGATTCTAATGAACACCAGACAATCTCAGCTAGGACCAGGCTGATGACCTCAATGCTCCCCACAGGGAGGCAAGTTGGGCCTGGGTCCAAACTACAGCAGGCTGGCCGCATACTCTGGATAATCCTCACAACATCCTCGATCGCCAGCCAGCCAAAGTCAGACCAGACAGACTGAGAGGCTGCAACCTCCCACTGACCACTACCATCCCCACTGGAGTAAGCTGCACAGATCTCAGACCTGATGTCGGCAACCTTATCAGCAAAGAATTGAGCAAACTCATCACATTTCTCTTGTGACAATGCTCTCTGCATCTACAAACAGGCTGGATTGCAGTCTGTCCACAGTACAAAAGAGCTGAGCTGGTCGATTCTGTGCTGCAGCAATCTCCCTGGACAGGAACTCTGCCTTCTTACAGGAGATAGCCAATTGATAGTCCTTATAATGGGCCATCAATCTAAGTCTGTTGGCATCAAGGCCCGATTTCCACCAGTAACACTATATCCTTTGTCCCATGCTTCTCAGCTCCCTTAAAATCCCATCAAACCATGGGGACCGAGGGCGTAGAGTGAGGGAGCAAACACGGACAGGAGCGATCAGATCTAGAGCCTCAGACACAACACTATTATAGCTCTGTACCAGAGTATCCAGATCACCACTAGTCCTTGGGAGACCAGATTGGTCCAGTACCGCAGCCAGGCCATCGGGGGTCAACCCCTTAAAGGACGATACCGGAACATCTGCATATTGGCAGGCCTATTAGGGGGAGCCTGGAACTTGAACCTTATGGTATAATGGTCAGACCAACTAACCAGCTCCACCACCAGGTCAGAAGTCTCCATACCCAGCAGGAAGACCAGATCCAAGGAATGACCATGGTTATGGGTCGCAGAGGTAATCACCTGTGTGAAGCCCAATAAATTCACCAATTGGAGGAAGTCTTGACCAAACTGCAAGAGTTCATCATCGACCCAGGCATTGAAGTCCCCCAGAATCATCCATCTGGGGTACTCCAACACCATGTCAATGATGAAGTCCATGACTTCCTGCAGGAATTGCTTCTCACTACTGGGTGGGTGGTAGGCAAGGAGAATCCTGCACCCCATACCTGCGCCTATGATACATTCGAAGGACTTGGTCTTCCCAATTGACACATCCACAAGGCTCAATTCCATTCTAAACCATAT
Organism: Neoceratodus forsteri; assembly: GCA_016271365.2. Taxonomy (NCBI): domain Eukaryota; kingdom Metazoa; phylum Chordata; order Ceratodontiformes; family Ceratodontidae; genus Neoceratodus; species Neoceratodus forsteri. The sequence continues at coordinate 586,391,407 of CM028132.1, read as the reverse complement.
GGCCACACCCCCACCCCTATGATCCATCCTCTTGTGGTGTATTACTGAGAACCTGGCTGGAATTGCTGACTCAAGAACTGGGCCAGAGTTTTCATCCAGCCAGGTCTTGGTGATGCATGCCAGATCTGATGACCAAACAAGACCAACAATAACTGACATCTTGTTTTTGATGGATCTGACATTGCCCATCACCACCCAAGTAGGATGGGACTCTGAGGCCAGCCACACCATCTGCCCACTCATGGTGGAGCCCTTGGATATGGGAACCAGACAGGGTGAACCCCTATCTGGGACCCATTTTGCCCCAGGGCATCTTTTGGACCCCACCACCCCAATCCGACCACTCAGCTTCATACTCCCCCGAGGTCCACCTACCCCTATTTGTAGTGCACAAAGGTATACATGTCACCCCCAGGTCATTATTCAAAGTTTGTGTCCCGCTACTGCTAAACCCCCCAGGCCCAGAGGGAAGGTGGCAAAATGAACAAGCATTTGTCAATGCCGAATGTTTGCTTGCTGATATTAGCACTAGACATGCAGGAGTTAGACAGATGCAGAATAGGAGTGGCAGTGAAGTATTGAACTCACGCCAATCCCACCTCCACCCTGCAGAGATGGACAGGCATTGGGGTGTGCCTGTGAGTCATTGCCCATAATGCTCACAGCATTTCACCTCACCCTATCCTGTAGACACCAACAAGTGTTGAGGTGTGCCTTGGGGTGTTTCTCGTCACAGTCATTCCATTTTGTAAGGACATATGCTGAAATGGGTGCAGTACAGGAGAATGGGGTGAAGTTTGGGGCTGAAGAGTGCAAGGCACATCTCGATGCCTGTCACTGGCTTCAGGGTGGGGGTTGGATGGCATGAGCATTACAGACAGTGATCCAACGTTACACCTCTGATGCCTGTCAGTCTGTACAGGGTGTGACGTTATGGTTAGAAACCCTAACGTCCCGGGTGTGTGTTGGTGTTTGCACTACAAATTTTCAACATGGCCTTTTTGTGACCCCCACCTCATGAAAGCATTTGGGACCTCTTCTCATGAAAAGTGGCAGTATGATTTTATTAATGTGTCCCGAACTTCAAGTTCCCACAGCGACCGTGATATTCTGTGCCAGATGTGCGAAAACACAGATCAGGCAGGATGTGAAGAATGACAGCTGTACCATCCATAGGGAGGTGTGAAGAGATGGCAATGTTGAAAATCTGTGTGAAAATATTAAAAATGCTCGAAGTTACGAGCCTACATGGAAACTGTACAACACATGTTTGTACCATAGTCATACAGTGGAATTATTTCACCAAATTTTCAACATAGACTTTTTGTGACCTCTGCTCATGAACACTGTCACTATGATTTTCTTAATCTGTCCAAAGCATTAATTTCCCACAGCGACCACACCATTGTGTACCAGATGTGCAAATGCTTATATCCGGCAGGATATGAAAAATAAGGAAGTGTGGCAAAATGCCAATGCTGAAAATCTGTAGTGAAAATATTATGAATTTGCACACTTCCGAGCATACGTGGAAACTGCGCAACACACGCTTGTAACACAGTCATGTTATATACTTTTGTCACCAAATTTTCAATATAGGCATTATAGGTCCTCTGCTCATGAACAGTGTCATTGTGATTTTCTTAATGTGTCCCGAACACTGATTTCCCACAACGACTGTGCTATTCTGTGCCAGAAGTGCAAAAACACATTTTGGCCAGGATGTGAAAAATGATAGCTATACTGTTTATAAGGCAGTGTGGAAAAAGGCCAATGTTGAAAATCTGGAGTGAAAAATATTGCAAATTCGTGAAGGTACCAGCATGCATGGAAACTGCGCAACGCATGCTCATAAAACAGTCATTTTTTTTTTTTTACATCAGATGTGCAACATAGGCTTTTTGAGAGCCCACCTCATGAACACTGGCACTGTCATTTTGTTACTCGGTCCTGAAAGATGATTCTGTGCAGTGACTGCGAAATCACCTTTCTGGACCGAATAATGCCATGACTGTGGCTGAATTCACGAGGAGGGATCCCAATAACCCCATGTTGAAAGTTGGTGCCAAAATTTCCAAAAATGCCTGAGATATGCACCAAAGTTGAAAAAAAAACCTATTTATGCCATTATACAGCTTACTGGCATTTCTTCAGCCTGTGGTCGGCTTTAAAGAGTGCAGACGTGTGCCTGGGCTACCGAAGATCATCGCACTGGGCTCCGGAGGTAAGTAAAGGGTGAGGGAGGGGTGTGGGGTAGGTAGGGTGAAGAGGGTGGGCGGTTGGGGAGGGACCACCAAACTCAGCGAGGATCGTTTCTGTTTTACAGGACTTTTTTTAAACAGGGACATTTGGCATGCTGGGGTGGGCTCCCAGCATGCCACCTGTTTTTTTGGGGGCTGTAGCCGACAGGATTGGGGACCCCATCAGCACATACTGGGGAAGAGTCGAGGGGATTGGGCACCCCCCTCGGCACACAACAAATTGGGGGGGACATCCCCATTGGCAAATTGAACTGGGGAGGGGGGGACCAAAGCCGATGTTGATTGGGCCCCCCGACGGCAAAGAAAGACTGTTGGGGGCGCATGATGCCGAGGGAGATTGGGCACTACCTTGGCACACAACAAATGGGTGAGGGGGTTACAGTATGCCGATGGGGAGAGGGTTCCTCATCGGCAAATGAACTGGGTCGAGAATGGCAAGGTACCGCCCTGCAATGACAGGTCGCTCCTTCATTGCAGCAGCGGATTCATTTCAAGGTGGTGGCACACTGGCTGAACTAGTGTCAGCAGCAGCGTGCCACTGCATTGGGGAAAACGGGCCAAGCCTCAAAAGGCACTGGGCCCATTGGCCCTTACAGTGCCGCACCTCCAAAACCCCGCTTCTCTCCTAAGCTGTGCCAAAATGTTTCTTGCGCATGCATGCAAGCTAACATACATAAAAAGGGGGAGGTGAAAGTGCACCCAAGGGAAACAAATGGTAAGAAGTGTATTTTCACTGTGAGTTCAAAATACATGCAGTTCTGAACAACTAAAAGGGGTACAAGTATGGGTGCCACACATATCCTGGTGTTTTATAAATGTTAAAAGGGAAAAGTGTTTAATCTCATAAACTGTACATAATGTATTTCGTGTTTCTGATTGTTTAATACTTGAGTAGCTAGGAACCAGGTGTCTAGATAGAAATGTTTGCCATATGTTGAATGTTAAAGTTATCATTTTACATTTTTGAAGGTTCCTAAACATAAGCTTGGAGGGGATGCCATGCATTTAAGGGGATGGGAGTGTAACCCCCCTGTGGGGGCTTACCCATTTAGCCCTGTTGGGCTGAAGTTCCTTGTTTTCCCCCGTAGTGTCCCCACATCCAGACACAGGTCCGTTAGTGCCCTGCAGTCTCCATCTAGCCCTGTATTTGTTTTTATTCAGAAGAGGGCTGGAGGAGTGAAGCAAGGGACTGCCAACCTGCTTTTGCACTATGGTGCAGTCAGACGGCTTGTACATGCGTGTAGTGCATTTCTGTTTTCAGCCATTGTTGTGACAGTTTGAATGCCTCTGCGGTGGTCCTGGTCCCAGGATTAAGCTGAACAGGGACTGCATGCCGGGGGGAGGCCTTTGAGAAGCTGCCACAGTGTTTTAGCAAAGAGCGCCAATAAGCACTTGTGTTTGGGAGCCACCTCATTAATATTCATGAGGTGGCACTAAGATGAATGAACTGAGTCTGCCTGGCACCTGTGTGAGGAACAAAATGGCGATAGCGACAGGCAGGGAAGGTAGTAAAGTGTTTAAATGGTGCAGCGATTTAAGTGGGAAAAGGGACTGCTACAAGGCTGTGGGGCATGTTAAAAGTTATAGTGTTCTGTTTAACTGCACCAGGACTTGAAAATGGGGATACTGGGTGAACTGCTGTGGGACTGACAGATAATAGCCATGTTAAGATACTTTACCCTTATAGGCAGCCAATGAGATAACTAGGTGCCCAAAAAACTGTTTCAGAGGACTCATAGAAGAAGGTTGAACTATTTTCATATGCCACAAGACCTAAAAAAATCAATAATCAAAGAGGGCTTATTATTGTGACTGATAACTGGAGGCAGCCAATCAGAGGGCAGGATTATCAGAAAAAATCCCAGAGACTTTAGTCAGTTGGGCCAGTCAGTGGTTGGGCTCTGAACTAGTCAGAAGGGCTCTGTGCTACATCTGAAATCTTCTAAGGCCGTCCACAGGACTTAAATCTTAGTAAAGCAGAGTTTGCCAGAAGAACAGTGGAGAATTGTTCTTGCTGTTTGGAGAAGCTGTGCATTTTGAGCTAATCGTTGGGCATCTGGTTGGAGCTTGCTTTTTAATTGGAGACTTCTGCTGCAGCCATCTTGCAACAGTTTGGGACTGAGAAAGAAAATCTAAGCTGGGAAAGAGGTTTGCCAGAAACAGTGAATAAGCCAGAGAAAAGGTAGAGGCTGATTTAAAGCAGAGACTTTGAGAGAGAAAAGATGAGCAGGTGCCCTGTGCTTCCAAGACCTTGGGCTGTTGCTGAAATCCAGTTGAGGACAGAATATGTTGATCTGTTGATCTGGAGTTGGAGTTTGTGCTAAAGGCTTGGAAAGCAAAAAAGGTTGCAGAAACTGTTCTTTTTGCACAGCGAGCTGTTCCCTGCTGACAGGAAGGAGAAATTAAGAGTTCCAGCTTAATTCAGAGCCAGGTAGGGAACTTGCTGACCTCCACCAGGTGGGATCTGCCAGGTTCAGGAGACCACCGTTGTGAGCTGGGGGAGCTAGGGCACCCCGTGACCTGTGAAGGAGCTGGGCTGTGCAGCCAGTTCTAGGTCTGGGTCCTCTGTAGTTTTGGGGCCTTGTGTGGGAGTTCTGCAACAGGTCTGAATAGCTGGAGGTGACAATCGGCCAGATCTTCAATCAAGGGGACATACAGCCAAGCCTTCAATCAAGATCAAGTCTTCAGAACTTCTTCTGCCATGCATTTGTTCTGCCCTTTCAGAACTGAACCCCCCTGAGAATGAACTGGTGAAAGCCCTCTGTGCTAGGAACACTGTAGATTTCCAGGACTGTGAGTACCCATAGCTTGCCCTGGCAATCATGGGGAGCAATTGTTTGATTGTTATGGTCAGTTGCATTGTTCCTAAGGCCCCAACGCTGGTCAACCCGCAGCACCGAGCAGGCCTGCGAACTACTGTGTATCCAGAAAGGACAGAGGGTAGTCACTAGTACCAGTGGAGGTGGGTTTCGTGGCATGTGGGTGTATGGATAGACACTGGACACAGAAGAATAATGATGGCAAGGCAATTACCAAGCCACGAGTTTATTCAGCTCCTTCAAAAAACTATTGCAAAGCAAATAACAAAATTACAGCGAACTGATAAATGACCAAAATAAAACAAAAACATTCCTTAATGTTGAACTCCTGCTGTATAGAGGCTTAAACAGCAATAATCACCTCTCTAGCACATGGAGGCTAGGCCTGTATAGGCGCAGACCTCCACTAATGGGTGAGTAACTCGCTGATCCCAGAATGAATCTGATGTGGTTACCACAATGAGCTCCCTTTTATACCTGGGAATTGTGGAGGCCTATTTCCCAGATGGTCTGCCTGGAAAAAAGGGGAAATTAAAGTATGGAGAAAGGAAAGGATAGAAATGGGAGACAAAAGATGCTACTGCAGTAGGCTTAATACACTAGAAATAAGCAGGATTTTGGAGGGGGTGTACACAGCACTCTTTCACACTCCTCCCCACCTAAGAGGAAACTATTGGGGTAACCTCATCCTGTCTATCTACTATAGTTTCCTAACACTCAAGCGGAAAGGCAACATGCACATTCATCAGATCTCTCACTCTTAAAGGAGGGAGAGATGGAGCTTAAGCCCACCCAGTCCCAAAGCTCCCCCTTGGGGACCCTTCGCATAACTCACAACAAAACGATTAAGAAAGGTTTTTATTACCTTTCCTATTATCAAATACAACTTTCCTGAGGTCTGACTGCATGATTGTGTACCTTGATCTGCCCCATAACGAGACATAAAATCTGCATTTTTATTAGCTGTCCCAGGTCTATGGTGTACTGAAAACCAATAGGGCTGCAGGGACAGATACCACCTCATAATCCTAGGATTTTTATCTTTTGTTACATTCATCTAACATAATGGTTTATGATCAGTTATAACCTCAAACTCAGCACCCCACAAATAATATTTAAGGGCCTTGATGGCCCATTTGACCACAAGGCACTCTTTTTCTATAGCAGAGTACTGGGTCTCCCTTTCATGGAGTTTACGACTCAGATATATTATGGGGTGTTCTTCTCCTTCTATTGTTTGTGACAGAACAGCCCCAACCCCCACTCTGAAGCATCAGTTTGAACAGTAAATGGTAAAGTGAAATCTGGACCGTGCAGTACTGTAGCTGCACAGAGGTGTGCTTTTATGGCACAAAAGGCTTTCTCACAGTCTGGAGACCATTTGATCTTGTTAGACCTATGCTTTTTCATAAGGTCAGTTAATGGTGCTGTTAAGGTGGCAAAGTGAGGCACGAATCTATGATATTATCCGGTGACCCAGAAATGAGCATACCTGCTTCTTGGTTAAAGGTCTAGGGCACTTAGCTACTGTATCAATCTTATTTATTTCTGTTTTAACTTGCCCATTCCCAATTATTAATAAATCCCAAATATTTTGTTTCTTGCATGGCCACACAACATTTTGTGGGGTTTATAGTAAGGCCTGCTCTAGTCAAAGTATCTAATATAGCCCTTAAGTGTTGTAAATGATCTTCTCAGGTTGTGCTATAGACAATCACGTCGTCCAGATATGCAGCACAATATGCCTGGTGGTTTTGTAAGGTTTGATCCATCAAACGCTGGAACGTTGCAGGAGCACCGTATAAGCCAAAAGGATGGTAATGAAGTAAAAAAGGCCTGCTGGGGTGCTAAAAGCTGTTTTCTATTTAGACGCTTTGTCTAAAGGAATCTGCCAATATCCCTTTGTCAAATCAAATGTGGAGATGTACTTGGCATTGCCTAACCTGTCTACAATGTCATCTGTCCTGGGCATAGGATAGGCATCAAATTTGGAGACAACGTTTAACCTCCAGAAATCAAGGCAAAGGTGTATCCCACCTTCTTTCTTTTCTGCTACTACAATAGGGAATGCCCATTCACTGTTGGATGGTTCTATCACCCCCAGATTGTGCATCTTGTGAACCTCCTTTACCACCTCTTCCCTAACCATTTTGGGTAATCGATATGGTTTCTGTCGAATTGGAGTAGGGGGTGCTACTTCTCTGTGGTGTTGGATGCAATGTACTCTACCAGGAACAGAAGTAAGCATCTGTTTGAATTCATTCAGCAGTCCATCTAATTCCTTTCTCTGTTGGGAGTCTAGCGAGGAGTTGATAGTGAAATCACTGAGTTCTCCTAAGTTGTCCAACCAGTCATAAGCTACCACAAGCTCACTTCTACTTTTTTCGGGATGGACAAAACAACTGGGGGCTGGCCTCTCAGTCCTTCTCTTTAAAGGTTGACATGATAGACCTTCCGCTTCTGCCGTTTGTCCGGCAGTTCCACCTCATATGTTACTGGACCGGTTTGTCTAAGGATGTTATAGGGCCCCTGCCATTTCATAAGTAGTTTATCAGCAGTAGAGGGGAGTAATAACAGTACCTTACCCTCCTGAAAGAATTTATCCCCCACCCCTTGATCATAGTATGTTTTCTGTATTCCCTGTTTGATCACATTTTGTTGATGCGCCAACTGGGTGCATTTTATTTATTTATTTATTTATTGGATAAGTCAGATTTACAACCTTTGAGTCATAGACTCATATACAAAGACACCTCATCGCAAGGAGGGTAGGCACGAATACAGTTTATGTACAACAGTGGTAACATACCGGTGCAATACAGATAACTGTAAGATTCATTTACAGCAGTGGTTTACAGATACAGTTGCATACAGCTGTTACAGTCGAAATAAAAATACTACAATAATATTACAATAATAGAAGGTACAGCCCTGGACATACCAGGGAGGAATACCTATGGGGGAAAAACAGTGGGTGGGGAAGAAGAGCAGCAGTCTAGTGGACATTGTCGAGTCTGTGGGCCAGGGGGGGAGGTACCCCATTATTACATTACTTTGGGGCAATTACAGTTTCAGGCATCAAAAAGGAGGTTATGGAGAGCGACTTTAAAGGAACCAATTTTAGGCAGATTGGTGACAGAGGGCGGAAGGGAGTTGAACTATGTGGGGGCATGGTAGTGGAAGGACTTTTGGGCTAAAGAGGTCTTGGTATGGGGCACCTGGAAGGTGGCCTTAACTGAATAGCGGGTGGCAACAGATGAGGATGCACGCTGCAAGGATGCAGTCACCCCTGGGAGGAAGAGACCTAGCAGGGATTTTTTGGTAAGCAGACAGGTTTGGTAGCGCAAGCGTTCCTCAAGGGTGAGCAGGTTGGCGGTAGAATAGAGTAGGCAGGTATGAGTGCGGTGTAATGTGCCGGTTAGGAGCCTGCAGGCCTTGTTTATCCAGGTCTGAATTTTGGCGAGGACAATGTTGTTGGCCGTGGCGTAGAAGGGTAGACCGTAGTCCACTAGTGACAGGACGGAGGAGTTGATGGCCAGTCAGAGGGCGGTTTGGGGGAGGCAATCTCTATGTCAATAGAGAAGGCCAATCCGAGAATTTATAGTTGAGGACAGGGTATCGATGTGGGTGTGGAAGGTAAGAGCCGAGTCGAAGGTGACGCCCAGGTATTTGTAGGATGACACCTGCTCGAGAGGGTGTGGGTTACTTGGGAGAATGCAGAGGGGGGCATTTTTGGCCTTATTCTGGTGGTGATAAAAGAGCATGGATTTGGTTTTCTTGAGGTTAATGACCAACTGGTGGTCAAGGAACCACTTTTTGGCTTGGTTGATGGTATGCTGCAGGGATACCTGTAGAGATGTGGGGTCAAGGTGGGTGGCAAAGAGGACCATATCGTCGGCATAGAGGAGCATATTGCCCGAGCAGGAGCTGGGGAGAGTATTGAGAAAGAGGCTGAACAGAACGGGGCCCAGGATGGAACCCTGGGGGACACCGGAGAGAATGGGCAGGGTGTTGGACAGGGTGCCGTTTACCTTCACGAGCTGGGATCTGGTGGAGAGGTAGCTGGAAAACCAATCAAGGGGGCCAGGGGAGAAGCCAAGTTGGTGGAGGGAGTCAATTAGGAAGGAGTGGCAGACAGTGTCAAAGGCCTTGGAGAGGTCAATGAACACTGCACCCGCAACGTGTCCCGAGTCAAGATCAGAGTGGAGGTGCTGGGAGAACTCTAGGAGGGCTGTCATGGTACTGTGTCCAGGGTGGAATCCATGTTGTTCTGGGCACATCAGGTCGTATTTGGTTAGGTACTCAGAGAGCTGTATGGACACTATTTTTTCAAGTGCTTTGGAGAGCAGGGGAAGAATGGAGATGGGCCTGAAATTATTAGGGGACGTTCTATCCCCGCTCTTATGGATTGGGGTGATTTCTGTAATTTTCCAAGCATTTGGGAACTGGCCCAGACAAAGCGACCGATTTAAGAGGTCGGTGAGAGGGGCTAGTACAGTATCCAAGACTAATCGGAGGATCCTGGAGTCTAGGGGATCACAACTGGGGTTGCTGCTGGCAAGGCCTTTTTGCAGATGAGGCCTGGCTTCAAGGAGGGAAATGGTGCATAGGTAGAAATGGGGCAATCTAGGTTGGGGAGTGGATATAGGGATAGGGTCAAAAAAGTAGCTGGGGAGGACAGAGCTTAGATCTGAGAAAGCCTTTTTGAGGCATTTAGCTATGCGGGGTGGATCAGTGGTGATGGTACTATCAATGGACAGTTGAGATGGTGGGGGGGAGTGGGTCTTTCCATTGAGCTCCTTCATATTGTTCCAGAAGGCATGGGATGAGCCCCAAGAGGAAGCAAGGGTGGTTTGATAATATTTGGCATTAGCCTGTCTTTAGCCCAGGTGCACCTACTGTGTGCTGCATTATAGGCTTGTCTGTTGGCCAGTTTGCCTGTCGCGATAGCAATATGCCCGAGGTTATCTCTTTGTTTTAGTTTTTGGATAAGGGATGAGGAAATCCAGGAGGCATTCTGTTTTTTGGTATGGATTCTGGTCGGGGGGCCGATAAGGTCACAGGCGTTGCTAAAGGCATTGGAGAAATAGTTTAGAGGAGAGTCAATATCTGATGCGAGTGGGATTGGGGACCAGTCCAGCTGGGCTAGGTTCGTTTTCAGCTTTCTGAGACTCCCTGGGGGAAAGTGCTGGCGCAAGGTGATTTGGGACACTGGTTTTGGTGCGAGGGATGACCAGTGACAGAGGACAGGAGCGTGATCACTAAGAGAGTTGGGTAGTACATTAATATCCCTGATTTTATGAGGGTGGTTTGACAGAATTACATCTAGGAGGGTGCTGGAGCCGCTTGACAGGTTAAATCTGGTAGGCAAGGTAACTAGTTGGATCATATCTAGAGCAGTGAAGGAGTCTCTGATATGGGCGGCAGAGATACCGAGCCAGTTGACATTACGGTCACCTAATATGAGCTTCTCCGCCTTGTGTGGGAGAGTGGTGAGGTAATCAATGAGGGATTGCACCGCTTGTTCCTGGTCCCTCGGGGGTATGTAAGAGACTGTGATGAAAAGGGGGGCCCTGGCTGGGTCTGGGGTAACCTTAAGGGTGAGGGCTTGGGTGCTAAAACCGAGCTTGGGGGCTGGGAGTGCTTGGCCTAAAACTGTGTCACACATAAAGATTGCTCACCCACCGCCACGTTTGCCTATACTGTCTTCCCTAAACAGAATGTAGCCAGGGAGGGAAATAACCAAGTCGGGAGTTTTGTTGGAGAGCCAGGTCTCGACCAGTGCCAAAATATCTGGTCGGTGCTGTACAACCCAGCACTGGAGAGCAGTGAATTTTTTTAGAAGGCTGCAAATATTCATAGAGGCAATGCGGAGGCCAGTTCCGGAGGGGGGTGTGGGGTGGCTAGTTGCCAGTAGCCCAGAGTTGGGGCATATGTTCCCGGAGAGCAGTAGGAGTAGAGCAATTAATCTGATGAGTGGACTGTGGTGACTAGGACCCTTAGACAGGTACCGATGTGAGGTTATATTACTTTAGTAATCTTTTCCGTAAAGCTATGATATATTTTCTGTAAAGCTATGATATAATCAAGGGTGGTACTTGTAGTTTCTCCCTTTTTGTCTTTCCATTCTTCCTTTGCTATATCGAGAAGTCCCCTTGGGTGTCGTCCGCACAGTAATTCAAATGGGGCAAACCCAGTTGAGGCCTGTGGTACCTCTTGATATGCAAATAACAGAAGGGGAAGAAACACATCTCAAACCTTACCTTCGTCCTTGACATATTTTCTAAGCATAACGCTTTAGGGTCTGGTTGAATCGTTCCACCAGCCCATCAGTTTGTGGGTAATAGAGAGTGGTATGAATGGCTTCTACCCCCAAGGTCGCATATAATCAGGTCAACATTCTAGAACAGAAGTTGCTACCCCAGTCTGTTAATATTTCTCTTTAATCCCTACCCTACTGAATACTTTTATAAGTTCATCTGCCACCTTTTCAGCTGTGACAGGTGGAATAGCCTCCGGGTATTTTGTACAGTAATCGCATATAACAAGGATGAAACAGTTTCCCTTTGTGCATTTTGGCAATGGTCCTACTATGTCCGTAGCTATACGGCTGAATGGAGTAGTAATCAAAGGCAAAGGCTGAAGAGGGACTGTTTCCTTCTTGTTAATAGCAGCAACCTTTTGACAGTCTGGACAGCTCCAGCAAAAGTCAGCTACCTGAGTATGGATACCTGTCCAGTAAAACCTAAGAAAAAGACACTGTAGGGTACGATCTTGGCCCAAATGACCCACTAACGGGATCTCATGAGCCAGATGTATTAACCTTTCCCTATATTTGGTGGGTACTAGCAGTTGCTCAATCTGTTCACCAGTGGAGGGCTGAATGCATCTCCTATACCATAACCCCTCTTTTCTAACACTAGTAGGCCCTTTCTCATCACCTTGGTTTGTTAACAGAAAAAACGACTGAAGTGTTTCATCATCCTGTTGTCCCCTGCTAAACCCTTCATCCATCTTCGTGTTAACAATAATATCTTTTGGGGTAGCATCAATCACATCAACAGTATTTTTACCATCAATAACAATATCATCAGAAACCTTATTACAATGTTCATTAGTCCATTGAGTCTGTTCTTTCCTTCTTTTCCTCTTTGTTTTAGGGGTCTTTCCAGGTACCCCATATACATCATCCTCAAAAGGGAGCAACTGGGCCCACTGCCCATTTTGTTTGGAACGAGCACGAATAGTCATGGCCATGGCACAAAGATTGTTATGGGAGGTAGTCAGGGTGTGAAAGTCTGGATAATCCTGACCAATGATAACAGGGACGGGCAGATGAGGAACTAAACCCACAGTCATTGGGTGTCCTTTCCTTTGTATTTGCATGTCCAAAGTAGTCACTGGATATTTATGTACATCCCCATGAAGACACATGATAGAGGTGTCCGGCCCTTGTTTTGGATTGTGGTGAATCAGATCAGTTCGCACAAGGGTCTGTCTGCTACCTGAGTCTAACAGGCCTGTGACCTCTGTATCCCCAGTCAGTACTGGTATTATAAAACATCCCATATTTGCTAAGGCTAGTTGGACAAGGGCCACCCCCTTTCTCTTAGGACAGTTCCTAGCAATATGTCCCTTCCCTTGACAGTCCCGACATGTAATATTGGGATTAGAGGGTCTAGAGGTTGGGAAGGTCTTAGAGCTCCCAGTGTTCTCTGAAGGGGTGGTTGGAATAGAGGATGAAGTAGAAACAGAAGAAGACCTTACCCTGGGTGGGGTTGCACCATTGTGTTCTCGTTTGCGATTTGGTCTCGCAGTAAGGTAGTCCTCTGCCAACGTAATTGCCTTTTCCACTGTATCTGGCCGGTGCTCTCTCACCCACACCTGGACGTCGAAGGGTAAGACACGTATAAACTGTTCCAAGACCACCATTTCTACCATTTGTTCTGCAGATTTCACCCCAGGCTGTAGCCACTTATGTCAAAGGTCTTTCAGCCTGGCAAAGGCCTCATGAGGGGTAACCACCGTGTGAAATCTAAATGTCCTGAATCTCTGGCAGTATGTCTCAGAGCGGATGTCATAGCATTGCAGGATGGCCTGTTTCACCCCATCATAGTCATCAGCTTGAGCACTATCCATATGGCTATATGCCAATTGTGCTTTTCCTGATAAGTAGGGAACAAGACGGATAACCCAGTGTGTTTGAGGCCAACCACAAGCCTGTGCGATCCTTTCAAATGTCATCATATAGGCCTCAATATCATCAGTTGCCCCCAACTTAGTGAGCTTAATGTCCTCAGGAGTATCAACTGGTGGAGGGTTGTGCACCCCTATGTCTCTAATGGCCTGTAAAGTGTTATTCCAATGTGCCTCCGCCCTCTGGAGGTCCCATTCCCTATGCTGGTCCATGGCCAGCTACTTCACACATAGCCAGCGCAACAACTCATGGATGTCTTCAGGTGGTTCTGTGGATACCTGGTCAGCAGCTGCAGTAGCCCCACCTTCCTCCTCCAACTCTTCCAGTTTTTCATCTTTGGCAGTCTTCCTCCGGACATCAGGTCTCAGACCAGGCAACCGGACCTCTCCATGCTTCTCTGCCATCCTACGAGTTAGGACACCACTAGGCTGACTCAGCTTCAGTTCCTCTGTAGTGCTCTGCATCCAGTAGCCTTCTTCTGGAAGGAACCATTATCACCAGTACATCCCACTTCTGTCACCAGTATTGTGGCACATGAGTGTATGGATAGACACTGGACACAGAAGAACAATGATGGCAAGGCAATTACCAAGCCACGAGTTTATTCAGCTCCTTCAAAAAATTATTGCAAAGCGAATAACAAAATTACAGCGAACTGATAAATGACCAAAATAAAACAAAAACATTCCTTAATGTTGAACTCCTGCTGTATAGAGGCTTAAACAGCAATAATCACCTCTCCAGCACATGGAGGCTAGGTCTGTATAGGCGCAGACCTCCACTGAAGGGTCAGTAACTAGCTGATCCCAAAATGAATCTGATGTGGTTACCACAGTGAGCTCCGTTTTATACCTGGGAACCATCAGGTGACCACCTTTAGCTCTGCCCCTTAAACACCTTGCAAAAGCAAAACCTTTACAACACACATTTATTTATGTTTACATACAGGGAAAGTCTATATATCTTTATTCAAGTACATGCATATCCCTGAAATGCAATAATTCCAAATATTAACACATAAGCAGCTTATTGCCTGAGTTAGCCCCCCCGCTTACCTGTCTATAGTATTTCTAGGGTGAACAGTGGGTTGGCTGCCTCATAAGGACATAGCTGGAGCAGCAGGAACACTGAGCACCACAGAGAACTTTATAGAATGGGGAACAGTTAAGGTAAGACTTTGGCCTTTACAACATTCCTGGCTTTCTATTGTAACTGAGACACAGGAATACCGAAAGGAAATGAAACACTGTATGGTACTGGTAGAAATTCTGAAATTGTGTACTCTTGGGGTGGGATATTCAGAAATGCACCAGACGCCAGCACAAGGCTAGCGCAGTGCAAATTCAATGCACCATGGCACAAAGATTGCGATATTTAAAGGTTGCCCATGGCAACATGCGCCAGTGCAACACAACTGAATATTGCATGGGTGCGCCACAGCGCAGTCAGAGGTGCGCCAGAGAGCAACCCAACATGCGCAATAGTGCAACCATGGATGCGCAAGGGGCCAAGGAAGATGCGCCAAAGCACAAATGGACCAGCCACAGGCACAGCAGGGAGCAAGGCACCGGGGAAGTGGGGGGGTGGCCGCTGGGGAGGTGGTGGAGCCAGGCCGAGATGCACAGCCGGCCCACAAAGGAACACTGCTGAAGGAACGCGGTCATGTAGCTAGCCCCCGTCCATGAGCATCAGAGCAGTGGACGTATGAAAAGGTGGCACCAACGTCCAAGGGTGGGCTGCCACCAGCCACCCCCCGCTGGACGGCACACCCCAACCCATCCAGTCCACAGCCAGCCACACCCTGGCACACAGTACCCAACACACACACCACCCCTCCTGAACAGCCAGCCCATGGCCACCCCAGGGCACGGCCATTGACTGATGGGCAAACACCACCATGCATGGCCCACAGAACAACACAGGTGCACCACACAGCCACCCACCACACTACTGTAGCATGGATCCACTTGCCAGCTGCAAAGCAGACACAGACACAGATGGGTTAGCAAAGCAAACTGCATAAAAGAACTATTTACAATACAAAACATGGAACAAGGCAGGGGAAACTATATACAAAACAGGAACAGGTTAGGTGAGGGAGGGATGGGGACAGAGCTATACAATGGGACAGAGGAAGGCAGGGGAAGGGTGGTCAGGTGCAGGAATGGTAACATCGGACCCGATGGGCAGACACATCTCGCCGTCACCTGGTGCTGACCTCTGTGCTGCCTCCGCAGCAGGAGCCATCTCATTAGCCTCGCAATCTCCAGGGTGGCGGTGGTTATTGAGATGATGCACGGCAGGAGGCGGCCGCAGAATGGCCGTTGACCTCACTGTTGGACACCTATTGCAAAGGAAGGAACAGGTGATCAATGCGTGTCCAGGGTACCCTAGGCCTCCCACCATGTGTGGCGGACAGTGGGGATACATGCCCCTGGGGTGGCACCCTGGCCACCCGCAGTAGGTGGGCCCATGACTCCTGCTGACCTGGCATGCCACGGCTGTGCAAGGTACTGAACACTGCCGCCCAAGGGCCAACCACCAGCACAGTGGCAGGCAGGTGGCATGGTGCAGCGGCAGAACTGCAGCAGCACTGGTGGCAGCTGGTCGCACCCACAGCCCTCCAACAGCTGCCACACACATGCAATGGCTGCCACAGGGTGCCACAGACACTGTGGGCTGAACATAGCTGCCATGGCTCGGGGGGCCAAGACCATACCCCCACCCCCACTGACCACCCTGCACAACAATGTATGAATGCACAGTGCCTACCTGCCCACCGTGGCACTGCGCATGCTGGTCCAGCAGCTCCTCCCCTTGGTGCTGCAGCACCTGCTGAAGGGCATGCAGCAGCCAGCCATGGCCCGCCAGGTGCCCCCACTGCCCTGGCTCTCCTCCAGTCTTCAGGGCCTAGGACAGGAACACAAACAAGCACATATCAGTACACAGCAACACCATGAGCCCACTGCCCCTGCCCCCCAAGTACAGAGTGCACCCCGGCCTGACACGACTGCAGGGCAGTGGTGCAGTACACCCAGTGACTTGCATTGCCAGGCCAGAGGGCACACAGTGACAGCACCACCCCCCTGGCATGGCATGCAGCCCTGCCAGCCCCATGGAACACTGGACGTGCACAGAGGCAAGCGGAGCACATTTACCTGGCCGTGGCACGGTCCCCTTCCAGAAGCGCACCTGCAGCGACCTGAGCCTCTCTGGATCCCTCCTCAACAGGTCCCCATAACGGTGGCAACACTGCTCCCTTGTATGCCGCACACCGGTTGCCTGTACAAGGCCATCAGCCACATCCTGCCAGACCTCAGTCCTGGGCCTGTTGAGGGGCTGCTGTCCGAATAGGCTGGCAGCATGGGGCTCCACCTGGGCCACCAGGTTCACTAGCTCTACCTGGCTCCAGTTCTGTGAATGGGGCACTGCACACCGCAGCATGCTTCCTTTGCAATGAAGCAGTCCAAAATGGCGCCCTGTAGTGCACGAGCTCCACGTGCTTGGGATACGTGCCATGCCTGGAGATGTACTGCCTGCGGCAATTGCGCATCCCAGGGGATGCACGGCATGGGCGTGGCTGCACTGGCATATGGGACAGAGGTCCCTGGGGAGCATAGAGCAGGGGTCAGGGGTCAGCACGTGCAATGTGCACATGTGCACTATTGGAGCATGACTCATGTTGCGCAATAAGGGCCTGAGGGCACCACCCTCCATAGGCCTGATAGCGCCCAAGTGCCATAGGCCCAATGGCGCTCGAGCACCACAGGTGCAATGGTGCCTGAGCACCATAGGCCCAATGGCGCCCGAGCACCATAGGCCCAATGGTGACCGAGCGCCATAGGCCCTATAGTGACTGAGCACAATAGGCCCTATAGTGCGTAGGGCACAATGGCCACCAATAGTGCTCCTAGTGCATGCTGCACAATAGGTGGTGGAACATGCTGTGGCGCATGAGTGTTGATGGGCACACTGTGCACGTCACAGCATTGACGGAAAGGGACCTGGGGGTAATTATATCAGATGACCTAAAGGTTGGCAAGCAATGTGAGAAGGCAGTAAGGAAGGCTGGGGGGATACTGGGATGCATAAGAAGAGGCATCAATAGTAGAAAACAGGAAGTTGTTATCCCTCTGTTCAGACAGTTGGTGAGACCCCATCTGGAGTACTGTGTGCAGTTCTGGAGACCCCATCTCCGCAAAGACATAGACACAGTGGAGGCTGTCCAGAGGAGGGCAACCAAAATGGTGCAGGATCTGCACCAGAAGACATATGAAGAAAGACTAAAGGAGCTTAATATGTATACCCTTGAGGAAAGAAGGGAGAGAGGGGACATGATAGAAACTTTCAAGTACCTCAAATGGAATCAACAAAGTCCAAGAGTGTAGCATCTTTCAGAAAAAGAGATGTGCAAGAACAAGGGGGCACAATTTGAAGATAGAGGGGGGACGGCTCAGAGGTAATGTGAGGAAGTATTTTTTCACAGAGAGGGTTGTGGATGCATGGAACAGCCTCCCTGAGGAGGTCGTGGAGTCAAGAACAGTGGGAGAATTCAAGAATGCATGGGACAGGCATAAGGCAGTCCTAGTGAGGGGTACGAGGAAGTAAGCTGTTGGTTAACTAGGATCTGCAGCTTATCTGTTAGGTAGGAAAATGGGCAGACTAGGTGGGCCAAGCGGTCCTTATCTGCCGTCAAATTCTATGTTTCTATTGCACCATGACTTGTGCTGGTGCAAGTCCATTGTGCAAGGCACAACAACGTGATATTCAGCCAACATATGTAGATTAACCCATCAGCCTATCTGCGGTGCACCGGGGGAATTAGCATCTCATTACTGTTGCACATCAGCCCATTTGCATGCGATGCGCTATAAAGGCGCTGCAGGAATGCACAGGCCATGGACTAGTATTGCAGCCATCCTAGGTAAGTTGCACCTGCTGAGGGGATGGACAGCACAGTGGGATGGTCGGCTGGTGTGGGCCGCTGCAGCCACTTGTCACTTCCCACAGGTAGCAGCATGTCAGATCGTGAGGAGGGTGAGGAGCATGGGCCTGCCCACAATCACAGGCCCATCTTTACGAAAGCAGAGGTGGATGCCCTGTTTGAGACGTACCCCAACAGGGAGCCTCTGCTGAGTGGCACACCTGGCGCACCCCAGGCCAGGACCGTAGCCTGGGAGGAGGTGTCAGAGACTGTGAACCAGCAGGGCAGCCACCAGTGATCTGCACAGGATTGCAAGAAGAAGGTGGGCACCGACAAGCATTGGATCAAGGAAAAGGTGGTGGCCATATGGGCTGCAAGGTCAGCCACAGGTGGGGGCCAGGCCAAAATGCCACAGCTCATGCTGCAGGAGGAGCTGGTGGTGGCCACCATGTGGTGCAGCGCTGTCGAGGGTGTGCCGGGCGGTGGGTTCCAGACAGGAGGGAGCCCATCACTGCATGGTAGGTACAGCAGTGTCGGGGGTGGGGAGCCATTGCATTGGCAGCACTAATGCATCTGTGTTCTCTTTCTGCACTGGAAAGCCAGCATGCAGTGGCAGGGGTGGCTATGTCTGCCATGGGGCATGCCCAGCCCTGGAGGGCCAACCATCCACCTCCACTGACGTCCGGGGGCCTGAACAGCTGCAGCACACCACCGCCGTCCAGCTGGATGACCTGGGTGTGGTGGCGGATGAAGCCCTGGCTGTGTTCCAGCAGGATGTCAGCCACGGCATTCAGTGTGCGGAGACACAGATCGGGGTGGGGTCCGACACCGATGACGATGTGACTGTTGTCCTGGACAGTGGGGGACTTGTCATGGGGGAGACACCCATACCAACCATCATTCCTGGCAGTGCAGCCAGTGGCCTGTTGGCAGTGGGACAGCTACCTGCCACCACCCCTGGTACCGCTGTGTGCAATGATGGCACGGTGCTGGGGGACCGTGGTGGTGGTGGTGGTACAGCTGCACAGGCACTGGCCAGCGCATAGGGACCAGAGGGGCAGCAGCAGCAGATGGCTGGGGATGTTGGGAGGCCAGGCACAACATCCGCTGCCAGTGCACCTGTCAGTGAGCAGCCCCAACAGGACCCTGCTGTGCAGCGCCCACCTGAGCGGGGGGCAGTGCAGCATGGTCGTACGCCAGTGGTGGGTTGGTCCAATGCCCATCTTAACATAGAAACATAGAAACATAGAATTTGACGGCAGATAAGGACCGCTTGGCTCACCCAGTCTGCCCATTTCCCTACCTACTGGATAAGCTGCAGATCCTAGTTAACCAGCAGCCTACTTCTTCTTACCCCCACACCCTAGAATTGCCTTATGACTGTCCCATGCATGCTTGAATTCCACCACTGATTTTGACTCCACAACCTCTCTCCGGAAGGCCGTTCCATGCATCCACAACCCTCTCTGTGAAAAATAATTCCTTAAATTACCTCTGAGCCGCCCCCTCCCATCTTCAAATTAGCGCCTCTTGTTCTTGCACACTCTTTTTGAAAGATGCTACCCTCTTGGA
Source organism: Neoceratodus forsteri (assembly GCA_016271365.2). Taxonomy (NCBI): domain Eukaryota; kingdom Metazoa; phylum Chordata; order Ceratodontiformes; family Ceratodontidae; genus Neoceratodus; species Neoceratodus forsteri. The sequence goes on along the minus strand of CM028132.1, from coordinate 586,371,634 downwards.
CTTTGTTGATTCCCTTTGAGGTACTGAAAGTTTCTATCATGTCCCCCTCTCCCTCCTTTCCTCGAGGCTACATATTAAGCTCCTTAAGTCTCTCTTCATAGTTTCCGTGCAGACCCTGCACCATTTTAGTTGCCCTCCTCTGACAGCTTCCATCCTGTCTATGTCTTTATGGAGATTGGTCTCCAGAACTGCACACAGTACTCCAGATGGGGTCTCACCAGCTGTCTGTACAGAGGGATCATAACTTCCTGTTTTCTACTGGTGATGCCTCTCCCTATGCATCCCAGTACCCCCCAGCCCTCCTTGCTGCCCTCTCACATTGCTTGCCCACCTTTAGGTCATCCTGATATGACTACCCCAGGTCCCTTTCCATTTTTGTTGTTGTTAGTATCTCACCCCCCATTGTGTACTCTTCCCCTGGGTTTTTGTTTCCCAGGTGCATTACCTTGCACTTCTTAGCATTGAATCTAAGCTGCCATACATTTGACCATTCCTCTAACCTTGCCAAGTCCCTTCTCATCCTTTCCACCCCACCTGTGCATCAACTTTGTTGCAGATCTTAGTGTCATCTGCAAAGAGACATACTTTTCCTTCCAGTCCTTCCGCAATGTCGCTTATAAAGACATTGAAGAGGACCGGTCCTAATACTGAACCCTGCGGTACCCCACTAGTAACCCTCCTTTCTTCTGAGTGGACTCCATTTACTATTACTCTCTGTGTCCTATTCTCCAGCCAATTCTTTACCCAGGCAGTCATCTTGGGACCCACTCCCAGGCTGGCTAACTTGTATATTAATCTTTTGTGTGGGACTGTGTCAAATGCCTTGCTAAAGCTAGGTAGGCCATGTCCATAGCCCCTCCCTGATCTACTACTTTGGTCACCCAGTCAAAGAAATCTATCAGATTTGTCTGGCATGACCTTCCCACTGTGAATCCATGCTGCCTAGGGTCCTGTGCCCCTCTGGCCTCTAGATACTCGACAATTCTTTCCTTCAGAAGTGATTCCATCATTTTCCCTATCACTGAGGTTAAACTAACAGGTCTGTAGTTTCCTGCTTCTGCCTTGCTTCCACTTTTGTGGAGGAGAATCACATCTGCCCTCCTCCAGTCCTCGGGTACCACCCCATCCTCCCATGATTTGTTAAAAAGGGTAGTCAGTGGTGTCACTAGTTTTACCCTTAGTTCTTGTAGAATTCTGGGATGAATCCCATCAGGCCCCATTGCTTTGTCCACTCAGTTTTAAGAGTTCTTTCAGAACCCTTTCTTCTGTAAATGGGCTGGTATCAACTTCTGTATCCAGAGTGTTACTACTGTTTGTTTTATGTACCTCCCCTCTTCATTTGTAAATACTGAGCAAAATATTTGTTTAGTATCTCTGCCTTTTCACAGTCTCCTCTGCCCACCCTCCCTCCCTTTATTAAGCCTCACTATCCCTCCCTTGGTCTTCCTTTGCTCCTGATGTACCTATAAAAGGTTTTATCCCTTCTTAACTGAGTTGGCTATCTTTTCCTCGGTTTGGGCCTTTGCTGTTCTGACTGCCTTCCCAGCCTCCTTTTGCTTTAACTGATACAGTTCTCTGTCCTGCTCCTTCTGCGATTCCTTGTACTTCCTGAATGCTTTCTTTTTCTCTTGAACCTTCACTGCCACTTCCTTTGAGAACCATAGTGGTTTCTTACATCATCTTGTTTTGTTTATTTGCTTCACACAAAGGCTAGTTACCTCTGTGATGGCAGTTTTTATTATTCCCCATTGTTCTTCCACCCCTCCTTCCTGCCCATCTTGCACTCCTGATTGCTGCAGGCCTCTGTGGACCAGCACGTGCTGCTCATGGCTGGGGTGCGTGTACTCCATGCAGAGGTGGGCCAGGCTGCCGAGCAGCATGAAAGGGGCATCGCGCAGGTCCAGGAAGCCATACATCGCCTGTGGGAGGACACGACCATGTGCCTGGATCACTTAGCCACTGCAGTCATGGTCAGCCTTGCCCCACTGGCTGCCATGGGGCACGGCCAGGCACTGCAGACCCCGCAGAGTGCATTGTCCACCCGACAGACCCGGCGTCGGGCGACCCCCTTGGTGTCGACACCAGGCTCCGCTGTTGGCATCCCAGGCACGCCCGGAGCGGGCCTGTTCGGGAGTCTGCAGATCCTTGTGAGGACACGGTCACATTCTCGCAGTTCCACCCCGGGGGACAGTTGCGGACCACCCCTGTGGCTGTCGCACAGCCTGGGTCTGCTGGGCAGCTGCGACGCGGCTGTCCATGTGTCTGTGGTGGCCATGTGACTGCACGGTGGAGCTGATGTGCCCACTACCCTGTTCGCTGTCCACTGACACCACCCTGTGTCCACATGGGCGTTGTGTGTGTGTGTGCATGCCACCGATGTGGCATCCGTGAAATGTGCCACACACTGGCCTTGTGCACACTTGCCCAGCTGCTGGCCCATGTGGCGTGTGCGTGATGATGCCACCACAGTGCTGGATGCACATGTGCACCGGTGCCCTGCGTCTGAGCCATGTCAGGTGCCAGCACCCAGGCACATGCCTGCGGGCACCAGTGTGTGTGTGTGTGTGTGTGTGTGTGTGTGTGGGTGTGGTGTGCTGTGCTGTGCTGCGTGTTGTTGCGTGTGACCATGTGGCATGGCCCCACACCCTCCCCTGCCCCCTGCCTATCTGTGCATGCTGCTGAGCACACCCACACATGTCTATGTGCCATGCCACTGTGGCCGTCCTGTGCATTGGTGTTTGTCCACCTACCTGTGTGTGCCGTAGTGCTCCTCTGCTATCGTTTTTTCTGTGTTGGTGTAAGCTTGGCCTTGTCTACAGGGCCAAATACAACCTGACTCCGGGAGCGAGGCTGGCACTTGCGAGGGGAGTGCTTCTCCCCTCCCTTAGTTATGGATACCACCTATTTGCCAGGTCACCTCAAATCCATCTTAATCGGTGGAACACGGCATATAATGATATCTGTCGGTTTGCACTTGCTGCTCCCAAACTCACCCACCGATGTAAGCTCTATGACAAACTCAGCTGGCTCCCCCCTACGGAATTCCTGATCCTTGGTGTAGGAAACTTCACCAGGAAAGTGCTTGCCACGGGCATACCGTCGGGACTGGCGCATCTCCTCCCAAAACTGGACGCCATCCCCTACCAGCTCAGGTCACAGACTGCCGAGTTGCTTAAAGTTCCCCCTACTCGGACCCTTATGGGGGATCGTGACTTTGCCGCTTTTGTGCCTAGGCTCTGGAACTCCATTCCGGACTCTGTTCGCTCTGCCCTTCCCATGGGACCTTTCACCTCCCTGTGGTCCCACCTAAAGAAATGACAAGATGTGACTGCTCCTAGTCTCTGTAATGTATACTCTGCAGTCCACTATTGTCCACTCTGAGTCCATGATGGTCTGTGAAATATGTATTCAGTGATTCTAATGTCTATCTATGTCCTGTAACAATTTGTACTATGTGTGGCAGTATCTCTGCCCTTATACAAGCGTTGTTATAGCTGTTTTTTACTGTATCATGCTGTTTCTCCAATGTTGCCATGTATGTATACTGTATGTTTGTGCTCTCCCGGGTCATTCCTGAAAATAGGCATGCTACTTGTCTAGTGTACTTACCCGGTAAACAAAAGCTAAATAAATAAAAAATAAATCCTCGTCAGCCAGGGATCCCTCCACCCGGGAGGGCTGCCCACCACCACACAGACCGTCGGCTGCGTTGTCCCCACTGCTATTCCCCTCTTCGACCTCGACAGCTATCCCACTGTCAGTGGCCATGTTGTGCAGCATGCAGCAGGCCAGGAATAGGCTGTAGGCTTTCAAGGGGCTGTAGTGTAGGGCACCACCAGACCTGTGCAGGCAATGGAAACATGCCTTCAGCAGCCCGAAGACACACTCAATGATGTTCTGCGTGCTGGTATGTGCCTCATTGTACCGCTCCTCCGCAGGGAACACTGGGTGCCAGTAGGGGGTGAGCAGCCAGGGCCAGAGTGGGTAGCCACTGTCACCTGTGTGGATGAAGATATGGTTAGCCTGGTGTCCTCTTTTGCTGTGCCCCTTGTCCTTCCCATCCGCACTCTGCGACACCCTTGCCCTGGCCGCCCCCCTCCATGTCCTGGTGTACACAGCTGCCCATGGTCTCAGCATACTCACCCACTAGATGACTGGTGGGGATGTCCCCACTCTTGAACCTGTGGCACAGTGCTGAGCTGTGCCAGATGAAGGCATCATGTGCTCCCCCAGGGTGTGTGGCACAGACGTTGGTTATGCATCCCCTGGCATCGCACACCACCTGGCAGTTGATACTGGGGTAGCCCTTTCTGTTGATGTAGGCTACCCCCTCCGGGCCAGGTGGCATGCAGATGCCCACATGGGTGCAGTCAATGGCCCCTAGCATGCCAGGCATATGTGCTACCCTGTGGAACTCCTGCATGTTTGCTGTATGCTCTGCCTGTGTGCTGGTGAAGTGGATGCATTCTGCAGCATGTGGCAACAGGGCATTGAAGAATTGTGTGAGGAGCCATGACGCGGCCGACTGGGCTATGCCTGTAGTGTCCGCTGTAGGTCTCTGGAAGGTGCCTGTGGCTAGCAGGCACATGACAGCTGTTACCTTTGTCTCCACTGTCAGGGCGTTGCTCCGTCTAGTGGATGCCTGCATCTCCTCACTGCACAGCTCACAGAGCTGCCTCAGAATTGCCCAATTCAATCGGTACCAGCCCACGATCTCAGTGTCAGCATAGGTCTCATAGCTGATACGGGGTCGGTACCGCCTGTTCCAGTTGTACCGAAATGGGCCCTTCCACAGCTACAGCACCATGCCTCCTGCCTCCCCACACCCCTTATTATGGCCTCCATCTGGAATATCGCACTGGCCATGGCCCCTGTTGTCCTGTCCCCCCGGGCGTCTGGCTCCACTGGCCCACCCGGCTGTGTGTGGCTGTGCGTGCTGCTCTGCAAGGCCCACTCCTGTGTACCCTGCTCCAAGCTGGCTGTTGCCTGCGGCCTCTGTCTCCCACCCCTGTGGGTGCCTGTGTTGCTCCAGTTGGACCTGGTGGCACTGTGTCGCGCCCACACTCTCTCACACCCGCCGTCGCCTCCCTGTCCATCACACTGTCACTCACACACTCTCTCTCACACACTGTCTCTCCCTCTCTGTCCCGGTCTCTCTCTTTCTTTCTCCCTGTCCCCTTCTTTGTGGGCTGATGACCTGTCTGTCTCCCTCTGTCCTGCTCCCCTCCGGCTCAAGTGCCCTCCTCCTCCTACTTGCTCCCTGTTTTTATAGGCTCAAGTCTGCTCCTCGCAACTGCCGTTTGCTCCTCACTTGCGCCATTAGTTGGGGGTTGAATATCGTACTGTGCCGCATATTCATGGGTATGCCCCCTGCACTTATGCATGCATACATTCCCATTGCACATTGGCGCACTGCTACTTGTGCTGCGCAGTTGCTGCTGCTGAATATTGCTCTCTGGTGTATTTCCACAGTTGCGCATGTGCAACTGCTTTGAATATCCCACCCTTTGTCTAGCAGTTCCTCATGAGTTTTATTTCAGTATTTCCTGCTTTGCAACCTTTCTGCTCAGTGGTCAGCATAGCAAGCTGTCGTGTAGCACAGATGTACTCGAACAAACAAGCTACTGCAATTCTTCGGTGCTACACTTAGGAACACTAAGCCCTTTTATAAACCATAAAACAAATATAACTTTAAGTTAAGCACAATAACTGGGTGTGTTTGCAGGTCTTAGTCCCTAAATAAGATGGTCTAGTAATGGGCCACAGTTTTCATAGTGTTTACTCTTTTTCCTACATTTTGGCAATACCTGAAAACTGCTTACACAACATTGTATGTTTGTAAAAATGCATTGCAAGGGTTTTCTACCTCTCGCTAGTGCGATTCTGATGCCCCTGCCTTTACAAATCTATTCAAGTGCAAAGGCAGACTCAAGATAACAGAGATTCTAGCTTCTCTGTTCCAGCTTACAAACAGTCTCCTCTTTGGGGGGGAGGGGTGGTCCGAGTACTGGATCTCCAGGTGCCTGCCCAAGGTATGGGAATAAGAATAAAGGAATAACGGAGGCCTATTTCCCAGGTGGTTTGCCTGGAAAAAGGATAAATGAAAGTATGGAGAAAGGAAAGGATAGAAATGAGAGACAAAAGGTGCTACTGCAGTAGGCTTAATACACTAGAAATAGGCAGGATTTTGGAGGGGGTACACAGCACTCTTTCACAGTGGGCAACTGGGGTGGTCTGGCCTATGGATCCATATGTTATTAATTATTCTGAATTAATTTCCTAACCATTTTTACCTCCACAGCTATCCTTTTCCCAGGTACCCTGACCCTAGCCCTTCCCCATAATAAAGCCGTGTTTTGTTGTTTAAAATTGCTGTGTGAAAGGTGTTTAGTGGGAATCAACTATAAAGTGTATGTGGTATATGGTATTGAGAAACTGTTTGGCATCCAGTGTGTGGGGTGGTTGGAAGGGGAGTTGGGTAAGTACAGCATCCCAGAGAGTTGTACCAGTTACACACCTGGCCCACTGCAACTTATTCTGGGTAGAGGCACCGCACTATTTTATTTATTTTTCCAGGATAGAACCCCTGAATACGACCATAGCAAGACCCAGGCCCCCTAACCTGTGTGAAGGTCATTGGGCAGAGGTAGTGGCCCATTGGAATACAGCGCCTGTGCTACACAGGGTATATGAGCAACCCAGATTCCTCCCCATAGGTATAGTACTTTGTAATTCCCTCTGCTAAATCTAAGTCCTCATTTCACAGTCTGTAATGATAATATGTGCAAGCCCCCCTGTATTGTAGCCTCCTCTGCTGTGTCCACCCTTCTTGCCAATTTAGTATCATCAGCAAACTTTGGCAGGCTGCTGCTGTCCCCATCTTCCAGCTAATTAATTGATATGTTGAAGAGCAGTACTCACAGCACAGAGACTTGAGTGTACTACCCATCAGCACGTCCCTTCATTCTAAACTTAGACCATCCACCAGTATCACAATGTTTCATACCTGCCAATAAATTCATTGCCCACCTCTGGTACATTTTGTGGACTCTATGTTGTGCTTTCTTCATGGGGTTTCTGTGTGGTACAGTGTCAAAGGCCTTGCTTAAATCCAGACAGATCTACTGCCAAGCCCCTAGCCACCTCCCTAGTTAAGGCTTTGAAAGAATTGGCATAATCAACATTTACTGAAACCATACTGTGTGGCAGGGAACAGCCCATGTTCATCCATGTGATTAACCACTACATCTTTTTTGATTGATTTATACAATTTGCTGAGTGTCGAGGTAGGCAAACAAACCTGTAGCTACTTGGTCCTGATCTTGTCTCTTCTTGAACAGGGGGATTATACTGATTGTTCTTCTGTCCTCTGACACTACTGCTGTCTGTAAAGGGTCCAGAAGAATATCAGAGAGTGGTCCAATCAGAACACTTTTTAAAGAATAACTCCTAATAACTGTAAAACCCCTTCCTGAAAGACTAAACCTCTGGTTAGCCTTTTTGTAAAAACTATTTTTTGCATTCCTAATAACTCTGTTTGTTAAGTTTGCCTGATGTTCCATAAACATATCTCTGCTGTGGTCCAACATAGAAACAGAGAATCATAGACTCACAGAATCATAGAAATGTGATGGCAGAAAAGGATCCTCTTGGCCCATCAAGGCTGCTCCTTCCCCCCACTCCTTACTTGCCCCCCTCACTCAGAGATCCCCCTACCCCGTGGACAACCCTTTATGTCTGTCCCATGCCCTCTTGAATCCCTCCACCGTTTCAGCCCCACCACCTCCTCCGGCAGCCTGTTTCAGGACTCCACCACCCCCGCAGTGAAGTAACGCGAACTCACATTTCCCCTAAACCTTCCCCCCTCCACCCTTAGTCCTTAACCCCTAGTTCTTCCAGCCCCTACCTTCACTGTGAATAAGCTCTCCCCTACTTTATTGATCCCCTTCATGTATTTATACATTTCAACCATGTCCCCCCCATCTCCGATCTGGTCTCCAGTGGGTACAAATCCAACTCCCTCAACCTCTCCTCGTAGGGCTCCCCATTCAACCCATGCACTATCTTAGTGGCTCTTCTCTGAACCCTTTCAATCCCATTTATGTCCTTGCATAGGTGAGGTCTCCAGAACTGAACCCCATACTCCAAGTGAGGCCTCACCATGGATCTGTAAAGTGGCATCAGCACCTCCTTCCTTCTGCTTGTTATACCTATCCCTATGCACGCCAGCATTCTATTTGCTTTGCCCACCGCCCTGCTGCATTGGGTCCCTGCCTTAAGGTTGTCTGAAATTAAGATCCCCAGATCCCTCTCCTGCTCAAGTTGCCTTCATTTCACCTCCCCTGAATGTGAGAACTGCTTGCAGGTTATTCTTCCCTATGTGCATTGCTGTGCATTTTTTGACATTGAATTTCAGCTGCCATTTTTCTGACCACCCCCTTCCCCCAGCAGCCTGAGATCTTCCCTCATAGCCTCCACTCCCTCTGGGGTGTCCAACCTATTGCAGATTTTCATATCATCTGCAAATAGGCAAACATTCCCCTGCAGCCCCTCTGCTATGTCGCTGATATAGATGTTAAACAGGAAGGGCCCCAGCACTGACCCCTGGGGGAACCCCTCATAACCCCTACCTCCCCGTAATGTACCCCATTTACCACCACCCTCTGGCTTCTACTGATCAGTCAGTTCTCCACCCACCTTGTTATTTTCTGACCTACCCACAAACTCTCCAGTTGATTTATCAGCCTTCTGTGGTGATCAGTGTCAATGGCCTTCCTCAGGTCCAGATAGACCACGTCCACTGCCCCTTCCTGATCAATCATGCTTGCCACCCAATCGAAGAACTCAATCAGGTTCATCTGGCATCACCTCCCTTGTGTGAAGCCATGCTGATGGATGTTCTGCAACCCACTATCCACCAAGTAGCTGACCACCCTTTCTTTTAATATTGCCTCCATCACCTTACCCACCACCCAGGTGAGGCTGACTGGTCAATTATTGCCTGCCTCCTCTCTGCTGCCATTCTTGTGACGTGGCACCACATCTGCCCTTTTCCAGTCTTCTGGCACCCACCCTGTATCCAGGGACAAGTTAAACAACCTCACTAGTGGTGCTGCCAGCTCCTCCCTTAGTTTCCAGAGTACCCTAGTATGCAGGGCATCCAAACCCATAGCCTTGTTTACCCTCAACCTACCTAATTCTTCTCTGACCCTGTCCTCATTGATCAGGCTAGGATCCATCATTACATCATCCCTTCCCCTTCCCCTTAACTCCAGTTCCCTTCCTTCCCACTCTGCCATGAAGACTGAGCCGAAGTGCCTATTTAGTACCTTTACCTTCTCAAAGTCCCCTTCCACTTGTACTCCCCCCTCTCCCTTCACCTTTACTATCCCCTGCCTTGTCTTCCACTTCTCTCCTATATACTGAAAAGAAGGTTTTATCACCCCTTTTGACTTGTTTAGCAATTCTTTCCTCCGTTTCTGCTTTCACCTTCCTAATCCTCCGCCCCTCCACCCTCAGCTTCTCCCTGTACATTTCCCTGTCTTCCTTCCCCTGTGTCCTCTTATATTCTCTGAATACCCCTTTTCTCTTCCTTATTGCCCCCCCCCACTTCCCTGCTGAACCAAAATGGCCTCTTTCTTCTGCCGTTCCTCAACTTCCTTATATAGGTTTCCATGTCTTTTAGTAACCCCCCCCAATTGAATTCCATAATTCCACCATGTTTCCTATTTTCTCCTTCCCTTCCATTTCGTTCCTGAAAATCTCCCTCATTCTGGGAAAATCTGCCCTCCTGAAGTCCAGAACCTCTGTGATGGTTCTACTCACTATGGTCCCTGTCCTAACCCTGAAGCTCACTATGTTATGGTTGCTTGCACCTAGGCTGACCAACACTCCAACTCTTTCCACACTATTCCCACTGGTGATGACCACGTCAAGTATGCTGCCACCCCTAGTTGGCTCCCTAACCAGCTGCTGCAGGAAAGCTACCTGGAGGGACTCGAGGATGGTGTCCAGTGATAATAGCTATGGTTTATGGGTGACCGTCAAAATGGTGACCCATATTATGGCACTATTATCATGGGCAACCTGCCAGGGTAGTGAGGACTGTGACTGCGAGGAGTGGGAAGGGCGAGCGGAAAAGGAAAATAGTGAGGGGAAGGGGAGGTATAGCGAAGAGTGTTATTACCCTGTAGTGTGCCTGCTCCGCTGAGCCAACCATTTGGTGTGGTGGGTAGGGAGGCTGGCTCTGATGGAGCAGATCCTGGGTTCGGGGCTGGGGCTGAGAAAAGTTTTTTTTTTAGCTCCCGCAGCTGTGGGATTTAGATTTTTTTTTTAAATGGGCTGTGCATGCACCCCCCTGGAGTTGACAATCCATAATCAGGGGGGCTTGGGGGGGCACAACCCCCCCGCAAACACACTTAATCTATTGTGTGTGCCCGGTTGCCTGTAAGTGTATGTCACCGAATTGCTTTTCGGTGATATACACTCGCCATAATAGTGATCGCCGTAACACATTCGCTTTTATGAAATAGACCCCTCGAGGATCTCCCTGCTCCCGACCGATTTTGCTGATGGGATATCTCAGTCCACATCTGGGAGGTTAAGGTCATCCACTGGCAGAATCTCCCCCTTGAGTGCCATCCTTTGAACTGCATGTAAAACATCTGCCTGTCTACTTTCTCCCCCTGCACTGGAGGTCTGTAAACCACCCTCAGTCTTACTGATGCCCCAGACCATTTTTATGTTTGCTTGCACGCATGTGCAAGAAACATAGTGCCATCGTCCGAGATTTCGGAGGTGTGTCACCCCCTCTTCCAATTCAGTCAGTGTGTTGGCAGGCATGGCCCCTGTAAGCCAATGCATGCTGGAGCTGTCTATGACAAGCTCCAAAATGCAGTGGCATACAGTTGAAAGGGGGAGCTATGCTTCAGTGAGCAGCGATAAGATATTGCCTGCTCATGTGCAGCTCCCCCTACACACACACACACACACACACACATACACACGCACACGCAGGCGTGCGCCCCCCCGCACACACTGTATAGCCGACAGGGGCGCCCAATCCCCCATCGGCTGTGCTGCGCTCCCCCCGCCCCCCCAAAGCCTTCCAAATGTCACGCTGGGTGCCCACCCCAGCATGGCAAGTCATGATATAGCCGATGGGGGTGCCCAATCCGTCGGCTCCACTGTCATTACCCCCTCTGAGTACTGGGTGCCACGCTGGGAGCCCACCCCAGCGTGGCGATATATGCTTTGGCTGACGGGGTGCCTAATCCTCGTCCGGCTGAACGCCTCTAACCGGCCCTGTGCCACGCTGGGAGCCCACCCCAGTGTGGCAAATGTCCGCTGGCCTTTTTTTTTTTTTTTAAACCTGTAAAGAAAAAACGGTCCCACGTAGTCTCCCTGGCCCCACTCCCACAATCTGCACCCACCCACTGCGCACCCTGCCTCCCCACACCCCCCTCACCCCATACTTACCTCCGGACCTCGTTGCAACGATCTTCAGTGGACCGGGAACACGTCTGCACTCTTCAAAGCCGACCGCGAACTGAGGAAACGCCGTGAGCTGTATAATGGCTAGATAGGGTTTTTCAACTTTGTTGCATATCTCAGGCATTTTGGGGAATTTTGGCACCAAATTTTCAACATGGGGTTTTGGGACCTTCTCATGAATGATGTCACTGTCATGGCGTTATTTGGGCCCGAAGGGTGATTTCACAGTTACTGCGCGGTCACTGTACGAAATCACCTTTCTGGACCGATTAATGAAACGACACTGCCAGTGTTCATAAGGTGGGCTCTCAAGAAGTCTATCTGGAAAATTTGGTGGAAAAATTCCAAAAAACGACTGTTTTACGAGTGTGCGTTGCGCAGTTCCTACGCACACTCATAAGTTCGCGAATTTTCAATATTTTCACTCCAGATTTTCAACATTGCCATTTTACCACACCTTCTTGTGAGTAGTACAGCTGTCATTTTTCACATCTCACCCAAAATGTGTTTCTGCCCATGTAGCGCACAATGGCGCAGTCGATGTGCAAAATCTATGTACAGGACACATTAAGAAAATCACAGTGACTCTGTTCATGAGCAGAGGTCTTAAAATGGCTATGTTGAAAATTTGGTGAAAAAATTCCTAAAAATGACTGTTTTACGAGCGTGCGTTGCGCAGTTCCTATGCATGCTTGTAAGTCTGTGAATTTAATAGTTTCTCTCCAGATTTTCAACATTGCCATTTTATTACACTTTGTTGTGAACAGTACAGCTGCCATTTTTCATATGCCGCCTAAATGTGTTTTCGTACATGTAGCGACACGGTGCTGTTGAAAGCGGAAGCAATGTTTGGGACAGATTAAGAAAATCACAGTTACACTGTTCATGAGCAGAGGTCTTAAAATGGCTATGTTGAAAATTTGGTGACAAAAGTCCATAAAATGACTGTGTTACGAGTGAGCATTGTGCAGTTTCCACGCACCCTCGTAAGTTCATGACTTTGTAATATTTTAAGTCCAGATTTTCACCAGTGGCATTTTTCCACACTGCCTTATTTACAGTACAGCTGTCATTTTTCACAACATGGCCAAAGTGTGTTTTCACACTTTCAGCGCAGAGATGCGTGGTCGCTGTGGGAAATCATTGTTCGGGACAGATAAGAAAATCACAGTGACATCGTTCATGATCGGAGGCCCCAAAATGCCTGAGTTGACAATCCGCTGTAAAAAATCCCAACCTAATTGAGATTAAGGTGTGTGCTGTACAGTTTCTATGTGCGCTCATGACTTCACCATTTTTTAAAATATTTTTACTGCAGATTTGCAACATTGCCATTTTTTACACCTCCCCATGAACAGTACAGCTGTCATTTTTTACATCCTGTTCGGAATGTTCTTGCACCTGTGGTGCTAAATGCCGTAGTCGCTGTGCATAAGCAGCTTTCAGCTAAGAAACTGATATTCCCCCTGTTCGTGAGGTGGGGTCACAAAAAAACCATGTTGAACATTTGGAGTGAAAATACCAACGGAGGCCTGAGGTATTAGGGTTTCCAACCATAATGCCCAACCCTGTGAGAATGACAGGCATCAGGGGTGTGACTTGGGATTCTTGCCTGTAATGCTCCATACCATTCCACACCCTGTAGCTAGTGAGAGGCGCCGAGGGTATGCCTTGGACTCTTGACTTCAAAGTTCACTCCTGTTCTCCTATATCGCATCCATCTCACTGTATTTCCTAATGGAATGGGGTGCGCATAAGGGCCAAAGACCCCAAGGAACACCGTGACACTTGCCAGTGTCTGCAGGGTGGGGTGTACTGAAATGGCATGGTTGTTATGCCTCACGACCCAAAGGCACACCCCAATGCCTGTCACTCTCTGCAGGGTGGTGGTGGGGTTGGCTTCAGTTCAATACTTCACTGCCATTCCTATTACGCAGCTCTGTAACTTCTACACTACCACTGCCGATGCCAACAAGCAAACATTCGGCATTGACAAATGCTTGTTTTATAATAGCCCACAAGATCTCTGCCTCCAACTGCTCCTCCTGCCCTTCTATAGCATTAATGTCCTCCTTGATGTACAGCGACCCCCCGCCAGTGTTATTCTTCCAGGAAAAACCTGTACCCTGGGACTCCTACTTCCCTGGTATGATGCTCTGACCACCAGGTCTCTATTATGGCTACAATACCCAGGCCTTCTGGCAAGACTTCTGAGAATGCCAAGGATTTTGTCTCTTCCATGCATCCCTTTGCCAGTGCCTTGAACCTTCTCTAACCTCATCCACTTCTTTGCTCACCACATCATTTGTCCCCAGATGAATGATTAGTTGTGGTTTCTCCACCAACCTAGCACACTCCCTGAGTTTTTGCATTGCCCTCCTAGTCTCCATCCCCCATTCACAAAAGACTGACTTCTGCTTATATGCAGGACCCTCTTCTGATCCAGTGTATACCCTTAATGATGGAGTCCCTGAATACTACGGCATTCTTCACCTCCACATCTAAAGGATCTGATCTCATTTCTGGTGGGCCCTCCCTCCTGGTCTCTTCCTTCCTAATTGCACCCCCAGTCCTGAACTGCCTTCTTGACCCCCTGGTTCCCCTCCAGTTTCTCACCCATTTTCCCCCGGTGAAAGATTCCAGCCTCTAATCTGCAAATCTTCTCTCCTCCCCCTCTGTTCCACTATTTCTACCTCCCTAGCCTCCCCAGTTCTCCTGTTTCCCTTGATTGCCTCCTATCTCCTCCTCTACTACCCCCTCCCTTTCCTCCCTTGCCTCCCTGCTCCCCCTGTACCTTCCATGCCCCTACCTTGTTCATTCCTCCACCTTCCTCTCTCCCTTCCCCTTTTTTACCAATCTCTACCTCTATCCCTCCCTCCCCTTCCAACCCTTTCTAACTGGCTGCCATCCTAACCATGCCACTCTCCTTCCCTTTCCTCCCCTCTGTCCATCCCTGTTTCCTGATCCTTACTTGCTTCTCTCTCCAGTCCTTCCATAATGCCCTTCTCCATCCTATCTGCCGAAGGTATGAACCTGTTGGACACCGTAATCCTCCCCCAGTGGATGCTCCACGTCCCCCCGGTACTAGGGTATGTGCCCTTCCCTGAGCCCCTGGAGTCTCCTTTCCCTTTCTCCTCACTTCTTTCCAGCCATTTCTTCCCCCACAGCTTGGTCTGGGTCCCTTACCACCCTGACCCCTCTGCCTTGCCCTTCTTCTCCATGCCCCCAGTTGGTCTCTTCCCTCTCTCTTTCCATTCCTTCAGCCCCCCCCAAGTCCCCATACTGCCACTGTAGTTGCAATTCCCCTCAACCCCCTGCCCTTCCACGCCCTCACTATTTCCTCTCTTAGATTGTTTATCTCTGTTTATAGTTGCCCCAGTCTGGTATATATTGGACAACACCCCAGCCTCCACAGTGTTTCCATGAACACTGCTGCCCCACAACCATTGCACCCCACTATTCTGCCTGTTGTCCTGTTTACCCCAGGAGTTCCCCTTCCCATTTTAGGAGACCCCTGCACTTGCCCTCTCCAACATCCTGTATAATAATTCATTTCTCTTGCTTACACTCTCCCCTCCCTCTGCCCTCCTAGTGCAGTCCTCAGTATTCCTTGCCTCTCCATCCCTTAAGACACAGTGACCCAGGATTAGTTGTCTCCCACTCCTTTAAGACACAATGATCATCTAGAGCAAGTATATACTTATGGTTCAAAACCACTTCTGCTACCCTCTTACTTGCTGTGTGTGCTAATACACTCGCTTTAGCCCCTACCTCTGCCACAAATTCAGCATGTACTGCATCTTTAAATAATAAGACCCAGAATCAGCTTTTCCTGTACCCTATAGTTTCCCTAACTACAGTCCTTCTGCAATCACTAGCATTTACTGTACCTTTAAATAATAAAAGGCAAGAAATAGAATTTACTGTACCCTTCGGTTCCCCGTTCTACAGTCCTCCTGCAATCACTACCCTTAGTGTATGCTGTGTTTTTTTCCTTTTTGTTTTCTTCTGGCAGTACATTGAGTGGTTCCATCACACACACATGGTCTTTTGACTACGGGATTGGTCAGCAGAGTATACGTGAGCATGGAACCGCTTCGTTTACTCTGAGATGATGGCACATAGAATGGGTTTATTTACATATATGAAGCATCAACACAAATTTAAAATACAAAGTTATTGGGTATGCAGAAAATAATCTGTGTTTGTAAAAAGGCTACTAGTGGGGCTAGCCAATGGGGGGGGTTACAGTTATTGGGAGTTCTTCTACTACCCTTGGGATGATACCATCTGGACTTGGGGATTGTCCTGGAATTGCACCATCCAGATATAGTACTTAGCTACTAAATCTGCTGTGATAAGCGCTGTCTTCTGTTTGGTGTGTTCATCACACAACTTACAATCCAAACTGGCCATGCCCTGTCACTACCTGGTTGAATACTGAGGCAAATTCAATGCCTCTGCTAACCTAGTCCCCCTACTTTGCTTAATGACACCCTTAAATGATCAGTGGCCCCACATTATCACTTACTCTCCTTCTGTTCCATATGTATTGGAAAAATTGATTATTATTCCCCTTGAACTCTGCATTATCCTGTCTTCCAGACTAGCTGTGGCCTGGGTAGTTGTGGCCTTGTGTTCCTTCTGTAATGCTCTGTACACAACTAGTCTTGCCCTGTCATCAGAATCTGTGCATTTATCATATGCCCTCCTTTTTTCCCATAACTTGGAGTTATTTGGACAACTGCAGACATCCCTACCTTGCTTTCTTGCCTTTGTTGTCCATGAAGACTCATCTAGTTGTTGCCTCTATTGTGTTTTGCTTCAGAATCTCCCATCTGGAATTAGCACTCCCACTCAGTGGTACTCAATGGAGTATTCATCAGTTTAGCCACAACAGCTTCCATCAGCTTGTAGCTATTGGGTTCAGCATCCTGGTCTTTTATTGGCAGAGCCGGCCATTAGTACCCTCAGTCCCAGTGGTCACTGGGGGCCCCCCAACTCAAAGATGTCCCAGACAGAAGCTGTGCATGTCATCAGTATTTGAAATGTCATGCTTGTTTTAATTTATATATATCATTCCTTATGTACTGTTTATATATCACCCAAAATACTTTACTGGGCTGCATAGGACCTTTAAACTATGCAACATAATGCCATAAGAATACTCATTAAGGTACATTCCAGAAACAGAAGGGCGGTTCTGTTTATTGGGTGATGTAGGTTTCCCCATCACCTCAAATTCAGTCCTAGTATGTTCAGTTACAGTACAAGTCATTTTACACTGCCATCCAGTGAGTTCATTTTGTACTCTTTTGTCCGTTTGGCACAAACAACCTGGCAATGCACTCGGTATAAAAAGGAGTGCAGTTTCAAAGGGCAGCTAACCCTTTACTCACAGCAGACAGACGGAAACCTCTCTCAGGTATCCAGTGTATAGCTAGGGATGAGGCACAGATGCAAAGGGCAGCATTGCCACACATTCTTTTAAAGTTTTGCTGCCCTACTCTAAATGCAAAAATGCAAAAAAAGGGCAAAATTACCTAAAGTGCAAAGCTAATGTCCCAGGTCTCTCCAGAACTGTAGAGGGGTCTAGGATAGCAACTTAGCACTTTTGCTCGTTTTACACAATAGCTTCTTTTTTTTTAATCCATTTGGAGAATGGCAGCAGTGCATATGAGCCAATATAGCCCTGGTACCTGTGCCTCATTCCTAATTATACACTAGATGCTTAAAGCAGTTTTATTGTTTGCATTTTTTTTAAAGTCTGAAATACATTAGTAACTCACATTATGCTGTTTTTCAACACTTAAGCAGCCCAAGGGAAACTTTTATGAAAATGTTTTGCAACCCAACTAGTATGCACCTGCAGTTCTGTCACAACAAAATGCAACACTGAGTTACATCTCTTATTCAACAGTTTTTGGCCTTGTGCAACTCCTTGAGAAATACTAAAACAACCTCTTGGTGTGACAGTTTCATGGAACTTATACTGTACCAATTGGCTCCCCAAATGTTACTGCTCTGACCATGCCATCCCTACTACTCAGCAGATAATTGAAATAAATACAAAATCACACATGCCCCCGCAATGCAAAGCATCATGGGCTGCATATACAAATCACCATAGAATATTATGCTGGTTCAACTTTAAGCAGGCATGCATGGTGCCGAAAGGCCTCTCACACAGTTTGTAAAGAGTGCCAACAGAAGACATAGACACATGTTTCGTCCTACCAGGACTCATCAGTATGCCTCATATGTTTGACACCCTAGTGGAATGAACCAGTTACCCTAAGATGGTCTATCTGGGTTATATTGTGGTGACCCCAATTAAAACAAAAAATAATTTAAAAGACAAATAACCTCTGTGCGCAATCACTGAGGCAATGGTTACCCCAAAGGGCATTTGGCCGGGAAGCCAAGTTTCAAAGAAATACAAAATCACACATGCCCCCACAATACATGTATGGGAGGCAGTATAGCACAGTGGTTTAAGACTCTGAGCTGCAAATCTGGTGACATCCAGCAGACCAGACCTGGGTTTGAATCCCACAGCTTCCACTTGCATACTGTGTGACCCTGAGCAAGTCACTTAACTTCCCTGTGCTCCCAGGTCGCACCTGTAAAAAAGCTTTCAGCTTAGTGTACTACTCCTGGTTAAACAACCAAATAAAAAAGTGTGATTTTGTATTTCTTTGAAACTTGGCTTCCCAGCCAAATGCCTTTTGGGGTAACCACTGCCTCAGTGCTTGTGCACAGAGGTTCTTTGTCATCTAGATAATTGAAAAACGCATCCTCTCTTGTCCCATACCCGAGATGCTGAAGATAGGAAGAGTCTTTTTCTACAAACATGAAATTCCTTCCTGCTTTCCCTTGTGGCACTTTCCACCCCCAGACGGTGTCAGGTAGGTTAAAATCCCCATGTGAAAAATTAGCATTGTAGGTTTTACCATTTCAAATTCATTTGCCAAGTCCTGCTCTGCTGTGCCACTTGGTGGTCTGCAACATACTCCCAGAATTGTCTTTCTGCCTCCCAGGAATCCTAATTTCAGCTGTAGGCTTTCTGTAGTATACCCATCTCTCCTCACATCCACTATTTTAACTTTCTTCAATCACTTCCTTGACATAGAAAGTCATCCCTCCACCCACCTGACTCTCTCTGGCTATTCTGAAGAGATTGTACCCCTCTGCCCTTGCATCTCAGCTTATGCCTTTGCTCCACCAGGTCTTTGTGAGTTCTACTGTATTGTAGCTTGCCTTAAAAAGTTCCACCTCCAGCTCATCAGTCTTGTTTGTTGTGTTTCTTATATAAATGGCATGCAGTGAAGGTCTCTGTTTCTCCCCATCCCTACCTTGAGCCTATTGCTGGTGACCTTTGTACTCTCTTGTACCTGATTGGGGTGTGGGTGTTTCCCTACACTTATCCCTACCAGCGCCTGTCCTAGTTTAAAGCATCCTCCATCTATCCTGTGAGCCAGAATCCCCACCCTTTCTGGGCTCACATGAGTCCATACACATTGCACAGGCTTCTCTGTTTCAGAATGTGTCTCAGTGTGAGAGGAACATAAACCTCGTTTCCTCCACCAAACCTTTAGCTGCACTTTCAACTACATAATCTCCTGTTGCATTAGTGTCCCTGTGCATGGCACAGGTAGTATTGAAGAATGCTACTTTGGATGTCCTACTGTTAAGGCTCCTGCCTAGTTTTCTAAATGTATGTTGCAGGATCTCAGGTCTTCATCTGCCTACATAATGTGTGCCAACATGTACCTGTCATCGAGGCACAGGTCAGGAAGCACAGGAAAACCAGGAGCAGTTTAAAAATTCACAAATAACATTTTATTTTTCTCAATAACAGTAAAATTAAAAAATACAAATTATTCAGTATGACTATTTACAAAGGTAGTACACACAGAGAAAACAAAGTCCTTCTTCTGAAGGTATCTCTTAATTCCAAGTTTCAGTCTCTCAGTCTCCTTGTCTCTCTAGCAAAAGCATTGCTGCTCTTTTTATAAATCTTTATCTGTGAATTCGATAAGAGAGCCTGCTTCTCACAGAACGTTCTTGTAAGTTTACAGAATGTTCTTGTCAGTTTTGTTCTTTGCTGGTGCAGCAAATCAGTACATGGTGACCCAGAACTGACCTCTTGTTTACAGCACTACAAAAGGCTTAAAAACTACATAGCAGGTTAATCCCCTGAGTTCCAAATAGCTTTTTGCAGTAATTTCAACAGTATAACTATGCACATTTTAAACAAAGGATCCCAGTATTACATACAGTTTTACACAGAGATTCACATATATGTTTATACCTGCAGATACACAAGGGGGAAGAAAAAACATAAATAGCAAGTGAAGGCAGAAAGAAAGCGAGGGGTAGAGAATCGTAAAACCTTTGGAGTATTCAGTTCCTAGGTCACATAAGAAAATTTGTTTGCACAACCAGATAGACAAGAGACAGAAAAGGAAAGGATAGAACAGACCTTTGCATTTAAATTCATTTGGCATAACAAATGGGGCAGGGCCTTATTCAGCCCTGTCATAGTACCACTATGGTTGATTCCTTTTTCTCCTGCACAAGCCTGTCCACTGTCAGTGTAATGTCTGCAACCCGCATAGCAATGACGCAAGTGATCAAGCAGTCTGCATGGCTTCAGTATGCCAACACTATACTTACCAGGCTAACGTACTTCACAATAGAGTCCCTTATTACTACTACCTTCCTACTATTCAGCCTTACTTCTATCGTGGACCCTTCTATACTGTGGGAGCTCCAACACACAAGCCCACAGTTGTATCCCACATCATCCTTAGGTCACCCACCACTCTCCTAGGCAGTGTCTGTCACCAGCTTTTAATGGCCCCTGCACCTGCCTCAACTCCTAACCTTGTCCTGTCCCCAGTGCCTACCTTAATATAGTGCTTGTCTCTAGATGTGCTCCTGAACTAGAAATGCAGTGAAGTTCTACTACAAACTCGAAGTGAACCCAAAGTGGACCACTTCATGTTCACGTAGTTCTACGAGCAACATCCATTAAAAACCCAGAATTTGCCTTTTAATGGACTTCTCGTTGTCCACTTTGGGTTCACTTCAAGTTACAGACTTGATAAGGCAAAGCTGGTAAGAAAAAGCCCCTAGATCACATAACTGGCTGTCTCTCCAGGTTTGCAGGTCAAATGATATGATGTAGGGAGGAACTTAAATAGGCAGGAAGTCAATGTTTCGCTTTCACTTTCTCATGAAAGAACAAGTTGCAGGCTGAGCTCCAGAGTGATAGATATCTATATCTATATCTATATCTATATCTATATCTATATCTATATCTATATCTATATATTTATATATAGCTATATATATATATATATAGAGAGAGAGAGATACATTTATAGTTGATTTGTTTTTGCATTGGTTGTTTTCTTTAGTAGTTATTTAGTGTAAAACTGTTCTACAGCAGGTTTTTTTGTTAATTACAAATTTTTGTTTTGCTCTTAAAACTGGGTTTTGTTTGAGTTAGTCTTGCATGTGGTCCATCTTTTCAAGTAGTAGTTTTCCTTTTTTTTGGTGATGGATCGTGGTTGTGGCGTGGGTCATGGAGGGAGAAGCGTTGGTGGCTAGCAGGGGCCATGAATGTGGGGCGGCCTCAGCCACCCAGTGCATTTAAACTGGGCTGCTTTTGGTGTGGTCACAGACAGTCCTGCAGTAGGGGTCCAACCAGAGCTGCATGCGGATCAGCAGGTGGAGCAGCAGCTGTAGCAGCAGCCTGAAGAACCACAGCTGGAGGTTGTTGCGCCTCCACCACCAGCAGCACAGCATGCAGTTGCCCCTCCAGCAGCAGCATCCTCCCAGCCTGTTGTTGTATCTGGTGCCCCCCCCACTTCCTGTACCAGGTCCCGCATGGAGCTCTCCCGTATGGGAGTTGTTTGAGAACATCTCGGTTTACCCCACGGTAGTAAGGTGCAAGCTGTGCAGTGTGCTGGTCCAGCAGGGGCACAAGAGTGGACATTTAGGGACTGGTGGGCCAAGGACAAACATGGTTGTCCACCACCGAGAACAGTGGGATGACAAGCTGCAGGAGGCAGCAGCCACTCCTGCAGCTGTGGCCCAGTGTGATCCTCTGCCTGCACATCACCACCGTAGCAGGGTCCCCTCAATTGAAACAGTAGAGGTGGCAGGGCCCACAGCAGCAGTGGTCCAGGCACAATATGACCCATTACAGCAACCAGTGACACAGGCAGACCTGGCTGTTGTATGGGCGGAGGTGGTGGACCTTTAAACATAGCTGGAGAAATTCCTTTACTTGCACCAACTACTACTACCCTGCACTTATGCTGCGTACTCCCTCCACAACCACGACCACTCTTAACACTGCTAGCCTTGGTACCCCCCTAATGAACCTGACTCATCTTCGCCACAAAAAGTACTGCTAATATTATTCTTGGCAGCAGCGTCACATACAGAAAATGCTTTGCATGACCATCTCTTTGTAGGCATTATTTTAGATGACACAGACAATTTACAGTAACTTGATATTTTGGCACTTTTGGGTGGATGGGAAGAAAAATAATGACTGCAGCTGCACAGGCACAACAAAACACCTGTTCTTGACTATGGAACCAATGTTCAAAAAGAAGACACTCAAAAAACAATATCTGGTTTTGATGGGGGGGAGGATACAGTACCTAGCATCACAGGCAGGGAAATATATTGCAGACAGGATTACAAATTCAGAGTACTGCTATTGTGCGGATGCGATGACATGCGTATCAAAAATCAGGCAGCACACAGGCAGATCAAAGGTCAGCCACAGAAGCTGTAACTGTACAGTATATGTACAACACAGACAGTCCTGTAAAATGACAGAAAAACTGCTCAGAAATCAGAAAATATTTACAAACAATTCAGCTAACTTGTACTGTCTCTACGGGAACACAAAAATAATAAAACAATAGCAAACAACAGTTGGAAAAACTACCTTTATCACTAATCTGCCTTCTACAGCACAGATCTGCCCCTCCCCTGAAGCACACTTCTGCAGTGTCTGCCACCACAGAGACTGAATCAACTAAATTAACATTCAATATTCACAAAAGTCAATAAATGCTCAATGATACCACTACATAAGGGTTTACTACAATCAGTCTACTAAATTTTGCCACAAAATGTTGTGGCAAAAAGGCATTTTTAAAGGTTTGAAGAGGGTTTGAATCTCAGAGGTCTGAGAGTAAACTGTCTCCAGCTTTCCACTGCACACACCATAATGAGCTGAGGCTGTGCAAGACAATATTGAGCCCATGTAACCTTACAACCATTGAATCACTGAAAAATTCATCTTAAACAGCAAAAATATAAGGCAAAGTAATGTGAAGTCCATAGAGAACAATAGGAACTTTGCGTTACTTCGAAATGCAAAGTAATTCGCTTCGGGTTCCAGGATATTACAAGAAATTCGGGTTATACGCATAATACTATGCATTGTGAATTTTAGGCACTTCACCCACCACTAACCTGGACCTGTCTTCCTGGTTCCCTTGCTCTGTATGTCAGCCTATGACACTCCCACCCCAGCACCCTGGTGCACTGCTACTTGCCCCTCAAGCATGCCCACTCTGGTCTCAAGTGTGGCACCAAGCTTGCAGTGGTTGCAGAATAAGACATTCAAGTCCCTTCCAGGGCTATACTCATGAATGCATTCATTCCACAACCACTGCAATGCACTGTGTTCACTGCCATGGGTCCAGATTAATCCACTTGCTACCTTCTTTGTGAAGGGCTGTTAGCCTCTGACTTAATCTCTTTTGCCTAATTTGCACCCAGCTAGCTCCCATTTGCCTCATGATTATTCTCCACTGACATGCAACATCTGGTTTATAAAGCAGTGAATGCCTTTGATCTTTGATCTGTGATTCAATCAACTAGTTTCAGCTGCATTCCTAATTCCTGACAAGTGTGCAGATACCTGACCTTTTGCCCCTATTTCTTTGGCCACTAACATCAGCATTTTCTGGCACAAAGTTGAATTCTTTATCTTGGGCCTTGAATTACTGTATGTTATCCCTCGCACTCTTGCTTCAATGGTCAAGTTAAATATTTACACCTCGATTCAGACATACCACTCCTTGGTTTCACATAATTCATTCACAAACTCTTGTTTTCCTGAATCTTTCAGCAGACTCATTAGGTCCTTTTAGCAGCTCTGCACCGCTGTGAGCAGTGCAGAGCAGTTAGAATGTTCTCTCATCTTCGATGTAAAAGAGACCTGCACTGCCATGGACCTCATTGTTGTATCACCGAGCCTTTCTAGCTTTCCTGGGTACACAGTGTGTTGTGTCCATTTTGAGCTGCCATGTAAACAAAACATCAGTTATTACAGCAACACATATTGTCAGCAGTCACCAGGATGGCTCTATTAACAAGAGACTGATTGCTGACAATACACAAAGCATAAGAAATGCTTAAGTTGCTGCTGTTAGTTTTTGACAGAGGAGAATCTTGCTTTCAGAGCAAGTAACAGCTGACTAGAACTACAGCTTTCTTACTGATAAATCACTTCTGTCTCAGCAGGAGTCAGTGCCTGTTTGGATTAAGCAAACAGATACTTTATTAGAAGCAGGGGGTCTCATTTAAGTAAAAAAAAAGAAGAAAGTCACTGTGTGTTTCTCTGTTTGAGGAAGGGACTGTATCAACTTAATTTGCTGAGTCAGAAGCAGAGGGGAGAAGCTAATTGGGGGTGTAGCTTAGGAGCTTGGCAGTACACAAGCAGGTGTCTCCAATTATAGCTTCCTACTGTTAATTTTGACAGAGGAGAATCTTGCTTTCAGAGCAAGTAACAGATGACTAGAACTACAGCTTTCTTACTAATTGCCCTCCTTCCCACCCTGAAGCCAGTTCTACTTTTATAGCTCTGGATTTGACTGACAACAGGAACTTCCTGTTTGGCAGTAGGAAGAGAAGGCTTACTGAGACACATTAGTTTCATCAACCTTGAAGGAACCTAAAAAATAGCTCCCCGGCTTCTGGAGGTCTGAATCCAAGCAAGGAGGAAGGAGACTACCGAAGACTACAGGAAGTTCCTGTCCCAGAACAGGAAGGGCGAGAGTTGTAAGGGCACATAGGCAGTAGGAAAGTAAGTGTAAAAATACATAGAGGGAGAGACAGTAAGCATACAAAGCAACAGGAGAGGGGACACAAAATAAGTCAAGATGGGAGTGGTGCAGTGCAATGGCTGTGGGGCAGCAGTGTTCCGGGAGACATTCTGGAGGCTGCGATGCTTCCCTATTTTCCAGGCACCTCTCTGGTCTGAGGGAGGAGGTTGCCCATCTCCAGGCTGACCTAGCTAGGATTCGTGAAATCTCTTTCCCCACTCAGGGACCACCAGGGCCACCACCGCTACCTCAGGGGTTGCCAAGAAAGAGGAGTGGTTGGACCAAGATGGGCTCAGGGAGGGAGAGGGTGGTGGAAAAGAGGTGCATCCCTCCAGTTGTACCTCTCCACAGTTCATATGCTGTTCTGGCAAACAGTGGTTCCTCTATGGAGGCACCTGCAGTGGAGACCAAGGAGGATGCTTGGAACCTCCACAAAGGAGACCCACAGGAGGGTGGCACAAGACCCCACAGGGGAAGGAAACAACTCCTGAAGGGGGACGCAATCATTAGGGGTAGAAGTGGGGGAGGAAGGGGACAGGGAGGTAAGGTGCCTGCCTGGTGCCATGGCTCGGAGGGACAAGAAGCAAATCCTCAGGATCACGGGAGCAGCTGCATGAGGGAGGGAGCTGGATGTCATTGTCCACCTAGGGACAAATGACCTGACTGTGAATGGGATCAGAGCAGTGCAAGAGGAGTTTGTAGAGTTGGGGAGGGGCCTTAGACAAGTAGCATGTACGGTAACCTTCTTGGAGGTGCTGCCTGTCTATGGCAAGGATGGTGCTAGGGTATTCAACACCATGGGATTCAATGAATGGTTGAAAAACTGGTGTGGAGCTCAGGGTTTCAGCTTCACTGGGGACTGGGGAGCCACCTGGAGGGATACAGGCCTATACTGGTGCGATGGTCTGCATCTGTTCAAGGGGGAAGCCAGGATCCTAGGTGATAGGTTTAAATGTTTCATTGGCAAGCATTTAAACTAGCCAAGGGGGGAGGCACTGAAAAGGAGCAGGGAAATCCCAGCCTCCCCCGACAAAACACAGTAATTAGAGAGGTAAACACCAAGGTAGAGAAGTCAGTAGGGAGCAGGACAGGGATAAATGCAGAAAAAGACAGTAAGGACAGGGATGGGGCTAAAAGGGGTAAGGCCATCAAAAAATGGAGAGTGATGAGTACCAATGCCCACAGTCTGTGTAACAAGATCCCTGAACTAGTGGCCTTGATGGAAGAGGGATTCCTGGATATTGTGGACTGGAACATGGTACACAGAGAACCATGACTGGGATGTCAACATACCAGGATACACAATCTACAGGAGGGACAGGGTGAGTAAAAGAGGAGGAGGAGGAGTAGCTCTCTATATAAGGGAAGGGATTAAAGCAATAAAACTATAGAGTAAACAGGAAGTTGATGAGTCACTATGGGTCACCCTGGAGGCAGGAAATGGCACCACAATCCGCATGGGGGTTGTGTACAGACCCCCATCTCAGGGGGAGGAAATGGACAAGAAAATGATAGAAGGCATCCTAAAAATGGCAGAAAAAGGGGAGATATTGTTGATGGGGGACCTGAATATGCCAGATGTTAACTGGAGTACCTTTTCTGCAGGAACATCCAAGAGCAGGGTCATTCTTGATGCCCTACAGGGGGCATGCCTCAGACAGCTAGTGCTGGAACCCACTCGGAGGGAGCAATCTTAGACCTGGTACTCTCAAATGGAGAAGGAGAAAGGATCTTAGATTTAGAAGTGGGTAGCCATCTTGGAACAAATGACCACCAAACAGTGTGGTTCACAATAAACACAGCCCTAGAGTCAAGACATACAAAAACAAGAGTATTGGACTTTAGGAGGGCTGACTTTGGGAAAATGAGAGAGTGCCTCAGAAAAGCACTAGCAAATGGGCAAGAAGGAGGGGTGGAGGCAAAATGGGGAATAATAATTAAAACAGCC
This sequence comes from Neoceratodus forsteri, assembly GCA_016271365.2. Lineage (NCBI taxonomy): Eukaryota > Metazoa > Chordata > Ceratodontiformes > Ceratodontidae > Neoceratodus > Neoceratodus forsteri. The sequence goes on along the minus strand of CM028132.1, from coordinate 586,345,048 downwards.
ATCACAGAGGCAACACACCTTTGTGTGAAGCAAATCAACAAAACAAAATGTAGGAAAAAAACACTATGGATCTCAAAAGAGGTGGAAGGGAAGGTTAAGGAGAAAAGGATAGCATTCAGGAAATATAAGGAAACACAGAAGGAGCAGGACAGAGAACTGTATCAGTTAAAGCAGAAGGAGGCAAGGAAGGCAGTCAGAATAGCAAAGGCACAAACTGAGGAAAAGATAGGCAACTCTGTTAAGAAGGGGGATGAAACATTTTATAGATACATTAGAGAGCAAAGAAAGACCAAGGGAGGGATACAGAGACTTCATAAAGGGGAGGGAATGTGGGCAGAAGGTGACAGTGAAAAAGCAGGGATATTGAACAAATATTTCTGCTCAGTATTCACAGTGGAAGAGGAGGGGGAGGTACCGAAACCAAGCAAAACAAACACTCTGAATAGGGGATCAATACCAGTCCAGTCACAGAAGAAAGGATTTTGAAAGAACTCTTGAAACTGAGGGTGGACAAAGCAAAGGGGCCTGATGGGATTCACCCCAGAATTCTAAAAGAACTAAAGGTAGAACTAGTAACGCCACTGACTACTCTCTTTAACAAATCTTGGGAGGATGGGGTGGTACCTGAGGTCTGGAGGAGGGCAGATGTGATTCCACTTTACAAAAGTGGGAGCAGAGCCGAGGCAGGAAACTACAGACCAGTTAGTTTGACCTCAGTGGTAGGGAAAATGATGGAATCACTTCTGAAGGAAAGAACTGTTGAGTACCTAGAGGCCAGTGAAGCACAGGACCCAAGGCAGCATGGTTTCACAGCAGGAAGGTCATGTCAGATGAACCTAATAAATTTCTTTGACTGGGTGACCAAAGTAGTAGACCAGGGAGGGGCTGTGGATATGGCCTACCTAGATTTTAGCAAGGTATTTGACACAGTCTCACAAAAAAGATTAATATACAAGTTAGCCAGCCTTGGAGTGGGTCCCAAGGTGGTAGCCTGGATAAAAAACTGGCTGGACAACAGGACGCAAAAGGTAATAGTAAACGGAGTCCACAGTGAAGAAAGAAGGGTAACTAGTGGGGTGCTGCAGGGTTCGGTACTGGGACCGGTCCTCTTTAACGTCTTTATAAGTGACATTGGAGAGCACCTGGAAGGAAAAGTATGTCTCTTTGCAGATGACACAAAGATCTGCAACAGGGTTGATACACAAGGTGGGGTGTAAAGGATGAAAAGGGACTTGGCAAGGTTGGAGGAATGGTCAACTATATGGCAGCTCAGATTCAATGCAAAGAAGTGCGAGGTAATGCATCTGGGAAATAAAAACCCAGGGGAAGAGTACATCATGGGGGGTGAGATAATAACAACAACAAAAATAGAAAGAGACCTAGGAGTAATTATATCAGATGACCTAAAGGTGGGCAAGCAATGTGAGAAGGCAGTAAGGAGGGCTGGGGGATACTGCGATGCATAGGGAGAGGCATCAATGGTAGAAAACAGGAAGTTGTTATCGCTCTGTACAAACAGGTGGTGAGACCCCATCTGGAATACTGCGAACAATTCTGGAGACCCCATCTCCACAAAGACACAGGCAGAGTGGAGGCTGTTCAGAGGAGGGCAACCAAAATGGTGCAGGGTCTGCACCAGAAGACATATGAGGAGAGACTAAAGCAGCTTAATATGTATACCATTGAGGAAAGGAGGGAGAGAGGGGACATGATAGAAACTTTCAAGTATCTCAAGGGAATTAACAAAGTACAAGAGGGTAGCATCTTTCAGAAAAAGAGATGTGCAAGAACAAGGGGGCACAATTTGAAGATGGGGGATGGCTCAGAGGCAATGTTATAAAGTATGTTTTCACAGAGAGGGTTGTGGATGCATGGAACAGCCTTCCTGAGGAGGTTGTGGAGCCAGAAACAGTGGGAGAATTCAAGAATGCATGGGACAGGCATAAGGCAATTCTAGTGGGGGGTAGGTGGAAGTAAGCTGTTGATTAACTAGAATCTGCAGCTTATCCATCAGGTAGGGAAATGGGCAGACTAGGTGGGCCAAGTGGTCCTTCTCTGATGTCAAATTCTATGTTTCTATGCTTATATGACCCTTGAGTTTTAACTTGTATCTCCAGTGTTATTGCTACTGTCTCCAATGCTACTGCTGCTATTCCAGCCCTCTGTATAGCAGCCATGTCTTGATTTCCATACAAAAATACATTTTAAATGTTCTGTCCTCAAATCTTTGTATTGAGTATAATTTATAGCACTTACACTTTATTGCACTATTTACACATGGGCCCAGATATTCAAACTGCACCACAATAGTGCACAACAGCAGGAGCAGGCACAAATCCAGTGCACCCATGCGCAACACGCACGATATTCAAACACTGCGCAGGTCAAGATGCACCTGCGCCACACAACTGAATATCGCACTAACTGTGCCATGGCGCAACCAGGGATGTGCAGTGGCACAGGTCTGATGCGCAATAGCACAACCAGGAATGCGCAGTGGAGCAGGGTAGCAGCGCATCAGCACAACCAGGGATGCGCAGGGACAGGATGCAGGGGTCCACCACCCATTGCATATATGGGCAGAGGAGTACACAGCAGAACAGACATTGCCCCCCACACCCCATGCACTGCACAACCTGAGGAGAGCTGGAAGAACCACCAGCCCAAGGACACCAGCAACAAACCCACAGCCGGGGCATGGTGCCCCAGCACACCCATGGCAAGCTGTGACTGGCACACAAGGATGTCTGGCCACCCCATGCCACACCATCCCACCAATTCAGAGCACACCCTGCACCATGATCCCCAGGCACCCTGCCCAGGAGTAGTGCCCAACAGTGCAGGACACCCCATGCATGACACCACCCACACTGTGACAATGCAACCCTGTACACCACAGAGCCATGTAAGGCAGCCCCACCATGAGCACCCTGCAGTGGGTGGCAGCAGACAGCGATGCAACAACTGCATAGTGCCGCCCTGCATGGCCCCCCCGAGGAACAGCTGAGAGACCGACCATGCATCGGCACACAAGGTACCCCACACGTGACAGGGCATGCCCCAGAGCCCACCACCAGTGGTACAGCACCCTGCACACCCTCCCAAGGACACACCCCATCCCAGCACTGGCCACAACAGCCAGCACAGATACCCACAGTGTTGCATGGAAGCATGCACCACACAGGATGCAACACAGTGCATGGACAAACACCCACCCATACCCAAGGGCACACCATCACAGGGACACAGTAGCGGGTCAATAAAGCCACTGGCATGTGGCCATGGCAGCCGTGTACACATGGCCAGCACCCCTACATGGCACAGGTGAGCCAGCCACCCTGCGCACTCACCATGAAGCCGTACGCCACCAGCATGCGGCCGGAGCACAAGTGACAGACAGTGGAGCACATCCCCTGCAACAGACACAAGTGACAGCATGGAGGGAGGACAACAACAGCGGAGGCCACAGTGCCACCCAAGGCAGATGTGCACCATACTGGTGACAGGAGGCAACCCGGCATTGTGCCGGGTACAGTGGTTGTCCAGCGTGGACAGCTACCACTGACATGCCAGCAGACCGTGCAGATCACAGACATGCAAGGGTGTCAGCTGCACAGGCCATGGACAGTCTGACAGGGGCACCATGGACACAATGCATGCACCGTGGACCACTGCACACAGTCATCCAGTGCACAGGGAACAACACACAAACCAAAGACAGTGACTAATACTTACGCGCACACCATAGGCAGCTCCCCTCCAGACACATACACACGCCCATGCCTGCACCATCCCTGACACCATGCACACCACTGCAGCTGAGCATCTGTAGCCCACTGCAAATCAGAGACCACCACAGTAGGCATAACAAAACAAATGTATTATATAAAGGCCCAAACAACTATATACAAATATTTACATAAGGGGGGATGAGGGCCACATACCAGGTGGGGGTGGGTATGGGGCAGGGGTGAACAAATGGGAGAGGGAAGAGGGGGTGTGAGGGTGGGTCCAAGGGGTAGGGTGAATCCGGGGGCATGGAGTGCTTAGTGGCTGCCCTGTTCCCCACTCCTGTTGCACCTCCTTGTCCTCCGCCTCCGGACACTATGCTGCTCCAATCATTGGAGTAACTCCAAAGGATGCCCTCGCTATGTGCAGTAGCTCCTGGATGGCCCTCTCTAGCTGCATCAGCTGCCATCCACCTAGGACAAGGGAGCAGAGTCAATATGTGTGAATGTCCATTCCCCTGCAGCCCACCCATTGTGCATGGCATACAGCCATGGGCCACGCCCTATAATGGTGTGCGACCATCCACAGTGATCATGTCCACAAGACCTGCCTGCCCGTGCACACACAGCCATGCTGACCTCTGCACACACCCACCGCCCAAGTCCCACACAGCAGCGCCATGGCTGTACAGTGACATGGCCATGCAGTGCGAAGGTGGTGGCACAGCCATGTAGCCGGTGCACGCATGGACCACCAGCGATGCACACCCACACATGCAGTTCCGCAGAACAATGCTGAGTGTACTGTGTGGCGTGCATGTCAGTGGTGTTCAATGGATGGTGGCCATGTCCCACTGCCTACCACGCAACACAGCATGCACAGAATATCCTGGAAGAAAGGCACTCACCTGCATTGTCTGGATCTGGGCGCTGTTGCTGGATGGGCCCGGCAGCCCATAGTTACTGCCCTGCATCACCTGCCTCCCGGTGTTGCCATGCCTCCCTGGCTCTTTGCCGCTCCTCAGAGCCTGGGGTGCAAACATGGAGAGGGAAACATCAGTACAAACCAGTAGCAAAGGCCCCCCCAGGTGTGTGCGATCCTGCACAGCCCAGCCATGCTGCAACCCCACCACCACTGCCACCACCACCACCACCGCCCACACTGGACTGCTCCTCAGTGTGGTGGACACATGTCCACTGCGATACCTGTACGGACGCAACCAGTGTATGGATGGGGCACCTACCTGGTTGTGGCACTGTGCCTCACCTGGCGCATGCCCATAGGTGAGCAAGCCTGTCCAGGTCCCTCTGCTGGAGGTCCCCGTATCGGTGGCAACAGTGCTGCAACGTCTGGGTGAGTCCTGTGGCCTCCTCCAGCACCACCGCCACCTCCTCCCAGATGGCACTTCTGGCCCTGTCCAGGGGTGCATTGCCAAAAAGGGCCCCAGCTAGGGGCTCCACAATGGCCACCAAATTGGCCAGTTCCACTTGGCTCCACACAGCAGCCCTCTATCTTGCCATCTCTGTATCAGTTTGGAGACAAAATGGCACTCTGTACCACATGTCTGCCACGTGCAGATTCTGCGTGGTACAGCGCTGCCATTCCCCATTGCGCTGTCACTGAACAGCACGATAGGGGTGCACCCATGCGGATGCATGGTGCATAGAGGGCAAAGGTCGGGTACAGGGTCAAGGGTCTCTCGTGCAAGGACCGACACAGCGCAATTGCTACTCCCTGCGTGTAGCGTGGTTGGGTGCCTGTGTGAGACGCCCTGTACTGGCCTACCACGCTGTGGCTCCACTGCGCTTACGGCACCCCAGTGCAAGGGCGCCATACATGTCAACAGCACACTAGCGCCACTGGCACAGTGGTGGCCATGCCCTGCACTGCCTCCCATGCACAGCACATCAGCAGCACGGCAGGCGTCGGTGTCAGCACCCCTGGCATGCACCGTTCGTTGTCTACTGTGCACGTCACAGAGCTGCGCCCTTGCCTGAGCACGTTCAACACAATTGTGCAAGGTGCAACAGCGTGATATTTGGCTGGCATATGCAAATCAGCTCATCAGCAATTCAATGGTGCAGCTACTACATTAGCATCCACTTAAAATTGAGCCTCACCTCATTTGCATGCATTGCGCTATATAAATGTGACATGGGGCTGCAGAGGCCATAGTCTGGTATTGCAGTTTATTGTGGTGAGTTGCATGCTGTTTGGGAGTGGGGACTGTAGTGTGTGAAAGATGCATGGGACTGCACAGTCAGAGGTAACACCTGTCATTCCCACAGGATCAATGATGAGCGAATGTGAGCTGGAGGAGGAGGAACAGAGACATGGGAGATGGAGGAGGATCAACTTTACCAAGGCAGAATCAGATGCCCTGTTTGAGGCCTACCTTGACCAGGAACTGCTACTCAGCGGACAGCGGGGAACACCACAGGCCCGTGCTGCGGCATGGGGTGAGGTGGCGTGTGCCGTCAACCAGCATGGCAGCCACCAGAGATCCGTGCAGGAGTGCAAGAAGAAGGTGGGCACGGACAGGAGGAGGATTAAAGATAAGGTGGCTGCCATCAGGGCAGCATGGGCTGCAACTGGTGGGGGACAGTCGGCCGTACAACGCCTGATGCCACAGGAAGAGCGGGTTGCTTGCAGAATATGGCGTTGTGCCATCGAGGGTGTTCCAGGTGGTGGCTTCCAGATGGGTGGTAGCCCGTCACTGCATGGCAGGTCCTGATCTGTCACTGTGGGGGGGGGGAATGCCACAGGGTAGGGCAGATACATTAATGCTACTGTGTTCCCTTACAACTCCTGAGCATCTACATGGGTCAGCGGTGGTGGGCTCATTCACTGAGGGCGATACCCTGGACACAGAGGAGGGCCCATCCACCTCCACAGGTGTCCAAGGGTCAGGACAACAGTGGGCCCGTCTGGCTGTCCAGACTGATGTTGGTGGAGCAGGTGCGGAGGAGGCCCTGCCCATGTCCCAGCGTGACAGCATCCATGGATGCCAGCATGCTGAGACTCAGACTGGTGCTGGATCCATCACTGGTGATGATGGAGCTCACATCATGGACAGTGATACGTGTGGGCTGCAGGATGTCCACACAGCAGGTTACAGCACGGGCATAGCCATGGGTGGTGCCATCGTGGAGGCCTGCATGACATCACAGTCCCAGTATGTGCCTGTCTGCACCAGTGGGGCAGCACTGGTGTGTGTCTTGGACAGTGGGGCTGTTGCAGCCACTACAGCGGCACCGTTGAGCCCTGGAGAGCGGTGGCTGCAGGGGCAGTGTCAGCCGTCGGACAATGGCGATGGGGGGACAGTGTTGGGGGGGCGGCATCAGTGCACTGCCTATGGACATGTCCAGGCATGGCCTTGGTTTGCAGCGCCCAACCTCAAGGGGGTGCTGCCCAGCATGGCCGCGAACACCATGAGGGACAGCATGCTGATCAGGCGGATGACCTCTTAGATGAGCACACCTGCATACTCCATGAATCAGTGGATCAGCAGTTGTGGCTTGTGATGGCAGTGGATGCACTCAGTGTGGTCCTGCGCCAGGCAGAGAAGCAGTGCAGCAGGGACACCGGTCTGATCCTGGCAGGGATGGACCGGCTGCAGGAGGATGTGACCACCATCATTGACAGGCAGACACAGGCATTCACAGCTGTCATGACCACAATGGCCACACAGTTAGTTGCCCATGTGCTGCAGACACTGCGCAGTGTCATGTCCACCCCCATTCCTTGCATCATGCGACACCTTCCTTGTCGACACTGGGTTCAGCTGTGGGCATCCTGAGCACGCCTGGTGCAGGCATGTTCAGTGAGCTGCAGACCCCTGCTCGAGAATGGTCGCGTTCCCACAGCGGCACCCTGGGGGACCGTCAGTGCCACCACATGAGGCCACTGGTCAGCCTGTCACTGCTGGCGGGTCTTGGTGGGGCCGCCCACACATCCATGGCAGCCGTGGCACTGTGCCACGTGACTGACCAGTCTCCCACCATGGCTACTGTCTGACGCTGCCCTGTGTGCAGTGTGTTGTTCAATGTACAATGCACGGGTGGTGTACCCGGCCCAGCACACACACACACACACACGTTCCATGTGCACACCCTGTGCTGCTGGCCACTGTGGCATGTGCAGGATGATGCCTGCATTGCACTGTCTGCCACTGTGCAATGGTGCCCAGCGTCTGAGACACGCACAATGACAGGCACTGGGCATGGTGGTCTGTGGATGTGTGTGGCTAGGGGTGGCAGGTGGGGTCGGCGTGCCTCCTACCCTTTGTGCATGTCTTGTGGGGTGTGTGTGTGTGTGTGTGTGTGTGTGTGTGCATGACCATGTGCCGTGTTAGGCCTTGCCCATCCTTGACAGCGTGTGTAGTTCCATGCTCAGCCAGTTCCCTTTACGACATGCACCCCTGGGGTTTGTCCATGCATGTTAGTGGGTTGTGCACTTGCCATTGGTGGTTGCACATGACCCCATGACTTACCTGGGTTGGTTGAAGTGCTCCTCTGTGATGGTGTCCTGGTGCAGCTGCACCATCTGGATCAGTTGGGGGTCCCTTCGACCAAGGGGGAGCTGCCCATCACCATCTGCACTAGCGTCCTCATCATCCCCATCGCTGTCCCCCTCTTCAACCTCTACAGCTATCCCACAGTCATTGGCCATGTTGTGCAGGATGCAACAGGCCAGGAATAGCCCATAGGTCTTTGAGGGGCTGTACTGCAGGGCACCACCAGACGTGTCCAAGCAATGGAAACATGCCTTCAGCATCCCGAACACCCGCTCTATGACATTGCGTGTGGTGGCATGTGCCTCATTGTACCGTTGCTGCGATGGGGTCGTGGGCCACCGGTATGGTGTGAGCAGCCAGAGATGGAGTGGATATCCACTGTCACCTGTGTGTAGAGGGTGGACATTAGTTTGGTGATCAGCATTGCCCTGCCATGGGCCATCTAGGCCAGTACCCATGTCACCTCTGACTATGCCCCTCTTAAGATCCATGTCTTTCTGCGTGATTTGTGTACTCACCCGCTGGGTGGCCAGTGGGGCTGTCCACACTCTCGAACCCGTGGCACAGTGCAGACTGGTGCCAGATGAAGGCATCATGTGCTCCCCCAGGATGCGTGAAACAGACATTGGTTATGCACCCCTAGCATTGCACACCACCTGGCAGTTGATGCTTGCATAGCCCTTCCGATTAATGTATGCAGCTCCTTCTGGGCCAGGTGGTGTGTGGATGGCCACATGGGTGCAGTCAATGGCCCCGAGCATGCCAGACATACGTGCTACTCTGTGTAACATTTGTATGTGTGCTGTGTGCTCCACCTGTGTGCTGGGGAAATGGATGTACTCCGCAGCATGTGGCAGCAATGCGCTGAGGAATTGTGTAAGTAGGCATGACACTGTTGACTGGGTTATGCCTGTTGGTCTCTGGAAAGTGCCCGTGGTGAGCAGGCAAATGACAGCTGTCACCTTTGTCTCCACTGACAGAGCATGGCTCTGTCATGTGGGTGCCTGCATCTCATCACTGCACAGCTCACAGAGCCGCCTCAGGATCGCCCAGTTCAGGTGGTACCAGCCCACTATCTCGGTGTCACTGTAGTGCTCGGAGCTGGTGCAGGCTCGGTACTGCCTGTTGGGGGCATACTGCCGACGGGCTCTTCCATGGCCGTGCCCCCTGCTGCCTGTCTTTTCACACCCCTCATTGCTGCCTCCATCTGAATGGTGGCACTGGCCATGTCCCTGGCTTGTGTTCCCCCGGCAGCTGTATTCCCATTCCCCCCACTGTCCTTTATGCTACTTCTCCTGCACTGGGAACACCTCCAAGATTTGGCTGTCCTGACCACTGTCACTGCCCTCAGTCCACTGTGGCACTTCCCTTTGACTCCTGCACAGTGGCACAGGCTCCCCACTCCTGTCCTGTTCCTGGTAGTTTCCAGGTGTGCTCCGTCCTGCTCCTGCCCAGTCCTACTCACTGTTTCCCTCTGCCTTGTTGCTGTCACCTCGCTCCCACCTCTGGCTTAACTGTAGCGTTCTTGCGCCTCTCTCTTGTTCCTTTTTATTTTGGATCATTTCTGCTATCGTGCAACTTCTGCTTGCTCCTCTATTACGCATATTGAATATCGCACTGCGCCATTTATTCATGGTTCCTCCCCCTTCAGTTGCACATGCATTCATTACCATTGTGCTCTTGCGCATTGCGATTTGGGGGGGTGCAGCTGCCTCCCGCTGAATATCGCACAATGGCGCATTTTCGGACTTGCGCTGGTGCATCTCTGTTGCACATGGCGCAACCCTTTTGAATATCTGGGCCATTGTCACATTACATCTCTGTCTGTTGCCTCTCTGCTGGTGTATTGTGACCCATGCTAGAATGTATGCAAATGTCCTCATGTTTCTATATATTGGTCACTTTAAAAGCAGATGATTCGCTGGCAAACGTCGCCCCCTGATAATGCCTCAAGCCAGTGACACTATGTAGGGGTGTTTCGTAGCATTTTGGAATTTTCTCTAGTCTAATAAACAAGTTTTGTCCTGTTTTTCAGTGTTGTGCATGATGGTTTTACTTTTCATTCTCATGCTCTCAGCCAGCCGGAAAGATGAAAGACACTGAGAATGCCAAAATAGCACTCTGACCTATGCAGAGCCGCAGTATCTAAACAGGAGAGTGAGTGGTGCCACTGGAGCAGAGGGAGCTGATTCCAATGGCAATGCTCCTAGGTAGACTCCATGTAAAAGTGTCTATTGACACCAAAGTTCTTTCCGTGTGGTCCTCTAGTGTCCCAGTTGTCATAGAGACAGCTCTTTCAGAACACAGGCTGTCTGTACAAACAGTACTAATAAACTCTGGTATTGATTTATATTACTTATGAAACCAAAGGAATAGTTGTGCAAGTCAAAGCTTTCAACAAAAATTCCTGATTATAAGGCACAGTGACTGAAAATTTAAGTCCTTCACAACTCTATAAACCTCACCTCGGACTACACATGTAAGCCCCCCAAACTGGGTTTACCTTCCATGGCGCACTTCTCCCCTTGCATGCTGTGCCTGGTAGTGTTGGTGGGAGTCGCACAGGGTGACCTCCTGGGCCAACGATGCTGCTGCATCCAGGGTGCCTTGCTCACATCAGGGCTGAACCAAGGCTGGGGTGGGTTTCAGGGCATCAGGTGGGGAGTCACGCGGTCCTGGGCCCAGCTAGGGGCTAAATTGAAGGCCTGGGGCCGAGCAAACTAAAGTAGGTGTTTTTTTTAAATGGTGGTCCTGCAAACCCTGAACATGTGCGAGGACCGCTGAAGAAATTTAAAGGGACCAAGCTCCTTTTCCACCTGTGGCCATGTGGCTGACCAACAACGGAGGGTTTTCCCGGCTCCCAAGTGAGCATAGGGGTCAGGGAAAGGGAACCTGATGACTGGATGAGCTCCGGTTGTGAGATAAAAGCATTTTAGCCCGGCCTGTGGGATAAATCACCCAGGGGACCCTGGGATCCTCCATGCTGGGGCAAGAAAACAAAGATGGCAGCCCCCATGTATCCTAGGCAACTTCGGGCTGCTGGGAAATTTTCCACAGGCAGCATGGAGGTCACATGTGGGCCGATGGCCAATGGGAAGGGGACAGGAACTAGGGGTTTAAAAAGGACAGAGTGGCACGAGAAGAGAAGAGAAGAGAAGAGAAGAGAAGAGAAGAGAAGAGAAGAGAAGAGAGTGGATTGGGAGGAGGGAGAGAGAGAGAGAGAGCCAGGGAAAGAGACATCACAGGCCCCATACGAGCAAACCACAGCTTCTAAGGTTGCCTGCCTGGTAGGGGCTCTCTGGCTGCACCTCTCTCCCCTTCCCCTTTCCACCAACTGAAATAAGGGAAGGCTGCAGCTGCTGAAGTGCAGGAAAGACCAAAGGGTTTTCCTGGAGGGCACTGGGGCTGACTGTTTGGGCTTGGAGGCACAGTGAGCATCAGCCCGGGACCTCAGGGACCCTGCCTCACCGGGGTCAGTGTTTTCTGCCAGGGGAGAATTTTGGGAAGCAGGGTTAGTGCATTCAAGACCCTGCCTGAGGGGGGATTGAGCTACTGTATCCTCCCCTGTGGCGAGACCCGTGCAGTGGGAAGAAGGACAAAGAGGACTACCTGGTGAAATCTGTACCCAAAGGCCTTCAGGTGAAGCTGGAAAGGCCAGGCAGGTGAAGAACAGCACCTCACTATTGTGGACTGCAGTGCTTTGGGCAGCAAGTGCCTTAACCCTCTAAGGTTACCGTGAGTACCCTGAGCTGCAGCTCTGAGGAGAGTTTTGTTGCATCTGTCAGGAGGGTCAGGGAGAGTTTTCCTCCAACACTAGACTTATTTCCACAGAACTTGTGTTGTTGTGCAAGGGTCCCAACGAGAGATGGCAGGCCTGTAAACTAGGAGTGGTGAGGTACCCACTGTAATGTTTGGCCAACTGGTTATGATTATTGTATGATATTGGTATTATAAATAAATGGTCAGTGTATGAAATGTCAGTCTGTGAGATTTGGCCCTTTAAATTACAAGGTGTCAGCAGCTAAAATCACGGGATGTATTACACTGACCAGGAGATCTCTGTAATATTATTAACTTCCTTGAGAAATAGCATTTTATGGCCTTTTTATGACCTCATGCTTTTGAAGTTGGAAACTAAATATACATTTTATTACATCAGGAAAGGATGTCATTTAGCTGATTCCTGTTGGCTATCTCACACCTGGGTGATGGACTGCAGGGTTGTAAACCTCAAAGGAACTGGTTGATCAAAGACTCATAATTTGGGAATTTTTTTTTGCTGATGGTCACATTATTTAAAATACCTCCTGATAGGAAATCATATTTGTAATTTCATATTCTAAAAGGAGGAGCTAGATGGCTCACAGAAGGGGTGTGGATACACAGAATTTAAACTGATACTTGTGTCTGAAATGTAGGTCATATTTTTGGGGACTCCGAGAGAAAACAGTTCTCTGATCTAACTAAAGCACTTCCAGAGGTAATACCTTAGATAGCAAAGATATAAATGTATTGTGATAGGAGTTTTGCTTTGTAATTTTCCCTTGTTCATTTATGTGATTGTGAGCTCTTTGATATATTGTTCTGTGTTTACATTTTTCATATTGTTATCATTTTTTAGTAAATAATCTTTTCTTTGAAAGACTGCCTGGGTGTCTGTCAGTCCTTTTTGCATGTGACGTATAGATGGTTAAGTCTGACAAAACTGTTCAACAGCTTGATGGTGATACTAAGCTTGAGTAAAAAAGTAAGAATATACCTAAGTTCTCTTATAGAGTTAAAAGGGTTCATTTTGGAAGCCTGGCTGGGTGTTCCTGGCGAAAGATTGCATCGCAATCCCTGAAGAGAGTACGTATCTGAGCCTGTTCATTGGGTATGCTAGCATAAGGTTCACAGTTTGAATCCCCCCAGAACATGAGACTAAAGGTGATTAGGACCCAAAAAGCAGACAGGAGGGTTACCCTGTATGTTACCTGTTCACACTATTGTGCTCTGAGGTTGGCAATGTGGCGGCAAAGGGCCTGACCTGCGGAGTGCGTTTGTGACACCCACCATCTGGGATTGTTCTGGGTGCATCCAGGGGAAGGGGGAGAGCTCTGATGGAGTATGTGTATACTTTATGGAGGGTTGTGGGGATAGCCCTCACCTCCTCTGTGTGATAGTGTATTAAATAAAGAGGGATTATTGTCAGCCACCCACCACTATTTGTCTGTGCTTTAATTGTCGGTATTGTGGGGAGGGAGGGAGGGAGTGTGGGTCCAACTGGACTAAAGGGGGCAGTCATCAGGGGTATCCATTACTGTTTCTGAGGGCTTGTTAACCTGTTCACCTACAGGAAGCAGCACAGTGGCCCCAGGTGGCGGCACCATGGCATCATAGGAAATCCGGTCAGGACTCAGGCCTGGCCCCTTAGAGAGGTACAGCGAGGACCCCCAAGGACTCTGGGGCAGCTGAGGTGAGTGTGAGCAAGGGGGGCTGTTACAAGTGGAGGCACTGCTGAGATCTTCGGTTGGCCCCGAGACTGCCCCGATGCAACTGTGTTTGACTTTTTGACGACCCCCCCTTCTAGTCCTGTTCATATTATTTTTTGGTTTTGTTTGTTGGTATATTGTGTGGTTGATTTGGTGGGTGATTTATTTAAATGGGTGGAAACTAGGGAAATGGCTTTCCAGGACGTAGAGGACTGGTGTGACTTTGAGGGTCTTAACCCCCATAAGATGCTGCTAGTGCTCAACGTAGTGGTGGGGCAACAAAAAGAGGACATTATAGAGAGCTTAGAAGGGGCCCTGCCAGACTGCAGGACATTGAAGATTCAGAGGGTGGTGACCCACCGGGTTAAGGGGTACAGAGATATAAAAGTGGAGGTAGGGAAGGACATGGGCTCTGTGGATGTACACCCCGAAGTCACACAGGATGCGTCCAAAGAGACCTGGGTCCTGTTAAAAAAAGAGAGGTCTAGCAGCCTGCCCTCAAGGGAGCCAGGCCCTTCGGGCACCCTGAGCAAAGAGGTAAAGGGTTTTGAAACCCTGCTGGAGGTGTGGCTTAAAGAGGAAGGTAAGACCCTGCAGGATCTCCAGACCCTGCTCCTGGGAGATGGAGTATCCCAATTACTCTGTCTGGTGGGCTGACTCCCATATGAGGATGGCCCACAAACAGTACAAGTGGCTCCGTACCTTCTCCAGGGGTCCTCCCGACGCCCACAGGGGAGGTTGACTTCCACTCCTGGAGCAGCCCGGCCACCCAGATGATCCAGGTTTGGGGGTGTTCTGAGGAGGAGAAGTGTAAATGAGTCTTGGAGAGCCTCTGGGGTATGGTGCTGGACGTAATCTGGTCCTTATGTGCTAGCCAGCCCCACTGTGCTCCCCAGGACTACTTGGACATCCTGTGGAGCACATTTGGAGTGGTCGAGAAGAGGGAGGCATTGCTGGGCTAACTGTGGAACACCAAGCAGTGGATGGGTGAGAAAATATCCAAGTATATCACCTGAGTGTAGATGGTGGTGTGTAAGCTGGCTGAAGCTGGGCACGATCCACCATCAGCAGTGGCACAGATGCAGCTGGAGCAGATACTGCAGGAGAGTGCACTCCAGGCTGACCTTGGTCACCCTCAGGCTGCGGGCCCGGAAGGGCACCCCCTCCTCTTTCAAGCAATTGCTGGACAAAGTCAAGGAGGAGGAAGCCCAACAGGAGATGGGAGCCCTGCTGCCAGCACTCACTGACACTAGTGCTGCCCTGCAGCCCAAAGTGCCAATCCCGCCCGAACCAGGGAGTGGTCCTGCAGGAGATCCAGGGTATGAAGAACATAATGCAGACCATGCCGTTGGCCATGGAATCCCTCTCTTTCCCCACCTGAGTGGCCCCTGATGCTCGGCAGTCACCCCCAAACTATGTGTCCCCTTGGCCCAGCCCTCGATGGTCCTTGGGGCCCCAAGATGTATGGATCTGCTTCAGGTGTGGGCAGGATGGCCATACGCGGCATGGTTGCCACAGGAAGGCGAACCCACAGCTGGTGGCTGAGAAGCACAGGGAGCAGGAAAACTCAAATGGGGGCCGATAATGGAGCAACCCACACCCCATAAATGGCCTTGCTCCACCTTGTGGACCGACCCCCAACTACCCCAAATTGAGGTGTGCCAATGGGCCTTATCAGTCCTCCAGCAGATACCGAAGTCTTGGTGAAGGGGATGACCTGTTCTGCTTTACTGGATACAGGCTCCCAGGTCACCATCATCCACTGGCCTTTTTATGACCAACACCTAACCCACGTACCTCTCATACCCCTGTCTGGGTTGTTCCTGTGGGGTATAGGTAGCACGGATTACCCATATGATGGGTATTGTGTGGTCCACATTTCTTTCCCGACATGGGGGAAGGAGACCCCCACCTATTATAGAGGCCCTCGAGTTAGTCTGCCATGAACTGAAGAGCATGTCTGACACCCTGGTGCTTATTGGGACCAATACCAATATATTCTAGTGGTCAGCACAAATGTGCTCTGACCAGGGTGGGATAGATGAGCTCGCCAGCCCCTCTGTTAAAGAGGCTGTGAAACAGGTAGTGCTGGAGGTGCAGAGTGACCCCAGTTGGGGAGATGGGGTCAGGGCGGTCCACTGGGTGGATGGGGGGAAGTTAACCTGGGTGCCAAATGTCACGTGGTGGACATTGCTCAGTTCAACCGACCTCCCACAGGGGCTGTGTTTATTCTCGATGCCCCACCTCTGGGTAGACTGTCGCATGGGATATTGGTCCAGAGAGGAGTGCTGCCCTCCCTGGACAGTTCCCATGCCTGGCGGGTTACTGTGAGACTTCAAAACAAGTTAAAAAGGCCAGTGACCATCCAGAGGGGTTGTGTATTGGCCACTTTCTTTTGGTGTGATGGAGCCATGTCCGTCACCCCTACAGAAGATCCAGTGGAGGAGATAGACCCATCCTTCTTCGACTTTGGAAGCTCCCCATCTCTGACTGCTGTAGGCAGACTCTGAGCCACAAGTTGGTGAAGTGCCGGTGAGTTTTCTCTTTACATGAGTGGGACATGGGTTGTGCCACCAGGGAAGAGTACCACATCCGGTTGAGAGACGGCCGCCCATTCAGGGAAAGGTCACGGAGGTTAGCCCCCAAGGATGTGGAGGATGTTCAGAAACATCTGCTGGAGTTGCTGAATGCCAGAGTCATCACAGAGTCTCGAAGCCCGTATGCGTCCCCCATTGTGGAGGCTCAGAAAAAGAGCGGAGCTGTGAGGATGTGCATTGACTACCACTTGCTAAACAAGCGGACTAT
This sequence comes from Neoceratodus forsteri, assembly GCA_016271365.2. Lineage (NCBI taxonomy): Eukaryota > Metazoa > Chordata > Ceratodontiformes > Ceratodontidae > Neoceratodus > Neoceratodus forsteri. Next base: position 586,328,527 of record CM028132.1, on the reverse strand, counting down.
CCCAGGCCAATACACAGTACCCAGAGTGGAGGATGTGCTGGACAGCCTGTCAGAGAGCAAGTGGTTCTCTGTGCTGGACCTTCAGAGTGGGTACTACCAGATACCAATGGCCGAGGAGGACAAGGAGAAGACTGCTTTTATATGCCCATTGGGGTCCTACCAGTTCAAGCATATGCCTCAGGGCATATCTGGAGTCCTGGCCACCTTCCAGCACCTGATGGAAAGGGCTGTGGGAGACATGAACTTGCTTGAGGTCATAGTCTATCTAGATGACCTCATCATCTTTGGGTGAACCTTGGAAGAACATGAGGCCTGGCTCATGAAGGTCCTGGACCGGCTGGAGAAGTTTGGCCTAAAGGTCTCCGTTGACAAATGTCAGATCTGTCAGCCTGTGGTTAAGTATGTTGGGCACATCGTCTCGGCCAAAGGGGTGCAGACGGACCCAGCTAAAGTGGAGGTCCTCAAGCCACGGCCCCGGCCCACCCGCTTGCATGCCTTGCAGTCCTTCTTGGGGTTCTACAGGTACTATCATCATTTCATGAAGGATTAGTCCTTGGTGGTACATCCTCTGAATGACCTAATGCAAGGTTACCCATCGGTAAACCAGAAGAAGGGACAAACCCCTCGTAAGGGGTACCTGCACATTGGGGAACCTTTTGGGAACCGATGGATGCAGAACTGTAAGGATGTCTTCAGGGAGATCATCCGGAGGCTGAGGGAGTCCCCGGTCCTTGTGTTTGCAGACCCCCTTAAGCCCTATGTCCTGCACATGAACGCCAGTTTGACTGGGTTGGCGCCATCCTATCCTGTATCAGGAGAATCCTGAGGGGTTCTACCCTGTGGCTTTTGCGAGCCATGGCCTGACCTTCTCTGAAAAGATCTACCCAGTTCATAAACTGGAGTTCTTGGCATTGAAGTGGGTGGTGATGGAAAAGTTCCAAGAGTACCTGTATGGGGTCCTGTTCACCGTGCGCACAGACAACAACCCCTTGACATATGTCACCACCACGGTGAAGTTGGATACTGAGGGGCACCGATGGCTGTCAGCCCTCTCCACATACAATTTCAGTCTGGAGTATCGGAGTGGGCAAGCCAACGTGGATGCAGACGCTTTGTCCCAACACCCCCACAGCGACACCTCAGACCCCCCGGTCCTGGTTGGACTGGCCCTGGTGCAGGTGCTCTGCTCCCAAGTAGAACCCCTTCCTGATACCATCGCTTGTACAACCCAGAGTATAAAGGTACTGGGAGCCCCCTCATCGAAGCTATCCCCCCTGCTTATCTAAATTTTGCAGGCCTGGCTTTCTTGCCCCTGTATAAGCCTAGTAAGACTGACCTGCAATGGGAGCAGGAGTCGGACCCCAGCATATGAGACTTGCTTTGGGCTATCATGGAGGTGAAATCCCCCTGGCAGGTATGGAACAACCACCCTGATGCCTGCCGAATGATAAGGGAATGGGATAAGTTGGTCCTGTGGGTTGAATTGCTGATGCATGCGGTGCAGGACAAGGACCACCCAGGCTGATCCAAACAGCAGTTGATGTAGCCCAGGGTATACCGGGAGGTTGTCCTCAAGCCCCTACATGATGATATGGGGCACCTGAGCTATGACCACACCTTAGACATGCATAGGGCCAGGTTCTATTGGCCCAGGATGAAAGCAGATGTGGAGAGCCACTGCAAGCGCTGCCTGTAGCACAACCAGCAAAAGACCTTGTCCCAACGGGCGGCACCCTTGGTTAACATCAGCATCAGTGGGCCCCTGGAGTTGGTGTGCATGGATTTTCTGTCCTTGGAATCTGACCGAAAGAACATGGCTAACATACTGGTCATCAAAGACCACTACACCCGGTATGCGCAGGCTTTCCCCACCAAAGATCAGAAGGCGAGCACCGTGGTTAAGGTCCTGCAGCAGTATGTACAGCATTACAGCCTGCCCAAAAGAATCCATTCTGACCAGGGCTGGGACTTTGAAAGCAGCTTGGTGAGGGAGTTTTTGTTGTCCTGTGGCATATATAAATCCCACACCACCCCTTACACCCCAGGGGTATCCACAGCCCGAACGCTTCAATGGGACATTGCTGAACATTTGAGCACCCTGGACCCCGCAGACAAGGTGAACTGGAGTCAAAAGGTCAGTCAGTCGGTGCATGCATACAACTGTGTGAAAAATAACATGACCCAGCACTCCCTCTTTTACCTCATGTTTGGTCATGAGGCCCGGCTGCCAGTGGATCTTTGCTTTAGGGTATCCACCGACGGGACCTCCGATAAGTCGTACCTCGAGTATACTGGCACACTGCCGGAACAGCTCCTGGGCAGCATACAAGCTCGCCTCCGAAGCAGCGGCTCGTTGCTGTCAGGGGAACAAAAAGAGATATGATGACAGTTACCTTGTGGTGAAAAAACTGTCTAGCCTGCCAGTGTATCATATAAAGTAGGACCATGGTCATGAACTCGAGAAAACGGTGCACCAAAACCATTTGCTCCCTATAGGGGAGATTGTGCCAACCCTGACTACGGGACCCAACCTGCCAGCAGCAAGATGGCCCATAACCTGGGGGAAGCATAAGCAGCAGGGGCTGGCATTTTCTTCCCCTCTGGGCCACTCCGCTGGGGCACTGAAGGCAACCCCCTTCAGCCCCAGGAGGAACAGAGGGGCCACTCCAGCAAAGAGAGGGAGGAGGGGGACTCTGCCTGCTCTCAGTGGGGGATGGATCCAGACAATCCCTCCACCCAGTGGGAATGGTACTGCTGAAACTCGGCCCCTTCCATGAGTACCAGCCACCCAGATTCTGCATCCTGCTTGAACCCAGAGGTTTGGCCCTCTGTCCCAGAGGCCTGGCCCACTGTTCCTGTGTCAGAGCCCAATCTAGGTAGTGTTTTGGGTAGTCAAGAAGGCCACCTGGCATGTCCCCCCACCATACAGCGCATTACCTGCAGCTGCAGACCCCAACCCTGTTCCTGATCTAACACTGAGTAGTGTAGAGGTACCAGGTTTGCCACAGGGGATGGGAATGGTAGACTATGACTCTACAGGACAAACCAGCACCACTGACTTGGTCCCAGTACCTGACGATACTGTAGATGCATAACCCTCATTACCTGTATGTAGTCTGTTATTGTGGCCAGACCTGATGCAAGCCTATCTGGGATTGCGATTATTGTTGGTGCTAATCAGGAACCAGGTGTCTAGCTAGCAAAGAGCATGCTATTAGTTATGGGTTCCTAGAGGGAAAAAAGGGCTTGTGGGATGCCAAGTTTTCTGCCAGGGGAGCGTGTAAGCCCCCCAAACTGGGCTTACCTTCCATGGCACACTTCTCCCCTTGCATGCTGTGCCTGGTAGTGCTGATGGGAGTCGCACCAAGCCACCTCCTGGGCTGACGATGCCGCTGCTTCCAGGGTGCCTCGCTCACATCAGGGCTGAACTGAGGCTGGGGTGGGTTTCAGGACATCGGGTGGGGAGTTGTGCAGTCCTAGGCCCAGCTAGGGGCTAAATCAGAGGCTTGGGGCCACGTGAACTAAAGCAGGGTTTTTTCTTGTTTAAAATTGTGATCCCACATGCTCTGAGCATGCGCGAGGACCACTGAAGAAATTTAAAGGGTCCAGGCTCCTTTTCCACCTGTGGCCATGTGGCTGACCAACAACGGAGGGTTTCCCCAGCCCCAAGTGAGCAGAGGGGATGGAGAAGGAGCACCTGGCAACTGGACCATTCCAGTCATGGGATAAAAGCATTTTGGCCCAGTCTGCAGGCTACATAACCCAGAGGGCCCCAGGATCCTCCAGGCTGGGGCAAGAAAACAAAGATGGCAGCCCCATGTATGCTAGGTGGCCTCAGGCTGCTGGGAAATTTCCCACAGGCAGCATGGTCAGTGTTCTCTGCCAGGGGAGAATTTTGGGAAGCAGGGCTAGAGCATCCAAGGTCCTCTCTGAGGGGATTGAGCTACTGTACCCCCTCCCCTGTGGTGTGACTCGTGCAGTGCGAAGAAGGACGAATGGGTCTGCCTGGTGAAATCTGTATCCAAAGGCCTTCGGGCAAAGCTGAAAAGGCCAGGCAGGTGAAGAACAGTGCCTCACTCTCGTGGACTGCAGTGCTTTGGGCAGCGAGCACCTTCACCCTCTAAGGTTACTGTGAGTACCCCGAGCTGCAGCTCTGGGGAGGTTTTTGTTGCATCCGCCAGGAGGATCGGGGAGAGTTTTCCTTCAACACTAGACTTATTTCCACAGAACTTGTGTTGCTGTGCAAGGGCCCCAACGAGAGACGTCAGACCTGCAAACTAGGAGCTGTGAGGTACCCACCACCTGGGATTGTTCTTGGTGCACCCAGGGGAGGGGGAGAGCTCTGACAGGGTGTGTGTATACTTTATGGAGGGTCTAGGGGATAGCCCTCACCTCCTCTGTGTGATAGTGTACTAAATAAAGAGGGATTATTGTCGGTCACCCTCCACTATTTGACTGTGCTTTAATTATTGGTATTGTGGGGAGGGAGTGTGGGTCCAAATGGACCAAAGGGGGCAGTCATCAGGGGTATCCATTACTGTTCCTGGGGGGATTGTTAACCTGTTTCACCTACAGGAGGCAGCACAGTGGCCCCAGGTGGAGGCACCACGGCACCATAGGAAATCCGGTCAGGACTCAGGCCCGGACCCTTAGGGAGCTACAGCGAGGACCCCCAAGGACTCTGGGGCAGCCCAGGTCAGTGTGAGCAAAGGGGGGTGTTACACAAATAATATTGCGAAGTCTGGGTTAATCTTGTTTCCATATGAAGGAAGTTGATATGTAATAGTTTATTGATAGATGTGCATAGTTTGCAGTCACTGTTGTCCCTGCAATTGAGAATTATGAGGGACAGAGAAAATCCATATAAGGTGTTTCCATACAAAAGAATACAAGAACTGATTTGTTCTACTGCTTAAGACAATTGGGTAAGGAAACCAGGATCATGAATGTTAATATGTTTGTCAATGCACATTAACCTATTGAAGGATAGCTAGCTAGATAGATGATTAGATAGATAGATAGATAGATAGATAGATAGATAGATAGATAGATAGATAGATAGATAGATAGACTGATTTTATATGGGAGTATTATGAAACACTGACACTCGGAATCCCGACACCCAGGATCCCAAGCCCGTCATCCCGACATTATCTTTCCCCAACGGATCACCACCTCCAATAGAATTTGGAAAGCCCAACTCCCGAACTTACAGCGACCCGGAGTTGGTTATATTAATTTAGGGGGGTGCGGGGGGGGTGGAGTCCCCTACCCACCTATTAAAATGCCATGATTGCTGTATCAGGCTGTCCACCGTTGGAATGGTGATCCATCGGAGAAATGCAATATCGGGATGTCAGGCTCGGGATCCTGGGTGTCGGGATTCCGAGTATCGGCATTCCATAATTAATCCTTATATACATTATTTCTTTACCTTCCATAGATGGGGGTGCAGACCCTACTTTTGTTTAGTTATTTATTTGAAAATCAGTGACCAGGAAAGGCACATGGAGCCTTATAAGGAGAAACTGATGGATCTCAACATGTACACCCTGGAACAGAGGAGAGGATAGTGAGAGGGGACATGGCTGAGACCTGCAACTACCTCAAGGAGGTGAGCAGGGTGCAGGACGGGAGACTCATTAAAATAAGAAAAGCAACAGCACCAGGGGTCATGTGATGAAGCTGGAGGGAGGGGAGTTTAAGAGGGATGTAAGGAAGTACTACTTCACTGAAAGGGTGGTAGACACCTGAAACAGGCTGCCAGCAGAAGTGAGAGAGGTAAAAACAGTAGGGAGCTTCAAATAAGCACGGGATAGACATAAGGGAATATTAGTAAATAGGGGAATATTAGAAAATAGAGAGGGAGAGGGTTACTGGAGACAGGTTAGGGCCTACGGAGACAGATTAGTCAGGGAACATCTGGGTAGACTAGGTGGGCCAAGCATTCCTTTTTGGCAAACAAATCTTATGTTTCTATGTTTCTAAGGCTCATTTTCAAGTACATCCCAGGGGAGGGGTAACAGTAGGGAAAACAAGAGTAAAAATCTGATTAATTAATTACAGGAAGTACAATACAAAAGTAAAATATTTACAAATTGTACATTAATATGTAATAAAAAGTACAGACATAATATGAAAGGAAAAATATTTACAGATGGTGTATATAAGATATTACTTCTATGAATCTATGAATGTAAAATACAAATATAAATGGTCTGCTCTGGTAATGCTGGCTTTGCAGAGGCAATCCTAGGGGTAGCAAGGGGCTGGTACAAGTGATGATAAAGTAGTAATTTTAAGAGGGATTTCAGAGAGAAATAAGAGGAGGAAGTATGTATGGGAGCACTGGGATTATTCCAGAAGGAGGGAAGATGTACAGAGAATGTACTGGAGTTCGACAAACCGAGGTCTGGCAGTGGGAGACAGAGAAGGTACGGATGTTGATGGAGTGGAGCAAATAAGTTGAGGGGAGATGTGCTGGAAGGAGAAGAGAGGATGGAGATAGGAGGGGAGAGAGGAAACTGAGAACTTGAATAAAAAGGTGGCACAGTGCAGGAGGCACTGGGAGTCTAAGGGTGGCTGAGAGAGGTACTGATAGAGGTGACTATGATGAATAAGTTGGGAGTGCTTGTGGCAAAATGACAAAAGAAATGGAAGGTATGGTCCAGTATTGCTTTTGTGAACTTTAGGGCAGCATCATAGACCACATCCATGTAGTCAAGCACCGGGAAGATCATTTTAAGAATGATTTCACTGCAGCAAAGATCTCAGCACAGGGACTGAGGCATCTGCCAAAGAGGATAGTGTCCTCTGCATACATATGGATATTTGTGTTGATCCAGATGGAGGAGAGATCATTAAGGAAGATGGAGAAAGGAATGGGATTCAGGACTGGCCCCTATGGAATACCAGTGCCGACAGGGAGGGGAGGATAATTCATCACCTACCTGAACCAACTGGTGTTGGCCAGTGAGATATAGTAGGTGTGGAACCATTCAGCTGCCAGTTTGGAGAGTCCAGCTCCCTTTAACTTATCCAGTAGAAGGAGGGGTTTGCCACTGTATCAAGGCCTTGTAAGGTCGATGAAAACAGCGGTGATAATGTGTCCCTGGTCCCCCTTTTTCAGAATGGAATCAGTGACTCAAAGTAGGGAGTGAGCAATGGGGTAGGCCTTCCTAAAGGCAGACTGGTAGGGGCAGAGGAAGCCAGATGAGTCAAGAAAGAAAGAGAGCTGGGAGAAGACACGCCTCTCCTGAGGTTTAACCAGGGTAGGGAGAAATGAGATATGGTCACCGCTTTGTGCAGGGAGAGCACCTTGGCCTGTTTCCATATATGGGGTGCTGCACTTAGAAGCTAAGGAAGGTAGTAAAGAGATCAGTAGTTTGACTTGACTGTGACCTTTAGAGGGATTCAGAGGCCAAAGGGCTGCAAAGGTGATGGGGGAGGGGGATAGAGGAGAGAAGAAAGACTATCTGGGAGAGAATGATCTTCCTGAACTTGTTGGAGAACTGAGGTTGTACTGTCAGTTGGCGGAACAATGATTTGGCCTCCCTTGTGGCCTTTGTGCTGGAGTTTCTGAGCTGCTTATGTCTCAACAAATAATTTGCAATAATGGAAATCTTTTATTAGTGTCTGGGGAATCAGTAAATCTACTGGGGACTGCCCAGCATGTGCCTATGGGTTTGTGGGAAGGTTTGGAGGGGTTGTATGTATTAAATGTTGATATGACATGGTGATTTTTTTTCTTATGGTCTTGTTTTCATTCCCTGTTTATGTTTCTCACATACCTGTCTTCCATTGGGCCAACAATCACTTAGCACCAACACTGCTTCCTCTGCCACCAAGTGGCCTCCAGAGCTTGCCCCCTGTGTCAGAGTCTTCAGGGAGGGATGTCCAGTGTAGGGTCCAAGAGTACTGAGCCATCATCCTGATGGCATTTGAGGGGGTTCTTTCATAGAAACATTGGACAGGCACATAGAAGTTGACAGCAGATTAGGACCACTTGACCCATCCAGTCTGCCCAGTCCTCCCTACCTACCTACACTATTACTGCAGACCATACCCAATTTACATCTCTTTCTCCCTCCCGTCTTTCTTTTCATTATGATTCCCTTGAGTTTATCCAATGCATTCTTGAACCCCATCACTTTTTTCAGCCCCATCACCTCCGCTGGAAATCTATTCCAGGAATCTGCCACTAATTCTGTGACAAAGTGTTCCTCTCATCTCTCCTGAATCTACTCCCCTCCAGCTTCATAGCATGTCCCCTTGCTTTTGAGCACCTTTTCTTCTGAAAAATACTTCCCTTATTTACCCCGTGAGGTATTTAAAGGTCTTGTAAACTTAAAAGTGTGCCCTAGGAATGTGGTGCTCTGAACCCAGGTACAAGTGTCAAAGCACAAAATTCAGGCACACACCACCCATTAAGAGGGACACCAACAGTTTCGTAATTATTAAAAAATAATTTATTCTCCAAATATGAGTGCCTTTGTTGGAGAATGAATGAATTTTTTAATAATTATGGAACAGTTAGTGTCCCTCTTTATAGGGGGTGAGTGCCTGAATTTTGTGTTTTGGTATTTAAAGGTCTCAATCATATCCCCCCTCTTCCTCCTCTCTTCCAGGGTGTACATATTGAGGTCCTTTAGTCTTTCCTCATAGGGCTTTTGATGCAGATTCTGCACCATTTTAGTTGGCTTCCTCTAGACCACCTTCACTCCATCTATGTCCTTCCAGAGATGTGGTCTCCAGAACTGGACAGAGTACTCTGTCTTGGTGGGGTCTTGCCAGTGATCAACACCACCCCCCTCTTTCTTCAGGTGCTAACCTTCCCTATGCACCCCAGCATCCCACTAGCCCTCCCAACTGCTTTGTTGTACTGCCTGGCCACCTTTAGGTCATCTGATATGATTACCCCCAGGTCTCTTTCCAGCTTGGTGGTCATCAGTATCACTCCACCCGGTTTGTACACTCTCCCTGGGTTTCTGTGCCCTAAGTGCATTGTTTTGCACTTTCTCACATTGAAATCCAACTGCCATACCCTTGACCATTCCTCAAGTTTTTTCAGGTCGCTGCTCATCCCTTCCGCTCCCCCTGGAGTGTCCACCCTATTGCAGATTTTGGTGTCATCTGCAAAGAGGCAGACCTTTCCTTCCAGCTCCTCTGCAATGTCACTTACACAGACATTAAAGAGGACAGGTCCCAGCACTGATCCCTCAGGGACCCCGCAGAACACTCTCCCTTCCTCAGAGTGTACTCCACTTACTACCACCCTCTGTCACCTGTTACCTAACCCATTTCTTGCCTAGTTTACCAACTTTGGACCCACTCCTAAGCTACCCAGCTTGCTTACTGGACTCCTATGTGGCATGGTGTTAAAAGCTTTACTGAACTATGTAGGCCATGTCCACTGCTCCACCCTCATCTAAATCCTTTGTCACCCAGTCAAAGAAATCTATCGGATTCATTTGACATCACCTCCCCACTGTAATCCATGCTGCCTCTGGTCTTGTAACCCACTGGATTCAAAATATTCCACAATTCTTTCCTTCAGCAGCGATTCCATTAACTTTCCCACCACTGTTGTCAGGCTGCTGATTGGTCTTTTGTGAAGTGGGACTGCGTCCACCCTTCTACTGTCCTCTGGAACCACTCCTGTTTCCAGTGAGCTGTTAAATAGAACTGTCAGAGGTGCAGCCAGTATTTCCCTAAGCTCCCTCAATACCCTTGGATGGACCCTATCTTGCCCCATCTCTTTGTCCACCTTCAGATTAGTTAGTCCCTTCAGGACTCTCTCCTCCAAAAAAGGACTACCCTCACCGAAGTGGAATACTAAATTTAGTCTTAAAGCAGTAATGTATTTGTCTTTTAAGACTAAGTTTAGTAATCTTTAATCTTCTTTAATCATCAGAAGAAGAATACTACCTGTTGGAATACTAATTCTAAGAAGTATTCCACTGTGATTGTTTTTAACAGTAAATTATTACTAAATGAATATTATACACAGATTTTAAAAGTACATGTTTTTGAATACTTTCAAATGGTAAATGAAGACTTTTCAATACTTCTGTTTGTGTTATATGCAAGCTTGTTAATTTTTATTCTGATCACTTCTTTTACATTAAGATCTGCTCAATCAAGAATGTTAAGAAAGATATTAATCATCAAGCTCTGACAAATACATAGATACACACATGCATACATACAATCTCAGTTGAAAAGTTTTATACAGTTACTTCTTGAGCCCTTTATGTGCTTTTAACTTCTCAAATAATTTAGCTATTTGGGGGTCATTCCCTCAATAGGAGTGACAAGAGTATCTCCCATGGTTGAAAAGAATCTTAAAGAGCTAGTGTACTGCTTGGAATTAATAGTAATTTTCAGATGCAGTCAGCTATCACTTCCAATATATGAAGTATTTTTTATTATTTTCTGTTTGGTAATCAAAAGATTTTCCAGCTGGTAGTACTGGGGTGATGTGTGGAGTAGCACTCTGCCTGGAGGAAAAAAAAAGTAAGTTCTGTTCCTCCCACTACATCGTCAAAAATTAGACAAAACGCCTTGAAGCACCACAATTATTACAGCCTAAGCAGTGACTCTCACAAGCTACCAATCACAATGCAGGACATTGTGACATCACTAGTAACCAGGGAGAGCCAGTCCCTGCTGCTTCATGTGAAAGTGAAACCTGACAATGAGAAATGGTTCTCATTGGTTACTAGTGATATCATAGTCAGTGTGGTCTCAGTGCTGATGTAGTGAGAGGAACAGAACTGACTTTTTTTTTCATCCAGACAGAGTGCTGCTCCACACATCAACCCAGTACTGCCAGGTTGAAAATCTTCTAATTAGCAAACGGAAAAGAAAAAAATACTTGAGATATAACAAGTGATAGCTAACTACATCTGAAAGTTACAATTAATTGCAGGCAGTTTCCAGGCAGTACACTAGCTCTTTAAACAGAAAATTACAAAACGTGTCCCTGTACTATGTCAGATACACAATCAGTTATTCTAATGGAGTATGGGCCCCATTTTCATAATGGTTGCATCGCATAATGACATTGTTAGAATCAAAAGGGAGGTTGGATGGGCAGAAAAAGGGGAAGACTAGGCAGAGGAACTCGGCAAGTACTTCTGCTCAGTGTTCAGGAAAGAAAGGGATTGCCCAATACACATGGTAAAGGGGGCAGGGGTGGAGGGGGCACAGAGATAACAAGTGGGTTAATTCAGGAGGATAGCATCCTGAAGGGCCTTAAAACCTTGCGGGTGGACAAAGCACAAGGACCGGATGGTGTACACCCAAGGGTCCTGAAGGAACTGGCAGAGGGGTTGGCAGGCCCTCTGACAGACCTGTTCAACACCTCTTTGGAGATAGAGAATGTACCCAGTTACTGGAGAATGGCTCATGTGGTGCCCCTCCACAAAAGTGGACCCAAGGATGAACCGGGCAATTACAGACCGGTGAGCTAGACCTCTGTAGTGGGGAAGTTAATGGAGACCATGCTGAAGGAGAGGTTGATAACTTTTCTTGTTAGTAATGGTCTACAGGATGAGAGAAAGCAAGAGTTTGTCTTGGGAAGATCATGCCAAACTAACTTAATCGACTTCTTTGACTGGGTCCCTATGGTGACTGACAATGGCCAAGCTGTAGATGTCCTGTATCTGGATTTCAGCAAGGCCTTTGACTTGGTGCTGCACGGGAGGTTACTGAACAAGCTGAGGGATCTAGGTGCATGGCAGAAACTGATGGGGTTGGTTGAGAGCTGGCTACAGGGCAGACAACAGAGGGTGGTTTTATGGGTGGGGGGTCATCCAAGCCAAGGCCAGTAGCTAGTGGGGTACCACAGGGTTCAGTGCAGGGCCCAGTTTTGTTCAATGTCTTCACTGAAAACTAAAATCAGCCTGTTCGCTGATGACATCAAGATTTGTGCAAAAGTGGACAGTAAAAAAAGGGAGGCAGGCATACAGGGAGTATCTTACTAAACTTGAACACTAGTCTAAGGAGTGGCAGATGGGGTTTAATGCAAAGAAGGGAAGGCCATGCACCTCGGAGCCAGAAATCAAAGAACCAGCTACTGACTGGGGGGAATACAGATAGCAGTTACAGAAAGGATCTGGGGGTAATAGTCACAAGGGACATGAAGGTATCAGCACAATGAAGGGGGGTGCAGCAAAAGCAAACAGGATGCTGGAGTGCATTGCCAGAGGGATCACCTCTAGAAAGAAGGAGCCCATACAGAACAAGAAGGGTAAATTTACAGTTGTTTTATTCTCAAAGTCCCTTCATTTCTCAGTATTTGTACCATTCAATCATTCATTTTCCATTTTTTAACTTTACCCTTCATTTTTTGCTCCTGATATCCCTTCAAATGACCCATATTTTTGAGCAGTTTATTCTGAACTATTCATTTTCCATTCTGTATTATTCTGAACCATTCATTTTCCATTTGTTATCTTTCATTGTCAAATTTGCACCAGTATCCATTCAAATACCCTTGAAATGACCCATCTTGTAACAGTTAAATTATGTTAACCATTATATGTGTTTTCTTTCTGGTTATTGTGTTTGCTTCAGTTTACTGCTTTTTCTCAATTAATATTAAGTAAAATTAATGGTTTGGTGAAAAAAAATCCAGGGTGGGACTAAGAAGAGCTGATGGGATGAAGCAAGAGTATAAGGCATTTTTCCATTGTGTATAGGGGAAGCATACAACTAAAGAGATAACCCAGAGGGAAGTTGAGTGCACACTACAATCTAGGGTCCCATTTCAGTGTTAACATGTATCACTGATGTTATTAACTGCACTATAACTACACTGCATTGACTTGCTATTACACTCCTTTACCACTGCATTATTTTTATTTTTAAATGTACACTGTAGAACCACTGTACACACTTAATGATTTTTCTTGTACGCTACGACTGCATTACTTTTGATATTTTTAGATGCACACTGTAGTAACACTGCACACACTTAGTGCAAATTTTTAGATAATTCTCACACACTTTTTTCCCACATTATAGTTAATAGTTATTGGTAACATGATGGAAATGCTTTGTAAATGTCAAATTGCTTTTGCTGTTCTGGTTTTACTAACAGAGCTTGAGAGTTAATTTCCCGCATGCATATTTCTTTAGATTAGTTCAATTTAAATAAATGTTTTGTTAGTTTTTTTATCTTTTCACCATCTCACAGTCAATGTTACTGTCATCTTAGCTTTATACATATAACTTGTTTATGGTAAATCTACTCCAGGTATGCACTGCTACCAATACCTGCATTTGGCACACGCAAACCACACAGCCCCATGGTGGCATGCTCTATTTTACACCCTTTCCTAGCCCTGGCAGAAAGCTTTTGAGTCTCATCCCTAGCCTCAAGCATCTCAGCACACAGAGCCATGTTGGCAGGCTCCTGATTTCTCTAGTCCTTTACAGAAATACAAGTGTGCAATATGCGTACAGAATGTATGCCACACGCAAAATTGTTCAGTGACTGCAGGTCGTTTGTACACACCAAGTGAACCTAAACAAACCTGATAGAGCTTATTAGGTTTACATGTAGCATGCTTGACATGCATGCAGCAGCTAAGATAGAAAAATTCACAATAAACAATTATTTCTTGAGAACAAAAGAGGCACTTAACTGTTTTTATCTGTTTTGCAACAGTCCCAGTAAAACTTTCCATACCTCGCAGCTCATTGTTGGTGTTGGTGGCGAATCCTTATCTTTCTGCCATCACAGCCCACTAAATTCCTACTGCACCCAAACCCAGCCTGCTGGGTTCCTCACCTACACACATGCCTAGCCCACTGAGTCCCTCTCATGCACCCAAGCCAGCACAGTGTGTCCTCAACTGCACCCACACACAACTTAGTAGGCCCTCTTTTGCACCCAAGCCCTACCCGGTGGATCCTTCTGGTACTCATGGCCAGTCCAATGGGCTCTCCTTCAGCCAAGTCTAGCCAGTTGCTCTCCCTTAACTTTGTGTTGTAGAATAGCCAGAATAGATCCCCCATATGACCCAGCAGTAAAGCCAACCTTAAAAGAGCTGTACTGACTCTGTTGTACTTTTGTTTCAAAGAACTAGAGTGTGGTCTAGTCAGTAACAGGATAGAGTAGCAGCAGCTAGCCACCCTGCCCATCCAGTTGCTGCAGCACAGAGTCAGTTCCTCAAGTAAAATTCCAGAGAACAGCAACAGCTTCCAAGAGAGAAGCTCCCTGCAGAACTAGAGAGACAGGGTCCTGACTTCTTGTGCCTTTTTGTTGAGGTACATGGCTGTGTTTATTTGAAAATGTACCTGTACTGTGGGGTGTGGAGGGATTCAAGGGAGAGAGCGCACATGGGCCTCTATCTCCTGGTCCTGCCACTGTGGGTGAGCAATCCATTGGGATCAATTTGGGAGGTTGATAGCTGCTGGAAAGGGGTGGGATGGCCCTACTACTGGATCATGGTGGGATGGCCCTGCTTCTCCTGACTTAGGAGGGTGGCCCTGCTTCTCCTGGTTCAAGGGGATGGCCCTGCTTCTTCTGGTATGGGAGGGTAGGTATGGCTATACTTCTGGCTTGGAGGGTACCCCCACTTCTCCTGGCTTGGGGGGGATGACCCTACTTCTCCTGGCTTGGGTGTTTTAGTCTCACTTATACTATACTTATTTTAATCTTGTCACATGCACCCAAGGTGTAAGCCATCTTAAAGTGACCAAGTTCTTGTTTTTTGCATTTCTGTGAATATAAGCTTTCTTAAGCAGGATTTTTGTTAAAAGATGATTTTTCCTACACTAATACCTTTGTTAGTCATGGCTCAGGGAATCTCTGTGGCTCTTTTTTTTTTAATTAGCCATATGTACTTTTACTTCCACCTGATTGGAGACCAGAGATGGGCAAAAGAGACCTTGGTTTAACATCTCATCTGAAGGATGGCATCTCAGCAACCATTGAATCTGCATCCCCCCAAACTACCTCCTACACATGACCATCCTTCATGAACTAGGACCACTATCAGCCACACAACCAGCCTCCTCAGCTAAGCAATGTCATTGTAAATCCCCCTCTCCCATCTGGGATATGTACAAGTTACAGGGGGAGGAAGAAAGAGCAAGAATTCAGAGTGTCTGTGTCCCTCAATCCAGTGGCAAAAAGTTGAGAAGTATGGTCCACCACTACCATGGGTCATTGTCGCAAATGGCAATTACATAAATACATACTACTGGGCTCATTGTGCGAAACGTTTGATAATGCTGCATGTATTTCTGTAATCACAGTAATCAGTGTTGATTAAACAGCATCCAGCTGAAGATGTGGGTTGGACAGCTTTACTAGTTGCCTTTGGTAGAGTGACACAGCAGGGGTATGAGGAACACCAGGACAGCACGGACTGCTTTTTCTGTTGGTTTGCGTGTCCACGCAAGCCAACATCATGTGGTAGTAGCAGATTTGGAGGTGCGGTCACTGTGGGCGAATGCACAGCACAAATCAGTAGGTGCGTCCCTCATTCCCCAATATGCCAGCATGCAGGTGCTGACACCAGCAATACATAAAGTGGCCACCACATCTAACAAAAGTGCTGCTGCAATGAAAGGCAAGGTTGTCATGCAGCAGCAGCACAATAACATGCCTCCCGACATGCCTTTACTGGTGAAGTTTTTCACTAAACATGGCAGCATTGACTGCCACCACTGACTTCAGGGGTGCCCAGTCCCCCCGTTGGCATGCCCTGACCCACTTCATTTGCCAACGGGAAGCCCACTCCCCATCAGCATAATGCCCTCCTCCTATTTTAAGTGTGTGCTGAGGGGGTGCCCAATCCCCCTCGGCATCATGCGCTCCCCCAACAGTCTTTCTTTGCTGACAGGGGACCCAATCCCCATCGACTTCAGTCTCTCCTTCCCAGTTCAATTTGCCGACGGGGAGCCCACTCCCCATTGGCATAGTGTCTCCCCATTTATTGTGTGCTGAGGCGGTGCCCAATCCCACTTGGCTCTTGCCCCCCTTCAGTATGTGCCAACGGGGGTGCCCAATCCCCTGTTGGCTACAGCCCCCCAACACACTTGGGTGGCATGCTGGGAGACCACCCCAGTGTGCTAAATGTCCCTAAAAAAAAAAAAAAACATCCCATGATGTTCTTCTTTTTGTAAACCTGTAAACCAGAAAGCAGGTCCCCTTGGGTCTGTCCTGCCCCTCCCCAACCCCTGCCCACCTCTGCAGACCTTGCCTCCCCACACCCACCTCACCCTATCGTACCTGCAGAGCCTGGCATATGATCTTCAGTGGACCTGGAACATGTCTGCACTCTTCAAAGCCGACCGTAAAATGAAGAAATGCCGTAAGCTGTATAATGGCATAAATAGGTTTTTTTTTCAACTTTGGTGCATATCTCAGGCATTTTGGGGAATTTTGGCACCACTTTTTCAACATGGGGTTATTCGGACCCCTCCTCATGAATTCAATCACTGTCATAGTGTTATTCCGTCCTGAAAGGTGATTTTGCGGTCACTGCACAGAATCACCTTTTGGGACGGATTAACGAAATGACAGTGCTACTGTTCATGAGGTGGGCTCTAAAAAAGCCTATGCTGCAAATTTGGTGAAAAAAATACAAAAATAACTTTGTGAATTTGTAATATTTTCACTCCAGATTTTCAACATTGTCATCTTTCCACACCTTCTTATGAACAGTACAGCTGTCATTTTACATATCCTGGCCGAAATGTGTTTTCGCATTCTGGAGCAGAATAGCACGGTCACTGTTAGAATTCAGTTTTAGGGACAGATTAAGAAAATGACAGTGACACTGTTCATGGGCAGAGGTCCTAAAATGCCTATTTTGAAAATCTGGTGATGAAAGTCCATAAAATGACTGTGTTACAAGCATGCGTTGCGCAGTTTCCACGCACCCTTGTAACTTCACAAATTTGCAATATTTTCATGCCAGATTTTCAACACTGGCATTTTTTCACACCCCCTTATGAACAGTACAGCTGTCATTTTTCACATCTTGCCCAAAATGTGTTTCCGTACCTGTGTTGCCAAATGGTGCAGTCGCTGTGTAAAATCACCTTTTGGCTAACAAACTGATAGTGCCACTCTTCCTGAAGTGGGGTCACAAAAAGACCATGTTGATAATTTGGAGTGAAAATACCAGCACAAGCCTATGGCATTAGGGTTTACAACTGTAACACCCCAACCTGTAGAGACTGACAGGCATTAGGGGTGTGACTTGGGATCATCAGCTGTAATGCTCACGCCATTCCACCCCCAACCCCACCCTGCAGCCGGTGACAAGTATCGAGGTGTGCCTTGGAGTGCTCTGCCCTAAAGTTCACCCCATTCTCTTATACTGCACCCACCTCAGAGTATTTTGTTATGGAATGGGGTAAGTATAAGGCCCAAAGACCCCAAAGCACACCACAACCCTTGTCAGTGTCTAAAGGGCAGGGTGAGGTAAAATGGCAATAGCATTATAGCTGATGTCTCAAAGGCACACCCCAATGCCAGTCATTCTCTGCAGGGTGGGGGAAGGGTTGGCATCAGTTCAATACTTCACTGCCATTCCTATTATACATTTCTAAGTCCTGTACTACCGATGCCAATGCCAGTGAGACAACATTCAGCATTGACAAAAGCTTGTTTAATAATGGATTGGGAGAGTGAAGAGGTGCCACTGGATGCCAATGACTTAATTTACATGGAATGAGAGGACAGAGCTGTTACCCAATGGATACTAGGGACTGCTAGTCCACTGCCCCCTATCCCTTGACATAAAGTCCCTTTACACCCCACCTAACTCCCTCTATGAAAAGGGGACAGGGTTCAAGATGTGGGGTGGAGGCACACAGCCAGCATGTTCTTCAGTGGGTCCAGCTTCTGGGGCTGGCTAGTCTGTGTGAAGGGGGTTCCAGCTTTGGGGGTAGACTGGCCAATTATCCCCAACCCTTGATGTCCCCTCACTTTACAGATCACTAAATCCTCATTCATGCCCTTTGCACACCTTTCACAGCCCCTCTTCTAACCAGTAACACCTGTCAGCTGCAGCAACCTCAACAGTCCGGTCTCTCTGTGGTCAGTTGAGACCCCCTCATACCCTTGACTCATTGCCTCCCTGCATGGCCCCCCACTGACACCTCCCAGACCCATTAAACACCCACCCACCCCTTATAGACTGTCAAGACACTTTTCCTCCACAGGCCTGCACAGCCCCAGACACTAGCTCCCTTCCCATCCCTTTTTTCCCCTGATACTAGCTAAGTCTTCTTTCACAGCCCCAAATACCAGCCTTACCTCCTTCCATGGCCCCCAACACTGCCTGCCCTCCCTCCGCATCCCCCCACAGCTCCCTCCACAGTAGCTGTTCCATCCACAACCTAACTCTGAGTCCCTTTACCACCTCCTCCTTCCAGGACCTATCACCCCATAGTTCCCCCAACACATTTGCTGTCTCCACAGTCAACCACCCCCTCTACCACCAGCCTGCAATTTGCCACCAGTGATACTGACAGAGAGAGGTTTGAGCCGGGAGTCCATTCAGGGATCTGGAAGGGGAATGCAGTGGTGTGGAGTGTAGTCAGCTAGGGGGAAGGGTTCCAGTTACAGAGAGTGGTCAGCTGGAGGGGATGATGAACTTGGGGCAGGTCTAATTCCTGGGAGTTTTGGGGGCTGGACGGTGGTTGAGGTGTAGGGTGTTGATTCAGCTACAGAGAGGGTGGTTAGGATACTACTGCAGGTGATGATAGTTGGATAAGACAGGGAGGGCAGTGTTGTGTGTTGGGGGGGTAGAGCATGCAGAGTGCAAAATAAATCACTAAACCCCATTGGTTGTTGCCATGACAAGCATCATGGAAACAATGTTGTCATTGTTTTTGTGCTATGCTTTTAACACAAATCTCTCCTCTGTGATGACATGTTTGGTCAGTCAGTGTTGCCATGATAACAGTGTTTTTTTTTTTTTTTACAGCTCAAGATTGGCATCTAAGTCATTAACCCCATACATTCACATTATCCTGGCATTTGTTTTCATTTTCCTAGTCAGACAAACTTGCTGGCTAGCCAATGCTGACATGAGCATGATGTCAGAATCTGACATACTGTTTTGCAATTGTGCAGATGTTCCTGATGTTCTCTACAGCTCTGCAGAAGCACATATGTCTTTGAACATCTGCAAGCTGAACTGGAACATAACCAGACTGTAGATGGACTGATGACCAGATGGTGGAAGGACTGTTTCAATATAAAATCAGGTACAATTAATAAAAAAGAGAATAATGTATATGTACCGGTGCATTACCGGCTAGTAATACCATCGATAGGTTCTGGACACATAGGAACCTTGAGAGCAAAGTTTGAGAGGTTTCCGTGTCCAGAACCTCTAGATGGTATTACTCGACGGTGATGCACTGGTACATATATGTTATTTTTTTTAATATATGGATTCAGTTTGTAAAATTTTGTAGCAGTATGAGAGCAGTGTAAAACTTACAGTGCTGACTGTGGTGTAGGCGATGTGGTTTCACCTCAGGATCCTGGGCAATGAGTTGGGAGAAGGCGGTTGCAGCCCGGTGCCGCAGATAGCGATGTTGTTGCTTGTAAATGGCAAAATGTAAGTCGCCAAGTTCTCCATGATGGAAAACGGGAATTCACTATGCAGTAGAAAGAAAAAAAAAATGTTGCGACTAGTGCCAAGAATTTCTCTTGCTAAGCGAGTGAGACAGCTGCCATGTTTTCTGTACTGTTCTGCCCACCCACAGAGGAAAAGGGCCAATTGGAAGGCTCACTTTATAACTCATTGGGAGGGAAACTAGCTCTTGCACTGTTTTGTTTTGCTGATAATACTATCGTTCAGGTCTTGAACGATACTATTACGGGACCTGAATGACAGTATTATCACTCTCAAAGTGTGGTATTATCACTTCAGGAGTGATAGTATTACCGCAAATGTTTTGTTTAAATTCATGATCCATATATTAAAAAAATGTAAACGGCTAGTTTGAAGAGTTGTTTTTATTCACATTGCTTAAAAAAATAAGGTACTCACAAGGGTTGCAAATAAGTTAATCACACCATTGGGGCATGGCACTCAGCTTCGCCTTAGGCCACATTACCTCACAAGGATGTGATTTACATATGGTTAATGCAACCCCCAGTCATTCATTATTGCTTAAATATTTCAAACCTGCCACAGTAGCTTCCTGTTCAGAATCAGCTATGACCACATTTGATCTCCCAAGACTCTATTCAGTTATGAAGACTTGTGCAGAAAAGCAGGACTTCACTGAAAAAGAGATACTTAATTTTTGACAACCCTATGTAAGTAAATGTTAAATAAAGTCAGTCCTCTAAGATAAAACCTTGTGTGATTGTCCTTATGACTCTCATTTTTTTGTAAAAATAATTTGGAATATCTTGCAAAACTGACATCTTGCACTTGCATCTTGCTTTAAAAATCTACTCAGCAACGACTTCATTTCCCATGATTCTTTTGCTTTTTGGCAAGATGCGATACTGCCAGAGAGAAGCACTTCCTAGTTCCTTTCTAGTTTGAACACAGTGTGTTGGCAGTTACAACTTATTTGTGAGACCAGTGAAACAAGATATGCAGAGACTTTTCAGGTATTTGTTTTCTACAGTTTTGTAAAAAGTTTAATCCAGAAAGGTGTTTTTTTTTTAATCTAGAATAGTTCTAGAGAGTCTCTTAGCTTAAATACGTGCAGTTTTGCAAAGTTTCCAAATGCTGTGGTGGATTAGATTAAAATTGAAATCTTGACTTGCTGCATATGTTTAATTAGTGCTTTCTTTGTTTTTACTGCATGTTTAAAGTTTTGTTATAAAGAAACTGGACTCTTAGACTAAGAAATGCGTGCATTTGCAGTTATTATAATGTTTTTGTGTGTGGTAGGAGAACAGGGTTTCTCCTCCAGGCTTTGAATTCAAATGTAGAATTTGTAATGCTGTTGTGTTTATATATTGTAGTATGTTGCATGCCAGGGAGTGTTACTAGGCAATCTACTTCTCAACCCTGTGCCATTTTAGCTGAAGACAGTTTTATTTATTTGAATAAGGGGTCAAAATCAGGAACAGCTGACTTAACAAAATATTTAATATTAGCTGAAGAAATTGTTGTGACATAGTATTTTGTGAAAGAAATCTAGACTATGTCACTAATATCTGGCATAGATTTTATGTTTATATATACTGTGAATTTTATAGCATTTTTGGAGTGACTACAGTTTGTGACCCAGGTATCACAGTGGAAGGAAATAGTATGGGGGAAGGGAATACCATGAATGCCATGACTCTGCCTGTCCACTACATTTTTTTCAAAGTGGAGTTCTGTGGGGGGGGGCTATGTACTGCATTCGTACAGTGCACTGTACAGTACGGGTGCCAGGAGAACACAGTCTAAGACCGGATGTGGAGGTGACCAGAAGGCTGTACTGGTTGCTGGCTGTTTGTGCTGGGTTGAGGGGGCCAGTGAGGCGATTGGACACTATCTGCCAAACTGGGGGTCCACCAGACAACCAGGGACAGGGTTTGTGTGCTATGGGCAGGTACGGGTTAGGGAAGGGGAACCACTGGACCACCAGGGAATTCTTTCATTTTCTAAACAAGGATGGGGATCAGGGCTGGTGAGAGACTGCTGGACCACCAGGGAGTGTATTGTTTTTAAACAAGGATGGTAATCAGGGCATGGGAAGGGGACATGGTCCAGCACACTGAGCCAATGCGGTAGCATATAGTGGAGTCCACAATGGGCATACAAATGACCTTGTAGTGTAGTAGGTTCATCTGCATCTTTGTTTGAATATTTACCCATGGGGTGCAGAATTAACCAGTGTATGCTGTGCATTACCCCTATGGTTGATCTTTAGCCCGTACCCTTGTAGTACAGCACAAAGCATGGTGAACACTAGCTGGATGCCACACTACCTTGGCTGATATTCAGATGAATAACGTAGTCAGTTCAGATGGTGCTATTCATTTGAATATGGTGCTGGAGCCAGTTGTCCCCATTTTTTCATGTGGCACCCCATGTGCATGCGCAGCTGGCTGGCTTTGAATATGGGGTCCATAATGCCTTACCTATTAGATAAGTACAGTTTGATTTGGGTGTAATGAGTTATGTGGGTATATAATTACATAATGACACTAATTTAAGGATGGAAGGAACTCTAGGTTTTCAAAGACTTAATGAAATAAGTGTTGCATTACCTACAATATTTAGTAGATCAACAACATGGGAAAGTAAAAAAAAAAAACTAGCAACAATAAAGTTAAAATACAATTGGTGAAAATCTAGTGTTTTGTAACTCTTATGATACAGTAGTTTCTCTTTAACTCTGTCTTTTCCATTATAACTCTGCTTTCTTTACTCCTGTGTTGTATTACTATTTGTATTTCTCTGCTGCTTTCTACTCAGGCTACTATACGTTCCTCATTTTGACCTTTATTTTAACAGATCTGGCCAGATGTTGACTGTCTACCTTTTAGATAAGTATCTTATCTTGCTAATCTCTCCTCTAGAACCTGTGACACTTTTGTCTCCACATCCTTCTCTGCACTTTCCTTTTAGATACTACCAGAATACCCCAAACCCAAGCCAATCCAGCCCTGGTCACTGTGATTCAAACAGAGCAGGTAAGTCATATTTAATTTAGGGGTCAAATGTTGGTTTTGTAGCCACTAGCCAGCAGGGCTAGTGACTGGGAAAATTGATTTTCTTGTTTGGTAACCAGGTACAAATCCCCACAGACTTCTCCACAGGCCCTGCTGGTGTACTTCCTGAAGTGTTACCTTCTCTAGTACAAGTCCACAGGGCTAGCTAAAGGAAAATCTTACTAGCTAGATACAAAATCTGCTACATTTAGCTAGTGGGACAGTGACAATTTTGATGCCAGTGAACGAGGCAGGGCTAGTGTTATGTGCCAAAGAAGGAAGTGGGGCTATTTTCATGGGATGGGGGGCTAGTGCCTGGAGAAGTGGGATGCTAGTGTCTTGGGCTTTGGAAGATGGGTCAGCTAGGGTCGGGAGCTGTGGAAGGAGGGAGGGGGCTAGTTTCAGAGCCTGTGGAGGGAGAGTGTAGAGAAGGGTATATGTGTGCCTCGGGTGTCTGAGGAGGTGGTGTCCAGAGGGGGCCTTGCAGGGCAGGTGGGTAACAAGTGTATATATGATTCTCAAATGGCTGAGGAGGAAGGGGTGTGGTTTCTGGGAATCAGGGGGACCCAGGAGGGAGGGAGGTGATATCCATGGGTTTAGAAAAGTGGGATGCCTAGAGAGGAAAAGGTGTTCAAAGAGACTGTGGTGAAAGAGAAGGAGGGGGTGGTGTGGGGGTTGAGTCAGGAAGTAGAGGCAGGGGATTGGTGTCTGGGATGATGGAGGGAGCCAGGGTAGTGTTGGGGCTGTGGAAGGTGTACAGTCAAGGGGCTATTGTCATGGGGGGCTATAAGGAAAACATGCTAGTGTCAGGTGATGTGGAGGGAGGGGGCTAGTATCGTAAAGGCTGTGGATGGAGGTGACAGGTGTTGCATGCTGTGGACAGTGGTGGCTGGTGTTGGGTGCTGTGGACACAGGTGGCTGACATTGGGTGCTGTTGATGAAGGTGAGCTGGTGTAGGGTACTGAGGAGTCAGGTGTGCTAGTGTCGGGTGCTGTAGAGGGAAGGGGCTAGTGTCTGGAGCCATGGAGGGAGGAGGCTACTATTGGATACTGTGGAGGCAGGTGGCATAGTTTTGGGTGCTTTGGAGGGATGAGGCTCACGTTGGGTACATAACACTGTGGGGATGATTAAACACCAACGCATGAGTGAAAAAAGTTTTCTGACCCTGCTTAAAAGCCTCCACCCCTGGAATGCAACGTAGCTCATCTTCGACATGTGGTGTTGGACCCACTTCCCTCCCTGTGCCCCTCACTAAGGGATCCCTTAAAAGGAATACATTGTGAAGTATGAGGAACTGTTTAGCCTGAGCAACAGTTAAAGGACATGGGGGATATTTATTTAATTTGGCCCGGTAGTGAGAGCTATTTTCAGACTTGAACCTATCTGGCATTTGTTGGAGTCTCCTGACCAGACTCGACTTTGCTTATGAGATTTGATAGAAGGCTACAGGCACATACAGAGAATAATGAATCCCCTACCATGCAGAACAAGCCACATTGACTGAGGTTAGTGACATAATGGACATGACAGCAAAGCCTGAGTGCCCTCAAGATGTCACCAACCTCACAGATTGTGAGGTTACCAGAGCTTTCTGCAATGAGGTGGGTTCATTATATATATAATGATATGAGCAGGGAGTTTCCAAAATATACAAGTGACAGGCAAACCCCCTCATAAGTGCTGAGTTTAAAACAGCACCCGGTACTGTTTTTTTACTGGGTGCTATTTTGAAATTGGTGCTTGTGAAGAGGTTTTCCTCTCCTAATCAGTTTGTGCTCCAGGCCCTGCGTCTGGTTTGCTGGAGCGTGAGTGTGACTGCGCAGCTGTTCAGAGAAATAATTCATATTCTAAATGGTGAATTATTTCCCTGAGCATTCTAAAAGGTGGATTACTGGGTTTAGAAACCACTGCAGAAGCTGGCTTTGTACTGATATTCAGGATGGCCCAGTTGCAACCCCCCCAACCCAGAGCATGGCCACCTGCTCGATCTGTCAGCTGCACAATATAGCAGGAAAGCACTGAGTGAGAGGGAGTGCCTAGAGTGACAAGTCTCATTGACAATGTTAGAAAAGATTAATTTCTGCGTTTCATGAATGATGTAAGAAAATGGGTCTCATAAAACCTGCACGCTGATTGGCTGAGGCCCCCTGTCACAGGTATTATTATTTTTTAACAACGCCCGATAAAAAAACAAGTTCCAATTTGGGGTGCCCCATTACTTATGATATTATTGGGCACCCCAAATTGTCACACTGAGCAGCTGTCATTTATTTATTTATGTATTTGCTTTTGTTAACCGGGTAAGGCACACTAGACAGCCAAGTGCTATTTTCAGGTGCGACCCGGGAGGGTTACCTAGGTAGATGCATACAAGAACAGTGAAGGAGTCAATTTACATACAGTGAGATAACAGGCTTAACAGGGATTGGGTAGGTAGCTGACAGCATGAGTCAAATTTAACATACAAGAAAATAACAGACTTAACAGGAATGAATAGGTAGCAAAACAGCATTAGGGCAGCGATAGCACATGATAAATACAGCTGTGGAACATGCAGGGTGAGCACGGCAGTGAGCAGCAAAATACATAAACAGGTTCATTAATTCAAACAGAAGTAAGTGCCAGCAGAGGGAGGGACAAAAAGGGGGTTACACTGGGGTGGGGGTCTAGATGGTCAGGTGAACCCTTAGGGAAGGAGGGCATGGAGAGACCATGGTGAAAGGATGTCCAGTACTGGTTTCACTACCAGTTACAGGAGGGTAAGTGCAGTGGATGCTGAGACACCCCAGCATACCAATCGCTAGTGCGCTATGAGGTACAGGGACATGTGGAGGATAATTTCAGGAAGTTCCAAAGGGAGGCTTTGAAGCTGGGATGGGAAGGGGAGGACCGGGTGAGGGCTGGGAGTGAGTTCCAAATTTTTGGTGCATAAGTGGTGAAGGCCCAATCGCCCGTAAGGGAGAGCGAGTTCTAGGAACCAGGTGATCCAGTGTTGCCCTCGACCTAAGATGGTAGGATGGGGTGCCAGGGTTGAGGGGAAGGGCGAGGGCAGAAGGAGTGGCCGATCTGACGATGTTGTCAATGAAGTTCCCAAGTACGAAGGTGCGGTGCTTCTCTGGAGGGAGCCACTTCAGACGTGTGTAGAGATCACAGCGGTGCGTGAGGGGAGGGGCGGAAAGCTTGAAGCAGCAGATGTTGTTGTAGGCAGTGTCCCATTTCAGGAGGCTAGATTTAGGTACTGGGACAAAGGTTACTAGCCCATAGCAGAGCGTAGGGAGGAGGACCCCTCTGGCTAGGGCCATACGAGCTGCTGGAGTTAAGCTGTTTTTGGCTCTGTAAGCGAGGCCGAGCTTACCATTAGTAGCCTTGCAGACGTTCCGAATGTGTAGGGAAAGATCAAGCTACAGGTCCAGAGTGATGCCCAGATACTTGACAGCGGCCACTGTCTGCAGGGGGGAGCCATCAACCCCGAAGATTTGAAGGGGAGCAGTGCAGGATTTTGTCTTGTTCTGGGAACCAAAAAGCATGGCTTGGGTTTTCTTGAGATTGATGGTAAGTCTTTGTTCCACCAGCCAGGATTGAATGCACTTGAAGTCGACATTTACTTGGGAGTTAATGGTGGCGATGTCCCGGGCACTGGCCAAGATGACAAGGTCATCCGTATACAGGGTGGTATGCCCATGGACAGTGACGGATGGTAGTTCATTAATGAAGAGGGAGAAGAGGGTAGGGCCAAGGACAGAACCCTGAGGGACCCTGCAACGGACTGGAGAGGGGTTGGAAAGGGTCCAATTAAAGTTGGTGTACTGCTGCCTGCCAGAGAGGTAGTTGAGGAACCACGCATGGGTGGGGGGGAGAGAAACCAAGGGAAAGAAGAGTGGAGCTGAGGAGTGAGTGGTCAACCCTATCAAAGGCTTTGGAGAGATCCACAAAGATGGATTCAGTAAGGTTGCCCTGGTCAGCAGCAGTTCTGATCAATGAGGTGACTACAGCGAGGGCGGTGGACGTGCTATACGGTATACCCTTTCCTAAACCCAGGTTGTGCTGGAGAGAGGAGGTTGTGGTTCTGTATATACTGAGATAGCTGGGAGGCCACAACTTTCTCAAGAATCTTGGAGGTAGCAGACAGAATGGCAATGGGTCGATAGTTCAAGGGATCCTTAGGGTTTCCTTGTTTTAGGACAGGGACAACCTTGGCCACTTTCCAAATATCTGGGATGATCCTGGAGTTAAGGGAGGTATTGAAGATGTGCGTGATGGGCCTGGCAAGGAGGTGGGCCCCTATCCTGAGCAGTTTCGGCTCAAGGCTATCGTGCCCCGTCCCGCTATGAGGGGAGAGGCTGGCAAGGAGCTTCTGGGTCTCGTTGACAGACACTTGTTGTAGGTAGAAGGGGGGTCGGGAGTTGGGTCCAAGGGGGTGGGTGTCAGGGGACTTGGGGGCAGTGGACGGGGAAGGTGGGGCAGACAATTCGGAGAACATGGAGTTAAAGGCATTTGAGATAGTATGGGGTTATTGCAGCTGACTCCGCCAATGAGTAAGTCAGTGACTTGCACTCTGGCAGACCACCAACTGCGCTACTGATACTCTGCCAGAAACTCCTCGGGTTGCTGGCTGAGGGGAGCAAGGCAGATTGGCAGAACTCGCTTTTTGCTGAGCGGATGGCTTTTTTACAGGAGTTTCTGAGGGTCCTGTAAGCTAGGAGATCAGTGTTGCCTTGGGAGGCCTTGTAGGTCTCCCAGCATTTGTCCCTGAGTTTCATAAGGGAGAATAGGCTGCCAAGAAGCCATTTGGTAAAGGCGCCCTTCACTCGCCTTCTAGTGAGGGGGACATGTTTGTTCTGCACGGAGATAAACTTAGTTAAGAATTCATCCAGGGCTTGTGCTGGGTCATTTAGGGCAGTGACCCCTGACCAGTCAACTAGTATGAGGTCAGAGAGGAAGTCATGTATGTTAAATTTTGAGTAATCCCTCATCTGGATCACTTTACTGGGGATTTTAGTCTGTGAGATGCCCCATGTGCAGTAGATAGGCGAGTGGTCAGAGATGGCATCGGGAGAATACCTGAGGATGTGATCCTGTCAGGTCTGTTGGTCAAGATCCAGTCGATATTACCCTTTGTCCTCGGGAGGAGGGCCTAGTAGGTTCAGTGATAATTTGGCTTAGGGCAAGACCCGAGAGCAGTGGCTCATATAATTTGCAGTTGGATCCCATCCAGTTAAGGTTGAAATCACCTATGATGAGTATTTCATTGGGACCCACTTTGTCGCTTACACCGTGGAGAAGTGAGGATAGTCCTGGCAGTCCACCCTTAGGTGGGTTGTAGGTACCTATCAGGAGTAATTTCTTTGTGTTCCCAAGCAAGAGAAGGGCGTGCAAGAACTCACTTGAGGGGGAGGTATTTGGTGGGTGATCGATGGTGGACACGTTTAGGTGCACTTTGTAATAGAGTAGCACCCCGCCACCCCGTTTGTTCCCCACGCGATCACGTCTGATGAGGCTATACCCCGGGAGGGTGCACATGGCATCAGGAATATGAGGCTTTAGCCAAGTTTCCGAGATACCCAAGATATCCGGCTTGTAGTGGGCGACCCAAGCAGTAAGCTCTGCTAGGTTGGTTAAGAGGCTACGTACGTTTAGGTGGGCAATTTTTAGCTCTTTTGAAGAGAGCCATGCAGGGGGGGGACTTGAGAGAAGGCAGGGTGGCAGGCTGGCTTGTTAGGGTGGCCGCAACCCTGGAGGGTCTGGAGGGGTGGAAGGGGGAACAGTCATGATGACTGGGGGTATAAAAGAACTGCCTGATAGGGCTGGGGGCAAGGAACTACCTAAAAGGATTGCCAAGGGGTGAGAGCTAAGGGTGAGCAGGGAGCAATGCACAGGCAGGGATATAGCAATAATAGGGATACCAGAGGGAGAGAAAACAGAACAAGGTGCTGTAGATAAGTCACAGAGTGGCAGCAGAGTCAGATAGAAAAGAAGAAAAAAGACATGAAATGAGATGAGAAACTGCAGAGTAGCAAGCCGGAGTGGAATATGCTGGGCTAGAAGAGCGGCTGCTAGTAGTGGGAAAAGATAACCTGCAGATGGGAAACAGGGCTGACCAGCTATTTTCAGCCTCACGTGATGTCCCAACTAGTTAAGAGCAGGGGAGGTGGCGAGGAGGAGATGGAGAGGATCATGGGACTAGACCGTCTGCTCTGATAGAAAACCTGCAGATGCAGCTTGAAATTACAGACGCCAGCTGGGTTAGGCAGGTATGTGGGTTTGAAGTAGAGTCCTGATACTGACTGCGCCATGGAGAATTTTTTAAATGGTAAAAAAGGCACCAAAGAGCAAGGAGCAGTAGGAGCAGTCTTTTTCCCAATCGCTGGCATGCAGGGCTGGGCTGATTACCTGGGCTAACTGCAGGGAATCCGTCTGTTGCTTGGTGGGGCAGAGCTGTGGCGTGCCCTCGTGACCTCCGCTCCTCGGGGGTATGGGTCTGTGGAAGGACAAATGGAGATGTCATTTTAAGAAGGCAGGGGGGTTGGGGGAGGAGAGGGGACAGAACAAAGGAACAGGGGTACCCTGACAGCGATAGGGCAGCTGAAACGCTAAACGCTGTACAAGGCAACGAGTCAGAGCAATTAAGGGACAGCACAAAACTGTTTCACATGAACTCTCTACCCCCAGTAATTAAAATGTGGCTAGTAAAAGTTGCGAAAAGTAACTCAATCAATCAGTTATGCTGCTAAACTGCATCTGGCAGAACTAGATTATTACTGAATTCACTGTACACTCTTACTATTTCTATTAAAGGGGAGCAGCAGTTAAGGAAACAGGCTAAAAATGCAGAAATCAAATGCAGGGTTAACAAAAAGCATATAAAAGTGTAGGCTATCTTCACATCTGCTCCGATAGGAAAACTGCAGCTGCAGCTCGAAATTACAGACGCCAGCTGGGTTAGGCAGGTATGTGGCTTTGAATTAGAGACCTGATGCTGACTGCGCCATGGAGAATTTTTTAAATGGTAAAAAAGGTGCCAAAGAGCAAGGAGCAGTAGAAGCAGTCTTTTTTCCAATCGCTGGCGTGCAGGGCTGGGCTGATTACCTGGGCTAACTGCGGGGAATCCGTCCGTTGCTTGGTGGGGAGGCTGTGGGTGCCCTCACGACCTCCCCCTTGAGGGTCTGGGTCTGGGCTAACTGCAGGAATCCGTCCGTTACTTGGTGGGGAGGACTGTGGAGCTACCTGTCTTACTAACTCACCAGACCCCACCACCACACCACTCTCTACAAAAAAGTCGTTAACTCCCATTGCAATACTGCTTCTGTTCCTCTATGACTCCTCACAGAAAAAAAAGAAACACATCCTGATTTGCTGCTTACTTTTTTTTTCCGATGTCGACTCACTCGACCTCCCTTAAAATGAAAGCACCTGACCTTCCTTCTGGTCCCGCTCGCATTACATTTTTATCGCCAGCACAGCGCTGTAATAAATTA
The DNA here is from genome assembly GCA_016271365.2 of Neoceratodus forsteri. Taxonomy (NCBI): domain Eukaryota; kingdom Metazoa; phylum Chordata; order Ceratodontiformes; family Ceratodontidae; genus Neoceratodus; species Neoceratodus forsteri. Next base: position 586,298,398 of record CM028132.1, on the reverse strand, counting down.
ACCTTGTACACCACTCAGTGAATAAAACACATCATTTCTCTTTACAGTTTACTTTCCTGTAATGTTGTTGACTCCCTCAATCTTTATCCAAGTAATGTTCCATACCATCATTCTAAGTCGCGCACACTCGGGTGCCTGTCTAGTTCCACCTGAAAAGAAGCCATGCAGGATCATCACAGAAGTAAATGGACTTGTTTGTTTCTTCTTTGGGACTTAGTACAAACAGATTAACACACAGCTCACGATACAACACTCATGCTCTTGTTTTACTGCTGGAGGTGGACACTCGACAGAATGACTCAATTACTGGAGTGGGGGGAGCAACAGTAAATGGAACAGCACACAAACACAGGGACTACTTTACAAAAAAAGAAATCTGTTCACACTTTTTGAGTTTTCAGAGGCAGTTCCCCTATTATTTGATTACTTAAAATTTACACACATGTCCATTTTCTAAGTGTAATAATACCCTCCAGGGTGGGCATTATGGGATATAATGGACCTTCCAGGGGCTATAAGGCCCTCTGCCTGCAGTGTCAGGCCTCATTATGCCCCTGGGAAGCCTGTTATATCCCAATAATGCCCACCTTGTTGGGTATTATTACTTACATACCACTCTTCCTCCTCCCCACCCTCCCCCATTACACTGGCAGCATTCTGGTGCTGACAAACTTTGTTTGTTGGATGGTCATTGGGGGTCAAGCAGACTCGAACATCCAAAGGACTGCTCTCCTCCCAGGGGAGGGATTGCAGACCCTTGCTTGGGATAAGAGGGTGGAAGCTGCAGTGGAACAGAGGCATGGCCATGGGAGCCAGTGAGCCACATTAGTCCAAGGCAGGAAGGTCTGGAATAGTTAAGGGGTATAGCCATGGGAACAGAACTGGGGTGGGCCAGAGCAGGTCAGACCTGGAGTTGTCCTGGGGCAGGGCTATGGGAGCTAGGGAGCAAAGTAGACCAGGGAAGTCAGAGGCAGAGGGAGCAGGGGTGGACTATGGATAGAACCAGGGCAGATAGTGGCTAGTGTAAGGTGGAATGTAGTGGTCTAGGGGCACAACCATGGGAACTGGGGGCCAACCAGGGCATCCTAGGGATGGTGCAGGGTGGAGCTGGGATAGGTGGGGGCCAATGAGTGGGCTAGGTTTGAGGGAGAAAGGGTGGTGGCTTGGTCATAGCAGAGGAGCTGGGGTGATCCACATGTAGGACCAAGGAAACTGGGGTGACCCAACAGGACAGCATGGGCCAGGAGAGACTGGTGCTGGAATGGGGCAGAGCCATGCACACCTGGAGGAGGCAGGTAAGCCTGGGACAAGGGGAGCTACTGTGGTCCAGATGAAGGTTCATTGGAACACAGAGCACCAAGGTGGGCCAGGGTAGCCTGGTGCTAAGGCAGAGGGAAGCTTGTGTTGTCCTGGGGCAGGGCTATGGGAGCTGGAGGTCAGGCATGTTGGCCTGGGTTGCCTGTAGCAGGGGGAGCAGATACCTTTGGTGGGGATTGGAGGTGGAGTGGTGGGGGACACTGTTCACCCACGTAATGGTTGTATATATTTACAGATTCTTTTAATGATAATGGGGGCGAGGGGGAAGAGGAGGGTAGGGCAGCTGCACTATAAGGGTGCTAGCTGCGCATTTGAGCAGACTAACTTAATAGGTCATAATGCCTGTTTCTGCTGGCAGATTTTGTATACAGTACCATCTAATCTTCTTCCATACTTTCTAGTTTCTGAGAAATTAAGGCACACATTAGTCATGTTTCTTTGTCATAAAGTCTACTTTGAGCAAACAAATTTCAAATATATCTCTCTCTATCTCTATCTCTGTCTCCTGGATTTTAGCAGGACAGACTTTGCTGAGGTGAAGGACTAATTCAGGAAGGCTATGCAGGAATACAATGACATAGGGTGAGTAGTGGAACAGTGGGATAAGATAAGGGAAGCCCTGCACCTGGTAGCAAACCATTGAGCCAGGCCCTGCAGCAAGAGCAAACGAAAGAGGAAACCACTGTGGTTCTCAAGGGGCGTAGCAGATCTAGAAAGAGGAAATAAGATGGCATCTCTGAGGTACAAGGCAACACAAAGCAAGGAGGACAGGCAAGAATACTTGGAAAAATTAAAGGAGACGAACAAGGCAGTAAGGACAGCGAAGGCCGAAACCAAAGAAAAGCTAGCTAAATTGGTGAAGGAAGGCGGGGAAAGCATTCTTTAGTTATATTAGTGAGAGAAGGAGACGGGAGGGATTGTGAGACTAGGGGCAGAGGGAGGCAGAGTAGTGGAGAAAGACATTGACAATGTGGTACCAGGGGACTTTGTGACTTAAGTTGGAAAGGTACCTGTTTAGGGGATTTTGCTGGTGCAGCTGAGTGTCTTAGTGAGGGTCTGCTGGAGTAGCTGATTGTCTGTCTCTAGTACTCGGGGGGACCCAACCTCCCCCACCCACCTCTAGCGCATTACATCCTTTATACTGGTAGCTTGTGACATCATATGGTAACTGATGTCTGCATACACACACTGTTAGCTGGTTTGAAAAAAACACTGGACTGCATGTGTTTGTGAGACTTGGGAATGCTATTGGTGAGTTTGTGATTGGGTTTGTAAACAACTGCAGTCAGTGTAGAGAGACTGCATTCCACTGTCCTGTATAGGTGGTGTGAAAAATGGGTAGGATTGTGGGGTGCAGTGGTTGTAGGGCAACAGTGTGGATGAACATACTGTGGAGGCTGGGAGGGTGCCCAATATGCCACAAGCTAAGGAGGCTCAAGGAAGAGATTCAGTGGCTTGGCAGGGAGCTGGGGAGGTTGAAGGGTGATGGGAGGGTTGCATTGGTAGAAGGGCTGACATCTGAGAGTATCAGGGGCCACTACAGAGAAGGAACAGTGGGTAGAGAGAGGGGGGTAAACTAGACAGGAAGCCAGCTGATGAAAGGTGGACTCTAGTAGGGCCTAGCAAAAGTGGAGCAGCAGTAGGCAGGAGGGAGGAGAAAACACATAGTAAGGCAAAGAGAGTAGGGAACATGTTTGCTGTACCACCGACACATGGGGAAGAGGACACAGGAGGAGATTGCACAAGGGATAGTACTCACGAAGAGGATGGGTGAGGGGCATTGCTAGTGGAGAGACTGAGAATGGTGTGGCAGGGGGAAGGATAATACTCAGAGAGGAGGGAGAGGGAAGTTAGCAGTCAAACAGGAGGGGAGGGAGGGGTCTTAATTGAGAGGGGCAGGAGGGAAGACATTGGGACAAATGGTAAAAGCACCTTCTTGAATGGCCCAGGGAATGAGAACCTGGGTGGTGGGGTGGCGACAGGCACAATGAAAGAGGTGGTGGGTGTACTGGTGTTGGGGGCTCCATACTCAAGGGGATCACACCAGTGTATCAATAGATGAAGGTTTGCTCACTGGTGCTGTGTTCGTGGACCTATCCAAGGCCTTTGATTTAGTGAACCATCCCATGCTGATCAGGACGCTCTGGAACTATGGCTTAGCCGAGTCATCACTTGATTGGTTTCAAAGTTATTTAACTAAATGGCCTTTGAAGGTGGGATTAAGCAGAACCTGTTCTACTTATCGGTCTTTGCAACAGAGGGTGCCCCAGGGATCTATCCTGGGGCTTCTTTTGTTTACCTCATTTGCAGATATTGTTCCATCATTATTGCAACATACAAATTGTTTGATTTATGCAGACGATATTATTTTGTATAAAAATTCAGCTTCAGTGGAATCAATAAATGAGTCCTTAAGTGAAGACTTTGGTGACTTGTGTAATTGGTTACAAGAGAATAATCTGGCATTGAATAGTACAAATACCAAATGCATGCTTTTTGGGTCCAGACTGATACTCAGTAGAGCTCATGATTTGTTGATAATGGATATCTGGGAGTCCTGCTGGACCAAAACTTAACTTTTTCCAATCATATTAATTTTATTACCCATCAAGTAAATCAAAGACTGGGTGTTCTATTTAAGTTCTAATCGTTGTTAACTTTACCGGCTAGGAAGGCAATAGCCAAGGGTGTATAACTTCCAAAGTTAAACTATAACTTGTTTCTTTTTTCAGATTTGTCCAAGAAAGAATCGTCTCTCCTTACCTCTGTATTGCATGGCATTTGTAGATTTGTTTTTAAATTACCTTATTCCACTCATCGTTGTGAATTATATAGGCTTTCTGCCTGGCTTCCACCGAGGCTGAATAGTCTATATAGTCTCTGTTGCCTGACTGATAATATTCTTCAACAGGGCACAAACTCTCCCCTCTATTCATTGTTATCAATTAAGATGAATATAAGGGAACTCCGGTCAAATGACCAGATAAAATTAACTGTTCCCAAAACTAAGACTATAATGGGGGATGGTTCTTTCCCTTGCTGTGCACCTAAAAATTGGAATGAGCTTAATATTGCATGGAAATTTTAGCCATCAGACTTTTAAAGTTAAGCTAAAGAATTATTTTCTTAGCAAATTGTACGGCCAATGTTTTTGAATGTTTGTTTATGTTTACTGAGTATTACTATTTGTTCTGTCATTATGGTAATGTTTGTAATGTATGTTGAATAATTTTTGTACCATCTTGACTGTATATCTATGGTCCCGGGTCATACATGAAAACAGGCCTTGGCTCATTGTATTTACCTGGTAAACAAAAGTTAAAATAAAAAAAAAAAAATCAGATGGGGCAGCAAGGGGGGAGAAGCACAGTTGGATATGGGTGGAGTCCATAGCGGGATTAAAGGCAAACAAGGCAGGACAGGCAATCCTAAGGTGCGCAAGGAGGGGTAGGAGGAAACCGCACATTGTATTACATGTGGGGATGAAATGAACTAGCGGAAATAGTTCAGGTAACAAGGGAGAGGTTTGATGAAGTGGGAAAGTTGTGTGAGGAGACTGGGGAGTCTGTGGCCTTCTCAGAGGTGCTCCCAGTACACTACGCAAGCACAGTGAGAAAGGAGAGGATTTGGGAGTTGAATGCATGGTTGGTGGAATGGTGTTGAACTAAGGGGTATGGGGTCATGGGTGGCTGGGGCAGTATCTGGGATAATAATCTGCTTGCAAGGGATAGGCTGCACCTGAGTGAGGAGGGGAAGGAGGTATTAAAGCAAAGACTGGAGAGGTATATTGTGACAAAGGTGAATTCAAACTAGGGGGTTGGCAAGTGGACAGCAGGTAAGCAGGGATCCGATAGAGTAGAGTCACAACCTAACCCCTCAAGCTAGCAGGAAAGGACTTGGGGCAGCCAAAAAGGGAAGGAGGGAGTGAAAGGGAAGAGATGGAGGGCAATGAAGGGAAAGGGGCATGATGGAGGGTGGTCCTGCTAAAAGCGAGATGCTTAGGCAACAAATCAGCTGAGCTGCAGGCACTCTTGGCAGTGTGGAGGGTGGATATTGCAGCTGTCATGGAAATGTGGGCAAGTGAGCACCGAGACTGGGATCTGGCAATCGCAGTGTACAAATTATACAGGAAGGACTATAAGGAGGGGAGGAGGATGGTGTGGCAGTCTATGTGAGGGATGGGATCAAATGCACAAAGGGTGAGGGGGAAGAAAGGAGAACAGAGGCAATCTGTTTGCAGCTCCTAGACTCAAGGGGTAGGAAACTGAGGATTGGGGTGGTATACAAGCCGCTGCCCCAGTCTGAAGAGCTTGACCAGGAATTAGCGGGATAAATCAGAAAGGTATGTAGAAAAAGGAAGGTGGTCATCGTGGGGGATTTCAACTTGCTGGGGGTTGACTGGAGCATTTCGGTCACCTCCAGTGCTATGGAGCAAGTGCTCCTGGATGCGATCCAGGAGGGTCTTCTGATGCAGTTGGTCAGTGTATCTACTAGGCTAAAGAACACTTTAGACCTGGTATTGACTAATGGGAAGGCAGTAAGGAAAATAAGGGTGGAGGACCCACTAGCCAACAGCTATCACCAAATGGTGTGGTTTAATATTGTGATGTGCATGGAGCCAGAGAAATCAGTAACCTGGGTGGTAAACTTCAGAGGGGCGGACTTTGTGAAGATGCGGGTAGTACTGAAAGGGAAACTGGAGAGCATAAGGCAGGAGATGGACATGGAGCAGAAATGGGATATTATTAAAAGGGTGATTACAGAGGCAATGGAAGTCTGTACCAAGACACAGAGTAAGAGGAGCAAAGCAAGGGAATCATGCTGGTTGAACATCAAGGTAGTGGAGGTGGTTAGGGCAAAATGAGAGGCGCACAGAGGTATAGGATGACGGGGAAGGAAGGGGACAGGATGGAATATGCAAGATGGTCCAGGAAGGTGACCAGAAAAGGGAGAGAAGCCAATGCCCAGAGGCAGCTGAGATTAGTGCAGGGAAATACCGTACATATTCACGTATAAGCCTAGTTTTTTTATCTACTTTTACATTTTAACTTTTAGTACCTCGGCTTATACGTGGGTCGGCATAGAGACGGAAACAGAGCTCATTCCCAAACCACCTTTAGCAAAATTGTGTGTGGTGCCATACCGGGGTTAGATGCAGCCAGGGAGATAGAAGCAGCAAGGACCTCCAGAGAGAGCGAGGGAGAAGTGCGCTGAGAGGCAGAGATGCCAGTGAAGACAGCTGCGCTTGTGGCAATGTGTGTGTAAACTCCGGTAAACTCCTCTGGCTCCACTGCTCTGACTCCATCCTCCAAACCAGCAGCACTGCTCAGTCAGCCAGAAGAGACAGTAGTTACTGGTAACTTGTGATATATGGGAGTGGCATGGTTGGGAGAGTGGAATATTGCTGGCGTGGCACTGGCGGGACTTGAGTTGGGAGCCGGGACTTGATGAATAAAAACAGAGTCATCAGCACAACATCTCCCACCACCGGTAAACTCCAGTAAACTCTTCCGACTCCACTACTAGCAGCACTACTCAGTCAGCCAGGAGGTAGGAGGACAATGAAGATGTGTGTGTGAGTGAGAGAGACAGGAGTTACTGGTAACTTGGGATTCTTGGGAGTGCATGGGAGGGACTCGAGTCGGGAGTCGGGACTTGATGGATAAAAAGAGCTTGGCTTATACACAGGTCACAGATGTTTCTTTACTTTGAACTGTGACATCGTGGGTTGGCTTATATACAAGTCGGCCTATATGCGAGTATATACGGTAATGGGGAGAAAGACTTTTTCAGATACAACAGGGAGAAAAGCAAGTGCAAGGAGACAATAGTGAGGATAAAAAAGGCGGGGACTGGACAGAAAAGGGTGAAGAACAGGCAGAATCACTGAATGAATACTTTTGCTCAGTGTTCACGGAAGAAAGCGGTGGAGCACTACCACCATGATCTGGGAGTGTGGGGACGGGGGGGAGGAGGTGACAGATGGAAGAATTGAGGGAGGTAGAGTCCTAGAGGGACTGAGGGCACTGAGGGTAGATAAGGTATCAGGGCCAGATGGTATCCACCCCAGGGTGCTGAGAGATGGTGGAGGAGTTGGCGAGCCACTGGCGGATCTGTGCAGCACCTCACTGGAGTTGGGATGTGTGCCACTAGACTGGAGAATGGTACATGTAGTGCCATTATACAAGAGCAGACCAAGGGATGAACCGGGTGATTACCGAACGGTAAGTCTCACCTCCATAGTTTGCAAACTCATGGAAATGAAACAAAGGAAAGACTAGTGTCATACCTGGAGGACAATAGCCTCCAGGATGTGAGGCAGCATGGGTTCATTTTGGGGAAGTCTTGTCAAACCAACCTGATACAATATTATGACTAGGTGACAGGTGAGCTGGGTAAGGGTCATGCGGTGGATGTTCTTTACTTAGACTTCAGCAAGGCCTTCGATTCAGTGTCTTATGGGTGGCTTGGGGGGGAAGCTAACTTCTGTAGGGGTAGGGGCCAAAATGATGAACTGGATTACAAGCTGGCTGAGTGGGAGGCTGCAGTGGGTGGTGGTGGGAGGTGAGCTCTCAGCTCCAAAGCTGGTGACGAGAGCTATGCCACAGGCCTCTGGGCTGGGACCAGTATTATTTGGGCTCTTCATATCAGACATTGTGCATGGGGTGGTAAGCAAGGTAAGCCTGTTCTCAGACAACACCAAAATGGGAGCAGTGGTGGATGGAGAGGAGATATGGAAGCAGCTGCAGGGGGACCTAAGCAAGCTAGAGGAGTGGTCAGAGAGATGGCAGCTGCGGTTCAATGCAAAGAAGTATAAGGTTATGCACTTCAGTGCGAAGAACCCCAAAAAAGAATACTGGCTTAGAGGGGTTAAGCTGGGGATCACTGAGGAGGAACAGGACCTAGGGGTAATCTTAACAGGGACCATGAACAATACTTCCCAGTGCAGGAGAGTGGCTGCAAAAGCGAACAAAATGCTGGGGTGTATAGCGAGGGTGTTTTTGTCCAGGTGAAGAGAGGTGATCTTGCCCATCTACAGGTCACTGGTAAGGCTGCACTTGGAGTATTGTGTGTAGTTTGGAAGACTATACCTGAAGTGTGATACTAGGCTACTGGAGGGGGTGCAGAGGAGGACAATGAAGATATGTGGAATGGAGGGGAGACACTATGAGAGCAGGCTGGGAGACTTGAATATGTACACCCTTAAAGATAGAAGAGACAGGGGGGACATGATAGAGAAATTGCAGTAATGGAGGGGCAGATGGGGTCTTTAAGCTAAGGAGGGACACCAGGGGCACGGGCTAAGAATAGAGCGGGGAAGATTTAGGAGGGAAATGAGGAGACACTATTTCATGGAGAGGGTGGTAGCAAAATGGAACATACTACCAGAATGGGTGGCATCATGTAAATCTCTGAACAGCTTTAAAAAGGCATGGGACAGGAAACAGGGGACAGTGAGGGTGGGGAAGGTGGGCAGCGGCTGTGGGATGACAAAGGGGAGGGGAGAATGGGCAACTGCAAACTAGAAGTGCTACAGTAGCTGCACACTCGAGCAGACTTAGATAGACCAGGTAGTCTGTTTCTGCTAGCACATTCGTATGTTCCTATAATGTGACCGTCCTCAACAAATACTGCTCTGTATTCACAGAAGAAGACAATGGGGATGGTCCCCCATTAATTGAGAAGGGCAAATGGGGAGGAGGGGTGGACATTAGACCTTTTTCAGAGGACAGAGTAAAAAGAGCACCAGAACAGTTTAGAGTGGATAAAGCTATGGGACCCGATGGGATACTCCTGAGGATCCTAAAGGAGCTCTGGAGGGAACTGGCTAAACCTCTGGCTAAGCTGTTCAGTGGATTACTAGAAACAGTCGTGGTTCTGAACAGGCATGGTTCTGGAGGAAGGCACAAATGGTAACCCTGCAAAAAAGTGGTAGCAAGGAGGAGGCAGGAAATTACCATCCAGTCAGTTTGATTTTGATAATAGGTAAAATGATAGAAACCCTACTTAAGAAAAGATTGGTGGATTACCTAGAGACAAGGGGGCCGCTGGACCCAAGGCTGGGAGGTCATGCCAGACCAACTTGATTTCTTTGAGTGGGTGACAAAGGAAATAGACCAGGGCAGAGTGGTAGATGTGACCTATCTAGACTTCAGGAAGGCCTTCGACACATTTCCACACAGGAGACTAATCCACAAACGGGCAAATCTGGGGGTGGGAACAGAGGTGGTCACGTGGATTAGAAACTGGTTGAGTAACAGAACACAAAGAGTGGTGGTAAATGGAGTTAGCTCACAGGATGGACTGGTAACAAGTGGTGTACCCCAGAGATCAGTGCTGGGACCAGTGCTCTTCGGTGTGTTCATAAGCGATGTTGCCGGGGGTCTAGAAGGGAGGGTTAGCCTGTTTGCGGATGATACACAGCTATGTAACAAGGTAGATTCTCATGAAGGTATAGAAAAAATGAGGATGGATCTGAAGAGGCTAGAAAACTGGCCCAAGGAATGGCAGTTGGGTTTCAATGCAAAAAAGTGCAAGATTATGCTCTTAGGGAGGGGGAATCCTAGGGCTGAGTGTGATCTAGATGACGTAACACTGGAGGCCACCACAGAGGAAAGGGATCTAGGGGTAGTCATAGAAGACAACCTCAAAGTGGTTAAACAGTGCAACAAAGCAGTTGGAAAGAGTGACAGAATGCTAGGGTGCATAGAGAGGGGTATAACAAGTAGAAGGAAGGAATTTGGTGGTATTGTTGTATTACTTCCTAGTAAGGCCTCATCTGGAGTATAGTGTTCAGTTCTGAAGGCCCCATCTCCAAAAAGACAGACAGGATGAAGACTGTACAGAGGAGGGCAACAAAAATGGTGTCAGGGATGCAGCATAAGTTGTATGAGGAGAGCCCTCAGAGCTCTAAGTATGTACTCCCTGGAGGAAAGGGTGGCATGATAGAGATTTTCAAATATTTAAAGGGGATCAGCAGGGTACCAGAGGGGAGCATCTTTCACATGAAGAGAAATAGCAGAACAAGGGGTCACAGCTTGAGACTAAAGGGGGAAACCTAGAGGGAACTTAAGGAAATTCTAATTCACTGACAGGGTGGTGGAGAAATGGAACAGTCTCCCCCAGGAAGTGGTAAGGGTGGCCATGGTTCAGGGACTCAAGAATGCATGTGATAGACACATGGGAATTATCAAGCTAGGGGTGGCGGGCCTTGTAGCATCTAGGGTACCTTAAGCATTAGAAAGAGGGATACGGTAGACTGGATGGGCCACAGGGCCTTATCTGCCGACAACATACTTGTATCTGTGTGTATCCAGCAATAACTTGCTTACTGATCTGTAACTGCAGTGGGTGGAGAGCAGCATAATTGTAGGCTTTAAGGTGTAAGTGCAGACGTGTATCATTAAATGTACTCAAATATTGTTAGGCCTATAAGCAAGATTTAGATTGTATTTAGAAAAAGTGTACATTTATTGCAGTTTTCTTCTAAAGAACATAAAAAAAATGTAGTATACAACTGTGTTTTAATGTTCAAGTTTATTCAGCACTCATTTTGGTCATAAAGTAACATGCCTATGTAGCTTCAATATTTATTTTTTCGCTTTAGGTGGTTCTGCACAGCAAAAGATCTGGACCCTCCATTTGGTGTAATCTTCTTCAAACTGGTCAAATGTCAGCAAAGATAAGTTTATTTTTATTGATAAAGACTTTTATTTTGGGAGTTAAAGAAGCTGGACAAACGTCTTTTTATGTGCCATAAAATCGTGCCTATCTTGACCCTCCCCCCTTGTGCATATAGAATTGTAATGGGGACAGGGAGCCAGATGCAAGTGGAGTGGAAGATGCCAGCGGCATCCAGTTGGTTTCCTATTCTGCCAGCAGACTGGATCTCCTGAACCATACAGAGTAGGGGATTGTGGGTACTGGTGTACCATTACATTAAGGAGATGTGTGAAAAAGTGCCAGTACATTTTACAGTAAAGTGTGTTAAAGTGCCAGTACATATTGGAGCACTAACAGAGGTAGATATCTCAGAAAAATAAGGGTGTAGGCAACAGCATTTCTGTATTGCTTTACACTGCCAATGTGCTCATGGATGCATATTGAGCAACACTTGGGTATTGGTACAGCCCAGAGCTGTCACTCAGCATGAATCCCTGGCCACATGAAGATTACAAGAGCAGCATACAGATGCTGCGTGCCACAGAGGGATAGAGTACAGTCATAGTAGTGTTCACAGACACACACTTCAAATTTGTTTCTTTTACACTTGTGAAGTGGTGGGGATAACAGGAATCTGCCCTCCTGAAATCCAGGACCCTCGCCCCTGTGTGGTTCCGTTCCACAGCCATCCTTACACTGAACCACACCGTATGGTGATCAATGGTCCCCAAGTGGCCTTCCACCTTTACATCTGCAATACTGTCCCTGTTAGTGAGTATCAGGTTCAGTATTGCCCCATCATAAGTGGGTTCACTGACTAGTTGCCTGAGGAATGCCCCCTGCATAGAGTCCATGATGTCCCTGCTTCTAGCTGAAACCACTGCTGGGAAGCTCCACTCTACATCTAGCAGGTTGAAGTCCCTCACCTGCAGCATCTCCTCCTTTTCCACCAGTACCTTATTTAACTCCTTACTGTGTGCTGGAGGCTTGTAGATCACTCCAGTGTGAATAGTGGCTCCATTCCTCATCTCCAGGGTGATCCACAGCACCTCTTCCTCCCCCTGTATTCCCTGTATCTCTGTCACGTTTATGCTGTCCCTCACATAAAGCACCACACCCCCTCCGTTCTTTCCCACCTGGTCCTTCCTGAACAGAGTATATCCTGTATGGTCATGTCCCAGTCATGGTTTTCAGTGCGCTATGACTCAGTAATGGCTACAGTATCCAGGTTGGCCTCTGCCATGATGGCCCCTAGGTTCATAATCATATATCCTAGATTTCTAGCATTTGCACACATGACTTTCCAGACATTGTTTCCACTCTGTTTATTGCCCCCTTATTCCTTTTAGCCATCCCTCCTTCCCTACTCTCTTTTTAAGTCTCCCATTTCCTTCCCCCTTTATCTCCACCACCCTGCCTTCTTTATTAATTTGTACCCTGGGGGATTCCTCTCCCCTTGGGTTCTCCTTACTCTCTACTTCAGCTTGTGGTGGGTCATTTTCTGCCTCCCACCCTTTTGCCAATTTCTCAGCTAGTTAAAATGTTCATTAAAGTAACATTCCCCCCTGTAAGTTTCATGTCTGAGAATTGGTGATGCGTACAGTACATGCCCGTTGATCTTTTTTTCAATTCAACTTTTATTGAAAGTTTAACAACATTAAAGGAGTACATCCAGAAAAGGAAACAAGATAACAGTGGAGATATCTGCCATTAAAAAACAGATCATCAGGATGTAAACCTTACCCCTCCTCCCCAAAACCCCCCTTCCCCCCAACCGCCCACCCAATACACAGCACTTAGGTATAAACTGACTGGAAAATTAACTACGAATTACAACGGAACAGAAAAAAAGGTATATAAAGAACCCCAAGTATTATTAAACTTAGAAAGTTTATACTGCAAACTTGCTATGGTTCTATCCGTTCTAAGATTAGCTAAGAATTCCTGTAACCATTCGCCATATGAGATCTCTACGTTATCCTTCCAATGTCTCAGAACTACTTTTTTGACTGAAGCCAAAATCAACCCCATATGATATTTCCTGCACCGGACACCAACCTGGGTCATGTCCCCCAAAATACAAACCTCAGGGGTAAATAAGTTTTCAAGTCCCAAAAGAGGGTTGAGCTTCTTCTTAATAGTCTCCCATAACACCGCCACTTTCGGGCAGTGCCAAAAGATATGAAGTAAATCTCCAACCCCTTGCTGACATCTAAAACAAGAGGATGAGGAGGCCATACCCCGATCGACCAATTTTACAGGGGAAAAATAAATATTATGTAACAGTTTAAATTGCATTAACCTGAGCCTATCCTGCAACAGAAATTTGTGACACGCCCCCCAAATTGCGCTCCAATTGAAATTGTATTCTGGAAACAATTGCAACCAATACTGTTTGGGAGCAAGGATATTAGGGTGCAGCCAGCCAATCAACGTATTATATACATCCGAGATAGCATGAGCTTTTCCGACCATTGGAATCAAAGTTTCCTCGAAATCGCATGAGCCACTGCCCCAGGTCAAGGTGCTCAGTTTCCCCACTAGGAGATGACGAAGCTGAAAAACTTTAAATATCAGGCGCTGAGGGATTTGAAACTTATTCAGGATATCATTTGAGGTAAGCAATTTACCTCCATCTTCAAGCAGATCTTTAACCAACACTTTTGCCAATGCAGGTAACCAGGTATCTTTGATAGGTTTGCCATCTATTAAAAAATTAGGGTTACCCGTTAATGGTTGAGCCGGGTCCCCAGTCCGAAAATATTTTAGAAAGGAACATAGTTGTACATGTATTTTGACTGAGGTTTCAATAGGTGACTTACGCAAAGCCAGGGGGACAGCTTTCAGCAACAGTATAACAAGGCCTCAGGCCTGAGGCCAGAATCCGCGATCCGGGATACCTCTAAACTTAACCACAGTGGTGTATAGGTGTTAACCTGAAGATCATCCGTTTTTTTAAGCCAGCGAAGGTATTTCGACGCATGGCTGGCCCAATAATATAACGCAAAATGGGGGAGTCTCAAACCACCGCGACAGTTTAGGGGCTGACAATTTAAAATAGGACAATCTAGGTTTCTATAATTCCAAATGAAACCGAGATGATTCTATGCACCCTTGAACCATTTTAGTGGAAGCCATACATTTAACGTACTAATAGGGTAGAATAGGACGAGGAAAAACGTTCAGTTTTACCAAATTAATTCTACCCCAAATAGACAAGGGGATAATCGCCCATCTCCGTAGGTCCGCCTCAATGTCATGCAACACCGGGTCCAAGTTTCTCTGCACTAAACGAGACATATCCCTGGTTAATGTGAGGCCTAGATACCTGATGATCTTGGCATTCCAAGCCAAGCCAAAAGGGGCAATCTCATGCGCGCATGTCCTAAAGTTTAAGGGGAAGACCACTGACTTGCATGCCCGTTGATCTTCTGTCTCTTGTCTCCTACCTCCCACCTCTCGTGACACTATGATGAGGGGCTTTGCCACACTCAGCAAGCTTCTTTGCAAGGGAGCAAGTGCCCTGGCTCATCACCAGGTGTCTCTGCAGGGGTGGACTGTGGCGCTATCCCACCTGGGCCAGGAAATATGCATTGAGGCAACATTTCCCCAGCCCTGGCCACCTGGCTGCCAACAATCTGAATCTGCTTGCAAATCCTTGTTGCCCTCTTGGCAGTGCTATGCATTGCCACTGGGCCTCCTCGCCACCTTTCTATGACTTTAAACATATAGATCTAGATATAGATATAGATATAACTATAGCTATAGATATACACACACATACATATAACGTTTCTATGTAAGAATCTTCTCGCCTTTGTCTTGTGTCCTTTTCAATTGAATATACAACATATGGACTTCACCAAATCCATTTTGGACTGTATTGCCATAAGAAAAATACATCTTATCCTTAATTAAATTTTTTAATTTTAATGTGAACTTATTTCCAATTTCTGTTAGAAGTAGTTCTGGAAGGAACTGTTGCATTCCTGTTCATTTTCACCACTGAAACTAATATTAATGATAAAGGATAGGATCCTGTGCTTTGATTTGATTAGACCATGCATGTGTCTGTCTTGTTTTTTTTTGTTTTTTTTGTTGTCATTTACATATAACATTTGATCACATTCTGAACTGAAGGAGTGGAGCGTGAACTTGCCACCTGCCTTGAAGTACTGAATGTTGTAACAGATAAGTTGTGGAGTGCTTTATGAGAATTCTTATTTTTCATGATTTACAGTATGTATCTGAACTGCATTGCTGATGTCTGCTCATTGTAGATGAGCTCCATCTTAATAACTTGTAGCCTGACGAATAAGTAAAAATAAACCTTGACACTAATTGACCTTTTAATGTTTGGTTGTCAAGGTCAGCACAAACAAATTGGTACCAGTTTTAGGAGAAATGGGGGCTTGGATGAGCCAGACATTCAGAATGTGGGTGCTTGTTCATCCTAAGCCAGTCATCTTGTAAATAGTTACTGTAAGTGTGCTATTTTATCACTAGTCAACCTCCACTGCATAATAGGCAAACAGGTCCTTGTGTGCTGCATGCGAAGTGGAAGCAATATATATCCTGGCATGTCAATCAATGGCATTTGCAAAGTTATGTGGTAGTAATTTTTCCATCTCTAATTCTTGCATGCACGTGCTACAGGTAGAAAATAATCCACTGCTGATGGCAGCTTATGTGCACATAAACCCAGTTTTTAGGGGTTATTTATATTTGCAACCAGGGTGCAGGAAAATTGTCCTTGCTATGGACCCTGGTGAAGCCGCAACTAAAATACTATGGAGTACTGTGTGATACAGTTCTGTAACCCTCATCTAAAAAAAGCAGGACAACACCAAGCTGGAGACAGTGCACAGGCTGGTGACTGAAATGATTCAGGGGCAACAGACGAGGACATATGAGCAAAGGGCACTGGGTCAGCATAACACCGACAGAATGCCATCGGCATCATGAGTGTGGCAAAAATGCAGTTGATTTTGTTTTGGGGACTATGTCCCCAGCACCCGTGGACTGAAAGATTCTCACTCCGGGAGCGGATCACGGGGAAAGTTAAAATTCATGGGGCCATGAAAAACTGTTTCCACTGCCCTACATTAAAAATTCTAAGTCACATGTGCACAAAAAAGTTGGAGACCGGGATTAGAACCCTGGTTTTCAATGCTGCTGGCTGAGCTGCTTAATGCTCCCACCCTCCATGCCACAGGAACAGCTCGGCCAGCCTCCTGGATCCTGGTGCCTTTGTGTGCGATGAGCACCACAGACACTGACCAGGGGAATGCTTACTGAAAGCACTGTAAATCCCCTCTCACTGTCAGTGTTAGCGCTACAGGGACTAGCGCTCTCTTGACTGGCACTGTTCTTGTAGTGCTAATCCAACCAGGTACCAGATTGGAGAGCCTCAATGCGAACTAATTGGAGGCTAGAATGGAGAAAGGGCCTTGGTTATAACATTCAAATGCTCGCAGGGTATCAACAAAGTGGACTACTGGGGGCTATTCCCAACCGGTGGCAATACAAACACCAGGGGGAATAGTAAGAAACTGGTGGGAGTAAGATTCAAAAGGGATGTGAAGAAATATTACTTCATGGAGAAGATTGTAATGAGGTGGAACAAACTACCCTGAACACTAGACAGAGCTTTAAGGGGGGTGGGATAAACACAAAGGGTTGGTAAAGGGATCAGGGAGGGTGGAGGAGCATGTATATTCTCATGGGGCAGACTGGATAGATTACAAGGCCTTCTTCTGCTGACAGCTTTCTCTGTTTCTAAAATCACAATCTGCTTTTCAGCTGTTTCAAGCCAGTGAGAGGGCTTATAGCTAGTAATGCTTGCAGAATATTCATTATTCTGTCAGGCTGCCAGTTGCTGTGATTGCAGAGCCCAACAGATGCTCAAGCCAGTGGGAGGGCTTGCTGGTCAATGCTTCAGTATACCAATTGGTCTGTTAGGCTGTCAATCACTGTAATTGCCAAGCCCAACAGATCTGGTACTTACATCGTTCTCCCTATTAGAAGCCAGTCTGTGTGCATGAAAATGATGATTGGAATGACTGCTACTTCAAGCCAGTGATAAGGCTTGTAGGCTGCAGCATACCCGTTGTCCTGTCAAATTGTCAATCATTGGGAACAGTCACCAATGGATTGTAAGAAGAGTTTCAGAGTTCCAGACAAAATGGGCTTTATTCAATAAATAACAGAAACAAGCATTTGTCAATGCCAAATATTTGCTTGCTGGCATCGGCATTGGTAGTGTAAGAGTTACAGAGCTGCATACTAGGAATGGCAGTAAAGTATTGAACTGAAGCCAAGCTTGTCACCACCCTGCAGATAGTAACAGGCATTGGGTTGTGCCTTTGGGTCGTCAGGCATAACGGCCACGCCATTTCACCACACCCTACCCTGCAGACACCGACAAGTGTCACGGTGTGCCTTGGGGTCTTTGGCCCTTATGCACACCCCATTCCATCAGGAAATATGGTGAGATGGGTGCGGTATAGGAGAATGGGGTGAACTTTGGGGCCGAAGAGTCTAAGGCACACCTTGATGCCTCTCACTGGCTGCAGGGTGTGGGTGGGGGTGGAATGGCATGAGCACTGCAGGCAACAATCCCAAGTCACAGCCCTGATGCCTGTATTCTGTACAGGGTGGGGCGTTATGGTCGGAAAACCCTAACGCCTCAGGCATTCGTTGGTATTTTCACTCCAAATGTTCAACATGTTTTTTTTGTGAACCCCACCTCATGAACAGTGGCAATATCAATTTATTAGCTGAAAGCTGCTTTTGTACAGTGACTACGGCACTTGGGACCACAGGTGCAAAAACACATTCCGGACAGGATGTGAAAAATGACAGCGGTACTGTTCATGGGGAGGTGTAAAAAATGGCAATGTTGAAAATCTGCTGTGAAAATATTAAAAAAACTGATGAAGTCACGAGTGTGCATAGAAACTGTGCAACGCACACCCGTAATGTAACTAGTTTGGGGATTTTTACAGCAGATTGTTAACACAGGCATTTTGGGACCTCCGATCATGAACAGTGTCAGTGTGATTTTCTTTGTCTGTCCGAACAATGATTTCCCACAGCAATCACGCATTCCCGCGCTTGAAAGTATAAAACACATTTCGCCATGTTGTTAAAATGACAGCTGTACTGTTCATAAGTAAGTGGAAAAATGGCACTGGTGAAAATCTGACTGAAAATATTACAAATTCATGAACCTACGAGAGTGCGTGGAAACCGCGCAATGCTCACTGTAATACAGTCATTTTATGGAGTTTTGTCACCAAATTTTCAACATAGCCATTTTAAGATCTCTGCTCATGACCAGTGTCACTGTGATTTTCTTGATCTGTCCCAAACATTGTTTTCGCACACCGACTTCACCATTGTGCGCTACATGTGCGGAAACACATTTTGGGCGAGATGTGAAAAATGGCAGCTGTGCTGCTCATAAGTAAGTGTGGTAAAATGGCAATGTTGAAAATCTGGAGTGCAAATATTACAAATTCGCAAACTTGCAAGTGTGCGTAGGAACTGCACAATGTGCGCTCCTAAAACAGTCGTTTTTGGGAATTTTTTTCACCAAATTTTCAACATAGCCATTTTAACACCTCTGCGCATGACCAGTGTCACTGTGATTTTCTTTTTTTCTTTTTTATTTTTTCATTTTATCTTTTTCCATGGCAGGACCCCGTCATTGATTGGCCCTGGTCACGGCCCCTTGAAACCTCCACCACCATCTATGGCTGCCGAGGTCCCCCAGTCACCCCCGGCTTGCCCCCGGAGGGCGGGGCCGTGGCCATCTTCTTCGGTTACCACGGAACCAATATCTAGTCGGGGGACCTGCAGCGATGGCGGTGAATCAAGGTCTTCCGGGAGGGCTTCATGTAGACAGTGGTCCTTGCCTGCCTCGATTTTCTACCATTTTCCTCACGGAGGCGAGGACATGCAATGATGCTAGCGTCCGCCCCGCCTCCCAGAGCTGTGAGCGTCAGTCGCCTGAAATCTCCCAGTCTCTGCCAGGAGTCCTCAGTGCACCGATCGCTTCCCCCATCCTCCGCCCGGAGAAGGAGAGCAGTCCTTGGAACGCTCCATCCTTCTCCCCCCGGCCGGCCCTCCGACTATCTGGGTCTGTTCCCAAACCCAGGTCGCCAGTGTCGCGAGCAGAAATCCCACCGCTGCACCAATGGGCCGGCTACTGTGATTTTCTTAATCTGTCCCAAACATTGATTTGCGCACACCGACTGCGCCATTGTGCACTACATGCATGGAAACACATTTTGGGCGACATGTGAAAAATGACAGCTGTACTGCTCATAAGGAGGTGTGGTAAAATGGTAATGTAGTAAATCTGAAGTGCAAATATTAAAAATTTGTGAACTTATGAGCATGTGTAGGAACCGCGCAACACACGCTCGTAAAGCAGTCATTTTTAGGAATTTTTTCACCAAATTTTCAACATAGGCTTTTTGAGAGTCCACCTCATGAACACTGGCACTGTTGTTCTGTTAATCAGTCCCGAACTGTGATTCCGCGCAGTGACCGTGAAATCATCCTGCAGGCCCGATTAACGCCATGACAGTGACAGAATTCATGAGGAGGGTATAAAAACCCCATATTGAAAATTAGGTGCAAAAATTCAAAAAAATGCCTGAGATATGCAGCAAAGTTGAAAAAACCCTATCTATCACATTATACAGCTTACCAGCATTTCCTCAGTTCGCGGTCGGCTTTGAAGAGTGCAGACGTGTTCCCGGTCCACCGAAGATCATCGCGCCAGAGTCCAGAGGTAAGTATGGGGTGAGGGGTGTGTGGGGAGGCAGGGTACGAGTGGTGGGCGTGGGTGGGAGGGCCAACAAGACCGTGAGGGACCGTTTTTCTCTTTCAGGGACTTTTTTTTTAAAGGAGGATGATGCAGGATTTTTGCCACGCTGGGGTGGGCTTCCAGCGTGGCATCAGGAAGGTTGCTTGGGGGGGATGGAGCTGATGGGGGATTGGGAACCCCCGTCGGCCATAACAGTTTCTGCCACACTGGGGTGGGCTCCCAGCATGGCACCGGGAAACATTTTGGGGGGGCCTGGAGACATGGAGCTGATGGGGATTGGCACCCCATTGGCCATTATGATTGTTGCCACGCTGGGGTGGGCCCTAAAATCGGTAAGCTTGTTTTTGGGGGACCTGAGCCGACGGGGATTAGGCACCCATCGGCCATACAGTGTTACGCCGGGGGCGATGAGCACACAAAATGCAGTGCTTGCATGCCTGCATGTGTGGGGGGGGGGAAGAGCTCTGCTGAAACAGAGCTCTACCTTTCAACTGTATGCCACTGCAGCCGGTATCTCTGATGATGGCACTATGTTTCTTGCACATGCATGCAAGCAAACATAAAAATGACTTTTTCTCAGCAGTTTACACATAAGGTAAAACTTTCTTCAGAAAAAAAGGATATCCAACTAATTTAGAATTTCTTTTTTTTCTGTCAGGGATAGCTTTCCACCCTACAGGTTCTTTCTCTTTTACCCGTCTTTTGGAACTGCAGCTTCTATTTCACACTGCAGCTTTCCTTCTGCAGAATAGCTTCACCCCCTATAGCAACCCTCTGCCCTACTGATCAGATAGACTGGGGTGCAATGGTGGGTTGCAGCAATCTTAATTACAGTAGCAGCAGTTTGCACGGAGATCCAGTGAAAATTAACAAGAAGCCCCGCACTACCCTAAGGATCAGTCAGAACACCACTTATATTCAAAAAATGAAAAATACTTTATTTATCAAAATAACAAAGGCATGTTGGTGAGCAAATCTGGCAGCAAATACTCCAGTCACTGCAGGAGCCAGTACCTGTTCTTTAAGATCCCTTAAAAGTTTTAGGAAACCATCTGACATCGTTAGATGCCTCCTGTTTTTCCTTTTAGTATCTATCCTATATTGTGATGGGTTTTGAACCATTTTAGTTATAGATAAAAACAACAAATGTTACTGATAATATCTTTTATTGAATTAACAAAATTGTTATTGAGACTTACTGTCAAGAGTCATACTCCCTTCATCAAATCAGTCACAGGACTTTTTGTGTAATCTATAATCGTACCGGGTCATAATGTCGTACACATAATAGCGCATGACATTATGCCAAATCCTGGACCTGTGCGCTCTCCGTGTTGGACCCCCCCAGAGTTAGAACAGAGTTAGAATCCTTAGTGGGGGAGTCCTGAGGGCACAGTCCCCTGTAACAGGGGATGTGGGGACAGAGCCCCCACAGAAGTAAAGATAACTGAAGCACGCAATGCGCTTCTGCCGCACAACATTCTGTCGTGCACGGTTTTGACCCCGTGCCATCAATAATCAAACCTTCAATTACTTTTGTGACTACTTTGAATTCTTGTCTCCTCAGCAGCTATAGTTTTCTCATCTCACTGTGCCTGAATATTCCAGGTCACCCATCAGTTAACCATTCTGGGCCATTCTGTTGTTTAGCAAGGAACAGTGTTAAGTGATGTCTTGGAAATAGGAACATAAGGATCAGTAGCTACTGTACTGAGGAGAGGGGAGCTCGATGTAGATTTGAGGGCATTATAAAACGAACAAATTAATTTATTCAAAAAATATGATCAAAGTATGTCAGAATACATGACTGACATGAAATGGACAACAGTTGGGTATTTAACAATGTAAAAATCATTTCCTATTACCCATAAAGGGCCCAATCTCTGAGCATTTGGACCTTATTATTGCTGCTAGGGCATCTTTTTGGGTAATTTGAGGGGATGACTGGTTTATGAATAATACACTCCATCATTAACACTGTCAGGTTTGGATACCTTGAGAAATGTTAGCCAGCTGTAGAATACCCCATACCTTTTTTTGAAATTTTCCATCTTTTGCATTACTATTTTTAGTATTTTTTTGTTATTTATTTGTGTCTCAGGGTTTGAATGCAACTGCTTGCTACTATTTTATCGGTTAAGGACACCAACATGCTTGGACACTGTAAGAAGCATCCATTATGTCCTTTTGTTCTCATGCATTTATCTTGTTTTTAGTGTCATAGTTGCTGCCAGGATACATTGGTAGTGCTCAGAAAAAGCTGGCGTGTCAGAATTTATGCTAAGCACCTTGTTTGCAGCTCCCGGTTTAATGCAATACTGCCAAGTACTCCTTGATACTGAACTTATTTTGTTGTGTGCCGCTATATTTGCTATGTGCTGGGACCACAGTTACTGTCCTTATAGATGAAGTGCAGTGTAAGGTAAAGTTGGGCATTGGGGTTCAGTGTGGTTTTCAAGGGCAGTCAATTTACATTAACCTCCAAAACCTAACATCATATTTGCAGCATCCCCTAACTGTCCTGGATGAATCCTTTTAATCAGCATTGAACCCAATATTATGGCAGTACTTTGAGCCCAGTGGAGACTAGCTGTGTGTTATGGCAGCAGCATGGGTCAAGAACAAACAGCCCTCCTCTGCTCTGACTACTAGCCACTCGGTAGCATTTTCTCTCCATTGGCCCCTTTGTCACACACCCGCAGTACCATAATTAACAGAAAAAAAGCCACTTGGAAGCCTTTTGTTTCCAGTGCCCCCCCCTTCACATGTACAGCAGTTCTAGAATTAACTGAAGCTACACAGCACCGATGGTATGAACTCTCACGTGCCCCCTTCACTCATACCAGTTGGACCCATCATCATCAGTGTCACATTAGATGCCCTCCAGGGCCATGATCTGCCACCACTGGTGTTGTTAAATGAAGGTGTCTGAGTCAAGGATCTGCTGTTGTTGAGGCCTCATCCTGAAGTCACTCTGCAGGATCCCACACCCATCATAACAAGCACCCAGAAATTGCTGATGCCTTTTGAGGAGAACAGCAACAGTGGTGAGGTAAGGTGGCATGGGGATGGACAGCAACAAATGAGACACAGGTGGGATATCCCCCCAAAAACTTTACTCCATTAACCCTAATGTCCTGTAACAGTTGGGTGGGAGCATTAAAGACCTACTCCTTGCATCTAACTGCAAACAGTCTTACCCAGCACAGAAGAAAGCACAAATTCTGCCATAGTCTCAGCTTGCTGTCTTAATACAGATCCTGCTGACCTATATCCCTACGGAACTGCTAGAATCCCACCCAGTACACATATAACTCTTTATGACTCTGTGTGATCTCAACTACAGCTTGATGACAATGACCCTGTTTTTTATTATCTTTTTACTAAGTTTCTTTTTACATTAAATACTCAATTTTTCTAGCTGTCACTCTGTCCTTTAGGGCCCACATAAAGGAGAAAAAATATTTCTTTATCGTACATAAGGATTAAATTTGGTAGGAAACCAAAGTAATTCTGTTCCATCACCTTTAACAAATTATACAGCAGAATCTTTTTCTGACACCTCTCTCCCACTCCACCCGGTTTAGCTTATCTCCTGTTCATCCAATGGTTGCCCACAGAGTGGTGTCTTTGAGGTGAGACCCTTACCTTCCTGGCTCTGGTTGAGAGGTGAGATGGCTGGTAAGTGCCCATTCTTCCCTGTCTTCATCCTGACATCATGCTATTCTTGAACATGCCTTGTTGTAATGGATGCTGGAAGAGAAAATAGCACAAGCAGTTAAGGGAGGGAACAAAACCTTTTACCAGTATGTGAGTGAAAGGAGGAAGACAAAGGGTGGGATAGTTAGGCTGAGGGATAAGGGTGGAGAGATGGTGCAAGGGGATCAGGAGAAGGCAGATGTCCTAAACAGACACTTTTGCTCCATATTCACAGTGAAGGGAGAGGGGGCGGGATGGCAGATCAGGGAGAGGAGCAAGGCTGGGGAGTTGGTGGACATCAGTCCATTCAAAGTAGAGGGGATCCTAAAAGAACTAGCAGGACGAAAAGTTGACAAAGCCATGGGGCCTGACAAGATTCACCCCAGAATAATGAGAGAGCTGAGGGAGGTGCTAGAGGAGCCATTAACTGGCCTGTTCAATAGATCTTTAGAGACTGGGGGTGGTACCAGAAGACTGGAAAAGGGCAGATATGGACTCGCTACATAAGGGAGGAATCAAGTAAGAGACAAGCAACTACAGGCCAGTTAGCCTGACATCAGTGGTGGGGAGGTTGATAGAGAAATTACTGAAAGAAAGAATTACCATGTATCTTGTTTCAGATGACCTAATGTATCACAGACAGCATGGATTCACGGAAGGGAGGTCATGTCAAACAAACTTAATTGAATTTTTTTACTGGGTGACCAGAGTGATAGATCAGGGCAGGGCAGTGGATGTGGTGTACCTGGATTTCAGCAAAGCTTTTGACACCATGCCACACAAAAGGCTTCTGCAAAAATCTAAGATCCCTGGGAGTGGGCCAGAGGTGGTGAGATTGGTAAAAAATTGGCTGCAGGGGAGCAGGCAAAGGGTGATTATAAATGGAATTTCATCAGGGGAGGGAGCGGTGACTAGTGGGGTACCACAGGGGTCGGTACTGAGACCAACCCTGTTCAACATTTTCATGGGGGGCTTGAGGGGAAGGTCTGTCTATTCGCAGATGATACAAAGCTCTGTAACAGAGAAGACACTTCAGAGGGGGTTGAAAAAATGAGACGAGATCTGCACAAATTGGAATAGTGGTCAAAAGTGTGGCAGTTGAGCTTTAATACTACAGCCTCTGTCCCCTCTGTCTGGAAGCAGGCCAAAATTGTCCCCATTCATAAATCAGGTGACCCTAGTCTTATGGATAACTACCGTCCCATCTCCATTCTTCCCTATCTTGGTAAGCTCCCAGAGAAGGCAGTAAACTATCAAATTACAGAGCATATCTCCTAATATCATCTCCTTTGCCCTCAGCAACATGGTTTCTGGAAGGGGCACAGCACTACCATGGCCCTTGCCCTCTCCACCGACCATGTGCTGAGGAATATGGATGAAAGGAGGCTAACTGGTGCAGTGTTTGTAGATCTGTCCAAGGCATGTAACCTTGTAAATCACAGCATCCTGATAGCAAAACTCAATGCCCTTGGTTTCTCCCCTGCCTCCACTGCCTGGCTCACTAACTACCTCTCTGATAGAACACAGATGGTCTGCCTTGGTGGTGCCACCTCCCCCCATTGCCTGTCCCTGTGGGTGTCCCCCAGGGATCTGTCCTTGGCCCCTCTCCTCTTTTCCCTCTTCATTAACTCTCTCCTTTCAGAGGGCCTATTTTGTAAATCACTCCTCTACACTGACGACTTAATACTATGCCAAAGTGACCCCTCCCCCTCCTTACTATCCACTACTCTTACCAATGATTTCTGCAACGCACATTGTTGGTTCTCCACCAGTAAACTGTTGCTACCAAAACAAAGGCCATGCTTTTCGGTTCCAAACTGAAACTCTCCGCCACTGCCCACAATGGTGGCTTTCTTACTGTCAAATCCCCAGATGGATCTCTCCCTAACAATGTCCTCACCTTCAAGTATCTGGGGGTAATCCTGGACCCAAACCTAAACTACACTGACCACATTGCCTCACTGATCGGGTGCATCAACCAGAAGACAGGGCTCTGCTATCACCTGATCGACCACCTCTTGCTGGAAGCCCACCTTGCTATTGTCCAATGCAACATCCTCCCACTCCTTGACTATGGCTGCCGGTGTACTCCCTCACCTCCATTACCAACCTGACCCACCTGGATGCTACTTACAATCACATATGCCACCTTGCCCTCCTCGCCCAGCTCCTCACTCACCACAGCACTCTTTACCAGTGCCTTAACTGACTACTTCCACATGCGCGGCACTCCTACCTGCTGGCCCAGACCATTGCTGATACCTGGTACAATCCCTGCTACTCTCCATTATCTCTTCTTATACAGCCCAGAACCTATTGCCACAATCTACTCCAGTCTTCTCAGCTTCAACTAGAACATCCTAACATAACTACGAGGATTGGCCTAAGATCCTTCTCCACAGCCAGACCCTCACTATGGAACGACCTCCCCTCCTCCCTACATTCCCCCAACCTCCATCTAAATCTAAATTCCCTGTTAAGGATGCACTTTCTGTCCTCCATGACCTGCATGTGCCCACAGGCCACTAGCACTGCTGCACCTCCCTTGCAGCCCACCTTTACCCCCCCAATGTTCCACTCTCCTCTCCCACCCTGAATAATATTGTTATTCCTATTGTTGCATGATGGCGCAATCTTACCCTGTTTACCTAAATGTTATATTCCATGGTATGCTCAATTGTTGATGTATCTGGTACTGTTTACCTTATATTTTCACTGTTAGCATGACCTACACTGAATTCCTTGCTATGCTCCCTGTATGATCCATGCTGTTCTCTCAATGTATTTTACACTGTTTGTGACATTTTCTGGCCTGGGCTGTGCCTGAAAAAGTTCTTTGGATCAGTGCACCAACACGGTTACCAAATGAATATATAAATAATACAAACAAGTGCAAAATTATGCACATAGGGAGCAGAAATCAAAGAGCGGATCATAGGATGGATGGTCAGGTACTGGAGGCAATTGAACAGGAAAGAGACCTTGGTATAATCATATCTAATGATCTCAAGGTGGTTAAGCAATGCAAGAGGGCAGTAGCAGGGCCAGTAGAATGCTGGGATGCACAGGCAGGGAGATCACGAGCAGATGGAGGGAGTGTGACAGGAAGCTCCTGCCACTCTTGAGGACCGACCTTTTCTTAAATTTGTTGCAACAGCTCTTCTATTTCTTAGCCTAATCTATTCTTTACAATTTCTAGTCCATACGGTTGGCCACCTATGGACATCCCTTCCCTTTCTTGACTATGCTATAGTATCCTCTTTAATTTCCTTTTCCCTTTCAGGTCCTTGTACAAGGAGGTTATTGTGGTGACCTCCAAGTGTATGTAAAACAGGTTGTGTTTATCATTGTTGGAGTTAGTATGTAATAGCACTATGTCATAAAATACCTTGATGTACATACCTAATGTTTATGAAACCTGTAAATGTTGAAAATACCATGGCACTTGATGTTTTTGATAATGGTAAAAAGTACTAGGTGACAATTATAAAAATTAAGTTAGTTGTGCTATTTAAAATGCATGTTAATTGCTGTAGACTGAACAAGTCTGAAATTTCATAGTGATTTACATATATCCCAAGATGCTTTGCGTTATGGAAGTATGTGTGATGTTGTGTTTCTTTCAAACATGGCTCATTGTCAATGCCCTTTGAGGTATCCCATGTTGCAGTGCTTCTGCATCGAGGTTCTTTGTCTTTAGCTTGTTTTTTTTTATTTGAGCCCCCACCACCCAAGCAAACAAGGCCTGCAGAGGGGTGGAGGCTGAATCTCAACTGCTAAGTTAGATCAGAGATTAGTGTCAGTAGATGTTGGCTAAGTGCAGAGAAAGGACATACATAGTTTGTTGCTGCAAACTGATGTACTGAAGAAGGGATATTCCATTGCTTAAGGTTATCTCCTGGATTTTGAATAAACAACACACAGAGATTGTGTGTTGAACTGGAAGTTAAGTGTCTGGTCCATCTGTTATCCCACAACCCCACCATAGACTTGGTGTCAGCTGTGGGATAACTTGATGGAAATGTCTGGACTTGCCTAAGAAGGATGTTTTCTGGTGGATATTGCCCAGATATCCCAGGTGGACAGATGCACCAATAGTTGCCAGTGGAGAACCTGGAAAAGAAAGTCGATGCAGTTCTGACCAGAACCATGGCTGACAGATGGAGAGAAGCTGCTGCCTGGACTGGACCAGGGAGTTCAGAGGGAGGCCAAGCCTGAAGATGATGAAGAGATGCAGGTCAAGGAAGACTGGAGGTGCAAGAGACAACACCCAGGAGGTGGAGTCAGTGATGAGGATGATCCACTGAATGATTGGGCAGTGGCTGGAGGCAGATCAACTATGCAGAGAGATGGAATACTGGTGCCAGGTGCTCAAGAGGTTCCTGCCAGAGAGTTTGGATAAAGAGTTGGAGGAGGATTTTTCATGGGCTCAGTTTGAAGAGGACCCCCTGACTGAGCATGATATTCCTTTGTTGTCTGTGTTCCCAGAATATTACCTGTTGGAGGTCGGAGATGCAAGTATGGAACTTGAATGTGAGACCCCAGGTAAGACTGTACCTAGTGATATTGTGCTGGGGTTGAAGACTCCAAGCAAGCAAGAAGAAGCCTATCAGGCTGAAGGGACTTTTTCTTATATTGATGCAGCTAAATCTATTAACAGTATTGACTGGGGTAGACTGCAGGCTAAAGATGCTAATATTGCCAAAATGTTACAATATGTTAAGATCAAGGAGGTGGTACAGGTGTTTTATTTTTTTTATGAAAAACTTACAAAGGAGGAGGTGGGTGGAAAATGGATAGGAACTTGTGTTGGGGTAACATCTAGAGTGTCTACCCTCAGGTGTCTGTATCAGTAGCAAGTGAAATGAATGAATCAAGAGACAAAGTGGGTTTACACCTACAGTGTCTATACTCAGGTGTCTGTATCAGTAGCAAATGAAATGAATGAATCAAGAGACATAGTGGGTTTATGTAGAGGGGTTAAACCTAGGACTGGGACCCTGCTTAAAATTGACATGTCTGGAGAGGTTGGAGCAGGTACTTACTCACCCCAGAGAAAGTCTTTCTATGGTACTGGACTTTACAGCCATCCATATTTTTGGTTAAGAAATATGACAGACTTTCCCTAAAAGGAGATAGGAAGGTACCGTTAGTCTCTGTTGAGAAATGTGTCAATGCCTCAGGGTAAAGAATGATGATATCCACTATGTTTATGATAGAATGTTTATCATTAATAGGGACCCTGAGACAGAGCTTCTGAAGATGGATGGGTGGAAGCTCCATCCCTTCCTGGGACGGGAAGGTGGTAATTAGTCTGCAATAACTGCTTCCCTCTTAAGGTGGGGGATATGTGACAGGCAGCTCCTGCCACTCTTGAGGACCGACCTTTTCTTAAATCTGTTGCAACAGTTCTTCTATTTCTTAGCCTAATCTATTCTTTACAATTTCTTGTCCATAGAGCTGGCCACCTATGGGCACCCCTTTCCCTTTCTTGACTATGCTATAGTGTCCTCTTTAATTTTCCTTTTCCCTCTCAGGTCCTCGTACAGGTAGGTTATTGTGGTAACCTCCAAGCGTATGTAAAACAGGTTGTGTTAATCATTGTTGGATTTAGTATGTAATACACTATGTCATAAAATACCTTAATGTATATACCTTATGTTTATGAAAGCTGTAAGTGTTGAAAATACCATGGCACTAGGGGCTGGATATTCAAACTGCACTATTTTGTGGCGCAAGCCCTTGCGCTGCACAAAATAGTTGAGCAGGGGTGTGGCGGGGTGATATTCAAAGGAGTTCGCTGTTGGGCAGCTCGCACGATATCACCCGGCTACAACCACTGTGCATGTGCGGCAGTGACCCTGCGCCACCGCAAGTGGTCAGAGTGGAGCATTCAGTTGCGGTGGCACAAATACCATTGCACTATGTGCAAATTTCCCATATTCAAAAGGTGACATGCAAATGGGGCCATAATTCATGCAAGGTGCGGGGGCCATTTGCATCTATTTATGGCCCCATTTGCATGCCATTAGCATGCAGGTGTGCCGATCCCTGAGGACTTGTGCCTGGTGCCCTACCAGGCAGCAGCTGTCGGGGACCGACACCCCCTGCAGCCCGATCGCGGGCAAAAGTGTAATCCCCTCCTGACTGGCCTGATCGTGGGCATTAGGTTAAATAAACCCCCCACCAGCCCGATCGCGGGCATAATTGTAATGTCCCCCCCACCAGCCCAATCGCTGGCAGCACAGAGTCCCCCAAGACAAAACCCTGGTGGTCCAGTGGACCGCTGCTCAATCGCAGGCAGCAAAGTGATGAAACCTCCCCAAGACCATATCCCTGGTGATCTAGTGTCCCCCACCCCACCCACCCATGAAGCCCCACCGCCCGCTCACCCTGGCAGCCAGCGGGCAGCAGCATCCCACCCGCCTGCCACCCCGCTGCCTGCTGACTGACTGCCTGGTAGGGCTGCATGCCCATTGATGCAGAGCAGGAGCCAATGGGTGTGCAGCCCATACCATACTAGGCAGTCCAGATATGTGAATGAATGAATTCACATATCTGGACTGCCTTGTATGGTATGTCGGGAAGCCGACCAGGGGATTAGGCACCCCTGAAGATGGCAGTTTAGTGGCCACTGTGCTGCCATGTTTGCAGCTGGCGAAGCACGTAGGAAAGGTCCGCTGTGTGTGATGAGCTTTGTTCGCATTGCAGCGGACCTTTCCTTAGATGTGCTTGCCACATTAGTATGCATGGTGTGGCGCCGGCATGCAGGCTCATTGGGGAATGAGGAACGCACCTACTGGTGAATGCCCTGTATTTGCCCAACAGCGACCGCACCTCCAAATCTGCACAACCACAAGATGTTGGCTGCACAAGCACGCCAACATAAAAATGGTGAACCACTTTGTTACCACAATGTGCTTTCAATCTGATGCGGCGTTACTTTTTGGAGTGAGATAACAGTATGGCGAGCTATAGGACAAGAATGTACTTTATCCTAGTGTCCACCCTGCTTTTATTTTCTCATATGGCGAGAGATCGAGCTGAATCTGAGTGTTTTTATTTGTAACTGGTAGGATGGCGGATAGGTGGTGAGTTGGTGTCATGTAAAAAAACAAACAAACAAAAAAAAACCCAAAGATGAGTATCTAAAAAAAGAAAACAAAATGAGTGTTGTGATGGATGGGGAGCTCTAGCTCTCGTTAAGTGAGAAAATTAAATGGTGGCGATTTGAAATTCAGATGAGGTGGTTCTGGCCAATTAGAAAGGAGTGTGGGCACTAGGATACTTCAGTGGGTGAAGGGGGCAGTATAGGATAGTACTTTGTATTTCCTGGGCATCTATTGAAAGTTAATGTACCCCCCTGGCAAGGGTACTAACCAATCAGATGCCAGGAAATGAAAAAAACATTTTCTAATGGCATATATTTAATGTTATCCACAGATGCCCCACAATCATTACTCTTCAACCAATATGTTCTCTTCTCCTCAACATATTTCCACATTCCCTACAAAAACAAAAATGACCACAATAATACCATGAAAGCAAACACTGCTGGCTTTTGTCAACTAGTGTTTTATCTGGTGTGAGTGTTTGTATGTGTGTCTTATCTGGTGTGTGTGTGTGTGTGTGTGTGTGTTTGTGTTAGGAGAATAATCATTGTATTGACAAGAAAAAAAAAATCTATGAACTTTGGCAGCAAGCAACACCTCATCAGGTGCCACGCTACCCTGGCCTTCAGGACCCTGGATGGCTCCTCCCTTAAAGAAGTTTCCCATTTCAAGTACCTTGGAGTTTCCCTGAATCAGAGTCTCAACTCCTCCTGCAATATTTGATGCAATCTATAAGACACTTCTTCCCAGATTTGATGCACCGTATAGCTGCAAATCATGCCTACATGCCACTTGCCTTCCAGTAGGAGATCATTCTTAAGATGATCCTTTGGGTGTTTGACAACATGGACCTGGTGTACAGTGCTACCCCAAAAATTGCCTGGACTAGGCTGGATCCAGTCTTCTATTTGTTCTGTTGTTTCACCCTCAACTGCCCTCCCCCTACTCACCACTGTTTCCTATACTGAAATCTTTCCTTTTCCTCCCCTTAACCTAGGAGCTGATTTCACTGTGTCTCTCTTTTCTCCAAATTCTGAATTAGTACCCTCCCTTGCTAGATTTCCTCACTCCTCTTCAACTCTTTCTCTCCTTCTATGCACTCCACTCTTCTGACTTTCATTCCTTCATTATCCCCCTCTACACTGCAAAATCTCTGCTGGCAATCTACCTTCTTTTGCCTCCCCACAACTTGGAACAACTGCTTTCTGGTTTTCTCCTCCTTCCCAGTGCTGCATGGAATTTTTAAATTCTCACAGAAAGGAATTCTGAGGAATTTCAGAAATTTCCACAAAATTTAGTTGAATTCTGTCACTAGCAGAATTCTGAAATTTTGAAAGCAGACTGGTTCTCTTGGATTAATATTCCATGGCTTACACAAGCTGCTGGTTCCTTTTTCTCAACCATGGAAAAGTATCCCGCAGGTTATGTGATTTGCAAAGGTTATTTGACAGTTAACATCGAAATACTTTTCAGAACTGTGTTGAATTCAAAAAGCTTATTCTGTAGTTTACATTAAAATGCTTTTCAGAGTTCAGTTGAATTCAAAATGAAATTCTGAAAAGCATTTCAGAAGTGGAATTGCTATTCTGCACAAATTCCGCCAGAGAATTCTGCATTTCCCACAGCTGTACTCCTTCTCGTCCTCCCTATCTTTTAGTAGTAGTAAAAGCCATACTTTATTGATCAGCACATGTGCTACTACAATATAATCACACCAATGAATATTCCAATTTTAAAATACAGATTTATAACACATTCCCAGTACATTAAAATAAAAAAACAGAATTGCTATGAGAGAGCAATCATTTCCATGACACTGTCCCAAATGATCTAATTTTCATAGCCCTTGCTGAAATGCTGGCCAAGCTTTGAATAATATTTTCATTCCTATCCTTTAGAGCCCTTCTTTATGACCTCATCTCCCACACCTGTACTCTCTGCTAATCCTCTCACATCTCTTGCTCTCTGTCTCTCTTACAGTTGCTTCTTTCTCCCCCTTCCCCTCTTCCTACCAATTATCTCCTGCTTCTCAGTCACTCCCTGTTTTTGGCAGCCCCTGGCTGCCAGTGCTTATCCCTGATTTCCTACCTTTTGCCTCCAGCCTCTTAGAACCCCACCCCACACATAGTTTTGCCCAGCCACTGGCTTTGTTGTCTTCTTTCCCTAGGTGGCCTTGCCTTTCTCTCCTTCTGCTATCCTGATGCACCCTTTTTGCTGCAGATGTTTAGACCCTGGGTTTCTCTCAAAACTGTACCTTCTTGAACTATTAACCCTGTGTAACTGATCCCTCTGTAACACTGCATTTGATCAGAAGCGCCACGGGTTGTTTCCTTAGCACAACACTGAATTAAACTGTTTTTTAATGAATGTATTTATTACTACTATATTGATTTTGTTAGCCTGCATTTCTATATTGTCTGTTGTTTCCTCCCGGGTCACACCTGGAAAAGAGCTTTGGCTCAGTGCACCTCCCCCAGTCACCAACTTTCATTTATCTCAATTAATTTTGTTAATTATTTTGGCTGACAATTAACATAGGCCCCTATGCACTAATGGGCGGAGTGACTATGCGCTGTGTAACTCGGGCATGTAGCCACCCCGGACTCATTGCACCCCCCAGATGGGATACACCACGGGGGGGTGTGCAGCACATATGTGCCCTATCCTCTGGCCACCCAAAGAGCAATGTTCCTGGGGCAGGTGAGGCGCAGGACGGCACTTCACCCTATGCAGTAAGGTGCATAGTGCTGGCCACAGGGGTGCATAGGGGGTGCAGGGTATGCCAGGGAGAGCCCTGCTGTAAACCTCCTACACGCCCCACACACACCCCCAAGACATGCCACAGGACAGGGTGAACAGCCCACCAACCCTCAGGGGCCACAGCAAATGGATGCCCAGTGCCACCCACCCACCCCAGCTCATGGTGATGTGTGTGGCGCCCACCCCCACAAACCAGAACCCCTCACAGGGGCACCAGCACAGGGATGCAGCCCCCCACCACCTGACATACAAAGACATTAACTGGCTATTATTACAGTCCTTGGGATTTCTTTGCACTGCTTTGGTGGCATTGCCCTTTTTCCACCCACCACAACTGCTGGCCCTCGGACAACCACTGGGCATGTTAGGGAGTCACTGTCGGAACCTTGCCAGGCATCCGATTGGATGCCCGGCTGGGTCTGCGACTCCACCAGCACCCGCCCTGCATGTTGGGGTGGGCAGGGCTGCAGACAGGTGGCTGGCGGTAGTGAATGCCACCAGTGCGCATCTGTCTGCAGATGCGGAGCTCCGCAGGTGGCATGTACTTCCCACCCCTATGTGCATAGGGGCCAAAGTGAGTAAAACTGCCCATTTTCACGTGACCAGCAAGAAACGGATGTAACAAAGGTTCAAAAAAAAAAAATTACAGGTCAATTACATCAGTTCTTACATTTTAAAATAAATATAATGCTTTAAAACACACACACACATAAAAACCCTCAAGGGAAAGCCTGCTTCTATTGTGCTACAGCATATTCGTGCCAGCAATCCTGTTTTTTTCCTCCTCCTTTTATCTTTTTTTTTTTTAGCTCTGGAGTTACTGTTACTGAACTACAGCTTTCAAAGCAGATGTTTGTAACCATAGCAATCAACCTGGGCAGGCTTTGATTAAAAAAAGAAAACAAAACACAGACTTGCAGTTATTTAAGAGAAATGTCAACACCTGTAGACCTTTCATTGCCTGGGGTTGGAAAGTGTCTCCAGTAATTTATACAGGAACTCCAGTCAGACCTGTTTTTATTTTCTACATACATTACATAAAAAAAAGGCAAAAGAATCACCATAAATAGGCCGATGAGGCTTCATGAGGCTCATCATATTGTAGAATGTTGAAAGGGGGCTGGTTGACTGGAAAGGGCATGCAGCTTCATTTCACCCTAATTGACACAAATATGATTACCTTCTGCACTTTAGGCCACAGTTTAAAGGAGGAGTTGTGGAGTCTAGCTTCTCAAACATGACGTGTGTGTGTGTGTGTGTGTGTGTGTGTATATGCACACACGTTTGTTTATATAAAAAAGTGTGTGTATCAGCATACCTTTAAGTTAGGGGAAGGGGTAACATAAAGTATGAGGGTAGGATGCTAAGATCATATTTTAAATTTAATAGTGTACTTATAACTTAGATTTTCAGAAGGATACATTAATTCACCAGTATGCATACAGATTAAGGATAACAATATTTACTGCCTCCTCCCTCCACACACACCTAAACACACATTCACCCCATATACGCATGCTATTTGCTTACTCTTTAGCTTACTGAAGCCAAACTGAGCTGCGGGAGGGGTGGTGGGGGATGGGTCAGAATTCTACTATAGCTGAACACTACATCCTGCAGTTTATGCCCAAACACTGTTCCCAGAGTATGGCCTATATACCCAGAGCTCTTGTATAATTATCCAACACAGCTGTTCTTGTTATGAGCATCAGAGCACATGATGGGATCACGCAGATAAGGTGTGTGCTTAAAAAAAAAAAAAAAAAAAGAGAGTCCCCATGACAGAAATCAGACACACACACATAATATCTGTTTCACTGCTAACACATAGGCCTGTTTTATAACACTGAGGCCAACAGGATTCTTCTTAAAGAAACAAGAACCCTTTTTCTAGGCTTCTTTATCAGTGCTTCTTTTATGGAGTTTCTTTCTTTGTGGCACGAGTTCAAAGTCCCCATCTAAAGATTTTTGTTTCTCCAGTCTAACTGTGGTGACCTTAGCTTGCAGAAACTGAGCTGGTGCAGTCGTGGGCCTTTCAGGATCCTGCGCTTGACCTCCCTACTGGAAAAATGTCAGGCAGTACAGACAAAGTGAAGAAAGAAACCAAAGTTCGGATTCATCTTGGTATGAACAACCTGTCTGCTCGAACAGTGGAAGAAACCAAGCAAAATTTCATTAAGCTGGGGGAACTGCTGGAGGCTAGAATGACTGCCATGACTTTCTCAGCGATCCTCTCAGTGTGGAGCAAAGAGGATTGCAAAGACAAAATCAGAAATAAGGACATCGAGGAATTCAATGCTTAGCTACATGGATGGTGTCATGAAAAAGGATATGATGTCATAGGCTCATGGTGGAACTTCTGGGAAAGGAAGCTATTCAGGTTTGATGGACTTCACCTAACAAAGGAAGGAGTGAGTGTGCTTGGGCAGAAATTCGATGTCCTTCCCGACCATTTAAACTAGGTAAGGGGGAGTCTAACGCTAGGGAACCTATCAGAAAATACACTTCTGATAGGAACTTAGTCATCGCTCCCCTACAAGCAGGAATTTCTCCACGACCTAAGAAAACACGTAGAAAACAGGTGGAAGCAATCAAGAACTGAACACAGGGCCATGCATCTGCAAGCCCAAGAGCAGAATCAATAGTGGCGAATGGCAGCAGGGGTACCACGCTATGGAAAGGGGTATGCATCAATGCCAGAAGCCTGGGAAACAAAATAAGTGACCTGCAGGCAATGATAGTGGATTTCTGAGTGGACCTGCTGACTGTCAGGGAGACTTGGGCCTCTGAGAAAAATGGCCGGGACCTTTCGGTCTGAGGCTATGCCCTGTTTAGACAGGTTAGAAGGGAGGGCAGGGGGAGGGGTAGCATTATATGTACAGGATGGGATAAATGCTATGTCGGTAGCTAGCATCAAAAAAGAGGGTGTAGAATCCCTGTGGATGCTACTCAGCTTGGCAACAGGGCAGAGGATCCACATAAGTGTGGTATACTGGCCTCCAGGGCAGGCTGAGGGCAGGGATGAAGAGCTCTGAGAGGAGATCAGAGATTTAGCACAAAAAGGGGATACAGTGGTGGTAGGAGACCTGAATATGTCTAATGTTATCTAGAGCATCCCAGTGGCAGGTTCTACTAGGAGTCAAAAGGTGGTTGATGCCCTACAAGACTGCCTACTTATACAACTAATTAGTACCCTGACTAGGCTGGACACTATCCTGGATGTAGTCCTCACTAACTCAGAGGTAGTAAGGGCTACAGGGGTTGGGGAGCCACTGGCCAACAGTGACCACAACTCTATGTGGTTTGAGTCAGCCGCAGGGATAGAAAAATCGCAATCCAAGACAGAGGTTTTAAACTTTAGGGGAGCCAATTTTGACACAAGCATTCGTCAATGCCGAATGTTGTCTTGCTGGCATTGTCATTGGTAGTACAGAAGTTAGAGAGATGCATAATAGGAATGGCAGTGAAGTACTGAACTGATGCCAACCCCACCCCCACCCTGCAGAGACTGACAGGCATTGGGGTGTGCCTTTGGGTCATCGGCCATAATACTTATGCCATTTCACCTCACCCTACCCTACAGATACTGACAAGTGTTGCGGTGTGCCTTGGGGTCTTCGGGCCTTATGCTCACCCCATTCCATAGGAAATATGCTGAGATGGTGCAGTATAGGAGAATGGGGTGAACTTTGGGGCCGAAGAGTCCAAGGCACACCTCATGGCTGGCCAGTGGCTGCAGGCTGGGGTGGGGGGTGGAATGGCACCAGCATTACAGCTGAAAACCTAAGTCACACCCCTGACGCCTGTCAGTCTCTCACAGGGAAGTTACAGTTGGAAACCCTAGTGCCTCAGGTATTAGTTGGTATTTTCACTCCAAATTTTCAACATGAGCTTTTTGTGACCCTACCTCATGAACAGTGGCACTATCAGTTTGTTAACCAAAAGGTAATTTTGGACAGCAACTGCACCATTTGGCACCACAGGTGCGAAAACACATTTCAGGTAGGATGTGAAAAATGACAGCTATGCCATTCATAAGGAGGTGTGAGGAAATGGCAATGTTGAAAATCTGGAGTGAAAATATTAAAAATTCTCAAAGTTACGAGCATGCTTGGAAACTGCACATCACATGCTCTAACGCAGTCATTTTTTGGAATATTTTCACCAAATTTTCAACATAGGCATTTTGAGACCTCCGCTTATGAACAGTGTCACTGTGATTTTCTTAATCTGTCCTGAACATTGATTTCCTACAGCGACTGTGCCATTGTGCGCCAGATGTGGAAAAACACATTTCAGGTAGGATGCAAAAAATGACAGCTGTATTGTTCATAAGGAGGTGTGAAAAAATGGTAATGTTGAAAATCTGGAGTGAAAATATAAAAAATTCTTGAAGTTACGAGCATGCGTGGAAACTGCGCAACACACGCTCGTAACACAGTCATTTTTTGGAATTTTTTCACCAAATTTTCAACATAGGCTTTTTGGGAGCCCACCTCATGAACAGTGGCACTATCATTTCATTAATCAGTAAAAAAGGTGATTCCATGCAATGATCGTGAAATCACCTTTCTGGACAGAATAACAAAATGACAGTGACTGATTTCATGAGGGGGGGTCCCAGGAACCCCATGCTGAAAATCTGGAGCCAAAAGTCAAAACAATGGCCAAGCAATCCACCTACATTGAAACCTCCCCATTGATGCCATTATACAGTTTACCGGCATTTCTTCAGTTCGTGGTCGGCTTCCAAGAGTGCAGACATGTTCCTGCTCCACCGAAGATCATGGCGCTGACCTCCGGAGGTAAGTATAGGGTGAGGGGGGTGTGTGTGTGGAGAGGTGGGGTGCGCAGAAGATGGGTGCGGGTTGGGGGAGGGGGCGCTGCCGACAGTGAGGGACCATTTTCTTTTTTTCAGGTACTTCAAAAAAAAAAGGAACACTGCAGACAGTTTTCTTTCTTTACAGGTGTAAGAAAACAAATGTCCAGTGTGCCCCATGACTTTGGGGGCATGATGTTGGCCACACTGGGGTGGGTTCCCACTGTGCACACAGTGGGGGTGGGGCGGGGGCAGGACCATGCCGAAGCAGTCGGCTTCTGAACACCATAGAGGCACACTGGGGTGGGTTCCTAGTGTGCCACACAATCTTGGGGGGGTATTAAACATGCCGACAGGGGGATTGGGCACCCCTGAAGTTGTCTTTCTAGGAATTGTGAGAGGCGAGCGTCCCAAGCTGCTGCCATGTTCATTGAAATGTTTCACCTGGCAAGGCACATAGGGGAGGCATGTCATCTGTGCTGCTTGTCTCTGATTGCAGCGGCAAGTTTTTTCCAAGTTGGTGGCACTGCATAAAACTTTGTGTCACTGCTAGCATGCTTGCTAATAGGTGAATGAGGGACGCACCTTCTAAAGCATGCCCTTTATTCACCAAAACTGACATACCTCTGCATTTCTCCTACTACCATCTCCTACTGACACAAAATGTTGCTTGTGTGTGTGCAAGACAACATAAAAATGAGGCATGTAGTCAGAAGCAAGCTGTTATGGATACTGGAGCCTTTAGATGTGGAAGAAATATGGGGACTGGTTAAGTTAGCCATTTTTGAGGTTACCAGGATGTACATAAGAACAGTGACCAAAAAGAACAAACACAAAAAACTAATATGGTTCATTAACCAGGTAAGGACCACAATCAGAGCCAAAAGGGAGGCCTATTGGAACTATAAAAAACTCAGGAAGACAGCACATAGGAAGCCTATGTTCAAAAGAACAAAGAAGCAAAGAGTATGGTGAAATCAGCTAAGGCAGCTACGGAGCTTTGGCTCATGAAAAGAGTTAAGGAAAGGAACAACACTTTTTTTCAATATATACAAAAAAAAGAAAGAAAAGGGGAGGAATAGTTAGACTCAAAGACGGTGACAGGGTAGTGGAGGAGGAGGATAGGCAGAAGGCCATTGTTCTGAACAACTCTTTGTGCTCAGTGTTCACCAAGGAACACAAAGGCCCAGTACCAGGCAGTGGCATCAAGGCTGCTGACAAAGGTG
This sequence comes from Neoceratodus forsteri, assembly GCA_016271365.2. Lineage (NCBI taxonomy): Eukaryota > Metazoa > Chordata > Ceratodontiformes > Ceratodontidae > Neoceratodus > Neoceratodus forsteri. The sequence continues at coordinate 586,258,963 of CM028132.1, read as the reverse complement.
TTCCACAATAGAAGCACCATCAATCACCAACAGTAGGGTTAGAGAGGCTCTGGATCAACTCAGGCCAGGGCCTGATGGAATACACCCAGGGGGTGAATTGGCAGGTCCCTAAGCACATTGATTCAGCAGAACACTTCAGATGTGGGTAGTGCCAGGAGACTGGAGAAGAGCTGATGTGGCACCTCTCCACAAGGGTGGGAGTTGGGAGGAAGCAGGCAACCACTGACCGGTCAGCCTTACATCAGTAGTGGGGAAACTGATGGAATCCTTAATAAAATGAGACTTGGTAGAGTACCTAGATAAGAATGGTTTGCAGGTTGACAGGCAACATGGGTTCATGGCAGGAAGGTCATTCCAAATGGACCTAATCACATTTTTTGACTGGGTCACTAGGGAACTGGACAGAGGCCACCCAGTGGACCTCCTCTACTTTGATTTCACTAAGGCCTTTGATTTGGTGCCACACAACTGCCTGCTGAAAAAGTTGGAGGAGCTGAGCTTCAGCCAAGTGCATAGTCAGATGAGTAGGTAATTCGCTTAGGATAGAAAACAGAGAGTAGTGGTCAACGGGGTGAGGTCTGATGAAGGTGCGGTCACTAGTGGTGTGCCCCAAGGCTAAGTGTTGGGGCTAGTCCTGTTTAATGCCTTTATCAGTGACATCTACATAGGTATCCAGGGCAAATTTGCCCTATTCATGGATGATACCAACCTAGGAGGAAGGGTTGACAGTGAGGAAGCAGTTAAGGACCTACAAAAAGACTTACAAATGTGGGGGTTTCAGTATCACTGAGATGACCGCTTGTCTCCAGGAGGTCAGGTACTTGGCCGTGGAGTGACTTTCTTTCATGGTAGCCGGGGCATGTACGAGATCTGTGGTCTCTTTATAAAAGACTGCTGTATATCCGTTTGGACCCAAGCTCTTACCTTTCTTCAGATTTTTGATGGTGTAACTTAACTCTTGATTGGCTATGGGGGTGATCAACTGTTCCTTGTGGGCTTCTGTGAGAGTCAGGAGTTTTAAAGGAAAAAAAGAAGGTTGACAGAGACTTAGAATCTGACTCTGGAGTGGCTGTATATAGTGCCTGATAGAATTGTCTAAAGCTTGCTAGGATTTGAGCCATAGTGTGTTTTAGATTACCAGATTGGGGATCCTTTATTTTATGGACTGTAGATACCTGAATCTATTTTCTTAATCTATAGGCTAAAATTTTGGCTGCCCTGGTGCCTCCCTCACAGTATTTTTGGTGTAACCATGCCAAGGCCCATTGGGATACTGGATCACTAGTTTACTGGGGTATGGCATTCGAAATTTCAAGTTTTGCTGTCTCAGGAAGGGGAATAATGGGATGTAGGCCCTCCGGCACTGCATAGTTGTAGGAGTGTAGTCATTATCTATGGAAATTCAAGTTTGTCCATAAAATATTTTACTTTGTGTCCAGCTTTACGTAGTATGAGATCTTTGGTTTGAAACCTCAAGAAACGGAGTGTAATCAAGTGGGGTCAGGCACTGGGCTGTGTAGGCTTAGGGCCCAGTACTTGATGCACACACTCCAATTCCAAGTTTAGATCAGAGTCCAAGGTGAGAGCTGTTCGTAGCACTGTTTCAACAAATTCTAAGATACTATTGCCCTCGCTATCCTCTGGTATGCCGTAAATGAGTAAATTTCTTCTTTAATGTCTGTTTTCTGCATCCTTTTGTCATTCAACAGTGAGCTGGCAGAGCTGAATGACTTGGTTAAGGGTGTTCTGTATTTGATCCATCTTAGTGGCCTGGTCATCGGCTTGTTTTTCCACCATTGCTAGCCATATTTGTAATTCTGTCACATCTGCCCTAACTACTCCACAGCACAGAACACTGAAGTAGGACACAGGAAAGCTCCCTCCTGGAGCAGGGACAGAGAGTGCCTTAAAGGCTCGCAACCCCCCAACAACACAGAACGCTGAAGCAGGACGCAGGAAAGCTCCTTCCTGGAGCAGGGACCGAGAGCGCCTTAAGAGGTAAAGGATACCTCCTCCTTCAAGCTGTATCCTTGTGAGGGGTGTTTACCTGAACACTTTTTTTATCCCCACACAGCAACTGATTGATTTTGGGGACATAGAGTTTTCCTTAACGCTGCACTGAAATCTCGCTGTCTCTAGGGATACTTTAAGCCTGTGGGAGTTTAGCTGCTAGCGACTGTGCTCTACCGGCATCTCACTGCCTTTTCTGGGGATTATTGCACTATTTCTGTAATTTTGTACCACTGTTTGCTTGCTTGCTAGTCGGGTGTCTTACCTGTTGATGATTTCTCGTGGCTAGTACTGTATATCGCCATCTTGCCTTCTCGCTCAGCTTTAAGTCACTGCTGGAGCATTATGCAATGGCTTCCTGGTTCCCAAGGAACCCAGATCCCAAGAGTGACCCCCACAGTTGGACTCCCCCCTGGATCAAGAGTACCCACATATTCAGGGCATGTGCCCCATTGCTCCTTGTTCACCTATCCACTTTGCTAGACATGACTAGTAGGGGTTTACACCACTCCAGAGCAACCTAGGTAGGATGCAGATCACTATTTCCACTTGGCACAGCTCAGCAGCTTCAGTCTACAGCAATGCCACATAGGCTCAAACTCTCAGTGGTTGCCTTCAGCAGGTGCTCGTCTGACACAATTTCACAGCTTTCACTTCAAAGGTGCCTTTCTCTGGCATAGTCTCTGGACAAGATACGCAGGATACGGCTCGCAGGGATCTTGCAGGATTATCCCTGGTGAGGACTCACTTTCGCTTGATCTCACCAGCAGCAGGTCTGTTTGTTTGTTTGTTTTTATTTTGTTTACCAGATAAGTGCTCTGTTTACCAGAGGAGTGCTCTGGTGCCAAAAGCACCTTTTTCACGCATGACCCATGTACCAATGTACAAAAGATGCTTACATTTATGAATAAAAGACAGCATTGCAAACACATCTAATGCATAAATATACACAGTAGTTGACTAATACAAAAAAAATTACTGTAGCTAGATGTGACGTGCAGTTGTAGCATTTACTAACACTTAAATTACAAAAATGTTCCCTCAATGCAGTGTTTAAAATAACTGCTAAAGGAGAGGATCTACTAGAGCTTGGTACAGTGTTCCACAAGCTAGATGCTCTATAACTGAAAGAATTCTGACCAAGTGAAGTTTTCATACGAGCAATATGTAACAAATTGTTAGATATTAGAATGAGACTTATAAGTAACACTTTGCTCCCTGAGCAGATCTGCCAGACATGAAGATGCCCCAATACATAGAATTCTATAGGTAAAATAATTAAGATAATTGGGATTTATGCTTGCACAAAAGCCAGTTTAATTTAATAATGTTTGTATAATGATGTGTTCTGTTTCCATCAAGGAAGACAAATGTAGCTATTTTATTGAATAATGTACTTTTCCTGTCCAAGTTAGTCGTTAAGGCAGCATCAATTACTGTTGAGCCATAGTCTAAAATTGGCAGTGAGTTATGAGTAGCAATTTTCAAACACAGTTCATAAGTGAGATACTTCCTGACATGATATAGCTGCCCATATTTTTGATGGACCCTGGTAGTTATACTTTTAATATATACAGTAGAGCAAAGATTACCACCGAATCGAGATGCATACCAAGGTACTTAGAAACATTGACCGTATCAAGTAGACTACTCTGAATAGTATTAACCATAATATTGTTTGAGAACAAAACAAAATGGTAGTATTAAATGAATGTGAAAATAGAAAATAGAGTTAGAATCAAGGTTTTGGCCATATATCTTCTTCAGGAATGATCTAAAAGACAAAAAAATCAAAGTTGGACTAAATGTGCTTTTTTCTCTTTTTTTTGTCTTTTAGATAATTTCTGAAGAAGACCAGGGTAAAATCATCAATTATAACTCTATTTTCTATTTACAACTCGGATATTCAGAGTGGATGTGCCATGCACAACAGGTATCTTTGTAACACAAGTACAATGCGGCCATTGTGTGTGATATTCAAGCGGAGGCGGCTGCACAGTGCAATAAGCAATCGTGCCAGAGTGCAACAGTAATGAATGCATGTGCAACCGTGAAGCGGAACCATGAATAACATGCACAGTCACGATATTCCAACAGCATGCGCTGTGCACAATAGCGGAGCAAGCAGAAGTTGCGCGACAGCGGAAATGATCCAAAATAAAAGGGAGCAAGAGAGGGGAGCAAGAATGCAAAAGGGAAGCCACAGGTGGGAGTGTGGTGACAGAGAGCCAGGGTGGAATAGAAGGAAGCAGTGTGCAGGACTGGTCAGGAGCAGGACAGTGCCCACCAGAACTGAGCCATAGACAGGGTAGGAGTGGGTGTGCCTGTGCCACTGTGCAGCAAAGGGCGTGGAGTGCCACAGTGAACAGAGGGCAGTGGCAGGAGGCAGAACAGCCACAGTCAAAGGCCAGAGGTGTACCCGGTGCAGGGGCAACATCAGGAATGGACAGTGGAGGGAACAGGACAACAGCCACCTGGGGGGGACACCAGCCAGGGACATGGCCAGTGCCACCTTCCAGATGGAGGCAGTAATGAGGGATGTGAGAAGGCAGGCAGCAAGGAGGCACAGCCGTGGAAGGGCCCATTGGTGGTATGCCCAGAACAGGCAGTACCGAGCCCACACCAGCTTCGAACACTACTCTGACACAGAGATTGTGGGCTGGTACCACCTGAACCGGTGATGCTGAGGCAGATCTGTGAGCTGTGCAGTGATGAGATGCAGGCACCCACACGACGGAGCCATACTCTGTCAGTGGAGATGAAGGTAACAGCCGTCATGTGCCTGCTTACCATGGGCACCTTCCAGAGACCAACAGGGGACACAACAGGCATAACCCAGTCGGCCACGTCACGCCTACTCACATAGTTCCTCAGTGCACTGCTGCCACATGCTGTGGAGTATGTCCACTACCCCAGCACACAGGTAGAGCGCACAGCACACATACAGGAGTTCCACAGGGTAGAACGGTTGCCTGGCATGCCCAGGGCCATTGACTGCACCCATGTGGCCATCCGCATGCCACCTGGGCTGGAGGGTGCAGCATACATCAACCGCAAGGGTTACCCAAGCATAAACTGCCAGGTGGTGTGCAATGTCAGGGGGCGCATTACTAATGTCTGTGCCATGCACCCTGGGGGAGCACATGATGCCTTCATCTGGCACCAGTCTGCTCTGTGCCACAGGTTTGAGAGTAGGGACATCCCCACTGGCCATCTAGTAGGTGAGTATGCATATCAAGCAAGATGACATGAGCAGACATGGGGGGGTGCATAGTCAGAGGTGCCATGGGTACCGGCCATGTTGGCCCATGGCATAGCAATGCAGACCACCATTCTAATGTCCACCCTCTACACACAGGTGACAATGGTTACCCGCTATGTCCCTGGCTGCTCACACCATACCGGTGCCCCACGTCCCCATCGCAGCTACGGTACAATGAGACACACGCCACAACATGGAATGTCATCGAGTGGGTGTTCAGGATGCTGAAGGCATGGTTCCAGTGCCTGGACACATTAGGCGGCACCCTACAGTACAGCCCCTTGAAGGCCTGTGGGCTATTCCTGGCCTGCGGTATCCTGCACAACATAGCCACCAACTGTGGGATAGCTGTAGAAGTTGAAGAGGGGGATAGCGGTGGGGACGATGAGGACGCCGGTCCAGCTGGTGATGGGTAGCCACCCCCTGGGCGAAGAGATCCCCGCCTGATCCAGATGTCACAGCTGCACCGGGACACCGTTACAGAAGGGTACTTTGGACTACACAGGTAGGTCACCGGGCCATGCGCAACCACCAAGGGCAAGGGCACAGCCCACAGACAGGCAGGGCAGGACACCAGGGGCAGATGGCAGTAAGGGAATGGGTCTGAGTGTGGCACCGCACATGGTGTCAGAGATGGGCAGGGCCGAACAGGACATGTGCACACACACGCACACACCACAAGACATGCACAAGGGGTAAACGGCACTCCAACCCCAACAGCAACCCCCACCCCCACACAGGACCACGCATGACCATGCATGCCCAGTGGCCATCACTGTGCGTGCCTCAGATGCTGGGCACCGTTGCACACTGGTGGACAGCACAACACAGGCATCATTATGCACACACCACAGTGGCCAGCAACTGGGAGGGTGTGCACAGGGACCGTGTGTGTGCAGGGCCAGATACCCCACCTGTGCGTCTCACAATGCACACCACACTGCACATAGGGCAGTGGCAGACAGTGGCCAAGGTGGAAGACAGGTCAGTCATGTGGCACAGTACCACGGCCACCACAGATGCGTAGGCAGCCCCGCTGAGACCTGCTAGCTATGTCAAGCTGACCATTGGCCTCATGGGGTGGCACCAATGGTCCCCCAGGAGTGACGCTGTGTGCACGTGACCATGTTCATGCAGGGGTTTGCAGCCCATCGAACATGCCCGCGCCAGGCGTGCTCAGTATGCCCACAGCTGAACCCAGTGTTAACATAGCAGGTGTCCCACGGTGCCGGGAATGGGTGGTGGACATGACACTGCATGGTGTTTGCAGTGGCTGGGCACTGAACTGGGTGCCCAATGTGGCCATGACAGTTGTCAATGCATTGGTCTGCCTGTCAATGGCAGCGGTCACATCCTCCCACTGCTGGGCCATCTCTGCCAGGAGCAGACCATGGTCAATGCTGCACCGCTCCTCTGCCTGGTGCAGAACCACACTTAGTGCATCCACTGTCTCATGAGCCGCATCTGCTGATCTACTGAAGCCTGGAGTAGATGGCTGTGCTTGTCAAAGAGGTCATACGCAGGTCCGGCATGCTGTCCCTCGTGGTGTTCCTGGCCCTGCTGGCCAGCACCCATTGACGATGGGCACTGCACACCAGAGCCATGCCAGGGCATGTCCACACACTGTGCACTGCCATCGCCCCCGACACTGTTTCCCCGTCACCATTGGTCGACTACTGGCGCTGCCCCTCTGGCTGCCGATCACCAGGGCTCACCGGTGTTGCTGCAGTGGCTGCAACAGCCCCACCACCCTGGATGCACACCAGTGCTGCCCCATTGGGGCATACTGGCACAGGCTGAGACTGTGTTGTTACGCAGGCTGCCACAGCAGCACCATCCACGGCAACGCTCATGCGGTTGCCTGCTGTGGGACCATCCTGTGTCCCACATGTATCACTGTCTGGGACGTGTGGTCCATCATCATTGGTGCTGGATCCGGTACCAATCTGTGTCCCAGCAAGCTGGAGACCATGGGCGCTGTCATGCTGGGACATAGGCAGGGCCTCGTCCGCACCTGCACCACCCTCATCAGTACGGACAGATGTGCAGGTATGCACTTGTCCAGTCCCTCGGACACCTGTGGAGGTGGATGGGCGTTTCTCCTTGTCCAGAGCATCCCCCTTGGTGGACACATCCACCACCGCTGACCCATGTAGATGCTCAGGAGCTGTAAGGGAACACATTAGCATTAGTGGCTCCACCCTGCCCAGTGGCATTCCCTCCACCACCCACACACTGACAGCACAGGACCTACCATGCAGTGATGGGCTGCCACCCATCTGGAAGCCACCACCAGGAATGCCCTCGATGGCACAACACCGCATGCTGCTGGCCACTCACTCCTCCTGTGGCATCAGGCGAGGTACATCCAGCTGGCACGCACCGGTGGCAGCACATGCAGCCCTGATGGCAGCCACCTTGTCTTTGATCTGCCGCCTGTCCATGCCGACCTTCTTCTTGCACTCCAGCACAGACCACTGGTGGCTGCCATGCTGGTTCACAGCATGCGCCACCTCACCCCATGCCATAGCACGGGCCTGTGGCATTCCCCGCTGTCCGCTGAGCAGCAGTTCCCTGTCAAGATATGCCTCAAACAGGGCATCTGATTCAGCCCTGGTGAAGTTGGGCCTCCTCCTTCTACCCCATCCTTGTTCCTCCTCTTCCTAACATTTGGTCATGCTCAAGCCTGTGGGAATGACAGGTGTTACCTTGGACTGTGCACTCCCATTCAGCCCTCACAAACCACAGTCCCCACATTCCAACAGCATGCAACCCACCACAATGGACTGCAATACCTAACCATGTCCTCTGCAGCCCCATGTCACATTTATATAGTGCAACGCTTGCAGATGAGGCGAGGCGCAACTGTAAGTGGATGCTAATGCAGTGGTTGCGCCATGGAATGGCTAATGAGCTGATCTGCATATTCTGGCTGAATATCGCGCTGTTGCACCTTTTGCAATGTTGGCGAGTGTGCTCAGGCTGTGGCACAGCACTGTGACATGCGTAATCGGCACCACACAGCCCATGCCTGGGGTGCTGACACCGATGCATGTGATGCTGCTGATGTGCTGTGCACGGGAGGCAGTGCAGGGCATGGCCACCACTGTGCCTGTGGCACTAGTGCTCTGTTTGCTCATGTGGCACTCATGTCTTGGTGCGCCATAGGCACCATGGAGCCACAGAGTGGTAGGCCACTGCAAGGTGTCACACACAAGCACCCTACTGTGCTACACACAGGGCAAACCAATAGCGCTATGGTGCTCCGTGCACAGACAGACCCTTGAACCTGCAGTAGACCTTTGCCCCCTAGGTGCCATACGTCTGCATGGGCACACCCCTATTGTGCAGTTTGATGACAGCATGATAGGGACTGGCAGCGCAGTACCGTGCTGCCTCCGCATGTGGGGCACATGTGCTACAGAGTGCCATTTTGCTTGCGGTACCAAGAGCAGGATGCCTTGTAGGAGAGCACAGGTCTGGAGTGCAATTAAATTGGCCAACTTGGTTGCCCTAGTAGAGCCACATGCTGGTGCCCTATTTGGGCAGGATCCCCTCAACAGGCCATGGACTGCTGTGTGGCAGGAGATGTTTGACAGCCTGAAGGAGGCAACTGGGATTGACTGGACAGTGGATCAGTGTCTCCACTGGTTTGGTGACCTACAGTGGCAGGACCCTGACCGATTGGGGTGTCTGCAGGCACGCTCCTGGAGAGGCGCCGTGCCACGGCCAGGTAGGTGCTCCATCCAAACACTGGTAGTGTCCGTCTGTTCAGGTATCGTGGTGTGCATAAGGCCATGCTGCAGGGGATGTGGGCCGTCTAGTGGGGGTAGTGGTGGTAGGGGTGCATCATGGCTGGGCTGAGCGGGCACGCACACACAGGGGGGGCTTTGTTACTGATCAGTACTGATGTTTTCCTCTCCATGTTTGCACCCTAGGCACGGAGGAGCACCGTAGGGTACAACTGTTTTGTGAAGAGGGGGAGCAGGACAGAGCAGGTGCAGTCCAGTTGTAGCTGGGCCTTGTTGGAAGGGCCATGGGCCAGCAGTGCCCTGCTGGCCAGGATGCAGGTGAGTGCCGTGTTTCTTCTTATTTCTGTGCATGCTGGGTTGCAGGGGTGGTGGTGGGGCATGGCCAACCGCACTTGGCCCCACTGCCATGCATGCCACACAGTGCACTCTGCCCTGTCCTATGGCACTGCATGTGTGGATGGGTGTCGCACGTGGACTGTGCATGGACTGGGTCCATGGCTGTGCCACTGCTGTCGCACCGTATAACCATGTCACTGTACGGCCATGGTGATGCCGTGTGGGACATGGGCAGTGAGTGTGTGCAGTGTTCTGCATGGCTATGGGTGCCTGGGTAGGTGGGTCATGTGGGCGCGGACACTGTGGGTGGTCGCATACCATCACGGGGCGTGGCCCACGGCTGTATGCCGTGCACGTTGGGTGCGCTGCAGGGGTCTAGCCAGGCACGTGTAATGACTCTGCTCCCTTGTCCTAGGTGGACAATGCTGGACTGCCCTGGATCATAATGTGCAGGAGCTGCAGCAGCTGTTGAGGGCCACCCTAGAGCTGCTCTAGCACATGGAGGGGGTGACAGAAGGAGGCACAGAAGGCACCACCGAGACAGAAGTGGGGAGTGGAGTCACCAATAGACCCACTATGCACCTGTTCACCATTCCTCCCTGGACTTTCCCTCATACCCCTTCATCCCACTCTCTGTTGTACACCCTTGCCCCATGCCCACCCCCACCTGGTATGTGGCCCTCTCCCCCACATTGTAAATAGTTTTGTTTGATGTTTTATTTGTACAGTTCACAGCATTATTATAGACTTCTTTGTTATGACAACCGTGGTGGTCTCTGATTTGCAGTGGGCATATGGTGCTTGGCTGCAGTGGTGTGCGTGGTGTCGGGGGTGGTGCAGACCTGGGCATGTGCGTGTCCAGCAGGGACCCGCTTATGGTGTGGATGGGAGACCCGGTCCCTGTCTGTGGTATGTGTGTTGTTCCCTGTGCACTGGATGGCTGTGTGCAGTGGTCCCTGGTGCATGCGCTATGTCCCTGGTGCCCCTGTCAGTATGTCCTTGGTCCGTGCAGCTGGCCCCCTTGCATGTCTGTGGTACGCATGGTCTGCTGGCATGTCATTGGTGGCTGTCCATGCTGGCCACCCTCTGGCCATGGCACAATGGGGGCTTGCCTCCTGTCACTGGTGTGTTGCACGTCTGCCTTGGGTGACACTGTGGGCTATGCTGCTGTTGTCCCCCCTCCATGCTGTTGCTGGTGTCTGTTGCAGTGTCTGTGTTCTGATGTCTGTCACTTGTGCTCCAGCCACATGCTGGCAGCGGACGGCTTCATGGTGCATGTGCAGGATGGCTGGTACACCTGTGCCATGGTGGGGTGCAGGCCATGGGTACACAACATCAGTGGACGCACACCAGCGGCATTTGTTGCCCCGCTATTGTGGCCCTGTGTCAGAGTGCCCTTGGGTCAGGGTGGGTGTTTGTCCGTGCCCTGTGTCACATCCTGTGTGGCGCATGCCTCCATGCACAACAGTGGGTGGCTGTGCTGGCTGTTGAGGCCAGTGCTGGAACAGGGTGTGTGCATGGGTGGGTGTGCGGGGTGCTGTCCTGCTGGTGGTGGGGTCCAGGGCAGGCCTTGTCACATGCGGGATCCCTTGGGTACTGACACAGGGTTGACCTCTCTGCTGTGCCACTGGGGGGCCGTGCAGGGCAGCACTGTGTCTGCAGTTGTTGCATCGGTGACTGGTGCCGCCCGCTGTGGGGTGCTCACTGTGGGGCTGCCATGCATGGCTTCATGATGCACAGGGTTGCATTGTCATGGTGGGGGTGGTGGAAAACATTTGGTGCCATGCACTGTTGGGCACTGCTCCTGGGCTGGGTGTCAGGGGATCACTGTACAGGGTGTGCTCTGCATTGGTGGGATGGAATGGCACTGGGTGGCTGGCCCTCCTTGTGTTGCAGTCACTGCTTGCCAGGGGTGTGTGCTGGGGCACTGTGCCCTGGCTATAGATTCAGTGCTGGTGTTCATGGGCTGGTGGTCCATCCAGCTCACCACAAGTTGTGCAGTTCTTGGGATGCAGGGGACACTGTCTGGCCTGCTGCGTGATCCTCTGCACATGGCTTCCATGGGTGGAGCACTCCTGCATCCTGTCCCTGTCCCTGCACATCCCTGGTTGTGCTACTGGGCTTCTACCCTGCTCCACTGTGCATCCCTGGTTGCTCCATGGCGCAGATGGCACGATATTCAGCTGTGTTGCGCAAGCGCACCTTGGCCCGAACTGTGTTTGAATATCGCACGTGTTGCTCAGGGGTGCACTGCACTTGTGCTTGCTCCTGCTATTGCGCTTCTTTGTGGTGCAGTCTGAATATCCAGGCCACAGTGTTCATTACTATTTTGTTTTGTTTTTATACCACACGCTAATACACCACCTTGTATTTTTGCTGTTAATTTTTTGTGGAATTTATTAAGCTTTGGGACTGTAACAAATAACATAGCTCTGGTGTCTTTGTAATATTAAGTACCAAGTTGTTCATCAAGAATTACTCATGTAAATTCTGAAATTCTTTTTGCAGACTAGGATTCATTTCATCAACGTTAGTTGACTGGGCAAAAAGGACCATATAATTGGCACATATGTTCTTCCTATGTTTTTACTCTATTCTGTACTGTTACTTTTGAAATGACCTAGCAGACTATATACTATTGTAATTTGTATTATTCCTCAATCTGTACACCTAGCATCACTATATTTCTTTTTTTATACTGTACTGTCCTAATACCCAGAACCTCCATGCAAATTATCTTTGCTCAATGGAGCTTTTCCTGGTAAAATGAAATGAATATCTGTCGACGAACTGACTTTATGGAAAGCAATTATAAACAATGTGAAAAGCAGTGGCCCTACATTAACTCCCTGTGGTATGTCACAGAGAATCACTGATCTCACTAAGGTCTGAATACTTCAATGCCTCTCTCAGACTGCTCAAGTTCCTTGACAGCGCAGAGACATCTTTCCCTCCATTCTGTGTCTCATTGGACAGGCAGGCATCCATCCATGTGCTCTGTCCTGCCCTCTAATTGGCCTTCATAGCCTGCCAGTCCATTGGAGGGTCCCTGATTGTGTCACCCTCCCACAATTCCCCTGGCTGCTTGCTTGGCATTCCAGCCATCTGACTGGTTAGCTGTGGAAGTTAGGGGTCATAGAAATGGCTTCCCCATGTCTTGATGGTGCCCAGTGTTCCAAAATCCCTATTTCATTGGTTAATTTTGCCCCTCAAAAGTGTTGATTCCACTGGTAGGTAGCAGTCCCTAAGGACTATCGTCTGCTTGGTTGGAGGTGGCTAGGAAATACTAGGAAAATTAGGACAAAAGGGAGCATAAATGCTCATGTATTATTGTCCCCTGCACATGCGGGCATCATCAGACCATAATTCCTCAGTATAGAACTGCTTATCTAAAAGGTGTTTAAATTGGTTAAACCCATCTATTTCAACTATTTCTCATGGAAGTATATTCCAAATCTTTGCACATCTATTTGTGAAAAAAGTATCTCTTTTCTTTGTAAAAGCCCTATGTATGACCAATTTATTTCCATGAGATCGAAGATTACTACGATTATTACAAGTTTCCAGTCCACACTGATTCATCAGTTCAGATGATTTCAGTATCTTATATAAACATAACAAATCTCCCCTTTGTCTCCTTTGTTCCAGGGAATATAATCCAGTATTTTTTAGTCTGATGTCATAGGGTAATCTTTTTAGATGAGGAATTAGTTTGGTCACTGAACGCTGAACACCTTCTATCATTTTGATATCTTTCATATGATAGGGAGACCAGAAAGGTGATCCAAAGTCTAATAGTGGCCTAATGTATGCCTTGTACAAGGGAACAATACACTGCTCAGACTTACAAGCAAACATTCTTTTTATTCTTTTAATGAGACCTCTAGCCATAAATGATACCTTGCGACAATGTTCTGAGAAGGTAAAGGAATTATTAACAGTAACCCCTAAGTCTCTTTCAGATGTAACCACTTGCAATAGCTCATTTCCCAATATATATCCATACTTTTGATTTTTCTTTCCAAAATGTAATACTGCACATTTCTCAACATTAAACTTCATTCCATTTTCCATTGCCCATTTTGTCAATTGATTTCAATCATTTACTAAGGATAAATCTTTGTTAAACGTATCTACCTCACCTCCCAATTTAAAATCATCAGCAAATTTAACACATTTATTATTCACATTCTGTTGAATGTCACTAATATAAATATTAAAGAGCACAGGGCCCAACACTGCCCCCTGTGGAACTCCACTGGTAACGTCCTTCATATCAGATAGTGTATTGTTGATTTTAACCACTTGAAATAGTTCAAGTAGCCAATTATCAACCCATCTTATTAAAGAGCTACTAAACCCTAAGTCCTTAAGTCGTATAACTTGTTTACCAAATTTTTATGAGGGACCCTGTCGAAAGCTTTTGAAAAATCTACAAGTGTAACATCAGATGCATATTTCCTATCAATACTGTCACTTAAATTGTCATAGAAAGACAACAAATTTGTTGTACATGACCTACCCTTTTGAAACCCATGCTGCAAGTTATCCGTGATATTAAGTGCAATTTTTTCTTGTTCCAATAGGTTTTTTATTAATTTTTCCATGATCTTGAAGGTATAGATGTTAAACTAATCAGTTTAAAGTTTTCCAATTTATTGCTAGAACCTTTCTTTAATATAGGAGTAGCCATATACTGTTTCCAGTCCAATGGTACAATCCCATTTTCCAAGGACTTATTAAATATTATTGTTAGTGGGACATCCAGGATATGTGCACCTGATGGAAGTAACTTGGAATGAATATTGTCAGGGCCTGGTGAAGTTGATATATTAACTTTCTTAAGTTCTGATCTCACATCTTCTTGAGAAAGGATGTATTTATTTCTTATATTACCAATTAGAACATCTGGATTTGGTGTTTTTGTGTTAAAGACAGATGCAAAACAGTTATTAAAACTATTAGCTATTTCCTAATGATCAGTAATACTATTACCATTTGCAGTTATATGATCCAATATATTGGACGATGCTTTTTTCATATTAAGATAAGAATATAACATTTTCACATCTTTACAGTGAGCTATTTTGAGTTCCATGTCATATCTTGCCTTTCTAATCATTTTTTTTAACTCTTTTTTCTAGTAAGGTATTTAGCCTTATTAGCATATGAAGGGCACTTTTTAAATTTCCTAAATGCTTTTAGTTTTAATTTACGTAATCTCCTAATATCTTTGGACATCCAATTTGGTATCTTTCCCACTTTATTATATTTGTTAACTAGTGGGACAAACTTGTTAACAGCTAAAGTCACACTATCCTTGAAACACTTCCAGGCTTCTTCGGGATCTAAATCAGTTAAAACATTTCTCCAATCGATGTTGCTCAGAGATGTTATAACTGCAGCTAAAGTAACCTTGTTGTATTGCCTTATTTTAGTTTTAGCTTTCCTTGGGCCAGGAGCTGAACATACCAAGGAGCAAATAATCATGTTGTGATTGATGTTTCCTAATGGTGGGAGAATCATAACTTCTTTCATTAAATGGTCTATATTTGTTAATATTAAATCCAAAGTATTGGCCCCTCTTGTGGGTTCCTTAACTATCTGTTCACAGTTACTGTTTATAATAGTGTCTAAAAAAAGGGTTTCCATTTCAGACTTTGTTTTGAAATTTATACAGTCAATGCCGGGGATATTAAAATCTCCCAAAATAATAACATTGCCCGGGTTGGATACTTCCTTAATTTCTGAACAGAGGGCAGCTGTGTCACTAAAGTTACAATTTGGAGGCCTATAGCAGTTTCCCAGAATAACTGGACAATGGCCTTATTGTTCTAATTTGGCCCAAACTATTTCCAAACTACTACCTGTTAATTTAGGGCATTGAATTAAATATGATGAGAGTTTGTCAGACACATAAACGCAAATGCCTCCACCAATTTTCCCTATTCTATCTGTATTATATAATTTAAATCCTTCAATTTCTTTTATCCAATGAGAGGTATCGTCCTACCATGTTTCTGTTACTGCCACCACATGCAAATCAAGTTGTTTTATTAATATTTCTAGTTCACTCTTCTTAATGATATTGAGGCTCCTGGCATTAATTAGTAGGATATTATATCTACCTAACCTATATTTTTGGAGATAAATTTAGAATCCATAACTAAGTCAGAACTTTGCAATTTTACCCCTTCCCCCGACGTACCTAGTTTGAAGAATTTTTAATATGGTGAGCTATTTTTTTACCCAACAAATTACTTCCATTTCTACTTAAATGAAGTCCATCCCAACAGTACAAATTAGAATGGCTATCAAAATTTTCCCAATGAGTTAAACAGTAAAATCCATTGGCTAAACACCAAGCTCTAAGCCAATTATTCAGTGCCTTAATTTATTTGTTAGTGTAAATGAGGCTATGGGAATGGGAAGGACCTCAGAAAAAGTCACCTCACAACCTCTGTCTATCAGACATTTACTTAGAGTATCAAATTCCTTTTTTATATTCTCTGTGTTGTCCCTATTTATATTATTTGTACCAATATGTATTATCACAAAGGGTCTGTCAGCTGCATTCTTTAAAATTGTGTCCATCATGTTTATCAGATCTAGTATTTTTGCCCCCCATAGCTGGAACACGTTTATTTTCCTTGTCTGGATTACAGACAATCCTGTCTATATACTTTATCATAGAATCTCCCAGCATTAGGATCTGGCATTTATTCAGAGAGTCATTTGGTCTGTCCATTTGATTCTGAACACCCATCAATAAACCTGCTGTATCAGTATTGTTGTTTGATGGAATGTTTCTAACTACCTCATCCAAGTCAGAACTAACTAAAGAACCTGATAGGTTGTTAACTCCTAGTGTTGCTACAGATAGTGCATTGTTTATGCCACACACAAGTTTCTCTTTTAGAGGACTGTTAATGGTACATGTACTAAAAGACTCTTTTATAAGACTAGAATTTTCAGTTGAGTTCATTGTAGGATGCAGCTTATCATTTGTTTCTGGCGTTCCAGACATGTCCTCTTGAGGAACCTCAATATTTAAACAAGAATAAGTGTTAGTAGTAGGTAACACAAAATCCATTGCCCTGCATCTTTTCTTCTTTTTTTGTGTGACTTTCAACTAGTAACCAATCATTTAAGTTACTATCACCTTGATCAGGTTCCTCATTTCTTGGTCTCTTACCATATGATACTGAGTTATGTATACTAGCATCATATATTGCACTCTGGTTGTCTGGATTGCAATACAAATCATGGCATGCTGGGGTTGGTGAGCAGGGAGCACTGGGGAAGAGCCCCCTATTACCATGCACTCCTGCACTGTCAGTGGTAGATTGGTTGCACGGTTCAGAAAGTGCCAAATAGAGGTAGCATTCTATGCCTCTGGCCCCTGCTGACAGAAATTGGAGACCGGAGCAGAAGAATCCATGGCCACAGATGCTGGCATAAAGGACACAGGTGGCACTGATACCCAGCACCATAGCAGCTCTCTCTCTCTCATTGCACCACACAATGGGTGAGCAAGAGGGCCATAGCAGAACTCCAGCAGTGCTTAAGAGCGTGGCAGCCAGCAGTGGCAGTGCAGGACCTCAGGACGGCAGCCGCCGCAGTCCAGGTCAGGCCATTTCCAAAGAGAGAGTTACATTTGTGCCATGAAAAAAAAACACAGGATGATGCACCCAAACTCACTAGATGTTCTGCCAGTCCTTCAGAAATTAACAATGTTAAAAACAAAGACACTGGGCTCACAATAGCATAAGAAGAATGCTTATGAGACCAAGTGTATAACACAAGTGATACCAAGCCTGTAGATGCAGAGAAAGGCACTCACATGTATCACCTTCTTTAAGGCTTCCTCACGGGCTCAGGGGTTCAGCTCCATTCTACGGCCACCAGAGCTGCTGACATTCCTTTTCACAGATCTGGCAAAGCGTGGCTGAGCAGGCATGCAACCGAACCTTTTATTTGTACTGTGGATGCACAGCTAAATTGTGGCTCTCCAGCCCTGAATCATCTAGCAGAGGGGCCAGCAACACTTCTGTGTCTCCTTTTAACAGCACTTCACCCTCCCCTAGGTCTTGTAATACTTGGATCAGGGCATGGTAGAAATTAGCATCATAATCACTGGGATCATAAATACTTCCTAGGATCAATTGTTTACCCTCCATCCTGCCTTTTATTAAAACCCATCGCCCTGCTTTGTATTGACCATCCACCACTGATACCCAGTTTAGACAGTTGTTGCACATAATAAACAACACCTCTCTTCTTAGTAGTGTGAGAGCTTTTGTACACTTGACCTCCCCACAGTTCACCTGTTTTTTCTGTTTCCCATCAGAGGAGATGCATCTCCTGCAGAAAAATGACATTGCTTCCCAGCATTTTTAGGTGACTGAGCACCTGTTTTCTCTTTATTGGGCTATTCAGGCCACACATATTCCAAATTACCACTTGGACAGTCATTTAGATGATCAACATACCTCTTGCCTTCTTGCTCCCCCTCCTCCCATCCCCATCCCAACCTTCCCTCATTAGAGCCAGAAACTCACCAACAATGCATGAGAACAGTGTGAACATAAGTAACAGCAAGAAACCCAAAATAATTTTATCTGAATAGTTCTTAGTGTGACTGCTATTCAAGGCTACCTTAGCCAACAGTGTGCTTTTCAAGATCAATCAATCAGTCAATCAAAATTTGTTTAATAGAGTGCATTTCTCTATTGTAACTCAATGCGCTTCACAATAATAATTCAAAAAACTATTAAAATACAGTACAAAACATACAGACACATGGATAAATACAAACATTATTATCAATAAAAACTTAACTACCCATAAAATCTTGTCTGAATAAAAAGGTATTTAGCTCCTGTTTGAAAATATCAACTGTTGGACTGTCTCGAATCTGGTGAGGGAGGCAGTTCCACAGGACTGGGGCTGCAGAAGAAAAGGCATGAGGTCCCAATGTCTTTAAATAAATCCTGGTAACTCCCAACAAACCCTCGTCCACGGAATGAAGGGAGTGGGTGGGCCAGTAGGGACACAGGAGATCTTGCAGGTAACAGGGCCACTGACCATGTAGGGCCTTGTAGGTCAGCAAACCAACCTTGAAGGAGATCCATCACCTAACCAGCAGCCAGTGCAGAAAGCGCAGCACAGGTGTAACATGACATGATCTAGGTAGACCGGTCAACACCCTGGCCACCACATTTTGCACTAGCTGCAGGTGGCACAGATCTACCCCCACTTTCCCCAGGTAGAGAACATTGCAGTAATCCAGGCATGAAGTCACAAAAGCATGAACTAGTGCCGGTTAATCAGCTGCTCAGGAGTTGTGTGCTGCTAGCATCTGAAGGCTAGTTTCCCACAGAACCATTCCCCCACACTCCACCCCCGCTGTCCATACATTTTCCTCAGGCACATTATGAATATACAAAGCAGACATTTGTTCAACATTTAGAGCATCTTGTGAATTGTCCAATTTAACAGTTCTTGTTGAATAACATAGCGGAGATGTGCTCCTCTTTGTTAGGTAACCATCTGCCCTCCCTCCTCTTCCTTATCAGGTAATTCACTCCCGGTTCAGTTCAATGCAGTCCCAGTCTCTGTCATTTGTTCCCCCTTTCTACAGTACCTGAGTGCTCCAAGGAAACCGTGTGAGCATGTAATATGCCATAGTAAATGGGGAACAGAGATCAGTTCAAAGTTTGTTTTCGCGCATGTAGTCTCGCCTGTAGTGGAAACAGTTCGTTGAGGAACTGTATGGTGGCTTCTGTACTGTCTCTCATTCTTCAGCACACTGGGCCAGGACTGGGTTACTCCATTGATGATCCTGGGTGCTTTTCCACATCCATGGGGTCCATTGCTTGTTCACTCTGCTGCTTCTCCACTCCTTTCCCCTGACTCTAAGTAGGCTACTAAGGATGCTACTCCCTTGGTGACAGGAACCATTGCCATCAGGCCTCTTGGGCTCTGAGGTGCTCTTCTCTGCAAAGTAACCATCCAGTTACACTCTCAGAACTGCCATTGGCCCCAATGAATATTTTAGACCCTTAAAACCTTTTCTTTTTTCAGTGACTCTTTTTGGGAAATCTGGCTGGATAGATATCTTGTTGCCTTCCCATATGAGGTTTTCTGCAGCCCAGGTGTTATTTTTATTATCCTCTCTGTCTTTGTACCTGAGCAGTCAGAGGATGAGTGGCCAGGGTTTGTCACTGCATTGGTTAGGCCCTACCTACAATGGGATCCAGTGCACTCTGTCTATGGGTTGGTGGATAGAGATGGTGAGGACCAGGAGGCACCCTGAGGTGAAATGGGCCCAAGAGTGAGGGCCCCCTTGCCTTGTGCCCATACCCATGGGTTCTGATGTTCTCAGGCAGGTGTTGCAGTCATCTGTGGAATCTCGTCCCTCCCTGGTGGTGTTATGCAATGCCAGATCTATTAAAAATAAGACTGCAGTGCTTGCTGACCTTGTAGCCTCTGCAGACCTGGCTTGCATCACTGAGACCTGGCTGGATGAAAATGCAGGGCCCATCCTGTCAGCTGTAATTCCAACCAGGTTCTCGGTGATACACTGCCCGAGAGTGGAGCGTGGGGCGGAGGGGTCACAGTCTGCTTTAGGAAGGAATTGGACCTCAAGGAATTACCAGTGGGGATTACTAACTCCTTCAAGTGCATGGTAGCTTTGGGTGCAGGTTTCAGGATCCTTCTCATCTACCTCCACCCGGGGATGGGACAGCATTCCTGAAGAAGGTAGCGGACTTCATTTCCGAGATGGTATTGGAGGCCCCAGATGGTTGATTCTGGGGGACTTCAATGCCTGGGTTGACGATGAACTATCACTTTTTGGACAAGACCTCCTCCAAATGGTGGAATCATTGGGCCTGATACGGGTTATTACCACCGCAACATACAGGGGGCACATGCTGGACTTGGTGTTCTACCTGGGGATGGAAATCTCTGATGTGGAGGTGGATCCTATCAGATGGTCGGACCACCATGCCTTGAGGTTTACTTTCATGGCCCCTCAAAATATGCCTTCCCCTCAGGAAAGGGTACAGTACCATCCTTTGAGACAGGTGACGCCTGAAGGCCTTATGATGCTGCTAGACCTTTCGTTAATTCCATCAGATAACAATTACCTAGGGCTTCTTGTGCTGGCCTATAACAGTGCAGTAACTGGGGCCCTGGATGTCATTGCTCCAATTTGTGTTCGCCCTCTTACCCTCCACCCGAGTGCTCCATGGTTTGATGGGACACTGAGGGAGTTGAGGAAGCAGGGGCAAAGGTTGGAAAGACACTGGCGGAAAACTCATCTGGAGGTGGAGAGACCTAGGATGTTAGACCATTATAAGGTCTACCAATCAGCAATTTCCCATAAGAAGGCAGAGTTCCTGTCCATGGAAATTACTGCGGCAAAGAACAAACCAGACCAGCTGTTCTGGACCATGGACAGACTATGCAATCCAGCCTGTCTGCGGTCTGGTCAAGCTTTGGTCAAGGAAAATGTGAGGAGTTTGCTTAGTTCTTCGCTGATAAGGCATCCACCATAAGGACAGAGATCAGCCAATGCCTTCCCATTGGTTCTTGCAGTGTCCAACTGAGTGGTACTAATGCCCAAACGACCTGGTCTGCCTTCAGCAAACCAGTAGTCACAGATATAGTGAGGATCATCCAGACTCTTGTGGCAAACTTGCTGTAGTTTGGATCCGGGCCCAACACACCTTCTTGTAGGGTGTGTTGAGGTCATCGGTCCGGTCCTAGCTCAGATTATCTGGGCTTCATAAGAAAGGGGTCTTTCCTGACCCCTTAAAGGAGGCAGTAGTTAAGCCTCTACTGAAAAAGCCCTCCCTTGACCCAGACTGCCCTGCTAACTAAAGACCAGTCTCGAACCTACCTTTTACAGGGAAGGTTATTGAGAAAGTGGTCGCTCTGCAGCCAGAATATCATTTATCCATCCATAATATCTATGACCCTCTCCAGTCTGGCTTCAGAAAAAGGCACAGCACTGAGATGGCCCTGGTTCGGGTACTTAATGACCTCCTGATGGTGAGAGATCAGAGAACCTGTTCCATCTTGGTTCTCCTGGATCTCTCAGCAGCATTTGACACTGTGGACCGTGGGGTGTTGCTTGAACACCTGGGTTCTTCTGTGGATTGGAGGGAGCAGTCCTCAGTTGGTTTTAATCATTCCTCGAAGGCAGGTCTCAGACAGTTGTGTCAGGAATTTATTCCTTGACCTCTCGATGCCTGCCCTGCGGGGTACCACAGGGTTCGGTGCTTTTCCCCATGTTGTTTGCAGTATATATGCTGCCACTGGGGGATATTATAAGGCAGTACAGGCTGAGTTTTCACTGTTATGCAGATGACTCTCAACTGTACATGTCCTTTGTGCCCGACCAGGAGTTAGACACTGTCTTGATGTTTAACAACTGCCTACTGGAGATACAGAACTGGATGAGTGCCAGCCTGCTGAGGTTAAACCCAGGAAAAACTGAGGTGTTGGTCATGGACCCAGATCTTAGGATGGTCGGGTCATGGGTGGGGAAACCTTCCAGTTTACAACTTGGAGGAAGCCCACTTAATGCTTCGGGCCAGGTGTGGAACCTTGGGGTGGTGTTTGATGAAGGTCTTACCCTGAAGGCTTAGGTGTCAGCCGTAGTCAAATCTGCCTTTTACCACCTAAGAAACATCACCAGGGTGAAGCACCTGGTTCCATCCAAGGATCTTTCTTCCTTGGTTCATGCCTTTGTCACCATCCGTCTTGATTACTGAGACACCCTCTACCTAGGGCTACTGGGGTGGATATTCACTGATCGCAGCTGGTGCAGAACGTGATGGCCAGGTTGTTAACTGGAACCCCTAGATCCATTCATATAACACCTGTGCTACATGAACTACACTGGTTACTTGTACAGTGGCGAATCACCTTCAAGGTCGCATTGCAGACCTATGAGGCCCTACACGATCAGGGACCCCAGTACCTGCAAGACCTCCTGACTCTTTACCATCCCTCCTGTTCACTCTGATCCTCCAACAAGGGATTACTTGAGATTCCCAGGGTATGTCTGAAAATGTTTGGTGGAAGATCTTTTGCCTTTGTGGAATTCTCTACCTCGTCAGATACGAGAGAGCCTGACCGTAGAAGGGTTTAAAAACTCCCTTAAGACGTTCTTGTTTCAGCAAGTCTTTGAGGGAACTTGAGATTTTAAATGTCTGAAACTTGTAAGCTGAATTTAGAGTGTATAATTTTAATGTGTTTTATATTTTCGTACACTGTTAGTAGGTATGGTGTAAGGGCACCATGAGCTATGGAAGGGCACCTTGTGTAAATAAAGTTTTACTTACTTACTGTGTTTACAAGGCAGTCCCAATAGTGATTCAGCACTTTCAGCAGCATTCATTAAAGGATGTCAATCATATAATTCCCCTACTTTTTCTCTGGTAATCTGAAGATTCTCACAATGCGGCATCTGTTGCGCATCTCCTGGTTCCTCAGTTTGTCCCAGAACTGCTGGATCTCCAACTCCACTGCTGTGAACCTATGATCCATAGGATCTGACCAGTACTACAGGCAGCCTACTCAGCTGTCCGCTTCATTCACTCTCACCCCAGCTCATTGACATTTGCCTTGATGGAGAGGTAAGCATCTTCAAGCCTGGTAAATTAAGCTGTTACACTGCCCGTTTCCTGCATCTGCTCAGCCACTTCAGATGTCCATGGCGGCATCACAGAAGTTTCCGTTCACTACAGGTATGGGAGAATCCAATGTTTTTGTCTTTTCTGTATGCTCTCTAAATGAGACCTCTTTGGGAATGGCAAATGCAGGCAGCACCCAACCTGGCCTAAGACAAGTCCCATCACATTCGGACCACAACAGTGCAGCCCAAAACTGGACCGTGGAGTCAGCATTTCAGTCAGCCGGCTGGGAAAAATCAGTTAAAATGGGACAATGAATGTCTGTCTTTTCCACCATAAGAATACCTACTCAGAACATCACAGAAATAATAGGTACCACATCTCAAATTGGAAATAACAATACTCCTAATCATAAAGCTATTACCTTCTCTGAAAATGAACTGGACTGCATAAGCTCATGAACTCTGTCACCGCTTGCTATTCCTAATGATCTACAGCTTACACAAAACCCAGTTTTGAATTTTCAAGGGGAAAGCATTCTAATTCCTCCCCCCCCCGCCCCTGAAATCCCATTGCTATATTTCACAATCAGGAACAAATAAAGTGAACTCAGGATACAGATTGTCAACAGCCCTCTGTTTTGACTCTCACCATCACTGATACCGGGAACCTCTGCAACAACCCAGCACAGAACAAATGCTAGACCATATGCCTCACTTTTTCAAACCTCTATCTATCCCACTAAAAGACATAATACATAGATACATAGATACATAGACAGTGTCAGCAGATAAGGGCCTATGGCCCACCTAGTCTGCCCATTTGAGCTTGTAAGTTCAGTTTGTTTTCCTAGAAGTCTATTTCCCCTTACCCCTGACCTCTAGAATTCCTTTATGTCTATCCCATGCATTCTTAAATCCCGTGATTGTTTCAGCTCCCACCACTTCCTCTGGCAGGGTGTTCCACTTGTCCACCACCCGTTCTGTGAAGAAATTCTTTCTCATGTTTCCTCTGAATCGTCCTCCCTCCAACTTCATCCCATGCCCTCTAGTCCTGAAACATCTTTTTCGCTTAAAAATAGTGTTTTCCTGCACCGTGTTCCTCCCTGTAAGATACTTGTATGTCTCTATCATATCCTCTCTCCCTCCTCTCCTCCAGGAGTACATGTTCAGTTCCTTCAACCTGTCTTCATAGGACTTGTGATGCAACCCATGCACAATCTTTGTTGCCCTCCTCTGAACCTTCTCTACCCTGTCTATGTCCTGCCGTGAGTATGGTCTCCAGAACTGTACACTGTACTCCAGGTGGGGCCTCACTAGTGTCTTGTATAGCGAATTATGACCTCCCTTTCCTGCTGGTGATGCCCTGCCTATACATCCCAGCATCCTATTTGCTTTACCTGATGCCTTGTCACACTGTTTCCCCTTGAGGTCATCAGGATGACAACCCCAAGATCCCTTTCCTGCTTGGTGCATGCTATATCCTCACCCCCAACTGATATATTGTGCCAGGGTTTTGTGCCCCATATGCATTATCTTGCACTTCTTTGCATTGAATTTCAACTGCCAAACCCTTGACCATTCTTCAAGTTTCTGCAGGTCCTTCTCATTCTGTCTACACCTCTGGTGTGTCTACTCTGTTACAGAGCTTTGTGTCATCAGCGAACAGTGAAATTCTGCCTTCTAGATCCTGTGCAATGTCACTGATGAAGATGTTGAATAGGACCGGTCCCAGCACTGATCCTGTGGTACCCCACTGGTCACTCTTCCCTCTGTGGAGTGACAGCCATTTACCACCACCCTCTGTGTCCTGCCACCCAGCCAGTTACCTACCCACCCACTACTGTCCTGCCCCACCCATATTCCCCAGTTTGTGTAATAGTCTTCTATGTGGCACAGTGTCAAAGGCCTTGCTGAAGTCCAGATAGGCCATGTCCACTGCCCTCCCTGATCCACCTCCCTAGTCACCCAGTCAAAAATTCAATGAGGTTGGTCTGACTGACCTCCCCTGGTGAAACCATGCTGCCTTGGGTCCTGTAGTCCATTGACAACCAGATGTTCCACATCTCTCCTTCAGTAGTGCTTCCATGATCTTTCCCACTACTGAGGTGAGGCTGACTGGTCTGTAGTTCTCTGCTTCCTCTTTGTTCCCACTTTTGTATAAGGGACTACATCTGCTGTCCTCCAGTCTTTGGGTACCTCCCCTGTTTCCAGTGATTGGCTGAACAGGATAGCCAGAGGTTCAGCCACCACCTCTCTTAGTTCTTTAAGGACCCTGGGGTGCACCCCATCTGGCCCCATTTGCTTTATCAACTCTTATTACTTCCAGTTCCTTCAGGACCCTTTCTCGTGTAAAGGGACTTGTGTCCATTTCTGCACTATTCTCACCCCTTGTACCCCTTCAGACCCATTACCCCCCTCTTCCTTAGTAAAGACTGAGCAGAAATACCTGTTCAATATGTCAGCTTTACTGTTGTCATCCTCTCAGCGGCTCCCATCCTCCCCCTTCAGTCTCACTATCCCTCCCTTTGTCCTTCTTTTTTCACTTATGTACCTGTAAAAGGTTTTGTCCCCTTTAACCACTGATTTTGCAATGTGTTCTTCTGTCTGAGCTTTGGCTTCCCTTACTGACTTCCATGCCTCCTTTGTTTCTCCTGGTACTTCTCCCTATCCCTTCTGCCTGTGTCTTTTGTATTGCCTGAATGCAATCTTTTTGGCTTTCACTTTCTTTGCTACCTCTTTGGAAAACCATAATGGTCTCCTCTTTCTTTTCCTCTTGCTAACCTGTTAATGCATAATTCTGTTGTTCTTATAATCCCCATTTTAAATACTGCCCACTGTTCCTCAATCCCTGATTCCTGTCCCATTCCCTTAATGCCTCTTTCAAGCATCTCCCATTTTCCCAAAGTCTGCCCCCTAAAATCCAGGATCACGTGTTTTGTGTGGTTTGGTTCTGCTCTTTCTGTGATTTCAAACCACAATGACTGGTGGTCACTGTTACCCAGGTGCTCCCCACTGTTACCCCCATCACACTGTCCCTGTTTGTGAGCACAAGGTCCAGTATTGCCTTCTGCGAGTTGGTTCCATGACCAGTTGCTTGAGGAAGGCACCCTGAAGGAGTCCAGGATAAATCTGCTCCTAGTTGATGCTGCTGCTGGGATGCTCCAGTCCACATCTGGTATATTAAGTCTCAACCAGTACTACCTCACCCTTGTCTGCCATCCTTTGGATGGCTAGCATCAACTCCTATCTGTTTCTTCCTCCTGGGCTGGTGGTCTATAGACCACACCTGTCGGATGGCTGGCCCCATTTTCCTTTCCAGCTTAACCCACAGTATCTCTCCCCCATTTTGTTCCTCCTGGATCTGTGTGGCCCTTATGTCATTTTTCACATACAGTGCCACTCCTCCTCCCTTCCTGCCTGCTCTGTCTCTTCTGAATATGTTGTAGCCAGGTATGGCCATCTCCCAGTCATGGTTATCATTACACCAGGTTTCAGTGATGGCCACAATGTCCAGGTCTGACTGTACCATGACAGCCTCCAGATCTTCCATCTTGTTGCTAAGGCTCCTGGCATTTGCACACATGGCTTTCCATGATTTGACCTCCTAGACTGCTTCACTGTTCTACTCCAGCCCCTTCCTTGGTTGTCATTTATCCCTGGTTCTCCTTGCTGTCTGCCCTTCTGCTGAATTTTGCCCTTTTCTGCTTATCCACCTTTTGGACACTAATCTCCATCTTTGCACACTGCTTTGCAGAGATAGCCCTCCTCTGGTTCACTGGTTCCATTACTAGCTGTGGGGGTGAGCAAGTAGTGCCGTCCTTGCTGGCCTGCCACCCCCTTTGCTAGTTTAAATGCTTGTCAATGTAGCATTTAAACTTATCATTGAGTGCTTGATTCCCTCCAGGATGGATGCAGGCCGTCAGGCTTGAATAAACCTCCATCCCTCCAGATGTGTCCCCAGTCACCAATGAATCCAAACCCTTCCTCACAGCACAGTTCTTCAACCATGAGTTAAAGTTCCTGGTGCATGCACTCCTATGCTCTCCCTTGCCTCTCACAGGTAGTACTTCTGAGAAAGTGACAGAAGTAGCTACTTGCTTGAGACCCCTCCCCAGTTTCCTAAACTCTTCCTGAACTTCCTTTGGCTCCCCATTTGCCAAGTCATAGTACCTAGGTGGATAATGACATCCAGCTCACCCTCCTGTCTTGCCTTCCCAGTGATCCCCAGTATCTTCCTTCCATCCCTCCATGCCGTGGCACCTGGTAGGCACCTCACCTCCCTGTCCTCCCCCTCCTGTGTTCCTAGCTGGATCCCTCTTATGATGGAGTCCCCCACCAGGATTCGCTTCCTCCTCCTCTGGGGTCCACTGCTTTCCCCGCTGAGGTCACCTCCTTGCCTAACCTCCACATCCTTTCCTTCCACTTCCCTGGGTACCTCTATTTGGTTTGCCTCATTTGCCAGTGTGGCATATGAGTTCTTGAGAGGAATAGGATCTGGCATGTGCCTCTGCCTAACTGCTCTAACCCTCCCTGAGCCCACTGTCATCCAAGTGCTCCTCGTTCTCGGCATCCTTTGAGGCAGCTGCATTGGACTGGGTGGTTCCTGGACAGGGGTGATGGTACTCCTGACCCAGTTTACTTCCGCTCTGAGTCTGGCTACCTCATCCCGCAGTCCGGAGATGCATGCAGATAAGGTAGCACCTCAGTGTCCAGAAGGTCTGCCTGAATATGGCTGCCCACAGCCACTGCATTGCACAACTCCCCACATTATACTGCAATTCCACTACTTATCTGCTACTGAAGCTCTCTTAGTTCTTTTTATTTATTTACAGTACTAAAAATCCTGTAACTGATCCTCAGATATATATTTTTAAGGAAAAAGAAACCAATAAATAAATAAATG
Organism: Neoceratodus forsteri; assembly: GCA_016271365.2. Taxonomy (NCBI): domain Eukaryota; kingdom Metazoa; phylum Chordata; order Ceratodontiformes; family Ceratodontidae; genus Neoceratodus; species Neoceratodus forsteri. Next base: position 586,231,049 of record CM028132.1, on the reverse strand, counting down.
AGTCAAAACACTTGTCATGCTGAGGGTGGTCTTCTTCCCCTTATGCCCTCCTACACACCTCTTACTATACCCTGTGTTTAGCTCCTGTCAATCAGATTTATCAGGGCATATAATTAAGAGTTGGGGAAGGGGTGGGGAAAATTTGCAGCAATTAAAGACAGCACAGAATTACACCACCACTATTTTTTAAATTTTCAACAGCCCAAAAACAATTATAAGTAAAGACAACACAGAAAGAAAGTATAGTGTCACTACAAGCCTACAATCTAAGTTTAAAAGAAAAATACCAGTTACCAGTTACTCTGAAGCACTGAATTGAATATGTTTCCTTCCTTCACCTTCTGGCTTCTTCTGAGAAGATGAACTTCTGTTTGCTGCTTTAACTGTGACTAAGCCCCACCTCCAGTTATCACGTAGCTGAGGTCAGAGGCCAGGCAATTAACACCTTCACCCAGCTACAGGACAGTCAGACAAGCCAAGATAAAATTTGCAGCAATTAAAGACAGCACAGAATTACACCACCACTATTTTTTAAATTTTCAACAGCCCAAAAACAATTATAAGTAAAGACAACACAGAAAGAAAGTATAGTGTCACTACAAGCCTACAATCTAAGTTTAAAAGAAAAATACCAGTTACTCTGAAACACTGAATTGAATATGTTTCCTTCCTTCACCTTCTGGCTTCTTCTGCAGTTCAATTACACTATCAGGGTAGAATGGAAAATCTGTCCGATAGAGTTTCTGTGGCAAAATCTTTATAGAAAGGATTTATGTTTTTTTAACTTGGAAATTTATGCACTCATTCATGTTTCTGGAGAGGCAACTTTTGATATCAGTTTTAAACCAAACAGTGATCTGCAAACGTTTTAAAATATGTTTCACGAACTAAAACACTCCTCTTTATGGTCGCCTTTTGAAGCCCTACCACTGACTAAACCAGGCTTTAAAACAATTATGGTACTCTTCCAGAATGAAGGGGTGAGCGTGACTGATTTAATATACAGGCTCAAACAATGATGCATGGTTCAAGGGAACCCAGAAACCATTTTCAATATGGAAAATATATGGACAGGGCAATGGAGAGTACGAGTGGTTTTTAACCTCATCTGATGCAGGATTGCAGCATTTGCCTAACTTTTTTTTTCTGGGCAGGGATTGAGAAGTTTTGTTTTATGCAGGCCATCTAAAAGAATGCTATAGGTGTGGGTCCACATGTCATCTGAGCAGCTTGTGTGTTAGATTGAAATGTACTCTATGTAATGAGCTTGGCCACACCAGTGGGCAATGTGCAACTGAACAATTGTGTAATCTTTGCAATGCTAAGGGTCACACATACCAGAGTTGCCCCTGGGTGGCACACAACCAGTCTGACCAAAGCTGATAGCAAAGAGCAGAGGTTACTAGTAACCTTAGCACAGAGGTCAAAAGCCAATGTGAAGCCTCAGCCCGCAGCTCCCAAACTCCCCACAAATCCAGAGGTGCAGGAGCAGATGAAAATTGTACCACTTCCTATGACAGAACCAAACAAGAACCCATTAGACCCCCCTCCCAGAGAATTGGGATGAGACATCAGGGGCTCCCCTCTTGCCGCCGGCCTCAACCTCCACTGACTCTGAAGGAATGCCTCGCCTCCACCACCACCCTCACAAACACAACAAGGTAAAAGATGCATGGTCACTAGAAGGTATAAAATTTGGACACAACCAGCTCCAAAAGTCCCTAAAATGATAATGATCCCTCTCACTAACACATTTGACACCCTATAGAATACCTCAGACATCTCTGGCAATGAATCAGATGATTCCTTTCTTAACTCTTCTCAGCCAGATCCAGGATCAGACCCTGAAAACCAAAACCCTGGTATAACTGGAAAAAAAAAAAAAACATTGAAAAACTTAAAGCTACAGTCAAACAAAAAACTGTGTCAACCAGACATCACAGGAAAAAAAAAACACCCTAATGGACCTCAGTTTATAGCTCTTTACCCTTTTCTGAAATTCTAATGGAGCCTTTCCTGCCACTCTGTGCTATAAATGTGAATAGTATAAAGAGCAACAAAAAAGAAATGCATTTTTTCCTTCACTTATCTCTCAGGGCTCAGGAATCTCCTTCCTCCAAGACACTAGATGGATCCATGACAGTCGGTTGACAATTTCATTGTTGACCGTTGATACAGCGACACCTTTATGTTGCCCACATTTGTGGTTGGCATAAAGGGAGTCTAGAAACATTTTTTCTTGGGAGCTGTCTCAAGCTCCATTCAGGGGCTCTGCCACCCCACCCCGCTACTAAAATAATCAACTCTGTATCATACTTGTTTTGGGGAGAGGGTGCCATACCCCCAGAAAGCAGTGCTGGGGTCCCGTGCTGGCACTACAGCAACCTGACGCTGTTCTTGCTGTAGTGTCGGGCAATGTAAAATTGTCACGGTAGCATCGGTAGACCACACTGGATCACATGCCATCCCTGAACTATCACAAGTGATAAAAGCGTGGTATGTGGGTCCATCCTATTGGTCCATAGGTCCAGACACCTGCTCTGGGGTAGAAATCCTATTTAATAACATACATGTACAGGTCATTAAACTGATAGATTTAGACCCTAGACGAGCACTAATTTTAGATACAAAAATAGACAATACCCTATTTTCAATCAATCAATATTTTATTTATCAAGCGCCTTTCAAAATCAAAGCACTGCACAATCATATAAAAACATCAACAATATAAATATTTAAAATCAGTCTGGATAAGCTTTAGAAAATAAATATGTTTTTAACACAGTTTTAAAACTGCTGATGGTCAGGCATTCTCTTAACCAATGAGGTAGAGAGTTCCACAAGATCAGTGCTGCAAATGAAAAAGCGCAAGCCCCAGAAGTTTTTAAATGAACCCTGGGAACCTCTAGCAATCCCTCATCAGTGGATCGGAGTGGACGATTTGGGGAGTAAGGAACCAGGAGATCTTTCAGGTAATCAGGTCCCTGTTCATGTAGGGCCTTCAGATTCATTAACATTTATGCAGTATAAACTAAAACAGAAAGAACTGAGCTATTTAAATCCATTCAACCATATTTATTCTCTGCACAAAATATCATTCTAGGGGGTGCCTTTAATTGCAGACTATCTTTACAAGATAGGGGTAAGCAAACAAAAACGAGGAACATTTACTGTGCTATGTCCTATCTAAACAAAATTATAAAAAAATTCAAATTTGAAAGATGCCCAATACACAGCATTAGGAAGATCAGAGCCTACCTACCACAAAGAGAATTTAGCCACAAGAACTGACTTCTTTTTTATTACTAAAACATTAAATATCCATTTTGCCATCGCTACAGCAGTAGCATTTTCAGACCACAATAGTATTCAGCTACAAATAGGCAATCTACATACACCTATCAGTGGACCAGGAACATGGAAAGTTAATTAATCCCTTTTAACCCAATGAGACATATCACAAAATATTCTCTATTTCATAGCCGCCAGGAAATCTGTGTTTATCTTATACGAGGACCCAATTACTTGGTGGGAAGATACACAACAGGACTTAAAAACTTTATTACACAATCACTAAGTAAAACTCACTGAAATACTGCATATTTCAAGTATCTGCATAATATGCAACAGTTGCAAAAACTAATAACTTTGTCTCAACAGACCAGGTACAACTATATAGATCAGATAAGTGACATTAAAGGGACACTGTCAACCCTTTTTGCCATCATACTATTTTAAGTTGGAAACACCACATTTACCTTTTCTAGAATTCATTGGTGTTCCTGGTAGAATGGTAGGTGGGGGTTGGAGAGACAGGAGGAGTAGCAGGGGATGGAGGGGCAGAGAGAAGTGAGAAGGCTAGCAAGGGAGGAGAGAAAAGGAGGGAGAGTTATTTAAATCTATAACTAATGACTTTGAGTATAATAAACACAAATACCTGTGCTTAGATTGGCATGCCCTCACATTAATAATAATCATTTTGTATTTATACAGCGCTTTTCCAAATCCAAAGCGCTTTACAGATTAAACTATTTAAAACAAACATTAAAATCCATAAAAAATCAAATTCCAAGTACAATTCAGTTTTCTAATAAGGTCAACTGCCAGAGGAAAGTTTTGAGTCCTCTCTTACATTGCTCCATGGAGGTGCATTCCCATAATTGATGGGGTACAGAATTTCAAAGGGTTGGTACAGCATAAGAAAATGCTCTAGAGCCAGATGATTTAAGACTCACCCTAGGAATCTCTAGCAACCCCTCGTTGGCCAAGAGGAGCTATCAACCAGGGGAGTAAGGAACCAAAAGTTCTTTCAGATAGGCTGGACCCTGACCATGAAAGGCTTTAAAAGTCAGTAAACCAACTTTAAAAGTGATCCACCACTGTATAGGCAGCCAGTGCCATTCGCGCAACACCGTAGTAATGCAACAGGATCTACTAGAACCTGTCAAAACCCAGGCTGCTGTGTTCTGCACCAACTGCAGGTGGCAAATTTCAACCCCTGAAAGCCCAAAGTAAAGGGAGTTGCAGTAGTCTAAACTCAAGGACACAAAGGCGTTGACCAGTGTTGGAAGGTTGTCAGATGGAACCAGGTGTTTAACTCTGGTGATATTCCTGTGATGGTAAAAGGAGGTCTTGATGAAAGCCAACACCTGTGACTGCAGGATCAGTCTGTCATCCAAGACAACCCCCAGGTTATGCACCTGTTCAGAGGTTGGGAGGGAAATGTCACCAAGGAAAATTCCCAAGGGCACACTGGCACCCAACCCCTCTATCTGTCAACCAGGGTCCACAACCAATACCTCCATATTCTCTGAGTATTTGAAACAAAAGAGAATTCCTAGGGGTCTGAGAGCTCTCATTGACACTAATTTAGGTTTTACTACAGAGGAGTTAGAGCAAAAGTGGGATGGTGTGAGGAATTGCTGTTCAACGTATTTTATGTTAATTTTGGTAGAAGCTATTATGAAAGAATTACTTAGGATAGATAAAGAGATTGATGGGTTACAGATTGAGGTAAAAAGAAATTTTCATTGGAAGAAGTTACTGAATTTCTACTGAAAGTGAATAAACAATTAGATGAATTTGATGATGAAATCAGGGTCACAAAACTGTATAAATTCAAAAGAGACTTAAATGACTACAAGGATAATAAGGTATAATCATGGTTTAAGAATAAACAAAAAACTAATAGAACAGGATTTGTAAACCATTTAGACTCAGATTCTTCTGTTTATACATCAGAAAGTGAAACAGAATTAACAGATTCAATTCAACTGTGGTGGCCATTTTTTAGTGAGAAGAGGGTTCAGGGGTCTGGGGAGACAGAATGTATAAGGCAGGCAGAAACAAGGTTATTAATTTACAAGAATGGATATAGAAGGAGACAGAAGAACAGACCCAGAGGAAGGAGGTTCAAGAACCCAGAAAGTAGGAGAAGATGCAGAATTAATAGAAAAAGGAAGAAAAGAAAAATCCAAAGAAACCACCATGCAGGTGATCACAAGATCCCAACAGAAAGTGTAGTTTTTAATTGATCAAAAAGGGACCTAAGTACCACGGAGGCTGAGGTTTTGGGAAAAGGCTTATCATTTTGCCCATGTGAATGGACAAATGAATTTCAAATAAAACTTGAATTAAACAGATTTTATAGGAAATTACATTTAAGATATTTTATTTGATGGCAAACCAGTAGAGAACATTAATACTGAGAGTTTGGGAAAGAAAAAAATTCTAAGTCAAAAATTGAAACTGAAATCTGTTTTTTTTCCCCTGGCAACATGTCACACTCCAGAGAAACATACATATCTGTTGTGAATAAAGAAATGTACCTTCTTTAAAAAAAAAAAAAAACATGCAACTTGGATAGAAGGAAACAGTATAATTTATTAGCTGAGGGATTTGCAACTTTAAGAATGCTGGAAAATGATAATACAATCATAATAAAAAAGACAGACAAAGGAGGTGCCATAGTAATCGAGGACTTTGGAGTATATCAGTCAAAATGTAAAATTTTATTAGTGGACCATAACAACTACCTTAGGATCGTGAAAAATCCAACTGATGACATTAAAAGTTTGATTGAAGGGATTTTAAACAGTGCACTTGAACAGGGGTGGATTACAGATTGGGAAAGGGGAGCATTATTAAAACAACATCCTAAAGTTCCAGTGTTTTACACATTACCAAAAATTCATAAGAACCCCATACAGCCACCGGGACGTCCTATAGTTTCTAGTTTGGTGTCAGTCCTGGAGCCCCAATCAACATTTGTAGATTTCCACATATGAGATTTTGTGGAACAAGCTAAGTCTTATTTGAGGGATAGTACTCATGTAATTAATGTTCTGGAAGAATTAAATCAAACTATTGAGATGGAAGAAAACTTGATTTTGGTGACTTGGGATGTTAAGGACTTGTATAGCTCTATTCCTCATAAATCAGGTTGTGAAAGCCTAGGAAAAACATTAGAGGAGTTTAGAAAGGATGAGAAGCTGCCAAATTATGTTTTATTAAAACTAGCAGAGGTGGTATTAACATAAAATTATTTCAGATATGAAACAGAATTTTATGTTCAAATCAGAGAAACTGGGATGGGTTTGAGCATGGCCCCTTGTTATGCTAATCTTTACAAGGCAGAATTTGAAATGAAATATGTATACACTATTAATCCATTTTTCCTAAATATTTTATTGTTGATACATTGTATTGATGATATTTTGGTTGTTTGGAGAGGAAGTGAACAAGAACTTGAACATTTCCATCAATATTTAAATATGTGTACAAGCCATCTGAAATTCTTCAAGGAACAAGATATGGAGATGATTTTATTTTTGGATTTATAAATTTTTAAACAAAATGGTTATTGTATACTAAACTCTTTAGAAAACATACAGACAGGAGTACAGTGTTAGAAGCAACACACTACCATGCTGGGTGACTGAAAGATTTGATTCCTTTGAGTGAGATGCTCAGAATTAAATGTAATTGTACTTTATCTTCTGACTTTGAAAAAGACATTTGTGAAACAGAGAAGAGGTTTAAAAATAGGGGTTACACCGAGAAGGTGTTGGAAAAAGCAAAATTACAGGTAGACACCCAATCCAGAACAGAATTATTAAAAACAGACTACAAAACAAATAGAATAGGGAGAACAGAATTCTGCTTACCATGAAATATAATGATGATTTCTTTGGTATTAAACAAGTGGTTATGAAACACTGGAATGTACTGCAGTCAACTGAAACTGGAGAAAGGGTTTTTGGAGAATCTCGCTTAGTAGTGGCGAAAATGGTTAAATTGTTAGGAGACAGGTTAATGCATATAGACCATAGGTTACCTAAGCAAAAAATGTGTGTTCATAAGTGGAGATTTAAAAGTAAATTTTTCATGTGGCAGGTGTTCATATTGTAACAATTGTCAAAAGCTTAAAAAAGTTTGAAATATTTTTAGAGATGAGGATATTATTATGAAAGATTTCATCACTTGTCAGACTTCTGGAGTTATCTATGTTATTAAATGTCCGTGTGACCTGTTGTATATAGGGAAAATGGAAAGACAGTTGAAAACGAGGCTAGATGAACACAAGAGTTATATAAGGAGGGGTGATGAAAGTTCCCCAATAGCCAGACATTTTATGGAGTTTAAACATCAGCTGCCTAGCATTAGATTTTTTGGTATTGAAAAAGTTGAACCCGGCAAAAGGGGAGGTGATTACAGGCAAAACATTCTAAGGAGAGAAGCTTACTATATTGATAGTTTCAGTACAATGATTCCACCATATGGTTTGAATGATGGAACTGACTGGGAACAGATATTATAAATCAGATTTAAGATGGATGTAATGTTGTAAAATGTTAGATGTACAAAACCCTGGTCTTTATGAAAATAATGACCCCCCTTTTATCTGTCCCAACTGGGACATCATGTCCTTGCAAATTAAGAGTTTACATCTCTCTCTCTCTCTCTCTCTCTCTCCCATATATAATTCTTATGTTAAGAAAAGTTTCCTCAGAAATGTGAATAGTGTCTTGGGGCAGTCCTGTAGTTATAAGCAGTATTAATTTGGTGATTAAAGTAAAAAGTGAGAGAAAAATTGATAAAATGAAAAACGAAAGTACCGGACACCTATCACTAGGTACTGCTATAGTGATGGGTCCAGCACCCAGGCGGGGGAGTTCATGCCTGCACATGGACACGTATCCTCACCTGGATGCTTGCTTTGGTCAGTTGGATTCTGGTACCTGATTCACTACAAATGGACTGAATTTGGGTCAGAAACATTGAGTACTGCACCACGGCGTCCAAGGGACAGCTACAGCTACTTGCAATACACGGTAAGAAGTGACTTAAATGAAGCAAAAAGAAGTTATAATTAAATTAATTCAGAAACTAAAGGAGTACCCTTCTTTATTTTACACAGAAAAGTTTGTTTGAATAAAATACTTAGAAATTAATTAAATGAGTGGCAAGCTTGGACTCCCGTGACTAAATAGTAAGTTTTTTTAAATGAGTTTAAGTTAGTAGCCTTTTCTGACTTCTTTACTTGCAATATACTACTGTAATTAAATATTTTAATGTGTTGTAGCAAAAAATCAAAGAAGGATTCTTATAATTTTGAAAAGATTGAGTTTCATTTAGATGTAAGTAAAAGGCTTCAATGGGGATTGATCGTCGAAGTGTTTTTGGAAAATAAATATTGTGGAGATTGAATTTGAAAGTTTTGTAATAAAATGTTAATGTTTTTATTGCATTAGGATTATAATTGAAAACCAGATTCCCTGAATAAGGACAAATTTTGTCTCTGATATATAGGAAAAAATAAATTATGGATGTCACATCACATATAAAAAATAAACAAATCTGAATATGTACTATTTGGTGAGTGGATGTTATTTTCCAGTTGGTTTGGGTTATACTAATAGTATGAAGAATTCTTTAACATTATAGCCCACTATGGGATTTCTACAAGAAACCTAATGTGATACTTGTATGGACATACATAATGCTAACAAAATTATGGGCATATGGCCCTTCCTTCTGGTCAATGAGGGAGGACAGATGCTTAGGGGTGGGAATATTGTTTTGCAGCCAAAACATTGAATTAAAGTGATTTTCTGACTTAGCTGAAATCAGCTATCACTCACATATTATGGTAGCTGCCTTAACAATAGTTATTCTAGCCTGGTGTGAATAATAAATACTAGCCCATACATTAGTTATTTCACTCCCAATTCTGTATAGAGCTATACAGCCCAATTAATTCTGAATGGCCCCTCTATGGTGACAAGCCCCTATGCTCAAGCACGTAGTGACATGTGACCAGGGACAGCACGGGGGCATGCCCCATTGAAATGAATGGGGCTCGATTTCTCTTCCATTTTTAAGCTAAAAAAGAATGATCCCTTAGAGATTAATGAAGATCACCATTCAACTAACAAAGTCCATGTTAGTTGAGCGGGGACCTTCCTTAATCTGTAAGTGACTGTTCTTTAGCTTAAAAATGGAAGCGAAATCAAGCCCCATTCATTTAAATGGGGTGCACACCATGCTCTTCCTGGTCACACATCATTACATGCTAGAGCATGGGGGCATGTCACCATGACTGATGCGTACAGAACTGACTGGGCTGCATAGTTCTATACTGAAATTATGAGTGAAATAACTAAGGTAAGGGCTAGTATTTAGTCTTCAAATCAGGCTGGAATAACGATCGCTGAGGGTAGCTACCACAATATGTGAGTAACTGCCTTATATCGGAGACTTCCTTTAATTAAACTGGTGGATATCATTCCAGGCTGGATTTTGCTACTAGATGTCATATTCTAGGAATTGCAGCTTTGTTTAATAAATATGTATGCCACACAAACAAAGGCTGAAAGAGTGGAATGTTTTAAATTAGTATAGCCATATTTATTTATGTCCCATGGGGTTATTTGGTGTGGAGATTTTAATTGTGGACATGCTTCCTCAGATAGAGGGGTTCAGACATCAAAACTGTATCGTAATGTTAAATCCATACTGAAAATAGAGTTAGAATTGGCACTTTGAACATAAGTCTCGTTTAGGAAGTATCTAAAAGAGAAAAAAGGCAAATTTAGTGCTAACTTTGCTTGTTTCTCTTTTAGATAATTCCTGAAGAAGACCTATGGTCAAAACATGGATTTTAACTCTATTTTCTATTTTTAGAGTGCATTTAATATTACAATTTTGTTTTGTTTTCAGAGCACACACTGATGCAGCACCTTGTTTTTTTTTTTGTTCAGAACTGTATTGTGATATGAATTGTCTCAAAGAAGTCATAGGGAAATCAGGTATGGTAGATGTGTGTAAATCTGGAAGGTCAGGAGAACAACATTTCTTAAAGGAAAATTATCCACAAGGACTGAGTACACATTTTGTTCTCCATGGTAGGATAGTTCTAGGGCTCAGACAGTACCTTTGGTGACATCAGATCATAGAATGGTTCAAGTTCAGTTCGGCCATAGTACAAGTTATACTTTTGGACAGGGGTTATGGAAACCAAATGTATCACTGTTGACACATGATACAATTTTCTGTAAATTGCATTGTTTAACAGAGGCAAAATAATCTACCTTTTTTTCTATAGTTCACCACCATAATATTGGGAAGAGCTTAAGGTTGATTTGGCTTGTTTCTTCAAATCACGGAGTAAAAAATTAGTAAAACATAAGTATGTAAAATACTTGGATCACAGAAGACAGGACCACAAACTTGTCTATTTCAGAAAGTAGTACCAGAAACTGTCTATTTCAGCAAAAACTGGACATGACTTCTCTCCTAAGACTGTAGTCTTGGAGGGGAAATGATTGAATTCCAATATCAGAGAATTACATCATTACTGATGGAAAAGAAATAAAATATTAAAGGACAGAAGTTCCAAACAAATCATTTTGACAAGTGTAAAGACAGATTGAAGAACAGGACTTTTTCACAGTTAGTGGATCGTGATGGCAAACTGTTGTCTGGAACAAAAGAACAATTAGCCTTCCAGAAATAACATTTCCATAACACTTTTGGAACCCCCACTGAACCTGTAGATGGTTTGTCTGACTTTTTTTTCAGATATAACAGTTCCAGATTTGTCTCCAGAAGAGCAGAACATGCTACTGGTGGATATTTCTCCTGGTGAAGTCATGGGAGCTATCAAATCCATTCCTACAGGGTCGGCCCTGGGTTCGGATAGTCTTCCAGGAGAATTATACAAGCTGATTGGTAAAGAACTCCTGACTGAATTGACTTTGGTTCTCAATTGTCTATTGACTTCTGGCAGGATGGGGGATAGTAGATGACAAGGGATACTACTGCAACTATATAAAAAGGTCCACAAGGAAGAAATGTCTAACTGGAAACTGATTAGTCTTCTAAATTTGGAATTATAGATACTAATTAAAATTATGGCCTCCAAATTATTACAAGTAGCACCCTTGCTGATTGACACTTCTGTCTTGTGGGATACCCGGTTGTAGGATTCAGGACAATATTTATGTTTTACATAAAGTAGTTGAGTGTGGGAACTGGGGTGAGATTTCTGGCCTTCTTATAGCTCTTGATCAGGAAAAGGCTTTTGATAACATCTCGCACTCCTTCCTATTTTCAGGAAGACACACTGAGCAGGGCTGCTCATTTCCAGATGCGTCCTGAGGGGAAGAGGAAAGGGATGATACAGTTCATATACAATAACTTATATACACGCTGTAGCATAGTAACTGCATAGAATACATAAAAGTTGTATTACAATAAGCATATAAAACATATAAATAGCAATATCCATAGGATACAGAATATAACAACGATTCAAGTTTTAAAGTTTTAAGTTTATTTGCAGGAAAGCACCATTGAGCATGCTCATTTACAAGGAGGCATTAGTGTGACATCGGAGTACAGCAATACAAAAGCAATGGGCAATTTACAGTGAGTACAATTTACAATGAGTTTGTAGAATACAACAATGTAAATTGTGAATACAAAATAGCATTTCACAGATCGATTATGGTAGTGAATGGGCAAATTTAATGCTGAGCAATTGCAATAGGACATTCAAGGAAACAACAGAGTATAGCAATGGAGCTGGGAATGGAGTGGTTAGGGTAGACTTAGGTTTAGCTGAAGGTGTGGAGAGGAATGAATGGTGCCAGCCTGAGAGGAGTATTTGCCATGAAATTGAAGGGGATGTGATTATTGAAGGGAGTGAGATTAGGAACAGGCAATGGAAGTAGGCAGATTAAGGCTGAAGCACTATAAGGTGAGAATTGGACTAGGAATGTAGCTGCAGGTATGAGGAGAATGAAAAGTTGTACGAGAGTGGGATAAGAGTGAACCTGGGTATGGAGGTATTATAGTTACTGTACCTGGGTGTGGAGGTAGTATAGTTACTGGGCCTAGGTGTGGAGGTAGTATAGTTACTGGGCCTGGGTGTGGAGGTAGTATAGTTACTGGATCTGGGTGTGGAGGTATTATAGTTACTGTACCTGGGTGTGGAGGTAGTATAGTTACTGGGCCTGGGTGTGGAGGTAATATAGTTACTGGGCCTGGGTGTGGAGGTAGTATAGTTACTGGGCCTGGGTGTGGAGGTAGTATAGTTATTGGACCTGGGTGTGGAGGTATTATAGTTCCTGTACCTGGGTGTGGAGGTAGTATAGTTACTGGGCCTGGGTGTGGAGGTAGTATAGTTACTGGACCTGGGTGTGGAGGTATTATAGTTACTGTACCTAGGTGTGGAGGTAGTATAGTTACTGGGCCTGGGTGTGGAGGTAGTATAGTTACTGGACCTGGGTGTGGAGGTAGTATAGTTACTGGGCCTAGGTGTGGAGGTAGTATAGTTACTGGGCCTGGGTGCGGCGGTAGTATAGTTAATGGCAGGCACAAAATGGGAAGGATTAGTCATGTTATAGGGAGGAAAGTGTTGCTGGTGTAGGTGCATCCTGGATCGGAGGGTGTTCCACAGTTTAGGACATTGATATGAGAAGGCGGATTGACCAGCATTGGTGGACCTTCTGGGGAGGGCCAGGCATTTATGGCCTGTGTTGTGGAGGGAGTAGGTGGGGAGGGTGGGGATAGAGAGAAAAGAGGTTAAGTAGGGAAGAAGTGACCCAAACCAGAATTTGGCTACAAAGCTAGCAGAGTGGATGAGATGTCTGGATTCAAGAGATGGGAGTGTGAGGGCTTTGTAGAGATCACAGTGATGGGTTTGTGGGGGACAGGATACAGTGAAATGACAGAAGGAGTGAAAAAGGGTGTTGAGTCTGGCAAGGGTGGATTTGGGGGCAGCACTATGGACTATATCAGCATAGTCAAAGGTGGGGAGGACCATTTTCTTCACAATAATGTGGCACGCTGGTAGTGGAATGTAATCACAGTTTCTGTATAATGCACCAAACGCAGGGTGCAGTTTCTTTTGGATTGCATTCACATGTACAGAAAAGTCCAGGTGCCGGTGTAGCCAGACGCCGAGATGCCTAAATGAGGTGACATACTCTAAAGGTGTTCCATCCAGGGTGTGGAAGATAGTAGGGGGTGGGATGTAGATAGTCTCTGTCTTGTGCCAAAGGTCATAGAGACAGTCTTTCTGGCATTTAGGAATAGCTGATTGACTGGAACCAGTGCTGAACCTTTTTGAAATCCAGCTGGAGTTTTGCTGCTACATCTGCTTGGGAAACACCAGAGGTGAACAGGATGGTGTCGTCCACATACATGTGCATGGCTGTTGCAGAGCAAACTATAGGTAGATCATTTAAGAAGATTGAAAATAAGATTGGGCCAAGTACTGAGCCCTGTGGGACTCCAATGTTGATGGGGGGTCACTAATCTTGACTGATTGTGACCTACCTTTTAGGTAGGAGTGGAACCAGGTGGTGGTTGAAATGGATATTCCAGTGGCATTCAGTTTGTGAAGGAGAGAGAGCAATTCTGTGTTGAAGGCCTTAGCCAGGTTGACAAATATTGTGGAAGTGATTTGCCCTGATAGATACTGGTGCGTATGGAGTCAGTAAGCTGAAGGAGAGAGGCAGTGGTAGAGTGGGACTTATGGAACCCAGACTGGAATGGGGTGAAAAGGAGGAGGAGGAGTCGAGGAATGGGGAGAGTTGAGAAAGCACAATGTACTCCTGAAGTTTGGCTAGGATGGGGAGTAGGGAGATTGGACAATAGTTCCCAGGGCGGGTGGGGTCGCCACCTTTAGGGAGAGGGATGACAGTTGAGAGTTTCCAGGTTGATGGGACAGAGGAAAGACAGAAAGACAGGTTTTGGAGTGCAGCTAGAGGGAAGACAATAATGGGGGCAGAGGGATAAAGGAGTTTGGAATCAAGCCCATTGAGGCTAGTGCCCTTGCAAGGGTGTAGGGCTAGGAAGGCTTCAGTTGAGGAGATGGGAGAGAAGGAAAAAGGGGACAGTTGTAGGTTTGGGGAAATGAGGGGGGGTTGTGATGGCAGAGGAGGTGGGGAGAGTGGAAATGAGTGATGAAGTGCAGGAGGTGAAAATTGCATTGAAAGTTTCAGCCACAGTAGAGGGCTCAGTAAGGGTGGAATTACCTGCCTTGAGCAGTGGTGTGGGGGGTTGGGTAGGAGTTGAGAACAGGGATTGGACAACTTTCCAAAATTTGGAAGGGTGACTTATGTTGGAATTAAAGGAAGTGGAGATGTATTCGGCTTTAGTGTATCTGTTAGCTCTGGTGCAGGTATTTCTAAGGTATTGGAATCTAAGTCAGTTAGCATAGGAGCTGGAGACCTTGTGGGCTTTCTAGGCCTGGTTGTGAGTGCACATACAAACCAGCAGTTCAGTATTTACCCATGGGAAGTGTATTCCTCTTACCCTTCTGTATTTGAGGAGGCATGCAGGTTCCAAATGCTTACAAATCTGGAAGACAAGAAACTGAGGGCAGCATCTATTAAGAATGTGGTAGAGACAGAGAACCAGTCTGTATTAGCTAGATCAGTTACGAGGGGCCAGATTTAGGAAATGAAAAGATCATAGCAAGGTCAGCTTGTTGGGAGCTTTAGGCTGGTGAACCTTGTGGATGTAGTAACTCATATGGCGATCACTCACTGTTTAAGGTTCTGCAACATTATAGAATTCCAGAGGAATTTGTTGGATGACTTTGGGTATTATATACAACAGCATGTTTGATCCCTACTTTGAATGGCTGGTTAGGAGACTTGATAGAGGTCAGGAAAGGGGTGAAACAAGGGTGCCCCGTCAGTCCTCTCATATGCTTTTTGCTTGGACACACCAGTTAGGAAAATTAATGGTTTACAGGACATTAAACGTATAACAGCTAGTGGCAATTTGAGTTTTGCCACTGTTTTGTTGACACCTCCCTATTAATCCAGAATTCATTATCCTTGGGGCCCATCGTAAAGGTAATAGATAGCTAAGCTAAAGCAGTAGAGGCAAAAGTAAACTGTAGGAAAAGTAAAGGTATGTCTTTGGGTCCTTTAAAGAAAGATTTTGCAAGTCAAATTTTAGGAATCCCTATTGAAAATGGTCCTCTCACAATTATAGGCATAACATTTGGACCAAGAAATATGGCTAAAATAAACTGGGAGGAGAAGTTAACAATCATAGAAAACAAACTTGATGACTCGGTGGCCAGTAACCAAAGAAAAAAAGGGTTTATGTGATCCAGATGTTCTTATTCCCTATTTTCTTATATGTAAGTTTTTCTCACCCCAAAAGTAGTTGGAAACAAAATTGTGCAGTGTTCTTTAGGTTGTTGTGGGGCAGTTGCCTTAACCCAATCAAGAGGCGGCATACATATAGAGATTTAAAGGAAGGTGGATTTGGGATGATTAATCCAGGTTTTTTTTTTCAATGTATATTTTTCACTCAGTTTTTTAAATAGGTTTTAGTTGAATTGGAAAATATTTGGGTACCTTTTGGTCAGGCTTGGTGCTAGATCCTTCTAAGCATATGTGAACATGATAAATTTGTTTGTCAACCCCCTTCCCATTTTTCAGGTTTTCTGGGATCTTGTTTTAAAAAAATCTAAATGTGGAGTTTCTCTTTTTTTAAGATTATTTCTTTCTTAAGGGAGAAGCATTGTTTGTCTGTCTGCAAAAGTTTATTCCTGAAAAGAAATAACTTCTAGAGGAATAGGATTGCCCAATTGAGCAAAAATGCTCATTTACAATGGGGTCCCAAGCTTTGTGACTGCATAATTAAGGAACATTTTACTAGAACCAATTTTTGTTATGGCTGCAGACATTAGCCCTTCGGTAATTACAAAACAGTTAACTGACACCTGAATTCTGAATAAAATGAAAGTCTTAATTTGGATACGTTGGATATGTGTCCATGGCAAATTACAAGTCAGAGGACTTGTACTGAGAAGTATCAGAGCATATCTCTTTTTTTCACTATATTTAACTCCAGTGCAATTACTTGGACTTCCCTTTCTACTGTGGCAGTACTTGCTGTTTGGCATTTGGAACTCTTTGGCTGCTCTGCCAGCCCATGTTCTACGCTGCCTATGTTCACAGCCGGCAAAGATGGAGAAACCCTCGAGTGTCTTCTTTCAATCATCTGCACTTTTTAAAATTAAAATATTTTATTGAATGTATGAAAATTAACAGACATCGATGCATTAACAGAGATGAATAAACATATCTAGATCTACAGTTCATAAGAAATCTGGCCTTTAAAACAAGTGATTTGAAACAGTTGTCTGTAATGTAGTGCTAAGTGATATGGTTATGGAGTTACTATAACTGGCAGGAAAAATAAAATTAAACTGCTTAAAAACATGTTTAGTTGCAGGTATTGTACAGATCATCTTATGTTAAGGTATCTCAGTGTCTGTCTTTCTACTGTGGATAAGAGGCCTATAGTGACTGATTTCCTTCACTTCCCTGTTAGAGAAGTAGTCGGTAGGTTTCCCATTTCTTGTCAAAAGCTTTCTTAGTGCTTCATGTTGGCAAGCATTTTTTTCTGCCTCCCGGGCATATAAGATTTTGTGGCGTTTTGGTGTTGGTCAGCCACTCAAGGCCCTTACCTTCTCTCTGGTCTGCCAGACCCACTTGTTGCTGCTGTTGAGGACACTTTGCTGGTACCCAACGGAACTGAGTCAGGCACAGAAATAGTGAACAAAAGATGTTTATTCTGTACAGCAGGATGTTCTTCTCCTGAAGTCTAGCCCCAGACTGATTGAGAATCTAAGGGGTTTCTAGCCCCTGCTAAGGCAGTAACTAGCATAAACTTAGCTACATTGTTCTGAGAGCATTTAAAGGGACGGCAGCTGGCATTAGCCCCATACATAAGTGTACTCCTCAATTTCTGGATTTGTTTGGTCTAGATAGACAGTTACACAGCATTACTTTTTTTTAGCCATCCTGGCAATCAATGATATATGGTATCTTTCGGATATCACTAAATTTTGAATCCCCGCAAGATTAGGCAGATTCAGAAAGTGAGATGGTCTTTTCACAAAGGTTCACAAAAGGTTTAAAGCTGAAAAGACTAATAGCCCATACTTAGTTCCTTAGTTTTGTGTGTAATAATCCAGGTTACCATTATTTATGATGAATTCATCTAAATTATTTTTGAATTTATCTTTTGCTTCACTGATGATATGTTCTGAGAGGTTATTATATGGGTTAATAACACATTCAGTAAAGAAGAATTTTCTTTTATCTGCTGTAAACCTTCTTTGGTTAATTTGTAGAGGATAAACTCTAGTATCGGTGTGAGTGTCTTTGAAGGTAAGGGGTTGAGTTTGTTTAGTAATATGGGTCCTGTTTTATGTCATACATTAACAGAATATCACCTCTTTTCCTTTGATCTTTCAAAGAAAAGAGATTCAGGTTATTTAATATTTCTGTGTATGACATATCGTTTGTCCCTGTTATAATTTTAGTTGACCTTTGTTGTTCTTTTTCAACTCTGATTATATCAGATTTCTTATATGGACACCAAACTTAGCTACCATATTCTAGTATGGATCGTACGTACAAGTGATATAAGGGCATAATTACATCTGCCTTTCTACTTGTTGTATTTCATTGTATTGCTCATAGTACTCTGTTTGCTTTAGATACTGCTATTGTACAATGATCCTTAGGGTCAAATGAACTGTTTATCATTACGCCTAGGTCTTTTTTCTTTTCTGCTGACCTTCAGTACTGTATTACACAGCGTGTACTCATATGGCATTTGGGTTTTTCCCAGTTGTAAGACACAACATTTGTTTAGACTGAAGTACATATCCCATTTATATGCCCATTTAGTTATTTCATTCAGATCAGATCAGACTGAATGAGATGACACTTGATCCACCAACTTTGGTGTCATTGGCATATTTCATGACCCGGTTCATGATATTGGTGTTCAGATCAGTGACAGATATCTCAAATATAATGGGCCCTAGAACAGACCCCTGGGGCACCACACTAGACGTTCTACCTGAACATGACAAAAACACATTTATAGATACTATTCGTGAACGGTTCTTAATCCAGTTTTTAACCCATTGTATAAAGTAACAGTTTATGTTACACTTTAATATTTTCTCGACTAGTGCCCGATGCAGGACAGAGTCAAAGGCTTTGCAAAAATCTAATAGTATGACATCTACTGATCCTTCATTATCAAGGTGTTTGCTTACCTTTTCATAAAAACATAAAAGGTTTGTTACACAGGAAAGGCCAATGGTGAACCCATGTTGTTCCCAATCCATGTTATTATTTGTTTTTACGTGATCAACCAACACTGTGTGTCCATGTACAGATATCAGACTTGTAGGTCTGTAGTTTGCTACATTTTGCCTATCTCCCTTTTTATGTTGATTGCGCGCATGTGCAAAAAACATGTTGTGGCAGGTTTCTCCACAAGCAGGTTGTGGAGGTGTGGAACTGTTGTGGCCAATGCCCCATAGCCTGTAAAGGCTTGTCCCACTTCCCCCAATGCTGTGGCACACTGCTGCTGATACTAGTTCAGCCAGCATGCCATCAACTTGTAAAAAATCAGCCACTGCAATCACGGGCAGCCTCATCATTGCAGCATCACCCATTCGCTGCAATGAGGGAGCGACCCATCATTGCAGGGTGGTAACTTTTGTTTGTGAACATGGTGGTGGCTTGCCACTGTGTTCATAAATAATATTAACCTCTGCTGCCGAGGGGGTGCCCAATCCCCCTCGGCAGTATCTGCCTCCCCTGACCATATTTAGTTGCCGACGGGGGCCCCAATCCCCATCAGCTGCAGTGCCCCAATATTTATGTTGCTGACGGGGGAGCCCACTCCCAGTTGGCATTATGTCCCCCCCCACTTTTGTTGTGTGCCGATGGGGGTGCCTAATCCCCCATCGGCTACAGCTGCCCTCCAAAAAAGAAGACTCTGTTGGCACACTGGAAGCCCACCCCAGCATGCCACCTGCCCCTGCAAAATAAAAAATGGTCCTGTGATGTCTTTTTTGTTTTTTTGTAACCTGTAAAAAAGGAAACGGTCTCTGGCGGTCTCCTGCCCCCACAACCCCGCGCCCCACCACTGTGCACCTGCCTCCCCACACCCTCACCCCATACTTACCTCCGAGTCCGTGGCCGATCTTCGGGGTCCGGGAACATGTCTGCACTCTTCAAAGCTGACTGCTAACTGAGAAATGCGTAAGCTGTATAATGGAATAAAAGTCTTTTCAACTTTAATGCATATCTCAGGCATTTTGGAATTTAACAAATTTTCAAAATGGGGTTTTTGGGAACCTCCTCATGAATTCTATCACTGTCATGGTGTTAATCGGCCCCGAAAGGTGATTTCACTGTCACTGCGTGGAATCACCTTTCAGGACTATTAATGAAATGACAGTGCCAATATTAACGAGGTAGGCTCTCAAAAAGCCCATGTGTCAAATTTGGTGGTAAAAATCCAAAAAAATGACTGTTTTATGAGTTTGCATTGCGCAGTTGCTATGCATGCTCGTAACTTTGTGAATCTGCAATATTTTCACCCCAGATTTTTAACATTGGCATTTTTCCAGACCTCCTTGTGAACAGTACAGCTGTCATTTTTCACACCCTGGCCGAAATGCGTTTTTGCACTTCTGGCACACAATACCACAGTTGGTGTGGGAAATCAGTGTTCCACACAGATTAATAAACTGACAGTGGCGCTGTTCATGAGCAGAGGTCCTAAAATGCCTATGTTGAAAATGTGGTGATGATACTCCATAAAATGACTGTGTTACGAGTGTGCATTGCGCAGTTTACACACACGCTTGTAAGTTAATGCAATTATAATATTTTCACTCCAGATTTTCAACATTGCCATTCTTTAGCACCTCCTTATGAACAGTACAGCTGTCATTTTTCACATCCTGGCCAAAATGTGTTTTCGCAGTTCCGGTGCAGAATAGCATGGTCACTGTGGGAAATCCATGTTTGGGACACATTATGAAAATGACAGTGACACTGTTCATTAGCAGAGGTCCTAAAATGCCTATGTTGAAAATTTGGTGACGAAAGTCCATAAAATTAGCGTGTTACAAATGTGCATTGTGCAGTTTCCATGCACGCTTGTACCTTCGCAACTTTGCAATATTTTCACTCCAAATTTTCAGCATTGCCATTTTGACATACCTCCTTGTGAACAGTGTGGCTGTCATTTTTCACATCCTGGCTGAAATATGTTTTCGCTCTTCCGGTGCACAATAGCGCGGTTGCTGTGGGAAATTGCTGTTCAGGACATATTAAGAAAATCACACTGACACTGTTCATGAGCAGAGGTCCTAAAATGCCTATGTTAAAAATTTTGTGATGAAACTCCATAAAATTACTGTGTTACGAGCATGTGTTGTGCAGGTGCCACGCACCCTTGTAAGTCTGCAAATTAATAATGTTTTCACGCCAGATTTTCAACACTGGCATTTGTTCATACCTCCTTATGAACAGTACAGCTGTCATTTTTCACATCCTGGCCGAAATGTGTTTCTGTGCTTCTGGTGCAGAATACCGCAGTTGCTGTCGAAAATCAGTGTTTGGGACTGATTAGGATTGAGCGACTAGGGGGAGGAGCCACCGAGCTCAACTGAGCTCTGTTGGGACTGCTGCAGATGTCTTTGTGGGCAGGAAAAGGCAACAATGCAGGCAGGAGCCCAGTACAAAAGGGCAGCCTGCAGCGCCCGGGAGACACAAACGGCGAGTGTGGGGGGTGAGTGAGCTCAATGGAGCTCTGTTGCGACTGGTGCGGATTTGTTTGTGGGCAGGAAAAGGCAGCAATGCATGCAGGGCCTCAGTACAAAAGGGAAGCCTGCAGCAGTGGGACAAACAGAATGAGCAAGTGAGGGGGGGGGACTGAGAGAGCTCAACAGAGCTCTATCATTACTGTTGCGGATTTCTTTATGGGCAGATAAGGGTGGCTATGCTGGCAGGAGCCCAGTACAGAAGGGCAGCCTGCAGTGCCAGCAGAAACAGAATGAGCAAGTGAAACAGGGGAAGTGAGTGAGGCCAACGGAGCTGTGTCGGACTGCTGCAGATTTCTTTGTGGGCAGACAAAAATGCCGACAGAGGCAGGAGCCCAGTACAAAGGCAGCCTGCAGCACCAGGAGAAACAGAATGAGTGAGTGAGACAGGGGGAGTGAGCGAGCGACCTCAATGGAGCTCTGTCGGGACAGCTGCAGATTTCTTTGTGGGCAGGAAAAGGTGGCAATGCAGGCAGGAGCCCAGTACAAAAGAGCAGCCTGCAGCACTGGGACAAACAGAATGAGCAACTGAGAGAGGGGGAGTGAGTGAGCTCAATGGATGTGTATCATGACTGCTACGGATTTCTTTGTTGCCAGGAAAAGGCGACAATGCAGGCAGGAGCCCAGTACAAAAGGCCAGCCTGCAGTGGCAGCAGAAACGGAATGAGCGACTGAGAGAGGGGGAGTGAGTGAGCGCAATGGAGCTCTCTCAAGTCAGCTGCAGATGTGTTTATGGGCAGAAAAAGCTGGCAACACAGGCAGGAACCCAGTACAAAAGGGCAGCCTACCGCACTAGGAGACACAGAATGAGCGAGTGAGTGAGGGAGGGGGAGTGAGTGAGCTCAACGGAGCTCAGTTGGGACTGCTGCAGATTTCTTTGTGGGCAGAAAAGGGTGGCATCGCAGTCAGGAGCCCAGTACCAAAGGGCAGCTTGCACCATGGGCAGAAATGGAATGAGCAAGTGAGACAAGGGGAGTGAGTGAGTGAGGCCAGCAGAGCTCTGTCGAAACTGCTGCAGATTTCTTTGTGGGCAGAACAAAATGCCAACAGAAGCAGAAGCCCAGTACAAAAGGCCAGCCTGCAGTGCTACAAGAAACAGAATGAGTGAGTGAGACAGGGAGAGTGAGTGACCTTAACGGAGCTCTGTCAGGGCAGGAAAAGGTGCCAATGCAGCCAGAAGGCTAGTACAAAAGGGCAGCCTGCAGTGTCAGCAGAAACAGAATGAGCGAGTGACAGAGGGAGAGTGAGCAAGCTCAACAGAGGTCTATCATCACTGCTGCAGATTTCTTTGTGGGCAGAAAATGGCAACAATGCAGGCATGAGCCCAGTACAAAAGGCCAGCCTGCAGCCCCCACAGAAACAGAACGAGTGAGTGACAGAGGGTGAGTGAGTGACCTCAATGGAGCTGTGTCAGGACTGCTGCACACCTCTTTATGGGCAGACAAAGCCGCCAATGCAGGCAGGAACCCAGTACAAAAGGGCAGCCTGCAGCAGCGGGAGACACAGAACAAGTGAGTGAGGGAGGGGGAGAGAGTGAGCTCAATGGAGCTCTGTTGGGACTGTTGCGGATTTCCCTGTGGGCAGAAAAAAGCAGCAATGTACGCAGGGGCCCAGTACAACATGGCAGCCTGCAGTGGTGGGAGAAACAGAACGAACAAGTGAGAGAGGGGGAGTGAGTGAGTGAGCTCAACCGAGCTTTATCATGACTGCTACAGATCTCTTTGTGCCCAGAAGAAGGCTGCAATGCAGGCAGGAGCCCAATAGAAAAGGGTAGCCTGCAGCACTGACAGAAATGGCACAAGCAAGTGAGAGAGGGGGACTGAGCGAGCTCAACGGAGCTCTGTCAGGACTACCACAGATTTATTTGAGGGCAGAAAAAGGCACCAACACAGGCAGGAGACCACAACAAACCAGCAGCCTGCAGCGCCAGGAGAAACAGAATGAGAGAGTGAGACAGACGGAGAGAGCGACCTCAACAGAGCTCTGTCAGGACAGCTGCAGATTTCTTTGTGGGCAGAAAAAGGTGCCAATGCAGGCAGAAGCCCAGTACTAAAGGGCAGCCTGCAGCACCAGGAGAAACACAACGAGCGAGAGAGAGGGGCAGTAAGCAAGCTCAATGGAGCTCTATCGTGACTGCTGTGGATTTCTTTGTGGGCAGGAAAAGGTGGCAACACAGGCAGGAGCCCAGTACAAAAGGCCAGCCTGTAGCACTGCCAGAAATGGAATGAGCGAGTGAGAGAGGGAGAGTGAGCTACCTCAATGGACCTGTGTCAGGACTGCTGCAGATTTCTTTGTAGACAGAAAAAGCTGCCAACAGAGGCAGCAACCCAGTACAAAAGGGCAGCCTGCAGCACCAGTGGAAACAGAATGAGTGAGTGACAGAGCGGGAGTGACCCACCTCAACGGAGCTGTGTCGGGACAGCTGCAGATTTCTTTGTGGCCAGAAAAAGGTGCCAACACAGGCAGAAGTCCGGTATGAAAGAGCAGCCAGCAGCGCTGGGACAAACACAATGAGCAAGTGAGAGAGGGGGAGTGAGTGAGCTCAACAGACCTCTATTGTGACTGCTGCAGATTGCTTTGTGTGCAGAAAAAGGCGACAACGCAGGCAGGAGCCCTATACAAAAGGCCAGCCTGCAGCGCTGGCAGAAACGGAAGGAGCGAGAGAGGGAGAGCGAGGTAGCTCAATGGAACAGTGTCAGGACTGCTGCACATCTCTTTGTGGGCAGAAAAAGCTGCCAACAGAGGCAGGAGCCCAGTACAAAAGGGCAGCCTGCAGTGCCAGCAGAAACAGAATGAGCGACTGACAGAGGGAGAGTGACCCACCTCAACACAGCTCTGTCAGGACAGCTGCAGAGTTCTTTGTGGGCTGAAAGAACCTGCCAATGCAGCCAGGAGCCCTGTACGTACAAAGGTGCAACCTGCAGCACCGGGAGAAACAAAATGAGTGAGTGACACAGGGCCACTGAGCGAGCTCAACAGACAAACGCAATCAACATTCGGCATTGACAAATGCTTGTTATAAATAGGTACGACTTTTGCAGCTCCCCAATCCTTTTGTACAGTACCATCAGTTAATGCTTTTTCATATCCTATTTTTAGTGGGGTGATAATACTATTCTTCATGATTCTTAACATTTGTGGCATGATTTCATCTGGACCTGGAGCACTGTACTGTTTTAAAATGTTAATTTTTTTTTATAAAATGCATGTTTCATTTATGGTAATGCAATTGGTTGTATCCATATTAATCTGATGGTTGGGCCTTGTGTTTTTTGTGAACACTGAGCAAATGTAACTATTAAATTTTACAAAAGGACCTCTGAAAAGACAGGGTAGGGTCAGCACCAAAGAGTAAACCCGTCAGGGAGACCCTACACTGTCTGTCCCTGTTTAATTCTATGCTTTAAGGATATGCTGTAAAATGATTGTAGTAAAGCAAAAGGGAACCATTTAAATCATCCAGCCTTGCAAAGACCACTTTTATTAATCAGTTGTCATAGTAAAAAATACATTATTTCTCATAAAAAGCAAAATGTGCAAAACTGAAAATTAGAGCAGTGCAAAGGCAATGTAAAGATATGAAACAGCTAAAGCAGTGAGATACAGGCTTGCCAGTCAAACAAAATATTTGGATGCAGCTTTTGTAGCTCTATAATTGGGACAATTCTTCAAATAACCTGTTACAGGCTGCTTTCTTTTTCTTCATGTAGAGGGTGGTGGACACATGGAATAGACTGCCACAAGAGGTGGTGGGAGCTAGCACAGTGTTTTTTTTTTAAATATGCCTGGGACTGGCACAAGGGTACCTTGAGGTGGGAAGGAGCGATGAAAAACCATCGACCAGATAAGGTCAGAGGCTACAAACAAGTATAGAGCTTACGGGCAAACTGGATGAGTGTAGCAGTCCTTATCATCCAACAATTTCTATGTTTCTAAGTACTGCAGAACATCTACAAAAAAGAGATTCCAAGCACACCAAAATAACAAAAGTAGGAGGACCCAAAGAAAGCTGACCATGTTCAGAGGTCATGCCTGCAGTAATGCTGTGTTATATATTGACATGTAACCATGTCATCATCTGAAAATGAAGTGCCCAAAAATGCAAAGTGCCTTATAAAGCTCTCTCTTAAAGTGGCAGGTTATTAAACAAGTAGGAGCTATGTGAACATAGAAGCTAAGTGAAAGGAAGGAGACCAGATAAAAGAAATAAAACAGATTAGAGGTGGGGAGATGATGAGAAAAGAAAAGGAAAGGAGAACAAAAAGCAGTGAGAGAGTCTGAAAAGAGGAAAGGGAAACAAAAACAGATGAAAGGAAGGTGGGTGCAGGGGGAATAAAAACTGGGAAAAAACAGGACAAACAACCTATAAATTCAGGAAAACCTATAAGTTCAGAACAACCAGACTACAGCAATTGATCAATACACTTATACCATCTACTTAACAATGTACTAGCAGTGGAGCCATAAAGTTATACTGCATCAACTATTCAGCCATCGAAAATGAACAATATGGTCCTACCTATAAATGAGCATACAGTAGAGCCTCAAGTCATACCATGCTTGTAAAAAAACACCCACGGAAAACAAATGGGTTTAGTCTACCTACACATATCATACAGTGGAGCCTAAAGTCAAACTACATGAGAAAACAGCAGAGCCTCAAGTCATACTGCATGAATACTACTGTGGAGCCAGCAAGTCACACAGTAGGGGTCATAAGTAAGAATGCAGGGGGATATCATAATTGAGACATATAGGGTCAGGGTTTCCAGTGTGGAGATCCAGTATACCTCTCTCTGATGTAATCTTTTGGGTAATATCTCCACCAAGTATCCCTAGTTCCACATTTTTGATCCCAACAAAACATAAGGTTATCACAAACCTGTGTCCTGATTCCAAATAATGCCTAGTCATGGCATACTCCAATATTACCTGTTCAAATAGCCATTTTATTTTCCTCTCACACATATTTTGAGTGCTCTTTTAGTGTCCTACATAGCTGAGAGCACAGGGACATGTCAGAAGATAAAACACTCCAATGCTATTATAATTAATACATTAGAGAATTTTTATCTTAAATCCAGGCTGAAGATGATTTAAAGTATGCATGTAAATTATGTTTGCACAATGTAAACAATGACCGCATCTACAGGGACTCGTGGCATCCAATCCAGTTTGGCATCAAATGTAGCAAACGTAGCATGAATCAGTAAGGGCATGGAAAACAACATCTGACCACAGAATTGGTAAGTATATCGGGCAAGTGTGTGACGGGTAAGGGGGATCCCACAATCAATACAACAAGTAAAAGTGCCAATTAGGTAATCAGACTAGGTATGTATGTTTGATAAAAAATGAATCTATGTTTCTTTAATGTAGGTTAGCTGTTTTGATTTAAAAAAGATTTCATTTGATCTAGGTCCTGGAACAGAGCCAACAGCAACAATTCCAGTGAAGAGTCATAACAGACATCATTCACCAGATTTGTACACTGAAATATTGCACCTTCAGAAGGAGAACCTTTTGTTGGAAAATGAAAAATTAAAATTAGAAGTCAAGAAACTGAAATCTGAGACTGATCTGATACAACTTAAAGCAGATAAGATGATGAAGAAGTAAAACGTATAAATTATTAAAAGAAGTTGTTTAATTAAATCTGATTTAATTTGGATTAAGTACCAGGGAAATACTGTTATGGATTGTGTAATATCTTAATACCTGTTTACTGGTTTTAATTTTGGTGTTCTATATATGTATTTACACCATCAATTGCTTAGGTTCCCCTTCATATTTAACAATGTTTAATATTTCACAAGTTTGTGAAATTCTGTAATGTATCTTTTTAGTACCTTTCAGAAATGTGACAAAAAATCAAAAAGAAATGCCAGTCATCAGTACTACCACATTAAAAAGTATCTTATTGAATTTTTGGAGTACTTCTCAATTACTTATATATGGTAGTTATTTCATTCTGGAATCTTACCATCTCACAGTTCAGTATGTACCAAATAAATTATTTAATTAACAAATTACTTAAATAATATGTTTCTTTGTGACTCACTATTCTATATCTGGTTAGATTTCCTTACAGTTTGGAATTTCCTTTCTGGTTATTTAGCATACATTATGCAAAATAATTAAGAAGGTCACACAGTAACATGCAAATGATAACACACACTGTGGTAGGAAGTAATTGGGCAATAGGATAGATACAGTTGCATCTATTTTCCTTTGTGCAGACACGAGTGCTGGCTGGAGGGTCAGCATTTACCTGTGTTACTGTCATTGCGGTTTGGAGATAAGTAAATAAGTTACAAAAATCAGGCTATGTCAATCTGATGGTTTTATTATGATTTATTTTTTAGCTTCATTATAGAGGAGTACTGCATCTAGACTCTACTCTCGATAAACTGAGAGAGAACACATGTAAGTCTGTAATTTTTTTTGTGTTGTTTGAATAATTCCAGGCTATAACTATTCCAAAATGTAAGCAATAATACCCTCCAAGGTGGGCTTTATTGGGAAATACCTGACCGCCCAGGGACGTATTGAGGACCAACGCCACAGGTGGAGAGCTTTATAGCCCCTGGAAGGTCCAGTATTTCCCGATAATACCCACCCTGGAGGGTATTATTGCTTACTTAGAAAATGACCCAAGCTGGACTGTCGGCGCAGCGGTTGGATTTCCACTTGTGATGACAGTGACCCGGGTTCAGGAATGGACCTGGGTCGCTGGATGTTAGGCTGGGGGGAGATGGATGGAGCATCGTCTGGACTGCTCTCCTTCTCTGGGGAAGGGGGGACAAACATCCAGTACAGTACGGACCCCTGGCAGAGGATGGGGCTCCATCACAGCTGGCGTCTGGACATCTGGTGGGGTGGGCGGACTAGTGACATTGTTGCATGTCCCCACCCCCGAGGAAAAAATGTCCTTTCAGGACAGAAAAATCCCCAGCCAGTACCTCCATGATGCCCTCCTTGCTGCCTCCGATGTGCTCCCAGGCCAGCTTCCCTGACCAGAATTGACGTTCGCAATACCGGTAAGTGCCACAACCCTGTCCTGGGGGGAGATAGGGGGCATAAGGGGGGGATCGCAGCTCATGTGAGAGCAGGGGGTGGTGGGGGGCCATGACCAAGGCTGAGTTTCAGCGCTAGGCTGGGACAAAAAGCTTACTAAATAAATTAAAAAAAAAAAAAACAGAAAATGGCCCATCAGAGAATGTTTCTCTGTGAGGAGGCATTTGGACTGGCTCTTATTTTTAGCTGGGTATCCATGGCGCAGCTCTCTTTGATTTCATAAAGTTGTTTACAAAGACAATTCAGGAAAACAATGGTATGGTAGTAGAGACACATGCACACATTGTCATTTACTATCAAAAAAAGGAATACATCAGAAGAAATGCAGACCAAATAACAATGTTTTATTAGATATGTCAAATATAGATGAAGAGACTGTATAAACATGCAGTAACATAATTCTGAGGTTGATCCAATTATAATCATAGAGTAAAATCAAATTTGGTTGAGGGTCTACTCCACCTGTTGAGAAGATAACACATTTAACACTGTTAGGTACAGTACGGCAGGCTATAAGTTCAAAAAGAGTTCAATTGTATGTATTTGAGAAATAACTATATTTTGGATAATAAAGGTTGATGTACGCAATAAAGCACAAGTGTGAGGGGTACTAAAGAATTACTCAATGGATTATGAAATCTTAGAAAATGGGCTTTTTCCTTGCTGTCATCTGATTGGCCAGTACCCCTAAGAAAGGGGTACATTAACTTTCAATAGATGACCAGCAAGGAAAAACTCCCGGCCACCTGACCAAAATGCCAGCTGTCATATCAAAGTGCCGCACCATCACTTTTTTCAAACCTGATGAGGCGAGGGAAAATCAGCTGTCACCTCAAAAATGTCCGATCACTATCCAGTCAGTTTTGACCTACTAAACATCCTAAAAAGAAACAGGGTACTCACCAAGGATGAGGAATGTGAACCGGAGCCAAAAATAAATCAACCTGACAAAAAAAAAAGCAAAAGTAAGTGACCGTTTCTTAGCGCTAAGTGACAACCAGCTAGACAGCATAGAAAATGAAAGGCAATAGCAAAATACAGTAAAAAACACAAAGTGGGCTATATCAGTTTTTGAAGACTGGGCAAACCATAACAAAATAACAATCAAGTGGCAAACAATAAATTTTGAAACCCTCAATGAATACCTCAGGCGCTTCTACGCCGAAGTCAGTACTACAAGCGGGTCTGAGTACTCCGTGGCCAGCTACTGTGCTCTCTGAGCAGGCATAGACCATCACTTAGGCACCATGGATGTTCGAAGGCCGGTAAGCATCATCGGGGACCCAGTCTTTAAATCATCTAACAATGTCCTGCAAGCTGTATTAAAACGGCTACCTAAACACCACAAAGATACATCCACACACTACCCTGCAATTACAGAAGCTGACCTCCAAAAGTTACGCACCAGTCCAGCCCTAGATCCCGAAACCATGCCTGGGCTAGTAAAAAAAGTGTGGTTTGACGTACAATTACACATGGCCAGGCGCGGCAGGGAAGGACTGAGAGAGTTAACCAGAGACAGTTTTGTAGTAAAACAAGACGAAGCAGGCAATCGTTACATCACCTTAAGCCACAATCAGGAAACCAAGAATCATAAAAATCCTCAGGAAATCAATAAGGAAAACACCAGAGGTTTCATCTTCGAGCAGAGAAACAGCCCACTCTGCCCTGTCAGCTCGTTCCTAAAATACCTCGAAAAGTGCCCACCTGATGCCACAAGTTTCTATCTCCACCCGAAACGCCTACCACAAGAAAAGCTCAACCACCTAATGTATTGGTACAGCAAAGAACCAATAGGCAAAAATTACTTGGGATCCTTGATGCCGAAATTAAGTGAACAAGCAAACCTATCTAAGCGGTATACTAACCATAGTATATGCGCCACTGCAGTGCAGCTCCTCTCACAAGCAGGACTCAGCGTGAAGGAAGTTGTCGCAGTTACCAGCCACCGATCTGAGCAAAGTCTCGCAACGTACTGGGCACCATCCTCATCAGACCGAAAAGCATGGAGCTCTATATTAAGCACAGCAAGCGATCCTAAGCAAGACTCCTCAAGAGAAGCACCAGAACAGGAGAGTAATCAGCAAGCAAACCAGACCAGTTGTCGCAGCCTGCCACCTACAGACGGTTCATCGCTAGGAACAAGCAACATTTTCCAGCCCTACAACTGCACGTTTAACAGCCCAATCCAGTTCATCACATACCAAAAATGAATCAAAGTCTCAGCAATTTCTTGTTTCTCCGCACCCTAAAGTTAAAAGTTTAAAAAAACGTGGTTCACCAGTGTTTATGTTTATTTCAAGTGTCCCAAAAAGGGACTCTTTTTTTTCTTTAACACAGTTTAACTCATAAAATTAAAAAAAAAAAAAGTATTTATTGTTCACACTGCAAACCTTGACTCTGTCTATTTATTTTGTAAAGAACTCCATTTTCTAAGTGCAATAATGCCCTTCAGGGTGGGCGGTATGGGCAATACCGGACCGCCCAGGGGTTATAAGGCCCTCCGCCTGCGGTGTCAGGCCTCATTACACCCCTGGGTGGTCCAGTATTGCTCAATACCGCCCACCCTGTCGGGCACTATTGCTTGCATGTGACCTCAATGATCATAATACATCACATGACTGTGGTAAATCATCAGTTATACCCACTGTAAAGGTTTTATCTCATGATACATGATTTTCATACCCCATTGTATAATGTTTACATAAACCATAAACTTTCTAAACTGTATTTCTTACTGTACTGTGAAAGTGCCTAAAAATATTATTCAATTCTGTGTCTGACATAGCAACATAATACTCCAGATGGGGTGTCACCAGGATTCTGTACAGAGAGATAACAATTTCCTGTTGTCTGTTGATGCTGCCTGTCCATATACATTCCCGTATCCCCCCAGCCATCCCTACTGCATCTCTGCTGTTATGCTGCACTCGCTATGTTAACATTTCTGTTCCCTGTTGTGTTCTCTAGCTGGTGTTGTGTGATTTTCTATGCAGGATCATCCAGATATTTTGTAGTTTAAAAAAAAGAAAACAATGAGTGAGCGGTCCCCAAACCAACACCATCTCGCTTAATGAGAACTACGACTGCTGTTTTTTTAATTTAAAATCCCTCCCACACCAGAATTACAGACAATAGAAGGCTGCTCATTAAACAATGACGTGTCTGTTCCCTAGCAACCATGCATTCCACCCAGCAAGCATGCTCTAACTTGAAGAGAACGAAGGAACGAAAACTTTTATTTTGTATTTTAAAAATTAAAACCATAATTGAAAATACGGACTAAACATTATAAAAAACAATGCATGGGCAACCTCATGCGCAGCCAGCCTATTGTACCACCTTGGGTTTCTAATTACCCACACCTCACTAGTCACTCTCGAGTTCTGAGGTAATCAGAACCCATATGAGCTCCAATGGGCTGGTTCCTCATGATTGCCCATGCACTATTCTCTGTGTTATGCAGTAATATGTATTAATAACACATGCTGTATTACTCCATTGTACACAAATATAAAACAACATAATAGGCAGGAACAAGCAATACACATCAAGAACTGCTGAATATACCATTGCAAACACACTATTCGTCACAACAGTGTGAGTGGCTGCTGATTTCTCCATTTCATGAGCAATTATTTCGGGCACAGAATGTGAATAGTCAACCAATGCTTCGTCTGGATCAGGAACATTCTTAATCCTGTTCAGAAATCAATACATAGGTATATGCTAATTATTATTTACAGTATATGGCAGATATACAAATAGCAACATATTTGTTTCTCTATAGAAATTACTGTTAATTATAAAAAAAATAATGATCACCTATCGTTCAAGCAGGTCAACCCAACAAACAAGTAATGACCAAGCTGTGGAACGCCCCAGACTAGTTTGTTCAGAGTTACTACCCACTGAGACATATGTGGAAGCACCCCAACCAAAGTACAGCAATATGAACAGTTGCAGAAGAATTTGGGAATGATTGTCAGATAAGGACTCTCTTTTTATTTTTGAGACATGAACGTATGGGATCTAAAGTGTGTGTGTGTGTGTGTGTGTGTCTGTGTGTCTGTGTGTCAGCTACATAGACAGTTCCATGATGATGAACGTAACAAATATGGATATAGAAGAATGGGATAAGGGGAAAAGGAGGTATACTGGTTTGTAGAGAGTGGGTTGATGGGTTAGATTGGTTGAAGGGAGAAGTGATGAACATAGGTTATGCAGTGAGTGGCTGTTGAACTAGGAACCTTAAACAGTTTTACATGGAGTATGATATATCCACTGTATACATGTCACTAAAGTGACAAATGGGTAATAATGAATTCAGAGACATGTCAACATAAATTAGTTACTAAAACAATTTTCAAGTTTGCTTGACTTCTTGTTTAAGGGAAGTGGGGACTATAGAGGTTAAACAAAGTTAATACACACTCTTCCAGGTTGCACACATCAGCACACGAAGAAAAATCCATGTGCTGAGAAGCAGGCCAGAGTTAGAAGGAGGAGACTGCATGCACCGCAAAGGCAAACACACGGAAATCCATGACACAAGAACATCACCAGGTAGAGTGACATAATGGGAACATCCCAGGACACAGACTGTGATGACACATAATGGACAACAGAAGATAGTACAGTAAAAATCATTAGGCAAAGAAAATGGGGTCAGTTAAGTTAAAGCATTATGAGATAGGGAAATTGAGTATGATTGGGGGGGAGATCACTCATTATAAAAAGGGTCTGAGAAATGGAGCTTTCTGATTGGCTGCAAACATTCTAACAGCCTTAGGTTAATCTTTTATTAACATACATGTAGAGCTTAGTCATATGCTGAACAAGGTTTAACGCTGTTTAAAAACATGTTTTATTATAATAGCAATAAGGCACTCCCAGGGATTATGTTAATGGTAAGTTAATCACCCTCTAGGGGCATGTGGCACTCGGCCACACCTCGTGCCACAGTACACCCCTAGAAGGTGATTAACAGACCATTAACATAACACTTGGTCATGCCTTATTGCTTAATTACACTAATGCTAAACATTGAGTCGAAATTTTAGAAACCATTAGCACTTACCATGAAATGTCATTAACTTACAGATGAAAGACAACACTGCATACTTTGAAAATATGGATGATGTGGTGGCAACACAGAAACTTACCACATGGATGTCAAGGACAGTAACCAGATAACGCACAAGTCTGACCAGATAAAGCACAAGCCTGACAGGTACGTTACATTATTACTCAGAACTAAAGGTTGGTGTTAACCACAACATTATGCAAGCAATAATACCCGCCAGGGTGGGTGGTATTGGGCAATACCAGACTGCCCAGGGTCATAATGCGGCTGAGAGCCTTATAGCCACTGGAAGGTCCAGTATTGCCCATACCGCCCGCCCTGGAGGGTATTATTACGCTTAGAAAATGGGTACAGTGTCATTTTTTATAGGATTAGGAAAAAAAATAAGTTAATTCTATAAAAAATGACTGCAAATCAATTGTTTGTCATTTTGTGGTAAAGTACTCCCTTTGCTACTGGCAGTAGAGGGCGCTGATATGTTCGTTACTGTGGTGCTCCCCCAAGACACACACACATTAATGTGTCTCGTTGTTTGTTTTATCTTCAGACACCATTGATGGAATTTATTTATTTTTGTGAAGTGCTTTCAGTAGAAACAAGCTGTGAGAGGGGAATGTTGTTGAATAGAAAGAGAAAATACATAGATACATAGATACATAGACAGTGTCGGCAGATAAGGGCCTATGGCCGCAATCTGCCATTGAGCTTATAGAGTTCAGTTTGTTTTCCTAGAAATCTGTTGCCTTACCCTGACCTCTAGAATTCCTTTATGTCTATCCCATGCATTCTTAAATCCCGTGATTATTTCAACCCCCACCACTTCCTCTGGCAGGGTGTTCCACTTGTCCACCACCCGTTCTGTGAAGAAATTCTTTCTCATGTTTCCTCTGAATCGTCCTCCCTCCAACTTCATCCCATGCCCTCTAGTCCTGGAACATCTTTTTCACTTAAAAATAGTGTTTTCCTGCACCCTGTTCCTCCCTGTAAGATACTTGTATGTCTC
The DNA here is from genome assembly GCA_016271365.2 of Neoceratodus forsteri. Lineage (NCBI taxonomy): Eukaryota > Metazoa > Chordata > Ceratodontiformes > Ceratodontidae > Neoceratodus > Neoceratodus forsteri. The sequence continues at coordinate 586,196,702 of CM028132.1, read as the reverse complement.
TATCATATGCACTCTCTCCCTCCTCTCCTCCAGGGAGTACATGTTCAGTTCCTTCAACCAGTCTTAATAGGACTTGTGATGCAATCCATGCACCATCTTTGTTGCCCTCCTCTGAACCTTCTCTACCCTGTCTATGTCCTTACATAGGTATGGTCTCCAGAACTGTACACTGTACTCCAGGTGGGGCCTCACTAGTGTCTTGTATAGCGGAATTATGACCTCCCTTTTCCTGCTGGTGATGCCCCTGGCTATACATCCCAGCATCCTATTTGCTTCACCTGCTGCCTTGTCACACTGTTTCCCTACCTTGAGGTCATCAGAGATGACAACCCCAAGATCCCTTTCCTGCTTGGTGCATGCTATATCCTCACCCCCCAACTGATATATTGTGCCTGGGTTTTTGTGCCCCATATGCATTATCTTGCACTTCTTTGCATTGAATTTCAAAAATAGATTAATGGAGCGCCTGATCGCGACCGTGTTAAGCTGTGCACAAGGTGTTCAGATGCTGGCAGTTCAGTACATAGAGGCACTTTAGGTTTTGTCAGTTGTTTTATGTGTTTATCGGAGGTAGGGAGTATTAAAGTACGGCGAGACAAGTAGGATTTTCTAGTTAAACTGCTGTGAGGAGTCTCGCGCTGCACTTTTCTAAATGCTGTTACAGGAGGTGGTTCCGTGACCTGATCAGTGTTATGACCTCTCTGTTTTCTTTTTGTATTTATGCCCAACTGTGTTTTTTATTTTAAAAATAGAAAGGCACGCGGTTGGGAGGGGGCATTTTCTCGCTGCTGGTGGTGGGGGCAATCTTCATATTCCATCTGGTTGCCATGACTACTAGGCAGTTTCAGTAACGAGTGAGCAGGTTGCCGGCTGGAGGATGAAGGAGAGATTACGCAGTCAGCAGTCAGATATAAAAGGTGTTGTATCAAAAGAAAACAAAATAAAGAAATGCTAGAAATGAGGCAAACTGAAGTTCTTTATGCAAACTGAATAGGCAGCTGGTATTAGCAGTGTGGCAGTATGGTTGGGGAGCACTATCTCTCTCTTAACGAGACGAAAAAAATGGTGGCAATTTTAAATTAAATTGGCAGATTTGAGCCAATTAAGAAGCAGGGTTGGCACAGGGATGTCTGAGGGAGTGAAAGGGCACTGGGGATGGAACTTTTTATTTCCTGGTCGTCTATTGAAAGTTAATGTACGCCCCCAGCAGGGGTACCAGCTAGTCAGAGATCAGGAAATAAAAAGCCCATTTTCTAAAGGTTCCTAATATATAAAATTAAGTGTAAACAGCCAATCATAGACATTAAGATGCAACCAAGACCAAACTAGTTAAAAGTATTGATCACCAAATTAACCTGAGGGGTTGGGGGAGATGCTCTTGTTCAGACTGCTTTCTCTGTATTGTTCATGTTGCACCATGAATCAAATTCGAAAAGGTCCATAGATACTAATTTGCTGGTTGGATCTAGTGAGTAGCCTCGCTCTGTGGTGGCCCACCCGTGTAGACCCGATTAGAGTTTGTTATGAAGTGGGCGCCATGGAAAGTTAATGTAACCCTCTGTTATTACTGTCATCCAATCAGAGAACTGCATGTATCTAGCCCTTCTTCTAAGAAGTTAATAGATGACACACAAGCTATATTTTTCTGAAATTTTTAACAAAAATAAGTAAGTAAAACATTTAACAATTACAATATTCCATTCTATGGTGTGGGTGATGCCAGTATTAACCAGCTTTTTTTCACAACTACCAACTCTCTATGACATGGTGGCACTTCCTCAGACGTCACTTAGACTGTGGTCCCCTACTCCCTCCCCAGGCACATCCCGTCGTGTCACTCTGACCTACCTCCATGCTGCCCCCCCCATCAGGGAAGACGGTGGAAACCCGTTCGCCCCCTCCAGTCCAGTAGTGTGTGTCAAGAGGCACCCATCAGGAGCCAGGTAATTGTTTGTCTGATGCAGTTTGGTCCCATCTCCGTTCTCCATGACAGGGTCCTTTTTTCCAGTTTTATTGGGTCCTCCAGACGTCGGCACTACCAGAGAGACAATGGGTAGAGCACGCAGTGGCATGCAGATGTTCCAGCTCTTGGATGTCATCCCTCCCTTCTGCATTTTATCCCATTTTCCTCCACCTGTTGTCACCCAGGTGGTGGTAAAGCAGCAGTATGAGCAACTCCCCCAGAGAAGGAGGAGAGCAGGCTCTGGCCACTCAACCCCGCCCCCGACTGACCCTCCAGTCACCCAAATCCATTCCCAAAACAGGTTGCAGGTGCTGCAGGTAATGGCTCCTCCACTGCACCAGCAAACCAGCTTAGAATAAACCAGCTTCTGAAGTATATTCCTCATTCAAATGCACCTCCTTAGCAGACCACACAACCAAATGGTGAATCTGGCTATCCTCCACATCAGTCTGGTCTATTACACCTACTTCTAAACCTATCCATTCTCAGTTACCTTGGAATGTTGTGCAGTACAGCTGTTGCACAAACGATGGAACATACACGTTCGGGCCTCATTGTTAATTCGCCATGCAGGCAATGAAACCTTCACTTCCAGACCCCTATGCATTGTTCAGTCGTGTTCCTTGTCCTCATCTGATATATGTTGTAATGCTCTTGAGCTGCAGTTCTTGGATTTAAATATGGTATGAGCAGCCATGACTTCAATGGATAGCCACTGTCTCCAAGGAGAAATCCCTTAACATGCCCTCTCTTAAACCCTTCCCAGACTTCACTGTTTTGCAGAATGTGTGAATCATGTGTGCTACTGGGCCACTTTGCGACAATGATGGTAAATCTACATCACAAACCACTTGTATGTTAACAGAGTGGTATCCTTTTCTGTTCACATATATACTCTCTTGAACTGCAGGAGCTTGAATTCTGATATGAGTTCCATCTACTGCTCCAATCACGTTAGGAATTCCAGCAATGTCCAAAAACGTTGTCTTTGTGTGACGTACCACGGCAGGATCTTGTGGGAATTTAACAAATTAGTTTATCTTTTTCTGCAGAGCTAATGAAACTCTTCTAACTATTCTGCTTGCAGTAGACTTGTGGATTCCTATGAAGTCACCCACAACATTTAGAAATTATCCAGTGGCATAAAATCTAAGAGCCAGACATACCTGCAGCAATGCTGGTATACTGTGATTCCGCCATGTAGGTGGCTCTATATCTTCTTTCACCAAGTCCACAACGTCCAACACATGTTTCTTTCTGAACCTCATTCTTTCAAACACTTCTGTATTGGAAAGGTTTTCCAGTGGATTTGATCGATCATGAAACACTGTCTCTCTACGAAGAGATGATTCATTCAAATAATGAAGAACAATAATCATGTGTCCTGCCATTTTCACACACTGTTTCTCTGAGTTCAAAATATGATCAGTTTAGTTTCTATGGGAACTTAGTCCTAAGTCAATTAATAAGCCTGGTAGTAAGCAGGCTTATAAACAAGTCAGGTAATAAGATCAAAAATTCTCAAGCCTTTTTTTTTTGCAACTGACTTAAACAATTTAAGACTAAGTATACATTTTAAGTCAAAAACAAGACTAAAAACTAGTCTTACTACCTTTATGCAACTGGCCACAGGTGAGCTATAATTGCCTCAAAGAAAGTTTTCCATCTTCCTACTCAAACATCGAACACTTTGGGCTTGGCAAGTTTCCAAACTGGTGAAGCTCGACTGGGGAATAGTACATGTTGTGCAATATCTTAAATTGCATCAACCTGTACGTATTAAAGCATATATTTACTCTGTTCATTCCTGAATAGGATTGCTCTTCCCAGTTGCTCTGGATTTATATTGAATTCTTTGGTCCAATAGTCACATGGAAGCCTAAACTTGTGATCTATAAGTCCCGTCAGCTTTTAATAAACAGTGGTGCCAGACAGGATGCAACACAATACCGTGCCATATTACTGCAGAATGCTACAGTTTGCTGCAGGGAAGGGTGCACTTTAATGGCAATTTAGCCCTTTTGTCATGCAGTATTTTGTGATATCTGGTAGAGACGTGCTGCCGACTTGCATTCCTGCAGTGAGCCAGCTATCTCTCTTTCACTTGATCTCTGTCTGTCTGTCTATCTATCTATCTATCTATCTATCTATCTATCTATCTATCTATCTATTTCTTTTTTCATTCAATGCCCCGCTCAGCTTAGCCAGCTTTTCTTCATCTTCTCTTATATAAATTTTAAGAAAAGCAGACCAGGGTGCCCTTCCTTGGTACTGCTGTGGCAACCCTTCTCCTCCAGATGGGCAGACTGGATGGGTTAAGTGGTCCTTATCAGCCTTCAGTTTCTATGTTTCTGGGTCACCAGCTTCCCCAGTGAATAGGTGGCAACACTGTGATACCCAATCCCCAGTGTCGGATCCAATAAAGTAGTATAAACAAGCAAAAAAGAAAACAGTCCCTCATTGTCTTATTGTTTAATTAACCTGAAAACAGTGTTTCACCAGTCTAACCCACCCACGCACCCCACCCCAACCTGCACTAAGCACCCACCACCCCCTCACTTACCTGAACATGTCTCATGATGTAGATCCACTCACCCAAAGTTATGTCTTAATTCTGGAACCAGCAACTGTGATGTGAAGTCAATTTATATAATTGGGACAACCTGTAACAGCATTTGTTGTTTCACTGTGGTATCTCATTGACTTATCCACCGCTGTCTGCTCTATTACAGTCTAAAATGGCTATCCCCAGAGGCCTGCTGCTTTTATGCTTTTGGAACCCTAACAGATAATATCAGTAGAACTGGAGTGCCTTCTTTTTCAGCCCTATTATTGTCCCCTCCTAACTCTAGCTACCCTCTTTAGTCCAGTGACCAGTCCCTTCTAGCAGTTCCTAGATGTAGTAGAATCATGGGAGCCCATGCCTTCTCTTACTCTGCCCCCACCTTCTGGAACTCCCTGCCAGTATCCATCTGACTCTCCCCTTCCCATGCCCATTTCAACAAACTCTGGCCATTGCCAATTGGGCTGCAGCAGAGGGAGTTTGTGTAAAAATATTGTAAATTACCAAAGTTACAAGCCTGCATTTGCAAAATTTATCATAGGCTCATAAACTTGTAGTTTTGCAACATTTTTACACCAAATTTTCAACATAGTCTTGTTATGACTCTGCCTCATGAAGACAGGCAGGCAGACAAAATGTTCAACTCCTGGCTTAAAGGTGTTTTTATTCAGGGACTGTGAAATCAACTTTCGAAATGCAAAAACACATTTCAGGCAGGAGTTGAAAAATGACAGCTGTCAGATTCATAAGGGGCTGTAAAGAAATGGCTATGTTGAAAATATGGGATAAAAATACTGAATATTACTGAACTTATCAGCCTGCATTTGCAAAATTCAAAGTAGATCCATAATGTTGTTGTTTTTCAATATTTTTACATCAAATTTCCAACGTAGCCTTTGTATGACCCCATATCATGAACAAGGGCAGAGAAAATGTTCAACTCCTGGCCAAAAGGTGAGTTCATGCAGGGACCATAAAATCACATTTTGGAATGTAAAAAAGATATTGGGAGGATTTGAAAAATGACGGCTGTCACATTCATGAGGTTCTGTAAAGATATGGCTATGTTATAATTTTTGGGTAGAAATATTAAAAGTACCAAAGTTAAGAGTCTACATTCACGAAACCCTATGTAGGTGCATAACTTGGTTGTTTTTTAATATTTTTGCACCACATTTTCAACATAATCTTCTTATGACCCCACCTCATGAATAAAAGTAAGGGAAAACTTTCAACTTCTGCATGAAAGGTGATTTTGCACAGGGATTGCAAAATTACCTTTCAGGACGTTAGAAAACATTTTGGCCAGGATTTGAAAAATGACAGCTATCACATTCATGAGGTGCAGTAAAAATATGATTATGTTGTGAATTTGGGGTAAAAGTATTGAAAAGTACCAAAGACACGAGCCTGCGTTCATAAAATTCAGCGTAGACTCATAACTTTGTTGTTTTTCAATATTTTGACAAGAAATGTTCAACATAGCCTTCTTATGACCCCACCTTATGAACAAGGCTAGAGAAAATTTTCAGCTCCTGCCTAAAGGGTGATTTTATACAGGGACCACAGAATCGCCTTTTGGGACAGATCTGCATAATGACAATGCCATTGCTCATGAGGTGGGGTCCCAAATAAGGCATGGTGAAGATTTGGGCCAAAAATATGTAAACGTGCCCAAGTTATGGCACTAAGTTCAAAATCCCATTGAAATACATTGAACTGCATACCTGTGTCTTCCGTACGTGGTCCGACTTTGAAGAGTGAAGACATGTCTGAGGTCCAGAGAGGATTACAGCATTGGACCCCTGATGGGTAAGTAAGGGCCGGGGAGGTGTGGGGTGGTGGGTGCTGAGTGGGAGGGTCAGGTGGGGGGTAAGGAACGGCATCAATGGCATTTTTTTTTTTTTTTTACAGGTGAAAAAAAAATTAGGACAGAGGATCCCTGATCGAAACACTGGAGAATTGGGCACCCCCAGTATCACAGTTATGTTTCTGGGTGTGTGTGTTGGGGGCATTGGGTGCTGAGAAGGAGGGTATGGTGGGGGAAGTAAAAAGCAGAAATTACTGTGTATGCATGGTAGTGGACAAGGATGAACAGGGCAGTGAGAGGAGTTGTGATTAAGACACTGATGGACTGGGCACCCCCAGTGTCACTATTATGTTTTTGGGGGGGGTGCTGAGAGGGAGGGCGGGTGGGGGTTATGTATTTTAGTGGTCACGGACTGCCAAAAAACAAATAGTGCAACCACGGAATGTTCCACAGATGCAGAGTCAACTTTTGTCACTCCAACATGTTGTTCATTCACAAGGAATGCAGGAGTCCATTTCTCATAGCAAGAGGTCTGCAGGGCTCCACCCACTGCAGCCCTAAAAAGGAGCTACCTCACTGTCTCCTAAACTCTAAGCCCTGTACCTGTTTCCTCCCTCCCTCTTTGAATGCCCTGTCAACACCACATAACCACAGTCTGTGCCTTATTGCCTAATTAAGATGCACTTACCCTTATTGCATTCTCACCCCCCCGGTGGTTCTGATGCTCTGCCACTGGTTTACCTCCTATCATACCATTCCTTAGCCCTTACCACTATTTGAAGCTGTATTTACATTGCCTTTATGCCACACTCTATACTTCAATGTAGAATGTAGTATGTTTTTATCAGGAATACTGTACTTTGTGTTATACAGCATCATGCCATAGTTTCCAGCTAATGATTTCTCCTCCCTCTCCTGTCTCTCCCCTTCTTCTCCAACTTATATATTGTGTTACTAGCTTTACCTCTTGCATTGTTCACTCACTCGTCCCATGTCTTGATTGTATCTATGTTTTGACATATATTCTCCTGGGTCATGCCTGAAAATTGGCATATTTAATGTCTAGCTCACCTATCAGGTTATCAAAAACCAAATAAATAAATACATATTAAGGTTAGTTTAGTTTATTGTATTTCAGTGGGTTTTGAACTTTTACTGATAACTTTCTAATTTTTTCAGATTTTTAAAATTTCAACATGGCCTTCTTGGGACCCCCACCTCATGAACAAGATAGGTGGAATTTTGCAAATCCACCCTGAAAGGTGGTTTCACAGTTGCTCCATGGGATCTGCCCAGCCCAGCCCAGCCCAGAAGCTTTAAAAACTTTGTGTATGCCCTGCCTATAGGAAGTATGCCTAGATACACAACTGCAGCTCAGGTATTGGGTTGTGTGAGGTGGAATTGTATCAGCAGATCAAGAACAAGCATTTGTCAATGCCGAACGTTCACTTGCAGGTATTTGCAGTGGTGTTTGGCATGTATGGTGCTTTACCCTAATGCCCTGTGCGATTGCTGGTATTTACACAATAAATTTTCAGCATGACCTTTTTGTTACCCCCATTGTGCGCGACATAGGTGGAAACATGTTTTGGGCAGGTTGTGAAAAATGACAGCTGTACTGCTCATAAGGAAGTGTGGTAAAATGGCAATGTTGAAAATCTGGAGTGGAAATATTGAAAATTCGCAAACCTACGAGCATGCGTGGGAACTGTGCAATGCACCCTCGTAAAACAGTCATTGTCAGGAATTTTTTCACCAGATTGTCAACATTGGCATTTTAAAACCTCTGCTAATGAACAGTGTCACTGTGATTGTCTTACTGTGTGCCATACATTGATTTTGCACACCGACTGCGCCATTGTGCACTACATGGGCGGAAACATGTTTTGGGCAGGATGTGAAAAATGACAGCTGTACTGCTCATAAGGAGGTGTGGTAAAATGGCAATGTTGAAAATCTGGAGTGAAAATATTGAAAATTCATAAAAATTACAAGCTTAGCGTAGGAACTGCTAGCAACACATTCATAAAACAGTTATTTTTAGGAATTTGTTCACCAAATTTTCAACATAGCCATTTTAAGATCTCTGCTCATGAACAGTGTCACTGTGATTTTCTTAATGTGTCCCATACATTGAGTTCACACATGGACTGCGCCATTGTGCGCTACATGGGCAGAAACACGTTTTGGGCAAGATGTGAAAAATGACAGCTGCACTGCTCATAAGGAGGTGTGGTAAAATGGCAATGTTGAAAATGTGGAGTGAAAATATTGAAAATTCTCAAACTTACGAGCGTGCACAGGAACTGCGCAATAAACACTCGTAAAACAGTCATTTTTAGGAATTTTGTCACCAAATTTTCAACATAGCCATTTATGACCTCTGCTCATGAACAGTGTCACTATGATTTTCTTAATGTGTGCCATACATTGAGTTCGCACATGGACTGCGCCATTGTGCGCTACATGGGTGGAAACATGTTTTGGGCAGGATGTGAAAAATGACAGCTGTACTGCTCATGAGGAGGTGTGGTAAAATGGCAATGTTGAAAATCTGGAGTGAAAATATTGAAAATTCGCAAACTTATGAGTGTGCGTAGGAACTGCACAACGCAGACTCGTAAAACAGTCATTTTTAGGAATTTTTTCACCAAATTTTCAACACAGCCATTTTAAGACCTCTGCTCATGATCAGTGTCACTGTGATTTTCTTAATGTGTCCCATACATTGAGTTTGCACACCAACTGCGCCATTGGCTACATGGGTGGAAACACGCTTTGGGCAGGATGTGAAAATGACAGCTGTACTGCTCATGAGGAGGTGTGGTAAAATGGAAATGTTGAAAATCTGGGTGCAATATTGAAGATCGCAAACGCTCTGATCGATAACGTAGGAACTGTAGCGGCATGCACGCTTCAAGTCAAACAGTCATTTTTAGGAATTTTTTCACCAGATTTTCAACATAGCCATTTTAAGACCTCTGCTCATGAACAGTGTCACTGTGATTTTCTTAATGTGTCCCATACATTGATTTCGCGCACCGACTGCGCCATTGTGCGCTATATGGGCAGAAACACGTTTTGGGTGAGATGTGAAAAATGACAGCTGTACTGCTCATAAGAAGGTGTGGTAAAATGGCAGTGTTGAAAATCTGGAGTGAAAATATTGAAAATTCACGAACTTACAAGCCTGTGTAGGAACTGCGCAATGCACACTCGTAAAACAGTCATTTTTTGGAAGTTTTGCACCAAATTTTCAACATGGGGTTTTTGGGACCCCTTCTCATGAATGATGTCACTGTCATGGCATTATTCAGGCCCAAAGGTGATTTCATGCAGTGACTGTGCGGTGACTGCGAAATCGCCGTAGGCCAATAACGCCATGACAGTGACATCATCAGAGAAGGTCCAAAACCCCATGTTGATAACTGAATCAAAATAGCCTGAGATATGCAATAAAGTTGAAACCCTCCTATCTAGCCCATTATACAGCTTACCGGCATTTCCTCAGTTCGCGGTCGGCTTTGAAGAGTGCAGACGTGTTCTCAGTCCACGAAGATCATCGCGCCCGAGCTCTGGAGGTAAGTATGGAGTGAGGGAGGTTGTGGGGCAGGGTGCACAGTGGGTGGGTGTGGGTTGTGGGAGGGGACTGGGAGACTACGTGGGACCCGTTTTTCTTTACAGGTTTAAAAACAAAAAAGGACTATGTGGGACATTTGCCACACTGGGGTGGTCTCCCAGTGTGGCAGAAGATAACTGGGGGGCCGAGAGTTGAGCGATTGGGCACCTGTCGGCAAACTGCAGGGGGCCGAGGCCAGCGGGATTAGGCACCCCGTCGGCAAAAAGCAGGATGTTTGCCATGCTGGGGTGGGCTCCCGCGTGGCAGAAATGGCTAGGGGGCCGTGGAGCCGGCGGGGGATTGGGCATCCCCATCAGCAACCTCGTTTGCCACACTGAGTGAGCTCCCAGCGTGGCACCAAAGCTTCAGGGGCAGCGTGGCGGGGGGAGGCGTGATGCGAAGGGGCGGCGTGATGGTGCTCAGTATGACAGCAGTGGTTTTCTTTGAAGCAGAAGACCACCGCTGTCATACAAACTCCCGCACCATGAATGCCAGGACCCCACGCCTGCTCAACGGAGCACTGGATTGCAAGGGAGAGGCACACCTCCAAAGTGTGCTACTCTCCCAAAATATTCCTTGTGCATGCGCGCAAGCGAACGTAAAAATGAAAGTTCCCCTATATAGGGTATATATGAGACCTAATGTTGGAGTACTACTGCCAGTTTTAGAATCCATATCTCAAAATCCAATCCAATCCAAACTTTATTTCTAGAATGTTATTCCACAAAAGATCATAGCACTTTGCATAATATAAACAATTTAAAAACAGAATCACATTTCTAAAAACACAGCAGGAGTTTAAATATCAATATACACTAACTCAAATAAATACATTTTCAAGACAGATTTGAAGGCCTCAATGGATCGGCATTACCTTACCCAATGAGGTGGAGAATTCCACATGATTGGAGCAGTATAAGCTAATGACCTAGCTTCCGATGTTGTCAAAGAGACCCAGGGAATCTCCAGCAATCCCTCGTCGACAGACCAGAGAGGGCGAAGACAGCAGTAGGAGCAAAGGAGCTCTTGCAGGTATCAAGGTCCCTGTCTGTGTAGGGCCTAATAGGTCAGTAACTCAACCTTGAAGGTGATCCTTCACGCATCAGCAGCCAGTGCAGAGTGCAAAGCACAGGTGTGACATGGTCAGATCTACATAAACTTGTCAACAACCTGGTAGCCACATTCTGCACCAACTGCTGGTGGTGGAGGCCCACTCCCAGTAGCCCTAAGTATAGGGCATTGCAGTAATCAAGGTACGAGGTCACCAAGAGGTGGACCAATGTCGACAGATCATCAGGTGGTACCAGGTGCTTTATCCGGGCGACATTCCTCAAATGATAAAATAAGGACTTGACAACGGCTGACACCTACAAAAAGCTACTGATAGACTGCAATGGGTTTAAAGAAGTAGCATAAGAATAATAGTGAGGACAGAAGCATGGAATATGAGGCCAGATTAAGTACTCTGAGCAGGTTTAGCCTAGAAAAAAGAATTATAGGAGATCTAACTGCTCTGTATGGTTTTCTTAAATAGGCAGAATTATGTAAATAGTTGGGAGTATTTCACAAAATGCCTGAGTCTATAACTAGGGGTCATGACAAACACTTAAAAGGGGAGATATTGCTGCCCAGTGGTGCGGAGTGCTGAGGCCCTGGACACTACAGCTCCCACCATGCTAGCGATCTGGGTGCAGGAATGGACTAGGGTCTATTGGAGGCCAGCCAAGAGAAGAAGGATTGAATGTTCAGAGGCTGCACTCCTCCTTTGGGGAGGGGAATAGTGCACACTGCTGCTTGGCTGCAACCTGGCAGAGGCTGAGTGGCACTGCAAGCAGTTGCACATGTTCGTCCACTGGACGGGGATCTTGAAGGTGCGCAGTGTCTTCACACTGCATGCACGTGTCATTGTTTGCTGACTAGCCCAAGTGGAGAAGGAGAAAAGCAGGAACTAACCGTCCATCAGCAGGATGAACACACCAACCCCACAGGCTCTGAACCAGCTACCGAGACCCACTCATGCATGGACATAACAAGTAGTAGGTACCCCAGGTATGATGAATAATGGAGCTGAGGTCAACAGATGAAATGGCAGTTGGAGGAGAACTATGAGCAGAGACTGTACATAAAAAAAAGGAAATATTCAGGAGAAACAGGAGGAAATACTGTTTGTCACAGACAGAATGGTAGGAATTTGGAATAGACTTCCAAGCAATGTAAGAAATTCAAAAAGCATGGAGGCATTTAAGAAATGGATGGATTAAGGTAAACAAATGTAATGATAAATTACCACTGAAAAGAGGGGTGGTGTGACTTTATCTGCCATTGACCTTGGAAAGGCGTACAACTGATCTGACCCCCCAGCCCATGTGACACACTGCTGTGCCTGTCCCTCTTACTACTGAGTCCCAATTACTAGTACATTTTCCTCCTCTTTATTTGCTGTACTCCTTCCTTAGATTCACTGTTTCCAGCCACCTCATCCCTTATGTGTCCTCCAGTTGTTTTAGATGTGATGCCACCTTCTTTATCAGATTCCACCATAAGTTTCAGTCTGTTCTTGATTAAAAATCCATGGATTGCCTCTGCAGTTGGGCTTCCCTGTGGATCTGAAGGAGCTGCCGTTTCCCCTGGAACCTCTTCCAATCGTACACCTTAGGCTCTAGCCTTGCCTTGAGGGCTGCCAGCTCAGTTTTGAAGTTCCTAAACCTTCCTCAGAATGGGCAGCCTTCAACTATCTGTCCTGAACACTTTTCGGAAGTTGCAGACTCCACATGCCTTACAGTTGACTGACTGGTGCCCCTGCCTCACCCCTGTAATACCTTGGCATAGGTATGAATGTGTGTGTGCCTAGTAATTTCAGGTGTAATAGTACAATACCAACTTGTGTCTACGCATTTATACCATCTCCTGCCCCCAACCCACTTCTGTCCTAAGTTCTCATTTATACTTATGTCTCAGATGCCTTGCATTTATATTTGTGGCACTTAAAAGAGTGGTACTATACACATCCACATGACTTGCTCCACTTGTATTGTGTTCCCTTTTTTGAGAACACATGGAGGCTACATTTGAGAGAAGATCTCCCTTCAGAATGTCATAGGTTTAATCCAAACAAAGGTCAGCAAGCTGCAATTTGTTCTACTTATTATGACTGTAGGAGGCAGTATAGTGTAGTGGTTATGGGCACCGAGTTGCAAACCTGGAGACCTGGGTTTGAATACCATAGCCTCAACTTGCATACTGTGTGACCTTGAGCAAGTCATTTAACTTCCTTGTGCTACCAGGTCGCACCTGGAAACAAGCTTTGGCTTAGTGTGCCTTTCCTGGTTAAATAATTTCCCGTTTCATCCTGTGTGCTTATCCCATTTGTGCTTGACGTGGTACCAGATCAATATGCCACTGCTAAAATGCTATGGCATGAACTGCGCTGTACAAAGCGTGAAAACATTTAGAGTGACAGGGGTATAATAGCAGTAGGGAATTACCGCTACACCTGTCGCTGTGTACTTAAACTGTGAAGGGATCAGAATGCCACGTGGTGTGATGTCTGGACAAACCACTGCCATGGAGGAGTAGCTAAGGTACCAGCACACAGCAGGGTTGGAGACCTGGGACCACAGTTCAGTTCCCCCAGGTCTCCTGGTGTTGCTACTTTGTTATTCTAAAAAAAATGAATTTTGTCCCCTCCTGAGTTTCTCCCTATCCCCAAAGTCCACACCCTGTCAGAGATGATTATTTTAAGTTTGGGGGTGTGGGGGGCCCCACTATTTTTTAATGGTGTGCACGTGTTTTGTAAGGTCGGTGTTTTTCCTGACCTTATTTCAGAGCATGACATTTTGCTTGTGGCATTGATTGCCGAGCTGCTATTGTTGTCAACACTATAACCTCATACCGTTTGAAGCTACCTACTATTTTTGCCCCCACAACCTCTTCTGGCAGGCTGTTCCAGACACCCACCAGCCTTTCTATGAAGAAATATTTCTTCACATCCTCTTTAACTACCCCCCACTTAATGCATGCTCCCATGTACTGGTGCTTTTCCTCCTCTGAAAGAGATTCCCACCTGCACCTTGTTCACCTGTATGAGGTACTTACAGGTTTCAATCATGTCCCCTCTCACTCTCCCCTCCTTCACAGAGTACATGTTGAGATCCCTCAGCCTCTCCTCATATGGCTTCTTGTGCAACCCCTGCACCATTCTGGTAGCCCTCCTGTGGACCGCTTCCACCCTGTCAATGTCCTTGCCGAGGTGCAGCCTCCAGAACTGCACACAGTACTCTAAGTGGAGTCTCACTAGGGACCGATACAGTAGCAACACAACCTCCCTTCTCCTGCTAGGAATCCCCTTCCCTATGCAGCCTACATTCCACAAGCCTTGCCTACTGCCTTGTCACACTGCCCCACCAACTTGAGATCATCAGATATGATTACCTCAAGGTCTCATTATTGCATGGTGTCTGTCAGTACCTTCCTGCCATCTTATTTACAGCTCCCGACTTTTTTGCCTGAGGTATATGGCTTTGCACTTTTTGGCATTGATACCCAGCTGCCACGCCTGAGACTACTCTTCTACTTTCCCTAGATCCCTTTGCATTCTCTCCACTCCTACTTGAGTGTCCACCCTGTTACAGATTTTTGTGTTATCCACAAAGAGCCACACCTTCCCCTCCAGTTGCCCAGTAATGTCACTTACGAAGACATTGAAGAGGACCGGCCCCAGTACTGATCTCTGTGGCACCCCACTAGTCACTCTACTGTCCCCCTAATATCTGCTATTTACCACCACCCACTGCCTCCTATCCTTCAACTACTTTGATACCCCACTTGCCACTTTCTCTCCAACCCCAGGCTGCTTAGCTTCTTAACTAGCCTCCTGTGGGTACAGTGTCAAAGGCTGTACTGAAGTACAGATAGGCCACATCCACTACCCTCCCCTGATCTACCTCTCTAGTCACCCAGTCAAAGAAATTTATGAGCTTTGTTTGGCATGACCTCCCCACTGTAAAATCATGCTGACAGTGGTTCTGCAGCCCGTATGCCTCTAGGTATTGCACCAGCCTCCTTCAGCAGGGTCTCCATTAATTTCCCTACCACTGATGTGAGACTGACTGACTTTATTTGCTATCACATAGCACTGACCCTCCTCCAGTCCTCTGGAACTATCCAGTCTCCAATGAGGAATTAGTGAGGCAGAATAGCACAGTGGTTTAAGGCTCTGAGCTGCAAATCTGGTGACATCCAGCAGACCAGACCTAGGTTTGAATCCCACAGCTTCCACTTACATACTGTGTGACCCTAAGCAAGTCACAACTTCCCTGTGCTCCCAGGCTGCGGCTGTAAAAAGCTTTCAGCTTAGTGTGCTACTCCTGGTTAAACAACTACAAAAAAAAAAGGAAAAGACTAGTGTTACCAGAGGGACAGCTAGCACATTTCTCAGTTCTTTTAGAAGCCTTGAGTGAATCCCATCAGATCCCATTGCCTTGTTTTCGTTTAGGGCTTCCAGTCCCTTTTGGACACTGTCCTTCAAAAATGGACTTGTGACCACTCCCCCTTCCCTGTTGCCTGCTGATACATGTTTGTGTATCCCGCCCCTCTATCATGAAGACCAAGCAGAAGTATTCATTTCAAATTTGAGTCTTTTCCTGATCTTCTTCTGCACGGCCTGCCCTGCCCTCCTGATTCTCACTATCCCACCCCTTGCTTTCTTCTTTTTACACATGAACTATACCTGAAGAAAGTCTTGTGCCCTTTTTTTGACCTCCTTAGCAATCCTCTCCTCTGTTTGTGCCTTACCTGCTCTTATCCTCCTTCCTGCCTCCTTTTGTTTTCCAGATATACCTCACTGTCCATCTCCATTGGGGTCTTCTTGTACTTCCTAAATGCCTTTTTTTTCTTTTTCACCACCTTAGCCACCATAGTGGCCTCTTCCTTCTTATCCCCTTGTTTAATTCATTCAAACAGCATGATATTGCCTTAGCTATTCCCACTTTGATTTTTTTTCCACTGGGTCTCCACTCCCCAGTCATACCCCCTTTGAGGTTTTTACTGAGGCAATCTCCCATTTCTTTAAAATCTGCCTTCCTGAAGTCCAAGACCCTCATCTTATTGTGTTTTTTCTCTTGCCCAGCACGTATTTAACCACACGGTACAGTGATCACTTGTTGCCAGATCCAGCTCCCGTCTCTAGTGGGTCCCGTAACCACCTGCCTGAGAAATGCCACATGTTGAGAGTTGAGAAAGGCCCTGTTTCTTGCTGTAGTTATGGCCAGAATGCTTCATTCTATATCTGGCAGATTAAAGTCTTCCATAATCAACATAAACATAGAAACATAGACAATGATTGCAGAAAAAGACCAATGTTTCATCCAATCTGCTGGGTTCCCTGTTTAGTCCTGGGACCTACTGTTACTCCAGGGCCCTAACCCTCCACATCCTCCCCCTGCTTTCTCCTCCCACTTTCTGCCAGCCTGAGCAACCACTATACCCTTCATTCTGTCCCAATCATGCTTGAAACCACTAATAGTTTTAGCACCCGCCACTTCTGCTGGTAGACTGTGCCATGGTTCCACCACTCTTTCTTTAAATAATACTTATTTATGTCCCTCTTAAACTTCCCGCCTGTCAGTTTTCACTCAATCTCATGTAACCGAGTGCTAGTATTCAAGATAAATAGTTCACCATGGGTCACTATGTTAATTCCCTTTAGGAACTTGAATGTCTGTATCATAACTCCCCACCTCCCTTCTGGGCTCCAGCAAGTACATTTTCCATGCCTTGAGGTGCTCCTCATAAGACCTTCTCTGCTGGCCTTGAATCATCTTTGTAACCCTGTGCTGTACCACCTCCAGTCTATCCCTATCTTTCCTGAGGTTAGGACTCTAGAACTAAGTGCAATACTCCTGGTGTGGCCTGTCTAAGGATCTATATAAGGGAAATATTATCTCTTCTCTTCTGCTGTCAGCACCCCTCTTGATACATCACAGCACCCCACTCACTTTGCTATATACCTTGTTGCACTGGCTTGATTATTTGATGGAGTTACTGATGATAACTCCAAGACCCCTTCCTCGGCTGTAGTGCTAAGACTCACCCCACCCATCAAGTATTCTGCCCTGAGGTTCTTGTTCACTAGGTGCATTACCTTGTGCTTTTTGGCACTGAATTTCAATGGTCAAACCTTAGGCCACCCCACTAGCTTTTGTAAGTCACTCTGCATTTCCCTGATTCCCTCGTTGCTATCCACCCTCCCACAGAGCTTAGTGTCATCTGCAAAGAGACACAACCTGCCATGGATTCCTTCTCCAGTGTTGCTGATACTTTCTTCTTGCTAGCCATTCTGTCAGTGGCCTCCCCAAAAACCTTGTTTAACTCCTCCCCTATGTTGGTGGTCTATACACCACCTCTGTGTGGATAAAGGCCCCGTAGCCTGCCTCTAAGTTGACCCATAGTACTTCCAGTCCTTCCTTATCCCCTTAATGTCCGTGTATCTCTGTGACCTTTATACCTTCTCTTGCATGTATAAAACAATCCCCTTCCCTACCTTTCCTCCCTGTCCTGTTCTTCTGGAACATAGTGTAACCTGGTATGACCACATTCCAGCTGTGGTTGACAGTGCACCATGACTCCATTATGACCAACAGATCCAGGTCTGCCTCTGCAGTGATTGCTTCAAGGTCAGGAAATTTATTTCCTAGTCTCCTTGCACTGACACACATGGCTTTCCACTCCTTTGCTCCCTCTCTCCCCATTCTTTCTTTCTTTCATTTCCATCCTTCACCCCTCCTTTTTCTCCAGTCCTGTCCTACCCTTTTTCTCCAGCCCTCTGCCCATCCTCCTTAACCCCTCTCTCAACTTTAGTTCCTCTTCTTGACCCATTCATCCTGCCCCCCTCCTTGTCTTTATGTCTCTCTACCTCTGGAGAATTAATTTCCTCTAGGCTTCTCCTCTCTGCTGCTCTATTCTCTGTGTGTGATGGGGGCAATCTCTGCCTCCCTCAGTTTGTCTGCCTCCCCCTTGGCTATGTTTCTATGTTTTAATGTCCATCAAAGTAGCATCTAAACCTTCCAGCCAGGCCTTTCATTCCTCTCCTGGATGGATGGAGACCACCTTCTTTGTACAGGTCTTTATGCCCCCAGGTAGCACTCCAGCCACCGATGTAGCCAAAACTCTTCTCCCTGCACCATTTCTTCAACCTCTCATTGAAGGCCCTGGTGCGGTGTTCCCTAGTCTTCCCCTGGCTGTATATAAGTAGCACTTCAGTGAAGATCACCATGTGAGCTACCTGCTTCAGGCCTCTCCTAGCTCTTTAAACCTATCCTGCATCATGCCTGCTGTATCTCTGGCCAGGTAATTAGTCCCCAGATGGACAGTGACACCCAGCTCCCTCCCTATCCCATCTTCCCTGGCAGTCTCTATGATCTGCTCTTGAGTCCTCCCTGCTGAAGCACCTGGTAGGCACTTTACTACCCTGTCCCTCCCATATCCTACTCCCAAGTCTATCCCCCCACTATGGTATCCCTCACCAGCATCTACCTCCTCCTTAGCTTGGGGCCCCTCCCTCTCTCTCCTTTGTGGCCTCCTCCCTTGAAGACCCCTACCTCTTCCCTTCCCACTGCCTAGGGTGTCCCTCCTGGCTTCCTAATCCAACAAGAATGGTGAAGGAATTATAAGATCTGAGAGTTCTCTCCTTCCTGTCTCCACACCCTTTTGGAGACCACCAAGGTCCATCTGCTCTACCTCATCTCTGGCTTCTTTTGAGGGAGTGACGGCCAACTTGGTGGTCCCTGGGTAATGCAGTTGGTATCCTGCACTCATGCCAGTTTGGCCCTAAGTCCAGCAAACTCTGCTGTCAGCCCAGAGAAGTACCTGCTTATGGGACAGTACCTCAGTCTCCAAAGTGTGTCTCTGAAGACTGCGACTTCACACCCATTACTCTGCACCATTACCATGCCTAATGATTATGTTCCTCTTTTTTTTTTCAAATATCTTTTTATTTCATTTTCTTTAGAAAATACAAGATATCAACATTGCAGTGTTACACAAGACAAAGGAAGAAAGAAGTTAAAAGACATGTGACAAGCTCTGCACATTTCATACCAGTGTAAGCATCAACTACACAAGAAAAAAAAAAGATCCTACATATACAGTATATTGACATCTATTAAAAACTTTTTAAACAGCAATAAGAAAAAATTTAAAAACGTGAACAATATCTAAAACTCGACTTACATATAAATACCATAAATTGTAGGTTAAATATAACTATAGCTATAACTATAACCCAGCATTAATAAAATCTACAAAGTGAATTAATGTATTTTATGTTGCTTCCCTGCCTTTCCCTTGTCCTTATACCGTTCCTATCTATATCCCCATCTTGACTTAACTGTACTTTTCCCTCCTTCCTATATTTAGCCTATCCCTTTAGTGTGTCCATGTCTTTACCCTAGATAGCGGGTTTCTACTATTCCCCTTTTTTGTTTAATTGAACCCCTTTGTATTTTGACCCTAGATAGGGTGCATTAAGTTCTCCTCTTTTGGCTTCTTAGACCCTCTTTTAACCCTTACACTAGATAGAATGTTGCCTCTATTCCTACACCACAGGTAATATTAGTTTTCCCTTGTAACTTAACCTTCACCCCATGTACATGTTATTTCCTTCCTTCCCACACAATAGCTGTTCCCCCTTACCTTTTTATAGTACTTCCTTCCACAATCAGCAAAAAGTAAACAGGTACTTTACCTTACCTTAGTGCCCCCGCCAAGTTCCCTATGTGCCTGCTGCTACCTGCGGACACCTGTGAATGCCTAAGATGACTATCCCTTCAGCTATTCCACTCCTGCTCTATTCCACTTAAACTCTGGAATACGAACGTGAATGGAACACATTAAGATTGGAGCCTTTTATCCTCCCTGTGGGATCTTTTCCATGCATGAATTCCTGCTCGGTCCATGCTCCTCATGTGATCCTCTTCCCAAGATCAGTAGGCTATGACCAGATGATGACGCTGCTCTGTTAGGAAGACAAGAGAAAACTCAGCAGGTTAGTTTGCTTTATTTAATTTCCTCCCCCTCCCAAGTTATTTAAACTGCTTAGTTCCCTTCCGATGTCCACCCTGTACTCCCCACACTTAAACCAAACAAAATGTGTGCGAAAAAGAAAACTCCTTTATTTAATTAAACAGTTCCAATTACTAGTTGGATCCCCCATGCTCAAAAATAGTTTTGGATTAACTTTTTACTACCCCCTCGCTCAACAATACGTCCAGTTTTCAAACTTTAAACCCCCTACTCATACATGGAGAGTGCTCCATTTTACAATGATCCCAACCCTGGCTTTAGTGAAAAATAGTTCTGCAATGCAAGCTTTGTTGTATTCCCACCCAATTTACCAACCACCTGGCTCACTCCTACTGCCTATTCTGTACTTACAGCTATTTGGTTCTAAGATGCACAGCAGAAGCCCCTTCCTTCACAAATTGCTCCACTTAACTCCTTTTGCTGCTTCCAATGTTCTCCTCCAAATTTCTGTCCTGCTTGTCCTTTTGGTACTCACAGAGGCTCACAGAGGCAGTGAATGTGCCCCATTGAAAAGTTCTCCAAGTTTTGAAATCTGCTTCCTTATCTTGTTCACTCCCAATTGGTCCGTGCTCCTCACATGACCCTTTTCACAAGGTCAGTAGGCTCTGACCTGGTAACGATGCTGCCTTGCAGGGGAGACAATAAAAATCTCATAGCAGTTTAGTTTAGTTTGCTTTATTTTCATTTTCTCCACTCCTGCTCTCTACCGATTGCTACCTAGTACTCCCGGCACATAGACCAAACAAAACCTGCACCAGAAAGAAAACCCATTCATATAATCAAACAGTTCCAATTACTGGTTGACTGGCCCCCCCAAGTGCTCAAAAACTGATTTGGATTATCTTCCCCTTGCTCAGCAATTGGTCTAGTTTTCAAACTTTTAACTCCCTGCTCAAACAATGAGACTGCTCCATTCTACAGTGATCCCATCCCATGCTTTAGTGAACAATAGATCTGCAATGCAAGCCCTTGATGTATTCCCACCCGGTTTACCAACTACCCTGCTCCCTCCTGCTGGTCATATGTGCTTACAGCTCTTTTTTTTGAAGATGTGCTGCAGAAACCACTTCCTTCACAAACTGCTCTGCTTGGCTCCCTTTACTGCTTCCCATGCTCCACTCCCAAGTTCAGTACTGCTTCTTAGTTTGGCACTCACAGAGGTAGTGAAATGCACCTTCAGTGTTCATAGAAGTAGTGGAAATCAGGAAGTTAAAAACAGGGATCTCCCCTGAGACTGATCCACTTAAGGTCTTTCACATTGAATTATGCTTTGTCAAAGGCCTTTGATGTAAAGTTATTCAATATATGTTAGACATATTAGTTTCAGTGGGGGGATCTGTTTTTAGTTTCACTGATGATGAAGCTGCAGTATGGGCCTTCTTCAGTGGGTTGTGAGTGCCCTGAGAGTGCTCTTTGGATTGACTTATTATGTGTCAGAGAGCCCTCAGTTCCAGGTGCAGGTTTCCCTTAATGTGTAATAATCTATGCAAGTAGTTTCCCCTTACTGTTTATTAAAGTTAAAGAATTTCCCCAAAAAAGTCCTCAAAAGTATTTCCTACCTAACCATGAAGCCACACAAAGTGTTAAATAACATGCATTTTCTGTGTAGGCAAGGCATTTTGTTATCTAATCTGTTTCAGTTCTCTCAGTTCCTGCAAATTATCAAAGTTGAATATACACTTGGCAGCCTGTAGGCTGAGTGTGAAGCAATTTATTATGGGAGGAATGGCAAGGCAAGGTAAAGCAAATTAGTTTTGTTTGGTGCCCTTTCCACAAAGCTCAGGCTGTCTTACAATAAACAAAAACATAAACAGTAAAATAAATAAATATCAATAAACAAGTATCATAATGAAAGCACATTTTTTCATAAAACTAAAACTGACATTTTGGGAACATCATCTTTGCATGACTACTTGAAAAGCATATAGGATAATGTATGGACAGCCATACACAACAAGCCTGTGTCTGCATCAAGAGGTTTCTATGACAACCAGCAACCTTGAGAGTGAAGCTCGAGAGGTTTGCCGATTGCCATAGAAAACTTGAGATGAAGACACAGGCTTGTCTATGTATGGATGCCCATACATCATCTTTTATAGTGTATTGGCATCCATGCCCATTACAGACACTCTGCTTCCTTTCAGTACTTTAATTTGTTTGTTTTTTTATCAGGGTGACTTGAGGGTTGGTGGCAGGCTCAAATTATTGATACAGTGTGCTGCAGCTTTTTCTGTAAGTTCAAGTTAAAAAAAAGGCAGTTTCCCACTCCAACGGATAGAGGAAAGCAGCTGTGTGGCAGCATTCTATGTTGTTGTGCTGCAGTAGTGCAGCACAAGAGCATAATGAAGTCATCACTGCAACACAAGCAGATTCCAGGCATGGAATCCCATACATACTGTAACAGCATTCTACCATACACTATAAACACTTTATATTTGGGAAGAAGCAAGTGGTGAGTCTGGATCACAAACAGGCAGACAGGGGAAGGCACTGTGCTGTCATGAGAGGAAGAGGGGAGTGGCATACCAGTGCCCTTAATAGTAGTCATCAATGTATTTTGCAGTTTTTTGTTCCCCACAACAATCATCAGCAGTTCGTGGTAGGCAATATCAACCATTAGATGCCAGCTCACCAATGGAAAAGGGTGCAAGAAGTTGTCAGTTGACTCATCAGAAAACTACTCTGTGTGCTACATTTTTTGCTACAAGTAATAATAAAACCATTTTAATCAACCAGGCAGTAGCAATTTTGATAGCCAAAAACCTGCTTCCTTATTCCTTTGCATCCAGTGAGGGATTTTTGTGATTTCATGATCACTCTAGAATTATGGCACATAGTACCCCTTCAGACACTTTTTATGTTTGCTTGCATGCATGTGCAAGAAACATGTTGTGACAGCTTACTGGAGTAGCAGGTTGTGGATGTGCAGCCTTGTTGTGGTCAATGCCACCACTGCTTTTTGGGGCTTGTCTCTGTGGCACCAATGAATGAGAATGCTGTCTATGACTGCCCAGCTCAGATCACGATGCCCTGTGGTTTCACAGGGCATGCATTGCCTGGTATAACATTTCAGTAAACATAGTGGCACCTGTCGCCATCCGCCTCTCACAGTCCCACGAAAGCTGACATCAGAGGTGCCCTATCCCTCTGTCAGCATGCCCCCTCCCAAGTTCATTTGCTGATGGGGAGCTCAATCCCCATTTGCATCATGTCCTTGTAGTTTAATTTGTATGCTGAGGAAGTGCCCAATCCCCCTTGGCATCATGACCCCCCAAACACAGATCCGTTTTGTTTGCCAATGGTGTGCCCAATCCACGTCAGCACCAGTCCACCCCAAAACACCCAGGTAGCACACTGGGAGCCCAGCCTGGAATGCCAAATGTACCTATAAAAAAGAAAACCTTCCCACAAAGTTTTTTTTTTTACCTGTAAATAAAAAAATGGTCCCTCATTGTCAGCAGTGTCCTCTCCCCCAACCCACACCCACCCTCTGCACACCCCACCTCCCCACACCAGAGGTTGGTGCAGCGATCTTCGGTTGAGTGGGAACACATGTGCACTCTTCAAAGCTGACTGCAAACTGAAGAAATGCTGGTAAGCTGTATAATGGCATAAACTTAGAAACATATAATTTGATGGCAGATAAGGACCGCTTGGCCCACCTAGTCTGCCCATTTCTGTACCTAATGGATAAGCTGCAGATCCTAGTTAACCAGCAGCCTACTTCCTCCTACCCCCCACTAGAATTGCCTTATGTCTGTTCCATGCATTCTTGAATTCCCCTACTGTTTTTGACTCTATAACCTCCTCAGGAAGGCCACTCCATGCATCTACAACCCTCTCTGTGAAGAAATACTTCCACACATTACCT
The DNA here is from genome assembly GCA_016271365.2 of Neoceratodus forsteri. Lineage (NCBI taxonomy): Eukaryota > Metazoa > Chordata > Ceratodontiformes > Ceratodontidae > Neoceratodus > Neoceratodus forsteri. The sequence goes on along the minus strand of CM028132.1, from coordinate 586,172,796 downwards.
CTGAGCCATCCCCCCTCTATCTTCAAATTGTGCCCTCTTGTTCTTGCACATCTCTTTTTCTGAAAGATGCTACCCTCTTGGACTTTGTTGATTTCCTTGAGGTATTTAAAAGTTAATATCATGTCCCCCCTCTCCCTCCTTTCCTTGAGGCTATACATCTTAAGCTCCTTTAGTCTTTCTTCATATGTCTTCTGGTGCAGACCCTGCACCATTTTGGTTGCCCTCCTCTGGACAGCCTCCACCCTGTCTATGTCTTTGCAGAGATGGGGTCTCCAGAACTGTACACAGTACTCCAGATGTGGTCTTACCAACTGTCTGTACAGAGGGCCAACAACTTTTTGTTTTCTACTGGTGATGCCTCTCCCTATGCATCCCAGTATCCCCCCAAGCCCTCCTTACTGCCTTCTCACATTGCTGGCCCACCTTTAGGTCATCTGATATGACTACCCTCAGGTCTCTTTCCATTTTTGTTGTTGTCAGTATCTACCCCCCCATCGTGTACTCTTCCCCTGGGTTTTTGTTTCCCAGGTGCATTACTTTGCACTTCTTTGCATTGAATCTAAGCTGCCATACATTTGACCATTCCTCCAACCTTGCCAAGTCCCTTTTATCCATCCCACCCCACCTTGCATATCAACCCTGTTGCAGATCTTTGTGTCATCTGCAAAGAGACATACTTTCCTTCAGTCCCTCTGCAATGTCTTATAAAGACATTAAAAGTACTACAATACTGAAGCCTATAATTACCCCACTAGTAACCCCTTTCTTCACTGTGGACTCCATTTAATATTACCCACTGTGTCCTGTTGTCCAGCTAATGTTTTACCCAGGCTACCACCCTGGGACCCCTCCCAGGCTGGCTAATTTGTTTATTAATCATTTGTGCGGGACTGTGTCAAATGTCTTGCTAAAGTCTAGGTAGGCCATGTCCACAGCCCCTCCTTGGTCTACTACTTTGGTCACCCAGTCAAAGAAATCAATTAGATTTGTCTGACATGACCTTCCTGCTATGAATCCATGCTGCCTTGGGTCCTGTGCCCCACTGGCCTCTAGGTACTCAACAATTCTTTCCTTCAGAAGTGATTCCATCATTTTCCCTACCACTGAGGTCAAACTGACAGGTCTGTAGTTTCCTGCCTCTGTCTTGCTCCCACATTTTGTGAAGGGGAATCACATCCACCCTCCTCCAGTCCTCTGGTACCACACCATCCTCCCATGATTTATTTAAAAAGGTAGTCAGTGGTGTTACTAGTTCTTCTCTTAGTTCTTTTAGAATTCTGGGGTGAATCCCATCAGGCCCCATTGCTTTATCCACCTTCAGTTTTAAGAGTTCTTTCAGAACACTTCCTTCTGTGAAAGGACTAATATCATCCCCCCCCATCCAGAGTGCTTCTATTGACTGGATTAGGTATCTCCCCCTGCTTTTCCATTTTGAATACTGAGCAGAATTATTTGTTCAGTATCCCTGCTTTTTCACTGTCGCTCTCCGTCCAACCACCTTCCTCTTTATTCAGCCTCATTATCCCTGCCTTAGTCTTTCTTTGCTCCCTAATGTACCTATAAAATGTTTTATCCCCCTTCTTAACTGAGTTGGCTATATTTTCCTCTGTTTGGGCCTTTGCTATTCTATTAGGTGGATATCGTGGCCATTTTTGTGACTTTTGGTACATAATTTTCAACATGGGGTTTTTGGGACCCCACCTCATGAACTCGGTCACTGTCATGTCATTATTCAGTCCCGAAAGGTGATTCTGCGGTCAGTGCACGGAATCACCTTCCGGGACTGAATAACAAAATGACAGTGTCACTGTTCATGAGGTGGGCTCCCAAAAAGGCTATGTTGCAAATTTGGTGAAAAAATTCCAAAAGATTACTGTGTTACAAGCATGTGCCGCGCAGTTCCTACGCATGCTTGGAACTTCGAGAATTTTTAACATTTTCATTCTAGATTTTCAACATTGATATTTTTCCACACCTTCTTATGAAGAGTACAACTGTCATTTTTCACATCTTGTTCAAAATGTGTTTTTGCATCTGTGGTGCCAAATGGCGCAGTCGCTATGCAAAATCACCTTTCAGCTAACAAGCTCATAGTGTCACTGTTCATGCGGTGGGGTCACAAAAAGCCCATGTTAAAAACTTGGAGTGAAAATACCAAAAAACACCCAGGGCATTAGGGTTTTTGACCCTAACGCCCTACCCTGTAGGGACTGACAGGTGTCAGGGGTGTGACATGGGATTGTCAACAGTAATGCTCACACTATTCCACCCCCACCCCCACCCTGCAGCCAGTGACAGGCATCAAGGTGTGTCTTGAACTCTTCAGCCCCAAAGTTCACCCCATTCTCCTATACTGCACCCATTTCAGTGTATTTCCTTAGAATGGGGTGAGTGTAAAGCCTGAACACCCCAAGGCACACCTCAACACTTGTCAGTGTCTGCAGGGTAGGGTGAGGTGAAATGGCATGAGCGTTTTGGGTAATGATCCAAAGGCACACCCCAATGCCTGTCCATCTCTGCAGGGTGGGGGTGGGGTTGGCGTCAGTTCAGTACTTCACTGCCATGCCTATTCTGCATCTGTCTAACTCCTGCACTTCCAATGCTAATGCCAGCAAGCAAACATTCGGCATCGACAAATGCTTGTTTACCAGTGTTGTTATGCCATGGTTGTACAACAATTTGTGAGCTTAAGCACACTATGTTTTGGCTGCATGTTTTTGCAGTTCCAACTGTAAACCCTGTTCCTCAGGTGGGGTGCATCTTGGTATCCCTTGAAGTGGGCTTGTACCTTTGGCTCTTGAAACAGATGGCCCCAGGGCTGTGGAATATTAATTAGGATCAGTACAGGAGCACAGTGCCTCCACCTAACAGGAGCTGGCTGGCTAAAAGGCAATTTTGATGCCAGGGACTTCCTACCACAAAACGACAAACAGGGTATCACCCACCTTCACCCCACAGCAGGGGACTAAAACAATGGATAACCACCCTAAAATTGACAGTTTACTGTACTTTGTAACTGTAAAACAGAATAACTGTAAACACATAATAAATTCAGAGGAAACAATATACACAGCTTAACCAATGACACTGGGTTCATTTGAGGAATGGGGATCAAGAATAGGGAGGTTTTAGCAGATAAGGCAAAATAAAGTGCAATAACTAATAATATGCTTAGATAGTAAATTAACAATATGTGCAGGTCCTGCACTCTGCAATCCCAGCTGTTTCCTCAGTTCCACAATGTCCCTCATCTACTGGTACACCACTGTGCAGTATATCAGGAAGTTGCAAGCAGTCCTTTGTGCATACCTGTAAGTGGGCATGTTGCAGGCTTGTGATGCAGATTGGGTAAGAAGAAATAACTTTTTTTTTCTCCTCCAACTTCCTCATTGGCCTTCTCTCTGCCTGTCTCCCAGTCCCAGCCCTGTAACTCTGGCATCCCCCAGGGCTTTTGTGGGTCCCTCACTTTTTCCCCCAGAGCGTACCCCCTCTGGTGGGGGTGATGGAGGCCCCCCTTACCTGCCACTGCAATCAGGATCTGGTTGGGGAGGGACCTGCCTGAGTAGTCAGCTGTGGGGCCTGTAAACTGGGTGGCATCATCCTGCTGTGGGGGAGTTTTTTCCATTTTCTCTCCCCTGAATCTTCTCGGATGTCAGCACCAACAGTATGTCAAGCACATCCCCCCGCAAGTGTGAAGCATGCAGCACCTGATGATGTCCCCCTCCCACTAGCCACTCCATCTGCACTGCCACCTGGGGTCACCCAGGTAGCAGTAGCACAGCGGAGCTGGCTGCCTTCCCTCCCTGGATCAGGAGAGCATCCACTGGGATGCTCAATCCTTCATTCCCGAACCTGGACTGCCAGTATGGGAGAGGTAAAGCACTAAGTGCCTCAGCCCTCTGCAGCATGGGCTGGCTCAGGATGACATAACTTTAAAGAGAAACACAAAGTTCCAAATTGGTAATAAATAAATCCTAAAGTTCTGGAGAAATTCCCCTCTAGGTTTTTTTTCCAATGACTAATGATTTTTTTTTTTTTTGCCATTAACTTTTTATTGAAAAAAAATAAGATGAACAGAGCGATATACCACACATGCAGTAAGTCACAAGGTGCATGATACAACATAGTTTCCGTAAATGTAAATATCACGGGAATAAATGAGCACCCCTAATTAACGCCTCCTCCCCCCCCCCCAACCTCCCACCCCTGGGACCTCTCGACACCACCCCTCCCCGGACACAGAAAATTCAAGAGCAATAGCAGACAAAACATATATAAACAAAGGAGTTTGAGACATACCAATCATAAATAGGCACAGACTAATGGAGACCAGATTTTCTCAAACCTAGGGAGCTGATCGTTCAAAATTGCAATCTGTCTCTCTATCCTAAGCAGAGCTAACAATTCAGATAGCCATTCAGAGTAATGGATTCTATTGGTTTCCTTCCAGTGCCTAAGCACGAGCCTTTTAACTGAGATGGAGATCAAGGAAATATGAAATTTTCTCTGTGTAACAAAGACCTCAGGCATATATCCTAATATGCAAATCTCTGGCTTAAACAGTTCATCTAGGCCCAAAAGTGGATTCACCCTCTCCTTAATGTCTGACCACAGTGGGGCTATCTTGGTGCAATGCCAAAATATATGCAGTAAATCTCCTCCCGCTGACCCACACCTAAAACAGCAAGAGTCCAGTAACATTTTTAGATTGAACAACTTCTGGGGGGAATAATAGATATTGTGTAAAATCTTGAACTGAGTTAATTTAAGAGGGTCCTGCTTCAACTATATATGACAATTAGACCATATCTGAGCCCAATCGAATTCTAGATTCGAAAAAGCACTGCTCCATACTGATGGAGGAGTAAAACCATCTGGGAAAGCCCAGTTCAAAAAAACTGCATATATTTTGGATATTGCATGCGGGGTGCCCACTAAAGGTCTAATATATCCCAAAAGTCTATCCTAGAAGGTTTAAGACCATTCAGTCCCAGGTTCTGGAGTATGGAGTGACGCATCTGAACGCCTTAAAACACTCGCCACCGGTAGGCTCAACCTAGTAAGAATCTGGGGGTCGATAGAGCTTACCATCTACATCGAATAGATCACCCAACCTAATCTCTTCTAAGCCTGGCAACCATCTACACCCAATCGGTTTCCCTCAATCAGCCAATAAGGGCTGCCTATAAGTGGTTGGAAGCGGATCTAACCTGTACTCATACTTCAGAAAATTACAAACTTGGTCATGAATCTTGAGGGAAACCCAAATGGGGGAGTTCCGTGAGATAGAAACTAGTCTGGGGGGAGAAAACAGCAAGGCCTCATGATTAAGACCCAGTCTCTTGATAATAGAAAGTTCAAGATCAAACCAGAGAGGGATATATTCGGTATACCCTTCAGAAACAGAAGAGCCCATCCATCTGCCATACTTGTTAATCTGTGCAGCCCAGTAATATAGTGCAAAATGGGGAAGCCATAGGCCCCCTTGGGTTTTAGGCGCCGCTAGCTTGTTGTAAGACATCCTAGCCTTCTTGGAGTTCCAGATGAAATTGGCTATTAGTTTATGAATTCTATTGAACCAGCCCATCGGGAGTTGGATATTTAACATAGTTAGTGGATAAAAGAGCCTGGGAAAGACATTCATTTTAACTATGCTAATCCTACCCCAGAGTGATAACGGGAATTGAGCCCACCTTTTCATATCCAGATCAATTTTATGAATTAGAGGGTCTAAATTGAGGTACCGAAGGCGATCAGTGTTTAAAGCTAAAGAGAGCCCCAAATAATTGAGAGATTTAGAATTCCAACCCAGACCCATCTCAACAACATCCTTTTTAAAAAACCCATTGGAAAAAGGGAACACTACTGTCTTATCCGGGTTTAACTTATAATTAGACACTTGACTAAATTCTTTAATGACATTTAACAAAACAGGGATAGAGGGCGGATCTGATAAATAAATCAGCGGTCATCCATGGCGGTAACCTTGATGGTCTGGTCACTCACCTTGATCTCATGGATCGTGTCATTAAGAACAATATATCTAATAAGAGGCTCTAAATAAAGGTTAAAGAGTAAGGGAGATAAAGGACAACCTTGCCTTGTTCCAGCCTTTAACACAAAGGGATCAGATATAACACCATTACAGGTCACTCTTGCCGTCGGGTTTGAATACAAGGCCTTAATCCAGCTGACAAATTGGGCCTGGAAACCTGCCCGTAGCATCACTTGGTAAAGATATGGCCAATGAACTCTGTCAAATGCCTTCTCGGCATCCAGGAGACCAAGGCCTGGGGTGTCGGCCTCTCGGAGGCAGTAAATCGTGAGACAGCGCTCAAATGATCCGCTGAGGATCGCTCCTTCATAAAACCCACTTGTTCCTGTCCTATCAGTTGAGGCAAAATTTTGCCAATGCGCTCAGCCAGAATTTTTGCCAATATTTTAATATCGTAATTAAGTAAAGATATGGGCGATAACTACTGGGGTTTTCAAGCGGTTTATTAAGCTTAGGAATTAACACTGTTAAGGCTTCAAAAAGATACTTATCCACTTCTTCTCCCGATAAAATATACCGGAATAGACCGGCCAGCAATGGGGTCAGTTGGGGAGAAAAGGTTTTGTAAAAATTAGGTGAAAACCCATCAGGGCCGGGGGTTTTATGTGGTGGTAGAGCGCTGATCGCATCTTCTGTCTCCTTATAAGTAATATCTGCCATCAGAACCTTACTATCAGCCCTCTCCAAACTAGGAAGCGGTATTTTATCTAGGAGTTGCTGGATGTCACACGGCTGTGGGGGGACTTGCATACCTCCATACAATACCTCGTAGTAATCTCGAAAAACAAGGACAATGTCCTCTGGGGTGGTTTTAATCAATCCATCTTTACCCGATCTAACACCCTCAATGATTCGAGATGTTTCCAGCTGTGCTAACCGCTTTTATTTATTTATTTATTTAAGAGATTTACCAGATGAGCATTCTGAGCGGGGACCGCTCGTTTCCAAATGCGACCTGGGGTTACATAGGTCAGGCAACAGATACAGTAAAACAGTGAAGCAGATGCGACCTGGGGGTTACATAGGTCAGACAACAGATACAGTAACAGTAAAACACAATACTTCAGATACAGTAAAACAGTAAACACAGTGCATCGGTGTTACATAGGTCTAGAGTAGCTAACAGTATTCATAGACATAGTTAAAATGCACAGCGTGGGAAGACAATAAACAGCGGTTCAGAGGCAAAGATTATTTGGTAGTTAGATCTACGGGTAGCAATTACAAGCAGCAGAGTAGTGGGACCTCAGGAGTGTTTTGAGAGCCCAGTGGGAGTCTGAATGCCTGATGTATGCAGGTAGCTCATTCCACAGTTTGGTAGGCGTGCATAAAGGCCATTTGGCCCTTAGAGGTGCTGTAAGAAGGTACATGGAGCTTTTTCGGATCGTAAGCTCTGAGCGGGTAGGCAGGGAGCTTGGGCTGATAGAGCACTGCTGAGGTAGGGGGAGGTATTTGACCAGAACTTGTAGACAAGGTTAGTGCAATGTTGTTTGCGGCAAGACTCTAAGGATGGGAAGGACAGGGCGCTGTACAGGTCGCAGTGATGGGTGGTAGGACGGCAGTCAAGGGCGTAATGGCAGAATGAGTGATAGAGGGGGTCCAGTCCTGCCAATGTGGATGGGGGGGCACTGCTGTAGACCACGTCCCCATAGTCAAGAATGGGAAGGATCATTTTGAGGACTAGCTCCCGCCTAACATAGGTGGGAAGGGAGCCTTTGTGACGGCTTTGCCAATAACCTGCCCGGTTTCTCCCCTTGATCCGTGTACAATGCTTGGGTTTTGATGATGGCAAGTTCAGCCTGATCCCCTAACATTTTAAGATATTCATCCCTAACCTTAGTTAACTTTAACTCAGTTTCCTCTTGCGGGTTAGTGACCAATGAGGCCTGAAGTTCTTTGATCACTCTCAGTTTTTCTACCAATAAAGCATTAGTCTCTTTTTTCTTAATAGTAGCCTGCTTGATAAGGAGGCCCTCATGAAAACCTTTAGAGTTGCCCAGAGAATATCCGGCCTAGTTTCATGGGTAGAATTTAATGCTAAGAATTCCTCAAGCTGAGAAGATAAGCACTGCACAACTTTGGGTAGGAAGTAACTGGTTGTTAATTTTCCACCTATTACCCCTACAGAGCCGCTGGAAGCGAGTTACAACCTCTACAGCTGAGTGGTCTGACATGGGGGCAGGCACAATTTCTGCGGTAAAAACCCCTTTAAGCAGGACTCTAGAAAGGAATATGTAGTCTATTCTTGAGCCCGTCTTATGCACCGGTGAGAAAAAGGAGAATTCCTTGACTTGCGGATGTAGAACCCTCCATACATCGGATAGTCCCAAACGTATCAATAAGTCAGCTAGAGCTAAGGCAGCCGGGGAGAGGTACAAGCATTGTCCTGAGGACTTATCCAATGTGGGGTCCAGAACCATATTGAAGTCCCCACCTAAAATTATAGGTATATGGGCAAAAGGCAATAATTTATGCAGTATTTTGATAAAAGAGTCTTGATTGTCCGAGTTCGGCCTGTAGACCGACCCCAGTAGTACCTCTCTCCTATATAGCTTCCCGACAGTAAGTATAAACCTCCCATCCTTATCTGAAATAACCTTACTAGGTACAAACGGTACCGTCTTATGAACTAAAATTGAGACACCCCTACTCTTTGTGGAACCCTGAGCAGAGAAAATTTCGCCAAACTGCCTTTTTCTTAAACATTTACTTTCCTCCATTAATAAGTGTGTTTCTTGTAAAAAGGCTATCTTAACCTTAGCCATTTCCAAGTATTTTAATAGTTTATATTGCTTGACTCGATGTCTAGCTCCCTTGACATTCAGCGTGCAAAACTTTATGCAGGTATCAGTACCCATAACCTGCAGGCCAACTGGAGAGACCTAGTCTACCTTGCTTAATCCATATAACCCCAGTTCTCGTGTCCGATACCCAATACCCCAGAAGTCGAGAGGCCCCCGTTCTCATATAGAGACAAACCCACATGACTGTCCCCCCTACCCGCCCCATCCCACCCAATATGTCGTGGCCCATGACTACAGCGCACATAACCCCATCTCCTCCGCCCGCCTCCCCCCCACCAGTAAATCTACCATGTGTAAATAGCTTTATGAGCAGTATAACTATTTTAACCACCACCAGTCCGTTATATATAGGACATCAAGAATAAAATTATAAATCAGAGATGGATTACAACATCGAAGGTGGATATAAATATAGGTGCGAGCCGTGACATAGTTTTGAGACTCTAGTCCTATGCACCCTTGTAAACCACCTATATCAAAAAAAAAAGAAAACTTTCTCTAACTTTATAATGTGAGAGTCCGATTGGTCATATAACAGACCCAATGTCTTAATTGCCTAAAACTATAGGCTCTTCCTGTGGGCATCATGTTCTCACCCTGGATAAAAAAGACAACGAAATAAAGGAAAAAAAAAAAAAAGGGGTAAACCAGAATACTGCAAGATGTCCTGGTAATTCGTAGAAGCTTCTTACTACAGGTATGTAGTCAAACAAAGATTCTTAATCATAACACAGGTACAGCTGGTATCAGAGAAAAAGCAAACTAGTCCCATGGCAAGCCTTTAAGGATTCATGTGTCCTTCAGGAGGTTTGGAAAGGCCGTTCGCAATGAGACAGTCGCCGCTTCCACATCATCGAAAGAGCTCCAACCTTCCGACGTTCGGACCTGCAACCTGGCAGGATAGCCCATTTTGAATTGAATGCCTGCCGCCACAAGCTTGCTGACCAGGGGGTGATAAGCCTTCCTCTTTTGACGGACCGACAGAGGTAAGTCCTGGGCAATCCTGATCTTAACTCCGGCCCATGTGACTTCCTTAATTTCTTTAACCTTTAAAATAAACAGTTGACGCTCCTGGTAATTAAGGAAACGAAAGATAAAGGAGCGTGGCGGTGCAGATACTGGTGGGGCTGGGCGTAGAGCGCGATGAGCCCTCTCGATCATGTAGGTAGGACCAAAGGAGAGGGCCTGCAATCTTTCTACCAGCCTCTGGACAAATTTGATGGGGTCAGAGTCTTCCTCCCCCTTCAGGCAATCCAATTATAGCGGCGTTGTTTGCGACTTCTACCCTTAAATCCTCGACTTTGGACTCGAGCTTAGCCATCGTTGCCTCATCTGTGCCAGCACCGGCTCAACTTTGGCATTGTGCCCTCTAGCCAGTGGATCCTTGCTTAGATTGTGGAGGTCCGCCTAGTTAAATCTTCCATTGCCACGAGATCGTTTTAATCTCGCCCGCAAGATCTTGCATTTGCTGCTTGAATGGGCGAAATTCTTCCAGGAACTGGGTTAATGTAGCGGATCTTCCTCCTTGGGGCTGATAACAGGAGCAGGGTGGTGCGAGGAACTCGAGGCCCTGGATTTTTTTGCAGCCTTCCCTGGTGAAGCCGGCGGCGTGTGTTTGGGGGGGATTATGCGCATCTCCTCGTCCATCGGGTAGCGATTATAGCAGAACTACTGTCCGGACGTCTAGGGCTGAGTCTCCCGATGATAAAAGGCGGTGTAAGCAGTAGTAAGCAGTGTAAATAAGGTAGGGGAGATCGGAGCGTCTGGAGAGAGCAGCTAACTCATGCCCTGCATCACGTGACTCCCACTAATGAGTTTTTTTAATCTGCCTGCCTGTGTATAAACATACATTTCAGATTAAATACTGAAAATACAGGGATTTTTATAGCAAGTCATCACCATTACCCCACTCCTGCATTCACTAACTGATCTCATATGGCACAGAGTGTGCTTTTGCCCTGTTAAAATACCTGCATGTTACTTTGTGCAGTCCTGACCAATTGACTAATTAGTCTGTTTGTGTTGTGCTAATTCTCTCACTTGCTCTCTTGTACTTATGTTACTGTCATTGCATTGTATTATCATTCTGACTGTAACCTCATTGGTCATGCTTGAAAAAAAGCAAGTCTTTGTCTAGTAGCCCTATCTGGTAATTAAACCCCCAACGTTTCTGAGGTGCCTTCGGTTCCATACTAAATCCTCATACATGCAACTCTACCATACATTTAAACTCCCCATCTGGTACTCTAACTGACCCTGTTGAGGTTGTCCAAGCCTTCAACAAAAGGTTTATAGATCTTACTGTACACCTAAATAAACTACCTACTCAGCCATCTAATGGCCCTGTGCCAGGTCCTTATGACTGGTCCTCCTCTCCCTCCCCCGCCAGTAACCTCCCCCTCCCTTTCTACTTTAGCGCCATCTCCACTGAAGACACTGTCAAACTCCTTAAGAGTCTCCCAAACTGAGGCAGCCCAGACTGTGATGGTTTCTTCCCCTCAATGCTTAAGCTAATTTCCCTACCATCTACAGACCTCTAACCTTTATTTTTAATCTGGCTGTGACCACCTCTACCATGCTGGACTCCTGGAAGCTTGCCAGGGTGGTGCCAATTTACAAAGCAGGTAATCCCCTATCCTCAGATAATTACAGGCCAATCTCCCTGCTTCCCCACCTGAGCAAACTCTTGGAGAAGATTGTGCATTGCCAGTTGTCTAACCACCTTGAGAAATATAACTTATTATGCAACCAACAACATGGTTTCTGCAAATCCCACAGCACCACATCGGCACTAGCCCAGTTTACTAATCATATCTACAGAAACATGGACATGGTGAAAGTGATGGATGCTGTGTTTGTGGACCTGACCAAAACCTTTGACCTGGTCAGCCACCCCCCATTACATTCCACTCTTCACCAACTTGGCTGCACTCCAGAAACATCCCTGTGGTTTAGGAGCTATCTCGCTGGACAATCCCAGTTTATATGTATTGGCCCTGCTATCTCCCTTGCCCTCCCTGTCTCTATGGGTGTCCCTCAGGGCTCCCTCCTTGGCCCGCTACTGTTCTCCATCTTTATAAACTCCCTCCCCTCTGACTGCCTCTCCTGTGAAGCCCTTCTGTACACCGATGGTCTAGTACTCTTTTTCCAGCGACAAGTCACTGGCAAAAATATCCTCTATTCTGTCCCATAATTATGACTCAGCATACAACTGGTTCCTGTCACATAGGCTACTGGTCAATGCTAAAACAACTAAAGTGATGTTTTTTGGGTCAAAACCTTACCTGGCTAGTATTGCTATGTCTGACTCCTCCCTCACAATGCTTACACCTGATGGCCCAGCACTAGAAAATCTTCCCAGTTTCAAGTACCTGGGCATAACCCTGAACCCATCCCTCTTCTACACGGAGCACATAAACTCCATTGTACACTGGGTTAACCAAAAACTCAGGGCTGCATATTGGCTCAAACATTTCCTGACCAGCGAGGCCCGCTTAGCTATTGCCCAAGGCAATCTGCTATCTATCATTGACTACTGCTCCCCCATATATTCCCATATATTTCACAGTATCTTCAACCATATGCATGCATCTAAACTCCATCTACAATAATGTAACATATGCTGATTTGTACTTCTGGCACCCTACTCTATGCACCAATGTAGCCTTTACCAGGTGCTAGGCTGACTCCCTCTCTCTGGCCGTTTTGAATATGCACTGGGCTGTATCATTGACAACATCCTTAGAGATGGCGGAGTTTCACCTTATGCATCCTTCCTGAAGACTAGAGCTGTTCTTAGAAGCCTGCATATCTTGTCGGTTCCCCCTATGGAAGGCCCTAAAGTCTCCATGGTAAAGGGTGGCATAGCTATGCCAGGTGCTGCTCCCTCTCTCTGGAACAGACTCCCTGCCCCACTCTGGTCTGCAGACACTCACAGCTCTTTCAAACACTGTTTCAAAGCCTGGCTACTAGAAGAGTCAAAATGCCTGTGCTGTCCAGGGTAAGCTTCTTCAATTTACTACCTATCCCGCCTACCTTAGCTGCCAACCCAGCTCTTATAGTTGCCTTGCCTAACATAGCACTCTGTAACTACCCTCTTATTTGCTAGTCCGGTTGTTATTGCCTGTTACCTTTGACTGTGACTCAAATGATTTGGTCTCTGAATTTTTGCTCAAAATGTAATTGTATACTGTATGCTGTCACCCTTTCCCCCAATTCTTTGCAGTACATAGTGTATTATGTTAATTTCCCTTAAAAATTTGTACACTGTGCCGTTTATACTGTTATACTGTTCTGTTTACATTCTGTATAATTTGTTTTCTGGTATGCATTTTATTCTGCCATACTGTTGGATCAGGTCGTGCCTGAAAACGGTCCCCTGGATCAGTGCACCTACCCGGTAATCAAAGACTTAAAAGCTAAGTAAATAAATAGTTAACTCAAGAAGATGCTATGGGATAAAGAGTGGTTCTAGGTAAACATCAGCTCCCCGGGTTATTCACATTGGGTATTTCATTTGCATTTGTTTTTCAGGGAGAGCATTATCCCTTGCTATGTGCAATTGTAATATGCTCTGTTTCTTGTGTTCTCATGTTGCATCACTCACCAGGTCCACTGGTTCCTAATGTACTTCTAACGGGTCATAATGCCGTATGCTTAGTAGCGTACAACATTATAGCTAACCCATAAACAGTGCTGTCCATGACAGCGAATGGTGCAATACTGCATATATTGCTGTACGTGGTATTGCACCATTCACACAAGTGGGTTCTACCAAGTAGCTGCTGTGGCTCACTGGACAGAGCCACAGCAGCAGGAACCCAGGTCTGCTGCAACTGTGACTGGATTTGATTCCCGGTCCCAGGCATTTTATTTTTTCCACAAATTATGCACTCCCCAAGCTGGACCCCCATCCCCCGGAGTTGAGACTCTTTAGTGGGGGGGTCCAGGGGATGTAGCACCCCATAATTGGGGGTGTCGGGGGTGGAGTCCCCACAGAAAAGACTTATGCCACATGGCAATATCGCTCTGTACTGGCAGTGCGATTTTCCCATGCGGCATAATGTCTTGCAACATTATGACCCCGTGCCTAATGTCCTTGCTATTTGATTGTTCTCTACCTCTGTACTCTTCTGGATCACATTTATTTGCCTAGAGCATCCAATCTGGCAAACAAAAACCAAATAAATAAATTAATGTCAGAAATAATATGCTACTGGCATCATTATGACAGTGGTGGACAATGTTTTTCAGTGTTAGTCAAAAATACATTTTATTAAATAGCTTACTGACTTGCTTGGGTTAAGGAATTTTTCTCCATGCTGTTGTATGGATTCTCTCTGGCTGAAAAAATATCCCCACCCTTTGGTGAACCAATATGCAATTCCTCAGGGAGCTCACAGTATTTGTGTGCATGCATGTGAGTGGGTACGTTGCAGATCTGTGTGCAGAAGGGTTGCAGTGCTGTTGGGATGACTTAACTTTGAATAGAAACCAAAAGTCCCAAATTGCCAATAAATGAAATCTCAATGTTCTGGAGAAGTTCCATGGGGAAGGGGGACTGAAATAAATGTTCACAAATGTCTTTTAACTTCAAGCTACCTTTTGGGCTTTAGTTTAATGTTGCATAGAACTGCTAAATGGCTTTCTGAGTGAACAAACTTAACTTATTTTCACTCCAGTGCAGGGCTAGGCCCAAGACATTATTCTCAGCCTCCTGGTTTATCCAGCTGTATCCATTGAAGTTGAACGAGAGGCACGCCACTGTTTGCTTCTTTGAGTGTCCCAAATCCTCATCAGGATGCAATATGCAATGGATCACCTTCTGGTCTGTCCCTCATCATTGTCATAACCCCCCTAGGGCCTTTTCTTCACTCCCCCACAAGGAAGCAGGCAGTTGGGGTTAGATTTGGCAAAAGCCCCCTAGTGGGATGAAGCCCAGCAGCAGGGTCTAGGAAAACTGGAGTGGCTTTCTTCTGATCCAAAGTCCTTGGTCTCCGAATACATTTTACATGGATAATTACAAGACCAATCACCTAGAGTCTGTGGGGAATGCTGACCATCAACCCCAGTTGCAGTTATAATCACTGTCCTGGCTCTCCTTTGCCATCTCACTCAGTCTCCAACTTAATCTCTCTACACTGGTAATGCAGTACCTTGTCACTTACACACACACACACACACACACACACACACACACTGTTGCTGATTGGTTGATGAGAGGGCTTTGCCACAGTTCTGCCCTCTCACTGACCATCCATTTGTGCAAATTCCAGGAGACTACATGTCTTAAGAGTGCTGGGGGACATCTTCTTGTGTCCCTGGGATCATGCAAGGCTCATGCAGCATCTTCATAGGTCCACCAAGTGTGGCCTCCATTGGGTGACTCCTGACCCAAGTAGCTGTTTCTTCAAGATGGCTCAATCCATGCCCCTCAGGAGCTTATTTTACTTTTTTTTTTTTTACATTTTGTGATACTCAGTGCAGCTTTGAGACGTTTGCCATGGTTGCTCCCGGTTCCTGCTGCCTGTCCTAATCTTAGGGCTACAGGTGGAGCATCTTGGAGCATGTGACATGATCTACCTGGATTCGGGCTGGTTTCCACATTGACGTGCATGGCAAGAGCTACACTGTCCAAGTCCCCAACCACATCTAGAAGAAAGGCAGAAGCTGATGGTGGAATCCAGTGTTGCTCCTCATTCCCATTCTGCAGTCCCAGGGCTAATGAGTGAAGATTAGGAGCAGCTTCTGTGGAGAGTGGCAAGCAGTGATTATGGATGTGTAGCCAAAGATAAGCCTCCATTTGGAATGGGGCTACACATCCATATCATCACTGACATGTGGGCCAATGGACAGGTATTACACTATATGACAGTGATGGCACATTTGGTGTCATTCACAAATCTTGGGATTCCCATCTAGCAGGGCCCCAAAATATGTTAACCACTGTACTGGAGACAGCTAACTCTATACAGGAATGGTTTTAAAAAAGATAAACATTAGCACATATTGGAGGCACTACAGGAGTAGTTCAACAACTAGTATAGCCCACACAGTCTAACATCAGGGATGATGGTGAATGATAATAGGACTAATACAGTCAAAGTTGTGTCCAAGGGACATTTGTCACATGTGCTATGCCTTGCACTCTGTCGTTGCTTCTTAGTACAAGAGTTACTGTCCAAGAACTGCCAGTCTGACAACATTATTGGCACAGTGATAAAAAACTGCTGTACACAAGGCTCTGAATATCATCCAGCAGGCCAAAGAACTGTCACTAAGCAAGCTCAAGCAGGATGTAGTAACTTAGCGGAATTCCACCTATTATATGTTAGAACATTTCCTGAAAAACAGCAGGTGGCTGTCCACGAATATCTGATGACACATAAAATTATAGATCCTAATATCTTGAGTTTGACCTGCAATTGACAGCTCATTAAAAAGCTGTATTATGTTGTAGTTCTTAAAGAGCAGAAGTAAGGGGTGAAGATCTAGTGATGATTATAGATCCATGATTAGTTCCATTTTGAAATACAGGTACTGTAAATCCTCTGGCATTCATCACTCTTGAAATTTTAGATGGATCAGTTAGAGGGTATTTAGAAGAAAGCTCTGAAAAAACACTCTATTTGTCTGTGATACAGATATTAAATAGGTGCATAAATACATGGGGGAGAGACACTGGAGTACAGAAGAATGCAAATGAGTAAAAAAAAAGCTACATAAATTCAAATCCGGTCCATAAATTAAACTGCATTCTTATCCTGAAACCTGAATCTTTGTGCCTTGTACTCATTAAGGCAAAGGAGTAAATGGGTGAACAAGACTGGAAGGACTGAATAATAATACAAACATTTTATGCCCTGTGCTATATCTTTGAAAAGTTGAAAGTTACTTTGTGGCATCCTTATGTGGATAAGTGTATAGATCTGAGTCAGTAGTTTATCACCTTTGCGCATCACTGTGTTTAACACAGTTTGTTTTGCTTATTCCTATGCCACCTAAGGATACTTTTAATGGTTATGAGTGTCTACTGATGAAATGTTTTCACATATTAATGCAGTGTTAGTGGCTCAGTAGGCAGCACACTTGCCTCTGGGGCCAGAAGATTGGAAGGTCCTGCAATCTAGTTCCACACCAGGGATTTGGGCTAATACCCAATACTGACACTGTAGTATAGCATGAGGGGCATGCTGTGCTGTTGAGGTGTCATACTTTGGATGAGACTTTAAACCAAGGTCCCCTCTACCTGCCTCTGATGGCTGTCCAGGTGGAAGTTAAAGATCCCATGGCACTTTTCATAAGAGTAGTAGATGTTACTGGTGTCATGGCAAACATTCCCCCTTTCAATGAAAAAGGATCATTTAACCCCCCCCCCCAGCATGCAACTGGAAATTCATTCATTCATTTTTTTTTTAGTTGTTTAACCAGGAGTAGCACACTAAGCTGAAAGCTCTTTTACAGATGTGACCTGGGATTACAGGGAAGTTAAGTGACTTGCTCAGGGTCACACAGTATGCAAGTGGAAGCTGTGGGATTCAAACCCAGGTCTGGTCTGCGGGATGTCACCAGATTTACAGCTCAGAGCCTTAAACTACTACACTATACTGCCTCCCTAATTTTTATTTTATTTATTTATATACGACTTTGGTAACCGGGTAGGTGCACTGATCCCAGGGACCGTTTTCAGGCATGACCCGGGCCACATACAGTGGCACAGAATAAAACACAAACAACAATGCATAGAACAGTAGACAGTCTGACAAATAATAAAAGGTTACAGTAATACACAAGATATAAGGTAGCAAAATAAATAAATCCACATGATACGAGGTCAAACAGTACATATATCCGATGTGCATATATGTTAATAGTGATAATTTAAATACCTTTAAGCAAAGATTGGATAAACATATGGGAAACAAAAAATTTGATTTCTACCCATAGGACATATGGGTGGCGAGCATACAATGGGCATCCTTACATATGCCTTCATTGCTCGTACACTTCTATGAACCTATGAACCCATATACATAAAGAGAAATATATATATACATGAAATTGATATACACCAGGTTACATAGAAGATATTCAATGTTCCTCAGGAGTAGTATGAAAAGGATAAAGAGGGGCTAGTAGAGGGAAGGAGAGGGGAAGGTGTGTGAGAGGAAGGGGAATTGAAGGATTTACAAAGGGAGTTGCATAGGCAAGAAACTCTTTTGGTAAGTGCAGGCAGGAAATGAAGAGCTATTCAGGAAAGCAGTGGCAGCGGGAAGTATCCAGGAGCCAATCTATGAGGCAAGATTTGAACTGGCAGTGGGTGTGAATGGAGCAGAGCTCAGCAGGCAGTTTATTCCACAGCATAAGGGCTGCCACCGACAAGGCTCTACCGCCCATATTGCTGGATACTCTGGGAACATTCAGAGAAGGAATGCTGTTTGAGCAGAGACCACAGTGTAAAGTTTGGACCCTGTGGAGGGCTGCAAGGGGAAAGGGGAGATTCCTGGCCAGTACAGATGGTGGAATCCACCATACAGTAATGGGCAAGGTAAAAGCAGCCTTGCAGCAGAAGCCATCCTAGCAAATTGTAAAGGACACAGTGGTGTGTAATGAAAGGGGCCAGCAAGGTGAAATGACAGGCACTGTTGTAGGCAGAAGACAGCTTGGCCATAAGAGTTGTGGATGTCCTAGCATAGATGGGGGAGCAGTAGTCCAAGATTGGGAGTAGATTCCCCTGGACGATGGCAAATCGGGTCTCCAGGGTCAGGTATTGTCGGAATCTGTAGGCAACACCTAATTTTTGGTGAAACCTTCAAATTAATGAGTTGATGTGCTCAGAGAAAGAGAGGGATGGGTTGAATAGAACACCTAGGTATCTGAAAATATTGACATTTTCAAGAGCTTGGCCATTAGGGGAGCTGATGTTGAGAGGGGGTGAGATTTGGATTTGGACAGGAAGAGCTTAGATCTGAACAGCATAGATTTTGTTTTTTAGCATTAACCAGGAGGAGGATATCAGCAAACCAAGTGAGGGGTGCAGCATAGTGTTGAGCTAGAACAGAGGAAATGCGGGCAGGGGATTTATCACTGTAGTAAGGTACAAGGTCATCAGCATAGAGGAGAGAGTGGCATCTGAGACTGTCTGAGGGAAGGGAGTTAATAAATAAAGAGAATAGAAAGGGGCCAAGAATGGAGTCCTGCGGGACACCTGTCGAGATGGGCAGGGCGGGGGAGCAGGCAGGGCCCATACTCATGAACTGGGAGTGGTCAGTGAGGTAGCTCCTGAACCAGAAAGTAACATCCTGGGAACAGCCAAGGCAACATAGTTTGGAGAGGAGGAGGAGGATATGGTTGACCATGTTGAAGGCATTGGATAGGTCTATGAAGACTGCGCTGGCGATGTTACCATGGTCCTAGTTTATGACAATGTGATCGGTCAGTAGTGTGAGGGCAGTAGTGGTGGAATGGTTCTTGAAGAAGCCATGCTGTTGGCTACACAAGACATTGTATTTGCCCATGTGCTTAGCAAGTGGATAGCCTTCTTGAGTAGTTTACTAAGGTGGAGGAGGATGAAGATTGGATGGTAGTTGTCCGCAGATAGAGGGTCACTGGCTTTGAAGATGGGAATCACCTTGGCAGTCTTCCAAGGGTCAGGCATGAAGGAGGTGGAATGGGCAAGGTTAAAGATACAAGTGAGTGGTTCAATGATGGATGGGGAGATGAGCCTGAGGAAGACTGGAGATAGTCCATCAGCCCCAGGGGAGCCATGATTTGGGAGGCTTTTGAGGAGCTTAGTGGTGTCAGCAGTTGAGAGAGCTTTGAAATAAAATGGGCGGATTTGGGGATTGGTGGTAGGCCCGGCGGAGGTAAACAGGGAGTTTGAATGGGGGCTAAACAATTTGACTGGCCATTTGAGAGTTTACTCATTCATTCATTCATTTATTCATTCATCCATCCATCCATCCATCCATTCATTCATATTTTATTTGGGATAATGCATTTTCTCATTTTGACTCAAAGCGCTTTACATAAAAATTCTAAAACATTTAAAATACAGTACAAATACATACAGAAGAATAAATAAATCACTCTTATTTGTCAGTTAAAACATTAGCCTAATTCAGAGAGAAAGCCTGCTCAAACAGAACATTTTTAGCTCCTGTTTGAATGCATTCAGCGTGGGGATATCTCACATATGACGAGGAAGAGAGTTCCACAGGGTTGGGGCTGCAAGGAAAAAAGCATGGGCTCATGATGTTTTCAATAAACCCTAGGAACATCTAACAGTCCCTCATCTGTGAAGTGAATGGGGCGGGAGGGGCAATGGGTCATAGGAGGTCATGAAGGTAGCCAGACACCTGACCATGCAGGGCCTTATATGTCAGCAAACCGACCTTGAAGGAAACCCACCACCTAACCAGCAGCCAGTGCAGAGAGCAGAGCATTAGTGTAATATGACATGACCTAGGTAGACCAGTCAACAACCTGGCCACTGTATTCTGCACTAGCTGCAGATGGCGAAGATCTACCCCTGATAGCCCTAGGTACAGGGCATTGCAGTAATCAAGGTGAGAGGTCACAAAGGCATGGACTAGTGCTGTTAGATCACCCAGGGGTACCAGATGTTTGATCCTGGTGATGTTTCTCAGATGGTAAAATGAGGTCTGGACCACGGGTGACACCTGTCATTTAAGTGTCAGGCCACAGTCCAAAACAATGCCAAGGTTCTTTACCAGGTCAGAGGTGAGCAACTGGGAGTCCCTGAGCCTCAGACCTGAGACTCGACCAGATTGCATCCTCGCCTCCTGGTGACCAGATTCCATTAACAGTACTTCAGTCTTGTCTGGATTCAGCCTCAACCAGTTTGCCCTCATCCAGTCTTCGATTAAATACCAAGACCGTCTCCTGCTGCTCGGGTGGTAAAAACATGTATAGCTGAGTATCACCTGCATGGCAGTGAAAACTCAGCCCATACCATCTTATAATGTCCCCTAATGGTAGCATATACACTGTGAACAACATGAGGGACAAAATGGAGTCCTGAAGGACCCCACATGGCAGGGGAAAAGGTGTTAAAGAAAAAAATCCCGGATACCACATGCTGTGTTCTGCCAGTGAGGAAAGATTTAAACCAGTTTAGGACTGTACCAGCCAGTCACAACAGACTCGCAGGCACTCCATCAGCACCCCATGGTCCACAGTGTCAAATGCCACTGAGAGATCGAGAAGAATAAGGATGGAATGTCTTCCTCGATCCCTCGCCGCCAGATCATTTAGCACCTGAACCAGGGCAATCTCAGTATTGTGCCCTTTTCTGAAACTGGACTGGAGAGGATTGTGGATGTTGTGAGTTATTAAATAGGTCTCCAGTTGAATGACTAGCAACCCCTTAATAATCTTACCCACAAAGGGAAGGTTAGAGAAAGGTTTGTAGTTAGTCAGGCAGTCCGGGTCCAGTGATGTTTTTTTCAGAAGTGGCCTTATAACAACTTTCTTCAAGGGCCCAAGAAAGATCACCATCACTAAGGAACATTGGACTATCCTGGCTAGGAACAGTCTGATGACATCAACACACCCCACTTGGAGGAATGTTGGTCCTGTATCCAAACTATAGTAGGTTGGCCGTAACTCCTGGACAACCTTCACCACATCTGTGACAGCCAACTGGTTGAAGTCAGTTAAAATGAGTTGTGACAGCTCAGTGTGCCTTTCTTGGTCAAAACTTACAACTAAAAACACAACTAAACAATGATGCAATAGTGTGATTTAAGAGTTATGTAAATGCACATTTGAATGATGGGTTTATTTATTATGTACTATGTTAAACAGAAACACAAGTTTGTGATTCATAAATATTTGTACAGACTTCAATGTAAGGCTGCAATATCAAAATAAAATCAAAATAAAGAAAAGGTTACCATTCTGGAACCATGTGAGGTAGTCACTTAAGAAGTCAGCTCAGAGATGGCATGCTTAAGTAAGATTTAATTCCCCATTTGCTTTATGTACATTGTTCCACAGCTTAACATCTGATTCCATGGAAGAGGAAGATAACAGTTACAGAGTTCGACTCACTCAGGACCTGCAGAACACACTGACAAATGATAACTGGTTGACAATTATGTTCACAGTGGAGCACTATTGCTTGACCCATGTTTCAAGGCAAAATGGAACAAATTCTTCCTGAAGGACTAGATATAACCCAATAGTAGGAGGGCATTCTGTTCTACCACATGAGTTTCAGGACACTGTTGGTGCCAAACATAGAAAAGAACACCATTCAGAAAACAAGACAAGCATCATTAGGAGCTGCTGAATGAATTGTATGGAGAGCAAGGCAAGCCAGAAAAATCAACTGATTGTTCTCAGGGGAAGGAGGAATCTGCCTTCACCCACATGCAGTTGCCGAATATGGTTAACCTACTGGGGTGAAGTAAACAATTGTCAAGCATAATGCAAACCAGCATAACTAGTATGCTGCAGAAGTACTTCATATACAAGACAGTCCTCAGTGTAGGTGAGGATCCATTGCTGTTCTAGAAAAGAAAGCTGTCAATGTGGCCAGCTTTGGCAGAAGCTGCTATAGGTTACCTAAGCTGCCCTTGTTCTAATGTGCAATTCTGAATGAAACTTTATTGCTTTTGGTAGCATCATGACAGAAACAAGAACTAAAGTATGTTAAGTGTCACCAGTGTTTAGTTGTTTACCTTCTGAAAAAGGAATATGTAGGACTTCCACCTAACACCACAGATGACCTTGGAGTTTGTATTTGAAACAATTATGGAGACAGAAAATGGAAGCTAGGAAGATAAGGATGAACAGGAGAAGCAGGAGCAGTGAGTCATAATGTTTTCTGTTTTGGGGCAACAGTTGTAGGGAGGACATAATATCATCAACAGCTGTTATTTTAAATGTTAGCTTTGGGTGGGTGGGAGTGATCTCCAATTTTAAATCTCCATAATTATGGTCTGCATCATTTCATATACTGGCTAAACTGAAATACCACAGCTCTTCTTCCCCTAATGCCTGGCTGCCACTTGACAGCAAGCTGACTTTCCTTGCCCATGTGACAGCCTGGCCTGGCCCTTGCTGTGCTTATTCTGTACTGATATTTTGTATTGCTTTATACTGTCGATAGGTTTATTTACATATCATCATCAACAGGTGACTTATGGATTCCCTGTGCTGTGTGTACTACCATCATGTACCCTAGCAGTTTGCCTGTTTTCCATATCAAGAACTGACTTCCCATGTAGCCTATACTCATTGGCATCCACATTAGCACTTAAGGGATGAACAAGACAACATGATACATAATGCAATTACTGAGCTTGAAGTTGGAGGACAACTTTTTTGCAGTGGGATTATTAGCATCTTCCTTCAACATCAGTTCAGAGGGGGTAGGAGAAATCCTCCCTTATTTAATTAATATAAGAATACTGCATCCCCATTTTGCTATACCTGACATTCTAGCTCTTCAAACAGCAGTCACGTTTGGCCATTGACCTGTGCTACTATATTTATACTGTTAATCATAAGTGCCACTTTCATACACTTATATCACTAATGCAATTGACTTCCTGCCTGTATTTTACATATTATGAATGTCACAAATTGACTTGTTAGGCATGCTGCTGTTCACATTAATATGTGGCGTGTACAGTCATGTGTACACTGCTGTGTACCACCATCTTGCACCAAATCAGATATCATCATGTTTTCCCATCTACCAGCTTCCCAAACTAGGTGACATCATAATGTCTGCCTGTGACATATCACTTATTGCAAGTTATTGTGTTGCACCCTGACTGGCTCTGCTGTAATAATGCTTGCCTATCTGCTAACCTTCCAGACTAGATGACATCCCAATGTCTGCCTGCGATATAAGGAATCAGAATACATCACAGTACTAAAAATAAGTGGTAGATCACCTTTCCTTGGATGGATTTGGCAAGGTACTGTAATTATATTTAACTTGCAGCCATTGGGATAATACATCATAAGTTCTAGCCACAGATGCAAGGCATGCAGTCATATGTTCTCCCTCTGTAACTGCAATCCTTCAACCTAATGCCAATCGCTAAAATTATTCTTTGTTTTCAGGTTTTGCTATTAGTTTGTTTTGTTTGTTAGCATTTTTCTTTTCATATTTCTTCTAGGTACAGGACTAAGCAGAGCAGGGAAGTGCTGCAAATAACATGGCAACACAAAGCAAAATAGTAACATGGTTATTTGGGGCAAGTATGGCCTCTAGGTCCATTAGGTCCCCTCCCCCACACACACACTTCAAAAGCAAGGAACAATAGTATGCTATGCAAACACATACTAATTTATCAGGCTACCCCACCCATCTTATCCCCAAGGTATCCTATAATTTCTTTGGCAATGATAAACTTGCCCAAGCTTACCTTAAATGCTTACACATGTGGATGTGAATTTCTGCACAGATCTTGCATAAGTGTTCTTGTCCCAGCAAAGAATGAAAGATCTCATGTCAGAGATCTGCCTCTTCAGGAATTGTAGTATAGTTTTGGTTCACAGGTATATCCAAATCTTGGAGCTTGTGACACCACCGGAACAAAAGAGTAAACAGGGAGGAGAGGAGGCACTGTGGGTCACCTTAGAGACTGGAAATGGCACCACAATCCATACAGTGGTTGTATACAGACCCCCATCTCAGGAGGAGGGAATGGACAAGGATATGATAGAAGGCATCCTTAGGATGGCAGAGAAGGGGGAGATACTGTTGATGGGGGACCTGAATATGCCAGATGTTAACTGGAGCACATTTGCTGCAGCCACATCAAGAGCAGGGCCATTCTTGATGCCCTACAGGGGGCATGCCTCAGACAGCTAGTGTTGGAACCCACTCAGGAGGGAGCAATCTTAGACCTCGTACTCTCAAATGGGGACAGTGAGAGGATCTCAGATCTAGAAGTGGGTAGCCATCTAGGAACAAGTGACCACCAAACAGTGTGGTCCACGATAAACTCAGCTGCAGAGTCAAGCCATACAAAAGTGAGGGTACTGGATTTCAGGAGGACTGACTTTGGCAAGATGGGAGAGTGCCTTAGAAAAGCACTAGCAAACAGGTAAGAAGAAGGGGTAGAGCAACAATGGAGAAACATCAAAACTGCCATCACAGTGGCAACAAGCCTTTGTGTGATGTAAACAAATCAAAATGAAAGAAAAATCCACTATGGTTCTCAAAAGAGGTGGCGGGGAAGGTTAGGGAGAAAAAGATAGCATTTAGGAAGTATAAGGAAACATAGAAGGAGCAGGACAGAGAACTGTACCAGTTAAGGCAGAAGGAAACAGGGAAAGCAGTCAGAAGAGAAAAGGCCAAAACTGAGGATAAGATAGCCAACTTGGTTAAGAAGGGGGATAAAACCTTTTATAGGTACATTAGGGAGTGTAGAAAGACAAAGGGAGGGATAGTGAGGCTGAATAGAATGGAGGGTGGGTGGGCAGAGTGGGACAGTGAAAAACTGGGGATACTGAACAAATACTTCTGCTCAGTATTCACAAAAGGGAGGAGGTACATAATCCAATTAACAGAAGCACTCTGGATAAGGGGTGTCGATCCCAGTCCTTTCACAGAAGAAAAGGTTCTGAAAGAGCTCCTAAAACTGAAGGTGGACAAAGCAATGGGGCTTGATGGGATTCACCCCAGAATTCTAAAAGAATTAAGGGGAGAACTAGTGACACCACAGACTGTCACAAACCCACTCAGCAGGTCAGGCCCTCTACTCCCAAAGTGCCAACCTCTGAGCGCAGTCTTGTGAACAGTGTAACAGACAAGGTAACCCTCTTGTCTGTTTTTGTGAGTTGGAATCAACCTTTGGTCTCAGTTCTGGAGGGATTCAAACTGTTAACCTCTTGCTAGCATACCTAATGCACACGCTCAGATATATCTGTCTTCAGGGGGCCAGATATCTTTGCCTATGGGCACCTAACCAGGTATGCAGAAATGAACCCTTTAAAACTTTAATAAAGACCTCAGATTTAAAATGCTTCTCTTTCCAGTTTGGTACCACAATACAAGCTTATGTCTGCTGTCTGCTATAACCATAAATATTTCTTAGCAAAAGAAAGCAATTCAAAGACAGACCAGGTCTTCTCTAAAATTAGAGTTTTTACTAAAATATATAATAATACATCAAACATACAATACAGAACTCATAGCACAAGACATACATATCTTTAAACAAAACAAGGTTTAAAACAGTACAATTCCTACAACTATATTTAGAGTTTGTCTAGCTTTCTAAATACCTGTTTTCAGTGCTCAGATGTTTTCTTAGTCAGAGTCAGATCAAAGTAGCTCTGTAGTGAAAAAAGAATAATCTTTCCAAGCTGTATTTGCCAACCCCTTTTGGATGAGGTCATCCAGCTCCTCCTCTGTCAAAATATCTAAAAATATATATTTCTTTACAACCACAGGATGTAATTTCAAAGTATTAATTCTGCAACCTTAGCATAACTCAAGTTTCAAATGACACTTTCTTTGATCTCATGCTGTACCTTCCTCGCGCAGGCTTCATATGAGTATTTATGATCTCTCACCTCTGTGTAATAATCTGTGTTTTCTCTTCAACGTCATAAACCTTTTTTCATGATTTTCCCTCTTAACAAAGTTAACTTTTACAACTCTGTAATTAACTCAGAGAAACAGGATCCTTGATTAAAGTCTTCCAGGTAACACATTGTCTCTAAAAACTGAGTGTATGATACATGCTGTCAGCAGTTCTCTTGACCTGCATCTGTCAGCTGAAATCTGGGGAGATGAGTGAGGTCATTCCTAGAGCATTTGATTTTTCAGCAGAGGCAGTCATTGATATATTTTATATTAAAAAAATATTATACAGCACTCAGAATGGGCTGTCTACGTCACACTGACTACCCTTTTTAACAAATCATGGGACGATGGTGTGGTACCTGAGGGCTGGAGGAGGGCAGATGTGATTCCCCTTCACAAAAGTGGGAACAAGACAGAGGCAGAAAACTAAAGACCTGTCAGTTTGACCTCTGTGGTAGGGAAAGTGATGGAATCACTTCTGAAGGAAAGAATTGTTGAGTACCTAGAGGCAAGTGGGGCACAGGACCCAAGGCAGCATGGGTTCACAGGTGGAAGGTCATGTCAGATGAATCTAATTGATTGCTTTGACTGGGTGACCAATGTTGTAGACCAGGGAGGGGCTGTGGACATGGCCTACCTAAACTTTAGCAAGGCTTTTGACACAGTCTGACACAAAAGATTAATAAGCAAATTAGCCAGCCTGGGAGTGGGTCCCAGGGTGGTAGCCTGGGTAAAACATTGGCTGGACAACAGGGCACAGAAGGTAATAGTAAACTGAGTCCACTCTGAAGAAAGGGGGGTTACTAGTGGGGTACCACAGGGTTCAGTACTGGGTCCAGTCTTTTTTAATGTCTTTATAAGTGACATAGCAGAGGGACTGGAAGGAAAAGTATGCATCTTTACAGATGACACAAAGATCTGCAACAGGGTTGCTACACAGGAGGCGTGAAAAGGATGAGAAGGGACTTGACAAGGTTGGAGGAATGGTCAGAAGTATGGCAACTTGGATTCAGTGCAAAGAAGTGCAAAATAATGCACCTGGGAAACAAAAACGAAGGGGAAGAGTACACAATGGGAGGGGAGGCAGTAACAACAACAAAAATGGAAAGGAACCTGGGGGTAATCATATCAGATGACCTTAAGGTTGTCAAGCAATGTGAGAAGGCAGTAAGGAGGACTGGGGGAAACTGGGATGTATAGGTAGAGGCATCACCAGCAGAAAACAAGAAGTTGTTATCTCTCTGTACAGACAGTTGGTGAGACATCATCTGGAGTACTGCGTCCAGTTCTGGAGACCCCATCTTCGAAAGGACATAGACAGGATGGAGACAGTTCAGAGGAGGGCAACTAAAATGGTGCTGGGTCTGCAAGAGAAGCCATACGAGGAAAGACTAAAGGAGCTTAGTATGTATACTCTTGAGGAAAGGAGGGCGAGGGGGGACATGATAGAAACTTTAAGTACCTCAGTGGAATCAACAAAAGTCCAAGAGGGTAGCATCTTTCAGAAAAAGTGATGTGCAAGAACAAGGAGACACAATTTGAAGATAGAGGGGGGACGGCTCAGGGGCAATGTGAGGAAGTATTGTTTCACAGAGAGGGTGGTGGACACATGGAACAGCCTTCCTGAGGAGGTTGTGGAGTCTAAAACTGTGGGAAAATTCAAGAATGCATGGGACAGACATGCAATTTTTGTGGGGGGTAGGAAGAAATAGGCTGTTGGTTAACTAGGATCTGGATCTTATCCAGTAGGTAGGGAAATGGGCAGACTAGGTGAGGCAAGTGGTCCTCATCTGCCGTCAAAGTCTATGTTTCTATAGAGATGGATAATTGGACAGGGCTCCATATGAGGCCATCTCCTCTCTGATTAGTCTGCAGTGCAAAGCAGTTCCATGTTTGGTTCCACAGGGAGTTAAGTTTTTTCTACTAGCAACATGAGCCCAAGAGTTTTGTCATACGAAAACTGCAGACTACATAGCAATACCTTGGGAGGCTGGGAAATCTGGAACCTATTTAGGAAAAAGGTCTCATAAGACTGCTGTCCCAAACTTAGTGTCTCTTCTGGATAGAAAGTCCAGACAGTAGAGCTTAGTGAAACAGTATAGTTCTCCAGATACCTGCTTTGCAGCTACCTGCTAATGAGTTGCCTGTAGAGATTGCCACTGAGGCTGCAGTTCCTCAATGTGCTGTAAGCTTTAAGAGGGGTTACTTACTTGCTTTTTCATAGTAGAACTGTATGCAAGAGGCCAACCACTTAGAAATGGTCTTTCTTGCAGCAGGTTTGCCTTTGCCAACCTACCCATAGGTAACAAATAACTGATTGTTGTTATGTCTGATGTATTTTGTTCTGTCAAGATAGTAGCCAAGTGCTCTCTTGACATCCAAACAGTGCAAGTTATGTTCACCTGGACTTGAAAGGGATGGGATGGCATCCTTTTTGGTGGGAGACAGGCAGCATGAGCAGGATATGTGATGGGGCCCAAGCCATCCCTCCCGCCCTTTAGACTTATTTATTTTTTATTTGTAATTATTTTGCTTGCCTATTTGATGTTATAGCAAGCATCATGGGGCCCAAACTATGCCACATGCTCCTGCCTGATTGGCCAATTATTTTTTTTATCATTTGTGTTTTGTAACTTATGTGGTTGACCTTGCCCCCCCACCCACCTCAGGCTTCCACAACTAATAACTGCAGTCAATTTTTTTTGTTAATAGAGCTGTTTGGCCCAACCACCATCTACTCCTGCCATGAAGCCCACCTGCCAGTCCCCAGCCCGTTGCTGCTCCCCCATCGTCAAGTTGGAAGGGATCCACATGGTGCGGGACTCGAGGACCGCAGGGGCTGGCACTTATAGTTACCATGCATGCACATAGGTATTTTTTCTTTGTGTTGCCCCCTTGGTCCTGCCCTTCATTCCAGATGTCCAGAAATTCACTGCCTGTGCCCTGTTTGTATTTTTAACTTGCTGAATAAACAAATTACACTCCACCAAATTGAATGTGAAAAACATATACAACAATACATATGATGCCATATATACCATGACTTAGAAGAAGACATTTTTTTACCTGATCTTTCAGTTATGGTTGCTGACCTTTGTCCTCTGAATTCAAAGAAACAAATAATTAAATTAAATAGTATCATCACCATCGTCTAAACACCACCAAGGAAGCACCCTTATTAGGAGACACCTGTTGCAGCTGTTCATCATCATTGCTTTTATGCTCCTGCCACTCTTCACTGAACTGGTAAGATAATTTGTTGAGAGTGACTTTCAGGAAGGTAAGGCACTATACATTTTCAGGAGTAATCCTTGTGCGACCATCAGAGATAACATTTCCAGCTGTGCTAAATACTGTATATGCTCACAATAAACACTAGAGGGAGAGCAACTAAGAAGCTTAATAACAAAGGCAGATAGTGCAGGCCAAATGTTTTTCTTTTCCAGCCAGTACTTGAAAGGGCCATCAGTAATCTTAATGAGTGGTTCTTATAAATAGGCTTCCACAATATCAGACAAATGCAAAGAAGGTGGCTCTGTGACAGACACATCTGAATTATCAGTTTCCATGAGTTTTGACCCAAAAGTGTGAGAGTCATCTGTGTGCTTTTCAGAATGACATGCCTTTTTCAAGGACTGTGAAAGAGGACTTAGTGTAGGTCTACCCAATGTTGATGAAGGAGTACATAGTGGCACTAAATGGAAATTATTGCTGTCAGCACCAATAGATGTTGCATCATCAGATGCAGCATCCACATCACATAATTCACTTGTTTTGTCAAATACAGTTTCTTTCTTTTCCTGTGCAATTGCTGAAATCAGCACTTTTTTTTATTGGAGATATGAGTCACCGAGATCTGAAGGAGGCAGCTGCTGCAACTTAAACTGAGGTTTAATAAGAGTGGAAAGAAGAACATTTTTGTCTGTCTTGATATTGTGAAGTCTTCTGCAATTTTGGAAATGTTGTATTAGTCGGTCCATAAGGGATACCCAGATTTCTCTCCTTTTTGGTCAAAACTTCTATGCAGATTCCTGAGTTACTTGTTCAATAAATTTTTGATGGGAATAACCTGGCTTAGAGTAGAATTCTCTTTGCTAATCTGTTGAGCTGCTTCCTCAAAGGGAATCAAGAGCAATGTAAGATGCTCCATGAGGCCCCACTGGAATGAGTTCAGCACAACATCATCTGCTACATTGTGCTCTATGGTATAGTCATGGACTGCCTTCTTTTGTGTGAGAAGTCTCTCACAAATGTATAACGTTGAGTTCCATCTTGTTGTAACATCTTGTTTTAGTTGCTGTATTGGCAAGTCAATTTGTTTTCTGGAGGTCAGCCAACATACCACATGGTTTTACAGGGTGACTAAAATGGTGAACAAAGAAACAGGCAGAGCCATCCCATGGCTGGGTGTAATAAGAAAAAAATACAACATCTAATTAACATACTAACATACTAAATTGCCAGCAGAATAGACCCAACAGTCTTTAATGTCTGCTCGTTTGGTCAGCCCCCACCCTGGGAGCTGACCTTGCTGCCCCCTCACCCTCTCTGGCTTCTCCCTTCCCAGTCCCGGATATTTTTGCTGCACTGAATTTTGCTTCCAGAACCCTTCTCTTGTACCTGTCCCACCCCCTCTTGAACCTCTCCACCATCCCTGCCTACACCAGCCCCCTGGGCAGTGCATTCCATGGCTCCACCACCCTCTCAGTGAAGTAACACCTCCTCCATTCTCCCCTGAATCTCCCCCCTCTAGCTCCCACCCATGCCCTCTAGTTGCCCCCTTCCTTCCTTTGAAGCACCCTGACTACTTCTCCCCTATTTACCCCTTCATGTACCTGAAGACCTCTATCATGTCCCCCCCAGTCCCTTCTCTCTTCCAACATGTACATATTTAGCTCTTCAAGCCTCTCCTCAAAGGTCCTGTCCCCCAAGCCCCAAATCATTTTGGTTGCCCTCCTCTGGACCCTCTCCAGGAGTTCAATTTCCCTCTTTAAGTGTGGCCTCCAAAACTGCACGCAGTACTTGAGGTGTGGCCTCAGCAAGCAGTTATGCAGAGGGAGTATCACTTCCCTCCTTCTAGAGGCGATCACCCTAGCGATGCATCCCAGCATCCTGTTGGCCTTGGCCACTGCCCTCCTACAAGTCTCCGAGTTGTTCATCTTGACATCCACGACCACCCCCAGGTCCCTGTCAGCCATCGAGACTTGTAGCATTCCCCTCCCAGGGTGTACACTTGGCCTGGGTTTCTGGCTTCCAGGTGCAGTACCTTGCATTTCCCTGCACTGAACCTCAGCTTCCACTTTCTAGACTACCTTTCCAGAGCCTCCAGGTCCCCCTGTAGGGCTACCCTCCTCTCCCCTCCTCCCTGTCCACCACTGCCCCCAGTTTTGAGTAGTCCGTAAAGAGACTCATCTCACTCCTGATACCCACCCTTATGTCAGAGACATAGGCATTGAACAGGAAGGGCCCAAGGACCGATCTCTATGGGACCCCACTAATGACCCTCCTTGGAGATGAGACTATCCCACCAACCACGACCCTCTGGGTCCAGTCCTGGAGCCAATTGCTTATCCATCTGATCATCTGGTTTCCCATCCCCATTTCTCCCAGCTTATCCAACAGGCCCCTGTGAGGAACAGAGTCAAATGCCTTGCTGAAGTCAAGAAAGAGGACGTCCACTGGTCTATCCAGGTCCAAGGCACTCGTCACCCAGTCATAGAACTCCACAAGGTTTGTCTGACATGATTTCCCTGGGACAAGTCCATGCTGTATATCGTCCAGGCACCCCAACTTTTCTAGGTCCCCCCAGCCTCTCCTTGACAATGCGCTCCATCACCTTGCCGACCACTGATGTCAGGCTGATGGGCCTGTAGTTCCCTGCCACCTCTTTTGATCTCCCCCCTTGTGGATAGGCACTATATGCTCCACCTTCCAGTCCTGGGGCACCCACCCTGTCCTTAGAGAGATGCTGAAAAACTCTGCCAGGGGTTTTGCCAGGATATCCACCAGTTCCTTCAGCACTCTGGGATATAATATATCCAGCCCCGGTGCTTTCTCCATCTTAAGAGCTTCCCTCACTCTCTCTGCCATAATTTCTGCCTCCAGTACCTCGTCCTCCTGCTTAGCCTTCCCCCCCTCCTGCCAGTGATGCCCTCCCCCAGACCCTCCGATCGGTAAGGGTCCCCCCTCCTCAGTTTCACCATCTCCTCCCATGTATGATGCAGCCCTCTCATTTTCCTTAGTGAAAATTGAGGTGAAGTACTCATTTAGTACCTCAGCCTACTCTCCCGGGTCTTGTGCCCATCCCTCCCCTGTTTTAATCCTGCTAATCTGCTTCTTCACCCTTCATTTTTCCCCAGTGTAGCAAAAGAATCTCTTGTTCCCACCCATAATTTCCCTGGTCAGTTTCTGCTCCTTTCTTGCCTTAGCCTACCTCACCAACCTAGTGGCCCTTCTGGCCATCAGCTTGTACTCCCCTCGATTCCTTTCACTTCTTGAGCACTTGAAATGCCTATAGGCTGCCTTCTTTCCCCTCATCACCTCCTGAATCGCCCTGGTCCACCAGCAGGGTTTTTGGGCCCTACTGCATTTTCGTCTTACTCTTGCACAGGTGCTGGTAGCCTTCTGCACCCCCCTCCTCCTGATGATTTCCCACCTACTATCAGCATCCATGTCTGGTCCAATCCATCCCATCCAAATGCCCCTTAAGGATCCTTCCCATTTCCTTGAAATCTGCCCCCCTGAAGTCAGTTACCTCCATCTGTGTGCAGCCTTCTACCCCTCCTAGGTCCAGGCAGAACCAGACCGTGGCATGGTTGCTCCCCGCCTACAGGTCCCTTACCTCCAGGCCCCCAATCTGGTCACTGTCTGCCAGGACCACATCCAGTACCCATGCCTCCCTGGTCAGTTCCCCCACCTGGTGAGTTAGGAATGCGTCCTGAAAGACATCCAACAACCTCTGTTCCCTGGCCACCGAGGATGTCATAGTCTCCCAGTCTGTTCCTGGCATGTTTAAGTCCCCCAACACCACCACCCTTCCCCTGCCCAGTCTGCAGTGTCTCCCAACATCTGCCACCAGACTCTCCTCCAGCTTCTCTGCCAGTGCAGGAGGTTTATACATCACTCCTATTTTTACTCTCTTACCCCCCTTGTTATCAAGGTGACCCAAATTGCCTCCAAAGTTCCCTTTGCCTCCTCTACTCCTCCTATGCCAATGCAGTTTTTGACTATTATTGCTACCCCTCCTCCCCTTCCCTCCCCCTGTCCTTCCTGAACATGGTGTAACCCTCCAGGTTCAGACCCCAGTCATGCCCTGCAGTGGCTCTGGTCTCAGTGACCGCTGCCACATCCACCTCTCCCTCAATTAGCATCACCTGGAGCTCAGGCATTTTATTGCCCAAGCTTCTGGTATTTAACAGGACTACCTTCCACCCTTTCCCTATACTTCCATTTCCCTTGCTCATGTTCCCATGGGGATTCCATCTTCCCCTGGTCTGCACCTTACCAGTCGGCCTTTTCCAGTATTCCTCCAGCTCCCCAGAGGGGTGGAGACAGAGTCCCTCCTTTATCAGACCCCCCTCAACAGCCTTTTCTCCCATCCCTTCCCCCTTCACAAGTTTAAACCCCACCTTTCACCATTGAACCCCTTTATTTTCAACTTAAGGATTTCCTTTCCCCCAAATTGAGATGCAGCCTATCTCTAGCATACAGCCCCTTATCCTCCCAGGTCTCTCCCCAATCCCCCATCAACCCATACCCTCTGGCCTCACACCACTCCCTGAGCCACTGGTTTATCTCCCTAATCTTCCTTTTGTGTTCTCCACTAGCTTTTGGCACTGGCAGGATTTCTGAGAAGGAAACTGTGCATCCTATGTCATGACAGACCCTGGCAAGCTCCCTGAACCTTGCCTGTATCTCCAGCTCGCTATTTCCCTCAATGTCATTGGTACCCAGGTGGACCAGTATGTCCGGGGAACCCACACAATCCTTTGCCAGCTGATATACCTCATGCTTGGCCCTGTGTACCGTTAGTCCAGGGAAGCATTTTGTTCTAACCGGGCAGGCTTGCCCCTCCCTATCCTATTTGATACCCCTGATCATGGAATCCCCCAACAGTAGCACTCTGTCTGCTCTTTTTCCTCCACTTACCCTCTTCCCTGTCCCTCATCTTTTCTACCAGCCCCCCTCCCCAGCCGGGTGCCACCTGCCGCCCCCTTCTTGTTACCCTAGGTCACCCCTCCTCAATCCCTATGCTCTCCTCCTCCTCCCAGTATCCTTCTGTACCCCACTACCCCCATCACTGCTCACGACTGATCCTTCCCCTCATCTGCTAATCTAGCCTGGCTCGTCCTCCCTTCCTTCCCGTATCCATTCATCCCCTCCTTGCCTGTTGTGCTCCCGTGGCCTAAACCTTCAGCTCCCTTTACTGTCTCCTCCTTGTACTTCGGGTCTTTCTCCTTGCCCTTTCCTCCCAACTGATCCTTCTCCTTGCGCTTTCCTTCCTCTACCCCCTTCTCCTCCTGCTCTGATCCCTGCTCCCCCCAATTTCTCACATTCCAAGTTCCCCCCATTCTTCCTGCTATCTGGCCCCCTCCTCCTGCCCCCCCACTCCCTTTTCATTTCTAACTGCCCCTGTCATGGCTACATCACCCCCTCATCCTCAAGCAGAAGAAGAGAACTGAAGCAGTTTCTGAGCTTAAGGTCCAATCCACCTCCCCACCTTGCTTCCTTTTGTCCAGCCCCAGCCATCTGCCTGCTTCCCTGAGAATGTCCTCCCTTTGGCCCCCCTCTGTGAAGGTCCCCAGATACCTGCCTGCTTCCTTGGTAGTGTCCTCCTTTTGGGCACCCACTGTCAGGGTCCCTATGTGACCCCAGAGTACTCTCCTGCACTCCTTTCCCTATGCCCCCACCCTTAGTGCTTGTTGCAACCCCATGGGACAGCCCCTGCCCTATTCCCCAACCATACCTCCCCCTCCCCCCAGATGTCTCCTAACCCCCTCAACCTCCTCCCTAAGCTGTGCCAGCTGGTAGCACACTGGGCAACCACCAAACTTCCAAACCCAGTCCAGTATCATGGCTGCCCCACACTCTGTGCACCCACCCCACCACCCTCCCAAAGATGCTGGCCCGGATGATGTGTGGTCCCATCCCCCTTCAAGTAGGTTTCCTTGGGTGAGCCACCAGGTTCCCCACTAGTCCAAGATACACCCCTCCACACTAATCGGGTCACCCACTAATCCTAGATGCAGTCCCACAGTAAATGGTTACCCCTGTTACTAGGTGCAGTACAACACAGCAAACTTATAAGGGAAGTGTACAACTCCCTAAGCTCCTCTCTGCCAGCCTTTAAACCCCACCCCCAGTGGCTAGAACTACATGAGCTGCACCTGAAGCCTTTACCTCCAATTGCAGGGCAGGTGTTCTCCTATAAATGAGCTAAGCTCTGGGGAGGCAGGGGTGGGAGGGTGGGATTAGAGACTACACCGACTCTCATGAGAGTGTATCAGCCCTGGCAACACAATCCCAGCTCTCCTCAGTTTAAACTCAGAAAACAGAATTACCAGTAGCAGCTATTATCCCACAGAATCTTCTGGTACTGTAGACTGCTCCTCCCCCTCTGCAATTGAATCACACACTCCTAGCTTCCCACAGCTTCAACTCAGAAAACAGAATTATCAGGAGCAGCTATTATCCCCAGAATCTTAGAGCAATTCCAGCACCTCCCACTAACCCAAGCAATGCAGCCAACCACCAAATTGTTTGAAAAGGTTCAGATTTTATTAACAGTCAGACAAAACATGTAATAGGGAGTCTCTTACCAGGGACACCAGCAGGACCCCCACACCAGTCCTCTGACCAGTTTCACTAACGCATCATCATGGAGTGTCCATAGTTAGTTATCTCCTCCCTTTTAAGTGCAACATTTAAAGTGAAACATACCAACCAGAATACCATTATCAAATACACCCTGTAAATAAGTGTCAATTTCATGTTTAAAGGTGTTTGTGGGATCTGATTTAAGTCCAGCATAGAAGTCTGTATTGCTGAGTTGCTTAAATATCTCCTGCTTATAAGCTTCTGTATCCAAAAGGATAAGGGAAGCCCCTTTGTCAGCTGGTTTAATGATAAGGAGTGGATTGTCCCTTAACTCCTCAATTGCCTTTCTCTCTGCTGTACATACATTGACATAGTTAAGACTGGAAAGTTTCTGATCATGTCTCTCCAGTTCATTTAACAAAGCCCTTTAAGCCCTTTCAAATGGTAATACTGTAAGCGAGTAGACTGGTACAAAAGTAGATGGCTTTTTTAAGGTAAAAGCAGAGTTCGCAAATACAGACTGAGAATGAACTTCGTCTTTGACACTGTTGCTTGGTACCATGATATGCCTATATTATATAAGCGGAAGATTATTATTGATCATTTTTTATATGTATTGTGGCCTGTTTCCACAGCAACAGGCTTTGTCATTCTATCTTACATTTTGGTTATACTGTAGGTACTTAATATTACGTTATTGGTTATTGGAATAATTTATGCCCCATATTCATTGGTACCTGTGTGGGGCACACTGCAGCGAAGTGATGGTTGATTGTTTTTTGATATCTGGTATGTTGTTATATGAGATGATCATTCATTTGTGCTGCATTGTACTTTATGTATATTCACAAGTGATCTTTGTTCATAGTGATTTGTCTTTTAGAGTATCCTCATAACAATTCCACATTACATATTGTGTTTATGCACATGTATAACTCCATGTAATTATAGTACTATTTCTTTATATATGATTTTCTGGTTGGTGTGTTTCACTTTAAATGTTGCTCTTAAAAGGGTGGAGATAACTGACTATGGACACTCCATGATTATGCGTTAGTGAAATCGGTCAGAGGTCTGGTGTGTGGATCCTGCTGGTGTCCCTGGTAAGAGGTTCCTGATTACATGTTTTGAGTGACTGTTAATAAAATCTGAACCTTTTCAAACCATTTGGTGGTTGACAACATTGCTTGGGTGGGTAGGTGGTGCTGGAATTGCTCTGATTAGATGACTAAAAGTGCCACAGATTTTCTTCGCAGCTCCCACTAGTGTTACTCTACTATTGTCACTGGAAAGGAAAGAGTGTACTAACAGATTTAATGAGTGTGCAAAGCAAGGAATGTGTGTAAAACCACCACTCAATGCACTAACAATATTGGTTCCATTGTCTGAAACCACAAATTAAGCAGTGAGTCCCAGAGGCTCTAACCACTCAGAAATTTTGTCAGGCAACTCTTCCAAAATATTGTGAGCAGTTTGATGCTTATCAAACATGCTAATGCAAAGAGCTGCCATTCTTTGTCTCCCTTTCTGTACACTGTTGCTTGTGGTGGTGTTTGAAGATGATCATGACACCCAGGGCCTGATTCTTAAAGCCCCTAATATGACGAAAGATGCCTGCATCAAACATGTATGGTGCAAGTGGCACCTTGCATCACATATTGCACCCTGAGCTATTCTGAAAAGCAGCCTGTGTTGAACAAGGCTTGTGGCACTAAACTGGATGTGGCATGGCGCAAGGGGGCATGCAGCTAATGCAAGCTACCACATCCCCTATAATGTAATTCTCAAAACTGTACCGGGGCGGGGGATTTCTAAATACCCTTAGACCAGCCAGGCCTGGTCTAAGAGTACTTGGAATATGTCTCTCTGGGACAGTTGTGCAATTTGCAGCAATGTGCCGTGGGCCTCCCCTCCTCAATCCCCTGATAAAGCAAGTCCCCTCTCTGGTGGTATAGTAGCCCCCTCCTCTCCCTGGTCACTGAAGTCACCCATGTTAATCAATAATGTTCTCTCACTTCCTCCTCCTTGCCACACCAAGAAACATGTACTGTATATGTGTTGTAGTGCTAGCACAGAACGTGCTTACCTATCAGAGCTACTCGCATCCTCCACCACCAGCAGCCTGCCCCCTGTCTGTAGTGCCACAAGTCAGCAGTGCTTCTCCATCTGCAGCAGCAGCGACAATGAAAATATTGCTCATTTCATTCACTTGGTACTTCACTCACTTCATGGTACTTCACTTGCTTCTGACATGACCAAAAATAGGAGGCTGCTAAAAGAAACAAGCAGGGATGGGGACAGACTGTGTTTCAAGGTGAGGGGGTTAAGGACAGCAGGACATTAAAAACACTGGAACAGCATAAAACACAACAGCACCTTCTACTGCCAATGCCAGTAGGAGGGGGACTACTTTATAGGAAATGTTTTTTACAGTAATTTTTTTAATTTTTAATTTTTTTTTCTAAAATGCAGCCCAAATCCCATTTTCTAAGCACAGTAATACCCTCCAGGACTACAAGGCACTCCACCTGTGGTGTTGTGCCTCATTACACTCCTGGAAAGTCCTGTATAACTCAGTACCAACCTCCCTGTTGGGTATTATTGCTAGCTTGTATGCCCCTTAATTGGGTGGGTGCATCATAAACTGTGTGGAATCTGAGAGGGTGGTAGTGACCCATAGTACAATGGATCTCAGGGGGCACTGTTATAGGGTGGATATGGTGGGAGTGCTCAAGGTGAATTGCAATTGTCTAGCCTCTTCTTTTCTTTCAGTTTCCAGGCCTGGGTTCTTAAATAAAAGCATTCATTTGTTGAATTTTACCTCACTGTGTGTGCCCCATTTGTATAACCTGATTGAAGTGTTTATTAGTGAAAGCAGCAACTGTCCTATTGGTCCCCAGTGGGGTGGTCCAGTCCAGAGTAGGGAGGTGGGTAGATGCTGCATCCCAAAGGGTGGTACTGTACATAACATCTGGCCCACTTATTTTGTCTGAGTGGAGACACTGCGCTACTTGTTATTTGCTCTTGGATGAATCCCACTACTGCAGGGAAAGAACAAACCCAACAAGCTCAAGCAGGTGGGTCCTGTACAGTCACAGGTAGGGGTGTGAACCCTAACACACTCCATGTTTACATGTACTCAATAATCTGATTCAAACTGGAATACTGAGAAATCGTATTACTAAATCAGATTATGCAGATCCACGTAAACAGGAGAATTCTCATTCAAATCAGATTTCTTGAATTTATAGAAATATGATTCACATAGCTAGGTTTTCTTCTTCAAATGTTGTTTGAATCTGATTACTGGACCATATAAATGGTTTTGGTAGCATTTTCAGATTAAACAATATTACCTTCTGAAGTTTTAACAGGCAAAACCTGCGAGCACAATTAAAGGCTAATGGGGGGAGTGATGATAGGTTTGTTAGATGATTGAGTGTACTAGATGGATGTGTATGTGCATAACAGTATTCTAGAATTTTAAAGTGCCTAAAAGAGAAAGAACAAAAAATGTTTTTTGACAAGAAAAATATATGTTTTATATATTTTTTTTGGTTTTGAAAGTTGCAGTGCATGTTAGGATAAATATTTTTACCTATACAATACCTTTTTATTCCAGTTTAAATTGACCCTTGCCTACCGTCTTGTATGATACCCTTCTTTTCAAATTTTGAGTCATCTCAGCCCTTTGTTTTACATTTGAAGTAATAAAAAAGTTCCTTTGTACAAGGTTTACAGCAGTATTTTCAGAAGTGCAGTGCCTGTTCTTTAGTATACTAGTTCTACATTTTAGTCAGAAGAAAATAGTGCTTGAGGAAAACATACAAACATACAAAGAAGCCAGCAGAGGAAGGCCATTTGGTCTATCAAGTCTGCTCATATTGCAGGATCCACAGCTTGAGCTACTGTCCCTGCCCTCCCTCCCCACTCTTCCCATCCTCCCTACCCATGATCCTTACCTTCCCCCATACCTATTCCGGCCTCTCTTAAAGCTGCCCACTGTCTTCAATGAAATTACCTCTTCTGGCAGCGTATTCCAAGAGTCCACCAACCTCTCTGTGTAGAAGTGTTTCCTGACCTCCCTCCTAAACCTCCCACTCTCCATCTTAAGACTGTGTCCCCTCGTGTTATGGTTGCCACTCAGCTTAAAGAGACTCTCCTTATCAACCTTATTTATTCCTTTCAAGTACCTGAAGGTTCCAAACATGTTCCCGCTCTCTCTCTCTCTCTCTCTCTCTCTCCTGTCTTCCAGGGAGTACATGTTCAGTGCCCTCAACCTCTCCTCATATATCTTACCTTGCTGACCTGCTATCATTTTTGTAGCCCTCCTCTGGACCTTCTCAAGCAGGATAATGCCCCTTTTGAGGTGTGGGCACCAGTACCGAACTCCATACTCTAGATGCGGCCTTACCAGAGACCTGTACAAGGGCAGTATAACCTCCTCTCTCCTATTACTGATCCTCCTAGATATGCACCCCAGCATCTTGTTTGCCTTTGCTGCTGCTTTCTTGCACTGCGTGGAGTGCTTCGGGTCACTAGTGATCATCACTCCCAGGACCTTCTCCTCCTCTGATGCAGATACTCAGACTCCACCCAGGTAGTACTCTGTCCTAGGATTCTTGACTCCAATATGCATAACTTTGCATTTCTTGGTATTGAAGCCAAGCTGCCAGATTCTGGACCACTCTCCAGCTTTTCCAGATCTTCCTGTAGGTCCTATATCCCTTCAGCTGTGTCCACTCTCCCACAGAGCTTGGTGTCCTCAGCTAATAGGCACATTTCGCCATTAATGCCATCCCCAATGTCATTGATAAAGACGTTGAACAACACTGGCCCCAACACCAAGCCCTGCGGGACCCCACTACCTCTTTGGTGCCAGATAATTCTCCCCCCACAACCACCCTCTGGGTTCTGTCCCTCAGCCAGTTTTCCACCCATCTGGCCATCTTTTCCTCAACCCCAAGATCCACCAACTTCCTGATCAACATTTTGTGGGACACAGAGTCAAAAGTCTTGCTGAAATCAAGATAGAGGATGTCTGCCACTTGGCCTCTGTATACTGTCTTAGTGACACAGTGAAAGAAGTCAGTCAGATTCATTTGACACAATCCCCCCCCCCATGAACCCATGCTGCCTCACATCCTGGAGACCATGCTCCTCTAGATGTTCCTGCAACCTTTCCTTTAGTATGGTCTCTATGAGCTTGCCCACAATGGAGGTCAGACTGACTGGTCTGTTATTCCCTGGGCCATCCTTGGGAACACTTTTGTAGAGGGGCATTACATGTGCTGTTCTCTAGTCCTGTGGTACCACTCCTGACTCTAGTGAACTATTAAATAGGTTTGCCAGTGGCCCTGCCAGCTGCTCAGTCAGTTCATTTAGTACCCTTGGATGTACTCTGTCTGGGACTGGTGATTTGTCCACCTTCAATGCCAGCAACCCCTCCCTCCCTCTATCCTTGTCTATCACTACATCTGTGTTCCCCCCTCCTCTTTTCCCTCCTGAAGGCACTGGTTCATCCTTCTCCCTCTTAAAGATGGAACAGAAGTATTCATTTAGTATCTCTGCTTTTCCCCCATTATCCTCCACCCACTCCACCCCTTTTTCAAGCCTAACAATCCCTTCCTTCTTGTCCCTTTTCTCACTTATATATCGAAATAAAGCCTTTACCCCTTCTTAATTCCTTCAGCTATCTATAACTCCTTCCATGCTTTTGCTCCCCGGATTTCCTTACTAGCCTCACTAGCCAACCTTAGGTAATTTTCACTATCCACTTCTCTCTTGGTCTTCCTGAATTTTTTGTAGGCCAACCTCTTTTCCCTTACTGCATTGGCAATCCTAGAACTGAACCAGCTGGGCACTTTGGTCCTTGTGTTCTTCCCTCTGAGCCTAATGCACTCATCTGTGGCAACCAGTACTCCTTCCTTGATGATGGACCACCTTTGGTCCACCCCCATATCTGCTATGACGCCTGCTGGATGGCTCCTTAGCACTTCACCCATTTTCCTGAAGTCTGCCCTCCTGAAATCCAATATTTTGGTCACATATATGTGTGTGTGTATCATATATATATATATATATATCTATCTATATCTATAGATGTATATATAGATTCATATATATATATATATATATATATATATATATATACACATATAGCACAACTTTTGAGACTTTATGGAGAGCGCCACAAATTCATAGAAAGCTGCAAAATATATCTTTAGTGCTGCAAAACCATATGGAAACTGTTGCCTGCAGATGCTGACATCTACTATTGTCCATACTGCACTTTTTACCCATATTGTCCAACTTATGGGACTAAATGGAGAGCACCCCTAATTCAGCATAAATTGGAATATGTCTATAAAAGTACAGTATGGACCATGGCTGATGTTAGTGTGTGCAGGTGACAGTGTTTATGTGGATTTACAGCATTGTAGAAATATTGTGCAACTTTTGGGAATTTATCTATAATGCACTTTTTATAGACATTTTCCAACTTAAGGGAATTAATAGAAATCTCCTTTAATTCAGCATAAGTTGGAATATGTCTATAAAAAGTGAACTATATACCAAAGCTGATGACAAGACCTGCAGACAACAATGTTCCAGATATTCAAAAGGGTTGTGCCATGCACAATAGAGATGCGCCAGCGCAAGTATGAAAATGCGCCATTCTGCGATATTCAGCAGGAGACAACTGCGCCGCACAAGTTGCAATGTGCAAGAGCGCAATGGTAATGAATGCATGTGCAACCATAGGGGGAGGAACCATAAATAAATGGCACAGTGCAATATTCAACAGCATGCACCATGTGCAATAGGGGAGCAAGCGGAAGTTGCATGATAGTGGAAATGATTCAAAATAAAAAGGAACAAGAGAGAGGAGCAAGAATGCTACAGGGAAGCCAGAGGTGGGAGCAAGGTGACAGCAACAGGAAAGAGGGTAGCAGTGAGTGGGACTGGGCAAGAGCAGGACAGGGCACACCTGGGAACAAACAGGAACAGGACAGGAGTGGGGAGCCTGTGCCACTGTGCAGGAGAGACAGGGAAGTGCCACAGTGGACTGAGGGCATTGGCAGTACGCAGGACAGCCAAAGGCTAGAGGGGTACCCGGTGCAGTTGGAGCATCACAAAGGACAGTGAATGGAATGGGATAACAGCTGCCGGGGGTTGGGGACACCAGCCAGGGACATGGCTCGTGCCACCTTCCAGATGGAGGCAGTAATGAGGGGTGTGAGAAGGCAGGCAGCAGGGAGGCGTGGCTGTGGAAGGGCCCATCAGCGGTATGCCTCCAACAGGTGGTACCGAGCCCACACCACCTTCGAGCACTACAGTGACACAGAGATTGTGGGCTGGTACCACCTGAATTGGGGATCCTGAGGTGGCTCTGTGAGCTGTGCAGTGATGAGATGCAGGCACCCACATGACAGAGCCATGCTCTGTCAGTGGAGACAAAGGTGACAGCTGTCATGTGCCTGCTCACCACGGGCACTTTTCAGAGACCAACAGGGGACACAACAGGCATAACCCAGTTGGCCGCATCACGCCTACTCACACAATTCCTCAGCACACTGCTGCCACATGCTGTGGAGTACATCTGTTTCCCCAGCACACCGGTGGAGTGCACAGCACACATACAAGAGTTCCACAGGGTAGCACGTATGCCTGGCATGCTCGGGACCATTGACTGCACCCATGTGGCCATCCGCATGCCATCTGGCCTGGATGGTGTAGCATACATCAACAGAAAGGGTTATGCCAGCATCAACTGCCAGGTGGTATGCGATGCCAGGGGGTGTATAACCAATGTCTGTGCCACACACCCTGGGGGAGCACATGATGCCTTCATCTGGCACCAGTCTGCACTGTGCCACAGGTTCGAGAGTGGGTACATCCCCACTGGCCACCTAGTGGGTGAGTATGCACATCACGCAGAATGACATGTGCAGCTGGGGTGGGCGGTGCATAGTCAGAGGTGCCATGGGTACCGGCCTTGACAG
Organism: Neoceratodus forsteri; assembly: GCA_016271365.2. Classification (NCBI taxonomy): domain Eukaryota; kingdom Metazoa; phylum Chordata; order Ceratodontiformes; family Ceratodontidae; genus Neoceratodus; species Neoceratodus forsteri. The sequence goes on along the minus strand of CM028132.1, from coordinate 586,128,537 downwards.
CCCAAGGCAGAGCGACGCTGACCACCATACTAATGTCCACCCTCTACACACAGGTGACAGTGGCTACCCACTCTGTCCCTGGCTGCTCACACCATACCAGCGCCCTACGACCCTATCGCAGCAACGGTACAATAAGGCACAAGCCACCACATGTAATTTCATAGAGCGGGTGTCCGGGATGCTGAAGGCACATTTCCGTTACCTGGACACATCTGGTGGTGCCCTACAGTACACCCCCTCAAAGGCCTGTGGGCTATTCCTGGCCTGTTGCATCCTGCACAACATGGTCAATGACTGTGGGATAGCAGTAGAGGTCGAAGAGGGGGACAGCGATGGGGACAATGAGGACGCCGGTACAGACGGTGATAGGCAGCCACCCCTTGGTCGAAGGGACCCCCACCTGATATGGATGTCACAGCTGCACCAGGACACCATCACAGAGGAGCACTTCGACCAACACAGGTAGGTCATGGGGCCATGTGCAATCACCAATGGCAAGGGCACAACCCACAAACATGCATGGACAGACACCAGGGGCACATGCTGGCAAGGGAATTGGCTGAGCGTGGAACCGCACACGCCGTCAGGGATGGGCAAGGCCTAACACGACATGTGGTCACACATACACACCCACCCACCCACACACCCCACAAGACATGCACAAGGGGTAGAAGGCATGCCGACCCGGACTGCTACCCCTAGCCACACACAGGTCCACAGATGACCTCGCCCAGTGCCCATCATTGTGCGTGTCTCAGATGCTGGGCACAATTGCACACTGGCAGACAGTGCAACGCAGGCATCATCATGCACACACCACAGTGGCCAGCATCCAGGAGGGTGTGCACATGGACCGTGTGTGTGTGTGTGCAGGGCCGGGTACCCCACCTGTGCATCGCACATTGCACAACACACTGCACACAGGGCAGCGTCAGACAGTAGCCATGGTGGGAGACAGGTCAGTCACGTGGCACAGTGCCACGGCTGCCACGGATGCGTGGGTGGCCCCGCCGAGACCTGCCAGCTGTGACAGACTGACCAATGGCCTCATGGGGTGGCACCAATGGTCCCCCAAGGGTGACGCTGCAGGAACGCGACCATGTTTGAGCAGGGGTCTGTAGCCCACCGAACATGCCAGCTCCAGGTGTGATTGGGATGCCCACAGCTGAACCCAGTGTCGACACACAGGGTGTCGCACGACACCGGGAATGAGGGTGGACGTGACACTGCTCGGTATCTGCGGCGCATGTGCAACAAACTGTGTGCCCAATGTGGCCATGACAGCTGTGAATGCACGTGTGTGCCTGTCAATGGCAGCGATCACATTCTCCCACTGCCGGGCCATCTCTGCCAGGAGCAGAGCGTGGTCTCTGCTGCACTGCTCCTCTGCCTGGCGCAGAACCGCACTAAGTGCATCCACCGTCCTAACAAGCTGCGACTGCTGATCCACTGAAGCCTGGAGTAGTTGGCTGTGCACATCAAAGAGGTCATCCACCAGATTGGCACGATGTCCCTCATGGTGTTTCTGGCCACGCTGGGCATCACCCCTTGATGATGGGTGCTGCACACCAGAGCCATGCCAGGGCACGTCCACACACGGTGCACTGACGCCACCCCCCAACATTGTCCCCCGTTGCCATTGGCTGACACTGCCCCTCCGGCCACCACTCGCCAGGGCTCACTGGTGCTGCTACAGCAGCCACAACAGCCCCACTGGCCTGGACACACACCATTGCTGACCCACTGGAGCATACAGGCACAGGCTGGGACTGTGATGTCATGCAGGCCTCCACAGCGGCACCACCCATGGCTGTGCCCATGCTGTTACCTGCTGTGGGGCCATCCTGCGGCCCACACGTATCACTGTCCATGATGTGTGCTCCATCATCATCAGTGCTGGATCCAGCACCAGTCCTTGTCGCAGCATGCTGGCATCCATGGAAGACATCACGCTGGGACACGGGCAGGTCCTCTTCCGCACCAACACCACCAACTTCAGTATAGACTGACAGGTGGGTATACTGTTGTCCTGACCCTCGGACACCTGTGGAGGTGGATGGGTGCTCCTCCATGTCCAGGGTATTGTCCTCAGTGGACACACACTCCACCACTGACCCATGTAGATGCTCAGGAGCTGTAAGGGAACACAGTAGCATTAATGTCTCTGCCCTACCCTGTGGCATTCCCCCCATCCCCCAGACAGTGACAGAACAGGACCTACCATGCAGTGACGGGCTGCCACCCATCTGGAAGCCACCACCTGGAATGCCCACTAGGGCACAATGCCGAATGCTGCCAGCCACCCACTCCTCCTGTGGCATCAGGCCCACATCCGGCTGTTCACCACCAGTTGCAGCATGTGCTGCCCTGATGGCAGCCACCTTATCTTTTGTCCTCCTCTTGTCTGTACCCACTTTCTTCTTGCACTCCTGCACAGACCGCTGGTGGCTGCCATGCTGGTTGACGGCATGCGCTACCTCATCCCATGCCGCAGCACGGGCCTGTGGTGTTCCCCGCTGTCCACTGAGCAGTGGTTACCTGTCAAGGTAGGCCTCAAACAGGGCATCTGATTCTGCCCGGGTGAAGTTGAGCCTCCTCCATCTCCCACGTCTCTGTTCCTCCTCCTCCTCCTCCTCACATTCGGTCATTATTGATCCTGTGGGAATGACAGGTGTTACCTCTGAATGTGCAGTCCCATGCATCTCCCACACACCGCAGTCCACACTTCCAAACAGCATGCAACCCATCACAATAGACTGCAATACCAAACAATGACCTCTGAAACACCATGTCACATTTATATAGCACAAGGCATGCAAATGAGGTGATGCGCAACTTTAAGTGGATGCTAATCCAGTGGCTGCGCCATGGAATTGCTGATGAGCTGATTTGCATATGCCAGCTGAATATCGCGCTGTTGCACCTTGTGCAATTGTGTTGAGCGTGCTCAGGCAAAGGTGCAGCTCTGTGACATGCACAGTAGGCACTGCAGGGCGCATGCTCGGGGGTGCTGACGCTGATGCCTGCCGCGCTGATGGCATGCTGAGCATGGGAGGCAGTGCAGGGCATGGCCACCACTGTGCCAATGGTGCCAGTGTGCTGTTCACATGTATAGCGCTTGTGACCTGGAGTGCTGTAGGCACCATGGTGCCACAGCACGGTAGGCCACTGCAGGGCATCACACACAGGAAATCAACCACACTACTTGCAGGGAGTCCCAATCATGCTGTGGCGGTCCTTGCATGACAGACCCTTGACCCTCCATTTGACCTTTGTCCCCTAGGCGCCATGCATCCATATGGGTGCAACCTTATGCTGTTCGGTGACAGCGTGATGGGGAATAGCAGCACTGTACCGCGCAGCATCTGCACATGGTGGACGTGCGCTACAGAGTGCCATTTTGTTATCCTAGCAGCTGTAGCAATGGCACGCAGGACAGCAGTGCTGTGGAGCCCTCTTGAGCTGGCAAATTTGGTGGCCATTGTAGAGCCCCATGCTGGGGCCCTGTTTGGGGATGTGCCCTTGGATAGGGCTAGGAGTGCAGTGTGGGAGGAGGTGGCAGTGTCACTGGAGGAGGCCACTGGTATATCCAGGACCCCAGAGCAGTGTCACCACTGCTATGGGGACCTCTGGTGGAGGGACCCAGACAGGCTTGCCTGTCTAGGGGCACGCACCAGGCAAGGTGCAGTGCCATGTCTAGGTAGGTGCTCTATCCATACACTGGTAGTGTACGTCCGGGTTTCACAGTGGGCATGTGTCCACTCCGGGGGGGCTGTCCAGTGTGAGCAGTTTTGGTCATGGTGGGGTTGCGGCATTGCTGGGCTATGTGGGATAACACTCACCGGGGGGGCCTTTGCTACTGTTTTGTACTGATGTTCCCCTCTCCATGTTTGCACCCTAGGCCCTGAGGAGAGGCGACGAGCCCAAGAGGCACAGGTGGATCAGGAGGCTGCCCGGCAACAGCCACGTGATGGTGGGCAACATCTACATCAGCGCCAAGATGTTGCAGATGCAGGTGAGTACCTTTCTTCATGGTTATTCTGTGCAAGCTGTGTTGTGGGGTAGGCGGCAGAGCATGGCCATCATCCAATGACGCTACTGACATGCACGCCACATGGTACACTCAGCACTGTCCTGTGGCACTGCATGTGTGGGTGTGTGTTGCTGGTGGTCCATGCATGCACCAGGTACATGGCTGTGCCACTGCCTTCACACTGTGCTGGATCTATCGAGTTTGTCGGGTGAATGCATGAGTCCAGATGATCTTGTCTCTGCCTATAATGAGGCTGTGAGAGATGCTCTGGACAAAATTGCTCCTGTTCGTGTTCGGCCTCTCACCTTCCATCCAAGAGAGCCCATGGTTTGATGGCTCCTTGAAGGAATTAACAGTAGGTCGAAGGCTGGAGAGGTCTGGCGGAACCGGGCTTGATGCTGACAAGCTTAGATTGCTAGCCCATTATGAAGTAGCTACCAATCAGAAATCACTCGTAAGAAGGCAGAATTTCTGTCCAGAGAGATTTCTGCTGCAAGGAATCGACTGGCTCAGCTTTTCCAGACTGTGGACAGACTGTGCAATCCAGTCTGTCTTCAGCCTAGAGAAGCTTTTTCTCAGCTTAGATGCGAGGAGTTCACTTGCTTTCTTGCAGATAAGGTTGCCAGCATCAGGTCCGGTATTGGTCTGGCCTCTCCTTCGGTGGATTGTGGTGGACGACTGGTGGTATCTAATCCTCAGCCTGTTTGGTTGGATTTTCACCGCACGGAATTCATGGACATTGTGAAGATCATCCAAACAATGCGACCAATTAGTTGTAGTTTGGATCCGGGTCCTACACCGCTGTAGAAGTTATCTACCCTATCCTTGCTGACATTGTCTGGAAATCCTTGGAGATGGGGTTTTTTCTTGATCCCTTTAAGTAGGCGGTAATTCGACCACTCCTTAAAAAATCCTCCTTGGACCCAGACTGTCTAGCTAACTACTGGCCTATCTCTAACCTGCCATTTGTTGGTAAGGTTATTGAAAAGACAGTTGCATTGCAATTGGATGATCATCTCACCTCTCATAATGTCTATGATACTCTCCAGTCTGGCTTCAGGAAAAGGCACAGTACTGAGACTGCCCTTGTTCGGGTATTGAGTGACCTCCTAATGGCCAGAGATTGAAAGGCTTGTACCATCTTGGTCCTTCTTGATCTTTCTCGGCATTTGACACTGTAGACCATGGGGTGCTATTGGATGGCTACGGGTCTTTTGTGGGCTGTCTGGTACAGTCCACAAGTGGTTCGTTCTTACCTCACTGGTAGGTCTCAGAGAGTTGTCACTGGAATTTATTCCTCTGACGCTTTCTCCCTACCATGGTGGGTACCACAGGCTCCATTTAGCTCCATGTTGTTTGCAGTGTATATGCTGCCATTGGGAGAAATCATCAGAAGATACAGTTTGAGTTTTCACTGCTATGCAGATGATACTCAGCTGTATATGTCCTTTCTCCCCGATCAGAGTGATGCACTCTCTGTACTTAATAACTGCCTGGATGAGATCAGAACTTGGATGAGTTCGAGCTGGTTAAAACTTAACCTGGATAAGACCGAGGTATTGGTTGTGGATTTAGGTCGTCCTGGGGGGGGATTAGGTGTTGGAAAACCATCGAGCTTATTACTTGGTGGTGTACTGCTCTCTAGTTCTTCACAGGTTCGAAATCTGGGCGTTATTTTTGATGATGGTCTGACCTTGAAATCACAAGTGTCAGCTGTTGTCAAATCCTCTTTTTACCATCTGAGGAATATCACCCGGGTGAAACATCTGATTCGGAGGACCTTCCAACTTTAGTCCACGCCTTTGTTACCACCTGTCTGGACTACTGCAATTCCCTCTACCTAGGGCTACCAGGGGTTGATATCCGCCGCCTTCAGCTGGTGCAGAACGCTACAGCCAGGCTTTTGACTGGGACTTTAAGAACCAGTCATATTACGCCTGTGCTTCGCGAACTGCACTGGCTGCCTGTTCGGTGACGGATTATCTTTAAGGTTGGTTTACTAACCTTTAAAGCCCTACATGATCAGGGACCTGGTTACCTGAAAGATCTTCTGGTTCCCTATTGCCCCCTCCGTCCTCTCCGCTCCGCCAGTGAGGGATTGCTAGAGATTCCCAGGGTTCGTTTGAAGTTATCGCGATCTCATGCTTTTGCCTTTTCGGCTCCAACCCTGTGGAATTCTCTACCTCGCTGGTTAAGAGAATGCCCGACCGTTGACAGTTTTAAAATTGCTTTAAAAACACATCTTTTTACTTTGGCTTATTCTTTATAGTTATGGTTGTTAATGTTTGGATTTTCTGTTTTTGTTTTATTTATTGTTGTACAGCGCCTTGATTTTGAAAGGCGCTTTATAAATAAATTTGACTTGACTTGACTTGACACTGCATAGCCATGTCACTGTACAGCCATGGTGGTACTGTGCGGGACTTGGACGGTGAGTGTGTGTAGCGGTCCGCATGGCTGTGTGCACCTGGGTGGGCAGGTCATGTGGACACGATCACTGTGGGTGGTCGCACACCATCACAGGAGCAAGGCCCACGGCTGTATGCCATGCACAGTGGGTGGGCTGCAGGGGGATGGACATTCACACCTCTTGACTCTGCTCCCTTGTCCTAGGTGGTCAGCGTTGGATCACTCTGGAGAGGGCCTTGCAGGAGTTGCTGCAGTTGTCAAGGGCGTCCCTTGAAATACTTCAGCAGCTAGAGAGGCATGGTGTGTGGAGGCAGAGGTCACACAGATGCCACAGGACCGAAGAGAGGGGCAGATGTTAGGCCCTCAGTGCCCCCCAGATGATTTTTACCTCCCTGGACCTACCTGCACACCCCTTCTTCCCTCTCCCAGTTGTTCACCCCTTCCCCTTACCCGCCCCCACCTGGTTTGTGGCCCTTCCCCCCAAATCGTATATATATATATATAGTTGTGCTTATTGGATATTTATAATACATTTGTTTTGTTTTGACAACTGTGGTGGTCTGTGATTTGCAGCGGGCTACAGGTGCTCAGCTGCAGTGGTGTGCATGGCGTCAGGGTTGTTGCAGGCATGGGCGTGTGTGTGTCCAGAGGGGAACCGCCTATGGTGTGGGTGAGGGAATCTGTCACTGTCTGTGGTTCGTGTGTTGTTCTCTGTGCACTGGTTGCCTGTACAGTGGTCCACGGTGCATGCTTTGTGTCCATGGTGCCCCTGTCAGACCATCCATGGGCTATGCAGCTGACTCCCTTGCATGTCTGTGATATGCACCGTCTGCTGGCATGTCAGTTGTGGCTGTCCATGCTGGACAACCACTGTACCTGGCACAATGCCAGCCATGTGCTGGTGGCATACATATTCATGGTACATGCGCAGGGTGGCTGGTACACCTGTGCCATGGAGGGGTGCTAACCATGGGTACACAGCTGCTGTGGCCACACGCCAGCGGGTTTGTCGACTCACTGCTGTGTCCCTCTGTTGGTGTACACTTGGGTATGGGTTGGTGTTTGTCCATGCACTGTGTTGCATCCTGTGTGGTGCATGCTTCCATGCACCACTGTGGGCTTCTTTGCTGGCTGTTGAGGCCAGTGCTGGGACGGGGTGTGTCCTTGGGAGGGTGTGCAGGGTGCTGTACCGCTAATGGTGGTGTCCGGGGCATGCCCTGTTGCATGTGTGGTACCTCGTGGGCCGATGCATGGTCAGTCTCTCAGCTGTACATCGGGGGGACCATGCAGGGTGGCACTGTGTCTGAAGTTTTTGCATTGGTGTCTGCTGCTGCACGCTTCAGGGTGCTCGTGGTGGGGCTGCCTTGCATGTCTCAATGGTGCACAGGGTTGCATTGTCACAGTGGGGGTGGTGGCATGCATGGGGTGTCCTGCAGTGTTGGACGCTGCTCCTGGGCAGGGTGTCTGTGGAATGCTGTGGAGGGTGTGCTCTGCATTGGTGGGATGGTGTAGCACGGGGTGGATGGACCTCCTTGTTTGCCAGTCACAGCTTGCCAGGGGGTGTGCCTGGGCACCATGCCCCAGCCGTGGGATTGTGGTTGGTTTCCATGGGCTGGTGGTTCTTCCAGCTCTTCTCTGGTTGGGCGGTTCATGGGGTGTGGGCTGCGCTGTCTGTTCTCCTGTGTGCTCCTCAGCCCATATCTTCCATGTGTGGGGGGACCCCTGCATCCTGTCCCTGAGCATCTCTGGTTGTGCTGATGCGCTGCTACCCTGCTCCACTGCCATCCCTGGTTGTGCTATTGCACACCAGACCTGCGCCACTGCGCATCCCTGGTTGCGCCATGGTGCAGTTGCCACAATATTCAGTTGTGTGGCGCAAGTGCATCTAGCTCTGCGCAATGTTTAAATATCACGCGTGTTGTACATAGGCCCACTGTACTTGCGCCTGCTCCTGCTATTGAACTACTTTGTGGCGCATTTTGACTATTTGGGCCATTGTCTATATGGATTTGCAGAATTATATCATATTGTGCAATTTTGGGGAATTAATAAAGAGCATCAGTAATTCTGCATAAGTTGGAATATGTCAATAAAAAGTGCAGAATGGACTGTGGTTGATGTCATACTGGTAGCGCAGTGACTATATTCAGGCAATAAGTTACATATTGTACTAACACTGCAGTGTCTGTATACATACAGTAAGTTAGATATTGCTGTTGCAGTGACTGTATACAGACAATAACTTAGAGACTGATAGTGCAGGGACCGTATACAGTCAATAAATTCAATACTGGTAGTGCAATGGCAGCAAGTTACATACTGTTAGTGCAGTGACTGTATACGGACAATAAGTTAGATACTGCTAGTGAAGTGACTGTATATGGACAATGAGTTATATACCAGTGGTGCAGTCGCTGTATATGGATGATAACTTAGGTAATGGGTCTCAATTTTCAAACAGGCCAGTAGATTGATGCAAGCTGCTGGTTGCCACAGGTTGCATTGAAGCCTAGTGTACCAGGGACCCAGCACCTGATTTTCATATAGGAGGGGTTCTGGCACCAAATGCCTCACATATGCCACAGCTGCACCCATGCATCAAACAACTGGAGCATGGGAGGGGACTGACATGCTCGGGGACAGTCATGTGGCAGTGCAACCAGTACCTGAGAGCCATCGTCTGTGTGCTCAGATGGTTGGCAGAGGCTGTGATAGACAAGACACATTGGGCTGGGAGGAGGGAGGTGGCAACAGGCCCATGATGGGGACTGTGAATGATAATGCTACAGTTACAGTGACAGGTCTGTATGGGGGGGCATTAGTATGACTGGCACCATGAGAGTGGGAAAGGACTCAGAGGGCACATACCTGCCAAAGTAGGATACCTCCAGCTCATGTGTATGGCATACAACATGTTCTGCGGACCACTCGGTTCATGTAGAGGAGCACTACCTGTGGCTGCAGAGCCCATCCACCCAATGTGACCCAATTTGGAGGACTACCATGGCACAGAGACTTGCAGCCAGTGCCATTCCTGACCCATTTGAAATACTGGAGGCTCCTGTGGCACATCCATAGCTGCACAACCCCATCAGTGCAAGATGCAAGAATGACAGCACTAAGATGACAGTGTGGAAATCCCTCCAAACCAAGCAGAGTTGCAGCAGACTGCACTATAGCAGTCAGTTAGTTCTCCAGCAGCACAAAGTATCCCAATGAGCAAGTGCCATGATGCTAGTGCTTCTGGGACAACACACGGGGGTAGTTAGAGGCCCCCAACAATGGATGTCAAGGGACTTGCAGAAAGTACCACAGCCATGTATTATGCACAGGCACTGGTGGTGTCACCACTGTGCCTATTATTGCCCTCCTGGCCTTCCCGGTGTGCAGGCACTGCTGGGCCACATGCCCACCACACAGCCTACATGCCTCTCCTATGTCCCCGACACTTCTACTGGCTAGGGGCTGCCATACTGTACCACGGCTCTTATCTGCACCTGCAAGTGGCCAGTCCCTCCACTGCCACAGCTACCTCCATTAGCCAAGGACCAGAGCATGGATACCTGTCAAGGGCCCCTGCCCCTGTACAGTGCACCAGTGCCAGGATCCTGCTGCATGGGACCTTGCCGGTCTCTCTGGCCATGCAGTGGCTCAGGATGGTGGTAGCCCACAAGGCCATTAGACCAGCTCTGGGTGGTCTAACCGCAGGTAAAGCTTGTGGCCAGTGCGGGGGGTTGAAAATCCCACAGTTGGGCATACTACAGCCAAGTAGTTGTGCAAACCCCTTTCCACCATGGTGTAGCCAGGTGTCTGCTGCAAGCATGGTGCAAGTCTGGCTAGCACAGGTGCCCCCCTTCCCAATCAGGCACTGAAACCATTGGAAAATCAGAAATGATTCAAGGTGCGGTGCAATGAGACCCTTGCAACATATTTATTTTATTTATTTATTTATTGAAATGTTTCACCATGAAAGTCACGCTGAATAATATAAAATTGTTTGTCTCACGGAGCGCCCTGGGGAAGGGGAACATGGGAGTACAGTAATCAAAAGCACATTTCCATGCAGTATTATAGAAAAGTATACATACAATAATCAACAACACATTTCCAAAGGTAATATGAAACAGAGAAGCAACAGAGTAAAAAAAAGCAATACATCAGTTAGTAGCATTGGATGAACATTGGGATTTGATGCGAGAGGAGCATATCTGTTGACACAAGCACCTTGCGTCATTCCTGCCATTTGAAAATTGAGTCCATTGTGTTGCAGGGACCATATACATGCAATAAATTATGTACTGGTAGTGCAGGGAATGTGTACAGACAATAAGTTAGATACTGGCAGCGCAGTGACTGTAATGTATACAGTAAGTTATATACTGCTACTACAGTCACTGTATGCAGACAGTAAGCTAGGAAATGCTTGTGCAGTGACAATAAGTCAGATACTGGTAGTGCAATTACTGTATATGGACAATAACTAAGGTAATGCTGCTGCAGGGACAATATACAGACAGTAAATTAGATACTCATATTGCAGTGATGTACGTTATATACTGGTAGTGCAAAGACTGTATACAGACAATAAGTTAAATACTGGTAGTGCAGGGACCAAACCACCCTCTACCATTATGAACACTGTACCATTATGCACACTGTATAAAGTGCACAATGTTACATACTGGTAGTGAAGAGACTATACAAGCAATGAGCTAGACACTAGTAGTGCAGGGATTGTACACAGAGAACATTTTTTGTTGGGATCTGGCAAGCTCAATTCCACACTACATAAAGAGCACTGAGTATATATAGATGGCTGAACTTCCTCATGGAGGTATGGACAGCGCATCACACTGCTTGACTGCCACAGCATTGTGCCACATATCAGATGACAAAGCGTCACGTTTCCGGTACGTGCTCCATCTACAAATTGCACACCCATGGCACTGCCACACCTAGTAGCCTACCACAAACACCCAAAACACACAATCGTTTTTTAGACATAGTCTTAATTATGATGAATTAGTGTCACTCTGCTACTTTAATTCTCATAAGATGGAAAATGTCTATAAAGAGTGCACTCTAACACAAAAACCCACACCATACAATCTGACACACAACTTGACATTATAACCCCATGCACAATGACACACAGTGACACCACATTCCAAGCATGTTATCATACCACCTGACTCCATACCTACATGCACTCTGACACACCTCACAACTCCATACCCACATACAATCTGACACAGCACCCAGCATCATACCAAAGGCACACTCTCATACAAACCAATATTATTCCACCATACACACTGACACACGTCATGACCCCATACTGTCATGCATTGTGTCACACCACCCAACACCATACTCCATTCTTGCTCACATCACCCGACATCTTACCACCATGCACTCTGACACACAGACCAATCATACCCCCATGCAGTGTGACATGCACTGCAACTCTATACCCCCATGCACTCTGAGACATGTCACAAACCCATACTCCCGAGCATTCTGTCACACCACTTGACACCTTAGCCCCCGTGCAGTCTGTCCCACCACCTGACCTCATACCACCATGTACTCTGACACACAAACTGACATCATATCCCTATGCACTATGACATACACAGTGACACCATATCCCCAAGCATGCTGTCAAACCATCCAACATTATACCGCCATACTCGTTGAGACATCTCTTGATCCCATAGCACCATGTACTATGTCACATCACCTGACACCATACTCCATGCACTCTGAGTCATGTAATAAGCCCATACTCTCATGCTCTCTGTCACACCACATGACACCATACCCCCATGCAGTCTGACACAGCACCTGACACCATACCCTGTGCACACTGTCACAACAACCAACATCATACTGCCATGCAAACTGACACACCTTACAACCCCATACCTCTATGAATGCTGCTACACCACTTGACGCCATACTACTTGCACGTTGTCAGATCACCTGGCATTATACCACCGTGCACTCTGACACACAAAGTGACATCATACCCCAGTGCACTATGACATACACAGAGACACCACACTCCCAATGCACTCTGTCACACCACTCAACACCATACACAATACACGCTGACACACCACCCAACACCATACTACCAAGCACTCTGACCAAGGCCCTGAGTTTTCCGCGATTCTGTGGCCAATCGCGGAATTAACCATGGAAGTTGCGGCTGACCGAGGAAGTTACAGTCGACCGTGGAACTTGCAGACAAATCTCGATCTCCTACCTCTTGATGGTGTATCATTCCCTGTCAAACAATGCCACTATGCTGTTGTTGACGAGGGCCACCAGGTCATTTGCACCATATACAATGCTGTCAGCCTTAAGCAGCTGTCCTGATATCTTGAGGTATGCCTCAGCAGGCAACATGTATTGAGCAGAACTCTGGACCCAGATTTCGATGTTCTGGCAGATATTTGAAGCTTGGGTTTGGTACTCATACCACTCGATACTCTCAATACTTTCATTGCAGAGCAGTAGGCTCTGCAAATCAAGGATTGGGTGACTCACACCGGTGATGGTCACCATGTTGTGCTGATGTCTGTCTGCCATGGTGTCTTTAATAGGGCGAAAGCCTTAGGCCTCAATCGAGAAACATAGAAACATAGAATGTGACAACAGATAAGGACTGCTTGGCCCACCTAGTCTGCCCATTTTCCTACCTAACAGATAAGCTGCAGATCCTAGTTAACCAACAGCTTACTTCCTCCTACCTCCCACTAGGACTGCCTTATGTCTGCCCCATGCATTCTTGAATTCACCCACTGTTCTTGACTCCACAACCTCCTCAGGGAGGCTGTTCCATGCATCCACAACCCTCTCTGTAAAAAAATACTTCCTCACATTACCTCTGAGCTGATCCCCCCCTCTATCTTCAAATTGTGCCCCCTTGTTCTTGCAAATCTCTTTTTCTGAAAGATACTACCCTCTTGGACTTTGTTGATTCCCTTGAGGTACTTGAAAGTTTCTATCATGTCCCCTCTCTCTCTTTTTCCTCAAGGGTATACATATTAAGCTCCTTTAGTCTTTCTTCATATGTCTTCTGGTGCAGACCCTGCACCATTTTGCTGCCCTCCTCTGACAGCCTCCACTCTGTCTATGTCTTTATGGAGATGGGGTCTCCAGAACTGCACACAGTACTCAGATGGGGTCTCACCAACTGTCTGTACAGAGGATAACAACTTCCTGTTTCTACTATTGATGTCTCTCCCTATGCATCCCAGTATTCCCCCAGCCTTCCTTACTGCCTTCTCACATTGCTGGCCCACCTTAGGTCATCTGATATATACCCCAGGTCCCTTTCAATTTTTACTGTTGTCAGTATCTCACCCCCATTGTGTACTTTTCCCTGGGTTTTGTTTCCGGTGCATTACCTTGCACTTCTTTGCATTGAATCTGAGCTGCCATACATCTGACCATTCCTCCAACCTTGCCAAGTTCCTTCTCATCCTTTCCACTCCATCTTGTGTATCAACCCTGTTGCAGATCTTGTGTCGTCTGCAAAGAGACATACTTTTCCTTCCAGTTCCTCTGCAATGTCACTTATGAAGACATTAAAAGGACCGGTCCTAGTACTGAACCCTGCGGTACCCCACTAGTAACCCTCCTTTCTTCACTGTGGACTCCATTTACTAGTACCCTTTGCGTCCCAGTTGTCTAGCCAATTTTTTATCCAGGCTACCACCTTGGAGCCCACTCCAAGGCTGGCTAACTTGTGTATTAATCTTTTGTGTGAGACTGTATCAAATGTCTTGCTAAAAACTAGGTAGGCCATGTCCACAGCCCCTCCCTGGTCTACTACTTTGGTCACCCAGTCAAAGAAATTTATTAGATTAGTCTGACATGATCTTCCCATCATGAATCCATGCTGCCTTGGGTCCTGTGCCCCACTGGCCCCTAGGTACTCAACAATTCTTTCCTTCAGAAGTGATTCCATCATTTTCTCTACCACTGAGGTCAAACTAACTGGTCTGTAGTTTCCTGCCTCTTTCCTGCTCCCACTTTTGTGAAGAGGAATCACATCCGCCCTCCTCCAGTCCTCAGGTACCACCCCATCCTCCCAAGATTTGTTAAAGAGAGTAGTCAGCAGTGTCACTAGTTCTACCCTTAGTTCCTCTAGAATTCTTGGGTGAATCCCATCAGACCCTATTGCTTTGTCCACCTTCAATTTTATTAGTTCTTTCAGAACTCTTTCTTCTGTAAATGGACTGGAATCGACCCCCGTCTTCAGAGTGTTTCTCTTGTTTGGTTTAGGTACCTCACCCTCCTCTTTCTTTGTGAATACTGAGCAGAAATATTCATTCAGTATCCCTGCTTTTTCACTGTCACCTTCTTTCCACATTCCCTTCCCTTTATTAAGCCTCAGTATCCCTTCTTGGTCTTTCTTCACTCCCTAATGTACCTATAAAAGGTCTTATCCCCCTTCTTAACAGAGTTGGCTATCCTTTCCTCGGTTTGGGCTCTTTGCTATTCTGACTGCCTTCCCAGCCTCTTTCTGCTTTAACTGATAAAGTTATCTGTCCTGCTCCTTCTGTGTTTCCTTATATTTCCTGAATGCTATACTTTTCTCCTTAACCTTCCCTGCCACCTCTTTTGGGAACCATAGTGGTTTTTTCCTTTGTTGTGTTTTGTTGATTTGCTTTACACAAAGGCTTTTTGCTTCTGTGATGGCTGTTTTGATTACTTCCCATTGTTCCTCCACCTCTCTTTCTTGCCTGTTTGCTAGTGCTTTTCTGAGGCACTCTCTCATTTTCCCAAAGTTAGCCCTCCTAAAGTCCAATACTCTTGCTTTTGTATGGCTTGATTGTATGGCTGTGTTTATCGTGAACCACACTGTTTAGTGGTCACATGTTCCCAGGTAGCTACCCACTTCTAAATCTGAGATTCTTTCTCCATCCCCATTTAAAAGTACCAGGTCTAAGATTGCTCCCTCTTGAGTGGGTTCCAATACTAGCTGTCTGAGGCATGCCCCCTCTAGGGCATCAAGAATGACCATGCTCTTGGATATGCTTGCAGCAAAGGTGCTGCAGTTAACATTTGGCATATTCAGGTCTCCCATCAACAATAGCTCCCCTTTTTCTGCCATTCTAAGGAAGCCTTCTATCACTTTCATGTCCATTCCCTCCCCTTGAGATGGGGGTCTGTATGCAACCCCCATGCAGATTGTGGTGCCATTTCCTGTCTTCAGGGTGACCCAGAGTGCCTCACCTGCTCCCTGTTTACTCTTTAGTTCTGTTGCTTTGATCTCTTCCTTTACATAGAGAGCTATTCCTCCTCCTCTTTTACCCTCCCTGTCCCTCCTGTAGATCGTGTATCCTGGTATGTTGACATCCCAGTCATGTTTCTCTGTGTACCATGTTTCTGTGACTGCTACAATATCCAGGCAAATCTCTTCCATCAAGGCCACTAGTTTAGGGAGCTTGTTACACAGACTACGGACATTGGCACTCATCACCCTCCACTTTTTGATGACCTTACCCCTTTTAGCCCCATTCCTGTCCTTACTGCCTTTGCCTTTTTTACATTTACCTCTGTCTTTCTCCCTAATGACTTCTCTACCTTGGTGTTTACCTCACTAATTACCGTGTTTTGTGGGGGGAGGCAAGGATTTTCCTGCTCCTTTTCAGTGCCTCCCCCCTTGGCTAGTTTAAATGCTTGCCAATGAAGCATTTAAACCACTCACCTAGGATCCTGGTTCCCCCCCAGGACAGATGCAGACCATCGCACCAATATAGGTCGTCATCCCTGCATATGACTCCCCAGGCCCCAATGAAGCCAAAACTCTGAGCTCCACACCAGTTTTTCAACCGTTTATTGAATTCCCTGGTGAGGAGTACCCTAGCATCACCCTTGCCATAGACAGGCAACACCTCCAAGAAGGTTACCGTATGCACTACTTGTCTAAGGCCCCTTCCCAACTCTACAAACTCCTCTTGCACTGCTCTGATCCCATTCCTAGCCAGTTCATTTGTCCCTAGGTGGACAATGACATCCAGCTCCTCCCTCATGCAGCTGCTCCCATGATCCTGAGGATTCGCTCTGTCTCTCCAAGCCATGGCACCAGGCAGGCTGCCACCTCCTCTCCTTCCTCCCCATTTCTACCCCCTATTGTGATTGTGTCCCCCACCAGGAGTTGTTTCCTTCTCCTGTGGGGTCCCATGCCACCTTCCTGTGGGTCTCCTTTGTGAAAGTTCCCAGCATCCTCCTTGATCTCCACCGCAGGTGCCTCCATAAAGGAACCACTATCCACCAGAAGAGTGAATGAAGTGTGGAAAGGTACAGCTGGAGGGATGCAACTCTGTTCCACCGCCATCTACCTCCCTGAGCCCACCCTGGTCCATCCTCTCCTCTTTCTTGGCAACCTCTGAGGTAGTGGCATTGGCCCTGGTGGTCCCTGGGTGAAGGAGTAGGTTTCATGAATTCTAGCCAGGTCAGCCTGGAGACGGGCAGCCTCCTCCCTCAGACCAGAGAGGTGCCCAGAAATAGGGCAGCATCACAGCCTCCAGAATGTCTCCCGGAACACTGCTGCCCCATAGCCATTGCACTGTACCACTCCTATCATGTCTTATTTTGTGCCCCCTCTCCTGTTTCTCTGTATGCTTGCTCTCTCTCCTCTCCTTACAACTCTCACCCTTCCTGTTCTGGGACAGCAACTTCCTATATTTTTCAGTAGCCTCCTTCTTCCTTGCTCAGTGTCAGACCACCACCAGCTGCCAGGTGCCCTTTCCCCATATGAGGTTGCTTATGTTTGTGCTGGTTTGGGGCATTGCACATTTGCACTTACTGGCTTGAAACCCGAGTATCTCAGCTGCTTTTGCTTGTGCTGCCTTGTTCACAGCATGCTGTTGTGCCTGGGACATGGAAGCTACACAGCTGAGCTGCAGACCTTTCAAGTGCTTCTCGGTTGCGTTCATGGCCCGCTGGATAAATGTGGATGCAAGCTGGCAGGCTTACTCATGGCCAATGTTCTTGGATTGCTTGACGGTGGCTGATGCAGCCTCCTTTAACCTCTGCACTCCCATTGTAGGGCAGTAGAGACCACTCCTTTGATGACTGCAATTGTGGTTGATGCAAGTGATTGGGCGGCTCTAGACCCAGCCTGAATGATTGCTGAAACAACATCGCCTAAGCCCTTTCCCATCTGCACTTGGCCTGCATTAACCATGTGCATAGGGTGGTGGTAGTCAGGGCAGGGACACCAATACATCTTTACACAGTGGATGTTCACTAAGCTGTCAATTTGTTTTCCAAAAACACATCTTCAAATGCAAGCACACCCACTCACTACTTGCATTCATGCTGTCTGCTTGCCATCCTTGTCAGAATAACAGGGAGCAGCATTGCTTTGCATTCCACAGAGCAAGTTGGTTTGGCTTTCTGGTGAAGTGTTGAGAAGCGGGTCATGAAGGATACATGAGATTGTTATGAGCTCACCCTGTAACTTGATTGGCAAGTTTTCCTGACTTGTGACCCAGACACACAGATGTGTGATCTGGCTGACATTCACTGGCAAGTACATGTGGTGCATGGAAGTAAATGATATTGTGTACTCTGGTGGGAAGTTGGGGTAGAAGTCTTAAAAGACACATCCCTTTGTGGTGCTGGTCCCAGCTCCTGTTGCAGTGTAGCTTCCATCCACGGCATCGCAGTGAATGAGAACCTCATTAATGTTTGCAATCTGGACAATGTTGGGCACCTCGTGCTGCCCCCCATACAGCTTTCTGGCATTCTGTTTCTTTTTTGTTTTCCCTGTAAAAGGAAAAAAACATCCATCGATGTCTTTTGTGCCATTACACTGCCCCCCACCTGACCCTCTCACTCAGCACCCCCAACTCCCTCAAGACCTTACTTTACCGATCGGGAGTCCAAAGATGTAATCCTCTGGACAACAGTCACGTCTTCATGCTTCAAAGCTGGACCATAAACTGAAGAAACAAGTATGCAGTTTCATGCATTTCAATGGGGTTTTGAACATAGTGGCATAACTTTGGCATTTTTCATATTTTAGGCCCAAATTTTCAACATGCCTTATTTGGGACCCTACTTCATGAACAATTGCACTGTCATTAGGTATATCTGGCCCAAAAGGTGATTTCACAGTCCCTGTGCAAAATCATCTTTCACGCAGGAGTTACAAATTTGCTCTGCCTTTGTTCATGAGGTGGGGTCATAAGAAGGCTATGTTGAAAATTTGGTGTAAAAATATTAAAAAACAAAGTTATGCACCTATGTTGAATTTGTGAATGCAGACTCATAGCTTGGGTAATTTTCATTATTTTTCCCCCAAATTCACAACATAGCCATATCTTTACAGGACCTCATGAGTGTGACAGCTGTCATTTTTGAAATCCTGACCAAGGTGTTCTTTTTTTTTTTGCACCCCGAAAGGTGATTTTTCGATCCCTGCGTGAAATCACTTTTCAGGCAGGAGTCGAACATTTTCTTTGGCCCTTTGTTCATGAGGTGGTAATATTAGAAGGCTATGTTGAAAATCTGTGTAAAATATTAAAAACAACATAGAAACATAGAAACATAGAAGTTGACGGCAGATAAGGACCGCAGGCCCATCCAGTCTGCCCATTTGGTTTTCTACCTTATAAATGTGCCATCTGCCTTTGCTCTGTCAGTGGCCTATCTATTCATAGTCATTTGTATTGCTCCTTATGCCTATCCCATGCCTGTTTGAAGCCCTGCACTGTATTCATAGCCACCACTTCTTGTGGTAAGCCATTCCATGCATCCACCACCTTTCTGTGAAAAAGAATTTCCTCACATTCCCCTTAATCGCCCCTCTAATCTCATGCTGTGTCTTCTTGTCCTGCTATTTTCTCTATATTTAAACATGTTAGACTCTTTCACCTTGTTAATGCCCTTAAGGTGCTTGAATGCCTCGATCATATCACCTCTCTCCCTCCTTTGCTCAAGGGTATACATATTGAGCTCTGTTAATCTGTCCTCATATGTCTTCTGATGCAGTCCCTGCACCATTTTGTTGCCCTTCCCTTGACTGCCTTAATTTGGTTAATGTTTTTCTGAAGGTGTGGCCTCCAATACTGCACGCAGTACTCCAGATGGGGTCTAACCAGTGTCTTGTAAAGAGGGATTATTACCTCCCTCTTATGACTTGGATACTCCTACTAATACACCCTTAACACCCCCCCCCCAGCCTTACCTACTGCTTTAGAGGTCTGCTTGGATGATTTCAGGTCATCAGTGATGATGATGCCTAAGTCTCTTTCTTCCTTTGTGACTGCTAGCAACTCCCCTCCCAGCCCCTAGGTGGCTTCAAGGTTTCTCTTCCCTATGTGCATGATTTTGCACTTATTTGCATTAAATCCCAGTTGCCACTCTTCTGACCATTTTGCTAGTTTATCCAGATCTCTTCTCATTCTGCCCACCCCATCTGAATCATCTACTCTGTTGCAGATCTTGGTGTCATCTGCAAACAGACAAGCCTTACCCTCTAGTCCATCTGCAAGGTCACTAATGAAGATGTTGAAGAGGACTGCTCCCAGGACTGATCCCTGAGGTACCCCACTCGTGACTTGCATCTCTTCTGACTGTATACCGTTTACCACCACTCTCTGTTTTCTGCCCGTCAACCAGTTTGCCACCCAGTTGACCAACTTCTGACCCACCCCGAGCCTACCCAGCTTATTTATCAATCTTCTATGTGGAACAGTGTCAAAAGCTTTGCTGAAGTCAAGGTAGGCGACATCAACTGCTCCCCCTTGGTCCACCACTCTGGTTGCCCAGTCAAAGAAATCTATGAGATTAGTTTGACAGGACCTTCCTTTTGTAAACCCGTGCTGTCTTGGATCCTGTGCCCCTATGGATTCCAGGTGTTGCACTATCCTTTCCTTAAGGAGTGCCTCCATAATCTTGCCCACTACTGAGGTAAGACTGACTGGTCTGTAGTTTCCCACCTCCTCCCTGCTACCACTCTTGTGGAGCGGGATCACATGAGCTCTTCTCTAGTTTTCTGGGACCTCTCCTGTGCTCAGAGACTCACTAAACAGTTCTGCTAATGGCTCTGCTAGTTCCACCTTTAGCTCCTTAAGTACCCTGGGATGTATGCCATCAGGTCCCATTGCCTTATACACGCTGAGCTTAGCAAGCTCTTGTAGGACCATTTCTTTTGTGAAGGAGTAGTGCTCACCTCCCTCCCCTGTGTCCATGATGCTGAGCTGTGGGCCCTGCCTACCTTCTCTTCAGTAAATACTGAGCAAAAGTATCTATTTAGGATAGATGCCTTTACAGGGTCCTCCTCCTCACATGCTCCCTTTACTCCATTAAGCTTAGCAATACCCTCTGGACTTTCTCCTTTCACTAATGTATCTATAGAAAGTCTTGTCACCTTCTTTACTGTTCGTGCTAGTGTTTCCTCAGTTTGGGACTTTGCCTGCCTTACTGCCTTCCCTGCTTCCCTTAGGGCAGTTTGGTATGCCTCCCTATCTTCATCCCGCTGTGTTCCCTTATATTTTCTGAAGGCCAGCCTTTTGGCTCTGACCTTTTCTGCTACTGTATTTGAGAACCAAAGTGGTTTCCTTCTTCTTTTGCACTTCCTTTTCTGTCTAACACAATGGGATGTTGCTTCAAGTATTGCATCCTTAATGCTTGCCCACTTTGCCTGTACCCCCTCACCTGTGTTTCTTTTTGCCAGGGCTAGCTTAACTCTGAGGGCCATCTTATCAAAGTCAGCTCCTCTGAAGTCCCATATTTTTGCCTTGGAATGGGATGATTTAGATGTAGTAGCCAAATTGAACCATACCATGTGATGGTCACTGGCCCCAGGTGACCTTCTACCTGGAGATCTGTGATCCCTTCCTTGTTAGTCAGTACTAGATCTAGGATAGCCCTGTCTCTGTGGGTTGCTGTACCAGTTGTTTGAGGCCCTCCCCTACTGGGAATCCACTATGTGTCTAGTTCTGCAGATGTTCCTGCTGGTATTGACCAATCTGTATCCGCATGTTGAAGTCTTCCATTATCAGAACCTCCTTTAGCTGTCATGTTTGTATATCTTCTAACAGTAATGTGTCTATGTCCTCCCCTGGTCTGGGGGCCTGTAGACAACCCCAGTTCTTATGGCTGTCCCATTTCCTGTTTCCAGGGTGACCCACAGTTTTTCTGGCTCCTTATGTGTATTCTGAATTTCTGTAGCTTTGATATTTTCATTGACATACAGGCCACTCCCCCTTTTGCACCTTGGTCTCTTCTAAACAATACATAGCCAGGTACTGAAGTCTCCCAAGTGTGGTTACTGGCAAACCACGTCTCACTAATTGCTACTATGTCCAGTTTAGCCTCTGACATTATTGCCTGAAGGTCTGGGATCTTATTTCCCAGGCTGTGAGCATTAGTGTACATGATTTTCCATTGGCCAGATTTTGGTGTGTTAGTTGTTGGGTGAGGTTTGGCATTACCCCTGTGCGTCATATGGGGAGACAAACCTTTTTTCCTACCTGGTGATGCAAATGAACTGCAAACATGCTGAATCCCTGTTTGACCACTAGCTGAGGGGGGAGGGGTGTTCTTCCCATTCGACGTATGGGGTGCTGCACGGCAGGACCAAAGAGAACTGTACATTGAATTTTGCGAATGCAGGCTTATAACTTTGGTCATTTTCAATATTTTTCCCCCACCAAGTGCAGTTATTTCTTCATGAGTGCAGTTTCTTTGTAGTTTTGTGTGAGTTTACATTTACCATGGCTCTCCATGCTCTCTCAGCTGCGCCAGTGCTTTGCTTTTGTGATTCCTCAGTTTTGTTCTGGCAGCCCCCATGTGACTGGAGACAGGTAAGAGACTACCTTCTCTGGGAGTTCTTTCTTTTATGGGGTCTTTTTTTCCAGTGTAGTGGCCTCAGACAATTCACATTTTCACTTATCTGTAGAGAAAGTTATAATAGCCTGGCAACTGTTGGCTTTCTTCATCTTTATGGAAGTCGGGTGTTACAGTGAGAGTTTAGCAACACACTGTTTGGGCTTGACAGAGTAAAATGATTTGATATGTGAAGGTGGTGTGTAGTGAATGTGACATCTTTCATTTCACAGTACCAATAAAACAAAGAAGACACATACTGAGTTATGAAACTATTTATTAGCAGCTTGAGTTAAAGAGGACAACAAGAACAACAAAAAATTATATATATATATATAGTTCTCTATCATATCCACCCTGTCTCTCCTCTCCCGCTGTTTGTACATATTGAGCTCCTTTAGTTTCCCCTTGTAAGGCTTTTGATGCAGACCCTGCACCATTGTGGCAGCCCTCCTCTGCACCACCCGCACTCTGTCTACATTCTTACTGAGATGCAGTCTCCAGAACTGGACACAGTTTTCAAGATGGGGTCTTACTACAGATCTATATAGGGGCGATTCCACTTCCCTTTTCTGCTGGAGATACCCCTTCCTCTGCACCCCAGCATCCCACTAGCCCTTCCAACTAACTGCCCTGTCACACTGCTTGGACACCTTTAGGTCATCCGATCTGATTACCCCGAAGTATCTTTCCATTGTGGTCATTATCAGTACCACCCCACCACTAGTGGGCAAAGGTTTGTTTTGTCTTTTTTAAAAACACTGGCCTTTTGGGCTCAATTCTTTATGTTCTGGTTTGCCCTCAAATTGTTTATTTGCATACCACATTTACCACAAACCTCATTTACCCCATATTTTTCTCATGTATTGTCCAAGTTTCATGGGCAGAGGCTTGTTTTGTCTTTTTTAAATGTTACAGGGTGAATGTTACAATATAAGCACTTGACACTACAAAATAAACTGTCAAATATAGAGAATAACAAAAAAAGTGTAAAAATAAGAGGAATATTGTGACAATTTTTGTGCCACAGAATTGCCACAGAAATAACTGTCCACTGCCATAGACGTTCTGTGGCAAATTGGAACCCTGCCATAGAAGTTTGCTCCAAAGTGCCACAGAAAAATCGGGGTCTTGAGTCTGACACACAAAACATACACAGCGACAACACACCCCAATGCACTCTGTCACACCACTCAACACCATACACAATACATGCTGATACACTACCCGGCACCATACCACCATGCATTCTGACACACAAACCAACAGCATACCCCCATGCACTATGACATACATAGCAAGACCACACCCCCATGCATGCTGATACACTTTAGGACCCTATACCCTCAAGCACCCTGTCAATCACCCAACACCATACCTACATGCACTGTGACATATCTCATGATCCCACACCCCCATGCAGTCTGACACAGCACCCAATTTCCATGCACGCTGTCACACAAACCAACATTATACCACCATGCATGCTGACATACTTCACGACCCCATACCACCATGAACTGTGTCACGCCACCTGACACCATACCCCTTGCATGCTGTCATACCACCTAATATCATACCACCATGCACTCTGACACACAGACATCATGCCCCATGCAATGTCACATGCACTGAAACATCATACCCCAATACTCACTGAGACAAATCACAAAACCAGTTCCCCTATGCACTATGTCACACAACCTGATGCCATACCCCATGTACTCTGTCACACCACTCAGACCATACAACATACACACTGTCATACCAACCAACACCATGCACTCTGACACACAAATCAACATCATGCCCCCATGCACTATGATGTACACAGTGACACCATACTCCATGCACATTGTCATACTCCTGACATTATACCACCATGCACACTGATATGTCTCACAACTCCATACCCCCATATACTGTGCCACACCACCCAAAATCAAACCCCATGCACTCTGAAATATGTAAAGAACCCATACCTTCATGCACTCTGTCACACCACCCAACGTCATACCTCACGCACACTGTCATACCACCTGACACCATACACCCCTGCACTTTGAAACGCACAGTGACACCATATTGTATGCACACTTTCACAACAACCAGTACAATACCCACATGCCCTCTGACACAGGTCACGACTTCATATCCTCATGCAATCTGACACAGTACCTGACACTATACTTCATGCATGCTGTCACACCAACCAACATCATACCACCATGCAGGCTTACACAGCTCATAACCCCATACCTCCATGAAACATAGAAACATAGAAGTAGATGACAGATAAGGACCGCAAGGCCCATCCAGTCTGCCCATGCATGCTGTCACATCAAATGACACCATACCGCATGCACACTATCACACCACCCTACATCATACCACCATACACTCTGACACACAAACCAACACCATACCCCAGCACACTGTGTCACACCACTAGTCACCATACATGCTGTCGCACCATCAGACACCATACCACCATGCACTCTGACATACAAATTGAAATTTACCCCCATGAACTATGAGATACACAGGGACACCATATCCCCATGTACATTAATACACCTCTTGACTCCATATCCTCAAGCACGCTGTTATATCACCTGACACCATAACCCATGCAAACTGTCACACCACCTGACACCATACCCCCATTCATTCTGACACACCTCACGATCCCACACCGCAATGCATTTTGACACAATTCCCAACAACATAGACCCCTGCACATTATCATACAAACTAACATCACAAATCATGCATGTTGTCACACCTCATGACCCCATATCCCCACACTGTGTCAAACTACCTGACACCATACCCTGTGCAGGCTGATATATCTAATGACTATATTCTGCCATGCACTCTGACAGCAACACCATACCACATGCATGCCTCCACACCAACCAGCACCAAACCCTCATGCCCTTTCTCATACCTCATGACCCCAGACCCCTATGCAATCTGACACAGCATCCAACACCATACCCAATACATGCTGTCACACCAACCAACATCCTACCATCATGCACGCTGACACACCTCACAACCCCATACTCTGTGCACTGTCATACCACCTGTCATCCTACCCACATGCACACTGAAATACGTCATGAACTCATATCGCCATGCACTCTCTCACACCACTCGACACCATACATGCTATGAAACCACCCAAAAGCATTCCACCACACACTCTGACACACAACCCAACATCATACACCCATGTACTGTGACACACACACACACACACTGTGACACCATATCCCCATGCATGCTGAGACACCTCATGACCCCATACCACATGCAGTCTGTTGCACCTCTCTACACAGTACATGCTGTCACACCACCAGACACCATAACACCATTTTACTTCCCTGCAGGGGATCATCTCCATAAGTCTAGGGGGCATGTCCCTACCCATCAAATTCTAATTGAAGAATGCTATTTGAGCCAAAGAATGATGTAGAAAAGTAATTTAGTGATCCTCAGATTCATACTTTATCCTGCAATCCCTTCCCAGAAATGTTCTTGGCATGACTTTCCTTATCACACGCATACTACCCCATGAGCAAGGTACACATGCACTGTTTACATTGTTTTTGTCTTTCTATGAAATTTGTTACTTGTACCATGATTTTATTGTACATGTTCATGCACCTACTGCTGTCACTTTGTTACTGCTGTTTCACTCCCCGTTGTATCCATTTCATATTTGCTGGAACCTTTGGGAGAGGGGTAATGTGTGCAAGGTCAGAAGGGAAGCATTCATTGTTTCTTTTATAATTACTACAGCCCCTCAACCTTTTCTCCATGTTCTGGCACCCATGATCCCTCCACCCTTCTACACATCTAAACCAGTCCTACTCACTGTGTGTGTCCTTGTCACCAAATTTTAAATAAATACAGTCTAGCTTGCATTTCAAGCCCCTCAAACCATTTTTCTAGTGGATGTGCTTTTTACTCCTAAATCTTAATATATTTCAAGTTCTAGGGACTTCTATTTTTAGACACAGTTGTGTTGGTCCCAAGAGTTCTGAGCAGAAAAATCCCAGCAAAAGCAGGCTTGTGCTCTAAAATTAGTAAACATTCTGGCCCTGGAAGCATACATCTTTCCAATGACTGCAAGATGCAGCCAAGCAGTATTGATTAGGAGCACTAAAATGAAACAAGGGCTTCCAAATAGAAGAAAAAGTGTCTCCCAATTAACAACAAGTGACAAAAATACAGTTTGCCTTACAGTGGTTGCATGAAACTGAACATGATGAGCTTGGCTTTGAATCTGAATGAAAACAACAACCTCAGTACATTAGAACTAAAATATGACAGAAAGTCTACTGACAGCAGACAAAATAACTCAGGGAAGCATTAGCTGCCTCACTGACAGCCTTGTTTAACAGTTCGCTGGAAACAGGCATGATTCCAGAGAACTGGAGAAGGTGTACAAGGTTCCACTACACATGAGCGGCAGCAGGGAGGAAACTAGCAACTATAGGCTGGCTAATCTTACTTCAGTGATGTGGACGTTAGTGGAAACACTACTGAAGGAAAGACTGGTAGAGTATCTTCATTTCAATGGGCTGTAAGACCAAATGCAGCACGGATTCACAGGGGGGAGGTCATGCCAAATGAATCTGATAGATTCTTTGACTGTATGGTCAAGCAACTAGATCGGCAATCAGGAGAGGGCAGTGGATGTGTCCTATCTGGACTTTAGCAGGGCTTTCTATATAAGAGGTTAATGAAAAAATTGAACAGCCTAGGGGCGGGATCCAAAGTGGTAAATTGGGTTAGAAACTGATTAACAGATAGGGAGTCGAGGGTGGTGGTTAACAGCACTCACTCAGATTTTTTATTTATTTATTTATCAAGTCTAAGATTACAAATACCATTGAGCCATGGCTCTTTTACAAAGGTTCCACGTCAGAGAAATACAAATTATGGGGAACATCAAGACAGACATTACAACAATGTGGACATTGCAAACAGAGTACAGATTAATACAGTTCAAGGGTAGCATTGTAATCAAGGCAGCCAGCGCATTTGTCAGAGAAAACAGACAACAGATAAGAAGTGCCAGAGTCATAGGAAAGGAAGGGGGAGAAGGAATGTAGGAAGGGTGGCGAGAGGGTGAAAAGTGCTGCATTGGGTATACCAAGATGGAGGGTAGAATCCAATGAGATGGGGAGGGGAGGGGGACAACTAGAGCAGAAAGGGAAGTGGAGAAACAAGGTTAAGTTGGGCAGTCACAGGAGCTGTTGGTAGTGAGATAGTCCCGGAGCCTAGTTTTAAACATACCAATAGTTGGGGCAGAGGAGATGGTTGGGCTGAGGTCATTGAACCAGAGTGGCGCTCAATAAGCAAAAGAGCGTTGTCCCTGTGAAGTGTGACAGTGGGGGACTTTCAGTAGCTGTAGCGTGGATCTCCTAAGGAACCATTTGTTAATTCGGTGTTGTAACAGAGCTGAGACCCCAGAAGGTGCAAGGTCAAGGTAGATTTTTTTCACCATGGAGCAGGTGAGAAACTTTATGCAGTTTGATAGTTGGAGCCAGTCAGTCTGAGTATACAGGTCACATGTGTGGGTGAGACGGTGAGCACCAGTGATGAGCCGACATGCTTTATTTAAGGCAGTTGAGAGGCATCTAAGGGTTGTGGTTGTGGCCGAGCCATAAATGATGAGACCATAGTCTATTACAGAGATCACAGAGCTCAGGACTGCAACCATCAAAGCTTCTGAGTGAGGTGTGGTCTGTGTTTGTAGAGGAGACCAAGCTTGTATTAGCAGCTCTAGCTACATTATCTACATGAAGTCCATAGGAGAGATTAGGTCAAGCTGTATCCCTAAGTATTTGAAGGACCCCACCTGATCTAGAGTGTTCCCTGGTGGTCGAGATAGCCAAGTGGTGTGGCTTGTGTGGGTTATGAGAGCTGCAGAAGAGGATAGATTTGTTTTTCTTGTCATTGAGGACCAGTTTATGATTAAGAAACCATGTCTCTAAAGAACTGAAACCAAGTTGAAGGTTGTGTTGAAGAGTTGCAGGATCTTTGTGAGTGAAGAATACAACAGCATCATCGGCATATAGTATGATCTGCTCAGAGCAGTGGTAAGGGAGGGAGTTTAAGAAAAAGCTAAAAAGGAGGGGTCCCAGTATGGATCCCTGTGGGACACCCGAGCCAACAGGCAGGGTGTTAGAAAGAGTGTCCGCAATCTTTAGTCTCTGTGACCAGTTTTCTAAGTAGCTTTTAAACCAGAGAGGAGTCAGGTGATAGCCCGGCATTCAGTAGTTGGTGTATTAGTAGTCCATGGTGTACTGTATCGATGGCCTTGGAGAGGTCGACGAAAACGGCCCCTGTGAGAAGGCCGTTGTCAAGGGATTTGTGCAAAGCTCCAGTGAACTCAAGAAGGGCTGTGGTGGTGATGTGACCTTTCCAGAAGCCGTGTTGTTGTGGACAAGGTATATTGTATTTATCCAAGTGGTCGGTAAGTTGATCAGCCACAATGCGCTCGAGTGCCTTAGAGAGTGGGGGCAGTATGGAGATAGGGCAATAATTTGAGTGATTCGTCTTGTTCCCACTTTTTGGGATGGGTGTCACGGTGGCTGTTTTCCATAGGTCTGGGAATTTTCCACAGCTGAGAGAGAGGTTTAGGATTTTTGTTAATGGATGAATTACCTCATCGAGGGTGAGCAACAGAAGCTTAAGATCCAGGGTGTCGCTACTAGATCTAGATTTAGAGATAGCTGCAGTAATATAGTGGCAAGCTTCATTCAGCCTTACCTTCCTGAAGTAGAAGAGGGGATGGTTAGACTGAGGAGCTGAGGTATTTGGGGAGTAGGCCCTGTTTTCGAAAAAGTCATGGGGTAGAACAGCACTAAGGTCTGAAAAAGCCGTGTTAAAGATGTTTGCGATCACCATGGAGTCAAGGGTTGAGGATCCATCAACCATTAACATGACCGGAGAGGTTTTTGGCTGCTTCCCTGTGACATCCTTGATATTGTCCCAGAAAGCACAACCATTTCCCCATGTATTGGTGAGAGCGCCTTTGTAATAGGTGGATTTCATTAGTCTGTGATGGCTTTTGTGCAGGCATTTCATGCTTGTTTGTAATTTTGGATGTCCAGTTGTTTGCCAGTGGCCCTGGCAACTGCCCAGAGGTAATCCCTTAGTTTCAGCTGTGAGAGAAGAGCTGCAGTGACCCATAGGTTAGAGAGAGATTTTGTTTTGCGCCTTTTAGCAGGGGCAGATGATGGGGGAGTGACCAGTGGGGTACTACAGGACTTGCAACTGGGACTAGTCCTCTTCAGATCTTCATAAGGGACATTGCAGAAGAGAGGAAGGGAAGGTATGCCTTTTTGCAGATGATGCTAAACTCTGCAATAGAGTGGACACTCAGGAGGAGGTGGAGAGAATGCAGAGATCTTGGTAAACTTGAGGAGGGGTCAAAGCATGGCAGCTGAGGTTTAATGCCAAAAAGTACAATATCATGCACCTAGCGAATAGGAACCCAAGAGCAAAATGGAACGGGAAAGGGACTTTGGAGTTATCATATCTGAGGACCTCAGATTGGCAGGGCAGTGTGACTAAGCAGTGGGTAGGGCTAGCAGGATGTTGGGTGCATAGAGAGGGCTATCTCCAGGAGAAGGAGGGAGGTGGTGTTGCCATTGTATCACTTGCTGGTGAAACCCCACCTGGAGTACTGTATCGGGTTGTGGAGACTGCGCCTCAGAAAGGACAGAAAGTGAGGAGGCAGTCCAGAGGAGGGCAATTAAAATTGTGCAAGGTTTGCTCAAGAAGCCCTAGAAGAACAGACTAAGGGATCTCAAAACATACACGCTGTAAGAGATAAGACAGAGAGAAATCAAACATCAATCAATCAATCTTTATTTAGCCAGGTGAAACTCCATTGAGCAAGCTCATTTTCAAGGAGGGCCTAGTAGGTACAGAATAAATAATACAGTAGCACGATAGAACATATAGCACAGATGGACATAGTAATACAATACAGGTACATAACAATACAAAACAAGGTACAAGGATAATCAATGAGGCCCGGTCATAAGGTGAAGCCTCATCCCAGTAAACAGTACAGCAGAGAGGTGGAAGCAAGTTAGCACCAATGTGCTGAACCAGTGATTTTAGTCACTGATAGCTCTAGCAGAGCAGAGTTAATGCTAGTGACAGTGCAAGCTGGGGGCTCAGCAGCAAGTAGAAAGCAAGGATGAATCCATGAACATGGCTGAGGGTAATTCTAATGACAGGATAGAAAGTGTAGAGGGTTGACTGTAAGAATAGCAATGTATGGCTACAGTTTAGTGACAGGGAGGGCATTGACAAGACTCTGAGAAGTATCTCGAATAGAGTGACTTGAATTTTGCAAAACCAATAGGATGCACCAATTTATGGATTTCTGGGTGTTGTTCCACAGCTAGGGCAGCACATAGCTGAAGGAGACTGCCAAAATGGGAAAGACTTTAGGCACAGCTAGTGAGATGTACGAATGGCTTCTCAAGGCATAGTTTTGTAAGGTGCAGGAGGGCAGACAGTCAGAAATGTAGAAGGGTAGCATCTTGGATATACTGTAGATCTATAGGTCCATAGTATAAAAAGCACAAAAGTGGCTACCGACGAACAACACTGGAGCCGCAACTAAAAGGCAAACCATCAAACAGTGTAGTAGGGCATCCCAGTATAAGACCAAAAAGACATGTAGGCTAGGTCATGTTAAAAAACTATTTATTGTAACATACAAAAGTAGTCATAAAACAGCCAGCACTCCTGCAGCAACATGCAGGTCTTTTTTGGTTGTACATGGGGAGGTCCATAGTATAGCATTCTTTTGCCTCCTGAATGTAAGTGAGGTCCATCCTACCATGGAATAGAGTCCACAGTGATGGGTATTATATGCCGCACCTGAGATGAAACATAAGGCCCATGATAAAGGGTGTCAAGCTTAGAGAAGGCGGTTTTTGGGACTAGGCCATATAGAAAGTCTGCATAGTCCAAGATAGCTAGGAACGTGGTTTGTACTAAGCTTTTCTGGCCTCCTCGGTAAGCAGATGCTTGATTCTAAAAAAAAAGTCCAAGCCTCTAAGTTTTTTTGAGAGCTCATCTATATGATCAACAAAAGAAAGTCTGTTGTCAATCCACGTACCTAGGTACTTGAACTTGGTCACAGTCAAGTGACTCGCCAAGCAGAGTGGTGGTAGTGGGAATATTGTTGTGCTTAAGGGAGTTTATGGACTTGGTCATTGGGGATAACAGCATAGCCTTGGTCTTTTTGGCATTCAATAGGAGCTTTTGACTCAGGAGGTTTTGTTGCAGTGTAAGGAAATCTGCTTGCAAGTCCGAGCAGGCACTTTTGGGAGTAGGCCTTGCAGTATAAAGGACCATGTCATCTGCAAAGAGATGTACACTGGAAAGTTTGATTCCACGGCCGGTGTTGTTGATATAAAGTGAGAAAAGTAAGGACCCCAAGATGGAGCCTTGAGGTACGCCGCTGTTAATCTGTTTTAGAGTGGAGCGATCTCCTACTGCTTTTACTTGCTGCATCCACTCTGCCAGGTAGCATGAGAACCATTTTAGGGAAGGTGCATCCAGACCAATGTTGCAGCGAGTAACTAAGAGCTATGCATGGTGAACAGTATTGAAGGCCTTGCTTAAGTCAAGGAATATGGCTCATACGTGACTCTTTAAGTCAGGGGCTGTCTGCCAATTGTTTGTGACTTTAGCCAGAGCTGTGATTGTGCTATGGCATGGCCTAAAGCCTGATTGCACATGGTTTAGCAGATTTGAGGCATCAATGTAGTTTCTAAGTTGGCAATTCACTAATTTCTCCAGCAGTTTTGATAGGGTGGGGAGTAAGGAGATTGGCCTGCAATTATTTGGGTCTCTGGGGTTTCCTGATTTAAAGAGTTGTAAAACTTGAAAGGTGACATGACAAAGACCTACAAGTATCACACAGGTGTGAAAAGGATGCAGGGAGGAGTCTCTTTTAAAAGAAAAGGACTACCAGGGCCAGGAACCCCAAGGTGCACTGTAGTTGAAATAAATCACAATTTGGGAACTTTCAGGTCTTTTTTTTAATAGCTATAAGTATACAGAACAGCACGTCTGTGCTTTTCAACACTGTTGACAAGACTAAGATTCTTCAGAATCCTCTCCCACTGAACTGGAGGCCCCATTGATTGAGAGTAGTCACCGGATCATGCAGCTTGTGGCTGTAAGTTCAGAGCCCTCCTGGTCCTTTCTGTTGTCTGCTGGGACAGGGAGGCATTTGTATGACTCAGGAGCTCTGTTCAGATCTTTAGTATGCAGCCCCCAGTTGGGAGTGATTTCAGGCTTTTAAGTCACTCACTAGCCACAGTGGATTAAGGGGCTTGCCTGCCCTGAGAGCAAGTGGTGTCCACCATTGCTTCCCAGCTCGGTTTACAAATCTGTGAGGTATGGAGTAGCTGATTGCCATGAGGCTCCAGCCATAATGTTTGGGCATGTTAATGAGCCAAAAAGGAGGCGTGGCAATGTTTGTGCTCCCGGCCACAATTGCAATGCTTGCAGCTGTTTGTGAGGGTCAGGAGAACAGAGGATATGTGCAGCTTGTCATCAAGGCACTGGCTAGGAAGCATAGGCAAACCAGGAGATGTTATACAGTTCCCAGGTAGCGTTTTATTATTATCAATAACAATAAAATAAACAAGCATTTGTCAATGCCGAATGTTTGCTTGCTGGCATTGGCATTGGTAGTGTAGAAGTTACAGATCTGCATAATAGGAATGGCAGTGAAGTATTGAACTGAAGCCAACCCCACCACCACCCTGCAGAGAGCGACAGGCATTGGGGTGTGCCTTTGGGTCATCAGGCATAACGACCACGCCATTTCATCACACCCTACCCTGCTGACAATGACAAGTGTGACTGTGTGTCTTGGGGTCTTTGGCCCTTATGCTCACCCCATTCCATCAGGAAATATGGTGAGATGGGTGCAGTATAGGAGAATGGGGTGACGTTTGGGCCTGAAGAGTCCGAGGCACACCTTGATGCCTCTCACTGGCTGCAGGGTGTGGGTGGAGGTGGAATGGTATGAGCATTACAAGCAAGAATCCCAAGTCACACCCCACCCCTGATGCCTGTCATTCTCTACAGGGTGGGGCCTTATGGTCAGAAACCCTAACTCCTCAGGCATTCGTTGGTATTTTCACTCCAAATATTCAACATGTTTTTTTTTGTTACCCCACCTCATGAACAGTGGCAATATCAGTTTGTTAGCCGAAAACTGCTTTTGCACAGCGACTATGGCATTTGGCACCATAGGTGCAAAAACACATTCTGAACAGGACGTGAAAAATGACAGCAGTACTGTTCATGGGGAGGTGTAAAAAATGGCAATGTTGAAAATCTGCTGTGAAAATCTTAAAAAAACTGGTGAAGTCACGAGCATGCGTAGAAACTGTGCAACGCACACCCGAAATGTAAGTAGTTTGGGGATTTTTTTACAGCAGATTGTTAACACAGGCATTTTGGGACCTCTGATCATGAACAGTGTCAGTGTGATTTTCTTTATCTGTCCCGGACAATGATTTCCCACAGCGACCACGCATTTCTGCACTGAAAATGTGAAAACACATTTCGGCCACGTTGTGGAAAATGACAGCTGTACTGTTCATAAGGAGGTGTGGGAAAATGCCACTGGTGCAGATCTGGACTGAAAATATTACAAATTCATGAACTTACGAGGATGCGTGGAAACTGCGTAATGCTCACTCGTAACACAGTCATTTTACAGAGTTTTGTCACCAAATTTTCAACATAGTCATTTTAAGACCTCTGCTCATGACCAGTGTCACTGTGATTTTCTTAATCTGCCCCAAACATTGTTTTTGCACACCGACTGTACCATTGTGCGCTACATGTGCGGAAACACATTTTGGGCGAGATGTGAAAAATGGTAGCTGTACTGCTCATAAGGAAGTGTGGTAAAATGGCACTGTTGAAAATCTGGTGTGCAAGTATTACAAATTCACAAACTTGCCAGTGTGCATAGGAACTGTGCAATGTGCGCTCCTAAAACAGTCATTTTTGGGAATTTTTTCACCAAATTTTCAACATGGCCATTTTAACACGTCTGCTCATGACCAGTGTCACTGTGATTTTCTTAATGTGTCCCATCCCATACATTGATTTTGCACACCGACTGTGCCATTGTACGCTACATGGGCGGAAACATGTTGTGGGCGAGATGTGAAAAATGTCGGCTGTACTGCTCATAAGGAGGTGTGGTAAAATGGCAATGTTGAAAATCTGGAGTGAAAATATTGAACATTTTCAAACTTACGACCATGCATAGGAACTGCGCAACACGATTGTAAAACAGTCATTTTTAGGAATTATTCCACCAAATTTTCAAAAAAGGCTTCTTGAGAGCCCACCTTATGAACGCTGGCAGTGTCATTTTGTTAATCAGTCCCGAAAGGTGATTTTGCTCAGTGACTGTGAAATCATCCTTCGGGCCTGAATAACGCCATGACAGTGACAGCATTCATGAGAAGGGGTCCCAAAAACCCCATGTTGAAAATTTGGTGCAAAAATTCCAAAAAATGCCTGAGATATGCAGCAAAGTTGAAAAAACCCTATCTATTACATTATACAGCTTACCGGCATTTCCTCAGTTCGTGGTCGGCTTTGAAGAGTGCAGACGTGTTCCCGGTCCACCGAAGATTGTCGCGCCGGTTTCTGGAGGTAATTATGGGGTGGGGGTGGAGGCAGGGTATGGTGGTGGTGCGTGGTGGGGCAGGAGACTGCGAGGGACCGCTTTAATTTACATTTTTTTTGTTTTTATTATTAAGAAGACGCGGGACATTTGCCACACTGGGGTGGGCTCCCAGCATGGCAGCTGGAAAGGCTGTTTGGGGGCTGGAGCCGACGGGATTGGGCACCCCCATCAGCCATACGGGCTTGTGCCACGCTGGGCTGGGCTTCCAGCGTGGCAGCTGTAAGACTGTTGGAGGCTGGAGCCGATGGGGATTGGGCACCCCCGTCGGCCATACGGACATGTGCTACGCTGGGGTGGGCTCAGCGTGGCATCCAGGAAAGCTTTGGGGCGGCATGGAGCCCGGCGGGGCATTGGGCACCCCGTCAGCTATACAGTATGGGGCGCGCAGCACGAATATGCGCGGCGCAGTATGCTGAGGGGGCAGCTCTGCTCACTGAAGCGGAGCTCTCCCTTTCAACTGTATGCCACTGCATTTTCAACTGCTGTCATAGACAGCTGGAGCAGTGATTGGCGCACTGTGACCACACCTACAAACACACTGACTGAATTGGAAGAGGCTGACACACCTTTGGAAAACCCGTATGATGGCACTATATTTCTTGCACATGCGTGCAAGCAAACATAAAAATAAATAAAACTGTGCAGGATAACTTTTATACAAGCAGCTCAAACAAAACAAAGTCCTTCATTTGAGGGTCTCTCTAAAGCTGAATCTTAGTCTCTCCTTCTAGCTCTCTAAACAAACATTGCCCTCCTTTTATAAGATGTTTTCACCTGGCAATTAAATTCTGCATCCTGTTCTCGTTAAGCTATATCTTCTCTTTTCACACAATGTCCCAAAACGTTATCCGTTTCTTTTACGTAACTAGCACATCCAGTCTTCTCAACAGGTGTAGTCAATTAAGACATTCTGGCCAGTGCTGGTTTTCCTGCTGACAGCTCTGCAAACAAGCTTCTGAAAGGTCAAAAGGTTTCTCAAGGTCAACCCCCTGTGTTCCTGATTGCTACCATGTTTAACAAACCCCAAACAGCTTTCTGCAGTTCATTTCAACAATACAACTATATACCGTACATTTGCAAACCAAGGGATCACAGTTTCACATAAAGATTCACATATTTTTTAACCACAGAGAAGCAAAGAAAGAAAGAAAGAAGGAAGGAAAGAAGGAAGGAAGGAAGGAAGGAAGAAAGAAAGAAAGAAAGAAAGAAAGAAAGAAAGAAATAATTGAAATAGCAAGTAAATGAAGGTAGATAATGGGGGGTAATTGTGGAACCACTGGAGTGGTCAGTTCTGAGGTTTTACAAGGAAAATTTGATTGTGCAATCAGACAAGCAAGAGATAGACAAGTGACAGAATAGGAGAGGACAGAATAGATCCTTGCTTCAAACTGTGTCTGAATAACAAATGTGACAGGGTCTTATCCAACCCTGTCACACTGCTATGGCCACAAAGACTGGGGCATGCTCAGTTAAAGAAGAGCTGTGGCTCTGTTGATGCTCCCCAGCCACACTGCATAGTCCATGGGGCTGCAGTACCAGAGAGAGTGGTGCCACTTGTCAGACGAGATGAATTCACACATGCACTGCACCAAAGAAAGGCATCTTGTCCTATCTTTCCCCTTGTTCCACTGCTTCAGTCTGGGATGGGACTGGGTTGAAACACAACTCAGGGGAGCTGGCAGCAATGTGCACCCAGGTAGGATATAAGGTAAATCTACATTTGGGAGGGGAAGAGGCATTAATGTAAAGCTTTATGCAGTGTAAAAATACAGCTGTAGAATCATAGGTGCTGTCAGCAGATAAGGACCGCTAGGCCCATCCAGTCTACCTGTTTAAGCTGCATAACGAAGGGTCCAGTGACCCCATCTGGTCATTGGCTTTAGCTTTTCTTCCTATCTCTATTATTTCTTTGTTTCTGTCCCATGCATGTTTGAAGTCCACCGCTGTATGGGCTGCCACCACCTCCTGGGGCAGGCTATTCCATGCATCCACCACCCTTTCTGTGAAAAAATAATTTTCTGACATTTCCCATTATATGGTCACCTCTCATTCTCATGTTGTGTCCTCTTGTCCTGGCATTACTATTAATCTGGAATATGTTGTCCCTTTCCACCTTGTTAATGCCCTTGAGGTACTTGAATGTTTGTATTATGTCACTTCTCTCCCTCCTTTGTTCCAGCATGTACAAACTGAAGTCCCTCACTCTCTCCTCATAAGGCTTGTGATGTAATCCCTTCACCATTTCAGTCACTCTCCTTTGCACTGTCTCTGTTTTGATTGCCCTCCTCTGCACTGTTCAGAATTGGGGGTCCTACAGAAATAGAAGCTTGGGACCCTCAGGGGCACAGTAGGGGAGCGCAGAAGGTACTGAGGGCTCCCTCAGTGACCATGGTGCAGCTGGGGTAGTAATAGCAGTGTGTGTGTGTGTGTCAGGATCCCTGAGGATACAGTATGTGGGGACAGAAGAACACATTAATGCCTTTAAAGAGGGACAGTTGCCCAGTAAAAGCCCCAGCAGCCAATAATCACCCCCCCAACTAAAACCCCTAGGGCAGCATGCAGACCTCTTGCAAGGCCAATAAACTTTTTTAATTTTATGTTCCTCCTTCACTGCTTGCTATCTCAAGACCTCCCAAACAACAGACAGCACAAGGGAAGGCAGGCCACACATTCAGACTGCTGTCCCTGCCCAGCATGTGGGCATTTATTTCAAAAGGAGAGAGTCGTTGGGTTTGAACTCGCGGTTCAAGTGGCAGAACCCCAAACATTTAAAAGGGCACCCAACCAGCAACTGGGAGTTGAGCAGTGACCAGTGAGGGAAGAAAACAGAAGAGCAACAGCAACCTAGGCTTACCTGAAGGCAAAAGGTTGAAGTAGGTCTGTTGACTCCTGTCCATCTCTCCTGTGCAGTATCCAGTGTCAGTGGACTTTTCCCAGCATCATCGGCTTCAGCAGTGTCAGGAAGTTTTCAGTGGTTCCATCAGAAGCAGCATCTGCTGGCACTGACAAGGAGGAGTCTGGTCGAGCAGTTGGTGGTTCCAGTCAGTAGCGGCTATGGTGTGGACTCAGTTCAGCCCTTTTTGTTATTTTAACTTTTAGAGTATCTGGCCCCTTGTCAGCAGCTACAGTGGGATGTGGCAGTGATCGGTCGAAGGTGAGATGAAGTGGCACTAGAGCGAGGCTGTAGTAGTGAGACCGAAGAGCGCAGGGTGGAGCAGTACGACTCACCTCCCAGTCCACCCACAGAGCCACTGCAACCCTCCTCAGCCAGCAGCTGTGTCAGCCTTCAAGCCCTAGCAACCAACCACCTCCCAGCAATGCTTCACCCCAGGTCGGGGTGGTGAGTCAGAAGCAGCATGACTGGGCAGGTGCTGACCACCAGAGCAGTGAATTTACTTAAAAATATTTATTGGAAGTGCTGGATAGCACAGGGCAAGCAGCTGAGGCTTTGAGGTGGGGGGCAAAGGCCCCAAGTAAAAAGAACTGCCAAGAGGGCAAAGCAGTGGGCCAGCGGCCCTTAAGTATATTATAAAAGAGCTCCCAGAGGGTGGAGCAAGGGCAGAGCAAACCCCAGGAACTTAAACCTGAGCCTAGGTTGTTTTCTTATTTATTTAAATAAATCACACCTAGTGGTGCCTAGTCAAACAGCTGAGGCTGTGCAGGTGGGTGGGTGCCCCCACCTCAGGACCACCCACAGAGGCAGTTCAGAGCCAGCTCCATAGGAGCTGAATCAGACCCAGCAAGACCCCAGTAAAAGAACCATCCATAGGATGGAATATTAAGGCTCCATAGGAGCCAGCATAGTGGGTTGCACAACCTAAATTACCCACAGGGCACATTAAATATAGCTCCATAAGAGCAGATACAGTGGGGTTGGAGCAAAGTAAGCTCCGTAGGCACCGATTCTAGGGGCAATCGATTGAATAACTGCTAAATGTTGCGCCCTGCTTAAAGTGACAGTGTAGCTTATCTGAAAGACTGCCTATTAAACTGCATTTTAAAGGTACAGCACTTCCTTACTAAGACTGCCTTTTGAACTACAGCTAAAGTGTTGTGCCGTTTGCCTAACAAACTGCCTGAACTTATGTGCTGCCCCGTTTGCCCTTGAATGAACTGCCTGAACTGATATGGTGCCCCCTTTCCCCTGAAGTAACTGCTTTAAATCTGTGGTACCACTGAAGTAACTTCCTTAAGTCTGTAGTGCCCTGTAGTGACTGTCTTACAGCAGTGGTACTTTTTCAAGAGACTGCCTATACATGTCTGCTGCCCAGTAACAATTCAGTAACAGTTTACTTGCCCAGAGAATCCCCATGTACCCTGCAGAGAACTACTTCATTGCTTAGCAATCCTGCCTCAGCTGTAAAGTTGTCTTGTACTTTCTGAAACTACCTACAGATTGCCTAGGTGTCACCCCCACCAAAGACTGTCTCTGCACATCTGCCTGTGACACCCAGCTCCTTGGCCTACAGTTTGGAGCAGATGACCCTGCTAGCATCAGGGTTTTAGGATAGGCCCCATTAGCTACTCTGCCAAGATACGTCCCTGCCTTGTTACGAAGTTAAAGGAAGCTTAGGAGCTGCACTAGCTGGCTAAGGAAGGCATCCATCACATAGTGGAGTGGGGTTTTCCTTTTCAGGACCAGCATCCAGTGTCATCATCCAGAGACCTCTATTCAGAGTCATTGTCTAAAGATCAGTGCCCTGAAGCAGCACCCGGGATTCTGCTTTCCGCTTCTGCAACGTGTTTTCTGTTCTTCTTGTCTAGGCAGCCTAGGGGAGAGTTAGTGCTGAAGAATCTTCTACAAGTCCCACATCCACTTCTTCCTGTCCTGGCAGCCCAAGGGAGGGTTTGTGCCGAAGAGCCTTCTCCAAGTTGCTTCTGTTCCTCTTGTCCTGGCAACCCAAGGGAGGGTTTTTGTTTAAAAATCTTCTACCAGTTGCAATGTCATTCCTCTTGTCCAGGAAGCCCAAGAGAGAGAGCTTTTGCTGATGAACCTATGGCCTCTTTGGAGAGCATCTCCTAAGTCCTGGTGGCCTAATTGAGGCTCCTCAGTGAAGTATCAGTCCCATTGTTACAACCAGTACCCCTTTTCAGTGCAGGTGCCCCATTCAGGTCTCAGTTCTTCTCAACATCCTGACCTAGATTTCCAAGTGACTTGATTACATGCCTAAAACTGATGCACTAAAAGTAACAATTATTTACCTGTATACAGTGCTAAGTAGCACTGGTCAACCAGGTGTTAACAGTACCATAGGTAATCACAGCTGCAGTAACGTAACAGTATTTAACTTAAGTAAATGTGCACATTCTAGCTTTATTTACTGGTTATTTATTCAGCTATTTTTTCTTTTGTCATTTGTGGCCTTGCATATTATTATTGTTGTTGACGAAAACCTACCTCTGTGACCATTGCCAACCTTCCTGCTAAATAAATTCCTTGCTTCATTTTGTCTTATGAGTATGACTCCTGTCTCTCCTTGCTGGGTGACACCATCCACTCCACCTAGAAGCCTACAGTGTCTCCTGGCCACAACACCTGTTTGAGGTGGCACTTGGGCCTATGAGGAAGAATCGATACCCTCTTCACAACCCAACTCACTTGGGCATGACACATGCATAGTTATTAGAAAAGTGTGTAGTTAGCATATAGTCATCTTATCAGGTGAATAGTGAATAGATCTAATAGATGAGAGATGAAAAATCCACATGTAGAATAAAAAATGCAAGTAATCAAGTTATTGAGTGCAGCTAGAAGCAAAAAGAGCTTCTTATATAAGGTAATAAGGTCTCTGAGAGATGTATTTTATTCTACAAGCGAGACATGTTAAAAGGTTTCGGCAAGAGCACCATAAAATGAACCCAAACCTCACAAGATAACTCTTTCTTCTCACTCCATACCTTCCATTCCCTCTCTCCTTTACTGTTACCCTCCTACTCCCCCATCGTCCTTGCAACTACTCTGAGCTATTCTCTTTAAAACCCTCTAAGGACTACAGCCAAAATATTCAGACCCTAAACTCTAGTATCGTTTTGCCACTTCCAATGCTGTCCCTTTTATCTGCCCTTCTTAAACTTTCCTTTCATTTCAGTATGGTACCCCAGGCTTGGAAGCAAGACAAAGTCCTCCCTCTTCACAAAGGGGCTGACTCCACCTCCCTGGGAAATTACAATCCTATCTTAGTCCTCCATGCACTGGAAAAAATGCAAGAAAGGTTTGTCCTCTGCCGTTTATGACTCCTCCTCCTTCCTGTCCCAGTCATAGTCTGGTGTTCTTAAATCTAACTTTACTGTATCTTCTCTAATATGGGCAATTGATTCCACTGTCACTGTCACCCATGCCATCCTCCTTGACATGTTGCTGGGTTGGACTTTCTGACCTCAGTGTAAGCTGGTTCTGCTCCTACCTCTGATCATCACAACCAGCTGACAGTGAGATCAGTTTACTCTTTCCCTACCTCTCTGATCACCAGTTATTACAAGGTAGTGATGCCATTAAGTCCATCCTCTCTGTGGCCCATCCCATCTTCTTTCTTGACAAGCTAATGGGGTTGGACTTTCTAACCTCGGTGTTAGTTGGTTCTGATCCTACCTGTCTGATCATTACCAGTCAGTCCAGGTCAGTTATTCCCATCCCTCTCCCTCATCTGTTTTGGAGTTCTCTAGGGCTCCACTCTGGAATCTGTTCTTTTCTCCATTTTCATATGTGACCTCTCCTCAACCTGTGTCTCCTCAAACAATTACATGTACATAGATGGCTCTGATCAAAACAGCTCTCTGTT
This sequence comes from Neoceratodus forsteri, assembly GCA_016271365.2. Classification (NCBI taxonomy): domain Eukaryota; kingdom Metazoa; phylum Chordata; order Ceratodontiformes; family Ceratodontidae; genus Neoceratodus; species Neoceratodus forsteri. The sequence goes on along the minus strand of CM028132.1, from coordinate 586,086,677 downwards.
AACACCCAAAAGTCAGTCTCTATGTTATTTGGCACTAAGCAGCAGTTCACTAGGCTCTGCGATACCCTGCTCTCCATGACTCCTGATGGCACCCCAGTTTAACAAGTTCCTTACTTCAAGAATCTCAGTGTGCATGAGTGTCTGTGTGCATGTGCATGTGTAGATTATACCTCTAATTTCCTTTTTTTTTAATTAAATTTATTGTTTATGCTACTCACTCGTGCAGCCACATTTTCTGGGTCAGGACCAGCCTTAAACTCCTCTGTATTTGGGGACATCACACTCTCCTTCCAACCCCAAAGGTATAACCCCCATGGGAGGGTCCGGTGATTCTGAACTCAAACCTGCTACCCCTATTGGGGGCACAGAGGCATGAGAACCTGGGGTACAGAGGTCAGTTAGTTGTGAGAGGCAGAATCCGAGTGCACCCAAGATCACTCTGCTCAATCCAGGGTGCTTCTGTGTTCGATCGTACTCCTGCAGCTCTCTGGGGGCTGCCAGGGTGAACATGCAACCATGCCATGCAGAGCCTGGCTGATGTCCTTCCCTTCCCCATGTACCCAGCTACACTAGCACCTGTGGTCACTCAGGTGGTAGTGTTGCAGTGGGGAACACGTCTCTCCCTCCCAGAAGGAAGAGGAAAGCATCCTCTGGGATGCTTAATCCTCTTTCTCCTTCTGGCTCCCGATGACTCAAGCTTATTCTCAAACTTGGATCACCAGAGCAGTGAGCAATAGTGCTACTACAATACTGATGTGCCACTCATACCCTTGATTTCTGTGCCCACGTGGACCATTTGCATAAGAAATTATACACCATACATTGTGTACTGTACCACAATTAGTCCTGCCTTCCACGCCTGGTCTGCCACAAGCTTATCCATTACAAGATACTGCCAGTGTCTGACTACATGGATGTGGACATGGACATGGACTACAGTGCTGTCTCCAAATCTACTCCTGCCATGCTGGACCCCATTTTCCATTCTTTCTGTTATTTTGTTCCTAACTGCCCCCATACCCAGCACCACAACATTTATCTTAACATTTCTCTTAATTCCCGTGAGGACAGGTCTTTTCCCACTGCTCCTTCTTCCCTTCCGAATGCATGTTCTCATCTTTTCCTTCTTACCTTCCCTTTTCTCTCCCGACTTCTATACCCTCCATTCATTGGACAGCCATTGCTTCTGTATCTCCCACTGCAAAACCTTTGTGAGTAATCTGCTTTCTCCTACCCTCTACTGCTGGAAAGGCCTTCCATTCAGAATTGTTCATCCACCTCTCAGTCTTATAAGGCCCTCCTCTGGAATCAGTTTACTCCATCTGGTGTCTGCATCTACTCCCGCTCTCTCTCTCTCTCTCTACTGTCTCTCCCTTTCACCCTCCAGTAAATGCAGCAGCTGTGCCACACCCTCCAGGTGTCTGCTGTTCCTGAAGTATAACTAATACTCATTACTCACCCTCAACCCCTTGTGCCCCTCCTCCCCTAGCCCCTCCCATTCTAGTCCCCTAGCAACAGAATTATTTGCAGTAACATTGTTTTAATTTATTATTATTTATCATTGCACTGTATTCACCTGGTCACTGCAGCTTGCTCAATGCCTTGTTATTGGTAGTTTGTGTTTTGCACCTCATTGGTAGTTACATTATTGTTATAAACTGTATATTTGTACTGCATACCTCATTGCTAGTTTGCATTATTACTGTAAATTGTGTTTTACTGCCCATTTTCACCCTAATTTAAAACCCACCCTAGATCACACCTTGAAAGAGCTCTGGCTCAGTGAACCTTTCCTGGGCAGCTAGTTAAAATAAAATAAATAATTAACAAATAGTAACAATTGGATTGGAAGGGTTGGAATATAATGACACTTTGAAGTGCATGAGCAGTATTGAAGTTTATCCTACAACCACTGTACTGATGATGCTGTGACTAGGGGTGAGCGAATATCTTATTTTGAATATTCAGGCCACCAATTATTCAAATCTTCATTATTTTTGTGCCTGTGGGGTGAAACAATATAAAGAAACACCCCACCCTCTTCCCAGCCCAATTCTTTAAAAAACATAGCCCCAGTACCCCTACCCCATCTCTACCTCCTCACCACCAGCATCTAAGATTTCATATATTTGAAAAATAAAAAACTCTCACAATGGGTGACAGGCACAACCTATCCACCTGCATAGCCTCTGTCTTTAGTGCTCTTTTACTTTTAAATCAATATTCCCCCAACCACCCCATCCTGGCAGCCCACTCCTTCCTCCAACACCCAATTTTTGGTTACAGAAGCATGGTTAGCGAATGTTGCAGACCAAGGCAACTGACACAATCTGCTCTCCTCCATAGCCAGTCACCTTCTATTGAATAAAAGTGCTGCTGCACTTGCTTGCATAGTAAAACCAGCAGGTCGCATGATCAGCTGGTTTTATTGTGAACAAGCTCGGAAGTGCTTTCATTCAACAGAAGGCTGATGGCCGTGGAGGTGAACAGGTTGTGTTGATTGCCTTAGTCTATGGTATACACTAACTATGCTTTTTTAATGAAAAATTGGTTACTGCAGGACAGGAGAGTGGGAGGAGGGTGTTGCCAGACTGGGGGGAATATTGATTTAAAAAAAAAGGGCAATAAAGAAGGTTGCCAGCCATGGAGATGGGTTAGTTGTGCTGGTCATCCATCATGGCAGTTTTTATTGTTAAAACATATAACATTTTGGGTGCTGGGGGAAGAAGGTGGGATTGCAGTTGAGTAGAGGGAAGGTGAGGGGAAGGGTTGTGTTTTTTAAAGTATTGGACTGAGGAGGAGGAGGAGAGGGCTGTTTAGAACTCTTTTTTTTCTTTTTCCTTAATAGTATTTCCTGAATAGAAATAGGCATGAATATGTCCCTTGGGGTCCCACAGGGCTCTCTTCTTGGCCCACTGCTTTTCAGCCTCTTCATCAACTCTGCACCATCTGCATGTACAGCACGCATATTCTCTATGCTGACAATGCAGTGATATCAGTTGCTGGGAAAAATCACAACTACATCACAACCTACTCCAAGACAGCTTCCTCAAGCTTGAATCCTGGTTCACACAAAACAGACTACTACTAAACCATAAAACAATGAAAAGTCTACTCTTTTCTACCTCCCAAAGCAAAAAGAAATGCCAGCCTTTGCTCATCCAGATCCATAATGGTGAAACACTGGAACAAGTAACAAAGTTCAAATACTTGGGCATCACCTTTGATGATACATTAATTTTCTCTGGCCATATAGACTCAGTCGTCAAGTCAGTGAATACAAAACTTTGGGTCTTCTACCGCCATAGGCACTCTATGACACCAGATGCTCTGAAACTTGCCATCAGTAGTTCAATGATGTCCTCCATAGATTATGGACTGCCTATCTATGGGGCAGGCACTAAAACTGCCATAAACAGGGTCAGCACACTACTAAATAAGGTCTGTCAACTATCCATAGGGGCTGCCCAGGACACCCACACCTGCACGCTCTACACCGAAACTGGGTGGCTCCCACTCCATCTTAAAGCACAATACCAAACCTGCCTACTTCTGAAAAAAGTGCTTCTTGGGCTTCCCTTCCTCCTGCACCGGGCTGCCTCATTACACTGGCAGTTCCCACCAAATCAGCAAGAAGCACAGCTACAGACAGGTTGGCAAGTCCCTTCAAAAGGACGAAACTCACCCAGAACTCCATCCTGTACCAAGAACCAAAATGGTACAATGAGTTACCTGCTAACCTTACAGAATCACCCAAGATTAGCACCTTCAAATCTGGGCTCAGATCCCTTCTTGACACAAAAAAGAATTGTGCTTGGCTGCACTAATATGGCACAATTTCAGCCACCCAACCCTCTCCCTTTCACCCCCCCCCCTTTTATCTCATCAATCCCCTCATCCCCGAATGAGGCCCACTCGGCTGACAAACCACTTCCACCACCACAACGCCATCCCTGGCTGACCCCCTTCCCCCCTTAGGCTAGACTGACCAACTAAATAGTGAATTACAAGGCTGAACCCTATTTACCCTATCCTCTTCAACCTTTAGTTGTATATATAGGATTTCTTTTTTATTTGAATGTCTGTGTAACTGTTTTCTGTTCTCTGTAAACACTGTTATATTTATAATGTTTGTTCAACAATGACCTGGAACTTTTGAAAATAAGTCCTGGACTCAAAGGTATTAATCCTAAACTGAAATAAATAAATAAAAATAACAAAATAAATGAATAGTGCCACTATTCATTATTCATATCAGAATAACGAATAATGCTTTATTCACAGTATTTTGGAAATGTTATTTGCTACTTGCACACTCCTAGCTGTGACCCTCTATGAACAAGTTGCAGAAATGCTTTGGTCAAGATCAAGACAGGATGAGAACCCCTGTATGGATCAAAACTCATTGATTTCAGTTATTCTGTGGGTGGGGAAGCATTTGCAACACTTGGATTATACCCCTATTCTCTTACAGTACTACCCACCTGCACCTCCCTTCTTGGGAGTATCAAAGGGGTCTGACTTGAGAGCAGGGCATTTAGAGAGTGGAAAGGGAAAGTGAATCATGGCATCTTCCATCCCATTAGGAAGTAATTTAGGAGCACTCGCTGATGGAAACCCTTATGCATCCACCAAGCTCTAAATTACATTTAAAATTCCAGATTCTCAATGAGGCATTTGAACTCCTCTTGCTTCATTGTAGTGGTTTAGTGTCAAGCTATTCACAGTGATGTGGCTGGAAGCATCCTGCCCACACATGTCTTTGCAAGGAGAAGGCAGACTGATTTACATTAGTACTGGGCACCCTGTAATCAGCGCTGTCTCTTTCTCTAAGCTGCTCCTATTTATTTTGTCTCTGGGTGTGGTTGACAGAAGAGCGAGTGAGTCACCAAACCAAATGGGCTGGCATTTAAGCCCACTGAGGGGGTGATGGCTGTAGAACCCCAATCAGCTTGGTGGCTCAAGAGAATATAAAATGGTTCCCATATGACACACCTTTTTAATAGTCTGCTTTACCACAACATCTACACTCATCGACGAAAAGTTGTTTTTTTCTCCTTTCTCTCTCAGTCATTAGTGCTGTGTTGTAATACCCCTGGAATTAATATGGATTTTTGTGTAGTATGATCACTGACTCCTTCAGGCAACTTAAGTCACAGTTCAGGGGAGACCCAGAATGTAATCATATAAACAATCACAGTAACCGGCTAAGATAGTGATGGCAATGCTTTACCTGGGGGACTCCTTCTCACAGAACAATTCCAAAGAGTTACTTGAAAGCCTACATAGAAATATAGACTTTGACAGCAGATGAGGACCACTTGGCCCACCCAGTCTGCCTAATTCCCTACCTAATGGATAAGCTGCAGATCCTAGTTAACCAACAGCCTACTTCCTCCTAGCCCGCACTAGAATTGCCTTATGGCTGTCCCACGCATTCTTAAATTCCCCCACTATTTTTGACCCCACTACCTCCTCAGGAAGGCCATTCCATGTGTCCACCACCCTCCTGTGAAAACATACTCTCACATTGCCCCTGAGCCATCCCTCTATCTTCAGATTGTGCCTTTTTTGCACATCTCCTTTCTGAAAGATGCTACCTCTTGATTCCTTGAGGTACTTGAAAGTTTCTATCATGCCCCTTTCTCCTTTCCTCGAGGGTATATATATATATATATATATATTGCTTCTTTAGTCTCTCGTCATGGCTTCTGTGCAGACCCTGCACCATTTTAGTTGTCCTCCTCTGGATTGCCTCCATTCTGTCTATGTCCTTGCAGAGATGGGGTCTCCAGAACTGCACGCATCGCTCCAGAGGGGGTCTCACCAACTGTCTGTACAGAGGAATAACAACTTCTTGTTTTCTAGTGGTGATGCCTCCCCCTATGCATCCCAGTATCCCCCCAGCCCTTCTTACTGCCTTCTCACATTGCTTGCCTACCTTTAGGTTGTCTGATATGACTGCTCTAGGTCTCTTTCCATTTTTATTGTTGTTAGTATCCTCCCACACATTGTTCTGTTCAGCTAACCTCCTCATTTCACTGGTAGTGTGCCTATAAATAACCAGCCACTCCCCTTTCATTAAAACAAAAAAGGCAATCTATTTTCTTCATTGCTGCACTTTCCAGTTTCATATTTCATATCCTGTGGCACCACAGTCCATTTTCTTATACTGAGGATATTAGTCCAAGTTTCATCTTTCTGGAACCCGTAATTCATTACTTTTGTAGTATTAGAAAAAAATTAACTCAGCTCCCTCTCAGTGTGAAGAAAATTCATGCACTATAGACAATGGTGTTGCATAGCTGCCTGTGCTCTCTGTCAGTGGCACACGATGGCATACATATTGCAAAAGCCACACCACAACAGTCTGCTGGGCAACCACTAGCTTCCTCATTAGATGAATGTATGTAGTTTCTGCACTTGAAGGGACACCATTGCAAATGCACTCACTTCAGTGGCTACATTCCTTCATAAAATTTAATTCATTGAAATTAAACTGAATGACTGCAGAGAAAATTGGAGCCAAAGATATTGCAAGACTTGTTTGAGCTCCCTGTTGGGGGGACACAGAGATACACACTAGTGACAGAGGTCTGTTGCTATTCCTCTGTGAGTTCTGTGTTGGTGGGATACACAGACAATTATTAGTGGCAGTGAAGTTGTGATGGCTCTGTGTGTGATACGTAATCAGTGACACAAATACACACTAGTGGAAGTGGTATTGTATAATATGACTTAATTGTCATATTTGTGTAATGTGCTGTGTTTCTAACATATCCTTGTGCTGAAGCCCATTTTAAATGCATTGTCCAGCTTGACTGGGATAACTTATTGAAGTATAGTTTAATGAATGAATGAATGACTGAATGAATGAATGAATGACTAAATAAATAATTAAATGCCTCTGTTAGGTTGCTATTGATGAGACATTGAAGGTAAAGCAGTCCTGAAGACTAAAGCTCAGAAAGAACTGCAGCTAGCAGAGGGAATTAAAAAAGGGGAAAAGGCATTTGTTTCGATATATCAGTGAGAAGGTGAATACAAGGGATGGGACAGTTATGCTCAGAAAAGGGGAGGGTTGGGTAGAAGGGAATGGGAACAAAGCAGAAGTACTGAACAAGTACTTCTGTTTGGAGAGAGAGAGAGAGAGAGAGAGAGAGAGAGACCGGTACCACAAGGGGGGAGGAGGATGAGGCTGAGCACAGATGATTTAATAGAGGTGGATAGGGTGAAGAAGAGATTGTTAGGCTTGAGGGTGGACAAATCACTGGGCCCAAATGGTGCACATCCAAGGGTACTGAGGGAGCTGGCAGAGGAGCTTGAGGGTCCCCTGGGTGACCTGTTCAATAGTTTGTTGGAGTCAGAGGTGGTACCGCAGGACTGGAGGATGGCAGATATAATGTTTTTCTGTAAGAGTGGTCCCAGACTTGATCCAGGGAACAATAGACAGGTCAGACTGAACTCAATTGTGTACAAGCTCATGGAGGCCATACTTAAGGAAAGGTTAGTAGGATACCTGGTAGAGAACAACATCAAGGATGAAAAGCAGCACAGATTTATGGGAAGGAGACTGTGTCAAACAAATCTGATTGACATCTTTGATTGGGTCCCTACAAAAGTTGACAGGGGACAAGTAGTGGACATCCTATACCTGGATTTCAGTAAGACCTTTGACTCTGCCCCACAGGAAGGTGGTGGATCTGGGCGTAGGGTAGAAACTAACTGGGTGGATAACTAACCAGCTGAGAGGCAGGACCTAGAGTGTGGTCATGGGGGGGGTGAGCTCTCAAGTACTAGGTAGGCCACCAATGGTGTCCCATGGGGATTAATGCTCGGATCAGTGCTTTTTATTATTTGTATCAGTGACATTGGGGATGGCATTAAGGGAAAAATTGCTTATTCACAGATGACACCAAGCTCTGTGGGAGGGTGGTCACAGCAGAAGGGATACAGGACCTAAGGGAAGATCCAGAAAGGTTAGAGAGGTGGTCTAGGTTTTGGTAACTTGGCTGCAATGCAAAGAAATGTAAGGTTATGCAGATGGGTGCTAAGAACCTGAGGATAGAGTACATCCTGAGTGGGGTTCAGGTATCTACATCTCAGGAGGACAAGGACCTGGGGGTAATGATTACTAGTGACCTGAAGCATTATATGCAACGTAGTAAGGCAGCAGCAGAGGCAAAAAGAAAGTTAAGCCGTATCACTAAGGGGATCATCAGTAGGCAAGAGGAGATAATACTGCCCTTGTACAGGTCATTGGTGAGGTCTCACCTGGAGCACAGTGTACAGTATTGGTGTCCATTCTTAAAAAAAATTATATAAAACTATTGGAGACAGTCCAAAGGAGGGAAACTAAGATGATCATGGGCCAGAAATGTAGGACATATACAGACAGACTGGAGGCACTGAACATGTACTCCTTGGAGGAAAGGAGAGAAAAGGGGGACATGACCGAGACCTTCAAGTACTTGAAAGGAATGAAAAAGGTGGACAATCAAGTTCTCTTCAGATTCAGTGGGAATAGAAACACAAGGGGGCACAATCTCAAGTTTGGGAGGGAGGTTTAGGAGAGAGGACAAGAGGTGCTTCTTCATGAAATGGGTGGTGGTAGGTTGGAATTGGCTTCCTGAGGAACTGATATAATTGCAAATGGTAGGTTGCTTCAAGAGAGGCTGGGATAGAGAGGCAGACAGAGGGGAAGGGCTGGTAGGGGAAGAAGGAGGGTCATTGGCTGGCACCAAGGACCCTGCAATATGAGCAGACCCAATAGACCTAAACACCTTATTCTGCTGGCTTGTCATATATTCATACTGTATGTATGCTGGTATGAAATACACATTATTGGCAAAGGCATTGCAGACAGTACTGCAGTGTGTTATCTACTGTATTGGTAGGCCACAGAGACATGCACATTAGTGGTGGTAGTGGTGCTGCACTGCCCATATAATCTCTCCGGATGTTTCTCTGGATGCAGAGACAGACACTGGTGGCAGCTGCAGCAGAGTTCTATACAGTAATTCACTAGTCCCTGTCATTGACTGCCTTTCTGATTATTTAGACATCAAGTGAGATACATTATAGTCCATGACAGGGAGTTTACACCTTTAATTGTGAACCTCTTTCCTTCTCTCCCCTGTCTAGGACTGTGCAAATCTTTTTTAATCCACATGCAGAAATGGGTTTAATTTAAATTTCAGTGGAAATTATCTCAGTTCTACTCAATATAAATTCTGCAGGTTTTGCAATGCACATTTTTTTTCACCAGCAGAATTTAGATTTTTGCAGTTTTCCACAATCAGTTTAATCAGGTTGCACAATTCATTTCTACATTTTAATTAGTATTGTTTGAAGCTGTACAAATTGAGAGTGCTCACAAATACCCCCTCCAATCCTACATATTGCATATAGTAGGTAATTTCCACAGAATTTAATAGAATTCCATTAAATTATGCAGTCCGCCACAGAAATTGTGGAAGCAAAATCCCCCAGTTTCGCCCTACTCTAAGTCTATCTTGAAAGCAGCAGTACCAGTTAAATGTATCCTTTATTCTTTGTTTAGTATACTTACCCACCTCCCAATTAGCAGAGATCTGTGATTGATTTTTATAAAAACTGCCATTTTCACGTAAAATTCTACTTTTGAAGATCTTGCTTTATTTGTTTACTTGCTGCCATGCCCACTGTAAACACACCTCCACTTCTAGTTTTGGTGTGCAATCATGGTAAGTGGCTGCATTTACCACAATGGGAGAGTGGGAACATGCAACACAGAGTTACGTGGAGGTAAACAAAGGATTGCTTAGATGTGAAGAGGAAGTGCGGCTGTAAATACAGCACCAGCCATATCTGCTGTGGAGCCACAACAATGGTAAAAATTATTTAATATCTCTCAAAATACAGATGACTGGAAATTAACATTTGCAGATATGGAAACTGGAATTATGGCTACACAGGTACAGCCAAAAAGTCAAATTTTGAAAATCACTTTCTGGTTATCCAATACTGCTGCTATTAAAAAAATCAGTCTCGAATAAAGACACAGACACCATAACGGACCTCCAAAAACAAAAGTGGTCTTTTCTTCCATCAGATATGGTACAATTTTAGAAGACTGAAAACATTTTTGTAAAATAAGGTTTTCCTCTGCTTAATAGTGTAAGGTGATTTTACCACCTGCACAGTCACTATTGAGTGAATATTTTCTTAATTAGCATTAGAGATGTATCAACATTTTATTTCTCTGGTGAAATTATAGCAAAATTGCCAATTTCACCCAGCAAAACATTTTGCATAATTATGGCCTTTAACGAAATTTCATTTGTTAATTTTTACCACCATCTCACCACATCTGAGGTGAAAATTAGGCAAACTGGGTTTTCGCCTGCTGGCCACATATAGTTGGGCAGGAAGTGAGTGGTTCATTTCCTGTGCTATGTATCTTGAGAAAGCAGGCAGTATTTATACTCCCTGTGACTGCAGAGTACACTTTTACACCTAAATTGCTTAATTTGTGCTATTTTTTTCAAACTTTTTCTAGTTTATCTTTTTCATAGTTCGTATTTTAGTACTTGGTGATTGTGTGTGTGTGTGTGTTTCTGTGTGATTGTGTGTGTGATTCTCCCCCACCCCATCTCTCTCTGAGTCTCTATCTCTGTTTCTTTTTTTTTTGTTTGAATTGGTGGTGTTTGTGGATTGTGGCCATAATGGAGAAGGGCGAAGACAGTGGGACACCTCTATGCGTGTTTCAGCTAACCATGACAAATGAAATGCCACAGCAGGAGGCTTTTGGCTCCAGCACCAGCACCCAGCAGCAAACTATGCCCCCTCTCCAGCAGCAGAAGGAGACAATGGTCCCTCCACCACAGCAGCAGCAGTTGGAGACAATGCCCCCTTCCCAGCACCAGGAGGATACTGTTCCTCCACCCAGGCAGCAGGAGACCATGCCCTCTTCTGAGCAGCTGGAGGAGTTAGTGCCTGAGACATTATCTGCTGACCCCCCCATGGCCCTGTCATCCCTGAAGTTCTCCTATCTGGGATTTTTTCTACTTAATATCGGTTGGTGACCCAGTGGTCATCTGCAATCTATGCGGGCAAGAAGTGCATCGAGAAAAGTGTGGATCCCACTTCAGGACAACTGGCCAGTGTAGCCACATGATCAACCACCACCCGTTGCAATGGGATCTCAAATTGCAGGAGCTAGATGCATCATCAAGTGCAGCTGTGGGGAACAGTGCGGGTGTAAGCACTGAAGGGGTGAGCATGAGGGAGGCATGGCTGGACCAGTTAAAAGTCCTCGCCATGCTTGCTGTACCAGAAAACAGCAGCAGTCAGTAACATCCAGACCCCTCCAGGGCCCCCCCCATCCAAAGCCAGCAGCATAGGTAGCCCCCGACCTGCCAGCAGTGCCAGTGACACGTGGATTTATCAGCTGTCCTGTCTGAAGTCCAGCATCTCCAACAGGAGTTAAATGATTTCAGACAGGAATTTAGTGATGTCCAGGGGGAAATTTCAAAACTGCAGTACGATGTTGACAAAATCATGGCATCCTGTCTGAACTCTGTGGCAGCCCCACTGGCACTTAATGTGGCAGCACAAATTAATTTGTCTTTTTTTGTTTTCATTTTTCTATCTTCCATTCTGTTGTTTGTATGTCCCCCCATAAAAAAATTAAAACCAAAAAAAAGCTATTCTGTCCTCTTTAATCTACATCCATTCCTTAAGTCCTCTTATTTCTTTATTTTATACATAGATATATAGACAGTGCCAGCAGATAAGGGCCTACAACCCACCCAGTCTGCCCATTTGAGCTTGTAAGTTCACTTTATGTTTTCCTAGAAGTCTGTTGCCCCTTACCCCTGACCTCCACAATTCCTTTATGTCTATCCCATGCATTCTTAAATCCCATGATTGTTTCAGCCTCCACCACTTCCTCTGGCAGGGTGTTCCACTTGTCCACCACCCGTTCTGTGAAGAAATTCTTCCTCACGTTTCCTCTGAATCATCCTCCCTCCAACTTCATCCCATGCCCTCTAGTCCTGGAACATCTTTTCACTTAAAATAGTGTATTCCTGCACCCTGTTCCTCCCTGTAAGATACTTATATGTCTCTACTATCTCTCTCTCCTTCCTCTCCTCCAGGGAGTACATATTCAATTCCTTCAACCTGTCCTCATAGTACTTGTGATGCAATCCATGTACCATCTTTGTTGCCCTCCTCTGAACCTTCTCTACCCTGTCTTTGTCCTTATGTAGGTAAGGTCTCCAGAACTGTACACTGTACTCCAGGTGGGACCTCACTAGTGCCTTGTATAGTGGGATTATGACCTCCCTTTTCCTGCTGGTGATGCCCCTGCTTATGCACCCCAGCATCCTATTTGCTTTACCTGCTGCCTTGTCACACTGTTTCCCTACCTTGAGGTCATCAGATATGATAACTCCAAGATCCCTTTCCTGCTTGGTGCATGCTATATCCTCACCCCCCCAACTGATTTATATTGTGCCAGGGTTTTTGTGCCCCATATGCATTATCTTGCACTTCTTTGCATTGAATTTCAACTGCCAACCCCCTGACCATTCTTCAAGTTTCTGCAGGTCCCTTCTCATTCTGTCTACACCCTCTGGTGTGTCTACTCTGTTACAGAGCTTTGTGTCATCAGCAAACAGGGAAGATCTGCCTTCTTGGTCCTGCGCAATGTCACTGATGAAGATGTTAAATTTTGTACATAAAATCATTTTATTGACCATTGTTGTTGTGTTTGTTATTGTCTTATGCTCCTTATAGAATTCAGTCCCTTTTCTTGTTCTCCCTCTATTAGTTCTCCCTGCTCATTGTTGTATTACCCTTGTCCTCCTGATCCCACCTGTCATTTGTTATGCTTATTCTGTACCATGTCCGTGTATGCCTCCCCTAATAAATGCCTTATTCCCTTATTATTTGTGGTGTGTGCTATTTCTTAGAGCTGGTTACACCTACAAGATTCCTTTTAACAACATAATAATGAGTAATGCAGTTGCATTCCCTATATATTGAGTTTGCAAATGAAATGCCACTTCCTGCCAAAGGCTGTTGGCCATCTGGGCCTTGTGCACAGACTAGTGTGTATTTTTTGGGAATTCAAATACCTTGTGTGAGTTGGTTTAACTCAAAGTTAGATGTACTCATCACAGCACATATCCATAAGGTGCTCGTTCTTTACTCGATTCTCTATTGTGAGAAGTAAACAATGTAAAAAGTGCTTCCATATAACCAAATTAAAAATGCCCACTCTCCCAAGGCACCATCCTTTGTTATATGTATCATGAAGTATGGTGCCTTGAGGGAGCAGATGTTTTTTTATCTTCGTTACATGGGAGCATTTTTTACATTGTTTGCATGCTACACTGTAATAAAGAAAGGGCACTTTATGGATATGTGATGTGGTGATTGCTTCTTACTTTGAGTCGAAGCAACTCACATGAGGTATCTGAAGTACAAAAATACAGACTCTGTGCATAGGGGCCTAATGGCCCATAGCCTTCGACTGGTACCGGCCTTTCCATTGCAAACTCCATATATGGGGAATGCAACTGAATTATTGGTCAATGTTATGTTTTGTTAAAGTTATGTTGAAGGCATCACCTGCTCTTTTAACATGTTTCCTTCTCCTATCCACATATGTCAAGTATTGTGCCTTATTAAAAAACTGTTTCACAATGCTATGTGATGTTGCATCACATATTGTTGTGTGCAACATTAAGAAGATGTAACACATCTGGTGCCGGCACTGACAACGTGACCCAAAAGGCCAGAATTCTCAAAATGTTTCCCAGAAAATGTTATAGTAAATTAAGACAGAAATCAGGTGTCAGACATGCTGTTATTTTTTGCACGCCTTCTACCTGGACCAAAACATGTTGTTTGGCCCACTGTCTACTAATGGTTTAAGGCCTAATCATGGTGTTGCCACTCCCTAACATGGCCCAGAAGTCCAGAAATGTTTCCCAAAAAAATTTACAGTACATTCAGACAGAAATCAGGTGTCAGACATGCAGTTACATGGTTCACATCCACCATCAGGACCCAAATCTGTTGTTTTCTGCACTGTTTCTAATGATTGTCAGGCCTAACCATGGTGGTGCCACTGCCTAACATGCCCCACAAGTCCAGAAATATTTCCCAAAAAATGTTACAGTAAATTCAGACCTAAGTCAGGCGTTAGACATGCTGTTATATGTTGCACACCTTCCACTTGGACCAAAACATGTTGCTTGGTCCACTGTTTACCAATGGTTTAAGACCTAATCATGGTGTTGCCACTGCTTAACATGGCCCAGAAGTCCAGAAATGTTTCCCAAGACATTTTACTGTACATTCAGACAGAAATCAGATGTCAGACATTCAGTTACATGGTTCACATCCACCATCAGTACCAAAATCTGCTGTTTTCTGCACCGTTTCAAATGTTTTTCAGGCCTAACTGTGGTGGTGTCACAACTTAACATGCCCCACAAGTCCAGAAATGTTTCCCAAAAAATGTTACATTACATTCAGACATAAATCAGGTGTCAGACATGCAGTTACATGGTTCACATCCACCACCAGGACCCAAATCTGCAGTTTTCTGTACCATTTCAAATGATTGTCAGGCCTAACCATGGTGGTGTCACTGCCTAACATGCCCCATATATAGTAGGGTCAGGTAGTAAACACCAGTGGTGTAACAGGGAAGAAAGGGTTAATATGGTAAGCAAATTAAATAGAAAAATAGGAACACTGCAATGCAATGCAACAATGTCAGCACAGCAAACGTACTCCTATTTGCGAATGTTACTGTGTTTTGTAGGTCAGGGGTAAGGGCCTAGTTTCCAACTTGCCCGCCTCAAGTTACAACATGATTCTGACCTACTTCAACACAACTTAATAAATCTCAAACTACTACTCAATGCTAAAAAGACATAAAATATGCACCTGTCCCCTAATACCAAAGATGTTCCCACTGACTCCCTGAATGCACATTTTCAGATTAAGACCATCCTGGGAGAATTACTGGAACTAGTTGAGACATTTAAATATCTTGGCTTCTGGCTGGATTGAAAACTATCCTTTGTAATGCATATAGAGGAAATGGCCAAAAAACTTCACCAAAGGCTTGGTCTCTTCTATCACATAAAGCACTTCCTTACCCAGGACACCAAACCAAGGTTGGTCTAAACAACCTTTCTCCCATTAATTTACTATGCAGACTTTCTCCACAGCCATAGTCCGAAGTCAGCCCTAATTACCCTTGACACACTCTATCACAGGGCCTTAAGGAGCAGTGGCTCTAGCCACAAATGGTTACCAGGGCACAGCTGAGGCACAACAGATGGTAGCCAGGGCACTTATATATTGCTTCTATGGGGGAATCTCTGCACCATATGTGGCACCAACTGGGGCACAGCATTTCAATAGGCAATGCGAACATGGGCCCTGGGCAGTAGAGCCACACTGGCCTTAAGATTCATTACAAATGTTCTTTCTTTTTTTTTTCATTTAGTAAACTTTATTCAGTTTAAGTATTTAACAACAACACTCCATGCAGACTACATAACAATGCTAGGAGGAAAGCAACTGTTAATAATCTGTTACATGATTTTTAGCATTCAGTGACTAGTTACCATACCCCAAAATGATATGATTAAGTTGTCTGCATCCCCCCCATGCCCTCCCTCTCCCCCCCACCCAGTCTGCCACTTGGTTTGATTAAGAACTTTTACAAAAAAGGTAATTATGAAGTACTGGCTACAGGTTAACCCAGTAGGTCCAACCTTCATAAAAATTACTGGTAAAGGTACTTATGAATAATGTCTATTGTATCAATATAAGAGTATGTAATTTTTCCCATCTATGTTTATATACTCCCATTCTATTCATGAGTCCTGCAATTATGTACTCTGCTTGTAAAGCAAACATAATTTCCTTGAACCATTCCATGTATAAGGGGGTAAACAATTCCAGCCAATGCCTTAATATTACTTTTTTAGCACAAGTTGTAATCAAAGCCAAATGAGCTCTCTGCTGAGACCCTTGAACTTGCATATAATCCCCCAAAATACAAATTTCAGGGCCAAACTTGTCAACGAACATAAGTAGAGGGTTAAGACGATCTTGGATTTCCACCCAGAAGGGTTTAATTTTGTCACAGGTCTATAACATATGGAATAAGTCAGCAGGTGCTTGTTGACACTTTGGACATTGGCTGGTGGGTAATACCCCCATTAGATGGAGTTTAGATGGTGTGTAATATACATTATGATTAATGTAATATTGCATGAATCTGTACCTATCCCATTTAATGTACTTATATAAGTGTTTCCAGATGTTGGGCCAATTCCTGGGCGTGGGGTTCGGTGGTAACATATTATCCCAACCATAAATCCTTTGACCTTCTAGGATAGCAATTTTTTTGAGGAGACATTTATATGAATAGGATATAATATGAGATATAAGGGTGGATTCTATATAGGGAAGTAGAGTGGACATTAGGGGACTATTCCATTCCCCCAGACCAAAATGAGACAACAAAAGGAGGGATATTTGAAAATACTTGAACACTTGATTTACAGGCCATTTAAAAATGGATCTGGCTTCCTTGAAGGATAGCAGTTTTTGATCTCAGACCAACTGATCTACACTATTCACCCCCATATTTGGCCAAAAATGGTGACATTTGATTTTATTACCTGAGATTAAGAAATTAGGATTAGAGAACTGGGGTTGGGCAATGTCTCTCTAAGCATCTATACTAAGGAAGTTATTTAACTGATACTGAGTGTGAAGTAAGGCATACAGTGGTGTGTCCCATAAGGCTTAAGGGAGATTCTTTCTGGTAATAAAAGGAAGGGTCTTAGGATCAATACCATTTTCCAAACATAGATCCTGCTTGATTCTGACCAAGGATGGACAGTGTGTGGCTTTTTGGATAGCTTCTGAGGAATGTAACCAGAATCTGATTCTTGCCAGATGAATAGCTAAGTAATATATATAAAAGTTGGGGCTTGAAGGTCTCCCTGTTTTCTGATGTTTAAGTTTGAGATAGTTTAGTCTAACTTTTTTCCCCTGCCATAAGAAGGAACTAATAATTCTATGTATCTGTGAAAACCATGAAAATGGGAGAACCCCGTTAAACATTTGTAGAGGATATAATATCTGAGGTAGTACATTCATTTTTATTATGCTCATACATCCCCATAAAGAGATAGGCAATTTTGACCATCACTTAAAGTCATCTGCTAAGGTCTTGTTTAGGACATCTAGGTTAAGTTTTTTCATTATGTGGGGAGTGGGGTGCAGGAGGACTCCAAGGTATTTAAAATTTTTAGTATTCCAACGTAAACCCAACTGTTCGATATCACTTCTCATTGTGAATTTATTAAGGGGAAAAACCTCAGTTTTTCCCATATTTAATTCATAATTTTAAATTGCCTCAAACTGCAATATAATTTGAAAGATTGCCGGGAGGGATTGGGTAAGACTGGTAATATGCAGGAGTAAGTCGTCTGTATAGGACAATAATTTGTAATCCGTATGGCCAATATGTATCCCAGATACCAATACCAAATTATTAATTTTCCTAATAAGTGGTTCCAAATGCAAGTTGAAAAGGAAGGGAGAGAGAGGACAACCTTGTCGGGTACCCTGGGACAAAATAAAGGGTGTAGAGAGGACGCCGTTACAATAAATTTGAGCTTTCGGTGATGTATATAAAATTTTAACTCATTGTATAAGTTCTTGAGGGATATGGTATCAGGCTAGTAACAGAAAAAGATAGTCCCAAGAGACCCTATAAAAGGCTTTTTCTGCATCCAGGTGGATGAGGGTAGCAGAAGAAGTGAGCTCCCTGGACAAAGAAGAAAGATAGGCTACTTTTCTGAGATGATCGGATGACAGTCTCCCTTTAACAACACTAGCTGTTCGGTACAAATAAGAGATTCTCAGACCTGACCTAGTCTAGATGAGAGTATTTTGGCTAGGATCTTAAGATCCACATTAATTAGAGAGATTGGTCTATAGTTGGGAATAAAGAGGTTTTTTTTATCACGTTTAGGAAGATGAATTATGAAGGTCTGGGTCAGGGAGGTGTCAGAAATACCTTTGTTAAAAAGTATTGAAAAGTCTCAAGGAGAATAGGAGCAATCATCTTTTTAAATGTTTGATAGAAATTAGTAGTGAATCCATCTGGGCCAGGCATTTTGTCCCATGGCAGGGAGTCTATGGCTTCACAGACTTCTGATAAGGTAATGGGGGCTTTCAGGATTTTGATCTGAGAGTCTGATAACACTGGGAGGTCAATATCTTGGAGAAAAATGTCCAATTGTTGGGGCAAGGAGGAATGACCTGAGGTTGAATATAGATGCTGGTAATATTCTTGGAATGCATTCACAATATCTGGGGGGAGGTAAGTAATTCCCCACAAAGTCGAGTATATAGAGGTGATTATCTTATCTGCCATTTGAGTACAAAGACGGAGGGTCATAGGCCTCCCAGCCCTTTCCCCTTGGTCAAAGTAAGATATTTTAGAGTGGAGCATAAGAAATTTGGCCTTCTCAGCTAATGTTTGATATATTGTGCACGGAGAGATTCAACTTTTGCCCGTTCATCTATTGGGGCAAAGGGTAAAAGGTGATGTTCTTGTTCTTCTATCTGGGTTAAGATTGTGGAGAGGGCTGCAGCTCTCTGCTTTTTGCATTTAGTCACCAGGTGAATGAATTTGCCCCTCAGTGCACATTTCAGAGATCCCCACAGAAAATCTTTTTTGGGCATTGTTGGAGCATTAAGGTCCATAAAATTAGATATGAAAGTTTGTAGGAGTTGTATTTGTTCATCCAGTTTCAGAAGTTGGTTGTTTAATTTCCAGAATTTGTCTCTATGTACATTAGGAGAAACGTTGAGAAGGAGCTGGGCAATATGATGGCCAGAAATTACCTTGGAGGAATAATAAGCCAGGGATACACCCGGCAATTGATCTATTGAGATAAGAAAATAATCTAGACAGGAAAAGGAATGATGAGGAAGGGAATGAAATGAAAATTCCTTACTGTCTGGATGCAAAAGCCTTCAAGGGTCTGTGAGATGGATGGAGTACATTAGCTCACATAATGCTTTTTGTCTTGATGTTGATTTTTGCCTTATCTGACCAGATCTATCTAGTTGGTTAGACAGGACCAGATTCCAATCTCTCCCCAAAATTATTGGGAGTGTAGTCCAGGGGCAAGGGTGGTCATAAGACTGGCAAAAAATTCTGGGTCATTGCTGTTCAGTCCATAAATGGATCCTAATATTAATTCTGAATGACCCAGAAGGGCCCTGATAATCATGTATCTGCCACCTGGGTCTTCCATTAGTTGAATTAATGGAAATGGGACTCTCCGGGATATGAGGATAGAGGTCCCTCTTTTATGGGAGTCAATGCCCAAGCCAAATACCTGACCCACCCAGTTTCTCCTTAAGTAAATTATTTGATTAGGTAACAGGTGTGTCTCTTGTAGGAAGGCTATGTCTATTTGCAGGTTTTTAAGGTGAAGTAGAATTTTGGTTCTTTTAGCCGGGGTCTGTGCTCCTTTTATATTCCAGGAACAGTAATTAATACCTGCCATAAGTGAATTTTAAACCGGGAAGGGTGAAATATGTTTTACCAGAAAAAAGCCAGATCAGGTTATCTAAGTTGATGAAATCTACTTCTGTTCCAGTGGCAGACTTCCCTTGAGTTATTATTCTACCTCCCCCCACCCCAACCCCATTTATTTAAACCCTGACTTCCAATTCTGTGGTAGTAATTCCCTGATCTCCCCTCTCTAATTATTAATATAAATAAGAACCCACATCAGGAAACTGAAATGAGGAGATCAAAACCCAATGTCTGGTTCATGACAGTTTCCAAACCTATACATTCTAACTCCTCCCCCCGCTCCCCCCCCCCAGACTTCCCCATTAAGAAACATTTAACAACATTCAAAGAACAAATATAGTGACTCTATGCAGTTCCTACGTAACAACACTGAACTAAAGAGTACCATCTAAGTAGTTATTACCTACCTAAAACACAATTAAATTCCAAATTTTGATATACAAACAGCTGATATGTAGAAATTGGCCCCTCAATAAAGTTATATGCAGTAACAATCCATGCCTTATACTAGAACTTTACTAATGTACCAGGGTAACAAAAATAGAAAAACATTTAAATCTGTTTAAGCTGATATCAGTAACCCCCTGATAACAATAATTTAGTGTAGTAAACAGAGTCTCTAACATTTATTTAGTCCACATATAGACACAGCCAAAAACCAAATGCTTGGAAATGAGTCAGGTCACATCCTGCCCAATTTACATAACTTTAATAAAAAAAGGAAAAATCCCTACGTTTCAAGTAAAGACCAAAATGAATTGTTCTTATTAGGGGCTAGATAAAAGAAAATGTAGTTGATTGGTTGCTTATTGTCCCACACTGTGAAAGTAGACAAAACGATTTGCACAGTACTGACAGGTTTTGCGAGTGGGCGCACCTTCGAGCAGCACAACAATTCGTACGTTCACGAAAGTGCATACTGTGTTTCAGGAGGTTGGGCATCTCTTGAAAAGTGAGGAGATACCTTGGGACAAGCAAGCCTCAGACAACCATACATTTCCCCCAGGATCGCAAAGGTGGGAGACAAAAACAAAATAAAATGTACTGACCATGTTCACTTCCACAGAGGGAACCGCAAGCATGAATTGAACAGCACGAATAACTCTAGAAGTAGACTCAAGGGAAAAACACCACCGCAAGCAGGGTGGGCTGTGTCTTTACTTCTGCGCTTAATAATCTTACTATCAATACAGGGAGCCCATTTAAAAATCACTTCGATTCCACTTTGAGGACCAATTTCCCTTCCAGTTGAATGTAGGGTCTCAGCATTGGTTGAACAAATCTGGAAACCAGCTTGCTAAATCTCGGGAAGCCTGATCAGTGTTTTCAAAGGATCTCCAGGAACCTTGCTACATTATGGGGAGCCTAGCTGGGTATTGCATCCGAAATTTAATACTAGCAGCAATTAGCTTGGTGATACAAGGGTGATACTCGGCTCGCTTCTGGCGTGTGGCAATCGTGAGGTCCTGTGACACTCTAAGATCTGCATGTTCCCATTTAATCTCTTGTAGATCCTTAACTTTTGCCAATAAAGTACAATCCACTTAATAGGGACGCGGTTAATGGGGACGTTCATTTAATGGGGACATTTCCCTAGTAACCGTTTTTTTCCTAATTGACTTCCGTTATGTTCTAATCCAGTTATAAGGGACACATGGGCTGCTTAATTGGGACATTTTACATTAAAATTCCGACATCCTTGTGCTGTATTCATCTTGTCATCATGGCTTCCAAGCGAGTAGAGCTCACACTTGCGGAGCGAGTAAAAGTAATTGAAGCTTTGCAGATCCCTAAGTCTTCTCTTGCTTCTGTGGCTAAAGAGTTTGGCATTTCTAAAAGCCAAGTCAGTCGCATAAGCCAAACAGAAAGGCAATCATGACAGAGTAGCAGTCGAATGCTAACCCAGCAAGGAAACGCAAATGCGAGGGCAAGGACGGTGAAGTGGAAGAAGCCTTCCTTTTATGGTTTAGCGGTGCTGTCTGTCATGGTGCCAGATTGTCCGGCCCTCTGTTAAAAAAAAAGTGAAAGAGCTTGCCACGCAGCTCAGACATGAAGATTTTGAGGCTACCGATGGGTGGCTAGCAAGGTGGAAACAGAGGAACTCCATTGTTTACAAGAAAGAGCATGGCGAAAAATTGGACGCCGACACAGGTGCAGCATCAGACTGGATCTCAGCCGTGCTTCCTGCTCTTCTTAAAAATTACAGCCCCGGGTGTGTGTACAATGCTGATGAGACAGGACTGTAATTCAGGGGATATCCTGATCATGGTCATGTTCTCAGACAAACAGAACTGTTTGGGGGAAAAAAGCGAAGGACAGAGTCTCTCTATTGGTATGCACCAATATGGATGGGACAGACAAGCGCACCTTGCTTGTCATTGGAAAAAGTGAAAGACCACGCTGTTTCCCCAGAGATCTTGCTACACTGCCGGTAGCTTACTATGCTTCATCAAATGCTTGGATGACTGGTGGATCTTCAAAGATTGGCTGGGCATGTGGGAGAGTGAGTTGAAGCGCAAACGGCTCCGCACACCCTGCTGATGTTGTGGGGATGTACCCACAAATTAAAATTGTTTTTTTGCCACCAAACACCACCAGTCTGGTCCAACCCATGGATATGGGTGTGATCAGAAATGTAAAAGGTCACTATCGTGCACTGATGTCAACACGAATCATGGATGTGATCAACCAAGGAGGAGAACTGACTGCATCTGCAATCGCTAAAGCCGTCAGTATCCTGGATGCCATCTACATGGCTGCCAAAGCTTGGCAATCTGTCTCTCCGACTACACTCCTGCACTGTTTTAGAAAGGCAGGGTTTCTGAGTAGCGTCGCGGAACCGGTGGGCGAAACACATCAAACAGCAGCAGAGGATCCACTGTATGATGTTCAGCCACCAACTTACATGACTGCAGATGAGTTCTCTACTTTTGTGGACATCGATATTGATGTTGAAACTGAGGGGGAACTACAGATGGCGAAATCTGTGAAGTAGTCAAACGTCTGAGACTGGACTCAGGGACACAAGAAGCAGACCATGACTCAGAGGCAGAAGAAGATCCAGTACCCGATCCCATTTCTAACAAGGATGCTATTGATCACTGCAGAGTGCTTATGACATGGTGCATGCAAAATGGTGACATAGTATCCTGGGGAGCACTGTCAGCTGTTGAGAGCCGCATTTCAAATAGGATCAGCACTGACTCAAAACAAAGTTCGATCGCAGATTTTTTTTTATCGAAGTGAATATCAACTGAAGTGAATTTACTTTATTTTTGTCACTTTTGAGCACTTGCATAGAAAAAAAACAAAAAAAATACTGTATGCACAGAAATACACTAAAAATAAAAGTACTTAACTGAATTTTGATCTCTGACTCGGTTGTTTGCTGATTACAATATAGAACATAGGGCACCTGTTAATCGGGATGATCGCTTAATAGGGATGATTACTCGGTCACGGAGCTGTCCCTATTAAGCGGCTTCATCTGTACATGTTGACGGTCCAGGTAACTGAGTAAATGTAGGATAAAGGGCCTGGGCTTGGATCCAGGAGGTGGCCTTGGTCGTAGGGATCTATGGACCCTTTCCACTAAGTATGTTGTAGAGTGAAGTGAGGGGCCAGCGATCTTTAAAAGTAACTTCTGGGCAAACATAACAGGCGAATGGCCTTCAGCTTCCTCCGGAAGGCCAAAAATATCCTGGTTGTTACGCCTATTTCGGCCTTCCAGATCTTCAAGTTTCAGCTCCAGCTTGTTAACTTTTTGCTGCAAGGAGGATATATCGGGTTCCATCCTGGATTGCCATTTTTCGAGGGAGGATGTACGTGCTGATATGTCTGCCGCTGCCTGGTTAGTGTCTTTTAGCTCTTCCTTGATAGATTTTAAGTCTGAGGCAAAGTCTTGAAATGCTGTCTTCAGTGGAGCCAGTTCAGCTAAAAATTTTTCTTTGGAGAGTGGAGTAATGGAGGACTTGCCAGATACAGTATACTGGGTCTTAGGCCTCTTAGACTGCTTGTCCGGAGTTGTTGGTGGTGTGTGTGCAGGGAGGGCCTGTTTCATCTCAGCCTCCATTCCTCCAAATTATTTACCGTTACTCCAATTACTTGTAGCTCTGAAGAAGTCCTGGGGCTTCCTGAGGATGGTAGAACTGATGTAGTTCAGTTAGTGAGCTTTAAAGGTTAGATTTACTTGATTTTGATAATCTTGAGGAGAGAGCAGGTTTTAGAGGCATCTGCCTACAAGGAAGGCATCACGAAACTCTACAAATGTTCCTTTCAACGTCTACCATTGCTCCCTTTATCTACAGGTTGGTTGGCCATCCCTTAGTGTCAGGATATGCAGCAATGCATCCCTCTGGGGTTACAGAGCTCTAACCCTGAAACTCCCTCCCTATATCTGCTCCATGTTTAAACATGCCTCTAGTGAGTACACTCCCAGGAAGTTGTCATATATAATACTTGATACTCCATGGGTTAGAAACCGGTTTGGTTCTTCATCCCTAAGTTATGCCCTGCTGACCTTATGGAACACTATACAGAAACCCCTTAAACTTAACCTTACCGTTGGCCTGTGTACATTCAAGTCCTTGACTGGGAGTATGTTGAAGGACAACTGTAACTGCTATGCTTGAACCTGCTTACTGTAATCATGTACATTCTCTCTGCCTCCTGGCACTTAATCCTCCCCCACTCCTCTACTTCCCCCTCACCCAGTTTGTTTCCAACCCCTCTATCCCCCTCATCCAGCACTAGTAGTAAGCACTTGTATATCATCCACCCCCTTTGTCCCCCCCTCGGTGCTTCTTAGTTTTCTGCATTCTTTATCCACTCCCTAACCCACACCTGCTCTCCTCTTCCCCTCCTGTTACATTTCTGTAACCTGTATTACTTTTTCCTGCCTTTGACCATCCTCTAGTGCTATAAAATCCATAGACCTTACACTCTATGTCCTCTTCTATTGTTCCAATTTACTTTTCTGCACCTATCATTTTTCATAATTATTGTACTCAGCTAGCTTTACCTGTATAGGCACCTGTATTAGACTTGGAATCATTTTGTGATTCAGTGTTGTATCTAGTTAACTTCCTTTTGTCTGCTTTTCTTGTATATAGTATCTCAGCTATATTTATATTGTACCACTGTAACTGTTCTGTATTTTGTATTGTACTTATGTCCCCCCAGGACCTCCTCACAAATGAGTTATCCTGGTAAAATAAACTTTGAATTGAATTGAATTGAGGGTAGATCACAATTTTAATTTCTGTGAGCAATTCAACAGTGCAGTGTACCTGGATATGGACAAGTTAAGTGGTCAATGTACACAAATACTTCCAATAAAAAAATAAAGCACAAAAGTGATTGAGAAAAGGGAAACAGGAACAGAACTACTCAGAATGAGTAACTGCTCAGATAAAGTTACCCAATAATGGGTCAGTATGTAAGAAAATATAAAAAATAAGTAGTACGCCCAAAAAAATTATATTAAGACTTAAAAGAAATTACAGAAACTCACTCACAACTTGTACGAAATCTGTTAAATATTAGGAACTAGCCTGCTGTGCTTTCACATACACACACACACACCACACCAATCAATCAATCAATCAATCAAAGTCTTTATTTAACCAGGCGATCACCGTTGAGCAAGCTCATTTTCGAGGTGGACCTGGGTTTGTCAACAAGGAACAAGGGACAATATACATGAGGTGCAACACATAAGAAAATAATAATAATAAAAATAAAGTGAGATGCAATAATACAGTATATACAAAGTATCAGCAGGTAGCATGGACAGTAGTATATGTTTGGAACAGAAGATACAGCTAGTTTTGGGTAGGACACAATTTTTCAAATAAGTAAAGAAATATACATAGCAGGTGCACCGAACACAAATAAAGCCTAATATAAAAAGATATATAGTGATGCGGTATGGAGAATTTAGAGCTGGAACCAGGGTCAAAGGAATGTGGAAGGGACAGATATGGGGGGCAGAAAAAGGGGAGAGGGAAGAGTCGATTATAGATGTGATCAGTCTTGTAACAGTAGTAATAAGAGTGTACTTGGACTTATAGGAGTCACTATTTAGGGTAGACAGGCACAGGACTCCTTATTATGATGTAGATATAGAGATTTAAAAGTTGCTAAGCTGATGGGGTGAGTTAATTTCAACGTTTTTTGCAGCTTGTTCCACAGTTGAGGGAGCACAAAGCTGATGGTTGCTCTGCCAATACAAGATTTTGCTTTGTAAACATAAAGGTAGATATACTAACATACTAAAATGCCAGCAGAATAGGCCTAACGGTCTTTCGAGTCTGCTCGATTGGTCAGCCCCCACCTTGGGTGCTGACCTTGCTGCCCCCCTTGCCTTCTCTGGCTTCTTCCTTCCCAGTTCCAGATATTCTTGCTGCATTGGATTTTGCTTCCAGAACCCTTCCCTGTACCTGTCCCAGCCCCTCTCGAACCCCTCCACCAGCCCCCTAGGCAGTGCATTCCATGGCTCCACCACCCTCTCAGTGAAGTAGCACCTCCTCCTTTCTCCCCTGAATCTTCCCCCCTCCAACTTCCACCTATGCCCTCTAGTGGCCCCCTCCTCCTTCCTTCGAAGCACCCTGACTGTTCCTTCCCTATTTACCCTCTTCATGGACTTGAAGACCTCTATCATGTCCCCCCGGTCCCTTCTCTCTTCCAATGTGTACATATTTAGCTCTTCGAGCCTCTCTTCCTAGGTCCTGTCCCCAAGCCCCCAAATCATTTTGGTTGCCCTCCTCTGGACCCTCTCCAGGAGTTTAATGTCCCTCTTTAAGTGTGGCCTCCAAAACTGCACGCAGTACTCAAGGTGTGGCCTCACCAAGCAGTTATACAGAGGGAGTATCACTTCCCCTCCTTCTGGAGGTATACCCTAGCGATGCATCCCAGCATCCTGTTGGCCTTGGCTGCTGCCCTCCTACAAGTCTCCAAGTTGTTCATCTTGACATCCACCACCACCCCAGGTCCCTCTCAGACATCGAGACTTGTAGCATTCCCCTCCCCCAGGGTGTACACTTGGCCCAGGTTTCTGGCCCCCCGGTGGAGTACCTTGCATTTCCCTGCATTGAGGTGCTTCTCAGGGCATGCTTCCCCAGAGTGCAAAAAGGTAAACGGACAGAGATATACTGGTGCAGTTTATTTGAGATAGCTTTGTATGTCCAAACTGCAGCATTTTTTTGCCATCTGTAAGCAAGGGATGACCATCCCACTGCCATGTACAATGCACAGTGGTGGGTTGAGTAAGGAAGACCCGTGATAAATCTTATTGCTCTGTGGTAAAGCGTATCGAGTTGGGCTAGGGTACCTGTAGGTCCCTGACTATATAGAAAATCTGCATAATCCAATAGGGAAAGAAAGGTAGTTTGAACCAGTTTCAGGTTAGTGTCTCTTGTGAGGAGAATATTATAGAAACATAGAAACATAGACTTTGACGGCAGATAAGGACCACTTGGCCCACCCAGTCTGCCCATTCCCCCTACCTACCGGATAAGCTGCAGATTCTAGTTAACCAACAGCCTACTTCCTGCAACCCCCCACTATAATTGCCTTACGTCTGTCCCATACATGTTTGAATTCCCCCACTGTTTTAGACCCAATGACCTCCTCAGGAAGGCGGTTCCATATATTCACCACTCTCTCCGTGAAAATAATTTTCCTCACATTACCCCTGAGCTGTCCCCCCTCTATCTTTAAATTGTGCCCCCTTGTTCTTACACATCTCTTTTTCTGAAATATGCTACCCTCCTGGACTTTGTTGATTCCCTTGAGGTACTTGAACATTTCTATCATGTCCCCCCCGTCCCTCCTTTCATCAAGAGTATACATATTAAGCTCTCTCAGTCTCTCTTTATATGGTTTCTGCTGCAGACCCTGCACCATTTTAGTTGCCCTCCTCTGGACTGCTTCCATCCTGTCTATGTCCTTGCGTAGATGAGGTCTCCAAAACTGCACACAGTACTCCAGATGGGGTCTCACCAACTGTCTGTACAGAGAGATAACCACTTTCCTTTTTCTACTTGTGATGCCCCTTCCTATGCATCCCAGTATCCCCCTGGCTCTCCTTACCTACTTTTCACATTGCTTAACCACCTTTAGGTCATCTGATATGACTACCCCCAGGTCCCTTTCCATTTTTGTTGTTGTTAGTACCTCCCCTGCTATTGTGTACTCTTCTCCTGGGTTTTTGTTTCTCAGGTGCATTACTTTGCACTTCTTTGCATTGAATCTAACTTGCCATATGTCTGACCATTCCTCCAACCTTGCCAAGTCCCTTCTCATCTTTACTACCCCCTCTTGTGTATCAACTCTGTTACAGATCTTTGTGTCATCTGCAAAGAGGCATATCTTTCCCTCCAGACCCTCCGAAATGTCATCTATAAAGATGTTAAAGAGGACTGGACCCAGTACAGAGCACTGAGGTACTCCACTAGTAACCCCCCTTTCTTCAGAATGTGTTCCATTCACTATTACCTTCTGTGTCCTGTTGTGCAGCTAGTTTGCTACCCAGGCTACTACCCTGGGACCCACTCCCAGGCTGGCTAACTTGATTATTAATCTTTTGTGTGGGACTGTGTCAAATGCCTTGCTAAAGTCTAGGTAGGCCATATCCACAGCCCCTCCCTGGTCTATTACTTTGGTCACCCAGTCAAAGAAATCAATTAGATTCATCTGACATGACTTTCCTGCTGTAAATCCATGCTGTTTTGGGTCCTGTGCCCCGCTAGCCTCTAGGTACTCAACAATTCTTTCTTTCAGAAGTGATTCCATCATTTTCCCTACCACTGAGGTCAAACTTACAGATTCTGTGGTTTCCTGCTTCTGCTTTGCTCCCACTTTTGTGAAGGGGAATCACATCTGCCCTCCTCCAGTCCTCAGGTACCACCCCATCCTGCCATAATGTGTTAATAAGCATGGTCAGTGGTGTCACTAGGTCCTCCCTTAGTTCTTTTAGGATTCTGGGGTGAATCCATCAGGCCCCATTGCTTTGTCCACCTTGAGTTTTAGGAGTTCTTTCAGGACTCTTTCTTGTGAATGGACTGGTGTCAACCCCCCCAGAGTGCTTCTATTGTCTGGTTTAGGTAACTCCTCCTCATCTTCTTTTGTGAATACTGAGCAAAAGTATTCATTCAGTATCTCTGCCTTTTCACTGTGTCCTTGGCCCACCTCCCTTCTTTATTAATCTTCACTATCCTCCTTAGCCTTTCTATACCCTAATAGTACCTATAAAAGGTTTTGTCCCCTTCTTAACTGAGTTGGCTATTTTTCCTCGGTTTGGGCCTTTGCTATTCTGACTGCCTTCCCCACTTCTTTCTGCTTTAATTGATACAGTTCCTGTCATGCTCCTTCTGTGATTCCTTATACTTTTGAATGCAGCCTTTTCTCCTTAACCTTCCCTGTCACCTCTTTTGAGAACCATAGTGTTTTTTTTACTCATGTTGTTTTCTTTATTTGTTTCACAAAGGCTTGTTGCCTCTATGATGGCAGTTTTGATTTTTCTCCATTGTTCTTCCACCCTCCTTTTGGCCATTTGCTAGTGCATTCTTCAGGTATTCACCCATTTTGCCAAAGTCAGCCCTTCTAAAGTCCAGTATCCTTGTTTTGTATGGCTTATCTCCATGGTTGTGCTCATTGAAGCTACAATGTGCAGTGGTCGCTTGTTCCCAGATGTCTCACTGACTTCTAAATTTGTGATCTCTCCATTTGAGAGTACCAGGTTCTAGTATTGCTCCTCCCGAGTGGGTTCCAACACAAGCTGTCTAAGGCCTGCCTCGCAGGGCATCGAGAATGACCCTGCTCTTGGATGTGGCTGCAGTACATGTCATCCAGTTAACATCTGGCATATTCAGGTTCCTCATCAACAGTATCTCCCCTTTTACAGCCATTTTGAGAATGTCCTCTATCATTTTCTTGTCCATTTCCTCCCCTTGAGTTGGGGGTCTGTATACAACCCCTGTGTGGATTGTGATGCCATTCCCTGTCTCCAAGGTGACCCAGAGTGCCTCTTGTCCTCCCCTTTTGCTTTTTAGTTCTGTAGCTTTGATCCCTTCCCTTATGTATAGAGCTACTCCACCTCCTCTTTTACCTTCCCTGTCCCTTCTGTAGATTATGTACCCTGGTATGTTGACATCCCAGTCATGGTTCTCTGTCCACCATGTTTCTGTGACTGCCACAATATCCAATTGTTCATCTTCGATCAGGGTTGCTAGCTCAGGAAGCTTGTTTCCCAGACTACGGGCATTGGTACTCATTGCCCTACATTTAATGTTGTCTTTATCCTTTTTTCCCCCATCACTGCTCTTATTGCCCTTGTCTGTTTTTCCATTTACCCCTGTCCTGCCCTGTGTTGAGCTCTGTACCTCAGTGTTTACCTTACTACCTGCTATGTTTTGTGGGGGAAGGCTTGAAATTTCCTGCCTTTTTTCAGCACCTCCCCTCTTGGATTAGCTAAATCCTAAAGAAAAGACTAAGTCTTTGTCTAAGTTTCTTTGCCAATTCTTCTAAGTGATCTGTGAAAGCAAATCTGTGGTCTAACCAGACCCCCAGGTACTTGAACTTTGGTACGTAGTCCAACTGCTCATCTAGAATGGTAGTGCTCTGCTGGTGTGTCCCAGCAATTGCAGGATTTATTGCATTGTGAAGGGGTGAGAGGAACATTGCTTTGTTTTTTTTTTTGCATTTAAGAGCAGTTTCTGGTTTATAAGCTGATGTTGCAGCATATTAAATTTATTTTGAAGGGCTTTACAGGCTGCATCAGGGGTGGAGCTACTAGCATAGAGTACCGTATCATCCGTGAATAGATGTATTTGTGCTTCTTTGATGGGGACATCTACGTTGTTAATATAAATGGTGAAGAGCAAGGGACCAAGAATGGAGCCTTGTGGTACACCCGTCAATAGGTGTTTTGGTGGAGAAACTTCCCCTTCTGCCTTTACTTGTTGAAGTCATCCTGGGAGGTAGCTGGAGAACCATTTAAGGGATAGGGACTCCAAAACAATGTTCCAGAGGGATGACAGAAGCAGTCTGTAATCAACGGTGTGGAACACCTTGCTTAGGTCCAAGAAAACTGTGCAAAGTTTTTTTTGTCTAATTCAAGCTGCCAGTTGTTTGTCACCTTGGCTAGAGCAGAGGTTGTATTGTGATTTGCACTAAAACTAAATAGTAACAGGCTGAGTAATTTTTCTGATTCCAGGTACTTCTGAAGCTGGGAGTTCACTATTTTCTCCAGCATCTTTGATAGGATTGGAAGTAGGGAGACTGGCCTGTAGTTATTGAGGTCACTAGGATCTTCTGACTTAAACAAAGGGAACACAAGTGCATTTTTACAAATGGGCGGTAGGTCACCCTGAGGCAAGGATAGATTGAAGTGATGAGTAATTGGGACTGCAATGACACGGTAGCTGACCTTTAAGAAGTACGGGTCAATGAGGTCGGCCCCAGCTCTTTTCCTAGTGTCCAACTGAAGGAGAAGATCTTCGACTTCTTTCAGGGAGAAGGATGGACTGGGGATGGGTTTTTCTTGTGTATCTAATCCAAGTTGTTGGTGGAGGATATTTGCGGGAGAGGAGTCAAAGGCTAGCCCTGCAGTGGCAAAATGATTATTGAGAGTGTTGAGGATAGACGGTCTGTCGGAGATGACAGCATTGTCGATCAATAATTTAGTAGGTAGGGAATTAACAGTGGTGTGACCTTCAATGTCTTTGATCGTCCTCCAGAATTTGGAGGCATTTCTTGAGGAGCTCTGCAGCTGAGAGTGGTAGAAATTAGTTTTGGCTTCTCTGACCATTTTGGTGCAGAGGTTCCTCTCCCTCTGGAAAGAATTCCAGTCATTTATTAAATTAGTTTTCCTAGCAGTTCTCCAGAGTACATCCTTACTCCACAAAGCATCTTTCATTTCTTCCGTAAACCACCAACAGGATTTGTTTCTGGCATGAACTTTTACTATGGGAGCATACTTGTTGAGAGCCCCTAGCACAATTTCTGAGAAAATATCATAAGCCGTAGTCAGGGACTTGGTCAGATGGAAGTCCTGCCATTGCATGGAGTCTCTTAGCTCTGATATATACTCATGGAGGTGAAAGTTGCGTATGCACCTTTTAAAGGAGAATTTTGGTGCAGTTGTGAATTTAAGAGTGGATCTTACACAAGCGATGAAGTAATGGTCACTAATATCAGAGAAAAAGACACCAGCATGGGAGAATAAAGGGGGTTTGTTAACTAAAATGATATCCAAGAGAGTACTGTTATTAGGGTTGAGCTTGTTAGGATGAGTAGGTTTGTTTATTAGCTGTGAAAACCCAAGGGAATCACAGAACATTTTAAGTAGGGTGGATGCACTGGAGAGCCAGTTTAAGTTGAAGTCCCCTAGTATGATATATTCAGAAGATGCCTAACCCAGGATGTTTCCGAGATGTTTTAACAACTGTAGTCTAGCTGATGGGAGTCTGTAGCATCCTATTATATATAATGAGACACCGGTAGCAATTTGAATCTTTAATGACAAGCTTTAGAATTCTTTTGGGACAGAGGTTGAGTCAATGATGGAGGCTGGGATTTTATCCTTGATGTAAATAGCTATCCCACCATTAAATAGCTACCCCACCAATAAATAAAGACTTTGATTGATTGATTGAAAATGTTGCCTTACGCGAAAGCGAAATCGGCTAAATTGGGTGAAATTTCACATTAGGCGAAAGCAAAATCAGAGGCGAAATGACATTTCACCTAGGTGAAAAATGTAATGTAATGCGGAAATTATGCGAAATATTTTGCTAGGTGAAATTTTCCAGTTTCGCACATCTCTAATTAGCATTCCTCTATTTAAAATAAGCTTACAATTATTAGATTTCCAACACTTACATTTGACTTCAGTGTTTTCTAGTTTTCTTTAATATTTTTTTTTGGTCTGCTAAATATTGCAGATAATTTTCTACATATTTTACTCTCTTTCAAAAAGCAACTGTTTGCAACTGACCTCACAGTTGCAGTTCGTGACATCACAGTCTGTTGTCATGGTAAGGACTGTGTTGATATAAACAAAGGTGCTATGATGTCAGTAGGGGACAGGCCAGTGTTGTTATACAGGCTTTTTGGATAGACTATCAAAATATGTTATAGACCATGGAAATGAAACCTGAAAATTAAAAAAAAAAGTGTATTCTGTAACAAATTGTTATACCTGAAACATCTTGTTTATGAGAGCACATACAGGGGTGCAGAGTTGCTGTTTGACTCAACCAGAGTACTTGAGGTCCTGTACCACTACCCTCAAAACTGAGTAACTCCACAGTAAAAGAACAACACACTATTTCCTTGATTCCACACAGATCCAGCTTTGAGCATCCTCCCACTACCACAACAATGACCATGAAGAAAAAAACAGAAGGAAGCCTTTGCAGGAAATGTTCATTTTTTTACATTTTTTTCTAAATGTTGTGGAGTTCTGTATAGTTCCTGTGAACTGATTTCAACTGACCTCAGAAAAATGAGGGTGCCCTCTGGTGCTACCTTCTAAAGTGAAAAGGTTTGGGTACTGGCCTCTGGTCTCACTGTACATGAATTCATGGGAAGCTCATCCAGGAGCTTGCTGAATCCCACACTGCCTCAACAGACATGCTCGGGCACAGCCGCATATACTATATGTAGAACAGACAATATGACTCAGGCTCATATGACCCTCTTTGCTTTCCTTTGAGTTTGAGCTTCCAGGAATCAGCTGCTTCTTTTTCCATCCAAACAGACCAACAAAATTTGGCATGCCACTTTTGTAATTTGTGTGTCTGATTCAAACATGCCAGCCTCTTATTTTGTCTTCATTTCTTCCCCAAGGGCACGGTGAAAGAACTATCAAAAAAGCACTGTGTGTTCATCCAGCACTGGGTTAGTGCTTGACTGAAGGCTGCAGTGATGGCACCCAAAGTCAATGCCCCTTCTCCCCCAAGCAGACCCAGTACCCCTGTAATTCTTCAAGTTGTCACTGATTATTTTCTGTGATCCATAACAACAATAGAGGACTGCATGAGTAAAGAGCCTAACATAGCATCTCACCTCACTGGTGCCAGCTGGCACTTCCTAGTAAGAATAAATGCCTTGAGTCTGTAGATCAGTGCTGTGCCAGAACAAGAAATTCCTTGTAATGAAGTTCCACCAAAAGAAGGAAAAACAGAAGGGCAGGGTATGAGGAAAGATTAAAGTGTTGGGAATGTTAACACTAGAGATGAGGCGAGTAAGGGATGGCTTAATTACAGTATTCAAATCAAGTTCCTAGAGGGTATTGATAACATTAATTAGGGGTATTTATTTCAGGTGATAAAATATAGTAAGATTGGGGTGAAGGAGAATATGGGGCATTGTAAAAAAACACTTTTGTTTCTCAGTGAGAAGGGAGATTACAGGATAAGTAGAGGCAACTAGCACAGAGGCTGCTAAAGCAAATCTGGACAAGTTCCTACTGGACAATAACATAGAGGGATATGAGAGCTGTGGGGAATGGGATAAGGCAATGGGAGCCATTAGAATAACATTTGTTAAAATAAAGTAGTATACCTGGGCAGAACAGGCAGGACCACTGTTCCATAATAATTTCCAAAGATGTTTTCCTCATCTTAGGTTCAGGACCCATAACAGGGAGTATAATTATGCCAGTGCAAGCAAAACCAGAATACATGAACTAACTTTGGGATCTGACTGTCCATGAGGACAGGGTGGAACGACTAGAGGAGCTGCTAGGTTACACTCCTTCTTCTTCCTGCTCCTTTGCTTCACCTATGTTCCTGTATTCTACATTTATAGAAGGGACACTATCAAGACCTACAGCTAACTGAAGGTGATAAACAATGTAGAAAGTGGGCACCTTTTAGCAGGTATGTTAACACTGTGACGAGAGGTCACAGTTTGAGGCTGGTCAGGGGTGGTTTGAAAGGGATATTAAAAAGTTCTTCTTTACCAAGGGGGTGGGTAGAACAATGGAATAGATTGCCAAAGGAAGTGGTGGAAGCAGGGTCTATGATAGGTTTCAAGGAAGACTGGGACAAATTCAGGGGACTGGTAGTTCCAAAAGGAGGGGCAGGGTCCAGGAGAGGGAGAAGTGGCAGGAAGGCAGCAGAAGGAAGGCGGATAAGGACACAGGGTAAACTACCCTTTCTGGCTATTGGGCAATAGAGAATAGGTAGGAATTTGGGGTCTGACTCAAATGACCTTGGGTTATCTTCTGCTTTTGTTTTTTTTTTCTGTTTCTATATTCTTATGTAGTTTATTTTTTATTTTACAGTTCCTTTTTTCTTTTATAGTTTCTTTACCCACAAAGGCCCAATTGAGCTGCTACATTTTTGGTTTTATAATGATGGCCTGTTTTTGCTCAAGTTTACATCTTGGAGGGCTGAAACCCACAGGTAGTTCACCTGGTAGCTCACAATCATGTAGTAAGCCAGTAACTATGGTAGGATTTGGTGATGTAATATCCTGTTTCAGTTTCCAGTGTTCCAGCCACTGGACCACACTGCTTTCTGAAGTATTGATGGCTGAGTTTCCCTAGAAAGAGTATGTTAGTATGCATACTACTGGACCCAGGCTGTTATTAGCTAATCACCACTGTGAGGGAGATTACAGTAGCAGCATGCCTTAGTTGACACCAGTGTGTGTATGTTTATAAACAGCAATCACATGGTGGGAAAAGACACAGTAGTTTACTGTCCCAATCTATGTTCCCCCTAAGGTGTGCGCATGTGTGCCTGCACAACAGTCAGAATTAACCCGCACATGGCTTCAGTAGTAGCGCACAAAGCAGCTGACAGGGATCCTCATGTTCATGAAGTAGTGACTACAGTCATCACTCAGATTTAAGACTCAGACAGCAGGACATGAAAGTGAATGGGAAAGAAACATTGTATGCCCACCCCTGAGGCCACAACCCATTAACTTTAACAAGCCAGCAGTCTTGCTCTTGCTCCACTTATTGAACAATGGAACCAATCAGCAAAATTCCAACCAATTGGCTTTGCAGTTACAACAATGTTTTCGGCTTGACACCTCTTTTCAGTAAGACAGTACTTGATAATGAACAGTATTCCCCTGCTGATCACAGAGATGGCATGTCTTATTTGTTTGGTTGATTCCCCCCAACAAAGTAATGCAAGAGATTCTCTGACATAGGGTATATATTATATTATTTCAGTTTTAAAGTTGCACAACTTCAGTGTGTAATCTGCCTCCTTCCCAAGCAGTGTCTCGCATACAAAATGTGTTTATAGTGGATTTAATGCCTCACCGTTGAAAGCGTGTTCATTCTTTTTCAAAAGAAGAAAATGGGGAAACTATAGTTTTTGTTTACAATAAAACATCAAAGCAACCTACTATCTGTTTGTGTCATTTTTATGTATGTGTTGGGGGCTGATGGGTATAACCTTCTCAATTAGCAGGCTGAGACACTGACTGTACATATGTTTAGAGAGATGAGATTGCGCTTCTCTTTAAAACAGAGTCTCACATTTACACACATTTGAGATTCAATAAATTAGTGCTTGTAAAGGTTGCCCATATTGGCTACATGGGGATATTAATTCAAAAATGGACAACAAGAAATAGCAGTGCAAAAAATGTCATTTTTATTTAATCTCATAAATTCAGACTGCACTTAGTATGGATCCGGAATGGAAGAGAAATACAGTCTCCTAAATGCTTCTCCTCTCTCATATCACACTGACTCACTCACTACATTGCAAACATACATTTTAAAACCCCCACTGAGCTTGACAATACCCAGCATAGTCATTGTAAACCATACCTAGGGTAAATGACATCACATACAATTATGCATGCATTCACCAAAGATCCCATTGCTAAGTACTGCTTTAAGAAGCTATCCAACTCTGAATATCACATAGTCATAACAGTATTAAATGATGTACTTTTGGAGTTGGCAGAGTTGTCTAACAGGTTTCAGAAAGTGGTCGAACAGTTGAAGTTGTACAGATTGCTAGGGTAGAAATAAAAAAAGATCAGAAGCCAGTACCTGGGTGAAACTGTCTACTGGAGCCAACCAGTAAAACTGCTTTTGTCTAATTGCACAGCTGAATTAAGCACAGCAGCAATTTTGCAATTCATTGGTCTGTTATGTGACCATCTGGACAGCTGATTTCCTGCAGGTGATCTTTCTGACTGATCTGCCTTTGATTTTGCAGCACTGCCACATTGCAGCTTTGAGTCTGGCTTATCAAATATTGAGAGACTGTACAGCAAATATCAGGACTGTTTATTTTCATCAGTGGACCAGGCAGAAATTGTTAGCCAGTACAATGACTTCAGATTTATAGTTGCTGAAAAAATGAAAGGAGGATCATTAAAATCCTTTACTGACATGATACACCTTGCTTTGACTAATGCGCAGTACAGTATGGTGGCTAAATGTATTGATCTATGTGCTACATTCCAAGCTAAATATGAAACTATCATGCACATAGGTTTCTACACAGTCTTATCCTTCCCCAGAAGAGACTTTCCATAGAGAGGTGCAGAGTGAGAAGGATACAATAGCACAGAGAAAAATATTGGTAGTGATAGAGGATCAGTACAGAAGCAGACAGAAGTATGGCTAAGTAGGCCCATAACTATCTTTGGGTAGAAGGTTTCACTCAAGGATTCTCATAGAAAAGTTAAGGAAGATTTGTTGCTGCTCTTTTATTTATTTATTTAGATTTTGTTGACCAGGTAAGCCCTCTGAGACCTGAGATCCCTTTTTTCAGGGGCGACCTGGGGTTGAGTACACCAATCACTTTACATCGGGTTACAGTAAGAAATTTTCAAAATACATACACAGTCAGTACATGAGGCAAAGGTACAGTAAGACAGTGTCAGAGTACATACAGTAAGACAGTGTCAGAGTACATACATTGTCAGTGGGGTACATTTGGATAAGGATAGGAAAGTACTCTTACATTGTTGCAGGCCTACAGTGATATTAGCTTTCGAGGTTAGCTAGTCCAGGGGGAGCAAGATTTTAGTCAGTAACCAATTTGGAGGGGTAAGGTTGACTGCATTATCTAGTGGTTGCGTATTAGGATCTTGGAAAGAGCATTAGGATTTTATATCTCCAGAAACATGGTGGAGTCCATAAAGTTATGTGGAGATCCTGAGTCCACAACACAAATTGATATTACATTTAAAAAATCCTCATACAACTAGCAGCTTGCTGTCTCTGGCCAGCAAGCTGAATTGTTTGGGAATACATTTAGTTAACACGTTAGACTTGGGTGAAGTCTTTTCATAGTTTAAACAGACTAAAGATAGTCCAAAATCAATCATAGAGGCAGATAACCCCCTGACTGACTTTGGAAACCTAACTGACCCTAATACCTACTCGCCGCTGACAGTTATTGATTAAACCTACAAATGCAGCCTGTAGATAATATCAAACAAATGAACTCTGAATGCAGCTGGATTTGAATAAGGGAGCTGTGAATCAAGATATGGATGCCCTTTCTATACTTTCATGAAATACTGAAGGCATCCATCTTAAAATAATTGACCATGAAGTAGTGAGATTTCTGGATAAACTCTGCCAGCAACTAAAGATAAAAAGTTTGGAAGGTTTAAAGGGGGTATTTCCTTTATTAAAACTTTGCTAAATTTTCAGGCTCTAATGATTAGCAAGGGACAAGAGAAGATCATTCTCTGCAATATATACTTTCTCACTCGTAATAAAGCTACTGATTCCACCGACCTTTTCATACAGGATCTGAAAATGGCACTTGATGAACTGTCAGATAAGAGTATACCTTGTCCTATAATTATTTTGGGAGACTTTAATGCCAGAATTCCTTCTAATTCTTTGGAGGATGTATACTGAGATATGATCCATACAGTATCTATAATTAATCTAAATATCTCATATACTAGGACTGCTCAGGATCTAAAATCTAACCTCAGAGGTAGGGAATTGCGAATGGGCTTGGCCAGTAGAAATTTCTGTATTTTAAATGGGAGAACTCAGGGAGTTCTAGCTGGATCCTTGACGTATAGAGGACCTACTGTCTCTTCAACCCTGATCAGGTTTGGGCCAATTTGAAGCAGTAAAGCTGGTCCAAAACTTAGCGGTCATGGATAGATTGGAATCAGCACACTGTGCTATTGTAATTAACATCAAATGCCCTTTTGGAACTTTAAGGAGTGAGGCACAACAGGAAGAGAGTCTGGAAGTCATAAGCAAGAGAAGGATTGGTTGGGAGCAGATTCATCAAGCTAGTTTCAAAGAAATTCTAAGTACAGCAGTTTTAGGTGATATTCACGAGTTGGTCCTGGACAAAAGTAAGGCCTTTAATATTTTGGAGAATTGGGACACTATTCTTTCTTTACCTGGACCTAGACATAAAACAACGTATCATCCTAGGTCCCTTTATAAAAAGTCTGAGTTTAATTCAGTATGCCTACAGGCAAAGAAAGAATTTGGAGGAAAACTAAGACAGCATAAGAAGAAAAGAGATAAGCCTGCAGCAAATTTTAAATTGCTAAAGAGTGAAAGAGAAAAATATAGGAAAATTCTCAAACGGGAGAGAGATAAACATACTCATGGACTTTGGGAAAAACTGAGGCAGGCTGTTTTGGATAGGGATTCTCCAAGCTCTATTATTCTCATAAAGAGCAGGAGACACCTGATGCTTTCAAAATACAGGAGGATTAAATTTTTCCAAGACCTATCTTGATCACAGAAGATGAAATCCAGATGGCACTGATTGGCCTTAAGGCAAATAAAGCACCAATGCTCATTGGTGATCTCTGTAAGGTTTTTACCAACTGATGGATTCCTTTTCTTCTCTTGCTGTTTAATGGCATGGTTGAGGGTACTCTTACCCTGCCAGTTGGGAAGGTAGTATTACCTTCCCAATTCATTAAGAAAGAGCATCCGAATGACTCAAGGGTGTATAGGCCTATTAGTTTGATAGATGTTTCACGGAAGATTTTCTCCAGGATAAATTTGGGCAGATTGCTGACTTGGGTCAAGGAGAACTCAGTATTAAATGAGGCACAGATCGATTTCCAGAAGGACTGTTCTACAGTACAACATTATTATGTGCTTTAGCATCTGATCTGGAAGTATACTAAAGTGATAAAAAACAGATTATGTTGCTGTTTTGTGGACTTCTCCTTGGCCTTCAACAGGATTAGTAGAAAATCTTTGGGATACATTAAGGATCCCAAATTGAGGCCTTGCTTGTGATGTTAATAGACTCTATGAAAATATGTGGGCAAGAGTCCAGTATAATCAATATGGTCATCTAACTGATAGATTTGAGACAAATGTGGGGGAGGGGGCAGATGGGTGTACTGTATTTGGCCCCACTCCATTTAACATCTATATTAATACAGTCTTGGATCAGCTAGGTAACCCAGAGTTTCATACTCCAAAAATTAATGATCAAAGGATTGAATGTTTATCATATGCAGACAATTTAGTCTTGCTCTCTACTCCAGTCCTAGGTCTTAAAAGAAAATTGGCTCACTTTGAATCTCTCTGTTCTCAAAGGAAACTAGAAGTTAATCACAGCAAGACCAACATTGTAGTTTTTGGCTCTCAGACAATGAATACGGTAGGCTTTAGGCTAAATGGTAACCATATAGACACTGTTAAGTGTTATGACTATTTAGGTGCCCATTTTGCCTATAGGCAATCTTGGACCAAACATTTGGAGGCAATTCAATTTAAAATGGGATCTTCTGTAAATGCCCTAAAAATATTTAAAGGCAAGATGGGGAAGTCATTGGTGAACAGGGTATTAAGAGTTGTTAATGCCAAAATAAGAATGAACATGTTATATGCCTCTGAAATCTGGAATTATACTAAGGTTAGAGAATTACAAATAATTCTGAATAAACTCTATAGAGACATCTCAATAATTTTAAATGGAACTCCAAGCTGTATTCTTGCCTTGGAGGTAGGACAACGTTCCTTGACTTCTCTCATCTGTCAACGACAGATTCTCTTTCTGTTGAACCTTTTTCCTTTACCCCAACAAAGATATCCCAGAATGGGTGTAGTGGAAGCCATCAAATTGGCCAGCATGGGATATATACATCCCTTTATTCATCTTATTAAGGAAAGAATAATGCTGGCCAGATTGGGCCACCTCTTATATAAAATTTACACAAGACCATTTGAGGACATTAGGCAGGATGTCAAACTGAGGATTATTGATTTAAGACATCAATTCTTTCTATGTTCAACTCTCCAAGCTTAAGCTATATGGATTTTATAAAAAAAAAAGTAAAGATTTCATGGGGATATGAGCCATATCACTTTTTTAACCTGCCTAAACAAAAAAGAATCTATACAAGATTTGGAACTGAAAACTATAATGCTCAATGCATTCATTTCAGACAAAAGATGGGGTACATCCTCCATATTGTAAATGTGGAGTGGGGACTATAGATGATCTCAAACATATGGTACTCCTGTGTCCTAGGTATGAATCAACTAGGAAAAAACTGCTGGGTGGATTGTTAGGGGATCTCAGCCTCCCCCTTGACGATCATTTGGAATAATTGTTTACTATGAAAGAGAAGAACATAGTAGAGATCTTTGCAATATTTTTAATCTCAACTCATTTGTACATTTTGTTAGGGGGACTTGAAGTCCTGTGGAGGTTATTTATGTGAAAATGTACTCTGTTAAAGTGAATTGCACTGTAAAGCTATTTAAGTTCCTTATTGATGTATTTATTGTCTATTTATATTTACTATGTATTTTGTCCTGATTTTAGTATATTGTAACTGCTTTATGCTGAACAATAGATTGTACTACTACTACATTCCAAGCTTCTAGTGCTGACAGTAAAAGAGGCTTCAGCCTCATGAACTGCATCAAGAACAAACAAAGAAACTGCTTGGAAGAAAGACATTCAGATATGCTGATGCTAACAAAATTGTTTTGAACATCTGGTGGAAAAATGGATCTGAATAAAATATAAGTCCACTGGATGAATGACAAAGACAGGAGAGAAAAACAGTTAATGTTGATTTCCTAGCAATGCATCATCAGCAGCAGCCCTTTCAGATGCATGCAAGACTCTTTAAAATGTACATAATTTATACATTTCCAGTTCATAGTGTTATGGTGCACAATACACATCCAAGCTTTGGACTGTGTCAGAATGTATATTTATACTTTGCATTGAGTAGTTGAGCATTTGGTTATGTTTTCTACTGTTTACTGACAATAAAATATATCACTTGTTTGGGCCACCCAATTTGAGCACAAGAATAATTTTTTTGCACAAAGTGCCGCACATACATATCAGTCACCCACCCAAAGAGACTAAAAATTAGAGGGAACATTGGTCCCAATGATATGAGGACATGAGACCCGAACTGTGTTGTATGTAGTTTGATGAAAGTGGTGTTGATTGTAATGCTGTTGATGAAGCCTTTCACTAGAATGGGGAAAGATTCATGACCAGTGTTAGAATTATAGGGGGGCTTTTAAGGCTCAGCCCCCATAGCTCTGAATTGTGCCCTGGAAGTGCACACATTATTGTCTATGACTTACAATGGCAAGAGGGATGCTCAGTTTAAAGAAAGGGCCTTTCTGGGGCCCCCGCCACAAGATAGGCCTAGATCCATTTATGTGGGTTCATATTGTATATTCTGTAATGTATTTTAGAATTAAGACACTGTCCCTTTAACAGGTAACTACAAAATAACTGTTATTTCTATAAAGGCTAGTGTGGATCTGGTACCTCTCAAGATAAGGAAGACAGGTATATAGCCCAGGATGGCATAAAATATCCTGCTGTGGCTTTCCATGACAGAGAATGGTGATGTAGTGACCTAGGGGTCGGGGTTAAGTCAAATGCATGGACCAGATGTCACTGGCATTGATGTGGAATGACAGTGACACCTACAGGGAAAGGTAAACTGTTGCACCCTATCATACAGTGGGTGTATCCAGGAAAATGACCATCATGTATTTATCAGACACACATTTGGAATTCAGGGCAGTTGAAAAACAGTTTAGCTGGAAGTCAGATTGCCTGTCCAGTTGACATATACTTGAAGACCAGAAATATATGTGTGGGCCTGGAAAAATCTCTAAAACCAGACCTGATTGTGTGGAAAGTTTGACTTGTCACATACCGAACAGAAAATTCTGATTTTTAAGTCAGAATTTTGGAAACCAGTTGAGGGCACTGTGGAGCCCGAGCAGCGTGCAGCAGCTTCTTAGAGCTCTCTGTGGATCAACCCTTCTGAAGCCCTAATCTACATTTTAGAGGTTTCAGGCTCGATTGTACTCACAATTTTCAAAAACAGTGACCCTGATTTGTTTAGGATAGGTAACCCTAAAAAGGAAAGACAACCTGGAAGTGGTGGAAAAAGTAAAGGGACTTCTGTGGCCTTGCAGTTGGAAGACGCCACGCAGCCAGCGACTGCCTCATGCTCTGGAGAGACTATCGATATGCTGGGGCATAAATTACAAATGCTCATTCAATCAGTTACAGCCCTAAATGCTAAAGTCGATGATTTTAATGGACAAGTTGTGGTGTTGATGCAGACAGTTGAAAATATGAAGGGCAACTTTAGTGAGATTAAAAAACTGACTGATGCATCAACGGGGGTGACTGTGATGATGCTTAAAGAGAATCAACACCTTCGTGCAAGACTCAAGACACTCGAGAACCAATCCAGAGCCGCAAATATCAGGATTATAGGTTTGCCTGAAAGGTCGGAGGGTGATAACCCACTGAGGTTCTTAGGGGAATGGCTAAATGAAAAATTGTTGCCTGAAGGAGAGGAGGAAATGTGGGGTATCCAAAATGTTTATAGGGTCACCCCACATAGTCAGGCCATGAATTTGGAAGAACCTCGCACTCTCATACTAATCACAATGGGAGTTGGAAAGCAAGATAAGTTGTTGAAACTTGCAAGGAGAGCTGCCCCACTGTATCAAGATAATGCGTAGATTTCCTTATTTCCAGATATAAGTTATGCTACCCAACAACACAGGAAGCGTTTTGATGGCGTGCAATGACAACTTCGTGCCCTGGTGATTCCACATATTGTACAATACTTTTTCCTGCCAGACTTCGACCAGATAATGGATTAAAATTTAAAATCTAGAAGGACCTTTAGTTGTTATTTTGCCTCTATGCTGAGTAGACCAGTTCGTCCTCTTTTGTTTTTAAGGGTAAAATATCTACTCTATGTCTTTGGTGATTGAGACATGTAAGTACCCTTCTTTTTGTCATTCCTGTAAATACATATCTGAATGTGTACTCATAGCAAACCGGGGTTTACAGAAGTACATCAAGGGGTTGAGGAGAGGGATGTTTCAATTGAGAAACTTTATGATTAAAAGTTATACGTTTTGTATTGCTGCATAAATATTAAGTGGGATTTTTACATCTTGCACTTATATATGGCACTATTATATCCCTTTTGTAGGGATAGTGGCTTTATTAGTATAGGAATGCTGTCCTTATTTCATATGCCTTTCATGCTATGTGGCTCATGGACTTCCATTAACAGCACATATAAGGACTCAATTTAGTATTACAATGTTGGTTACCCTGATTATTGTACCATTATATGGCACATGCATGCTCAATCTGTATTTTAGAGAATTATTTTCTCAATTATGTAAATTCATAATGGTCTGTGTGCTGTAATTATTATGATCTACTGTCATAATTATGATAAAAGATAAAAATAAAGTATAACAAAATTTAAAAAAAGATATGCATCAAGGAAGCACCTGAAGATGTTTTTTAAAAAGGACCTTTCACAGAACT
Source organism: Neoceratodus forsteri (assembly GCA_016271365.2). NCBI lineage: Eukaryota > Metazoa > Chordata > Ceratodontiformes > Ceratodontidae > Neoceratodus > Neoceratodus forsteri. Next base: position 586,042,232 of record CM028132.1, on the reverse strand, counting down.
GACTTGGAACACACACTTGCTACAAGATTATTGCTTAAGGACTCATCTCAGTAGCAAACCTATTTTGGGGGCTTTGAGTAGAATTGTGATTCATTGTTGCTGGCTTCACTAGCTGCAAAGTTTGAGTGCAGAGTGGGGGAAGGGTGCTAATGGTCTGACCAGAGGCCTCAGCTACCTGATTGTTTCTGGAAGACTTGGGCTGGTCCCACTCTTGGTCCATTATTTCCTTTATACCAGGGGTTCTGACATCACTTCCTCAACAGGCAAAGGATATGCACCTGTCATAGCAGAAGCAGACATCCAGGAAAGGAACAGCAGCAAGTGAAGAGGTGACTGCTCTCTCAGTGGAAGGGAAGTAAATGCAAATCTAGGAGCTTTCATTATTACTTCTTCACATTGATATTGCATTGGGGAAAGGAGGAGTAGGAGTTTGAAGAAGGTTGTTCAATGGCTACTTAAAGTCTGTTTTTGAGTGTAGATAGGAAGGATAGGAATATAAAAAGCAGTTGCTCAATATATCTAAACGTGTGCAACAAAGGAGGTAAGAAATAAAGAAAATGTTTTGCACTGATAGAGGAGGGAGAGGGGAGACTTGGGGGAGTGTTTGGTATCCTGCATCTGGAAGGGTGGGGGGTCGCTGGTGGGCAACAACAGCAATGGGTAGGGTGGTAGGCTGCAACAACTGATGTACACCAATCTTTCTAAAAATTGCCTGGAGTGTGGAGGATGTTTCTGTGCAACCACATAGAAAAACTTAGAAAGGAGATTGAGGGTCTGCAGGAAGAACTAAGACAGGCAAGGCAGATTGGGGGTGGGTTTAGCCCAGTACTGGAGGGAGGAAGAAGGGGAGATGAGGGAGGGCGATCTAAGCCAACAGTGGTGAGGAGAGGGTCAGAAGAAGGGAAGCAGAGACAAAGGGGCCCAGGCCAGGAAGAACAATTGCTGGGGAAACCAGGTCAGGAGACAAAAGACAAATGGAAGGAGGAGATAGGGACTTGTGAGGGGAGGCGAAGAAGTGGCAAAAGTCATGCAGTGGAAGGAGAGAACAGGTTACTATGAAGAGAGAGGGAGCGGGCATTTGTGAAGGGCTTTCAGAAAATAGTTGTGCACTGCTAGAGGGGAAGAAGGTGGAGGAGGGAAATGATGAAATTAGAGGAGTAATTGATAAATGCCTGGACCAAACTGGAGCGGGGTAAGTTCTGCTGGGAGAATTGCAACAAGGGTAAAAGGGGGAATAATGTGCAGGAGGAAGAAGAGGAGCTGAAATGAGAGGGAGATGAATGGAAGCAGGAGTAAGAGGGTGGAATCTTAGTGCTGGGGACTCAATACTAAGAGGAGTTAGGTGGGTAGCAAGGGGAGAGGCATAGTCGCATTTGGGTGGAGGCCATGCCAGAATGACAGCAGAAAGGGTGGGACAGTCTGTTCTGAAATATGCTAGAAGGGTAGGGACAAGCCTCATTTAATTATACATCTTGGGACAAATGACCTGGCTGGACAAGACAGTAGATACAGTCCAGAGGAGGTTTGAGGAACTAGCACAATTATGTGAGGGGCAGGAAGATCAGTAACTTTTTCAGAGATACTTCCCGTGCCAAAGGCAAGCCAACAAGAAAGCTGAGAATAGAGGAATTTAACAGATGGCTAAGAACCTGGTGTTGTGCTAAAAGGTATGGGCTGTTGGGGGTGGGAGGACCAGGAGGACAGTAGTCTCTATGCCAAGGACAGACTACACTTGAGTGAGGAGGGAAAGAAAGTGTTGAAACAGAGTTTGGGAGGGTGGTGGGGTGCACAGGGTGTGGAGCAGCCATGATACTGGACTGGGCTTGGAAGTTTGGTGGTTGCCCAGTGTGCTACCAGCTGGCACAGCTTAGGGAGGAGGTTGCAGGGATGAGGAGAAAGCTGGGGGAAGGGCGTTGGTATGGTTGGGGAAGGGGGCTGGAAATCTCCCACAGGGTTGCACCAAGCACTGGGGGCGGGGGTATAGGGAAAGGAGTGCAGGAGAATACTCAGGGGTCACATAGGGACCCTGGCAGAGGGGGCCCAAAAGGACACTACCAAGGATGCAGGCAGGTAACTGGGGACCCTCACAAAGGGGGGACGGAGGGACAACATTCTCAGGGAAGTAGGCTGATAGCCAGTGCTGGACAGAAGGAAGCAAGGCAGGGAGGTGGATCAGACCTTATACTTAGTAACTGCTTCAATTCTCTTCTTCTGCTCAAGGATGGGGGGGGATGTAGCCACTACAGAGGTGGTTAGAGACGGAAAGGTGTGGGGAGTGGGGCAGGAGGCAGGGGCCAGATAGCAGGAAGAACAGGGGGACCTGGAATGCAGGAGAATGGGGAGTAGTAGATCGAGCAGGGGAAGAGAGGAAAGCACAAGGAGAAGGACCAGTTGGGAGGAAAGGTAAAGAAGGACCAGAAGTACAAGGATGATTCAGTAAAGAGAGCTGAGGGGTTAGCCAGGGAGCACAATGAGCAAGGAGGAACTAAATGGAGACAGGAAGGAAGGGAGGATGAGCCAGGCTAGTTTAGCAGATGGGGAGAAGGACCAGTTACAGCAGTGAGGGGGAATTAACAAGGTACAGAAAGATACTCAGGAGGAGGAGAGGCATAGGATTGGAGGGAGGAGGGCTATGGTAATAAGGAACGGGTGGCATGTGGCACCCTGATAGGGGAGGAACAAGGAGCCAGCTGGGTGGGGGGGCCGGTAGAAAGGATGAGGGACATGGAAGGGGGGAAATGGAGGAAAAGGAGTGGTCAGAGTGCTCCTGCTGGGGGATTCTATGATCAGGGGTATCAAATGGGATAGGGAGGGAGAAGCCTGGCCAGTTAGAACAAGATGCTTCCCTGGACTAACGGTGCACAGGGCTAAGCATGAGGTATATCAGCTGGCAAAGGACTGTGGGGGTTCCCCAGACATACTGGTCCACCTGGGCACAAATGACATTGAGGGAAATAGCGAGCTAGAGATACAGGCAAGATTCAGGGGCTGGCCAGGTCTGTCATGACATAGGATGCACAGTTTCCTTCTCAGAAATCCTGCCATGCCAAGGGCTAGTGGGGAACACAAAAGAAAAATTAGGAGATAAACCAGTGGCTCAGGGAGTGATGTGAGGCCAGAGGGTATGGGTTGATGGGGATTGGGGGAGACCTGGGAGGATAAGGAGCTGTATGCTAGAGATAGACTACATCTCAATTTGGAGGAGGGAATCCTTAGTTGAAAATGGAGGAGTTCATTGGTGAAAAGTGGGGTTTAAACTTGTGAAGGGGTGGATGGGGGAGAAAGGCAATCAAGGGGATGCCGATAGGGAGGGACTTGTCTCCACCCCTGGGACCAGGAGGATTGCAGGAAAGACCAACTGGCAAAGTGCAGACCAGGAGAAACAGAATCCCTCAAGGAACACGAGCAGGGAAATGAAACCAAAGGGAAAGGTGAAGGTAGTCCTGTTAAATGCCAGGAGCTTGGGCAATAAATGCCTGAGCTCCAGGTGATATTAACTGAGGAGCAGTGGATGTGGCAGCGGTCACTGAGACTTGGGCCACTGCAAGACATGACTGGGACCTGAACCTGGAGGGTTACACTATGTTCAGGAAGGACAGGGGAGGGAAGGGAGGGGGGCAATGATAGAAAAACTGCATTGGCATAGGGGAGTTGAGGAGGTGGAGGAACCGTAGCGATTTGGGTCACCTTGATAACCAAGGGGGCAAGAGAGTAAAAATAGGATGTGTATAGACCCTGCCCTGGTGGAGGAGCTGGAGGACAGTCTGGTGGCAGATGTTAGGAGACACTGCAGACTGGGCAGAGGAAAGGTGGTGGTGTTAGGGACCTAAACATGCCAGGAACAGACTGGGAGACTATGACATCCTCTGTGACCAGGGAACAGAGGTTGTTGGATGTCTTTCAAGACGCTGCTCCTAACTCAGCAGGTGGGGAACCAACCAGGAGGCACGGGTACTGGATGTGGTCCTGGCAGACAGTGACCAGATTGGGGGCCTGGGAGGTAAGGGACCCATTGGCGGGAGTGACCATGCCACTGTCTGGTTCTGCCTGGACCTAGGAGGGGTGAAGGCTGCACAAAGAAGGAAGTAACCGACTTCAGGGGTGGATTTAAGGAAATGGGAAGGATCCTTAAGGAGCATTTGGATGGGATTGGGTCAGACATGGACGCTGATAGTAGGTGGGAAATCATCAGGAGAGGGTGCAGGATGCTACCAGCACCTGTGCAAGAGAAGACAAAAAATGCGGTAGGGCCCAAAAATCTGTTGGTGGACCAGGAGGTCCAGGAGGTGGTGGGAAAGAAAGCAGCCTACAAGAAATTCAAGTGCTCAAGGAGTGAAAGGGATCGAGGGAGTATGAGCTGTTGGCTAGAAGGGCCACTCAGAGTGGTGAGGGCGGCTAAGGCAAGGAAGGAGCAGAACCTGGCCAGGAAATTAGGAGAGGGAAAAAGGGTTCTTTAGATACATTGGGAAGACGAAGGTGAAGGGCAGATTAGCAGGATTAAATCAGGGAGAGATGGGCCAAGACCCAGAGGAGCAGGCTGAGGCACTCAAATGAGCACTTCACCCCAGTTTTCACCAGGGAAATGGGGATGCTGTGCATCATACATGGAGGAGACAGAGATAATGGAGGAGGGGGACCCTACCAATCGGCAGGTCTGGGGAGAGGGGGCATCACTGGCAGGTGGGGGGGGCCAAGCAGGAGAAGAGGCCTGAAGTGGAAATCACAGCAGAGAGAGTGAGGGAAGCTCTCAGCCCTTAAGACGGAGAAAGCATCGAATGGATAAATTACATCCTAGAGTGCTGAAGGAACTGCAGATGTCCTGGCGAAACCCTGGCAGAGCTTTTCACCACCTCTCTGAGGACAGGTGGGTGCCCCAAGACTGGAAGGTGGCGCATGTAGTGCCTATCCACAAGGGGGATCTAGGGAGGTGGAGGGAACTACAGGCCTGTCAGCCTGACATCAGTGGTGGGCAAGGTGATGGAGGGCATTGTCAAGGAGTGGCTGGGGCCCTGATAAGTCAGGGTGCCTGGACGATAGACAGCATGGATTCATCCTGGGAAATCATGTCAGACAAACCTGGGTGGAGTTCTATGACTGGGTGACAAGTGCCTTGGACCTGGGTAGACCAGTGGATGTCCTCTTTCTGGACTTCAGCAAGGCATTTGACTCTGTTCCCACGGGGCCTGTTGGATAAACTAGAGAAATGGGGTGGAAACCAGATGATCCGATGGATAGGCAATTGGCTCCAGGACCGGACCCAGAGGGTCGAGTTGGTGGGATAATCTCTTCCCAAGGAGGGTCATTAGTGGGTCCCACAGGATCAGTCTGGGCCCTTCTGTTCAACGCCACGACTCACACATAAGTGACAGGAATCAGGGGAGTGAGAGTCTCTCTTGCAGATGACTCAAACTGGGGGCAGTGGTGGATGGGGAGGAGGGGAGGGTGGCCCTGCAGGGGACCTGAGGCTCTGGAAAGATGGTCTGAAAGTTGAAGCTGAGGTTTAATGCAGAGAAAAGGTACTCCATCTGGGAGCTGGGAAACCAGGCCAAGTGTACAACTCTGGAGGGGAAATACTACAAGTCTCAATGGCTGAGAGGGACCTGGGGGTGGTGGTGGATGTCAAGATGAACAACTCCGAGACTTGTAGGAGGGCAGCAGCCAAGGCCAACAGGATGCTGGGATGCATCGCTAGGGGATCACTTCAGAAGGAGGAAGTGATACTCCTGTATAACTGCTTGTGAGGCCGCACTGGAGTACTACGTGTAGCCTGGAGGCCACACTTAAAGAGGGACATTAACCTCCTGGAGAGGGTCCAGAGGAGGGCAACCAAAATGATTTGGGGTTTGGGGGACAGGACCTTGAGTGAGAGGCTCAAGAGCTAAATATGTACACTTGGAAGAGAGAAGGGACCGGGGGACATGGATAGAGGCTCTCAGGTACATGAAGAGGGTAAATAGGGAGGAACAGTGAGGGTGCTTCGAAGGAAGGAGGAAGGGGCCACTAGAGGGCATGGGTGGAAGCTGGAGGGGGAAGATTCCAGGGAGAAAGGAGGAGGTGCACTTACTGACAGGGTGGTAGAGCCATGGAATGCACTACCAGGGGGCTGGTGGAGGCAGAGACAGTGGAGGGGTTCAAGAGGGGTGGGACAGGTACAGGGAAGGTTCAGGAAGCAAAATCCAATGCAGCAAGAATATCCGGAACTGGGAAGGGAGAAGCCAGAGAAGGCGTGGGGGACAGCAAGGTCAGCACCCAGGGTGGGGGCTGACCAAACGAGCAGACACGAAAGACCATTAGGCCTATTCTGCTGGCATTTTAGTATGTTAGTATGTTAGTATGTTAGGAGTACATAGAGGAATTTGGGAATTTAAACTAGGAGTGGTGGGTGGCAGTTGGGGAAGAGATATGCAGAGACCACAGGTTGGGAAACCATATGAACTTACCCCCCATAACACTGACAAAGGACAAATGGCAAGTACTGTTGGTGATGCTAGGAAAGGAGGGCAGGATGGGAGGGGGGGGAAAGGGTGGAAGGTGGTTACCCTTAATGCTAGGAGCCTTGGGAGGAAAACTGCAGAGTTACAGGTTCTCATGGCAGAGGGAGAGGTGGACATTGCAGTCATCAGGAAACATGGGCCACCCAATACAATGACTGGGACCTGTCTGTACCAGGGCACAGATTATTTCTGAGGGACAGGGTGATTGGGAAAGGAGGGGGTGGCACTATGTGAAGGAAGGACTGAAGTGTGTAAGGGAGGAAGGGAGGAGGGTAGTACTGGAGTCACTTTGGATGCAAATCCAGGATTCCAAGAATAGGATTCTTAGAATGGGAGTGGTGTACAGGCCACCATCTCAGATGGAGGAGTTAGACAGGGAACTAGCGGGACAGATCAGGAGGACCTGTGAGAAGGGTAGTATGGTGATTGTGGGGGACTTCAACATGCCAGGAGTGGACTGGAGCACCCCAACAACCAGGAACAGAAGGGAGCAGGTACTGCTGGATGCCTTCCAGGACAGCTTCCTGCTGCAAATGGTCAGTGAACCAACCAGGTTAGGAAACACCCTTGACCTTGTGCTGGCAAATGGGGACTTGTAGAGAGAACTTACAGTGGAGGAACCACTGTCAGGAGTGACCACCGCACCAGTATGGCTCACATTGATATGGGCAAGGAAGGAGTGGAATCTGCACAACAGTGCTGGACTTCAGGAGGGCCGACTTTGGGAGGATGGGGAAGCTGTAAAAGGGTACCTGGCCAGAATTCAATCTAGTATGGACACTAACCAGAGGTGGGAACTCATAAAGCTGGGGATAGTGGAGGCAACCAAAACCTGCTGCAAAGCCCAAAGCAAGAAGGCTAGGGCTAAGAAATCGATCTGGTTGAGCAAGGAGGTCATGGAAAAGGTAAGGAGGAAAAGAGCTGCTTTTAGGAAGTACAAGAAAACAGGGAGGGGGGAGGACAGGGAGGAGTACTTGGCAGAATCGAAGGAGGTGACAAGGGCAGTAAGGGGAGCCAAAGCATCTACGGAACTCAAGCTGGCACAAGGCATTAAGAAGGGGAGAAGGAGCTTTAAGTACATCAGGGAGAAATGAGCTGTAAGGACCACATAGTAAGGATTAGGAAGGAAGGGGGTTGGGGAAGCAGGATATGGCAAGGCAGAAGCACTAAATGAGTACGCCTGCTCAGTATTTACTAAAGAGAAGAGAGGGGTGACACCCAAGATGGGAGAAATGGCAGAAGCAGGGGGGGGTGGTGACAGATGGGGAAATCATGGAGAGCAGAGTTCGAGAGGGTTTGAAGGCACTGAGGGTGGACAAGGCACCAGGCCCAGATGGCATCCACCCCAGGGTACTGAAGGAGCTGGCAGAGTCCTTGCAGGACCTTTGGCAGACCTATTTAATGCCTCACCACATCTGGGGTGTACCCCAGGACCGGATGGCTCCATTGGCACCTCCACGAGAGTGGCCCCAAGGATGAATCGAAACTACAGACCAGTGAGCCTCATATCCATTGTGGGTAAGCTAATGGAGACTATCCTGAAGGAGAGGCTGGTAGCCCTCCTAGAGGCCAAAGGACTACAGGACAGCAGACAGTATGGCTTCATACATGGCAGATCCTGCCAAACCAACCTGGTTGAGTTCTATGACTGGGTAACTAGGCAACTGGACAGGGGCCATGCAGTGGATGTCCTGTATCTGGACTTCAGTAAGGCATTCGACTCAGTGCCACATGGAAGGCTAGGAAGGAAGTTAGTAGGCACAGGGGCAGGTGCAAAGCTGGTGAGATGGGTAGGAAACTGGCTGCAGGGAAGGCAACAGAGGGTGGTGGTGGGTTGGGCGCTCTCACACCCAAGGGCAGTGATGAGCAGTGTTCCACAGGGCTCAGTGTTGGGACCAGTGTTGTTTGGGATATTCATTGCAGACATATCGTGGGACATCAAGAGCAAGATCAGTCTGTTTGCTGATGATACCAAGGTAGGCACGGTGGTGGATGACCTAGGGGGATGGCAGGGGTTGCAGGATGATCTGGCAAAGCTTGAAACCTGGTCAGACACCTGGAAACTGGGCTTTAATGCCAAAAAGTGCAAGGTGCTGCATTTTGGGATGAAGAACCCAAGGAGGAGTTACCAGCTAGGGGAGTGCAGCTAGCCCAGACAGAGGAGGAGAAGGATCTGGGTGTGCTCATTACAGGGTCAATGAACAACTCGGCACAATGTAGGAAGGCAGCTGCAAAGGCCAACAAAATACTGGGTTGTATTGCAAGGGGTATATCCTCGAGGAGGGAGGAGGTGATTCTGCCACTGTATAGGTCATTAGTTAGACCACACCTGGAGTACTGCGTGAAGTACTGGCATCTGTATCTGAAGAGGGACATTAAGTTACTGGAGGGGGTGCACCGCAGAGCGACAAAGATGATCAAGGGGCTGGGGTACTTATCATACGAGAGGAGGTTGAAGGAGTTGAACATGTACTCACTGAAGGAGAGGAGAGACAGGGGTGACATGATTGAAACCTTTAAATACATGAAAGAAATAAACAAGATGGGTACAGAGGGGCTGTTCAAAGTAAGGCAGGGGAGGGCCACCAGGGGCCATGATATAAAACTGGAGCAAGGAAGGTTCAGGAGGGAGATGAGGAGACACTTTTTTACAGAGAGGGTGATGGCTGGGTGGAATGCGTTACCTGCTGAAGTGGTATGCAGTAGAACAGTGGACTGCTTCAAACGAGGATGGGACAGGACAAGGGGGAGCGTTAATGAAGGGGAAGGGTGGAAGGGAGGGGCAGCTGCAGAATAAGGGGTGCTAGCTGCACATTCGAGCAGACTTGATAGACCTCTAGGCCTTTATCTCCTGGCAAATTTCGGATGTTCGTATGTCCACAAGAACATTTAAAATCATGTCTGGATTCTAACATCAAAACAAGGTATAGCTTAGAATAACAATATCTAGAGTTTTTTTTTGTAAACCATCCAGTTTTACTTTTGATATTGTCTGAATTTCAAAGTTCTTCTAAACTGTAGAATTTTCTGTATTGTTTTTATTTTATGTAAACTTTTATGATTTTCTTATCAACTCTGCCTGGTGTCTGGTTGTGTGATTTAACATTTTAACAGCTAAATTCAAAATGAATTGCTGAGTTTAAAGAGGAGGAGGATATGGACATGTTTTTAAATTCATTTAAATAGGTGTATATCCAAGTCAATCTGTCCAAAGAGACCTGGAGCTTTCACCTGTCTCCGCTATTTATTGGCAAGAGGAGGGAAGCACTGGGCAGATGGACAATGTTGAAAGTAAAGATTTTGACAAGTTAAAAACTGCTTTATTAAAAAAAATATTATCTGAACCCTGATGCATACAGAGCAAGTTTCTGGAAACTCCAAAAGGGGCCAGAAATGAGCTTTGTGGAGGTAGCCACAAAACAGCATCAATATTTAAAACGTCGGTGGGAGAGGGTGAAAGCAGATTCTATTGAATCTATTGAAGAGGTGGTATTGTTTAAACAGTTTTATTGGATCTGCTCACCTAAATTAAAGCTTTGGCTAGAGGACAGAGATCCTAAGACTGCCAAAGAGGCTGCAGAGCTGGCAGATTGCTATGCTCGAAGCAGGGCTGCTCCCAAGGGGAATTCAGGGATGAAAGGGAAAAGTGGGCATTTTGGACAACCAAAAACCACAGGGCCCCTGCAAAAAGAAGGGACTCCCCAGGTGCCAAAAAGGGAGGTTGGGGACAATGGCTCAATGAAATCCCTGTGCACATTCTAAACTCCCAATGCATCTCGCAATTCAAAAATGGCCTAAGGCAACACCTTCTTACTAGGACAGTTTGTGACTGCCACTAGGATTCTAACACCCATAATGCCCACTCACCCACACTCTCCTTCCCCTTCCTTTTACACCCACTCTTCCCTATTGCCCTATCCCTCTGTCTTCCTCTCCCCCTGTGCCTTTTCTCCCACTGGATCAACTCTTAAAACCAACATACTACCACTACCTCCCAACCTCCTAGACAAAGCCACTTCTTCTGGCTGCCCACTCCCCCGCCTCCCTCCCCTCACCTTGACTCTTCCTTGGACTCTCACACTAGGTGTCACACCTGTTTATCTCCTTCACTACATATAAACACTGTCCTTTACCCTAGTTGAATGCTCTTGAAGCTGTACTATCACTATTGGTACTATGAATGACATTGTATCCTTACTGTATACTACCTACCTACTATTCGAATATTGTACGTAAACTGTTTGTTATTGCTGTCATTGTCACTGTTTGACATGGAACCTTTGTAAAAGAGCTCTGAGCTCAAAGGTATGATCCGAATCCCTAAATAAATAAATAAAAAAATTAATAAATAAAAGAAACATGATGAATGCTGGTATTGTCACCAGATAGGCCATCTGTCTAGGCAGTGTCCTAAGAAAGCCCAGAAGGTAAAAGGGCCTGTGCAATCAGAGACAATAGCCCACTGTATAGCTGAGGCTCTCCCTGACAATATGAGGAGGCACATTCACCCAGCCATGGTGAATGGGGTACAAACTAGGGGTCTGAGGGATACAGGAGCATCTCTTACCCTGGTGAAAGGGAATTTGATGGGGGCTGAACAAATACTGCCAAATCAGTTTGTTTCTGTGAGGGATTACACAGGGGAAAAGAAAAATTACCATTAGCCAGTGTTAACCTGGATTGGGAAGATGCAGATAAAGTGGTAAGGAAGCAGCTGAAAAACTCATTATGGATGTTATTGTGGGAGTTATGCTCCATAGGGAGTTGTTTGTGCTGCGACCAAGAGCCAAAAGAATAGAGGCTCCTGAGATACTCAGAACCCCACAGAAATTCAGACAAGAGAGGTTGGGAGACAGGCCAGCCAACCTGTAGCTCTTGTAAAAGAGGATACTAACAGGGGGATGGAACTTCCCCTAGTGGCAGTTAACCCAATTGCTACTGAAGGTTGCTCTCTGGAGGAAGGGGTGACACATAGCCCAAGGAAGGGGGAAGGTTCTGATACTGAGTCCCCTACTGCCACAGTTATGGACCTCAGCCTGGGAACTGATGGGGACATGCCCCATGCTCTGGGTAAGTGGGAAGACTTAGCAGCAGCACAATGGACAGACCCTAGCCTAGAGAAGCTGAGGGCCTGTGCAGAGTCTTCTGGGACACAGGGAGGTGATAGAAAGCATAGAGTGTATTAGGACAATGTACTGTTACACACACACAGGACATCAGGGCAGAGGGAGGGGTGATGGACAGGCAGCTTGTTGTTCCCCAGGAGTATTGTGGGTTATTGCTCAAGGTAGCACATGATAGTCCCATGTCCAGACATTTGGGCATTGCTTGCACTATGCAAGCTTAGCCCACAATTTTTATTGGCCCAATATTACCAAGCAAGAGAAGGAATATTGCAAATCCTGTCACCAGTGTCAGCAAATAGGGAAGGCCTGAAGAAAAGCCAAAGCTGCCCTGATTCCCTTCCTACTTGTGGAGGAGCCATTCCAGAAGGTTGGAATGGATATTGTGGGTCCTTTGAATACCCCAAGTTCCTCAGGAAAAAGGTGTATATATTGACAGTTGTTGATTATGCTACTCTCTATCCCGAAGCCATCGCCCTGTCCTCCACTCAGGTGGACAAGGTGGCAGATGCTTTGCTGGGGATTTCTCCCATATGGGGTTTCCACAAGAGGTTGTCTCTGATCGAGGGAGTAACTTCATGTCAGACCTAATGAAGTGCTTGTGGGAAAAGTGTGGTGTCGTACAGAGGCGCACAATGCCTTACCACCAACAAGTCAATGGTGTTGTAGAGAGATTTAATGGGATACTAAAAGCTATGCTTATGGCATTTGCAGAACAGCTTGGGCCGGACTGAGAGAGATACCTGCTCCACCTGCTGCTTGACTACAGGGAAGTGCCACAAGAGTTGACTGGCTTTTCACCCTTCGAGCTCTTGTATGGACGCAGGGTGAGGGGACCCCTAGATTTAATACAAGAGGACTGGGAAGGTAAGCATGCCACCCATGGGACTCCCATAGTGGAGTACTTGTTAAAACTCAGGAAAACACTGAAGGAGCTTATGGGCATGGCCCAGAGCAACCTGCCAGCTGCCCAGCAAAACCAAAGGCTTGGTATGATCATGGAGACAGAGCTCACGCATACGAGGTAGGACAGAAGGTAATGGTTCTGATTCTGGTCCAAAAGGACAAGCTGGAAGCTGAGCAGGCAGGGCCATACAAGGTAGTACAGCAGGTAAACGATGTTAACTACATTGTAGAGTTACCTGACCGAAAACACACTCACAGGATGTATTATGTGAACATGATGAAGCCATATTTTAATAGGGCTGACATGGTACTTGTGGTTTGCAGTCCTGGAGAGGAGCTAAGTGGGGAAGACCCCTTCTCGACTTGTTAGCCGAGAGCAAGCAGGCATCATCAGTTGAGACCATTATGCTGTCACTCCAGTTGACACCTGGAAAGGCTCAATAATTGAAGACCTTTTTGTGAGACTTTGCCCCTGTATGGCAAATCCTGGATAGACACCACTAGCGGTGCATGACGTAGACATGGGGACCCACACACCCATACATAGGACAGCTTACTGGGTGTCAGAGACAGTCCTCAAGGACATTAGGAGGGAGGTGGGAGAGATGCTGGATCTAGGGGTGATCCAGAGATCCCACAGCCCCTGGGCCTCACCTGTAGTCCTTGTACCAAAACTGGATGGGACTACATGGTTCTGCATAGATTATTGTGGGCCTAACACCATCACAAAATCTGACACCCACCCAATGCCATGCACAGACCAGCTGCTTGACAAACTGTCAGGGGCAACATACTTGACTACAGTAGACCTGACAAAGGGGTACTGGCAAGTGGAACTGACTGACAGGGCTAAAAAAGGTCAGCATTCATCACCCCAATTGGCCTGTTTGAGTTCAAGGTCATGCCCTATGGGATGAAGAATGCCCCTGCTACATTCCAGTGGTTAGTAAATCAGGTGTTACAGGATATGGAGGACTTTGCAGTCACCTACCTGGATGATATTGCTATCTTCAGCAATAGCTGGGAGAAACATCTGATATACCTGAGGGAGGCATTGGGCTAAATACAGGCCACAGGTCTGACTATTAGGGCAGAAAAGTATCAGGTGGTCATGGCAGAGGTCTCTTATTTGGGACATGTGGTGGGGTGAGGTTAGCCTCACCCAAACCAAGCAAAGATAGAGGCTATTGCATCATGGCCTACACCTGAAACCAAGAGACAAGTCAGGAGCTTTCTTGGAACAGCAGGGTATTATAGAAAATTCATTCCCAACTACAGCTCCCTGGTCACTCCTTTATCTGGGTTGTTGACAAAGAATAAGCCTAGAAGGTGAAATAGGACACAGATTGTGAGCAGACCTTCACACAGCTGAAAACCTCACTGTGTAGGGCCCCATTGCTGGCTAGCCCAGACTACAACAGGCCATTTGTGGTACAGATGGATGCCTCAGATGTGGGAATGGGGCAGTCCTCAGCCAAGTATTCAAGCAGGTGAGAGAGAGTACCCCATTGTATATTTAAGCAAGAAACTGCTTCCATGGGAACAAGCCTATTCAACCATGGAGAAGGAATGTCTTGCTTTAGTTTGGGCACTAACAAAACTGGAATCATACCTTTATGGGAGGCATTTTAAGGTTCAAACAGACCACAACCCATTAATATGGTTGGGCCAAATGGGAAAAACAAATGGGAAACTTCTGAGATGGAATATTGTCTTGCAGGCTTATGACATGGAGAGTTCGCATAGGCCTGGATCCAAAAATGGGAACGCAGATGGCCTATCCCACATTCTAGATCTATAACAGAACTGAGAAGAACTGCCTTAAGTAGGTGCATGTTCCCCCCAGGTTCTGTTTTAGGAGAGAGGAATCTTGCATGATAGGCCTAGATCCATTTAGGTGGGTTCATATTGTATATGCTGTAATGTACTTTAGAATTAAGACAACGTTCCTTTAATAGGTAACTACAAAATAACTGTTATTTCTATAAAGGTTAGTTTGAATCTGGTACATCTCAAGATAAGGGAAATAGATATATAGCCCAGGAAGGCATAAAATATCCCACTGTGGCTTTCCATAACAGAGAACGGTAATGTAGTGACCTAGGGGTCAGGGGTTAAACCAAATGCATGGACCAGATGTCACTGGGGTTGACATGGAACCACAGTGACACCTACAGGGAAAGGTAACCTGTTTCACCCTATCACACAGTGGGTGTATCCAGGAAAATGACCATCATGTATTTATCAGTCACACATTTTTAATTCAGGGCAGTTGAAAAAGAGTTTAGCTGGAAGTCAGATTGCCTGTCCACCTGACATATACTTGAAGACCAGAAGTATATTTGTAGGCCTGGTAAAATCTCTAAAACTAGTCCTGAGTGTGTGAAAAGTTTGACTTGTCACATACTGAACAGAAAATTCTGATTTTTAAGTCCGAATTCTGGAAACCAAGACTTTGCACCAAGGAAGCGCTTGAAGATGTTTTTAAAAAGGACTTTTCAGAGAACTGACTTGGAACACACACTTGCTACAAGATTATTGCTTAAGGACTTATCTCCACAAGAACTTTTAAAATCTTGTCTAGACTCTAACATCAAAACAAGGTATAGCTTAGAATAACAGTATCTAGTGTTTTTCTGTAAACCATCCAGTTTTACTTTTGATATTGTCTGAATTTCAAAGTTCTTCCAAACTGTAGAATTTTCTGTACTGCTTTTATTTTAAGTAAACTTTTATGATTTTCTTATCAACTCTGCCTGGTGTCTGGTTGTGTGATTTAACATTTTAACAGAAGG
Organism: Neoceratodus forsteri; assembly: GCA_016271365.2. Lineage (NCBI taxonomy): Eukaryota > Metazoa > Chordata > Ceratodontiformes > Ceratodontidae > Neoceratodus > Neoceratodus forsteri. The sequence goes on along the minus strand of CM028132.1, from coordinate 586,026,914 downwards.
GTTTTGAAAAGACTGTGTGCCTTGACAAGATAAAACCGCTCAGCTGTCATATAAAACTACCTAGGCAAGATGTAGCCAGTGGTCATGGTGGGATTCAAATATTGAAAGTAGTGCAGAATCAAGGCAACTTAAAACTATAGAATCCACCCTCCCACTGGGAAAAGGAAGGCTGGTAAGTCTTCCTGAAACTCTTATTCCTGCTCACGAGTTCTTGAATAAGGGGATCCTCTCTACAAACAGGAGGTCCTACCAGGCTGCTCAAGGTTTGGGGGTCACAGCCTCTTGACACCCCCTAGCTCCCAAAACTCATAAACTGTAATTCCAACACTGTTCATGACCCTTGTGTTTTCTGCCAATCCAACATGGTTATTTTTTATTTCATTTATTTATTACTGTAAAACTAGTTATTTTCATGCAAAGTAAATTTAGCACAAACACAAATGTAACCACAATTGCATACATTTTTTAGCGCTAAGTACCAATCACCATATTCACTATAATGGAAAAAAATTCTAAAAGTACTAATTAGTGCAAATTTATTTTCACGCAAATTGGTGCTTTGGTGAAAATAGTGAAACTTATTTGACAGTTAAAGTTTCAAGTTCTACAGTATCCTTGTAGAAATTTGAACAAAATTTCCCCTTTTTAAATGTGACCAGCATTTAAAACATACAAGTAAAAAATGCAAAATAGAAAAAGAAAACCTAGAATAAATGTCATGTACACAATTATTTATTTATTTATTTATTTATTTAGTTCGGATTCAGATTAATATCTTTGAGCCAAATAGGCTCATTTACAAAGGTTCCAAGTCAGGATGCAATGAACAAAACATTTGATACAGGTAGTTTTGTATATGGCAGCATATACTGTACAAGACAGATTACACAGAGGATGGGGTTAAATAGGCTACAGATGCATACAAGGATGTTGTACAACTAAAATAGACAAAGACACACAGAAGATTTTGGTCCCATGAGTGCTATGGTGAAGACCACATGAGCACTCAGAGATGCAGTACAGTGTTTCAGTAGTTTCATGATATCATGATACAAATAGAGGCAAGCAAATTTCTAGGTACCATCGGGCTGCCAGGGCCAATTGAATTGTATAACGTTACAAAAAATTGTACAAAGCAATTGATAACATACTGTATGTAGTAGTAGCAGAAAAATTTATTTTTATACCATCATATGTTGGTACATTTACACCATTAGGGCAACAAAGCTCTATTTACAAGGTGGTTCTGTTTCAGGTTACAGTTTAAATAATCACAAATAATATATTCAATGGGCTTACTCAACTTAGTGTAGTGTTATGCTTGTGCAACTGTTGATAACTTTGGCCTTTCATACTCTCTGTTCCATGGGGAACTGCCGCCCTGTAGGGGTATCCAAGGCAAGGAACCCTTGAGGAGGGTTCCACCCCCTGAGGTGCCACAGGAAGGATTCCCTTGGCTAAAGGTACCTTAGGAAGGAGCCCCAAAAAAGAATATTCAGCAGCAAACATTGACCATGAGGGCTGAGAGCATTGATTGAGAGCAACCAGAGAAACTGGAAACAGAAACAGACTGAAGAGCAGCAAGCTGATAGATATCAACTGAGCAGAGAGGCATGACTTCCTAAGGAGAGAGGGAGTGGCAAAAAAGGACAGCCACCATCCAACTCCAACCGAAAGTGGAACCTATCAGGCTAAACTGCAGGAATATACTAAATATGAATTACCTAGCATTTATGACCTTTGGCATAAGGGAGAGGGAACCCCCCCATGAGAAGAAAACTATGAGTTGTGAAGGAAGACATCTGAGAGGCTTCCCTGTGGACCATCTTCAAGGTGAGCACTTGAGGTAAGCAGAGAATGGGCAAGGAAGGGGATGACATGGAGACCAGGTGAACCTTAGGTGGTTGAAGGGGGAAAAGCTTTCAAAGGTACTACTGGCTCATCCTGCACAACTAAAGGTACCCCCTTGGGCTTAAGAGCTCCACCCTTCAACAGCTGAAGTCTTAAATTCTACATCAAGAGGTGCCACTGATGATCTGCATGGCTAAAGCATCCAGTAGTGTGAGTACAACCTCTGCAGGCAGGGGACACACCCTCCAGATGCATATTTCATGGGGCAAAGCAAGATCATCGGCTACAGGGCAAGCCACAAGCCATATAATGGTTATGACTGGCATGCATCTGACTGTAGGCAAAAGGGGCTGTGGTGAAGCCTGATGGCCATGAGCACATAGAGTATGAATGTAGGTAAGGCTGCACAGCTGCTTTAACTGAATGCAGGGGTAGTAGGAGGCTGGGCAAAGCCAGATGGCCATACATTATTTCTGACTTTATAGCCCATTCCCAATCTGAAGCCACAATGCCCTGCTGCAACATCACTGTCGCCCACCATGGGAATAACTGATGGCACAATCAGATCACCAGGATACCACACTAGGAAGAAGCAACAGGAGGCAGGAGGACTGATGTATGGTAGCAGTTATAATTGCAGCAGCATTTGAGAAAACAGTGCAGTACAGCAGAATTAATAGCAACATTAGCATCAGCAGCATAATGGGGAGGCAACATATGTAAGCATGTAACAGCAGCATCAGGAGTGACTGAAAGCAGCAGGCATAATATGACTGAAGCAGCAGGCAGAATGCAGGGTAGAACACTGTGTGAAACTTCGAATGATAACAGATAATGAGACTGAACGATATAGCCAAAATGCATGCCAACCAGTTTGAAGGGAAGTTAGTGTGAGTTGCTGATGCACTGAAAAATTGGGTAGGCTCAGGCAATAGTAACAATGAACTGCTAAGGAAGCAGAGTAAATGCAGTAGAGCAACAATAAAACTGCTAGGAAAGCCAGCACATGGGAATTGAAAAGTTTGGGAGTTGTAACTGCTGAATGAAGCCAGGCACTGAGTGGAGCAGGTGTAAACAATTAAGGATGAATGTGCAGGGAGACAGCTACAACAAGTGGGAGCTGAATAGCACACATATAACAATTGCAGGTAAACTGAAGACTGCTAAAACAAAAGTAAAAATGAGAGCCTGAATAGCATAAAGCAAGCAAAGTTATCAGCAGAATACTAGTAAAACTAGAAGCCCCCCCTCCAAAAAAAAAAGAGTAAAACTGAGGAAACACAAATACAGGAGAACAGGAAAGCAGACACAGACAAAAGAGAGAACCACAAAGAGCAGCCAGAGGCAAAAGCAAAGTACTGACCCAGAAGGCAGGCAAAAACACAAACCAGCAGAAAGTCCAGGATAAACCAAGCAGAAAATCTAAAAGTAGTAGAGGAAGGAGAGGAAGCTGAAAGGGCAGAAAGTCCAGCTGGGGAAGGCAGAGTCCAACAGAGCCTCTGACTGCAAACAAAAAGTGATTCTGAATGAGGCTGGAAGGAACTGGCTTATATAGCTCAGGCAGGAGGAGTGGCTAGTTGCTGCAGCCCATTGAACTGCAGGTGTAGTCTTTCAAGACAAATAAACACAAAGTTACAGACAGAACCTATTTAAACAGTACAAGCAGTAAAAATATGTAATAAAAGCAGATGAAGATTCATTTTATGCAAGTGCAGCGTGTTTTTAATGTAGATATGCAAAATTGACAAACAATTTGCTCTGCGAAATAATCCATGAGTTCCGCGGAATTCACAAAATGTGAAGTTGAAAAATTCACCAAATCTGCAGATTGCAAAGTGCAGAATTTCACTACAAAGTGCAAAATTTCACCAGCAAATTCTGTACTTTGTGGCGAAATTCTGCACTTCATGGCAAAATTCAAAAGAAAAAACAGCAAAGTCAGATCTGCAAATTTTTAGCCTATAAGCACAACTTCATGGATTGCTCTGCGGAAGCAAATTTTATGACTTCACCTGAACTTTTCTGGCAAATTTAAACTTCGCTGCATCTCTAGCCCTTAATTCCAGTTTCATGGTAGTATTGAAAGCCTTTGGTTTAAGTGCCAGTACTTTAATTTTTGGATCAATATCATTCCAGACTTTTGCCACTGCCTGTGTAAATGGCACATTTCCATATATGTTCTTTGGTGTGGATTCTTCACATATTACATTTTTATTGAATCTCAGGGTACATTTATGGTCAACCTTTTGCAATTTCTCTATTAAGTGTATTGGTTTATTTTGGTTAATTATATACAGATACAATTAACAATAAAGAAAGTGTGATTGATATGACTATAATGAACGCATGGCTAATCTAAAGATTTTGCTGGACCAACTGTTAGTTATAGATAATGCAGGTCTTGTTATACACACCAGGGCATGTATAATTCACTGCCATTTGGTCTAGTGTAGTCCATCTGTACAGAATTTGGAATAGGGTAGAATCATGGGGTGTAGTAGATCTGTTTTATTTTTAAAAAGAGAATAATAAAAGAATGGATGAGGGGAGATTACCCAATTTTAACTTGTGAAAAAAAGATATTAATTTTGAATTTAAGTCTGTCTTCAAAAGAAAGAAGGGCAGCAGTCCTATAGAGAATGCAATTGTGAGTACGAAACAGAGGATTACTAATAAATCTTCATATTTAATATTAGAGGATTTACATTCTGGATAATACTCCAGGGCTTGCACTGGAATAGCAAAGGATACCATAATCTAGGGATGAAAGTAAATAACTTGAAACTAATAAAAGTCTTAATTCAGGCAATAAAAGCTGTTGTATTCTGTAGCATGATCCAGCGTTTTGATAAAGGCACTTCACTAATAATCATATAGGTTTTAAAAGTAAGGGAACTATCTAAATATACACCAAGGTATTGAAATTCATCAACAAATTCAATATCTTCACCACCACCACCCTGGTGGACAAAAATTGACATTCCCAGACTAAGAGCTGTTGGAAAAAACATTGTATTTCTTTTTATGTTAAGAACCAAGTTGTGTGAAATGAACCAGTTATAAAGAATTGTGAAATTCTGTTGAAGGAGTGCATTGAGGGTTATCTGGTCTTTCCCACCATATGTAAATGATTGCATCATCTGTGTATAGCAGCAATTTCTGTTAATGGACAGGTTTTTGGAAGATCGTTAAGGGAGATAAAAATACAGGAGGCTCAAAGTGGACCCCTGGGGGACATCGCTTTCAACACACTGAAAATCAGAAAATAAATGTTCAATTATGTATGTGTATTTCTTCCCAAACAAATAACTTTTGAACAATTTTATGGCATCTTGAGAAAAGTAAAGTTGCTGTAGACTAGACAACATTAATTCAACATGAACAATATCAAATTCATTGGTGAGATCCACAAATGCAAATGCTACTGAATTACCAGTATCCAGGACATGGTTGATCTGATTTGTGAATCTCACCAAAGCAGACTCAGTGTTATGGTTAGGTTAGAAACCATGCTGGACACAAGTGAGTAACTTGTGATTGGTGACAAATTCAGTAACCTGGTCAAAGATGATATGCTCAAACAATTTTGATAACAAGGATAACAAAGATATTGGACTAATTTATAAGAAGTGATTTGGATCCAGAATTATGAACTGGATGGACGGTTGCATTTTTCCAGATGGTAGGGAAAGAACCAGAACATAGGGAAATGTTGAACGTTTTAAGTAAGGGACAGACAATTGACTCACCAGAAAGTTTAAGCTGCCTATAATCCAAGCCATCTATTCCAACCAGGGGCCTTGGATTACTGTTCTGTAAATATGATAATACCAGGTCTGTGGAAAGATATTTAAAGAAAAACTTTGGATGAACTGAGTCTGAGAGAGAATCTGAGGGACCAGAAGAAAGATTTATTGTTTGTGAGGTAATATGATATTTGTAAACATCTCTAAAAAAACTCATTAAAGCGTTTGGCCTTGTGGGATGAGTCAGTTATGAGTTCACTATTGAGCATCGTGACTGCAGGCTAACATTTACTGTTTTTACTAGTGAGTGCATTCAAAACACTTCAGAAAGTATGAGAGTTGCTAATGGCCGAAGACCATCTATCCATTAAGAAATCAATCTTCACTTTTCTAATTTTGATCTTGCAGAGATTCCAATCCCTTTTGATATTCTGCAGGGAAAGAGAATGTCTGTGCTTTCTATAAAGGGACCATTTTTTGTGATCTAAATTAATGCAAGTAAATCAGATGAAATCCAATCATTGTTGCACAATCTGATGCATCTTTTAACCGGAGCAAAGTTGTTACAAACTTCCAAAATACCCTAAAACATTTATCATAGGCAAAATCAGTTTTAACAATTATATCCAAAAAGACCAGTCAGTTGTAAATAGTGCCCTTCTAAGCATTTCAATATTCAGTAGTCAAACTCTTGAGATTTCTAGAATTAATAAAGACCAGTTCAGGCTTACTGTTTTTTGCTACCCAGTCACAGTAGACTGGGCAATGGTCACTCATCCCATCTGGTAATATTCTATATCTGATCACATTTTCTGGCTGAAAGACCACTACCCAGTCCAGTGCCAACTGGTATGAAGTGTTATATTGAATTCTGATGGGAAATGTAATCAGTTGATGGGGATCAAAATTATGAAAATCTCTTTGAGAAAATGGGATTGTCTGCTGTTCCAGTCTAAGTTAAAGTCTTCCATAAGCAACCATTCCCTAGATTTAGGAAGATGGTTTTTGAGGAAAACAATAACCTCTTTCACTTCATTTTCAAAACCCAAGGAATATAACTTAAACCAACAATAAGAACCTTATATTTTTCCAAAATAATATTTACAGAAAGAAAGTTGCAGTGTCTGTTATAAATGGGGGGTAGGGACTGTGATGATCTGACCTCTGCTTATGGTTATCTGTATGGTATTTGTATTATAAATAAATGGTATGTGTTATGTGATTGTCTGCCTGACACTCCAGTCAGCAAGTAAGCTGACCTTTGACCTCAGGTGTCAGTGTGGCTGACAGCTGCAGTATGTGTTAAATGGACCAATAAAGAGAAACCATAATTAAAGGTTTCCTGTTCTGTCTTAATTAGAGCTTTCTGGCCATCTGCCAGGATTTAGGCCTCATAAACTTGTATTATTTCCTGCAGGAACAGGCCATTTGATAACAGCACCATATTATAAGTCATAAACCTTAGATCTTTCCTGGGAAACAGGAACCAGCAGACAGTTCAAAGAGAAAATGTTTTGATCAGAGACTCATATTTTAAAAATTGCTGACTATTGATTTCCCCAGTAGAAAATTCAAATCTGTGGGAGGATCTAACTGTGACCTCATGGGTAGCATCAGCAGGAGATGGAGACACTGACTATTGAATATTGCTTGCAAGAGAAGTTGTGGGCAGAATGACTCTGAAACTAAAATGACACACAGTTTGTGGACTGGTAACTATGCACTTTAGAAAGGGATAATTCAGAAAGAATTTAAGTATTTGTGGTAGGTGTTTGTGTTCTGTAACTTCCCATTTTTATGTGACTATAAGTTAATGATATAATTGTTCTGTGTTTGATTTTTCCTGTTTTACAATTTTTTTAGTAAACAACATTTTCTTTAAAATACTGCCTGTGCTTTTTCTCCATTATTTTACATGTGATTTGCTGAACCTGCGTTTAAGGCTGACAGCTGTTAATGGCTTGAATGTGTTACTAAGCTTGCTAAAAGGTAAAAATATATCTAGGTCTCATATAGAGTTCTAAGGGTACATTTTGGGAACCTGGCTGGGTGCCCCTGGGCAAAGGATTGTACTGCATCTCCCGAAGAGGGTACGTATCTGAGCCTGTCAACTGGGTATGCTAGTATAAGGTTCACATCTGACCCCTCAGGACTCGAGGCTAGTAGGTGATTCATACCCAAAACAGACAGGAGGGTTACCCTGTTTGTCACCTGTTCACACTATTGCATTTCGAGGTTGGCACTGTGGAAGCAGATGGCCTGACCTGCAGAGTGCATTTGTGACAGGGGATTCAGTAACAGTAAATTTATTTGAAATAGCAAAGGGACACCCACCACCCCTTTTACTTACTCTATCCTTTCAAAAGGTCTAGTACCCTTGTACATGATGGTCACTATCTGAAATTTTTGGGTTGACCCATGATTCAGTTACCCCATTGATATCAAAATTATTCCCAGTTAGCAATGCTTCAAACGGATCTTTTCTGGATAAGATAGTCCTAATGTTCAAACAGGCATATGAGCATTTAGAGCAGTCTGAGGGGTTGTCTGATTTTAGGGAATTAAAATTAGAAGGACCTGGGTAGGGATGAATACTGCCAGATAGTAATAGCAAAAGTAAGACCATCTCCTTAATCTTGTGATACTTAAAGGCCTGTTTGGGTTGGAATCTAGAAGGTTTACTGGAACAGTTGGATGTGAACCAACACTTTGTGGAGCACAGTTTAAGAAGTGAATTGTAGCTAAGCTTTCTATAGCTGAAGAAAACAGATAAAACATTGGAAACTGGAGTAAGAACCAGCATGTGTGCAAACAAATCAAGCTCATTGTAACAAAAGGTCTCATCTATTATTAATAAAAATAAACAAGTTTAGAAAATTCTGAAAAGGGGGCATTTGGACCCAAGAGAATTATCAGGTTTGCATACATTTCAGTACTTTTATTGTTACTGACACTAATGGAGTGATAAAGTTGACTGAAAATGCAAAAATTGTTACAAAATGATGGAAACCTAACCTCGGGAACTATGATAGAATGAACACTACGTAAGGGGACCAATAACTAAGAGGCTAACATAAAATAATTACACCTGACCACATTTTTAGTGGTAGTGGTAGTAAAAATATTTATTCATAAGAATTTTATGAACTGGGATAAAACTCGATTGAGTTAAAAACTCATTTACAACAAGATCCCCTAGGTACATAAAGTACAATGTTACAAATCATATTTACAATTCAATACAAGATTTATACCACATAGGCAATAAATATAAAGTGAACGGCAGCAATAGTCATGTTACTATTATTCTGTGGAATACTGTTTGTTTAACACCACCCCATAGCTTTCATATAATGCAAAATCATTAGCTTTAGGCTACCAGAAACAGGCTAAAACAATAAAACTAGTAAAATAAAAGGAAAAAACACACACATACACACACACACAGCCTCCCCGCAGCTTTCTGCTGTAGACTCCTGCTTGTGACTCCCACAAATCCACTGTGAGCCATTCATATGGAAAGCCACTTGAGTGCCTCTCCTTTTGAAGTCAATGGCCTGCCTTCTTAGTGACATCATCACCCACTGAACGGAACCCAGTACCAACTGTTGCCACTGGGTCAGACAGGTCCTTTGCAAGTAGCCGTGTGGGTGAGTGTTTTTCTGAAGGTAGTGGAGGAGGGAGGACTGGAACTATAGGGAAACAGTCTCAGGCTACAAAGTGCAGGCTGTGTTGTGCTGAAGAAGCCACTTGAGGCTGTCTCCTTTTGAAGTCCAGGGCCCACCTTCTTGAAGACATCACCACCAGCTGAACAGAACTCAGTACTGACTGCTGACACCAGGGCAGATGGGCCTGCTGCAGGACACCAGGTGGGTGAGTGTCTTTTTGCTGGTAGTAGAGGAGAGAGATCTGGAATTTCAGGTGAACAGGCTGAGGCTACAAAGTGGAGGTAGTGCTGAGCAGGTTTTGTTTCCTTTATGACTTTAGTGGTCTCTCCATTCCAATGCCAGAGGAATGGCACATTGCCCATTAGACGGAGTCCTTACTTAACAGTGATATAGTCTTTACCATGCTGCGTGGGGTACAAGAATGAATCTGCTCTTGGCAACCCCACCTATACCTTGGGGAAAATGGTGCATTAAATAGTTGTTTTAAGAATCGTTCCTTCATTTAAGAAAATAGCAGTGTGCAGTAATTGCCACTTGATAGCACCATAGAGTACCTGAATGTCCTTGTAAAGTTTGTTTGATCAAAAAAGCACACACATTAATTTCTGTCTTAGTGAGTTGTTTGTGTTAAGGCTCTACTCTAGTTAATTGTGTTTGTACTTTAGAAAATTTGGTACATTTCACATGGCAATGTTAATAGAGGACTAAGGACCATCCTCTTAAGTTAACAAGGGAGTGGGTAGGGCTAGAGTTAGCATACGATGGGTGGAGCTAGAGGTGGTGGGACAGTGGAGTAGGAGCAAAGTAACTATATTTATGCACTTACACTTACTTTTTAAATTGATTTATGTTGTAGGGCCTGCCTACACCCACTTCCCCTTTGAAAAGGAAAAAGAAGGAAACTATGGTGATAGTGGTGGATGAAGCCCGCTAACATAAACAAGTTTAAAAAACAAAGTTTGCAAATGTGTAAAAACAGCTTCTTTGTTTCCATTCCACTCCTGCAGTTGTCATAGGCACTGCAGCACAACCCACGCTGCTCCATTTCCGTAAATGTCTATTCATGAACAATCTGCATAGTCTCCACTTAAGCCCACATGGTGATGAGGATAGGATTTCTAAACAGCAATATACTGTATTTTTTGACATCCTAGATTTGTCATCAGAGAATTTGTAATTATCCTCATGTATTTTTAAAATAACTTTTATTACATAGTTTTATAATGAATGTTTAAGTCAATAAATATGTCCGTGTAACCAGGTTATCATGGATGTTGCTGTTACTGTACCTGCCTTGTGGGCTCAAACAAGGTTCAGGCACCTAGGTTTTTGATTTTCCTGATGGGGGGGGGGTTGAATCCAGATCTTTTAAGTTTAGCATGGTGCCTTCACCCAGAGTAAAATTTAAGTGGACACAACAAGATTATCCCAGCACTCCACTTAACACTCTGTTAAAAAATAACAAAGGCTGGCAAAGACATAAATATGTCAAAAAGTTTATTTATGCTAAAACAGACAGGGAACTCCTATCACTCACAATCAAGCCCCGGGACTTCAACCATACAGTAGACAGCATGTGCGCTCCCTTTACAGTACGCAGGATGCACGCTCCCTGTCAGACCATACATCAGCCAGCTGAGGTGGTGAGAGAAGGGCTGTTTTGGTCACAGTATTGTATCCATGACACCAGTGACAGAGGTAAGGGGATTTTGCAGGGTGCTTGGCACCAGCGGTGTGGGTGGGGGCTGCTAGATGCCAGGGATCATGTACGCTTGTATGGGGATGGGGATCAAATGATGAAGGGTGTCTGCTAGACACCATGGAATGTTATTTATGTGGATGGAGATTGAGAAGAGGTGCAACTAGACACCTGGGGAATATTCATATTTTTATGGGGACAGCCATTGGGGGGTCACTTGACACATGAGCATATTGTTCTTTTTATGGGGCTAGCAATCAGAGGACAGAGGGTGCCACTAGACACCAGGGAATATTCTTATTTTTATGGGTCAGCAAATGGAGGGCAGGGTGTGCCACTAGACACCAGGGCATATTCTTATTTTTATGGGGACAGGGATCCGAGGGTGGGGGTGCCAAAAGATACCAGGGCATTCTTCTACTTGCATGGGGATGGGCAACTGGGTTGGGGGGCTGGTCACAGGGGCACAATCCTGCTGCCACTTCCCATGTAAATGAGCCCATAGTGGGCATACATATGGCCCCTTAGTGCCTGTATGCCCAATGGGTTCATTTGCATGGTGCCAGCTGAATATCGTGCCAAGGGCTAGCAGTACTATTGGATCCAGGGGTGCTGTTCCCTTCACTTCCCAGATCCATGTCAGGGCAGTGCTACTCAAATTAGCACTGCCTTGACATGCTCTTATATTCTGTCAGATAGTGCTGGTGCACTATCTGACTGAATATATCTTCCTCAGGGTCATGGGCAAGGGAAAGCTTAGTGCAAACGTTTGTGCTCTGCTTTTGTCCATATTCCAATATTGGGCCCCTGGAGTTGTGGGAATTGTTGTCTTGTACAAACCTTTGCAAATTATTTTATCTGCAGTAAAATCTTCTTGCTGTCAATCAGTTGAAGTGTGCAGTTTTTGCTGGTATGTGTATCATTAATTTTCACTTATTTTGGCAGTATATGTTAGCACTACACATACAGTAAGTCCACGTGAGAATTTTAGTTGAGGAATAACAATACAGTAATACTGTACCAGTCAGCCAAACTCAAGACATGCTACATTTATGGTGATTGGTTCAACCCTCCCTTCCGTAGTTTTGAAGTAAGATATAGTAATGACTCACCTCACACACATAAATATATTGTCCATAAGCCTAAGCTGTCAAATATTCATTGTGTACATTGTATTCTTGTTCCTTCCTCAGATCAATATGTGCATAATAACATCGGCACAAGACAGTACAACCCACATGGGAAGTCAGCTCATTGACAGGAACACAGCCTGGCACAGTATATGATGGCAGTACACACAGAATAAGGGCCACGTAAGTCAGTTCTTGGTCTGATGTGCAAATTAAACAGGCAGTCAGTTGGCTGAAAATATTATGATGGACTTGAAGGTACAGGCCAAGGCAACCCAGGGAGTTAGCTTGTGAACATGAAATATCTGCATATAGTTAAACAGGCAGCCATATGCCTAAAGAACGCTATGATGGAGTTGAGAAGGAACAGGCCTAGGGTAACATAGAAACAGTCTATTGTTTTCCATGACATGAGTAATGCACAAACCCCAACATTTATTAAACAGGCAGCCAGGTGATGGTGCTGGTTGAAGTACAGGGTCAGTGCCAGGGCAACACAGAAGCCAGCTTGTCATTATTTGTCATGACATGACTGATGTGCAAATAATAAGTTTTAGTAAACTGGCAGTCAGGTGGCTGAAAATGCAATGAAGGGGCTGGAGAAGGTATGGATCCAGGCCCAGGCCTGGGGTGAACAGAAGTCAGCTCATCAACATTTGTCCTGACATGAATGATGTGCAAACCCTGATTATTAATAACTGGATAGTTACATGACTGAAGAATGCTATGCTTGAGTTGGAGGTACATGAAGAGCATAATACACAGGGCATCATGCACTAACAAACTAAGACAATGCACAAGGCTACAAACTCATAAAATCCTTCACTAAACACAGTGGAAAATGGAGTGCCCCTTCCCACAGCGTCACACTAACATATTTAATTTGCATGGTTGATTAATTGCAAACTGAGCACATCTGAAGGTTGTAGTGACCTTAACAAAAAAATGCTAAATATCGTGTTGACTGCTAACAGAGGATTCTAGTAGAACATTTACAGTACACTTTCCTCTTCATCACTGGAGTGCACAGTCCCCTGCCTGCCTACCTGTTTGCAATCTTGACTCCTGAGTCCCACTTGCTTCTTCCTGATTATCATGATTGTGTCTGAGGTGTCTATGCATAGACAAAGCTCCCAGTTTTCCATTCCTCCTACAACTATTTCTAGCCTTGCACGAGGTGCATGCAGAGTAAGAGTGCATGACACACATCACCTTTGTCATTTGGACAGGGACTGTCCCACCTGGCATTGTATGGCCTTCAATCAGGGAAATATCTGCTGTCATTTTTGAAAAAATGCTTTATGCCTCTGTTGCCAAGGCCAATGGTACTTTAGGGGATCAACGAGAGGACTGCATGGGCCAGGTGATCATGAACATCTCATTGTCATTAACTCAGAAAAAAAAGTTGTGATAAAGCAGCAGTCATAGACTAGATAACGATGGACTTGTATTTCCTAGCTGCTACAAAATGCTAGCCCTTAATTTATGATCTGTGTGATACACATGCAACTTACTGTCACCAACAGAGAAAAAAGACAGGGGGCTCAAGTTTCAAAGCACCAGGAATGATGCAAGGTGCTTGTGTCAAAGAGATATGAAGCAAGGAGCACACGGCGCTGCACATGCATCATTCCTGATTTTCAGCCATTGCTTGTGCACCAGCAGGACCCCCTGCACCAAATGGCCTTGTGCTGGGCTTGTGGCAATCCACAGGCTGCGCCCTGGCACTGAGGGGTCTTTTGCCACCAGTCAGCTGCAGCATCTCCAACCATGGGATTTTCTAAACCCCACACTGGCCGCAAGTGGTGACTGCTGTTAGACCAGCCACAGTCTGGTCTAATGGCCCCATGCCCCACAACAGGGCTCACAAGTGGAACAGCCAGCAAGGGGCAGCAGCAGTGGCTGCCCACCGGTTGCAGCTGGAACAACCCCCAGGACAGTCAGTGCCATGTATTTCCATATGTGGTGCAGAGAAGGTAACACCACATTTATTTGTCTTGCTGTTTCAGGGCACGTGACTAACCATTATACAGTGAGCTTTATCAACTTTATGTTTTCCCTTCATAGAATAAAGGTTATAAGCAGAAAACCATTCATATTTATGATTAGGTCATCTTCATCTCAACAGACTATGCTGTAATATAAATTGGTGCAGTGTCAGTAAAATGCAGCTGATTAAAAAAGGTAGGCTTTATAAAGATACAGAGAAAACTGTGAAGTAAAATATGTTACTAAGCATTAGAGTTTTTGACACACTTCCTCCCTGCAGACAGTTTTTAGAGAGTGTTTTTAAGCACATACAAACCTACAGTATACTGTAAGTCAGCTCTCTAGGCTGCCAGTGGCTTCTGCTAAATCTCTCATTTACACTGTGTTTGACACAAGGCAGCAGCTGCGGCCAATGGGGGGAGTTTGGCACTGGGACCCCACCTGTACTAAAATCAGGGGCAAGGTCCCTGTTGCACTGGGCTTCAACACAAGCTGCTGTTTGCCGAAGCTTGCATCACTCTAAGGGCCCATTTGAAAATGGAGCCCAGGAGGTTCAAGGGGCATTATTGTTCATTCAAAAGATTTTTGCAGTCTGTTATGGATTAAAAATTACAGAATAGAAAAATTAAGATGCCCCTGGGTGCAAACTGTGTTTGTACTGGAGCAAAGTGTGCAGGGGGACACAATGCAAATGAGAGGGAGGGGACCTGCATATTGGCACAGTTCCATTCACAAAGCATTTTCTTCTCACAAGGGCCTTTTGCAGGTTTCCTTTGCACGGAGAAAATACTAGTGAGTGAGACCTTACCCAACTCTGGTGGTTGGAAGAGGTACTCGGTGCCCCCCCTCACTGATCGCCAGTCTGAGTAATAAATAACAGTGTTCTTGGTGCTAGTGGTCCCCCTCTCCACATGTAAATCAATATTGCCTGGTATCCTGTGGTGCCCCACCTCACCAATCACTGGCCTGATATGCAATACAGATATTCACTGGTGGTCTAGTGGACCACCCTCCTCACCAATTGCCGGCCTGATCTAAATACATATATTCCCTGATGGTGTAGTGGTCCCCTCCCTCGCTGATCGCTGGCATGATCTCAAAACATATATTCCCTGATGGTGTAGTAGTCCCTTCCCTCGCCGATCTTTGGCCCAATCTAAACACATATATTCCCTGGTGGTGTAGTGGTCTCCTCCTTCACTGATCGCCGGCCCAATATCAATGATAAAAGATGTGCCTGGTGTCAAGTGGTCCCCCACCACCTGAAGTCCTACCCAAAATAGAAATATAATTCTCTGGTTGCTAGTGGTCCCTCCCCCCATCCAGTCACTCACTCCATATTTAAACATGACTTCCCTGATGGCTAACAGTCCCTCCTCCATCCCGATCCCCCTTACAGTCAATAGAAATATTTCCCTTGTGGTCTAGTGAACCCCCCAATCCCTGATCCTCAATATGTAATGTCACATCTAGTCCCTGATTGTCTAGTTCACCCCTCACCCTGGCAGGTAGTGTCCCACCACTCTGCCCCCATTCCAAACCTGAGCCAGGGAGCAGCACAGCCCTCCTCTCTCCACCACAGCTGGCCACCAACTGAGCTGTCAATGAATACATGCTCATTGACATTGATTGACACCTCAGAGTGAGCTGTCATTCAATGAGCACGTACTGTGTACAGTACGTGCTCATTGAGAGCTCAGTCGGCAGCCAGCCTTCATGGAGAGAAGAGGGTAGCAAGAGGTTGAATTAAAATGCAGTGTTATAAATGTAGGCAAGTGGTAGCTAAGTTATCCAGCAAGTAATCAAGGATGAGTGCAATTGAAGACTGGGGAAATGGGGGATTGCAGCAGGGGTTAGGGCCGGGAATTAAAGGGGGAGGAGACAAGGAGTGGGAGAAGGGAGGGAGTGGAAGAATGGGAAGGGTGGTACAGAGGTGGGGAGCAGGTGCAGTTGCAGAAGTGAAAAGTAAGTAGGACGGGAAAGAGCCTAGGAAGTATTTAGCTATGGTACCCGGTTATATTAGCGCTACATGAATAGCGCCACTCAAAAGAGCACTATTTTGTATAGCTCTACCACAGACAGCGAGCAGGGATATACAGCACTTACTATATGCAATCCCCTGGTCACTGTCTGTGGTGCTGCCAAATGACAAGGGCAGCTGAATACTGGGGATCGGCTGTGCTGTTCCCATGGAGTGGAGGGCTGGGGCATGGAGCAGCCTGGCAAGGAGGTACATTTTTGCAAAACTGGGATGTGTATTTTTTACCTGGGGCTGTGGAAACAGTATTCCATGGCCCCACAAATTTTAACTTTCCCCGTGATCCACTCCCCCCCTGGAGTGAGAATCTTTAAGTCCGGGGAGGGGGTTGCTGGGGCGGATCCCCCTGAAAAAATAAAAATGTTGGCATTTTTGCTGTGCTATTCTTGCTGACAGAATTGTGGTCAGCTGTGTTCTGACCCAGTGCCTTTAGCTACAAAAGTGGTACAATGAGTGAGGTGTCTGGCTTCGAGGGAGGGAAGGGAGAGGGAGATATAAGGAGGGCAATGGTGGGTGTGTGGTGGGCAATCCAGAGAAAAGCGAAAGAAGGAGTGGAAGACAGAATCCAGTTTGGGCAGGGTGGACTTAGGAGCAGCACTGTAGGCAATGTCTACATAGTTAAAAATAAGGAGAATAATTTTCTGGGTAATGGCTCTGTGAGCCAGCAGGGGGATGTAACCACAGTTCCTGTATAGGGCCCCTAATTTAGGGTGTAGTTTGTTGTGGATGGTATCCCCATGACCAGAAAAGCTAAGGTGTTGGTCAAGCCAAACCCGAGGTACATAAAGGAGGAAACATCATCAATCGAGGTCCCATCAAAGATATGGAAGGATGGGAGGGCAGCAAGCCTAGAGTGCTCCTACCTTGAGCCAAAGGTCAAGGAGACTGTTCTTTTGGCATTGAGGGACAATTGATTTGAACAGAATCAGTGTTGGATGCTGTCTAAGTCCAGCTGGAGCTTGGCCATCAGATCAGAAGGGGAGGAACCAGCAGCAAAAAGAACTGTATCATCTGCATACATATGGATGGATCCAGAGGTACAGGCAACTGAAAGGTCATTCAGGAAAGTTGAAAAGAATATAGGGCAAAAGCTGGAACCTTGGGGGACACCAGTGCTGATGGGGAGTTGAGGGGATGAGGAATCTCCAAATCTAACTGATTGAGTCCTAACCTCAAGGTAGGAGCGGAACCAGGTGGTAGCGGAGATGGAAAGCTCCGCTTCTTTAAGTTTGTCAAGGAGAAGGGGGTGGACTATAATGTTGAAGGCTTTGGCCAAGTCAACAAAGATGGTGGAGGTGGTAATGCCCTGATCTATGCCAGAGAGAATGGAGTTAGTAAGCTGGAGGAGAGTGGAGGAGGTGGAGTGGGATTTATGGAAACCAAATTGGAAAGGGTTGAAGAAGAAGGGTGAGTCAATGAAGGGGGAAAGCTGAGAAACCACTATGTGTTCCTGCAGTTTAGCAAGGGTAGGGAGCAGGAAGATAGGGCACTAACTGCAAGAACAGGAGGAGTTGCCTTCTTTGAGAAGGGGTATGACAGTAGCATGTTTCTAAGTGTCAGGGACAGAAGCAAGGGAGAAAGAAAGATTGAGAAGGGAGGTGATTGGAAGAGCTATGGCTGGGGAAGATAAATGAAGGAGTTTAGGGTCTAGCCTGTCAGGGCTCATGCCCTTGAGAAGGTTCAGAGTTAGGAGGGACTTAAGAGTATCATCAGAAGAAATAAGAGAAAGGGAGAGATGGGGAGGTGGGTGGGGAAAGAGAGGAGGGGGGATGGAGGAGAGAAGGGAAGAAGCACTAGAGGTGAAGAAAGCATTGAACTCAGAGGCAACACTGAGGGGGGTCAGAAATGGTGAGATCTCTAACTTTTTTCCCCCAACCAATTGGAGCTCAGACCCACTCTGCCGACACCCCCCCCGCTCAGGCTTGGCCCCCTGAGCAGGGCCACCGGGCAGCACACCCCCGATGGACACTGGGGTAGGCGAGATACAGCTTAATCCCTGGGTCAGGGCCATGGGAGCAGGACTCCCCGGTGGACACTGGTGGGCAGCAGGGATGGCGGCTGAGCTGGCGTCATACACGGGGACTGGATTTTTTCTAATGCTAAAGCCCCAGGGACAGGGATGTGCAATGATGTCCAGCATCCACCCTGCCCCCATACGTGATGGTGCCGGCCACTGTGGAACCCCTGGCCTCCACCAGGGGTCCATAGTGTGTTGAACACTCAGCCCCCTTCCCCCTGGAGAAGGAGAGTAATCCTTCAGACACTCAATCCTCCCCCCCCCCGATGGCCCTCTGACTCCTGAGTCCATTCCCGAACCCAGGATGTCGGCACTGCAGATGGACACCTTGCCTCTGTGCTGGCAGGCTGGCTGGCCATCTCTAACCTTGAGGATCATGGCAGGAGACTGCACTTGGGGGAGAAGAAGGCATGGATGACCTTCTAGAATTGGAGGTGTGATTAATGTTTTTCTGGAAAGTGGAGGCAGAGTATTCAGGCTTGGTAAACCTAGTGGCTTTGGTACAGGCATTGCACAGGGCACGGTATCTGAGTAGATCATCAGGGGAGCCAGAGGACTTGTGGACCTTCCAGGCAACATCCTGAGCTTGCAGGCAAGCCAACAGTTTGGCTGAGATCCAGGGGTGGTGGGAGCCACAGATCCTGGTGAGTGTGTAGATCCTAGATAGACAGAAATTTGTTCTTGAAATAATTGAGGGCAGAGTCAATGAGCTAGAGACCTATCTATCTGTCCACTGAAAAAACAAACAGCATTAATGCATATGTAAGGGTTTCAAAAAACCACTAAAGGAGTGAAAGGTGGTGATAGTTTTTTTAGTCTTAATACCCAACCCTTCCCACACCCCATTTCAAGCCTCAAGACCTAAAGTCAATTTACAGGTCTAGGGCTGTGCCCCATAGGTCTGTGATTCAAGCCATAGGTCTGGGACCATGCCACACAAATCTGTGGGTTACTGTAGGGCCCTTAGGATCAGTCAACATTCTTCCAGCCCTGCATGAAGCAGTAGATCAGTCATAATATTTTTGAGCAGGAGATGATCAATAATTTTCCTTGTGCATGGCCTACAAGATTCTGTACAAAGCAAGCAATCAGTCATACCTTTCATTGCACAGGGCTTCAGACCATTAGTTTGATGCAGCAGGCTCATGTGGCACATTCCAGACCTGTAGGTTGGCATTGGGTCACAAGTCATGGGGAATTGGGGTGAGGTGGGTATTAGAGCTGAAAAAACCCTAACATCACATTTTCTTCATAGTGTGGCTTTTTAACCGTAATGTATGCACCAACATCATTTTTGGCACTACATTTCTTTACTTTAGGAAAAAGTCGAGTTGTTTCTTGCTTTGTGCAGGCCTCAGAGGGCCTTTTACAAACCAGGAGGTGAATATTAACTTGCTTCAGGCTGGGCACTTTAAGCCCTGCACAAAGCAAGAGATGAGTTCTAACTTGCTACACACATGGTTCATTGGGCCGTGCACAAAATATCTAGAAAGTCATTTCTTACTTAATGCAGAGCCCTGTGTGAAGCGAGAGGCAAGACATAACTGGCTTTAGACAGGACTCTTTGGGCCCTGGGCCCAGTAGGTGAGTCCTTACTTGGTTTATGTAGGGCCCATTGAGCTCTGCACAAAGCTGGGGGTGAGTCTTAATTTGCTTCACTTGTGAAGTAGAATATGCAGGGCTCCTTTTGGTATTGCATGAAACAGTACATGAGTTCTAACATTCTTTGTGGAAGGCCTTGTGGGCCCAGTGCAAAGCAGAACATGCAACCTAACTTTATTTTTTGTTCAGGTATGACTAACTGCAATAAAATGCACATGATTTTTTTCTAGTCATGTTCTCAACTGGTTTTCATGATTTGTCACTTCAAACATTTTGTTATGTCAGACAGTTCATTTTTTTGCAACATTTTTAACAATTTTCCAAGTAACTTGTGAACCAAAGAAAAGGAATGTATTGTTCACTTTCTTGATTGTGTTTGTGACTATTTTTATCTTGGTGGGCTCTTTTTGTTTTGCCTTACCAAGCACACATGCCATCCTCTATGCAAACATTAAGATCATTAAAGGTCATCTAAATGATTTTTTGATGCAATCACCAACCTATTTTTTTAATTAAAATACTAACTATAATTAAATGTGTTTTTTTTAAACGCATCTCAGATGTTGTATAGACTGTCTACTGACAAACTACAAAACTGTCAACGTTTAGAGGTGTATATTTCTTTTTTTTATTATTATTATTCTGCTTGTTGAAATTTCTTTTCAGGACCAACTTTTATTTAGGAAAAAAGTGTGCATTTTTTCAGAAATTGTTCCAAGTTGTCCACATGTGAATGAGACTTTAAACCCATGTAACTTAAAAATTAAAAAAAACACAGTTTGTTCTGAAACTATAAAACATTCGTATTCTTGCCTCAGCTCTAACAAACCTCTAAGATTCATAATTAACTTTGGTGCCATTTTTTTTCACTATTCATGGGGGAGAAGTCTTAATTTAGGATTTTATACATAATTTCACAAATTAATATTTTTTAACTGCCAAACCAATTTTCACCAAACCTGAAAACAAAACCAACAACAACAAAAAAAACAACCAAAACAAATAGCCCTAGGACAGAGACTATGCACACCAAATGTTGTGGTCCTAAACACAAAGGTCTCTGAGATATAAGCTGTTAGGAACCCCATTTTTGTCAAACAGTAACTCAACCCTAAGATATAGGGGCTACTGTGCCTCAGAAATATATATGCATTGCTGGAGACTATGTTAATCCAACATTAGGGTTACAATGCCATAAAGTGAGGGGAAAGTGACATTTTTGTTTTAACCCTAATGCCCACCCCCCTCTACCAGCCATGAGACTTATGATCCAAGGTCAAGCTACAGGTCTGAGACAATACTCTATGGGTCTGTTTCTTCAAGTTACAGGTCTGGAGCCATGCTCCGCAACTCTGCAGTTTCAGATAGCGACCACTGAATCAGTCATAACGTTCCGTACCAGGGCCCACTTTTTCTCGCAGGACCCCAAACCAGTAGCATGAAGTTTCAGACCTATATGGCATGGTCTTGGAGCTGTAGCCTGGTCATGGGTTATGAGAGCTAGGAGATGGACAGGGGGTGGGTGTTAATGTTGAAGAAACCCCAACACCCCATTTTGCCTCTTTTGTCACTTTGTAAGCCTAATGTATGCATTAATGTAGGGAGACTATTTTGTAAAGGAGTACTATTGTTTGAGCCCTGAGGGAAAGCATCCAGGAACAGTTTAAAGTAGTGATCTGGCAGGATTGTTGATTGTGCTGGTGGGTAGTTGGTTGTGAGAGGGCCACTACCGAAAACCCAAGAACAGTAACTGTTTGTAAATCCATCTGGAAAGGCTGTCGTGCGCTCAAAATAAATTTCAGGAGCCTGGACTTTTAGGCAGAACCAAAACAGTCCTCAAGTGGTCAGAGGGGTCGAGGGTCTGTGTATTTCTGGTCCAGCTTGTAGAACCAGACCTTGGGGGGAGAGCCCTGAGATAGTGGGATCTTGAACTATATGTGACTCTATGGCCTCTCTCTTGTAGGGAGTTGATACTAGACCATCAGATAACAGTTGACTTTCTTTCTTCATTAATAGAGAACATTCAGCACCAACATTCCTACATCCAGGTGTGGGGCTGGTTCCAACCTGCACTTTACAGTATGTGCAAAAACATTTCTCTCCCCTTTCATAGGATCTGCTCTCTAAACGAACAGTGATAAGAACTGTTATTTGCTTCACAGACCTATGGACTCCTCTGAAAAATATAATTTTTATTAAAGATTGTTAGTGGTGAGAGGGCTGGGGGGGTTGGTGGGAAGGTAGTGGGTAAGAGTTGAAGTGAGTGAGTGTGAGTGTTATATGTGTGGGGTGTATAGTATTAGTTAATATTTGTTATTAAAGTTGATTTGTTGTAATGTGAGTTATTTAGTGGATAAACTATTAGGATGTGTCGGTCAGTGGCTCCGAAGGAAAGATGTTATTCCCCCTCCAGGCTCCACAATTTCCAACCCTTTGACTGTTCCCCATTGTCACCTGAGGTATATAAAAGCTGTAGCGTGCTGGGGATAGTGCTCAGTGAAAGGAAGCAGAGATTTGCTGGGGCTGGTGGGGGGAATATAATGGGGGGGTGGATTGGGGTGCTGGGAACCAGGTGATGCCCTGGGGCAAAATGGGCCCAGGAGAGGGGTCTTCCTTGCCTGGTGCCCATACTCAAGGGCTCCACAGTTGGTGGGCAGGTGACCGGACCAGCCTCATCGACCTATTCTTCGCGGGCAGTGTTGTGCAATGTCAGATCAATTAAGAAAATACATCAATTATCACTGATCTTGTTGCCACATCTGATCTGGCTTGCATCACCGAGATCTGGCTGGATGAGAATGCCGGTCAAGTTTTGGAATCAGCTATGCTGGCCGGATACTCAGTGATACACTGCCTGAAAAAGGATCATAGGGGTTGGGGGTGACAGTATGTTTTAATTTGGACTTGAACCCCACAGCCCTCCCAGTAGGAACAATGAGGTCCTTTGAATGTGTAACCATTCAGGGATGTGCAGGTGCAGGTTGCAGAATCCTTCTCATCTACTGGCCATCTGGAGATGGGAAGGAGTTTCTGCAGGAAGTCGCGGACTTCATCATCGAAATGGTATCGAAGTCACCCAGATGGATTATTCTGGGTGACTTCAGTGCCTGGATTGATGATGAACTCTTGCAGTTTGGTCAAGACTTCCTCCAGCTAATGTGTTTGTTGGGCCTGACACATGTTGTTACCTCTGCCACCCATATACACAGCCATTCGTAGGACCTCGTCTTCCTGTTGGGAATGGAGGTCTTTGACCTTATGGTAGAACTGGTTGCTTGGTCAGACCACCATATTGTGAGGTTCTTTTTCAAGGCCCCCCCCCAAGTAGACTCTCCCCTATGGAGATGGTCCAGTACCACCCTTAAGGGGTTTAATCCCACAGGATCTGATGGCAGTGCTGGATGTATCAGGCCCAATAAGTGCATGTGAGGAGCAGGGCGAATTGATTTTGACCTATAACAAGATGATTGCCGAGACCCAAGACTCTATCATACCTGTCCGTGTTTGATCCCTCACCTCACACCAGAGGTCCCCCTGATTTGATGGGACCCTCAGGGAGATGAGGAGGAGTGGTCGAAGGTTAGACCAGCATTGGCAGAGGTCCAGTTTGGGGGAGGATAAACTTATATTGATGGCCCATTATTGTTACTATCAATCAGCAATCTCCTGTAAGAAGGCAGAGTTCCTGTCCAAGGAAATTGCTGCAGCAATAAACAGACCAGCTCAGCTCTTCTGCACCATGGACAGGCTCTGTAAATCCAGTCTGTCTTCAGTCTGAGGGAGACTTTTTGTAATCAAAATGTGACAAGTTTGCTCTGTTTTTTGCCGATAAGATTGCCTCCTTCAGATCAGAAATCCAGTCAGAGCTCTCGAATGGGCATTGCGGTGAAGGGTGTGATGTCGCAGGCGCTCAGTCTGTCTAATCTGACTTTGACCAGGTAGCTGAAGTAGATGTCTTGAGGGTCATAGAAACATAGAATTTGATGGCAGATAAGGACCGCTTAGCCCACCTAGTCTGCCCATTTTCCTACCTAACAGATAAGCTGCAGATACTAGTTAACCAACAGCTTACTTCCTCCTACCCCCCACTAGGACTGCCTTATGTCTGTCCCATGCATTCTTGAATTCCCCCAGTGTTCTTGACTCCATGACCTCCTCAGGGAGGCTGTTCCATGCATCCACAACCCTCTCTGTGAAAAAATACTTCCTCACATTACCTCTGAGCCGTCCCCCCTCTATCTTCAAATTGTGTCATCCAGGAGTTACAGCCAACCTACTGTAGTTTGGATCTGGGACAAATGTGTCTCCTTTTGGGGTGCATTGATGCCATTGGCCCAATCCTAGCTGAGATAGTCTGATGTTCTTTGGTGTTGGGGGATTTACCAGAGCCCCTGAAGGAAGTGGTTGTAAGACCCCTCCTTAAAAAACCTTCACTAGACGCAGGCTGTCTGGCAAGTTACAGACCTGTCTCTAACTTGCCCTTTGTGGGGAAGGTTATTTAGAAGGTGGTGACTGTTCAACTGGAGACCTATTTAACAGCCCACGACATCTAGAAGCCTCTCCAGTCAGAATTTAGGAAAAGGTATAGTACAGAGACTGCCCTGGTTTAGGTGCTGAATTATCTCTTGGCAGTGAGGAATTGGGGAGACGTTCCATTCTTGTTCTCCTCGATCTCTCGGCAATGTTTGACACCGCGGACCATGGGGTCCTGATGGAGCATCTGTGGGTATGTTGTGGACTGATGCGTGCAGTCTACAATTGGTTTAGATCTTTCCTCACTGGCAGGTCACAAGATGTAATGTCGGGGTCATTCCTCAGCTCTTATGCCCCTGCTGTGTGGGGTCCCACAGGGCTCTGTTTTGTCCCCCATATTGTTTGCGGTGTACATGCTACTGCTTGGGGACATTATAAGGTAGTATGGGCTGAGTTTTTGCTTTTATACAGATGATACTCAGCTCTACATGTCCTTTGCACCCGAGCAGCAGAAGACGGTCTCAGTATTAAACACCTGCCTGGACGAGATCCAAGACTGGATGAGGGCAAACTGGTTGAGGTTGAATCCGGATAAGACTGAGGTACTGGTGCTGGAACCTGGTCATCAGGGAATGAGGGTGCAGTCTAGTCGAGTCTCAGGGCTTAGGCTCGGGGACTCCCAGCAACTCACCTCTGATCAGGTGAAGAACCTTGGCGTTGTTTTGGACTATGGCCTGACACTGAAACCACAGGTGCTGGCTGTGGTCAAGACCTCATTTTACCTCTGAGGAACATCACCAGGGTTAAACACTTGATACTCCTGGCTGATCTGCCGGCATTAGTCCATACCTTTGTGACGTTGCGCCTGGATTACTGCAATGCTGTATACCTGGGGGTAGTGGAGGTAGATCTGTGTTACCTGCAACTAGTGCAGAATGTGGCAGCCAGGTTGTTGACTGGTCTACCTAGATCATGTCATATTACACCTGTGCTGAGCTCTCTGCACTGGCTGACAGTTAGGTGGTGGATCTGCTTCAAGGTTGATTTGCTGATCTATAAGGCCCTACACAGTCAGGGCCTGGTTACCTGCAAGATGTCCTGTGTCCCTACTGGACCACCCACTTCCTTCGTTCTGCAGATGAGGGTCTTTTGGGAGCTCCCAGGATCCATTTAAAGACATTGAGGGTCCGTGCTTTTTCTTCTGCAGCACCAGTCCTGTGGAACTCCCTTCCTCATCAGATTTGAGAGAGCCAAACAGTTAACATCTTCAAATGGGAGCTCAAGGCCTTTTTATTTAACCAAGCTTTTATGAGTAGTGAATATGTTTTCATTGTGAATTAATGTTTGTATGTATTTGTATGTTTTGTTTGGTTTTGTATTGTATTTTTAAAATTTTAGAATTATGTAAAGCGCTTTGAGTCGCAATTGAGAAATGCACTTAACCAAATAAAGCTTGATTGATGATTGATAATATAGTTTGTTGCAATGAATTTCATTGCTTTTTGAGAAAGTAGAGTTGTAACTTACTTTATGAAGGACCATTCAGGTCCTATGTGAAGCAAGAGGTGAGACCTAACTTGCATCACACAGCACAGTTCGGGTCCTGCGCAGAACATAAGGTGAGTTCTAACTTGCTTCACGCAGTGCCCTTCTGGTTCAGTGTGAATTAAAGGGGAGTAGTTAGCACAAAGGGCTCCCCAGTCAAGTGTGGGGCTAGTCCCAATGTGCACTTTGTGTGCAAAAGCATTTTGATTTGCTTACAGCTTATTGTAGTACAGTAGGTTGTATCAGAGTAATTTTGCTTAGTTCTAGGCTGACATCTTCTGTACTACAAATCCCAGAATCCCCTGCAGTTTACATTAGAGCAGTAGGCAGCAGGATTCAGTAGCCTGCAGTGCATGTTTGTGCTTTTATAATCTCTGATCAAATGTATTCCAGGTCTGCTCTTCTCCAGGGACTAAGTATAGTCCTTTTGACTATACGTAACTGAGGGAGGACAGCGGGAACAACCAGCAAACAAAAGATCAGAACTTATATAAACTCTAACATGCACTACAGGCTATTGAATCTCCCACTGCTTCCTACTGTGCTGATGTCAGCTGCAGGGGATTTTGGGATTTGTAGTAACAGAAGATGTCATCCTAGAACTAAGCAAAATTACTCTCATACAATCTACTGCGCTACAGTAAACAGTAAATAACCATAATGTTTTTGCACACAAAGGGCTCTGTTTTCAAAGAGCCCATAGATTGCTGCAATTTGTGGTAACCTAGAGCTGCAGCCATCTCCGGGTGCATCAGGGACCCTGTGCCCAGTTCTGGAAAATCAGTGGTCCCTGCACCAAAAACCCTGTAGTTGCCAAACCCATAGGCTAGCACCAAACAATTGGTGCACCTGTGGGAAATGCTGCAAGAATCCCGCCCCCCCCCGCCCGGCGAAACAGCAGAGGGGCCAGGATGGTTGGGTGGTGAAACGTGCATGCCAGTAGGGGTCTGGGGGCAGAAGAGCATGGGGGTGCCCAGGATACTGGCTGGTAAAAGTATTAGAAGCTGGTGTTCAGGTTCACTATGTGCTGTGGATATATGGAATAGCAAACAGTGCTGTGTACAGTAACTATGGTGACCATATATGTGGCTATTGTGTATCTGAAAAATCATTACATTTTAAAAGTTGATATTATCTGCACTCGATATTGATAATCTACAATCAGCAGACCTGATGGCAACTATATGTGGGAGGTGTCGTAGTGACAGCAGGCATCTGCCATGTGCCACAACACTCACTGTCATGCCTGCTGTTGTCATGACACCTCCTAGGTATAGTTACCATCCAGTTTGCTGATTGCAAGCTAACACTACTGAGTGCAGATAATATCAGCTTTCAAAATGTAATAACTTCCAGCTATCCGATAGCCACATATATGGCTGCCATAGTTACTGTACACAGCAATGTTTGCTATTCCGCGTATCCACAGCACATGCACATGCTTTGATCCCACTTAATGCCTCACAGCTAACCACCCTATTTCACCCAAGACACTGCTGCACTTCTAAACAAGCTTTGCTATAAAATGTCTTTATAGTAGCCACTTAGCCCAGTTTCAGTTGTTATTTGCATGTACTAATGTCACTTTTGTCATCTCTGCATAGCTATATGTATTATCTTGAGTACTGTCTGACTTGATCTGTATTGTAACCTACCGGTACTATATACTATGTATCTGTACTATACGCTATGTATTGTATAATCTCATCTCATTTTATGTATGTATTCTCCTGGGTCGTGCCTGAAAATAGTCAACTTTGGCTAGCACACCTTACCCGGTTAACAAAAACTAAATAAATAAATAAATAGCAAACCTAAACACCAGCTTCCAAAACTTTTACCAGCCACAGTCCTAGGGCACCCCTGTGCCCCTTCTACCCCCAGACCCCCACTTTCACAACCCTCCCTATTGCCATAGTGTATGGCACTGGCACAAGTCCACTTAGACCACCTCCTGGCTGGTCTTAGTGGATCCTCTTGCTGCATCCACAGCGGGGCTTGCAAACTCAACAAAAAAGGGGTGGTGCAGCCCCGCTGTGGCACAAGCCCACTTGCGATGTGGCTCAGAAGCACTTTTGCCACAAGCTAGGTGCAGGGTGGGTTGGGTGCATGGTATCCCAAGGTTGCTGCAGCTGGTGTTTGAAAATCGGCATGCCCACAAATTACAACGCAAGGTGCCACTTGTGTCATTCCCATTTGGCGCAGACATCTTGTGTCATAGTTTTCTCTTTGAAAATTGGGCCCAAAGTGTACATTAGGACCAGCCACATACTTTAGTGTGGGGCCCTTGGTTCTGACTGTTTCCCTTTAAAAGGCTAGACTTAACTTGCTTTCCACAGGGCCCTTGCATGTGGAGTCCCTCCCGGCGTATGATCTCACTCATTGCACTGACACCGAGATACCTCTAGATGGCTGATAAACAGCTGGATATACTCACCACCTCCTCAAAGGAAAAGAGCTGTCTTTGGGATACCCAATACTCCCCTGAGTGACCTGCATTCATTCCTGAACCTGTGTTGCTAGCATGGCATGGCAGAAGGTATGGTGCCCCCCCCAAGCCACTGGGCCATCCCTGGGTGTGACCATGTTGATGTGTGTCAGATGCAACTGCCTGTGTTAGGCCCAATGAAGCCATCGATGGGAGAAGCTGCTGACCATGAGGCAAAGTTTTATTGTTGATCTAGGCATTGAAGTCCTCCAGCACCAAATGTCTAGGGGCATACAGAACCTCATCAACATGAACTCTTCCTGCTCCTGCAAAAACTCTAACATACACTCCAAGCTATTGCATCTCTCTCTGCTGCAGCCCTCTGCTGATGTCAGCTGCAGTGGATTCTGTGATTTGTAGTTACAGAAAATTTCAGCTTGCAAGTCAACAGAATCAGTCTGATACAATCTATTTTATTTCAGTAAACATTAAGTAAAAAAAGATGTTTTTGCACACAAAGTGCAAATTGGAATCAGCCCCACACCTGGATATAGGAATCTTGGTGCCAAATGTTCTCCTTTAATGAAGACAGAAAGTCAGCTGTTATCTGATGGTCTAGTATCATCTCTTGGGTGTATAATTTGGTGTAAAAGTCTTTGAGCTCATTATTAATTTGACTAGGATCTGCAACAGGGTGTCCAATTTGTTTTTTGGTTTTATTTTACTGATGGTAATATTTGCCTTCTGTCTTTACATTTAGAATGCTAGCAATCTGTCCAGCCTTTTCCCATGTGCAGTAGTAGTAGTATCTAGTGCAGGCTCTGTGCAGTGTTGATTGTGCCCGTTTTTCTAGAAATAGCTTGTAATTATCCTTGACATTTAAAACCTTTGGTACCTTCTACTATGACTTCAGTCTGTAAAATTACAACCTCTTGAGAGAAAGTTTTCTGCATCCCAGCAGGAAATGAAATTAGGATACCCTATAGAAAGGCTTTCAAGGGATTCCATATTATATCACAAGGAGTCTCAGCAGATACTGTACAAACATAAGAATATACAAATCAGCCAGCAGAAAAAGGCCTAGTGGTCTATCAAGTCTGCTCGAGTGTGCAGATCTCTGGACCAATTCCAGTAACTTGATGCCCTCCTTTAGATAAGGGCACCAATACTTTATACTGTACTTTAGGTGTGACCTCAATGATGATCTGCACAATGACAGAATGGCCTCCGCCTTCCTGATGGTTATCCCCCTGGCTATGCAGCCTAGCATTCAGTTTGCTTTGGATGCTGCTCTTTTGTAGTGTGCTGAGTGTTTTAGGTCACTCATGATAATTATCCCAGGTCCTTCTCCTCCTCTGAGCTGATTACCTGCACTCCTCCCAGCCAGTATTTGTTCTTTGGGTTTCTTACCACTAAGTACATTACTTTACTTTTTTAACATTGAATCCCAGTTACCAAATACCAGACAATGTCTCTAGCTTAGCCAAGTCTTCCCTTAGGTGCTGTCTCCCCTCCTCCGTCTCCACTCTCCCACAGAGCTTTGTGTCATCTGGATACAGGCAGAATTTACCCTTTGTCCCTTCTGCCATATTGCTAATGAACTGGCCTGAGAACTGAGCCCTGTGGGAACCCACTGGTCACTGGTCTAGCCTCTGAGAATCCCCCCCTTCCATTACCCTCTGACTTCTATCCTGCAACCAGTTTTTAATCCATTTAGCTACTTTACCTCCTACCCACAGGTCCTCCAACTTCTTAATTAATCTCCTGTGGAGAACTGAGTCAAAGGCCTTACTGAAATCCAGATACAGGATACCTACTGCTTGGCCCTTGTCCACAGTCCTGGTTACTCAGTCAAAGAAGTCAATCATGTTAGCCTGGCAGGACCACTGCAACACAAATCCATGCTGTCTCTCCTCGTGGAGCCCAGATGTACGCTGCATAAAACACAGATCTGTTTCTTTTTTTTTATAAAACAGACAAACCCTGAGTCCCTTTATAAAGTTCAACCAAATTTCCAGACGTTGTCCCTTTCAAGAAAACTTTATTGTTCAACAGTAGATTTTAACGGCTTGATCAGATATATAACAATTACCATATATGATTGCTGTAATTTTATTAAATATACTTTGGATACTAGGCATACTTATTTAAAAGTATCAGTGATATGAGTTTAAAAAAAAAATTAATCTTTTGGGAAGTAATGTGAAACAGATCAATTAGTTGAATGGCCTTCATGAAGTTATGGACAACAGCCAGAGCACTGAAGTTTTTCTCCTGTGAGTCTACAGATCTATTAAGAGGGATCGGAGTAAATTAAAGTCTTCCACCAAAATAAAAGGAGCTTGAAATTGGGCTAACTCAAGAAATAAATTTGTGGAAAAGTCCGGATTATCCTGGTTTGGAGAAAAAAATATTAGCTATTCTAATTGATGGTCTCATCAAAAAAACCCTAATGACACATTTCTCTCTTTTTGTTTCTTTGTGACCCTTATTTATGTATTAACATAGTTTTTTTGCAATGAACTTCCTTACTTTTTGAAAAGTAAAGCCATAACTGACTTCCATCCAGGGGTATGCAAAGGATGACATGAGTCCTAACTTGCATCACACATGGCACTTGGGGCCCTGTGTAAAGCAGAAGGTGAATCAATCAATCAATCAATCAATCAATCAATCAAATCTTTACTTAACCAGGCGGAGCACCGTTGAGAAAAGAAGTGAACCTGGACTATAGACATATTCAATAATACATACAATACAATATACATATTCTGTACACAAACATATGTGCATACATTCAAATTTTACAACTTCAGTACTCATAGTGAAAAAAAACATTTGAATACAATGTGTATGCATAGTAAAAAAAATTAAGTACAGTATATACATGTTCAGGTTCAGTTCATATTTTAACTTACACATACGTTATAGGTGTGTGAGCTGACACATGGTTGGCAGTGCCCTCAACAGGATACAGAGGGCCTGGCTCCAGTTTGGGAATATGACAGAGGTCAATATACTAGTCTAATACAGGCAGTAACAATAGTGCTGAAGTAAAACAGACAGGTACCTGATTGATGCATATACATTAGCATGGAGTAAAATGGGATCCTTGTAAGATAAGAACAGATGGAACGAACAGAGGATAGTATTGGGGGGGGTATGCTTGGGTGTACATAATGGGGAGAGGAAGAATAAAACAAGGATTCTTGAAGAGGTAGAGGAGCAGCAGAGCACTCGACTGGAAGAGATGAACAAGTGCGACCTTAAGGAGAAAGTTCACCGGCTCCATAGTGAGGTACCCGATGTATGTTTTGGATACTTATGGGGGGGGGGATACCTATAGGGGGTTTGGTGGAAAGAGTATACTGAGGGCTCAGGGATACTGAAACATGGAGACACCCCACAGATTGGGGGAAACAGTTACATGACTCCTTAACAGAGCATACATATAGCATTTTGAATGCTGAGAAGTTTGTGGGGTGGACCAGTATCAAAGATTTTTGCAGATTGTTCCATAGTAGGGGTAGTGCATAGCTTATGGACGACCTACCGAATCATGATTTGACCTTAGGTACAGTAAGTGAGATGTAGGAGGCACTTCTCAGAGCATACATACCCACCATACTTAGTGACAAATAGCCAGATATGTAATGAGGTAGTTTTTTAATGATTGCTCTGAACATACAAAGAACAGTGTTTTTCTGCTTTCTATAGGCAAGAGAAGGCCATCCTACTATGGCATATAAGGAGCAGTGGTGTGTAGAATATAGGGCACCAGTGATAAATTGTATGGCTCTGTGGTGTAGTTTATCTAGTTTGGCCAGTGCAGAAGCAGGACCTTGGCTGTATAAAAAGTCAGCATAGTCCAACAGTGAAAGAAAAGTGGTGAGTACTAGTCTCTCCTTGGCATCTTGGGTGAGAAGATTTTTGATTCTGTAATAGAGGCCTAGCCTCTGTCTGAGCTTTTTTATCAGCTCCTCAATATGTTTGAGGAAGAAGAGCTTGTAGTCGATCTGAATCCCCGGTATTTAAATTTTGTTACAAACTCTAGTGACTCTTCTAGGAGTGTAGTAATCTGGGGAATGGGTCCTACCATATCAGAGATGATAGCATTGATAAATGGTGAAAACAGCATTGCCTTCATTTTTTTTTGCATTCAATAGAAGTTTTTGGCTCAGCAAGTGCAACTGGTTAAACTCCTGCTGGAGATCCATGCATACTGCTTCAGGAGTAGGTCTGTCAATGTAGAGTGCCGTATCATCGGCAAATAGATGAATGTTGGCAGATTTGACTCCTGCATCAATTCCATTAATATAAATCACAAATAATAATGGACCTAGAGTAGAGCCTTGTGGTACACCCTTCAAAAGTGGTTTCAGTGGTGAGAATTCTCCCTCAGATTTTACCTGCTGCTGGCATCCTATTAGGTAGTTTGAGAACCATCTCAGGGAGGGGGCATCCACACCAATATTATGGAGGGATACCAAAAGCAGGTTGTGGTCGACAGTGTTAAAAGCCTTGCTTAAGTCCAGGAATACTGCACACACAAAGTTCCTGGAGTCCAGGGCCCCCTGCCAGTCATTTGTCACCTTTGCAAGTGCTGAAGTTGTGCTGTGGCTTGACCAAAATCCTGATTGCAGAGGGTTTAGCAGGTTTGTGGATTCTAAGTAGTTCTTAAGCTAAGTATTTACTATTTTCTCTAGCATCTTGGATAGGATAGGTAGAAAGGAGATTGGCCTATAGTTGTTTAGATCACTAGGGTCTCCAGATTTGAATAACGGAATCACTTGGGCGGTTTTCCAAATGGGAGGGATTTTACCGTGTAGGAGAGATAGATTAAAGAGATGTTTGATTGGCATGGCCAGAGCTTGGAGACTAATTTTAAGGAAAATTGGGTCAATGCAGTCCACATCAGCACTTTTCTTGGTGTCCAAGTGTAGGAGTAGGTCTTCAACCTCCTTAGGAGTTGCAGGTTGTAAGTAGAACACCGTAGCTGTGACTGAAGTTACTGTTTTTTTTGTCCCAAGATGGAAACTAAGGGAATTGGCAGGAGAAGTGTTGAAGGCTAACCCTGCTGTAGCAAAATGATTATTGAGATGGTCGAGGATTAACTGTTTATCTGTGATCAATATGCCACTCTTGGATATTTTTTGCAGGTAAGTGGCTGGAGGAAACATGACTTTCAATCTCCTTAAGAGTTTTCCAGAATTTAGCAGAACACCTGGAAGAGGTGTCAAGTTCTGCCCGACAATAACTAGGTTTAGCCCCCTGACCAGTTTAGTACAGTTGTTCCTAGCCCTCCTAAATTAAGTCAAGTCTGCCAGGAGCTTGGATTTCCAAGCATATTTCCAAAGTATGTCTCTATTAAGTAAAGCAGCCTTCAAGTCTGCCGTGAACCATGAACATGAGGTTTTTTTGTACGGTTCTTAACCATAGGTGCATGCTTGTCTAGGACCAAAAGCACAATTTCCTGGAAAATATCATATGCTGCATTTACTGTTTTTGCTAGATAAAAGTCCTGCCATCTTAGGGAGTTCCGCAGGTCAGAAGTAAATGTACAGGGATCAAAGTTACAGTGACTCCTTTTAATGGTAACTAGAAGCTGTTTTTGTGGCAGCTCTCACACAGGTAATAAAGCAGTGGTCACTGAAGTCAGAGAAAAAAGCACCAGCATGAGAGAATAGGTCAGGTTTATTAACAAGGATAAGAAACTGCAAGATAACCTCCAAATGGGCTTCACATCGGTTGAGAACTGGTTCACAGAGCACAAACTGCTCCTTAATCAAAAAAAATGAAGGCCATGATATTTAGCAGCTCCCACAGTATTCATGAGGACCACCAACTCTCCGTAGTCACTAGACAAGGTGCCGCCCTAGAGCAGAACTAAACCTTCAAATACCTTGGGATCACCCTTGACCGTCTCCTCTTCTACACCACCCACATTGATAATGTTTCCAAAGCTGCTAACTCCCGACTGGGCTTGCTTTTCCACCTCAGGAAAAACCTGACCTCTGACGCTCTGGCTGTTGCCGTCCAGAACTCTGTCATCACCATTATTGATTATGGCCTCATAATTTATGGCTCTGCTTCAACTACTGCACTCAAACATGTATCCACCATGCTCAACACGGCCTGTGGTCTTGTCACTGGCTCCAAATGCCTAATTCATACCTGTGACCTCTATTCTTTAACCGGATGGCTGAATCTTGCTGATCGCATAAAACACCAAACTTGCACTACTACTAAGAAAATCGTGCTTGACCTTGCACCACCTGGAGTCTGCGCTATCATACAATGGAGAAACCACAACCGCCTTACCAGGGGACCAAAACAACAGGTCCTGCAAATCCCCCTTTGCTGCACAACTCAAGGCCAAAGATCCTTTGCTTACCAAGCCCCCCTTTGGTACAACGGTTTACCCAGCAACATCTCATCCATGCTATCGCTCAGCACTTTTAAGTCCTGTCTTCACCTATCACTCATTGGCCCCAACCTTTGTAACTGTTGTGGCTAAACATGTTGATTGGTTTAGTAGCTGAAGGTACAGTTTTGAATCCTCATCTCCTCCAGCCCCTTTCCAGCACCTCCCCTCAATCTGTACATTCATCCACCTGCCTATGACAATGCCTCCTGGTGGCTCAACTTCTCTCCTTTCTCACTTCCTCCTCTCTCCCCTCTGCCCCCCACTACCTTCCCCCTCTACTCTCACCCTTCACACCCCTATTTTCCCTTTACCCCCCATTTAAGTTCCCCTGACTACCTCTGCTCCTTCTTTCCCTTTCCTCCTTCCAGGTCACACTAATGCTGTTGACATATCCATATATTTTTTGTTATTTTTGATGATGTTAACTTTGCTCATGTTTGTCAGTTTTTGTTTTTCTGTGATGTGGAACCTTTGTAAAAGAGCCTTGGCTCAAAGGTATTGCAATCCTAGATGCTAATAAAGAAATAAGGTCCAGCAGCATACTATTATGTGTGTTTTTTTTGTTAGGATGTATTACTTCCATTATAAGTTGGGATAGTCCGAAGGAGTCACAAAGGTTTTTTGAGTGGTTTGGAGGTACTGGAGTGCCAGTCCAGGTTAAGGTCACCCAATATGATAAATTCAGAGGACATAGACCCTAATATAGTGATTAAATGATTTAATGATACTAACTTACTTCATGAAGGGCCTATTGGGCAAAGCAGCAGATGAGCCCTCGCTTGCTTCGTGCAGGTCCCTTTTGGCCCATTGCAAAAGCAAAGGTGAGTCCAAACTTGCTTCAAATAGGGGCCATGAAAGCTGAAATGATTCATAACTTGCTTTGCACAGGGCACTTCAGGCCCTGCATGAAGCAAGATGCACAGGGCCATTTGGGCCATGTGCAAAGCAGGAGGTTAATTCTAATAATTTCACGCGGGGCCCTTTGTACCCAGGCATTCTTTTTGGCAACAGATTCTCCATGGGTGTTTCAAGACACCCACAGATTTTACAGTTTTTAGTTGTAGTGGGTACTACAGCTAAAGAGAAGATCACACAGATTTGAGCCTTGATTATGTTTATAGAGCATATATCATTAAACTGATATAATTAACAAAGAACCTGGGGCATTTGACTGATCTTAGTGAAAGGCAGAACTGACATTTCTTGAGTCTCATTAGATGTTTCCTGCTAAGCAAAATTGTCAGCTAGCACTTTAATGCTAAAAACAGAAATTGGACTGGAGGAAGGAGAGAGAGAGCGAGAGAGAGAGAGCTCTTTTTAGAACTCTGCAAACTTTTCATTTAAAACTAGATTAAAGACAAATAGTTAAGTAATTTGAGTAGTGTAGGATTAAAAGAGTAGCATTGTATAGCTGTAGATAGTTTGTTTTCCTACAGTCTTTTGCTGATTTTTGAACTTTTTGGAGTGAGCCCCTCAGAGCTGTGCTCAGTGTATGGATGGACATGGTAACTGGATAATAAATCACCCTCTCAGGTTTTCTTGGTGGAACAGCACAAAAGGAAGAGTCAATAGACAAGTGGTACTCATGTAATAAATTAAATTTATTACAAATTAGTGATACAAACTTACTACCATTATGGTGTGAACACTGGGAGAACACCAGTTTTCCTTATCTAGGCAATGTAGACAGTTTCTCTCTTCTCAGAGAAGCTATGTGTTACAAAGGGTCTTATACCCTGATAACTGCTACAGCAACGGCTAAGGAAGATACATAAAATGTATATAATTGGACAAAAACAGATGGTCTGAGTAACTATTCTAACTAGTATAAAAAGTTGTATAGCTTGCAAATAGATAATAATACAATAAGACCTCTTTAATCCAAGGTCAGTTGTAATAATGTAAAATTACTAAAGATGGCACTGTTGCTTTACCTATACAAAATACAGAAAGAAAATTGAGCAAAAAGCATTTCTCATGGCTAATATATATCAGTAAAGCACAATATGTATCAGTAAAACATAATAGAACACAGATCCTGACACTTATGCTTATATAATAAGTGTCTTCACCCTAAGGTTAGTACCTATACCTGCATAAGTTGCTGCCCATGAGGTGGCGACACCATCGGGGTGCTGGACCATGGATAACATTCCCCCCTTGTTGCCTTCAAAAGAAAAGGCAACAACCACAGGAAAGTAGTGGGATGGAGCTACAGAAGCCGTTGTTTACAAGCCCAAATCACCAGCCTTGTAAAGGAATTCAAGTTGTTCACGATGTTGTCTAAGACTAAGACGCAGCAGCAAAGGGTTAGTATTAGAAAACCAATCAAAAATGCTGGGATAATAATAAAAGCTTTGAAAGTTAATTGTAACCAAGTATTGGAAAGAGCAGTGCTTAAATCACCATCGTGAATAAGAGTATTAAGAGCATCACCAGCTTTAGAAATATTGTTGCTAATATAGATAAGATGTGAATCCTTTCTAGCTAAAAGGGATTTCAAAGAAAGTATCACAGGTTCTATGTGTACATTAAATACAGGCAAATATTGAGACAAGGCAAGCAAATACAGTGGATCAGTATCAATAACATCTGGTTCAGGGAGAGGAACAGGAGTAATAACAGTGTGACCGATGATTGTTTTCTACTGTGGAGTAAGACAGAAGTTAGGAAAATTAGTAGTACAAGTTTTGGCACCATAAGCAAAGGAATAATGATTTGTCACTACACAGTACTGACCATTGAAATTGTAAGTAACTCTTACAGTTGGAACTCTCCATTGTTGTAGACGTATAGGACAAGTGAATGACTGTTTGGTGAGCCATGATCTGAAGTGATGTACCTCTTCCAGGTAGCTTTGGGATGCAGCTGTTTTGGCAACAGGCACTGGAGATGCAGCTTGCGAAGATTGTTCAGTCATATAAGATGGTAGATCATCACCTAAGGAATAGGACCAGTCCAAGTGTTCCGGAAAGTAGCCGCATACAGGTTTAACAATGTCAAATACATCACAGCAGCACAGGTAATAATATCCCTTCTTGGTGCAGCGGTTGATATGCGGTGCTGCCCAAGCTTGTAGAACAGGGTCCTATACAAGCAAAGAAGGCAAGTCAGTTCATTCTCAGTAAATGTTGTCATCGAGATGTCCGATAGAATTAATAGCAGCCAGTTTGTCAAAGACAGAAGTTTGAGTATCAAAGTGAGGTAGTGACACGGTGAAAGTAATGAACATATTGTCATGGATTGAACAATGTTTAGTAAAATAGCATGGGGCTTGGTTTGGATAACGTGAAACATACCCAAGATTTCTAGCAGTAGACAGAAATATTGACAGAATTTGACATACACAATGTAATGCATGCAGTAGATTTACAGTGAGGACAATACCATTTAGACATTCTCCTATCATGAATAATATCTGGAATGCATCCTGTTTCCAAGTCCCTGAAGAGATTGTTAACAGTGGAAATCACATAAGAACCATAAGAGGAGCATAAAAGTTCATGGGAAATATATTGCTTGTCTGCACGTTGTTATTTTGAAAAATCAGTTAATTCATTTTGTTTCTAGTGTCGTTGAACCCTTTAGCAATTTCCTGTATGTTGTATACAGTAAAGC
This sequence comes from Neoceratodus forsteri, assembly GCA_016271365.2. Classification (NCBI taxonomy): domain Eukaryota; kingdom Metazoa; phylum Chordata; order Ceratodontiformes; family Ceratodontidae; genus Neoceratodus; species Neoceratodus forsteri. The sequence continues at coordinate 585,988,683 of CM028132.1, read as the reverse complement.
GTTCTTCGTTACTTAAACCATCTACACCATGTAACAGTGGTGGTAACACATCATTTTTAATAGCTTGTTGAAAGTTTAGTGTTTGTGCTTTAATAGCAGCTATATCTGCTCTATTCCATATTGGCATTCCTAAACCAAAAAGGCCAGAGACGGTGCCTGCTGTACCAGTAACATCTGCAGTATCATGCCTAGTGTGTGGTTTACTCTTAGCATTAGGTGCGGGTTTGAAAACTCCTAAGTGTTCAGTGGCATGAGGTCCACTAACTGGATCATTTGTGTGAGTTGGGTAAGCAGCTACAATGTCTAGAAGCATCATACTGAAAAATTTAGAAGTGTTGGTCATGTGACATAGACCAAACCTGGCCATATTCCAATGTGTAAGATTAAAAATAACTGGAACATGCATAAATTGAACGTTGTTAATCAAAGCTCCTGGAAGGGAAGTGACGGTCAGACCACTAGGAGCACCAGGCTCCTGAGGAGGATATTCAGTCAGTTCTTCTTGAGTGGGTGGGACCACAGAAAGGAACATAGCTTCAGTAGCCATATAATTGTGAAGACAGAAGACTTGTGACTCCTCAGAGGTGAGGCAATCACAAAAGGTAGGATCTATCCAAGCAGTTAAGTTGTATAGACCAGTATGTCTAGAGGCATTTTATCGAATAGAGAGTGTACCATTTGGTGCAATCCCTGTGTTGGGCCATCCATGAAAAGTTCCTTTAGATAAACATGCTACAGGCAGTGTGTAACCATTAAAATCAGTTTCCCATTGTATCTGCAATGTGGATTGTCTGAGGCAGCAACCATGGCATTAAGATAGGCATCTGAGCCTTCTTTGACAGTGATCAATTTGTTGGGGAGATCTATACAAACTCCCTGAGGGCTGGAGATGGGTGCATCTCTATCTGAATGCTCAAGTTTTTCAAGCAAACGTGCTATACGTTGTCTGTGTTCAGTCAAAAGGGGTTTGTCTTGAGAGTAAGTCAAAGAAAGTAGTCCCACCAGGATAAGGAGGTGCAAGATAGCCATCCTGCCAGTATATCTGAAAGAAACAAAAAAGGATTGTTAAGTGAGGGATACTATTCAGCCCTAAGAGGGTAGGGAAAAGTAATCAATCATCTTTCTACAACTTGAGCTGATTAGCATGGGAACCACTTGTCAGTGGTCTGTTTCTGATGCTAAACGCTCACCTGATAAACAGCAGGGCTGAGTTTGTTGACAATGGGTTATGGGCCTTCCCATTTGCTGGTAAATGAGTGAGCCAGTGGTCTGTATTAGAGAAGCATGACTTGATCTCCAACTTGCCAGTCGACTTCTCTGGCATGCTTATCAAAATGGGCTTTGGCTTGTTGTGCCTTACCCATATGATTTGCAGTGAACAAGTGTGTTTTCATGATGTCATCACAAAGTTTTTCAACATACTTGTGCACAGATACCCTATCTGTGGTAGGGGTGTAGATCAATCAACAGGTGTTCAGATAATCTCATGGCTCTACCAGTCATAACCTCATATGGTGTGCACTGAGTAGTTGCCACAGGAGTGCCCCAATTGGCATCAACAGTAGTGGCAAGAGGGAATCCCAATCCTTGGGATTGTCATTGATGAATTTGCATAACATCTCCTTGATTCTTCTAGTTGATCTTTCTACCTGATTTGAGGATTGAGGATGGTACGGGATATGGAATTTCTGATCTATTCTAAGCATTTGGTGTGTCTCCTTTATCAGCTGAGCTGTAAAACTGGTTCCCTGGTCTGAGTCTACCTTAAGGGGTAGGCCCCACCTGGAGAACAATTGATCCCCTAGGATCTTGGCTGTTGTCTTTGCCATGTTATTCAGAGTAGGGAATGCCTCAACCCACTTAGAAAACAAATCTGTGACAACAAGTGCATATTTGTTCTTGCTGGAGTTAGTCAAGGGGCCAATGAAATAGATTTGCATCACATTCCATGGTCCAGATTGCCTTTGTGGCAATAATTTGGCATTTCTTTTTACCAAAATTGGATTGTTCTGGGCACACACTATGCAGTTATCCACATAGTGTTCCATTTCCTTGGTCATACCAGGCCACCAGAGAATTATTTTAAGTCTCTGGATGGTGTTTTCTGCCCCCTGGTGTCTACCAGTGGGGGTGTCATGAACCATATGGATGAATCTGGTTCATAAGGATTGTGGTACAACCCATAGTTTGTGGCCTGTATCTTTCTTCCTATACCAGATTAGTTTCTGATCATGAGATAGGTGTATGTTGTCAGAATGTCTTTTGTATGGACTACCAGTAGGTAGTTCCTGTTCAATTCCTTTGTCTAGGTATTTGAACACATCTTTTAGTTCTAGGTCAGATTTCTGTGCTGCAGAAAGGTCCAGTGGGGGTTCTGGTTGTGGTTTCTGCCTGGTGTTGGCAGCTAGGAAGATGGCTGCCACAGCTACTGGGTGAGTCATTGACCATGTCTCCCCCCCGAGCACCTGCTTTGGCAAGCAAGTCCATTGAATCATTTAATTCATGGCAACGGTCAGTTTTGCAGTGAGCCTTTACCTTGTGAACGTGCAGTTTATGAATAAACAGCTGGGTCAGTGTGTGTATGTACACAAACAAATCCCTGCACTTGACAGGTGTGCCATCAGAGGTTGTGAAGTTACTTCTCTCCCAGAATGGTAGAAATTCAGTGAGGGAGGAGCAGACCCAGTTGGAGTCTACAAAGATGACAGCATCCTTAGCACCATGGGGCATGACCTCTAGAGCACAGGCCACAGCTGCCAGTTCAGCATACTGTGAGGAAATGACAGTATATTACCTAGCAATGTGCCTGAAGTCGCCATCTAGATAGAGTATAAACACACCAAATACTGCAAACTGTTCCCCCTCCACATAGGAGGTGAAGCCATCTGTGAAGATGCAATAAATGCTGGTATCTTCCAAAACATCAGGTGTAGCCACTAAGAATGGTCCCAGCTCAGGTATGTCAGGAGGTTGGAGTGCACAGTCGTGGGGTTTACCTGTGTAGAGTAGGCCATGAGCCAAGATGGATGGCATTTCTGCAGGTAGTACTTTGATGTACCTGTCCTGCAAAAGCAAAGACCAGTGGGTGAGTCTGGTGTTGGAAACTGAACCATCTTTTACTTTGTCTGAAAATAAGAAGTTGGTTGGGGTGTGACAGGTATGCAAGACAATGGGTGCATACCCAATGATGTACATGAAATGTCTGACAGCCCAGTAGGTTGCCAAGAGTGTTCTGTCACAGAGACTATATTTTCTGTCTGCTTGGGACAGCATATGAGAAGCATAGGCAATGGGCCTGAAGTACCCATTGTACTTTTGTGCTAGCACTGCAGACATGGCCACATCAAATGTGGCAGGAATGGAAGATCTGGATTAGGATTGATCAGTGCTGGGGCTGAGGCTAAGGCCTGTTTGAGCTGTGTTGCAGCATCAGTGTAAGTGGTGCCCCATGTCCATGGGACATCCTTTTCAGAAGTTCATACAAGGGAGCGGCCTTCAAGGCAAAGTCAGGGATAAAATCCCTGAAGTAGTTTATCATTCCTAGGAAGCATCTGAGTGTTGCCACGCTAGTAGGAAGTGGCAGATCTTGCAAGCCCTGGATCTTTTTGACACCTGGGCTTCTGCCTTGGTCTGTAATACATAGGTCAAAGAAGAATACCTCTTTTATTATATATATATATATATATATATATATATATATATATATCATATCATATATCATATCATCTTTATTTATAAAGCGCCTTTCAAAACCAAGGCGCTGTACAATAATTCACATAAATATATAAATTAAAATGATAAATTTAAAGCTATAACTAGGATAAGCTAGAACAAATAAATATGTCTTTAAATCATTTTTAAATTTCTCAACGGTTGGACGATCTCTCAACCGAGGTAGAGAATTCCACAGGGTTGGTGCAGAAAAAGCAAAAGCACGAAATCCAGATGTTTTTAATCAAACCCTGGGAATCTCCAGCAATCCCTCGTTGGCGGAGCGGAGAGGACGGTTGGGGCAATAGGGTACCAGGATATCTTTCAGGTAGTTGTGCCTTTGAGGAATTGCACTTGAGGCCTGCTCTCTTGAGGAGAGACAGAAATTCGCCTTGAATGGCCAAATGATCATTCGTGGTGGTTTCCAGAAGCAAGTCATCCACATACTGTAGGAAACACTGGGGTGTGGAGAATCCCTGCAGAGAATCCATCATGTGGAGATGGAAGAGGGAGGGGCTGTTATGAAACCCCTGGGGGAGGCATATCCAGGTGTATTGACGTCCATCAAAGGTGAAGGCAAATTTGTATTGGCTTCCCTGTGCTAATGGGAGTGACCAAAACCTATTAGAAATGTCAAGAGCTGTGAACCACTTTTTGTCAGGTGTCAACAGCTTGAGTACATCAGGTGCTGATGCTACTGTTGGTCCACAGCTAGGAGTAACCTGATTAAGTTTTCTGTAGTCAATTGTGAGTCTCCAGGCCCCATTCAGTTTCTTAATGAGCCAAACAGGTGAATTGACAGTGGAAACACAGGTCCTAATCACTCCTTGTTGAAGCAGTGATTGGATGATTTCCCTAACTGATGGCAAGGCTTCAACAGGAAATGGATACTGTTTTTGCCTTACAGGGTCAGGCCCTGTGATTTCAGCAATAGCGTGCATCCTACCACAGTCGTGTTTATTGGTGGCAAACACACCAAAGTGTTTTTGCAGCAAAGGTGCAAGCTCTGAAAACAGGTCATGACTTTTAAACAAAGCCATGATGTCATAGGCTTTGTTGTTATGGTAGATAGCTGCCACCATGTGTGAATCTGGGATGGTAACAGCATGACATTGTCCTTTGATCTGAATGAGTAGCCTGTTGGCTAGATCCACTACACAGCCATTAATGCTAAGAAATAAATACCCAATGTGCTGGGGTGATGACGTAAAACAATGAGGTCAAAAACAAAATTAGTCCTGAGGTGGCCTACCACCACAGGTAGAGGACTAGAACAGTAGGTGTGTAGCTGGGTACCATCTACACCCTGTGCACTGGTCTTCCAGCCAGTAAACCAGTCAGATGAGGCTAGGTCCTTGTCATGGAGGACTGACATGGCTTCTCCAGTGTCCAGAAGCATGGTGAGTTGGCGGCCCCTGATCGTGGCCTTTACACAAGGCTGTCCATTTGTGTCAACAATCAGGTTACTCACAATTCAGACCGGGGCCTGTAACTGTCAATCTGTGCATTCAGAATCAGCATCATCTTCCTGTTTCTGAAATCGAAGGCCTGCAGGATCTTCTAAGGCCTTCTGTATGTCTTGCAATGGGTACAAGTGTACTTGTGATGTCACAGGTGCAGTGATGGCCTGTGCAGGTGGTTCTGTCTTGGATGTCGTGTTGGCCTGGCCAGTAACCAAGGCAATCTCTCCTCAGCTGCATGATTGCTCAACAGCTGGGGCTAGGACAGCTATAGTTCATGTAGCTGTAGCTTCCCTCTCGGCACGAATTTCCTCCAGCAGCTTGCAGAGGGTTTTGTTTTCTTCTCTGATTTGTCGATAGCTAGGACCAGTTTGGTTTTGATTCTGGCTATTTTGTTGGGCATTTCAATTTTTCCAACTGCCTCTGTTGTCTCTATTGTTCTGGTTGTTCCTGTAGTTCCAGTCCTGCCCCTCCCACATATGAATGTTTGTCATCAGAAGGGGTATCATTTTTCTGGTTGTTTCCCTCCACCGTATAGTGGGTGGGGGCATCAGGGGTAGGCTGTATCGCAGCTACCTTGTTGGATTTGCTAGAAGCAAGGGTGTGGAGGTAGATGTGATAAGCCTGCTCTGTCTTAGTGAGGACATCCTGAAACTTGTTAGTGTCTGGGAAAATATTGAGCTTGACCTTTTCCTGCAAGGCTGGGCACATGTTCCCAATGTACAGATCCTTGTACTCAATTTGATCTACGTCAAATTGCTCATTTGCTAGAGCTTTGCCAGTTTTGTACAAAGCTACAACTGTTAGTGGTAGGCAGCTGGGCTTTCCTTTGCTCCTTGCTTGACTTTGTAGGCCAAGCATGGTCCCACAACTCCCAGGTAATTTGCACACATGAGGGCAGCAGCAATTTCATCAAAGGTAAAGTTTTCAGCACTCCGTGCTCTCTCTGAGAGCTTAGCCCAGAGGATAGGTTCAACCATTTGTCGCAAGACTTGAACCTGGTACTGTGGTTGGAGAGAGAGCTTCTCACAAAGGGAGCACACTTTTTCCAAGTGGCAACTGAGACTGTCAGTTGGGCCCATCTGTCCGATGCTCTGTGCAATTTGCTGGACAGAATGAGCAACTTGTAGGGGGTTAGAAGTATGTGTAGCCGTACCCAGTTCAATACGTTGCATGGCCCTGCGAAGTGCAGCCTCTGCTGCCGCATCAGTGACTGCCTTGTACGTATGATCCTGAGTGACAGAGTCTTTTAGCATTCTGTCAGTTTGATAGTGGATGGCCTGCTTTTGATCCTCCGGGACCGTAATCTTTTTGATCACTTCATGAATCATGCTGCGAATATACGACTCATTGCCCTTAGTGAGAGGAGTGAACAGAGGTGCGTCACGGAATACAGGCCCTCCGCCTGTGTCATGGGGGCCACTGTCTTGGCGTTGTGCATGGTGTCCGCCATGTTTGTGTAGACATGGTGACACAGTATGTGTGCCGACGTCGGTGCCATCTTTTGAATGGCAAGCAGAAGTTGCTACACCATGGGGGCTGGACTTGAGTGTAACATGGCATGCCTCATCATCCAAGTCAGAGTCGTCATCGCTGGATGATGTAATCTCAATGGGCGTGTACTGAAACTCATTCATGGCCTTAACATAGCTGGCAAGAACCTCCTGTTGATGGCGCAACTTTGCCATCTTTTGTCTACACTTCTTGTGACAGACTTCTGCAGTGCCCTGCTCAATACCTCTCTCAACCTCTCTCTGCAACACTCTATGCGGCACCTAATTCAACATTTTCCCTAAGCTCTTTATCCAACTCACAACTCACATGCTTGTAATCCTCTTTCAACTCAGCATTCTCATCTCTCAAAGTCTTACTTGTATCACTCAAAATATCATTCAAATGTGCTGTTTCTTATCACATTTCAACCTTTCGCAATCATCTCTTAACAAACATAGCTCTCACTCAGTGTCTTGAGGAGAACATTGCATCAGCCTGGAATTAGCATCACGCAGTGACTGTGTCTCCTCCGCTAGTTTCTTTTCCTTTTTCTGTAACTCCGATACCTGCAAGCCCATCTTTTTCTTTAGAGATGCATTTTGCAGTTCACGGGAGGCACACCTTGCCATGAGACTCTCAACAGCGGTATGTACAGCCGCAACCAAAAGACCTTTGAGGTTGTATTTCTTGGTTGCCTGTTTGGACTCTAAGTAATGGTCAGATATTAGCAGCAATGTTTTTTCTGCAGATTTTGCTTCCAGCGCAAAATCTGTCCATCCGCCATGGGATGTGAGGTAGTTTGAGACATCGAGTCTCAGTTCTGTATACAGATCAGACATGACAAAGAAGGGGTAGACAAACAGTAAAGCAATTTGAAAACTGGTAAAAATATCCTGGCGCCATCACCAACTGCTTTCCAGTCCCCGGTGAGTGAACAGTCATGCCAAGTGGGTATGCTGACACTCACAAAGGGAGTGTAAGGTGGTCCAGTGTGGGTCTGCCATGCCCGAGACCAAGACAGTGTGGGTATGCCACAACCGCTACCACTGTAAGCATGAGTAGGTCCAAGTAGGCAAAATTCGCACTACACTACTTGACATTCAAAATAAATTGAATGTGAATCTTCCTTTGTACATTCCACCCTGCACGCGGTCACCAAAATGTAACTGGGTAATAAATCACCCTCTCAAGTTCTTGGTGGAACGGCACAAAAAGAAGAGACAACAGACAAGTGGTACTCATGTAATAAATGAAATGTATTACAGATCAGTAATACAAACTTACTACTATTACAGTGTGAACACTGGGAGAACATCAGTTTTCATTACCTAGGCAATGCAGACAGTTTCTCTCTTCTCAGAGAAGCTACGTGTTACAAAGGGTCTTATACCCTGATAACTGCTATAGCAACCGCTAAGGAAGATACATAAAATGTATATAATTGGACAAAAACAAATGGTCTGAGTAACTATTCTAATGAGTATAAAAAGCTGTATAGCTTGCAAATAGATAACAATACAATAAGACCTCTCTAATCCAAGGTCAGTTGTAATAATGCACAATTACTAAAGATGGCACTGTTGCCTTACATATAAAAATACAGTAAGAAATAGAGCAAAAAGCATTTCTCATGGCTAATATATATCAGTAAAGCATAATATGCATCAGTAAAACATAATAGAACACAGATCCTGACACTTACAGTATGTTTATATGATAAGTATCTTTGCTCTAAGGTTAGTACCTATTCCTACATAAGTTGCTGTCCGTGAGATGTGGGCACCGTCAAGGTTGATGGGCAATGGATAACAGCAAGCATATAGAAACAGGTACTGGGTCAATATCCTGCAACTGGAAATGCGTGGCAATAACCGCGCATGGTAGACCGAGCGTGTATTCAGAGCGACAGGGGTATGACAGCAGAAGGGAATTACCACTACCCCTGCTGCTCTATGTGTCATTGAGAAAATGCCAAGTAGCCATGTGCTGGTGGCCTGTTTGAGCCACTCCTGTAGTGGAGTGGCTAGGGCACCAGCACATGGTGTAATCAGGAGACCTGGGACCGTGGTTTGGTTCCCCCCTGGTCTCCCCGTGCTACTACATTTTAGGCCATTTAAAAAAAAACATAAGAACATGTCGGCAGAAGGGAACCTTGTGGTCCATCTAGTATGCCCATATTGTCTGTTCTTCTTCCGAGATTACTGCAGTACTTGTCCCACGCTAGCTTAAAAACAGAGACTGTTTTGACCTCCACAACCTCTGGTGGTAAGCTATTCCAAGGGTCCATCACCCTCTCTGTGAAGTAGAACTTATGAATGTTGGTTTTAAACTTACCCCCTGTTATTCTCAAACTGTGCTCCCCTGTTCACGTGGTCTCATTTTTGAGAAAGAGGTTTTCTGCTTGTACCTTATTTATACCCTTTATGTATTTGAAGGTTTCTATCATATCCCCATTTTTCCTTTGCTCAAGGGAGTACATTTGCAGTTGCTGTAGTCTAGATTCATACTGCTCCTGCTGCAGTTCCTGTACCATTTTAGTAGTTCTCCTCTGTACAGCCTCAAAGCTGTCTACATCCTTGTTTAGGTGTGGCCTCCAGAACTGTATGCATTACTCAAGATGTGGCCTCACCAAGGACTTGTACATAGGGAATATGGCCTCTTGCTTCGTACTTGTAATGCCCCTGCCAATACATCCAAGGATGCTAGTAGCTTTCTGCGCCGCCTTTTCACATTGTCTACCCACCTTTAAATTGTCGAAAATAAGTACTCTGAAGTCCCGTTCAAGTTTTGTTTCTGTTAGCTGTTCACCATCGAGTGTGTATGATTTCCTTGGGTTTCCTTTACCTAGGTGCATGACCTTGCACTTTTTGGCACTGAATTTCAACTGCTAGTCCCTAGACTGCTGTCACACTTCATAAGGCCAGCGGTCGTTCACAGGCAGAGCTCCTAAATTGTTTAACTCGCTGGATGTGAGGTCGCCAGTATAGCCACTTTTAGCCTGTTCAAACACAAACTATGTCAGCTCCCTGTGACTCATGCCACTTGTGACTGTTTCTCTTAAATACCATGAAGGTGCTCCCATGTCTTGCTTTCATTCAGTTTCTATGATTCCCTCCTCCTACCCCCCTTTCTTTTTTCTTCTTATGTTCTCACCTTTCTCCTTCCCTTCCTTTCCCTTCCCTCACCCCTACCCTTTCCCTCATACCTGGTGCCATTCTCCCCTTTTTCCACTCACCTCCCACTGCTCACTTTATTCCACACTGCATCTTCATGATTTTGTCTGCCCTCTCACCTACGCTTGTACCACTTTTCCTTCCTACCTCTCTAATCCATTCCTCTTTTACCCAATCCCCTCATGCCCTTAAACCATTCTCATCCTTCCATGATAATGCCCAGCATCTTTCTTCTCCCACTTTCTTGCTGAGCACCTTCCCTCCTTTTACACTACCTCCTCTTCATTAAGTCTAGCCTTATTATGCCTTGGTATTGTCTACCTATGCTATTATTCAATTTTTTTTTTTTAATGACAAGGCCTTTGGCTGCACTCATCAATGCATAATATTAGTCCCCTTGCTCCACTTTCATGATTTTATTCTAGTCTTGCTTTAGTATTTACCATAGCTGTAATGTCTCATTTTATCCTGTGCATATAGTAAGTTATCTCCTTACCTTCATTATGTAACCAACTTGTCTTAACCTACCTATGTAACACGACATTGAACCTTTGTAAAATAGCCTCTGGCTCAAAGGTGTCAATCTGAAACTTAAATAAATAGACCATGCTTCTAGGCTTTTTAGATCTGCTTCCATTGCTGCCGTTCCTTCAATTGTATCTTTCCTGTTGCAGAGCTTTGTGTCATCTGCAAAATAAACTTCCCCCCTCATAGAAACATAGAAACATAGAATTTGACGGCAGATAAGGACCGCTTGGCCCACCTAGTCTGCCCATTTTCCTACCTAACAGATAAGCTGCAGATCCTAGTTAACAAACAGCTTACTTCCTCCTACCCCCCACTAGGACTGCATTATGCCTGTCACATGCATTCTTGAATTTCCCAACTGTTCTTGACTCCACGACTTCCTCAGTGAGGCTGTTCCATGCATTCATGACCCTCTCTGTGAAAAAATACTTCCTCACATTACCTCTGAGCTGTCCCCCCTCTATCTTCAAATTGTGCCCCCTTGTTCTTGCACATCTCTTTTTCTGAAAGATGCTACCCTCTTGGACTTTGTTGATTCCCTTGAGGTACTTGAAAGTTTCTATCATGTCCCCTCTCTCCCTTCTTTCCTCAAGGGTATACATATTGAGCTCCTTTAGTCTTTCTTCGTATGTCTTCTGGTGCAGACCCTGCACCATTTTGGTTGCCCTCCTCTGGACAGCCTCCACTCAGTCTATGTCTTTGTGGAGATGGGGTCTCTAGAACTGCACACAGTACTCAGATGGGATCTTACCAACTGTCTGTACAGAGGATAACAACTTCCTTTTTTACTATTGATGCCTCTTCCTATGCATCCCAGTATCCCCCAGCCTTTCTTACTGCCTTCTCACATTGCTTGCCCCTTTAGGTCATCTGATATAATCACCCCCAGGTCCCTTTCCATTTTTACTGTTGTCAGTATCTCACCCCCCATTGTGTATGCTTCCCCTGGGTTTTTGTTTTCCATGTGCATTACCTTGCACTTCTTTGCATTGAATCTGAGCTGCCATACATTTGACCATTCCTCCAACCTTGCCAAGTCCCTTCTCATCCTTTCCACTCCATCTTGTGTATCAACCATGTTGCAGATCTTTGTGTCGTCTGCAAAGAGACATACTTTTTCTTCCAGTTCCTCTGCAATGTCACTTATAAAGAAATTAAAAAGGACCGGTCCCAGTACTGAACCCTGTGGTACCCCGCTAGTAACCCTCCTTTCTTCACTGTGTACTCCATTTACTACTACCCTTTGCGTCCTGTTGTCTAGCCAATTTTTTATTCAGGCTACTACCTTGGGACCCACTCCAAGGCTGGCTAACTTGTGTATTAATCTTTTGTGTGGGACTGTATCAAATGCCTTGCTAAAATCTAGGTAGGCCATGTCCATAGCCCCTCCCTGGTCTAGTACTTTGATCACCCAGTTAAAGAAATCTATTAGATTCATCTGACACTACCTTCCCATCATGAATCCATGCTGCCTTCTGTCCTGTGTCCCACTGGCCTCTAGGTACTCGACAATTCTTTCCTTCAGAAGTGATTCCATCATTTTCCCTACCACTGAGGTCAAACTAACTGGTCTGTAGTTTCCTGCCTCTGTCCTGCTCCCACTTTTGTGAAGAGGAATCACATCTGCCCTCCTCCAGTCCTCGGGTACCACCCCATCCTCCCATGATTTGTTAAAGAGAGTAGTCAGCGGTGTCACTAGTTCTACCCTTAGTTCTTTTAGAATTCTTGGGTGAATCCCATCAGGCCCCATTGCTTTGTCCACCTTCAATTTTATTAGTTCTTTCAGAACCCTTTCTTCTGTAAATGGACTGGTATCAACCCCCATCTTCAGAGTGTTTCTCTTGTTTGGTTTAGGTACCTCCCCTCCTCTTCCTTTGTGAATACTGAGCAGAAATATTCATTCAGTATCCCTGCTTTTTCACTGTCATCCTCTACCCACATTCCGTCCCCTTTATTAAGCCTCAGTATCCCTCCTTTGGTCTTTCTTCGCTCCCTAATGTACCTATAAAAGGTCTTATCCCCCTTCTTAACAGAATTGGTTATCCTTTCCTCAGTTTGGGCCTTTGCTATTCTGACTGCCTTCCCAGCCTCTTTCTGCTTTAACTGATAAAGTTCTCTGTCCTGCTCCTTTTGTGTTTCCTTATATTTCCTGAATGCAATCATTTTCTCCTTAACCTTCCCTGCCACCTCTTTTGAGAACCATAGTGGTTTTTTCCTTCATTGTGTTTTATTGATTTGCTTTACACAAAGGCTTGTTGCCTCTGTGATGGCTGTTTTGATTACTCCCCATTGTTCCTCCACCCCTCCTTCTTGCCTGTTTGCTATTGCTTTTTTGAGGCAGTCTCTCATTTTCCCAACGTCAGCCCTCCTAAAGTCCAATACTCTTGCTTTTGTATGGCTTAATTGTATAGTTGTGTTTATTGTGAACCACACTGTTTGGTGGTCGCTTGTTCCCAGATGGCTACCCACTTCTAAATCTGAGATTCTTTCTCCGTCCCCATTTGAGAGTACCAGGTCTAAGATTGCTCCCTCCCGAGTGTGTTGCAATACTAGCTGTCTGAGGCATGCCCCTTGTAGGGCATCAAGAATGACCCTGCTCTTGGATGTGCCTGCAGCAAAGGTGCTCCATTTAACATCTGGCATATTCAGGTCCCCCATCAACAATATCTCCATTTTTTCTGCCATTCTAAGAAAGCCTTCTATCATTTCCTTGTCCATTCCCTCCCCCTGAGATGGGGGTCTGTATACAACCCCCATGCGGATTGTGGTGCCATTTCCTGTCTCCAGGGTGACCCAGAGTGCCTCATCTGCTCCCTGTTTACTCTTTAGTTCTGTTGCTTTGATCCCTTCCTTACATAGAGGGCTACTCCTCCTCCTCTTTACCCTCCCTGTCCCTCCTGTAGATTGTGTATCCTGGTATGTTGACATCCCAGTCATGGTTCTCTATGTACCATGTTTCTGTGACTGCCACAATATTCAGGCAACCCTCTTCCATCAAGGCCACTAGTTCAGGGAGCTTGTTACACAGACTACTGGCATTGGTACTCATCACCCTCCACTTTTTGATAGCCTTACCCCTTTTAGCCCCATTCCTGTCCTTACTCCCTTTGCCTTTTTTTTTACATTTACCTATGTTCTGCTCCCTAATAACTTCTCTACCTTGGTGTTTAACTCACTAATCACCATGTTTTGTGCTGGGAGACTGGGATTTCCCTGCTCCTTTTCAGTGCCTCCCCCCTTGGCTAGTTTAAATGCTTGCCAATGAAGCATTTAAACCACTCACCTAGGATCCTGGTTCCCCCCCTGGACAGATGCAGACCATCACACCAGTATAGGCCTGCATCCCTCCAGGTGGCTCCCCAGTCCCCAATGAAGCCAAAACCCTGAGCTCCACACCAGTTTTTCAACCACTCATTGAATTCCCTGGTGAGGAGTGCCCTAGCATCTCCCTTGCCATAGACAGGCAGCACCTCCAAGAAGGTTACCATATGTGCTACTTGTCTAAGGCCCCTCCCCAACTCTACAAACTCCTCTTGCACTGCTCTGATCCCATTCCTAGCCAGGTCATTTGTCCCTAGGTGGACAATGACATCCAGCTCCCTCCCTCGTGCAGCTCCTCCCACGATCCTGAGGATTCGCTTCCTGTCCTTCCAAGCCATGGCGCCAGGAAGGCACCCCACTCCTTCCCTTCCTCCCATTTCTACCACCCATGATTGAGTCCCCCACCAGGAGTTGTTTCCTTCCCTGTGGGGTCCCAGCCTCCACCCTCCTGTGGGTCTCCTTTGTGAAGGTTCCCAGCATCCTCCTTGGTCTCCACTGCAGGTGCCTCCATAGAGGAACCACTATCCACCAGAAGAGTGAATGAATTGTGAAGAGGTACAGCTGGAGGGATGCAACTCTGTTCCACCACCCTCTCCCTCCCTGAGCCCACCCTGGTCCAGCTTCTTCTCTTTCTTGGCAACCTCTGAGGTAGTGGCATTGGCCCTGGTGGTCCCTGGGTGGGGGAGGAGGTTTCACGAATCCTAGCCAGGTCAGCCTTGAGACTGGCATCTCCCTCCTGAGTATCTCCCTATCCCTGAAGTCCATCCTCCCCCCCGAGTTAGTTATTTAAGTTCCAGGTGGTGTGGGAGGTGAAGCTCCCCATGCGGGGGGTGCGAGGGGAAAAATCATAAAATCCCATTGTTTTTTAATGGGCATGCTGTTTGGGGTTGAGTCAGTGTTTTATCCAACTCTGTGGTTGGTGCTGTATTGCATGCAGCGTTTGTAGCCGTTATGTTTTTGTTTGTGGTGGAATGATCCCATGCCATGGAAACATTGCCTTTACAGCCAAAGGTAAATAATTCACTGTAAATACCCCTTCGGGAGCTTACTAGTTAAATTCCTGTGGTTAGACAGGGAAGTTTTGGTGCCTATAGGCCTGGGGTGTGGGGCCTGCCTGTGACCAGCAGGGAGACTCATGCTCAGGGGTATAAAAGGGATTAGTTGGCTCCAAAGTGGGGGGGATACAGAGGGAAAGAGCTTGGGGAGAAGAGAGAGTTGGGGGTGAGCCCTCCAGTTTGGCAGGAGGGCCGCGGCGGGGCCAAAGTGGGCATCTCATTGCCCTTGGCCCTCCTCTCATGAAGACCAATGATGAATATGGGGCAGTTCGGGTTGAAGACTGTATGGGAGAGTAGAAGCAAGCATTGGGTCCCCCTGGTGCCATCTTATGGGAGCTGGAGACCGAGGAGAATAGGAATGGAGCCCACCACGTTATCTCTGGCACCTTGGTTAGGGTAATGCACTAAGGGTGTCTCGTACTTCAGATCTTCTGCCTGTGGTGAGTGCTGCCTTAGAGCATGTGAGTTTCCTGTGGCTGGGCCGGCTTTGGCAGATGGGGCCTGGAGCATGGTCCAGGGTGGCAACCAAGGTCATTGAAGGGCCTGCACTAGCAGTCTATTCCCCTTTCCCCTGGGCTGGAGGGCCACTGCAGTGTTCGGGCTCTTTAGGCAGTGCAGCCTTTGGAGGCACATGGAGTTCTGCATGGGGTATGGCTGATTGGGGGGCAGACCGCCTGAGTGCTCTGTGAGGCACTTTAACTGGACCCCTGGGTGAAAGCAGTCCTGAAATTGAAATCACTGCATGAGCGGAAAGTGCCTTGGGTTATCGGGAAAGGCAGGGATATACAGAACTCCCTGGGATGCTCTGAGCAGTCACGTGGCATCAGTGATTGGGTGGCAGGAGGGTTTTCAGTGGTACTGTTCATGCTAAAAGTTAACACTGTACTGAAAAGAGAAAAATTCCTCCCTGTTTTAAAAGCAACCCCTGTGAGAATGCTGTCAAGAGATGGAAATGGGGCAGCAGAAATGTCTCATGCTGTCCTGTGCATGTTACCTCAGATTAAAGATTTAGAGACCAAGGGGAAAGAAGTTAAGTATCTGGGCTGGTGGAAGAAAGTATGGAAAAGGAACCTGAGCATGCAGAGGAAGTGCTGCTAAGTGGAAGTACAACTCTAGTGAGGCCTGTTTCAGCCCACACTCACATTGCTGCTATCAGGAAGCATAGCCTTTTTGGCTCAAGGGGATTTCTGCATAAGATAAAGTCAATCTCTTGACCAAAGAGATTGCATGCAGATTTACTGTCAGGTTCCATGCTTGAAAAGTGCTCCCACCATTTTCATGTACCCCCACACTCCGTGGAGTGGTTCATCAAATCAATCTTTTAAATTAAATCAGTTTGTACTTTTGATTTCAGAGTGGACATTGGTTTAACTTAATAACTGTATATGTTTGCCTGTTAATGAACATTGCCACTGCAGCCATCCCCACAGAAGAGAAGTAAGCACCTGATCACCTTGCATGTGAAGCCATCTCGCAACAACCAAGAACCAGGTAATGAGCATATTTATTTTCTGGACTGTGTTTTACGAACATATTAACATATGAATTTGCCATTAAAAAAAGGCCCATAGGTCTATCAAGTCTGCCCGAGTGTGCAGGTCGTAGTTTTACTTCACTGCAGCTGCCCTTCCCCCCTCCCACTCCCTCTCCCTCATCCCCTCTCCCTGGACTTTTCCCCGGTTTGTTCTTGTCTGTACATACCCACCCCTTGGCTCTATTCCATCCCCTCTTAAAACTGTCCACTGTCCTCAGTGCAATCAACTCCTCCAGCAGTACATTCCACCCAGCCACTACCCTCTCTGTGAAGTAGTGTTTCTTCATCTACCTCCTGAATCTTCCCCTTCCAATTTAAGACTATGCCCCCTGATGACCCTACCTCCCTTTAAGTGGAACAATCCTTCTGTTCTGACCCTGTTTATGCCCTTTAAGTATTTATCATGTCCCCCTCCTCTCTTCTGTCCTCCAGGGAGTACATGTTGAGCTCCCTCAATCTTTCCTCATAGGGTCCCCCCCAGACCTGTGATCATCTTTGTTGCCCTATGTTGCACCCCTCCAGTAATCTTATGCCTTTTTTTAGGTAAGGGCACCAGTGCTGCACACAGTACTCCAAGTGCAGCCTCGCCAGTGATCTGTACAAGGGCAGGATAGCCTCCTCCTTTCTTGAGGTGATACCCCTGACAATGCATCCTAGCATCCATTTGGCCCTTGTTGCTGCCCTCCTGCACTGTGCTGATACCCTCATGTCCCCTGTGACAAGTATCTCTAGGTCATTTTCCTCCTCTGAAGTTGAGACTTGTATGCTTCCCAGCCAATAGCTGGTCCTGGGATTTCTGGCTCCAAGGTGCATGACCTTGCAGTTCTTAGCAATGAACCCCAACTGCCACACATCTGACCAGTGCTCGAGTTTAGATAGATCCTCCCTGAGGTCCTGTCTCCTTTCCTCACTGTCCACCTTTACACATATCTTTGTGTCATTGGCAAACAGGCTGATCTTACTCTTGACTCCCTCTGCAATGTCGCCAGCAAAGACATTGAATAAAACAGGGCCTAGCACTGAACCCTGTGGTACTCCACTAGTCACAGGCCTTAGCTTTGAGGACTCTCCCCTTACCACTACCCTCTGCTGTCTGTTCTGCAGTCAACTCCTAACCCACCCCACTAGTTTCTCCCCCGCCCCCAGGTTCCTCAGCTTATTTACCCAGTAGGCCCACTGAGACTAGAAGTCCCTCTTTCAGGGGTGACTGGGGGCAAGGGGGATACAGATGGTAACCAACTGATATTGAACCAGATTAAGCTGTTGGTGGTATTTTTAGTGAATGAGGGAAATCTGGCCAGGACACTGTGCCACTTGGCAGCCAGCCAAGATGACAGATGCAGCAGTGGAAGAAGCAGAGGTGGAAGAACTCATGGAGACAGAAACTTTGCAAAACATGGGAAAACTGACTGCAGAAACAAAAGAAATCAACTCTGGTAAGGGAAACCCAATAATACCTGACCTGTCTTTACCTGGCATTTCAAATGAAGAAATTACAGAGAATACTGACAATATCCAGACCTGCCTAATGATAGTGATTCAAACGGTGAGGAGGAAGTGAAAACCTTGAAAACTACTGATATGGCTATCTCTGAAGAAGAAATTCTTCTACAGAAAAAATGTTGAGACTGAGGAGAAACTTTATTTTCAGAAAAAAGCACAGCTGCAATCCAAGCTGAGAGCCCTAAGATCTGACAAGGAACGGCAATCTGTCAGAGCAAAACAGCTGCAAAACAGTGACATGGCAGCATCAAAGAGCAAGCCAACAGACTGGGCCGAACTCATGGAGAAAGCTGATGTGACTGAACAAACAAACTACATGGCTACATTCAAAGCAGCTACAGGATTTGTGTCAGGAATGTCAACAACGAGTCAGAATTCACTTGGCCTAAGATGCACTGTCGAACTTTCAAATAAAAAGATTGAAGAGAACTGGTCAGTCAAAAATGCATTAGAATCAGCAGGATGGAAGCAGAACACCAAAACAGGTCAGTGGGTTTCTGGGGACTCCCCGATAACAATACCTAAACCATCAGACACTATCTCCTCCAATACTGACTGTACTAAAGTTTGTGTACCTGATATAGAAATTCCATCTGATCTGGAACTCACACAAAATCCAGAATTTTAACAGCTTAACATAATAGCACTGCAGCCTGATGGGGGACGCCCCAAGGGTTCAGATTCCGTACCACAAAGGTCTCTAAATTCTATTAACAAAATGGCACCAAAAACTTATGCCTCTTTATTTAAAACCCCAATATACCCCACAAAAAGACATCATGCGGTATGCCAAATCTACTGTACACCAGGAGTATGGAGAACTTGCCAGATATACTCTTTGTTGCTCAGACACTATTAAAGGAATCCATGAAGTTTTTCTCAACAGAAATCTACGATCTAATCCATGTCTCAGGTGAAACCACCTTTGACATAAGTTTCAAATCAGCACAAGGTTTAGAGAGCTTTTGGACAAAATACAATGCACTGAAAAAACCTTCACTGTGATCTCCCTTCATAGCAACCCCACGGTCTAAACCTGCACACACAATCATCACAGTCCTCTTCAGGAATGAAAGAGTCAGTGTGCAAGACTTAATTATATGGCTAAAACAATGCTGTACAGTCATTGATGACCCCAAGGCCATTTTAGATTCTGAAAACATTTGGACTGGTGGATGGAAAGTAAAAGTTATGCTCCAATCTTCAGACACTGGGATAGTTCACTTGCCGAACTCTTTTTTGTTGGGCAGGGACAGGGGAATCCTGTTCTATGCAGGTCAACCTAAAATGTGTTATAAATGCGGATCACTAGAACATTTAAACAATGTATGTGACAAAAACAGATGCACTACATGTGGGGATATTGGGCATATGGGCACTGACTGTTTAAATGAAAGTAAATGCAATTAATGTGGGGAGCTTGGACACATGTTCCAGAATTGCAGGAAAGCTGCACATAGTACCCCAGATCAGGCTGATGGTACAGAACAGAAGCTTATCATAGCTCTAGCTCAAAGAAACAAGGCAGGGAATGCAGACATCTCTACTAATGTTAATCAAGAAAGGCTCAACCCAGGCCCAAGGCCCAGTAATTCTGAACCCTTCCCCACTGCACTGCCCCTGGAAGTATCAGAACACCGCTTGGAGGAAGTTGAAAATAGTCAGACTGAGAGCAGAACTCTTGCAAGAGTCCCTTCCTCCCTGCACCAGAGGGGACATCAGGCAAGATCATGCCCCCCCATCCCCAACAGATGAGCAGGAGGGAGAGTTACAAGGCAGAAAATGAGAGAATCCGCATGTTAGGGGTACATCAGGTGAGAGCATGCCTCCCCGAACCCCAACAGATGAGCAGGAGGGAGAGTTACAAGGCAGCAGATGAGAGAATCCCCAGGCCAGGGGGTACATCAAGTGAGAGCATGCCCCCATCCCCCACAGATGAGCAGGAGGGAGAGTTACAGGGCAGCAGATGAGAGAATCCCCAGGCCAGGGGATTAAAACACAAGGATCCATTTCTCTTAAAAACAAGTACTGCAGTCTGAGCAATCAGATGATGAATCAGATTCCTTTTCAGTTGAGTCATCTTTGCCAGAAGGCACAACAGGCACTGAGAGGAAAGATACTCCTAGGTGACAACAGAAAAGGAAAGCCAAAGTCAAACTTAAGAATATTGAGAAACAAAGTAGGAAGGGCAGCCACAAATAATGATATAATCTATCCTTGTACCTAAGGTGCCTTTAAGAAATGTTGGTGTTTCTGACTTTATAAGGTGGTATATTGCATCTATAAGCTTAGAGTTCTGAACTATTTGTGATAAAAGGTTAGAATCCACAGTATTGTTTCCCTTTCTTAGTTTTGATTGGACAATTAAAATCCCCAGAAAATATGATTGTGAACGCTGACTGCAGGTATGGCTGAATGATTTTAAAACTGTCACATCTTTGAGCTTTGGTCTGAGGGGCATATAGATTTATCAGTCAATATGTAACATTCTGCACTAGAACATCTACTATCAGGACTCTTCCAGAAACTAAGTCAAAAAGTTTTAGAAGTTTAATTTCCAGGTGTTTAAACAGAATGCCCAGACCTGAGCATGTTTCTGATCCTAAGGACCAGAAGGAGGGACCCAGGTACCATGCTTTAGAAGCTTGTTGGATTTCAGTCAACATGTGTAGCCTGGTGTCCTGCAGGAAAATTATTCCAAAATGTAGATGGGATAAATAAGAAAAGACAGTCTGTCTTTTGCTAACCCTTTTAATGCTGTTCACATTTATCATGTGACAGGAAAAAGGTTCTGTCATGGCTATTAAAGGAAAACTTAACACCCTCATCTCTTATAAATTTTATTTGTTTCCATGTCAGCAAGCAACTCTTTTCTTGTAACTGTTGGGGATATTAGTGTTTGCTTTAGTTTGTTTTCACTGTTCGTGCTAGTCCCCTGTAACTATCCTGGGTGTTTCCTACTGTTGTTAATCTCACTGTCCATGAAAGCTGCAGTAGCATATGAGAACGTGATATTACAGCACCAATTTATACCATATATCTTTATGCTGAAAGTACAAATATCCTGAAAAAAAAAAACTCTCTGGAAGCACAAACTAAATGCAATATAAAGGGAAAAGTTCTGCATTACAACTCAAGCAATTTACAAAGCTAACTGATGATAAATGTGACATTTCGCACCTTACTGCAACTTGTCTTGTTGAATTTTAAGCAGACAGGCATATTGTGAAGTCTAAAGGGTGCTGACACATGTTCTCATATGCTAATGCAGCTGTCAGGGACACAGACTTCAACAATCAGAAAATGGAGACCCCCTAGGATAGTTCCAGAGGCTAGTATGAACAGTGAAAATAAACTAAAGCAAACCTACATATCCTAAACAGCTACACGAAAAGAGTTGTCTGTTGACATGGAAACAAATCAAATTTACAAGATATGAGGGTGCAGTTTTCCTTTAATACCTGGACGTGGACAGCAAGTGCCAGAAAAGGTCAGAAAGTGTGACATCGTCTTGATGTGATTTGTAATGTGCAGCAAGGACCTTAATTTAACATCTACTCAGTATGAATTATAATGGACTGCAAGCACCATAGCTTAACATCATTTTGATGCAATTTTTAATAAGCAGAAAGAACCTCAGATTCAGAGGCCTTGCTAGGGCTGGGCCTCCGGGGCTGGAGCCCTGAATGTTTTGTCTGGGGCCCCGAACGTTTTTTGTTAGTTTTTCCAATTTTTTTTTTGCACTGCCACTGTCCCAAGCAAAGCAAAAGTAAACATGATTTTAAAACCCCAGCATTGCATTTCACTAGTGCAGCCACTGCCCAGCCCGCCCATGGCGCCCAAACTGCCTGACTAGCACACAGACAATCACACAGTCAGCAGCAGCTTAAACTAAAGTAATAATTATTGTTATTTGCCTGTGGTAGTAGTGCTAGGCTGCGCTCGCTAGCTAGCCTACTCACCACCCATCGCTTGCTTGCTTGGCTTGCTCGAGTCACTCGTTTTCGTTCCCGTCTTGTCGCCATGGCAACCATCACAGCTCCTCCTATTTCAACTTCTCTCAGACATGATTGGTGAGGACTTGGAGTCTGTGTAGGTGCCCTAGTGATGGCTGAGCAGACTCAAAGGTGGAGCAGGAGCGATTCGAGTACTGTCGGAGGCTGGTCAGTAAAAATGCTAGTGCCATGTCGGTGAGTAGCATGCTGCATGCAACTCTAAGAGACAGAGGGGACTAGATTCAATCAGGATGGAGGACTGAGACTGAGAGAGCATGAGCATGCTGTGCGTGTGTGTTCCTAGAGGGCTGGTGGTTGGAAGGGACTCTCTGACTAGGAGTGTACCAGGCAGCATTCGCAAATTCAGTCGGATCGCGGTCATCGGTCAGGGAGAGTGGGAAGCCAGGACAGTCACAGGACAGGAGGACAGTGGGACGGGGGTGTGGGGGATGGAGTCTTGCTTGCACTTGGAGGGACTTCTTGGAGCATCATGGAGAGGACTGCTGGAGAGACTATGTGGTGGAGCAGCAGCTCTGGAGGAGAGCAAGATGGAGAGAGACAGAACTGGATGCCACGACGATCATGCCTGCCTGCAATTACTGTGTGCGACTGTGAGATGAGTCAGTCAGTGAGAGAGACATTATATAAATGGCTCACCATGGCAAAGTCAAACTGTCAAAGTGACTACATGTCTGCATCTATTTGTGGAGGCCAGGGGCATGGGGCATCACGGGCATGGGGCGGGGGCCCTTAAGGGGAGCAGAGAAAAGCCAGCCCAGTGCACTAGTCTGCAGCTCACTCAGCACACAGCTGACTGGGAGGGGAGAGGGAGGACTGTCTTACTCGAGATTGTCAAGATTAATGTAATAATGGGTGATTGGGTGGCACTGACCACTGCCCAGTGCCCAGCCAGCATACTGACAAGTTTGACAACAGCAGCTGAGCTGGCCGGCATGGCTGCTGTGCTGCTTGTTGCTGGCCCAGCAATGAGCAGTAGCCAGCTGCTGTCACATGATCACAGTCAGTCACTGTTATGGGCCAGAGCCACCCATGTGCATTGTGGGATACCTATTTTGTAGTTTATGCTACTTGATAGTCATGTGACTATCAAGCAGCATAAACTACAGAGTGTCATCATAGCAATAGAGCCTTGTGAATGGCCAGAGTATCATGCAGGGTGTGACCTTTTCAGTCACAGACAGAGAGAGACAGTGAAAACAAAAGCACTGCAGTTGTTCAGTCAGTGCACAGTTCGTCTCTGTGTTTGTGGAATTTGAGAAAAAAGAAAGAAAGTGAGTTCTGTATTTTAGCATTAAAAACAGTCATATTTCAGCAATTGCAGCTGCTGCTAACTTTGCAGTTCTTGCCTTTTTTTTGCAACTACTGTAAGGCAAAGAAGGCCCGTTTTTCACTCTAGGCCTACCAGGCCAGAAGGCCACAAAGGAACATTACTTCTAGCCTAGTCTTTATCTTGTGTGACTGAGAACTGAGTCAGACTCTACAGTCATCAACTCAAGTCAGCACTATCTAGATGGCCTGGCTTGGAGGCCAGGGGGAGATTTTGTTAAAAAAAATTTGTAAAAAACAAAATTGTAGTTGTTGCAGTTTAAATCTGATTTACCTCACCAGTGACCCAGAGTACCTGAGACAGTTTGCCAGTAGTACCGGCTGGGTTTGTTGTGGGAGGGCTGACGGCAGCAGTGTGTGTCGCCTTATTTTGTTAAAAAAAAATTGTAGTTGCAGTTTAAATCACAGCAGCCTCTGACCCACCTCACCAGTGACCCAGCCTACCTGAGATATTTTTTTGCCAGTAGTACCGGGCTTGTGGGAAGGCTGCGGGCAGCAGTGTGTGTCGCCATACTTTGTTAAAAAAAAATTGTAGTTGCAGTTTAAATCACAGCAGCCTCTGATCCACCTCACCAGTGACCCAGCTGCATCTGACATTTTTTTTTCCAGTAGTACCGGGCTTGTGGGAAGGCTGAAGGCAGCAGTGTGTGTCGCTGTACTCTGTTAAACAAAATTGTAGTTGCAGTTTAAATCACAGCAGCCTGAGTGACAATAAACCTTAGTGTGTCTGTGCCATTGCCATTGCCTTGGTGTGAGCCCTGAGGTGGCAGTGTGTGGCTCAGAGTCAGTTGTATTGCAGAGACGTACTGTATATCAGAACTTGTTGGTTTCCACTGTTTCACAAAAATGGGTATCCGACATTTCTTTAAGTCCAAAGAAAAGAATACACATGAAGAAGTGCAAGTAATTGCCAATTCAGAAAGTAATGATAATGTTGCACTTCTTCATTCTACTGCATCATGTACCACTGTGCATGAGGGGAACGCTGAACCAAGCACAGGTCACCAGAACAGTCACAGTTAT
Source organism: Neoceratodus forsteri (assembly GCA_016271365.2). Classification (NCBI taxonomy): domain Eukaryota; kingdom Metazoa; phylum Chordata; order Ceratodontiformes; family Ceratodontidae; genus Neoceratodus; species Neoceratodus forsteri. The sequence continues at coordinate 585,964,539 of CM028132.1, read as the reverse complement.
ATTGATATTGACACAGAAGGCATAAATAAAATGAACAGTGAACAAGTAAATGCTCAAAATATCACAGACTTCGGAACACTTGAGACAGGGCCTATTCAGAGTAAGTTACATTGTTACCCACAGCACACATTTGGAGGGAAAAAATGGTAATTCCAGTTTCATTGATTTGAAAATTACAACTGGTTAGAATATTCTGTTACTCTGGATGCTGCCTTTTGCTATCTTTGTAGATGCTTTGGAATGAAATATGGAACCACTCGCCCTAATAAAGATTCTTTGTTAAGCACAGGATTTATTAATTGGAAAAGGGCACTTGACTCATTTAGAGAGCATGAAAATACTTCATATCATGCAAACGCAAACACCTTATGGGCTGGATTTAAAGACACGAAGAGTACTGGTGATATTGTTCACAAATTACAAGCTGCAAACATCAAAGAAGTAAATGACAGGCGATGCTATCTTGAGCGCATCATTGCTGTCACCTTATTTCTGGGTAGGCAAGGACTTCAGGGGTCATGATGAAACTCATGGTAGTTTAAACAAGCATTTGTCAATGCCGAATGTTGGCTTGCTGGCATTGGCATTGGTAGTGCAGGAGTTAGACAGATGCATCATAGGAATGGCAGTGAAGTATTGAACTGATGCCAACCCACCCCCACCCTGCAGAGAGTGACAAACATTAGGGTGTCCCTTTTGGGTGTTTGGTAGTGCAGTGCGGGAAAACATGCCGGGCAGGATGTGAGAAATGACAGCTGCACAGTTCATAAGGAGGTGTAAAAAAATGCCAGTGTTGAAAATGTGGCATGTAAATATACCAAATTTGCGAAGCTACTAGGGTGTGTGGGAAATATGCAATGCATGCTTGCAACACTGCCATTTTATGGGCGTACAGCACCAAAGTTTCAACATAGGCATTTTAGCACCTCTGCTCATGTACAGTGTCACTGTTATTTCCTCAAAGTGTCTCAAGAAGTGATTTCGCACAGCCACCACGCTATTCTGCGCCGGAAGTGCGAAAACACATTTTGGGCATGATATGTCAAATGACGGCTGTACTGTTCATCAAGAGGTGTGGAAAAATGGCAATGGTGACAATCCAGACTGAAAATATCAAAAATGCATGACGGTATGAGCGTGCGTGCAATCTGCCAACGCATGCTCGTAACACAGTTATTTTATGGAGTATCATCACCAAATTTTCAACATAGGCATTTTAGGTCCTCTGCTCATGAACTGTGTCACTGTCATTTTCATAATCTAGCCCAAACACTGATTTCCCACAGCAACTGTGCTATTGTGCGCCGGAAGTGCGGAAACACATTTTGGGCAGGAAGTGGAAAATGACAGCTGTACTGCTCACAAGGAGGTGTACAAAAATGACAATGCTGAAAATCCAGCAGTAAAATATTGTGAATGCACGACGTTACGAGCCTGTGTAGCAACTGCGTAATGCACGCTCATAAAACAGGCATTTGTTGGAATTTTTCCACCAAATTTGGAACTTAGGCTTTTTAAGAGGGCACATCATGAACACCACCACTGTCATTTCATTAATGGGCCCTGAAAGGTGATTTCACGCAGTGACTGTGAAATCACCTTTCAAGGCTGATAAACGCCATGACAGTGACAGAATTCATGAGGAGGGGCCCCAAAAACCCCATGTTGAAAATCTGGTGCAAAAATTCCAATAAATGCTTGAGATATGCAACAAAGTTGAAAAAACCCTATCTAGCCCATTATACAGCTTACTGGCATTTCCTCAGTTTGCGGTCGGCTTTGAAGAATGCAGACGTGTTCCCGGTCCACCGAAGATCGTCGCGCCGGACTCTGGAGGTAAGTATGGGGTGGGGGGTGGGGAGGCAGGTGCGCAGTGGGTGGGTGCGGGTTGTGGGGGGCAGGAGTAGCGCCGTGGGACCGTTTCTAATTTACAGGTTTAAAAAAAAAAGACGACGCGGGATGTTTGCCATGCTGGGGTGGGCTCCCAGCATGGCAGAAGGATGGCTAGGGGGGCATGGAGCTGACGAGGGATTGGGCACCCCCGTCGGCCATGGCATCAGTTGCCACGCTGGGGTGGGCTCCCAGCGTGGCACCCTGTACTCGGGGGGGGACGGCACGTACGGGAGGTGTGTCATCTGTGCCGCTGCATGATGAGCTTGTCTCTGATTGCAGCGGCACTTTGTTTAGGAGTTATGTCCACTTTACATAATGGTGTCAGTGCTAGCATGCTGGCTTATTGGGGAATGAGGGACGCACCTACTGATGCATGCCCTGCATTCGCCCAACAGCAGCCGCGCCCCCAAAGCTGCACTCTCCCAATATGTTGACTTGCGCGCAAGCGGCAAGCCAACATAATAAAGGAAATTTTCTGGAATGGTTGGCTCTTTGAAAACAATTTGATCCTTTTCTACAAATGTATAAAGCACCTTCAAATGCCAGTATATTTCTCCCCAAACTCAAAATGAGGTGATGCATGTTGCACAGAAGAGATCATTTCAAAGATAGTTGCTGAACTGAACAGCTCAAGAATGTTTGCTGTTATGGCAGATGAAGCAAGAGACAAACATAAAGAGCAGCTAGCAGTTTGCGTGAAGTATATTGTACCTGGAACTGGAAGCATTACAGAGAGTTTTATTGGATTCACAGAACTTAAATCTTTTAATGTTGACTCCATTGTGGAATCACTGCTAAAATGTCTCCAAGGCAGTGGAATTACAGGTGCAAAATGTGTGGCACAGGCATATGATGGTGCCCTCTGTTATGAGAGGGGCAGTAGGGGGAGTTCAAGCTAAGTTCTGCCAGCATCATCCAGAGGCTGTGTATGTGCACTGTTATGCACATGAGCTGAATCTTGTACTTTGCCATACATGCAAATGTATTACTGAAGCAAGAGAATTTTTCTGCACTATGGTAAGTGTGTATGAGTTTTTTAGCACTTTCCCTGTTCATCATCATGAGTTTGTCAATATGCAGTGTCAGTTAGACTTGAGCCCATCAGAGTTGGTCCAGTTGTCAGATACTCACTGGTCTTGCCAGATCCGATCAATCAAGGCCTTGATGAACTGCTATGTAGCTGTACTTCAATACCTTGCTGCTATTCGCACTCCAAAAGCCATTGGACTGTTAGCATCCTTGCAAAAGTCAACCACAATTTTACTGTCTGGTCATCTTTCATTCTCTTCTAAAGGTAACAGAAGGCACCCACAAAGTTTTACAAAGGAAAGATCTAGATCTATCCACTGCACTAGATTTTGTTGACTCGGTTCGTCACACTCTTGAAGAGATGCAGAATGAGAACAGTAGCAATGAACTGTTTAAGGAAGCTGTGGATTTCTGTAACAAGAATAATGTGGAAATACATGGCACAAACAGAAGAAAAAAACAGAAACAGATGGATGATTTTATTGTTGAGGCATCAGTGGGAGTGCAGGACCAAACTTCTTCTCAAGAGGACTTTCGAAACAAGCTTTATTATCCACGCCTTGACTGTTGAACTAAAGCAAAGATTTTCTAGTGTTGCAGTCGAGATAATAAATGGCATCTGTGCATGCAACCATTCGTCTGCAACATTCCTTTGCTCTGAATCTCTGGCCCCGCTAGCTCATCACTATGGGATTGAACTGCCAAAGGAAGAACTGTTTGTTGCAAAAAATTACCTGAAATGAAAAATGGAAGAAAAACAAATTAATACAAATGAAGTTTATAGGCTACTAGACCCTCTTATGTTTCCAAAACTCAAGCAGTTGGTCCAGGCAGCACTAACTATTCCAGTGACAAGCTGCAGCTGTGAGCGCTCCTTTAGTGCACTGCGAAGGGTACATACATGGCTCAGAGGCACTGTGACTCAAAACAGATTACATGATCTTGCAATTCTAGCAATTGAAAAGGAAATGTGTTCTGTGTTATCATCAGATCAGGTAATTACATGATTTGCAAAGAAAAGCAACAGATGGCATCAGTTGTTATTACCAGAGAAAGAGAGAGAACAGCATGGAGGAGAACAAGAGAATGCACAAAAATTAAAATGATTAGGCAGTATTATTTAATGTTCTTTGTTGTTGTTGTGTATTTCACTGCTGTATTTTTGAATGTGGACTTTCCAGTCTGAGTCTGAGCAGAAAAATGTAAACAAAATATTTTATTAAAGAGCCGATGTGAATATAAAAATAATGTCATGCACCACCTTCATATGCCTGTGCTTCACATGTTCCAATTTTGGTTAGCACCGTGGTTAGGTGACATAGGTAGGATACAGGATTGCTGCATATAAACATTAAAGAGCAGCTGACACCTTTCCTTTGGGAACATTTTGAAAAACTTTAAAAAACATTTTAAATTTGGACACCATTCACCTTGCAGTTTTTTTTATCTATCCTCTTTAGATTTCTTCTCTACATTACTTATTATTGATTGCCTCTGTAGCTTGCTCCCTACTTGAATTGCATATGCTGTGTTGTGACATCACCTTCTATTGCCTTGGGAATAACAGTGATGTGACAAGCACAGTATTATGACATCAAGTTGGGAAGAAACAATAGGAGCTGATGAACACTCAGAGAGCAGTGCCAGCAGATATCCTGTTTCTGTTTCCATGCATATGACCTCAGTAATAACCAATAAGGACAAGAAATACAGAATGAATAAGTAATATATAGCTGCTTTCTGTACAAATATTTTTTTTAAGTTATTCTCAAGGTGTCAGTGGTTCTTTACTTCTATAATTCCATTTTCTCGTACTTCCCTAAGTTCCCTTAGTGCATCAAGTATCATATTTTACTCAGTCAGATCATGGACCTGTGCGACTGTGTGGAAAATTATTTCATAAGGGTCACACTCAGGGAGGCCACCTGCTGGCACTGGATGATCCAATGCCACTTGTGGCCTCACTGAGTGTGACCCTTATGAAATTGGATGCCATTGTCCAGTCCTCCTCCATGCCCAGCATACTTCTTAAATATCAATAGAGTTAGCCCAGATCTACTGATAGTTACAAAATATGCTATTGATTCTATAACTTTTAATCCGCAACATGTAGTTTTTGCCTGTCAAATGACAAGTCACAAGCCAACCAAAAAAAAGACACAAAATAATGGAAAAAGAATGGGGGGAAAAAATAAGGCTGAAGTATCAGAAAATGTGTTATTTTGCACGAGAAAGCACCAAAAGTTCTACAGCTTCTGGGGGCCTAGGTGGCCCCCAGACCCCCGGCCTTTTGTTTGGGACACAGACCTCCAATGTTTACTCATGCTGGCAACACCTCTGCTCAGATTAATATTCATTATTAACTAGGTAGCTACACTAGACCGATAAATGCCTGTGAGAGCTAATCAAAATGCAGAATTCCAGCAGCAGAATCCGTGTGCAATGACAATTTCAATTCTGAAATCTTTTTTTATTTTTTTAACTCTGTAGAATTCCAAAAAGCATTTCAATATAGACCTTAGAATAACATTCCACAAATCATGTAATCCATAGAATAATGTTCTGCAGTTTGCGGATGATGAATCTGCTGTGTACATAAACTGTGCTGTTAAGATTCTACTTTCAGAATTTCAGAATTCACATCAATGGAATTCCATGTAATTCTAGCGGAAGTGGGATTTGAAAATACTGCCCAGCTCTAATGCCTATTTTCAACTGCAGCCTGGGAGAGTGCAAAAGACACAGAACTACAATCAATCAGGAATTACAAGTAAAGTAAGGCAGGATACAAAGTATGGTAAAAAGGCAGGCTATGTCTAAAAGAAACAAGCTAGAGTAAAAATAAATTATAAATGCAACAATTACAACAATCAGCATTGGTGTCTTACTTTCTGCCACACTGGGGATCCATGTTCGGTGGTGAGCGCTGGTTGCTGGGGGTCAGCCGGGGAGGGAGAGGATCTAGCATCCAGAAGACTGCTCTCCTCTCCCAGGAAGGGTGGATTGGTGTTCCCACTGAATGACTGCCACCAGGTGGAGGCCCAAGGGTAGTGTGGGTCTGAGGGGCACCAAAGATGGGAGGGTGCTGCAGAACTCCACAGCATGCACATGCCTCCAAGTGCACACATTGACATATGTGCCTGAGCAAGGGGGATGGGAGAAAACAGAAAAGGAATCACTGGCAGGCTTCATGAAGCCCTGGCCATATTCCCGACTCATGGTTCCACCTGGGAATCTGGATTAATCACCAGGAGAGAGGATGGCCTTCCTGTCCCTGAGCTAACCATAGGGGGGAATCCATGGGGGACTTCCCTAGGTTGGAGCTGCGATCGAGTGAGCTACACTCATGGGCAGAACAGAGTCTCTCACCAAGAGAGCCAAAGCCTTGCCTGCCAGCTGCCCTGTGGGAGAAAAAGCAATTTTTAAAAGACAAAAAAAGTAACAAATTGTAATCTTATAATGAGAACAAACAATACAACATGAATGGTATTTTTTTTTCTGTCCCCCCCCCACCCACAGGTACAGTTGCAAGTAGAGGAGGATAGTATGTTTTCTCAGGGTACCTCTGAAGAGGGAGAAGGAGGGGTTCTATGTAAGGGCACCAGGAGGGAGCTCCAGAACTTAAGTGCAAATGAAGAAAGGGCTTTTTCGCCCATCCAGGTAACACACTTGGAAACATGGAGTACAGACTTATCAGAGAATCTGAGGGGGTTGCCTGATGGGAGAAATGAAAGCATACACCCTGAAGCATAAGAGTGCCCAGCAGATGGAGATACCTACCCTTACATTGAATACAGATCATCGTGATGAGTTCGACAGTTTAACGATAGAACAAAATGACAGATATTGTTGTATACCACATCCCATTTATCTAAAACATTTCTAGAGGAATTGACAAAAAAATAGTAGGGCATATTGTAGGCTAAGCAGGAAGACTCCTTTAGTGATACCATGCTGTTCCTTTGGAGTAAGTATGGGCCTACAGCAATTCTGTAAGCTATGCTATGCTTAGAATTAACTGCCTTGCAGCTAGGGGAGATGTACAGAGAGAAGTCCAATGAGGGATGAAGAGTCATGCCAAGGTACATGAATTTACCTACTGCGGCAAGTAAGGAGCCATAAGCCTAACTGACCAGTAGGTCATCCGTGTGATGCTTAAGTTTGGCATTAGAACCAACTATCATAGCTTGAATCTTTTTGACATTGAACTCTAATTGATTTTTCGTGAGCCAGGTCTAAATATTCAGAAAGTTGCAGTTGAGCTGCCAGTTGACAAGGCCTACGTTATAAGTACAAAAATAGAGTGCGATGTCATCTGCATACATTAAGGAGGCTCAGGAGATGAACAAAAGAGGGAGACTATTAAAAAAGACAGAGAAGAGCAGCTGGCTAAGAATACAGACTTGAGGAATGCCAGTTTCAATACAGGTCAAATTAGTGTCTGGTTAAACTTTACAAACTGATGCTTATTGGAAAGGTAATTCATGAACCAGGAGACAGCATGGGAGGAGAAGCCAAGTGGAATTCATTTAAAAACATACTAGCTGGTGGACTACCAGGTGGAAAGCCTTAGAAAGGTTGTCAAATGCAACTCCTGTCTGTGTACACTTATCCATAGCTACATTGTTAGTTTGGAAAGAGCTGTGGATATGCTGTGCCCCTGGTGGAAGCCATGGTGTTTGTGAGATAGTAGCGTCCACTTGTGGAGATGATCTGTCAATTGCACCGTATTGGTCCTTGTAAGAACATATCCAGAAACAAATGGTTTGATACCTTTTATTGAACCAACATTTATGTAACAAAAGAAAACAGTGCTTAAGCTTTTGGACCAACCAAGTCCTTCCTTGGAAGCTTAAAAAGGGCAGAAAGCAGCCAGCCCAACAGCCCAGTGGCAGTGCCCCCACTTGTGATGCTGAAGACCTGGGTTCGGAAGTGTGCCTCAGTCATCCCAGGGCCAGCCACTGGAGAAGGACTGAGCATCCCAGAGCTTGCTGTCCTCCCCCTAATGGAGGGGCAGTCCAGCTTTCAGTGCTTGCCTACCATCTAGTGGAGACTAGAAGGTAGCACCGTGACATCCCACCGCACAATGAAATTCCTCACATTGAAAACCATTACAGTTAAGCAACTTCAGTGTCGCCGCTGTAATGCATTTCAAGGTGAAATGTCATGGTTTCACCATTTTGCGCTCTCCTCCTGAAAAAACTCCAACTCAGAGTTTGTATCTAAAAGTAAGGGGGTGCACTGCCTAAAGAACCCGAAGAAAAACACTCGATGTCAAAAGGTGAAATCTTGCATTTCGAAACTGAGTGTGTCGCTATGCTGCATTTTGACAACATAGTTATCAAACCTCCAAGATAGCACATCCTGGCTGTTAAAGAGTTGGAGTGGTGCTGCTAAGTGCTGGCATGCTGCACGTGGGAGTGCTTGCAGGCATGCCTGGGGTACCATTGCACAAGCAACACCAGGAAAGGGAAATGAGAAAATGCTGTCGATTGAGGGAATAATGCCTCACGTGCCTCTCACATCCACTACCGGGCCTCTTTTTCTAGACCTGGGTATTGCTCTTGGATTTTACATCAGCAGGACAGCTGAGTAGATTGCATGGAGAGTAAGCCAAGGAGAAGAAGGAAATTCTGCCCAGGAGGTATGGGGGTCCTGCCTTGTGGTGTGTCACAGATGGTTCAAGAGCTCCATGTCCCAGATAAGAGGGCCTCTATGGATGGATACTGTTGATGGTGAAAGGCCAGAGGAGGTCCTGATCAGTGGGTAACAGAAGGATAAAGGAAGTTTAAAAAAATGGGCAGAAAGGACTTCAATTTAACATTGACTCAGTGCCATTCATAATGGTCAAAAAGGACCTCAGTTTAACACTGTCTCTGGATAGCAGCTCCAAATGTGTGCTAATGCTGGAATTTCAGTTATCATTTTTCCTTTGTTGTATTATCTCTTACATTTGTATCCTGCCTTCTCTTGCTTTGTAACTCTCCCGGACTGTGCCTGAAAATAGACACTCCCTGTCTAGTGCACCTACCTGGTAAACAGAAACTAAGTAAATAAATTAATAAACAAGGGGAAAGCCCTTCTTTTATTATTGTGCTGCAGTGTCAGTGCTGGATATGAACCAAAATCCTTCATCTGGGACTTGAACCCATGACCTGCTGGCACAGAAATTAGGGTACTACCAGTGGACTATGTGGAGGCATGCTCAGTTCGATAAAGTATACACTTTCATTTCTGGCTGGGAGAGCTGCTCATGTGGAGTCTGTGCTACTTCTGACTATTAGTCATATTGCTACTTCAAAAAAAAAACTCTTTCCACTTCATCACCCTCTGGCATTGCTGTCCCTGAGAAACTCTGGACAAAGTAGTTAGCTAACATAGCCAGATCATGTGAGCCCCCAGATTTCTACACTTACAAGTCTCTCTCAGTACAGTATGTGCCAGGGAAGCTACCAGAATATACACGCCCTCATGCAGTGTGTTCTGTACCAAACAAGAAAACAGTATCTTCTTAAAATCAGCTTAAAGCTACAAGAAATGTATCGGATTGGCCTTTAGCATGCAACAGCTATAACTTCCCAAAGTGGATTGAAAGTTAATCAGCAATGACTTTGAGGGGGTTTATGCATGCAGTAAATTTAGTGTGCAGTTTAACATTGGGATATGCCAGCATATTCCCTAAAGGGTGAAATAAGTCGGTGGACTAGGTACCCTATTGCACCAGTTTCTATAAGAAAAAGTTAGCGCAATGAGGACTCAGCAGTACTACATTCTGGTATTATTAAGGGTACAATAGTCTTTGGCTTTCATAAGTGGATAGTCAGATCTCTTTCTGATACTGTTATTTTTTTTATTTTGATTCTATCCTTCTTTCTCTGGAGTAGCCAGGATCCCCTTCAGTCTTCTACTAGCCTGCCTCACCATCCCTGCATGGCTTGCTTCTTGTTGTCGCGTGCCACCACTGCTTCCTTTAAGCTACTGGGAGTAACTATTTTCTTTGTAACTACAACCCCTACCTCTCACTACTGATCTGTCTCTTCGCTCTGATGCATGAGTATGGCCTAATGTAACTCCTGTGTCTATGAGTTTATTGAATGATAAAGCTTGCTGGGAACCCCTTGCAAATATTTCAGAACTGAGTGCCTCTTTCACCTATAAATTTAACTAAAACAGGTCCCAGGGTTGTAGAAAAAATAATCACCAGCACTTAGAACTGCAGTTCATCTGCTTGTCTTTATTGGGGTAATCTTGAGCAGTTAAAGTACACTGTTTCACCTCTGGGCCACAGAGGCCCCATATTTTAATGGCTTCTACATCATTTATTTATTCATTTATTTGAATTTTGGTAACCGGGTAAGTCCACTGAGACAATGCATCCCATTTTTAGGGATGACCCAGAAGAGCGAATGAAAAGTGCAGTACAGAGCAATTACAACAAATTCACAGGGAAAAAATGTCATATACAGTACAATGTCATAGGAAGATATTTACAGAAGTAACACAAATCATAACAGTGAAATAAATTATCAATTGCACAGCGAAAATGCAGTAATGGTAAACAATATAAAATAATTAGCAGGCTAGGCACATAAAGATTAACAAGTTATTATACATTATCATGTAAAGACAAGCCATAAGTACAGATACAAAATGGTAACCGGGTGAGTCAGGGTAGTGGGCAGAGGACTGAAGTATAGGAGGGGAGAGAGGCAGAAGAGAGCGGAGTGAAAGCAACAAGGTAGGAGTAGGAAAGACATCATCGGAAGCATGAGCAGGTAGCAGCAGCAGAGAGAGTGGTGAGCAAATTGGATAGGAAGGAGGGAAGAGAGGGGCAAGATAGGACAGAGGGAGGAAGGGAGTACCAATCAGACACTATAACAAAAGTGGAGGACTTACAAGCTTTAGCTAGTTGCAAGCTAGGTCACTGGAGAACAGGGAGGGATGTAGATCTGAGAGCTCGAGGGGCTTGTCTACAGAGAACAATCTCACTGAGACAGGGCGGGATAAATTTATAGACCAACTCGTGCGCAGGAGATTCAGGGTGATATACCTCAGTTTTGATTCATACGGTAGCCATCCTAAGGAAGAAAGGATGTCACAGTGGTGGTGACGGGCATTGATCCCCAGGGTGAACCTACCCACCCTATGATAAGCCTGAGCCAGAAGAGACATGGCAGTGACACTGGTAGATAGTAATAGGGGAGCCCCATAGGTTAGGAGGGGGAGGAGGGATGAGGAAGCTATTTTAAAGCAAGAGGTAGAGGTGAGGAAGGGACGGATACGGTGGAGGAGACTTAACTTTTGGGTTCAGGGATTTAACTAAATTACAAGCATTGTAGAAGAAGACCATGATTCACTAGGTTGAATGCTTTTGTCAAGTCAACAAAGATGGCACCATTTGCAGAACTTTGATCCATGGCCTGGATTATGTCCATGGTTACATTAATTACGGCTGTGAGGATATTGTGATTCTTCCTGAATCCATGCTGGTAGGGAGAGAGTAGATTGTGGCTTTCCAGATATCTCTGTAGATGATTATAGACTACACATTCCTGCATTTTTACCAGGGATGACAAGATGGAAATTGGTCCAAAAGTTTTCAGCTGCCGAGTTGGGTCCCCCCTTATGCACGGGTATGACTACCGCTACCTTCCATTTGTCGGGGACAGAACTAGAGAGGAAGGAGTGATTAAATAGGTCACTTACTGGGTGAGTAAGGGCAGGTACACCTAGCTTGAGGAACTTCAGTTTGAGGGAGTTGTGACCAGGCGAGCTCTCAGCCTTCAAATTAACCAAAGCCTCTGGACATCTTTTGTGGTGTCCATCTTCAGGTGGAAAGGGGAATGAGTCCCTAGGTAGTTGGAGGTGACTGAGGCCAAAGGGGGCATTGGGGAGTTGCTAAAGAGTGAGGTGTATCTGTCAAGGTCCGTGAAGAATTAATTGAATCCAGAGGCTATCGATAGGAGGTCGGAATGGGTAGTGCCCTGGGCAGTGAGGAAATTCAGGAGTTCACTGACTTTCACTTTGACCAAGGCATTGATCTGTCTCCAGAATGCTTTAGGACTGCAAAGGTGTTCAGTCTGCAGTGACTGGTAGTGATGGCATTTAGCTTTTTGTAGGGAGTTTTTGCATTTTTATTTATTTATTTATTACAGTCTAGGAATACCATTTGAGCTGGAAGCTCTTTACATAGGTTCCACGTTGTGTACAATAAAAAAAAAAAATAACTGAAAACAATTTGAGTAATGTGAACAGTTACACAGGGAGATAAAGTTAGTACAGGATAAAATAACAAGACTAAGGGAACACAATAGCACATCCAGCAAAAAATAAACAAGGTTATGAAGAGTTACTTTGTACTTGTCAATCCAGCAGAAGGAGGTAATAAGAAGAAAAACACTAGCATTTGGTTCTGCGTTGCCTGTAAAGTTGCCGGTCAGAAGGCAGGCCACTTTTTTTGTACATCCGTCAAGCACGGTCACGGGAGGACATAAGCATTCTGACATCCTTATTGAGCCAAGGGGCCTTGCCACCCTTAGTTCTGCATTTTTTCAGGGGAGCGTTCTTATCGACAATTTGTGTAAAGGTGAAAATAAAGAAATCTAGAGATTGATTGATATCAGGGATGGATTTGATAGGTGTCCAGTCAGTATTAGAAATAGTACTAATAAAGTTATCAGTATCAAATCTTGACATGTCACAGACAAGTGAGATTTTTTTTCGGGGTGGGGGTTGTTCCTCCAAACGCAAATAGTGGGAGAGTGATTGTTAATACAATCAGAAAGCACGTGCACAGCTTTTATTTTCAGGAGGCAATTAGTGATCACCCAGTCAAGCAAAGAGTGTTTGCCTGTTTTGGTATTGATGCAAGTAGGGTCTAGGACAAGTTCAGCAAGGTTAGCAAGATTAAAGTCAGCCAGAGATGAACGCAATTTGTCAGCAGTGGGAGCAAGCCAGTCACAATTAAAGTCACCACACAGCACTAGGTCATGATGAGTGAGACTGGTGAGGGAAGTGAAGAAGGAAGGGAGGCCTGGAGAGGCCTTGTTGGGCGGAATGTAGGCACACCCAATGATAAGTTTCTTAACATTACCTGGGGTCAGGGAGAGGAATAAGGACTCCACAGCTTGAGGTCTGGAGTCTGGGTCAGTGAGTTCAGTAGCATCCAGATCAGATCGGGTGTAGATAAGGATACCACCATCCCCTTTTGCCCAGCCTATCCCTCCTGAAGCAGTTGTAACCTTGTAGTGCCATCTCATGTTGTTTGATAGTGGGCTTAAGCCACAATTCAGAGATTCATAGGATTTCGGGGGTCATGTGGATGATCCACACTTCCAACTCTGCCATTTTAGGTAGAAAGCTATGTATATTCATATGTGCGATCATGAGGTCTTTAGGGTAGGATTGTGTGAGAAACACATGAGTTTGATTAAGGGTGGAGCAGGGAAGTCTGGGACTGAGCTCAGTGTCCCCTGCACAGGTTAAAGGAGGAGAACGGACAAGCATACCCAGAGAGAGACATTAGGAGGTACACTTGCTAGGACAGCTGAAGTGGAGGAAATGCGCAGGCGCCTGTGGAGCCAGAGTCCTAGGAGAGCATTGTCAGACTTTGGAAGACATGGGATATATAAAAGCACCCAAGGGGAGTCAGGACATATATAACTTAGAGGTGGATGGTTATAGTCCCGGGGGGGGGGGTCACACAGGGAAGAGGCAATAAACTGGTCAGCACAGCAAAAAAGGATAAGGCAGGATAGGTTTAGAAGCCAGACAGAATGACCCATTTCGAGGCAGAATATTGTAAGCGGCCACTAGCAGGCAGATGAGTGGATGATCCAAAAGAACAGGAGAAATAGATCCAGAGAAAACAAGATAAAAAAGCAGGTACTGTGCTTAATTAAGTGGAGTATTGGTACACACCAACAAAACAGGCAGAAAGTCAGGTATGCAAGTAAAAAACATTATTGTTTATTTTGCCCCCTTAGGAAGACCTAACAATCGAAGTGCAGAGGTTTCTTTTGTGTACAGCAGAATTTGGCCATTTGATTGGCAAAATTAACAATAATGTTTTTTTACTTGCATACCTGACTTTTTGCCTGTTTTCTTGGTGTGTGCCACTACTCCATTTAGTTAAGCATTGCACAAGGTTTGCTACCTTAATTGTGGCACCTCCCTGGACTTGATTGCAGGGCTGGCTTTTTCTTTAAAACTGGTAAAAAAGCAGGTAGCCAGGAAAGGCTAGATTAAGAATGCAGTAGAACAGAAGGCAGATGGGTGGATGATTCAAAAGAACAGGAGAAACAGATCCAGAGAAAACAAGATAAAAAAGCAGGTAGCCAGGAGAGGTTAGATTAAGAATGCAGCAGAACAGGACCTACAGTATGAGTGTGGCAGAGGAGAAGAAGCAATCAGTGCCTTTAAAATTCAGGTGGCAGATTTGTGGTGCCCAGTAGAGATAAAGTAAGGGGAAGAAGGAGGGGCCAAGGCATATTTAATTAAGGCTGGGGTAAGGAATGGAGGTGTGCCAAAATATCACCAAGTATACAGCATATAACCCCAAGTATACAGTAGGAGCAAAAGAAATAAGCCAAGTAAGTCAAAAAAAGTCACATCCAAATGGCATAGGAGCTGTCAAGCCCTCAGCCATTCGGAAAGCAGCCAAGCTGAGCTGAGGCCAGTTGGAGCCCAAGAGAGAGTACCCAGTGAAAGGTAGTAATCTTATCCAGCTAGGAGAGCTTGCCAGTGGGCTGGAGGGTTGGAGAGGCCGGCTAACAGTTCCAGCCATGGCCGCTGGAGGTGAAGCACCTAGTCAAGGGCAACCCTGAGGGAGAAATAGGTTAGGTTTAAGTAGAGACACTTAAACAATAGTCAGAGGGCTAAATCAAGGGGTGTGGATGGGAGCTGAGTGCACAAAGAGCAGTTTAGCAAGGAGGGAGGGAAGTGGGCAGCCAGACAGAGGTAATGGGGCTGATTTCAAGAGGCATCACACTACCCGAGTGCAAGGCTTCGGAGAGAAAGGAAAAAGAGATTAGAGCTGGGGGGGTGGAGATGCAGCAGGGAAGAATTCAATGAAGTGGAGAGTGCAAAGTAGAATGTAGAGAGGGAGGCCAGGAGCAGGGAAATGTGAGGACAAAGAAAATAATGTAATTATTTTTTTTTTAAGGCAAGGAGCCTGAAACATGGGAAAGTGAGGGTAGAGAGAGAAGAAGAAGTTAGAGCAGTGAGCTGAAGCAGGGGTTGAAAGCGAGGAGATAATACAGGCAAAATTTTAATACAAATTGAGCATCCTCCTAAGTTAGGCAAAGCAGTATAAGCATAGCAATGAAACACAGAAACACAGAAGTTGATGGCAGATAAGGACCTCAAGGCCCATCCTGTCTGCTCATTTTTTCTACATTATGAATGTGCCATAGGCCTGTACTCTGTCAATGGCCTATCTATTCATACTCATCTGTAGTGCTCCCTTATGCCTATCCCATGCCTGTTTGAAGCCCTGCACTGTATTCATATCCACCACTTCCTGAGGTAGGCAGTTCCATGCATCCACCACCCTTTCTGTGAAAAAGAACTTCCTCACATTATCCCTTAATCAGCCTCCCTCTAATCTCATGCTGTGTCCTCTTGTCCTTATATTTTTTCTTATATTGAAACATGTTAGACTCTTTCACCTTGTTAGTGCCCTTAAGAAGTTTGAATGTTTCGATCATTTCACCTCTTTCCCTTCTTTGCTCTAGGGTATACATATTGAGCTCTGGTAATCTGTCCTCATATGTTTTTTGATGCAGTCCCTGCACCATTTTGGCTGCCTTTCCCTGGACTGCCTCCATTTTGTTAATGTCCTTGTGCAGGTGCGGCCTCCACTACTGCAAGCAGTACTCCAGATGGGGCCTAACCATTGTTTTGTAAAGAGGGATTATTACCTCCCTCTTATGAACTTGCGATGATGCCCAAGTCTTTTTCTTCCCTTGTGATTGCCAGCAACTCCCCTCCCAACCTATAGGTAGCTTCAGGGTTCTCTTCACTATGCTCATGATCTTGCACTTCTTTGCATTAAACCCCAGCTGCCACTCTTCCAACCATTTTGCCAATTTATCCAGATCTCTTATCATTCTGCCCACCCCATCTGGATCATCTGCTCTGTTGCAGATCTTGGTGTCATCTGCAAACAGACAAACTTTACCCTCCAGTCCATCTGCAATGTCACTGATGAAGATATTGAAGAGGACTGGCCCCAGGACTGATCCCTGAGGTACCCCACTTGTGACTTGCATCTCTTCTGACTGTATACCGTTTACCACCACTCTCTGTTTTCTGCCCACCAACCAGTTTGCCACCCAGTTGACCAACTTCTGACTCACCCCAACCCTACCCAGCTTATTAATCAATCTTCTATGTGGAACAGTATTGAAAGCTTTGCGGAAGTCAAGGTAGGCGACATCTACTGCACCTCCTTGGTCCACCACTCGGGTTACCCAGTCAAAGAAATCTATGAGATTAGTTTGACAGGACCTTCCTGTTGTAAACCCATGCTGTCTTGGATCCTGTGCTTCTATGGATTCCAGGTGTTGTATTATCCTTTCCTCAAGGAGTGCCTCCATAATCTTGTCCACTACTGAGGTAAGACTGACTGGTCTGTAGTTCCCTGCCTCCTCCCTGCTACCACTCTTGTGGCGCGGGATCACATGAGCTCTTCTCCAGTCTTCTGGGACCTCTCCTGTGCTCAGAGATTCACTAAGCAGGTCTGATAATGGCTCTGCTAGTTCCAACCTTAGCTCCTTTAGTACCCTGGGATGTATGCCATCAGGTCCCATTGCCTTGTCCACCCTGAGCTTAGTAAGCTCTTGTAGGACCCTTTCTTTTGTGAAGGGACTAGTGCACACCTCCCTCCCTCCTGTATCCATGGTGCTGAGCTGTGGGTCCTGCCTTACCTTCTCCTCAATAAATACTGAGCAGAAGTATCTATTTAGGCTAGATGCTTTTCCTTGTTCCTCCTCCACACGCACTGCCCCTTATCCCCTTTGATCTTAGCAGTACCCCCTCTGGACTTTCTCCTTTCGCTAATGTATCTAAAGAAAGTCTTGACCCTTTCTTTTACTGTTCATGTAAGTGTTTCCTCGGTTTGGGCCTTTGCCTGCCTTACTGCCTTCCCTGCTTCCCTTAGGGAAGTTTGGTATGCCTCCCTATCTTCGTTCTGCTGCATTCCCTTATATTTCCGGGAGGCCAGCCTTTTGGCTCTGACCGTTTTTACTACTATTTTTGAGAACCAGAGTGGTTTCCTCCTCTTTTTGCTCTTGCTTTTCTCTCTAACACAATGGGATGTTGCTTCAAGTATTGCATCCTTAATGCTTGCCCACTTTACCTGTACCCTCTCACGAGTATTTCTTCTTGCCAGGGCTAGCTTAACTCTGTTGGCCATCTTATCAAAGTCAGCTCCTCTGAAGTCCCATATTGTTGCCTTGGAATGGTATGATTTAGTTCTAGTGGCCAAACTGAACCATACCATGTGATGGTCACTGGCCCTCAGGTGACCTTCTATCTGGAGATCTGTGATCCTTTCTCCGTTAGTCAGTACTAGATCTAGGATAGCCATGTCTCTCATGGGTTGTTGTACCAGTTGTTTGAGACCCACCCCCCTGCAGGGAATCCACTATGTGTCTAGTTCTGGCAGATGTTCCTGCTGGTATTGACCAATCTGTATCTGGCATGTTGAAGTCTCCCATTATCAGAACCTCTCCTTTAGCTGTCATGTTTTGTGTATCTTCTAACAGTAATGTGTTTATGTCCTCCCCCTGGTCTGGAGGTCTGTAAACAACCCCAGTTCATATGGCTGTCTCATTTCCTGTTTCCAGGGTGACCCACAGTTCTGGCTCCTCATGTGTATTCTGAATTTCTGTAGCTTTGATATTTTCATTGACATAAAGGGCCACCCCCCCCTTTTTTGCACCTCAGTCTCTTCTGAACAGTACATAGCTGGGTACTGAAGTCTCCCAAGTGTGGTTACTGGTGAACCATCTCTCGTTAATGGCTACTACAGTATGTCCAGTTTAGCCTCTGTCATTGTTGCCTGTAGGTCTGGGATCTTGTTTCCCAGACTGCGAGCATTTATGTACATGATTTTCCATTGGCCAGATTTCGGAGTGTTAGTTGTTGGGCGAAGTCTGGCGTTTCCCCCTGCACAACATATGCGGAGCCGGACCTTTTTCCTTACATGGTGATACAAATTAACTACAAACATGCTGAACTCCTGTTTGATCACTAGCTGAGGGGGGAAGGGTGTTCTTCCCATTTGATGTATCACGTGCTGCACCCCTCTCCCCATTTGCTAGTTTAAATATTCTGCAAAGACATCAAACTTCTGCCCCAATACACTGACTCCCTCCTTAGTAAGATGCAGTCCATCGAATTTAAAGAACTTTCACTCCCAAAACTATTGCCAGTTACCTACAAATGTGTGTCCATTTTCCCTGGCACCAGCCCTTGAGCCACATGTTTAGCTCCCCTATCTCTCCTTCTCTGACATTCCATCCATCTGCCACCCTCTCCCAGACCGGCAGAATCTCAGAGAAGGAGATGCCGGATGAAATGGATGATAGTTTGTCTTCCAGCCTGGTCAGGTGTTCCTTGGTCTCCACAACTGACCAGCTGACAAGATCATTAGTCCCTATGTGTACCAGGATGTCGATGTTTTCTCTTGCTTCCTGCACGATTTTAGCAATATGGTCGGTGTCTCTCCATGCTGATGTACCTGGGAGACATTTGACCATTACCCACGACTGGAGGTATGTATCGACTCCCCGAATCATGGAGTCTCCTACGATCAGAAGTGTTCTGGATTTCTTTTTTGCTTTTTTGTTTTGGTCCCTGTTTTGGGTGAGTTTTTTTCCACTAGCTCCTGTGCTGCAGTGTCCTGCTGTGCAGTGTCCTTTGTCCCTTTGTTTGAGTTCAGAGATAGAGGCAGATATCTGTTTGTAGTTTTTATATGGTTTGTGGAGGTGATACATTGGACAGCATCGAGTGATGGGGCATCTGATTTGCCCCACCTAACCACCTGCCAACTTCCCAGACCAACTACCCTCTGCGGTCAAGGTGCTTCAGTTGGATGTTGGGGAAATGGCGGGTTGTTCTTATAATATATTTCCTCCTGAATATGTGATTTGAGGCGCACAATCTCTGCCCATGCTGCCTGGAGCTGAGCCCTTAGATCTCAAGTGGTCCAATATGTGGGACAGTGTCCTCAATCCTGTATAGTTGCCCTTTTAAGAAGTGTCCCGCAGTACCTGCAGTTAATAATATCCATCCCAGATGAGTTGCTGGGTTTATAACCTGGTCAGAGTAATTAGAAGGAGGATGCAATTTCTTTGGGTAATTTTTAACAAATATTCAGCACCCCAAACCCCAAATACCCCCAAATATACAGTAAATATTCCCAAGTATACAGTAGGAGTGAGAGAAATGAGCCAGCTAAGTCAAAAAAAGCTGCATCCAATTGGCATAGGAGCCATAAAACCTTCAGCCAACCGGAAAGCAGCCAGGCTGAGCTGCGGCCAATCAGAGCCCAAGATAGGGTTCCTGGTGAAAGGTAGTAGTCTTATCCAGCTAGGAAAGCTTGCCAGTGGGCTGGGAGGGTGGGAGCAGCTGGCTGACAGTACCAGCTGTGGCCACTGGATACGAAGCACCCGGTCAAGGGCAATCCCAGCTAGGAAAGGTTGCTGGCGGGCTGGGAGAGTGGAGGGGCCGGCTGATGGTTCCAGCCATGGCCACTAGAGGTGAAGCACCTGGTCAAGGGCAATCCCACCTAGGAGAGCTTGTCAGCAGGCTAGGAAGATGGGAGTGGCCAACTGACAGTTCCAGCCAGGGCCGCTGGAGATGAATCTCCCGGTCAAGGGCAATCCCGGCTAGGAGAGTTTGCCAGCGGGCTGGGAGGGTGGGAGCAGCCAGCTGATGTTTCCAACCATGGCTGCTGGAGGCAAAGTGCCCAATCAAGGGCAATACCAGCTAGGAGAGCCTGCTGGTGGGCTGGGAGCAACCAGCTGACAGTTCCAGCCATGGCCGCTGGAGGTGAAGCACCCTGTCAAGGGAAAGCCCATCTAGGAGAGCTTGTCCACGGGCTGGAAGAGTGTGGGCAGCCAGCTGACAGTTCCAGCCTTGGCCACCAGAAGTGAAGTGCCCAGTCAAGGACAATCCCAGCTAGGAGAGCTTGCCAGTGGGCTGGGAGGGTGGGAGCAGCCCGCTGATGGTTCCAGCCATGGCAGCTGGAAGTGAAGCACCCAGTCTAGGCCAATCCCAGTGAGGAGGTGAAAGCGAGGAGATAACACAGGCAAAATTCTAATATAAATTGAGCATTCTCCTAAGTTAAGCAAAGCAGTATAGGCCCAGCAATGCAATTTCTTTGGGTAATTTTTAACAAATATTCAGCACCCCAGATCCAAAATATCCCCAAGTATGCAATAAATATTCCCAAGTATACAGTAGGAGTGAGAGAAATGAGCCAGATAAGTCAAAAAAAGCTGCATCCAATTGGCATAGGAACTGTAAAGCCTTCAGCCAATCAGAAAGCAGCCAGGCCAAGCCATAGTCAATCAGAGCCCAAGAGAGAGTTCCTGGTGAAAGGTAGTAGTTTTACCCAGCTAGGAGAGCTTGCGGTGGCCTGGGAGGGTGGGATCGGCCAGCAGGTGGTTCCAGCCGTGGCCGCTGGAGGTGAAGCGCTCAGTCAAAGGCAATCCCAGCTAGGAAAGCTTGCTGGTGGGCTAGGAGGGTGGGAGCAGCCGGCTGACGGTTCCAACCTTGGCCGCTGGAGGTGAAGCACCCTGTCAAGGACAATCCCAGCTAGGAGAGCTTGCTGGTGGGCTAGGAGAGTGGGAGCAGCTGGCTGATGGTTCCAGCCATGGCTGCTGGAGGTGGACCACCTGGTCAATAGCAATTCTAAGGATTCATTATGGTATCTATGAAGCCTGAGAGCCAGAGGGCACTCTTTCAGGGGGTACCACCCCCTGAATTCCTGTACTCTTCCTAGGGTCCCACTGTCTGTCACCCTAGGACAAATTCCACCCTTTTCACCTGCCCTAGTACACCAGCACCCCCCAAGAAAAGGCAGAAAGACACCGGGTATGCCCAAGGCCCAACCTGACACACGCCAGGCCCCACAGATTGCACTTATAGACCTTGTGACACCTTTGATGTTAAGGACAGCTTTGCACCCATACCTCCAGGTTAAATGCCCAGATTGGGAAGCTGTTCCATCCTGGTCCCTGTCCTGAAGCCAGTCACATAGTGGAATGGCTCATGTACCTACTCCTTTAGTGCATCAGCACCTCTGGCACCTGTGACATAAGTTGATGTTGCTTGTAGCACATTCTGTGGGCCACATCCTGACCTGGGGTAATGATTCAGTCCCTTGTCCATGTCCTGAAGCACTGAGTTAAAGATACCCAGTGCCAGATGTCCCCTTACCCACCCCAGAGGTCAGGGCACCAGACTAAAAGTGCCCACCTATGCCACCAACCACTGCTCAACACTCTCCAGCACTCCCTCCCCCAGCCTCTTTCAAACTCAATCTCACCCTCTGCACTTTATATATATATATATATATATATATATATATTTATACAATGTATGTTTAGGGATAAATCACAGTGTAAAAAATGATATCTGAGCTGGCCAGTGAAGATAACATTGTTATCTTCATGTTCCTATACGTTATACATTTATCTCCACTTCCCTATACGCCATCAGAACAAAACTGAAATTATCTCTTGCTTCTGTGTCACGCCCGCGGCTGTCTCGCTACCCCCCATGCAACTCCCCCCACGCAGCTGTCAATCTTCTGTGAAATTATCTGGTTGATCCTGCCATTATTTTCAAAATTTATATTTTAAATACTTATCTGGTTGATCTGCAAACACTTGAGCATTACTTTCTGTGTAATGTATCATAGGCAGCGCTTATTCTCACTGTTGAGCGCTGTATTCTTCTTGAGGTGTTTTAGTAGTTAGAAATGTCAGAAAACTGTGCTTTTATGCACAGCTTAATGTTCTTTTCTTCAGTGAGTAACAGCTCATCATCTGTATTGAGAGTTGAAGCTTAGGACTTGAGGCTTTTGGGAATGCCTCAGACTTGAGCGAGTGTCTGTTGCTGGGCAACAGACACTCTCGCTTCCCTCTACTGTTCCAAAGTCATGAAATTCACCGGCCTAGCCTGTGTCAGCAGCTTTACTCACTGAAGAAAGAACACTAACCTGCATAAAGCACATCATTTTCTGACTTTTCCAACTACTAGAAAACCTGAGAGAACACAGCGCTCATCAGTGAGAATAGCGCTCGACCTCGGTACATTACACAGAAAGTGAAAGTGCTCAGAGTGGCAGGATCAACCAGATAAGCATTTAAAATATGAATTTCATGTAAAATAATGGCAGGATCAACCAGATAAGCATTTAAAATATGAATTTCATCGAAAATAATGGCAGAATCAACCAGATAATTTTTTTAAATAACTTTAAACCGACAAGGTATTGAAATATCTGGTTGATCCTATCTCATTTGTTGTCTTGGGGTGGGGGCTGTGTTGGAGGAGGCATGGCAGGATAAACTAGATAAGTTTTTTAAAATAACTATAAATAGCAAGCTCCATCAGAAATGTTTTAAACAACAAATGACGCCTGTTGTTTTGCCAGCATTCCTGTAAGGAGTTGTATTGCTAGGACCATCACCTTTATGGCCATTGCATTGAGAAGATATGCGGTGGTTGCATTTCGGGGCAAAACATACATTGTATAAACAGAATATGACATGGCCTGACAGAGAATATCATATTTATCTTCACTCGAGGCCAGTGACATCAAGATATCTCACCGTGGCTTCGCCACTGTAAGATATCATGATATCACTGGCCTCTCGTGAAGATAAATATGATATCTTCAGTCAGGCCATGTCATATCCCCTATATATATATATGAAGATAGATAATATATATAGATGTATATTTATGTATCTATGTTATATATATATATATATATATATGCATATTCATTGCCAAAAACTCCATTAATGCATCAGTTGGGGTTGCTAGCACAGCGACAAAAGTTTGGAAATTCGATCTTAGGGTTCCTAACCCCCACCCTCCACACACCAACAGGTGTCGGAACATGCCATGGGGTCATCAGGCCTAACTCTCACCCCATTCCATGTGTAAACAAGCTGACACACTACAGTATAGGAGAATGGGGTGAGAGTTAGGCCTTGTGACCCCATGGCACACCCTGACACCTGTTGGTGTGTGGAGGGTGGGGTAATAGGGGTGGGAACCCTGACATCGAATTTCCAAACTTTAGTCACTGTGCTATGAACCCTACTGATGCATTAACAGAGTTTTTTGCAATGAATTTCCCTTCTTTTTCAGAAAGTGTAATGTGATTGGTATGTGGTTTTGGGAGCACAGGTCCTCTGGGCCCTGCGCGCCCTTCATGCTGCCCATTTTTGCATAATGGTATGCATATTTGGAGCATGGGCCCTCTGGGCCCTGCACTCTCACTTACACCTAAGTATGGAGACATACCACAGCCCTGTAGTCCTGAAAATGAACCCTTGTAACACAAATTTGGCAATATCTCAGTAACCGTAGCAACTATGAAAAAAATTCCACTACAGTTGTAAACATGACTTTGAAATCTCCACGCAAGCTTAATTCTCCTAAAGATGGATTAAGCTGCCCAGAGTGAAAAATCCATGTCTCAAATCGTTTTTGAGATAAGGGCGCTGAAAGGCAGTGTGAGCACCGCAATGTTATCCTATGGGAACTTTTTCAACTTCAGAGTGCCATAACTATGGAAGTATTGTATATGTTTTCACTAAACCACCAAAAGTCACATCTGTGGGTCCAGGGCATGCCATCCTGCAAATTTCAGCCCTAAAGCTCCAACCGTTTAGGTGCAGTGAAGTGGCAAAGAAACTGCGTTTTTTGTTGCAGTTCTGTCGCAAATGGTGATACTTTTGCAAAAATTTGCTAATGAACGGGCATGACAGTGTCGCAATTTGCAAAAGTGTTACATCTATTCTGTCACAATTTGCGACACTACCGGGGGCCCGATCATGAAAAAGGCATTGGTAGTGTCGCAAATTGTGACAGAACGGATGCAACACTTTTGCAAATTGTGACACTGTCATGCCCGTTCATTAGCAAAGTTGTATAAAAAACTGTCTGTACTGAAACCTGTATATAATTGCTCGTTCCGTCTGTCTTCCTTGTACTTTGGTTCTCCCTCCACCCCCTGTAAACGACGTGGAGCCTTTGCAAAAGAGTCTATGACTCAAAAGATTGTAATTCTGATTATACAGTAAAATAAAAAAATTAAAAAATTCTGGGGAGTTCTGAATAAAAAGAACTGCATTGTGTTCCTCATGCCCCAATTAGGTAAACACAACTGTCAGTGTTTACCTAGGGGCAGTAAAATTCAAACTACAGCTGTTTTTCTCCATCGCTAATTGAAAGTAAGATGGCAGCTGCATGACACTAAAGAGACCATTTGCGACAGTAAAATGTAGTGGCGGCAGCTTTCGAGAGGCACATATATTTTTTTCCCCATTGAGTATAATAGGAAATTGAAATTTGAATAACTTTTGAACGTATTAATATGTTTTCACCAAATCTTCAAAAGGCACATCAGTGACTCAGACTGCGTATTCCCTGAAGATTTCAAACCAGATGGACAAACGATTTGGGCTGTAGCCCCGAGCAAAGAAATGGGCAAAACCCCCCATTTTGCATATTTTGTGGCACTCCGCAGCTCCGCAACCGAACATCTGACTGCACCGAAACTTGCCAGATCAAGAGAACTATCATACCTCACCATTCATGCACAATTTCAGGCAAATCTGTCATACAGTTGCAAAGTTATTAAAGTGCAGAATTTTGGGTTTAGACCCAATCACCTGTAAATTTGAATGAAATATTTCCCTGGTGGTCCAGTGGCACCCCCCACCCACACAGGACTCCCAACCCACCATAGCTTCCCCCCATCCTGACGGGTAGATAAACCCACCCACATTCCTCTGCAGCTGCCGGCAGAATGACAGCTTACAGTATCAACTGCAAGCCCATTGGTCACACTGTGGACCAATGGGCTGCAATCACTCTGTAATAGTCATTCACAACTTTGTGAATTAAGTCATTCATTCATTCTCAAAGTTGTGAATGACTATTACAGTATGCACTGCAAGCCCATCGGTCCACAGTATGGACTGATGGGCTTGCAGCTGATACTGTAAACTGTCATTCAGCAGGCAGCTGTGGAGGAATGCGGGTGAGTTTGCTGCCCACCGATGACGGGGGGAAGCTGGGTGGGCTGGGGGTCCTGTGTGGGTGGGGGTGCCACTGGACCACCAGGGTAATATTTTATTTACATTTACGGGTGATTGGAGGTATGGGAGGGGAAGAAGAGTACCACAAGACTACCAGGGAAAATTTCATTTTACTTTATGGAGCGTGGAGGTATGGACGGGGAAGGGTGAACCAGTGGTCCTCCACTGACAGTACCGCATGCTGTGCAGGGCACCAGGCGTATTTCAATGGCCAGCCCTGCACAACTCATGCAAATTAGGCATATATATATATATATATATATATATATATATGTGTGACAATGCCCAGATGGGCCGCTACCTTTGTATTCTGACAATGCCCAGATGGGCAGCTAAATTTGTATAGCTCCTAGGGCCTATGTTATGCTTTGTATTATTTGAACTGTTGAATGTTAATTTTGTTCACTCTGTATTGCCAAAATGGTACTTATGTTACTCATTCTGTTTTGCTATGTCACTGACTCAATACTGTCCAGCCTTTGTCAATCAGTTTTTAATACTGTCTTTGACATGGTGTAAACAAATTGTTATTCTGACAAGGAACTTTTGTAAATGAGCATTTCTCCTCAAAGGTATATTTCCGAACTTTGAAATAAATAAATATATATATATCCCATTCCCAATTGTCTAGGTGTACCGGGGAAGGGGGTGCCAGATTCCAGAACCTCACCAAGCATTTCTCAGGAGATAGCAGCATTTAAAGTAGATTCTCTTACCTTGAGACATCTTCAATCTCACCATCTCTGCACCCCAAACATGGTCACATCTCCCAGCAGGCCCAGACCAGTAGACGGACTCCACAGTTCATCTTCAGGCTTCTCCACCAAGCGGTCTTGGAGCAGGAGGGTACAGGAAAACCGGAAAGCTTCAAGACCCCAGGGAAACCATGGAAGCCTCTAAACACTAAAGGACGTGTTATTTCATTTAAATCCTTCATTAAAATTGATCACACTGGGATCCGGTTTCTCCTCAACAACAAATCAGGTTTATTCTCCAGAGCTCTTAAAGATTGCAAGAGCAAGGGTCCCAGTTGCTTAAAGGCTTTTAAGTTACACAGCTCCATGGGGCTAACTTTTTACACCAAATCAGAATACTGAGAGAGACATATGTGGGCATTCTTAGGCTTAGATTTCCCATACACAAAGCCAGCAGCAAACCTTTTTACTCAGGACCAGAGACTTCTTTACGTTGCTAGAAACAAGAAGCTCCCAAATGACCACCGGCAGTGGTACATACCTGAACTTGTCATTGCCTTCCTTCATACAGAGCTTCACTTAAAAACTGGGACTTTAACCCATCACTCACTTCCTCTGCAGGGCTTCAACTGGAAACTGAACTTTAACCCAAAATGCTCACTTTTTCTGCATGAGCTCCTCTACCAGGGGAGCGATGTGCTCCTCTGACGATGCCAAGTTATTTCATACTCAGGGCGTAAATTCCACAGCCTGCTAATTCCTCGGCTGCCTATTACAAACACTGCTCATGTTACTCCTTTTAGCCCTTGTCCTGGACTGGCTTGGTCCCTGTACTTTTCTCTCTCTCTCTCTCTGTTTCTCTCTCTCTCTCTCTGTCTCTCTCTCTCAAACTGGCTCCCGTAGCTCTCCCTGAAGCTGGGCCTCCCACAGCAGTCACAGTGGCTCCCCTGCTTACTCTTTCTTCTGCCCAAGCTGACCCATGACCTATAATGGCCTAAAGGTCACTCAGATGTAGGCCCTGGGACCTACCCACTGCAGGCTCCATCGAATCCAGGCCCCCACCCATTCCCATCTACCTGCCCACAAGTCAAAGTGCCACTGGGGAAAGGAACTGTGGGAGCTACCACCACTGCCCAGTTCCCTGCAGAGGCCCTGCCACTACCTCTACAGCCCCAGACAGCTTGAAAATCCACTCCCAAAAGTTGGCTCCAATGCCCATGTGGTCCTACTCTACCTGCCCTCCAAACTCCCAGGATGCTCTCACCACCCCATCCCAAGAGGACCCAGGACTCAAACGACAGCAACTACCTTGCTGCTTGCCTCTGACAGGTATGCCAAACCCAGGGACCCAGCACAGCGCCGATGATACTGCCAACCTGCCTAAGGTAAAGGGGAGGACCTCCCTCCAAACTGCCCTGCTACAGAGCCAACTGATCTCTCCCTGACTCTCTTCCAACTCCCTCTCTATATAGCTCCCTAGTTTACTGCCCCAAGTGTCGGCAAGCAGAAAATACACCCGACAGTATACCAAAATCTCTAAGCTCCGGGGGGGCCCTAAGGGAGAGCCATAAGCCTTCCCATGAGGGGGCTTACATTCTCCCCCCACCTAAAAAAACATTCCCTCCTGGAAATGGAGGCAGAGGGCCAAACAGGCCCCCAAACCAACAAGCCAGGTATGCACACTCCCCCAGCATGCTGGAGGGAGGACCCAAACAAATCGACCCGAAAGGGGATAAGAACCCTCCCCAACTACCACCAAACCTCTCTGTAAACCCCCAAAATGTATCCTACCTTACCTGTGCCAGGAGGTTCTAACCTTTAAACTATCAACTGAAAACACTGCAAACATTTTTTGACATTGAAACATTTTTGATCATCATATTTATACATTTATTGAGGTAGATGAAGTTGCAGTTCCCTTTATTCCCCTTTATACCACCCACCAAATTGAAAAGGAAAAACTTTAACCACTTTAACAGCAATAAGTTCTCCAACACACACGCACACACACACACACACACACACACACACACATATGTACCCTACTCTCACACGAGGCAGAGTTAAAACACCCCAGCCTTACTTAGTAAAACAGAATTAAATTTTAAATTTAGAATCACTGTCATTAGTTCTTTCTTTAATGTCACCGATTTTAAAAGGTAACCTGAGAACATTACAGTCCTATGGCATACACCTGCTCCAGTGAGCAGTCTTTCTGGCACAGTCAACAGTTTTCTGGGGGCTTAAATGGCAGGATCTCCACCTTGTGGAAAACAGAAATCAGGATCTGGCTTTGTTGAAAGGTCTTCAAATGAATCTTTGGCAATGATATAATATTTCATTTGGCATCCTGCCAAGTACTACACTAGAGCAGAGGTCTTAAACAAAGTTAAATCAGACCAAGGCACAGTGTGGCACATAGCTCGTGCTTTCTGGAATAACTGCTGGGATGGTTGACCATAACGTCCAGGCCTGGACCACAGTTTCTGTAACTGTTCCTTGTATGCCCATTCTTCACACATTTCCTCAATCACATCCCTCATTCTTTTGGACACAAATGGGTAATTTGCTGAAGAAGATTCAACGTGGAACCTCGTCTGGGTCCACCTTTCCACCTGAACCATTTAGGTAGCTCCCATACACTGGTCCTCCTGGCCAGTCCAGGCTCTAGCCATGTTCCATTCCAACAGGTAACATTTAGAGGGTCACTTCACATTAGTCCATCCATCCTGACCCTTAGAGAGTTTGACCGCACCAACATAACATGGGGTTCGGTCTGCCAGGGTGGTGATAAGGTTGGTGAATGGCTTGCTGAACTTCATAATCAGCGAATTGAAATCTTTTGAAGAGCAACTTCTCCTTATGAAACTCAGTCTCTTCAGGTATCTCTTCTCTTTCAATTGGCACTCCAGCTACTCCCAGCTTAATTATAGGATGCGTTTTTACAGCAAGAGACACCTCAGAATTTGCAGAAGGGGACAGTGGGCTGCCACCAGACAGGGACAATGGCGGGGAACCCTTGGGCCCTGGCTGGTCACTCAATCAACTTCTCAGGCCCTTGCCCCTCCCTCTACCATGGAAATGGTGGGCAGCTGATGATGAGCAGCTGGGCAGATGTTGGTGTTCCTCGCCAACCCCCTCTTTCATCTCCTCTTCCACTGCTTCTACAACAACCACATCAGAGGAAATATCTCTTGGCTTTTCTCCCTCTTCTCCTCAGTCCTGCAATGTAAGTTTTTCGAGGGCCCTGGCCTCTTCACTGTCTTGAGATCATACAGATGGCAGCCCCCACAAAGCACTAAAGGGGTATCCCCAATGAAAAACTGGCAGAGCACGATCAAATATTCCTCCAGGGGCAGAGCTGGAGCAAATCAAGCACACAGGAAGTCTAATTACACCTTCTCCCCTATATCCACAATGAATGCACCTCTCATCTGCTTGACCACTCCCTCCAGAATTCCATAGCCAGGTCAGAAGTGAAGCGGGAACCATAGCCTGTGGTTCTACTGGGGGAGTAATCTCTTCAGACTTAAATCCTTTGCCAGCCATCTTGTAACTCTGACTCATCAGATCGCCTCCCAACCCTTTTGCTCTTTGTCTACAGCAAAGGGGACAAACAAAATTAGTCCCAAGGCGGGCCTGTAGTTCACTAAAGCACTGATAAAAGTTTTAACACAGCTGCTACTCTCTCCAAATGTCTCCACAAAATTGCGCCAAGCTCACAGTCCTTCTTTCCTCTCAACTCACCACCAGTCAATTACAGAGGCTAGAATGTGCACATGACCCACCAGTCATGTGCGAGTGCCACAACAGAGAGAGGATAGAGGCCCGGCCATCCTAATAGGTCCACCCCATTCCACCACCCTTTTAAAACTGCATCACATGGCCTTGGCCTAAGGCAATTAGTCCCACCAGCTCCTCCCGCTCCAAAAATGGGGAAAATTCTCCAGCCGGGGCTGAGAAAGGTATATCCCAGATGGGCCTCCACAATCTGTAGCCCCCCTTCCCAGCAGTCAAGGGGCCAGGTGTACGGGGAAGGTGGTCCCTGACTCCAGATCCTCACCAAGCATTTCTCAGGAGATAGCAGCATTTAAAGTAGAGTCTCTTACCTTGAGACATCTTTAGTCTCACCATCTCTGCACCTCAAACATGGCCACATCTCCCAGCAGGCCCAGACCAGCAGGCGGATCAAATAGTTCATCTTCAGGCTTCTTCACCCACTGGTCCCAGAGCAGGAGCGTGCAGGAAACCATGGAAGCCTCTAAAGACTAAAGGACTTGTTATTTCATTTAAATCCTTCATTAAAATTGATCACTCTTGTTTCTCCCCAAAAACAAATCAGGTTTGTTCTCCTGAGTTCTTAAAGATTGCAAGAGCTCGGGGTCCCAGTTGCTTAAAGGCTTTTAAGTTACACAGCTCCATGGGGCTAACTTTTTACACCAAATCGGAATACTGAGAGAGACCTAGGCGGGCATTCTTAGGCTTAGATTTCCTGTACACACAGAGCCAGCAGAAAACCTTTTTACTCAGCACCAGAGACTGTTCTTTAGTTTGCCAGAAGCAAGAAGCTTCCAAATGACCACTGGCAATGGTACGTACCTGAACTTGTCACTGCCTCCCTTCATACAGAGCTTCACTTAAAAACTGGGTCTTTAACCCAAATGCCAATTTTCTCTGCAGAGCTTCAACTGGAAACTGAACTTTAACCCAAAATGTTCACTTTTTCTGCATAAGTACCTCTACCAGGGGAGTGATGTGCTCCTCTGACGACGCTGAGTTATTTCAAACTGATGGAGTAAATTCCACGGCCTCCTAATTCCTCAGCTGCCTATCACAAACACTGCTCACATTACTCCATTTAGCCCATGTTCTGGACTGGCCTGATCCCTGTACATTTCTCTCTGTCTCTCTCTCTCTCTTTCCCTCTCCCTCTCCCCCCTAACATTTGCCTGGGGGCCTTCGCACTGCAGGCTCCATTGAGTCTAGGCCACCACATCTACCAGCCCATGAGCCGAAGTGCCACTGGGGACAGGAACTGGGGGAAGCTGCCACCCCCAGATCCCCTACAGAGGCCCTGCGACAACCTCTACAGCCTCTGCCAGCTCAAAAATCCACTCCCAAAAGTTGGGCCCAATGCTCCTGAGGTCCTACTCTACCTGCCCTCCAAACTCCCTGGATGCTCTCACTACCCCATCCTAAAGGGGCCCAGGACCCAAATGATCACAAACTGCCTTGCTGCTCACCTCCCATGGATGGCCCAAACCCAGGGACCTGGTGCACTGCCACTGAAATAGCCGACCTGCCTAAGGGGAAGGGGGGACACCCTCCAAACTGCCCTCCTGCAGAGGTTGACAATCTCTCCCTGACTCTCCCAATTCCCTCTGTATATAGCTACCTAGTCTGCTGGCCCCAAGTGGTGGCAAGCAGAAAATACACCCCCAGTATACCAAAATCCCTAAGCACCGGGGGAGGTCCCTAAGGGTGAGCCATAAGCCCTCCCACAAGAGGGGGCTTACACACACACACATACATATATATATATATATATATATATGCTTTGCAAAGAAAGTACATTAGTGCATCAGTTAGGGCTGACATCAAACCATAAAAAGGAGGGAAACCATAAAAAGGAGGGAAATACAACATTAGAGTTTCCAAATGTAATGCCCAACACCCACCCTGCATACACCAACAGGCATTGGGGGTGTACCTTGGGGTCATCAGCTATAATGCTCATAACCAGGGCAACCCCAAGGAAGACTGCACTCTGATTTGCCTCAAGGTTGGAGGTGGTGTTTTAGGGTTGGAAACCCTAAAACCACCTTTTGCTGCTTTTGTCACTGAACTCAAAACATTGCATCAATGCAGTCTTTTGCAAAGAATTTCCTTACTTTTTGAGATAGTATAATCATATCCTCATCTGCCTGTATGGTCCCATCCCTTTATATAGTCTGGTGCTCTTTGGAGACGGGTGAGTTTCCTAGCTCCCTGAAAGAGGTGGTGGTAAAAACCCTCTTGAAGAAAGCTTCTTTGGACCCAGACTGCCATGCTAACTACAGACCAATCTCTAACCTTCCCTTTGTGGGGAAGGTGATTAAGAAAGTAGTGGCCATGCAGCTGGAGAACCACTTGACCATCCATGACATCAATGAACCATTCCAGTCTGGTTTCCGAAAAAGGCATAGTACTGAGACTGCACTGGTTCAGATGCTCAATGATCTCCTGATGGCGAGAGATCAGAAGAGCTGTTACATCTTGGTTCTTCTTGATCTGTCTTCAGCGTTTGACACTGTGGACCATGGGGTTCTCCTTGAATGCCTGAGGTTCATCTGTGGCCTGCCTAGTACAGTTCTCAGGTGGTTTAGATCTTTTCTCACTGGCAGAACTCGGAGGGTGGTGTTGGGGATTAATTCCTCCATCCCAGTCTCTCTGTCATGTGGGGTACCTCAGGGCTCGGTGTTGTCCCCCATGTTGTTCGCAGTGTACATGCTGCCCCTCGGAGACATTCTAAGAAGGTATGGGCTGAGGTTTCACTGCTATGCTGATGATACCCAGCTCTACCTGTCTTTTGTACCCGACCAGGATGGAGCTTTCTCGACTTTTAATAACTGCCTCACTGAAATTCAGAAATGGATGGATTCGAGTTGGCTAAGATTGAACTCGGAAAAGACAGGTATTGGTTGTGGACCCGGGTCACCGGATAGAGGGGAGTGGGGCTGGTTTGCCTTCAGGACTTTTTCTTGGTGACTCCAAGCTCCCCACCTCTGAACAGGTATGAAATCTGGGGGTGATTTTTGATGACGGGCTGACACTGCAGTCGCAGGTGTCGGCGGTCATCAGATCTTCCTTTTATCATCTGAGGAACATCTCCAGGATTAAACACCTTGTTCTGTCCGGTGATCTGCCTACATTGGTCCACGCCTTTGTGACCTCATGCCTATTGCAGCTTCCTTTATCTAGGGCTACCAGGGGTTGATATCTGCCACCTGCAGCTGGTGCAGAATGCTATGGCCCAGTTATTGACTGGTACTTCTCGTACCTGTCATATTTCTCTGGTGCTGCACGGACTGCATTGGCTGCCAGTTCAGTGGCGGATCACCTTTAAAGTTAGACTTTTGACTTATGAGGTCCTACACAGACTTGGTCCGGACTACCTGAAAGAGCTTCTGGTAGCCTACTGCCCTAGATGATCTCTCCGCTCAGCGGGTGAAGGGTTGCTAGAGATTCCAAGGGTTTCTTTAAAATCTTCCGCGCTATCAGATATTTCTTAAATTAAAAAAATGCAGTGTTCTTCTGAAAAGTACGAAAGAAAATGTTTCTGCCTATGTCACTTCATGAAATAGACTTATGAGTACTACAGCTGGTGCATGATAGCACATGATATAAAAGAAAGTCCCCCCCCCCAAATAAAAACGGCAGGAAAAACAGGACCTCTTTTTCTTACGTGGCACAGCTTGATTCTAATTTCAGATATTTGCTAATGATCAAAAGTACTACTTATAAATAAAAGTAATGCTCTGAACATGTCATTTAAACAAGAGAAATCAAGTTTTTTTCTTTGAAAATCACAGGACTGCACAGGACTACGGTAGCTTTTCTCTCACCAGGCAACAGTGAAACTGACAGCATGGGAAGGCCTGTCACAGAACATTCTAAACTGAGCGTCACTACAGAGCAACGTGTTTCATTGGGAGCAATCATGTTACTGAACCAGGCAAGTGATTCATACTGAAATGTAAGGGAAAAAAATGAAAAGAAAAGCATTTGGGGGGCATTTTTCCACCAGTGAAGTGCAGAATCCACCTAATGGAGTCCCGATGAGCGAGGTACATGTGTTGGTCTCTGTATAGGCTGACATTTTTGGTGGTTTTGAATAAAAAGGCAAAAAAACAACAACTGGGAAACAAGATAGCAGCAAATGAAAAACAATTTTTCCTCTCATGAAAAAGGAGTGGCCCCATATGAAAAAGGATTCATTTTTTATTTCACACAGTTATTTTGAAGTACTTACTGAGCATGCTCAGAACACAAAATTTTAAAATATAATTACTTTGGAACAGATTAATATGTTTTCACCAAACTAGAAAAAGGCACAACTGTGAGCCGGCCACTTTCTACCCTGAAAATTTCAGCCCAAAATTCAAAACTGTCTGGGTGCTACAAGTGTCAGAACAAACAAATTCACTTTTTGCACTATTAGGATCTTGGAATCCACACATCTGACTGGAATGATACTTGGCACATCCAGAGATCTACCCCTCGAGATTGTGCATAAAAATTTTCTGGCACATTCATTGAATGGTTGCAAAGTTATTAAAGTGAAAATTGGGGTTTAACATTAAAGTGCCTACTCAACCCTAAATATAGTGATGCTACACACCACTATAATACACAAATGCCAAAAAAAACTTTGTCAATGCCTAGTTAGGGTTAAAACGTGAAATGAGGATGTGGCATTAAGGTTTCCACCCACCCTACCCACACATCAACAGGCGTCGAGAGTGTGCCTTGGGGTCATCAGCCCTAACGCTCACCCCATCCCATAAGTAAATAAGTTGAGATGGGCACAGTATAGGAGAATGGGGGAGTGTTGGGCTGATGACCTCAAAGCAACTCCCCGATGCCTGCTGGTGTGTGCAGGGTGGGGTGTTAGGGTTGGAAACCCTAAAGCCACATTTCCCTATTTTTGTTGCTTGAACCCCAACTAGAGCATTAACAAAGTTTTTTGCAATTTATTTCCTTACTTTTTGAGACAGTAAAATCGTATCCATATTTGGCTGTGGGAGCGCACTTCTCTCCAGGCCCTGCACTCCCATCCCTACATAGATGAGTATATGCATGCAGCTGTGGAAACACAGAGCCCTCCAGGCCCTGCACCTCCATTTATAGGACAATAGTGACCAAATTGTCAGCATAACCATCTTATTACCCCACCTCATATACTCAGTACAGAAAATGTTCGAATCCCCGCCAAAACGTAATTCTGTGTAACTGCAGTGCCATTCCACACCACAGGTGCAAAAACACATTTTGGCCAAGATTTGAAAAATAACAGCTATGACATACATGAGGTGGTGTAATAAGAAGGCTATGCAGAAAATCTGTGGTGAAAATATTTAAAATTTCTCACATTACTAGTGTGCGTAGTGAAATTGCAATGAATGGTCGTAACTTAGCCATTTTTACATATTTTGACCCCAAATTTTCAACATAGCCTTCTTATGACTCCACCTCATGAGCAAGGACAGGAAAATTTTTCAAATCCTGCCAGAAAGGTGAATTCACCAAACAACTGCGAAATCACCTTTTGGGCAGGAGTTGCATAAGGATTGTCATACTGTTGATGAGGTGGGGGTCCCTAAAAAGCCATGTTGAAAATTTGGGGTCAAAATCTCAAAAAATGGAGGCACAGCAGACAGGGATGCAATAACTGTGTGGGTGGGCGACTGTGCCCAGGAACACATGGACTGGTGGAGGCAGGAAGTGCACAGTGGCAGCAGAGGTACGGGAGTGTATGCTGGTTCCACATGCCACCAAGACAGAGCACGGCAGTGCCAATGGGTGCGAAAGGGTGGCAGCAGTGGTAGCAGAGGAGGACATGGGCAACAGTGGCTGGAGACATACAGTGGCATGGAGGGCGGCATGGGGGTGGTGCAGCAGGCTGCACCTGGAGCTGAAAATTGTATGCCAGACTGCAGAGGTAGTCAGCCATGCTGCATTGCCCATACTCCCCAACAATAGCCTCTATATGCTGCATAAGGTCCCTCTACCACTTGCGCTTGCCCACAGCGGCTGCTCCATCCACAGCTCGCTCATGCGCTGCTCCTCCTGGAAGCAATCAAGGAACTGCCACACAGTGGGATGGCAGACACCCAGCCATGCACCAAAGTCCCTGTGCCACCCATCCACCGCATTGTTCATTTTAACGAGGCCAGCACATGTGGCCTAGTACATGTTTCATGCCTCCAGCAGGAACGTTGGTCGCTGCCTACCTGACTGGCCAATGAGTCTGCTGATCCATGTGTCCTCCACGTAGTCGAGGACAGGCTGTAGCAGGACATCATTGTCCCAGTAGAACTCCCTGTCATGCAGCACCCTGTATGCAGAGAGGATGTCGGGCATGGGCACAAACACAAGGGACAGCAGCATCTGCACCTGGAGGGCCATCTCCTCCTCCTCTGTGGTATAGCGACCATGCAGCTCAGGGCACTGCTGTACCCTGCGCCACACTGCCTGGCAAAAGTGAAAAAAGCAGCCATGGATGGCCACCCCGGGGAACACCGCACTCATTGCCCACCACACTGCCCTTTCAAAATCAAGGAGTGCTGTCCTAGGCTGCATGCCGCCCAACAGCCACCGGACCTTGGTAAACACATGCATGTAGCTCTGCTCCCTGTGGGTGCACATCAGAATGTATACTGTGGGCACAACAGCATTGGACTGGACCCCATGGATCATGTACAGCTGCCTGAACAGGGGCGGTGTCGTGCAGAAGGTTCCATCCAGGAACCAGTCCCTGCTGTCCCCCAGGAATTGCAGGAAGGATTGGGTGGTGAATATCAGCATCCTATCTGAGGCTGTCTCACTGTCATGCTGGAGGAATTGCTCCCCCTGCCCCATGGTGGCATACTCTGGTGGTATTGTCAGGGCCTCTATGCTGGTGGTGCTGCTGGACACCCCCTTGCCACCTGCCAGGCATGCCGCATGGTGCACTTTAGGAGGGGAATGCCCGGCAGCCAGCCAGCAATGGTGTCTGGCACCCCTGAGGTGCACTGCACCACCACCTGTGAGGTGGACTCCATGCTGGTGCGGGCTCGTTCCTTGACCTTGCCCACCACAGCCCTGGCACCTAAGTAGCCTGCATCAGACACATGGTTGTGGGGGCACCCATGATGCACAACATGGTCAGCCACTGTGTGGACATGAGTGGGGCACTTGTATTTGTGGCACTGTGCACAGCGCCAACAGACTTTGCTGTGTACCTCTTTGTCTTGATGGTAAACATAGCCTGAGAGGCTCAATAAGGGTTTCCTCTTCTGGCTTGTTAAGAAGGTCAGCATTTCTGGCTCCATTGTATAGTCGCTGTCTTTGCTGACAGCTTCATTTCTGTATTGTGCCCCTTTTATAGCGCAGCGTGGGTGGGCTGTATGTGTTGCTCCACCCATGCGCACAGTGGGGTGGCAATAAAAGTGGGTCACTGTGCGGGTGCGAACCTATGACTGCAAGGATTCAACATGTTGCTGTATGCATTGCTGCCATGGAGTGCAGAAGGAGCCGATGTGGAGCCCTCACAGGATGGTGGAAAAGGGTGAGTGGTACCTGCATTGAACATGACTGCCTATCCCCACATCATGCTGTGACTCCCTGTCTCTTGCTG
Organism: Neoceratodus forsteri; assembly: GCA_016271365.2. NCBI lineage: Eukaryota > Metazoa > Chordata > Ceratodontiformes > Ceratodontidae > Neoceratodus > Neoceratodus forsteri. The sequence goes on along the minus strand of CM028132.1, from coordinate 585,927,190 downwards.
ACTCACAATGCTGTGTCCTACCTGTCTGCTGGGTGGTTGTGCCATATCGGGGATTCGAACCCGTACAGTCCTGCCCAACAATGCAGTGCTATGTCTGCCTAGCGACCTGTGCTACGATGGTGGGTTGGGGGGGTGGAGTTGGCTCATCTGCCTTTGGTCCCTGTCTGCTGTACCTGCAGCATGGTTGTGGAGAGTGCCTGCAGTTGCCGCGTTTTTTGTGCTGTTGGGGGTGTGTGTGTGCTCACAGGATGCCCATGGTGGTGTGTGGTGGGGCTCCAGGATCATGCAGTGTGCTGGGTGGTGCTCTTGGCTATGTCCTCCATTGCACTGGCCACCCTGTGGCCAGATACTGTGTGACCTGGGCATGTGCAGGGCAGGGCAGTGCTATGGCTAGTGGGTTGGTCATCGCGCACGCAAAAAAAAAAATCGCTATTCTGGTAGTTGTTGTTTTGCCACATTCACTATTTTGCTACAGTCACTGTTGTGTCCCTGTTGCTGGATGACCCACTCGCTCTGATGACCAGGTGCTGCACCAACCCATTGCTGTACTGCCAAGATCCATCATCGTTGCCCGCTCTCAGAACGTTGCTGTGTTCTGTACAGTTGTGGTAGTGCTCCATTCCACCACATGCTGCGTTCTCCATAATTGCAGTCAGCATAGTGCATGGGCTGCAATTCCTGTAGCTGACTTAGAATAGCTATCATCATGGGCTACCCAGAAAAACAGGGTTGCATTGTTTGTTAAGGCACACTGTACATCAAAAGCTTGTGGTTTTCCATCCTGCCAAAACTGCCTACAATACATTTGTTATGGATCTATTGGGGAGTCGGGCAATCAGGAGGAAGCCAGGAAAATGTTTGGTCCAGGTGTTTTACTGGGTTTGGGTACATTCCTGTCTTCATTCACTGACCTTCAGTGTACTGTACTTCAGTTTCACTCTGCCCATCAAAAAGACCGCATTTTACCATTCTGACAAAACTGCCTACAAAATGTTTGTTATGGTACCACCATCAGCAGTACAATACAGTACTGTACCTCTACCGGTATCTGGATCAAATCTATTGGGGAGTCAGACTATCAGGAAGAAGCAAGAAAAATGTTTGGGCCAGGTGTTATATTGGATTTGGGAAGATTCCTGACTTCACTCACTGCCCTCAAGTGTACTGTATTTCAGTTTCACTCTGCCCAAACACTCAATCTTTTTAAACTACAGTACTGTGCAAAGAATCTCATACCCATTGTACCCCAATCTCCAGTACTCCAATAAAACACTCTGCCCCCTCAAAAGAAAATGGATACTTATGTGAACTCACCTACAACTCCTGACTCTGTAAAGTGATAATGGGGGCAGTGATCGGCAGGTGGGGTGGGTACTACTAGACACCAGAGAATACAAAATGGAATAACGGGGGATGATGATCGGCAGGTGGGGGGTGCCATTAGCACCAGGGAATATATAATGTGATAACGGAAATGGCAATTAGCAGGTGGGGGTGTCACAAGACATCAGAGAAATTGGGAATAGCAATCAGCTGTTGGGGAGTGCAACTAGACCCCAGAGAAGGTAATAATATTAAAGAGACAGTGATTGGAAGGCTAGGGGATGACACTAGACACCATGGCACCATCTCAAATTGCCAGGGATGGCAATGGAGTGTGTGGGGCACCACCAAACACCAGGGAAATTGTGGCTCGCAGCTCACACTGGGACTGGTAGCACGAGTTCAGCTGCAGCTGCAGAAGTGAAGAAATTCCTGCTGTTCTCATACAGAGAACATGGGGGAAATGCTTCTCTCGCAAAGCTGGGCACCCAGGATTCTGAGTGCCCAGAAAATGTACTTGTGGCAATTATGTTAACAAACAAACATCAGAATCTAACTAAATGGGTGCTGTTAAGCTAGGTTCTGATGTTTGTTAAAATCCCAGCATTTCTATGTATTTTCCGCATTTGTTAGTTCGTGGAAGAAATCAACAAGATGCCGATTGGTATAGCACAAAAAATGTTTGGTGCCTTGACAAACAAGTGGCGCAAAATCCAAAATGCACATTTGTGGCATCAAAGTTTTACTTTCGCTGCTGAACATTATGTCTAAAACCCTACTGCACATGCACAGGTCAGAAACCACTAAATTTTAAAGCCTTATGACTTGGGAACCCTTTAATATTTTTTCACCAGATATGTCAAAGGCAATACCTTTGGACATGACACATGCCCCCTACAACTTTGGGATAAAAATTCCATTCCATGTAGGCTGTATGGGAGAGCAAAAAAAAAAACATGTTAAGTATAGGAGAAAAGTTATTTACAAAAAATGACACATACAGATCTCAGAAACCACAGAAGCTGCCATCACAAAAATTTCCACAGATCAAGACCCTGCCTCCTAGACAACACATATACAGCTTTAGCTCATTTTGTCAAATGGAGACAAAGATATTAATGTGCAAATTTAGGGGTTTAACATTGAACAGGCTACTCAACCCTAACTATAGGGGTGCTACCACGCCCCTATAATATAAATTGCAAAACATTTTGTTAATGCTCTAGTCAGGGTAAAAACCACTAAAATAGGGAAATGTGATGTTAGAGTTTTGGGGAGTGCCTTGGAGTCATCAGCCCTATTGCTCACCCCATTCCCAAAGCAAATAAGCTGAGATGGGTACAGTATAGGAGAATAGGGTGATTGTTAGGGCTGATGACCCCAAGGCACACCCCTGATGCCTGGGATTTTAATAAACAAACATCAGAACCTAGTTAAACAGGACATGTTTAGCTAGTTCTGATGTATGTTTCTGAACATTACAGCTACAAATATGTTTTCTGGGCACCCAAAATCCCTGGTGCCCAGCTTCTCGAGAGGAGTGTTTCCCTCACATTCTCTGTATGAGAACAGCCAGAATTTCTTGACTTCCACAGCTGCAGCTGAACTCGTGCTGCAGGCTGCAGTGTGTGCTGTGAGTCACCATTTCCCTGGTGTTTGGTGGCACCACTCCCCCACACTCCATTGCCATCCCTAGCAATGTGTTATTGTTAGCTTGGTGTCTAGTGAACCCCCCCCACTGATCGCTGTCCCCCTATTCATACCTTTCTGTGGTGTCTAGTGGCACCCACACTCCTGCCAATCACTGTTCATGTTATAAAACTTTATATTGCCTGGTGTCTAGTTGCATCTCCCCACCCACTGATCGCCATCCACTTTACAAAACTTTATATTGCTGCTGCCATGTTTTTCCTGCTGGATCATCAACTGTACTACAGCAGAACACAATGTTATGTTTATTTTTTTTTCTGTATTTAATTTATATTTAAGATATTATTCACTGGTGTCCAGTGGCATCCCCCACCCTCCGATTCCCCTCCCTGTAAATATTTCAATCGATCGGTGGTGTCTAGTGGCACCCTCTCCACCCTCCAATGCTTGACTCTGTAAATTTTGACTTTATCCTTATTGTCTAGTGGCACCCCCTACCCTCCAATGCCTGTCCCTGTTGATGTGCGTCCTTGCCCTGGTGTCTAGTGGCACCCCCCTCCTCAATGTTCCTCCAACTCTGAAATGGAGAAAACTGTCTCTCGATGTCTTTTTTTTTTTATTTCTGGTTAGAAAAAGATCCATCGGTGATACAACCCTCCCCCACCCTGACTTCCACTCAGCACCCACCACCCTCCGGAGCCTCCCATGCTCCCTCACTCACTTGAACATTGTGAAGATGCACTCTCTGATTGAAAACACATCTTGCTGCTGGAACCGGTGACTGCAAAATGAAAAACTAAGATAAATGTGGTTCAATGTATTTCAGTGGGGTTTTCAACTTTGATTCTTAACTTTGCCATTTTTGCATTTTTTGACACCAGATTGTCAACATGGTCTTTCTGGGAACCCACCTCTTGAACAAGATCAGTCGCATTCTGCAAATCTGGCCCAAAATGCGATTTCGTGATCACTTGGAAAAATCACCTTTTGGACAGGATTTGAAAAATTTCACTGCCCTTGTTCATGAGCTAGGATCATACGAAGGCTGTGTTGAAAATGTGGGGTCAAAATATTTTAAAATGGCAAAGTTTTGCACATGTGTTGAAATTTTGCTATGCTCAATCACAACTCTGGTCATTTTAAATATTTTCATCCCAAATTTTCAACATACACATATTTGTACACCACATCATGAGTGTGATAGCTGTCATTTTTCAAATCCTGGCCAAACTGTCTTTTTGCACTTGTGAAGTGGAATGACCTTGTAGTGGCATGGAATCACATTTTGGTGGGGATTTGGACATTTTTAGTACTGGGTTCATGAGAGGGGTAATAAGAAGGCTATGGTGACAATTTGGTTGTGGTTTTGCAAAAATTTGAACTGTAGGACCTGGATGGCCCAGCACTTCTCCAGCAACATACATATATGCATTTATGGAGGGATGGGAATGTAGGGCCCTGTGCTCCGACAGGAAAATAAGGATACAAGTACAGTATCTCAAAAGGCATGGGTGGAACCCACTGGCAAATGAGGATGCGATTATACTATCTCAAAAAGCAAGCAAATTCATTGCAAAAAAAACTTCATTAATGCACTAGTTAGGGTTAAAGTGACAAACGTAGGGAAATGTGGTGTTATGGTTCCCAACCCTAACACCCCACCCCCACCCTACAGGCAGAAAATCAGATGTCAGGTGTGCCTTGAGGTTCTCAAGCCTAACGCTCACCCCATTCTCATTCACTGTACACATCTATGCTTATTTAGTGATGGAATGGGGTGAGGGTTAATCTTAAGAACCCCCAGGCACACCTCATGTGTGATTTTCTGTCTGCAGGGTAGGGGTGGAGTGTTAGTGTAAGGAACCATAACGCCACATTTCCCTACTTTTGTCACTTTATCCCTAACTAGAGCAGTAACATTTTTTTTGCAATGAATATATATATATATGTATGTATGTATATATATATATATATATGTATGTATACAGATAGATATATATGCACACACACATATATACACAGACACACACACACATACACACATATGCTGTATATTGCTGTATTCTAAGGTCCTTCCCCACCGTTAAGGGTGGAGCAATGAAGTCAAGGAACCCAGTGCTCTGCTGTGCACTGTTAGTCACAACCCAGTTCCTTACTGTATGGAGGAAGATTGTTACACTTTCCCCTTAGTTTAATATTTCCACTCTAGTAACAGCAAGGAGGAGGCCAGTGATATTGACCTCACCTTGTTGCACAACGGGGCTGATCAAACCACCCTCTGCCACACAACCATCATAGACATATGTAGTACAGCTCCTTTCCCAGGTGCAGAACCCCACCCAAACAAATGACAAACACCCCCCACTTGTGACCTGTCCCGATGCATCACAGGATGATGGTGACATGAGTATCTACTCATGCACACATAGAATCCAGCCACACAAACTGACACACTGGAGGCTACAGTCCTCCCTTTCTGCTCTTATAGAAAGGAGTTGAGGTCCTTACCAACTCACTTGCTCCACCAAACCAAACTTGCCATCTGACCAAGAACGTGCCTCGCATCCTGAGGGATAGCTCAGCATGGCACAGTCTTCCTAACTGAAGCATGAACCTTCCTCATCCAGCAAATGCCCTGTTCACCCCGAGGGGGCCCAATACTCTGATCTACCCTCCTCCACCAAGGACTATTACCTGACTACGTACATTTGGCATAAGTCTTCCTGGGGTCATTATGGTGTATGCATGAATTCCAGTCCACCAGAGAAAGACTGTGTACCATGAATTGCAAAAACAGATTTTGTTTTAGAAAAACTGATCTACATTATCTCTGTAGGCATTTCACATGATCGCAAACACTGAAGTGCCACAACATTTGGCATGCTTTGCTTGGTAAGCAGATACAGACAGCAATTTCTCTCTTTTTGCAGGCTAAATCCAGTGGCAATCCTTACAAGACAAATCCCCTAAGAAATAGTTTATTGAAGGCATTTTCATAGGCCAGCAAAATCTGGTTTAGCCTGTCTCCTACTACATGTGGAGGAAAAAGAATAAAATATGTATACTCTCTGCATTTACTTTTCAGTCCATATACTGGCACTTTGTTTTTTGTTCTTTAACATTCTGCAAAGTGTCTGTTTGTTCAAATGTTCCACAAATATATTTCAGCAAAAATGTTGAAAGCTAGCATACAAACTGCCAATGGGGTGAACAGCTTGGTCAGTCTTTCTGTGGTTTAACCTGTGCTTCAGACAGGCCTGGCACTGAATTTTATGTGTATCGCAAGGAAATTTGAAGTAAGAACTTCAGTACCAAGGTAAAGGTGGCTTCTCCACCATTTCTTGGCTTTTCCTGGTCTCTAACTGTCTCTGGAACACTTTTCTGGTCGGCTCACGTACATCACCCAGTGCATGCAAATGCTTCTTTCTGATTCCCATTGGTTTAGAACATCCTTCAGCTTGGCCTGGAGATACTCCCCAGACTCAAACCTCATGTGTTGTAGTCGGTCCTCAGCTTCCTCCCATAATGAATGTTCCCAATGGGCCTCCACTGTGCAACACAGAAAAACAGAACAGTATAGAAACCTGTACCTACATAATTTGGAAACTCAACTTGCTATTTTGCAATAGTCTTGACACAGCTGCATCAGATCCACTGGCTCCTGCCCAGTTCTGGTCAGATATCCTCATCCCCTAGTGTCAGTGGAGGCATTACCAGGGGCTCATGACTTTGAAAACAATGTTGGGTGAGAGTAGATTCTGAAGGTAAGTAGGAAGTGATCAGCAACAGTTCCTGTTGAGTAAGAGATATCAGGCTGGGGCAGTTCACCCTTTCCAGGCCTGGGGAGATTATCATCAGTCCCCCACTAACCTAACTCCTCTAGAGACATATACAGAGTTGTTGAATGTGCCACACTTATGCCAAGAGAACAACCACTGCAAATTAAAGAACAGACCATGACCAACCAGGCTCCCTTAATTGTTATGTACAACGAAGATCTGGAATCCCTATGAAGAATGTTTAAAGACCAAAAACAAATATTCAGTGAGGATAACACCCTAGAATGTATTTCCCATGAACCACCTTTACTGCCTTTCAAATAACCACGTAACCTATCTAACCTGCTTTTCAGGAGCAAACCCCTGACCAGAAAAACAGAACAGTAAGAGGCATTATAACCTGTGGTATCCTGACTTCCAGTTGGGGCACGGACCTAATGGCTGCCTAAGCAAAGCGCTGAATGACTGACCAGAAACAATTCACGCTAATTCACATAAAAAAACGTCAATCCTGTCGACCAAAAGATCAATAAAGGACTATCTAATTGGACCCAAACACCGTTTGAAGGAAATTTAGTTGAATGGAGCTGTAAAACAAAAGATCACTGAGCAGGTACAGAACATCCGAGCGGAGGCCTATGCAAAGCATGAGTCCATGGCACAAAGTGTGGAAAAGGCTGCGAGCATGACCCTAGAAACAGAATGCACGATTACCTCTCGGCAGCTTTGCCAAACACTACAACAAATAAATGACACTTTGCAGAGACTGGAGGCTAAAGCACTAGATCAATGCCAAGATATTGTAAAATTACACCAGGAAACACAAGAAGTTGAGATGGTAATGACAGAATATACCCAGACCACAGATGTGCACAACTCAGCCCTGCTGGAGCTACACCATTGCACTACGTTGCTGGAACAGAAGCTTGAGGAACTAGAGAATCGGAACCAGCAAAACAATATTCGGATCCACGGAGTGCCAGAAGGAATGGAATTGGGGAATGTGATTGACTTTATCTATTCATTTTTAAGAGAGATTCTTAATCTACCTACTGAAAAACAGCTTGACATTATCAGGGCTCACAGATCTCTGGTACCGCGGCCTCAAGACCAGAAGGCCAGACCTAGATCGATAGTGCTTGCGTTTCTGGATTACAGGATCCAAGAGGAGGTGTTGACGCTAGCCTGGTCAAGAAAAACTATATACTTTGGAGATGTCAGACTATTTTTTGACCATGACTTTACCCCACAGCTGCTTGCCAGGAGGAGGAAGGTGCTACAGATAGTTAAATTATTACAGCAACAAGGAGTAAAGGCCTTTGTGGAATACCCAGGTAGGCTGGAAGTTCAAACAGAAAAGGGTTTTCTGAGATTTCAAGAGCTGGCAGAAGCTAAGGAGTTTGTGGAGAGACTGGGGTTGCACATACCTGAGGAACAAGGTCGGCGGATTCAACAGCAGCTGGGGGAGCAGAACTGGTTCAAAAGAGGCCCAAAAAGAGTGAATGGCGGTTCAAGTAGGGACATGTTTGGGGTGTGGGACAAGGTCCTTGCTAAAAGAAAACCCCCAGGCACAGAACCAGAGTGAGGAGAGCAGGAACAAGATGACCCTCCAAAAGAACAAGACATCGTGCTGAATAACAACTTAATGGCTGAAGGATGAAGGAGTGAAATGGGAATACACTGCAAGTACTTACTCAAAAGAGACTCTGATGTGGACTAAAGGGAGTAAAGCGTGCTCATAGCAGTTGAAGGGAAATGAAAATTACTTTAATAATTTGGGACTATGCCTGCCTAATCAGATTACATGGCGTATGAATAATAACTAAATGATCTCAATGGGAATGGCTGGGGGTTTAATGTCTCCCGACTTCTCGCAGCAGTTATAATGCTAAGTAGGTACAGGATGTCCCAGGGAAGTGGGATTCGACATGGATGAGTCTGTGAGCAGATGTAAACGTGGATGTAGTGGAAGGAGGGTGAAGGGAAATAAAACAGAAGTATAAGAATCATATCTCCATCAGGAAGTGGGTTACTTTTTACATGATTGAGGGGGGTGAGGGTGGAAGTGGGAGGGGGAATATAAAGGGGCTAATCATTGGTTTAACACTGGATAAGGGGCCACTGTACTGGATTTGTGGTAAAAGTAAACAAGGGCTCCAATTACGGAGCTGAAACAGGGGAAGGGGCAGGGCCCGAGAAGGAATATATAAAGTGTGGGCCACTGTTTTTGAAACCATACAAGGATAAGGTTTTAAAATATCAGGATTACAAGAATGGGCATTAATAATACAAAAGTTGGGGATGATAAGATAAGAAGTTCTTGAGGTATGGAAAAAGGGGAATACTACGGAGGGATTATTGAATAAAATAAAATTAGCCAGTTAGTGAACTACTGGGGAAGGAGAGGGGGATTGGGGAAGGGGAACGATTCTTGGTTGGTTGCTGAGGGGTCTGCTTCCCTCCCACATGAGGAGGGATTGCCGTCTCCCCAGAGGGGGTACCCCGTTTGGGGAAGTGGTGGAGGAAGATTTCTCTGGCCCTATAGAAGACATGAAATTGTGAATAGGTCAGGAGTTCAATGTTTATATGAAAAATGGTTAGATCAGCGCAGAACATCATTTTCTTTCAGATGGTGCTTGGGCATGTAGTGCTCCAGTTAAAAAGCTTTTCTGATCAATAGAGTAATTGGTCACACAGAAAAGTGAAGAGCTCCAAGTTATGAACAAGAGCTCTCTAGAGGGGGTCTCCTGTTGTAGAAACACTGGTAACCCCTCTGAACTTGCCTCCACCTGTATAAGGTGGAGGTAGGACTAAAGCCCCAAAAAGTGGGACTTCTGCCTTGGAGGTCAAAGATAATGCATTGGTTACTAGTCCAGTTGACTGTAAAGTTAAGCTACTGTTATCAAGTAATGGTTGTTATGTTATTTCATATCTGGATGTGTTCCGTCACAAGAGAGAGTTAAATGAAATAAAGAAGGGAGATGTGTGGGAGGGCTCTCGAGAAGGAGTCCAGGGAGACTCTGACAATATATTTCTAAGTATAGACCCTTTCGATGGCAGGTAAGGGTACGATTATTTGTTCCTATAATGTTAACTGCCTTACAAACCCTGTTAAAAGATCTAAAATATTGAGCCAGGTAAGGAAAGCCGCGGCAGATTTTTTATTTCTCCAGGAGACCCATCTGTCAATGAAGGAGCACAATAAGTTCCTAAAATTGGGTTTTGGGAAAATGGCAGCATCTTCCTATAAGAATGGTAGAAGGAGGGGTATGTGGTTTTGGTACCATCTAATTCCCCATTTGAAAAAATGGAGGCCAAGACAGATAAGGAGGGATGCTATGCGATGCTAAAAGGCAAATTCAGGGGCAATGTTGTCACACTTGCATCCGTGTACTTTCCCCCCTGGCTCAACACTACCCGAGTACCGTTCCTTTCTGGCCACTCTATTAGAGTGGGGGGAGGAAGTCATAATTTGGGGGAGGATCTTAATCTACCTTTAAAACCGGATATGGACTCCTCCTCGAGGGTAAGAGGGAAACCACACAGAACAGCTAGGAAAATCCAGAAACTGATAGGAGAAATAGGACTATTAGACACTTGGAGACAACAACAACACACTAGACAAAGGGACTACACCGTTTTCTCTGTCTCCCACAACACATATTCGAGGCTAGACTACATATTATTCATGAAGACTGAGGTACAGAGAATCGAGGATACTTGGATGGGGACTTACTTCTGTCTGACCATGCGCCCATATATATAAAAATAGATCTGGTGGAGATCTGCTGGAATACCATATGGCGGCTGAACACCTCTCTTCTGCAAATAAAGAAATTAGGGACCAAATAGTAGAAACTTATAGGGCATACCTTCTAGATAATACACAGCAGGATACCACATGGGCCATCCATTGGGACGCTGCAAAAACTATCTTGTGAGGTAAATTTATTCAACTGGCCTCGAGGAAAAAGAGGGAGCGGGAGGCCAGAAGACTTAATCTAATGGGGCTGATAGCAGATTTGGAGGGGCAGCAAAAACAAACATATGACAAGGAGCAGAGGAGAAAGTTGCTGGACTATAAGAGGGAGTTGACGGGAATTTTGGATTATCAGGTGGAGCAGAGGTTGTTCTCTTTGAGACAACAACATTACGAGGGGGGACCTCGATCACTGCGTTACTTGGCTAGTAGGCTGAGGGCAAAATGGGCAAGAGCAACAATAATGAAGGTGTGGCATACAGGGATAGGCAAAATGGTCCAAGGGGTCCATAAGATAGCAGACGCCTTCAGAATATACTATACTAAGTTATATGCAGAAGATACAAAAGCGGGAAAAGATGACATACAGAGATTCCTGAGTTCTCTTAAACTACATGGCCTAACTAGGGAGCAAGGGGAAAGGTTAATGGGACCTGTGAGACCGGAGGAAATAAAGGAGGAGATTAAAAGGCTTAAGGTGGGTAAATGTCCGGGTTCGGACGGACTCCCTGTGGAGTTCTATAAATGCTTTGAGAATCAGATACAGACACTTCTGGGGAAGGTTTTTGAAGAGGTCATGAGGGACGAGGCTGTGACCCCTCCTTCTTGGGCCCAGGCAGTGATTTCGGTGATACCCAAGCCGGGAAAGGACCCAACAAAATGCCCTTCATATAGACCTATTTCCCTATTGAACAATGATTATAAAATACTCACATCTCTTCTGGCAAGACGTATTCAGGAGTACCTCCCATCTTTAATACAGATTGACCAATCCGGTTTCATACTGGGCAGACAAGCGCAGGATAATCTATGTAGAACAACACATATAATTGATCAAATTTCTATGCTAAAATTACCGTCGCTGATAGTAAGTCTTGATGCTGAAAAAGCATTTGATAGAGTATCTTGGTTGTTTCTGAAGGAGGTCCTTTGCCAGTTTGGGTTCCCGAGGCAGCTGATAATGGCCATATTTAAGTTATATGAGTCTCCGAGAGCACAGGTTAAAGCGAATGGACATATCTCTGAGACTTTTAATTTGGAAAGGGGAACATGACAAGGGCGTCCTCTCTCCCCATTATTGTTTGCCCTGTTCATTGAGCCCCTTGCTCAGAGCATCCAGCAGTGCCCAGAGACAAAAGGGATTAATACGGGGGGACAAACCCACAAACTGGATTTATATGCTGACGATGTTCTTTTGTATGTGGCGGATCCTGTGGTGTCTTTGTCAGCAGTATTCAGATGGCTGGATAAGTTTTCCAGGTTATCCGGCTATAAATTGAATAATAATAAAATGGAAATTTTCTGTTTTAATTTTACCTCAACGGAGGAGCTTAAAAGTAAATACCCCATGTTAGGGGATCAGACAGAGATAAAATACTTAGGGGTAAAGTTGGGTAGGAACAATGCACAGTTGAAAGAGCTGAACTATCCTCCTATAATAGCACAGCTTAAAAGTGACTTTCAAAGATGGTCTCTTCTGCCCATCTCACTTAGTGCTAGGGCCCAAGCCCTCAAGATGAATACATTACCACATTTTCTCTACTTATTCCAATGTGTCCCATATCTGTCAACTCCGGTGGACCTGGAGACTTTGCAGAGTATGTTTTTTTCCATATTTATGGAAGGGTAAAAACGCAGATTAAGAAGATCTCTTCTTTATCTTCCTAAGGAAGAGGGGGTCTTGCATTCCCATGCTTGCAGGACTACTGGGTGGCAGCCCAGATGAGGGTTGCATTACTACAGGGCAACCCGGGATAAGACACCCATTGGAAGCGAATAGATCTCTGGAAACAAAGGGATCCCCCATTGTGGGCGGTGATGTTTGGGTCTCTGGACACGGAGGAAATGTTTGGTTTCTCACGCACAATGGCAGTGTTAGAAGGATGGAGGAGGGTAATAAGCATGGGGGCCACACTTGGGAATCTCTGGAGGTATAGATGGTGGGCATATGATCATCAGTTTATACCAGCAACACTTGATAAATGGTACCAGAAACAAGCTAGAAGGGGTCTGGGAGTGCCTTATCAAATAATGATGGGGAATACCCTACTCTCCTTTGAAGCAATTCAGGAAAAATATGACCTGAAGCAGACTGATAAAATCAGGTATTATCAATTGAGAGACTACTTGAATATACAAATTAACAAAATAATGCTGGAGGAGCTGGTGTTGGAAGAGAGAGGTCTATTTCAAAGAGTGTGGGGTGCAAGGGGGGCAGACCATGACATCTATCTGCTGTATAATAACTATGTGGCAGATATGTCCAACACATCCCAGCATATAAAGAAAAAATGGGAACAGGACTTAGTAATTCTTATAACAGATAAACATTGGTCTCTTATGTGGAGAAATACGTGGTCAACTTCTAGCTCCTTAGCTGGAGGGACTTCTGTTGGAAGTTGAGAACCAGATATTTTTTAGTATCAACATAGATGGTGCATTTGAAGGGAGGGACCACGGCTGGGTGCTGTAGGGCTTGTGGAGAACAACATGCCTCACAGGCACAAGTATTTTGGTCATGTCCAGGTATCACCGTACATTGGATGGAGGTTAGGAAACATCTAAAACAGATATTCTCAATTCAGATGCAGTTAGGGCCTGAACACTTAGTTTTAGGATTAATCCCAGGGGAGGTTAGAGATAAAGATGCCAGATACTTATGGAAGATCCTGGTTGCGGCAGCTTTAAAAATTATCACAAAGAATTGATTGCAGCTGAGAACCCCAGGGGTAGGGGAATGGAAGGATATGGTCGAATAAATACATTTGATGGAAAGGTTAACGATCAGTTTCAAGCAAAAGCCACATATATATCAACAGAAATGGACCAGATGGTTACTCCATGACAGTGGTTAAGAGAGAGATACCTGAATCGTACTAAAAGAGATATTTACTTCTTCCACCGGAGTTAGAGAATGTCCCCCGATTAACTCCTGTTATAGGTATTTTCTGGATATGAGATAACTAGTTATAGATAGTGGAGTGATGGAACACATCCCAGACAGTTGCTCCTACTGTTACTGTTATAGCTAGACTGTAGTAAAGTTGACTACTGCGAACTAAAAGTACTGTAATATTTCTGTGATGTTGTCATTGCTAGGGACTTTTACCCAAAGAACAACATGTGAATGATGTAACAAATGCTGGCAAATGAATGATAATAAACTAAGTGTAACAAAAAATAACCTGCGGTATCCTAAAAGCAAAACATGTGAGCACATTTCCACCTCAGACTTTGTCATCCCCCCCCCAAAAAAAAACCTAAACAAGGAATTCAAGATACAGGGGAGCTATACATGTGGATCCCAGAATGTTGTCTATTACATCCATTGAAAAAAGAGCTCCTAATGCAGGTTATAAGGGTGAAACCAGGTACCCCCTTGAAATCTGAATAAACTCACTTCGGCACACAATAAAGGAGAAAAAGACTAAAACACCAGGGTAACAGCATTTCTCTCAGTCTAATCACTCCACCTCTACCAGCTCTGTGCTGGTTCTCAAAGGATACTCAAAATATCCACAGGAAAGGTGAGCTTCTGAACTTAAATCTATTAATCTTCTGAAAACTAAAAATAATTAATTCAATATTGAAACAACTTTCATGACTCATTAGAAATTTTAACTGACAACAATTGTAGCGTTGGGCAAAAAATTACAATTAGTAAATTATCTATTACAAATACTTAGAAAGGAGACGAACGGAGATGAGGCTGATGGCGGAAGAATTTAATGATTATAACAATAATCACAGTGAGAGATTACAAGTGGTACATCCTTCATTCTTCATTCTTCAAACTAACAGTGAATGGTGGCTTGCTTATATAGTGGAAGACAGTATTATTATTTCCTATGGTTGTCTATGATTGGTCCAAGACAAGTACAAACATCAACTCAAAAGGCAATTCTCTTTTTAGTATATGTATGAGCTCATCCTTGGTAAGCACAAATGTATTGATAGTGTAAATTATATTACTATATAAGGCTATTAATAGTTGTCATTACCAGTTACCAAGGTCTAGGAGGAAGATATAGATTTGGACTTAAGAATGTGCATTCAAGCATTTTAGCCTGTAGTCAGAAGGGTAACTTGAACTCTATCCCTGTATTTTTGTCTTTGCAGACACTTAAGACACCTGTTTTCTATTACTCACATGGTCAGTACAAATATCAAAAGACACTTTAATATTACAACTTGTGGCTCAGTTAAACTTGTAGCTTTACAAGTTTTAATATGATCCAAGCATATAGGCCAACATTTGTTACACAAACACATTATGTTTTAGACCAAAATGAGGTTTGCCTGAAATATAGGGACACATTTCTTTATCCCTTGTTACAAGCCCCCCTTGGCCCAATATTGCCTAATTATTATTTGTGCAACAATGCAGCTCCTTGGAGCATGTACATCTCACTATGTACTTTATAAATAGTAAGTCTTAAGCGACACAGGCCTATAATTACCAAGAACACTAAGACCACTGGCAACACAAGTAAAACATTAAAAGACAGGACTCCTAAGGGTCCCCCTAAGTGCTCATTATCACTCTCACTGAGCAATTCATTTACAACTGCTTGTGCCTTATGAATTTGTATCAAATGAGTATCTTTTTGATTTAAAAATGACTGAACATTAAGAGACAGGAGAGGTATTACAGCTCCAAATGATGGCACTTAACATGTCAATTAACTTAGTGACATAAAACTTTGACACACCAGTATCTGCACAACTATTGTTAACATTTATATTTCAACCAGAGAAAATCTAGATTTATATGTACTCTACTGTACTTCACATTATTCACAAGCATTTGATCAATAGGTGTTGATGTAAGCCCACTCTCTGGCCCTTTTGTCACATTTGGGCATTCAGTTGGTGTTACAGTTAAGTATACGGCATTTGAGACTACAAAACATAATGAGTTGTTTATACCAGCACAGTTACAAACACTATTATCACCCCAAAGACAGTAGGACAGAGTTAACACATAAACACCATTGTCCTTTGGTGTGGCTCTGTTTATAACAAGAGACACATTTTTTTCTGTTTTTAGTCCATGTAGCTTTGCTGTGATCCAGTCTTGAGCTTTGATACACAGCTAGACCAGCTGTTAAGTATGTCCACGCACCAATTTAGAAAAGTCAGTGTTTATATTGCTGGCTGCTGGATGGCTGATTAGCAGACACACTGCACTGGTCAGGGGTGCATTAGATTGTGCATTGAGTAGCCACACACACACTGGCATGGCATTTGTGTTGTGGTAGTTGATTACACCCTGGCACACAGATTAACAGTCCATAAAAAAGTAATAGTTTACAATAAACTATTAAAAACACAGTCCATAGTAAAGCAATAGGTTTGCATAAAGTATCAGCCATGTTTGGAACAAACAGCAGTGAAGAAAATAGATGTCTTGCTTGACGAACAATTGAAGAAGAATCTTCTTGCTGAAGTTAGGGGATTGCCCCTACCCCTTACTTAACTTTATAGTAAGTAGAAACAATAAGCTTAATTGCAGAGTTTAAACTGACTGGACCTTTTTCAGTTGATTTAAAGTTTTACAAATAGATGTAATTTTGCTAAAAACATTACACTTGCAGAGGTAATAATGACTTGAGTTATGCAATAGTCCTTATGTGGAACCAATTAGACACAAAGATAGTGATGACATCAAAACTGTGGCAGTTGTATTTTAAAATAAGAAACAATTATTAGCAAATACACATTTTTTGGTATTTACCCCTATGGGGAGATAGCAATGTACCTTGCAACCTTTGTGGACATTACACTGGAAGGAAGGAAGGAAGGGTAGCTTACCCCCTCCCCCTGAGCTTCTACTGGCAGAAGAGACAGCTCAATTACTGTAAAACAAGATTATTTCCATAGGATAATAGAAGCCAAGCGTCCCTGGGTTCCCTTATCCTAAGCATGACAAAATGTCAGCTGAGTTTATAAAAGATCCGGATTGATGGTAATACCGTACGTACGTATTTTTTAGAATGCATTTAAAAAAAATGATTACACCATGGTCACACATAAAAACAAAAGCCATTGTTTTTTAATTGTAGATGGTAAACTCTCAAAAACAGCTGTAATAGTCTTTTTTAAAAAAGTGTACTGTATACATATATAAAAAAGTAAAAAAGTATGGGGAGGTGATGAATTATTCTCCCCGTCCAGCTGGACTGCCTTGCATAGTATAGGAATAGCAACATTGTTTTTAATATTACAGCTTAAGGTATTAATGCACTGCATAGGAAAGGCAGTATGTTTAGACTTCTTGGCTAATGTTACATTGCACAGGAAATGAAAACAACTTTTTATGTAATTAACTTAAACATTTTTTATCCAAGGACACTTGAATACCGTATTTAAAAGTATGCCAACATCATTTTTAATGAGAATCTTTTGTCCTTTAGAAACGCTAGTGTTACTGATAACATTATTAATCATGCCAAACAACTCTGGGTGGTTTGTTTGGTTATGGTAGCAATCACAGAAGAACAAGTGGCTAGCATTTGCTCTAGTCCACCCCACAGCATACTGAGAGTTTTTAGAATCAAACTCTTTAAAATTAGAAAAGGCAAGGTCTTTGGGCATTAAGTTAGTATGCCTTGTCAATACCTGACTTTTTACTCCTACATTTTAACTGCTCCTATACAGGAGTTAGCACACTGTAAAGTGCCTGTTTTTAGATTTTAAGACATTTACATCTTACAAATGTGCTACAGAAGCTGTGTTATAGTTTATATCGCAATCAATAAAAGAGAGTTATCCCTATCTAAAAGACAAAGGTCTCCCTGTACCTTTACTAACTAACTTTAGTTGTTTTTCCTCTTGCAGGGATTTTGGCTCTTGACTTATTTGCATTTCTAAACTATCTATTTTTGACTGTAGCTGGATTATTACATCTTACTGCTCATGCAGCTTTCCTCTCTTTTTTAAAGTCTCATGTGTTAACAAATTACCACCTGGCTATATTATCACAGACTTTGTACAGTATTTGCTAGTTTCTCTTTTTTTATTTTTTTATTAAAATACTGCTGTTCCTGTTGATCATGGTTTGTATGCTCCCCCCTTTAGGTGTTTCCCTAAGAAACAACCTATTAATGTTTTGATACTCATTTTTCATCTTTTTCTTGCCTGCATAGCCTTCACTGCCGGGTCCACCTGTGCACTGGTGCCCCAGTCTGTCTGGCTATGTCTTACAGCTCCCCTGTGAGGTCCAGCTTGCAAGTCCCAGCACCTTCACTTACCTACTCTGCCCCATGAGTTCATACAGAGCTAAGCATTACTTTTATTTAAAGAAATTGGAAAGCATACCTCACCTGATTAGCAAGTGGCTAAAACTGTCTGTATGCACCTTTTTCTCTCGCTTTAAGCCATCAGCACCACGTCTCCAAGCGTCATCACCGTCTTATTGGGGCCCACAGACTAACCAACCAGTAGTTAGGCAGTCTCCTCAGCATGCAGCACCAGCAATCCGAGTCTTTAAGGCACCAAATGTAGTGGAGGGCCAAAAATTACCATTAGTAAATTATCTATTACAAATACTTAGAAAGGAGACGAACGGAGATGAGGCTGATGGTGGAAGAATTTAATGATTATAACAATAATCACAGTGAGAGATTACAAGTGGTACATCCTTCATTCTTCATTCTTCAAACTAACAGTGAATGGTGGCTTGCTTATATAGTGGAAAACAGTATTATTATTTCCTATGGTTGTCTATGATTGGTCCAAGACAAGTACAAACATCAACTCAAAAGGCAATTCTCTTTTTAGTATATGTATGAGCTCATCCTTGGTAAGCACAAATGTATTGATAGTGTAAATTATATTACTATATAAGGCTAGTAATAGTTGTCATTACCAGTTACCAAGGTCTAGGAGGAAGATATAGATTTGGACTTAAGAATGTGCATTCAAGCATTTTAGCCTGTAGTCAGAAGGGTAACTTGAACTCTATCCCTGTATTTTTGTCTTTGCAGACACTTAAGACACCTGTTTTCTATTACTCACATGGTCAGTACAAATATCAAAAGACACTTTACTATTACAACTTGTGGCTCAGTTAAACTTGTAGCTTTACAAGTTTTAATATGATCCAAGCATATAGGCCAACATAGACCAACATGCAGTGTCAGTGGCTCAGTAGGTAGCACACTCGCCTCTGAGGCTGGGAGATCAGAGGGCTGTGGGTTCAGTTCCCACATCTGGCACTTGGGTTAATATCCCATTACTGACACTGTAATGCAGCATGAGAGGGGTGCTGCATTTCTGAGGTGCTGTCTTTCGGATGAGACGTTAAACTGAGGTCCCATCTGCCTGGATTGGTGGTAGTTCAGGTGGATGTTAAAGATCCCATGGCACTTATCGAAAAGAGTAGGGGAAATTTCCCCAGTGTCCTGGCCAAATTTCCCTCATTCACTAAAAATACCACCAACAGCTTAATCTGGTTCAAGGTCAGTTGGCATTCATCTGTATCCCCCTTCCCTGGGTCGTGCCTGAAAATAGGCAGGATTTGTCTAGTGCACTTACCCGGTCAACAAAAGCTAAATAAATTTGTTACACAAACACATTATGTTTTAGACCAAAATGAGGTTTGCCTGAAATATAGGGACACACTTCTTTATCCCTTATTACAACAATATTTTTGAGGGTTCAGCTGCAAAAGCATACCTAACATATATATATATATATATATATATATATATATATATATATATACACACACATACTGTATATATACATATATATAGATACATATACACATGTGAATATATATATATATATATATATTTAGAGCAAAAATGCCATTTAATACATTAGTCAGGGTGTTCCACAGCGACAAAAGTGAGAAATTCGATGTTAGTGTTGAAAGCCCCCTAGGACCCCACCCACCCACCCCAACCGCATTGGGGTGTGCATTGGGTTGCCAGCCCTAACTGTCACCTCATCAGATGTGTGAAGAAGCAGAGGTATAGGAGAATGGGGTGAGAGTTAGGACTGACAACTCCAATGCGCACCCCGAAGCCGGTTGGGGGTGTGGGCAGGGGGGTCCTAGGGAGGCTTTCAACCCTCACATCGAATTTCCTCGCTCATGTCGCTGTGGAACAACCCTAACTAATGCATTAAACAGCATTTTTTTCCTATAATTTCCCTTCTTTTTGAGAATTAGTATGAGAAATAGTGAATGTAATGCTGCAGTGGAAGCATGGGGCCCTTTGGGCCTTGTGCTCCTGCCACATGATGTCTTGTTACATAGTAACACAGTGCCCGCAAATGCAAATGGTAATGCGCATGGTGATGTAAAGTGAAACACAAAGATAAACAGTACTGTAGACACAAATGGTTAAAATAACGCAAACGCAAGTGCAAATGAAAACACAAAGGGTAACGTACATGGTGGCATAGACGGGAACAGTAAGTGAAACGGGTACAGAACCGCAAGCAGAAGCGGTAAGGGTAACAGTAATGTTAGCACACATGCTGGTTCTCCCCAAAAGCTGCACAGAGAAAGACAGTGAGTGCAAAGAATGTATGCATAATAATGGGTCTCGGAGCAGAAAATGGGGAGTTGGAATACTAAATTGCTTATATCTCAGGAACCGTACAACATTGAAAAAACATTTTAAAGTCATATGATTTATAACTTTCCTGGCTAGTTTTGAGATTAGCCCCCTTTTCCGATGAAAAGTCTGTATCTCGTACCGTTTCCGAGATACGGACCCTGAAAGGCGAAGCGAATGCCGTAATGTTATCCTATGGGAAGAGAAGTTGGGAGTGCCATAACTTTGCCTCCCTGTAATATTTTTTCACCAAACCACCAAAAAGCACATCTGTGGGATGTTGGCTTTTTTCCCTCCAAATTTCAGCCCAAAAGACCAACTATTATTTTTCAGGAGGGCGGCAAAGGATTCCTGTAATGCGGCGGACGCTGAAATGTTATCCTATGAGAAAAAGTGTCAACTTTGGAGTGCCATAACTATGACGCCCTGTAATATTATTTTACCAAAACACTGAAAGGTACATCTGTGAGATGTTGGCTGCGTTCCCTCCAAATTTCACCCCAAAAGACAAAACTGTTCTTTTGCAGCAGGGTGGCAAAGAATTGCTGTCATTTTGCCACAGCCTGGAAAAGTACTGTCGAACTTTGAGAAAGATTTCTCAAATTCATGCAACAGTGCCACAAATGTGAAAGTGGTTTGTGAAAGTAAATTTTTCAGAAATGTGAAAAACATATTTCTGGGGTGCTTTACCCCAAAATAAAGACATGCCTATCATCCTCAGGGTCCGACTAGGTGAATACAAAAATAATTAGGTTGATAGAGGATCCCAAATTTAAATGCCAAGCATTTTTCTGATGACCAACTGAAAACAAAATGGCAGATTTGCAACAGTAAAAAGGGCCATTTACGAAAGTAAAAACTGCATTTGCGACACTTTCGAACTTTTTAACTTTTCCCATTGACTTATAATGGGAACTTGTTTTCTGAATAACTTTTGAACTGTTTAATATTTTTTCACAAAATCTTCAAAAGGCACATTGGGCACCCTGGCTGCATGTTCCTTGAAGTTTTCAGGCCAGTCGCACAAACCATGCGACCTGTAGGCGAGAGCAAAGAATTCACAAAAAATTGTAAACGCACATTTCATTGGTGCCTTAATAACTCCACAGCTGTATATCTGACCAGTGCAAAACTTGGCATGTCCCAAGATTTACCATGCCCAATCATGCATACCTAATTTCAGGCAAATCTGTTGAACAGTAGCAAAGTTATTAAGGTACAAAGTTTGACCCTTTAACCTTAAAATGGCTCCTCAACCCTAACTATAATGGCACTACCATGCCACTATACTATATAGGCTACATGATGGGCACAAGTGTGATATGGAAAGTATTTACACTCCTCAAGAGTGACCTCTGGATATTCACGAGTGGTGAAGCCACGAGTGAGGATTCAGAGGTCACTGTGCAGGTATGAACGTATTTTCCCTATCACACGAGAGCACATCATGTATCTGATTTATACAATAGGGGCCCCTATTTTGCAAAAGTTAGCATTTGCATAGCTTTGCACAGGTTTGCACGGTTTGTGCACCTTGCACAGGTTTGTGTAGGTTTTGCAGGGGTTTGCGGGGGTGTGATAAATGTCATTTATCATGACTGTGCTGACATCATCAGCATTTATCTCACTCCAGTGAGAATGACATGTTTTATCACACTAATTTATCACTTACCCCTATTGTTTACGTAAGAAGTAATAATACCCGACAGGGTGGGCATTATTGGGATATAACAGACTGCCCAGGGGCATAATGAGGCCCGACACCACAGGCAGAGGATTTTATTGCCCCTGGAAGGTCCATTATATGCCATAACACCCACCCTGGAGGGTATTATTACACTTAGATAATGGGCTATGGGAGTAATTATTTGAAAAAAATATATATAAAAAAAAATTTATATATAAAAAAGGTACATTTTATAGTAAAATAATCCCTGTGGTGCTGGAATCACTGCAGGGGGCGCTGCTGCGTTTCTGTGTGTGTGTGCCATGTGCTTGTGCACTCGCTTTGTTTCTTGACACAGAGGAGAGCTGCTTCGTGAGTTTGTTGTTTCAGTTTGTGTCTTCTTCCTTGCTCAGTGACAGAGGCAAACAGACAGAGAGGAGAGCCGTTTATTTTAGCTGCTTCAATTGTTCATCAAAACCGGGGAATGTTGCCTGATTATTTATATTTGAAGACAGGTACATTTATTTTTTTCTGTGCTCTGAAATGTGGCATCGTGTGATTTTGTAGGTCACTAAGAGTCGGATGTGTGACACAGAGTGCTACAGCGCTCATTAAGCAAAGTTAAATTAGTAAAAAAAAAATTACTGTTGTAGGTTTTGTTTTTTTGGACTATTTTGTGACAGTGTCAATGGAAGTTAGTCTCACCAAGTGAACGGGGCAAAAATGGCAGCTGGTCATTTTGAAATTTGGGGTGCCCAAGGATAGTTTTAGTAATAGCGCACACCAAAATGGAACTTGTTTTTTGCCAGGCCATTATTAAGAAATAACAGCCTGGGTGGCAGGCTTTTTCAGCCAATCAGTATGTGAGTTTACTTCACCCATTATCTATATATATATATATATATATATATATATATATATATATATATAATATATATATATATATATGGATACATGACTGACAGGAGTGGAATATAGAAAATATTTTCACTCATGCAGAGTGAGCCTGGATATTTCACGAGTGCTAAAGCCACGAGTGAAATATACAGTGCTCACGATGCAGGAGTGAAAATATTTTCCATATTCCATGATGTGCTCATCATGTGTCCTATTTATACCATGGGGGTGAGATCAATGACAGTGAGAAATCTATGTTTGTTGTTGTGAGGTTCCTGTTGCTTTAAATGATGTTGGTTATGTGTGTTTAATGAATGGGTGTTTGTAGTGAGCTGTGATTGGTTGATATGTGTGTGTGTGTGTGTGTGTGTGTGTGTGCGTGTGTGTGTGTATGTTGATTACGTGTGGTGTGCTCTGGTTATTGATTGGCTATGTGGGGGAACGTTCTTACATTTGGTGCTGGGAGAGATAATGATGAGTTCTGTTTGGTGGTATGCTTCTTTATTTCTGGATGTGAGTATAATGTTTATTTACAGGTTTTGCGATGTAGCTTTATAACATTTGGTACAGATTTAACATTTGTTGTGCTGCTTGCTGCGTTATTTTTACAAGAGCGCTTATTAGAGCAGTGTTACTATTGCGAGAGAGTTTGTTTTTTTTTTACTTTTGGAGCAAGTGTTTTAAAGTAAAGAAGTTCATAAATGATAAGTTCAAAGCATTGAAAACTTATTATAATGCAATATGTGTGGTTCTATATTTGGAGATGTAAATTATGACTGTTTACAGCCGTAGTGTGCTTAAATCTGAGTCTGGATTCAATGGCTTTTGAAATGCAGCACAAGAGATCTGCAGCATGCTACAGTGAAAAGCAGTGCTGCAGGTAACCGTAATTATTTATGTTAATACTACTGTTTGTTAGATTATAGGGAATGTTTGAGAAGTAGGCAAATTAGAAGGCTGTTTGTTAGTGCTTTGACATGCAGGTGGGTGGCATCAGCAGAGTAGGTATAAACAGTATTTATTTTGACTTTGCAGACGTCAGGAGTATTTATTTCACTACAGTGAAAATAACAAGATTTATCTCATTGGAACTGATCTCACCCCCATGGTATAAATATATATATATATATATATATATATATATATATATATATATATATATATGTATATATATATGTGTGTGTGTGTGTGTAACAATTTGTTAGGTATACCTGTAGTGTAATCAAATGTTTCTTTTTCTATATGTAAGTTTTCTGCAGTGTAACTGTTTGAATTTAGCAGATGCTGGGAAAAAGTCAAGGTTTCTTAGCAATGCCTCTGAAAAGTAAAGCAGATCATTGGAACCTGTTGTAAATTCACTATCTGGCCATGCAGCCTTGGACCTCTGTCAGTTTTCGGGTGGGCATTAGAAGTGTCTTCAATGTCAGGAAACAGCTAGCTAACATAAACATTCCTGATGGATGCTCATGTCTTTGCACAGAGTACAGAGGTGTTTGTCCAACAGGCTGGTCCAAGCTGGTTTTCCCAACCCCAGTTCCAGCCAAAGATTTTGAATCTGTGATGTCAAAGTGAAATACTGGATGACATGTCATGGGGGGGGGGGCAGCTGGAGGGTTTTTAGGTCTGGCAGGGCCTAATAGAGCCAGTCAGGCTTGGGACTATGAACAAACTGCCATCTTACAGTTCATGTCTGCCCAGATTCAAAATGTCTTGTGGTAGTCCAATTTACCCTGTTAGACAGAAAGATTTATTTTGTTTGCAACCTATTGTTTAAAACAAGTTTATTTCCATTTCTGTAGAATTACTGCTCCCTACACTATTGCTGTAATATTCTGTAGTATCTGTGTAATTATCTTGAAATATTAAAAATATATTTTTATGTATGTCATGTTTCTGTGACCTAATCCTTTCGGGTAAAGCTAACTGACTTATAATTGACAATAACTGTATTTCCACCACTGAGGAGAAGGCTACCATTACCATATCCTATTTCTAAAGTAAGGTGTTCTCAGCTCTGACAGAGAGGGGTGGGTTGTGAGACCTTGAGCAAGGAGCACAGTAATGTGTGAGCAGTGGCTCTGAAGTGATGCGAACCTGGAGATAACCCAAAAGAGTGTCTAAGCTGAGCAGTGACAGCTACCAAAAGTATTGAGAAAGCTGGTAATAGTGATACAGGTTGAGTCTGGGACAGACCAGTCTGCCACAGACTGTAGGCAGCGGAGTGGGATCTGAAACAGTTTTATCAGTATAAAGCTTACCTCTGTCAGTCACAGAACAGGATATACAAAAATGGACTGTATATTCTGCCAGTTTTGTTTTTTTGTTAAGCAAGAGTAGTTAGATAGAAAACATTATGCATGGGACATATGAGAGGGGCTCACGGCTATAGCTGCAGAGCTGTGCCAAAAGAGAGAATTGGCCTATATGAAAGGCAAAACATGGGCAGAATTGATCACCATTCTCGAAAGAGGTGAACAGAAAAGCCATGCGACAGTGGTCACTGCTAGACAGAGTTGTGAGACAGAGGCTGAGGAGAATGCAGATGAGCCAGCGGCTTTGGCTGGGGCAGATGTGCAAGTAGATCAGGTAGAGATGTTGGAACTGCAGCGTGCCATGCTTAAGGAACACAATGAGATGGATCTGCAGAAGATGAAGCTGGAAGCAGACAAGCGAGAGAAAGAGTACCAGCACCAGATCCAGTGAGAGCAGAGACAGGAGTGAAAGAAGGAGGAGAAGTGAAAGGCTGAGAAGCAAGAAAAACAGTGCCAGCATGAGGTCCAGCTGAAACAGCAAGAGGAGCAGGACAGGCAGCATGAGCATGAGAGACAGTTGGAGGTGCAGTGCCAGAGGGCATCACCAGAAACTGTGTGTAATGGCATGAAGCGTTCAATCCAGGAAGTCAAAATTAATTCCAAAATGTTTCCCAAATATCGGGGGGGGGGGGATGATCTTGATTTGTCTTAAGGTCTTTTGAGAGAATCTGTGGGCAATTTGAATTGGGCAGGGCTTCTCGGGCAACACACTTATTGCCAATGCTTACAGGCAAAGCATTAAGAAGCCTTTGCCCAAATGAATCATAATGAGAGCATAGACTATGATAAAGAGGAAAATGCCTTACTAAAGTGTTTTGAGTTAACCTCTGTGGCCTATAGGTGAAAATTTAAAGTGTTAAGAAAGGCCCCGTGGGACAGCTATGCTGAAATGTGCGTGCAACAAAGTAACTTATTAGATCACTGGTTAGAAGGTGCAAAGCTCATTTGTAGAGGAGATAAAAGATGTATGTCTTACTAACATACTAACATACTAATTGCCAGCAGATTAGGCCTTACAGTCTATCAAGTCTGCTCGAGCAATTTTCTTGAGCAATTTTCTTCTTGAGCAATTTTTAAAAACTGTACCTGAGGATCTGAGAATATGGTTGTTGTATAGAACTTTGAACTCCACCAGGGAGGCAGCGAAGAGGGCTGATCAGTTCATATCCAACTGACCATCCTCTCACCACAAAGGAAATGGGGGAGGGACATCATGTGGTTTTAGGGGAACCATGGAGGGAAGCCTAAAGGAAGTCAGCCTGTTCCTAAACACAAAGGGAAGTTCCCTGGTCTCAGTAGCATGGGGACAGGTTAAAGCAAGTGTTGTATCTGCCAGAAACTGGGGCATTTGTCTTCTGATTGTCTGAAAAATGTAACAAAATGTGTGAGCTCAACTGGAGGTGGTAGCACGTGAAGCTCCCTGCAGTTAGTAGCTTGTGCAGAGTTCAGTGCCCTGCACACATGAACCCTATGTGTGTTAATGGGATGGTGACCCAAGGATTGAAGGACACTGGGCCTCTATTTCTTTGGTGAAGCAGGATTTGATTATGGAGGAACAGACCCTGCCTGGCCAGTTTTCTAGGATTAATTAGTGACAGGTCCTACAATCTCAGTGCCACTGACCCAGATCTTTCTAAGTTGGGAAGGTGGCTAGGGCATACGCCAGGTGGGTGTTGTACCAGGCCTGCCTGTGGATGTAATCATCGGTAATGATGTCAACAGTAGGGCCAATATTATGTATGTCTCTACCTGCAGCAAGGCAAGGGAACTAGTTCCTGAGGGCACAGAGGGGGCACTGCACAAGGAAGCAATCTCCACAACAGTAGCAGGAAAAGCTATAGCTGAAGAATGAGCTGGGAAGAGCATTTCTAAGCTACAGATACAGACTGAGGAGAGCCCTGCCATTGGAAGCTCTACCACAGTAAAGTGTGTTCTGGGGAAGGTCGGGTGTGAGGAGCTAGGGAGAGCTCAGCAAGCTGACCCATCTCTGCAATAGCTAAGGGAGTTAGCCACCAGTGGGGAAGGTGACCCACTGAGTGCTGGAAAAATGGAAGTGTGCTAGGAAAATGGGCTCCTGTACCATGAGTGGGTTCCTAAGGGAGGTCCATAGGAATTGGTACTCTGGCAGATAGTGTTTCGTAGGGAGTATAGGAAGCAGCTTCTGGCCTTAGTCCATGACATACCCTTTTCAGAACACCTAGGAGTCAGCCATACAAAAAGGTGTCTGACAAATAATTTTTACTGGCCCAGTATTTTTAAAGATGTGGCAAACTGCTGCTGGACCTGTCCGCAGTACCGGAGGGTGTGAAACATTGTGGACAAGGCTAAAGTGACTTTGATTTCCCTTCCTGCTATTGAAGAACCATTTTGGTGAGTTGCCATGGACATTGTGGGGCTCTTTAACATCCAAAGTCACACTAGCATGTGGTACATTTTGGTGGTCATAGATTACACCACAAGGTACCAAGAAGCAGTGCCCTTGTCTTGCACTGAGGTGAAGAAGGTGGCCATTGAACTTCTAGTGATATTTAGCAGGGTGGGATTTCCCCAGGAGATTCTGTTGGACCAGGGCACCAACTTTCTGATGGTTAATCTCTGGAAGGAACATGAGGTAAGGCAGCTGGGGGCCTCTACATACCATCCCCCAGACTAACAGTCTGGTTGAGTGATTCAATGGATCCCTTAAGACAACGTTAAGGACATTCACTGACCAGCAAGTGAGAGAGAGAGTGGAACAAGCACCTACCCCATCTCCTATTCACGTATAGTGAAGTTCCCAAGGAGTCCACAGGGTTCTCACCCTTTGAGCTCCTGTTTGGCCATAGGCTAAGGGGCCCCTTTGATTTGGTAAGGGATGAATGGGAGGGTGTGCTTACTCACCAAGGGGAATCTGTTGTGTGGTGTGTCCTGAATTTCAGGTCACAGCTCGAGGAGCTCATGGGGGTTGCCAGGAGCACAAAGCCACTGCACAATAGAAGCAGAAGACCTGGTATGACTGTGGGGTCAGAGCCTGGGAGTACAAAGTCAGACAATGGGTGATGGTGCTCAACCCCCTTCTGGCAGAGCAAATTACAGTTGTTTGGGAAGGGCCCTACTTGGTGGTCCAGAGGGTGAATGATGTTAATTACATGATGGAGCTACCAAAAAGGAGGCGCAAACAGTGAGTTTATCGTGTAAACATGATGAAATCCTACCATGACAGGGACAAGACGGTCCTGGCTGTGTGCAGCTCTCTGGAGGAGAGGGTAGAAGCAGATCCACTGGTAGATCTCCTGGGAGAGGTGAAGAAAGAATCCTCAGTGGATGTTGTCACTCCTTTCAGAGCTGCTGACACCAGCCCAAGCTGTTGGAAAGAGTGGGGTGCTGTGTATATTTGGTGAAATGTTCACAGGGAAACCGGGGTATACCACACTGGCAGAGCACCACATGGATATAGGGTCCCAAGTCCCACTGAGACAGCCACCCTGCAGAATCCCATAAGGTGTAAGATATGCCATAGAGAGGGAGATCAAAGAGATGCTGACCCTCTGTGTGATCCAGGAGTCCAGTAGTCCTTGGGCCTCCCCAGTGGTACTGATGCCCAAAAAGGATGGGACCTCATGGTTCTGCATCTTCTACCACAAACTCAACAGCTGCACAGAGTTGAACACGTACTCCATGCCCAGCATGGATGAGGTCCTAGAGAGGTTGGGGGAGCCCTTTATCTGTCCGCCATAGATCTGACAAATGGCTATTGGCAGATACGCCTGAGACCTGAAGCCAGGGAAAGGTCAGTTTTCATCACCCCATTAAGGATTAATCAAGTTCAGGATAATGCCATTTAGGATGAAAATGTGGCAGCCACCTTTCAGCAGCAGTTCGTGGACTATATCCTGAGGGGGAGGTGGCAGGATACTTCGCTCTGGCATACATGAATGACATAGCCATGTACAGCCAAACATGGGAGGATCACATTAGACATGTGGCCAAGGTGCTCCACTGACTACAGGCAGCTGGGCTGATAGTCAAGGTGGACAGTGCCAGATAGAAATGGCAGAAGTGTCATAGGCACAGAGTGGGGAATGGGTACATCTGTCCTGAGCCAGTGACAAATGAGGCCATCCAGGGATGGGCCATACCCATGACCAAGAGAAAAGTACTGGCCTTCCTAGGGATGGCAGGGTACTACTGTACGTTTGTGCCAAATTTCAGCAGTGTGGTGAAAGCTCTGTCTGAGATCACCAGGAAGAAAATGCCAGAAAAGGTTCAGTGGACAGAAACATGTGATACTGCTTTCTGCCAGCTGAAGGAAGCATTGTGTCCATCACCTGTGCTCACCAGTCCGGACTATTCACTTAGGTTCATTGTGCATGTAGATGCATCTGATCATGGGCTAGGTGCAATTTTGAGTCAGGTCACGCACTTGGAAGAGGAGCACCCAGTTGGGTACCTGAGCAGGAAGCTTCTGGCCAGAGAAGAGGTGTACACCACAATTGAGAAGAAGTGTTTAGGAATTTGCTGGGCTTTGCAGAAGCTGCAGCCTTACCTGTATAGAAGTGGTTCACCCTGGTTACTGATCACAACCACCTTACATGGTTACATAGAAACATAAAATTTGACGGCAGATAAAGACTGCTTGACCCACCTAGTCTGCCCTTTTTCCTACCTAATGGATAGGCTGCAGATCCTAGTTAACCAGTAGCCTACTTCCTCCTACCCCACTACTAGAATTGCCTTATGTCTGTCCCATGCATTCTTGAATTCCCCCACTGTTTCTGACTCCACTACCTCCTCAGAAAGGCTGTTCCATGTATCCACAACCCTCTCCATGAAATAATACTTCCTCACATTACCTCTGATCCGTCCCCCCCATCTTCAAATTGTGCACCCTTGTTCTTGCACATCTCTTTTTCTGAAAGATGCTGCCCTCTTGTACTTTGTTGATTCCCTTGAAGTACTTGAAAGATTCTATCATGTCCACCTTTCCCTCCTCTCCTCGAGTGTATACATATTAAGCTTCTTTAAACTCTCTTTGTATGTCTTCTGGTGCAGCCCTTGCACCATTTTAGTTGCCCTCCTATGGACAACCTCCATCCTCTCTATGTCCTTGTGGAGATGGGGTCTCTAGAACTAGATGCAGTACTCCAGATGGGGTCTCACCAACTGTACAGAGGGATAACAACTTCCTGTTTTCTACTAATGAGGCCTCTCCCTATGCAACCCTGTGTCCCACCAGCCCTCCTTACTGCCTTCTCACATTTCTTGCCCACCTTAAGGTCATCTGATACGACTACCCCCAGGTCCCTTTCCATTTTTATGTTTGCTTGCTCACACACGCAAGAAATAATTGTGTGGCAGCTTAGGAGAGAAGCGGGTTGTGGAGGTGCGGCAATGTGGCAGCTAACGGCGGCACTGCATTTGGGGGCTTGGCACTGGTAGACCAATACAGGCACACTGTGCTGATGACATTGGTTTCCAAAAGTGCCACCGAGTTGAAACGATTTTGCTGCTGCAATGAAGGGCCGCCTCATCATTGCAGCGTCAGCCATTCCACTGCAATGAGGGAGCAACCTGTCATTGCAGGGCGGTACCTTGCCTAGTGTAACATTTTTTGTAAACATGGCAGCACTTGCCGCTGCCTCAAAACCCCATGAAAGTCAATGGGGTGGCCAATCCCCTATCAGCATGCCCCTGACCCAGTTCATTTGCCGACAGGTAAGCCCATTCACCGTCTGCATAATGTTCCCTTATTTGTTGTTTGCCGAGGGGGTGCCCAATCACCAACAGCATCATGTGCCCCCCCGCCCATTTCTGTGCCGACGGGGGGGCCCAAATCCCATCGGCTGCGGTCCCCCTCTGCACAAATTCTGATGGCACACTGGGAGCCCACCCCAGTGTGTCAAACACACCTGTGAAAAAAGAAAACTGACCCGCATTGTCCGTTATCTTTTTTTTACCTGTAAAACAAGAAAACGGTCCTCAAGTGTCCGTGACCTTCCCCAACCCACGCCCACCCTCTGCATACTCTACCTCCCACACCTCCCTCACCCCATACTTACCTCTGGAGCCTGGCGTGATGATCTTAGGTGGACTGGGAACACGTCTGCACTCTTCAAAGCTGGTCATGAACTGAAGAAATGCCAATAAGCATTTTAATGGCATAAACAGGGGTTTTCAACTCTGGTGCATATCTCAGGCATTTTGGGGAATTTTGGCACCAAATTTTTTACATGGGGTTATTGGAACCCCTCCTCATGAATTCAAGATACTGTCATTCGGTCCTGAATAGTGATTTCGAGGTCACTGTGCGGAATCACCTATCGGGACTGATTAATGAAACAACAGTGCCGCTGTTCATGAGGTGGTCTCTCAAAAAGTCTATGTCGCAAATTTAGTGAAAAAATCCCAAAAAATGACTATTTTACAAGCATGCATTGCACAGTTGCCACACACGCTTGTAACTTCGCGAATTTGCAATATTTTCACTCCAGATTTTCAAGATTGGCATTTTTGCACACCTCCTCATGAACAGTGCAGCTGTTATTTTACACATCCTGTCCAAAATGTGTTTTCGCACTTCCAGCACAGAATAGTTCAGTTGCTGTGGGAAATCAGTTTTCAGGACACATTAAGAAAATGACAGTGACACTGTTCATGAACAGAGGTCCTAAAATGCCTATGTTGAAAATGATGACTGTGTTACAAGTGTGCATTGCACAGTTTCCACGCACCCTTGTAACTTCACAAATCTGTAATATTTTCATGCCAGATTTTCAACACTGGCATTTTTTCACACCTCCTTGTGAACAGTACAGCTGTAATTTTTCACATCCTGGCCAAAATGTGTTTTCGAACTTCCGGCACAGAATAGTGCGGTCGCTGTGGGAAATCAGTGTTTTTTGACATATTAAGATCGAGCAAGTGAGGGAGGGGGAGTGAGCGAGCTCGATGGAGCTCTGGCGGGACTGCTGTGGATTTCCTTGTGGCAGAGGAAGGCGTCAACGCAGGCAGGTGCCCAGTACAAAACGGCAGCCTGCAGCGCAGGGAGAAACCGAATGAGTGCATGAGAGAGGGGGAGTGAGCAAGCTCAATGGAACTCTGTCAGGACTGCTGCGGATTTCTTTGTGGGCAGAAAAAGGCACCAACACAGGCAGGGGCCCAGTACAAAAGGTCAGCCTGCAGCACCGGGAGAAACAGAATGCGCGAGTGAGTGTGGGGGAGTGAGTGAGCTCAACGGAGCTCTGTCAGAACTGCTGTGGATTTCTTTGTGGGCAGAAAAAGGTGCCAATGCAGGCAGGAGCCAAGCACAAAAGGGTAGCCTGCAGTGCCGGGAGAAACAGAATGAGCGAGTGAGAGAGGGGGAGTGAGATCAACGAAGTTCTGTCGGGACTACTGCATTTTTCTTTGTGGGCAGAAAAAGACATCAACGCAGGTAAGATCCCAGTACAAAAGGGCAGCCTGCAGCTCTGGGAGAAACAGAATGAGTGATTGAGAGAGGGGGAGTGAGCGAGCTCAACAAAGCTCTGTCGGGACAGCTGCAAACTTCTTTGTGGCAGAAAAAGGCACCAACGCAGGCAGAAGCCCAGTACAAATGGGAAGCTTGCAGCACTGAGAGAAACAGAATGAGTGAGTGAGAGAAGGGGAGTGAGCAATCTCAACAGGGCTGTGTCAGGCCTGCTGCGGATTTCTTTGTGGGCAGAAAAGGCACCAACACAGGCAGGAGCCCAATACAAAAGGGCAGCCTGCAGCACCGGGAGAAATAGAAAGAGCGAGTGAGAGCGGGGGAGTGAGCGAGCTCAACGGAGCTCTGCCGGGGCATTAGAGTTGCCCACCCTTCCACCCACTGTCGTGTGTGGTCCTATATTACAGTAGGGTCTCTGGGGTGGAGACAAAGCATTGACTGGATACTTTATGGATTGTTGTAATAATACATATTTATTTGTTCTGTTTCTTAAACTGAGCTGAGTAATACTTGGAGTGTAATGGGATTTCTAACTGGGCTAAGTGAAACTATATGAGAGCTGATAACAAAATGTATGGTAGCTGAGGGGTGAAAAACAGACAAGGAGGCTTTAGGATTGCTACAGTAATACAGTATCTAATGGATGAGATTTGAGACCGAATTAACCCGGTCGGCAAGGGGGCAGTCGGGGGACTAATGTGGGGGGGGACAGGAACTTGAGTAAATAGGGACCTAACAGTTGTAGTAGGGTACAGAAACCTGGAGTAAGAGCCTATAACATAAGATAGGGGCCAAAATGGGGCAGGTACCACATGTCAATAGGGTGGGCATCTTTGGAAGGGTGGTGGGGTGTACAGGGTGTGGGTCCACCATGATCCTGGACTGGGCTTGGAGGATGGGGATGTATGGTCTGTAGACAACTGGCTAGTTTGAGGGAGGAACTGTGGAGGTTAGGAGGAGTCTAGTGGCAGGGGCAGATAAGAATGGTAGGAATCCTGACTGGGGGGGGATTGGGGATGGCAAGGGGGGGAACGGGGGAAGAACAACTAGGGACTGAAATCGACCCCAGTATCAGAGGCATTAGCAGAAAAGAGAGGAGAAGGGAGGGGGTGCCTGAGGTGAGGGAAGGGCCTCTTGATAGGGAAGGAAGAGACCACGAGGAGTACTGGGGAGAAAGCAGATGGCTGCGGGTAGGGAGGAACCAGGGGTGGCACGATGGGGAAAAAGTAGGAGGCGGGAACTGATAGGGGAAGAGATGGTGAGAGGTAAGACTTACTGAATAGATTCGAGCCTCTCATGGGAGAGAGAGGGGGAGCAGGAACATACTTAAGGGGGGACAAGCGGGCATGAGATGGATGGCAACAGGCAGGGGAAGAGACAGCGAGGACGAATGGGTAGAAGGGAGCTAGTAAGGAGGGAGGGGTGGTGACTAGAGGAGAAAAGGCTACGGGAAGGGGGAAGGATGGGAGGGGCATCACTATAGGGGTAGAAGGGAATGGGGGTTCTAAATCGACAACAACAGGGATAGGAGAGGGGTTGGAAATCAGCAGGGGAGGAGGGGAGGTCGACATGAAAAGCCCAGTAGGAAGTAGTTAGGCTGGGAAAGGGTTCAAGGGAGATGGGAAGAATAAGACAGAGAAAAGGGGTGAGGCAGAAGTAGGGGGTACAGACACAGAAGTCACAGAGGAAGCTGACGGGGGTAAGGGGCAGGGAAGAATGAATACTGGGGTGGTGGAAGGGGCATTAGAAGGAAAGGGGTAAGGGACTGGGGGTACTCATCCTGGGGGATTCTATATTGAAAGGGGTGAGATGGGGCGGAATGGGGGAAGGCACAGCAGTATTTGGATTGAAGCTATCCCCAGGTTGACTGCAGGAGGGGCAGGGCAAGCACTGCTCAAGTGTGCAGCAAGAGGGAGGAAGAAACCTCATTTAGTGTTGCATGTGGGTACAAACGACAAGGCAGGGAAGACTGTGGAAGTAGTGAGAGGGAGGTTTGAGTAGTTGGGCAGGCAGTGTGAGGGGGTGGGGGAGTCGGTGGCATCCTCGGAGGTACTCCTGGTACCATGTGCAAGCATGGGGAGGAAGGGGAGGATTGAGGAGTTCAACGAGTGGCTGAGGGATTGGTGCCACACCCAAAATTATGGGTTAGTGACTGACTGGGGTAGGGTCTGGGGGAATAGTGACTTGTGCACAGGGGACAGGCTACACTTGAGCAGGAAGGGAAAGGGAGTATTAAAGACAGGATTAGAGGATATATCCCTACTAAGGTGGATTTGAACTAGTGGGGGGAGGGGTGGCCAAAAGACTGAAGTTGGTAGAAAGGTCCTGACAGGGGATCGTAATCAGCCCACCCCCTTAGATATAGGTAAAGGCTAAGGCATAGTAACCCGGGGAAGGGGGGCAGGCAGAGTGGTCTGAGTGTAATACAGATGGCACCACCACCCAGTAAGAATAAGGAGTAGAAAGTGTGTGGACACCTGGGAGGAGGGACACAGGCCAAGGAAGAGAAGAGTAAGGAGAAGGAGGGGTATGGGTGGAAGGTGGTCTTTCTCAACACAAGAAGCCTGGGGAACAAAAATTAGAGCTTCAGGTGCTCCTTTCAGAGGGGAAGGTGGACATTGCTGCAGTGATAGAGACTTGGGCCACAGAGTACCATGATTGGGACTTGGCAATCCCGGGATACAGGATACATAGGAAGGACCGGGGGGTTGGAGGGGGGGTGCACTCTATGTGAGGGAAGTGATTAAATGCATAAGGGATCAGGGAGAAGAGGAGGAGAGGCCAGAGGCACTTTGGGTGCAGCTCCTGGACTCCAAGGGCAGAAAACTGAGGCTGGGAGTGGTGTACAGACCACCAGCCTAATCCGGGGAACTGGATGGGGAGTTGGCAAAGCAGATAAGGAGGATGTGTAGAAGGAGGAGTGTGGTTATAGTGGAGGATTTTAACCTACCAAGGGTTGACTGGAGCTCCCCGGCCACTAGCAGTAACAAGAAGCCGGTGTTCCTTGATGCATTCCAGGATGGCCTTCTGAAGCAGTTGGTAAGTGGGCCTACAAGGCTTGGTAGCACTCTGGACCTGGTACTGGCAAATGGGGAGGTGGTGAGGGAGGCAAGGATGGAGGACCCACTAGTAGGTAGCAACCAGCAAACAGTGTGGCTCGTTCTCGCACTGGGCAGGGAGACAGAAGGCACAGGCACTAAGGTGGTGGACTTTATTAGGGTGGACTTTGGGGGCACAGGAGCAATACTGCAAGGAAGACTCCAGGATATAAGGCCGGGGATGGATGCAGCACAAAAGTGGGGAGTCATAAAGACTGGGCTAACAGAGGCCACAGTAGCCTGCACCAGGTCTGGGAGTAAGAAGAGCAGAGGCAAGAACATTCTGGCTGAACAAGGAAGTGCTGCAAGGGGTGAGGGCAAAGAGGGCTGCATACCGGAAGGACAGAAGAACTTGGAAGGGAGAAGATAAGGAGGCTTTAGGGAGTTGGTCAAGGGAGGTGGCCAGGAGGGTGAAAAAAGCTAAGGCCTACAGGGAATTAAGGTCCGCACAGGGCATAAAGGGAGGGGGAAAAGGACTTTTATAGGTAAGTCAGGGAAAAGAGGAAGTGCAAGGAACATATTGTGAGGATAAAGCGGGGAGGGGATTGGGTGGAAAAGCAGGAGTAGCAAGTGGAAATTCTAAATGAGTACTTCTGTTCCGTTTTCACTAAGGAGAGGGATGGTCCACTACCAAAATGGGCTGGGGGTGGGGAAAAGGGGAGAAGAGATTACAGACAAAGTGATCACAGGGAGTAGGGTGCTAGAGGGGCTGAGGGCAGTAAGGGTGGACAAAAAACCAAGTCCTGATGGTATCCATCCCAGGGTGTTGAGGGAGATGGTGGAGCTATTGGCTGAGCCTTTGGCAGATCTGTTCAACACCTCTCTGGAAACAGGGTGTATGCCCCAGGACTGGAGGGTGGTCCATGTGGTACCCATACACAAGAGTGGGCCTAGGAAGGAGCCAGGAAATTATTGGCCAGTAAGTCTCACGTCCACAGTGGGTAAGCTTATGGAGGCGATACTGAAGGAGAGGCTGGTGGCATTCCTAGAGAGTAATGGCCTCCATGATGGGTGGCAACACGGGTTCGTCTCAGGGAGGCCTTGTCAAACCAACCTAATAGAGTATTAGGACTGGGTGACAAGGAATTGAGCAGGGCCATACGGTACATGTCCTGTACTCTGACTTCAGTAAGGCTTTTGATACAGTGCCTCATGGGAGACTGGGGGAAGCTGATGGCAGTGGGGGTGGGGAAAAAAGCTAACTAAATGGAACTGACTACAGGGGAAGGTGCAGAAGGTGGTGGTGGGGGGGGCTCTCGGCACCCAGAGCAGTGACAAGCAGGGTGCCGCAGGGGTCATTGCTGGGCCCGGTACTATTTGGGCTCTTTATCTCTGATATAGCACACGGACTGGGGAGCAGGGTTAGTCTGTTTGCAGGTTATACCAAATTGGGGGTGGTGGTGGATGAAGAGGACGGATGAGAAAAACTGCAGGGGGACCTAACCAAACTAGAGACATGGTTGGTGAAGTGACAGCTAGGATTCAATGCAAAGAAGTGTAAGGTGATGCACTTCTGAGCTAAGAACCAGAAGAGGGACTATTGGTTGGGGATCACAGAGGAGGAGGAGAAGGACCTAGGGGTGTTGGTAACTGTGAGCATGAACAACTCGGCCCAGTGCAGGAAAGCAGCAGCAAAAGCAAACAGGATGCTAGGGTGCATTGCAAGGTGGTTCTCATCCAGACACAGGAACATCATCCTACCTCTCTACAGATCATTGGTCAGACTGCACCTAGAGTACTATGTGCAACACTGGAGGCTATACCTGAGGAGAGATATGAAGTTACTGGGTACAAAGGAGGGCAACAAAAATGTTAAAGGGGATGGAAGGAAAGGAATATGAAGTTAGGTTGAAGGGAGCAGAACATGTACACAGTGGAGGAGAGAAGGGATAGGGTGGATATGATTGAAGCATTTAAATACCTGAGGGGGAGTAAATAAACTTAGCACCAAGGGGGTGTTTAAACTGAGGAGTGGAAGAGAGATGAGGAGGCACAGACTGAGGTTGGAAAGGTGACATTTCAAGAAGGAAATGAGGAGGTACTACTTCACTGAGAGGGTGGTGTCTAGTTGGAATGCGCTGCCGGGGGGGTGGTAACATGTAGGACAGTCAATAGCTTTAAGAAGGAGTGGGATAAAGCAAGTGGAAGAGTCAGGGGGGCAGGGGCTGGGACAAGCGGGGGAGGAACTGGGGGGAGGAGGCTGGGGCAGCTGCAATCTAGGGCGCTAGCTGCACACTCAGGCAAACTTAAATAGACCAACTGGTGTGTTCTGCTGGCAGATTCGTATGTCCATATGTTTGTATGTATATTCATATGTAAAATCACAGTGACTCTGTTCATCAGCAGAGGTCCTAAAATGCCTATGTTGAAAATTTGGTGACAAATGTCTATAAAATGTCTGTTACAAGTGTGCATTTTGCAGTTTCCACACATTCTCATAGCTTTACAAATTTGTAGTATTTTCAGTCCAGATTTTCAACATTGCCATTTTTTCAGACCTCCATATGAACAGTAAAGCTGTCTTTTTTCATATCCTGCCCGAAATCTGCGTTTACTCATCTGGCGCAGAATGGCGTGTTTTCTGTGGGAAATCAGTGTTCAGGACAGGTTAAGGAAATCATAGTGACAGTGTTCATGAGCACAGGTCACAAAATGCTTATGTTGAAAATTTGGTGAAATAATTCCACTAAATGACTATGTTACGCGCATATGTTACGCAGTTTCCACACACGCTCGGAGGTTTGAGCATTTTTAATATTTTCACTACAGATTTTCAACATTGCCATCTCTTCACACCTCTCTATGAATAGTACAGCTGCCATTCTTTGCATCCTGCACGATCTGTGTTTTCATACATCTGGCACACAATGGCATGGTTGCTGTGGAAACTCAAAGTTCAGGACACACTGGCTATGCCACTGTTCATGAGAATGCTTTCGTGAGGTGGGGGTCACAAAAAGGCCATGCTGAAAATTTGTAGTGCAAATACCAACAAATGCCTGGGGTGTTAGGGTTTCTAACCATAACATACCACCCTGTACAGACTGACAGGCATCAGTGGTGTGCTTTTGGATTGCCGACTGTAATGCTCATGCCATTCCACCCCACCCTCCCAGCCTGCAGCCAGTCACAGGCATTGAGGTGTGCCTTGGACTCTTCGGCCCCAGAGTTCACCCCATTCTCCTATATTGCACCCATTTCAGTATATGTCCTTATGGAGTGGGGTGACTGTAAAGCCAAACACCCCAAGGCACACCTCAACACTTGTCAGTGTCTGCAGGATAGGGTGAGGTGAAATGGCATGAACGTTATGGGAGACAACCCAAATGCATACCCCAATTCCTGTCCATCTTTGCAGTGCGGAGGTGGGGTTGGTGTGAAGTTCAATACTTCACTGCCATTTCTACACTGCATCTGTCTAACTCCTGCATTTCCAATGCTAATACCAGCAAGCAAACATTCGGCATTGATAAATGCTTGTTGTTATTATCTCACCCCCCATTGTGTACTCTTCCCCTGGGTTTTTGTTTCCCATGTGCATTACCTTGCACTTTTTTGCATTGAATCTGAGCTGCCATACATTTGACCATTCCTCCAACCTTGCCAAGTCCCTTTGCATCCTTTCCACCCCACCTTCTGTATCAACCCTGTTGCAGATCTTTGTGCCATCTGCATAGAGATATACTTTTCCTTCCAGTCCCTCTGCAATGTCACTTATAAAGACATTAAAGAGGACTGGTCCCAGTACTGAACCCTGCAGTACCCCACTAGTAACCCCCTTTCTTCAGAATGAACTCCGTTTACGATTACCCTCTGTATCCTATTGTCCAGCCAATCTTTTACCCAGGCTACCACTTTGGGACCCACTCCAAGGTTGGCTAACTTGTATATTAATCTTTTGTGTGGGATGGGTCGCATAGGACCCATGGCCAGCCAGAATTCGAAATGACTAAGATAGAGCCTCATGCTGCAGTCCTACAATATGAACATTAGACACTGCAGCGGATCACAGCATGGCAATGCAGACGGGCTGTACAGACAATAACTAGTGCCCTTGGTTTTTTTTTCTTCTTAAGTAGGAGCAACCAAGGGGAAACTAAGCTGGGGTTCACACTACCAGTTAGTACTGCTAGAAAGACTTTGGTAATAGGACTGTTGGCAGTGGTGGCTGACCTGGAGGCAGTGGCTCAGTCAGCACAGGCTTTCCATTCTAGTCCTTCTGGCCCTTGCCTACTGTACCTGGAGTATTTTTCTCAGTCCATCTGCTTGGTTCCCATAGCTCCTAGTCCTCCATCAGATGATGCAAGAGAAGGACTCAGGAGATTTCTTCCCTCTCTTGGCTAGACTGGATAGGCTGCAGTTCAGAATGCTGCTAGCTCTATTCCACCATTCAAGGGCACAACCACCAGGGGAGGATGAGGGGGTCCAGTCCCCCTCAAGATTTTAGGCCCTGCAAAATGGCCAATTACACTGGCATTGCCATGAAAGGCTCAGTAGATCAGTGCTCCCTCTCCCAACTTTTTAGCAATGGTTGCACCCATGCCACCATTTTAATTTTTTCTTACACACTCTCGGTCTCACTCTGTGCCTCCTTCTTTTTCAATCACAGAATGAAGAGCAAGTTGTTTATTGCATCATGTGACTCACTCCTGTTTGAGTAGGCCAGGAGATCAGAGGTCTGTGGGTTCAGTTCCCACATCTGGCACTTGGGTTAATTTCCCAGTACTGACACTGTATTGCAGTATGAGAGGGGTGCTGCACTTCTGAGGTGCCGTCTTTCGGATGAGACGTTAAACCGAGGTTCCATCTGCCAGGACTGGTGATAGTTCAGGTGGTTGTTAAAGATCTCATGACACTTCTCGAAAAGAGTAGGGGAATTTCCCTGGTGTCCTGGCCAAATTTCCCTCATGTCACTAAAAAAATACCACCAACAGCTTAATCTGGTTCAAGGTCAGTTGGCATTCATCTGTATCCCCCTTTCCGGGTCATGCTTGAAAATAGGTAGGATTTGTCTAGTGCACTTAACCGGTCAACAAAAACTAAAAAAAAAAAAAAAAAAAGTAGCCACTGCCAGAGGCCATTTCCTCTCATCTGGCCCCACCTCTAGGCTCTGTTCCATTTGATCAAATGCATCTGTGACCATTGTGGCTGCTTTTCAGTGCTGGACATGCCCTACAATTATGGGAGAAAAACAACTTTAATTCAGACTGCTTGTTCATTAGTGGTGGTGGGGGAACTTTTATGGGGTATCTTCCCTTATACAAACCCTACTGGTGAATACGGAGAGGACTGTAAAACCTGTTACATCTGTGGTCTGGATTCTAGACCTAACTGACAGCCCCACATAGGTACTCCTTCCCCTGCTTCTCAAAGAACTTTTTATCTGAGCGGGCAACATTTTGTCTGTATATGCACGCTGTGCTATACTACTCCATGCGTGACAGAAAATCCCTACTAGACTGAGGAGCTTCCTCTGCCCACTTCTTGTTTTGAGGAGGAGGGGTAAGAACACACTGCTTCTTTAATTCAAAAGGAGGACTGCTGGTTGGCAACAGATTTCACTCAAACAACATCAGCTTCCTGTTTTCACTGAAGGCAGATCAGTATGTCTGAAGGCAGGGATAAATATACTGGTTGCTGAGGCAACAGTTTGAGTTTACAGCTGTGTAATGTTACTGGATTGGTTGCTGTGTGTTTTTCTAGAGGGAAATCACTGAGTGCAGACCTAGTGGTAAAAAGCTGGTCACCTGTCTTCAGCATCATAGGATGTGTAACAGATGTCACTGAGAGGGGGGGATGGGCAGTGGTGGTAGGGGGAGAGCCTCTTCTACATTTATTCCTAGATGTGAGGCTTAGGTAACATAGATTATATAAAGTAAATCCAAAATGGGGAGGAGCATAGCTTCTCCTCACCCAAAAGGGATTTTTAACAGGTTTCCACTGAAAGGAATTCCTGTCACCAACAAACAGCAATGCCTCCTGGCTTTGTAAGCTACCCTTCCCTGGCACTACTGGTCTTGATCAAGAGACAGGTTACCTGTTTGATGCTTTACTGCAGGTTTGTTTGAATTATTAATCTAGTTTTCCTTTATCTGCATGTTGCTGCAAAATAGGTAGACAGTGTAGTGCAATGGCTAGAACTTAGCAAGACACCAAGAAAAAAGATTTTGCATCTCAGCTGAGTTATCCTGGGCAAATATCTTGAGGGTACTGTATTAAATCCACAGTTTTTAAACATTCTTTCTAAATGTATTTGCCTAATTATATGTTTGTTTGTGGTGTGTATTTATGAGAAATGGTATTTATTATTAAATTCTTTTAGTTAGTATATATATATATATATATATATATATATATATATATATATATATATATATATATATATATACATATACACACACACACATATATATTATAATAGCAATTACTGAACAACAAATCAGTCAATCAATCTATTAATCCATCCATCTTTGGTAAATAACTGTAAAACAAATCTGAAGTTAGGTCTGGATTCCAAACTGACAAGCAAGATCTGGTTCTTGCTACATATGTCTGCTTAGACACTGGACTGATTGCTTAGCTCTTTTCACACATACCTGGCTGATGCACTCCCATTCATGCTGCTCACTCGCCACTCCAGCCGCACCACTCATGACAGCCATGTACACTGAAAATGAGCACAGCTCAATTGAGTTACTTCCCTTTCATGGTTTTTGAAAATATGCCACTACACAGGTACAGTGGTGCATTATTGAAGGGCAGCAGCCAGTACTTCCTGCATTTTCACAAAATGTCCACCCGGGACTCGGAACAGCAAGGCTCATGGTGGTCTCCTTCATTCTCAACCTTGTTTCCATGGTTACAGCAGTGTGGCTGCATTGAGTCAGTGTGGGCTGCTGAATGCAACTCTCCACTCACTGCCTCTGGTTAGGTTTGGGGAGGGTTGGGGTGGCAAAATTCTTATTGCAAACTTTCAATTTTTATACCAGAATTACCAGCAGGTGTGGCTAATTGAAGAGTCTGAAAAGGAAGCAGCAGGAATCAACAGGGGAAAATGTATGCAATGTCAAGGAGAAGGACAGGTCGGCTGGTGTGGGGTGCTGCAGGGGTGAACCAATGCAGCAGGAGCAGCGTGTTTACATGCTAGGTAAAAATGCTTGCACTGGTACACATTCCCAGAAAAACAGGGATCACCGTTCACCACAATGGAATGACCTACAATGTTCCTCAAGTTGTTTACATGACCTGATCTGCAATGGTACAACAGATCTGCACTGCTTACAACGGTATAGATCAGGTCATGTGAATGGCCCTTTAAGCCCCTTTTACACTACAGGATCTGCAAGAGTGGTGCAGAGCAACTGAAATGTTACCTTGTTCGGCATGTAAAGATGGGCCACAGTGCATCACAGTGGAGCATTCATGCTGCTGGCATTCCCTGCTGTTCTCGGATTGCCGTTTCTTGCATCGTTTTGCACCGCATCGGCCACCCATGTAATCAATAGGAACATTCACATTGATCCTGGAGGGAGTCTCGTGAGACTCTCCTGTATTCCATGTTACCTACCCATGCTGCACGTCCTCATACTCAGTCCCGAGGCTTGTGCGTGCAATATTCTATCTGAGTTCAGCTGAATATATCTTCAGATAGTAGAAAGAAAGCTGAACTTCAGAAACTAGTTACTTTTCAGAAAAAAGGGCTAAAAAGTACTTTAAAAGCACTCTGAAAGTGGAGCCATGATACTGGACATACGCTTATGCATATTCATTGCGATATGAATATGCTTAAGCCCATGCCCAGTATCACGGCTCCACTTTTGGAGTGCTTTTAAAGTACCTTTCAGCCCCTGTTTCTGAAAAGTAACTAGTTTTAGTTTAGCTTTCTTTCTAGTATCTGAAGACATATTCAGCTGAACTTGGGTAGAATATGTAAAGTGAACTGGGAAGCCTCAGGCAAGTCTTGGCCAGAAATGTGGCTAAAATGACGGAACAGCCCAGGACACTGATATGGGCTGATGTGTAAAGTGAATGCTGTGGTGCAGACAGAGTAGGAGCGAGTACAGTGAAACCATTACGTTGCAGGTACTGTAGGGCACTGTGTGAAAGCGCCTTTAGATTACAGTTTTATCAGTGCCTTTTGTCCTTTTGCACCCACATCACAGACCAGACCCCCCAATAGAGGTAACTCCAAACCTGGTTGTGTTGAGACCCCAAACCTCAATGCATTACTATGGTTCTGGATGGAAATCTGACCTGCAGTACCGACAATCGTGTTCAATTTCTGGATAATGCAAAAGAAAAATTGTTTGTTTCCATATTGGTCCTTGTATAACAAGATGCACAAAATAGGTGATTTGATACTTTTTATTGGACAGAGATTTACAGAAAATCATAAATCATTAAGATTTTCTGTAAATTTCTGTTGGACCAATAAAAGGTATCAAATCACCTAATGTATTTTCTGCATCTGGATAATGTGAGTGAGAGATTACACACCAGCTCCCCAGGCCACACCTCTTTGCAGATATGTAGCCTAGGTTTTCATGGAGTTCTGTTGCCTTAGTGAGCACTGTGCTGTTTAGCTTGCCTAGGCAGGAACTTGGAGAATTCTTCCTCTTTTTCCCCTTATAGTCAGAAATGCCCGTCATCATAGCACATGGGTACACATGGCAATCGTGCAGCTATGTTAGTCACTTTTTAGAAATTTGAAAGAGAGGAATCAAAAGACTTTTTTTTCAGGAACAGAGTCATGCAGCTCTGAGCTGGTAGTTTCCTATGTATACAAAATGTTCATCAGCATATCTACAGAATCAGTACAACATCCCTCTGTTGCTATAGTAACTGAAGAATGTTTAGGAACCCCCTTGTTGCCAGGGCTGCAGTCCCCAGATAGCACCTATTTTTCCACTGACTCATATGAGGGGGAAACCACTCTTTCCTGTTACGCCCTTCTAG
Source organism: Neoceratodus forsteri (assembly GCA_016271365.2). Taxonomy (NCBI): domain Eukaryota; kingdom Metazoa; phylum Chordata; order Ceratodontiformes; family Ceratodontidae; genus Neoceratodus; species Neoceratodus forsteri. The sequence goes on along the minus strand of CM028132.1, from coordinate 585,882,521 downwards.
CTCAGACAAGAGGCCAGGCTGGTGACTCACTCTCTGCTCTCAACACAGGAAAGTGAGTAACGAAGAAGTGAAGGGAAAAATAAATTACCAAGGAAGCCTGTTTTGGACACTGGAGTTGAAAACATACAAATTTACTCAGCAAACCGAGATGAAGCTATTCAGTTATTTCGCTGTGTTTCCATCTGCTTGCCAGATTCAGGGATAGCCTCCAATGGTTCTCATTCCAGAGTGGGGGAGGGGAAATTCCTGTTCTACTGTGGATGTGGCAGTGGGCAGTAGCTCTGCCTTAGCTCTGAACGGTGCACATTACGTTACCTGTAGCTATTCTCGCTGCATAACAGAAGCAAGAGAGAAAGATGGAGTAGTATCATGCTTTACTTGACAACTCTGCTTGCCAAAGTTTGAAGTCAAGAAGACACAGAAAGAAACATAAAAGTGGATTATCTGATTTGAATAGTTACATCTAGAAACATGTATGGACCCTCTTCTGAAATTGCCATCATATACTGTATTTCCTCATATACAGTACCTACCCAATTAAGTGCCATATATCTAGCCAATTAACCACTACCAAATATCTAACAACCGACAAGCACTGTAATAACACATTGATGCCTGACAAACACAACATGAAGCACATTCTGCAACCTTATTAAATGTGACAACCACCTTTTTGACACATGTAACAAGAAACTCCTGACTGCAAACGTCATGCCAATCTCAAGTTCCACTCCTGGCCACACTCCTCCTGAATGCCACTCCTTACAAGACTCTACACTATGGCAACACAAAAGGGGCAAACATGCAGACATGTCAGAAATGCCACTCCACTACACAAAAATAAAAATGCCATTACACAAAAAAACAAAAACAAAAAAACCTAGGATAAAATAAAGGCAAAACTGGAAAATGATTGCAAATGTAATCCAAACCTAATCAAACCTAAAAAAAAGACCTTCTTAATGTATTATATAAAACAAGCATTTGCCAATGCCGAATGTTGTCTCGCTGGCATTGGTAGTGCCGGAGCTAGAGACGCATAATAGGAATGGCAGTAAAGTATTGAAGTGACGCCAACCCCACCCTGTAGAGAGCGACTGGCATTGGGGTGTGCGTTTGGATCATCAGCTATTATGCTCATGCCATTGTACCTCACCCTACCCTGTAGACACTGACAAGTGTCGTGGTGTGCTTTGGGGTCTTTGAGCGTTATACTTACCCCATTCCATAAGGAAACACGCTGAAGTGGGAGCAGTGTAGGAGAATGGGGTGAACTTTGTGGCTGAACAGTGCGAGGCACGCCACAATGCCTGTCACTGGCTGCAGGGTGTAGGTGGGGGTGGAATGGCGTGAGCCTTACAGCCGATGATCCCAAGTCACAACCATGATGCCTGTCAGTCTATACTGGTTGGGGTGCTACAGTTGGAAACCCTAACACCGTAGGTGTGTGTTGGTATTTTCACTCCAAATTTTCAACATGGGCTGTTTGTGAGCCCACCTCATGAAAAGCGGCACAATCAGTTTGTTAGCTGAAAGATGATTTTGCAGAGCTGCTATGCCATTTGGTGACACAGGGATGAAAACATATTTTGGGCAGGATGTGGAAAATGACAACTGTATTGTTCATGAGGAGGTGTAAAAAATTGCAACGTTGAAAATCTGGAGTGAAATATGAAAAATTGGTGAAGTCACGAGCATGCATAAAACTGTGCAACACATTTCCGTAACCCAATTATTTTGGGGAGTTTGTTAGCTACATTTTCAACATAGGCATTTTGGGACATCCCATCATGCACAATGGCGCTGTGATTTTGTTATTCTGTCCCAAAAGCTGATTTCCCACAGCGGCCACGCCATTGTGCGCCACATGTGCAGAAACACATTTTGGGCAGGATGTGAAAAATGACAGCTGTACTGTTCATAAGGAGGTGTGAAAAAATGCCAGTGTTGAAAATCTCGCTTGAAAATATTGCATATTTGCGAAGTTACAAGGGTGCGTGGAATCTGTGCAACGCATGCTTGTAACACAGTCATTTTATGGACTTTCATCACCAAATTTTCAACATAGGCATTTTAGGACCTCTGCTCATGAACAGTGTCACTGTCATTTCCTCAAACTGTCCCGAAAACTGATTTTGCACAGCAACCACGCTATTCTGCACCGTACTTGCGAAAACACATTTTGATCAAGATATCTAAAATGACAGCTATACTGTTTATAAGGAAGCATGCATAGAAAAATCAAAATTTTTAAAATCTGGAGTGAAAATATTACAAATTCATGAAGTTATGCGTGTGCGTGGAAACTGCACAATGCATGCTCGCAAAACAGCCATTTTTGGGGGTTTTCCCACCAAATTTGCAACATAGGCTTTTTGAGAGCCTCCCTCATGAACAGTGGCATTGTCATTTCATTACTCAGTCCCGAAAGGTGATTCTGTGCAGTGACCGCAAAATCACCTTTCGGGACCGAATACCACCATGACAGTGCCAGAATTCATGAGGAGGGGTCCCAATAACTGCATGTTGAAAATTTGGTGACAAAATTCCTGAAAATGGCTGAGATATGCAACAAAGTTGAAAAAACTCTATTTATGCCATTATGCAGCTTACCGGCATTTCTTCAGTTCGCGGTCGGCTTTGAAGAGTGCAGACATGTTCCCGGTCCACCGAAGATCATTGTGCCGGACTCCAGAGGTAAGTATGGGGTGAGGGGGATGGTGTGGGGAGGCAGAGTGTGCAGAGGGTGGGCGCAGGTTGTGGGAGGGGGTAGGGAGACCATGAGGGACCATTTTATTTTTTACAGGGGTTTAAAAACAAAAATAAAACATCGCGGGACTTTATTTTTTGCAGGAGATTTGGCACATTGGGGTGGGCTCCCAGCGTGCCACCTAATTGTTTTTTTGGGAGGGATTCTGTAGCTGATGGGGGATTGGGCACCCCGTTGACACATACTGAAGGGGAGGTATACACAAGCCAAGAGAGATTGGGCACCCCCTCGGCATGCAACAAAAGGGGGGGGACATTATGCTGATGTGGAGGGGGCTCCCCATCTGCAAAATCAGTGGGGACAGGGGATAAACACCGACGGGGATTGGGCGCCCCATCGGCAAAGAAAAACTGTTGGGGGGCCGCATGATGCCGAGGGAGATTGGGCACCCCCTCAGCATACATTTTAAATGGGAGGGGGTTCAGTATGCTGACGAGGAGTGGGTTCCCCCGTTGGCATTGTGACAGGTGATGTTGCCTACACTCCGGGAGGTGTGTTGTGGTCACGCTGCACGAGAGCTTCGCTCTCATTGCAGCGGACCTTTTCTTTATTCTGGTGGCCACATTAGAGATGCGTGAGGTCAGTGCCTGCTGTTGGCTGATTGGGGAATGAGGGACGCACCTTCTGATGCATGCCCTGCATTCACCCAGCGACCGTGCCTCCAAATCTGCTACTAACGTAAGATATTGGCTGCACATGCGCGAGCCAACATAATAAATGATAGGCATGTGCTGTAGGACAAGTATACCATCTAGGAGGCCTTACCAGGTTATAATGCCAGTCGCCCTCTGGACCAATGGTATTATTACCTCATCAGGCCCCCAAAACAGTATATTTCCCAGTACACTAAACTTACCTATCATTTATTTTCTATGTTAAATGGATGGGTCTTTACCACATTGATAGAAACCTACAAATATCTAAAAGGCATAAATAGGGGACCGGAGGGTAGCATCTTTAGGAAAAGGAGATGTTCAGAAATGAGGGAGCATGTCGTGAGGTTGGAAGGGGATAGACTAAGGGGTAATGTGAGGAAGTATTTCTTCAGTGAAAGAGTGGTGGGCGCATGCAATAGACTCCCAGTGGAGGTGGTGGGGGCAAACACAGTGGGGAAATTCAAAAATGCATGAGACAGGCATAGGTAAACCCTAGTAATTGGAATGAGAAGGTAAAACCAGAGATCAAGTAGGGTCTGTGGCCTTTGCTGTAGGTAGGGAAAATGGGCAGACTGGATGGGCCTAGAGGTCCTTATCTGCCATCAATGTCTGTGTTTCTATGTAGAAACAAACATCAGTTATTTCCCCATATACCTAACAGTTGAAAAGCATGTACTGCAGCAGCCAAATGTATATATCACAACAAGTAAGAGCCCATGCCACAGCAATAAAAAAAGAAAATAGAACATAAGGAAAACCGCAAAACAAACAAACCTACAATGAACACAAACGTTAATGTACAGCAGCTAAACCTCTCACAATAAGTTACAAAACTCCAGGAAAGAACACTAAAAACAACCAGTTTCAAAGGCCCTGTCTACACTAGGGAGCTTAAATCGGTTTAACTGCCTTAAAAATTAAACCTGATGGAACATTGCCAAGTCTATCATTCCGCAATCTCCCGTAAGAAGGCAGAGTTCCTGTCCAGGGAGATTGTGGCTACTCAGAACTGACCGGCTCAGCTCTTTCGAACTGTAGACAGACTGTGCAACCCAGCCTGCCTGCAGGTTTGAAGGGCCTTGTCACAAGTAGAATGTGAAGACCTTGCTCACTTCTCTTTGTGGCTAAGGTGGCTGACATTGGGGCGGTACTCCAACCTGCATCCTCTATGGGAGAAGCTATGGATCGGCACTCGGTCGCTGCCCCAGGCCTCTCCTGGAGTTCCTTTGACCAGCCGGAGTTCATTGATGTCATACAGATTGTCCAGGGTATGCACACTACATGCCGTAGTTTGGATCCGGGCCCAACCTCCCTGATAAAGGGTTGTTGTGATTTTATCGGCCCGGTCCTAGCATGGATAGTCTGGTGCTCCTTGAAGGAGGTGGTGGTAATGCCCCTCCTGAAGAAAGCTTCTTTGGACCCAGATTGCCATGCTAACTACAGACCAATCTCTAACCTTCCCTTTGTGGGGAAGGTGATTGAGAAAGTAGGGGCTGTACAACTGGAGAACCATTTGACCATCCATGGCATTTATGAACCACTCCAGTCTGGTTTTTGAAAGAGGCATAGTACCAAGACTGCACTGGTTCGGGTGCTCAGTGATCCCTGATAGCAAGAGATCGAAAGAGCTGTTCTATCTCTCTCCTCAGCATTTGACACTGTGGACCGTGGGGTACTCCTCGAACACCTGAGGTTATCTGCAGACTGTCTAGTACAGTCCTTAGGTGGTTTAGATCATTCCTCAGTGGCAGAAATCAGAGGGTAGTGTCAGGGATAAATTCCTCTGGCCCAGTCTCTCTGTCATGTGGGGTTCCTCAGGGTTTGGTGTTGTCCCCCATGTTGTTCGCAGTGTACATGCTGCCCCTCGGAGACATTGTAAGAAGGTATGGGCTGAGGTTTCACTGCTATGCTGATGATACCCAGCTCTACCTATCTTTTACATCTGACCAGGATAGAGCTGTCTCGGTATTTAACAACTGCCTCACTGAAATCCAGAACTAAATGAATTTGAGCTGGCTGAGGTTGAACTCAGAGAAGACGGAGGTGGTGTTTGTGAACCCAGGCCGCTGGATAGAGGGGACGGGAGCCAATTTGCCTTCAGGATTATTTCTCGGTGGCTCCCAGCTCCCAACCTCTGAATAGGTGTGGAACATGGGGGTGATTTTTGAAGATGGGCTGACGCTACGATTGCAGGTGTCAGCAGTCATCAAATCATCCTTTTACCATCTGAGGAACATCTCCAGGATTAAGCACCTAGTTCTGTCCGGTGATCTGCTTACACTGGTCCATGCCTTTGTGACCTCATGCCTTGACTTTTGCAACTTCCTTTATCTAGGGCTACCTGGGGTCGATATGCGCTGCTTCAAGCTCATGCAGAATGCTGCGGCCCGGCTATTGACGGGTACTCCTCGTGCCTGTTATATTTCTCTGGTGCTGCGTAAACTGCACTGGCTGCCAATACAGTGGCAGATCACCTTCAAAATCGGTCTTCTGACTTACAAAGCCCTACACAGACTGGGTCTGGACTGCTTGAAAGAGCTCCTGATACCCTACTGCCCTAAGCGATCGCTCCGCTCGGTGGACGAGGGGTTGCTAGAGGTTCCGAGGGGTTCTTTGAAATCTTCGGTGGCCCGTGCTTTTATGTACGTGGCCCCAACCCTCTGGAATTCTCTATACCATCTGCTGTGGGAGTGCACGTATGTGGAGGAATTTAAACGGGCCTTAAAGACCCATCTGTGGTTGTCAGCTTTCCCCTGATGATGATGATGTTTTAACATATTTCATGAATTCAGTATTATTGTATTTGTGTTTTATTTATTGTTTTATGAAGCTTATTGTTAAGGTGTCTTGGTTTCAGAAAGGCACGATATAAATAAAGAATATCATTATTATTATTTTATTATTATTAAACTGTTTTAAGCTCCTGGAACACGGTTTGCATTCACACTGTAACATGGTTAAAACCGTGTTACAACTGTGTCTTAAACCGTGCTAAAACCCTGCTAGAGAGGTGATCATTAACATGGTTTTAGCTAAACACAGTTGCCTTAATCCACGTTAACAGTAGTGTGTACGCAAACCATGCTGTAACATGGGTTAAGGCACCCCGTCCAGTGAGAAAATCCATTTTGTCAGCCACAGAATTAAAAAAAGAATAAATTACAAGCACCGCTGTGCAGAGGAGGCATCCCTGATTCTGCCCATATATTTTTTGTCCCAATCGGTTTTGGTCGCCGTTCACAGGTATCCCGTCATGCACTGCGGCACCAACTGGAACTCATAATGCTTTGAGTTGGGGCCGCAGTCATGACTGGGAACCCCTTTCACCTGGCACGGTTGTCGGAATTGAAAGTGGACGGTCCGATAACCGTACTAGGGACCGATCTGTAAAACGTTTTTAATAACATTTTATAAATGTCCCCTAGTGTGGACAGGGCCAAAAATGCAGTTTGGGATTGTGCAATCGAATGCCAAAACAGAAAACTCAAATCCTGAAACTTCAGCACAATTGATAGCAGAAACTAGTTAGTACACCACAAAAACAAATGTAGCAATACTACAGTACATTATAGGTACTAAAAAAAAACCAAAACCTTTCCTCACGCTAAAAACTCTTCTTTCACCACTCATGTCCCGCAATGGTGCTCCACACTTGTCTCTCTCAAACTCTGATGCATCTCCACACAGCTACCATTCACACACCATGTATCTCACTGTTGCTTCATGCTTGTTTTTTATCAAGTCCAATACCTCTCCACGCTGCAGCCATTTATATGTTGTTGCCTCAATTGGTGCTTTTGCATTGCAACTTACATGGCGTGTTGCCATCTGGATTGTCTTCCTCTACTGCAGTCCCACCACTGCCTTCTTCTTTTACATGCTGCGACTGTGCCACATTCCTGCTGTCCTTCCCATGTTTTGGGGACATTTCCAGTGGAGGGGTTAGTGAATGGGAGTGGCACCAGTGCAGGTGGAGCAGCATTTTTACACACTTGCAGAAAACACCTGCACCAGTGCACTCCATTCCACATTCTCAATAAACCAGGGAATACTCTGTGCCATAACAGAGTGGCCAACAATGCTCAAGCAGACCTTTACACTGCCAAATCTACACTGGTGCAACTTATCTGCACCGCTGCAGATCTGGTAGTGTAAAAGCCCTTAATATTGCACCATGCCGGTCTTGCCCACACACTAATCCTTTCTATGCAGAGCCAGTCATGTGCCACTGCTCTCAATGCTGTTTCATTCCTGTCTCTCATCAAATGCTGATGCCTCTCCATGCCACAGCCATTTATACCCCTTGCATAGGTGCTGGAACCATAGAGTGGGGGTTATGAGTTCTCTCCACTATTTTATGCACGTGTCCTTTAACTCTTTTAAGCATTAAATGCCTTCTAAAAATTAAGCCCATCATTATGTGCCCAGGTGCCCTTCCAAACAACAGCCCCTCACTGTTTATCACATTTTGACACCCTTGATCCTATGTGCCTTGAAGCTGCTCGATGCCTGTCTCTTCCAAATGCGGATACCTCTCTGTACTGCAACCATTCCCATGCCATGTCCCTTTAAGCTGCTTTATGCCTGTCTCTTCCAAATATGGATACCTCTCTGTACTGCAGCAATTTACATGCCATGCCCCTCGATGCTGCTTTTTCCTGTCTCTCACCAACTACTGAGTTCTCTCCATGCAGAAGCCAGTCACAGGCCAACTGATAGAACGGAAACTCAGTGACTCCTTTTATGCAGCAGTCTGTCAGGACATTCCTGGCATCCTCTGCAACAGCATGCATGCATGCATGTATTACTATCACCACTTTCTCCACATGGCAGTATGACTAAACAAACAGGTCAGTGTTTCTCACAAACTTTACCAAACCAATGCAATTGTAATACAAAAAGTCACCATCCAAATATATTCAACAAACAACAGGACACTGTAGTTTACTCAGAAATAATGCCATCTTGGGGAAACTAATAATTACTGCCTTAAACACCACAGTTTCATATACATACAGTAGATAAATAGATAAATATAGATAGATAGATAGATAGATAGATAGATAGATAGATAGATAGATAGATACAGTAGATAGATAGATACCCACAGACAGACATATATAGAGGCTGAGTGGTACCCTGTTATTAGAGTTAAAAATGTTTTTCTATGTTAAATCCTTATTTTTGCACATTAATAATGCAGGTGGCCCTGGATGGAATAACCTGAAATTTGGCATGCACATTCTTAGTGACAGGGGGCTTGATTCTCAAAACCCCAAAGTTGACACAAGGTGCCTGCATCACACAGCAGTGATGGAAGGGGCACCTTGCATCAGAACTTGTGGAGTTCCCAATTCTGGAAGGCCCCTTGTGCCAAAATAGGACCCAGTGCACCCAGACTGCCCCTGTGCCAGGTCTGCTCCAAGCTGCTGGACGTGGCAGGAGGCTTGCGGCAGATGCAAGCCACCATATCCCCAACATTGGGATTCAGGAACCTCTCCCAGAGGGTGCATATTCAGGTACCATTAGACAAGCCAAGGGTGGTCTAATGATCCATGTGCCACCCCCAGAGTCCTTCCTGGGTGAGAGAGAACATGTGCTGCTGCCTGCCCGCAGTCCCCCATGCCCCCACGACAATATGGTATGTGTACTGGCACTGTATTTGCCTAATGCACAAACCTGGAAAACACAAACTAATGAAAGAAATACATCTGGAGCCCTTTGTGTTATGATGCCTGCAGTAGCCACCCATGGTGCCCAGCATGCGGGTACCCCCAACACATTGGCACCACAGAGGCCCCTCTGCTACCCCATCAGGGTGCTGGTGCCACCCCTTCCATCTCTCATCTATGTGCCACCAGCTCTTCCCATGCACAGCCTATCCCCCATGACTCTGGCAGCCTCCCAATAGGTCTCTTTTCCTAGGTGAAGATGCCCTCCAACAACCCGCAGCTTGCAGCAAACCTCTTAGGTGCACCGTCTCTTTGCCACATGGCCACATTTGCTGCAGACTTTGGGATTTGGTGCCAGGACCCTACCCGATAGTGAATCAGGTGCAGGGTCCATGGCGTACTGGTGATTGGTGCAAGCCACCATTGGCGCAGCTTATGTCATTCTTTGAGAATCGAGCCCAGAATCTCTAGATCCTTAAAATATGATACGATCAGTATAGCAGCTTAAAGGTTTGAGAAGGTTGAAAACATGAAAAAAAGTACAATTTTAAGACTTTTGCTCACTGATGGTGCAAAAAGGGCTGTAAATTGAAAGTTGAGATTTTCAGATTAGGTAGAGTTTGGCCAAAAGATGATTCTTTGATATGTTGCTTAACTGAGAACTTTGTAGTTTTTAGTTAATAGGAAAATAAAATCTCATTTTCGCCAATGTGGAGTTAATTATTTCACAATTTCTTCATAAGGTGTTTATGCAACTGTGGTAGTTTCCACTGTTGTGAGATAAAAAAAACATTTTCATGAGGCAAGACTTCTGCTTTCATGAGTTTTAGCATCCACCAAAGTGGACAAAAGAAGTTTAATGAGCTTAGACCCTTCAACCTTGCTCAACTCCCACTGGTGCAAGGCAGGGGTAGTAAACGTGAGTAACATCTGTAACATCTGCACAGTGACTCGGTTGTATATCTATTGGTGTTGTGATTGTAAACAGAAGAAAAGAAAGCATCAGGGTTAGAAGACCCTGGAACCCTGGCCAATCTGTGGTACGGTGTAGTGTCCCTTGAAGTTTGAAAGATCATGCAATGGAGTGCTGGCATTACCCTTGTATGAAAACTGTCTTGTTGCACAAAGTAAATGACCAGCAATGCTTGCTTAGAGGCTGCTGATACTAGAATAATGTCAACACTGCTTCACATGATCGTTCAGACCCAAGGGACACCACACCACATATCTGCCAAGGGTCCAGAGACTTTTAACCCTGTTTTATTTCCCTGCTTTTTATGCTATAACCCTAATATGTGCATTAACATAGATTTTTGCCATTAGTTATCTGAGTTAAAGTTCATGAGTGACCCAAACTTTAAACCACCAAAACACAAAAATGTAAAAGTCGAAAGGATAGCAGTTGTATGGTTTATCAGAAGACAGTCTAACAAGACATCAGAGCTGATTAAAAAAATATAATTACATTTAGAATTTTAAACAGAAAGTTATTAAAAGTAGAAAATAATCATGATTCTTTACAACAATGGTCAAATCTACTTCAGTGAAATAAGCCTGAGTGCATAACACATGATCAAACTGGGAAAATGTTTGTGGAATCTTTTTTAAGTCCAATATTAACAAAACTCATGAAAATCATCAAGTTTTTTTTTTCATAAGTACTTTTGGCTCCTTTGCCTGCTGACCTGCACCATTCCAGACGGACTCCCCTCTCCTAGTTCTATTACTGGACTTCCTTGGGATTTACCATTTCATCTGTCCTCAGGACCTGGAGAGCCTAGTCGCTGGTGAGGGGCCTATGGGGGACCAGTCTTTAATCCTGCCATGGTTAGGGGTTTTTCTCTCTTTTTTCTCCTTCGGGCACGGCGCATGCAGTGACACACTGTACAAGCTCCACCTCCATGGAGATGCCCCCTGGTAACAAGTGGGTGGGACTCAATCCCTGTCATCCACCTCATCTGCCACTCAGATCAGTCACATGGCAGTCACCTAGTAGAACACACATACTCCCCTCCCCAGGGGAGGCGAGCTACCATTGGGGCATTCAGTCCTTCCTCCCCTCGCCAGCCCATGTGCAGTCCGTGGCCATTCTGGAACTAGTGTCACCGGTGTGGCAGGAGGGGAAGTATCTAGTGCCTCAGCCCATCATGTCAGTGGGGCAGTGTCAGGAACATTTTTAAAGTCCAACACAAAGAAAAAAAACAATAAAGTTGTTGCAAGTATTTTTCTAAATCCTTCACAAAGAAAATGTTTAAAGTGCAAAATGGTCACCAAAAATGTTCTTTGCCCAATGCAAATAAAATGTTTAAAGAAACAAAATGGTTGTAAAAGTTGTATTGAGTCACAAAGAAAGTTGGAACTCAGCTCTTGTGTCGTAAGGGCCCCAAAGAAAGTTATGAGTGATCTCCTGCTTCACACAGACAGGACCCTGCACAAAAAAGTTATGAGTGATTTCATGCCTTATGCGGGCATGAAGAAAGTTATGAGTGGTCTCCTGTTACACGCAGAGACCGTAGGGACAAAGTTATGACTGGCCTTGTGCTTTGCTAAGGTAAGGAGTAATCCTATGAGCATTACATTGAACAGCAGACCTGTGAGGCACAGACCCTTATGTGTAGCTTAAAACAGCAGACTAGTCCGACATGGTACCAGACCAGTAGCTTTCCTTTTGGTCAAGGAGTCAGAGACTGGGGGAGAAGGATGGGGTTGAAAGAAATGCTAATGCCACATGTCCTGGCTGCTGGTGCTTCCCTTGTACCTGGCCCGGGAGCGGAGCCTGTGGGGAGTCGGTCATCATCCTACTTGACTGGCATTTTCTTGCCTCCAGTTTTTTGCCCAGGAGCTCCAGGAGTATGAGCGCATACATCTACAGCCCCAGTTATGACTCCTTTCCCCCACCCCATGGCCTAGCACCTGGTTCCCTCTGAGCCTGTGCAACCCCTAGCCTCCACTAAGGGTCACCATTGGCCAAGGGATGCCACGTCACCTCCCCGGAAAGGAGAGCCTGCCTGTTGGCAACTCAATCCAGCTCCACCCTCCCCCCCCCACTGCTAACCTCCGAGGACCCAGGCTCATTCCCGAACTCGGGTCGCTGGCATGCCACAAGGTAAGGCGTCCAGCACCTCAACCCTCAGCACCACTGGACCAGCTGCTCTGGATCCTTTGAATCTGGTAATCATCAGTTCAGGTGTATAAAAGTTCTAGAAAGTTGAAAATACATTAAAGCAAGTTTTTTGAGACATTGTTTTGCTTACTGATAGCACAAAAGAAGTTAGGAGCTGACACCCCAAAACTTTAATGGTTATTACAGCGTGGCAGTAGGATGATTCCTTGATAGGTGGCTTTAATGAAAAATGTGTAGACTTTAAATGATGAAGAAAATAAAATGTGATTTCATGCATGCACAGTTATTTTTTTGCCCCACCGTTTCTCATGACTGGGTTTCTGCAAAATTGACATACATCCCTTTTGGGAGCCAGAACCCACTTTTGTGAGATAATACTGGCAGTCACAAAACTGGGGCAAACAAGAAAAACCTTTGCGCATCAAAAACAACAACGTGTGACAAGTTAAGTCTGAAACTGATGTGGTTAATAATTTGGGGGTGTACTATAAGGTACATTATTCACGCGTTTTTGAAATTAGGCTGATTTGAGTCACAAAAGCAGTCCCTGCTTTTTTAATAAGTAAAGCTCCTTTTGTGACTTCAAACCCACTTTCATGGCTCTTACTTGTCAAGAAAGCAGGGTAAAGCACAGAAACATTTGTGCGTCAAAAACAAGACAATCTGTTGAATGTTAAGTCTGAAACTTCTGTGGGTGACTGTGCAGGGTGTAAGGGTGTAACGTTAGTTCTTCAAGTATTTTTTCATTAATTTTTAGGCTGAGGATTTAGATTGCCTTTTAGGGCCGTGTCTGTGAACATGCAGCTGGGATCTGATGCATGTATAGCTGCTTCGTAAGTTGCATTTGGGGCACTTTTGAAGAAAGCTACATGTCTGGCACAGTGAGTGTCACTATTCAGCTGCTTTGTAAGTGTCACGCAGGTGGCCAGTAGGACCACTCATGAAGCAAGTTACAGGTCTGAGGCAGTGTCCAATCATGCAATACAGCATTGGCATCACACTAATAATGGCACTGTCTTGTTAGACAAAGCAAATGATACAGCATGCTTACATGGAAGATGCCGATATTAAGTTCACTGTCCTACGCAGCCAGTATAGTGTTATGCTTGTGCTACTGTGATAGTTTGGTTTTGTCCATTCACACTCTCTATTCCAGAGAAGTACCACCCTGTAAGGATACGAAAGGCAAGGAACCCTCGGAGAGGGTTCCACCCCTAGAGGTGCCACGGGAAGATTCCTGTGGCTAAAGGTACCTTAGGAAGCCACAAAAAAATGTAGTACAAGCATATCCCAAAAGAATAAGGCAACACATAGCATATGAGCAAGCAGTAACTATGATGTAGTAGCAGTAACTGTGATATAGTAGTAGAGAAGCATAGGCAGTTTGATAATGTAATGAGATGCTCAGTTTGAGAACGTAATGGAAATTACCCAGGTTTGCATAGCATGTTACTAATGGTTTGCATTGAGAATTAGGGGATCCTCTAAGGAGAGAAGGAACAGCAGGACATCCTCCACCTCCATCCAACAGCAGAACCTACCTAAAGAACCTAGGGGAGACTACTATGCTAACTAACAGTTATGACCTGAGGCAACAGAGGAGAGAAAAAAACCCTATGAGGAGGAAATCTCTGGGGATCCAAGGCCTAGATTGCCTTCTTTCCAGGCTTGGGATAGTTTAGTGATGGCTCTGCAGCTGCAATTTGGAAACCCCAATTAAAGGGAGATGGAAAATATTCAAATTTGGAGGAAAGCTTTCACTCAAACCCTATAGCGGGAATGCCGTGGAAGGTTGTGAGAAAACTCTGCAACAATACGTGCAACCAAGGTGCAGGAGGAGAGCAACGACTGCTGAGGTACTCACCTGGCCTACCCACCCTAAACTCAAACCAGGTGAACCAGAGGCAGTTGTAGGAAGAATCCGGTGAAGGTGCCTTGCTAGGGAAAACCACTAAAGTCAATGGCTAACTGTTATAGTGGAACACTAGAGCCAAAGGAGTTAGTCGTAATTACCCTTCACCACTAGTCTCAAATTCTACACCAGGAGATGCTGTCACGTAGCAGGCAGCTAAAGCCAAGCCTGGGGTGAGGACATTCCCAGCTATGGGCCAGATGAGAAGGATCTCACCCCAAGTTGGACATGCTCAAGATGTGGACTAAATGCAGAGTGAGACCATCAGCTGCAGGAACCCTGTACCAGAATAGAATGGCTGGCATGCCCCAGAAATTGATTGAGACCTGAAAAGCTGGTGAGCTGAATGAGCACACCGTGCTGAGATCATAATGAGCATTGAGTGCTGAGATCTTGCAAGGTCGAATGCAGAATGGAGTGCAGCAGAATCCCAGAGGCTGAAGCTGAGGGGATGGCAGTAGGCATGAAGCAATGGTTTGCGTAAGCAAGGAGCAATGATTGCGTAAGCAAGTGTGGACCTGCAAGTAGGTCAGTAAACAGAGTAGTAATAAGTAGACCTGCATGTAGGTCTGCATAACATAGGGTAATGAAACAGCACTGAATAGTGAGACAAACCAGCCAGCACTTAAAAGCCAAATTAAGGTGACAAATAATCTGAGGCCCAGATATTCAAACTGCGCCAGGCTGTGGCGCAAGCCTGGGCACAGCGCAACTTGGCTGCGTGGGGTGTTGACTAGGCGATATTCAACAGAGCTGCGCCATGGCTCAGCATTATTGAATATCGCATCCTGGCCACCCACAGTGTGCATGGCGCAGTGGCATTGCACCAGCGCCAGTGGCCAGAGTGGAGCATGTGGATGTGCTAGTGCAAGTTCTATTGCGAAAGGCACAGCAACCACGATATTCAAAAGCTGACATGCAAATGGGGCCATAATGTATGCAAGGTGCACATGGGGCCATTTGCATGTCATTATATTGTTGCATGCAGGTGCACAATCCCCGATGACTTGCACCTGGCGCCCTGCCAGGCAGCAGCCGTCAGGGACTGACACCCCCTGCAGTGCGGCAGCGTGCCCCACAGCCCGATCACGGGCTGCAGTAAAAAATAGAATAATCCTAAATCCCTGGTGGTCCAGTGGACTGCTGCCCATCCGATCGCAGGATAAGTAAATAAATGATTAATCCTATTATGCCAGGTGGTCCAGTGGACCTGTCTGCCCAGTCGTGGGCTAAGTAGAATTTAACACATTCCAGATATGTCCCATTCACATATCTGGAATGTGTAGTACGGTATGGGCTGCACGCCCATTGGCTCATGCTGTAGACCAATGGGTGTACAGCCCTACTGACGGTGTCAGTCGGCAGGCAACAGGGAGGCAGGCAGGTGGGGTGCTGCCACCCACCGCTGACTAGGGGAGTGGGCGGTGAGGATCAGTGGGTGGTGGGAGGGTCCACTGGACCACCAGGGATGATAGGTTTCTTTAAATTCTATTTCAGCCTGCGATCGGGCATGACCACCAGGGATGATAGGTTTTGTTAAATTCTACTTAGCCCACGATCAGGTGGGCAGACAGGTCCACTGGACCACCAGGGATGATTGGTTTCATTAAATTCTACTTAGCCCACGATCGGGTGGGCAGACAGGTCCACTGGACCACCAGGGATAATAGGATTTATCATTTATTTACTTATCCCGCGATCAGGTGGTCAGTGGTCCACTGGACCACCAGGGATATTGGAGTTATATTTTATTTACTTAGCCCACGATCAGGCAGGCAGCGGTCCACTGGACTACCAGGGATATTGGAGTTATATTTTATTTACTTAGCCTGCGATCGGGCGGGCAGCGGTCCACTGGACCACCAGGGATTTTGGATTACTCTTTTTTTACTGATGCCCGCAATTGGGCATGGGGGGGTCACCACCACGGAGGTGCAGCCGGAGCTCAGGTGGCCACCCACAGGTGGCAGCTGCAGTGTTGCGCCCTGCAATGCGGCAGCTCACCTGTGGGTGGCCATCCATTGTTCCTTTTTTTTTTTGGATCAGATTTGTGCTGGCGCAGGTAGTGGTTGTGCATGCATGGCTCCGCACATCCCAGGCTGAATATTGGGCTGTGTAGAGTATGCATGGGCATGCCCCCCCTACTTGCTCCAGCACATTGGGATTTGTGCCGCGCACTTTCCCCTTTTGAATATCACACCAGGGCGCATCAGTGAATTGCGCATGGCACAACACTGTTGCGCCATGCGCAACCCTTTTGAATATCTGGGCCTGAGCATTTTCGGCAGTGAAGGCAGGATTTAGAACAGAAATAATTAGCCACATGGGGCCACGACTGCCCAAACACTTCTCAGTCCCCACTGTAGGACAAACAATAAAGTGATAGAAGGCCAAGAACCACATGCAGATATGAAAGCTAGTTTAATACCTCAGCAGGAGCTTTTTGGCTAACCTCGGGGTAGAACAGGTTGAATAAACATAGAAGCAACAATTTGTATGGAATACACGGAGTTGCAAAACTGTAATAAAACATGGAGACACAATGCTCTAAAAGCAGATGTAGCCAGGCAGTGCAATGAAGTTGCAAGTAGAATGTAAGCATGAATAAGCAGCAAAGCTAGGGTCAGAGTAAGCCTGCGTCAGGTGAAAACAATTGAGTATGCAACATGGAGCAGCTATGGTTGAGCTGAAACACACAGATAATGATTGCAGTTGCATTGCAGTAGTTTGAGAGTGGTGAGCAACAGTGTAAAAAATCCACAAGCACTGGGTACAATAGTAATTGGAGCAAACAGTAGCAGTGGCTGCAGTTGTAAGTAATTGAAAACAGTAGTAGAAGCTCTGAGTAGCAGTATGCTAGGAGTTTAGAAACAAAGCCCCAAAAGACAAAGACAAAACACAGCAACAAAGAAAACAGGGAACAAGGCCCAAAAAGAAAAACAAGACACACAAAACACAAAGAAGCACACAGCCAGAGGAAAGATACAAACCAGAAACAGGAAAACAAACACCGAAGTCCGGCAGAGACACACAGAAACAGCAGGCGGGGTTGGGTAGACCCCAGCCAGCTCAGAGAACAGAGCCTCCGGCTGCAAAAAAAAAAATGCTTCACAATGATGCTGAGAGGAACTGCTTATATAGCTCAGGAAGTGGGAGTGGCTGGCTGCTTGGCCACTGAACTCCAGGCAAAGCCTTTCCGAGTAACGTCAACACTATGCTCATGATCATTTAAACCCAGAGGAAGACCAGACTATTAATTTGCCAAGGTTCCAGGGACTTTTTTACCCTAAGTTTTCATTTCCCTACTCTGCGTGCTTTGTGAGTTAACCTAAATAGATGTAATTACATAGTTGGATTTTCTTCCAATTAATTTCCTTACTTTTTGAAAAACATATACTGTATATCAATTAGCCCTCAACAGTTCCCCGTGCACTCAATACCTTTATTTATACAGCTCTCTCTCCCCCCTCCCCTCCCTCAGTGCCAGGCATCTTTCCCACTGTTCCTTCATCTCCAAATTCTGGTTTGGCTCCCTCTCCTCTTACCTTGCCCCCCCCCCACCTCTTACTCCGCTCGCAACTCTTGCTTTCACTGTCTCTGCAATGAAATCCTCTGCTATAGTCATCTGTCTTCTCTTTTTGCTTCCCTAAACTCTGGGGCTCTGGGGTTTTGCTCCTTCCCCTCATACTCTGAAATCTCTTTTCCATGATTTCATTACTGACTCCTGCAGTTGCCCCAGACACTGGGTCCTGGACCTTTGTCCACAGACCTCCACCCTGCACCGTGACTAGTACAGCTTCCCTCCCCCAGTTTTCAACCACTACCCCACCCCCTACTTAGTATTACATTGCTGCACACTGCATATTGTTCATCACCTTCTAATCTGCCCTTCTATTCTGTTGCATATTCCCTGCTCAGAAGCATTGCCTGTGAATTGCTCATTTTGTTGTATTCATTTGACATATTGTTGCATTTTCTGAACATTGCATTTTGTACTGCACTGTCAACTCCCCTTCCCCTTCCCCAGGATGCATCTGGAAACGAGCTACTACCAGCTCAGTACGTCTTTCCTGTTGTAGCCCTGGCGCCATCTACCAAGAGGGCTACTACCGTTGGCATGCTGGCCAGACTAAGATTAAGGGGCCTGGGCTCATATTTAGCTGTTACCGGGGGTCTGTTCCCAAGACAGACAATAAAATGCATGGTGTCTCCACCCAGAGTACATATTAAGTGGGTACGATAGTTTACAGTACAATCCCCTGGGATGCTGTACCAACCCACCTCCCCACACAGTCACCCCAAACATGGACACAGCATTAACCAAAACCCCCAAATTCAACGCTTCGTATTTTTTGACTTAAGCTAATAGTATGCTCACCAAATCAAGTTCTCGAGTCAGAGTTGTTTCAAACAGGTAACAGCATATTTACAGTATTTACATGGGAAGGGTTAGGAAGGGGTCGATGGAGCAGAGGCTAAGTAAAACATTTAGTAAAGTTGCATTTAAAGAGTAGCATTTTCAAACAACCATTTCCCTTTTAAATTCAGTCCATATTTTGATGCTTGCAGCACCAACCCTCTATCTAGCTAACTTCTGCAGGTATTAAATTTTCACAAACCCCAAGTGGTACCAGTTCAGAATAACCCCCAACACTCCCTTTGTCACTGGATACCCAGATACTATAGCTGCAGGCCTGTGGTGCAGCTGGTCAGCCGGCGTTGGTGCACTTGATGTAAAATAACATTACTTTTAACTTCTTGAGTACTTTGGCTTCAATATTATCTTGTATGCCAGTGGGCATAACTTGAGAGCAAAACTATATACATCCCCCAGGTACAGAGCAATTTCTGCCTTTACTTATGGTTCCACTGACCGTCTCTGGTGCCATGGTGACTGCGCCACTGGGGAAGATGGAGCAGCAGAACTTGGATACATAAATTTGAAGAGACTGGAAACATGGAGCAAACACTCTGCAGCTTGGATCTTCTGACTTGATTGAAAGTCTTGTAGCTTGTCCCCCCTTCAGCATGTTTCCAGGCCCGAATGCAGAGCATGAACGCAAGGCTTTCCAGGCCACAAAGGAGCCCAGACCCAGGAGTAACCCCACAGTCCAGCTTCCCCATGGATCAGAGTGCCCTAGCACTCGAACATGTACCTATGGCTCCCTGTGGCCCAGTCAGCCCCACTTGGCAGGGGTTGGCTGGTTCCCTACCTTGCTCCAGGTGGAAATATTGAGCAGAAATCTGAGTCTCTTTAGCTCAGCTCAGTTGGGCAATTTTTAGCCTTTGAGGTTTACATGAAACACCCTTCAGCCACACTATCATTGTGGCAGCCATGGCCCTTTTCAATCAGATCACAGTCTCAAGATTCTCACCGAGCACACGGTCTCAGTGAGACATTGGACAAATTCAAAACACACCTTTTCTCAGCCAGTCCCTTGACTCCTAAAAAGACTTCCTCCACTGTGTAGATGCTCATGAACTCAGACTAACCAGAAGAGGCCCTCTCTTCTTCTCACAGAACTTTTTTTCCTTTTCAGACTACTTGGTTTTACTGGCCAAGCCTCCTCATGCAGGGAGACTCCCATACCAAGTGTACTTGGCTTTCTTGGCCAAGCCCCTGCGAGTCAGGTGGCTCCCATGCCAAGTGTTCCACAAGCAGATCAATTTTACAAAAAACAGAACTAAATTTCTGTTACCATAGACCAGTGTCCTTTCCCTGTCCTTGTGACACTGAGTCCACCCAGGGTACAGACAGAACCTTTTTCCCGTCACTTGAACCTTGATCCTTTTCCTTCCACGAACATACGAACATACGAAATTTGCCAGCAGATAAAGGCCTAGAGGTCTATCAAGTCTGCTCGAATGTGCAGCTAGCACCCCTTATTCTGCAGCTGCCCCTCCCTTCCACCCTTCCCCTTCATTAACCCTCCCCCTTGTCCTGTCCCATCCTCGTTTGAAGCAGTCCACCATGGCTTCTCACCATTTAGGTGTAGAAATAGATTATCATTTCTTTCCAGAACCTCTGAGAGAACCCTCCACCACTGTGGTATCGCTCCTTTCCCACAGCAGCCTTTTGCAGAACCCTGCATCTCTCTGTCTCTCTCTCTCTTTCTCTCTCTCACAGCAGAGCTGCAAAACCACACTCCTTTAACACATTCCTCCTCCATGGGGAAAGGCATATCAAGGCCCTGGGGGACAAGTGGCTAGCAACCACCAGGCAGGCTCTTTCCCACCCTTGCAGCTCCATTTTCTGCATAGGGGCTGGAGCCCCCTCCCTCTGGAGGGGCTCCTGCTGAACTGACTCAGTCCCAAACAGTCTCTGGGTTTTGAGACCTCTCTGGCAGCTTCCCATTGGCTAAGACCATGGTCCCTGACAAAATTAATATGTATGAGGCTCCCTTGACACTTGATTAGCTGGCTAAAAGTGTGGCAAGTATTTCCCCAGCTTTTCCCCCCAGAAGTCCTTTTAACAGTCGCTAAAGTCTCCTGGTAAATCCTGACTCTCTGGTTGGCTGTACTATGATCACAAGACTGCAATCATGGCTGCCAAACAACAGTGTCCATACAGTTCACTCAGTGTCCCCACATTTTGAGTCCCACTGCAGCCACAATAAACATATTTAACAACAGTCCCATGGTCTGGTAGCAGTCCCCCTGCCCTAACAATCACTGCAGAGTACAGCCTTTTAGAATTAGCCCCCCTGCCTGTTGCTAGAGCTGATTTACTCTGCCCCAGGCACTAGACAGGCTCAGCTCATTTCCATACAGAAACCTCATGAATATTCATGAGGCAGCCATAGATCCTAAAGTGCCCATTGACACTCTTTACTAAAAACTTTTGCAGCTTCTCCATCACCTCCTCTGGGTGCCCAGTTCCCATTTAGCTTAATCCAAGGACTGGGACCACCAGAGAGGTGCTCATTTGGCCGTAAGAATGGCCGCAACATCAATGTGCTCTAGCGCATGCGCAGATCGCTGGCCCTGCACCGTAGCGCAAAACAGGGTGGTGGCTCTGCAGTTTAGCTCCTCCGGCCCCATTCTAGGATAAAAAATGCTGCAGGGGCCAGAGGGAAGATCCAGTGGAAAGTAGGAACCATTTGAGGCTCAGCCAGAAAGGGACAAGAACGGGGGAAAATGGAGACCGGAGCAGCCCCAAGGGGGCAAGCAGGTAAGCCCCCGACCGGGGAGGGGGGGTTACATGAGCAAAACTTCTGAATTAACTAACTAATTAACTAACCAACTGACTCCTTTAGCTTTCACCTTTCTTACACCCCCTGATGAACACTACGACTCACTGCATCAAACCTATAGTTGCTGTCAGTCATGAAGCAGTTGCACAGTGATGCTCACTGCGGCGGATCCATACTTTGTTTCTGGAGTGGCTCTGTGGGTCACTCACACAGCAATTACATAGTGACACCCACTCTGCTAGACCTGTAGCTTGCTTAGCAAGCGGCCCTGCTCACCATTCATGAAGCAGCTGCATAGTGAAGCTCACTGCACCAGACCTGCATATTGCTTTGAGAGGGCTCCTGTGAGCAGCTCAAAAAACAGATGCATAGTAATGCCTACTGAACCAGACCTGTAGCTCGCTTCATTGGTGGCCCTTCAAGATGCAGCTGTCTAGAAATGCTTACTGTGCCAGGCCTGCAGCTTGCTGCAGTATAACAGTAAAAGCAGTTATCATTTCATAAAATCACCGGACAGATTGACCATTAAAAATTATATAATAAATACAGTACAATATTGATTTTGTTTTTACTATTACTTGGAAATGCTGCACTCCAGGATAGCCTCATTTAATAGGTGAACCACATAGTTTTCAAGAGAGCCCTGGGGGAACTTAGCGGCAGAGATTCCCACTTAACAAATAGTTATTAAAAGCTAAGTGTTGCATAGTTTTGACATTATTTGAAACACACTATAAAAACAAAACAAAATACAATAGAATGTGTATTTCATATGTGTGTGTGTAAGGAGGATAGCACATGATTCAGATACAGTACTTGGTCTCTTAGAGAAACCCACAGAAGATTTTATCACACTTGTGTTGTTTGTCACTGTTGATGGTAAGTTATCATGCTGTGGTAATGGTTATGAACATGGCTAATGGTGTCATAATGTCTACCTCAAGTGAAAAACTGCCTAAAATGCTACTTTAATCTTGTTAGAAACTAACTGTATGAACAAAACATTTTGCTTCAGAATGAGATGTGGGGGGAGGGGCTCAAAACGTGCAGACAAAGATGCAACTGAATTTCTTGCTTGGCCGGCATCTGATGGATTGTGTTATAACTCAGGAGCCCTATCATCAAAGGGTCACTAATTTTTGAGATGCTTTCCGTGATTTGCTGCAGCTTGTGTAAACAAATGATGCATGCATAAAAAAGTAGTATATACATGAAACAAAATGGTGCACATGTCATTTTCTGATGCAAGCTCCACAATTTCCATTCAAACTGCTAGATTGTCTAACAGATGGTTAAACAGTGCGGATGGAAGTCTGCGTTGAAAATACGGACGGACCAGTCTGGGTTTGAACTGCATCTAAATTTATCTTGTTTTTATTTTACAGTTTATTAAACCATAGCGAGCCCAACTGAGATGCAACATTTAATTTTCAGTGGGGTCCTGCTTCTGCACAGTTCTACAACTGGGAGGAGTGTAACACAGAGAGGTCAAATGACTTGCACAAGGTCAGACAGTAAGCCAGCGGCTGTGGTGGGACTATGTACCTCCCTTATATGGTACAGTCCTCTAATTTATGGCTACAGATTCAGCTAATAGCTTCTTTTGGTTACAGCTATCACACACAAACTTTCTTTAAAATCAAAAGCAAACACATTAATACATTTCTCCCTTTCTCATTTTATATTCATTTATTTATTTGAGTCTAGGATTACAAGTACCTTTGAGCCATAGCTCTTTTAGAAAGGTTCTGTGTCAGTTGATGTACAATACAATACAAACAGGACAATTAAGTAACATAGCCAGGATAACAGGTTAACAGTCAGTTACATGAACAAGGATGCATACATTTAGGTTAAACTAAAGCCTGACGCATTGTCAGGCTACACAGTGTCACAAGATATGGTAAGGACACTCTAGGTAAATGCAGCCAGAGGCACTGTCAGATAACACAGAGAAGTGCAGCTGGTGGAGGAGGGGCTAAGGGGAGGGAAGGGAGAGAGGTAGGGAGGAGGGTAGTCGGAGGTTATGTGTGGATAATAGAAGTGCTAAGTTGTAAACGGGTTGTGACAAATGGATTGGGTAATGGCAAGGAGAGCTGCTTAAAGGAGACAATCGCAGGAGCTAGAGGCTGAGAGGTGTAGATAGAGCTTGGATTTGAAAGGGCCAAGCTTGGGTTGGGAGAAGTTCCTGCTGAGACCATTCAGCCAGCTAGGGGCCCTATGTGCAAATGATCTTTGTCCCTGAGTGGTACGGCAGTGAGGGACCTGCAGGAGTTGAGATTCAGAGCCCCTAGTGTGGCGAGGATTACGAAGGGGGCAAAGTAGACCTTGGACTCCAGGAGGTGCAAGGCCCAGAGTTCTTTTCTTTGCCATTATGCAAGTTTGGTACTTTATGCAGTTTGAGAGTTGTAATGAGCCAGTTTGTAGGTAGAGATCACATGTGAGTGAGGCGGTGAGTTCCAGTGATGAGCCGACAAGTTTGTTGAGAGCTGTGGAGATTCGTCTGAGGGCAGTTACAGTAGCAGAGCAGTAGATGATCAGGCCATAGTCAATTAGGAAGACAACAGAGCTCTGAACAGTGACCCTTAAGGCTTCTGGAGTGAACTTTTGCCTGTACCTGTAGAGTAGCCCAATGCAAGTATTTGCAGGTTTTGCGACACCATCGATGTGTGTACCATAAGATAAGTTACTGTCAACTGAGACTCCAAGATACTTAAAGGATTGCACCAGCTCGAGGGCCTCTCCAAGGCAGCTTGTGATAGATGGGGCGTAGCCTGTGTTTGTTGTGCGAGCTGCTGAAATGCATTGTCTTCATTTTTTTGTGGTTTAGGACCAATTTATGCTTACTAAACCAGTCCCCTACTGAGGCAAATCCAAACTGGAGTTTGTTTTGTAGGGGTAGGGGATCCTTGTGGCTGGCATGAATAAAGCCATCATCAGCATAGAGGAGGATTTGTTCTGGGCAGGATTATGGAAGGCAGTTCAGGAAGAGACGGAAGAGAAGGGGACCCAGTATGGATCCCTGGGGAACTCCTGAGCGTACTGGTCTTGCGTCGGAGAGGACATCTTCTATTTTAACTCTTTGGGAGTGATTTTCCAGATAGCTTTTAAACCAGGCCGTGGAGTCAGGGTAGAGCCCATAATTAAGAAGCTGTTTGAGTAGTAGACGATGATGGATGGTGTTGAAGGCCTTAGTTAAGTCACTAAAGACTGACCCTGCTAAATGACCATTATCCAGTGAACTGTGGCTGGTTCTGATTTTTCTACAGACATTCTAATAAAATCTGACTGTTCTACCAGAATCAATATCTCTACTGTGGTCCTTTTGATTGTTAGTGTTATTTTATATCTCTCTATGTTTCTTTAATCACAATCGCCAGTTCTACTTTCTTTTCCGGGTCAGCTCCATGTGACTTAGTTTCTGATGTCACACAAGGAGTGACGTTTTCTTTGAAGGTCCCTGTCAGTCTTGAGAATGTACATTGAACATTGGATGATGGGCATTCTGTCTTGTTTCTTTAGTCACATCTGCTGCAGTGACATTTTCCATTTGAGTGTCTCTGTGTTTTGTTTGCTGAAACAAGAAAAGGAAAGGAAAGCAGTGTCTTGATAGCTGTCGCAGGTACCAATGTACCTCGAAACAGCCGATCAGTGCCATGTCTCCCAGCTGATAGTGCTCTCCAATTCAAATGGAGGTTCCAAGGCTGGATTTTATTTTTATTGCTTCAGTTGGTTTAGCCATTGCGTACTGCACATTTTCACATAATAACAGTAATTTAAGGTTGTTCGAATGGGGGTTCTAGATCAGTCAGGTCCAGCCCCTCTCACAGGCATTATTTCTCTGTTCATGTTTTTTTTTAAATTGGATAAGGCCTTCAATTAAATTGTTAACAAAATTGCAATTATTGTTATAAAAATGGGGTTGAAAAATTGTGAAACCTGATTGGCTGAGGGGCATCTTTACCCATGCTGTTATCTCTGCACAGTAGCATTGGATAAGGATCTAACAGCCTCTTCACAGTAAACCAGTACTAACCACACATCCCTGACTTCCATCACAAACATAACTGCCACCTTTACTTACTTAAAATCTGCAGGTAGGTTCTTAAAATAAAACTGTCTTAAATTTAAACAAAAATAATGGTTATATGTTATTTGTCTCTCATCATACTCTTCTTACACTCAGATACATACATTTAAAAATGAAGTACCACTGCACTTACAGTTTTAATTTCTGGGTCCCATTGTTCAAAATAGTGCAACTGCACTCCACCTTGCAATTGCCCAGGAGCCTGAGGATGGTATATTCAGCCATATAGTACACTGGTGCTTTTTGACTGAATACAGAGCCATGTCAGCACAGCACTACATCAAGCAGCACTGCCCCATCACGGATCCTGAAGTAGGCTACCAGCATGGACAGCATCAGAGCGCTATCTACAGTACTCAAAGAGACCCATGCAAATGAGCCCATTAGGCATACAAGGTGCTAAGGGGCCATTTAAATGCCCATTATGGGCTAATTTGCATGGGTAGTGAGGCAGGTTAGCATGGTGCTGCCCCACCCCGACTGCCCAGTCTCAAACCTGTTTAAATAATCCTGGTGCTACTGGTCCCCCCCCCCCATTGCCAGCCCATTATACAGTGAAACATCACTGGTGCTAGTGTCCTCCCCTTCATACAGTGAAACATCCCTAGTGTTGGTGGCCCCCCTCCAATTGCCAGCCCACACTATGGTTAAACATCTGTGGTGCTAGTGGCTCTGCTCAGATTGCCATCCTGTAATACAGTGAAATATCCCTGGTGCTAGTGGTCCCCCCCTTCACCGGCCCATAATACAGTGAAATATCACTGGTGCTAGTGATCCTCACCCCCTCTTCGCCAGCCCATAATACAGTAAAAAATCCCTGGTGCTAGTGGTCCCCCCTTTCCAATCACCAGCCCATACTACGGTTAAACATCCATGCTGTTAGTGGCCCTGCTCTGATCGCAGTCCCATAATACAGTGAAACATCGTTGGTGCTAGTGCCCCCCCCAATAGCCAGCCTGTAATACAGTGAAACATCCCTGGTATATGCCCCCCTAATAGCCAGCCTGTAATACAGTGAAACATCCCTGGTGTTAGTGGTCCTCCGATCACCAGTCCATAATACAGTGAAACATTCCTGGTGCTAGTGTCGCCTCGATCGTCACCCTACAATACAGTGAAACATCCCTGGTGATATTGGCCCTTCCCCCTCTGATCGCAAGCCTGTAATATTGTTAAACATCCCTGGTGCTAGTTGTTCCCCCGATCACTAGCCTGTGAAGGTGTGGGATAAAACAGACAAAACAAACCAGAAGTCAGGTGCATAAAAATGCAAATGTGTGTTGTTATTTTATTCAAATCAGAAAATAAAAAAAATAACAATAATAAACATACAGAAAGCAAAAGGTTATTCAATGTCTAGAATCCAGCAAGCTTTCTAATTTTGAAAATTCCTGAGGCTTAGCTTCAGCCTTTTCAAACAGAACAGTGTGGAAACAAGCACGCACTTCTGAGGTCCTCCTCACTTGGTAGTCAATATTCAGCTGAGTTTCCTGTTTATCCTTGTTACTCCAAGTGGTGGGTTTTTATACCTTTCATAGATGTCATCACCGTCAAGTGATCCTCCCCTTTTTGCTAAAACCAGTATAAACCTCTTATTCTCAGGAATTCCCCATCAAACAGTAAAGACATACATGTTCATACATGTTATCTTTTCTAGCCTAGACTCAGCTCCTCTTCTCTTGGTTAAGGAGGGTTTATGTTAAGGGAGTTTTATGTTTCCATTTTGTTTCGTTTCAAAAATTCACTAAAAATACCACCAACAGCCTAATCTGGTTCAAGGTCAGTTGGCATTCATCTGTATCCCTTCCCCTGGGTGGTGCCTGAAAATAGGCAGAATCTGCCTAGTGCACTTACCCAGTCAAAAAAAAAAAAGTTAGTTTTAATGAGATAGTAAGTCCATAAGGGTTCCACTGGATTTGCAAGGGGAACGGGAGAATGAGGGTGTGCTCCTCTTCTTCCTTCTCCTGCCAACCCTTGGAACTCATCATATAATTTTCTTTTTATTTCCATTAAATCATTAAATGTGACACCTTAAAATAGGCAAGCATACAGCAAACATATTTCATTTTCATTCCCAGCATGAGCAGCTGTCCCACAGAAACAAAGAGTGAAAGGAATGGGAGGGGGACCCCGGGCACCCCACACATAGGCATCCACCCCAGACAGGGCTCACCCTATCACACAGCCCATAGAAAAACTGACAACCCTCCCTGGCACCTAATGGCCCCCCTGCAGCACTGAACACCCACCCCACCCCCTAGTCACCTTAGTAGTAGCCCCAGTGTTGAGGATGCGCATATGGCAACTGGCACAGCCCTCTTCACACCTCCTTAGCCAGCAGACATATGTCCAGTCATGGAGCAGTGAAGCAAGAGAGTGAAGCAAGCCTGCCTGCTCCACAAGCCCTACTCATGGAGGCAAAGTTTTTCGAAGGGCTTGCCTCCAAAAAAGAATCATTGCACACTATGGTGGGGACCTACAGTCTCTTAAAATGTCAATGCACTAGCTTACCATCCTAAATTGCAACAATGAGGTGCGAATCTTGTCCCTAGATGATTGGAATGCTCGAGTAGACCCTGAATTGACTAGCCTGAAGCAGGGGCTGCGTAAAGCTGAAGATAAGCTTGAAGATTTGGAAGGCCGCTGGCGCAGGAACAATATGGTCATCCTGGGGCTTCCTGAGGGCGCAGAGGGAGTTAACCCCATCCTTTTTACTCAAAAGCTATGCTGCAAAATTGCTGGCCCATCTCCAAATGGCCCCACGTATATAATAGAGTGGGCCCATCACTCCCTCCTGCCCACTCCACCACTCGGCTGTCCCCCAAGATCACTGCTCTTTCATCTCCTGAATTATTTAGACAAGCAAGTCATTAGAGAGAAAATAAGGGAAACCAAAGATATTCAATGGGAAAATAAAAAAAATTAGGATTGCTTAAGATCTACCACTCACGGTGAGGCAGAGGTGTACTGAAATGCATCCCTTAGTTACAAAGTTGATTACGGTGGGGATTCGATACAGAATAAGATACCCCGCCATGTTCCAGGTGCACCACTAGGGAAAATGGCGCACATGTGAATCCCTTGTAGATGCAAGTACCTCTCTCAAAAAGATATTTCCAGACTTATTTAAATGACTGTGTCTCTATGAGTAGGAGTAATACTGAACCAGTAAAATAATAAAAGGGACTGCAGTTTGTTTAATACTATAAGGAGCCCAAGAAATCTCTTTTGTCAAGTATAAGATTGTGTGGACTAAAGACATTGGGATTTTGTAAGCCCAGGCACCTGAGGCCCTTTACTTTAACAAACTGTCACATGTTTGTGTTTCAAGGTCAGTAGAATGAGCTCATGGATGGCCCCAAAGGAAGCAATGAGGAAACTGCTGGCAGTCTTGGGTATACATAACAATATTTTGTTTTGAAAGCATTGAGCTCGATTTCCTTTAGTTGACACTGTCATTGGGTCCACAAGTTTAATTAAAAGATATGGGTCAAGGCTTTATAAAAGTTGATCACCATCTGGAACCTATGTTGGTCTCTAGAAGGGGGAAGGAGAGGTTGGAGCTGTTGAGATGCACGTGGCTTGGCAGGGGTTTATGGCAATCGGATACATAGTTGGAGGTCAGTTGAGAGGACTGGGGTTTTGTGGTTGTTTATTTTTCTTAAAGGGTTCTTGGGGATAGAGGGGTGGGGGAATTGGGTCAATTTAGTGTCTTTCTATAAGGACTGGCAAAGGGAGGTGGGGGGCTCGTGGAGGAGATATGTCGAGGGGGGTGGGAAATATCTCTACAAACTACAGGCAGCAAAGTTCTGGTTAGGGGTGTTGCAAAGGCAGGATTCACCATCTCTAATAACCACTCAGTCTCAGAGATCTAGAATAGCACAGACCTATCTGATACCGTTTTTACAAGCCCTACCCTTCTATATAGCCCCTAGTAATCATGGCTATGAGATTTTTGTCTTGGAACATGAAAGGGGCCAGAAGCAGGATCAAATGCCTTCAGATTCTTAAACACCTTGAATCTCTTCACAGCAATATAATCTTCCTTCAAGAAACTCACCTGTTGGTGGGAGAAGGGAACTTATTTCGTAGATGTCAAATTGGGCAAGTATATGCTGCAGATAATGCTACAGCGCAAAGAGGGGTGGTGATATTGGTTACAAAAGGCAGTCATTTCAGATTCAGTGTTGTCACTCAGATCCCTAAGGAAGATATGTTTTTATAAAAGGGCTATTAAATCATGCAGAGGTAGTGCAGGGCTCAATATACGGGCCCAACATTGACTTTCCGGAGTTATTCTCGGCATTATCACTTCACTTGAATTCATATCCAAGGCTTCCCATTATTCTGGCTGGAGACTGGAATTCAGTCTACTCCCCAGAAATTGATAGATCCCCTTGTCATAAGGGACTGATCCTCTCCTCAGCACAGAAAGCCCTTAGGGAATTAATGGTCGACCATGGTCTTACTGATCCGTGGAGACTGCTTAATCCTCAAGCCAAACAATTTATCTTTTATTCTCCTGCCCATGGATCCCTGTCCCATATAGACTACTTCTTGATTAACATGCCCAGTGTTGTCGGGTCTGGGGGCAATGGTATTGTCCCTCGGACTATCTCAGACCATGCTGCAGTATGGCTGGAAGGGACCCTTCCACTTTCCTCATACAAAGAAAGCAGCTGGAAATTAAACACCCAAATGCTCCAAGACACGAATACAATTCAAACCCTCAAAGAAGTCATCGAGCAATATTTTCGACACAATCAAAACTCGATTCGGCACATTGACAAGATTTGGTGTGCCTTTAAATGTGTGATCAGAGGGGAATGTATCCGGCTCGCTACAATTAGGAAAAAAAAAAGAGAAGCCCTTTTCTTCCTGCTTCTAAGGCAAATTATGCCCTGGAAGAGCAGCTAACCTCCAATTTAGATGAGACTATCTTAACCCAGATAACACAGATCTGGAATCAATACCAGGAAACCCTACGAGAACAAGCACAATACACTTTGTTTAAGACCCAGACTCACTATATAGAACAGGGAGAAAAGGCCAGCCACTTGCTAGCTCTTAGATTCAAAAAACAAGAAGAGTCGAGAATAATAACAATATTAAACTCCCTTAAGGATGATTCCCTTATTACTAGCCCAAAGGGGATAGTTCATGAATTTGAAAATTATGCAAATCTTTATATTCCTCTCCTGATAATGCACCTCAGATCTTGGATATCCGGGATTATTTAGCCTCTATACCCCTTCCATCTCTCAGTCCCACACAGAGAGAAAGTCTTCTGCATAAAATAAGCTGGACGGAACTGCTGAAGGCCATTCGCTGTCTCCCTGACGACAAGGCCCTAGGCCCTGATGGTTTTTCTCCATGTTTTTATAAAACTTTTGAAGAGCAAATTTCTCCATTTCTCCTCCAGATGTTTAATTCTGTATGTGAAGTAGGGGCCTCAGACCCAACTCTACTAGAAGCTCTTATAATTGTCATCCCTAAGCCAAATAAACCTCGAAACAGAGTTAATAATTATCACCCCATATTATTAGTGAATTATGATATCAAGCTTTTCTCCCAAATTCTGGCCTCAAGAATGGCAAGTGTGTGGACACCCTTGCTTGATGTTGAACAGGTGGGCTTTGTGGCAGGCCGCTCCTTGGTGAACCATTTGCGCAAACTGTTCCACATCTTCTCTGTGTCCAGGGGGGCCCCATGCCCAATGGCTCTGGTCTCCCTGGATGCAGAGAAAGCATTCAACAGGGTCAGATGGGCTTTTCAGTTTGAGGTGTTGGATAAGCTCGGATTCCCAAAGAGTTTCATACAATGGATTAAAGTTCTTTATACTAACCCAACCGCTAAAATATACTATAATGGGGTTTACTCAAAATCATTCCCACTGTGCTCTGGGACTAGGCAAGGGTGTCCACTTTCCCCTATGCTGTTTAATCTCTATCTTGAGCCACTCCTCTAATGCCTCCAAAACTCCCCATTGATAAGAGGCATTCCAAATGGACCCTTTAATTTTCGCCTGTCAGTCTATGCAGATGATATCTTGTTGCATATCTCTGACCCAAAAGTCTCACTCCCTGCAGTTCTAGACATAGTTTAATGCTTCAGAGCCCTCTCAAACTACAAGCTGAACAAAGAAAAATCAACAGTAATGTCCCTAAATAAACTTGCCTATTGTTCACAAATAGATTGGGCATCTCAACTTAAATATCTAGGGTTAACCCTAACCCCAGATATGTCTCAAATTAAGTAACTTAACTTAGATTCTCTGATTGAGACCCTAAAACAAGACCTGGGAAGGTGGGCCCCCTTATACCTCTCCTTGCAGGGTCGAATTAGCATAATCAAGATGAATATTGTCCCAAGGATATTTTACCCCCTGAATATGCTGAATTTTTATCTCCCACAATCCTGGTTTCAAAAGTTCCATGGTATTATTTCCCAGTTTCTCTGGCATGGCAAACCACCAAGAAGATTATATATTAGACTGGGGGCAGCAAAGTCTCAGGGTGGTCTCAGACTCCTCAACTTATACCATTACTGTTTAGCCAGTCCTATAGCCAAATACATGCGCTGGATACCTCCCAATCTTCAAAAAAGTGATTCTCCCTTTATTCCAGTGTGGCTTCAACTAGAACGCTATATAATCAGTCAGGCCAGCATCTCTCCACTTACCCTGCTTTATACCAATGTCAAAACCTGCTCTGCTGTCATTCAGAATGAGATGATCCTGATGTCAATAAGAGTACATGGCCAGTTATGTAGAACACTTAAATGTGATAATTGCAAAGACATCTCACAGCCCTTGTACTATAATCCTAACTTTAGGCTGGATGGGCACTGTCTGAAACCACAAGGAAACTCTACCCCTGCAGAGATTAAAGTATTTGATCTGTTAGAGAATGAAAAACTTAAAACCGTGCTAGATCTTTTACCCTTTTGAATCTCCCGAGGAAACAGATCTTTAAGGGATACCAAATCCGGCACTTATTGATTACTAAAGTTGGTGTGGCAGCATGGCACATAGACCGCTCTGACCTCATTGTCTCACTCTGCAACTTAGCATGGCAACCTCATGCAGTTTCCCAGATAACCTCAGTGTTATACCCTCCCATCTGCCTAGAGGTGTCCGACTCCTCTACATACTGCGCTGTCCAGTTTCCCAATAAGGAATTCAGTTGGGATAAGATTTGGCAGGCAGTATACTTGTATACTTCTAATGATAAGCTTCGCCTCATGCAATTTTACATCCTGCATAATATGTACTACACTCCACTTAAATTATTTAAAATGTGGAAGGTGCAGGATGCAAACTGCAGCAGGTGTGGTCAAAATGAAGGTACTCTACTTCATGTCTTCTGGGACTGTCCCATAATTAGACCACTGCGGAGTGAGATAAGGGCCAGGGTGGAACCCCTACTGGGAGTTGAAGATCTATTCACACCTGAAATTTGTATACTTGGTGATTACTTGCAGGTCTTGGTAAAAGAAAGAAGATACATCATGTCCCTTATCTCCCACTCAGTTAAAAGACTGGTATTAAAACACTGGAAATATTCCACAATCATTTCTTACTCTGAATGGTTAAATGAACTCCTATTTAAACTGAGGGTAGAACAAATGATAACATTCCTTAGGCACGTTCCAACTGTTTTTGACAAGAAATGGGGTAAAATCCATACGATCTACTTCCTAACCAATCACTATTACCCATCCCACTGGTGGGTTTACTCCAGATTTCACGACCTGTAGCATTTAAGCTGATGGACATTAGAACTAAGCCCTTTGTCACATTATCGGATAGGTCTAATATATGATTTACTACTAGGTAGATGTCATCCTGCGTGGTTCACTTGTTGCCTTAGTCAAAATGATACAGTAGATGTTAGGGTAGGGAGGGTGGGATGGGTTGGGAGGGATCTTTCTTAGGCCTACTAAGGGGGGGATGGTTGGGGATAGTTAGACTGTGTTATTTGAGCCGAGGTAACCCTAAGGCTCCTGTTCATTTTTCTTGTATCAAGTTGTTCCTGCACAACTCCTTATACTACTTGTGTGTTTGGATACAAATTAATAAAGTACATTAAAATTAAACAAAAAATTCCCTTGCTAGCCCTACCTACCTACCAGTGAAATCCATGCTGTTTAACCTGCCACAGATACAACAGAAGCCCTGTTTCCATCTGAGGCCTTTTATTGTATGAGTGAGTGGGTGAACATTCTGCCAGTAGAACTGAGCAGAGATTTGAATTTTTGTACTCCATCCATAGTAAACACCCCATCTACTGAGTATTGAAAAGATATAACAGAAATAAGGTGGGGAAAGGGGAGGAATAATATAAGGAAGATGGAAGTAAGGTGAGGAAATAGGTAAATGGGGTGAGTCTGGGAAAATAGAGGGTTTAAGGGCTTATTTGAAAAACAATTACATTTGAAACCAAGATGGCACACCAAATGCTGGGATGTGCCGAGACTATTTTATTGGGGTGGATGAATGTTAAAAAAAAATCATTACAATGTTTAACATTACTTTTTTTTTGTATAATTTTCTACCTCCCCCCAAAAAAATATTGGACCCATTTTGTAATCGCAGCACAACATTCCAGGATATGCTTTGTGGTTGGATAATGGCACTTCTTAGGTTGGTTGAAGGCACTCAGTGATGCCTTGTGCCTCAGAACACAACAGAGGTGTGCTGTTATCTCACCACAACACACACCCTGTCTTGTCCTATTGATTACTTTTTTGACCCCTTCAGTGCTACGTAGAGATGCAGGAAGCTCCATGACTTCCTTGGCTCATGTTTACTTGTTGGTTTGGGCTCTACTCTTTCTCAGACAGGACCTACCTTACTTTCTACTCTAATGAAGCTATCATCTTCTCACCTCCACCCCTTCTTCCAAATCTTCCTACCTTACTTGCTACCCTCTTCCTATGTATATATCTGCACTACATATATTATACCCCTACCTCTTATCACTTTAGAACTACGATGTTTATCTACTTATTGTATCTGACTGTATGATGTACTGATGTACCATGTAATAGTGTCTGCGTACACTTGCCATGTGAATATTGTAATGTATTGTATCTCTGTATAATCCGTCTGTAATCCCACTCCCCCCCCCCCGGGTCGCCCCTGAAAAAGGGATATTTTTGTCTTGGTGGGCTTACCCAGTTACCAAAATTCAAATAAATAAAAATAAATAAATAAATAAATAACTACCTCCTGTGGATGTTCCTTCATGTCCCTATGGAACATTAATGTGGAGGCATCAGAATTTCATACAGTACTTTCCGAAGTATTTCTTACCAATGTTTACTTTATTATCAGATTCTCCCAGTTCCTTCCTCTAAAAGTGGATCCCATTGACTGTGTTGGAGTAAGGCCATATATATTTATTCCCTATAGTGCACACTGTATATGTGTCAGTGATCCTGTTACATGAATGCCCAGTTTGTCAGTGCTTGGGTTGTGTCACTTAAGCAATATACTATAACAGGGTGTGGGTGATGCCGTGATTTACCCACAACTGGTGTGGTTTGGTCACGAGGCCGCAGGCTGAGTGAGTAAACCACAGCAGAAGTGAGTAAATCTTGGCATCACCCACACCCTGGAGTGGTGTATTGCAATTATACAATGCCCCCCTTTATTTTTGTGCTAAAATATTAAGAAACAGTTTTTTTTTTTTGGTATTTTATATTATTGTTGTGTAATGTATTGCTACACCACAAAAATAGTCCTGGGTTGCTATGGCTCTTTCTTGGTGAGCATAAACACACACACACACTGGCCAATACCCATACGCACATGCGATCATCGCATACGCCAAGACACACACACTCTGTCTCTCGATGAGCATGGGGAGCAACATCCATTTGTCAGGCAGGCTTTTTCTTAATACATGTATATATTAATGGAAAATACACAGAGGACTAAATGCAGCAGGATTTGAATTAGAGAACCTGTGAAGGGCTGCCTGGTGCTTCAACTCAGCAATCGCTGTTTTTTATTTTTATGTGTTACCTTTGAGAGTTTTATCCGGGGAGACATAATGTGCTGCGAGAGGTTGAACAGCATTCCATTTGCTTATTGAAGTTTTTTATTTTGTGCTATGTTGTGAGGAAATGGGTTTGTGCTGCAGGTATCGGGCTGATGAGGGGATGGGTTTTTGCTGCAGGTATCAGCTGTGCTGCTGTGAGCCTTCCTGGGCGGGGACTCATAAGGTCACTTGGGGGGGGATCAGCAGTGAGTTAATGAGAGAGATCGAAGTTCATCAGGAGTGGCAACAACTGTACCTTTCAACCATGTAGCCTTGTGGTTTCCAGGGTTACTGTCTGTGCTTTTCTGGTCGGACCTACGGACCTACTGGCACTCCAAGTTGGTGGGGTTTTTTTTGTTTGTTTTTGCTTCTTGCTCTTAGTCACAGTGAGAGCAGGAGTGATATTTGAGAGGAGCAGCATTTTAAAACTGAGATGGAGTGTCAGGTTTCCTACCATCCCCGTTGAACTAAAGGGATGTTTTAAGTCTTTGTGGAATGTTTAACAGGGGAAAGTGTTTATTAGTGAAAACCAAGGGCTAAAAGGTGTAGAAATCAAGGCCGAAAAACCAAGCTATGATACTGGGCATACGCCTATAGCCACATGTCCGTATCGCAGCTCGGTTCTTCAGCCATATTTTCTACAACTTTTAGCCCTTGGTTTTAACTAATAAACACTTTGCCCAGTTAAGCATTCCACAAGGACTTAAAATATATTTTTGGCTCAAAGGGGATGGTAGGAAGCTTACATGAGCTATCTGCTGCTTTTCTTTGGGGTAGTCTTGGCCAGTCCTTTGTTTGGTGATGCTTGGAGTAATTTCTGGAGGAGTTACTGATGTGGCTGACTGGCAGCTGGCTCCTTTCTCCATTGGGTGATGGTAGGATTTACAATGGCTAGAAGGTGCCAGCCAGCCAATCAGAATCTTTTATTTTTCTAGGCATTATATAATTGCAGTTAAACTTAAACTAAACGTGCTGCTGTACTCCCTCAGGGATTCAGTGTCCCCCTACTGCTCACTACAACACTGATTATGTACTATGTGAGTGGTTGTACTCCATTACAGAAAGTATCTGTCCACATTGAGCACTAATCATGACATCTGGAAACATGCTGCAGTTTGCTCGATATTCTGGCATACTACTGTACCTAACCTGAGACTCAAACAGGCCAAAATAGGATTGTCTAATAAACAACTGGAACTTCACATAATCCAGATACAACTGAGAAAACGCTAAGGATAGTAAATGTAACCAAGTCTATGGAATGGGGCTTGATGCAATACATCCAGAATCATGAGGGTGAGCTACAGTAAGGAACTCCCTTCGTAATGATATTCAATGAGTCAGTCAGAACTGACTACATGCCTGATGACAAGAGAAGGGCCCACGTGCTGCAATATTTAAAAAAATTAAAAGCTTGGGGCAGAACAATAGGCCAGTCCTCTTGCTGCCAGTTCCAAGGAAAACGATGGAGATGATCCAAAGGAAGAGGAGAACTGAAAACTTTCAGGAAAGCAACTTGGATTCTGTGGTCCAGTATAGATTCTGTAATGGGAAATCATGCTAAACAAATTTCATGCATTTTTTGGAAATGTTACCCAGGAACTAGATGTGGGAAAGCTTGTTGATATCGCACAGTATACTTTAACTTCAGTAAATTATTTGATACTATAGAACATAGCAGTTTAGTTTATAAACTAGAGAACATCATAGAACTCGTACAGGTTATCCCTGTTATACCTAGCCAGTAAGCAGTATAGTAAGCTATCTTAGCTGCTTGCTAATTCAAGCATTCAGGGCAGAAGGTTGTCTTAGGGCACTGACAGTAGCTGCGGTAATAACACACAGAGCACACATACAAGAAGTTAACAAAGTATTGGTCACTAGTTTACAGTATGGCCCCAGTCTCTAAGCTACACAAGAAGGTAATGCTTCACAGCCGTATTGCATGATTTGCACTGATGCCAGACTCTCAAACATACCATTCCCTCCTGTACTTCAGACAACTAGCTATCACTACATAAATATGGCACTTACAGTTACTACTCACTTGCTCGAAAAGCAATGCTATATGGGTACCCAGTCCACCTAACCTCTCAGTTGTCCCCTTCCCACTAGAACCAGAACTCTTAATTCCATGGACACTAATATGCTTAATGTTCCACATGTTAAGACAGCCATGGACCAAAAAGACTTTGGTTTCTGGGTCTCAAAAATGTGAAACTCCTTACCTCCTTACATTTAAACTACAGCATCATAGAGAAAATCTCTCTGTAATTATTGCCTGTAGCTGTCTCTGATGCTACTCTATATACCTCATCTGTCATGTACTGTTTTTATGCCATGTTCCTTAATATTGTTGCCTTATCTCCCAGGTTACTCCTGTAAAAGGGACTTTGTTCCATTTAGCCCAGTTTGTCAACAAAATAAAGAAATGACTGCATGAAATAAATAAATCTTCCTGGCAAGAACAAGTCAAAGAACATTGGTGCTTGACCTGGAAGTCATTTTGTGCTATGAAGCAGTGAGTTACAAGATAGTTGGCTGCACATGGAGGAGTCAAGAGAGAAGCTGCAACTTGTGGAAGTAATAAGGGGAGACAGTCTTGGCCCAGCTCAGGGGAGGTAGTAGAAAGCAAGGGGAGGGTACTATTGACACCAGTAATGGAGTGCAGGATTCTGGCCCAACACACTGGGTGGAGATAATTCAGCCTAAAGAAGCACACAGTGAGGATTTAAAGCAATATATATATATTTATTAGCAGAGCTGTAGTGGCACTGCTACTTACTTGACCCTGCCCCACTCGAGTTGTAACTAAAAACAAGTCTTTTTGCCTTATGAAGTTGCAGCCTCCAGAACTGCACACAGTACTCCATGTGAGGCCTGACCATGGTTTTATATAATGGCATCACTACCTCCCTCCTTCTGCTGATGATACCCCTGTCTATGCACCCCAGCATGCCACTGGCCCTCCCAGCTACCTTAGCACTCTGCTTTGACATTTTCAGGTCATCTGAAATAATAACCCTCAGGTCCCTTTCCTCATTTGTGACTATCGACAACTCCCCCCCCAATCCTGTAGCTTCCCCAGGGTTTCTGTGTCCTAGGTGCATAATTTTGCACTTGTTTGAATTAAACTTCAGTTGCCAGTCTTCAGACTATTTTTCAAGCTTCTCCAGGTTCCTCCTAATTTTCTTCACCCCCTCTGGGGTATCCACTCTGTTATAGATCTTGCTGTCATCTGCAAACAGGCAGACCTTTCCCTCCAGCCCTTCTGCAATGTCACTAATGAAGACATTGAACATGACTATCCACAGGACCAATCCCTTTGGCACCCCACTGGTCACCTCCCTCTCCCCAGACTGCACGCCATTTACCATCACCCTCTGCTGCCTGCCTGTTAGTCAGTTTCTAACCCAGTTTACTACCCTGTCCCCCATGCTCAGCCTACCCAGCTTGTTCATCAGCCTCCTGTGTGGGACGGTGTCAA
Organism: Neoceratodus forsteri; assembly: GCA_016271365.2. Taxonomy (NCBI): domain Eukaryota; kingdom Metazoa; phylum Chordata; order Ceratodontiformes; family Ceratodontidae; genus Neoceratodus; species Neoceratodus forsteri. The sequence goes on along the minus strand of CM028132.1, from coordinate 585,843,571 downwards.
AGGCTTTGCTGAAATCAAGGTAGGCGATGGGCACTGTCCCACCCTGATTTACTTCCTTTGTCACCCAGTTGAAGAAATCAAACAGATTTTTCTGACATGACCTCCCTGCTGTGAATCCATGTTGCCTATGGTACTGGGCTCTGATGGCTTCTAGATACCCCACTATCCTTTCTTTAAGCAATGTCTCCATGATCTTTCCCACTACTGAGGTGAGGCTGACTGGCCTATAGTTCCCCGCCTTCTGTCTGCTACCGGATTTGTGTAGAGGGACCACATGTGCCCTCCTCCAATTCTCTGGTACCATCCCTGTGTTGAATGACTCAGTGAACATGGCTGCCAGAGGTTCTGCTATCTCCCTTCATAATTCTCTTAATATCCTTGGGTGTATGCTGTCTGGTGTCATCGCTTTGTCCACCTTCAGTTTAGTGAGCTCCTGCAGGACTCTTTCCCCTGTGAATGGACTATTGTTCACCTCTTCACCCCCTTGGCAACTGTTGTACTGCTATGGTCCCTGATCCACCCCCTCTTCTGTGAATACTGAACAGAAACATTTATTCAGTGTTTCTGCCTTTTCCATGTCACCCTCCTTGCATTCCCCTCCCTCTCCCTTGAGCCTTGCAATCCCCCCCCTTGTTTTTCCTCCTTTCCTTGATGTACCTGAAGAATGTCTTGTCCCCTTTCTTAACTGACTGCGCTAAACCTTCCTCAGTCTGTGCCTTTGCTCTCCTTACTGCCTTTCCCACTTCCCTTAGACACTCAAGGTACTACTCCCTGTCCTCCTCCCATTGGGTCTCCTTATATTTCCTGAACCCTTTCCTTTTTGTCCTGACCTTTACCGCCACATCCCTCGAGAACCACAGTGGCTTTTTCCTTCTCTTTCCTTTGGATACCAATCTGATGCATTGGTTTGTTACTTCCAGTAAGGCTTCCTTTAGATGCTTCCACTGTTCTTCCACTCCCTCTCCTACCCCTGTTCTCTCCAGGGCTCTTTTGATACACCTCCCCATTTCAGCAAAGTCAGCATTTTTGAAATCGAAAACCTTTGTCCTAGTATGACTTGAGTGAGTCTCTGTCCCTATGCTGAACCACACAATGTTGTGATCACTGGATCCCAGTTGCCCTTCTACCTGGACATCTGTGATTTGATCCCCATTGGTCATTACTAGAACTAGAATGGCCCTGTCTCTGGTGGGATCAAGCACAAGCTGCCTAAGTCCAGCTTCCTGAAGTTAATCAAGGATGCCTTTGCTTCTGGCTGAAGCAGCTACACTGGTGTTCCAATTCATGTCTGGCATATTGAAATCCCCCATCAGTAGAATATCACCTTTCTCCTCCATCTCATGTATTTCCTCCACTTGCTCCCTGTCCAGTTCCTCTCCCTGTCCGGGAGGCCTTGATATCACCCCTGTGAGTATTGCTGTGACATTTCCAGGTTGAAGGGTGACCCACAGTGCCTCAGACTCCCCCTGCGTACCCTGTACCTGTGTTGCAATTATACCCTTTCTGACATACAGGGCTATTCCCCCTCCCTTTTTGCCCTCCCTATCCCTCCTGAATAGAACATATTCTGGTACATTTGTTTCCCACTCATGATTAGCTGTGTGCCAGGTTTCAGTTATTGCTACTATGTCCAGTTCTCCTTCAATTATTAAGGCCTCCATGTATGGGACTTTATTTCCCAGGCTGCGGGTCAACATGACCTTCCAAGTTTTACTGCCTGACCTCTCGCTCTTCCTGTTTTTGGTCCCCTTCATCTTCCTCCCTTTCCTGATATTTTTCTCTTGTGTTCCTGATTTCTCTCCTACTCCATTTTTGCCCGGCTCCAATTACCTTAATATCAACTCCTCTTCCTGCTCAATTGTTCTGCTTTCTTTACCATGTGGGGGCGGGTTGCCTGAGTATTCCTGCTCCTGTTGCCCCCCTGGCTAGTTTAAGCACTTGTCAGCAAAGCATTTAAACCATCCATTGAGGGCTGCCTTCCCCTTGCTGGACAGATGCAGTCTGTTCACACAGTATAGGGCTACATCACTCCAGGTGGGTCCCCAGTCCTCAATGAAGCCATAACCCTTCTCACTGCACCAGCCTTTCAACCATGTGTTAAAGTTACTAATGCAGAGATCCCCCAACAGTGGACTGGCAGCACCTCCGAAAATGTCACAGAGCTTGCTACCTTCCCCAGGCACCTTCCCAACATTGCAAAGTCCTCCTTCACCTGCTCCAAGCCTGTCTTATCCTTGGATAGGTCATTTGTCCCCAAGTGGATGATGACCTCCAGCTCACCCCTTCTTGTCACAGCTTCTGTGATCCTCTGAATGCGCTACCCCTCCTTCCAAGCTGTGCTTCCTGGAAGGCACTTTACCTCCATTTCCTCTCTACTATCTGTACCCAAATCCATTCCACGGACAATTGAGTCCCCCAGCAGGAATAACTTCTTCTTCCTATGGGGTTCTCTTCCTCCTGCCACTGGGTCTCCCTGCTGGAGGACCCTCACCTCCTCCCTACTCTCAGCCTTGGGTTCCTTTGCAGGGCTGTCCCATTCCTCCAACACTGTGCAGGGGTTCATGAACTGGACTGGATGGGGGATGTGTTTCTGCCCCCTCCACTAAATCTTCCTGAGCCCACTGTAGTCCATCCTGCCATCTGCCTGGGTGGCCATTGTGGCATTGGTTTGGGACCTGGTGGCTTCTAGGTGGGGCGAAGGTCCACAGCATTCCTGCCAGCTTGGCCTGGAGACTGGTGATCTCTGCCCTCAGCCCAGAGAGGTGCCTGCAGGTGGGGCAGCACCACAATAACCAGAATGTTTTTCTGAAGACTGCTGCACCACAGCCAGAGCACTGCACCACTCCCTGCATCATCCTGTGCTTGCTGATATTCCTCCCTTCCTAACCCTTTTTTCCTTCTCCTTCTCTCCCTGTCTTGCCCTCCTTCTGTAGTGACTTACGGCTTCTCTCTCCTCCTCTTGTATGTGCCCTTGAGGACCTAGTTACTAGCTACACCCTTTGTAATTCTGCCTATATACCAGCTAGGCTATTGCTTGTGTTGTGCTGCCTAGCTGTTCTGTGTCTTTAAGTAGGTGTGGCCTGGCCTTCCACTATATAGGTACCGCGACCGGGTTGTTTGGGGAATGGTGGGTGGGGGTTGGTCCGCTGGTACTCGGTGTCTACAAAAAACAATCAGGCAAAAAAAGATTTTCTTCTGTAATCTACATGGCAAAAACACAACTCTAGTTTAAGGTAGCTGGTAGCTGCTCTGCCTCTCAGCTTCTGCAGCAAACGGAGTCCACAGTCAACTCCTGTTTATAATCTACACTCCCACAAGCCTTCTTCAGCTCCTCCCCTTATCAGATACCTCTTTCACACAGTTTCAGTAACAGCTCTAGTCACAAATGACTGCACATATTCTGTCAGCTAGATTACCTCCCTGGCAAATTAAAGTTATTCTAAGTCAAGACAACCCCAAAACAGAGATCCAAATCACTGATTTCTACTTACTATTACAGGTCCCTGAATTAAGAATTCAATTTAATTCAATGTACTCATTAAATCACCTCCTTGCTGTATGGTAGCTGGTAGCTGCTCTCCCTCAGCTTCTGCAATAGTTTTCCCAACATACTAGAATTATACATTGTATTGGTACAACTTGGTTCGGTTAGTGCGAAAACGTAATTACTAGATCAAGGTTTTTAGTAATATAAACCAAAGAAACTACTGTATGACTACCAATCATGTTCCTCTTATCCCACCTACAGTCATACTCTCACACTAAGCAGTTAAGCGCAATCGCTCCAACCACAGCTGTGTCCATGGCTTGTTTTCTCACTCTTCCCCTGTAGTAGTCTCAGTGTAGATTCTGTCAGACACTTATTCCTTTGACAGGGCCACTTAGTTCACAGACTATGCAAAAAGTGAAAATGTCTCAAGTGAGTTTTGAAATATCATTTGAAGAAGAGAACTTTCACCCACTGTCAGAAGTAAATCCAGATGAAATTTCGGCCAATGGAAAAAAGTCACTCAGTCACTAACAGTAAGTGGCAAAACTAGATTCTCTACACTGGATGCTTCAGATATAGCAGCATTAGAAAACAAACATTTGTCAATGCCGACTGTTGTCTTGCTGGCATTGGCATTAGTAGTGCAGAGGTTGGAGAGATGCATAATAGGAATGGCAGTGAAGTATTGAACTGGTGCCAACCCCACCCCCACCCTGCAGAGACTGACAGGCACTGGGATGCACCTTTGGATCGTCGGCCATAGCACTCACGCCATTTCACCTCACACTACCCTGCAGACACCGACAAGTGTTGTGGCATGCCTTGGGGTCTTCTGGCCTTACTGTGCAGGACCAATAGGTGACACCAGGGGTTGGGGTCCACAGGATATGGCAGCCCATGCCAGTCCACCAGAGGCTGCCATTCCCCCCTCAAAACAAGCCATAAATGTGCCATGATATCAGACCAGTTTCAGTGACACCCCCAGTCCATACCTCTTCACCCAGGACTGGGGGCCAGTGGAGAATGGGCTATACTTGCCCCGGTATGAACTGGACAACCAGTCAGAGAGGGGCACATAGGTGGTACGACAGCCCCAAAGTAGATGCCCTCTGTGCCAGCTGCACTTGCTTCCCTGGCAATGTGCAGGATCATGCAGTTGTCTGTCCCCTTGCCTGCCCCCAGCCCGACGCAGAGATGGGTCCTGTGACCATGATTTGGGCATGGAATAAGCATACAACAATGGCTCTGGATGCTGTGAGGTGCCCCAAAGGTGCACATCCTGTGCATGGGGGGTCTCTGCAGCTGTCCACCCCCTTTGCAAGAGTGGAGCAGCTGCAAGCATCGTGTGGAGCATGCCCTTATTTCAAAGCATATTACAAATAGAATAATGCATGGGTGGCATGTGTAATGAGAATTTTACACACACCTGAGGTGTGGGATGCTACATAAACCCCGAGGGGTTTAGTAAAGCATCCCACACTGATTATTGCGAATGCGTTGTTACGAGCATGCGTTGTGCAGTTGCTACGGACCTCGTAAAACAGTCATTTTATGGAGCATTGTCACCAAATTTTCAACACAGGTATTTTAGGACCTCTGTTCATGAACAGCATCACTGTCATTTTTGTAATGTGTCCTGAACACTGATTTCGCACAGCAACCACGCTATTCTGTGCCGGAAGCGTGAAAACACATTTAGATCAGGATGTGAAAAATGACAGCTGCACAGTTCACAAGAAGGTGTGGTAAAATGCCAATGTTGAGAATCTGGCATGCAAATAGTGCAAATGCGCCAACGTACAAGCATACATTGCGAAATTGCTGTGCATGCTCATAAAACAGCAACTTTATGGAGTATTGTCACCAAATTGACAACACAGGCATTTTAGGATCTCTGCTCATGAACGGTGTCACTGTGATTTTCGTAATGTGTTCCAAATACTGATTTCGCACCATGACCATGCTATTCTGCTCCAGATGTGCGAAAACACATTTCGGCCAGGATGTGAAAAATGACAGCTAAACATTTCACAAGAAGGTGTGGCAAAATGCCAGTGTTGAGAATCTCGCATGAAAATATTGCAAATTCGCTAACTTACGAGCATGCATTGCGCAGTTGCTACACACGCTCGTAAAACAGTCATGTGTTGGATTTTTCCCACCAAATTTGCAACATAGGGTTTTTGAGAGCCCTCCTCATGAACATTGGCACTGTCATCACCTTACGTGGTCCTGAAAGGTGATTCCATGCAGTGACTGCGAAATCACCTTTCCGGACTGAATAACACCATGACAGTGCAAGAATTCATGAGAAGGGGTCCCAAAAACCCCATGTTGAAAATTTGGGGCCAAAATTCACAAAAATGCCTGAGATATGTACTAAAGTTGTAAAAAACCTATCTATCCCATTATACAGCTTACCGGCATTTCCTCAGTTCGCGGTCGGCTTTGAAGAGTGCAGACGTGTTCCCGGTCCACTGATGATCATCGCGCCAAGCTACGGAGGTAAGTATGGGGGTGGGGAGGCAGGGTGCGCAGTGGGTGGGTGCGGGTGGGGGCAGGGGGCACGGAGACTATGAGGGACTCATTTTCCTTTTACAGGTAGTAAAAGGAAAAGAAAATATTGCGGGACAGTTTTTTTCCCAGAGATTTGGCATGCTGGGGTGGGCTCCCGCATGCCACCTAACTGTTTTGGGTGTTCAGGCTGACGGGGATTGGGCACCCCGTCAGCACACAAAAGAAGAGGGGGGGACGAGCCGAGGGGGATTGGGCACCGCCCCGGCATCAAACAATTGGGGTTATTTCTGCTGATGGGGAGTGGGCTCCTCTGTTGGCACACAAGGAAAGGGGGTGGGGTAACAGCCGGGGGATTGGGCACCCCTCGGCATTACACAATTAGGGAGGCGCTTTATGCCGATAGGGAGTGGGCTCCCCCATCAGCACATTGACAGGGGGCAGGGGCAGCCGACAGAGGAATTGGGCACCCCCGGAGTTGGCAGTTCTACGGCCGTGTCCCACCATGCACATAATGGCGGCGAGCACAGCAAGAAAAGGACCGCTGCGTCTGACGAGCTTTGCTTGGATTGCAGCGGACCTTTCCTTAGATGTGCTCGCCACATTAGTATGCATGGTGTGGCGCCAGCATGCAGGCTGATTGGGGAATGAGGGACGCACCTACTGATGCATGCCCTGCATTCGCCCAACAGCGACCGCGCCTCCAAATCTGCACTACCGCAAGATGTTGGCTTGCGCAGGCGTGGTAAGCCAACATAACAAAATGACTTGGAAATATATGAAATATCAATCGAATTGGGCTGCTAAAATATTAAAAGACTTTTGCCAGGAAAATAACATTTCCCATTATTTTGATAACCTGCATGGCACACATCTAGCTAACCCCCTTTCAAACTTCTGCTTGTCAGTAAGGCAAACTGACAGTAATACACAGTGGTCTAAATGGATACAATCAGCAGTGTCCTTGGTCAAGAAACCTTAACACAGCAAAAGAATCTGAGTTTCAGCAAGCAAAAAAGTATTTTAATCTGTAAGTTAAAAATGCTGCCTGACATGGGCGTAACCACATATTTCACAATCAACCAATCTTTAATGCAGACCTAAACCAACTGTACAGCAGAGGCACTTTTTCAGTATCAAAACAGCAATCAGTCTCCTCTATAAAGTGTGGTTTGAAATTCTATTTTTGTCTGCAGGCACGGAAATGAAAACACTGCCAACTTAATGAAAAGTGCTTTGTATTAAAACACAGCATGCAGTGGTCACCAGTATATATACCTCAAATGAATGCCTTACAAACCCCAAACCACCAAGGGGGACTAAATGATGCACCAGAAGAATAGACATACAAACATATTCCCAACCTGGATTGCAGAATTGTCCAGTCCCAAAACCTTCTACTATATATTTCGCAAACCCATCCTCAACAGCCTAGACTCTTTTAATTGAAATGGAAAAACATTGACTAAGGAGGGATTTGTTATGGAAATAAGCAACTCACAGGAGAAAGACACATGCCGAGGCTGATGAAGAATATCTCACTAAAAGCAAGGTTATCTCAAGTGTACATGAAGCACTGTACTCAGGTAACATGTTGCCAGCTACCCAGTGATGCTGGTGGTGAAGACTGTCACATTACCATACTTCAGTCTTAGTCCGCACATCTGAAATTAGCCTAAAGCACTATGCAAGCCAGTCAGATGGCAGCCAAAACCACACTTTCAACCACATTCTGCAAAGCAGGCTGCATGAAATAGCAAGCACTCCACTGTGCCATCCTTCCGCTGCACCACACCAATACCAAGAACTGAGGACTGTACCATTATGCATGTACTATACCCTTGAAATGCAGCAACGCAACCTCCAACAGAAGATAGATAATTGACCAGGTGCCTGCAACATGCCCAGCTGAGTTCCATCTGAGTCAAAGGGGTACTTGAATGCACCCGCATCAAGCTTTTCATCCTGTGCCTTTCTCTTCAATAACAAAAAAACTAGGGGTTGGAGAACCAGTTCAGATACATTCAGAACCACTCAGAACCTATGCTATTTTCTGTAAAAGAACCTTATCAGAACCTTTTTATATATCCCCCAGCAGATCTTTATCCAGTAGGAAGGCTGCTGCTGGTGGCAGTGGTAGAAAGACCCAAAAGAGGCTGTGTACCACTCAAAGTAGTTTTTAGATTCCTTTCCTGTCAATGACATTAGCTTAAGGGTTGGCAATGAAGGTTACCACAGTTTTTGCATGTTCAACTAAAAGGTTCTGAAAGTTCTGATTAGGTTTGGAGAACATTTTATGGCATATCAGAACCATTTAGAACCTCAGAACGCTTTGTGGTTCTCCCATCCTCGAAAAAAAAACTGGCCTTAAGAATTATAAAATGCACTAACATTTCTTCCCTCAATGATAAAGCACCTACAGTATGTGTAGTACCCTAGAAAGGCTGCATTGCTGAATAGAAATTCTTACTGTAATGTAATGCCTAGGTGGCGCTATCCTAAGGGCTACTACCCCTGCCTGCTTGGCTACTAACAGGTTAAGGGGCCTGAGTTCTAAAACGGGTGCCTCCACCCAAAGATCAGGGTTGGTTTGGGTTACGCTAACCAGGCTACAGCCCTCTGGGACACTGTGACCCCTCTTTTCTCCCACTAGTAGCCCACACAGTACACAAAAGTAACCTTCCCAACACTCCAGATATGCAAACCACATACACTTGTACTTGGCACTGACCCCCAGGACTGGTGCCTTCAGCTTGACTCTGGGGACCCCCTGTAAAATAAAGTGAGGCAGTACAACAGCAACAATGCAATACTTTCAACATGAACTGACACCACAGTCAATGTAAATTGCAGAAACAAACAGATCTGATTTATTCAGGGGTCTGTAACAAGGAAGGGGAAAAATCAGGTTAATTAGCTTAAACACATTAATAATCACAGTATTGTGCATGCACTTAGAGTCCCACTCAGTCACACTCTCTGGGTACCCAGGATGGGGAAAGGGGCTAGCCAGGTCCCTTGCAGCTGGTTGGGGCCCTGTGATGGAAAAAGAACATGCACACACAATTTGTAATCCGGAGTCAGATGGCTCAGTTCGTGGAAAGAAAAGCACAAACAATCAGATGACACACTTTGATTAAACAAAAGTTGCAGGGAGCTACCCTGTTAATTACTCATGATACCCAGGCTAAACACAGGATTGCTGATGGCTGACTGGCTGGTTTGCCAGAGGAAGCTTGGCCCCTCGATGGTGGATCTTTCTGTGCAGGAGGGTAGGAGACTATCTGCGTCAGGCAGCACGGATTCAGTCTGATTCTGACAGGGAAACACTTCGTGCACTAGCACACAGTTTACAGGCAGAAGGGAAACCAGATTGTGACCCCCTTGCTGTTCACAGCACATTTATATGTAAAGGAAATTACTATACCAGGCAGGCTTCCCTTTGATCCTGATCGCAAAATCATTGCAATTACCTGGAAGCACTACGTTAGCTAAAGTCCTGACAGGCCGATCACTTTTAGCAAAATCTTCGGTCTTCTACAGGGTGAGCCTGGCTATAAATCAGCAGCTTGCTTAGTTCTCTGTAAATTCGGAGTCAGTCTGAAAACATTCTCTTCTCCCTCTCAGGGCAGACAGCAGATGAGTAGGCCAGGAATCAGGCTTTTACGGTTCTCCCACACGAACTACGCTTCAACGGCCACTCAAACACACACAGCAGTGCTGCTCCTTCAGCATCTAACTCGAATCTGGTTTGCCAGCAGATAGCTCAGGGGCTTTCACTCAGATCCAAAAGGTTCGGTTGGTCAGTTTGGTTGTCAGTCACAGCAGGGCTCCCTCTATAGGTGCAAAAAGGTTCCAACAGTCTAAAGACTACAATTCCCAGAGTCTCACTCCACATAGCCCATTTCAGCAGGCTCCATTTGAGAGTCCCAAGTACTGATTGGTTCCCTTCGGCAGTCCGGGACCAAAATGGTGGAGCTGAACAGAAACAGTCCATGCTGCAAAAAAGGCAGGTTAGACAAACTACATTTTCTTCATTACTCTGCATTCCTCCCCAGAATTAGTTACAGCTTTCAGAAGGGCTCCCTCTGCACTTATAGCAACGGCAGAAATGGAGCACTGAGGCAGCAGCCTGTGTGGGACTAGGGCTTAGAAACACACAGTACCCCCATTCACATTAATTATGACTGCAGGCTGGCACCCTTAAAGAGACAGTACATGGAGGCTTTAAAAGCACTCACTGCAACAACATTTAAACGGCTTTAACACTGACACCATCCAGACTGACAGCAATTAGGCAAGCTCCTGGAAGACTTTTGGGAACCCCCATTTGAAGGGGGTTTACACCCTTCCTGGCCTGGAAAAACTTGACGTCTGCGTCAAGTAAGTAACCCCATAAACTCTAATACAAAACATTATATACATTTACTCTCCAGCACATTACCTTTGTTATAAAACACATCTCTGATATTGCTCAGCACATTACTTTCTGCACAGTATTATACATACATTGCACTTTGAACTCAGGTCATTTCTTCTTGCACATAAAACTGGGAGAGAGGGGGCCCTTCCCCATCAGCTACCTTTGGGCTAGATGGGGCAGGGGCACCATACCTAGAGGGCAGAACAATCAGCCTGGAGTTAGCACTTATGAGCAGTTTGGGCAGTGAGCTCTGGGATACATATACTCCTTTATGGACCATGTTGAGAGGCAAGTCTACGGGCCTCCCAGTGGAATCATAGCTGAGGCGCACTATTGGTCTGACATCTCTACCAGTCTTCCTGGGGGGAACAGTCACAGTCTCTGTGCCTTTCACTTCAGTCTCTGCACTTTCCTCACTTGCAAGGGGAGCCTCTATTTGAGTAGATAAGTTCAGACTTAAGGCACTGTCAGCCCCAGGCTCTGTGGATTCAAGTTCTACAATGCTTTGTTCTCTCGTGGAATACTCTGGTACTGGAAGGGAATTGTCATCACACTCAAAATACTCTTCCTGTTCTGGCACGTCACCGGTCTGACTCAGAACACCTGCCTCTGTCTCAGGTAATTCAAACAGTTCCACCATACATAGTGACTCGAGATCATCAAGCTTAACACTCTGCACTTCACTCTCTGGGAGCATTAGCTCCAAGGACAAAGCTGGGGGCTTAGGCAGTCCAGAGGGCCCAGCTTCATCCCCATAATTGACCAGGGGGTTACCTTGGAACAGCTGGATTAGTTCATATGAAGAGTAGTAACCATAGTTGTACTCACTTTCATCTGAAACCGATTGACAGTCATTCTCAACTTGTGTTGGCTGGGAAGGAACCCATAGGGCAGTATTGGCAGATGCAGGTTTTCTCTGTTTCTGTTTTGCAGCAGCCCTTGTTACTGGTTCCAGGGGAGCAATTTCTGGGGGCTCAGATTCAATTATTATCTGACCAGTGGGCAATAAATGATTACGATGCATTGTCTTGACAGCTTTTGAGTTGTTTTCAGGCCTTACTTTATACACGGGCATATCATCCAGTTTGCCCACTACAATGTGAGGGAGATGGCGCCACCTGTCAGCAATTTTGTGTTTGCCATGTAGTCCCAGATTTCTTAACAATACATGATCTCCCACTTGGAATTCTTGGGCTTTCACCTTTTTATCATACCTATCCTTATTAACCAAGTTTCTCTTTGCAGCCATGGTCTAATCTAGTTGGTATGCATGATTCAATTGAGCTTTTAACGTCTCCATGTTTTGTAGGTAATTGTCAGCTCGGACCCCATCAGGAGAGACACTGAAACAAACATCCACTGGCAATCAGGCTTCTCTTCCGAACATAAGGTGGTAGGGGAAGAACCAAGTGGCATCGCTTCTGGTGCAGTTGTAAGCATGTATCAAGGTGCTAATTTGCTGGCTCCATCTGGGCTTGTCTTTCGGGTGGAGAGTGCCTAGCATGTCAAACAGGGTGCGGTTAAACTGTTCGGGCAGTGGGCCCCCTGGGGGTGGTAAGGGGTGGTTCCGGATTTCTGTACTCCCCACAGGGAGAGCATCTCCTTGATTAATCGGCTCTCGAAGTCTCAGCCTTGATCGGAGTGGATTTTCTTAGGGACTCCATAGTGTACAAAGAAATTCTCTACCAACACCTTAGCCACAGTGGATGCTTTCTGGTTCTTGGTGGGGAAGGCTTGGGCATACCTCGTAAAATGGTCAGTTACCACCAGCACGTTGCTAATATTTCATTGATCAGGTCCAAACTCAGAAAGTCAATACAAACCAACTCCATGGGGGCGCTGGTGGTGATGTTAACAAGGGGTGCAGCCCTCTGGGGCAAAGCCTTTCTCTGTAGGCAGCGACTGCAAGTCCATATATGATGCTCAACATCAGCCCCATCTTAGGCCAGTAGAATCTTGACCACACAAGATCAAGGGTTTGGTCTATACTGAGGTGCCCCATGTGGTTATGTAGGGACCTCAGTACCAAGTCTCTGAAAGCAGTGGGCAAAACCAACTGTTGCTTGTCTGCTTGTCCCCCTGTCTACTGTTTCTCTTTACAGCAATCGGTTAATCAGTTTCAGTTTAGGGCCTTCTTTATACAACAACGCAGTTCTCAAATCAGAGGAGAGCAACTTGGACACATCTTTCCCAGCGTAGAGAGCTTCAAGTGCTGATCTGATCATGGGATCTCGGGATTGAGCCCGCTGAAGACTGTCATTATCTAACTGAGGCAGTGCACCAATATCTAATGCAGAAAAGTGGCAGTAAGCAGCAGGTATACACTTGTCAGAGGGCCTCAAGCAATCCACTAGACAGTCCACTGCATTCGTGGACACTTGTTCCTCCTTGTCAAACTTCTGGCACAGAGCTAGAACGTCAGGTTCTGACAGTCTGACCCAGTCACTTCTGGAAACAGGCCTCCGAGAGAGAGCATCAGCATCTATGTGATTTAGGCCTGCTCTGTATTCAACAGCGTAACCATAGGTAGACAACAGTGGTGTAGATTCCGGGGGTGGGGTGGGGGGCAAGCTGCCTCCCCTGAGCAAAGAGAGCAAAGAGATCGTGACTTTTTGACTTTGCTCGTTTGCGGTTTTTTTGCACTTGGACTGGTCCTGGACTTGGCTGTGACAAAGGAGAAGAAAGGTGGGGCTCCAAGGACTACTGTGCAGTGCAGATTTTAAATCGTCCCACTCCCAACATTTGTCCTGAATGTCCCAGTTTCCGATTGGCTGCAAGCCTGCCGTAACCACAGCAACATGCATTTTGCAGCCAATCGCAGAACACTGCAGCCACAGTTGCGCGCGTGCCGGCACAAGCCGAAACTTGTTATGGCGCCATTTCTTGCCTGCCATTGGGAAGAGAGCACAATAGTGCACATTCATTGATGGTGTGGTATCGTCTGGTTAGGCGTCAGTCCATGAGTGACCCATTGTTGCTGTCAATTTACGGATTTCTTCTTGATCACTGGTCTGCTAATCATTTTCCTCCTCCCAAGTTGCCCGTCCAGAACACCAGCCACCAGGCCCACCAGGGAGAAATAAGAGAGCCGACCAGCCAATGAGAGTAGTGGGAGAGTCATGTTGGGGCTGGCTCCAGCACCGGGCCACAGTGACAGGCTGCAAAACCCCCTGCACCATGGGAGAAGACAAAAGTGGTTGTGGTTAGAGTAGACTGCCATTGGGACTCGCCGTTGGAATGGAGAAGAGCCAGAGCAGAGAGAGGCCAGGGGAGGGGAGAGCCTACCCACGATAAGAGCCTGCTGTGCTGCTGTCCTGACTGACCAACCTGCTGGCTGGTAAAGTGTTGTTGCCTGAGTGAAGCTGAGGTGAGGGCCATGAGAAAAATAAATGTTCCTTCAAGTAAGTCCCAAGGCGAATACTGAATACAAAAAAATGTAGTCAGTTAGTTGGGATGAGTTGGGCCACAATGTGGCCTTTTTATTAAGCTATGCGTGGTGGGATCTGGCTGGCTGGCTGGCTGTGGGGGGGATGATTCAGATCCAAATGCGAATGCAGGATGGCTGGCTGCTCTATTTGCTCTTATGAATGGTAGGATGTATTTCAAATCTCAGACTCTGAGATGAGTCCTTGAGTTGTTTGTTCTGGCAGCTGGCTACACTGCTAGGACATTAGTGATCACAGAAAATAAGTATTTTACAAAATGTGAAGAAGTACAGGAAGGGTGTGGGGAAAGGGAGAATAACATTTCAGAATGAAGAGTGTTGAATGGAAAAAGCTGGCAAGCTGCTTAACATGCCAAGGAGGTGGGTCATAACACATGGATTCAAAAGCTATGGAAAGCAGCAGAAGGGAGAGAACAGGGTGGGAGGGAGAGAGAAGGGGAGTGAGCTAAAGCAAAATGTGGAGAGAGAGAAGGGGGGGTGCAGTGTAAGAGGTGCCTGTCAATGACACAGTGTGTCTTGAGGCTGAGCCAAGGGACAGATAGGTGGTCAGCAGAACACCCAGAGAGCACGTTGTTATTGTGACCATACATTGTGATAAAATGTGTGACAAAAGAAGTTTCACACATTCTGTCACAAGGAAGGGCACAGTAATGCAGTCCTCTCTGAAAATGTGTGAGCAACACTGTAAATCACTAACCACGCTACAGTACCAAAACTACTGGAAATTTCAACCCCATGAGTAGAATTACGCCCCCCCCATAGCTATACTGCCTCCAATGTTGGAAATAATGGTTTTAAATATTAACAGGAAAGTAAATGAAACTGGGTTGCATTGCACTGAATAAATATTGTGTACTTTGTGAGAGATTTGCATTTTGTTTTAGTTCATGTGTTTGTTTATTTGGTAATCTCTGAGCAAAGTGTTACAAGGTTTCATGTTCCATTTGGTTGTATCGTACCCTAAAAGACATTATGAACAAATTGTGTCTTGCTACCTTCTTTGAGGGACCAACACTTGAGGTGTGGAATACCAGCTTGTACTACTTCACGCTTGGGGGGGTACATCATTCTCTATTGTTTGAATGGGTCTGAGTTGTAGCAGTTGCTGTACCATACTTGTATGAGATGTATAACACAATAATGATAAATATACTAAAAGCCAGCAGAATAGGCCTGTCAGTCTTTCATGTCTGCTCGGTTAGCCAGCCCCTAATGGGCACTCGCTCCCCCCTTTGTCCCTGTGAGGGTCAATCTT
Source organism: Neoceratodus forsteri (assembly GCA_016271365.2). Lineage (NCBI taxonomy): Eukaryota > Metazoa > Chordata > Ceratodontiformes > Ceratodontidae > Neoceratodus > Neoceratodus forsteri. The sequence continues at coordinate 585,828,444 of CM028132.1, read as the reverse complement.
GGCTTCAGTACCTCCATGCATCTGTCCCACACCCTCTTGAATCCCTCCACAGTGACTTGCTCGACTAGACTCCTGGGCAAAGCATTCCATGGCTCCACCACCCTCTCTGTGAAGTAATGCCTTCTATGTTCTCCCCTATAGGTTTCTACCTCCAGTTTCCATTGATGCCCCCTGGTTGTGCCCCTTGGCATTAGCCTGAACATTTCTTTGGCTCTACCTCTGTTAATCTCCTTCACATATTTTAAAACCTCAATCATATACCCCCTATCTCTCCTCTCCTCCAGTGAATATAGCTCCAGGGCTTCCAGCCTGTCCCCATAGGTCCTATCCCCCATGCCCCGGATCATCCTGGTTGCCCTCCTCTGAACCCTCTCCAACAGTACTATGTCCTTCTTAAGGTCTGGCCTCCAGAACTGCACGCAATACTCAAGGTGCGGCATTACCGAGGCATTGTACAGAGGTAGGAGCACCTCACTCCTGGATGTTATTCCCCGGGCTATGCAACCCAGTAAATATATAGTCATAATAAAGGCCAGAGGTCAGTGCTAGCATTTACTTGGGAGTGGCCTCTGACCTTCATTATGAATACTGTATGTATTATTTATATTGCAATATTTGTTTTTTAGCCAGGAGGCTGTGGTCAGTGGTCAGGGACTGTTTGATTGCTGCTACATATGACTGTCTTTTACTCTGGCTAGCCAGTAGCCATAATTTAACTTGAGACACAGAGAAACAAAAGAAACAATAAACGGTGGTAACATATTTTATCTCCACGTGGTCACTTCCCTTATACTGTATTTTTTTTTTAACAGCATTTGTAAACACTATGTGCAATATGGTTCCCAGTGTAAACATTTTATGGCTGAATTTTCTGGATAAGAGACGTTTGCGGTTTCTGCTCCTTGATACTAATCAAGAAGTTGCTTTAAATTTGACAGTTGTTTTAAAGAAAATAAAAATCTAGTTATTTTGATAGGGATAGTGGTGGTTTTGTAACAAGTTAAACAAGGCTTAAAAAGCAGCCAAATAGTGCCAAAATTACCCTTAAAATGCACCAGAATGCATCAAAAACCTGATAGCTTCTGGGGGCCTAGGCGGCCCCAAGACCCCCGGCCTATTTATTTGGGATTTACGAGGAAAAGCAGGACTTTTTCAAGTTCTTGCCCCCCATAATAAAAACAAACTACGCCCCTGGTAGACAACACAGAAAGCCACCTATGGCTGGTGGCATCCAATTTGCCTGAAGTCTGCACATAGGTCAAAGGATTATTATCTGTCTTTACCAGTATCTTTGCTCCATACAAGTATTCATGGTATTGATCCACAATAGCCCATTTCAATGCTAGGAACTCCAGTTTATGCACAGGATAGTTCTTCTCAGATGAGGCCAGACTTCTGCTGGCAAAGGCCACTGGTCTCATGCCATTCTCATGCTCTTGATACAACACAGCCCCCCAAGCCTTGTAGGCTATCATCAGCATGTAACACATAGGGTTTTGCAGGATCAGCATAGGCAAGGATAGGAGCATGGGTGAGTTGGTATATGATTTCATAAAAAGCAGCTTCACAATCAGGTGTGCAGTGTGACCCAAAAAAGTAATTTGGATGGAAATATACTCCTCAGTTTCAGCGGAGGCCACTCTCTTGTATTTCTTATTTGTGGGAGGATAACCTTGGGTAAGATTCAGAAGTGGGAAAATCGCCCTTGAATAGTCCTTGATGAACCCCCGGTAATAGCCACAGAATCCTAGAAATCTTTGCAATTCTTTGAGGTTGTGGGGCTGGGGCCAGGTGGTCAAGGCCTCAACTTTGCTAGGATCAGTCTCTATCCCCTAGGTGGATATTATATGCCCCACATATTTTACTGATGTTTGAAATAACTGGCATTTGTTGATGGATAGCTTGAGGCTGAAATCTTCCAGGCAGTCCAATACATTGAAAAGTCTGCTTTCATGTTCCTCCAATGAATTCCCAAACACTATAATATCATCTAGATATACTAGGCACTCCAATAAGTTCATGTCCCCCACTGCACACTCCATCAGTTGTTGAAAGGTGGCAGGGGCACCCGAGATCCCCTGGGGCATCCCCATAAACTCATAGAACCCAAGTGGACAGATGAAGGCTGTCTTCTAATGGTCTTCTGGGGACATGGGGATCTGGTAGTATCAACTGCACAGATCCAACACCGAAAACCACTTGCTTCCGTTCAGAAAGTCTAGGGCATTCTGAATACGTGGCATGGTTGGCATGGTGTATTGGTCAGGGATGGTCCGCCTGTTGAGGGTCCAATAATCCACACACATCCATACTGTTCTATTCTTCTTTCTCACCACTATAATATGTGAAGCGTAAGGACTTCTGGATTCTTGTATTACATCAGCTGCAAGCATCTCCTATAGGTGCCGTCTTACATCATCTACATCAGCAGGTGCCAGAGGTCGAGACCTCTCACAGAATGGCCGCTCATCATGCAGCTGGATGTGATGCTCAGCTCCTTGCACACATCCCACATTCCATTCCTTTAGTGAAAACACCTGGTCTCTCTGGGCAAGCTTCTCACTGATTCTCATCTTCCATTCGGCTGGCAATGGGGAGTCACCAAAATCAAACAAGTTGGGCTTCACTCTGTCATTCTCCCCCGAATACTTGTTACTGGGCAGCACTGCCATGTCTGCCTGATGTCGTTGTGAGGTGCAACCTCTATTCACCCGAATTTGTCTGTCTGACACATTATGAATCTGGACTATTACCCATCGAGCAGAGGCATGAGCCCGAGCGGGTAAAATACTGGGTTTAACCAGCAATTCTTCTGGCAATTTTTCATTGCCTGGGGCATCCAGCGTGAGTATTTTATTCTTAACATCCTTTCTTAGGTGGACCTCTCCTTGTAAGGTACACTATGTATTAGGTGCCAGGATCATGGACTCAGGATCCTTTTTCCATACAACCCCAACTGGTTCATCCACGTCCATCTCGTCAGCATTCTTTCATGATTCATAGGCCTTCCTGATGAAGGCAGAAATCCTCAAAGCTCTACCAGTCCACTGCCCTGTCTCGTAGCATAGTTACGCCAGCCTCCCGAACATATGAGCATTTGTCCCAATTAGCAAAGGAACCCGATCGTACAGTCCAGTGGGGGGACACACTAGGGCTAAAGTCTCCACTTACTCCACCACTCCAACCACAGAAGTGGGGAAAGATTCAGGAAGTACATTCAGGAAGTACAAGGAATCACAGAAGGAGCAGGACAGAGAACTGTATCAGTTAAAGCAAAAGGAAGCTGGGAAGGCAGTCAGAACAGCAAAGGCCCAAACTGAGGAAAAGATAGCCAACTCAGTTAAGAAGGGGGATAAAATCTTTTATAGGTACATCAGGGAGTGAAGTAAGACCAAGGGAGGGATAGTGAGGCTTAGTAAAGGGAGGGAGGGTGGGCAGAGGGTGACTGTGAAAAGGCAGAGATACTAAACAAATACTTTGCTCAGTATTTACAAAGGAAGAGGGAAGTACCTAAAACAAACAGTAGAAACACTCTGGATACAGAAGTTGATACCAGCCCATTTACAGAAGAAAGGGTTCTGAAAGAACTCTTAAAACTGAAGGTGGACAAAGCAATGGGGCCTGATGGGATTCATCCCAGAATTCTAAAAGAACTAAGGGTAGAACTAGTGACACCACTGACTACCCTCTTTAACAAATCATGGGAGGATGGGTGGTACCGAGGACTGGAGGAGGGCAGATGTAATTCCCTTCACAAAAGTGGAGCAAGGCAGAAGCAGGAAACTACAGACCTGTTAGTTTAACCTCAGTGGTAGGGAAAATGATGGAATCACTTCTGAAGGAAAGAATTGTTCAGTATCTAGAGGCCAGAGGGGCACAGGACCCAAGGCAGCATGGATTCACAGCGGAAGGTCATGCCAGACAAATCTGATAGATTTCTTTGACTGGGTGACCAAAGTAGTTGATCAGGGAGGGCTGTGGACATGGCCTACCTAGACTTTAGCAAGGCATTTGACACAGTTCCACACAAAGATTAATATACAAGTTAGCCAGCCTGAGTGGGTCCCAAGATGACAGCCTGGGTAAAGAATTGGCTGGAGAATAGGACACAGAGTAATAGTAAATGGAGTCCACTCTGAAAAAGGGGGTTAGTAGTGGGGTACCGCAGGGTTCAGTATTAGACTGTCCTCTTCAATGTCTTTATGCGACATTGCAGAGGGACTGGAAGGAAAAGTATGTCTCTTTGCAGATGACACAAAGATCTGCAACAGAGTTGATGCACAAGGTGGAGTGGAAAGGATGAGAAGGACTTGGCAAGGTTAGAGAATGGTCAAATGTATGGCAGCTTAGATTCAATGCTAAGAAGTGCAAGGTAATGCACCTGGGAAACAAAAACCCAGGGGAAGAGTACACAATGGGGGGTGAGATACTAACAACAACAAAAATGGAAAGGGACCTGGGGGTAGTCATATCAGATGACCTAAAGGTGGGAAAGCAATGTGAGAGGGCAGCAAGGAGGGCTGGGGGGATACTTGAATGCATAGGAAGAGGCATCACCAGTAGAAAACAGGAAGTTATTATTCCTCTGTACAGACAGCTAGTGAGACCCCATCTGGAGTACTGTGTGCAGTTCTGGAGACCCAATCTCTGCAAAGACATAGACAGGATGGAAGCTGTCCAGAGGAGGGCAACTAAAATGGTGCAGGGTCTGCACCGGAAGACATATGAAGAGAGACTTAAGGAGCTTAATATGTATAGCCTCGAGGAAAGGAGGAGGGAGACATGATAGAAACTTTCAAGTACCTCAAGGGAATCAACAACGTCCAAGAGGGTAGCATCTTTCAAAAAAGAGGTGTGCAAGAACAAGGGGCACAATTTGAAGATAGAAGGAAATGGCTCAGAGGTAATTTAAGGAAGTATTTTTTTCACAGAGAGGGTTGTGGATGTAGGAACGCCTTCCAGAGGAGGTTGTGGAGTCAAAAACAGTAGGAAATCAAGCATGCATGGGACAGTCATAAGGCAATTCTAGGGGGTGGGGGTAGGAAGAAGTAGGCTGCTGGTTAACTAGGACCTGCAGCTTATCCATCAGGTAGGGAAATGGGCAGACTGGGTGGGCCAAGCGGTCCTTATCTGCCGTCAAATTCTATGTTTCTATGTTTCTATGATAACCAAATTCAGATGTATCGAGAGTAGTGGTACGTCTTTTCACTTAACCCCCAGACATGCAAACCTTCCAAGGGTTGTAAGGGAACATCAAGCAGGTGCTTATTGTACCAATCTTGAAACAGAATAGTCACTTGAGACCCACTATCAAGCACGGCTCTGGCGGACAGACCATTCACTTTTACTGTGGTTTCCATTGAAGGGACCACCACTTCGGACCATTCAGGAGGGATAGCAGCAGAGGCTTGGACAGATGATTTAGCCACATAGGAATTTGAGTTACTACTTCTTGAACCCTCACTGCGGTTATTTTGGGCACTCCTCAACCGCTGATTCATTCTCCGAAGCTCTCCTTGAAGCCTGTATACAGCTTTATCTAGGTCATTTGGAGACCGGCATTCTCTCTTCATGTACCCATCCTTCCCACAATTATGGCAAAACATGTTTTCTGGGATTTGGGGTGGCCGGGGCATCACACTTGGAGCGGGGGCGGTGGTACTACCAACTGAAAACCTTGATGCCATCTCTGTCTGCGGTGTGGTGAGCACTGGGAGATATTGTATCAATTCTCTCACTTCCATTGTCAAGACATCGAGTTTTGAGCTGCTGTCAGCAGGAGATGCCTGGGTGGGCACCCCCAACCCCTTAGCAGATGCAGTCGGATAAGAGTCGGTGCCTGTATTTGCAGGAGTGGCCTTCATAAAGAGACTGTTTTTGTCTCCCTGAACTCCTTCAGCAGTTCATCCCATGGCTGCACACCCTAATTGGTCCCCACTTTAGAAGGGTCTTCCGATGCAGTAATCACTTGGGCTGCACTCACCCTAGAATTACAATCCCCCTCTTCATCTTCAACCTCCCAGAGTTCTTTTATCAAGTCACAATAGTCCGGTGGGTTACCCCTTCTATCTGGGAGCCTTAATTGAAGGAGTTGCAATTTAGAATGCCTGGCATGTTGCAGTATGTGCCCCAACCTCACACGGTTTAATTCACTGGTGGCTACCACACCTTTTCCGTAAGCCTTCTGCAGAGCTCTTTCCAGATGAGTAACATATGCAGACAACCTTTCCCATGGCCATTGTTTTGTACCTTGAAATTTCCACATCAGGTTCTCCCCTGACTCAATGCTCCCAAAATTGCCTTTGAGTGCAGATAGGTACTTCTGTACAGATGCATCAGGATTTGTGGACCTCAAAAATTTAAAGGCCTCTAGGGCGGGACCCCTCAAACTTTCTATGATTCTTTTCCATTTCTCAGCCTCCGCACACTGCCATTCAGCTACCAAGGGGCCACACAATCTATCCAGGTCTCCCAATCATCCTCCCCCTGGAGGGTGGCGAGGGTGCTGGAGAAGATTCTCAACCTTTGGTAAGAGTCGTGACTAATGGCAGGTACAGATATAGGGGCCAGCACTGGTATGGGCACAGAAGGAGGGGCCATAACAGGTGCTGGAGCAAGAGGGGGTGTTGGGGGAGGAACACCACCAGGTGGCAGGAATAGTTCTTTAAGTCCTCCACAGTTTTCCCTTCCTCCAGCAACAACTTAGCAAATTTCTCTTCAAAAGTCTCAGATAGTGGGGGGGGGGGCTCATTCTGTCTGGGGTCTTTACTGTCTTTAGTTTTCACTCTCCAGGCAGTGAGGGCTTCTTCAGGGGTAATAGTCCATGGCACTTTGGAACTGTCAACTGGGTCCTTACACTCTACTAAGGCCATGAAACTTTGGGTGGGCAGATTAGCCTGTCAACCCACCACCACAGGGTTTTGTAAACATTCAGACTTGGAAAGTGCTCCCTCTACAGTGTCCTTATTGGTACGTAGGGGAATTGGTACCCAAGCAGAGCATTTTGGGGTCGATCTCCTGCCCAGTACACCACCCCACCAACTGGTGTACCGCCACTTCTGTTGGGGTAGCCATTTATTTTTAGCAGCAATTCATAAGTTTGGCCACTAGGGGACGCTGATCCCAGTGGTGCCTCCAAGATGTAAACCTTAGGTGGTGCTATACCATGGGCTACTACCCCTGCCTGCTTGGCTACTAACAGGTTAAGGGGCCTGAGTTCTGAAATGGGTGCCTCCACCCAAAGGTCTGAGTTGGTTTGGGTTACACTAACCAGGCCACAGCCCTCTGGGTCACTGTGACCCCCTCTTATCTCCCACTAGTGGCCCACACCATACACAACAGTGACTTTCCCAATACCCCATATGCGCAAACCATATACACTTGTACTTGGCACTTACCCCAGGACTAGTTCCTTCAACCTGACTCTGGAGACCCCCTGTAAAATAATGTGAGGCAGTAGAACAGCAACAATGCAATACTTTCAACATGAACTTACATCACAGTCAATGTAAATTGCAGAAACAAACAGATCTGATTTATTCAGGGGGCTGTAACAAGGAAGGGGGGAAATCAGATTAATTAGCTTAAACACATTAATAACCAGAGTACTGTGCATGCACTTAGCGTCCCACTCAGTCACACTCTCTGGGAACCCAGGAGGGGAAAAGAGGCTATCCAGGTCCCTTGCAGCTGGTTGAGGCCCTGTGTTGGAAAAAGAACATGCACACACAATTTGTAATTCGGAGTCAGATGGCCCAGTTCATGGAAAGAAAAGCACAATCAGATGACACACTTTGATTAAACAAAAGTTGCAGGGAGCTACCCTGTTAATTACTCATGATACCCAGGCTAAACACAGGATTGCTGATGGCTGACTGGCTGGTTTGTCAGAGGAAGCTTGGCCCCTCGATGATGGATCTTTCTGTGTAGCAGGGTAGGAGACTATCTGCGTCAGGCAGCACGGATTCAGTCCGATTCTGACAGGGAAACACGTCCCGCGCTAGTACACAGTTTACAGGCACAGGAGAAACCAGATCGTGACCCCCTTGCTGTTCATAGCACATTTATATGTAAAGGAAACTACTTTACCAGGCAGGCTGCTCTTTGATCCCGATCGCAAAATCACTACAATTACCCGGGAGCACTACGGTAGCTAAAGTCCTGACAGGCCGATCGCTTTCAGCAAAATCTTCGGTCTTCTACAGGGTGAGCCTGGCTATAAATCAGCAGCTTGCTTAGTTCTCTGTAAACTTGGATTCAGTCTGAAAACATCCTTTTCTCCCTTTCAGGGCAGACAGCAGGCAAGTAGGCCAGGAATCAGGCCTTCCACGGTTCTCCCGTGCAAACTACACCGCAATGGCAACTCAAACACTCACAGCAGTGCTGCTCCTTCAGCATCCAACTCAAATCTGGCTTGCCGGCAGACAGTTCAGGGGCTTTCACTTAGATACAAAAGGTTTGTTTGGTTGGTTCAGTTGTCAGTCACAGCAGGGCTCCCTCTATAGGTGCAAAAAGGTGCCAACAGTCTAAAGACTACAATTCCCAGAGTCTCACTCCACATAACCCATTTCAGCAGGCTCCATTTGAGAGTTCCAAGTACTGATTGGTCCCCTTCAGCAGACTGGGACCAAAATGGTGGAGCTGAACAGAAACAGTCCATGCTGCAAGAAAGGCAGGTTAGACAAACTACATTTTCTCCATTACTCTGCATTTCTCCCCAGAATTAGTTATAGCTTTCAGAAGGGCTCCCTCTGCACTTATAGCAGCAGCAGAAATGGAACGCTGAGGCAGCAGCCAGGGCGAGACTCAGGCTTAGAAACACACAGTCCCCCCATTCATTATGACTGCAGGCTGGCAGCCCTTAAAGAGACAGTACATGGAGACTTTCAAAGCACTCACTGCAACAACATTTAAACGGCTTTAACGCCGACACCATCCAGACTGAGAGCAATTAGGCAAGCTCCTGGAAGACTTTTGGGAACCCCCATTTGCAGGGAGGTTACACCAATAAACACAAACCAGTTGGACTGTACAGAAACAATTTTGAACTAGACACAGGAAGGAGAGAGGAGGCAGGTGCAGGGTGGGGGAGGGATGAGTTTTATTAGATGCTTGAGGGCTGGGAATGAGGGGGAGTCATGAAGGATTGGGGGTAGCTGGTTCCAGAGGTGGGGAGATGAGATGAGAAGGCAGAGAGGCCTGATGAGTACTGGTTATGAGGGATGGAGAAGGTGCGGGGGTGATAGGCGCGAAGGGAGTAGGATGGTGCAGGGGCAGAGGTGAGGGTGGAGATGAGATAAAGGGGGAGGAGGTCAAACCAGTCCTTGGCAATGAAGGTTAAGGAGTGGGTGTGTCTTCTCTGTGAGAGGGGGCTGAAGTTTAAGGAGGAGAGAAGAAAGCAGTGGTGCATCCAAAGTGGGGAGTTAGTAGCGAAGTGGCAGAAGGCATGGAGGCGGGTGTCTAGATGGGAGAGGGTGGTAGTTGGGGCTGAAGCATAGATAATATCACCATAGTTGACATGGTGGAGGTGAGGGGGATGGAGTCTTTATTCCTATAGAGCACTCCGAGTTTGGGGTTTTGCACACATAGAGTCAACATGAATGGAGTAGTCGAGGTGCTGATCAAGCCAAAGGCCCAGGGATTTATAGGAGGATACAGAGTGAAGGATGGAACCATCCAAGGTGGAGAAGGAGGGGTGAAGGTGCAGGTTAACCAGCTTGTGAAGGGTCCCAAAAACCATGGAGACTTTTTTCTTGGAGTTCACTTTTAGACTGGTGTCTTGAAACCAGCAGAGGACATGGTTGAAGTCAGATTGGAGGGTAGGGTAGGGTAGACAGAGTCGGGGGTAGGACCGGAGGTATAGAGAATGGTGTCATCTGCATAGAGGTGGCTACTAGAGTGTTGGCAGACAACAGGAAGGTCATTAATAAATAATGAAAAAAGAATAAAAAAAGAATTGGACCAAGAATAGATTCTGTACTCCAGAGAAGATGGGGAGGGGAGCCGAGACAGAGTTGCCTACCAAGACTGACTGCATCCCAGCACAGAGGTAAGAGCTAAACCACTTTACAGTGGAGGAGGACAAACTAGCTCTGTGGAATTTGTGTCTGAGGAGTGCATGTGAGATCGAGTCGAAGGCTTTAGCGAGGTCTATAAAAATCACTGTGGTGATGTGCCCGTGGTTCATGGCAGGAAGGATGGACTTAGAGACTCAGAGGATGGAAGAGATAGTGGAGTTGTTTTTGCAGAAGCCGGATTGGTAGATGGAGAAGATGTTTGAGGTAGAGAAGAAGTCGGACAACCTGGAAAGGATCGGAGACTCTTGTAGTCTGGTGAGTGAGGGGATGAGGGAGATGGGATGGTAGTTGCTCGGAAAGGAAGAATCACCATCCCTGGGGAGGGGGATTACTCTAGCAAGTTTGAACAATGTGGGGACAGAGTTGGTGGTTAAGGAAGGATTGAGGGTATGGATGAGGGGGTTGGTGATAGCCGGGGCAGAAAGGTGCAGTAGTAAGTGGTGGAGGCCATCAGGGCTTGATTTGGTAGTATTTAAGGAGGTTAGGGCATGATAGACCTCTGAAGAGATGGGGGTAAATCGAAGCCTGCAGAGTGGGATGGGGAGTAGGGGAAAGGGCAAGTCAGGGAGCATACAGGATGTGACATATTTGTTGAAGATGGATGTCACTGTTGAAGGGTCAGAGATTAGTGCCTCATTTTCAATTAGGGTAGTGGAGGCAGCACGAGGGGAGGGTTGAAGAGGGATTTAATGGTTGGCAAAAAGAAAGACGGTCTGGGCAGGTATTAACCATTGATTAAAACAACTTACACTTTCTCTGTGCAAATGTCATACAATAGTGCTGCATTCTGTGTTTTTTTTTCATCAAAATGCAGTCTGTTAATGACAGCGCAGCACTTACACTGGTCTGTTCCAGTCTTCAAAAATGTTTCCTCCGGTGCTGTTCTCTATGCATTTATGTCTTAAAATGTTTGAAGTAGTTTTCTCCTTGTTAACCAGCTTAACAGCAAATGAAATGTATGTTTCTAACCTGTTCAGTTTTTCTCCAGCCCTGGACACTCAACTGTGCAACAAACAACAGCCACACTCAACAGAATGAGCAAAGCAAGTGTGTGCTTGTATGAGCAATGATGCTAACTGCTCTTGTGTCTTGGATTGTACAAAACGCACGATATCCAAGGGAACACTGTTGAATTCCATCATCAATGTAGCAAACAGAAGTAGGTTATTAAATGTAGACTGTACCAAAACAAGTAGGAAATGGCTGGCTGTTAGTGTCAGTCTTATGGATTGGTTTACCCTCTGTATCACATCGAGGTGGACAGCCCCACAAAGGACCATGTACCCTATGCATACATACAATCCAGCTCAACTTGAGCTCTCTCCTTATATAATTCATACGCAGCTCACAGTTTACTTGTAGCCATTCACCAAAAAATATCCCTTTCAGATGTCCTTCCATACTTTCACACTGCACACTGCAAGCCACATACTCAACATACAAGGAATGTTAAGAATTTGTGGGTGGGATTAGTCTTAAACAAAGACACATTACATAAACAGCAAGAATTCTATTTGGTAACTCACAGTCACACATACAACAAAAATTGAGAGGGGGACAAAATGGATGCAATGAGACTGAGACAGAAAAACAAACCCCAGACCTGGCATAAAATATTATTATAGCAAATCATATTAGGAAGGTTTTGATGAGAGACATGCAAGTTACTCATCAAGTGAATGTTAAGAATCTGTGAGTGACAGATAGTACCAGCCACCTCGCTTGCAAAAGGCAAGAGCCAAATGCATCCCTTTCTTGGCATGCAAATGCCTCTATGGAGGGATTTTTGTTGTTTTTAAGGTATGAGTAGCCCATCAGCTAGTATGTACCATTATAGGTCACTTGGCTACCTATCGCACCCGTGGTTCAGCTCCTGCATGCCTGGACACTACTCTGTGTCTCTCTCTCTCAGTGCCAAGGAGCCTACTGCCACCAGCCCCCTGGAATCAAGCATTCAGGCATCCTTGTAGCCCACCTGTCTACCTACCACACCCATGGTTCACCTCCTGCATGCCTGGACACTACTCTATGCCTCTCTCAGCACCAAGGAGACTGCTGCCACCAGCCCCCTGGAATCAAGCATTCATGTGTCCTTGTAGCACACTCGGCTACCTACCACACCCACGGTTCACCTCCTGCACTCCTGGACACCACTCTGTGCCTCTCTCAGCACCAAGGAGACTGCTGCCACCAGTCCTGGAATCAAGCATTCAGGTGTCCTTGTAGCCCAGTCGGCTACCTACCACACCCATGGTTTGCCTCCTGCATGCCTGGACACCACTCCATGCCTCTCTCAGTGCCAAGGAGCCTGCTGCCACCAGCCCCCTGGAATCAAGCATTCAGGCATCCTTGTAGCCCACTTGGCTACCTAACACACCCATGGTTCGCCTCCTGCATGCCTGGACACTACTCTATGCCTCTCTCAGCAGCAAGGAGACTGAGGTCACTAGCCCCCTGGAATCAAGCATTCAGGCATCCTTGTAGCCCAGTCAGCTACCTACCGCACCTGCAGTTTGCCTCCTGCACACCTGGACACCACTCTGTGCCTCTCTCAGCGCCAAGGAGCCTGCTGCCACCAGCCCCCTGGAATCAAGTATTCAGGTGTCCTTGTAGCCCACTCGGCTACCTACCGCACCATCAGTTTGCCTCCTGCACACCTAGACACTACTGTGTGCTTCTATCAGTGCCAAGAAGCCTGCTGCCACCAGCCCCCTGGAATCAAGTAGTCAGGCATCCTTGTAGCCTACTCGGCTACCTACTGCACCTGCGGTTCACCTCCTGCATGCCTGGAAACCACACTGTGCGTCTCTCAACACCAGGGACCTGCTGCCACCAGCCCACTGGAATCAAGCATTCAGGCATCCTTGTAGCCCACTCGGCTACCTAACGCACCTGCGGTTTGCCTCCTGCACACCTGGTCACCACTCTGTGCCTCTCTCAGTGCCAAGGAGCCTGCTGCCATCAGCCCCCTGTAATGAAGCATTCAGGCATCCTTGTATGCCACTCCGCTACCTACCACACCCACGGTTCACCTCCTGCATGCCTCGACACCACTCTGTGCCTCTCTCAGTGCCAAGGAGCCTGCTGCCACCAGCCCCCTAGAATCAAGCATTCAGGCATCCTTGTAGCCAACTCGGCTACCTTCCACACCCGAGGTTCACCTCCTGCATGCCTGGACACCACTCTGTGTTTCTCTCAGTGCCAAGGAGCTTGCTGCCACCAGCCCCTGGAATCAAGCATTCAGGTGTCCTTGCAGACCACTCGGCTACCTACCGCACCCACGGTTCAACTCCTGCATGCCTGGACACCACTCTGTGCCTCTCTTGGTGCCAAGGACCCTGGTGCCACCAGCCTCCTGGAATCAAGCATTCAGGTATGGCCTATACACAGCTCCAGCCTCGCTGGCTGCTCCTCCAGCTGCCAAATTTTTCAAAAACCAGCACCTTTACCTGGAAAGTTCTCATTGGCTGCTCCTGAGCAGGAGCATTCTGACTCTCTGCCCAACAGACTGGCTTTTTGCTCTCCCAGTACTGGACTCAGCTTTAAGCATCCCCTCTACTGATTTTTCACTGGACTTGTACCGGCTGTCTTTTTTGTATTGTATTTAGCCTGCCACCTCAGTTGCTGTGTCTGTGTTTATTAATGTACAGAATTTAGAGTCAGGATTCAGAGTTTAAGATTTCTACATAGCATACTGAATTGTATTTGAATCCAGTGCAGCTACCATTTTAATTTCTCCCTTGTTACCCCCACTGTTTTATAAATCTCAGTTACAGAGCTGGTGCCTATCTGTCTGCTTCTTGACCCACTATTTGTTCCTCTTTTAGTAAATTTCAGCTCTTTTGTCTCTGTGCTAATCTTAGTTTTATTCCCACCCCTTTGCTGGGCTATAAATCCCTGTTCTGTCCCTTTTCCAACAGGCGTCCTTGTAGCCTACTCGACTACCTACCACACCCACGGTTCACCTCCTGCATGCCTGGACACCACTCTGTGTCTCTCTCAGTGCCAAGGAGCTTGCTGCCACCAGCCCCTGGAATCAAGCATTCAGGTGTCCTTGCAGCCCACTCGGCTACCTACCGCACCCACGGTTCACCTCCTGCATGCCTGGACACCACTCTGTGCCTCTCTCAGCACCAAGGACCCTGGTGCCACCAGCCTCCTGGAATCAAGCATTCAGGTACGGCCTATACACATCTCCAGCCTCGCTAGCTGCTGCTCCGGCTGCCAAATTTTTCTCCCATGCCCCCTCCCCCTCCCAGGCCACTCTTAAATACACTTAAGCTCCTCCATCCCCTACCCCACCCTGCTCCCTTGGCTCCCAGTACTAGTGCTCTGAGCTTAAAGCTTTCTGCCTCCCCCCTTGTTGATTTTTCCTCCTGTGCACATGCTCTACCTACTCTTCGCCATGCGCACTCTCTATACCCTGTTCCCACTTCTACTCACCCTCTCCTTTCTGCCTCCCCTCTTCTACCTCCCTGGTCCTTGCCACCACTCCCCCTCCCACAAACCACTTAGTCACTACCTACCGCTACCTGGGATTGCTCTACTATGTGCCCTGCCCTCCCCTTGGATCTCCGTTTGCTACTACCTAGATGATCCTAAATATCCCTGTGTTTGGCCTATGGGCCAGCCTATCTCCACTCTCACACAAAGCATCGCACTGGGACCTTTGCCAGGAACCTTCTATTGGCTCATACAAACAATGGTGACACAAATTCTCACTCAAGGAACTATGCCTATGCTCCATGAAGCTCCTGCTCCTCCTCCTGCTGATGTCAGGTAATGTCCATCTAAACCCTGGTCCAATCTGCTCCAGTTATATGAAACCTTCCAGGGCTCTCATCCTCGCAACCCTCAACATTTTCAGTTTATTACCTAAGCTTGATGCTCTCCAAACCATTGCAAGCCAACATAACCTTGACATCTTTGCTGTTGTCGAAACCTTGCTGATGCTCAAAGTCCCAGATCTGGCAATCGCCCTACAAGGTTACAACCTATTCAGGCTGGATTGAATCTCTAAAAGAGGCGGGGGTTGTGCTATCTATATTAAAGACACTCTCATGGGTCACCCCATTGCAACTCTCCCACCTGACTCTACGGCTCAGATTCTACCTATCAAAATTCTCTTAGGAGCCAATAATAAAGCCCTCACAATTGTCTCAGTTTATATCCCCTCCAAAAGACCAAGGAAATGGCCTCAGTGATGTTCTCAACTTTACCAGTACCCAACCTCCTGGCTCGGAACTTATCCTGCTAAGCGATTTTAACATAAACTGGATTGCCTCTGATGCAGATGTACACAAGGATGCCATCACAGCTGCCAATCTTACACAGATGGTTGCCTTCCCCACAAGGACAAACTACAAAACAGGCACTAGTACTCTCCTGGACTGGGTCCTTGCCAGCCACCCTGCCCGCCTCTCCCGCACCACCGTCCTCCCGGTTTCACTCAGTGACCACTCCCCTGTCATCTGTGAATGGTCTAACAAATCTTTCAAGCCCCCCCAGAACTATCACCAGCAGAGTCCTCCACCATGAGCAATTTATCCATCTTAAATACTACCTGAGTCTGCAAGACTGGCTAGTTGTTTACAAGGCGACGGATGTTAACTTGGCTCTTGACTACTTCATCACCACCCTCAATGTGGCCTGTGGCAACTTTGCTCCATTCAAAAAATGCAAGGCCAAGGCTCTCTTTAACCCATGGCTCACTGCGGAGCTCCTTGCTCAGCTCAAATCAAGGGACCACCTTTGGGCACTGTCAAAAGCTACTGGCAGGCAATCCGACATACAAAAATACAAGCATGCCTGAAACAGCTGCACAAAATCTATCCGGCTAATGAAAAGTACATATTACAGGGATGCTCTCAACAATACCAGGGGAAATGGGAGAGCTTTCTGGGACAATATTAAGAAAGTAAAAGGGAAGCAACCAAAAACCTCCCCATCTATGCTAAACGTTGATGGGACCACTACTCTAGACCCTACGGTCATTGCCAATATCTTCAATGCTGCCTTCACCGACCTCAGTTCCATTCTTCCTCCTGACTGTTTTGCAGCAAATGGCTCTCCCTCAGTCATAAACCCCACCACCCCATCTAAACACCCTCCTTTCTACTTCAAAGAGGTCAAATTGAATGAAGCCCACAATTACATTACCAAAGCAATCTCCAAGTCCAGAACTAGTGGTGACTCCTTGGACCTTAAGCTGCTGTCCCTCACCCTTGAAGAGGTACTACATCCATTAACCAGTATTCTTAACCTCTTCCTTCACCACAGTCAGTTCCCTGACAAATGGAAATCTGCCACTGTTGCCCCGGTCGATAAAAGTGGTGACAAGACCAATCATACGAACTATCGGTCGATCTCCATATTGCCCCCACTCTCTAAGGCCCTTGAGCGTATAGTTGTGGACCAGCTCACTGACTACCTGGGCAAATATAATATTCTGTGCGCACAGCAACATGGTTTCAGAAAAGGTCACAGCACCACCTCTGCCCTCCTGGAGTTCACTGGAGCACTGCACAGCACTGTGGACAGTGGTCACCTAACTGGGGAAGTCTTTATTGACTTGACCAAGGCATTTGATACTGTCCACCATCGGCTGCTAACAGACCAGCTGTTGAACGCTGGGCTCTCTCATGACTCTACAGTGTGGCTTAAAAGCTGCCTTGAAAATTGTTCGCAAATAGTAAAAATTGCCAACATACTCTCTGATACTCGACCAGTTTGCTCCGGTGTCCCCCAGGGATCCATACTGGGTCCACTTCTTTTTAGCCTTTTTCTAAATTCCCTTCCACAATCCTGCTCTGAACAAATCATCCTGTATGCTGATGATGCAGTTGCTCTCTCTTCACACAAAGACCCTACACCACTACAATTCAATCTACAACATGGTTTCACCTCTGTTGAGAATTGGTTTACTAATCATAAACTGTTCCTTAATCACAAAAAAACATAGTCTATGCTTTTTAGCAGCTCTCACAACCAGCACAGGCTACACCCCCTGACTATCTCTACCAGCCAGGGGAATACCCTTGAACATGTCCAATCTTTCAAATACCTAGGGATCCTGCTTGACTTCAACCTATCCTACGGGGCCCACATTGACAGCATAGCAAAAGCTGCTAATACGTGACTAGGCTTATTGTTCAAGCACAGGCAACATCTCATCCCAGAAACCTTGAAGATTGCTGTCCAGATTTCAGTGATCTCCATCATTGATTACGGTCTAATCATTTATGGCTCAGCCATGGCAACTACCCTCAGACGCATATCAACATCCCTCAACAAGGCCTGTCAGCTTATCACTGGAGCCCACCATCTCACTCATACCTGTGATCCTTATGCTCAGTCTGGATGGCTCCAACTCTCCAACCGTAGTAAGTATCTGACCTGCACCATGGCGAAAAAAATTATCCTGGGCATCGCCCCTCCTGGTGTTCAAGCTGTACTGTGCCCTAGCACTAATCCGCAAAGCTCCAGGAGATCCGAATCACAGCTCTTGCAAGTTCCCTGCTGTCGCACTACCCAGGGTCAATGATCTTTCACCCATAGGGCTCCCTCGTGGCTGAATGGACTCAGCAACACCATCTCCGCTGCTCCCAAACTTGGCATGTTTAAAAGCAGGCTCTGACTCCATCTTACTGCCTCCAGCTCCTGTTATTGCTTCACCTAATCAGAAATACTTGCCACCACCAACAGCCTTGCCTTGCCACCCCCCTCATAGCACTTATCTCCTATTTTACCTCTGCTCCCATGACTGCTCCCCCTTCCCACCTCCCCCCAACCCCTCTCTCCAGCACTTCTCCCAGTGATGTATGACAATGCCTCCGGCTGCTACTATTCCAATCTTGCCATCCTGTTTCTCCTCCATTGTTCTTTACCCCTCTCCTAGTTGATGCTGCTCTGGGCCATTCTATGTACTGTGCTCTCTAATGTGTTGCCTCCTCCCTTAATTAATAACTGTATAATGTACCATTTACCTGCAATGTTGTTATTTCTGTTGTATCCCCTGTATTGTACTTCCACTGACATGGAACCTTTGTAAAAGAGCATTGGCTCAAAGTTATTTGTAATCCTAGAACCAAATGAATAAATAAAATAAAATTATGCCCCTGCCCTCCTTACAGTGTTCCCCTAAACATGAAAAATCATACTGCAACCTTAAATTCAGCAACAATGCAATTTGTGACTTACCACTAATAATATGCTCATGGGACAAAATTTAAAACATCAATAAAATATTTATTGGGGAATATTCACAAGGGGGAATACAAATTAAAACTGTTTTTGGCTGAAACTCGTTAGCTCTTGTTTGCAGACTGAAATTAGCTGCCTGACTATGCTTGGCCAGTAAAACACTTTAAAACAGAAGCAACAGTGCCAGACCCCACCAGGAAAGACAAGGCAGTGGCAAATAAGACTGTAAAACCTTTGATATTACTAACCCACCTGTACTGGGGCATAACCCACTGGTACCAGTTTCATAGGATTCATAGGATTATACAGGGCATAGTAGACTAATGTCCATCGAGACTGGCATTAAACTAGCTGTTATACCCACTCAGATGCACAGATCTTTTCCATTAAATAATAGATGCTATCCCAATGTAGCAAAAGAATTAGGTCTGATCTGGGAAACTAAAAAATTATCATACCTTGGGATTAAGATTATGAGAGGTGTAGGCTCTATGATCAAGGAAAATTGTAATAACCTTCTCAAAATAATTAAGTTAGATTTAAATAGATGGAATTTACTTCCACTGTCTTTTTGGGCCAGAATGGAAACAATAAAAATGAATATCCTACCGAGGGTTATCTACCCTATCAATATGTTGGGCTGCTATTTGCCTAAAACATGGTTTCTCAATTTAAGAAAAGTGATTAGTGTATATCTGTGGAAAGGGAAGGCTGTCAGAAGATCACATCAAAAGCTTACAGGTCTCAGGGAGAGAGGAGGGCTTTCACTGCCATCTTTCTATAAGTACTACTTAGCATCACACATAAGTAAGATAGCATATTGGTTTAAGCCTATTACATCCTCTCCATTACACTCTTACACACCACTCTGGCTAAATATCGAAAGAGATTTAGCTGGAAAACAGAAGGTTAAATTAAATAATCTGGCATATACTACGGTTAAACTACTCCCGAAAGCACTAAAAGATACTCCCATAGGCTGGTCAGTGAGAGTATTACAGCAAACCCAAAAACTTCTAAAGACTAACTGGTGGGTATCACAAGAGCAAACATTAACACAGAATGTACATTTCCTGATCCAAAAAGCACCAATTCAACCCCGGTATTGGAAGATATTATTGGACTTAAAGCTTGGTGACTTAGCTCCGCAGGGTAGATTACTGACGTTTGTACAGGCTTGTAATAGATTCCCAGAAATAGAGGGGCAATTTTTTAAGTTTAAACAAGTCTCGGAGTCAATAAAGGCTCATTTTAGTAGAGTAAAGGCAATGAGAGTCAACAGTGGAGTTGAGTTAAAGGACTTAGTTCAAATAGCCATGAAGCCACATGCAGTCTCTAGAACTTACAAGGCCTTGCAGCTGCTGGATGAAAGTCTACCAAGGGGGGTTAGCTATTACTGGTTAAAAAATTAAACATACCAGAAGACAATAATACATGGAAGTACATTTGGTTAAATACGATAGAAACATCAAGCAGGATAGATATAGGCTTCAACAATTTAATGTAATGCATAATATGTACTATACCCTGTGAAGTTGCACAAGATGGGTAAAGAGGCTCAAGCTAACTGCACCAGATGTGGGATGGGAGGATGTGACCTATACCATTTAATATGGGAATGTTCCAAAATCCGGCCCTTCTGGATGGCAATTAGCACCTCTTTATCACAATTGTTAAATCTAGATTTTTTTTTTCATCTAGAATTTGCCTGCTAAACTATTTTGATGATGGGATGACCAGGCAACAAAAAAGATATATGGCTTTGATATCAGCAGCTGTAAAAGCCGTGATACTGAGGCACTGGACTGAATCCACAACTCCGTCTATGAGAGAATGGTATAAAGAAATCACATTGGCGCTACAAGTAGAGTCACATATTGCCAGAATGAACAACGATGCTGGGAAATATTACACTCTGTGGGGCCCGCTCGAAACAGTAATGATGTCGTGGGGCTCCTGATTTTTTCTATGTAGAAGAAACCCTGAGGCATTATGCCATCAGACTTTTAATGGCGTGTGAATGCTGCTATGGATTTGTGGGGGTGAGGGGTGGGGGTTTCTTTTAGTTTTTTTTTTTTTTTAATTAATTAAAATAGAGTTATAGAGTTTAATAATATGGATATGAATCTATAATGCTTGCTGGATAAAAGTGTGTAGATAGCAATTGTCATGGGATTGTTGGTCTCACCAGCTTATGTACATCAATGTGTATGAAGTAAATATGGCAATAAAACAGATTGAATAAAAAAAAAAAAGATGCACAGATCTACAATAAGCATCTAATTTTAGTTTGAACTCTTTCATAGTCCTACTATCTATGATAACTTCAGGGAGTGAATTCCAAATTGGAACCAGTCTCTGACTAAACCAATACTTTCTCTTATTGGTTCTACATGTTTCTCCAGAAAACTGCAGCAAATGTGATCTGGTGTTATACACGTGCCTGTTCATCTCCATCCCTAGACTGTCCTACAAATCTGCATTCGTCAGCTCCTTAAACAGTAAGCACACGCCCCCCCCTTTAGTCTATGATATGCCAAAGTGAACATGCCTAAATGATATAATCTGTCCTCATAACTGAGATCCCTTAAATCACATATCATCTTTGTTGCACTTCTCTGCACTTTTTCCAGTGATTTTATCTCAGTCTTACTGCTAGGTGCCCATAATTGTGCTCAGTAATCAAAATGTGATCTAACCAGGGCTGTATACAATGGGATTATTACTTCTCTCCTCCTACTGCTAATATGTCTACTAATACAATTTAAAATGTTACTAGTTTTTTTAACAATATGGCTGTAATGACTTTTAAAGAATCGTTCATTGTCCACCAGCACTCCCAAATCCCTCTCTTCAATCAGCACCTTTAAGTATGTATCATTTAGTTTATATCTTATCTCTTTATTGTGCCTTCCAAGACGCATGACTGCACATCTATTTAAATTAAGTTGTAGCCCATGTTCTGTGACCCAGTTCCTTAATTCCTCCAAAGCCACTCATCCTTTGTGCATCTTTGCTAGCGTCTACTACTGTCCCCATTCTCATGTCATCCACAAACTTTGCCTCCCATAAGTCATACCCATTGCTCATACTAGATACATAGATATTAACTCTTAGGCTGCCGACAGAATTGGAATGTATAGAAATTCTGGACTGATACATCGGTCTGCAGCACAGCAAGGGTTAAACAGACATGGTCTCAAGATGGACCTCTGAGGTACTCCACTAGTCACTGTGGTCCAACTCGAGTAAGTGCCTCTAATGTACACTCTCTGTTTCCTATCCAATAACCAAGTTTCTATCCATTTTGTTATTCTGCCAGAAATTCCAACTGCAAACAGTTCATAAATTATTTTACTGTGGGGTACTTTATCGAAAGCTTCTGATAAATCAAAGAACATGACATCTAATGAGTAACCTTTATCCAAGGCCTTGCTTACCTTACCCCAGAACTCCAAAAGATTTGTCTGGCAAGATCAACCCTTAGTGGACCCATGTTGTGCCTTATCTGTTATCTCTCCTACATTTATGGTATCCATGATATGATCTCTAATAATACCCTCCATGATTTTTCCCAGCACAGACGTAAAACTCACAGGTCTGTAGTTTTGTGCATCCCTCATATTTTCTTTTTTTATACAGTGGCACTACATTTGCCCTTCTCCATGTCTCTACTACCTTTCCTTCATCCAAGGACTTTTGAAATATTGTTGTCAAGGGTGCTACCAATACATCTGCCAATTCTTTAGCCACTCTCAGGTGAATGCCATCATATCCTTGAGCTTTATTCGGGTCCAGTCCAGCCAGTCTGTCCCATACATCATTCACACTAAAAATATTATCCCCAGATGATACATTTAGATGTTGCGTAGATCTTACTGTGTTCTTATTAAACATGTATGTAAATACTTCATTTTGAATATTTGCTATCCTAGTTAAATCTGTAACCAAGTCTCCATTTGCATCTGTTAAACTGGTAACCATTTGTGCATCTCCTCCTTTGCCTTTTTTTTAGTTATAGAATGTTTTCTTATTATCTTTCACCCTTGTGGTCAGGCCTAGCTCATATTTTTTTCTACCAATATTCACTTCTTTTTTATAATCCTTTAATGATTTCTATAATGTTCCCAATGTTCTATTTTATTACTGGTCTTTGCCTTATTATAACCCTTATTTTTCTTATTCATGGGTTTCTTAATTTTTGGTGTAATCCACTATGGCATTTTTCATAACTTTATTATATTTGGCCCTAACAGGAATAAACGTTTCTGTTATTGCATTTAGCCTTTTTACCAGCAGTTCTCACATATTTCCCACTGACTTGTTTGTAAATGCACTTTTCCAGTCCCATTTCTCAAATTCCCATCTCATACTATTGAAGTCAGCTTTTGAAAATAGTTTAATTCTTGTCTCTCCTGTTAAAGTTTCTTTAAAACCAGATATTTTGAAATATACTTCGTTATGATTGCTCAGTCCTAATGGAGATGTTACC
This sequence comes from Neoceratodus forsteri, assembly GCA_016271365.2. NCBI lineage: Eukaryota > Metazoa > Chordata > Ceratodontiformes > Ceratodontidae > Neoceratodus > Neoceratodus forsteri. Next base: position 585,805,674 of record CM028132.1, on the reverse strand, counting down.
GTACAGCCATTTATCTTCTCACTCATATTACTTATTAATAAATCCCAAAAATAGGACCCCCTTATTGGTTCTTTAACAAACTGTTCCATATTGAGGAAATTTATTATATCTACCCGCTGCCGATTCTGATGAATTTCTCCCCCAATTTATTGTTGAATAGTTCAGATCTCCTAATAGCACTATTTGGTCAGCTTCAAAACCTTAAAGGGAGCTACCAGTGCTTCCCAGGATACCCAGCCATAGGGATGGTGCAGGCCTGGTGACATTGCAGCTGACTGGCCAGCGATGGTGCACTTTAAAACAGGCAGAAGTGTTAAAACCCAAAACCCCATAGTCCAGGCAATTGCTTAAATGGAAAAACCTCCAAAATGAGGTATATGTAACTCCTGGCCAGCTGGCCAAAGCTGTTTGGTGGCAGCTCTATCCAAACTTCCCAGTTGCAGGCAAGGCCTGAGAGATCTCATAGTTCAGGTGTACCAGCTTCTCTATCAACTGGGGCTCCTCTTCCTGCTTTCTGCAGTTGCAGGTCCTCTCAGGTTGATGGTTCAGTTATGCAGTGGGTGGCAGCTAGATACAGGTCTCAGGTGCCTCTGGAGGTAGATCAGGCTCTCTGCATCTGCAGTAGTCTTGACCTCTCTGACTCTTCACTCTTCCTCTTCCTCAGAGCAATCCAGTCTTGGGATAATGGGCCAGATGCCGCACACCACTTCTAGGCTTCTGGACCCTAGTGTGGCATGCTAGCTAGTGCCTGTCAGTAGCACTGACCAGATGGCTCCCTAACTGTCTACAGTCTCGATGCAGGCTTTCGCATAGCAGCACTCACATATTGTCTTGGGACATACTGCATGCAGACAGCTATGACACACTTACTGGATCAGCATTATTTTGTTCTCTCTCACAGGAAAAACAAGAAGTCTGTTTCTCCAAATGGTGTTGTTTTGACACGATCAATGAACATACAGGTTAGTATCTGTACTTTACAGATTGTAGACACCTTTAAGTCACTCCTGATGAAGTTGTAGAATCTCCAGGCATACTTCCCTCAGTGGCTTTAGCCAGAAACCAAGCCCTCCTCACACCATGAGAGCTCACTCCCAACTGCTTTCTACCCCATGAAGCTGTCAAAGGAGCTCACCTTTATTGCATCTTCTTGACCTTCACACAATAACACAGAAGCACGGGACTAAAGAGCATGATGTTAGGCTCCTAACAAAAAATACTGAAAACTTATCTTTTTAATAAGACACACCCAGGTGGAATTCACTCCTCTGTATTTTCTCAGGCCTAATTTTAGTTTTATCTCTGAACTTGCTAGCTGGCAAAGTCTGAGAAAACTCATTAAGGCCCCAGTCTAGGCATACAGAACAATAAAATAAAGCCTATGTTGTGCTTTTGTGTTTATACCTCCTGGTACTGTTTTCAAATGAGTGCAAATTCTTGCAGTGGTGGTGGTGCTTAGCTCACCTCTTGTCCTTCTTTGTATTTTAGCTTGAGCACACCAAGCAGTGGGGACAGCTTTAATTGTTTGTGTCTTTTATTTATCTTCCATTCATTTTTAATATATTTTTAGTGCTAGTAAGGCCTGTCTCTTACTAAATATTAATATTATCTCACACTTTTTTTGTTGACAGAACCGCTTAACTTCACTTCATGGTCCTATCACTGAAACAGTGCAAGATATCTTTCATACTGAGTAAGAGACCACTCCTACTAGCACTATATTTATATAAACAGGTACAAATAGCCATTTTACTTGTGAATTTTAGTGTTACAATTGGGGACAAATGGGACCGCAGTCCTTAGTGAATGGTTTAAATGTTACATTGGTGAGCATTTAAACTAGCTGGGGGTGGCAGAAGGTAGCAGGGAGACATAAACTGCCCCCCCACGCACACAAACTAAGTAGGCAGCAGGTAAAGCCATAATGGAGACAAATCCCCAAGGGTGCCTAATAGAATGAAAAACAGATTAGTAGTAATAAAGAGGGATGGGAATGAGAACAGAGGCAGTGAGGAGAAAAGGGAAAAGGGGGAGCTGGCAGGCAGGGTGATACTAGAAGATGTAAGGCCATGTGTGCCAAAGCTCAAAGGTTGAGAACTAAAATTCCGAACTTAGAGACCTTTATGGTAGAGAGGGACATGGACATTGTAACCATTATTGAGTCATGGTGCACAGAGAACCATGACTGTGATATAGCCTTACCAGGCTATACTCTGTTCAGGAAGGACAGGGTGGGAAAAAAGGGGGAGGAATTGCTCTTTATGCGCGAGATAGCATAAAAGGAACAGAGGTACAGGGAATACGGTGGGGGGGTGGTACTGTGGGTCACCAAGAGACAGCGAATGAAGCCACTATTTGTACTGGCATGACCCACTGACCTCCAGCACGGGGTGGGGGCTGGAGGGAGCTGAATAAGGTTCTGGGGAAGACATCCAAAAGATGGCAAATAAGGGTGAGGTGCTGGTGTTGGGGAACTTTAATCTGCCGAATGTAGATTGGAGCATCCCAGCTGCAGGTCCAGCTAGGAGCAGGGACATCCTGGACTACCTACAGGGGATGTTCCTCGGGCAACTAGTTAGGAAGCCCACTCATGGGGGAAGGGGGCAGTTCTGGACCTTGTATTAAGTAATGGGAACAGTGTTGTTGATGTCATGGTGCATGGTCATCTGGGGACCAGTGATCATTGTACTGTGTGATTCAATATAATTACTAGGGTAGAACTGAATCACACAAGGATGAGGGTCATGAACTTCAGGAGGGCCGATTTTAAAAAGATGGGGGAATGCCTCAGGGATGCCCTGGTTGGGGGGGACTTGGGTGAAGTGGAAGAACTTTGGACAAAATTAAAAGAGGGTATAGAAAAAGCAACAAACCTCTGCATCAGGCTAGTAATCAAAGGCAAGAGGGGAAAAAAGACTGCTATGGTTCTCTAAGGAGGTGTCTGGGAAGGTAAGGGCAAAACAATTAGCATTCAGAGGATATACGAAGACACAGAAAGAGGAGGATATGGAGCTGTATCAGAAGAAATAGAGGGAAGCAGGGAAATCATTTAGAAGTGCAAAGGCACAAATAGAGGACAAAATAGCCCAGGAAGTTAAGAAAGTGCACAACATTTTTTTAGGTATGTAAGCAAAAAGAGAAAGACCAAGAGAGAGATTGTAAGACTAAGAGAGAAGGGAGGGGATTGTGTATAGGGGAACCAAGAAACCAAGAACCTTCCATTTATAGATAGACAGGACAAGCTTACCAGCACCCATTGTGAAGTTACCCTATAGTTCACTAACCAGTGCCTTATTCATTTCCCTATACCCTTAATACTTTAATCTCCTTAACACTCCCAGCTCCTACCTCTCCAGCCTAACCCTCTCCTCTTCCTCCTAGACCTACTCTAGATCCTTTTATTGCACCAACTCTTATGATCCCCCCACCCTGTTCCCTACCCCTGACCATTACTGCAGGTATCCATCCTGCCAACTCCGTCAGCCACAAACCCTCCTTAGAGTCATATCTTTCAGCTATCAATACATCCATTCATATTAGTTTAATAATTTTCTAAGGAATTCTGATACTTTCAACCCTTCATCAAAATGTGACAGTATTAAAGTGTCTCCCATTACCTATTTTAGCGAGCTGGCTACCCCATGAATCGTATATATGTATTATATCCTTGTTTTTCTAACATATCAATTTATGTGTTCTGTACTTGATATATTGTTTCATTTCTGTTTTCTCAAATGTGTGTATATTCCGATTGTTATATTATTGGGATTTGTTGTATAACTCTCACTTCTGTCTTCTCAAAATTGTAAATATTCTGAATGCTATATTTCATGTAAATTGAACCTTGACCTTACCAGGTCCATCTTGCAAATGAGCCTTGCTCAACGATGTTCGCCTGGATAAATAAAGATTTGATTGATTGATTGATTGATTGAAAAAAAAGCAGACATATTGTACAAATACATTTGTTCAGTGTTCATAGAAAAAGGGGAAGGTGAGGGGCCACAGATAAGGGACAGGAGCTTTGAAGGAAGGGAGGTAGAAACTAATCCATTTACAGTGTAGAGAATCCTGAAAGAACTCACTAATCTGAAAGTGGATAAAAATATGGGGCCAGATGGGGTCCATCCAAGGATACTGAGGAACTCAGGAAGGTGCTGGCTGCACTTCTGACTGTCCTAGTCAATCTCTCACAAGAGATGGGAGTGGTCCCAGGGGACTGGAGATGGGCAGATGTAGTCCCACTTCACAAAAGGGGAAGCAAAGAGGAAGCTTGCAACTACAGGCCAGGCAGCCTAACTTTGATAGTAGTGAAACTATTAGAATCACTACTGAAGGAAAGGATAGTAGAATATCTGGAATTCAGTGGCTTATAGGAACCGAGACAGCACAGATTCACATGGGGGAGGTCTTGTCAAATGACTAATAGATTTCTTTGACTGGGTGCCCAGAGAATTGGATCAGGGAGGAGTGGTAGATGTGGCCTACCTAGATTTCAGTGAGTACTTCAACACCTTTCCTCATAGGAGATTAGTGAGTAAGATGAGTAGCCTAAGAGCGGGACCAAAGGTGATAAAATGGGTAAGAAATTGGCTAAAGGACAGGAGACAGAGGGTCGTGGTAAATAGAGTCCATTCCAAGGAAGGGAGGGTGACCAGTGGGGTTCCACAGCAATGTGTACTGGGACCGGTCCTCTTGAATGACTTTAATAGCAATATTGTAGAAGGGCTGGATTGAAAGGTCTGCCTGTTCGTGGATGACACTAAAATCTGCAACAGGGTAGACACTCCAGGGGGATGGAAATATGAGAGGGGATCTGGAAAAGTTAGAGGAATGGTCAAGGGTATGGCAGCTGGGCTTCTATGCAAAAAAGTGCAAAATCATGCACCTGGGACACAGAAACCCAGGGGCAGAGTACAGTTTGGGAGGAGAGGTATTGACAACCACCAAACAGGAAACATACCTGGGGGTTATTATATCTAATGACCTAAAGGTGGCAGGACAGTGTGATAAGGCAGTTAAGAGAGCTAGTGGTATGCTGGGTTGCTTAGGATGGTTTATCACCAGCAGAAAGCGGGAAGTGATGTTATCCTTGCATAGATCACTGGTGAGACCTCACCCTGAGTTATTATGTCCAGTTCTGGAGACCTCATCTCCGGAAGGACATAGAAAGAGTGGAGGCGGTCCAGAGGAGGGCAAACACAATGGTGCAGGGTCTGTATCAAAAGTCCTATGAGGAAAGACTGAAGGACCTCAATATGTATACCCTGGAGGAAAGGAGGGAGATGGGGGATACGATAGAAATTGGAGGAAAGGAGGGAGGGGGGATATGATAGAAACTTTCAAATAGCTCACGTGTATAAATAAAGTTCAAGAGGGAAGCACTTTACAGAAAAAAAAAGATGCTCAAGGACAAGGAGTCATGCTAGGAAGCTGGAGGGGGTAGACTCAGGGGGGATGTGAGGAAGTATTTCTTCACTGAGAAGGTGGTGGATGCCTGGAACAGCCTACCAGCAGAGATGGTGGGAGCAAAAACTGTAACAGGGTTCAAGAAAGCATGGGATAGGCATAAGGAAACCTTAGTAATAAGACAAAGGGGGGATAAGCTGAAGATCAAGTAGGGTCTGCGGTTTCCACAGTGAGGCAGTTGTTAGGGAAAAACAGGCAGACTAGGTGTGCCAAGTGGTCCATATTTGCCATCAAATCCTCTGGTTCTATGTTTCTATGTCAAATACATTCAGATTCTGTATTGATCTGCGATAGGATGGAATTGTGTTCCAAGTATATGGAGCTGACTATGAAAAGGCTCTCTTTTATGCTGGCCCAGTGGCACAGAGGGCAGAGGTGCCATGCATTTCACCTCTCCCATGCTTGCAACCCGAGTTCAGGAGCAAGCTCAGAGTTCTGGGTGTCAGCCGGGGTGGGGATGGAGGGATGGGAGAAGACTGAGCAGCTGCTAGCAAGCTCTCCTCTCCCGGATTGGGGAGGTAAGCCTTCCCAGCCCTTGGCTGCCACTAAGTGGAGGCTCGATGGTAGCACTGGGCAGATGGGGGGCTTGTGCTGGACTGGATGGGTAGAATGGGATTGTTGTTAGTTCTGACATGCATGCATACTTCCGCATACATGCACAACCATTTTTGCTGAGGCCCCGGGGAGTAAAGGGGAGGAAACTGGAAGCACAACTCCCCAGCAACAGGATAATGACTAACCGTTGCAGACCCCACACTGGTCACTGGGCACCTGCCACAGTCCTGTGACAGAAGGTGATGACAGTAAGGGTAAGTCTTGGAGAAGCCATGTTACAGGGCTGGGGGGTTTAGTCAGAAGGGGGTTGCTAGGGCAAGCAGGAGAATAAATAGAATGTGAAAAAGGCTCTTTTACCAATGTCTGTTTTTATCCTGGGGACCAAGAGTGAATCGTTAGCTGTAGAACTTAATTCAGTTAGTAGGATCAGATGTTTGACAAGATATTCTGGCAATAATGTAGATTATTAGTTTATTATTTCATTTAAGAAGAAAAAAGAGCCCATACTAGTGATAAATTAGGCCTAGGTATAGCACCCTAAGAACAAGTAAGAATAGGAAGAGGAGATCACCTGTATCTCAGTCACAGGTACAGTAGGGAAGCAACTGAGCACATGGCAAGTGTTAACTATTTTTTTTTGGCCAGGAAAGAGATACTAAGCTGAGGCTTGTTTCCAGATGCATTGTGGGAGCACAGGAAAGTTAAGTGACTTGCTCATAGTCACACAGTATGGAAGGTGTGGCTGTGAGATTCAAACCAGTTCTTCAGGATTGCAATACAGTGCTTTTAATCACTTCACTATACTGCCTCCCTTGCTTTTCTGCACCTATCCGTATCTCTCCACAGGAAAAAAAAAAGATGTCTTTGGCCTCCATAGAACCAATACCAGCATTTCTGAAAGTGACCATAGCCTTGCTCCAAGAAACAACATGCTCTCATGGTGAAGTATTAATTGAGGAAATTCAAATGACACTGCAGTGACTTAGGAGCAAGACTTATACCTGAGGACAACTTGACTGCAAGCTGAAGGGCAATTGTAAGCCTGTAATGTATATAATATAATTATTTTGGTATAAAACATGAAGTGCTGTGTTAAAGGGTATAATACAAGGGTTGATTGGGTGGTTTGGAGCAGCTCAGACAAGGCTGGCAGCAATCCAGAAAGGTATCTAAAAAGGATATAGTTGTATTTGACTTAATACCACTAGCATCTTCCTTGTATTGCACTTGACCCGAACTATTCAGGGAATTGAAATTGTCCCATTTTTGACAAAGGATCATGAAAAGTGTGTGGTGGCATACAGGACTAACTTCATAAGGATACATTTGCCAAGATATTTCAATATACACCAGTGAACTATAATGATATGGCTATAAGTGTATTGATGTATAAATATATATGGGCATGTATCAAACTGAATTGGCAGGAGAACGCCAAGTTGACATGACTCCAAAACTTTATTTAAAAAAAATATTTTTCTAGCTCTAACAGTTCAAAGTTAGCCTTTCTCAAAGAAAATATCCACATACTGAGTAAACACTGAAAGAGTGAGGGATAGAAACTTCAAAAAAAAAAATTAAAGTCTGGCCAATATACATTTGTTAGTTTAATTTATTTCAAAGATCTTTTAGCACAAAATGTCCTTTTTCTTTTTTTTAACTCAGTTTTATTGCAAGCAGAAATGCCAAAGCACTACAGAATATTCGTCAACTTTGGTGAGTCGGAGACTAGCCCTTTCATTTATCGATTACAATGTTGAAATTGGTTTGCTGTACATTGTCATACTATAGGTTGTTAGTTAAACTTTGTCTTCCATTAAGATGCCCTTTATCAAAGATGTCCAGATACAAATTAAAAATACAATGTACAACATCACAACAAACATTACAATAAATTATTAACATTTACAAACCCGTTTGTTCTGAAAATAGGATAGCAATCTATTTTTAAAAGAGTAAAAAGTTCACATTGAGGCACATCATTCACTAGTTATAGTGATACCATTTTAATTTATTGATATTTTAAAATATTAGCAACAAATTTAAAAATGTTTAAAAAAGATATTGACAGTATTTAAAAATATTAACAATTCACCTGTCTTCACGATGAGGGCTGTGGGTTCATTTCACCATAACACTGGAGACTGGGGACTGTGTCCCAATCTCGACTGCCCCTCTCTGTGCTGCAGGGGACTAGGGTATGATGCAGAACCATCATGCACCAACCCAGTGGGTGGGAAGTGGGAGAAGGGAGCTGGGCAGGCTGCTATAGGAGTACCTCCTATTTCAGAAGCAGTGATAGTATCTCATATGTCAAACACAGTGGTGGTATTTGTCACAAATGCACTCCGCAGGTCAGGCCCTCTGCTCCCACAGTACCCAACCTCAAAGTGCAATATGTGAACAGGAGACAAACAGGGTAACTCACCTGTCTGTTTTGGGTCCAAAACATCTACTAGTCTCGAGTCTTTAGGTAAAATTTGAACCCTTTTTTGCTAGTACGCCCAGTTAACAGGATCAAATATCACACCCTCTTTGGAGAAATGCAGTGCAATACTTAACCCAGTGAGCACCCAGCCTGGTTCACAATTCTCCCCTTTTTGACTCAATTGAGACCTAGGTATTTTCTTACCTTAGCAAGACAGTAACACACTTTAAGCCCTTAACAGTTCTGTCAGCTGTATCAACACTGTCTCAGTATTCACATGCAAAAATGGGAAAAGACTCAGGCGGGATTAAGGAAATCAAAATGTTTACTAAAATAAAAAAAAATGTAAATAATTAAAAAACACAAACTTTACTTACATGTGAACTGTACTTGTTTTAGTTAGTAGATAGCTATTGATTTGATATCAGTTTATTTTACTATGTTTTAAACAAATATCATGTGTAACTTGTTTGTATAATAGTGTGAGTGAAGTGTCAAATATATGTTGTTGTCAGTTGGGGAACTTGCTTAATATGTGTTGTTGAATGTTTGCTTGTTATATGAGTGAGAATCCACAGGACACTGTTAAAAATGGGCTCCAACCCAACAGTTTGTATCCCGTTTAAAAATAATTTTTTCATCATCATATACAGAAGTGTTTACAGTCTAAAAGAAATAGAAATCTCAGAAACAAAAACGCCTTGTACTTTAATTTCTAGTTCTACCTCAGTTTCAGTTTGGTGTTACCTATTTTGACAGAAGTGCCTTTTAGTCCAGTACACCGTGTCTGTTATCTTTGGAGTTCAGAGATAGAAGAACAAACTCCTTTCAGCCAGAGTGATAATAATCCAAAATGTCCCTCCTATCATGTGAGGTCACACTCATGAGGTCACTGTTAGTCCTGTAATTAATTTGTAACAGGACTGGATATCTCTAAAAGGGTGTCATTTTACTGCTTGACTGTAAACTGCAAAGACAGCAATATCAAATTATGACAGTATCTTTAAACAGAGCATTCCCATTTGATCTCCAGAGCACCTTCCTGACAACTATTTCCTCCTAGTAGTGAGAAATGTAACAGATCTGTATTAGAAATTGTTGCTTCCTAATATGTTGTAAAAGGCATCCTGGTTCCTGGACTTCAAAGTAAATTGATAGTTTACAATGTGTGATAACCTGTCCTTTGAAGGAAGATCTTAATTAGAGTTTACATTGGGTCATGGAGAGGACATCTCTCCTCATCACAGGTTTGAAATTCCATCTCCCAGGGTCCTGTTCTGCAAGTTGCCATATTTCCCAAGCAGAAATTCACAGAACGTACATTTATATCACAAATATGATGCAATATAATAACAAGTAGATAGGCAGAGCATCACAGTACTGAAATTGTGAATAACCACATAATGAGGACCCATAAGCCAATGCTAGGGAGGTGAGGGGGCCTTACAGGGGGCAAACATTTTGCCCCATGTGAATAATGGCACCACTACCCATCCAACATGATGCCACTGAGAACTGACATCCCAATTGTCTACACTAATTGTCATAGTTACTTGGTGACTGGCGGCATGCAGTTTGGTGATTGAGGCCCTGTCATGGGGGCAAGTCACTAAGGAACTGGGAGAGTAGAGCAGGTCTGGCTTAGGGAGAAGCAGCAGGTCTCTGGAGGAAAAGAAACAGAGGTAAGAGAGGGCAGTATGAGATAAAGAATTAATTTTAGAAAAAAAATCAGTGATTGTAAACTGTATCAGCATAACTTATTTAGGATGATTATTCTTGGGATGGCTTGATTATAAGGATATTAACTAAAATAAAGAAATATAGTATTGGGGAATATGTTGGACACTGAAGGAATTGTAGGACAGGAACTATTCACAAAGAAGTGGACCAGTTAGAAGGGTTAAGAAAATACGCAATATATATTCAACACAGAAAGATTGTTTAGGAAGTACTAAAAATAGACAGACTAGACTCTGGGAAAAACTCAAAAATAAATCACTGGGGAAAGTCTGCCATGTAATCTTAAATAGTGAACATTTGGGGAGCAAAAATCCGTATCAGAATTGCAAAACTACATGGAAAAAGAGACAGGCTTGAAAAATTTAGAACAAAAATGGGTACAAAAAAAGGGGGTATTCTTTTACACAATATATATACCAATACTAAGAAGAAATCAACACAACACAACATTTTGGCAAGAACATAGATTAAACCATATAAATTACATAAAATCAATCCCACCCAATTTTCTTTGTGTTGGTGTGGGGATGGGGGTCTAAAGAATCCTGATACGTTCACTGTGGTCATGCTCTATAATAAAACATCAGTGGGAACAAACACACAATGCACTGTAAAAAACATACATTTGGAGAACCCATATAATTTTTTTTTTTTTGAGGCGATAACCCAGGATAAATCAGAACAAAAGATTTTAACCCTGGCTGTGATGGTTACTAATCATAGTATTCTGAAAAGTTAGAATTCTCCATCCGAAGGACTTTTCAATAAAAAGGTATGGTTGACCCTTTTTTGGGAATCTATAATACTGAAAAGATTAATGGATCATGTCTATGATTTGAAATATATACTTGATATGAAATAGAGCCTGATTATGAAACCCTTGCACCTGAATCTCAAACTAAGTTAGTTTTGGTTAAAACAAGCAAGATGAAGTTAATAATGCATGCATTTATGAGATATCTCTTGGCTAAGATTGTATGCTGCCAAAATATGTTATTTGATATGTAATGGAATTTCTGATATAAATATTTATACTGTATGAGCACATAAGAAAACTCAATAAACAATCTACAATTAAAAAATTTATGTCAACATGATTTCCAACTAGGTAGTCTGTGATCAGAGTGATTGAGATTGAGCACCTAGAAAAATGGTGAATCAATGTAGATGACTGTGATCATGGCTACCCAGGGAGGAGGGTGACCGGATACTGTGGTTGGCGAAAATCGCAACAGGAACTAGCGGGTATACATGCATGTACACCCTCGGGAGGGGGAGAGGCAGGGGAGGGATGGCATGTGGGAGGAGTTGTGGTAAGCAGCTTCTGAGCTGGATTGCTGGTGTCATGGGAAGGGTGGTTGGCTGGGAGGCACGGGGTACGGGGTTCTGGTACGGCATGGTGCAGGTTTTTTTTTTGCTGCCTGGCGGCATATATTTTTATCAAGTTTTACACCCCACCGACATACACCCCCTGGAGTTGAGAATCCATAAATAAGGGTGAGTGAGTGGTGCAGTCCCCCACATTAAAAATGAGACATGTAGGTCTTGGGCACCTTTTTTCCACGCTGCGAGTGTGCATCGGCGATGTACACTCACCATAATAGTGAGCGCTGTTTCTCAATCGCTATTATGACATGGAACTTTCAAGCTAGTATCTAAAAAAATCTTCAGTATGATAATCTGGTGTCTATGGTTCATGTCTTCATGACATCCTTCCTCAAAGCAACAGCTCAGACACAAAGGGCAACCCTAGGAGGCATACACCAAGTGTGGTCCAGCCCCTAGCTTTACTGTCTGCTGAGCTTCACTGATCTTCACCGACTGGGAGAGAGACCTCCTCTCCTCCAGTCTCTAGTTGTGCTACTAAGTGGCAGACCTTAACAAACTAATTGTTTTTTCATCAGGAAGGAGAAGCAAAATTTAGAAATTTAGAAATACATTTTTTCCTATCTTTCAGTTCTTTCCAGCAACTACCTACAGGCCAGACTAACACTTGTTATTTCCATAGTAAAGAATACCAAGCCAACAGAAATGGATACTGTGCCCTGTAACCACTGCAGAGCACTCTTTTACAGGGTCAAGGTAGAGGACATAGGACATTGCCTCACATGCTGGTCCATAAATGACCTCCGAGCCCAACTCCAGGAAGCATGGGAAACAATATCCCACCTAAACCAGGAACTACGTCGGGTCACAAGGACTTGAAAACAGCCCCGGCACCACCAGTACCCTGGCACTGACCCTCTACCACACAGGACAGATCATCCAGAGAGTTGTCAGGTAGTGCAAAGGGGCAAAGCTTACCGCAGCAAGGTTCACCAAGTGGGCAACTTTTAAGAGGCAGTTATGCAGCTGCATAACAGGTTTTCCCTGCTGGTAAGGATGCAAAACAAACCAGGTAACTGCTCAAGCCAGAGAGCTAGGGCTCAGAAACACCAACCTGGCATTACCCTTAAAAACAATAGGGGATCACGAAGAAGGAACCCACATGTTATTGAGCCAGGGAAGGATGAGCACTCTGACCTGGGCAAGGGGGAAGGGGTGCAGTGGCACCAAACACTTTGTCAGGACATAACTAGTGGGGCAAACCCTCCCACCAAAGGAAAGAAGAAACTGATTATTGTGGGATACTCCATGATACATGGGTTCGAATTGCAATTAAATGGGACCAACCAAATGGAGATAGTGGTCAGATGTCTCCCTGGGGCCACAGCAAAAGGGGGTGTAGGTTGCATAGGAAACTGTATCAGAAAGGAACGAGACATCAAGGCCATCATCATTCACACAGGAAATAACGATATCATGAACCATTCTGTCAAACAGGCCAAGGCACATATCTCAACTCTAAGGGATAGTCTCACTTCTTTTTCATCCACCATGGCCTTTTCTGAGGTACTTCCAGTATGGGTGAAGGGAAAAGGCCAAGGAAAGATTAGGGATGCTGAAATCACAGAACTGAACTCTTGGCTCCACACTTGGTGCTCAGAAAAGGGACACACCTTCATCAGTAACTGGAAAGATTTCTGGGAAAGGATTTACTTACAATTTGACAACCTTCACCACAACAGGGAGGGGGTAAGGGCATTAGGGCAAAAATTTGATGTATTCGCAGTGGGTTTAAACTAGAGGATGAGGTGGTGATGACCAGATGGGAGCAGGAATATGTAAGCCTAGTCACCACCCTCCCAAAGCCTTGTAACAGCACCCCTCATCAATCACATAGACATAAACAACAGGAGCGCATGAAGGTCATACAAGTTAAAAAAAAGTACAAGAAAACAAAGGATCAAGGATGCCATACTCTGGAAGGCAATGATGACCAATGCCCGGAGTCTGGCTAGCAAAATCCCAGAACTCTCAGCCACAATAGCAGATGCAGAATTGAAATGGGTCGCAGTCACAGAAACATGGTTAAATGAAAGTCATGAATGGGATATTGCAATCTCTAGCTACAAATTATTCAAGAAAGACAAAAAAGGATGTAGGGGTGGGGGGTGGAGGGTTGCATTATATATAAGGGAGGACATAAAAGCTGTGGAGGTCCAAAGGTCCCAAGATAAACCTGAGGTACTCTGGGTCTCTCTCAAACCAGGCTCATGCTCAGCCCTCAGACTAGGAGTGATATACAGGCCTCCCTCACAAGGGGCAGAAGGAGACAAAGCAATGCTTGAAAACATACTAAAGGTGGCTGAAAAAAGAGAAGTCCTGCTGATGGGGGACTTCAACCTTCCAGACATGGACTGGAACTTCTGCACAGCATCCAATACTAGGAGCAGAAATTTCTTAAACACCTTGGGAGGGACTGGACTTAATCAGCTTGTCGCAGCCCCCACTAGAGAAAACACGGTCCTGAATCCGGTGCTCACAAACAGCAGCATGGTCCAGGAGGAGTAGGAGGTGGAGTGCCATTTGGGGTCAAGTAACCACAAATGCATCTGGTTCAAGCTCAAAAAAGCCAAGGAAACAAGCCACACTAAGACACGGTTCATAGACTTCAGAAGAAAAGACTTCAATCAGATGAGAATGTGCTTTAGGGATCTCCTCAAGAAGAAGGGAAAAGGAGGGATAGAGAAATGCTGGATAAACATAAGAGAAGTACTAGTGGAGGTTACTGCAAAATACTCCAGGCTCGTCAGTAAGACAAAGAAAAAAAGAAATCCGCTATGATTCACAAAGGAGGTGGCAGCTGCAGTGAAGGAAAAGTGACTAGCATTCAAAAGATACAAGGGCTCAAACAGTGAAATAGATAGGGAGGTATACAAGTGCAGCTTGAAGGAGGCAGGAAGGGTGATCAGAAAAGCAAAGGCACAGACTGAGGAAGACATAGCGAGGGGGGGTTAAAGGAGGCAATAAGACATTATAGTGTATGGTATAATGTTGTTATCTGGCAAAATCTATCATTTCACAAGGTTGTTATACCATCGATGTGACCTCACTATGTATTGATGGTACGTCACATCGATGGTATAACAACTTCCAACTCTCACATGCTGTAATCAACTTGGCAGTACAGCTGCATGCTCCTCCAGTTTGAAATGTGCTAATCTAGTCTGTTTCTTGTTTTCTTTCACTGCTAAGGCTGTAAGAGCTTTACTATTATTATTAAGTGTGTTACAAAAAGTAAGCAGTGTTTTCAGCATTTTTTTTGGCCGGTACCTTGTAAATACCAGAATCCAGAAGTGTCTCCATCTGAACTGAAGACTGACCTCTAAGACACTTCCAGGTGATGCACCGTGCGATGTTGACCTGCAATGATGTTCGACTGCATTCCGTTTTAGACTACGAATCTATTGAAAACATTTAATTGATGGTCTCTGATTCTGCTTTAATAAAGAGTGGTTCGCTGTTTAAAATCAATGGTGTCCACGTCTTTACTTTCAGGCATGAGCAGTTACCATCAAGCTATGGTGCTTTCTCTGGAAATTTCCCTCTTTTGCACTTTGTGATTTTTCACTAGTGCCCATACACTATACAAGACAATGTATGGGCATCAGTTAACAATCTTGCTGAATTCACTTCTCGAAGTTACCATGGCTACTATAAAGCTCTCAAGCTTTGCTCTCAAGGGTTACATTGTTACCATGGTAACCTCTCGACGTGAATACAGCGTGATTGTTAACTGTTGCCCATACATTATCCTGCATCTTTAGGTACATAAGTGACAAAAGGAAAAACAAAGAAGGCATTGTCAGGCTCATAAGCAGGGATGGGTGGAGGGTAGAAGAAGAAAAGGCAGAAGTCTTAAAAGGGTACTTTTGCTCAGTCTTTACTAAGGAGGCATCTGGAAATGGACCCACCTCGAAGGGGGACAGAAGTCAACTAGGGGGAATGGATACAAGCCCATTCACGATAGACAGACTAAGGACAGAATTAAAAAAAACTAAAGGTAGATAAAGCCATGGGACCAGAAGGAGTCCACCCATGCCTATTAAGGGAACTTAGCAATGAACTGACAGTACCAATAGCAGATCTTTTTAGCAGATCCTTAAGAGAAGGGACAGTTTCCCAGGACTGGAAAGGAGCAATAGTGATCCCCATACATAAGGGTAGTAGTAGCCAGGAGATAGGAAACTACCGTCTGGTCAGCCTCACCTTGATGGTGGGTAAGATGATGGAGGTGCTGCTCAAAGAAAGGATACTAGCATTCCTTGAGGAATCTGGACAACTGGATGCCAAGCAGCATGGTTTCACAATATGAAGGTCCTGCCAGACTAACCTGATCGAGTTCTTTGACCCAGTTACTAGGGCTGTGGACTGGGGCAGCAACTGATGTTATCTACCTTGACTTTAGCAAGGCCTTTGACTCTGTACCACACAGAAGGCTGCTAAACAAACTTGACCATACAGGAGTGGGGCAGGAAGTGGTAGCATGGGTGAGTAGCTGGCTTGAACAGAGAACTCAGTCCGTGACAGTAAATGGGGCAGCATCAGGGGATAGGGAAGTGACAAGCGGGATGCCACAGGGGTCTGTCCTCAGACCATTACTCTTTAATATCTTCATCAGAGATATCACAGAGGAGTTGAGCGGGAAGGTGTGCCTCTTTGCAGATGACACAAAGCTCTGCAACAGGGTGGACTCTGCACAAGGGATAGAGCAAATGAAAAGTGACTTACTCAGGCTGGAACATTGGTCTAACCTGTGGCAGTTAAAATTCAACGTGAAAAAGAGCAAAGTTATGCATCTGGGCAGAAGCAACCCAGAGACAGACTACTACCTGGGAGGGGAGAAGCTAGGAACCACCCATCAGGGGAGGGATCTAGGGGTTATCATATCAGACAATTTGAAGGTAGGCAGACAATGCGAAAAGGCAACAAAGAAGGCCAGCAGGATACTGGGAAGCATAGGAAGGGGCATCACAAGTAGAAGAAAGGAGGTGATCCTGCTACTGGGGAGACCTCACCTTGAGTACTGCATCCAGTTCTGGAGACCTTATCTCAGGAAAGACATCGATAGATTGGAGACAGTACAGAGGAGTGCAACAAAAATGATGCACAGTCTCCAAAAGTTGCCATACGAAAGCATGGTTACAGGGACTCAACACGTACTCCCTGGAACAACACAGGGATAGAGGGTACATGATTGAGACATTCAAGTGTCTGATGGTTATAAACAGAGTCTCCACCCAGGAGCTCTTTATGGTCAATAGGACTAGTAGGACAAGAGGACATGAGAAGAAATTGAGGGGAGGAAGATTCAGGGGCAACATGCAAAGGTTTTTCTTCACACAGAGAGTGGTTGACCCATGGAATGGTCTACTGGCTGGAGTCATTGACTGCGAAACAGTAAGGAAATTCAAAGTAGCTTGGGACAGACACAAGGGGATTGTCTCACAGAAATCCTGAAGAGGTTGGTAGGGCTCAAGGCAGACTAGAAGGATCTTTGGTCCCCATCTGCTGTCAGTTTCTATGTTTCTATGTAACTACTGCAATGTTTTATCTCTGAGGAATTCTGAAGGTTTTGTGTGATGTCACCAGTGAGTATGTAATAACGTGACCTGGATGATATCTGGTGCATATCACACCTGAGCTGCATGATCTACACTGGCTTCCAGCTAGGTGGCATACCACCTTCAAGGTTTACTTGTAGGTTTTCAAGCCCTTGCATGATCTGGGTCCTGTCTACATAAAAGGCCTCCGGCAGCTGTGTTCTCATGATTGCTCTTTCTGTTCCATTGGGGAGATTTTTTGGGGGAAAGTTCCAATGGTCCATTTAAACTCTTCTGGGGAAAACCCCTTTGCTACAGTGGCTCTCCAGATGTGCAACTGTCTTCCTTTTCACCTTCATCATATCTCCTTAGTAGAGGCCTTAAAAACCTATCTCCCATGATATTTATGAACCCAGATAACACATGTATGCTTTCTGATGTGTTTTATGCTGCTGTTATGTTGCCATAGGTTCATAGTTTGGAATTAAGTTCAGAAAGACTAAAGTCCATAAGTATTAAATAGCATATAATTAATTATTAAATACCATATAATTAAAAAGCATTCAGGGAGTACAAGGAATCATAGAAGGAGCAGGACAGAGAACTGTATCAGTTAAAGCAGAAGGAAGCAGGGAAGGCTGTCAGAACAGCAAAGGCCCAAACTGAGGAAAATATAGCCAACTCAGTTAAGAAGGGGATAAAACCTTTTATAGGTACAACAGGGAGCAAAGAAAGACCAAGGGAGGGATAATAAGGCTTAATAAAGGGGAGGGGGTGGGCAGAGGATCACAGTAAAAAGGCAGAGATATTAAATAAATAATGGGACTGAAAGTAAATCAATGAACATGGAAGATATATCATCATCTTCAGAAGAACATGATTTGTTGAATTTTCTGGATTCCATTACTGCTAATTGGAACAAATTAGATTGGGACTTTAATCTGAGTGAGAAAATCGATGTTACTGCTTTGCTTGTGGATACAACTGACGTGAGTAGAGATAATGTAAACCAGTATTCTGAGTGTTCTACTTTTAAACCTAAATCAGTCTTTTGTCCTCAAATATTTAGTCCAGCTATTTCAGTTTTTGGAAAATGCTTATTGTTAGATGTTGATAAAATGTACAATGGTTTGGATACTGGATTTCGCACTAACATGAGTGTCGTCGAGTTTCAAGCACTGAAAGAACTAGAGAGAGTAGAAAATATAGTAATCAAAAAATCAGATAAGGGCAATAATGTGGTACTAATGACTGAGGCATTTTATAAAAGTAAATGCTTAGAACTTTTGGAAAATCGCACTAACTAAAGTTGAAAAAAGATCCAACTTTAAAGTTGCAGTCCAAAATTTGTGAATTTCTTGATTGGGGATTACACTGTGGATGGTTAACTAAATCAGAAGTTGATTTTATAAAACCAGACCACCCAGTTATTCCCAACATTCTATATTTTACCAAAAATCCACAAGGATATAAATACCCCCCCCCCCGGGAGGCCAATTATTTAGGGCATAGGATCTCTTACATATAACCTTGACGTGTTTATTGATAGTTTTTTACAGCCTAAAGTTTTGCAATTAGATTGCTACATAACAGATAGCGCGGATTTGTTAGATAAACTTAAAGACAAAATTTGGAATGCTAACTATAGCTGGATCACGATCGATGCATATAGTCTTTATACCTCTACAAAACATAATTTGGGAATTTCAGCAATATTTTTTTTTTTGGGCAATCAAAAAAATGAGATATCCACACATTTTTTTGCATTGGGCAATAGACTTTGCTCTAAACCATAATATTTTATCTTCAGCAGTGAGTATTATTTACAGATTTGCGAGACCGCGATGGAAGAAACTTTATGGGTTATTTTGAACACAAATTTGTTAACAATGCACAAAATAGATTTATTCCATTTTTGGACACATGTTTTAGATTGATTGATGATGTAATAGTTGTGTGGAGTGGTCCAGAAAGTGAAATTTCAGAGTTCATAATATATCTAAATCAAAATTATCTGGGTTTAACATTTACACATCTTCATGATAAAGAAAAAGTGAAGTTTTTGGATTTAGAGCTTGAAGGGAAAGTTGGGGAAAAACCACTATGAGAGGATTTAGAAAAAGTACAGTAGCTAACAATATTCTGCATGCTCAGAGTTCACACCCTAAAAAACTTGTCAAGTCTATACCTTCTGAGGAACTTATTAGATTAAAACGAAACTGTTCTTTTGAACCAGACTTTGAAAACCAAGCATCAGAATTAAAATCTAGACTTAACAAAAGAGGTTATTCTGTGGAAAACTGACAGAAGTTCATCTCAGAGAGTAAGGATGTTAGAAATGAGTTATTGAAACCAAAAAATGAAAGATTTATGCCTAAAAATGAAGTTCAGAGTAAAGTTGTGGCACTCACCATGGAATTCAATCCAGTGGCAGGAAAAGTAGGAACACTGATTCATAAACATTGCTCAATTATACTCTCAGGCCCAATACTTCAAAACGAGGTCTCAACAAAAACCTAGGGTTTCATTCTCCAAAGGGAGAAATATTGGCGAGAGAATAATACATAGCCATTATATAGAATCAAATAATTCATCTACACCTAGTCAAAATTTGATAAGGGATAAACCGAATGTTTTTTTAAATGTGGAAGGTGTAACATTTGTAAATATGCTCAGATAAGTAATACCTTCACTAAAGGAGAGAGGAAATTAGAAATCAAACAGTTCATTACATGTATAACATCTTTTGTGATTTATGTTTGCTGGTGTAGTTGCTCTAAATATTACGTGGGGAGAACAACTAGATTAACTAAGCAAAGAATTCAAGAGCACATAAGAGCAATTATCAATGGCAATATTTGCAATTTGATAGGAGCTCATTTTTCGGAATGTCACCAGGGTAATCCTGAATGTTTTCACTTCACAGTTTTGGAGCAATGAAGTGGATTGTAGATTTAAACACAACAGTTCCATTTGGATGGAACTAAGAAGTGGACTTCACACATTTTCTTTGAACAAACTGTGAATCACATAGGGAACAAAAAAATTGTTGATTTATATGAATTTAAAGTGAACTGTCCATAGTCTCTTTGTAATTTCACTTGCCTGTTTTGTTTGTTTGAACATTATTTTCAGATGTGCTATAAGCATATTTGTATTATGAAATTCCAAAATAACTTTTCCAGATTTCTATTTCTTTTACTTTGATCTCTCATTTTTTTTCATTTTCTATTTTTTAAATAGTAAGGTGTCTTATTTTGTTGTTTAAACTTTGAAATATCTTTGAACTTAAAATAATAATTATGTGTACATGCCACTATGGATATCCTTTACTATATGGGATTCCTTATATATTATAGTTCATTTAAATCATTTGAAGTTATAAAACACAAATCTTGCAATTTAGGTCAACATAATACTTTGAAAAATTAAATTTCTTTGTTTACTAATGTTAGAGAGCTTGAAAATATAATAAAATAACTTGATTTAAAACTTTTCAGTTATTTGACCTTTAGCAAACAGCACAGACCTTCCTTTGCATAAATATAAAACAATGTCCCCCCCTTTCTTTGTTATTTCTAATGTTTATTGTGTAGTTATTGTAGTGGTCTTGATGCATCCTATGGGAACTGCTATATACATAATTTTTACAGAATTGACCTTTTGCAGTTAGGATTGACCTTCTGTGCATATCATCAAATTTAAGTATCATAGATGTATGTTATTGCTTTTGTTCCTATAATGGTCCCTTGTTTTGACAAGGGTCAGCTATTTAAATTAACTTTCTGAAGCTTGACCTTTAGCAACTCAGAGTGACCTTCCATGTTTACTATTGAATTTAGGTACTCTAAAAGTCTGTTTCTGTTTTTGTCCGCTAGGTGTTTTTCTATTGTAATTAAAGTTAAAAAGTTTGAAGTTTATCTAGAAACCATTTTTATATTTGAAAGTTAGTTGATATTGTAAATGTAAAATTAAATTAAATGGAGAACATGCCTTGTATAAAAGATACGTGTTCATAATATATAATAGCTATTTAAAACTTTTCTAGTTATTTTCTTTCTTTTTACATGCCTGTATGTATGTATTTCTTTAAGTTGATTGTTCATATAATTAATTAGGGTTTAATTTGTATAAAAGAGTTCACATTTGTGGGTGATTCAGATCCGCCCCTCAGGAAGACCCACTTCAGGGTTGAAACGCAGGGCTTGGTCTGTTCAGGTGGCTTGTTGAAATAAATCTTGCACTAGTGCAATTTCAGTTATTGTGTGCCTAGTTTTTTCTTCTATGTTTATATTTGAGTTGGCAAAACTCTACTAGAGCACCACCAATTCCCATGAGCACATGATATTTCTTTTTTCTTAAAGCAGAAGGAAGCAGGGAAGGCTGTCAGAAGAGCAAAGGCCCAAACTGAGGAAAAGATAGCCAACTCAGTTAAGAAGGGGATAAAACCTTTTATAGGTACATCAGGGAGCAAAGAAAGACCAAGGGAGGGATAGTGAGGCTTAATAAAGGGGAAGGGGGTGGGCAGAGGATGACAGTAAAAAGGCAGAGATACTAAATAAATATTTTGCTCAGTATTCACAAATGAAGATGGGGAGGTACTTAAGCCAAACAACAGAAACACTCTGGATGGGGGGTTGATACCAGCTCATTCACAGAAGAAAGAGTTCTGAAAGAATTCTTAAAACTGAAGGTGAACAAAGCAATGGGGCCTGATGGGATTCATTCCAGAACTGTAAAAAACTGAGGGTAGAACTAGTGACACCACTGACTACCCTCTTTAACAAATCATGGGAGGATGGGGTGGTACCTCAGGACTGGAGGAGGGCAGATGTTATTCCACTTCACAAAAGTGCGAGCAGGGCAGAGGCAGAAAACTACAGACCTGTTAGTTTGACCTCAGTGATAGGGAAAATGTTGGAATCACTTCTGAAGGAAAGAACTGTTGAGTACCTAGAGGCCAGAGGGGCACAGGACCCAAGGCAGCATGGATTCACAGTGGGAAGGTCATGTCAGATGAATCTAATAGATTTCTTTGACTGGGTGACCTAAGTAGTAGATCAGGGATGAGCTGTGGAAATGGCCTACCTAGACTTTAGCAAGGCATTTGACACAGTCCCACACAAAAGAGTAATATACAAGTTAGCCAGCCAGCCTGGGAGTGGATCCCAAAATGGTAGCCTGGGTAAAACATTGGTTGAGGAACAGGACACAGAGGGTAATAGTAAACAGAGTCCACTCTGAAGAAAGGGGGTTGCTAGTGGGGTACCACAAGGTTCTTTTCTAGGACCGGTCCTCTTCAATATCTTTATAAGTGACATTGCAGAGAAACTGGAAGGAAAAGTATGTCTCTTTGCAGATGACACAAAGATCTGCAGCAGGGTTGATACATAAGGTGAGGTGGAAAGGATGAGAAGGGACTTGGCAAGGTTGGAGGAATGGTCAAATGTATGGCAGTTTAGATACAATGCTAAGAAGTGCAAAGTAATGCACCTGGGAAACAAAACCCCAGGGGAAGAGTACACTATGGTGGGTAAAATATTAACAACAACAAAAATGGAAAGGGACCTGGGTTAGTCATATTGGATTACCTAAAAGTGGGCAAGCAATGTGAGAGGGCAGTAAGGAGGGCTGGGGGGATACTGGGATGTATAGGGAGAGGCATCACCAGTAGAAAACAAGAAGTTGTTATCCCTCTGTACAGACAACTGGTGAGACCCCATCTGGAGTACTGCATGCAGTTCTGGAAACCCAATCTCCACAAGGACATAGACAGGATGGAGGCAGTCCAGAGGACAGCAACTAAAATGGTGCAGGGTCTGCACTAGAAGATATATGAAAAGTGACTTAAGAAGCTTAATATGTATACCCTCGAGGAAAGGAGGGACGGGGAGACATGATAGAAACTTTCAAGTAAGTCAAGGGACTCAACAAAGTCCAAGAGGGTAGCATCTTTCAGAAAAAGAAGTGTGCAAGAACAAGGGGGCACAATTTGAAGATAGAAGGGGGATGGCTCAGAGGTAATATGAGGAAGTATTTTTTCATGGAGAGGGTTGCGGATGCATGGAATGGCCTTCCTGAAGAGGTTGTGGAGTCAAAAACAGTGGGGGAATTCAAGAATGCATGGGACAGACATATGGCAATTCTAGGGGGTGGGGGTAGGAGGAAGTAGGCTGTTGGTTAACTAGGATCTGCAGCTTATCCATTAGGTAGGGAAATGGGTAGACTGGGTGGGCCAAGTGGTCCTTATCTGCCATCAAATTCTATGTTTCTATGTTTCTATAATTGAACTTACCACCATTTAAGTTTTCATGGTGGAACTTAGGAATTTTCTATTGCACATAAAGCTGTCTAATCAATTTTGAAAAACTGTCATATTGTCGCTATCAACCACATATTTTGGCAGCATGTTCCAGGTGTTAACTATTATTTGAGTGTACAACTGTCTTCTTTTTTGTGTTTTATTTCCTTCACCAATCAACTACTGGTTATGAGATCTCGTATATTTTTGATGAACAGAATTTTTAATTAAATCGATTAATTCAAGGAGTGCATCATCATTATGAGCTCTAAATGTTAAACATAGTTTGCCTCTCAGTTTTCTATATTCCATTGTATAAAGGTTTAATTATCCTAATCTATCATGATATCTCAGATCTTTTACTGGCCTTATTTGTCATGTTATCCATCTTTGAACTTTTTCCAGTTTTTTTTTTTTTCCCCTGGGTTGAGTACGGGGCACAGAATGATAAACAATACTTCATGTATGGGCAGACAAGGGCTGTGTATAGTGGAAGAATGACTTTGGGTGCCTACTGCTTATTGATCTTAAAATACATTGGATTATTTGGTTGCATTTCCTTGTGATCATGTTTGTATGATAATCAAATTTTAACTTGTTAGAGATCCAAACCCCTAAGTCTTTTTCATTTGTACTTTCTTTTAAGGGTATATCTTTTAATTTATATTGAAAACCAAGGTTATTTGTCCGGAAGTGCATAACCGTGTCATGTACAGCACCAATAGCCTCTGCAACAAGGTGCTATATAAATAAAAAATGATTGACGGATTTAAAAAAATTAAGTTTCTAACCTTAAAATCTTTTAGCTTCCACAGCCCTATTTAAAATCTTTTTGGGGCAAAGCCTTTGTAGTGGCGGCTTTACCGATAAAAGAAAGATGCACACATAACCAACTCAGTTCAAAAAACAATGATGGTTAAAACCGCACATAATCTGTGCAAAAGAGAAAGATGTTGTGCTGAGTCTGAAAGCATTAAACATAGCTCTATGAGCGTAACACTATTCACCAGAGAAACACAGTGCTCAATAACCAGTTACCATATTGCACCACAGTGACAGCACTATCAAAGTACAAAAGTAGGCATATAACCTGCACTGATACCTGACCAGCCTCACAAGGAAA
Organism: Neoceratodus forsteri; assembly: GCA_016271365.2. Taxonomy (NCBI): domain Eukaryota; kingdom Metazoa; phylum Chordata; order Ceratodontiformes; family Ceratodontidae; genus Neoceratodus; species Neoceratodus forsteri. Next base: position 585,781,132 of record CM028132.1, on the reverse strand, counting down.
CAAATCCACCAAGAGTTCTGCACCAACTTCCCTACGTAGGAAGGTGTGCTCTACCTTTTCATCAGAGGACAGCTCCTTGGCTGTGTAACTCCCTTCTTTTCCACTTCTGTCATATTTCCTTAGTGGAAATCTAAAAGGCCTTAAAATCTGTCTGTTCTCCCTGGCCTTTATGAACACAGCTATAAATGTATACCTCTTAATATGTCTTATGTCTCTGTAGTTATTAATGAAATTAATGAACCCATGAACCTCGGAAACATCCAAAGTAATTTTTTTTTTTTTAAATATCTTTAGAAGAAATCAAGATTGAAACAGGGATAAAAATTATTTCTTAAAGGAAAGCTTGAAAAGTGGCAAACTTCACTGAAGAGCTATATCAGTTTAATTATCAATAATCCTGAGTATTGATCATTTTGGACATTTTTGATATACTGTATATACAGTATATATATCTAGCCCTAACATTTTTAAAGTTAGCCTTTGTCAAATAAGTTATCCTTAGAAATATCCAACTTTGGAACTATTAGAGCCTGAATTTTTTTTTAGTTGGATAACATCATAAAATAATAATGGCAAAGATAAAGACAATAAATGAGTGGATAAGGAAATGGACCTTACGGGAATCTTTATGCTGTCTAATCCATTGGGAACAGTTCTCCGATAATTACAGTCTGTATTGCTGGGACAGACTTCACCTAAATAAAAGGGGCAATACTTTATCGGGAAGAACTACACTTAAGTATATAATCATTGAAACTAATAAGACAGGGGCAAGTGGGATACTCTTTACCCTCATCAGTTCATAGAAATATTAAGAAAGCTCTAAAAGTTTATTGCACAAATGCCAGAAGCTTGAACCCGGTAAAGAGTGGGGAGTTACAATCTACCATACACCAGCATGAACTAGACATCATAGCCATCTGTGAAACATTGTGGGGTAGCACTTCTGATTGGCATAATAGCATCCCTGTTTTTTCTTTATATAAAAGAAATAGGCCTAACAAAAAGGGTGGAGGAGTTTGCATGTGTGTCAAAAACTCCTTAAAGTCAACAGAACATGCACTTAATTCTGATTTGATAGAAGGGATATGTGTGTGTATGTTAAATTTCGTAATGGCAAAAATCTCATCATAGGAACATTTTATGGACCACCTTCCGTGGATAAAATATATGATTAGGAATTGTGTTCTTTCATTACCAATCTGGCTGAAGATGATAATTTGGTCATGATGGGTGATTCTAACCTCTCAGGCATACAGTGGGACTTGCTTAAGGCATCATCGAATACTGAAAATGTTGTACTAGATGCTATTGTAGAGGCAGGGCTGGATCAATTGATTGTAACACCAACAAGGGGGAACAACAGCCTTGATATTGTTTTGACAAATATCTCCATGGAATTAACAAATATAACCATTTCAGCACCACTGTCAACTAATGATCACAACAACATTATGTTCCTTATTAATAAAAAGCAAAATTCTTATCTCCATCAATATCAGTATCAATATAATAAAGGCAACTACAATAACATTAGAAGTGTTCTGGTGTCAATAGATTGGAAACATGTGTTGGAATACAAGAACATGAATGAATGTTGGGAAACAATTAAAATGTTTACTGACAATGTGGAGGACTCTTTTGTCCCAAAAAAGAAAATTACAAACTCAAAGGGAATGATTCCACAGTGGTTAACAAGGAGAGTTCATAAACAAATAAGAATTACAGAAAGAACATTTATTAAATATAAAAGGGACCCTAATGAGCACAACATGAAAGCTTATAAATCAGAACTAAAAAAACTAAAAAGGCATTAAGACATGAAAGGAACAAGGCTGAATTAAAACTTACAGTGAACAAAAACCCGAAGGCATTTTTTGCATATATTAGGAATTCACAAGTTCAACATATTAAGATAGGACCTCTAGTTGATAACAACGTAGAATTAAATGATCCCTCAGATATTGCTAATGTGTTTAATTCCTTCTTTGGCACTGTTTTTTTCCCCAAGCAGATGAAATTATAAGTCATATTGGTATGGACAATGACAGTTATACACAAATAATGAAACATAGAAACATAGACCTAGACTGCAGATAAGGACCGCTTGGCCCACCTAGTCAGCCCATTTCCCTACCTACAGGATAGGCCACAGATCCTAGGTAACCAACAGCCTATTTCTTCCTACCCCCCCACAAAAATTGCCTTATGTCTGTCCCATGCATTCTTGAATTCTCCCACTGTTTTAGACCCCACAGCCTCTTCAGGAAAGCTGTTCCATGCATCCACTACCCTCTCTGTGAAAAAATACTTCCTCACATTGCCCCTGAATCACCCCCCTCTATTTTTAAATTGTGTCCCCTTGTTCTTGCACGTCTCTTTTTCTGAAAGATGCTACCCTCTTGGACTTTGTTGATTCCACTGAGGTACTTAACAGTTTCTATCATGTCCCCCCTTCTTTCCTCAAAGGTATACATATTAAGCTCCTTTAGTGTCTCCTGGTACAGCTTCTCTTGCAGACCCTGCACCATTTTAGTTGCCCTCCTCTGGACTACCTCTATCCTCTCTATGTCCTTGCAGAGATGGGGTCTCCAGAACTGGATGCAGTACTCCAGATGGGGTCTTACCAACTGTCTGTACAGAGGGATAATAACTTCCTGTTTTCTGCTTGTGATGCCTGTCGCTATGCATCCCAATATACCTCCAGCCCTCCTGACTGCCTTCTCACATTGCTTGCTAACATTAAGGTCATCTAATATGATTATCTCCAGGTCTCCTTTCCTTTTTTGTTGTTGTAACTACCCCCCCCCCCGTTGTGTAATCTTCCCCTTGGTTCTTGTTTCCCAGGTGCATTATTTTGCACTTCTTTGCTTTGAATCCTAGCTGCCATACTTCTGACCATTCCCCAACCTTGCCAGGTCCCTTCTCATCATTTCCACACCTTCTTGTGTATCAATCCTGTTGCAGATCTTTGTGTCATCTTCAAAGAGGCATACTTTTCCTTCCAGTCCATCTGCAATGGCACTTATAATGACATTAAAAAGGACAGGACCCAGTACTGAACCCTGCAGTACCCCACTAGTAACCCCTCTTTCTTCAGAGTGGACTCCATTTACAATTACCTTCTGTGTCCTGTTGTCCAGCCAATGTTTTACCCAGGCTACCACCCTGGGACCTACTCCCAGGCTGATTAATTTGACTATTAATCTTTTGTGTGGGACTGTGTCAAATGCCTTGCTAAAGTCTAGGTAGGCCATGTCCACAGCCCTCCTGGTCTACTACTTTGGTCACCCAGTCAAAGAAATCTATTAGATTTGTCTGACATGACCTTCCCGCTGTGAAGCCATGCTGCCTTGGGTCCTGTGCCCCACTGGCCTCTAGGTACTCAACAGTTCTTTCCTTCAGAAGTGACTCCATCACTTTCCCTACCACAGAGGTCAAACTGACAGGTCTGTAGTTTCCTGCCTCTGTCTTGTTCCCACTTTTGTGAAGGGGAATCACATCCACCTTCCTCCAGTCCTTGGGTACCACACCATCCTCCCATGATTTGTTAAAAAGAGTAGTCTGTGATTTCACTAGTTCCCCCCTTAATTCTTTTAGAATTCTGGGGTGAATTCCATCACATTGCTTTGTCCACCTTTAGTTTTAGGAGTTCTTGCAGAACCCTTTCTTCTGTGAAAGGCCTGGGATCACCCCCCCCCCATCAAAAGTGCTTCTGTTAATTGGATTAGTCACTTCCCCCTCCTCTTTTGTGAATACTGACCAGAAATATTTGTTCAATATCCCTGCTTTTTCACTGTCCCCCTCTGCCCACCCACCGTTCATTCTATTCAGCCTCACTATCCCTCCCTTTGTCTTTCTATGCTTTCTGATGTACCTATAAAAGGTTTTATACCCCTTCTTAACCCAGTTGGCTATCTTTTCCTCAGTTTGGACCTTTACTATTCTGACTTCCCTCCCTGCTTCCTTTTGCCTTAACTGGTACAGCTCTCTGTCCTGCTCCTTCTGTGTTTTCTTATACTTCCTAAATGCTATATTTTTCTCCCTGACTTTCCCAGCCACCTCTTTTGAGAACCATAGTGTTTTTTTCTTTCATTTTGATTTGTTTATTTGCTTCACACAAAGGCTTGTTGCCTCTGTGATGGCAGTTTTGATGATTCCCCATTGTTTCTCCACCCCTCCTTCTAGCCTGTTTGCTAGTGTTTTTCTGAGGCACTCTCCCATCTTGCCAAGGATGAGGTGCATACAGTTTTGAGGGAATTGAAAGACAAACCATCTCCAGGCCCTGACTTTATTAACAGTAAATTTTTGAAGGAAACAGCTGAAGCACTTACTACTCCCCTCACCATTTTATTTAATAAATCATTCAGTTCTGGGAAAATACCACTAGACTGGAGGAGAGCCTCTGCTGTCCCCATTTATAAAAAGGGAAACAGAAACATGGCTTGCAATTATAGACCCATAAGCCTAACTTCCATCATTTGCAAATGCTTGGAAAAGATCCTAAATGCTAGGTTGGAAAAAGAGCTATGTGACAAAAAGCTGGTTGATACAACTCAACATGGTTTTGTCAAGGGGGAAATCTTGTACCACCAACCTGATTTAATTCTATGATAGTATTAGTAATAGTCTTGATAGGGAAATCCTAGTAGATATGGTTCTTCTTCTTGATTTCAGGAAGGCTTTTGACAAGGTCCCAGATGTGCAACATATTTCCAAAATGGCTAAGTTAGGATTAAATCCTTTTATAGTCAGCTGGGTCTCAGGCTGGCAAATAGAACACAATAGGTGTGAATATCAGGCTCACTGTCTAACGAGATTGAGGTGACAAACGGGGGTCCCCCAGGGATCTGTGCTGGGCCCTATCTTGATTGGAATCTTTATAAGGGATTTTGGTGAGGATTGGGGTGTAAGGTGGTCAGATTTGGTGATGACGCCAGGGTCTGCTCAGAAGTTGACACCATCCCAAAAATAGATTTATTTCGACAAGATCTTATGCAAATAGATCAATGGGCTAAAACAATTAAAATTGAATTTAATATGGACAAATGCTCTATTGTGCACTTCGGAAAGAAAAAAACAAATTCCATGTATATACTTGGTACAGTCATGATTAAAATAGTTGAACCTGAAAGCGATGTAGGAATAATTACAAATAAAGACTTCACACATGCTGACCAGTGCAGAAAGGTAACCCTAAGAGCAAATAGAATCCTGAAATCAATCCAAAAACACTTTATCAACAGAAGCAGAGCCTGTATTCTCCCTCTTTATACAGTGTATGTAAGACTCCACATGGATTATGCTGTTTCCTTTTGGGCTCCTTATTTAATAAAGGATATTAAGCTAGTGGAATCAGTACAAAGAAAGGCTACAAAATTGGTAACAGCTTTTAAGCCACTCTCCTACCCCAAAAGGTTGAATTTACTAAATCTTTACAACATTGAGACTCATAGAATCAAAGGGGACATACTTTTGTTGTTCAACATACTAAAAGACTCGAATCTTCAAGAGGATTGTAACATAGAATGGCTAGATAAACCCGATAGCCTTAGATGTCATAGTAAACAGCTCAAATAAGAACTAATAAAAGAGATAACTTTGTTACAATCAGGGTTACGAGGAAGTGGAATGCTTTACCACTGTATCTAGTAAATATAAATTCATTTGGACAATTTTAAAAAGCCCTGGATAGTTATCTACTTTACAATGGGAAATAGTATACACCCAGCAAGTGCAGAGAAGAGGTGGTAGCAATGGGCTTTAGTCTTCTTCCACCTTTTTCAACTAAGTAATACCGAGTAATATCCAAGTTTCCCTTCATGGTAATTTCAAACTAGAACAGGTTGCTCTGGAACAAACTCCCAGAGAGAACAGCTCTTATACTGTACGTATCCTGAAAATGTTTCCCTGCTGTACCTACTTGCATTTGCATTCCATATTGAGGTTATATTTAACCTTAGACAAGCTACCGTGAGCTTGTGTGTTTAAGAACTATTGCGCTGGGCCTTTCCCAGTAGCAGAATGTGGGAGTATTTTGATAACTGAATAAGAAATTTGCTATACCATGCTCCAATCTCAAAGTCCTTGGGACTTTTTCAAAGTTCACTAACCAGTCTCTGAGCAACACCATTAGAGGAAGGGTGCATTAATATGCTTAACTAAATTATGCTGCAAACATTTCTGACACTATTTAGAAGTTAACTGGGGTCCATTATCAGAAAAGTCAATACACAGCAAATACATTTCAGAAAACCTCCTGTTGTTTTATTCTGTTTTCGTGCTTGACATTGATACAATTTCTGGCCATTATGAGTATACATCAATTAATACAAAGAATATTTACCTCTATTTTTCAGCAAAATATTTATGTAGTCTCTGCCACTTTCTGATAGCTGACTTCTATGTCTGAAGACATGCTGTAGCTGGGTATATTACAGTTATTTTGACTAATGTCACATTAACTGACTAGTGTTCTTGTGTCCAGATCTATGCCTGGCCATCAAACATAATTGCGAACAAGAAATAATTAGCTTGTCCGTACCCATGTCAATTTATGTTCTAATATTTATACCATTAATGTATACCATCACATAATGTGGCATCACAGACACAATCCACCAGTCTGAATAGAGTACATTCAAAAATTGTTCCTCTGCCTGATTGGTTAGGGTTGTTCAGTACTGCAGGAAAGCAAAATCTGTTGTGGCGATATGGCAAGAATTGTAGTTTTCAGGTAACAATTCCTTGAAGGAGCTACTTATGGGCATTAATTCATGGACAGATTGGTGTGAGTTCATCATGGGTGTCAACAAGGCTCTGTTGGTAGTACATCCTCCTCTGGACCAGAAGGTCATGGGCTCTAGTCCTACACTGGAATCTGGGCTCCTACCATAAATGCTTGGACCCGAGTTCATTATTAGGGGGATGCGGTACTGTCTGTGTGCTGTACTTCAGATAAGACATTAAACCAAGGCCACGTCAGGTCATTTCTGGTGTTGTCCTTGTGGGTGTCTAGATGGAAATAAAATAATCCATAGCCCTTTTCACAAAAGTAAAGTATTTTATTGAAAAAAATAGTACTACATAGATATGTAACAATTCCAGCCAATGGCATAAACAGAGAACAAAGCTTAGGTAACACAAATTAATAACACTTACATGCTGTAGAGTAATGACCACAGTAAAAGCTGATCTGTCTTGTCTCAGTTTTGGATCTGTTCCATCCTAGGATCTGCTAGTTCAATACCCTTAGAGTTCTACATAAATCAGAGACCTTTACTTGGGGCATAGACATACACATCAGTTTGTTAAATATTAAATAACAATGCCATTGCCATGTTAAGCAGGTCAACCTGTAAAACCTGCTTCTGCTGTATTATCAACTGACAGTAAATACGCCAAATAAAGAAATGAACACATGCAAGCCATATTATCAAGGTACTGGGATGGTGTTTCATTCAACCTTGGGTAAACAACTCTAACACAAAATAATCATAGGTTAAATTAAGAAACAAAGTTCCCCCATTCACAAGTGGCCAGAGTCCAGAAATCTGTAATGTTCAGGGATTTTAGAAAATGGATGGGTTTTGTTCTTTAAATTACACTGATTTCCTATGACAAACCTGCTCCTCCAGTTGACTATGTTTATGATTATCTGTCACCTCAAGCTGTCCATGGTAACTGAGGCACAGGATGTCCCACATCCTGGTGGGGAGTCTTTGGTCAATCAGTTGTTTGCTGCAGTTGAGATCTTGCCCTGATGACATGGGTTAAAAACAGGTTCAGCTGAAAACACTGTACAAACTAATCTCTGTACAGCTGCTTTCTGGAATCTGATCAGGGGATATAGCCCACTTCTTGTCTTTTTGGGCACCAGTTTAATATAAGTTGGGGACTGAGTCACAAAGGTTCTGTCCTCTGGGACTCTTAAAGCACCCAGATCCCACCATTACAAAAAAAAGAGACAACCACTGTAAGACCTGTGGTGTACAGTGTTTGGGGTTACCCTTCAGAACATGACTAAAATTAATGAGCAAAAATATACTGTAAAAAACACTTCCAGATTCACCATTGTCAGTGCCCCATCCTTCGCAGCATGTAGGTTACATTACGTTTGATCAGATTCAGTCTACTCCCTGTAATGTCTGGAAGTCCAGACTGAACAACTGGGTCTTCACCATAGCCAGTGGGGGGGAAATGTAACCAAAGAACAAAAAATGGGAGATAACAGACTTTTATTTACATGTATGTATTTCTTTTTATACATTTGCCAAGTTTTCCTGTTGTCACCCTTTATCCTGCAGATGTCCAGTTTCTGCTCTCAATTTTTTGTTTCTATGTCCCCATGTTCAAACCAGATTTCCAGGATTGCAATTGTCCCTGTGACTATCAGAATTCCTGCCAGATTTGTGACTGTGCTTCCAGATGGATCCTCCTACTTTTGGAGAAATTAATTTTTGTCCCAGAAACTTCAGAAATCACCTTGTATTCCTGCATGGCTTCCCTCCCTGATGCTCTGTCCATTACCATCAATACATATGATCTGTGTAGGTAAATATTGAAATAGAGGTACTTCCTGATATTCCTGTTAAGTCTGATATGCTGTTGTACTGTTCTAATCTCTGTAGAGTCAGCCTTAATAGAGTGTGAACTGTGCATCTGCACAGGGTCCTGGGGATAGAGTGGCTCCTAAAAGCTTCAGCTATTCAGTTGGTCTCCTTTCACTCAGGCGCTTTGTGTGTTGGTCAAGTTTCTACAGAATGTATTGCTGATGTGCATCTCCTCATCTCTTAGTGATTACAATTATTTTCAAGGAAAGTGTAGTACTACAAAAAGTGAGCAGAAGTATAATATATGAGGAGGTCTCCCCAGGGATGAGGTTGTTTCTTCTGCCTCCCTGACTCTTGATATGGGGCCCCACCAAGGGAAGCGGGATTGCTGGAGCCAGCACTGAGTCTCTGAAGATGTGAATCAAGGCACAAAATATATAGGAGTGGACTCAAAGGGCACCTCTGCTGCACCCATTTTCTCATGGATAGGTGATGTCCTAGCCACTCATTAACATTTGTTGCACTGTAGCTCCAGAAAAAACAAGTTGTATCCATTGGATAAAAGTTTCAGAAAATCCAAATCCCTGTAGTGACGTGTACATATAAGAGTGGGTTACCTTATTATGATATTATGATATATATGATACTGTCAACCATCAGCTCCTCCTTCAATACCTACTCTCGAGGGGCCTGTCCACAGATTCAGTTTCATGGTTCAAGATCTACCTCTCGGGCAGGACTCAATGCATCAAAATCAAAGGCACACCTTCTGAGCCAAGAGAGGTGAGTCTTGGAGTTCCACAAGGCTCAATACTGGGGCTGCTCCTTTTCAGCCTCTGCATAAACCCCCTGCCCTCAGTCTGCCAAGTGCACATCATGCTATATGCTGATAATGCGGTCATCTCAGTAAGTGGAAAAAACCTTCCCTCTATCACCATGAACTGGAAGCAAATTTTTAAAGGCTTGAGAAATGGTTCTCTAACAACAGAGTGCTAATCAATTATAAAAAAAAATGAGAGCATGCTTTTTATGGTTCCACAAAACCAAAAGAAATTTGGGAAACTGCAGGTGCGGAGTAGCAAAGGGGTTGTACTGGAGCAGGTTGACACCTCTAAATATCTTGGGGTTCACATGGATAATGCCCTTTCATTCACAACTCATGTAGACCATGTCGTCAAAATAGCCAATGCAAAACTAGGTGTTCTTTATCGACACTGCTACTACATGCCATCTGAGGCCCTTAAGCTGATTACAAGCAGTACAGTCCTATCTACTGTTGACTACGGACTCATAATCTATGGCACTAGAATGAACACAGCCCTTGAAAGGGTAAAAATCATTCTCAATAAGGCATGTAGGCTGTTCGTGGGAGAAGACCGCTGCACCCACATTTGTGATCTCTATAAAGCAACTGAATGGCTACCTCATTCACCTCAGGGCTCAATACCAGGCCTGACTCCTGACAAAGAAAGCCATGCTTGGGCTGCCACCAGAATCTACCTATTGTCTATTCAAACTAAATCAGTGAACAGTGAGTACAAGAAGTGCATCAAAGGGTGGACTGGTGGTACCCTTTAAGCGTACCTCAATAGCCCAGAGATCTCTCTCTCTCTCTCTCTTATAGAGGGCCCAAGTGGGTAAATGATCTCCCCTCTGACCTTTTTGAATGTAGCAGGGTTGGCAATTTCAAAGCTGGTCTCCAAGCACTGCTAGTTCTCACTTGTGTATGTGAGTGCCTCACCACAACCTTACCCCTATCCTAACAAAGAAATAACTGCCCTGCATGCTCTAATTCAAGCACTTGGAATGTCTCTAAACATCCCACCACACCCCCCCACTGTAACAACTACCATTGTCTTATCCCCCTCCTGCCTTCACCCCCCCATGTTCCCGTCCTCTGCCTACTCCTCCACCCCTACCCCATACATTTTATTTACCCTCACCCTATCCAACCCACCACCAGTACTACACACCCCCTTTACTACCTCTCCTCCCTCGACTACCCTCTTCCTATTTCTTCCCAATCCCTTATCCCCCATCACTGACCCTACACCCTCAATGACAATGCCCCCCAGGCAGCTACCAAAACACTGCTTCAAGAAAACACTTTTCTTTCTGATGGTCTTATCCTACCTAAGCACATATTCCTTGAAATCATCCTGCTGAACTGTGTTGATTTGAACTGACTGTCTATTTATGTTAGACTGATGGTAAAATTTCTTTGTAAATTTCTAGACAATTTGTTTCAATGTGTAACTTGACAGATATGTGCATTATTTCCTTTGTCTATATATGCTATGTAATCTTGAAATTATGTTATCTGTTGTGTACAAATGCATTTCTATGTATATACTATTGTTGCTATGTAATCTTGAAATCATGGTATCTGGTGTACACAATTGTATTTCTGTATATATACTGTATTGCTGTTTAGTGGTGTTGTTTATCCTGTTCTGTACTATGATTGACTTGGAGCCTTTGTAAATGAGCCTTTGGCTCAATGGTATTAATCCCAAACTGAAATAAATAAATAAATAAATTACATGCCTTTTGTTGGTCGAGTGCCAGGACATACCCTTCCAGTAAACCCTGTTCTCCTCATTCAACAATTTCTCAGATCACAAACAGATTGTCTGGAATGACTGCCTGAGATGGAACAGGTTTGCATCCGGGTTGCAAGATGCCCTCCCATGTGTGCTAAATATTTACTTAGGATTTTTGACAGTATTTTGCAATCTGTATTAAGGAGACTAATCTGGTACCAGTTCAAAAGATCAGTGGCATCCCCTTTTAAACAGCAAGATCAGGATGGCTTGGTGCATCTTCTGGGACAATATCAATAATGAAAAAATTAAATTAGCTAAGTCTGCCAAGTCATTCATCATATGATCCAAAATGAACTTGTAAACTTTGGTGGTTAGGGCCATCACTGCCTGATACTATACCAGAGTTCAAAGAAAATAATTCCCAGCTGAACTCCTCCCAGGTGATTTGAGACACCAGAAAATGTCCTTGTTCTTCCAATAGCTGGGGCATAGTAAAACTTTATATAACTCCCATTAGGGGCTCAGCCCTTATTTAGATCTCTATGACTGTGTGAAAACCATGTAGGTCTCTGTGGCCTGGTTCATATCCACTAATGGATTAATTCCCTGGTGTCTCAGGAGGATGGGCCAGCTGGTCTGCTCCAGTTTTTTGAGTGGAAGAGATAGCTTGCTGTGGTAAGACAAGCTGCTGGAAGTTGGTGGAGTCAGTTTGTCGGGAGTTGTGTGACAGGCAAGCCGTGTCTGCTCCTGGGAGCTGAACCTCTGTTCCAGTGTGAAGGGCCCAACAAGAATTTGCTTAAACGTTATGGCAAAAAATGGCAAGGATCCCCAGGAGGAGGAATCATCTGTTTTCCTCAAGTTAGAGATGAAGAGAGTAGTAGAATCTTTGAACAGTGTGTTGCTGCAACCCAAAGAAAGAAGGTGATATAGCAAACTGTTTGCCAGGCCTGCACATGACACCGAGCTGTGCCCCCCTCCCTGCTTAAGCAGGAGGTTTAGATATGCTCCTGTAGCTTTAATTTGGTCTGGGGCCCTCTGCTCATGGGGGTCAGTTCTTGGGAGAGGGCAAGAGGAGTGGCAACCTTGGACTCCCAGAGGGCGTTCACCTCTCCTTGCCCCTAAATTGTGATTCTGCTCAGGTGGGGACAAAGCCTATGAATCTCTAGGGATTTGGACTCTCTGCTCATGGGGACCTGTTCTTGGGGGAGAGTGGGAGGTATCAATGTGGCACTCTTGGACTTTTGTGAATACTTGGGATGCATTCATGGAAAGGCTCATCTGTATGTTAAAGATGGTCTCCAAGTAAACCAGTCAAGAAGTAACACACTAGAGAAACTATTCAATGAAAATCTACCTCGAGAATATTTGAACCAATATGGAAGGGGGTAGGAAAGAACATAGTCAAAACATTAAAGAATCAAAAACTCTCAAAAAAAAAACAACAAAATGAAGAGACAAAACCAACTATTCTTAAATGTTACATATGTAGCTCCAGAAGTGTTATCAACAAATGGGAGGATCTTGAAGCAAAACTTTTTACCAAGTGCATCATTGGTATCGTTTTCATAACTGAAACATGGCGGTCTGCAAAAGATACCTGGGGAAAAGAGCTTAACTTATACTAACTATTATGACTAGATCAAGAGGATAAGGGGGGAAGGGTGTCACAATTTATGTTTCTGACAAAATATCAGTCACTACTGTCTCAGTGAAAATGAAAAAGGAGCATTGTGGCACAGAAACAATATGGCTCAATCCAATCAATAATACTAGTAAGAGTAACATTTTAGGTCTATAATACTGGCCCCCAAATACAACCAACAACCAGATAAATGAAGCAGTTAACTACAAGATAGAACTGGCTTGTCATTTAGCAGATGTCCTATTTCTAGACAATTTAAATTATGGCAACATCAGTTGGGGTATGAACAGTGCAACTCATAAACGTAGTAAGGCATGTATTAAGTTATGCAACCAGCTTAACTAATTACAACATGTAAATTCTCCTACTAGGGGAAAGAATATACTCAATGCAACCAGCTTAACTAATTGCAACATGTAAAATTTCCTACAGGGGAGAGAATATACTTAACACTGTTCTAAATTCAGACAACATTAACATCACCAATTGCTCTGTCAGAATGCCCATAGGGATCAGTAGTTGTCTAGTGTGCTTGCCCAGTTAACAAAAGCAAATAAATAAATAAATAACAGGATCACATTTTATACTACAGAAATGTATGCAAAACCAATTGGACATAGGGAAATCTATTTATAACACACTGCCAATATCAATGTAATCCAAAAAGAATTATACAACATAAACTGGGAAACTGAGTCATATAACAAATTGGTAGAAGAAATATGAACTGTAATAAAGACTACCATTTTATCATTATGTGACAAACATATTAAAAAATAGAATAGTCACATCATCAAACCAAATTGGCTCAACAAGGAAATTAAAAAAAATACCTAAAAAGAAAACAAAAAGGTATACTTTGTATATGAAACATAAAACAGATGCTGCTTGGAATAACTATAAAACAATACTAAAGCAATGCAAAAATAAAATTAAGAATCTAAATGTAATCTGGAACTGAAAATGGCCAACAAGTCAAACAAGAAAAATATGAATGATTTTAATAGTTATATTAACTGATTAAAAGATCAAATAAACTCAGTTCAATTATTAAAAAAAAGATAGCAAATCCTACTGAGATAGTGGATGTCTTCAATAAATATTTCTGCTCAGTATTTTCAAAACCAGCCCCCTACATTGGCAAGTTCCCCACTATAGAATCAATACCTTTTGAAATATCTGAAGATGTAGTTATTAAGAAGAGACTCAATTTAAAAAAATACAGCACTGCTGAGCCAGGTAAAAATTCCAACCAGATACTAAAAATACTATCACCTTGTGTTGCATGACTGCTCAAATACCTTTTCTCAGCATCTATTGCAAAAGTAGAAGTTCCAAGTGACTGGTGGGCTGCTACCATGGTATCTATTTACAAAAAGGGAAATAAAATGAATTAAAAAATTGTTGGTCAATAAGTTTAACATCAATGCCTGATAAGCTCCTGGAACCATCGGTAAAGATGACATAATAAGCTACTTACATAAAACTGCATAAGTAGATATGGAACAACACAGCTTCATTACAGGGAGATCATGCATTACAAAGTTGCTATGCATTTATGAAAACATTTACCATACTTCAGATAATAGGGTACTAGTGGATTGCATCTATCATGACTTTGCAAAGGCTTCTGAATCTGTTCTGCACTGGGCCATTAATCAGAAACTGGCCAAACTCAATATAAATCAATTCATAATAAATTGGATAAACAACTGGCGCAGCAATAGGAGTCAAAGAGTTTGCATTGATGGTTATTATTCAAAAATTGGCAATGTTTCTAGTGGAGTACCACAGGGCTCCATTTTTGGGCCAGTTCTTTTTCAAATCTTTATATCTGATAAGTATTTACAGGTAACAAATTGGACAAGTAAATATGTAGATGACTTCAAAACGGCAGGCAAAGTATGCACTACACAAGACACAGAATCCATTCAAGAAGACTTAGATAACATCTATAAGTGGGCAAACACATGGGAAATTAAGTTTAATTTTGATAACTGTAGTGTACTACATTAAGGTAAGTAGTCCATCAAACACAGTCATACACTAGGAAATAATTACATTAAAGAGGTTGAAAATGAACATGACCTAGGTGTTATCATAAACAAAAACATCAATTCAACTGATCGGTGTACCACACTAATTGCAAAAGCTAACAAAGTGCAGTGGACTATAAGATGTACTTTTACAAGTAGAAGAGCCAAGGTCATTATGCCACTATACAGAGCATGCTTAAGACCTATTACAGATTATCCAAGCCAGGTATGGTGCCCACTTAGTAGGAAGGAGATAGAATAGAGAGGTTACAACACTGTGCCACAAAGATGATTTCTAAGGCTTGATAGCTATATCAATTGGCCTAGACAGGTTAATTTAATGGCCTTAGAGACTAGGAGAAAAGGGGGTAACCTACTAATGTGCCATGACTTCATGCAAGACAGCAACCTAATAGGTGAGTATAATTTACAATTTAAAGATGATAACCTGGGTACCAGGGCTCATCCATTAGAACTGAAATCTCCAAAATTTAACACAACCAAAAGGCGAGGCTTTTATACGTAGCTTATAATAAACCCCTGGAATAAGTTACCAGCTTATATTGAGTTTGGCCAGTAAAGACAAAACAGAATTCAAATCAAAGCTAGATAAATATGTTCTTGATGGTCATAACCTGCTATATTAAGATGAATGACAGGAGCTAATACGGGCAAACTGCCTTCTTTTACTCCTTTTCTTTTAGTATGACTTTAATTGTATATGTCCCCTTATTTTTTAAATAAGTCATAAGAAAGTTACAGATGGTTAGCTCTGCCTCATGCCTCAAATCAGTCTATAAGAATGCATAGTGAATGTTTATACAGTTAGGCTGTTATTTATCATGTTATCATGGGGGAACAGGGTAATCAGAGCCCAGCTGGTTGATGGACAGACCTCACAAGAGAAATGTTTTATGTGGAACTACCTGCCTCTGCATGATTACAGCACCTCTGTACTGTAAGGGCTGGGGGTTCTTGGTTTTGGGGCCTCTGGTAATAAAATGTGTTTGTGATGTTTATATTGGTCTGTTGTATGGGTCGTGGGGTGTGCTGATAACACCATGGTACAGGCTGTGGAAAGTACAAAGCCAAGGTATGAAAAAGGTACCTAATGAGTGTAAAGGCATTTAAGAGAAGGGTACAGGTACTGAATAGTCAGTGTGGGTATATTGTGTGTGTGTTTATTAGTTAACAAAGGTATGGTTGTTTGGTTGTTTTGACCAGGCATATAACTGATGTGCTACTCTGGGTCACTAGTGCACAGTGCTGCGAAGAACCTGGAGGGTGGGGCTATCAAGGGAGCCTTGATGGTATGGATACTGGACTCAGGGGAGCCCTGATGTTTTCAAATTTTTAAATACTGTGCACTAGCATTGTGGTGTGGCAGCCATATTTCTCCATGTACTCTGATGGAGGGGACAGCACTAACCTCTCTGTCAGTGGATCTGGGGCAGAAGGCTAGCCAGATTCTTTAGGTGCTCACCTAGGATGTCAAGTTTTCAAAGGAGGGTGTGTGTAGCCCCCATAAGGGGCTCACTTACATAGGTCTGCGTGACTGTGTAAATCATGTAGTTCTGTGTGGCCTGGTTAAAATCCACTAACGGGTTAATTCCCTGGTGTTTTAGGAGGTTGGGACAGCTGGTCTGCTCAAGTTTTGTGAGGGGAGGAGCCAGCTTACTGTGGTAAGATGAGCTGCAGGAAGTTAGTAGAGTGAGTTTATCTGGGAGGTGTATGACAGGCAAGTCATGCCTGCACCTACAAGCTCCTGAAAGTGTAGATATGGGTCCAGAGTGCTCCTGGTTGTGTAAATAGTGAGCCAGTGATGTATAAATATGGAGCGAGTTATAAGGAACCTTTGGGGGCTACAGGGGAACAACTCTGTAGCACAGATCCTGGGTAGTTCTGAGGAATGATGCGTATGTGACTCTAGCAGGGAGGAAAATTGCTTAAAAAGTACCTGTGTGCCTTTTGGGTAGCTGGAATGACCCCAGATATTTATAATCTGGATGTTTCTACCTCAGAAAATGCCTTTACTGCCACCCTTGCATTGTGGGAATTAGAATCTGCAATAATGTGAGAGACTGGGAGAGTTTTGTAACCTACCCTTAGGGAATCATGAGTATTCTGCTCCGGAACATCAGTAAATGTAAGGATCCTGTTTTGAAGTTTTAATCCAAAGTTCAGACATTGTCCTTTGTTTGGAAAAGTGTTTTGTGTGTTAACCCCTTGCTTTGCTACCTGAATACCCTGACTTTTCCTGGAGTAGCAGGAGGTCACCCTGAAATCACAGATGGTAAAACAAGGAGGGAGGCTAAAGGGGGCAGAGTTAGCATCCACCCTTGGAAGGGGACCTTAGTCCTAAGTGAGAAGTTTGAATGCTTCAGCGGCAAGAATTCAAACTGGTCAAGGGGGAGATCCAGAAAGGTTAGAGGCTTAGTAACCCCCCCCACAAGCATATGCTCTATACAGATACTCAAGGAGAAGGGAGACGAGCAGAGGGCACTAGTCAACATACGGGTGAGGGTTAGGGAGGACCGAGGAAGAGGAGTACCCAGGAAAGGGGGAGGCACCTGCCAACAAAACAAGGGAGGGAAATCACATCCTAGAGAGACATGTGTGCCAATGCCTGGAGTCTGAGTAGCAAGATGGACAGGGGTAATATACAGACCACCAGCCCAAGGGGAGGAGATAGATAGGGAGATGATGCTGGCTATCCAAAGGATGGTGCTCTAGGGGGAGGTAGTTCTGGTTGGTAACTTCAGTATACTGGATGTAGACTGGAGCCTCCCTGCAGCAGTAACAACCAGGAGCAGGCATATCCTGGACTCCTTACAGGGAGCTTTCCATAAGCAAATGGTCATAGAACCCCCACGGGAGACAGAAATACTGGACCTGGTACTCAAAAACAGGGACAGTGTGACAGGGGTCACAGTAGGGGAGCACCTGGGAAACTGTGATCAGACCACCAGTCGGTGGGGTTTGAGATAACCGAACAGTAGGAGTCCAGCCACACAAGAACAAGAATTCTTGATTTTAGGAAGGCAGATTTTGTAGAAATGGGGAAATGCTTAGAAGAAGCATTAGCTGAAATAGGAAGGAAAAAGGGGTGGAGGAACAATAGGCAGTGTTCAAATCTGGGATAACAAAGGTGACACAACTCTGTGTAAAACATGTTAACAAGGGAAAAGGAAGAGGAGACGATTATGGTATTCCAAAGAGGTAGCTGAGAAAGTGAAGGCAAAAAAAAATCCTATTCAAACAGTACAAAAAGACTCAGGCAGAGGGGGACAGGGAGAGGTACCTGGAGAAAGGGAGGCAGGGAGGACAGTAAGGGAAGCCAAGGCACAAACAGAGGAATGCATCACAAAAATCAGTGATAAGGGGGGACAAAACCTTTTACAGGTGTATCAGAGAAAAAGGAAGGCAAGGGAAGGGATAGTGAGGCTGACAGGGGAGGACAGGTGTAGTGTGGAGGATAATAACCGCAAAGCAGAAATACTGAACAGATACTTCTGCTCAGTCCTGACAGAGGCAGGGGGCAGGAAATGGGCCAGAAAGTGGTAGGAAGGGCACAGAAAAGGATACAAGTCTTTTTACAAGGGAAAGGGTCCTAAGAGAACTAGAGGGAATAAGAGACAATAAGATTATGGGGCCAGGTGGGGTACACCCTAGGGTGCTGAGGAAGCTAAGGGAGGTGGTGGCAGAATCTCTGACAAACCTGTTTAGCCTGTCACTAGAAACAGGGATGGTACCCAAAGACTTGAGGAGTGCTGATGTAGTAGTACCCCAAAAGTGGAAACAGAGAGAAAGTGGGAAACTACAGACTAATCAGCCTGACCTCAGTAGTGGGAACGATCATGGCAACACTACTGAAGGAAAGAATAGTGGAACACCTGGTTGCCAGTGGTCTGCAGGATTCAGAGCAACATAGTTTTACTGGAGGGAGGTTGTGCCAGACTAACATCATTGAATGCTTCGACTGGGTGATAAGAGAGGTGGATTGGAGGGGGCAGTGGATGTGGCCTAACTGGACTTCAGCAAGGCCTTTGACACTGTGCTGCATAAAAGGTTGTTAAGCTGCGGAACATGGGAGTGAGTAAGACTGTGGTGAGGTGGGTGAGGAATTGGCTGGGTAGCAGGACACAGAGGGTGGTGGTAATTGGCTGTCACTCTGCAGAAGGAAAGGTGACCAGAGGACCTAGAAGGGAAAATTTGCCTGTTCACTGATGACACAAAGCTCTGCAACAGGGTGGACACACCGGAGGGTGTGGATAGATTGAGGAGAGATCTGCAGAAGCTTGAGGACTGGTCGAGGTATCGACAGTTGAGATTCAATGCAGAAAAGTGCAAGATAATGCACATGGGGCACAAAAACCCAGGAACAACATATCAGCTTGGGGGGGGGTTATAGAATGTTCCAAGCAGGAAAGGCACCTAGGAGTTATCATATCTGATGACCTCAAGGGAAGGAGTCAGTGCGACAAGGTGGCAAAAGAAGCAAATGGGATGCTGGGATACCTAGGCAGGGGTATCGCCAGCAGGAAAAGGGAGGTCATAATTCCACTGTACAGGATGTTAGTGAGGCCACACCTTAAGTACAGTGTCCAGATCTGGAGGCCTTACCTACGTAGGGACATAGACAGAGTTGAGGCAGTTCAGAGGAGGTCAACCAAGATGGTGCAAGGGTTACATCACAAACTCTATGAGGACAGGCTGAAAGACTTAAATATGTACCCCCTGGAAGAGAGGAGGGAGAGGGGTGATATGATAGAGACATATAAGTACCTCATGGGGAGGAACAAGGTGCAGGAAAATACAATTTTTCAAAGAAAAAGATGCTCCAGGACTAGGGGGCATGAGATGAACCTGTAGAGAGAGAGGTTCAGAGGAAATGTGAGAAAGCACTTCTTCACAGAGAGGGTGGTGGACAAATGGAATTGCCTGCCAGAAGAGGTGGAGGAGGGGGCAGAAATGAAAGCATGCATGGGATAGGCATAAAGGGATCTTGGTAGTCAGGGGAAGGGGACAACCTAGTTCTTGAGGAGATTGGAGAAGCACATTTACGTGCATTCATGGGAGACTAGATGGGCTGAAGGACCTTATCTGCAGACACCTTCTATGTATCTATGTACTCAGGAGCAGATGGGAATAGAGTCAGATAAGTGCAGGGTGATTAAGAACAGGGGGAGAACAGGATCAGCGACAGAGCATAGTATGAAGTCACAGGGCGGGGCATCAGGGGAGGTTCAGGACAAGGGGAGGCAGTCTAGGATCGGGTCTCTGTGCTGGCTAGCCTTGAGGATCTGGGGGGGGTCAAAGAGAAGGTAAGGGAAAAGAGTAGTAGTAGCGGCAGAGGACTAACAGGGAGGCAGGAAGCAAGGTCGGTGCACCAGAGGGTAGCACTGGCAAGGGGGGGGTGTTAAGTCAGGAGAAGGGGTAGAGAATTCATATGGATTGAGGAGGAGCATGGGGAGATTGCATGGAGGGGAGGAGTTAGTCCAGGCTGGAGTAGTATGGGGATGCGAGAGGGAAAGGAGGAAAGGGTAAAGCAGAGATCAAGTGAGGCAATGAGGGGGCGCAGGCAAGGAAAGAGGTGAGGGTGATCAGGACTGTGAACAGAAGAATGGGAAGGACCAAGGAATAGAGCAGGAAAAAAGAGGGAGGGTCATCATTCTGGGACACTCGATACTGAAGAATATAAGATGGGGTGGCAAGGGCACCGGAAAAGCCCACACAAGGATTGAATGTATGCCAGTCATGACGGCAGGAAGAGTGGGGCAGTTTATTACTAAGTGTGTGGGGAGGGATGTGGAGAAATCGCATATTGTAGTGCACCTGGGTACAAATGACATGGAGGGGAGTAGGGTCGATGAGGTGCAAGAGAGGTTCAGAGAAGTGGGAAGGATCTGCAATAAGGAGGGATGCTCAGTTGCTTTCTCTGACATTCTCTCAGTACCTAGAGCAAGTATGGCCACAAAACAAAGAATTATGGAGTTCAACGAATGACTGGGAGAATGGTGTGAGACCATTGGGTGTGGACTGGTGGGGGGTGGGGTAGGTCATGGGAGAACAAAGACCAGTAAGCAGCTGATAGGTTGCATTTGAGTAAGGAAGGCTTGGAGTCATGAAGCAAAAGCTGGGGGAGTACATAGCATCCAGAATTAATTTAAACTACATAAGGGGGGTGTGAAGGGTTGGGCGACAGACAGCGCCACCAGGCAAGGGAGTCTGTTAGGCCTCCCCCCCAACTAGTCAAGAGGAGAAGGTGGGGAATTCAAAAGAGGGAGGCAATAGAGGAGAGGGGAAGGGTGAGAAGGTGCAGGAGTCATGATGGAGGGTAGTTTCCTTGAATGCAATGAGCCTGGGAAACAAGGCAGTCAAGTTTACTGATGGTGGAAGGAGAGGTGGACGTAGCAGCCACCACTGAGTCATGGGCCACCCAATACCAGGACTGGGACCTAGTGATCCCTGGGTACAGACTGTACTGTAGGGACAGTGAAAAGGGAAGGGGTGAAGAATGGCTGTTTATGTAAAGGAAGGGATATTGTGCAACAGGGATGAAGGGGAGGAGGGCAGTGCTGAAGCCTTATGGGTACAGCTCCAGCACTCAAAGGGCAGGAAGGCTAGATTGGGTGTAGTGTACAGGCCATCCTCTCAAAATGAGGAAATTTACAGGGAGTTGGAAAAACAAATAAGGAGGTTTAGTGGTAAGGGCAATACTGTGATAGTAGGGTGATTTCAATCACCAGGGGTAGATTAGAGCACCCCAGCTACTGCAAGTGCCAGGGAACAAGTCCTCCTAGAGGCCTTCCAGTATGGCTTCCTGATGTAGAGGGTAATGGAGCCAACCATGGAGGGAAATATACTGGATCTTCTGTTATTGGTCAGGGAGCACATCCAGGACATAGGAGTGGACGATCCCCTGGCAGGACGTGACCACCGCACAGTGTAGTTCATCCTCAATCTAGGTGAGGAGGTGGCCAGAACCAAGACAAAGGTGGTGGAGTCCAAAAGAACAGCCTTTGACAGGATGAGAGGCATACTGGAATGGCATCTCACCAACATCCGCCCAGACATTGATTGCGACCAAAAATGGGCCATCATTCAAGCTGGGTCTCTCAGAGGCCACTAACCCATGTACAAAGATCAAAAGTAAGAAGGCCAGGTCCAAAAAAATGAGCTGGTTGAGTAGGGAGATAGTAGAGAGGGTGAAGGAGAAAGAGCTGCCTTCAGAAGCTATAAGGGATCCAAACGAGAGAAGGACAGGGAGGAGTATGTGAGGAAATCAAGGGAGGTGAGTAGAGTACACAGGGCAGCCAAGGCTTCAAGAGAGCTAAGGCTGGCACAGGGGATCAGAGAAGGAGAAAAGGATTTCTTCAGGTACAAAAGAGAGAAGAGAAGAGAAGCTGTAATGGTCAGATTGTCAGGAGCATGAAAGATGGAGGGTGGGCAGAAAAGGGGGGGAGCAGGCAGAAACACTCAATGATTACTTCTGTTCAGTGTTTACCAGGGAGAGGGATGGGCCTGTACACCAGAGGAAAGGTGGGGTGAGCACTGGGGAGCAGGGGTAATGGATGGGGAGAGCCCAGTGAGCAGGGTGTTGGAGGGCCTTAGGTCTCTGTGGGTGGATAAGGCACCATGACCAGACAGCATACATCCAAAGGTCTTGAAGAAGCTGGCAGAGGTCTTGGTGGGACCTCTGCCAGACTTGTTTGAAACCTCCCTGGGGACTAGGTGCATGCACCAGGAATGGAGAATGGCATATGTGATGCCCCTCTGTAAGAGTAGGCCCAAGAACGAACCAGGTAACTACAGACCATTTAGCCTTACCTCCATCATGGGGAAGCTAATGGAGACTATCTTTAAGGCAAGGTTGGTGATCTTTCTGGAGGAGAATGGTCTCCAGGATCATAAGCAACATGGGTTTGTCTTGAGCAGATCCTGCCAGACAAACCTGGATGACTTTTTTGATTAGGTGACAAGGGCACTTGATTGGGGCCATGCAGTGGATGTCCTGTATCTGGACTTTAGTAAGGCCTTTGACTCAGTGCCACATGAAAGGCTGGGTAGTAAGCTGAAAAACCTGGGAGCAGGGGAGATACTGGTTGGATGGGTTAGCAACTGTCTGCAGGACAGACAGCAGAGGGTAGTTGTAGGGAGAGGACTCTCGACTCCCAGAGCTGTAACCAGTGGGGTCCCACAAGGCTTGGTACTAGGACCGGTGCTATTTAACCTCTTCATTACTGATATATGGGCTGAGATTAAGAGTAAGATTAGCCTTTTTGCAGATGACACAAAGATTGGTGCAGAGGTGAATAGTGTGGAAGGGGGGCAAGTACTCTAAGAGGATTTGGCAATACTTGAGCGCTGGTCAGACACATGGCAGTTGGGGTTCAATGCTAAGAAGTGCAAAATCATGCACTTGTGAGCCAGGAACAGTGGGAATTTCTACTGGCTAGGGGGAGTGCACTTATCCACTTCAGTGGAGGAGAAGGATCTGGGGTACTAGTCACAGGGTACATGAATCACTCAGTGCAGTTTAGGAAGGTGGTGGTCAAGGCTAATAAGATACTGGGCTGCATTACCAGGGGAATCACCTCCAGGTGAGAGGCAGTCATTCTGCCACTGCACAGGTCACTGGCGAGACCTCACTTGGAATACTGTGTGCAGTTCTGGTGCCCCTATTTAAAGAAGGATGTCTCACTACTGAAGGCAGTCCAGCGCAGTGTGACAAAGACGATCCTTGAGCTGGGGGACAAATTACATAAGGAAAGACTTGGGATCTCAACATGTATTCCCTGGAGGATAAAAGGGAGAGGGGATATGATTGAAACCTTTAAATACTTAAAGGGAATAGGGTTAGTACTGAGAGCATGTTTAGATTAAAGAGGGGAGGAACACAAGGGGATACAGTCTGAAACTGGAGGGTGGAAGATTCAGGAGGGAAATGAGGATGCACTACTTCAGAGAAAGGGTTGTAGTGAGGTGGAACACACTGCCAGAGGAGGTTATATAATTGAAATCTGTGGGCAATTTTAAGAGGGGGTGGAACAGGGTCAAAGGTAAGGTCAAAACTGTAGGGAAGCTGAGGGGGGAGTCAGCAGAAGGGGGTGATAAATCAGATGGACGGGCAAGGGGTAGGGGGACAGTTGCAGTAGATTAGACTGGGAGCTGAGCACTCGAGAAAATACGATAAACCATATGGCCTTTATCTGCTGGCATTTTTGTATGTTCGTATGTATCCCAGAGACCAAGTAAGTGAGCTAGGCTTTGGTGTTTGCTCTCCTCCATATGTTATCCACCAGCTACAACATACCCCTAGATGCTAGGAATTTTCATTTTTGGAAGAGGGTGGGTCCCAGATGCGCCTGGCCTGACAAACTTTTTTTTTTGCGATCAAAAAATAATTTGTAATGTGGAAGAGTCTTGCCTCTATGTGGCTCTATTACAAGATACACGGAACACAGGGTGTGGGAGATAGAAGCAAAAATGATTTATCAAAATGTTTCTTTATTTAATACATATCAATAGCCACTTCTTGAGACTGAAGGCCAGTGTTAAGTGGCCTAGGGCCACTTTCTCAGGGCACAAGGTGGTCACTGAGTTATCAGTTTTTAACATCTTCTAGCTTCTATGGCTGATTTAGAGTTTGTCTGTTTTATGATGCAGGGTTGCAAAACCACATCAGGCATTCCCATTTGTCTTGCTCACAGTTATCTCTTCATTGCAGTTATAATGTTTCTTGATAGCCTACCTCACTATGCTGCTCTGGTATCAGCAAGCCTGTGTTATAAAATAGTTATGCAACCTTGAACCAGTCTTAGAGGCTAGAAGGTGTTAAAAAAGGCAAATTGCCCAGTGACCACAGTAGGCCCTGAGAATGCTGGCCTTCAGTCTCAAGAGGTGGCTATGCACGTGTATTAAATAAAAAAACATTTTGCTAAATCATTATGATTTATATCAATTATCAATTATTTTATATCATTTATCTATATCAATTATGTTTTGGAGTTTAAATCTCCCCTCACCCATTGTTCCATGTGCATAGTAAAACTTTCCCAGTAATTCACTGAATTCATTCACATATCTGGACTGCCATGTACGGTATGGGCTGTACATCCATTGGCTCTTGCTCTGAACCAATGGGCGTGCAGCCTTACCGAAAATAAGTCATGGGCGCGGGCGGCAGGCAGGTGGGATGCTGCCACCGCGGCTGATGGGGAGCGCGGTGGTGTGGCTCCGTGGGTGGGGTGGGGGCCACTAGGTCACCAGGGTAGGTGGACCTTGGGGGGTGGACTTTAATGCCCGCGATCGGGCTTCGGGGTCCACTGGACCACCAGGGATATGTTCTTGGGGGTTGGAAATCTGTTCTGCCCGCATCAGGCTAGTGGGGAGGGGGTTTATGTCACTGATGTCCGCGATCGGGCTAGTGGGGGGGTGTTTTTGTCACTGATGCCCACGATCGGCTGGTTGGGGTGGGGTTTTACACTGATGCTCGCGATCGGGCTGGTCGGGGGGTGGGGGGTTTTTACACTTATGCCCGCGATCAGGCCAGTCAGGGGAGGGGTGTTTCTTCTATTATGCCCGCGATCGGGCTGCCGGGGGCATCGGTCCCCGACGGCTGCTGCCTGGCAGGGCGCCAGGCGCAAGTCCTCGGGGATCGGTGCACCTGCATGCTAATGGCATGCAAATGGGACCATAAATAGATGCAAATGGCCCCCCTGAGCCTTGCATGAATTATGGCCCCATTTGCATGTCACCTTTTGAATATCGGAAATTTCGCATGGCGCAATGGAACTTGCACCACCGCATCTTGAATGCTCCACTCTGACCACTTGCAGTGGCACAAGTTCCACTGAGCCATGCACAGTGGCTGTGGCCGGGGGGGGTGATATTCAAAGGAGTTGCTCAATAGTGCAACTCCATTGAATATCGCCCTGGCCACACCCCTGAGCAACTATTTTGTGCAGCACAAGGGCTTGTGCCACAGAATGGCGCAGTTTGAATATCCAGCCCAAGGTGTATAAAGTATGTAGTTTTGACCATCTTTTATTATAAACACTCAGTGTATTCCGAGTACTGGCAATTAGCTTCGCCATATGCAGATTAGAAAGCTACTCAATGAGCCATTCTATATAAACACATTTGTGTTGATCTTTCTAACATCATAGAACTAATTTTTTAACTGACATAGCAATCATCATTATTTGGTATTTTTGTTCCCTAGACGAGATCAAGGTCAGATCATTCTCCAAGCAAATTTCAGGGGTAAAGAAATCTTGAATACCTAACAGGAGATCTGTCCTAGTTTTGATTTCATTCCAAAGAAGGTGAACAGA
The DNA here is from genome assembly GCA_016271365.2 of Neoceratodus forsteri. Lineage (NCBI taxonomy): Eukaryota > Metazoa > Chordata > Ceratodontiformes > Ceratodontidae > Neoceratodus > Neoceratodus forsteri. The sequence goes on along the minus strand of CM028132.1, from coordinate 585,755,017 downwards.
AGGGCATTTCCAACATATATACAAACCTTTAAAACCATAAAGGCACAACAGTCTGAACGTCTACAGTTGGGTCGGGGGTCAAACTTTTTTTTTGCACTGGTTCAGCTGGGAAAGTGGCACAAATTTTCACTGCCCCCCAACCCGAGATTTACCAAGCTATAATAAGGATTACTGGGGGAGGGCAGGAAAGACTCCCTCTTCCCACCTCTTTCCAGTTACTCCGTTTTCTATGGCATCCTCTCCCTCTCCCCTTCCACATAAGCCCTCAATGGTGTCCAGAGATACGCCCCTCTCCCCCATACATTTTCCCTGGTATCCAGTGGCACCCTTTTCCTCTCCCCTTCCCATTAAGATCGCCCTCATGTCCAGTGGCATTCCCCCTCTCCTCCCCATAACTCCTCCCTGGTATCCAGTAGCAACCCCCACCCCACCTGAACACACTAACCTACACTAGTCCCTGATGGAGGCTGGCACAAACCCTCCACTCACCTCATCATCTAGCCACCATCTCTAACAATTAATGTAAAAAAAATAAATCCTCTCCCACCCATCTCAGCCCCACCAATGTTCCCTTAGTTAGCAACTCACCAAAGTTCTGAAGTGTAAGAATAAAATCTTCAACAAAGCGCCCCCCTCCTCTAGTACCATAACAATCTTACCACAGGGCCTGAATGCCGACGATCTCCCCCAGCAGTGCTTTGCTATATCACATGAGGGAGAGATTGACAGCAGTCAGGCCCAGTGATGAGACTGTTAAAATGCCATCAGTGGCATGCTTCTTTAAGGATTTTGTTCGCATACATTTGAACGCTTGATAAGTTGCTGACTAAGGGGATATGGATGGGGAGAGTTGTAAGGCTGGGACTGGTGAAGAGAGTATTTTTAATATTTTTTGTTACTTTTTTTTACACTAGCCCCAGCAGACAAGCTAGGGGTAAATTGCACTGGCCTGTGGTAGTTTGCACTAAGCCCCAGACCAGTAAATTAATGTTAAAGTGTGAACCCTGATGGGTTGATTAGGTGTTCAGGAGCAAGCAGAAGCTGACCTGGCAGCCACTCAGAGATGCATTTCCACAGCACTAATTGGTAAGAAATCTGTATAGAAAAAAAAAAGAGCATACAAATATACTTAAGTTGTATTTATTGCTGTTATGTAAGGTGATCTGTAAGGTGATCTTAGCAAATTGTGGGGTCAATAAAAGAAATCACTCAACACATAGATGCTGTGCTAAAACAAACAAGCAAGCAACGGCAGCTGTAAAGGATGAGTAATCTACCAAAGTACTAAAGCTCAATAAGCTAATGGAAAGTCTAATAAAAGTACAGTATAACCTCTAAAATCTTTTTTTTAATTGATTATTTTATTAATTTTCAAGATTACAATGAGAAAAGTAAAGAGAAAGAAACACAGAACCAACCCCATTTAACTGTGTGCAACATAATGAGTGCCAAACTAAGCAAAGAAAATATAACAAGCATTTGTCAATGCCGAATGTTCACCGTGTGCACTGGTGTCATAGTGGGTGTGTGTTTGAAAATTGTTTCAGTAAAGGAATCATATTATTAATATTTCAGAATACAAAGTAGAAGTGATGATGTTGGGCAGCATAACTGTCTTATTTGGTAATATTTGTGCCCCAAATTTTCGACACACCATTCTTATGACCCCCCACCTCATAGATAAGTGCAGAGAAAATGTGCAACTCCTGGCTGAAAGATGATTTCATGCAGCGACTGCAGAATCACCTTTTGGGATGCAAAAAACACATTTTGGCCAGTATCTGCAAAATGACAGCTGTCACATTTGTGAGGTGCTGTGAAGAAATGGCAATGTTGAAAATTTGCTTTCAGAATATTAAAAATGACCAAAGGTACAAGCCTACATTTGTAAATTTCAACGCAGGCTCATACCTTTGTTGTTTTTTTAATATTTTTACCCCAAATTTTCAACATAGTCTTCTCATAACCCCACCTCATGAACAAAGGGGGAGAACATTTTCAACTGCTACCTGAAAGATAATTTTGTGCAGCATCAGTGAAATAACCTTTTAGGATGCAAAAACATGTTTTGGCCAGGATCTAAAAAATGACAGCTGTGACATTCATGAGGTGCTATGAAGAAATGGCAATTTTGAAAATTTGGGGTCAAAATATTAACAAGCATTTGTCAATGCTGAATGTTTGCTTGCTGGTATTAGCACTGGAAATGCAGGAGTTAAAGAGATGCAGAATAGGAATGGCAGTGAAGTACTGAACTTCACGTCAACCCCACCTCCACCCTGCAGAGACAGACAGGCATTGGGGTATGCATTTGGGTCATCGCCCATAACATTCATGCCATTTCACTTCACCCTATCCTTCAGACACTGACACATGTTGAGGTGTGCCTTGGGGTGCTTGGCTGTACAGTCACCCCATTCCATAAGGACACACACTGAAATGGGTGCAGTATAGGAGAACTGGGTGAACTCTGGGGCTGAAGAGTTCAAGGCACACCTCAATGCCTGTCACTGGTTGCAGGGTGGTGGGGTGGGGGTGGAATGGCATGAGCATTACAGTCAGCAATCCAAAGGCACACCCCTGATGCCTGTCAGTCTGTATATGGTGGAACATTATGGTTAGAAACCCTAAAGCCACAGGCATTTGTTGGCATTTGCACTACAGATTTTCAACATGGCCTTTTTGTGACCCCCACCTCATGAAAGCTTTTGGGCCTCTTCTTATGAACAGTGGCACTGTGAATTTGTTAATGTGTCCCGAACTTTGAGTTCCCACAGCGACCATGCCATTCTGCGTCAGATGTAAGAAAACACAGATCGGGCAGGATGTGAAGAATGACACCTGTACCATTCACAGGGAGGTGTGAAGAGATGGCAACGTTGAAAATCTGTAGTGAAAATATTAAAAATTCTCAAACTTCCGAGCTCACGTGGTAACTGCGCAATGCATACGCATAACATAGTCATTTAGTGGAATTTTTTTCATCAAATTTTCAACATAGGCATTTTATGACCTCTGCTCATGAACAGTGTCACTATGATTTTCCTAATCTGTCCCAGACATTGATTTCCCACACTGACCGTGCTATTCTGCGCCATATGTGTAAATGCATAGTTCAGGCAGGATATGAAAAATTACAGCTGTACTGTTCATAACGAGGTGTGAAAAAATGGCAATGTTGAAAATCTGGAGTGAAAATATTACAAATGCGCAAAATTACGAGGGTGCATGGAAACTGCGTAATGTACACTCTTAACACAGTCATTTCATGGACTTTTGACCTAAATTTTCAACATAGGCATTTTAGCACCTCTGCTCGTGAACAGTTTCACTGTGATTTTTTTTTTAATCTGTCTCGAATACTGATTTCCCACAGCGACCGCGTTATTCTGCGCCAGAAGTGTGAAAACACATTTTGGCCAGGATGTGAAAAATGACAGCTGTACTGTTCATAAGGAGGTGTGGAAAAATGCCAATGTTGAAAATCTGGAGTGAAAATATTACAAATTTGCAAAGTTACGAGCATGCGTGGAAACTTCGCAATGCACACCCGTAAAACAGTCATTTGTTGGATTTTTTTTCATCAAATTTGCAACATAGGCTTTTTGAGAGCCCACCTCATGAACATTGGCACTGTCATTTCGTTACTCAGTCCCGGAAGGTGATTCCGCGCAGTGACCACGAAATCAGCTTTCAGGACTCAATAACGCCATGACAGTGGCTGAATTCATGAGGAAGGGTCCCAATAACTCCATGTTGAAAATTTGGAGCCAAAATTCCCAAAAATGCCCGAGATATGCACCAAAGTTGAAAAAACCCCATTTATGCCATTATACAGCTTACTGGCATTTCTTCAGTTCGTGGTCGGCTTTGAAGAGTGCACACGTGTTCCTGATCCACCGAAGATCATCACGACAGGCTCCAGAGGTAAGTATGGGGTGAGGGGGGTGTGGGGAGATAGGGTGCACAGTGGTGGTGTGGGTTGGGGGGGGACGGTGACCGGTGTGGAACCTTTTCCTTTCTTTCAGGGAGGTAAAGAAAAAGAAAAAGACATCGTGGGAAGGTGTTTTTTTTCCAGGCTTGTTTTCAGCACACTGGGGTGGGCTCCCAGTGTGCCACCTGCCTTTTTTGGGGTGGGGGTGCTTAAGCCAACAGGGATTGGGCCCCTCATCAGCAAAGAACAACTGTTTGGGGGGGCATGATGCCAAGGGTGATTGGGCATCCCCTCGGCACACAACAAACTGGGGGAGGGGGTTACATCATGCAGATAGGGAGTGGGCTCCCTGTCTGCAAATGAACTGGGTCGGGGGCTGCCAATAGGATGATTGGCCACCCCCATCAGCTTTCATGGGGATGAGAAGCGGTGGCTTGTTTAAATAAATTGTTACACTACGCAAGGTACCGCCCTGCAATGACGGGTCGCTCCCTCATTGCAGCGGAATGGATGATGCTGCAATGACGAGGCGGCCCCTCATTGCAGCGGCAAAAACATTTCAACTTGGTGGCACTTTTGGAAACCAGTGTCATCAGCACACTGTGCCTCCATTGGTCCACCAGTGCCAAGCTACCAAATGCAGTGTCTCTATTGGCTGCCACAGTGCTGCACCTCCACAACCTGCTTCTCTCCTAAGCTGCCGCATAATGTTTCTTGCGCATGTGTGCAAGCAAACATAATAATTAACAGTTATGAGCATGCATCCACAAATTTCAATGCAGGATCATACCTTTGTTGTTTTTTAATATTTGTACCCCAAATTTTCAACATAGCCTTCTTATGATCCCACCTCATGAACAAAGGTGGAGAAATTTTCAACTGCTTCCTGAAAGGTAATTTTGTGTGGCATCAGCGAAATCACCTTTCAGGATGCAAAAACATATTTTGGCCTGGATCTAAAAAATGACAGCTGTCACATTCATGACGTGCTGTGAAGAAATGGCAATGTTGAAAATTTGGGGTCAAAATTTTGAAAATTACCAAAGTTACAAGTCTGCTTTCATAAATTTCAACCTAGGCTCATAACTTTGTTGTTTGTTAATATTGTTCCCCCACATTTTCAACATAGCCTTCTTATGACCTCACCTGAAGAACAAGTGCAGAACACAATTTCAACTCTTGCCTGAAAGGTGATTTCATGCAGCGACTGCGAAATCACCATTTGGGATGCAAAAAAAAAACATTTTGGCCAGGATCTGAAAAATGACAGCTATCACATTCAGGAGGTGCTATGAAGAAATGGCTATGTTGAAAATTTGGGGTCAAAATATTGAAAATTACCAATGTTAAGAGCCTGCGTTTGCAAATTTTAATGCAGGCTCATAACTTTGTTATTTTAAAAAAAATGTACACCAGATTTTCCACATAGCCTTGTTATGACCCCACCTTATGAACAAAGGTAGAGAAAATTTTCAACTCCTGCCCAAAAGGTGATTTTGCGCAGCAGCCGCGAAATCACCTTTTGGGACAGAATTGCATTATGTAACTTAATTGTTCCTAAGATGGGGTCCCCAAAATGGTATGTTGGAAATCTGAGGCAAAAATAAATGGCCAAGTTATACCACTGAGTTGAAAATCCTTATTGAAATACATTGAAACTGAAAACCCCATTGAAATACATGGAAGCGCTTACCTCAGTTCGTGGTTGGGCTCTGAAGAGTGAAGATGTGTCTGCTGTCCAGAGAAGAGTATGGCAACAGATCTCCAGTGGGTAAGTATAGGGTGGTGGTGGTGGGTCCTGAGTGAGAGGGTGGGATGGGGGCTGGTTAACGGCACAGCAGACAATGATGGATGGTTTTCTTTTTTTCTTTTTTCAGGTTTAAAAAAAATAAACAAGGACTTTTTTTTATTTCAGGGACTGTTTCATATTAATGGAGGATACTGGGAGAGTGGGCACCCCAAGTGTCACTGGGAGGAACACTGTTTAAAAGTTTGAGGACACTGGGGGATTGGGTACACCCAGTGTCACTCAATAATGTTTTGGAGGGGTGATGCAACAGACATTGCTGGATGTGATTCCTTTTGTCAGGGTAACAAACGGTGAGGGACAGTTTTCTTTATTTCAAGGACAGTTATGTTGGACACACCCAGTGTCACTATGTTATGTTTGGGGGTGGTAACAGATATTGATGGATGGTTTTCATACAAGGTGAGGAACAGTTTTCTTTATTTTAGCGAAAGAGACTGGGGAGTTGAGCACCCCCAGTGTCATTACTGTTTGTATGGGGGGTACTGACAGGGGGGTTGTGTTGGGGGACAGTTAGGGCCACCAGCAACAGACATCGATGGACAGTTTTCTTTGCTGCAGGCACACAGTCCACGCTTTCCAGGCAATCCATGACAGATCGGTCTGGCTTGGTGGGTGGCAAGGATCAAAGGGACGGCAATTTTTTTTGAAGTTGGTGACCATCCCTGCCCAGCAAGTCAAAACTCCATCATAGTCAACCTGGGTGCTGATTGGTCTGCCACTGTCACGCCCCTGCTACACTACTCTGCATTGGGTAGACAGTGTCACACCTCTCAAAGGCACTCTCATACCAACATGTTCACTTGTGCTTGCGAGCACAGTGAACACAATAAAAATGGTGTGATAGTAAGTGAAATACCAAAGGTGAGATAAGGTACAAAAAACAAAGTTTCTTCATGATAAATATCATATTACACAATCAATCTCGAAAAAGTAAAGAAAGAAAATAGAGAAAAAAGGGAGCAATATAATTTAAGACAAGGGGCTGGATATTCAAAAGGGTTGCGCATGGCACAACAGGGATGCACCATGCGCAACCCACCAATCAGGCCCAGCGCTATATTCAAAGGGGCAAGTTGCGATGCACAACCCCCGATGCGCCGGGGGCATCAGTAATGTATGCAGCGCAAGTGCGGGGAGTGTGCCCATGCATATGCGACACATCCCGATATTCAGACCGGGATGTGCAGCGCATATGCCGGCACAACTCCACCTTGTGCCGCTTGGAAGGGTGCAGAGATGTGCCTGATAAAACCAGTAACAAGTCCTGGCCACCCATTGGTGAGCTGCCATATTGCAGGGCACAACACAGCAGCTGCCAGCCATGGGTGGCCACCCGCCCACCCAGAACACTGACTACTTGCCCCCTGCCATGGGAGCGTTGTGCCCCCCTGCCCCGTCAACCCGATCGCGGGCATATGAGTAATAAAGGTCCCTGGTGAACCAGTGGACCCCCCCCTCACCCGATCATGGGCATACCATTGAATGTCCCTGGGGGTACTGGGTGGCTGGAGACCTCAATGGGCGGGTAGGGAGGGTACCATTGGACCACCAGGGTAATTAGTGCTCTATCTGCCCATGATCAGGTGATGGGGGGTTTCCACTGGACCACCAGGGACTTTCACTGTACGTATGCACATGATTGGGCAAAAGGTGGGAATCCACCAGTCCACCAGGGACCTTAATTACTCATATGCCTGCGATTGGGTGAAGGGGGGAAATCCATTGGTCCACCAGGGACCTTAATGTATCATATGCCCACGATCAGGCATACGGAAGCGGAAGTCTACCATGGATCTGCAGGGTGTTGGGCTCTGATGGCTGCAACCTGGCAGGGTACCAGGCGCAAGTTGCCGGGGCTCAGTGCACCGCATGCAAATGGGGCCATAATGACATGCAAATGGCCCCATTTGCACCGTGCATGCATAATGGCCTCATTTGCATGCCCAGTGCTGTATATCATGGGTGATGCTCCTAGCACAACTGCACTTGCACTGGAACATCCCCCAGCTCCCTTCTGCCACTTGCGCTGGTGCAGTGCGTGCACCCTCAGTGCCATATTCAATGGTGCTGAGCCATGGCGCAGCACCGTTGAATATCGCCTGGTCCCTGCGCTGGTGCAACCCAGTTGCGCTGTGCCCAGATATGCACCCCTGCCCAGTGCAGTCTGAATATCCAGGCCCAGGTGCATAAAGTATGTAGTTTTGATCATCTTTTATTATAAACACTCACTCACTGTATTCTGAGTACTGGCAATTAGCTTCTCCGTATGCAGATTAGAAAGCAACTCATTGAGCCATTCTACATAAACAAATTTATAATGATTTTCCAATGTCGTAGAACTAATTTTTTAACTTACATAGCAATCATCATTATTTGGTATTTTTGTTCCCTAGACGAGACCAAGGTCAGATCACCCATCAAACAAATTTCAGGGGTAAAGTAATCCTGAATATCTATCAGGGGATCTGCCCTAGTTGTGAGTCCAAAGACGGCAAATGGAAGGGCATTCCCAACATGCAGTATATGTAAACCTCTAAAATCTTAAAGGCACAACAGGCTGAGTGTCTACATTTGGGTCAGGGGTCAAACTTTTTTTTTTTCACTGGTCCAGCTGGGAAAGTGGTACAAATTTGCACTGCCCCCTCTCCCCAAATATTTACCAAGCTATAATGAGGATTACTGGGGAAGGGCAGGAAAGACTCCCTCTTCCCACCTCTTTCCAATTACTCCTTGTTTTCTTGTGGCATCTCCTCCCTCTCTGCTTCCCCACAAGCCCATAACTGGTATCAATGGCACTCCCTCCCTCTCCTCCATAAGTTTCCCTGGTACCCAGTGGCACACTTTTCATCTCCCCTTCTCAATAAGATCTCCCTGGTGTCCAGTAGCACTCTCCCCTCCTTACCCATAAGTTTTCCCTGGTATCCATTAACAACCCCCACCCCTCCTGAACACCCTAACCTACACTAGTCCCTGATGGAGGCTGGCACAAATCCGCCACTCACCTCATCATCCAGCCACCATCTCTCACAATTAATGTAAAAAATAATCCTCCCTCACCCATCTCAGCCCCACCACCCTCCCCACTAATGTCCCCTTAGTAGCAACTCACCAAAAGTTCTAAAATACATGAATAAAATCTTTAATAAATAAAGAGCCTCAGCTCTAGTACCATAACAATCTCACCGCTGGGCCTGAATGCCAATGATCTCTCCCAGCAGTATTTTGCTATATCACATGAGGGAGAGATTGACGGCAGTCAGGCCCAGCGGTGAGACTGTTGGTTGAACACACTCAGCAGCGACCTCTCATCTGAGCAATTGCTTGTACTGTTCAAATCCAAACTCCGACTTGACCTCACTGTCTCCAGCACCTGTGACTGGCCTATTTAGTACATTTCCCCCCTTGTACTGGGGCCTCATTTCTTCCCCACCTTGCACCTCCTCTTCTCACTCCAACCCCACCCCCCCCTTCAGAGATTGACAAATTTCAAATATATGTGGTAGTCCAGGACACGTGGCCCATCCAAAAATGGTAGTCCCACTGTCACAAGTGGTAGTCCGATGGTCGGATTGCCATATTTTAAGGAAAACATATAAAAAATTATGTAGCAGCAAAGTAAATGGCTGTGTGTCATTCTATTATTAATGCTGCATAGATATAGGCTATAGAAAACAGTAAAACAAATATGTAAATATATTTAAATGTTTCTTAATACAGATTGTGTGATTTGAAGTCTGAGTCAAGTCACATGGTGCTCAGAGACTCCATTTAGTCCACATAAGCCAGAATGAAGCAGAAAATAATTAGGGCAAACATAATCAGAACTCCTCAGATTCAGAATTGTCACCAACATCAAGTGTACTAGTGGTGCTAGGACAGGATGATGATGGAGCAGCAGCAACAGTGCTAACAGTATGAGATACAGAAGCATCAGATTCAGTTGAACCAGCAGTAGTAGCATGCCCATAAACATGTCGAGTGCCTGGACCAGACAGCAGCCAGTGGTTTATTGCTGGATCTGGATTGAAGTCACATAGTTCAGGACCCTCTACTGCTATTTGAAGAAGTGACTATAGTGTGTCATTTGCCAGACGTGTCCTTATTTTTCTCTTTATCAGGTTTTGAATGGAGAACACTCATTCACACTTTGCAGTTGACACACTCATTGCCAGTAATATTTCCACTAACTCTAGCATATGAGCAATCTGGGGCGGTTTTTCTTTCAACAATCTTGTATACACCTGCAGATAGGGTTTGTCAACTGCAGATTTCAGCAGAGCCTTAAATGCAGCATATTCTGATCTAATAGTTTCCTGCTGCTCTTCTGTAAAAAAATTAAAGTATGCTGCCAAATTAGCCACGTCATTGGTCCCAAACTCCGCAAGTTGTTCTCTTGGTAGATCAAATTGCTTAAAATCCAGGCAGCTGAACCATTTCAGAGGCACCTCCGAGAAATTTTGAAATCTTACATCAATGTAAGATATTGCTGCATCTACTAAAGTATGCAGTTGTGTATCTGTCCTGAAATTTATTTCAGTACAGTTGCCTCTAAATGTGAAGGGAACAGTCTTCTCAACTCCCTTCTTTGGAATTACAAAGTCCATGCATCTGTCCTGAGGTTTGTAATTAGCTAGGAAAGCTGTCATGTATTTCCCTGGCTTTGATTTTAGTTCCATCAGCCGGAGGAGGCAGGTCTCGATGAGGTATAATACTTCAAGAATAATAAGTCATCTCTTTGAAACTGCAGTGACAGATTTTTAAGAATGGTCAACAAATCTTGCAGGACATAAAAAGATTTGACAAAGTGCACAGACTGTATCTCTCTTAACAGCACCTTTGCTTTTGAACCATCAGCACCAGCTGCAGTTTGTTGCAAGTGCTGAGCAACCATAGGTAGGTTCACCTGAACTGCATGTACTGAACGAGATCTGCTGGCAAGCCATCTCACCTGTTTAATTGCACTAAAGTGTGCCAGATCACTATCTATCACTTGTGCAATTTCTTGAAACTCCCTCATTTTTGGGACTATAGTGGTAGAATTTAAAGATGCCCTTTAGAGTATTTTCAAGGTTTGATATGAAAGGGTTTGTTTTCATCATATCAAGAACTGCCAGCTCCAGCTTATGGGCAACACAGTGCATGGCAATAATGTGAGGACAGTGCTTCCATAACTTTGCGATGGTTCCACCCCTTTCACCCAGCATTACACTTGCCCCATCAAAATTGGCAGAAATCAGAAGTGGCCCCAGATTGCTCACATTCGATAGGTCAGTGATAGGAAGATGTAAAGAATCTAATGCGGTACTTATTGCATTAAAGACACCTTCAGCATTTGAGGATTCCAAAGGTACTGCCTGGATCAGATATGTACATATATCTTTTGTGTTAGGATTTACAAAACGGAGGAAGATATTTTCCCATTCAATTATAGCTGCATCAGTGCTGCCGTCAGCAAGAACTGTAACATATTTTGCATTTTTAATAGTCTGCATCTTTGTGTTGCATAGAACAGCAGATGTAGCTCTGCAAAAGTCCCTGGCTCGCTTATCATTGGTGTAATTTGTACCACACTTAATTCCATTTTTCTCTTGCAATTCACTTACCCAATCCATGTCAGAAAAAGGGCGCAGATTTTTTGCAATGGAGTACGCTGTGTTAAACAGGCGTCTCATTGTCACCTTTGTGGCCTCTTCCAACTGTGCAAAGGCTTGATAGAGTGGTGACTCACTGATATCACAATGAACTGCACGCTGGCCACTTTCCAGAATATGTTGGTTCTGGCATAGCACATGTGGACTGGACTTTTCGTGTGCACATATTGACTCAATTCTAAAATTATTAGAGCCTGTGGCAAGCACATTTGTTTTTTTTTTTTTTAAAAGGCTGGTGTTGCAATAGTGGGATACTTTTCGCACACTTTGCAATACATCAATCCCTTTTTTTCATTGTATCTCAAACATTTGTAAGTTGTCAGCCAATGAGGCTGAAATAGCCTGGCCCTTTTTTTCTTGGTCATATTTCTTGTCTTTACTTCGCTTCTCTTGCAAGTCATCATCAACAGGTACAAAACTGCATTTCTTTGGAAGTGACACAGGGGCTTCAGCTAAGGCCTCACTAGGCAGCTCACTGCTTAAATCAAATGCCTGATGATCACCTGTTCTATCTAGTGCCACAGATGCAGACTCCTTATTACTTTCATCTGCGAAGGTAGTAGTTGGTGTATTTATATTAGAAGAACTTGAGGATGCTGTTGGTGCTGCTGAGTCAGCTGACCAGAGGGATAATAGACTTTGCTGTTTACTATGCTTAGTACTAGTCTGCTGCATTTTGAATGCCTCAATGCCTGGCTCTCTGCTTACACAGTGCTTACTTTGTTTTGTGATGCTAATACAGTTTATTCTGTTAAAGTCACTGTGTGTGGTGCGTGTGTTTTTTTCCACTGGTGTTTGTTAGATTAGAATGGGGATGGGGAGAAGGTGGAGCTGGCAGCCAGAAGCAGACAGTCACTTATATATTTCTTAACTTTTACAGGTTAAGGCTGCATAAATTACAGAATCAAGGCAGTCAGGCAGTGGATGTCAAGAATGGGAAGAAATAGCAACAGCAATACTAAGGGGAGGAAATGGGAATGGAATGATGTTATTGCTGTTGCTTGCTTTGATGCTTACTTTTTTTGTTTATATATTTTTACCTTTTTCTCACACTGCTGCACACACTTTCTCCTGTGCCAAGCAACCACATAGACAACACACACAATGTCCATCCCAGTCCCAGTGACTGTCCCTGTGCTCGTCCAATACACAGCACAGACAACACTATTATTTTTATGTCCTCCCTCCTCCGTCCTCTCTCAGTCAGTTAGTTCTGTTTTTTTCATTCACTTCACTTTCCCTTTACTTTTCTCAGGGCAACAGAGAGCTCAGCAAGCAAACCCTTCCTCCTTTAGACAGACTTTACTGCCCTCCCGAGTCCCTACCTAGTGCCCTGCCTTTGCCCTTTACTTGTTTCTGTTCTGGCTGGCTGGTGGAATCGGGATGCAACACAGATACATACACACAAAGCACAACCCAGTCCCCTTAGCTCTCTGTGCAAAAACACTTGCTCTCTCCCAGTCTCCTCTCTTTCTCCTTAAGTTTTAAATGGAAGGGAAGGGATGGTCTCTCATTTGGTTCAGGTCGTTCAATCAGTGCCCTTTTTGGATATTTTTAATGTGTACTTCACTAGCAGACTCAGTCTATCTGTGTCCAGCCTGTTTTTGGCCAACTAAATTTTTTTATCACCACTTCTTCTGGTGCTAAATTCCTGTCCAACCAAACCTCTTGTTAGTTGTTGGAATCAGCTAAAGCCTAATAGTATGCTGCAGCACTTCGTCCTCTAAGCTCAGCTGCTGTACTGCAAACTAAGTGCATGCAATTATTGCAAACACAGTTTTTTCCCCTTTTCTTAGGGCAAGGAAGTGAAGCAAAACAGTCAAGCCCTGCTCTGTTTGGTCTCTCTTGACTGACTTCTCCTAGATGTTTTAATTGTTAACTGCTGTCTCCTCCCTTGTAAGAAGAAGAGTTACTTGCTACTCTAGTCTCTGGCAACACAAAGCCCCTTTTTCTCACTTCTACAGATCTGTTCTGCTGGTAATAATTCATCTATATGATGTTAGTCTTCTCCCCCTTACTGCAGCAGTTAGTTTTTTCTCTCCTTCTGGCTATTACAAATTACAGGTCTGTCTCTCTCTCTCTCTCTCTCTCTCTCTCATCACCACCCTGGCCTTGTTAGTAGTGGTAGTAGATCATCAGCCTCAGTAAGGAAAGAGCCAGGAAATCTTCTGATTTATTAATCCCATGCCTCACAAGCAGCAGCACCAACTCGACTTGTGGTCGTTGGTCTTGCTTTCCTTCCGCCCTTCCCTTCCCTTCCCTTCCCCCGGCTGACAAACTCCCATCCAGTCAGTCCCAGTCCTAAAACTCCCTCCGATGATTGATCCTGCTTTTTGCAACAGTCGCCAGTCAGGCACAACAGCAACAGGAAACGGAGTCCCGAGTCCAACTCCTCACCACACAACAAATTAAACTCAACAACTCAATAGCTACTAGCTAAGCACAACACGCCACGTCCTTTCTCCCAAATGAGCTGAGAAAAGTGAGTGAGCACTGAGCGATGCGTGAGTGAGTGGGGCGCGACTCCGATATCGGCACCAAGTCATTGACCAATGAACGCAGTCGGTGTTCTTGTTCTTACCACAGCAGCCCATGAGCCCAGATCTGTTAATGCCTGAATGGATGGCACACCTGCCAGTCTGATGAGTGGATGAGTGGGTCCTCCTCGGTTCCCCCCCCCATAGCTGCGGCTCGCTCCTGACACACAGCACTTGCACTTGGGGCACTGAAGATCATGTGGCTGACAGGTTGAGCTCCCTGTGTCGATCACATGACGGCTGGATGAGTGGTGCCATTGCCAGCAAGCTCCCTAGTGGAGGAACATGGCAATACAGCAAAAAAATGTTTGTAAAGCACTACTTGTCCGTGGACAAGTACTCCTGTGCCATCTGCTTGTTCGTGACTGTGATCTGGTAGCCCGGGATGTCAGGCTATAGTATTTGTCGAACCCTGCCCCCCCCTTGTTTCTCCCTCACTTTTTCCTCTCTTTGACTCCTTCACTTCTACCCTGTAATATGTCAATGCCCCTAGCTGCACCTTTCCCATATTTCCCTCTTTACCTCCCTGTCCTCATCTCCATCACCTCTTTCTTTAATATGACAATGCCTCTGGCTGCACCTTTCCCATATTCCCCTCCCTCGCTCTGTACCCCATCTACTGCTTTTCAGAACTGTAGCACTACTTTAACATGAATGTTTTTTAATCTAGCCTGAATGATTTTTTTTTGTTCATTTTTAATTCTCATACATGTACATGCTGTTTTACTATTTACCATGCCTATGTAACTCAATGTCTTGTTTACTTCTGTAGTGCACCTTCTTTGACATGGAACCTTTGTAAAAAGAGCCTTGGCTCAAAGGTACTTGTAATCCTAGATTTAAAAAAAAATAAATAAATAAAATACTGTCAGTGGCATGCTTCTTTAAGGATTTTATTCACATACGTTTGAACGCTTGACGAGTTGCTGACTAAGGGGACATGGCTGGGGAAAGTTGTAAGTCTGGGACTGGTGAAGAGAGTATTTTTTTTTAACTTATTTTTACACTAGCCCCAGCGGGCAAGCTAGGGGTAAATTGCACTGGCCTGTGGTAGTTTGCACTAAGCCCCAGGCCAGTAAATTAATGTTAAGTGTGAACCCTGATGGGTTGATTAGGTGTTCAGGAGCAAGTAGAAGCTGGCCTGGCAGCCATCCAGAGATGCATTTCCACAGCACAAATTGGTAAGAAGCCTGCATAGAAACAAAAAAGAGCATACAAATATACTTAAGTTGTATTTATTGCTGTTATGTAAGGTGATCTTATCACATTGTGGGGTCAATAAAAAATGAAATCTTTTCATGACATTTGTTCTGCATGTCCTCAGTGTAAAGTCACTTTATTTTTATTTATTTATTTATTGAGTACTAGGATTACAAATACCTTTGAACCAGAGGTTCTTTTACAAAGGTTGCGCATCAACAGGATAGTAACAACAAACAGTGGGGGGTGCAATACAAAAAGTGAGCTTACAAAATTATACAATAATCATAGAAACATATAGTTAGTACAGGGAGTGAGAAGACAGGTAAGCTGGGAGTATGAACAAGAGAATTAGACCTGAGTGGGTAAGGGGAGTAAGGCAAAAGAGGGGATTGAGAGAGAAGACAGTCAAGGGGTTGACTTTGTCACAAGTGCATAATGTCTGAGAAGTGCTAGGTGGGCTGGAGGGAGGGAGTAGACAAGGGGTACTGGGCTGGAGGTGGGAGTTGGAGAGTGGGGGGTACAGGAAGGAACGGTGGGGGGAACAAAGGAGGAGGGAAGGTGGGCAAGGCTAGAAAGGGGAATAAAGGAGGGGGAGGAGGGAGAGGGAAGGTGGGCAGGGGCTAGAAAGGGGACTCGGGAGGGGGAGAGGGCGAGGGAGAGGGAGGGTGTGGGGGAAAAGATTAGACTGGTTTAACTCCCCTGTTACCCGGGGTTACTAGAACCCTAGTTAGATCTAGCGGCAGGCAGGGACAGGCAGCTAGTGAAACTCCAGTTTAATGGATTTCACTATGTCTTGCTCTGTTTTCAGTCTCTGCTGAGCTGGGGCTATTACATCATTTAGAATTCTGCAGCAGCATAAGCCACAATGGAATGTTGCAGTTGGGAGTTAGGTAGAATGCTGGGGAATTTCAAAGTCCATCTAGACTTGATCCTTGAAGTCAACAGTCTAGTCTGAAGTCTGAGTCAGTCTGATGAAGCTGACGTAGGCTCAAAAGAGGGAAGGATGTACTGTAGATCCTGCAGTGCAGTGGAGAGAGGGGGTGCCCTGCAGGGGCAGGCCCCCCCCTGCCCTCAGCACTGACACAGAGCTACCTTAGGGTGTGTGCTTCCACCACAAGAGAGGCACAAGGAACCAACTACCAGAGGCAATCCCCTGGCCTGGAAAAAGGAAGAAGCTGCCTGATGAAGAGTGCTGGGGCACTACAGTTTTTGTGGAATAGAGATTCCTTCAGAGTTTTTGGACATCTGCAACAATAAGGGTGATGAAGCTTTGACAAAAGGCCAGTGTCATTCACCAAAACAGTGAGTAAATAAGTATCTGGGACTGTGGGTCAGTCAGGATACCAAGTCCAGGGCTTATGGAACAGTGAGATGTAATAACTGTTGTATGTGGGGGTCTTCAAGAGAAAGACAGTCTCTGCATTACAAAGCCATGTACAGTCTTGACTATAGTAGCCAAGGAAGAGGATTATGGAACAATGAGATGTAATGACTGATGTATGTGGGGGGTCTTCAGAGAAAGACAGTTACTGCATTACAAAGCCATATACAGTCTGCACTACAGTAGCCAAGGATGTGTGTGTGTAAACAAAGGAATGGCTGGGTATGGGTCAATGGAACAAAAGGTTGGAGACCCCCCACCTGGCGTAACAGGGCTCACCTCTACGGATTTGCTTTGAAACACCAGTCACCTTTCTGTCAGGTATTGGCCAGTGCCTGAAGAGGGTGCCCAGACGTTGGGATGGAGTAGAGGGTGGTAGTGTGCCACTAGTTAAAGAGTCCATGACATATGGAAGTTTAGGATCCAAGAATGGATTGTGTCTGTGTTATCACCTTTTCTGCATTACGAGGAGTGTAGCCCCGTGGGGGTCCATCTATGCTTTTCATTCAGTGTTGTTGAATAAAGCCACATGTTAGAATCCCATCTCCTGGTATTGGACATTATGTTGTTGCTTATAGTTTCTGGATTACTGTGGGTGCCCCTGTGCAGAGTTGTCAAGCCTAGCCAACATGCCGAGTGATAACCTTTCTCCCCAAATTTTCAGCTTATAAAAATGGAGGCACCGCATCATAGGACCTAGACCCCTCAACCTGTTCACTATCCATACAGGCAGGGGTAGTAGCCCTCTCAGTTTAGTGCCAACTTGGGGTTACACTAGCAGGAGGGGTAGGATGGAGAAGGTGTAACACAGACCTAGCTACATATATCCACTGGCTCATCGGGCTTCATTATTTCCTAGATTTTTGCACGTTCTTTCCCTCCCGCTGTCTTTTGCAGTACAATCAGTTGAGGCAGCTAGCCAGATACAACATTACTGTTAGACTCTGGCAAGATATATACAGAGTGAGGTGATTAGTATTAGCAGTTGCCCATCTAATTACTAATAGGTGGCATACAGTTGTACTAAGTATAACTGTACTGACTGCAAGCCGTTATTGCATTGTATTCTACTACTTGAGTGTTGTATTGTATACCACTATTTTGTCTTGTATCATATTTCACCATATTGTAACCTCCCGGGTCGTGCCCGAAAATAGGCATTTCTATGTCTAGAGCACCTACCCGGTTATCAACAACAAATAAATAAACTGGGGGTATGATGAAATAGGTTCAAATTTGATTTCAGGATGGGAACCAAAAGGTCATAATAAATGTTCACTTAAAGGAAAACTCCATGTTAAAATCAGAAAAAGATATGTAGTAGTCTTTTTTTCTGTGTTCTAACCATTTTGCTGGTTAGAACATCACTGCGCGAAATCACCCTTTGGGCCTGAATAATGCCATGACAGTGACATCATTCATGAGAAGGGGTCCCAAAAACCCCATGTTGAAAATTTGGTGCAAAAATTCCAAAAAATGACTGTTTTATGAGCATGCATTGCGCAGTTCCTATGCAGGCTCGTAAGTTCGCGGATTTTCAATATTTTCACTCCAGATTTTCAACATTGCCATTTTACCACACCTCCTCATTAGCAGTTCAGCTGTCATTTTTCACATCCTGCCCAAAATGTGTTTCTGCCCATGTAGCGCACAATGGCGCAGTCGGTGTGCGAAATCAATGTATGGGACACATTAAGAAAATCACAGTGACACTGTTCATGAGCAGAGGTCTTAAAATGGCTGTGTTGAAAATTTGGTGAAAAAATTCCTAAAAATTACTGTTTTATGAGCGTGCATTGCACAGTTCCTCACGCACGCTTGTAAGTTTCAATTTCAATATTTTACTACAGATTTTCAACATTGCATTTACTACACCTCCTTATGGCAGTACAGCTGTTATTTTCATCCTGCCCAAAGCGTGCTTCCACCCACATGTAGCGCACAATGGCGCAGTCGGTAAAGCGAAATCAATGTATGGGACACATTAAGAAAATCACAGTGACACTGTTCATGAGCAGAGGTCTTAAAATGGCTATGTTGAAAATTGGTGAAAAAATTCCTAAAAATGACTGTTTTACAAAGCGTCGTTGCGCGGTTCATGCGCTACGTGAGATTCGCCAATTTTCAATATTTGCACTCCAATGACTTCCAAATACCTAAACAGCACATAGAAGCAAGCAACATTCGGCATTGACAAATGCTTGTACTTCTTTGTCACTGATTTTTTTAAGCCATGTCCAAGTGCCAAATACCACTGCAAATACCTGCAAGCGAACGTTCGGCATTGACAAATGCTTGTCTTTTCCTCTGGCTGTGAGAGATGTTTTTTCTAACTTTCCCTAACTGTTTTATTGCCCTTGGAGGTTGCCATTCTGGTTTCTTTTATGGCCTCTAGTCTTCCCAGAGTGCCCTTTGGTGTGATATCTAATTGCCCCTGCAGTAAGCCAGTGTCTTGTTACAGAGTCTGTCACAGCTCAGCCACAGAGAAAATACTTCTTCCAGAGAAGACAAACTGCTAGATTTTGGGTGAGTGTAATCATTATTATTTTTTGATATCAGTACCTTGTCCTGCTGTGCTCTGCTGTGTGTGTGTGTGTGTGTGTGTATGTGTGTGTGTTTGAATCATGTCACTGTTTACTCTATTCCTCTCAGTCACTTTCAGTTTTTGCACCAGTACTAAGTAGCAAAAATTGAACATCACCCTATGGGTTGTAACATAGCAGGACAAGGTACTAATATCAAAAAATAATATGATTACACTCACCCAAAATGTAGCAATGTGACCTCTTCTCTGAAAGAAGTATTATCTTTGTGGCTGAGCTGTGACAGACCCTGCTAAATCTAGGGGCATATCTATATCACTGTCACATGAACCAGGGTGCATCGTAGGAGAAAGAAAGCCAATAAATGTATTTGTGATGGAGATCCCCAGGGGTCGTAAAACTACCGTACAGCTAGCAGGCTAATTTAGGAAAAACTCCTAATAGCAGATAGAGGGAAGGACACACTAGGACTTAACATACATATCAAAACATTCTACATAACATATGTTTTTGCACATTCTGGGTGGACTTCTCCTTTAATATGGAAACAAATGACTAGGGGGCCCAACTGGAGTCCATTCCAGGACCTACATTTTTCAATGGATTTACAAGTGAGCTGGAGGTGGGTTCCAGTAGCTTGCCTACCAAGTTTACTGATGACACCAACATGTGAAAGGTAATTACATCACAGCAGGAGATAAACTGGATGCAGAATTATCTAGACAGGCTTGGCAAGTGAGTGGGGAAGTGACAGCTGCACTTCAATGTTGAAGAATGCAAGGTGATGCATTTTGGAAAAAGGAACAGGAAGGCAGGATACTACTTAAATATTATAGAGATTACTGAACCCACAGAGGAAAATGACCTGGGAGTACTGATCAGCAACAACTCCAGTTGTGGCAACAGTGTGGGGCAGCAGCTAGCAAGGCAAACAAAATGGTGCGTATCAAGAGAAACTTCATACACAGACTGAGAGACATTATGGTAACTCTTTATATATTGTTGTCAGACCTCACAACATATACAGTGCGCATTTCTGATCCCTAGATACGAGGAAAGATATTGGCATGATTAGGAGGGTAAAGAGGAGGCTGACTAAGATAGTCGAAGGTTTGGAAAGCATAAGCTAAAACCATGAGGACTGGTTGACAAAGTGGTGCAAGTTTTCCTGAAAAAAACGTGAATCAGGGAACACGATTATGATCCAAACATATTTGAAAGGGATAACACCATCAGACTAAACACAGTTCTTCAGGATGCATAAGGATGAGAGAACAATGGGATACATGCTGCCATTGAAAGTCAGACAATTCCAGGGAAATGTGAGGAAGAACTACTTTGCAGAATGAGTGTTTGACACTCAGAACAGACTTCCTGAATATGCAATAGCAACTGCTACTGTAATGATCTTCTTGCTCAAACTCGACAGGTGCTTTGAACAAAAAAGGGTAACAATATTTTCATTGAGTGGGTGGGAGGGAGGAACTCGATAGATCAATGTTTTTCTGTCGTCCCTGAAGCTGTATACACATATGTATGGTATATATACAGATACAGGAAATTGTTGTGGTAAAAGTTACCTTAAATGTAAATTTATACTGGTATTTTTTTAGAAGAGTATGCACAGGACAAAAAGGCAAGACTCAGCCTACAAAAAAGGAACCAAATCTTCCTTTTAAATAAATCAGGTTTCTCAAATAAGGTTGAGGAGCCTGGGCCGATGGTACTAGGTCACAACAGCGCCAACAACAAAGGTGCCATCAACAACAGCGCTGTATAAACAGTGCTGTCAACAAGAGTGCCAGGACTAAACATCACCGAACCACAACAGCGCTAATGGTAGCAGTCCATACCCATACCAACAACCACTACCATGGCTAAAACACACAAATAAACACTTTGTCTTGTAGGGGGCTCTGTCCACTGCACTCCCCGATGTGGGGGAACTACCCTAGCTAATATAACTAACTCCAATGGGGGGGCTTGGAACTTGAGGAAAAGAGAAACTTGGGGAGGGGGGCTAATTGTTATCTCGGGTGATGGCAAAAAAAATGTATCCTTCGGGCAGAAAAGTACAACTGCATATGTCGGGAGACCAGTAATAGCTGCTGCTGCCTTAGCCCTCTCTGCCATGGGAGTAGCTCAGCCAGCTACTGCACTTTGCTTCTACTTGTCCATCCTCACCATTGCCAGAATAGCTAAAGGGGTAGTGGTAGTTGCTATACGCTGTTCTACCTCTGTCACTATTCAGGCATTCATGGTGCTGACAGTGATCGCTGTTTAGATGGCGCTGTTCAGGACACGCTATTCTGAGTGGGTAGATGGGTGGCAAACTCCTCATGGGGATTCATATACAAATTAAAGCTGTGTGGTGCCTCCTTACAGAGAAAGGTTAAAGTGGGCCTGGTGTCACATATAGTACCATTCCCCTGGGATGCAGTACCTCCCCACCTCCCCTCGTAATCACCTCACGTGTGAACCCAAACAATGGAAGAATAATTTCCCCAAAAATACAAATAATTACACTCTACTAGTAACATGCTCCCAGACCGTAAATAAGAACAAACTACAAGGACTTTATTGGGGATACAAGAACAGGTCTGGGGGGGAAGGAAAGGGCTATACAAATGAGGTAGCAGTGCATGTGCCTAGCCGGTTATCTGGTGCTCATCTAGGCCCAGCCTTAATTAATATGCAGTACCCTGGCTGTACTACTATAGCCCTCCTAGGCACAGCCAAATAATAATGAGATGCAGTATATAAGCCCCCGTAATGTCACAGGTGGTAACCCCCACTCCACACACTCCAATCCTACATGCCAGCCTGTACTGTTTGGGCTTCATGACCTTTACTGGTGCCAGTTAAATGCAACCCCTGATTACGAGGGAGCTCCCATAATGTTAACAGTTACTGAGTATCCAGCCATAAGATTGGTGCAGGCCCATAATTAGTCATTGCCTAGGACCTTGAGGTGTTGCACTTTAAACTTTAAACACTTTACTTGGTTGCAAACTTAACCCCCTAAACCCTTAAATGGGTATATCTAATTCCCATCTGGATGGCCTGGTCCATTAACTGATTTGTCAGTTTTCTGTTGAACAGTGGTGATATTGCAGAGGCAAGTCGTGAAGTATTCATGGTTTACCCAGACCAGTGGGATTTCCCATCAGGTGCAGGGGAAGTGGCACAACAGTAAATCTTCCTCCTCTGGCTTTTTTCAGCTTCCCTCTCATGGTTCAGGCCTTTAGTTTTTGGCTAGTGAGGACAGTTGTCCTCCTTAGGTCTAGTCAGGCCTCTCTTGAGCTCTGCAGTTAGCCCATGATCCTCTTCTTTAGCACAGGGCAGCTTTAGCCTATTAAGCCAAACCACATCAGACCAGCACACCACATTCTGACATCCAGTCCCTAGTGTGCAGCAATAACCAGTGGTGGGCAGGTGTACTGTCTGCATGGCTTCACAGGCAAAGAGCTGTTTTTGCATTTAGACAGCATTCAAGCTGCAGTGCAGCAAAGTCTCAGTTTCTCAGTTCACAGCTTTCAGTTCCCACTGTAGAAGCACAACTACCTCCTTCTCTGTAGTAGCAGACAATCTGTTTGGTCTCTCCGTCCCTCTGGTGGATGCAGGGTCCATCTCCTCCACACTTCAGTACTGGAAAGCTGTCTCTCTCAACAGCACAGGAACAGATCAGCTCCATTTCATGGTTTTATGCAGACTGACTGAATTCTGGAACAGCCCTGCTGTTGACTGGAGAACTACAGCTTTTGACTGGCTTTTAGCTATCAGTCACTCACAACAGGTCTGCATGTCCATTACTTGATGAGTGATTGGTTGGTTCTTCAGCCTGACTGGCTGAAAAGCCACTCTCTGGCCATGTCACTATGGGTCTGCAGTGACAAGGTGGCTGCTGAATTTGTAGTCCACAAGTACTCTTCCCTAAATGTCTTTATTTATACTATCCCTGCTTGCAAACATTATTACAAACCCCAGACAAGTCCTGTGCATGTGTGCTTAAGGGTTTGGTTTGGTTGGGGCAACAATCAAGGAATTCATGATTCATTCAGGAGCACGGATATACTTGATCCATCATCAGTGGCTTATGCCCTCCCAAGAACCATTGAGTATGCTGCCTTTGCCTCAAAGGATGCCTAGACAGAAGAAGGAAGGCAGTACTTTGGTGGTCTTCAGGAAGGTGGGAGCGACGAGTAGGGTACACAATCCTCAGCCTATGCCACAACAAAATTGTTTTGCCATTCTAGCAAGACAGGACTGCTGGGGGGATGCACTCAAAGTGGTGGCAAGGAAGGATGTGGTGGACTCTCAAAGGGGAGGACCCAGGGTGGGTGAAAAGGCTGTCAGCAGAAAAGGAAGCAGCTGCTGGTAGGTGGACTCAATAGTGAGAAGGATAGACCCATGTGATGGAAAGGGAGGGGAGAAGGATTTAAGGTGTGTACATGGTGCTTTGGCTCAGAATGATGGAGAGTGGGATCTAAGAATCTCTGCAGCAGCAGCGCACAAGAGGGAACTGGATGTTGCTATCCACCTAGGGACTAATGACCTGGTGAGGAATGGAGCAGAGGTAGTGTAGGGGCAGTTTTGAGAACTGGGGAGGGGCTTTAAACAAGTAGCAAGAATGGTAACATTCACTGAGGTACGACCTGTAGACACGTGAGGAGAGGTTAGTGCACTCAGCACCAGGAACATCAACAGTTGGTTGAAGGCATTGTGCAGAGAGGGAGGATTTGGCTTCATTGGGGACTGAGGGAGCTGACCTGGAAGAATATGGGCTCATACAGAGATGATGAACTGCATCCTTCTGGGATGGAGACCCCAGTAATCAAAGAGAGGTTTAAGTGTTACTCGGATGAGCATTTATACTAAGAGAGAGGGAAGGCAGTATTATAAAGGGAGGAATAAATTATCCCCTCCCACTGGTTAAAGCAACAGGGAGGGAGAGCCCAGAGTAAGAAAACTCCCCCAGGCAAGGGTGCAAAAGGGAGGAAGGGTAGACAGGGTGGAGGATGAGAGTGGTAACAACAAAAGTTGCAAAAGGAGAGCTGTAGAGTGGTCAGGAAATAGAGGGACCAACACAGGAAGAGAGGAGTTAGGGATAGTCTCAGGGAGCATCACAGGCAGAAAGTGAGAAGGAAAGGAGGGGGCTGCAGGCAGGAAAGAAGCAAGGTTTGGAAAGCCATGTGCGCCATTGCAATTGAGTCTAGGAAATAATATTCAGGACCTGGAGGCCATCACAGTGGAGGAGGACCTGCAGAGAGTAACCATAACCGAGTCGTGGTGCACTGAAAATCATTGGCTGGGATGCAGCCAAACCAGGTTACTTTCAGTTCAGAAGAGATGGGGAAGGGAGGAGGGAAGGAGGATTTGTTCTGTATTTGAGGGAAGGGAATCAAGGCTATGGAAGTGCAAGGTAACCTAGAGGCAACGGAAGGGCTGGAGGTGCTGTTGGTCATGCTGGAGACATGAGCAGAGGTCACTATTTGCACTGGGGTGGTATACAGGCCTCCAGTACAGGGGGAGGATTTGGACAAGGTATTAGGGGAAACCATCAGTAAGATAGCGAATAAGGAGGAGGTGCTCTGATTTGGGACTTCAGTCAGCCTGATGTGAACTGGTGCCTTCCAGCTGCATCTTTGACTAGAAGCAGGGCAAACCCAGATTCCCTGCAGATGTCAGATGTCATTTCTCAGGCAACTAGTCAGAGAATCCACTAGGGGCAGGGCAATACTGGACCTGGTGTTCACAAACAGAGACAGTATTGCAGATGTCCAGTGATCGACGTATGGTATGGTTCAGCATTAAGGTGGATATGGAAACAAACCAAAAAAGGTTGAGCATCCTGGACTTTAGGAAGGTGGATTTTAAGGAAATGGGATCTGCCTAAAAGGCAGTCTAGCAAGGGTGGATTACCTGGGTGTGATAGAGGAACAATGGAGTACAATAAGGGAAGGGAAGGCAAAATTAATAGAATCAGCCTCTATGTGAAGGAAGTGAGTAAAAGCAGGAAGAAAAAAAGGCACTATGGTACACTATGGAGGTAGCCAAAAAGTGAAGGAAAAAAGGGCAGCATTCAGGAGGTGCAAGGAAACACAGAGGGAGGGAATAGGGAGGAGTACCAGGTAAAAAAGAAGGAAGCAGGGAGGGCAGTGAGGTAAGCAAATGCGCAAACAGAGGAAAGCATAGTCAAAGGGGTGGCAGAAGGGGGCAAGACTTTCTTCAGTTACATTAATGAGATAATGAAGGCAAAAGGAGGGATAGTAAGGATAAAGATGACAGCAGATACTGAATGCACATAGAAGGATCAGGAAAAAGCTGACATCCTGAACAAGTACTTCTGCTTAGTCTTTACTGTGGAGAAAGGGGAATGGACCACCAAGTGCAGTAGGAATCCAGAAGGTTGAGGTGAACACAAGTCCATTTGCAGAGGGAAAAGTCCTGAAGAGACTTGCAAAAATAAACGTGAACAAGACCATGGGAACTGGATGGGATACATCCAAAGGTGATAAGGGAACTTAGGGAGGAGCTTGCTGTACCACCGACAGCCTTATTCAATATATGATTGGAAACAGGAGGGGTTCCAGTTGACTGGAGGAGAGCTGACATAGTCCCACTCCAGAAGAGTGGCAGCAGGGAAGAGGATACAACTATAGACTGGTCAGTCTTACATCAGTGATGGGGAAATTAATGGAAACCCTGTTAAAAGAAAGGCTAGTGGGATATTTTGACTCCAGTAGGCTGCAAGAGCAAAGACAGCATCAATTCACAAGTGGGAGTTCACGCCAGATGAATCTGATTGATTTCTTCCAATGAGTGACCAGGGAAGTAGATCAGGGAAGGGCAGTGAACTTGGCCTACTTGGACTTCAGCAAGGCCTTCAACACTGTGCTACATAGGAGACTGTTAAAGAAATTACAGTCTAGAGCTGGGATCCCTAGATGTAAACTGGGTAAAAAGCTGGTTAATTGATAGGTGACAGAAGGTGATGGTAAATGGCATTCACTCTAATAAGGGAAGAGTGACCAGCGGAGTGCTACAGGGCTCAGTACTGGTACCAGCGGAGCGCTACAGGGCTCAGTACTGGTACCATTCCTTTTCAATGTCTTAATAAGTGGCATCACAGAACACCTGGAACAGAAAGTATTCCTTTTTGCAGATGGCACCAATATTTGTAATAATGTGGACACTCAGGAGGTGGTGGAGAAAACAAGAAGGGACCTTAGAAAACTTGAGGATTGGTCATGAGTATGGCAACTCAGGGTTTATGCCAAAAAGTGCAAAATCATGTAGCTGGGGCAGTAAAACCCAGGAGCTGAGTATAAAATTGGGACTGTCAGTCACTAAGGAAGAAAAGGACCTTGGAGTTATAATATCTGATGATCTCAAAGTAACAGTGCAGTGAGGCAAGGCAGTGGGCAGGGCCAGTGGGACACTGGGGAGCATGACGAGAGGTGTCATCAGCAGGAGAGAGGTGCTATTACCACTGTATAGTGAGACCTCATCTGGAGTACTGTGTCCAGTTCTAAAGACCACATCTCGGAAAGGACGTAGGCAGAGTGGAGTCAGTCCACAGAAGGGCAACTAAAATGATATAGGGGTTACACAAAAAAAAAATATGAGGAGAGACTGGGGATCTAAACATGTACACTGGGGGCATGATAGAGACCTACAAGTGCCTCATGGAGGTGAATAGGGTACAGGTGGGGAGTCTGTTCCTAATGAGGAAGTGTAACAGAACAGGAGGGCATGCAATGAAGCTGGAAGGGGGGGAGGTTTAGGAAGGACGTGAATAAATACTCCTTTGCTGAAACAGTGGTGGATGCATCAGACAACCTGCTATCAGAGGTTGTGGGGGCAAAAACAATTTGGGGTTTCAAACATGTGTGGGATAGGTATAGGGGAATAATAGTACATAAGCAAGATGGGGGGTGGACATTGCCGGAGGCCAGTTAGGGTCTACGTAGACAGCTTATGCAGGGAACATTTGGGTAGAGTGGGTGGGTCAGAAGTGGTTCTTTTCTGCCAACAAATTCTATGTTTCTATGCCTTTGATGTGCAAATGCAGGGATCAACTTTCAAATGATGCAAGAGGCATCAAAGACTCCACTACTCCTCTTCTTCACACCAGGTTTGGTTCCCACAGCAGCAAGAGTCCACATTGTGGGACTGGTTGGAGCAACACTGCTGGTGGATGGTGCCATTGGACAGGCACTGTTGAACCAAATAGGTAAGCCCTACACAGTGTAGAGGGATTACATGTGCAAGGCCTACTGTACTAAAAAGACATTATACATGTGGGTCATCCCATGCTTTCTTCAACCCTGTAGGCTAAGGCCATCACTCTGGCAGAATTAAGCAATTAAAAGGTCTCAAAATACTCTGTCAGTAAAGGAAATGAGTAACAACTTGCTGAATCTGTGGCACTGGGCAGAGGGGCAGTTGATGTTCTAGTAGTACCTGGTATGCTACAATAAATCTTTATTTTATGTGAGCCATGGAGTGTTTCTTTTTTCTGTTTGTTGCATCTGCTTGGCACACTGGCAACTCAAGTTTATAAAGTCCAGAATGACAGGAGCAAAAATCCACAGGGAGGGCAAAAGAGCATCCAGGAGGATGCTGTTCACTCAGAAAAGGATCAGCACTGCATCGCAATAGTGGTGGCTCCTAAGGTGGCATGGCAGATGTGTCAGTGACAGCATGGGTGATTTCACAATGTCAGACAAACTCTTCAGGACACAAGATGCATGCATGTTCCAGTGGGATGTGGGAGGAAGGAGGGCAGAGAACAGGAAAAAGCCACTTTGCCTTGTGTAATCCTCTTGCAAATGGGGGTTCCCAAAAG
This sequence comes from Neoceratodus forsteri, assembly GCA_016271365.2. Classification (NCBI taxonomy): domain Eukaryota; kingdom Metazoa; phylum Chordata; order Ceratodontiformes; family Ceratodontidae; genus Neoceratodus; species Neoceratodus forsteri. The sequence continues at coordinate 585,727,107 of CM028132.1, read as the reverse complement.
TCTTCCAGGAGCTTGCTTAAATGCTCCAAGCCTGAATGGTGTTTGGCATTTAAGCCATTTATCTCTGAGTGCTTTTAGAGCCTCTGGTACTGTCTCTTTAAGAGCTGTCTGCTTGTAGACATAATTAGTTTGTGTGGGGGGACTGTGTGTTTTCCTGCTTGAGTCCCATTCGAGCTGCTGCCAATTCGCTCCGTTTTGCAGTCGCTAAGAGTGCAAGGGGAGCCTGTCTGAAAGATTTAACTTTTGCCAGAAATCATTTAGAGTAATAATGAAAATGCAGTTTGTTTAACTTGCTTTCCTTTGTAGTCTGAATTGTCTGCCTAGCCCTCCATTCTAGTTTTGAACTGTTGAACTGGACCAATCAGTGTGGGTTGAGGGAGCTCTAAAATGGTTCCTGTGGACGAATCAGAACTTGGACTCTTAATCTGAGCCTGCCACCAGAGGATTGTATGGGCAGTGACTCTGGGAAATGTAGTTTTGACCTTGGTGCCTTTTTCCACTAACAGGGGGAGTTTATTGTGCGTGACAGCTAAACCAGCCAAGAACTGGGAGGAACTCAAAGGAAGTGCCCGGTTTTGTCTACTGGAGTTTCAGTTCAGTTTTGGCAGTGAAGAGACAAGGAGCCCAGTGCTTCTTCGGTGTGTAGTTTAGCGCGGGTAAAACGCGTGTAAGGCCCTAAGTTTCGGTCTGCAGCTTGTGCAAGCGCCTGTTCTGACTGAATCCGACCTGTGAAGAAAATCAAGGAGATCTGAAGAGTAGAAACCAGGCTCACCCTGTAGAAGACTGGAGAAATTGCTGATTTGCACTCGGTCTATCAGGAACTGAATCGGCTGTGTGTTCTCCCGGGTATTGTGCAGTAATTGCGATCAGGATCGAGAAGCAGCCTACCTGGTATAGTACTTTCCTTTTACATATAAATGTGTGTAGTGCTTGTGGGGAATCACGTTTCAGATCCCCTGTACAGTGAGTTGAGTGCACGAAGCTGGAAGTAAACCACAGTTTAAACCGGGCTACCTCCATTTGCTCTGAACTGCAGTTGGGTCCAGTCATAAGGACCTTGCCCACATGGTCTGCTCCTCCTGGTGATCCAGGACAACCTACCTCCCATTCACTTTTCAGTATTGGGCCGTGAGTGCAAGCAGGGTAGCTCCCTGCCATCGGTTTATCGAATTGCAAGTGTGTCATCTAATTGTTTGTTTTTTTCTTCTTCACGAACTGAGCCAACCGGCTCCGGATTATAATTTGGGTATTGTGCATGCATTTTCCATCTTCAGGACCCCAACCAGCTGCACCAAATAGGCTAGCCTCTTATTGCCTGGGTACCCAGTAAGAGTGACATTTGGGATTCTGAAATATGTGCACAGTACTGTGATTATTAACGCGTTTAAACTAATTAACCTGATTCCCCCCCCGTCCTTGTTATATCCCCCTAAATAAATCAGATCTGTTTGTTTCAGCAAAGCTACACTGCCTGAGCTATTTGTTTATGTTAAAGTATTGTACTGTGGCTTTTGCACTGTATCATCTTGTTTTACAGGGAGTCCCCAGAGTCACGCTGACCGAACCAGTCCTGGGGGTAAGTGTATACTGTAGAGGTAATTCTGATATATTGTGTAGGTCACTAGTTGGAAGAAAGGGGGGTCACAGTGTCCCAGAGGGCTGTGACCAAGTTAGTTTAACTATTGCAAACCCTGACCTCTGGGTGGAGGCACTCGCCATTAGACCTAGGCCCCTCAACCTGTTAGTAGCTAGGCAGGCAGGGGTAGTAGCCCTTTGGATAGCGCCACCTAGAGGTTACACCTGCATACCAGATAATGTCCTTTCTGCTTCCCTTACTGCATACATCCCTCTGACACATTGCGTTCCTCCCAGCAACTAGCACAGCAACAAAGTACTTCCCTCCTTCCCTCCACTGAAGCAGTGGGGCAAACCAGATAGGATACTCTGATCCACATTAGTGAAACACCTGGAGACAGTTGTTGGTGTCAGAGTATGTCTGGTGGGACACAGGATGGCAGGACTATCTGAAGGAGTGAGTTGCCAGGGGACAAACTGTGAGCAGAAAAAAGAGTAACAACTAGGTCATCATGTACAAAACAGAGTTCTGTTGTCTACCAGTTTCAAAAACAAATTTTTTTAATGGCAAGTCAGCTGTTTTGAGCACAGTTATGTTTCTGTCATACTGTAATGGTTCTGATTGTCTCAAAATAGACATAAAAAGCCCTCGTGCTTCAGAAATTGTACACACCATTCAATTAATTATAAGATGGAGACTTCAGATTGTTGGGTTTGGCAATGCCCATTTAAAGACAAACTTTATTTAGTTTAATTTTTCTCTCTGGTATTTCCATGAGTTCTCCTGTCATGGGCCCTGCTATCTGCTGGCATGCAGGCCGGTGCTGCAGGACTTTCAGATCCTCCATCAAGCCAATCATACCCTCCTGCTGCCCTTTACCCCTTTGGTTTGTTCCTCCCCATCACCATGACATGGCTCTCCTGAGCTCCGGTGGATACTGAAAGGTTACTAATATCCATCAAGGTGGTTAGTGACGTGAGCTGAGATTGGGTACACCTGCAAGATGTTGATGTTGTAATATGGGGGTCTGGAGTGTCCCTTCTAAGTGGTTTATGCAACACCCCATGGAACATTACAGAGGAACCTGGGGAGGAGCAACCCCTTCCCCCACTCTGTGCTGCTTGGGGCAGTTATGCAACCAGTTGTGCTGCAGACCCCCTCTACAGACTTTGTATGTCCTCTGAAGAGTTTTCTCAGCCTCTGCTGACCCCCAGGAAGCTCAAGAAGTGCAATATGTCCCCTCATGTTAAGCAGATGTGTGCATCACTAGACTGCTTGGCCAGCATCTGGATGTGATATTAGTACCAATTTAAGAAAACAGCATACAGCTTTATGCAGGTGGCTTAAATATCAAGGACCCAGTATTCAAAAGATGCCAACTGTGCCTTCATTTTTCCCCCTTTAGGCTAGTAAAAACATAGCAGAGCATGAGTGCCATATGATTAAAAACCTTTCCAAAGTAAAACTGGATGTAGAAACAGAAACATAGAGACAGAATTTGACAGCAGATAAGGACCACTTGGCCAACCCAGTCTGCCCATTTCCCTACCTAATGGATAAGTTTCAGATCCTAGTTAACCAACAGCCTACTTCCTCCTACCCCCCACTAGAATTGCCTATGTCTGTCCCATGCATTCTTGAATTCTCCCACTGTTTTTGACTCCACGACCTCCTCAGGAAGGCTGTTCCATCCATCCACAACCCTCTCTACGAAAAAAATACTTCCTCATATTATCTCTAAGCTGGCCCCCTCTACCTTCAAATGTACCAGTGGTGCATTATTTGAGCAAGGCAGATAAGGCACATTGCACCTGCAATAAAAGGTAACATTGCCAGAGAAAAGTATTCATTTCATTCAACATAGCAACACTGTTGTGAACTATGCCACTATAGAGCAGAATAACCTCTTGCAAGATGCCTGATATGCATAGGCCAGGAACATAGATACATAGACAGTGTCGGCAGATAAGGGCCTATGGCCCACCCAGTCTGCCCATTTGAGCTTGTAAATTCAGTTTATGTATTCCTAGAAGTCTGTTGCCCCTTACCCCTGACCTCCAGAATTCCTTTATGTCTATCCCATGCATTCTTAAATCCCATGATTGTCTCAGCCCCCACCACTTCCTCTGGCAGGGTGTTCCACTTGTCCACCACCCGTTCTGTGAAGAAATTCTTCCTCATGTTTCCTCTGAATCCTCCTCCCTCCAACTTCATTCCATGCCCTCTAGTCCTGGAACATCTTTTTCGCTTAAAAATAGTGTATTCCTGCACCCTGTTCCTTCCTGTGAGATACTTGTATGTCTCTATCATATCCCTCTCTCCCGCCTCGCCTCCAGGGAGTACATGTTCAGTTCCTTCAACCTGTCTTCATAGGACTTATGATGCAATCCATGCACCATCTTTGTTGCCCTCCTCTGAACCTTCTCTACCCTGTCTATGTCCTTACGTAGATATGGTCTCCAGAACTGTACACTGTACTCCAGGTAGGTGAACAGCTTATGGAACCAAGCCCCTGTGTCCCCAGAATGACAAAATAGCTCCCTATGGAGGAAACATTTTTACAGCATAAGAGACAAACCTGTTGCTAAACCTTTTTTCGGACTGCAGCACCAGCTACACAGTTGGTGAAATCAATAATGTCAATAGCTTACTGTATTTTATTAAATCATAATTTTTCACACATATGTCTCCTGTTATCCTTTTTCCTACCATAGCATTTGATTACTGGGTGCAGGGCGTAGCTGAGTAGGTCAGCAGGCAATTGTGTTTAATTTGAGGTGGCCATTCCAGAGGCAGTGACAACAACCCACACAGTCATTGCATAGCTTTGCATTAGTCACATACAAGTGCCTGTGCAAGTCTCATGATAGAACAGAGTTGCAGTTGCATATAGAATTTGTGCACACAGCCTCTGAATCACAGAAGCAGATTCAGCTGACAATGCTAATTGGCACTTCATGCTCTTCCTCTGTTCATGCAAATGAGATACAATACATTAGCAAATGGTAATGTATGCCCTGTAATGACACATTCCTTTTTAGTCACAGCAGTATTGCTGCTTGACTTAGTGCTTGACCAACTGCAGAAAAGGCTGGCCCAAGAACTTACTGTGCTGGATACAGAGTCCTTACCACTTATGTCGTCGTCTTAGTGCCGGCACACTGCCAACCAGTAAACCCCACCCGATACAGGAGTAGTACAACACCCTGCACTGCAACTGTATTGGTGAAGGTATGTAGCTTATTATGCAGGATGGCAGGGTGACTGCACTGCAGTGAGGGGACTGCCAGGCTCATTTGCATGTGCTCCACAATGGTGCACTGTATACAAGATGGGCTGGTGGGCAGACATGCAGGCAGAAGTTAAGTGGGAACATTTTTCAACTTAAATGTTTACCAGCTCCGGGCCCACACAGAATCTTCCTGCAAACACCCGAATGCTGACAGCAGGGTTCCTGGACACAGCGATCTCTGTTGCACAGGACTGGAATCCATAGGCACTGGCTATTCTAGAGGTGGATTACCCACCCACCTGGATAATCCTGCTCCCATAGGATTCTTGGGATATGTAAACTTTATAGTATGTCTTTCTTGTACTTATAGTCCACGTAATGGTGCGGCATCAATTATGAAACTTGAATAATGAAACATTACTGTATTCCTAGAATACTACATCCTTTGCAGAATGAAAGGAGTAACCAAACACACACCATATGATTCTGGACAACAGTACTACAACATTACATAATCTGCTTTTCCTCCCTGCCATGATGTCTAAACTAAACTGCACCTGTGGTGTGGCACAGGAAGCCAGGCAGTGGAGGGGATATGCTCATGTCTGATTCAAAGCCTGACAACTGCTGCTTGCTACCTCTGGATACCAGCATACCACAGTAGGTGGTTAGTGGCCAGATCTGCACTATGGGCAGCAGTAGAATGGTGATCATGAACCCAGACCATCATCCTGCAGAAGTGGGCAGGACAGGCTAGTCACTAGGAAAGTGAAGTCATGTGCTGATGGCCCTTCGATCTCTGTGGAAGGGGGCATACAGAAGACATGGAGCAAAGGTAAGGAAATGCACAACTGGGCCAGCAATGGGCATTGGGAGTGAGGCAACAGACCCAGTATGTCAACATCTGGGTCTGGACTGGGGGAATCAAAAGGGCAGTTGAGGCATAACTTCAAAGAGGAGTGGGAGCTATGCAAAGTCCAAGAGTTGGTGTGTCCTGAGGCCATCTTCTTTGGCCCCGTCATAGTGGCACAATATAAGCTGACCTGACAGGAAGTGGCAGTCATGGTCAATGGTGTAGGCCACCACAAATAAAAACTGGCAGAGAGGTACATGGCATTGACCTGCACTGGAGGTCATTAATTTGGCTGGCCAGAATCCAGGGACACATGGGGCAGACCAGGAGGGGAGTGGGTCCCAACACAGGTCCATATGACACTGGCTAAGAAGATAACAGCCTCTACCCTAAGCAAGAAGTCCACATCACAGGTTGGCCCCATAGTAGACAATGCCAAATAACCCTCAGCCCCCTTTAGTGAGTGTATTACACACTGAAGCAGTCACAATGAAAATGGTGCACAGTGCTGACTGTAAAGTAGTTAATTGTCATTACATATACATCAGGATTTAGTAAGTAATGAAGGATGGCAGTGTTCCAACAATAGTATATTACATGGTGTGGTGTTATGTTGCAATATGTGTGACAGGGAGTGCTTAGATTGAGTAAGAAATCACAAGTATGGAGTACCACCATGGTTTATGTACAGGAACAATCGTATAGCTGAAAGTCATAGGGTGATTTTGAAGCTGTGTGGTGTGGGATGCTGTCACCATGGGTTACAGTACTGACAGTTGTTATGTCTTCCATCCAGTCCTTGACATAGGGAACCATAACAGTGCAGAGGTCATCTCAAATTACTCTGTTTATTTTCCACTAGTATGACTTCTGTGTCCCTCCAGTTTTACCAGAATAGTTGGTCACAGCAGCAATGCCCCTAATGAGATACAGCAGCAGCACCCTGATGATGGCAGGCCATGCTTGACCCACATGATATATTCATAGCCAGTCACTTTGGTTGTCTCTTTAGCAGCCCTCAATGTCTTGCAAACAGAAGGCACATAGGGTGAGGAAGATGAAGATGGAGTGGATGTTTCCTTGTCCCAGTGGCTAACACAAACCTCAGCATGGAGACCTAGGCATCCCAGACACTGTTTGGACCACTCCTGCATATGTGTCTGTAGAGGAGACCATGTCTTTGGGAGATATTCAGGTAAATCCCCAACCTCCAGAAGCCTCAGATCTGGCAGCACATCTCCTGGACATATCCCTAGTGTGACCCCCGGGGCCATCAGAGATATAACATTCACTTCACTACTAGGCAAAGGTGGAGGATAGGGCCATTCCATGGTTGCTCCTGGATGAGACTGCACAGGTAACAGCCCACTGGATCATTGTTAGGACTGTACAGAATTCATGAATACCATGACTTTTCCCATTTTAGGAAAACCTCATAGTTTTTTACATTTTCCATGAAAACACCATTATTAGGGATAGAAAGAAAGAAAGAAAGAAAGAAAGAAATAAATAATTCCAGCCAGGATGCAAAACAGTACATTTGCAGTATTATTGCAAAATGCTGCAGTTTGCTGCATGGAACAGTGTAAATCAATGGCAATTAAGTTATTTTTGTCATGCAGAATTTTGTGGCATGTCATTTAATGCAAGTTATTGCATACATCCTAGCAGGCTTCACTGGAGAGAGAGAGAGAGAGAGAGAGAGTCCATTTTATCATTCATCTGAATGGTCATTATAGATTGTTAAAAGCAAAAGACAGAATAATAAATACATACATACAGTAGATTCAATATAGTTTGTTCACTGAAATAAACATATACTGTATACAGGTCATAGAGCAATAAAGTATTTTGAAACGTGTTATGCAGAGTACAATGGTATAGACATTTTATGTCGCACTGTACAATAATTACAGAATTGTAAGATATTAAAAAGCATGGAGCTACTGACATTCTTCTAGAGATATATACTGAAAAGTATAAATAGAATAATAGTAGGACAGTGTGTATTACGTAACTAATAATACCTGAAAGGATGGGCATTATTGGGATATAGCGGACCACCCAGGGGCATAATGAGGCCCAACGCCACAGGCGGAGGGCCTTATAGGCCCTGAAAGGTCCATTGTATCCCATAACGTCCACCCTGGAGGGTATTATTACATTTAGATAATGGATTAGAGATGCTATTTTGGGGAAAAATATATAAGAAAAAAATTTACATATAAAAAAATAAGTAAAAGCTAAGCAGAAGTAGTGTTTGTTGTAAAGTAGTTCCTATAGTGTGAAGTGCTGGAATCACCACAGGAGGTCGCTGCTTTTTTTTTTTATGCTTTTACTGATTAGGCTGCCCTCCTGCTTCGTATCTGTCTCTCTCTCTCTCTCTCTCTCTCTCCTCTCTCACACACACACACACACCCCGATTGAAAAATGGTGTCTCAGAATGGGAGAAATGTAGAGTGGTGAGTTTTAGTGACAGGTAGTTCTGCTTCATGTGATATGACTTAGAAGAGTAGCACGAGTCTGTCGCTGTGTTTAAAAGTGAGCACAGGCTTTAGAAGGAGTGCAGCAGGGAATGGAAACAGAAGACAGGGAAGTTTCCCTTACACAAGGTCAAGCAAGCTGAAATGTAAGAATTTGAAAATGGAGTTTTTTGTTTTTTTTGCGGTGGCGAAGAGGAAGAGAGTCAGTTCGGGAGGAGGTATGAGGCTGTCTGTGAAATTTTATTTTGCAGCGTGCTGGGCTTTGGGTAGGGGCTACTGTCTCAGTAACTGGAGAATGAAATAGCGGCTGACAAGTTTGGGGTGCCCAATGATCGAGCTGGCACTTTTTTCTCACCGGGCGTTGTTGAGAAATAACAGCCCAGGTGCCAGGCTCTTTTAGCTGATCAGGATGTTAGTTTTGTTTTGACCATTAGCTAAAAGGGAGTAATACCATCAAGAGGATCTAGGGACATAGGAACATTGAAAGAGGAGCTCAAGAAGTTCCATGTTCCCAGAACCTCAAGCTGGCATAACTCCCAAGTAAAACACACTGTCATATTTATTATTTTTTTGTAATATATGGATCCAATAGAAAGACCGTGGCTCTGAAGCCTTTCTTCCACTGTGCTGTGACAACGGCCCTCTGACTACTGTACTGAACACTTACTCGCTTGAAGCAGTGTCTGTCACCTTTTGTTCCAATCATCAGCTTTGCTACTCAGTTGTAGGTCTTACTTGCTCTGCAGTGCTGATGAGTGAAGGCAGGATCAATAAGATAATATTTCAAATGTAAAACAAACAAACAACAAAAAAGAAATAAATTGCCGAAAGTGCCACAGCTGCAAGTTACTCTCGCTAAACGAGAGACAGCCGCCATGTTTTCAAACCTGTTCTGCCCTCCCACAGATGAAAAGTGCCCAATTATAAGGCATGCTTTGAAAGATTTTCATGCCATGTCTCTTGCAAGTGCACTTGCCACTATAGCAACCAGCTCTGCACTCTGAGACAGTCGTGTGCTTGCGCTGTTCTCTTTAGCTGATAATACTATCTTTCAGAGCTCCAAACGATAATATTATGGGCTCTGAACAATACTATTACAGCTCATTATCAATACTATTATCAATTTTGTCCAGTACTATTACCAGACTTTTTGGTATGTTTTACTAACCTACTAAAATGATGTATCCATATATTACAATACAGTAGTATGAACACTTTATGTTGTACAGAAATCATTTGAAGGCATGGTGTTTGCTGCTACCCATAAGCTGCCAACTTTAAAGCAGCAGTGCAATTAAAAACATTTTACCAAAATACTATTTTCAGCTGCAGTTTATAAAAAATATAGCCAAACTGTCACATCATCATTTCTAGGTACCTCCCATGCAACACATTGTGTTTTGTTTTTTTTTATACTTTTTGCCAGATTCAAAAAGCTATTTGTAAGCCTCATCTGGCTGCCACCTCTTTCTCTTGCGATAAAAAAAAGCAAGTAAAACATTTATAAAATAGTCAACGAGATAGATAAGGTGCGACGCTTAAAAAATTGCCATGATTTCTCTAGGCTGTGTGAACGCTGAACCGGATCATCACTTGCAATTTGCTGTTTTCAATTTCAGCACCTTCTTGGGGTAGCACTATTGGCTCCACGCCTGTGTAGAGCTCCCTGATTGGCTGTCTCACTCACCTGAGACAGGAGCACCTGAGACGTGTGGCTTAATGTAAGCCTGCATCTCTGTACTCAGCTTCTAATTTATATATTTTAATTTAGCCTGTTCTGCTTGGCCTGTGTAAAGTAACATACCATTCCCCCCACCTGCTGCAGTTTCTCTCCAACTGTATGTGCACTGATTCAGTGCTAGCTCTGCAAACTTCCCCTTGATTTTTTCCCAATTAAGCTTTCACTCTGTACTGCCTTGAACTGAGTTTGTAAAAAGGTTTTACTGGCTTTGTTAACATAATTTTTTTTTTAATCCTATTGAAGACTGTACTGGGTTTACATGCTTACTGCTATGGACTTAGTTAGAAAATTCAGTGAATTGTAAAATCTGTGTAGCCTCTGTCTTGAGCCTAAGGCTCCTGCCCTTGACTTTCATTCTTAATCATCTTCCTTTGTCCCCCTGTCCTCCTCTGTCTCTGTTCTGTCCCTCCTGCCCTCCCCCATCAGTCTGTTCTTTTGTGCATGTTTTGGGTTTCTGAGTTAGCCGGCACCTTGCCTCTGTCTGAGACCTCCCCCTAGCTTGTCTTTCAAGTTGGTGCTCAGCTCTCTCTTTGTGTGTCTCTGTTTAGACATCAACCCCTCCATCTGCTCCTATTTAATCTGCTGTCTCCTTCCTTACAGGTGCCACTTGCCCCCACGGGCAGTGGTCACGATCTAGCCGTAGCACCTCTACGGTGCAAGAACCCTGATCCACCCACCCCCCAAAGAGATAGATAAGGTAAGACACTTGAAAAATTGCCACGATTTCTCTGGGCTATGTGAATGCTTAACCGGATCATCACTTGCAATTTTCTGTTTTCAATTTCATCGCCTTCTCAGGGTAGCACTATTGGCTCCATGCCTGTGTAGAGCTCCCTGATTGGCTGGTCTCACTCACCTGAGACAGGAGCACCCAAGACGTGTGGCTTAATGTAAGCCTGCATCCCTGTACTCGGCTTCTAATTTATATATTTTAATTTAGCCTGTTCTGCTCGGCCTGTGTAAAGTAACTTACCATTCCCCTCTGCTGCAGTTTCTCTCCAACTATATGTGCACTGATTCAGTGCTAGCTCTGCAAACCTCCCCTTGATTTTTCCCTAATTAAGCTTTCACTCTGTACACTGCCTTGAAATGAGTTTGTAAAAAAGTTTTACTGGCTTTGTTAACATAATTTTCCTTAATCCTATTTAAGACTGTACTGGGTTTACATGCTTACTGCTATGGACTTAGAAAATTCAGTGAATTGTAAAATCTGTGTAGCCTCTGGCTTGAGCCTAAGGCTTCTGCCCTTGACTTTCATTCTTAATCATCTTCCTTTGTCCCTCTGTCCTCCTCTGTCTCTGTTCTGTCCCTCCTGCCCTCCCCCATCAGTCTGTTCTTTTGTGCTTGTTTTGGAGTCCCAAGTTAGCCAGCACCTTGCCTCTGTCTGAGACCTCCCCCTGTCTTGTCTTTCAAGTTGGTGCTCAGCTCTCTCTTTGTGTGTCTCTGTTTAGGCACTCCCACCATCTGCTCCTATTTAATCTGCTCTCTCCTTCCTTACAGGTGCCACTTGCCTCCACGGGCAGTGGTCACGATTCTGCCATAGCACCTCTACAGTGCAAGGAGCCTGATCCACCCACCCCCCAAAGAGATAGATAAGGTACGATGTTTGAAAAATTGCCACGATTCTCTGGGATGTGTGAACGCTGAACCGGATCATCACTTGCAATTTTCTGTTTTCAATTTCAGCACCTTCTCAGGGTAGCGCTATTGGCTCCATGCCTGTGTAGAGCTCCCTGATTGGCTGGTCTCACTCACCTGAGACAGAAGCACCCGAGACATGTGGCGTAATGTAAGCCTGCATCCCTGTACTCGGCTTCTAATTTATATATTTTAATTTAGCCTGTTCTGCTTGGCCTGTGTAAAGTAACTTACCATTCCCCCCCACTGCAGTTTCTCTCCAACTGTATGTGCACTGATTCAGTGCTAGCTCTGCAAACTTCCCCTTGATTTTTCATCCCACCCTCTCCTCACCCTCCCAGGCCTCCTTTAAAGGCACACAATCTCCGCCCACTCCTATCTAATGTTTCAATTTATTGGTTACTTACTGTCAACAACTCAATTCCTCCCATCCCCTTTTTGCAACTAAGCCTTCTAGCAGCTTTATCTCATTCTGTCTTGCTGAGGCATACCATTTTAGTACTTTAGGTTTGCTTATTGCTCACTAGCATATCCTGTCTTGCTAAGGCAGTTGATTTAGGTTGGGTGACCTCTCTAGTACTTAGTCTGCTCCAGAGTAGTAGCTAAGAAATTTGCATCAGAGCCTCTCTGCCCCTAGTACTACTCTATAGTCAGGTGAACTCTTTTCTTATTAGCCTGACTATTAGCTGTACTTAAGGATTACTGCTTCAGGCTCCACTGCCTATAGTAGTATTCTGCAGGGATTAAGAAATTCTCCTCCATTGAGAATCCCTTCGCTTGCCTGCACTTGTAGTGCCCATTGGGTGATAGTCTCATAATGAGGGCATATTACCTGCTTCTGTGCTTGTCTCTGCTCATCTTGCATGTTTTGGACTCGAACGTGAATCAAAAAATAACTCCTAGAGTGGAGAATGGCTCTCTTTTTACATTGTCTGACCGGGACTTTTCCTATCAAGTAGAAGAACTTGTATGTGCTCTAACTTCCCCTAGCCTGCTGCTGCTGGTCCTTCACATGCACCGACATACAGGAACTCTCCTAGAGCCTGCCCACAGGGCTATACCACTTTCTGCATACTCCCCCCTACTCCCATTGACTCTCTCGGTCAGGGTATTATTGTATGCAGCATCAAGAAAACTGGGCACTAGCCTCAGAACTCCCTATACTGCCGCAGGCAAATCACGTAACCAAAAGAAGACCCAGCCACCCACACTTCTCCTAGAACTATACAGGAAACTCTTGTTCCTGCTTTTACTATACTCAGGAAATGTTGAGCTTGATCCAGGCACTCTGGCACCCATGGAATCCCCAGCAGAGCTACGAAGCCTCCAGGGGCTTACATTCTTGCATGTTAATGTATGTAGCCTAGTAAAAAAAATCACTTCTGTTCAGGCCTGGGTATGTCATACTGCTGCAGAGGTGCTGGTGATAACAGAGTCCTGGCTCCGACCGGTGACCAGTAACAACGAAATTAACATCCCCTCCTACTCTTTGTTCAGAGTCAACAGGCAAATCAGAGGTGTTGGGGTAGCTATTTACATCAAGGATAAATTTCCTGCCTCCATAATTGACTCAACCTCTGTCCCAAAAGAATTTGAAAGCTTGTCATTAAATACTGAAATTGCCACCATTGTCTCTTTATGTATAATAGGATGCTACAGACCCCCATCAGCTGGACCACAGTAGTTAAAACATCTTGAAAACATCCTGGGTTCAGCATCTTCAGAGTGTATCATACTAGGGGACTTCAACTTAGACTGGCTCTCCAGTTCATCCACCCCTCTTAAAATGTTCTGTGATTCCCTTGGGTTGTCACAGCTAATAAACAAATCTACTCGTCCTAACAAGCTCAACCCTAATAACAGTACTCTCTTGGATAGCATTTTAGTTAACAAACCCCATTTATTCTCCCATGCTGGCATCTTTTTTCCTGATATTAGCGACCATTGCTTCATTGCGTGTGTATGATTCACTCTTAAATGCACAACTGTACCAAAATTCCCTTTTAAAAGGTGCATACGCAACTTTGATCTCCATGGGTATATATCAGACCTAAGAGACTCCATGCAAAGGCAGGACTTCTATCTAGCCAAGTTCCTGACTACGGCTTGTGATATTTTTCTCAGAAATTGTGAAGGGGCCCTCAACAAGTATGCTCCCATAGTAAAAGTTTGTGCGAGAAACAAATCCTGTCAGTGGTTTACAGAAGACCTGAAAGATGCTTTGCAGAGTAAAGATGTACTCTGGAGAACTGCTAGGAAAACTAATTTAATAAATGACTGGAATTCTTTCCAGAGGGCGAGGAACCTCTGCACCAAAATGGTCAGAGAAGCCAAAGCTAATTTTTACCACTCTCAGCTGGAGAGCTCCTCAAGAAATACCTCCAAATTCTGGAGGACTATCAAAGACATTGAAGGTCACACCACTGTAAATTCCCTACCTACTAAATTATTTATTGACAATACTGTCATCTCTGACAGACCTCTATCCTCGATGCTCTCAATAATCATTTTGCCACTGCAGGGCTAGCTTTTAACTCCACTCCTGTGAATATCCTCCGCCAACAACTTAGATTGGATACACAAGAAAAACCCATCCCCAGTCCATTCTTCTTTCTGCAGCCTACCTCCCTGAAAGAAGTCGAAGATCTTCTCCTTCAGCTGGACACTAGGAAAAGTACTGGGGCCAACCTCATTGACCCATACTTCTTAAAGGTTGGCTACCATGTCCTCACAGTCCCAATTACTCATCTGTTCAACTTATCCTTGTCCCAGGGTGACCTACTGCCCATTTGGAAAAATGCACTTGTGGTCCCTTTGTTTAAGTCAGGAGATCCTACTGACCTCAATAACTACAGGCCAATCTCCCTACTTCCAATCCTGTCAAAGATGCTGGAGAAAATAGTGAACTCCCAGCTTTGGAAGTACCTGGAATCAGAAAAATTGTTCAGCCCCTTACAATCTGGTTTTAGAGCACAGCACAATACAATCTCTGCTCTAGCCAAGGTGACAAACGACTGGCAGCTTGAATTAGACAAAAAAAACTTTGTCTGTGCAGTTTTCTTGGACCTAAGCAAGGTGTTCGATACCGTTGATCACAGACTGCTTCTGCCGTCCCTCTGGAACATTGGTTTGGATTCCGTATCCCTTAAATGGTTCTCCAACTACCTCTCAGGATGACTTCAACAAGTAAAGGCAGAAGGGGAAGTTTCTCCACCAAAACCCCTATTGAGGGGTGTACCGCAAAGTTCCATTCTTGGTCCCTTGCTCTTCACCATTTACATTAACAACGGAGATGCCCCCATCAAAGAAGCACAAATACACCTATTCGCGGATGATAGAGTACTCTATACTAGTAGCCCCACACCTGAAGCGATCCGTAAATCCCTTCAAAATGAATTTAATCTGCTTCAACATCAGCTTATAAACCAGAAACTGCTCCTAAATGCAAAAAAAAAACCAAAAACAAAGCAATGTTCCTCTCACCCCTTCAAAATGCAATAAATCCGGCAATTGCTGGGACACTCCTGCAGATGTCTACCATTCTAGGTGAGCAGTTGGACTATGTACCAAAGACTTACTTTCACAGATCACTTAGAAAAACTGGCAAAGAAACTTAAACAAAGACTTGGTCTGTCCTTTAGGATTAATAATCTCCTCACAAAGAGACGCTAAACTAAAATTGCTTCAAACTACCTTTCTTTCCCTATTGGATTACACAGACTTTCTATATAGTCAGGGACCTGCAGGTACCCTAACCAAACTTGATACGCTTTATCACAGAGCCATAAGATTTATCACGGGTCTTCCATACTCTACCCACCACTGTGCATTGTACACGGCAGTGGGATGGTCATCCCTTGCTTACTGATGGCAAAAAAATGCTGCGGTTTGGACATACAAAGCTATCTCAAATAAACTGCCCCAGTATATCTCTGTCTGTTTATCTTTGTGCACTCGGGGGAAGTATGCCCTGAGAAACACCTCATATATCTACCTTTATGTTTACAAAGCAAAATCTCGCATTGGCAGAGCAGCCATCAGCTTTGGGCTCCCTCAACTGTGGAACAAGCTGCAAAAAACTTTGAAATTAACTCACCCTATCAGCCTAGCAGCTTTTAAATCTCTATATCTACATCATAATAAGGAGTCTTGTGCCTGTCTACCCTAAATAGTGACTCTTATAAGTCCAAGTACACTCTTATTACTACTGTTAAAAGACTGATCACATCTATAATCGACTCTTCCCTCTCCCCTTTTTCTGCCCCCCATATCTGTCCCTTCCACATTCCTTTGACCCTGGTTCCAGCTCTAAATTCTCCATACCGTAACACTATATATCTTTTTATATTAGGCTTTATTTGTGTTCGGTGCACCTGATATGTACATTTCTTTACTTATATGAAAAATTGTGTCCTACCCAAAACTAGCTATATCTTCTGTTCCAAACATGTACTACTGTCAATGCTACCTGCTGATACTTTGTATATACTGTATTATTGTATCTCACTTTATTTGTATTATTACTATTTTCTTGTGTGTTACATCCCATGTATATTGTCCCTTGTTCCTTGTTGACAAACCCAGGTCCACCTCCAAAATGAACTTGCTCAACGGTGATCGCCTGGTTAAATAAAGACTTTGATTGATTGATTGATTGATTGAACTGTTGGTGGAACTAGAAAATGTTACCACCAAATAAAACTGGAAGATGCCTGGAATCTTTTATAGTGAAAAAAGGCAGGTTCAAATATTTTTCCCAGTTTTGTTGCACTGCTGCTTTAAATTTAATTTTCAAAGGAAAGAACAGTGCGCTCAGGACAGGGGTTGTTGGTGTGCACCAAGGTAACTAGCTCAAAAGTCATGAAGGTAGAACATGGGTGCGCACTCACAATAAAAAGTTCCACAACCAGAATTCAACTTAAATGAACATTTATTCCAAACTTGGAAGACGCTGAAAGTAATGGCCCCAACGCTTCAACCTGCAGATGTCTTCCTCAGGGAGCTTTAAATTCAAGTTTGAGATAATTGCTGCATTTTATTAATTCTAATTTTATTGACACCCCTTAAGAATAATCATAATCAATAAAGAACATCATAATTTAAACAGTGTCTGCAGCAGCATGCCATTCTTGACATAGGTATCCTCCAAAACTGTTGTCATTTAGTTTACAAGGTTATACCACAGGCAAAAAAATGGAACATGATCTAAGGTTTCTTTGTGTCCCATATTACAAAGACAGTTCTCATTTTCAGCTAATTATTAACATTTTACTATATTTGAATTTCAGAAAGCTGTTATAACCAGCCTTACACTGTAAATGAGTAATTGTTGATTGGAAATAAGAATCATTTACTGTTCTAGGCTACATTTGTTTTTCAGGGAAAATCTACTGGCAGCCATAATGGCAATGTATTTTTGTAATGAAATGTCAGTAATCTTCTATATTTACTATTATCCCTTGAAGGGCCATCCATATATACCCTAAGCCAATTATTGAGATTGTCCTCAGTAAGTTTAAGTCCAAGAGTGCTGCATCCTTTTCCTAATAGTACCCTATCTTTCCCACACTCTATCTATGCTAAAGCAACAGTTAAAGTCCCCTCCACAACTGCTCCCTGTCTGGCCCCCTCTTGACCCAATCCCCCTACCTCCCTTCCCGTGCTTGTACCTCCGGCATTTTTGCACCAATACCTTCTCTTAGGGAGCACAGAATCAATACCTGGAGTGACAGGTGTTCATAACATCATTTCTCATCTCAAGAGCTGGGTCCTTGCTAAAGCATGTATAAGCTTGAAACATTGGCAATGGCTGGCAGGATGCTGCTTGCTGTAATTTTACATAAATAAATGTTTTAAATTGATTCCAAGTTTGGAAGTCTGTGGTCTGATCTGTTGAGTCTGTTGAGCCCAGCTCTTGAGAAGAGAAAATGCTTGCAGTAATAGTTTTTATTCAATTGCAGTTGTCACTTATTAATTTTGTAAAATGTACTATACTCCATGAAAACTTTGTATATGAATGTCCCCATGTACTATGCACCTTGTAAAATACTATGTCAACAATGCAACTTAAATGTATATGTGCCTATAATGTAAATTGTTGAAGTTTATCTTATCTGTGTTTGTTCTATTGTTGTACTAATCAGACTACTGTAAATCCTTCTACCCTCTCGCACCTGGAAATGAGCCTCGGCTCAGTGTGCCTTTCCTGGTTATAACATTTTAAATCAATAAATAAATAAATAAAATATCTTTCCCTTCCAACAGATATAAGGCAGGCTGGTGTGGACCATTTTCAGGATCTTGATCCACCAAGTAATCATTCTTATAAGTGAGCAGCTATGGTCAGAGCTGAACTAGGCCAAGTTAGTCTTCAAACATGGACAATTATTAGTTCAGATACAGAGTTAGTCAGCTCTGCTCAGAACTCATAAGCTTGCCCACCAGCTCCAGTCCGTAAGTAGACAAAGAGGCAGTCTGGTGTATTGATTAGAGTATCAGCTTAGGATCCAGAAGAGTGCAAGTTAAACCCTAACATAGACTAATATTAACTGTGCACCTTGAGCTGGTCACACAGACTCCCAGTGTTCCAGTCCACCCAGCTGTAGAAATAGGTAAAAGCAGGACCCTGGTGGAAACCTGAAGTATCTCAGCTTGACTATCTTGGGTAAATGAATTCTAAAATAAAAATAAAGTGCATTTCACATAGCACAAAGGAATAATTCATAACAGATAGAGAAATAAAAAGCACAACATCATTTTTTTTGTATTATAAATAATAACATTGCAGTCTCTAGTCAGATGTTGCAAGAAACGCAGTATTAAAAGAAGCAGCACAAAGCAACATAATAGATACATAGAAAGTGTCAGCAGATAAGGGCCTATGGCCCACCGAGTCTGCCCATTTGAGCTTGTATGTTCAGTTTATGTTTTCCTAGAAGTCTGTTGCCCCTTACCCCTGACCTCCAGAATTCCTTTATGTCTATCCCATGCATTCTTAAATCCTGTGATTGTTTCAGCCCCCACCACTTCCTCTGGCAGGGTGTTCCACTTGTCCACCACCCGTTCTGTGAAGAAATTCGACCTCACGTTTCCTCTAAATTGTCCTCCCTCCAACTTCATCCCATGCCCTCTAGTCCTGGAACATAATTTTCACTTAAAAATAGTGTATTCCTGCACCCTGTTCCTCCCTGTAAGATACTTGTATGTCTCTATCATATCCCCTCTCTCTCCCTCATCTCCTCCAGAGAGTACATGTTCAGTTCCTTCAACCTGTCCTCATAGGACTTGTGATGCAATCCATGCACCATCTTTGTTACCCTCCTCTGAACCTTCTCTACCCTGTCTATGTCCTTATGTAGGTAAGGTCTCCAGAACTGTACACTGTACTCCAGGTGGGGCCCTCACTAGTGTCTTGTATAGTGGAATTATGACCTCCCTTTTCCTGCTGGTGATGCCCCTGCCTATGCATCCCAGCATCCTATTTGCTTTACCTGCTGCCTTGTCACACTGTTTCCTACCTTGAGGTCATCAGAGATGATAACCCCAAAATCCCTTTCCTGCTTGGTGCATGCTATATCCTCACCCCCAACTGATATATTGTGTCAGGGTTTTGTGCCCCATATGCATTATCTTGCACTCTTTGCTTTGAATTTCAACTGCCAAACCCCTGACCATTCTTCAAGTTTCTACAGGTCCCTTCTCATTCTGTCTACACCTCTGGTGTGTCTACTCTGTTACAGAGCTTTGTGTCATCAGCGAACAGTGAAATTCTGCCTTCTAGGTCCTCGCATAATGTCACTAATGAAGATGTTGAATAGGACCGGTCCCAGCACTGATCCCTGTGGTACCCCACTGGTCACTCTTCCCTCTGTGGAGAGACAGTGATTTACCACCAACCTCTGTGTCCTGCTGCCCAGCCAGTTACCTACCCACCACACTACTGTCCTGCCCACACCCATATTCCCCAGTTTGTGTAATAGTCTTCTATGTGGTACAGTGTCAAAGGCCTTGCTGAAGTCCAAATAGGCCATGTCCACTGCCCTTCCCTGATCCACCTCCCTAGTCACCCAGTCAAAAAATTCAATGAGGTTGGTCTGACATGACCTCCCCCTGGTGAAACCATGCTGCCTTGGGTCCTGTAGTCCATTGACAACCAGATGTTCCACCAATCTCTCCTTCAGTAGTGCTTCCATGATCTTCCTCACTACCGAGGTGAGGCTGACTGGTCTGTAGTTCCCTGCTTCCTCTTTGTTCCCACTTTTGTATAAGGGGACTACATCTGCTATCCTCCAGTCTTTGGGTACCTCCCCTGTTTCCAGTGATCGGCTAAACAGGATAGCCAGAGGTTCAGCTGCCACCTCTCTTAGTTCCTTAAGGACCCTGGGTGCACCCCATCTGGCCCCATTGCTTTATCAACTCTTATTACTTCCAGTTCCTTCAGGACCCTTTCTCGTGTAAAGGGACTTGTGTCCATTTCTGCACCATTCTCACCCCTTGTACTCCCTTCAGACCCATTGCCCTCCTCTTCCTCAGTAAAGACTGAGCAGAAATACCTGTTCAATATGTCAGCTTTACTGTTGTCATCCTCCACGCGGCCCCCATCCTCCCTTCAGTCTCACTATCCCTCCCTTTGCCTTTCTTTTTCACTTATGTACCCGTAAAAGGTTTTGTCCCCTCTACCCACTGATTTTGCAATGTGTTCTTCTGTCTGAGCTTTGGCTTCCCTTACTGACCTCCCTGCCTCCCTTTGCTTCTCCTGGTACCTTTCCCTATCCCCTTCTGCCTGTGTCTTTTTGTATTGCCTAAATGCAATCTTTTTGGCTTTCACTTTCTTTGTTACCTCTTTGGAAAACCATAATGGTTTCCTCTTCCTTTTCCTCTTGCTAACCTGCTTAATGCATAATTCTGTTGCAGTTGTAATCCCCATTTTAAATACTGCCCACTGTTCCTCAACCCCTGATTCCTGCCCCATTCCCCTTAATGCCTCTTTCAAGTATCTCCCCATTTTCCTAAAGTCTGCCCCCCTAAAATCCAGGATACGTGTTTTTGTGTGGTTTGATTCTGCTCTTTCTGTGATTTCAAACCACAGTGACTGGTGGTCACTGTTCTCTAGGTGCTCCCCACTTTTACCCCACTCTCACACTGTCCCTGTTTGTGAGCACAAGGTCCAATATTGCCTTCTGCCGAGTTGGTTCCATGACCAGTTGCTTGAGGAAGGCCCCTGAAGGAGTCCAGGATAAATCTGCTCCTAGTTGATGCTGCTGCTGGGATGCTCCAGTCCACATCTGGAATATTGAAGTCTCCAACCAGTACTACCTCACCCTTGTCTGCCATCTTTTGGATGGCTAGCATCAGCTCCCTATCTGTTTCTTCCTCCTGGGCTGGTGGTCTATAGACCACACCTGTGCGGATGGCTGGCCCCATTTTCCTTTCCAGCTTAACCCACAGTATCTCTCCCCCATTTTGTTCCTCCTGGGTCTCTGTGGCCCTTATATCATTTTTCACATACAGTGCCACTCCTCCCTTCCTGCCTGCCCTGTCTCTTCTGAATATGTTGTAGCCAGGTATGGCCATCTCCCAGTCTTGGTTATCATTACACCAGGTTTCAGTGATGGCCACAATGTCCAGGTCTGACTGCACCATGACAGCCTCCAGATCTTCCATCTTGTTGCTAAGGCTCCTGGCATTTTCACACATGGCTTTCCATGATTTGACCTCCTAGACTGTTTCGCTGTTCTACTCCAGACCCTTCCTTGGTTGTCCTTATCCTGGTTCTCCTTGCTGTCTGCCCTTCTGCTGAATTTTGCCCTTTTCTGCCTGTCCACCTCTTGGGCGCTAATCTCCATCTTTTGCACACTGCTTTTATAGAATAGCCCTCCTCTGGTTCACTGGTTCCACTGCTAGCTGTGGGGGTGAGAGTAGGTACCCTCCTTGCTGGCCTGACACCCCCCTTTGCTAGTTTAAATGCTTGTCAGTGTAGCATTTAAACTTATCATTGAGTGCCTGGATTCCTCTCCAGGATGGATGCAGACCATCAGGCTTGAACAAACCTCCATCCCTCCAGGTGGGTCCCCAGTCACCAATGAATCCAAACCCTTCCTCACAGCACCAGTTCTTCAACCATGAGTTAAATTTCCTTGTGCATGCACCCCTATGCTCTCCCTTGCCTTTCGTAGGTAGTACTTCTGAGAAAGTGACAGAAGTAGCTACTTGCTTCAGACCCCTTCCCAATTTCCTAAATTCTTCCTGAACTTCCTTTGGCTCCCCATTTGCCAGGTCATTAGTACCTAGGTGGATAATGACATCCAGCTCACCCTCCCGTCTTGCCTTCCCAGTGACCCCCAGGATCTTCCTTCCATCCCTCCATGCCGTGGTACCTGGTAGGCACCTCACCTCCCTGTCCTCCCCCTCCTGTTTTCCCAGCTGGATCCCTCTTATGATGGAGTCCCCCACCAGGATTAGCTTCCTCCTCCACTGGGGTCCACTGCTTTCCTCGCTGAGGTTACCTCCCTTGGCTAACCTCCACATCCTTTCCTTCTACTTCTCTGGGTACCTCTATTTGGTTGTCCCTGTTTGCCAGTGTGGCATATGAGTTCTTGAGTGGAATAGGATCTGGAATGTGCCTCTGCCTGACCGCTCTAACCCTCCCTGAGCCCACTGTCATCCAAGTGCTCCTCATTCTCGGCATCCTTTGAGGAAGTTGCATTGGACTGGGTGGTCTCTGGATAGGGGTGATGGTACTCCTGACCCAGTTTACTTCCACTATGAGTCTGGCTACCTCATCCCACAGTCCAGAGAGATGCATGCAGATAGGGCAGCACCTCAGTGTCATGAAGGTCTGCCTGAATATGGCTGCCCCACTGCCACTGCATTGCACCACTCCCCACATTATACTGCAATTATACTGCTATTCCACTACTTGTCTGCTACTGAAGCTCTCCTAGTTCCCTTTTTATTAATTTACCGTCCTTAAAATCCTGCCACTGATCCTCAGATACTTTTCTTTTTTAAAAAAGAAAATAAACCAAGAAATAAATAAATGAATCAAAACACTTGTCGTGCTGAGGGTGGGCTTCTTCACCCTTATGCCCCTCCTACTCCACACCCCTTACTGTACCCTGTGTTTAGCTACTGTCAATCAGATTTAACAGGGCATATAATTAAGAGATGGGGGAAGGGGGGGGCCAAGACAGCAAAGAAATACACCACAACTACGTTTTCAATTTTCAACAGCCCAAAAACAATTCTAAGTAAAGACAACAAAGAAAGTACAGTGTCACTAAAAGCCCACAATCTAAGTTTAAAAGAAAAATAGCAATTACCAGTTACTGTAAAGCACTGAATTGAATATGTTTCCTACCCCTTCTGGCTTCTTCAGAGAAAATAAAACTCACTTGCTACCTCAACTCTGACTAAGCCCCACCTCCAGTTATCACGTAGCTGAGGTCAGAGGTCAGAGGCCAGACAATTAACACCCCTCACCCAAACTACAGGGCAAGTCAGACAAGCGAAGACTAAATTTGCTGCAATTAAAGACAGCAAAGAAATTCACCACCACTACGTTTTAAATTTTCAACAGCCCAAAAACGATTCTAAGTAAAGACAACAAAGAAAGTACAGTGTCACTAAAAGCCCACAATCTAAATTTAAAAGAAAAATAGCAATTACCAGTTACTGTAAAGCACTGAATTGAATACGTTTCCTTCCCCTCCTGGCTTCTTCTGAGAAAATAAAACTCACTTTCTACCTAAGTACTTGCTACATAAGTAGCAGTATATAGCATCTTCTGATGGTACCAATAGGCAGTGGTACTATTTTATCTTTTTTATAAATAGTTCATATAATTTATTCATATTCTGTATTTTAAAATGTTTATTTTTTTCTTTTAAGCAAATACCCATTTTATTTACAGTAAGTGTTTAGACACTTCAGGGCATGGATTTTGCTGGGTTTACTGCACATCCAAGGGCTGAAGGCACTTGGTCTGCATCCTTATACATTACTATTCCCCCGAGTATCCAATAAACCAGCACAAAGCACGCTTTGGTATGTCTTATTGCTTACTCAGTGAATTGTTTATTCCAATTTTCAAGCATTTTTTCTTTCTTTTGCAATTCTTTTTACCTTCCAGGCCCTTGATCAGGTCTTCTTTCAGTCTCCACCAACGTCCATCTACACATCCACAGATCTCCTCCTAGTATGCTACTTTGGGGTCTGGAGGACCTGTGACACACCACTGTGTTTCCCCTCAGATTACCCCCTGAGATTGGGTTCCTGCCTTCTGCTCTATGGCAGCTTTCACACACTTTTGTGATCAAGCCTCCCACACTAGAGATCTCTCAGGGCCATTTCCAAGGCAGGCAGAAGCCTGAGATGGCCCTGACTGTGTACTTGAATCATCAGGTGCCAGCAGACCTGTTGCACTGACACATGCATTCTACCCACCCACTGCAGCATACAAACTTTTTCACAGCACCACAACCTCTGGTCACCCAAGTGGAGGCAATGCAGTGAGTTGCTCTACCCTCCATCCATGCAGGAGAGCATTTTGTAGGATGCTCATTGCTCCATCCCCAGGTGGCCCACCAGTGATCTAGGATCAAGGCATGAACCCTAATCACCAGGGTTGGGAGTGACAGCCCAACCACTGTGTAAATGAGTCAGCTTTTTGGAGGCATTTTGCTCCTGGCACTGCATTAGTAATGCATTAACACTGAAATTGAACATTGTAAAAGGCTGGGTTGCTCAGAATCAGTTGATTCCATTCCATCAGTAATCCACTGGAATTTAGGACTTTCTAATTCCAGTATGATTTAATTCCAAGTCTGATAAGACCTCAGTCAGAATCAACATCGAACTCTGAATCCTTATTATATTGTATTTTGAAGTGGTACTGCATCCTTATGCATTACTATTCCCCTGAGTATGCAATAAACCAGCACAAAGCATGCTCTGGTATGTCTGGTATGATTAGGGTCCATGCCCTGATCCTAGATCACTGGTGGGCCACCTGGGAATGGAGGAATGAGCCTCCTACAAAATGCTCTCCTGCATGGAGGGAGGGTAGAGCAACTCACTGCATTGCCTCCACTTGGGTGACCAGAGGTTGTGGTGCTGTAAAAAAGTTTGTAGGCTTGTGTATTAACAGAGTTGATACACAAGGGGGGTAGAAAAGATGAGAAGGGACTTGGCAAGGTTGGAGGAATAGTCAGACATGTGGCAACTTAGAGTCAATACAAAGAAATGCAAAGTAATGCACCTGGGAAACAAAAACCCAAGAGAAGAGTACACAATAGTAGCGGAGGTACTAACAACAAAAATGGAAAGGGACCTGGGGGTAGTCATATCAGATGACCTAAAGGTGGGTAAGCAATGTGAAAAGTCAGTAAGGAGAGCCAGGGGGATACTGGGATGCATAGGAAGGGGCATCACAAGTAGAAAAAGGGAAGTGGTTATCCCTCTGTACAGACAGTTGGTGAGACCCCATCTGGAGTGCTGCGTGCAGTTTTGGAGACCTCATCTATGCAAGGACATAGACAGGATGGAAGCAGTCCAGAGGAGGGCAACTAAAATGGTGCAGGGTCTGCAGCAGAAGCCTTATGAAGAGAGACTGAGAGAGCTTAATATGTATACTCTTGATGAAAAGATGGACAGGGGGGACATGATAGAAAAGTTCAAGTACCTCAAGGGAATCAACAAAGTCCAGGAGGGTAGCATCTTTCAGAAAAAGAGATGTGTAAGAACAAGGGGGTACAATTTAAAGATAGAGGGGGGACGGCTCAGGGGTAATGTGAGGAAATTTTTTTCACAGAGAGAGTGGTGGATACATGGAACAGCCTTCCTGAGGAGGTCGTTGGGTCTAAAACAGTGGGGGAATTCAAATATGCATGGGACAGACACAAGGCAATTATAGTTGGGGATTGCAGGAAGTAGGCTGTTGGTTAACTAGAATCTGCAGCTTATCCATAGGTAGGGAAATGGGCAGACTGGGTGGGCCAAGTGATCCTTATCTGCCGTCAAAGTCTATGTTTCTATGTTTCTATGCACCACTGTATTGTTCTTCAAAGTGCAATTTCACAAACAAATACTAAAAAAAAATCCTCACCCCACCCTCACAGCACCCCATCTTCCTTCCACCCCAGAGTATAAAATCATTCCCCCTTCCCCACTTTTGCAACACTTATTCAATCTCTGATTCCAGCCTACCCCCACAGGTGGTGCAGTCAGGTATGTGCCTGCCCTTGCTGTTACTGTAAAGTGCCTAGAACATAATGTTTTTTTAAACATAGTAATGATCATTTCACCTGGCCAGACACTCAGACCTGCGTAAATAGCAGAGACTAAGATACTGAATATTGAAGCTGGCATCGATGTCCATAGAAGTATTTGGTATTGAATCAGTCTGTAATCTGTAATTATGAAGCAGAAAGCACCCAGCATAAACCTTCCTACCACCTCAGCAGGCCCCTGTAAACTCTGAATAAATGACTTCCCCCTGATCATCCCAGGGGATGTGTTCATCATGTCCACAGTACCCCTTTTCACCCCTTCAGTGCTGCCTAGCATAATCAATTGCTGCCAGATCCTGCCTAGTGCTGGGTGTCAACTAAAATCATTGCCAGATGAGTGGCACCACCTGACCTTGTGGGGGATGGTCCTTGGTAGGCCACTGAGCGAGGTGTGTTGGTGAGCCTGCAGTGGCCAAAAGTGCTGACCCATGAGATTTCTGGAGGAGAAGAGGGAGAAGAGGAATAAAGGAAAATAGAAGGGTGTGTCACAGTGGAAGACAGACCCAATCAGCCTTAGCAGGCATCATTTCTTGGTTTGGAACCAGAACAGTACCTGAGGTGAATGGACTGTAGTCTGCAAAGCTGTGAACTCCAGGCTTAGCGTAGCTTACTGCACTAAACGCTCCCTAATTCCCAAGGCCAGGCTTGCAGTTGCCCTGGTTGTCCTCCTTTCTCACCTGCAGTATGGTCATATTATGTATTCCCATGCCTACAAGGGAGACCTGAACAAATGGGAGGTGTCCTACAACGTTTGATGTTTCTCCCTGTCCTCTCCTCACTTCATGCACCACTGCTCCCTGTACAACTCATTGGGCTGGTTTCCCCCTTCCAGGGCTCAATTATGCTCCACTGGCTGCTTTATTGCTAAAGTATTAAGATCCACCTGCTCCAGCCTTCCCCCTCTTTTCTGCACCACAAGTCCACTCACTTAGATCAGCAGGGGCTGCCCTACTACATGTTCTAAAATGTACCTCTAAGATGAAGGGGACAAGCCTTCGCTGTCTTTGCCCCTAATAATTGGAATTTCTCTGCCCTTGAATAGCACAGTCTGTCCTCAAGTGGACTATTTAAATTTTCCCTACATAGCTATTTGTTGAGTTTGTCAGCCTGTCATTGTGTAGGTTTGCTTCCTGGTTCTCTTGCTGCTTGTATTAGAATCCAATTTGGGCTTTATTATATATTATTTGTATTTGCTGTTCCTCTTGCTATGTGCTATTGTATGATCACATCCATGATGGTTTTATATCCAGTTCTATAACCAAATTTACTTGTATGATTTCATGTTAGAGTCCATTCTTGTTCTACATTGGATACTAACTTATGTATTCTTATTGTGTTTTTTACTTGATGTATTCGGACAAAACTGAAGTACTGGTGATTGAGCCGGGTACGGGCGTGGAGGACTGGCAGTGCCTGAGAAGGTACAAAATCTCCATTTTGGTACCTCCAGCCTTGATACCACCCAAAAGGTGAAGAATCTGGGCTTCTTTCTGGACAAAGGGCTGACATTTGAGGCTCAGGAGTCGTCGGTCATCTGAAGTGGTTTCTACCACCTCAGAAATATTAGCTGGATTCATTCTCTTATCCCCCCTGAAGACCTACCATCACTGGTGCATGTCTTTGTGACATCTCATCTCAATTTCTGCAACTTCCTCTACCTTGGTGTAATCCCCCTGCAAATGGGGGTTCCCAAAAGACTTCCAGGAGCTTGCTTGAATGCTCCAAGCCTGAATGGTGTTTGGCGTTTAAGCCATTTATCAGTGAGTGTTTTTAGAGCCTCTGGTACTGTCTCTTTAAGAGCTGTCTGCTTGCAGACATAATTAGTTCGTATGGGGGACTGTGTGCTTCTCTGTTTGAGTACCACTCGAGCTGCTGCCAATTCACTCCATTTTGCAGTCACTAGAGTGCAAAGGAACCTATCTGAAAGATGTAACTGTTTGCCAGAAATCATTTAGAGTAATAATGAAATACAGTTTGTCTAACCTGCTTTATTTGCAGTCAGAACTGTGTTTGCCTAGTTCCCCATTCTAGTTTTGAACTGCTGAACTGGACCAATCAGTGTGGGTTAAGGTAGCTCTAAAATGGTGCCTTGGACAAATCAGAACTTGGACTCGTAATCTGAGCCAGCCACACGAGGATTGTATGGGCAGTGACTCTGGGAGATTTAGTTTAGACTTCGGCGCCTTTTTGGACCAACAGGGGCAGTCTATTGTGAGTGACAGCCAATCCAGCCAAGAACTGGGAGGAACTCAAAGGAAGTGCCCGGTTTTGTCTGCTGGAGTTTCAGTTGAGCTCTGGCAGTGAAGAGGGAAGGAGCCCTGTGCTTTTTTCGGTGTGCAGTTTTAGTTGGGAAATGTGTGTAAGGCCCCAAGTTCCGGTCTGTAGCTTGTGACAACTGCTTGTTAGGACTGAATCCGTCCTGTGAAGAGAATCAAAGGATATCTGAAGAGTAGAAACCAGGCTCACCCTGTAGAAGACTGGAGAAATTGCTGAATTGCACTCGGTCTGTCAGGAACTGAATCTGCTGTGTGTTCTCCCAGGTATTGTGCAGTAATTGCGAGCGGGATAGATAAGCAGCCTGCCTGGTATAGTACTTTCTTTTTACCATATAAATGTGTGAGGAGGCTTGTGTAGCTCAAGTGAATCCTGCTGCCATTAAAGGACTTTTGCCTGTTGCAGTTTGCCATATAAATGTGTGAGGAGTCTCGTGGAGCTCAAGAGTAGCCCTGTTGACGTTGAAGGACCCTATCTTGTTTGGAGGTCGTGAGTACTAATTCAGGGTCACTCCCTGTTGAATTGCCACATTAAATCCAAATGGAATTACTGTACTGCTGACTGTTTAAC
The DNA here is from genome assembly GCA_016271365.2 of Neoceratodus forsteri. Classification (NCBI taxonomy): domain Eukaryota; kingdom Metazoa; phylum Chordata; order Ceratodontiformes; family Ceratodontidae; genus Neoceratodus; species Neoceratodus forsteri. The sequence goes on along the minus strand of CM028132.1, from coordinate 585,698,452 downwards.
TAATTTTTCTTTTTCTCGTGTGAAAGGGCCCCTACCAGCTGCCAGGTTTGGACTAGCCACTAGGGCTTGGGTACCCAGGGACAGTAACTGGTAGGGATAGGCCTGTGCACAGAGCCATAGGTAGATGAGTAAAGTGATAAGCTAATTAACCTGATTTCCCCCTGTCCTTGTTATATCCCCCTAAATAAATCAGAGCTGCTTGTTTCAGCAAAGTTATACTGCCTGAGGTATTTGTCTATGTTAAAGTATTGTACTGTGATTGTTGCACTGTATCTTATTACTTTACAGTGGGTCCCAGTGCCTGAACCAGTCCTGGGGGTAAGTGTATACTGTGAAGGTAATTCTGATATACTGTGTGGGCCACTAGTGGGAAGAAAGGGGGGTTGCAGTGTCCCAGAGGGCTGTGACCAAGTTAGTTTAACTACTGCAAACCCTGACCTCTGGGTGGAGGCACCCGCCATCGGATCCAGGCCCCTCAACCTGTTAGTGGCAAATCAGGCAGGGGTAGTAGCCCCTGAGATAGCGCCATCTAGTGGTTACATTGGGGTCAGTGGAGGTACACCACGACACCTGTTACTAGTGCAGAATGCAGCTGCGAGACTGTTGACAGGCCCTGCTAGGTCGAGTCACATTACACTTGCAATGTGGGAACTACACTGGTTGCCGGTTAAGTAACATATCTCCTATAAGATTGGTTTGTTATCCTATAAGGCCCTGCATGGGTTGGGTCCAAGCTATCTGCATGATCTTCTACCTCTGTACCTTTCCGTTCGCTCCCTCCATTCTTCCAATGAGGGCCTCCTGGATGTGCCTAGAACCAGACTTAAAACATCAGGGGACAGAGCCTTCAAGGTGGCAGGCCTGTTACTGTGGAATTCACTACTGAGGGATCTGCGGGAGGCCCAGTCGGCAGAAGCCTTTAAAAAAGGCCATAAAACGTAGCTATTTGCTCAGGCGTTTATTTAAGTGGTCTTTTAGTCTGTATTTTAATTAGATGTTATGGTTTTAAGAGTTTTTATTGTTTATTGTGTTGTTACCATAAACTATTATTGGTTAGATGTCTGTTTTTACTCACTATAATGGCTCCCGGGGCCTCCAGGGAAAGGCATGACAAACAAATACAATCTTCTACCACTACTATTCTTCCAGGTCATACCTAAGAATAGGCATTTACCTGACTTGTACCTTACCCAGTAAACAAAAACTAATAAATACATAAGTAAATGAGTCTGGAAATAAATAAACACCCTGCAAGTGCTATTCAGCAGAAGCAAAACATAGGCTAGCAACTGCTGGTAAATGTTTTTGTACTTGGAACCAGGTGACATGACAGATGGGGTGTTAACTTGTTGGATTTTCTTTCCCAGCAGAAAGCATGATGTGATTGCTAGTAAGAGGCTGTCATACCAAGCTTAGCTAGAGCCCTTACAACAACAGCACGTACATTGGCAGGACCAGGCCTGTCTAAGGGTAGATCTTTTTCTCTCCTCCCCCCATATCCTTTGCCTTTTATACACAATAACACTTACAGAGCCTGAAGCAAAAGATTAAGTTCTCATATTTCTAGTGAAAGGACTGGAGTCTAAAAGCTAAGGCACATGTTGTTCTCTGGTTAAAATAAAGCGGTTCTGTCTCTTCCTGTTTAACAAATACATATACATGGCTCACATAAACAGTCTGTTGTTATTATTTACCAAGTTTTGAAGCTTACTTCTTTGCGTCTGGTCTCTGCATGTCACCTGAATACCCTCCCCACTTCTACATTGTTGTCTGTAGCACCTTCTATTGGAAAAGGCTGTGAGGAAAGTTACTGTGAGCTAATTCATAGCAACAACTTCCATACCATTGTCTACAGTATATCATGTAAAGAGAGAGTCTGGTGGGGGGTGACCAATGAACTTCTGAACAGAAGTGTTCTAAAGCCTTTGCCTTCATCATCTGCTGCTGGGCTTGGAGTTGCTTGGGCAGTAAGGCCTAGTAATTACATCACTGAATTATTTATATATTTATTTTCTTTCTTTCTTGGATTACAATATACCTTTGTGCTGGAAGCTCTTTTACAAAGGTTCCACGTCAGAATATGCAGACAATACAATACAGTACAAAGCATTAGGTTACATAACGAATTGTATATTGGAGAATGAATACAGATAGCGTACATATCAGGGTGGTGTACATAAGAGGAACAAACTATTGATCAAAACAATCACGGTGAGACCAGAGGGTAATAAGGGTCATTGAGGATAATAACATTAGGGTGGCAATATATTATGGCCTAGGCTGCCAGTGTCACAAACTCAGGTACAGATTACATTACTAAATGGTTACAGGGTGTCAGTGCAAAGAAAATCAGCCCAGTGGGCATTGTCAAGGAGTACAAATGATATAGGGAGGGGGGTAAGTGGGGAGTAGAGCAGGGATTGAGTTAACAGTATAGGGGCAGGGTATCAGAAGGGCAAGTACTGAGCAGGAATTGAGTTTAGCATTAAGGGGGCAGGGTGTCTGTCAGGCTAGTGCTATGGGGTACTAGTGCAAGTCACTGGTAGGGGCATTTAGACGGTTCACTGGCATAACCTATGAAGGGCAACTATAGAAACAAATGTCTCTTGCTGTATTGTTCCTTGTACAATAAGATGCACAAAATAGGTGATTTATTTATATTTTTTATTTATTTATTTAAGAGATTTACCGGATAAACATACTGAGCGGGGACCGCTCATTGCCAGATGCGACCTGGGGGTTACATACAATAAAAATAGGTTCAAAAACAATGGTGCTTACAACAGGTTCAGAGTAGATACATATAGGGTGATAACATCAGGTCCAGAATAGTTACAGGCTGGACTATGCATTAGTTAGTGATATACAAGTTTAGACCTACATACCAGAGTGCATGAGTTGCTATGTCATAGTTAGGGTCTATGACCACGGGGCATAACAGACAGTGACAATAAGTATACAACAATTATAGTAAGTTGCCAGTCAATTGTACAGGTCATGGCATGTTATGATGCCTCGTGATATCAGATCTGGGCTGCAGGTTGCAGTTGCATATGTCTGAGAAGTGGGCCTGGAGGAGAGATTTCAGGGGCCTTGGGGTGGAGGACAGCCTAATATCTGCAGGGAGGTCATTCCAGAGTTTGGGCAGCTGATATTTGAAGGCAGATTGGCCCTTTGAGCATGAAAGGGATTTGTAGTAGCTTTGAGTCTGAGCATCTCAGGGAGTATGCCGGGGGGGGGGGTTGCGTTGACAGGATGGAGCTGAGATGGGGGAGGGAGTTGGTCCAGTGCTTTACTATGAGATTGGTGCAATGAAGCTGACGCCTGGAGTTCAGCGAGGGAAGAGCTAGGGCGCTATATAGGTCACAATGGTGGGTGGTGGGGGACATTCCAGGATGAGCTGACAGAAAGAATGAAAAAGGGGTCCAAGCTGGCCAGGGTGGATGGGGGGGGCTGTGCTGTAGACCACGTCTCCGTAGTCAAAAATTGGGAGAATCATTTTGTGCACTAGTTCCCTCCTGACTGTGGTAGGTAGGCAACCTTTGTTGCGGTATAGTGCGCCTAGTTTTGGGTGTAGTTTTTTCTGTAGAGAGTCAATGTGGACAGAGAAATCTAAGTGACAATCAAGCCATACACCCAGGTACCTAAAGGATGTGCAGGATTCCAAGGTGGATCCGTCCAAGGTATGGAAAGCGGGGGGAGCAGCTAGCCAGGAGAGTCTAGGCTGCGTGCCGAAGGTTATGGAGATGGTTTTCTTTGCATTTAGGACAAGTTGGTTTGGCCTGAGCCAGGTTTGAATGGCATCAAAATCCTATTGTAGGGCAGAGTTTAAGACCCCAATGGATGGGCCGGAGGCGTACAGAATGGTGTCATCAGCGTACATTTGTATAGCTGAGTTGGGGCATGTCAGTGGTAGGTCGTTTAAAAATATGGAAAAGAGAAGGGGGCCCAGGACAGAGCCCTGGGGGAACCCCATGGAGACTGGAAGAGAGAGAGATATGTGTGGGCCAATTTTTACTGCTTGTTTCCTGCCTGTCAGGTAGACTTGGAACCAGCTGGCGGCTAGATCGGAGAGGCCTGTGTTGTGCAGTTTTGTGATTAGCTTAGGGTAGGAAATGGTATCAAATGCTTTTGCCAGGTCAATAAATATGGCTGAGGTGAAAAACCCTTTGTCCATGCCTGAGGCAATATCGTTTGTGAGTCTTAGTAGCGCTGTGATGGTGGAGTGTGATTTGCAAAAGCCCGACTGATAAGGGGTGAAGAAGGAGGTAGAATCGAGGAATTGTGTGAGTTGGGAGAGGGCTAGGTGTTCCTGTAATTTGGCCAGAATTAGTAGAAGGGAGATAGGGCGGTAGTTTCCGGGTGCAGATGGGTCGCCATCCTTTGGTAGCGGGATGACTACTGCCTCCTTTCAAGCTGTTGGAATTTGTGCTGTGGTAAAGGAAAGGTTCAGGAGGTCGGCTAGGGGGGCTGCAATGGCAGGGGCTGATAGGTATAGGAGTTTGGCATCCAGTCCTAAAGGGCATTTGTCTTTATTAGGGTCAAGGGAACGTAGGGCGGCTAGGACTTCTGTTGTGGTGACTGGGCAGAAAGAGAACGTGGTGGCATGGGGGGGGTATGCTGGGGACGCTGGGGGTTGGTGCTAGTGTGGTGATTTATAGGTTTGTTAGGAGAGATTTAACACAGTTGGTTAAAAAGGTATTGAAAGCTGAGGCAATTTCACTTGGCTTAGATACATTTTTGCCCTGAATGGTTAGGGTAGGGATGGGCGGCTGGACAGGGGGAGTGAGCAGGATTTTAATGGATTTCCAGAATTTGGATGGGTGGCTAAGATTAGAGAAGAGGGCCACCCAGAAGTAGTTCTTTTTAGCCTGTCTTATGGCTTTAGTACAGTTGTTGCAGAGGGTACGGTAATGCTGCAGGGATTCAAGGGAGCCTGTTTGCCTTTGTTTTTTCCAGGCCTGGTCTCTGGCACGACATCTGGAGATGATGTCAGCAGAGACCCAGGGGAGATGGGTTTCCCTAACCCTTTTGCCTCTTTGGGGGGGCGTGATAGTCCCAGACAGCAATAATTTGATTTCTGAACATGTCAAAAGCATGGTCGATGGAAGGTGCCAGTTGGATGAATGACCAGTCGACAAGGGCGAGGTCATTTAGTAGGGAGTTGAGGCAGAGGGAATTGTAAGCTCTCATGAGGAGGGTCCTTGGGGGGAGGTGGTTTGTAGGTCTGTGCACCTTTCTGATCATGTAAATCATGTGGTGGTCACCCAGTGAATCAGGTAGGGGGCCAGCTTTAACTAACCTGTGAGGGTGTGTTGTAAGAGCCCAGTCCAGAAGGGAGTGGTTCTGTGTTTTTGGGTTTAGGTGGGTGGGTTGCTCAATTTGTTGGGAGAGGTTTAGGGATTTAATCTTGCTGCATAGTTTTGAGCAGTCTTTTGCTAGCCAGTTGTAATTAAAATCCCAGAGGATGTAGAGCTCACCGGCTACAGCCATATCTTTAAGAGTAGCTAGGTGGTCTATGATGATAGACGCTGGGGTAGCAGGGGTGCAATATATCCCTGCCACATACACTGGTGAGGTATGCGGCAGGACAAGTTTTATCATCTTGGTTTCAATTTGATGAGTATGTCCAGGGAGCTGGACAGGGGCGTAATGGAATCCGTTTGATATATACATGGCTATTCCACCGCCTTTCTTGTTGCCTTGTCGGTCCTGCCTTATTACTGTGTAGCCAGGGATGGCTACTTCAGAGTCATCATGATGAGGTTTTAGCCATGTTTCGGATATTATACAAATGTCAGGTCGGAGGGTTTGGGCAGTGATTTGCAGCTCCAGGAATTTATTCAATAGGCTGCGGATGTTGAGGTGAATTAGGCTAAGACCCTTTGGAAGGTTTGCGGGGTGGGGTGGGTCGGTGGCCCAGGGTTGGTTTCGACATCACCCACCAGGAGGAGCATCAGGGTGAAGTATCATAGGGCGGTGTGCCATTTGTTTCTAGTTTTAAACTTGGGGCTGGTGAATTGCGGGGTGTGGATGGAGACTGATGTCGCTAGGCTGCTTAGGGCAGATAGGTGCAGGGAGAAAGAGGTGAGGATGATGGAAGGGTTAGAAGTCCATGATAGAGTGGGCGTGTGAGACTGGTGCTCAGTGGGGGTTGATAGGGGGCATGGGAGAGGTGAGACAGAGCTAAAGAGTAGGAGGTTGGGGTCATTTTGGGGCTGGGTGGATGGGGGTAACGATACAAGAGGAGTAGCAATGGTTAACATAGTAATTACTGTATGTATAGGAGCATGTTTGAAAGCTTAGACTTGCAAAAGCCAGCTGGAAATTGTGGTAGCGGCCTCTGCTGGTGAGATCTGATAACCTGCAGATCTGAAAGTGGGCTGATAGGTTTTTGCATGTCACCTGACCTCTCAGCTACCTATATAGTCGAGTGTCGACCAAGGGTGGTGGTGGGGGCAGTGGGGAGCCAGCACATAGTGCTGGAAGGGCAAGAATCGCAACAGCACTGTATTAGGAGGCCCTGTGCTGTGCCGCTCAGCCGTGGTTTGAAAAAGTTTGAATTTGGCGCCAAGGCAAACAAAGGCTTCTGCTCCTGACTCGCTCACCTTGTCATACCTGGGTTATTCTTCAGGAGCTCGGGGAGGGGGGTTCCGGCATGTCCTAGGGAGGGTATGTCCCTCATGACCTTGTGGGGTGTCTGGGGGAAGGCAGCAGTCCCCTACCCTCTCGACCCGCTGTGGAGGAGAAAGAGGAGAAGGAAAAATTACTTATAGCTCAGGTGGAGGGGCGAAGATTGCTTTCCAGGTAACATGAGCTTATTTTGAAAATGTTCTAAGCATAGAAGTGATTTTACTGGCTGGGCTCCCTTTTTGATATTACAAAATTTGAAAATTCCCGATTGCTCTTTGCTTGAGTCTATTTTAATTTAATTAGCTTCCCTTGGTTTAAAATGGCCCCCGAATGCTTTATTTAATTTAATTTACTTCCCTTGGTTTAAAATGGCCCCCAAGTACTTTTGAATTTAGCGCTGCTGCACCCTTAGTGTTGAACAGCTGCTATTCTGATACAAGTAGGCTGCTTTTAGCTTCTCTCATTTAAAAATGTCCCCCGATTACTTGCACAACTCAGCACTGCTGCACCCTTAGTGATGAACTGCTGCTAAACAGCAAAATGTACCCTGCTGCTTGCTTGCCCAATGTTTAAATGACCCCCGATTACTTTCAAAACCCCGATCACTTTCCAAAATTTGGCGCTGCTGCACCATTGATGCCTTTATGCCACATAAAATTTATGACTAACTCCCTGGATCTCTCAGTTTAGGCAATCAGTGCTCAACCCAGCAGTATTGCAGTCGGCTCAGGTAACATGTACTTTTGCTCGGCTAGTGCAGGAAACAGTATAGAATGAAGCAGGCTCTAAAAGTAAATGTGCTTTACAACAGATAGTACTGTACAGGGGAGCATAAAAGGTAATACAGAAAAACAGTCTTCACTTGTGCACCGATTTAAAATGCCTTTAACAAGAAAGAATCGCAGCAGCACTGTACTAGGAGGCCCTGTGCTGTGCCGCTCAGCCGTGGTTTGAAAAAGTTTGAATTTGGCGCCAAGGCAAACAAAGGCTTCTGCTTCTGACTCGCTTGCCTTGTCATACCTGGGTTATTCTTCAGAAGCTCGGGGAGGGGGGGTTCCGGCGTGTCCTAGGGAGGGTATGTCCCTCGCGACCTCGTGGGGTGTCTGGGGGAAGGCAGCAGTCCCCTACCCTCTCAACCCGCTGGGTTATTCTTCGGGAGCTCGGGATACCTTTTATTGGACCAGCAAAGATTTCCAGGAAAAAAAAAACTTTAGCTTTTGGACTACACAGGAGAGTCCTTCATCAGAAAATAACAGTTATACAAAAAATCACCTCAAGCACATAGAACAGAATAGGTAAAAAAACATAAATACCTTAATATAGCCATGCGACAGTTAAGTTGATAAATGATGTGTTCATTCTACCTCACATTCACAACAGTTATCTACTTAACTGTCATATGGATATGTTAAAGACTACCTAAACACAATTCTAAGGGGGTATACTGTTCCAGAAATGCTCTCGTGGAAGCAGAGCAGATAGGGAGAGGTTTTGAATAATATACGGCATTATCTTAAATTCAGTGGTTTAATATATTTTTGGTGACTTTTTTCTAAATGCCGAACCCAGAAAACATTTTTCCAAGACTGTGCCGATCGGAGGTTAAGGCTGATGGGAACATGCTGCACAATGATGTCATCTTAGCATACCCTGTACTCCCCAGTATTCAGTCCCTACTGAGCCTCATGCACTATGTGTAAAATTACTGGAAGCACCGAGGGAGGTCGACAGTGAAAATGCCGACCTCACGCACAGCAATGGCACAATACCGGCAGCTGTATTGTGCCATCAGAAACACAAGTGTTTTCTGGGGGGGGTCTGTGCCCCACCCCCATGCAGAGCTTTACCCCCACACCCCACGTTTTTTTGGATTATCAACTCCAGATCGGAGTTGTACCTGGAGAGGGTGGAAGTTGGAACACTGGAGGAAAGCTAAACATGAAAATGGACCATTATAGCGACTGTCGCCATAATGGTCTATTTTTGTGTTTTGCAGTCGGAGTGCTGAACTCAAGGGGTGCACCGAAATTACTGGTATATGTGTACTTTGTCATCCTTACTGTTATTTAATAAGTACAGTAGAGTGTGAAAAGGGAAAAGATTGGGTGCTATAAGGACAGGGAAAGGGGAATGATTTTATGTTGCACTGGGAAATGAAGATGGGGAAGGGAGATGGGTGTTACCAGGCTGGGGGAAGAAGGGGTGATTTTATATTGTGTGGAGTAGGAAGGAGGGGCAATTATGGTTCTATGAAGGTAGGAGCAAGGGGAACACATTTCATATTGTGTGGGGGAGGAAGGATGGAGATACTGGGCTGCTACTAGGGTGGGGGAAGGGGGTGATTTTATATTGTATGGGGAGGGAGGAGATTGGGGTGCTTCAAGGGTGGGGAAATGGGGAATATTTTGTTCTGTGTGGGGGAGGAAGGAGGGGGTAATGGAAGTTCTATAAGGATGGGGAATGAGGTTTGATTGTATATTGTGCTGTGGTGGGGTGGGGATTGAGATTCTGAGGTGCAATTAAAATGGGGTAAAAACTTGTTGATCCTGAGTCAGCAGCAAGGGCCTCAGCCTGGCATTACAATGTCATATTTTCCACCTAGCAGTGAAACAGCCATTGAGCTCTTCACCCAGGAGAATGCATCCAGTTTCAAATTGCCTGTTGCTATATCATATCATATGGCTGGCAGATGTTGTGCTGTACTTCAAAACATCATCATAGCTGGTTTTAGGAATGTGGTCATTGGGGGAACCCAGTGAGAGTCAATGTAATGCTGTAGCTTAAAAATGTATCTTTTTTATTTGTTTTTAATGATTTTTTTGTTAAACCAGCATAAAGGGCATCACTGGGCTATAAAGAACCTGGCATGGCAAAATAAGGTAATGAAATTAAGGTATGGTACGGCCCAACAAATCAGAGACAGATTGAGGAAAAGGGATATGGTGCAGAGAAGGGCCCCAAGGATTAACTGCTGTCTTAACAAAAAGCATAAAAATATGGATAGTTATAAACAGAATAACACATAGAACTCTTTTACTGCACTATAACACCATTGAATCGCTCCATGACATCATAAATCTCAAGAGTGAAGCTCAAAAGGTTTATGCTATTATGGAATCCCAAGATGGTGTTACCAGCACCATTTCAGATAGAGTCCCTTGTGTTATTTTTTTTTAGATAATGGCTAAAACAAAACTATCATCCTGATTGGCTAAAACAGCCTGCCACCCGGGCCATTATTTCTCAACAACGGCCCGCTGAAAAACAAGTTCCACTTGGCACTGCCCTATAACTAACACTATCCTTGGGCACCCCAAAATTGAAACTTGCCACCTGCCATTTTCCCTCACTCGCTTAGCCAAACTGAGTTCTCTACACACTGTTGCACCACACTCGAAAATAAATGTATGACAAAACGAAACTTTTTTTTTCCCGGCTTAATAAGTTAAATCTCCTTACTCAGCACAGTCGCATTCCCTCTAAACATACTGTACTTCTACATAGAGTTCCAGAGTCGTGCAGTGCCACATTTCAGACCTCAAGAAAATGAAAAATAAACAGGTACCCATCTTCAAATACCTATAAACACGCAGTACAAAGTAAAATAAATACCTATCATCTCGGTTTCTGTGTCTGTCTGAGGAACAGAGGAAACACAAATTAAGGCAACAAGCTAAAGGAACAGCTCTCCTATCTCACTGTGTCCAAACTAAAAGCAAGAGCACAAGCTCATGGCACACATACAAACATGGCAGCGCCCTCCTGTGGTCATTCCAGTACTGCAGGGAGTGCTTTACTAGAAAAGTTACTTTTTTTTGGTTTTTTATATAGTTTTCATAACGAAATATTTATTGTTCTATAGTTTTTCAAAACATTACAGCTATACCACATTATCTAAGTGTAATAATACCCTCCAGTGTGGGCATTATGGGATATAACAGACCTTCCTGGTGCTATAAGGCCCTCCGCCTGTGGTGTTGGGCCTCATTATGCCCCTGGGTGGTCCGTTATATCCCAATAACGCCCACCCTGTTGGGTATTATTACTTACATAATAACTGGTGACCCCCTATAATGACTAGATATGCACTACTGATAAGACGTCATAACCCACTGAATTCCATAAAAACTCGATAGGAGGTTATTACAGCATTTTTCTCCTTGCGCTCTCACTCACAGTCTCAAGATCTGTGGTTTCTTTGCAACCGCTGTAGGTCTACTGATGCCATGGTTCTAACTGTCGGTAGTTCAATATTGAGCAATAATATTATGAAATTAACTGTCTTACACCATAATGTCAGGAATGAGAAGCAAAAGTTGCTCACTACGGTGGCTGCTTGGGGACATAGTTGCTCACAGAAACACCGTTTACTGTTTTTGTCTCTATTAAAACCATGTGCCGTTATTATGAAAAATAATGCCCATGCAAGGTTTGTTTTATGAGGATTTTTCACACACCCGAGGTGTGTGGTAATCTCATAAATCCCTTGAGCTTCACTCTCAGGGTTTATAGATTATCACACACCTCGAGTTTGTGAAAAATCCTCATAACCCACACCTGCACAGGCATTATTCTCTATGTAATACATGGACTCTTTCTGTGAACCACCACAGCATTTATAACAGAAACTGACTATTTATGTTACACTATTTAAGTCAATTTTACTCACTGCTGTGACACTTACTGTCACTCTCACATGGCTCCAGCTCTCAGCCTTGCTCACTGCAAGAATGGTGTCAAAGCTCCATAGCAGGGATGCCTATCCCTGTCACTCACCACAGCAACACTTGAAACACATGCTGACACACAGTTTATGGCACACTTTTTAAAACCGGTACGGCAATGGTACTCATGCTGCTCGGGCTGTCAGTCTTGTGATGCTCGCTATGACGACACCCTGGCTCAATGGCAACAATGTCCAACCTCTATGGCAACAATGCCCATCCCTATTATATTACACCTAAGTTAGACCCACCCATTACACAGTCTCACCATGGCAATGGTAGTTCTTTCAATCCCATTTAAAAAATGTGTATCGTGCGTCCTTTTGACAGGATTCTAAATCATAATACCTTCAATCTGACATCAGATTGATGGCATTATGAATTAGAATCCCCAGAACAGTACTATTATGAGATTTCCTTTCACTGGAGTTCCGAGAGTAAGAACTGCTAACCATGTATTATATCAGGATAGCAGAAAAGACATGTGACAGAGGCCACTTGGATTGGAGTCCCCATGACAAATGTTGCTATGAACCCCTAAAGTCAGCTCTGACCACCACTCTTGTCTTATCTATGACCTGAGTTGGGTTTTATCTGAGCTGCCCACTCTCCAAAGATAAATGGTAATTCCTCTTCCTTCAGTGTCCTTAATTGTCATCCAGTCTTTTACAATACAAGTTTGATGCTTTAGCCGAGGTTTGAATATTAAATACTTTTTTACTATATAACATGTTTTTGTTGGAGGATATTATTCTCTACATCACAGAATGGCATGGGCTCCAATCTAGCCCTTCGAGCTTCTGGCTTCCTATACACTCGCATGTTCCTCAAGGTTTTCTGTCACGGAAATTCAGGTGTCACAGTTTTAGCTTTTATAGTGGTTTTACTTCTACGAATGTTTAATGAGTTGCCTCATGGTATAAGGGTGTCCCCTTCACTGGACCTTTTCACAAGGCACTTTAAACGTTTGTATTTGGGTAGGCTTTTAATTAGGGTCTTCCAGTCCTGCAATAACTGGCCTAATTCACTGTACATAATCCATGTTTTATGTGATGTGCTCTGAGGTTTAATATGGCAGCAAAGAAATAAAACGTATCATTATTGCGTTCATACCCTTTCAAGACACAGTCCTCCAGGAATGATGGAATAGGCTTAAGCCACAGTTTGATACTCCTGTACTGTTGATGAATTTATCTGATTTGGAATCTTTCAAATCCCAGTTGAAGTGTTACATTTAAGATGAGGTTTGCTGGCAAAGGTACCTAGCTTCACCTGAGCTCTTTTCTTCTAGGATGCTTACAAGGACAGAGCAAGAAACAACATTATCAGAGCAAGGAAAAAAAATCAAGGCTTCTTTTGGCTATGCAGATTTACTGTGTGTTATTATTTTCTTTGTGCTTACATGTTTTGTTACTGTTTTTCCTTACATTTTACTGATTTATTGTTCTCTGATTCAAATTGCTGTTGCAGGGTATACTTTCTGCTGGATCGTTACAGGGTGTTCCTACAGGTTTGGTACATAGATACATAGATATATACAGTAGATACATAGACAGTGACGGCAGATAAGGGCCTATGGCCCACCCAGTCTGCCCATTTGAGCTTGTAAGTTCAGTTTATGTTTTCCTAGAAGTCTGTTGCCCCTTACCCCAGACCTCCAGAATTCATTTATGTCTGTCCCATGCATTCTTAAATCCCATGATTGTTTCAGCCCCCACCACTTCCTCTGGCAGGGTGTTCCACTTGTCCACCACCCGTTCTGTGAAGAAATTCTTCCTCATGTTTCCTCTGAATCGTCCTCCTCCAACTTCATCCCATGCCCTCTAGTCCTGGAACATCTTTTTCGCTTAAAAAATAGTGTATTCCTGCACCCTGTTCCTCCCTGTAAGATACTTGTATGTCTCTTTCATATCCCCTCTCTCCCTCCTCTCCTCCAGGGAGTACATGTTCAGTTCCTTCAACATGTCCTCATAGGACTTGTGATGTAATCCATGCACCATCTTTGTTGCTCTCCTCTGAACCTTCTCTACTCTGTCTATATCCTTACATAGGTGAAGTCTCCAGAACTGTACACTGTACTCCAGGTGGGGCCTCAATAGTGTCTTGTATAGTGGAATTATGACCTCCCTTTTCCTGCTGGTGATGCCCCTGCCTATGCATCCCAGCATCCTATTTGCTTTATCTGCTGCCTTGTCACACTGTTTCCCCTACCTTGAGGTCATCAGAGATGATAACCCCAAGATCCTTTTCCTGCTTGGTGCATGCTATATCCTCACCCCAACTGATATATTGTGCCAGGGTTTGTGTGCCCCATATGCATTATCTTGCACTTCTTTGCATTGAATTTCAACTGCCAAATCCCTGACCATTCTTCAAGTTTCTGCAGGTCCTTCTCATTCTGTCTACACCCTCTGGTGTGTCTACTCTGTTACAGAGCTTTGTGTCATCAGCGAACAGTGAAATTCTGCCTTCTAGGTCCCTGCGCAATGTCACTGATGAAGATGTTGAATAGGACCGGTCCCAGCACCTGATCCTGTGGTACCCCACTGGTCACTCTTCCCCTGTGGAGTGACAGCCATTTACCACCACCTTCTGTGTCCTGCCACCCACCCAGTTACCTACCCACCACACTACTGTCCTGCCCACACCCATATTCCCAGTTTGTGTAATAATCTTCTATGTGGCACAGTGTCAAAGGCCTTCCTGAAGTCCAGATAGGTCATGTCCACTGCCCTCCCTGATCCACCTCCCTAGTCACCCAGTCAAAAATTCAATGAGGTTGGTCTGACATGACCTCCCCCTGGTGAAACCATGCTGCCTTGGGTCCTGTAGTCCATTGACAACCAGATGTTCCACCAATCTCTCCTTCAGTAGTGCTTCCATGATCTTCCCCACTACCGAGGTGAGGCTGACTGGTCTGTAGTTCCCCGCTTCCTCTTTGTTCCCACTTTTGTATAAGGGTACTATATCTGCTGTCCTCCACTCTTTGGGTATCTCCCCTGTTTCCAGTGACCAGCTAAACAGGATAGCCAGAGGTTCAGCCACCACCTCTCTTAGTTCTTTAAGGAGTAAGGTTACTGTTTTGTGCTTTCAGATTACTGCTGTATTCTTCTCTGATTCAAATTGTCTCTGCATGGTATATTTTCTGTTGAAGTGTTCTGCAGGTTGTGCTTACAGGTTTTGTTTCTTTTTTACTGCTTTATTTTTCTCTGTAGCAAAGTGTTTTTTGCAGGGTGCATCTTCTGTGAAATTGTTACAGGTGGTGCTTACAAGGTTTACAGTTTGATCTACCATTAGGCCAAGCTTTCAGGGCTAATTACAGGAGTACATATGAGATACAGATTGAGGGATAGCGACTGCATTTGTTGTTGGTTGATTGTTTCTGCTCTTACCTCCTTGTTCCTCTCATCCATGGTTCTTCTTTTTCAGCAGGGGAAGGGCTCACACACCCACCCCCATCCCCAATCACCATATGCTATACTCTTTTTATAGAGTAGCACAGCTGTGACATTTCCTGTAGCAAAGCAGGAAGGGGAGGATCAGAGGGGTATCCACACAGTAACCTCACTTACAGGGGCACAATTAATTTAACTTGTTATAAAAAGTTATACTAAAACAAACAAACAAAACAAACAAAAAAATGATATCTATATATAAAAAAAAAATCAAACTTTTGTTTTAGTTTTCCTTCTAATTACTCGGACCAGGTTATAAACTTGGCAACTCAACTGGAATGGATATTATTAACCGCAGGTACACTGCAGTATAAAACCCATCCAAAACAGGGACCACAACAAAAAAAGCAAAAAGGAGATCCAAAATACTTCTGATCATAGAAGACTCCATGATTCGGGGACTTGATACCTACCTCCGGTTGGGGGTAATGGTCAGATGTCTCTCAGGTACATCAGCGTGGAGAGACACTGATGCAGTGCTAAAATTGTGCAGGAAGCAGGAGAAAGCATCAGTGTTCTGGTACACATAGGGACTAACAATCTTTCCAGCTGGTGAGTTGTGGAGACCTAGGAACACCTGCCTAGGCTGGGAGGCAAACTGTCATCCATTTCATCTGGCATCTCCTTCTCTGATATCCTGCTGGTCTGGGAGAGGGGGAAAGATGGACAGAAGATGAGAGAAGGGGAGATGGGGAGCTAAACATGTGGCTCAAGGGCTGGTGCCAGGAAAAAGGACACAAATTTGTAGGTAACTGGCAACAATTTTGGGAGCGAAGGTTCTTTACATTCGATGGACTGCATCTGACTAAGGAGGGGGTCAGTGCAGTGGGGCAGAAGTTTGATATTTTTGCAGAATATTTAAACTAGCAAATGGGAAGAGGGGTGCAGCACCCGATACATCGAATGGGAAGAACACCCCTCCCCCCTCAGCTCATGATCAAACAGGAGTTCAGCATGTTTGCAGTTCATTTGCATCACCAGGTAAGTAAAAAGGTCTGACTCCCCATACGACACGCAGAGGAAAAGCCAGACCTCACCTCACAACTAACACACCGAAATCTGGCCAATGGAAAATCATGTACGCAAATGCCTGCAGTCTGAGAAACAAGATCCCAGAGCTGGAGGCAACAATGATGGAGGCTAAACTGAACATAGTAGCCATTAGCAAGACATGGTTCACCACTAACCACACTTGGGAGACTTCAGTATCCAGCTATGTACTGTTCAGAAGAAACCAAGGTGCAAAAAGGGGGGGGGGGTGGCCTTTATGTCAATGAAAATATTAAAGCTACAGAACTTCAGAATACACATGAGGAGCCAGAAGAACTGTGGGTCACCCTGGAAACAGGAAATGGGACAGCCATACAAACTGGGGTTGTCTACAGGCCTCCAGACCAAGAAGAGGACATAGACACATCACTGTTAGAAGATATACAAAACATGACAGCTAAAGGGGGGGTTCTGATAATGGGAGACTTCAACATGCCAAATACAGATTGGTCAATACCAGCAGGAACATCCACCAGAACAAGACACATAGTGGATTCCATGCAGGGGGAGGGTATCAAACAACTGGTACAATAACCCACAAGAGACAGAACTATCCTAGATCTAGTGCTGACTAATGGGGAAAGAATCACAGATCTCTAGGTAGAAGGTCACCTGGGGGCCAGTGGCCATCACATGGTATGGTTCAGTTTGGCCACTAGAACTAAATCATCCCATTCCAAGACAAGAAGATGGGACTTCAGAGGAGCTGACTTTGATGAGATGGCCAACAGAGTTGAGCTAGCCTTGGCAAGAACACATACAAGTGAGGGGGTACAGGCAAAGTGGGCAAGTATATAGGATGCAATACATGAAGCAACATCCCATTGTGTTAAGGAGAAAAGCAATAGCAAAATAATGAGGAACCCACTTTGGTTCTCAAAAACTTTAGTAGAAAAGCTCAGAGCCAAAAGGGTGGCCTTCAGGAAATATAATGGAATACAGTGGGATGAAGATAGGGAGGCATACCAAACTTCCCTAAGGGAAGCAGGGAAGGCAGTAAGGTAGGCAAAGGCCCAAACTGAGGAAACACTAGCACGGACAGTAAAAGAAGGGAACAAGACTTTCTATAGATACATTATTGAAAGGAAAAAGTCCAGAGGATGTATTGCTAAGATCAAGGGGGATGAGGAGGAGTGTGTGGAGGAGGACCAAGGAAAAGCATCTATCCTAAATAGATACTTCTGCTCAGTATTTACTGAGGAGAAGGTAGGGCAGGGCCCACAGCTCAGCACCATGGACCCAGAGGGGAAGGAGGGAGGTATGCACTAGCCCTTCACAAAAGAAAGGTTCTACAAGAGCTTGCTAAGCCTAGGGTGGACAAGGCACTAGGACCTGATGGTACACATTCCAGGGTACTAAAGGATCTGGAAACCGGCCTAGTGGTGTGCAGAGGGTTGAGGCGCTGGCACCTTACCCCACCAGCTTGGCGCACCCAGTTTCGGGAATGGACTCGGGACACTGGGGGTCAGCTGGGGAGGAGAAGATTGAGCATCCAGAGGACTGTTCTCCTCTCCAGGAGTGGGACCGTGGGAGGCATCACTCTGCAGTGGCCCCTAGTGGAGACTTGGGACACTGCAGGAGCAGCACGATGGGGACTTAGAAAAACAGAAACAGCTCCAAGTCTGCTGGATGATGGTTGCTGCTCACCGACGCTGCCGAAGGCTCTCCAGAGAGCCGCCTCTCCACCTCAGCAGCACCCTGAAGCCTAATTAGAGTGCACTGGTGATCCTCCGGCCAGTGCCTTCCCCCTCAGAGGAGGGGGACCCACCCAGTGATAGGGCTACGCCGGTGTACTTCGGGGTTGGCTGTAATGTGAGAACAGAGGAGGCAGCTCGTCTCGGGGCAGTAGGAATAGTTGGGTAATTACCAGCCTGAAGGAGTAGGGGTCACTGGAGAAATGTAGGAGGATAAAGAAATAATGCAAAAAAAAAAAAAAAAAGGATCTAAGGGTGGAACTAGCAGATCCATTAGCAGAGCCATTTAGTGAGTCTCTGAGCACAGGAGAGGTCCCAGAAGACTGGAGAAGGGCTCATGTGATCCCGCTCCACAAGAGTGGCAGCAGGGAGGAGGCAGAGAACTACAGACCAGTCAGTCTTACCTCAGTAGTGGGCAAGATTATGGAGGCACTCCTTAAAGAAAGGATAGTGCAACACCAGGAATCCATAGGAGCACAGGATCCAAGAACACATGGGTTTACAACACGAAGGTTCTGTCACTAACCTCATAGATTTCTTTGACTGGGTAACAAGAGTGGTGGACCAAGGGGGTACATTTGATCTCACCTACCTTGACTTCAGCAAAGCTTTCGATACTGTTCCACATAGAAGATTAACTAATAAGCTGGGTAGGCTCGGGGTGGGTCAGAAGTTGGTCAACTGGGTGGCAAACTGGTTGGTGGGCAGAAAACAGAGAGTGGTGGTAAATGCTATACAGTTAAAAGAGATGTAAGTCACAAGTGGGGTACCTCAGAGATCAGTCCTGGGGCTAGTCCTCTTCAATATCTTCATCAGTGACATTGCAGATGGACTGGAGGGTAACGTTTGCTTGTTTGCAGATGACACCAAGATCTGCAACAGAGTAGATGATCCAGATGGGGTGGGCAGAATGAGAAGAGAGATGGAAAAATTGGCAAGATGGTGGGAAGAGTGGCAACTGGGGTTTAATGCAAAGGAATGCAAGATCATGCACATAGGGAAGAGAAACCCTGAAGCTACCTATAGGTTGGGAAAGGAGTTGCTAGCAATCACAAGGGAAGAAAAAGACTTGGGCATCATCATCACAGATGACCTGAAATCATCCAAGCAGACCACTAAATTAGTAGGTAAGGCTAAAGGGATGTTGGGGTGCATTAGTAAGGGTATCACAAGTCGTAAGAGGTAGGTAATAATCCCTCTTTACAAGACACTGGTTAGGCCCCATCTGGAGTACTGTGTGCAGTACTGGAGGCTGCACCTGCACAAGGACATTAACAAAATGGAGGCAGTCCAGAGAAGGGCAGCCAAAATGGTACAGGGACTGCATCACAAAACATATGAGGACAGATTAATGGAGCTCAATATGTATACCCTAGAACAAAGGAGAGAGAGAGAGAGAGAGAGAGGTGATATGATCAAAACATTCAAACATCTTAAGGGCATTAACAAGGTGAAAGAGTCTAACATGTTTCAATATAAGAAAAACAGCAGGGCAAGAGGACACAGCATGAGATTAGAGGGATGCCTATTAAGAGGTAATGTGAGGAAGTTCTTTTTCACAGAAAGGGTGGTAAATGCATGGAATGGCCTGCCTCAGGAAGTGGTGGATATGAATACAGTGCAGGGCTTCAAACAGGCATGGGATAGGCATAAGGCAGCAATACAGATGGGTATGAATAAATAGGCCATTGACAGAGTAAAGACCTATGGCACATTCATAAGGTAGAAAAAAATGGTCAGACTGGATGGGCCTTGTGGTCCTTATTTGCCGTCAACTTCTATGTTTCTATTGTTTGATACTCAGAGGCAGCCCAAGAAATCCTCTAAGGAATGCAGTAAGGGAATTTTTTTCTACAGCAAAATTTGTACTCTGTTGTGGGAAGCTATAGATAAGATACATGCTGCCTGAAATGACTGTGGTACAGCAAGTGTTTTTGTTATGAACAAGTATTAAGGTACTTAGTTAGTCATCCTTCCTGTCAACCCAGAGCACTGCCACGCGAACCAATTTGTAATAGTTGCCAAGGATACACAGCACCAGAAATGCAGGCACTGTGGTCTTAAAACATTGCTGTGTGATAGGAAATGCCATTTTTGTTCTTCATGCAGTAGCGTGGGTGGGTGAGTTTTCAGACAGCACATAATTTTTATGTTCACCAATGTTGTTACCTCGTACTGACTATACTAGTTCATAAACAGATGCATGAATGAATAGATGCACATACATAATTCATAAGAAACACAAATGGTTTGCACTCTCCTTCAATAATACATCAGTTAAGGGGAATAACATTTCCTTACCTTGAGAAACGTGCTTAAATCTTTTTGGTTTCAAAACTCCTTTTGGTTTGAGTTTACTTTAGATCTCCCTGCTACAGGTGCACTTCAGATTTTAGCTAGCATTAACTGAACACAAAAACATAACGTTCTAAAATTAATTGAATTTCAAACCATTTCATTCTTTAGTACAAAGGCAGCTGGTCCTCTTGCTTACTTTCTTTCTGTTTCATTCTTTTGTTTGTCCACCTTTGGCTGCCCAGTGGCCCCCATCTGAGTGCCCCCCCCGCCCCATCATCCTGCTTACCTCGTTCTTTCCTCACCCTCTGCTAGTGGGTCTCCTCAAAGGTGCCTGGTCGCTGGAGAAGAGCCTGCGGGAGGGGGGTCAGGCTGCATTCTGGGGCAGGGTTTGTTTTCATGTTTTTCTCCCCAGGGACTGCCACATATGCAATATGTGTACTCTGCCTCCATGGAGACACACCCAGCGTCCTGTATGAGGTCCCTTCCCTGTTGTCCGGCATGATCTCACTGTGCTGCTGCCTGAATTCCTCCAGGTGGCCAGCAAGTAGCGAGTTACTGTAACTCCCCCCTCCCCCCCGCCGAAGAAAGGAGAGCTGTCCTGGGGATGCTCAGTCCTCCCTCTCCTGGACAGCCACTGAGCAACTCAGGTCTCCAGTGTGGCAGTAGGTGAGCCGCCCAGCACCTCAGCCCTCCATGTCACTGGGCCGGATTCATGCTTGCTAACTGATGTCATAATTCTCAGTTTGTGACGTTGCAAGTGCTTCAGTCCACAACAACAAGTTGTAATGCCATAAGCAGGGGAACTGCCACCTCAGCTGAATCACCCCACCAGTGGAATCACCTCAACTGGACACCAGAGCTCACCGGAGATCACAAGCTACTCAGAGGGCACCAGCAACAGGGTCATGAGGAACAGTCCTTCCCACCATCCCCCATCAGTGGAATCACCTCAACCAGACACTGAAGCTCACCAGAGTTCACAAGCTGTTCAGAAGGAACCAGAAGCAGGGTCATGAGGGACAGTGCTTCCCACCCTCTCCTACCAGCGGAATCACCCCAACTGAACACTGGAGCTAACCGGAGCTCAAAAGCTGCTCAGATACTACCTCCAGCAGCAGACCAACATCTCTGCTCCATCTCCAGCAGTGTTTGGCATGGCACTGGCTACCACTACCTGCCCATCCTCCCCAGCCACCCTCTAACCCTAAGCTAGTTTTACTTATGTAGAGTTTAGGTAGATGAAGTCGTGCTAACCTATGGCACTGCAAAGTGGTACGTCCCAGTGACCCCGCTACAATGTCTGACATGGAAGTTCCCAAATACCAACTCACCTCACCTTAGATCAGCAGGTGCAGCACTGATATGCACTGAAATACATCTCCTACTCTCTCTCTCTCTCTCTCCCATGTCACACAATATATATCATCCACTTCCACACCCAGGGGCTAACATGGAAACCCCTAACTCCTCTTTCTTACCTCACACATGCAGGATCTGTAGTCATGAAGTGCAGAATAGAAGTCACTGTTGCTCAACCTTAATTTATGAGTACTCAAATGGCATGTATTCGTCTATATACTGAAGGTACTCCAGTACCTGATCTGCTTGGTAAGGAAGCTACCCAGAAGTCTACCAATCAGGGGCTTCTACCTTGCAGCTGCTAGGTTGCATTGTGTATAATCTTGTGTTGCATTTATTTATCTCTGTACTGAAAACTGTCATGTGATGCTAACTTGAACTGTTACAGATTGCACTTTCTAGCTCTGTTATACTTACAGCTTTCATTTACCTGTCATTGACCTATATTATGTGCTTTCAGTGTCCTACTGTCATGTGGCGTTAACTAGTACTGTAGCAAATTGCGCTATCTAGCTGTGCTATACTTATTTCTTTTCATTGCCTATCATTGATTTATGTTATGTGCTTTAAGTTCCTACCATGCTGGGACCATGATTACTTTACTATTCCACTGCCACAACCCTTACCTGCTCTGGTTCTATGTGACAATGGTGAATCCAGAACGAAGAGTCTGAAAGAGTCTAGCATCACTGCAGATTAGCTGCAAAGACAGAAATAACAACTTTTTTTTTTCGCGGGGCTTTGCTCCCTACATCCCCTTACTAATATAACCAACTCTGAGGTTGTAGCACCTCGAGCAGGGGTTAACATGCTTGTCGCCATTTCATCATCACCGAAATTCCATTACTGACTTTTATACTCGCCGTTCCAGAGTCGCCGACATCACGTACCACCCCTGCTCCTTGCTGTTTGATCCCCTTGCACTTTACTCAAATACTCCTTCTCTGTGTTGCCCTCCCCTTACTTTCCTAACCCCTCTTTCCAGTTCTCCCCCTTGCCCCTGCTGCCTAATCATGCTATCTCTCTCACTATCCCTCCTCATCCTCTGGGTTACACTAACTTTCCTTCCTCCTGTTGACTCTCCGTCCTTTCCCCCCCTCCTGTTATATCCCCCCTTCCTCCTCTCCTACCCTCCATAACTGCAGCTCTCCAACCCTCTCACACTCTCCCTGGGACCCACACTGCTCTCTTCTACTGATCCCCAGCCTGCATCTTCCTAATCTATGCTCCCTGCTTGCTCCCCCCCACCAGCCCTACACCTTGACCCTGCTTCCTCACTCATCTGACATGGAAATGCACCTCTACACCCACAAAGCTTCTTATCTTCTTGTCGCTGCTGCTTACTGGTGACATAGAGTCCAATCCTGGCCCTGTCCACACCCCCATTACCAACCTCTCCAAAGGACTCAGCGTGGCACATGTTAATATCCGTAGCCTCCTCCCCAAACTTGGCTTACTACAACCTCTCATGCTCATTCTGAATCCTGACATACTGGTAATCTCTGAGTTCTGGCTTTCTCACAAGATTCCTGACTCAGCAGTTACCATCCCTTGTGTTTCTCTTACCCGACAGGATCAAGCCTGTAGGGGTGATAGGGTTGCCATTTATCTCTCCTCTTCCGTTCAATATGTCTGTCTACTCTCTATCTCCTCCCTGTCAGCCTATGAACTCCTCCTCATTGAAGGTTCTCTCCCCTTCTCTCTCTCCCCATCTTCGTGTCCAGGGTCTATTGCTGCCCCAGTCTGCCCTCCATTACTATTAATGAATTTCTCTCCACTATCTCCTGTCATGTTTCTGCCAGCGAACTTCTTGTCCTTGGGGACGCTAACAAAAATTGGCTCTCCCCCTTACTATCTAAATTCTGTGATAACATCAAATCCCTAAATCTTATGCAACTAATCTCTGAAGCTACCCACCTCAATCCCAAATCACTTAAAGAGCTGGTGACACATTCAGGAGAACTTTAACGAAAAGCTAACATTTAGACACAGTCCAGCATGTATTTCCCATTAGTGCTGTATTCCTCCTCCCTTTATTTACTACTGAGGTCATCTGTATGAAAACAAGATCTTTGCTCCTGAAGAGTTTGTATATGCCTGCTGCTTTCTTCCTACCTGAAGTCATAATGCCCTGCTTGTGATATCACAGTTACTCCCATGGCAACAGATAGTGATGTCACAACAGAGGATTATGACTTGAAGTAAAAGAGGCAGATGGCCGCTAAAGAAATTCTAAGGGATATAAAGATCATATATTCATATACATTTCCTTAGTAATAAACACTGAGGAGGAGAAATATATAAAATATAAATGTAATGCAGGCAGAATTGTACCTAATTATCATGCTTTTTAAAGTTTTCTTTGAGGCATCAGTGGCTCTTCAATCACAGTCTCTTGGACTGGGCCCTTGCCTCCCACCCACACAGAATCATTGCATCAGGTACCCTACTGGATGCCCTCAGTGACCACCACATGGTTTACTGTGTATGTAAAGTTCACCGACCCAAAGCCCCTCCCAAACTCTTACTAATTCGATCTTTACAGTCTTTGGACCTGTCCTCCCTTCATGAGGATTTAGCAGCTACTGATTGGTCTCCTATCTTTACTGCTAGCAGCATTAATTCAGCACTAAATTTCTTCTCAGCATGTCTCCTGTGCACCTGGGATCATCACGCCCCCCCCTTAGGAAAACTAGGGTTTGAGGGTCTCATCTCCCCTTGGTATCTACTGAATTGTTAGCCTGCCTATGTGCAAGGGATCTGGTTTGGAAGTTCCACAAGTCCTCTGGCTCCCCTGCTGACTACCATAAATAATGTGCATTACAAAATGACTACACTAGGGCTACAAAACACACTAAGGCAGAGAAATTTTCCTTCACCCTCTAAGACAATATTAACCACCTCTCAATGTTTTGGAAGGTCATCCACTCCCTCTTCTCCCCCCCTACTCATTCTTCTGTCCCAGCCCTCAAGATTAGAGGGGTCACCTTCTCTGACCCCTCTGCTGTCGCTGCTGAATCTAATAACTTCTTCACCTCCTGTGCCTCGTCCCTCCTCTCCATCTTCCCCCTCCCCCCTCTACTGTCCCTCCCCAGCTGTTCCTATCCTCCCCTTTCCCCTTCTCCCCAGTCACACCAGCTGCAACTTTCGAGGCCCTCTTAACTCTAACCCCCTTAAAGGCAAGATGGGTTGATGCCTCTTTCAAAAGACTACTAAGCAGACATCTAGCTGATTCATGTAACTGCTCTTGCTTCCAACCACCTTAGCTTGTTCCTCTTCCTCCAATCATAACTTTAACCACTTCATATCCAGTCTTTCCCCAAGAAACACTCAGTACTTCCCTCTTTCTTGCTTACCTATATGGCCTACTCTCAATTACTCTCGGTGCTCTTATCTTCCCTTGTCTCTATTTTCCCTCTCTGCACTGTCCTCTATGCCTCTTTCCAATGTCACCACTACTTCCTTACTCTCCCATACCTATCCTGTATGACTACACTTATGTTACAGCCTTTCTTTGCTTTATCCTAACCTTATTTGACTGGGATCCTGCTCATGTTACCTTAGAAACTGTTTTTGCTTCTCCCTGTCATATGATGTATTACTCTGTTGTAGATGCCTACCCTCCTTGGTATTAATTTACTCCTGCCTCAATGTATTCCACCCTTGCAAGATTTCATATGAATGTAATGACCTGTTGTAAATAATTTATGTTATACCTTGTTATGCTTTGTATACATTTGTCTTCTGTACCCTCCTCCGTCATGCCTGAAAATAGTCATCGCCATGGCTAGTGCACCTTACCCGGTAAACAAAAACTAACAAAATAAATAAATAAACTCCTTAATCTCTCTTCCCCTGACATCTGCCACCTTTTCACTTCCCTTCTTAACCTCTTCTTTTCCCCTTGCCTCCATTGCTGTCTCATGGAAGCAGACCACAGTTATTCCCGTCCCTAAAGGTGGGGACTCCTCAGCTCTTGGAAATTACCGACCTATCTTTCTACTTCCCACCCTCACAAAACTTCAAGAACATGTGGTTCTCTCTCAGCTTCTCCTTTTCTTGACTCATCCTCTTTGCTAACCCCTTTCCAGTCTGGATTTTGCAGATTCCACTCCACCGCCACCCACCTTCTCAGGCTGACTGACTCCATTCTGTCCAGTATGGATCAGGGTCTGATCACCTCTGTAATATTTGGTGACCTGGCTAATGCCTTTGACACCATTGCCCACCCCCTCCTCCTTGCTAGGCTGTGTTCTGCAGGACTTTCCTCCCAAGCCACTAATTGGTTCTGTTCATATCTCCTAGGCAGAACTCAGTCAGTTAAAATTGGCAACTCCCTATCCCCCCCAACAGTACTGGTGTCCCCCAAGGATTGGTGTTTGGTCCCATTCTCTTCTCCATTTTTCTAAATAGCCTTCCCTCTGCATGTACATCTTCATCCATTCATATGTATGCAGATGATACTGTCTTATTTGCTTCTAGCTCCTCCCCTGCTGATCTGGTGACCAAACTTCAGTTGGACTTCGATAACATCCAGCACTGGTTCCATTCAAATCAGCAGTCCCTAAATGGAAAAAAAAACAAAAACAATAATCTCTATGACCTTCAGAACCAGGCAAAAGCTCTCTAGACTCACAGCACTCCCCTTCTTCCACACCCTGGATGGGTCACTCCTTGAAGACATCCCTTCCTAAGAACCTTGGAGTGTGGCTTGACAGGCACCTCAATTTCTCTGTTCATGTGGACTCTATCCACAAAAAGATCCACCAAAAACTAGGTGCATTGTATCAGAACCAAGGGTGTATCCCCCTGCTGGCATGCAGAGCCATAGTACAGAGAATGATTCTCTCCATTTTTGACTATGGTGACACCATCTATGGCAGTGCTCCAAAGTTCACCCTGGCCAGACAGGACCCCCTCTTTCACTCCTTCTGCTGGTTTGCTCTTGACTGCCCACCTCTGACTCACCACTGCTTCCTTTATATCTCACTCTGTCTTCCCTCTCTCAAAGCCAGACAACTTGCACATGGTGCCTCCCTCATTGCCAAATACTGGCTAAGTTCCCTCCCCTCCTACCTCACATCTCTACTGTCCTCTCCTCCCCTCTGTCCTGCTACTCCCTTCATAATTCTGGCTACCAGATCCTAGCACTCCCATCTAGGACATCCTCTACTGGCCAAGCTGCATTCTCCTTCCAACTCCCTAAACTCTGGAATGCCGTCCCCCTCCCCATCCACACTGCCACCTCCATCAGCTTCCTCTCTTGTCTTCTCCAAGACTTCACCACTCCCTCCTGCAACTGCACCTGAGCTCTCCACCCCTTACTCCCTCCTCTTCTTCCATTACCTCTACCACTGCCTCCTGGCACCCCCTAGTTAACTCCACCCCTGCAACTGCACCTGTGTTCTCCACCTCTGCTCCTCTAATCTACCTACTTCCCTTCACCTCACCCCCCCCCTCTTCCGTAACCTCAACCACGGCCTCCTGGCTACGTCCTAGTAAATACTCCCCTCCCCCCATTGTTTCTTTTCCTCCCCACTGCTTTACTTTGTGGTGCTTTCGGCCTAGATGGTTGGCCCTATTGGTAAATTATAAATACTGCACCTAGGTATGCATACTATACTGGTATACTGGTATACTGGTACAGGTATTCTGCTATTGTCTTGCTCTGATTTACAGTAATTGTTACTGTTCTATATTATTTCTTAGTACAACTATCTGTAACCTCCTTTTCCCTAGGGTGAATCCCCAATTTTTGTGTAACACTTGGTACATTCTTTCTTTTCTTAGAAACAGATGACTTGGCACTTTTAGCAGCTCCCTGCATTTGCACTGCATAACTTTGGCAATTACTTTCACCTCAGGGCAACTGCTACAACCCCCCCAAGTCTCCACTGGCACACCTGAGCACCTCTCCTGCCCTCCCATGTCTAGGTGTATTGGTCGATATTACAGTCACGGGAAAAGGGAGAGGGCCTCTGGCTCTGACTCAGACAGTTCACAAATATGTTCAGCATAGCATAAAATAAAGAGTACCACAGAACTTGGTTGGGATTCTTTCGGGTGACAGCGTGAACTCTGTCTTGGATGCGGGATGGCTGGCTCACAGGCTGGAGGGACCACCAGGCTTTCTGTTACAGGTAAAGTCATTAGTAACAACAACAGCAAATAGCAATTCATCAGGCAAGACAAAAGATGCTGTCCAAACAGGAATCCAGATGCAATCGGGCATATTTTATTTTCTTCCAAAACAGTTAAAAGCTCAAGCCACAAACTCATTTAGCTCCATGGAGCAGTGGGGGCGCACTTTATGAACTGGCATATCACAACAGCAATCGACCATGGTACTTTGCTTTGGGGACCTGAGTCCCGAACCTGGATCCTGTCACATTCTACTTTGCAAACCAGATAAGCTCTTAACTCTGTAGTGGCAAGCAGGCTCTAAACTTTCTATATTCCTCTCAGCACTTAATTTCCTCAGACCTTCCCCACCTTTGGGTTACAGGGGACCCACTGCTCTTGGGCACGGCACCAGGGTCAGAAGGGGATTTTTAAAGGAGATTTCCACAGCAGCCAATCAATGGCACAGTAAAAAGGTGCCAAATTTCAAATTCTAATAGAGACTTAAATAACTGGGTCTACCAGCTAACACCCAGAGTCACCGCTGGAACTTGCAGTGATCGGGGGTCGGAGGAAAGCAACATATTTTTATTTCCCTGCTCCCTCCCCACACTGTGGGCTAAGTTTTCTTTGTTCTGGAGGCTTGGAAGACTGCTCTGGATCTCAGACACCATGCCTGACACCATGGACTGAGTTTGTTTTCTTGGAGGCTCAGGAGACCACTGCAGGTCTCGGACACCACGCCAGAACTGGGAGGGGATTTTGGCCCTCACTCCCAACCCCCGCATGCCCAATAACTGTGTAGACTCAAACAAAAGTGACATCAATGACTGGGAATTGCAGTGGTAGCAAAGGGTGATATGAAGAGGAGACAAGAGCACTGGAGAAAGTCCTTTAGATAATTACAGTTCTGCGTAACCTAAGTACTGGGGGAATGTTGTGGTTGTGCTTAGGTTGTGAGAGTAACAGTACATCTGGGGGTTATTCTCCTGCGGACTAGGGTGCAATACTTCAATTGGGGATTGTTATCCTGAGGGGTGGGAAATAGTACATCTGGGGGTTATTGTCCAGAAGGTGGGTGTGTTGAGTTGCATCTGCGTGGTTGCTATTTTATTTATTTATTTAGTTTTTGTTGACTGGGAAAGGAGGACTAGACAATTCTGCCTAGGGGAGGAGGGGGATACAGATCTTGAGAGGGTGTGTTTAATATTGCATTGGGGATTTGTTAACCTAAGGTTAGGTTAAATATTGCATCGGAGGATTACTTTCCTGAGGGTGTGCGTTAATATTGCATCTCGGGATTGTTAGCCTGAGGTTGTGAGGTAAATACTGCATCTGGGTTATTCTCCTGAGGTCTTAAAGGGATGGTTTAATATTATATCTGGGAGTTGTTATGCTGAGGTTGGGGGTTTAATATTGCAGTCTGGGGGCTGTTTTCAGGAGGGTGGGTGACTGAAGCATTGCCGTGCAGCCTACATTCCACTAACTGGTCGGGGGTGTACTCTGCTCCCAACATTGATTTAGTTCTGTCCCTATTTATACACCTCCTTCATAATGTTTGGGATCACCATGCCCTGCTCAGACATTACAGGGTAAAACAGTGTCATATACCCTGGTTCTCTGCTGATTTCATCCACCTATGCAAATCCTGTGACCAAGCCTGGGCATGACACAAAGCTACATAAGTCTTTCTTGATCTGTACAATTACAGGGCTTTAAGAAATACCTGCACTAAGGCTATCAGGTTAGCCAAGGCCACATACTTCTGCACTTTATTGCACTCGAATCACAACTCCCCTGCCAAGTTCTGGATGACCCACCATTCTCTTCTTGATCCCCCTACCCAATCAACCACCCCTACACTATCCGTAGATGACTCACCTGTTTCAGACCCAGCCTCAGTCGCCTCAGTTCTTAATGCCTACTTTACTACCTGTGCTCTACCACTGGCCACCCCTGGCACATCTCCCCTGCCCCCATTCTCTCAGGATTACTCCTTTCCTCCTATCACTCGCCATGAAGTCTCGCAAGCCCTTTCCTCCCTAAGCCTCAATAAGTCAAGCTCTGACCATCTTGACCCTTGCCTCGTTCATATCTCCGCTCCTACAATATCTTTCCCTCTCACTCACTTCTTGAACCACTCTTTATACCACTGCACTGTCCCTCAGGCCTGGAAGCCTGCTAATGTCATACCCCTATACAAAGGTGGTGACCTCCTCACTCCGGGCAACTATCGTCCCATATTGCTCCTTCCTGCTCTGGCCATACTTCAGGAATCTTTAGTCCTCTCTCAACTCACTGAGTATCTAAATTTCTCAAACTTCCTTTCCTCCTTCCAATCAGGTTTTAGGGTGAATCACTCCACAATTACCTCACTCCTTTGTGCCACAAATTCCATCCTCACCAGCATGGACTAAGGTCACCTAACCGCTGCCATTTTCATTGATCTTGCTAAGGTTTTTGATTCTGTTTCTCATCCCTTTACTAAACAAACTGTCCTTTGCTGGTCTCTCTCCTGAAACTGTAAACTGGTTCCGCTCCTACCTCTCAGGCTGTACCCAACAAGTCCTTGTTGGTGGTGTCCTCTCTCCTCCCCTCCCAATCCATGCTGGAGTTCCCCAAGGCTCCGTCTTGGGCCCCATACTTTTCTCTATATTTTTATACAATCTCTCTCTGTGTCTAATATACAGATATTTGCCAACTACACTGTTTTTTACCTCTGGTCCCTCTGCCACAGCCGACGAATCCCAGCTCCATGCTGACTTCACCTTGGTCCTTTAGTGGTTTCATGTTAACTTCTTCAAGGTAAATGTAAAAAAAAAAAAACAGTGTCTATGACTTTTGGAACCCCCAAACTTCCCCCTCCCCTCTAATTCCTTAACCTTGATGGCTCCTTACTGGACAAAGTCCTACACACAAATACCAGGGTGTTTGGCTTGATGCTTGTCTTGACAAACACTAAGCATATAGAGCACATCCACGCAAAACTACACCCTAAACTAGGCACTCTGTATAGAAACAAAGAGGCCCACTCCCTAAATATACATCATGAACTCCTCACCAAGATGACTATACCCTTTGACTATGCTGACATAGAGTATGGCACTGCCTCAGCCTCCCCCTTAGCCAGACTAGACTCCCTCTGTAATGCTTTCTGCTGCTTGTGCTAAATGCCCCTTCCACTCACATCACTGCTTCCTCTACTTGTCCCTTTCACTCACCTCTCTCCACCACCATCAGCAACTTCGGACTTCCCTTCTCATCACTAAACACTTGCTCAGGTTCTTACCCTCCAACCTCTCCTCCCTCCCTCCCTCCTGTCTCCACTACCTGAGGCCTCCTACCCCCTCCAGTCCAGGGACACCCGCACTTTCTCCCTCCCTAGGCCTTCTTCCTCTTCTGGCTCTGCTATTTTCTCTAACTAACTGCAGTCCCTCTGGAACATCCTCCCTTTCTACATCAGACACTCTCCTTCCATCTTTTATCTTAAGCGTGTGCTATCTCTGTGTTCTCTGATCCATGCCCCTGCTAGGACAATTTCTCTCATTAATATGCTCCCCACAGTAGCCTCCTTTTGCTCAACTATATAATTTTATTCATTTTTCCTGTCCTTCGCTTTACCCTTCTTCTTTTCCACCCTTCTTCACCCTCAGGCATAAGGTGGTAATTTTGTTAGTTCTACAGTATTGTTAGCCTCGCAATTTCTGTTATCACTGTATGTGCTGTATTTTTTTGTTACCTGCACTTAATACTGATCCCACTAATTTCAATACCTGTGGATATCCTGAATCTAGTTCCCTGTTGTATTAGTCTTCAGCCTATTTACTGACTGAGCAAATGGGGAGGTGGCTGTGCCCTGTACGTTAGAAACTCATTGCACGCCCTCCCAGTCTCACCCCCTTCACACAGATCCCAAGCCCTTGCCATCAAATTACTTCTTGGCAATCCTGGTAAAACACTATACATTATGGCTGTATATATCTCTCCATGTAACCAAAAGCCTGCCTTTGACTCAGTATTAACAAGTATCGCCCACCTCCCATCCAAAAGTGAAATCATCACATTGGGAGACTTCAGGTGAACTGGCTATCCCCTGTGTCTTCCCTTTACAAAGAATTCATTCTGTCTTATGACCTTACTCAGGTTGTCCAGTCTCCCACCAGACTGGACGCAAAAACAGGGACCTCTACCCTAATTGATCTCATCTTCACTAACCGACCTAATAATCTCACCTGGGTCAAAGTACTCCCAGATACGCTAAGTGACCACTCCCCAGTTACCTGCTGGTGGTCAAACAAGCTCCCCTCAGTGCCCCCCCAAAGCCTCCTTCTGAAGTTGCCTCAACAAAGGGTCCCTCTCCCTCCTCAAAACATACCTCACATCCTCGGACTAGTCCCCATGGCCACACTGTTCAGTCCGTAGACACTGCTCTCTCCCACTTTATTACTACCTTTAATGTTGATTGTGACATCTTTTCCCCCCTTTCTAAGCAGATAGTGAAATACCAGGACACACCCTGGATCTCCCAGTCACTGCTAGACCAAATGCGCCTCAAAGATAACTTCTGGCATAGAGCACTGGACTCGCAGCTCCCACAGGACAGACAGTGTTACAGAGAGGCAAAAAATAAATGCACCTGGGCCATCCGCCGAGCCAAAGACACTTATTTTAAACAAGCCCTCACTTCCTCCTGGGGATCCAGGAAAAAATTCTGGAGCAATATTAAAGAACTCAGTGGGAAAGTTGTTACCCCTGCTCCTGTCCAGCTACTAGTTAATGGGGATTTCACCCAGGACCCCACTATAATCGTTGATGCTTTAAATGCTGCCTTCTCTGACCTCAGCCTTATCCTACCCTCAAACTTTTTTGACCCAATCCATAATGGCCCTTTGGACAAACCTGCCACTACAGATCCCCCCTTTCCAGCTGCATATTATCTCCTGTAGCGAAGCCAAACGCTATCTCACCAAAGTCCTGGTGAATTCTCGTTTTAGCAGCAACTACCTGGACCTCAAACTCCTCCGCTTTACACTGGATGAGACCCTGTCCCAGCTCACCAAAATTCTCAACCTGTCCCTTTGCCTCAGCTAATTCCCCATGCCCTGGAAACTTGCAGTAATAACCCCCATTCTGAAAAGTGGCAACCGCACATCTGCCAGCAATTATCGTCCTATCTCGATCCTACCCCCTATCTCCAAGGCTCTCAAAAAAATTGTCTCCGACCAGCTCACAGACTATCTGTCCAAGCATAACCTGCTCTGTCCAGAACAGCCTGGCTTCCAGAGGGGTCATAGCATGATCACTGCCCTCCTTGAATTAACGTGATTTATACATGAGGCCCTTGAACAGGGTCACCTGTCCAGGGTTATCTACGTTGACTTGACCAAAGCATTCAACACCATCAGTCATACACTGCTCCTCCACTCCCTCCCATCCCTGGGCTTTTCCCTAGAGGCCACCTCTAGGTTCAAAAACTATCTTTCTGGCAGAACTCAACACGTCAAAATAAACTCCACAATCTCCCCTAGTAGATCGGTTCTATCAGGAGTGCCACAAGGGTCCATACTTGGCCCCTTGCTCTTCACCCTCTTCCTGAAATCCATCCCTAAATCCTGCAGCAGAAAATTACTGCACTACATGGACAATGCTGTAGTTTTCTGGAAACACCCCCATCCTATCTCCCTTTAACATGCCTTCAGAGTTTCTTTGGGGAACTTGAAACCTGGTTTTCTTACCGCCGTCTAATACTGAACTACAAGAAAACTAAGTCCATGATCTTTACCCACCACCACAGATAGAAACTATCCACTAACCATCACTAACTCCCTAGGTGCACCCTTGGAGCATGTCACTACTTTCAAATACCTAGGTTTCTCGCTAGACTTCTGTCTCACCTACCACATCCATATCCATCACCTCTCCTCCTCTATTAACACTAGGCTGGGACTGCTATACCGACATAAACATTCCCTTACCCTCTGAGGCCATCCACCTTGCAGCATCCTCCTCCGTCTTATCCCTGGTGGACTACGGCATCATGATCTATGGCCCTACAGACCAAACTGACCTACACCATGTAAAAATAGCCCTCAATAAAGCCTGTTGTCTGGTCTCTGGGTGCGATAGATTAACACACACCTGTGAGCTATACAAGTTTACTAACTGGCTAAACTTTGATGGTAGATTTAAGTACCACACCTGTCTCTTTGCCAAGAAGATACTACAGAAGCAAGCCCCCTCTAGTCTCCACCCTCTCATCCAAATGATCCCTCACAGAAGGGCCTCCAGATGCTCCACCAAAACCTCCCTCCTAGTCCCCCACTGTAGAACCTCCCTTGGCCAATGGTCTTTCCACTATCGTGCCCCCCTCCGGCTAAACAGCCTTCCACCCTCCATCTCCTTGGAACCCAGGCTTGGCTGCTTTAAATCTGGTCTAAAGAACCTCCTGCTAGACTCCTCCTCCTCCTGTGACTGTTTCTAGCCCCATCATCTGAGGTTTTGTCTGCCCCCCTAGCCCAAAATCCTTTTCCTGGTCAAACCTAACACCTCTCACTGGCAATGTGCTCTGTCTTGCATATTAATCCCCCTAAATCATCCTTCTGATGTCTAAATTATGCATTTGCTCCTTATTTTGTTTTACTCTACAAGTCTGAACAAAGAGGAAGGTGGTTGGGCAGAGAGTGACAGTGAAAAGGCAGGGATACCGAACGAATACTTCTGCTCAGTATTCACAATGGAAAAGCAGGGAAAAATACCTAATCCGGTCAATAGAAGCACACTGGATAGGGGACTTGATATTAGTCCTTTTACAGAAGCAAAGGTTCTGAAAGAACTTTTAAAACTGAAGGTGGATAAAGCAATGGGGCCTGATGGAATTTACCCCACAATTCTAAAAGAACTAAGAGAAGAACTAGTAACACCATCTACTACCCTTTTTAATAAATCATGGGAGGATGGTGGGGTACTTGAGGACTGGAGAAGGGCGGATATGATTCCCCTTCACAAAAGTGGGAGCAAGACAGAGGCAGAAAACTGTAGACCTGTCAGTCTGACCTCGGTTGTAAGGAAAATGATAGAATCACTTCTGAAGGAAAGGACTGTTGAGTACCTAGAGGCCGGTGGAGCACAGGACCCAAGGCAGCATGGATTCACAGCAGGAAGGTCATGACAGACAAATCTAATTGATTTCTTTGACTGGGTGACCAAAGCAGTAGACCAGGGAGGGGCTGTGGACATGGCCTACCTAGACTTTAGCAAGGCATTTGACACAGTCCCACACAAAAGATTAATAAACAAATTAGCCAGCCTGGGAGTGGGCCCCAGGGTGGTAGCCTGGGTAAAACACTGGTTGGACAACAGGACACAGCGGGTAATAGTAAATGGAGTCCACAGTGAAGAAAGGAGGGTTACTAGTGGGGTACTGCACGATTCAGTACTGGGGCCGGTCCTTTTTAATGTTTTTTATAAGTGACATTGCAGAGGGACTGGAAGGGAAAGTATGTCTCTTTGCAGATGACACAAAGATCTGCAACAGGGCTGACACACAAGGTGGGGTGGAAAGGATGAAAAGGGACTTGGCAAGGTTGGAGGAATGGTCAAATGTATGGCAGCTTAGATTCAATGCAAAGAAGTGCAAAGTAATGCACATGGGAAAAAAAAACCCAGGGGAAGAGTATACAACGGGGGTGAGATACTGACAACAACAAAAATGGAAAGGGACTTGGGGGTAGTCATAACAGATGACCTAAAGGTGGGCCAGCAATGTGAGAAGGCAGTAAGGAGGGCTGGGGGTATACTGGGATGCATAGGGAGATGCATCACCAGTAGAAAACAGGAAGTTGTTGGCCCTCTGTACATACAGTTAGTAAGACCACATCTGGAGTACTGTGTACAGTTCTGGAGATCCCAACTCCACAAAGACATAGACAGGGTGGAGGCTGTCCAGAGGAGGGCAACCAAAATGATGCAGGGTCTGCATCAGAAGACATACGAAGAAAGACTTAAGGAACTAAAGATGTATAACCTCAAGGAAAGGAGGGAGAGGAGGGACATGACAGAAACTTTCAAATACCTCAAGGGAATCAACAAAGTCCAAGAGAGTAGCATCTTTCAGAAAAGAGATGTGCAAAAATAAGGGGTGCAATTTGAAGATAGAGGGGGGATGGCTCAGAGGCAATGTGAGGGAAGTATTTCTTCACAGAGAGGGTTATGGATACATGGAACAGCCTTCCTGAGGAGGTCATAGAGTCAAAAACAGTGGGAGAATTCAAGAATGCATAGGACAGACATAAGGCAATTCTAGTGGGGGGGTAGGAGGAAGTAGGCTGTTGGTAAACTAGGATCTGCAGCTTATCCATTAGGTAGGGAAATGGACAGACTAGGTGGGCCAAGCGGTCCTTATCTGCCATCAAATTCTATGTTTCTATGTAACTATGATTCTTCTGACGCTGAATCACTGGCCCTAAATTGTATGCACTTATGAGCCGTGTCACTGTTTATATTTCACACTGTTTGTTTCCCCTTATTTCCTGATGTAGAGCCTTTGCAAAAGAGTCTCTAGACTCAAAGGATTGTAATTCTGATTGCATAAATAAATAAAACAAATTTCAGTACTTGTGTATATTCTGAATCTAGTTCCCTGTTGTATTAGTTTTTCAGCTTATTTATTTGTAAAACTCCCCAACTCCACTTTCCCTCAGTTCGCACCTGGATACGGGCCTCGGCTCAGTGTGTCTGAGCAGGTCAACAACTTTAAATGAATAAATAAATAAATATTGCATCTGGGGATTGTTATCCTGAGGTTGGGAGGCAAATATTGCATCTGGGTTATATTATCTTGAGGTAGTGAGAGATGGGGGGGCATTTTTTTTAGGGGGTAGTGGGTTAAGATATAGCAATGGCTGAGTAACTATGCTGGGAGAGGTTCAGTGTAGTGGTTGTGGGGCAGCAGCCTTCAGGGAGAACTTCTGGAGACGGCGGTGATGCCCCATCTGCATGCACCTCTCTGGGCAGAGGGAGGAGGTTGCCAGGCTCAAGACTGAGATTACTTGAGTTAGGAGGACCTACTTTCCACGGAGGGACCAGCTAGTCCACCTCCACTCCCACACCACTAAGAAACTGCTACATCACACTGGCCAGGCAGGATTGTCTCCAAAGAGGCACCCAAAGTAGTGATCAGGACAGATGTGGAGGTCCTCTATGGTGGAAACCCCAGGATGGGGTAGTAGAGGACCCCAGAGGAGGAGGAAGCAAATCCTGGTGGGGAACACAATAGTAAGGGGCATATAGTTGGGAATAGGTAGGGGTGAGGAGAGGGAGGTAAGGTGCCTGCCAGGTGCCATGGCTCAAAATGCATGGAAGGAATATCCTAGGGATTGTTGGGAAAGTAAGGAGGGAGGGACAGCTGGATATCATTGTCCACTTGGGGAAAAATGACCTGGCTAAGAAGGATCCAGAAGCAGGAGTTCAAGAAATTAGGGAGGGGTCTTAGACAACTAGCACAATCTGTTACTTTCTCAGAGGTGCTACCTGTCCATAGCAAGGGGGATGACAGGAGTCTTCCCACCAGGAATTCCAATGTATGCTAGAGGATATGGTGCGGAGAAGAGGGATTCGGATCCACTGGGGACTGGGGCTCCACCCGGGAGGATGAAGGCCTGTACAGGGCCAATGGCCTGTATCTATCCAGGAGGGGAACTGTGATCCTCAGTGAGCAGTTTAAATGCTGCATTGGTAAGCATTTAAACTAGCTGAGGGGGGAGGCAGAATAAGGCAGGAAGACATAGACTGTCCCCAACTACATGCTTACAGGGTCAGCAGTGGAAATCTCAGGGGTGAGAAATCCCAAAAGGAACAAATACAAAGAGGAATCCAGGAGGGAGAGGAAAGGGGGGGAAGAGAGGTTAGAAAACAGTGGCATAAAAAAGGAAGGGCAAAAGGGCAAGATGAGGGTAGGTGGTAGTAAAATCTGGAAAGCCATGCGTGCAAATACTCAAAGTCTGGGCAACAAGATTGCAAACCTAGAGGCCACCATGGCAATAGGGGACCTGGACATAGTCACAAATACAGAGACCTGCTGCAATGAAAACCAAGGCCGGGATGTAGGCATACCAGGGTATGCACTATTCAGGAGGGACAGGGAAGGAAAAAAGGGAGGAGGAGTGGCTCTTTATGAGAGAGAAGACATAAAAGCCATGGAAATACAGGAGGTATAGGAAAAAGCAGAGGTCCTGTGGGTCACCCTGGAGACAAGGAATGGGGCAGCTATTCAGACGGAGGTGATCTAAAGACCTCCAGCACAGAGGAAGAGGTGAATAAGGATATGATGAAAGAAATCCAATGGATGGCTAACAAGGGAGAGGTATTGCTGATAGGGGACTTCAATCTACCAGATGTGGATTGAAGCCTCCCAGCTGTAGCAACAGTTAGAAGAAAGGAAATCCTAGGCTTCCCGCAGGGGGCGTCCCTCAGGCAACTAGTTAAAGAACCCACTTGTTGGGGGGGTGGCGATACTGGACCTGGTAATATCAAATGGGGACAGTGTCGCTGACATCACAGTAGGGAGCTAGTGATCATTCTACGGTGTGGTTCAATATAGGAACAGGGTCATACTTTTTCAAAATATGCAGCCCCAATCTGCATAACAAATATACAAAGCATTTCATTTAAACATATTGTAACATTTTAGCTGTCCATTTAAACCCAAAGGTGCCCATGCCAAATCATCCAAAGTACTTCAAACTATTTCAGATTTAAGCATACACACAATGTAAGCTGACATAACCCCCTTAATCCATTGTGAACGAACACTGAGTATGTGTTTCTAAAAGATGTACACTTTGCTACTGAGCAATTCAGAGTTCAATACCTGAAATGAAGCTGTTGATAATTGTTTCTGTACTATTACTAGATAGATCCCAAATTAAGGAGTGAAAATTACAGAGTTTCCTTTTAATATTTAATTTTAGTCGCTCTTTAATTAAACATAGTTCCTCATTTTAAGTGGAACTGCAAGTCATTCACTTTCTTTGCATTTTGATATTGTCCTCAGGATCGAAATAGCATGCAAATTTGGACACTTCCCTCACATGCCTTGAGAACCACTTTTATACCTAATCCTTTTATGAAACAACTGTGGGGAGGTAATTCATGTCTGTTACAGTTCTCAGTGTAACTAACAGTAGATTGATTAGCATTATCAGGATCCAAAATGCATATAAAATATACTAGATTCACATGACTAAGGAACTGTTATTGTTTATTGAACTGTATCTCACTTCAGTTTAAACTTGCACACTTTCATTCTTGTGGGAGCAACCTAGGGAACAAGACTGCACCAAAATGATTTTTTGATTGCACTTCCCTTTATACATGGGATCAAAGAAACAATGAACACATTTCAAAAGTCATAGTTACGAAAATATCACTGCTAAGATTGGCAGCCATTTATTTAAAGTGAGTGTGATGGTCAGAACACCTTGCAGTCCCCAGCAAGCCTTCTTTTCTCTTTTGGGCTTTGCTCCTTAGACCATCCAGACCAGCGTTGCCACTATCAAGTCTCAATCTTTAGCAAGAGACCCTGGTGGTCTGATAACCACTTTGATTGCCTCTCTGCACCTTTAGACTCTTCATAATAAAGGTCTCTGTGTGAAGTAGGCATACATTGCTCTCCCTCTCTCAAGTCACTTTACTTTGCACACCTTATGCAACTACCTTTCCCTAATGGATCTATTCACACACGGACTCATTATTTCAGTCTTTGTAAAAAAAAATCTTTTTTTTTCTATATACCTTGTTTTGGCCCCTGATTGCCCTTGGCTTGCCTCCCCTCCTTCTGGTCCCCCCCAGCCCTGTTGACCAGCCTATCTGGGACTAATCTGCACACTGACATCTAGCTTTCCTGGACTGTGGCGAGGTCCCTGGTCACCGGTGTGGGGCCTGTGAAGGACCGGACTTCATCCTGCAGCCAAGGGGTTTTTTTCCACCTAGCTTGTAGGTTTCCGCTAGGGCCTGGACTGTGCAATGCATGGGCAGGTGAGCTCTGCCTCCGTACAGACATCCTAAAATGTCTAGCCATGTTCCTATGTACAGACACACCCAGACCTGTACTGCCACCAAGAAATCAGTAGGTCACGGAACCCCCCCTCCTCCAAAGGAGAAGAGCTGTCCGTGGGATGCTCAATCCTTCCTAATTCCCCCTAGCAAGCAACCTGCATCCATTCTTTAACCCAGGTCACTGGCATGGCAGAAGGTAAGGTGCCAGCGCTTCAGCCCTCCATGCCATTGGGCCAGCTTTTGCAAAATAATATGTAATATATTACTAAACACTGCTCAGCTAGTAATAACAGTAGTAAACAGGTATATACGATATTTATACACAATCCATACAGACTGTATACATGCATAACAGGATTTAGAAAATTAAGCTAGCAAATCAGTGCAGGTAAATGCTTGGCTATCTTGTTAACTGTTACAGGGTTTATTAACCTCACTATACACACTACATTCTCTTACCTCAGTACTTTCTTCAGCCCCACGGCTTGGTCCCTCCTTGAAAGGGTTCACATAGAGTTTCCAGTGAAAGAGAGCAAGCCTTCTGTGTGGGTTCATTTTAAACCTCCTCTCTCTCTTTCTCTCTCTCTGGAAGTGCAGTGGAGTTTAGGTTCTGTGACCTCCTTTCCTCTGTACTAGAGTTTATCTGATTGGCTGAAACTGACTTCAAAGATCCAGTACTGGGGTCCTGTCTCTACCTCTGCTTTGGTACTATGGTGCGAAGGGCTGCAGGACAATCCATGTCCTCGCAAAGGTTCCTTAATACAACCAAAGACTCCGCCATGCCCTGCCTTTCCATCTCCAGATGCAGTGAGGCTTCTTTACTCATGTGAAAATGCCTCTTCCTTCTCCAGGCTGCTTCGCACAATAGGACTTTTACACCTACTTTGGCCTTGCTGCTTGTCAAATTTCACATGCACAGACCAAGATTTGTCAAACAGCAAATAAGCCAATTCATTATATAAAAAAAAATAATTCATCACAGTGTCAAAAACTGTCTAGTCCATTTTTGAATTCATCACATTATATTTACTTTCTTCAGGTACGTGAGTGAAAAGATTAAGGCAAAGGGTGGTATAGTGAGGATCAGGAGACCGGGGGGTGGGAAGGGGTGTGCAGAGAAAGAGTAAGAAAAAGCTAAAATTTTAAATGAGCATATCTGCTCAGTCTTCAAAGTGAAGGGGGGAGGGGATGGACTGACATGAATTAGCAAGCACAGGGGTGAGGAGTGGACACATGTCTATTTTTGGAAGAGAGCGTTCACAAGGGATTGGAAGCCTTAAAGGAAAACAAGGCAGTGGGGCTAGATGGGATCTACTCAACTGTACTAAAAGATCTGAGCATGGTGCTAGCTGCCCCTCTGGCAACATTATTCAGCACCTCACTGGAGACGGGGATGGTTCCAGAGGACAGGAAGAGGGCCAATGTGGTCACTCTGCAGAAGAGTGGCAGCAGGGAGGAGGCTAGCAATTACAGACCAGTGAGTCTCACTTTGATGGTGGAGAAATTGAGTCCCTTTTGAAGGAAAGAGTGATGGAGTGCCTGGAGGCAAATGAGCTGAAAGACCACTGATGGCATGGCATCACAGGGCAGAGGTCATGTCAAACCAATCTTATGAATTTCTTTGGCTGGGTAATTAGGGAGGTGGATTGGGGAAGTCAGTGGATGCGGCCTATCTGGACTTCAGTAAGGGATTTGACACTATACCACTCAGGAGGCTGATTAAGAAACTTAACAATGTGGGGGAAGGGGAGAAGGTGGTAAGCTGAGTATCCAACTGGTTGAAAGATAGGAGGCAGAGGGTGGTGGTAAACAGCAGTCACTCGGAGGATGAGAGAGTGACCAGTGGAGTACCACAGGGATCCGTACTAGGTCTTGTCCTCTTCAATGTTTTCATAAGTAACATTGTTGAGAAACTGGAGGGGAAGGTATGACTCTTTGCAGATGGCACAAAAATCTGCAACATGATGGACACCCAGGAGGGGGTGGAGAGAATCCATAGGGATCTGGGCAAACTAGAGGAGTGGTCAAGGATGTGACAGCTGGGTTTCAATGCTAAAAAGTGCAAAATCATGCACGTGGGGCGAGGAAACCCCGTGGGCTGTATATAAGATGGGGGGAGGTACTTACAGTTACCAAGGAAGACAGAGACCTTGTGTAATCATATCTGATGATCACAAGGTAGCAGGGCAGTGCGACAAGGCAGTAGATGAGTCAAGCTGAATGTTGGGGTGCATAGGGAGGTGAATCTCTAGCAGGAAAAGGGAGGTGATGTTTTCGCTGTATCACTAACTAGTAAGACTCCACCTGGATTACTGGTGGAGTACTGTGTCCAGTTCTGGAGGCCATACCTCTCCAAAACATTGACAGTGTCAAAGCAGTCCAGGGCAGGGATACCAAACTGGTGTGGGGGTTGCACAAGAAACCATACATGGAGAGCCTGTGGGAGCTCGACATGAATTCCCTGGAGGAGAGGAGGCAGAGAGGGGACATGATTGAGACTATAAGTACCTCGTGAGTGTGAACAAGGTTCAGGAGGGGAGTCTGTTTCACAGGAGGAAGAACATCAGAACACGGGGGCATGCTATGAAGCTTGGAGGGAGGAAGTTTAAGAGGGATGCGAGGAAATACTTCTTCACAGAAAGGGTGGTGGACACCTGGAACATCCTGCCAGAAGAGATGGCAGGGGCGAAGACAGTGGGGAGCTCCATGAATGCATGGGATAGGCACATGGGTATAATAAGCTGAGGTAAGGGCGGAGGGAGGGATACCTGTGACCAAATAGGGTCCAGGGTGCAGTAATAGGCAGGGAAAGTAGGGCAGACTAGATGGGCCTACCGGCCCTTTTCTGTCGACATGTTCTATGTTTCTATTTACTACATCCTGACACTCAGAAAGTCCCAAATGATCCTGTATTAAACTGATTTGCAACAGGAGCCACAACCCACAGAAGCTCAATATATGAAATGGAGCAATTTTCAGTACCTAAAAAAAGAGGAGGGGACCTTAAAATGTGCTTAAATGTAATGCATTATTACAATTAGTAAAGCAAAGCTAAGTCAGAGTGCTGATTTTGAAAGAGAGAGAGGAACAGCGGGAGGGAAAGAAACTGCCATGACTGCGGGTGCTTCACCTACACACCCAAAAGTGCATGTTGTTTGACATACTAAAGTTCATACTAAGGGTAAAGGAACCAAGGAGGTGGTATGCCCATGTGTGCTCCAACCATTCACCCGTAATAGCACAGAGTATTTCCTGCCACTATATAAGCATCAAGCTTATTTTTAAACTGCTTTTTGTCTTTACTACTACCTCTAGTGGTAATTAATTCCATGGATTGATCACTCTCTGTGTGAAAAAATGCTTCCCTCCTGTTTGTGAAGAATCTTCTTGGTTTAAGCTGGAGTGGGTGACCCCTGGTACCTGGTTGCCATTTTTGAATTCAAGGTTTAGTTCATTCATCAGACAGCTATCCTGCACAATATCAAAGCACAAGTCACCTTGTATTCTTCTTGTTTACAGAGGCATAAGATTTAGTGTTTGAAGGCGGCAGCTGCAGTAATTTTATTAATAGGAATAGAATGATAACTTGATGTGTTTTTTCACAAGTAAAAGAGCTGGCACTATTTTCATCAAAGAAAAGTAAGTCCTGTCTCAATTTCTGAACTTTGTTGCTGGAATAGTATATTGGCAGAAGTGTTTGATTAAAGAGCTGTTGTCTGCTAAAAAGGTCAGGCTTAACAGATTGCAATATTGTAATCTCGAATAGGCCATCTCTGTTTTGTTTGTTGTGCTGCCTCTCCCAGTAGAGCTTTCATTAGACATTTGGCCAGTGTCACCATAGGGTCATTGCACTCCCATTATCATATTCAGGTGAGCCAGGGCATGAAGCCTGATTTGCAGGTGTAGGATATTTTCCTGCATGATATTAACAGGGTTGTAAGATGGCAGACCTACAGAGCCAGCAGCCCAGAACTCTAGTTGGTAATGAACACACCTGATAGTGTTGGTCATGCAGTTTATTT
Source organism: Neoceratodus forsteri (assembly GCA_016271365.2). Taxonomy (NCBI): domain Eukaryota; kingdom Metazoa; phylum Chordata; order Ceratodontiformes; family Ceratodontidae; genus Neoceratodus; species Neoceratodus forsteri. The sequence goes on along the minus strand of CM028132.1, from coordinate 585,655,043 downwards.
GGGGGATTCTTTGTTTACTTGCACATGGGTTCAGGAATGTAAGGACAGATGTTTAACATGACAGGTCACACTAATGGAGTTTTTTCCAGTTCTGGTAGCAGTAATAATTCAGGAATCTACCTTAGCCAACCAAAAGGTCCTCTTCAAGATGGTAACCATGTTGTCATGAAGATCATCAATATGCAGACATTCTGGCTACCTTAATTCATGCTTGCTACTGATATTTGTCCTGCTCTGTTTGCAGCTGAACAATTACCTTACAGGCTAGGCATATGCCGGATAAGGATAACATGCAATGGTGCCTGCCCACTTGCCAGAATACAATGCAGTAATGCTGCAGTACATCATGAAATGCTGCAGTATACTGCAGAGCACAAGGTCATTCAATGCAATTAAGCCCTTTTGTCATGCAGTATTTTTGACAGGTCATTTCCTGCAAGTTATTGTTTAGCATCGTGGCTGGCTCCACTGCAATTGCTGATGTCTTGTCTTGACTACAGTTTGAGCTATCCTGCCAGCTGATGCTGAGGCAGAGGCCTACTCCCTATGGCTCCTTATGGTGGTTAGACACCCAGAAGCAGCTGAACTTGTGTGAAATTCTGTTGCTGAGAGCACCTGGTGGAAGTATGTGAGTAATGTCACTGCCTTTTATGAGTTCTGTGGCTGGAAGGTAAGCTGGCCACAGGATAGGGTTCAGGAGCATGGGATATATAACTACATCCTACACATGGTCAGTCTGAATGTATCAAAAGGTGCCATCAGAGCTCAGCTTGCAGGTATAGCATACTAGATGTGAAAATACCTTCCTGGTCAAAATGTTTTTGGAGGACTAGGCTAGGTCTTATGGCAGGCCCTTGGTCACTAGGGAGGCATTTAATACAGCTTTTTGGGGGAAATATTGGAGCAGCTGGGGAAGGGGTGCAGTTCAGCGTGAGAGGTGAGTCTCTTCAGGGCAATATATATATATATATATATATATATATATATATGCATGTTTTGGGGACATTTTGAGTCTCAGAGTTTTTTCCAGAAAACATAAAACCAGCAGGTAACAATATATAGCTGAGCAACACCACCATGTTGAATGACAGGGTTCTACTGCTGTTACAGAGACTGAAGACAAATCAAGCTGGGCCATTACAGGTAGTGACACTTAATATGTCTGATGGACTAAGTATTTGTTCTCGGCATCATTTAAGGGATTATTTGGCTCAGAGACCATTAGAGGGTACTAGTCACCTATATGTACATGGGGCAGGTCCCCAGTTTGTGGCCATGTTGTGCAAATGCATCTGGATGGTGGGGAACAAAGCCAAGAACATAAATACCCCCTTCATTTCAGATAGGAGCAGCTAGGGGTTGCCAGAGGTGGGCATCTAAGGCATATAAAGGTTACATCCCAGGGTGGGGGAAAGTAACTATTAGATTTTTGCATTTTCTAACAGCCTTTTATCTCTTTCCAGCCATCCACAAGCTGCCACATCACACAGTGCAGATCATCAGCCATTGGTATGTTCACAGTTCTGTTGAGAGAACTGAAACACAGCTGTACGGCAAACAGTTGCATCTCAGATTTAAATATTTGATCCTACACGGGGCCAGAAGGGGTGCACATTGTGGGAAATCTGCATGCAATGGTAGTCATCCTAATCTTCAGCTGTACTTAGCTTAGGTTTCTTTCTGCCCCTCCCAGGGAAACTGCTGAGCACCTTGGAGGGAATTACCTGGTGAGATGTACATCTATCAGTGTACTCCAGGAAATCATAAGGGACGTTTGCAGGCTGAAGAAGCAGCTTTCTAATACAGTGATCACAGTTCATAGCCTATCAGATGTGGAAAGGTGCCAGAATCCAAAGCAATTGATAAGATATGGAGAGAAATGAATAGGGAGGTGTTTCTTTATGGATAGGCCCATTGCCAAGGCCACTGATTTACAGTGATTAAAATAATGACATTTCATTTTCAAGACTTAGAATTCCAGGAATTGCACTAGTGATTGTGAGTCTAATTTCTGGATTTACCAGGATTCTACTGTCTTTCTTTTAGCATGTGTATAAATGATCAGAATAAAAGAAGACTTAATATACAGAGCATTAAATGAAGCAAACTGAAAATAATACAAGAAGCAATTATAAAAAGAATTAGTTCCGTAGATTTATTTATCTGGTATAAAATGCCAAACTCTATGACATTCAATGTTTTTACTGGTATGCTGGCAGCCCAGATTCTGGAATTTTACTGGGTTTTCTGGTAAAACCCAAACACCGCTGCCCTTGCCCATAGTTTATCAGTCCTACATCACCTGCTGTTGTTTCCATCCTGCACTGGTCTTCGCCACTGGGATGATATACATTTGTCAGATGTCAGTCACAACATATTTAATGTCGCTCTGCAAGATGCAGTTGAAGCCATGCCATAGGTTTCTGGCTCACTGTGTAGATATACACACTGAGCAATTATTGAGGTGGGCGTAATTCATGTACTTTTAGAGAGGGGCCATTGTTAGCCGAGGGATTGTACCATGCAGGACTTTGGAAGCTACTCTGTGTGGGTATGCCTAGGGTGAGCAGGCCTGTTCAGCTGAATGGCGGGCAGCTGAAGGTGGCAGGCTTGGACAGATTGAAGAGGTCCAGTGTGAGCACTCTACCTTCATTATGGCCCCACAGGACCTAGCCTACTAGAGGGAAGACTGTCACAGGACATATGTGACCCAGTGTGGGCTGCCTTTGAAAATGTGGTCCAGGATCTTTATTCCTTAGAGATCACTTGTCCCAGCAGCACTTTCTGCTTTGGAGGCACACTCCTCTGCTGTGACTTCCCAATATGTTGTCATACGGAGGACTATGACATCAGAAGAATGTTATGAACTCAGGTGGGCAGTAAGCAGCTGGAACAGATGAACTGCTAATGGACAAGAAGCTTGCCTCCATACAAATGGCCTCAGTAATAAATAATGGGGAGGAGATATACAGAACTAATACGAAATATAAGCTGAATTGTGTCTAACAGAATTTAGGGAACCAACACCGTTTAAAAAACATGTAAGCACTTTGTAATTCCCTGCTATACTTTTCAGCATCACATTGGCAAACTGGAGTAATTACCATTGAATAACAATGCTGCTGCAGTATCCTGCAAAATATTGCTTTCTGAAGCTGTGGTACTGCTCTTCAGTCTGGCACGTGGCTCTTTGTGTCAGTGATACAGCATATTAACCATATATACACACTTTTGTACAATATACACAGAACATAACTAATCTTTAGGGTTTGAACAATGTTTCGATCCTATAAAATGAACTGAATGATGCTTTGCTCTAGGATGCTTTATTCTCTTCTCGCAGCTGCTGCTTGTTCTTAATTAAAGGGGAAAAGTCAGCACCAAGGGACCCACACTCAGGTATGGGCTGGTCCCAGTGTGCACTTTGTGTTCAAAAACATTTTGTCTTACTTACTGTTTACTGTAGTATGGTAGATTGTATCAGACTAATTTTATTTAGTTCTAGGCTGACATCTTCGGTTACTACAAATCCCACATTCTCCTGTAGCTGACATCAGAGCAGTAGGCAGCAGTGTGAGATCCAATAGTCTGCAGTGCATGTTTGCATTTATATACTGTAAGTTCTGCTTTTATGTTTTCTGGTCATCTCACTTTACTCACTGTGCTATGTACAGTCACATAGGACTCTACTCATCACCTGGAGAAAAGCAGAACTGGAAAACATCTGATTGGAGATTATAAAATCTCTGCCAACCTGTGCACTCAGCTTCTGGATGGATTACCTGTAGGAACTCAATTAAATGACATGTCTCTTTATGTGGGACTGACGGTGACATTTTTTTTAAAATTTCTAGACAATTTGTACCTAAAGTATCACTTGACAATTAAGCGTAATTGTTTTGATGTAACCCATGTAATCTGAAATCAAGCTTTCTCAAGTACACTACTGTACTGCTTGCCTATGTACTGTCTTCTGCTGTTTTGTCTGTTCAGTACTTTGTCTAACTTGAAACCTTTGTAAATGAGCCATTGGCTCAAAGGTGTTAATCCCAAACTGAAATAAATAAATAAATAATAAAAGCTCTAGCAGGTAGTGCAGGCTATTGAATTTCCCATTGCTGCCTCCTGCCCTCATGGAATTACACCTTTGTAACTGATGAATGCATATTTTCTTCCCATAGAGATTTTACCTCTGTGCAGCTGAACATCAGCATCAGAAATTTACCCTGTTTGGGCTTTTTAGCGACTAAGACCCATCTCCATCTGCCACTGAAAAATCACCCAGAGTTGTCTCCTCTGTGGCATTTCCACCACCTTACCCCCTCAAGAACCACTTATTAATTCTGTCCAATACTTCACCTCCCCTTACTCTTATAATATATTTTTGTTTATATGTAGCATTTGTACTTTTTTGTATGAGCTCTAATGTTAGCCTTCACTAATCCCCACTCCTCGTTCATTCCAGGATGAGTGTTATATATATGTTAAACAATGTATAATTCAATTACACATATGGATAACTTTTAAGGGGGAGTTTTTGTACGGGGCATCATAAGCAATTAACCAAAATGTGAAATGAAATGCAGTTATGTAAAACAGGATACTGCATCTTTAATTGTTTAATGATTAAAGGTCCATCAGTGATGAATAAGGACACCCCCACTGATGAAGGCCTGCTAATGGCCGAAGCATTGGGGCTTAGTAGTTCCCTAGCCTTGGTTTCTGGAGTTTAAATAAAAGGTACTTTGTGAGCAGTCTATTGGTATGTGGACGGTAGTATGTCCTTGAGTGCAGTACTTTGCTTCCTTTCATGTGTCAGTGCTAGCCACCCATGCCTGCACCACTACTGATAAGCAGATGCACTGCTATTTGTTGTTTTGATGTAACTGCTGTTTGCAGTTGCAGCCAGCCACTTAGCCAAGTGGCAAGTAGTAGAGCAATGTCCCAGTATGCCGATACCTGAAACAGAGTAACACAGGCTAACTAACAATTCTTTCATGCTCAGATACTGGACCTTATTAAACTACATTGTAGAAATGAGACAGATGCCTGGAGACATTTCGACAGAAGCAAGTGCACCATAATCCAAGGAACACTACTGTTTAGAGGCCTGGTAGCCAATAAAGAGATGGAGGGAATGCATGAGAAAGGCACTCCTAACAGAACAGGCAACAACTGAACCAGACACAGGGGGATTAAAAGAGCTATTCCATCAGCTGGAAAAATTAATGTATAGTGAACTGATGAAGTCTTACAACATAATATCGCTGGAACAATATTTAGAAAAAGGCTGGTCATCATGGGGACTCCGGCTGGACAAACAGCATGCCTGCAGTTTTGAAGATACAGTGTTAAAACGTGAGAACAAGTTAGCATAGCAGAATTAAAGCAAGCATTAATTAGAAAAGACAAAAGAGACTGAACACAAGTAATAGAAAAAAAGCAGAAATCTGAGAAAAAAAATCAGAGTCCAATAAGGCAAGTTCTGAATTCATAGAATTGAACAATTTATATCCAGAACTACAAAATATGAGACCAAACTGTTTAATTGCAAGAAAACAAAGCTGCAGTGAGACACATTGGATTTTGAGAAGGGGAAGTCTTTAATTGGAGCAGTAAGGACATCTTCCCCAACAGGGGCAGACCCTGTAGTAGGTCGAGTGTCTGGTGAAAATATCAGAACAGGTCCAAATCCATAAAAAGACAAACCTCTAAAAATACCAAAAAAATTAAAAAGTTATAATAGTAACATCAGAATCTGACAATACTGAAAGCCCTCATCATCTGCAGCTGTTTTTTAGACCAAACCAACCTACAGAAGAAAACGAAAACTAAATCCAAACTTAAACTGTGGAAAAACAACAAAAAAGTTCAAAAGAGAGCGGGAAACATACGTACAAAGAGAGTACAGCAGGGAACACACAAGCCATGAGAAATCTAAGGGAAATATATTTACCAGAAGCACAAATTCAGGTTTTGTCATGCAGACTCTCATTCCTCCCTTCACCCAGTGGGGACTTATTTAACTAAAAGGCTGTTATCCATAAATTCATAAGGAAAATAAAACTGAAGCACAATGAAATGGGATACCTCAACTACCAGCAGAATGTGGAAACAGCACTCATCAACCACCAAGACTACGATGTGCATAAGGAAACGCTAAGGGGCCTGAACAAGGAGGACACTGTGGTACATCCTGACCTCCAACATGGCTGGAGGGAGTAAAACATACGGACTTTATAGACAGAATAGATTTAGAGGCACTATTGTTGGAGGCTGATGCAAACACAGTCCCTATGGACTTCCCTTCAGTCTACTGTCTGTCACAGAGAGAAAAGATAAGGTCAAACCCGGATCAGTTTTGTCTCCTATTGTCCATAATCAGGCCATTAATGGATATGAAAATCTTGTAATGACAGAAATCAACAAACTGGTACAAAATTGCTATTTCAAAACACAACAGTCCATCCCAGGCAGCAAGGGAAGTTTTACAGCGGTTCAGAAATATAAAAACTACAATAATTCAAGTCAGAGATGGGGGTGGGGGTGTTGTTTTAATAAAAGATAAATATTATGTGCAAAAGGTTACAGAACTATTAAATGAGTCTGAAAAGTATGAGACCCTAAGATGTGACTCCTGTTACTCAATATAGGCTGGAACAATCGGATCTGATCAGTATTGCATATGAACAAGAGAATATATTGGTAGAGGAAACAGCTTTTTAAAAAACTGATTTTCTCATAATTCCAACCATATATACAATCCCCAAGATTCACTGAAACAGCGTATATCTACCTATGAGACCAATTGTTTCAGGATTAGGAAGGATCACTCACACAATACCTTACTGAATTCATATAATTTTTTTTCTGCAGCCTAATGTCTTGGAACTGAAATCACACATAACAGACTCTGCACATCTTGAAAAAGCTTAGTTATTTCAAATGGTGCCAGGATAACTACTGATAACAATAGATGTAGTAAGTCTTTATACTTGCAGTAAACATGACGATGGACTAGAAGCAGCAATGTACTACCTCAGCAAACCTACAGGGGCTGACAATGTCTCCACCAACTTCCTACAGGCCCTTAAATTTGTGCTGAACAGAAATTATTTCATCTTTAGTGGCAAATTTTTACCAGCAGAAATATTGCATTTCAATGGAGCCTCTCTTCTATGGTCCCCTCATATGTCAATTCATTCATGGGCCTGTGAGAGGAGAGGCACATCTGGTACCTCAACCAGAATCCATTCTCCAACCAAGTACTGAAATGATATCACCTTATAGATGACATAATCTGCATCTGGAGGGGCACTGAAGAGGACATCCAGAAATTCATAGCTTACCTTAATGCAACTAGCAATTGTCTAAAATACACAAATTGAAATCAGCGTCATTGGATGTGGTCTTCATTTCCTCTCCAGGTCAGATGGTTAATTATCGAGGATACAGAAAGCCCACCAAAGCAAACAGTACTACAAGCAAATAACACCCAACCCCATAAATTAAAGGAATTAATACCATATAGCCAATATGTATGTCTAAAAAGAAGCTGCACAGAAATGGGACATATGAACAACAGACAGTTGAAATGATGGAAAGATTCCTGAACAAGGGGACAAGCACAAAATACTAGATATTGCCTCATAAAAGGTTCGTAGCATCAACAGGGAGACATTACTGACCCCAGAACATAGTACAAATCAAAAGAAAAACATTGTAATCTTTCCAATGGAATACAATAATATAGCAGGCAGAGTTGGCAATGTCATTCGAAGATTTTGGCCAGTATTGCATGGAGACAAGACCCTCAAAATAGTGGACACACCCAAAGTCACTTTAAAAAAATCTGAAAACCTAGGGGACCAGCTCACCAGCAGGTGTTTTGTACCAACAAAACCAGTCAACCATTTAAATTGGCTTCCACCCAAACTGAAGGGCTATCACGAGTGCAGACTTTGCAGTGTTTGCAAGTACACTCCGGAAGGTAACATCTACACCTACTGCAACAACTGGAAAGTGTATATTAAACAATTTATTTCAGGGGTTACACTATTCTTGATATACACTACATGATGTCTGTGTATCAATCACTATATAGGTTGCACCATGCCCCCACTCAAAGTGCACATCCAGAAGTATGTCAAAGCCATAATAAATGGCATTGACAGAAGTGCCTTGGGTGTGCACTTCTGTGTGCACTTCTGTACTAGCCATGACTCAGACCCCAACTTGTTGAACTTTTCAGCTCTACAATTGGAAAGGCTTTGCCTGGAGTTCGATGGCCAAGCAGCCTGCCACTCCCACTTCCTGAGCTATATAAACAGTTCCTCTCAACCTCATTGTGAAGCACTTTTTCTTTGCTCCACCATCCTCCCCTCCTCCTCCAGCAGCAGCACTGCTCTCCTTAGAATGATTCCTAAGGTACCTTTAGCCAGGGGAATCATCCCGTTGCACCCCTTTAGGGCTGGAACCCTCTCCAAGGGTTTCTTGCCTTTGGTACCCCTACAGGGTGGTAATTCCTCTGGAACAGAGAGTGCGAATGGCCAAAACCAAACTAACACAGTTGCACAAGCATAACACTGTACTGGCTTGCGCAGGACATTCAACATGTACTACCAATGAAAAGAGGGGGAGAGAGAGTTAATTGGCTATTACAGAAAGAAACAAGGTGGATAGTCACACTTAACACAGTAGAACTAACAGGCCTCAATGAGGAGGTGCACTATGTGTCATTTCTAAGAGGGTCTAAACGATCAGAAATAATGAATTCAAATAACGATAGGTATTAATCTGAATACCGTGTCTTTGATGAGTAAGTTGTATGCTTTTTTTTCTGTTTCGGTGTTGTCGAATATTTTTAACTTTTCAGATGTAGCTAAGGAACGGGGAGCCTGCATAGATCTGTGCTTCACAAATAGCCTTTTCAGATTCTGAATCATTTTAAGTACTTAGTACAAGTTATATAAAGGGGCACACTGTTAGCAGTAAGATGCATCTTTTACCCTAATAATAGGGCATTCACTCCTATGGTCAGGAAAACCTGTAAAATTTTCACCACCTTACACCCTCGACCTCTTACCAGTACTGTCCAATACTTCACCTCCCACTTACTATTTTTCTTTTTTTTGCCACCTGCCCATGCTCTTCAGCCCGTCACTCCTTCAGTCCGCATATTGTCCCTTTTGCCCACTAGCCTCACCCCCTCTGCTGCCAGCTCCTACCAACAGAGTCCCGCAGTGTACTTGCATTCAAAGGACTCTGACTTATCTCTGCCAGGTGACCTCCTTCCCAAGGGGGAGGGCACGGGGAGAGGAGTAACAGGTTCTGACCTCTCTAGAATGACAGACATGGTGGACAGGAGTGGTGCTCCTGGGGACACTGTGGCATGGTGGGATGTGGCCGCTGTCATTCAGCTGGCTGAGGTGGTGATTTTTCATTTTTTTCTAGGGCTCCACCCACCCCCCACATGCACATGTCCACAGTGGTGTCCTGGGGAGGGAGCATTTGGCAGAGTGTAGTCACCCATGCCAACAAATATGCTTCTGCTAAGCCATCACCAGGAGTCACTCAGGGATGCTCTTACTCCCTCCCTGACAGCCTCCACTCCTGACAACCAGGGTCAGGGTGCAAACCCGGATCACCATTGTGCCACAGCGATGCCCCATCGCTCAGCACCATGGAGCCAGCCCATCCCTCTTACCCTTATTGTAGCTTTTTGTTTGGATGTAGCATTAATATTTTTTATATGAGATCTAATTATAGCCTTCACTAGTTCACTAATCCATTCCACCTTGTTCATTCCAAAATGAGTGTTACATGTATGGTAAACATGTATAATTCAACTGCACAGATGAGTGATTTTTACAAGGGAGTATTTGTATGGGGCATCACAAGCAAGTAACTAAAATGTGTAACGAAATGCAATTATGTAAAACAGGGCACTGTTCCTTTAATTGTTTCATGATAAAAAGCCCGTCAGTAATGAGTAGGGGTATGCCCCCTGGTGAAGGCCTGCTAATGGCCGAAGCAGCAGGGCTTAGTAGTCCTCTAACCTTGGTGTCTGAAGTTTAAATAAAAGTTACTTTGTGAGCAGTCTATCAGTGTCTGTGCAGTTTTATTTCCTTAAGTGCAGGACTTTGCTTCTTTTCATGTGTTGGGGCATTCCGCCAATTCCTGCACCACTACTGATAACCAGGACGTATTGCTGTTTGTTGGTTTGACATCCTCTTCCCCTACACCCCAAGGCAGACCAGTTCTGGTAGCAGGAAGTAGGCACTGTGGCATGGGGCCGAAGTGTGCAAGCTGTCAATGGTAACTGGCTTTTTCTCCCCCATTCAGCTCCTTCCTCCTCCTCTGCAATGATGCAGCCTTCTAATGGACATCCACATGTTCTGCACACTTTGTGGCAGGAGAAAGCTCCCTAGCCCAGCCACAGGGGTTACTGGGGCACTAGAAATCACCACTAACTGTCCTCAGTGAAGGCACACTGTTGTGTGGCAGCTATCTTGCACCTGGATTGCCTCCAGATGTGATGCCCCATGTCCATTCTGGAACCCAGGTCATCTGCATGGCAGCACTGGGCCATTGGTGAGGCTTTGATGGATGCTTATCTAGTTCTTTATTTGTAATATATGCTCAGCACATGTTATTCACAGATAGACTATCCACTTGTTTGTTGCATTCACTGGTGTGACATTAGAAATTCCATAATTCATATTTGTAGGATGTTAGGACAATGGTTTATGGCTTTTGTAGAATGTCTCTGTCAAACTTTCATAAACATTCCTCCTACTCTATAACGTTCTCAGGTAAACAATATCTGCTTGATTCACATTCTACTGACAAGGAAACAGATTTATTGTTCAGTGACTCTTGGAAACCCTACACATAAATTATACAAAATAAGAAGTAGCCCAGGTCTAACTATCACTTACAAGGCTCAAGTTCCAGCTTGGGTGAGATTTACAAATCACTTGCTCTTAACTGTCATGATTAATATCACCAGTACCTGTAATGGATTTACAGCCATATACAGTAATTCATAGTTGCCTATCATTTATTCAGCATATACTGTGCTCCTTTTATCTGTCAACTTCCATACATCCTAAACTTTGACGGATAAAAGAGGGTGGTGGATAAAGGTGTGATGGGTGGTGGTATGTGAGTGGGTGTGGGGGATGAGGGGGGACACGGGACCACCAATGATTACTTCTACTTTTGGCAACAGGCATTTGGGGGGGTGCCACTGGACACCAGGGATATCTATGACAAATAGGAAAGGGGCAACCTGGGGGGGGTGAGGATGCCACTAGACACCAGAGATATCACACTTTACATGGAATGGGTGCTCAGGGGGTCGGGGTGCCACTGGACACCAGGGATATCTCACTGTACATGGAACTTGTGCTCAGGCTGGTGGTTGCAGTACAGGTGCCCAGCAACCCTCCCGAAGGCAAGGTAGCTGCAGTAAAGTCACCCTGCCTTTGGGAGTTTGGGGCTCCCCAGTAAGAGGTGTTTTTTGGCAGCAGTAAATAGTACCACCTTGGGGGATGTTTAATGCTACCACTGCACTGATATGCACAGGGGTACCTGATCATTTGCATAGGTACTGCAGTATTATAGCAGTTTGGCACTGTGGAATTGTGCTGCTGCACCCAGAGCTTCTGAATACAGACCAAACATGAAAGCCAGCACAAATTTGGATTAGCATGCCTGCAGTTCCCATTTACTGGTGCACTAATCTTTGAATATCAGGTCCATGATCTGTATTTTTAAAAGGAATAAAACTCAGAAATTTAAATTCCCCCTGAAATTCTGCCCTGTTAATTAGTCTTGAGAAGTTATATTTTTTGTGTACCCATGTACATGTTTTATTGCTTTCTATAGCTCTGTAACTTCACATTGAACTATGCACTGTACTACACAAGTTATTGATTTGTATGCTGAATTTCACAAATGGGGAAAAATTAACCAAACTATAAAAACTGCACCATAGACAGATAAATCATGCATGCTTTCACCTCACTGACATCATTGCACATGAGGTTCAGTACCATTTTAGGAGTCAATCAAGATGCAAGATTATATGCATTTATTTAGTGTTTAAACTATGATGAACTTACATTAAAGCTAATTTTTTTTGATTTTCTGTATTTATACCTGACACTTGGGCAGCCCCTATCTAGCAGTTACTCCCAGTCCTGTCATCCCCCAACCCAAGACTTATTTCTACCTCTTGAGCCCTCATGGGTGGATGGGTGCCATGTTGGGTGGTGCAAAGCCAGTGGGGTATGCTACCATCCTGCCTGCCAAAGTTGTTTTCCCCACAGCTCTTCTTCCCAGGCTGGCATGCATGTTATTGTGTATACATACTGCATAAAGATGCAGTACGCCTCAGCAACCTGCACCATGCCAACCAGGTAGATAACTACTGTCCTGCAACTAGCCGCTATTAGGTGGTGATTGAGCAGTGGTATACTGGCCCCTCTCCCTGAAGGAGGAGAGGTGTTGCTAGATGCTCAATCCTCCTTCCCCAGGCCAGCTTTTGAGTGACCCTAGTTCACTGGTAAATCTCGGACACCTGTGTGGCGGGTGACAAGACCCACTGTCTCAGCTCGCCATGCCACTTGGCCAGCATAAAGCTCAATTTTTGGAGACACTTCTCTAGCTACCTTGGGCTGTAGCACTGAGTCTCTGCTACTGTACCCTGGGGTCACTCTTGCTAATGGGTGACCCTGATTTTGGTTCCCTTATAACAAAAGTGTCAGTTGGGAAAAGAGCTGACAGGATACCAACTATAGAGTTTAATACTCAGAAGAAACAGGTAGGGAAGGGAGTGGATAGAAGTAGGGTGAGAGTAAGGGTGGCCAAGGCACAAGATCTGGCCACCAAGGAAAGGATAATTACTTTTTTTATTATTTTAAGTAGAATTTACAAGAATAGGCCTACTATTTGGTATTTAAATCAGACAAGAATTCATTTTTTGTAGTGCTTTTCATACACATTTTATTTCAAGGAGCAAAACAAACAATGTATTAAGTAAGCAACAGGATATGACAGGGTGTGCAGTCTGGTAATATAACTGAATGCCTCAGGTGCATTGTTAGGTGAGCTGAGTGCCCTTAAATGCACCTGAGAAGAAGTGCAATTATATCACAATAAAGACACTGTTGAGTATATGACTGTGCTTATAAAATGGCTTTTAGATACAGTATGTCTGACTTACATGAATACGGATAAGAAGACATTATTTCATAGAAACAAAACTAAAGAACTTGTATTAAAAATTTGCTTTAACTTTGCAGACAAAAAATGTTCTGTATTCTGATAGCAGTGGCTAGATAAAACAATAAAATGGTGCCATAACTGCACACTTTGGAAAGTCTGTTAGTCAGGTGACTTCATTTTTGGTACCCATTTTGTAAACACTGTTATTGCATACCTGTGTTGCAGAGCAGCCATGATATGCTCATCAACATTCAGCACGTACCAATGGACAACTGCATTCAGATCCGTTGTACTAAAAGACGTTATGTCGAGAAAGATACTGGAGTAATACCCTGTGTTTGAGAGCCATGAAATCTTTCATTACCACCTGGATACAAAATACAATACAATACAATTCAGTACAGTATTATACAAAACAATTCAGTACAGTATTAATATTAGCAACAAGTGCAAAGGGCTACAACATAAGGTGAGTCTATTTGTACAAGACAAGAAAAACTGTGGGAAGGTAGACAATATGAAGTGGGGTAAGAAAAAATGTCCTGAAGCACTGGGTGCCTAATAGGTCATGATGGAGAGTTCAAGGCCATCAGTTGCTCTCCTCCCCAACACTGATCACCTCATGACGCCCAAGCTAACCACCAGGAGCCCTCCTGCAAGGTGTGCTGTCTCCCTTCAATTGGATCAATCAGAGGGTGGCATTTGAAAAGAGGGTGAAGCCTAAAACCCTGCCAAAATTTCCAAGTCAGCGTGACTGTTTCTTCTGCCTCCACTTCCAGTCCTGCAGCAGCGGGTGCCTAAGAGATCATGAGGGAAGAGTACAATCCCATCAGTTACTCTTCACCCATCTATTGCCCTCTTGAAGCCAAATCCAGTCACTGGAAGCCTTCCTGAAATCCCCACCTCCACCCTTCATTTGGACCAATTAAAGGGCACCAATTTGGGCTCTTCAACCCTCATCTGAACCCTGCACCCAGCGGGCCTCTGTGCTGTGGGCTGTAGTGCGAAGGGCAGGAGTGACAAGGGTGTCACACTGAGGGTGGCAGCGTGGAGCAGCAAGCGGCAGGGGACACTGCCCAGCCACAAAGGAGCCCTATACAATACCAGCCTGTAAATACTGTTTGTAACAAGTCCTATGTTAGGATGAGCTCAATCTTCCATCATTACTATTAAGTGCTGTTACTGTGCTGTTGTCTTTTATAAGTATTCACAACTTTTTTCTTTTGCCAGCCTTGATTGTTTTGTGGTTAGCCATACTTATTTTGCATCCAGTAGTATTATATCCTTAACTGAGTTCTACTGTATTCCTGGCTCCTCCCTATCTGGAATCTGGGTGGTCCTCATATTTACTGTACATCTTAATGCAGTGTATCCTGCCTATAGTGTTTAGAGATGCAGCGAAATTAAACTCCGCAGGCGAAGTGAACGCGAAGTGGCCACTTCACGTTAGTGTAACGCTACATGAAGTGACCATTGAGGAGTGCTCACTTCACCTTGTGATTATGACTTGACTTTGCGTTGTTATTCTGCCTTAATGCAAAGTAAGGCGGAATGACAATAATAGGCACTTTGAGGATCCCCCCACACACATCACATGGCTTACAGTACTACAAGTCACATGCTTTAGCCAGGCAGGAAGGAAGTGAGTCATACCAGCAGATACTTTCACTTTCTCATTTGCAGAGGTAGAAGGAGAAAGGATAGTGTAGGAGAGGAGTGTTTATTTGTTGCTTAACTTGCTGTCTATCTTAAACTTCATAAAAACCAACAGCTTTTTTAAAACCTAATTCTTTAGTTTTTGATGTACTGTTTTGTGAGTTATTTTTTTGTGACTGATTTATTTGTTTTATAAGTTTTGTTTTGCGTAAGTGTGTGTGTGTCTGTGTGTGACTGTGTGTGTGTGTGCGTGTGTGAGACTGTCTGTGACTTTGTGTGAAGTCGGTCGTCATCGTCACATGATGCGTCGGAGTGGAGAGGGAAGGACAGTTATGGACCAGGGATAGTCTATGGCCCGTGTTGGCCAGAGGGGATTGTGGACACGTGGGGTCAGCATGGGTGGGTGTCGCTGGACCGCTCCCGATTATTTGGTCCTGCCCCCCCCCGGAAGCATCAGCACCACCAGTGCCATCGCCACATCCAGCAAGTCCGCTGCCACCACCATCACCACCATCTGTACCAGCTGCAGGAGCTCCAGCAGCACCACCTCCCACTCCACAGCAGCAGGTGGAGCCCACCCAGGTGCGTGAAAGTGCTGCCGGCAATATATCTGCCCCTGTTGTGCCTGGTCCCTCCCGCGGCTTGATAGTCTGGCAGTTTTTCAAATGTCTCAGGTGGGACAGGAGCATTGTGGTGTGCCTGCTTTGTGGTGTGCAGGTGCGCCGTGGCCCCCAGGGAACACATCTGGGGACTGGGGGCCAGAGGACACACATGCTTAACCACCACAAGGTGGAGTGGCAGGCTGCCACAGAATGGGCCAGGCCTCCACCTGCTGGCCCTTCTGTGGCAGTGGCAGCAGGTGCTGCTGCTGTGAGTCACCAGAGCAGGAGGAGGGCCACAGCGGCAGATGCTGCTCCACCACTGCTCCCACCACTGCTACCAGCACCACCCTCACCACCACCTCTACCTGCCTTTCCTCCCACAGCAGTTGACCCCGCCATTATGCCTGCAACGCAGTCAGAAATAGCACTGCTGTGGGCTGCAATGGAGGAAAGCAATCAGAGGATGGCTGCTGTCTAGCAGCAGATGGAGCGGATCGAGCAATAACAGCTGCAAATAGCATCGATGCTTCATCTGCTGCTGGAACATCATGGGATCGAGCATTAGGTTTTCTTTTCTGCACCCCCCCCACTGCTGTACTGTTTTGTTTTATTTGTTTGATACCAGACAGAGGGAAGGCCACAGTATTAGTTTCAAGGGAAGCAGCCATCAACAGGAGCACCTGCATCCTGCCCCCTGCAAGGCTTACCCTCTGGTTAAGCCTTTTAAGTATGTTGTGACATTTTTCTCATGCCGCAACATACTTTATTATACTAAAGAAACGTCAGTGACCTGGAAGTATGGCAGATGCTATGTGGGCTCCATTATGTGTAAAGCTGCAATGATGACGCACCATGCGCTTCAAAACAAAAGTATTTGAAGCGCATGGTGTGTCTCTGCCACACCTTTCCTTTACACATAATGGGGCCCCCATAGCCTCTGCCATCCTTCTGGGTTGCTGACCTTTCTTTATTAAAATAAAGTAGGTTGCAGCACGACAAAAACACTACAACATACTTAAAAGGCTTAACCGGAGGGTAAGCCTTGCACTGGGCAGGACGCAGGAGCTCCTGTTGCTGACTGCTTCCCTTTAAATATATACATGCACATACAGTCATACATGCTCCTTATATGGGTGCTTTACCTCCAGGGTAATCTTTCTTGCTCCACACGTCCTTACATTCCAGAGTGCAATACTTTTCTGGCAAAAATGCTCGTAATTTCGGTAAACCGGGGCCCAGAGGACTTCCTGTTCTGAAGAGCTGCCCAAGTTCTGCCACCGCGCTAAGCAGCGTTATGACATGATGCCAGGGAGAGCACGGGGGCATGCTTTATTATAATGAATGGCCAGCAGCTTTCCAAATGTTTCTTTAAGTTATAATGGTCAGTTTGTGGTGAAATGTGGGCACGTTTCCACTAACAAGGCTCTTGTTAGTTGAAATGTGCCCACGTTTCACCACAACATTGCTGAGCAGGGGCGTGGGTGGAACTTGGGTGGCTCTTCAGAACGGGAAGTCCTCCGGAACCCGATTTACCGAAATTGTGAACGTTTTTGCCAGAAAAGTATTGCACTATTTAAGGACATGTGGAGCAACAAAGATTCCCCTTGAGATTAGGCACCAGTATATTGGGTGCAATACCAGCCATAACTATATAAGTTGGTGAATCTCTTTAAAGTAGTAGTGCAACAATCTATTGAAAATTTTGACCTATACTTTTTTATGTTATTTTACATTGCCACTTTACTTACATCCTGACTTGTATGATACTATTCTTTCAAGTATTTGAGTCTGCTTTAGGACTTTTTTTCATGTCTGAGATAATAAAAGGAACACTCTTTTTAATATGGTGCAGACCAGGTCTTTGTCAGTATTTTGCGCTGTTTTTCTCCATCAGTTGTTATATATTACTTCCGTTGTCAAATTAACAATTATGCAGCAGGCAGTGTTTTATGACATCATAGAACAATAGTTGTTCAAAAACAGCTGTAAATAGTGATAAGAACCTGGTCAGAACAATATTAAATGGCGTGCTCCTTTTTTATTCTCAGACATGAGAAAAAGTAGTAAAGCAGACACAAATTGTGAAAAGAAGGGTATCATACAAGTCATCAGGTAACTAGTGGCCTGTGCCGGTGGCGGTGCCAGCGATGATGTAAAATAGCATAAAAAATTATAGGTCAAAATTGTCAGCACATTGTTGCAATGCTGCTTTAATTTATAATTTAAGGATGACATTATGTGCTCACAATCACAACACACAAAATGCATCTGTCTTCTGTCCAGAAAATTGACAAGTGCTAAGGAAGAGAAATGGGATCGTCACACCACATGCAAAGTCCCCCAGAATTTATTGCGCAGTCACTCATGTGCGTAGTGGTCACACAGAGTCCTCAGAATTTTTCTGCATGCCCAAAATGCATCCGCCTTGTGTCCAGAAAATTGACAAGTGATAATAAAGTGAAATGGGATTGTTTCAGCACACACAAAGTCCCCCAGAATTAATGGCGCACTCATTCATGCGCTCAGTGGTGTCACAGAATCCCCAGATTTTTTCTGCATGCCCAAACTACATCTGCCTTGTGTCCAGAAAATTGACAAGTGGTAACAAAGTGAAATGGGATTGTTTCAGCACACACAAAGTCCCCCAGAATGAATGGCGCACTCAGCCATGCTCGCAGTGGTGTCACAGAGTCCCCAGATTTTTTATGCATGCCCAAAATACATCTACCTTGTGTCCAGAAAATTGACAAGTGGTAACAAGGTGAAATGGGATCATCATGCCACATGCAAAGTCCCCCAGAATTTATTGCGCAGTCACTCATGCGCGCAGTGCCCCAGAATAAAATGATGACTGTGAGCGAACTGTTGCTGGTCCAATGTGTGCTGCGATTTGAGCAAATACAATGTGATCATCTCAACTGGATGGAAGGGTGCCCTTTGTCTATACACTAATAGTAGCCTTGGTGAGTTGATATATATAGACATGTATTTCTGTATTTTGTAGGTGAGGGGGGTTGACATGGACATGTACTCATGGTTTTGTTCTGTATCACAGATCACAGATACTGTTGGTGTGCACATTCCAGTGCTTGCAATGCATAGAAATTTGCAATGGATAACTCTCAAGCACATGAAGGTAAGTTTTTTTTTTTTGGGGTGGGGGGAAACATATTTGCAGGTTTGTCTGTAATGGTTTCTTATTTTGTTACTTCTTCACAGATTTCATCTGCATCCTTCTCGAGTCTGGTTGTTAATGATGGTCATGGTCATTGAATGAAATGACTTCTGCATGTTGTATGTGCACCCCAGCCCAGGTGGGGTGGGGGGCCTGATGTTGAAGAACTTGTTTGGATAAGGCCACTTTGTCAGAACAACAAAGCATCTGGAAGTTTCCTTAAAAAAGAAATAAATGACTTCTTACAACTTAATTGTTATGTGTCCCTCCCTGGCTCTCAAATCTCAATCCCTAAAGTCAAATTACATTTCAAACCCACATCTTGTCAACTAACACAACCTGTGTGGAATATTTGCTGCAGTCTTTACAAAACAATGAAATGGATGAAATAAAAAGTTCATACTTACCAGAATGGATTTCACATGGATATTACATCACTTCCTCTCTGTACGGTACAGCTACAGTACAATTCCCAACGAGTTTTAGCAATGGAGCCTTTTTTTGTTACCATGTAAAAGAAACAAAAGTGTACTGTATGTGTTTTACCACTGCGACTCTGAAAAGCTACAGAAAACAAAACATACAACTAAAGAAAGTGAAGCAGCATAACAAACATGAGTGCACATACTCACTTTATGGTTTAAATATTAAGAAGCTTTGGGTCTCTGGCTGATGGATGTGGTGGTCTGGACAGACTCATGGTGGCAGTGGTGGCAGTGGCAAACATCAGTCCCGGTGGTGGTGGTGGTTTGGGGGGCAGACAGACTCATGGTGGCAGTGGTTGACATCAGTCCTGGTGATGGTGGTGGTTCGGGTGGCAGACAGACTCATGGTGGCAGTGGCTAACATCAGTCCCGGTGGTGATGGTGGTTCAAGGGGCAGACAGACTCATGGTGGTAGCGGCTAACATCAGTACCGGTGGTGGTGGTCTGGGGGCAGACAGACTCATGGTGGCAGTGGCTAACATCAGTCCCGTTGGTGGTGGTCCAGGGGGCAGACAGACTCGTGGTGGCAGTGGCTAACATCAGTCCTGATGGTGGTGATCCAAGGGGAAGACAGACTCATGGTGGCAGTGGTGGCAGTGGCTAACATCAGTCATGGTGGTGGTGGTCTGGGGGGCAGACAGACTCATGGTGGCAGTGGCTAACATCAGTCTTGGTGGTGGTGCTCTGGGGGGGCAGACAGATTCATGGTGGCAGTGGCTAACATCAGTCCTGGTGGTGGCGGTGGTGGTCCAGGGGCAGACAGACTCATGGTGGCAGTGGCTAAAATCAGTTCTGGTGGTGGTGGTCCGGGGGACAGACAGACTCATGGTGGCAGTGGATGACATCAGTCCTGGTGGTGGTGGTCCAGGGGCAGACAGACTCCTGGTGGCAGTGGCTAACATCAGTCCCAGTTGTGGTGGTCCAAGGGGCAGACAGACTCATGGTGGCAGTGGCTAACATCAGTCCTGGTGGTGGTGATCCAGGGGGGCCCACTGCCTTTTAAAAACTTCATTTAAAACCTGCCAACATTAACCACATCATCATCCTCATAAAGAAAGCTGCCCTCACAGTCATCAATGTCTGAAGTCTGACCACTGGGAAATTCTTTCTCGATTGTGTCATCATCTACATCAGTAGTGGGCAGTTTCAGGCAGCCACTGCCAGTGCCACCAGGATGCTCTATTTCCACATCAGCAAGACCACCATGACTAGGCCGGGGTACGTATACCGAGGTTGCAGACTCTGCTGGTATGTGCCTCTCATTCATTTTAATGAATGTTAGCAAACTAACATTTGCAGGAGACAGGTTTGTCCAATGATCCATGACTATTGCACCTGCTTAGCTGAATACCCTCTCAACACTTACACTGGAGGGTGGGCATGTGAGGTACTTCAGTGCCACTGCAGTCAGCTCTGGCCATTCACTGACCTTTCCACTCCAGTACAAAAGAGGATCTTCAGTTATTGTCAGATGCCTGTTTTCAGACAAATATGACTCAACCTTTCTCTGTGCCACACTAAGTCCAATTGTTGATGCATCATCCTGTTCTCCCGAATCATTTATTTCACAAATACCCACTTAGGACAAAGCCTCCCAAAGTGGGTTGACGCCAGCCACTTTGGATGACAGACCACCTGGAACTGCAGTCCCCCTTCCCCTTGCAGGATATGCTTGATGGTTCTCCAGGTACACCTTCAGCCGGATTATGCTGCTGAGGTTTGCTGAACTCAGCACGTGACTTCTGTGCCCCATGAACCAAGCTCACCAGTTGACCACTGATATTTTTTACCTGTTCAGGCCCTCTCTCCAATACTGATGCAATTCTATACGTTTGTATCGTGGAAGCAGCATTGTTGCCATGGCAAAGTTTTCATTATGCTGAATGCTCACTATGTGACAATTCTGGTCGAATACTGTCAGCATGTGTTGCAGCAACATACTGCTATCACCATCTCCAGCAACATCAAGGCTATGCTGTACATTCACCAATGTCTGCCTCAGCGTCCACAGCAGTGGAATTGATTGCCTAATGGAGGCAGGATCGCCACTCACTGCCTGTGTGGCATGTTCAAAAGGCTGCAAAATTATTACAGAGTCTATGAGGTGCCACTGTTCAGTCGTCATAGACATGGAGGCCCCAGAACTGTCACGGCTAGTGTGCATAACAAGATATTCTGAAATTGCTTTGTATTGTTCATACAACCTCTCTGCCATGTATAAAGTGGAGTTCCATTGGGTGACAACTTCCAGCTTCAAGCAATGCTGAAGCAGGCTGTTTTGTATCTGCAACTGCCGCAGTTGGTCACGGGCCTTTCCAGATCTTGAAAAATGAGAGCAGATACATCGTGCAATGGTCAGAATTTCCTTTATATCAGGGTGCTGCAGAAGCTCCTGAACCACAAGATTTAAACAGTGGGCCATGCATGGAACATGAAAAATACCATCATTCATGATGCATTTCACCACATTTGACCCATTGTCACTTGCTATGAACCCAGCTGTCAAAGACAGAGGGTTTAGCCATCTGTCAATTTCAGTCAGTACCATGTCCAACATGTTCTCACCAGTGTGTGAATAGGTCACACTGTGCATAGCAATCATTGCATGCTGTCGAATTCCTGGAAGATTACTACCGTGACAATCCACCTTACTGCACTGATTATTCACACTACCAACATCACAAACAACCCCCGGTACCTGCGCCCAGTGTGCAGTTATATACAAATATGAACTCCCCACTGTTTTGCCACTTGTCCACATATCCATACTTAAATACATGAATGGAGAGGAGGAATGTTGAAGGGCATGTCTTACTGAGTCGGACACAGTGTGGAACAACTCGGGGACAGCACGGGCAGAAAAGTATCTCCTGGATGGGACTTTCCATTTTAGACAGACACATGCAGCAAACAGCCGGAACCCAGAATTCTTCACAAAGGAGAAGGGCAAAAGATCAATTGCCAACATTTCTGCTACAGCAGCATTGAGTTCATGTGACACTGTATGATTCGGGGGTACTTCAGCTTATGTGCAAAAATACTCTGTAACGTGGACTGACTTAAACGTTTTACACAGGGTGTGTTGATCACAAATGGTTGTGCTCTGTGATGAATGGCATTGGCAGGGCATGGAGTATGGACATTTGATGAAGACGGTTGCACAGGTGATGATGACAAACCCAGAAATGCTGTTATTTTGCCAGATTTGCCAACCGGGGTTGATGTACCACTTGCACTAGACATACTGCATTCACCACCACCACCACAAAAACTGCTACTCTCACCAGCACTGGACAACATTTCAAAGTCATTATGGTCTACCTCATCATGCCTGTAGTAATCCTCTGTTCTTATTACCGCACTGCTGTACACGTTTAATTTCCTACTGGGCTTAACAGTCATGGAAGGGGATAACATGCTGGCTATGGGTGCTGGTGATGCGGATGAATGCCCCACTGTGGTATTAGCTGCCAGCTTGTGCTGGCTCCACAGTGCCAAGTGCCTGTTTTTAAGATGCGTATGCTGTCCTCCTGTACCCAGATGGCTCCTCTTTTTACCTCGACTCACACGCTCATGGCAAACCTGGCAGATTGCAACTGAATCATCATTTGCATCTTGAACAAAAAAATCCCAAACTAGGGATTGTGATGCTCTGCTTTTAACAGGTCCTTGATGTGGCTTATTTAAGTCTGTTATTATAAGCACTAAAGTGGGGGGGGGACACGTGATGTTTTGGACACTGCACACCTGGACTGCAACTGACCACGACTACCTGTCATATTGATTGCTGGGTCATCATCATCATCAACTAAAACCGGTAGATCACAAGTTTTTACAGGAGGGGGGGATTCCTGCAAACAGACTCAGACACAGCCACTTTGAATTTCTTTTTCTCCGGTTCCCAACTGGGGTCAGTTACATCATCATCATATTCAGAAACGTCACACATATCCACATCTTCTGCTTGGATGCTAGCATGTGGACTGCATGTTGCAACAACAGCAACATCATCATCATCACATTCATCATCAGCATCTACACCACCATCACCTGATATTTTTTCACCACACTGTGAATCACTGCATGGAAAATGCATGACGTTAAGTGCCACGGTGGACGGAATATCACATTGTTTGCTATCATTGACATGATCATCAGAATCCTCATATTCAGTTACTTAGATGTTACTGGGAAGTATGACATCATCTACGGTGCCACTCACTTGCATTGCTTCACACTCAATATTTTTGGATACAGTACACGGGTCAGAATTAGAACTTGACGCAACAATACTAATACTACCTCCACCACCACTAACACCAGTAACACTACCACCACCGGCTGGGAAAACATCATCTCCTCCAACTATGAGTGAAGCTACTGATTGGGCTGTAAAAAACATTGCAGGAGAAATACCTTTCCTCACATCAGCAGTGCACTTCTGCATCTGCGTACTACTACCACGCCCATAGACCATCTTACTGCCAACATTGCCATGGCCAGAAACAGCTTTGCTTGCATGTCTCTTTGCAGGCATTTTGGGGGATCAACCACAAATATTATAACTAAATTCAGATTTCGATACGTTCATTCTCTGATTGGAGGGATGCTGGATGTGAAGCCAAATAAACAACTGTGGTTTCAGCAACAGATAAGAGACTACTCTGAAACTGTCATGGAATTAAAACAACTTCAGTAACCAGTGGTGCTGATGAGGTCACAAAAACATCCAATCTGGTAAAAAATACCTTTTGAACTTGGGGGTGGGGGGGGCACTGAATACAGACAGTGCTGATTTTTATGGCACTACAAGCAGCAAAATTCACTAAAAATACCACCAACAGCTTAATCTGGTTCAAGGTCAGTTGGCATTCATCTGTATCCCCCTTCCCTGGTTCGTGCCTGAAAATAGGCAGGATTTGTCTAGTGCACTTACCCGGTCAACAAAAACTAAATAAATAAAAAAAAAAAATTAAAACCAAGAACAGATACCACGATCACAGTACAAAATCAGGCAGCTGCAGTGGATAGCAGGTTCACACTGCTGCGCTTGCAATTACACTAGTCTGTGGCACAATAAAAGGTGTATTATTTGATGCACGCAACACTGCACGCACACACACACACACACACACAGAACAGTTTGTGTACAATGCTGAACGAGGAATGCGCTGCAAATGCAAAAGTTCAGTACTATACCATGTTACGTATTGTAAATTTGTAATGTAAACAACCTGAATTTATGAACTGCTGCACCACATCCACAAAACAAACAGCAAGAACATTTCTACTATTACTGACAATATTACTGTGTGTACATTAACACAGTCAGTTATGTAACAAAAATATAACCAAAAAACAAAGAAATCACTATTTCTCCAACTTAAATCTACCTACACCACAGATACGCCACTCCCCCAAAGCATACTTTCACTGTCTTTCACCACACACACTCAATGTTGTAAATTAACATTCAAAATCCACACAGAAACAAAAATGCTCGATGATATGAGCACATGAGGGTTTCCTACAATCGATGAACTAAAGTTGGATCCGCCCCAAAAAAGCAAAAATGCTTTCTGATCAGCTTTTACAAGATTCCTATCACAGGCAGCTATCAGAGCACACTGTCTCATACTCCTTCCTACTCATACTACCCCGAACTGAGGCTGTGCAGATCAATATAGAGCCCATGTGACCTGAAATCCCATGAATCACTGCAAAATTCGCCTTTGGAACTCAAAAACAAGGCGAAGTGAGGTGCAGTACACTGCCTGCAATGGACTTCACCTTAAAATTGGCAGAGTGGTGGCCTGGGGAGGTGGAATAATGCAAAGTCATTGCTTCCAATGGACTTCGCGTTCCTCAGTATAACACGAAGTACTCCGCTCCGCGTTGCAGAGCACTCCACGAATCCGCCTTTGCTCCGTGAATCGCTTCGCGGAGCGGATTGAGCCCACTTCGCCCACCACTAATAGTGTTCCCACTGTTATTTTTACTGTCTGCTGATTACTTCCCCCGTTACTTCATTTTTTTGTAGTGGGTTTGGTTTGTTGCTGTGGGTACTGCTGCCTGTTATTGCTCCCATTATATTGCTGTCTTTGTCTAGATCTGTGCTCAAGGGTGTGCACTATATCTTGAACCATGTTACTTTTACTCTAGTCTCTGTCTTCCTATTATCTGCTCTAATTCATCTTACTGACGTACCTTTTTACTTGTCCTATGTCCACTGATTCTGTATCCTCTTATGCCTACAGTCATGCCATTTTACTCAGTGGGGATTACCTCTGCTCTTGCCTCAGTTTTGTCACCCCTCCACCAAAATGCATCTCCCCCTTGCACAGGCCACTCCAAGAAGCTGGCTGCCTGGTTGCTAACCAATGTTTCTAAAAGGCTACTAATTTTTTTTTCTACTTTTATGGCATGGTGATACTGAGCACAATCCAGGCACTTGCTAATTATATTCACTCCCACACTTCATTCTCTGTGTTTTAATGGTCTTTACCTTCATCACAATTATACACACAGCTTTCTGTCCAAGATTAATCTTATTGAGGTTTTGGTCACTCAAACCACCCTTATGTTCTAGTAATCTCCAAAACATGGATGTCTGCCAAGGATCTATGACATTCGGTCAACAATTTCGTTGTCAACCGACATTACAGCTACTCTTTTTATGTCGACCACATTTGCAGTTGGCATAAAGGGAGCCACTTCAGACTGTGTTTTCTACCAAGTCTGAGTCAGAGTTGCTTCAGGGAGAGGGTGCAATACCCCCAGAAAGCAGTTCCGGGGTCCCGCACTGACACTACAGTGACCTGGCGCGGTTGTCACTGCAGTGTCAGTCGCGGTAAAGTTGTCACTTTGGCTACAGCATATCGTCTGCCAAGACCCCCTCATGAGACATTGCCCTTTCAGGTTTCACTGTCCACCATCAGGATAAAGGAAAATGAGGTGTGGGTGGTTGCCATATATGTATCCTCTAACCTCACTTTTACTCTCACCTACCAGGAAGTTATTTCTAGGTCCCATGAGCTACTTTTTGGCAAAATTACCTTACCCCATTTGATTTCCTTGTTTGTTACTAGTATATATTGCTCCCCCGGTGAGGGGTAATGATTCTGTTGCTGATATAATTTCAAGCCATCTAGCTGATATCAATATTCTTAGACTTGAGCACATTATCCTGGGAGACCAGAACTGCAACTTGCATGAACCTAAATCCTCAACTCTCCATTCCAGACTCAAAGCCCTAAATCTTCATCAACTACTTACCAACCCTACCAGATTCAACAGCCAGTTCTCCAACCAGTCCCTCTTGGATTGGTTCTTGTCAACTCACCCCCACCATATTGTTGCTGCTGACAGCTCTCCTGATTCATTCAGTGACTATTATACCACCTATTGTATTCATAAAATCAGTATGAGCAAGGTCCTGCTTAAAATTATTATGCGTCATTCCTTCATTAAATTCTCCCTGCCTGATTTCCTGTCTGATTTACTGATTACTTACTGGAGCCCAGTGTATGAGTCCCTTGAACTTGGGCAGGTGCTTTCTAGTTTCTGTGCCTTATTTCTAGCCATTTCTGACAACCATGCCCCCAATCTGACCAACCAGGATAAGGGGGCTCACCTCAACTGGATCTCTGCTGATTATATCAAACTATCTAAGTTAAGATATGCTGCTTGGTCTGTCCACAAGGCTTTTAGTTCACCTGGTAACCAGCAACAGTACACCAAGCTAAGGAACCTATGCACTAAGACTCTCAGTAAAGTCAGAGCCTCTTACTTCCATTCTAAAATTATGAAGGAATTACCAGCTCAGTCCAGATTCTGGAATGTGGTAAACAGTCTGCACCACCCAACACATTCTGCCTCGGACATCTCCAGTCTTAGGAGCACCTCTGCAGGGATCAGTGACCAGGAATCCATAGCTAATACCATGACTATCTAATTTGTTCATGGACCACTGGCTATTGGCCCCCTTCCTCCTCCTGGTTGTAGTTCTCACCCCATCATGGTTTCTCTCATAGTGCTGGTGTCCAATTTGTCTTCTCCAGCATTACCTCCTCAGAGGTTCTCAGGCACTTTTCCGCATTAAGTCTAGCTCTCACTTGGGGTCAAATGACCTTCTTATCATTTACTGAAGTTGGGTGCCACTAGTATTTCTGCCCCATTGACCTATATTTTTAACTGCTCCCTTACTACTGGTATTGTCGCCTTTAATCAGACCTCCTTACCATTACCCTTTCCCTTGTTACAACTCTTAGACAACTCAGCACTTCTATTACCTACCCATAGCCTCCCACTACCCTCCACTCCCTCTCTCCCTTCCCTCCCTTTATCCCCTCCTCTACCAATAGGCACTTCTCTGTGTGTTCTGACAAAGCCTCAGGCTGCTGTTACCCAAGTGCATCATTACCATGTTTTGAAACACTGTGTACCCTTACATTGCCTCTGGCTTTAGTTGAACTATACGTATGCATCCATGTTCATGTTAATGACTGTTACTTGCTTTGTTATTATTGTTTCATCAACTGACGTGGAAACTTTGTAAAAGAGCCTTGGCTCGAAGGTGCTTGTAATCCTAGACTCAAATAAAGAAAAACATAAATAAAAATGTTCCCCTCACTCTGAAAGCGTGCCGCAGTCATTACCCTGCATAAAGGTTGCCCCACAGACTCCCTAGCGAATTACCGGCTTATTTTTCTACTCCCTAATCTCTCCAAACTATTAGAGAGGCTGGTTAACAAATAACTAACTGCCTACCTCTCCAGAATATTGTACTTCTCTGATTACCAATCTGGACTTTGTGCTGCACATTCCTCACCTACCTCTCTGCTCAGGCTCACTGATTCAATCATTTATAACAGGGATATGGGTCTACAGAGCAATGCTATTTTCTGTGGTTTGGCTAAAGTGTTTGGTATGGTTGACCATTCCCTTCTTGTAAATAAACTTACTGCCTCTGATCTTACCTGCCATTCCTTTTCCTGGTTCTCATACTACAAGACTGTTTTTGGGCTCCTCCTTTTTACCATTTTTTGTAAATGACTTAGTACAGTCTGTAAAATCTTATAATGTACACATGTATGTGGATAACGACATTCTTCACAAATCTGTGCATTGACTTGCTGATATCTCTGCAGTCCTGCAATTGGACTTCAGTGCACTATCAATTATGTTTAATTCTAATAATCTGACAATCAATCTAAAACTGTCACTATGCTCTTTGGCGTCAAAAAATGTCTAGCTGCCGCTCCTGCCTTCTGTGTTGATAAGTCCAACGCTGCCCCTTTATCCTCAGTGTCCAAATATAAATATTTTGGTGTTACTCTGGAATGTTCCTTTATTTTCTCCTTGCACATCCAGCCATTAGTTTCTAAATCCCACAGGAAGCTTGTTGCCTTCTAGAAGCCTGGCACTTCTGACTCCGCATGTGCCATTCCAGGCTACAGCCTAATCAGGCGGGACAGGCCTGGAAACAAACGTGGGAGGGGAGTACTCTTGTACTTTAGGGGGCACCTAAATGTATCCCTGCTATCCCTATCCCTGCCCAACCCCACTGGTTGTGAATTCATTCACTCCCTTTTGCTTCTCGGTAACTCCAAAAAGGTGCATCTGGTCTGTGCCTATAACCCTCCCAAGGGCGGCTTACCTGGACTCTCCTTTCTGCTTGACCACTTAAAGGGCACTGTTGGGTCAAATGTGGTCCTTATCCTGGGGGATCTCAGACTCAACTGGTTGGGGCCAAATATCAAGCTATTTGAGCCGCTTCTGTCCTGCCTTGCCCTTTGTCAGAACATCTTCAGATCCACTCGTATCTCCACCCGGGGAGACAAGGGCTTGCTAATCGACTGGTTACTGAGCAGCCATCCGGATAAAATCCTGCAATCTGGTACTCTCCCAGACGTGATCTCCGACCACTCACCCATCTACTGCATATGGGGATCCACAACCCCAAAAATTCTCAGTAGATTGATTCAGGTCAGGGATTATTCCAAACTTATCCCTGACGACTGTGTGTCTGTCATGGCCCCCATTGGGATATGTATGTACTGTACATACTGTAGATATTAGCTTAACCTTCCTTTAACCGAGTTTTAACATGTGAATTCACTGTACATCATTGTGTTATAAACATTATTTTTCTCTGTATGTATAACTGTCTTATAAAGCGTATGATGTATTTGCTGTGTATCAACTATTGAACCTTGACCTTATTAGGTCCATCTTGTAAATGAGCCTTGCTCAATGATGTTCGCCTGAATAAATAAAGATTTGATTGATTGATTGATTGACTACCTGAACGACCTACATCGTACCTGACTGGGCTAGGGTATTTAGTACCAGTGACCCTACCATTGCATTAGACCACTTCCTATCCATTCTCATTCCCCTGCAGGATAAGCATGCTCCCCTCACTAAAAGAAGGGTTAGGGGCACTGTCACCGAGTGGCTGCACGGTGGACTACTTGCTCTCATGAAACAGAGAGACAAGTGCTGGATCAAATACAAAATTTCTGGTGACCCAAGAGATCACCTTGAATATCGACGACAGAGGAATTCTTGTAAGACCACCATACGCACCGCCAAGAGTGAGTTCTGTAAATCTGCTTTGCTCAATTTGGCATACAACCCCTGGAGTTTCTGGAAAAACATCAAAAGCTTGGTGGGTGTGTCCGCCAAGCACTCGAACGCTGACATGAACTTAGAGGGGGTCAACTGTCTTTGGTAGCATGATTGACAACATTGTCCGTACTGCTTGCCCCCTTGCACTTGCCCTCCCCTTACTACCCTGCACTCCAGCCTATCGGCTTAGGCCCAGCTCGACTCCTGCCTACAAAGTCCCCAGGACCCGCTCCCTCACCGGGGATTGGGCCTTCTCTGCCTTCGCCCCCAGATTTTGGAACTCCATTCCTTCTCCCGTTCGTGCTGCCCCTTCACATTCTGGCTTCAAAACGTCCCTCTGGAAATTCCTCAAAGGGGCCTCCACCTGCCCATGTGGAAACATGTAACTGTCACCTCTGGCTGCCCGTCATCTCTTCCACCTCGTAGGGCTCAGCCCCAACCTCTTCTACTCCCTTGCACTTATACACTCCCGTGGCCACCCAGCCCTCTAGCAGTTCCCAGCCCCACCATCCCCTCCAGTTGTGCACCCTCTTCCCCCCCACTACGCTGTCTTGGATCCCCTCCCCTTTTCTTTCTCCCCTCCTCGGGGCTCCTGTGGGTCCTCGCCATCTCCAGACCTGCCTACTGGGGTCTGTCCCTGGATTGGTCAGTTCACCCCTGCTGCCGTGCTCGCCTCTGCCTTAGTGGTTCCCCCTGGTTCTAGCCCTATACTGCTCACTGCTAATCTTGCTACCGACCCCTCCCCACCTACCTCTTCAATATGAACTTTTACTTTTGAGCCTGTAGTTGTATTCTAGTTTGTTGATCTGTACATGTAATATTGTCCTAATGTTGTTTCCCTGGCCCCACCTGTGTGTGGGTGAGATCGTTCTTTGTCTATTCAATGTGCAGTGTACTGCACTCCATTCTGGCCTACTTGTAGTTGCAGGCCTATATGTCACCCTGTATATGTACTATTGTTTCTCTGTACTGTAACCTCCTGGGTCGCACCTGAAAATAGGCACTCGTTGTCTAGTGTGCTTACCTGGTTAACAAAAACAAACAAACAAAT
The DNA here is from genome assembly GCA_016271365.2 of Neoceratodus forsteri. Taxonomy (NCBI): domain Eukaryota; kingdom Metazoa; phylum Chordata; order Ceratodontiformes; family Ceratodontidae; genus Neoceratodus; species Neoceratodus forsteri. The sequence goes on along the minus strand of CM028132.1, from coordinate 585,624,209 downwards.
AAATAAATAAATTGGGTGGGCGATTGTTTCTCCCTGTATGTGAAAATGCCTGATTAAGCGGTTAGTACTTCCAGTCATTGAATTTGGAGACATGGTTTACAGTGCTGCCCTATAATGCCAGTTAATAAAACTGGATACCCAGCCCTAGTCAATGCCCTCTGTAGATTAATTTTACATGATCCTGCCTGGATCCACCATTGTATATTTTATGACCATCTAGGCTGGCCCTCATTGTCTGGCAAATGTCTGGCAGCTGTGTGCAATGCCTTGCTCGCTGTGGATTTAAATACCTGTTTAACAAGCTCCCGTGCTACTTGTGCTCCCTCCTCACCTCTACTGCTCTGAAAGCACACCATCTTTGCTCCCATTGTAGTATTAGAGTTATTGCCCATCAGTGAAAACAGAGTTCTGGACATTAGTTACAGACTCCCTCTAGTATGGAATAACATTACCTTGGGTAAGAGTTCTCCCACCAGTATAGCCTCTGCTAAATTGCTTCTCAGGAATCCAGTTGTGTCCTATTGTGACTGTACCTGATTTTTTGCTGGTAAACTATTATTGATATCCATCTGCCAATTGTTGAATATATTTGAATATAACTGATGAAATCTTATTTTTTTAGTATACTGTATTTATATTGCTTAGTATCTTGTATTGCTGCATACTTGTTTCCCCGCTCTCATTATGAGGTCACATTTATAAATGAGACTGTTTGTACATCTCTGTATGTCTACCTGGGGAAACACTTTGAATGAATGAATGAATAATAAAAGCAAAAAAAAAAAAATGAAGTGGAAAATCTAGAAAAGTGTTCTAGCATCTGGTAGCTGAAGTTCAAAACCAAGAAATGCAAGGACATGGAAATTGACAGTAAGAACCACACAAGTTGTAAGTAACTCACTTGATCTAAATAAATCAGTGGATATATTATTTTTTGAATTCCAAAAGACCCTTGACAATGTACCGCATGACTTCTTAATGAATAAATTGAAAGATGGGGGTATAAGTGTTAAAATCAATAATTGGATTACATCATGGCTCACCAGTAGGAACCAGTGGGTAAGAATATGCAGAACAATGTCAGGATTAGAGGACATGTTGAGTGGAGTTCCCCGGGGCTCTGTCCTGGGACCAACCTTATTTTCACTATATGTACCTGACATGAATATTAATATTAAAAACTGGATTACAAAATTTGCAGACAATGTTAAATTGGGAGCCGTGGTTAGTACACAAGATGAAGTTTTAGAACTGAGGAGAAATTTGGAGAGGTTGGAAGACTAGGCCAACAACAATGGGATGATTTTCGATACTGACAAATGTATGGTGATGCATTTAGGCAGGGACAACAAAATGCACAAATATACCATAAACGGTACAACCTTTAAGATAGTAGATAAGGTAAGAGACCTGGGAATAATGACAGACAACAATTTAAGCTTTAGCCTGCATTGCACAGAGGTGATAAAGAAAACCAGCAGTATTTTGGAAAGAATAAGAAAAGCATTCCTCTCGAGACATAGAAACTGCATTTTACCCATATATAGGGCATTTATAAGACCACATCTTGATTATTGTTCACCATCGTGGAACCCGTATATGCATAGAGATGTAGACAACTTGGTAAGAGTGCAGCATAGAACCACCAAGTTGATATGGGCAAGTTGTCACCTTGAGTGCAAGGGAGTAAGTGCTTCTGGAAGCATTCCAGGATAGCTTCCTGACACAGATGGTTATCGAGTCAACTCATTTGGATAAGACTCTGGACCTAGTATTGTCTAACAGGGAGGCTGTCGGGGAGCTGGGGGTGGAGGACCCACTGAGTAGGAGTGACCACCACTCGGTGTGGTTCACACTTACCATGGGTAAGGAAGCTGTAAGTACAGGAACCAGGGTGGTTGACTTCAGACATGCTGACTTAGACAAAATGGGGGAAATTTTGGAAAAACACTTGGCAGGAATTAATCCATGCTTGGATATAAGCCAAAAATGAGAAATGATCAAGTTTGGGCTGTTGGAGGCTACAGAGTCATGCACCAGGACACAGAGCAAGAAGAGAGGGGCTAAGAAGCCAAGCCGGTTGAATCAGGAGGTCTTGTGAGGGGTGACAGCATAAAAAGCAGCATTTAGGAGGTTCAAGAAATCTGGGAGGGGGAGGATAGGGAAATGTATTTGAAGAAGTCCAAGGAGGTAACCAGACTAGCCAGGGCAGCCAAGGCTTCCAGACTGCTGAGGCTGACACAGGGCATCAAGGACAGGGAAAAGTACTTCTTCAGGTAAATAAGGGAGAAAAGGAGCGTTGCAAGGACCAGATAGTGAGTATTAAGAAGGATGGGGGGGGGGTGTGGAGAAAGGGGTGGAGCAGGCAAAAGCACTTCTGTTCTGTGTTCACGAAGGAGAAGGCTGGGCAGCTACCTCAGGGGATGGGGAAGGTGGGCAAGGGGGAAGGGCATGACAGATGAGGTAATTATAGAAGGCAGGGTGCTGGAGGGTCTGAAGGCACTGAAGGTGGATAAGGCACAGGGACCAGATAGCATTCACCCCTGAGTGCTGAAAGAGCAGGCGGAGGCCTTGGCAGAGTCACTGGTGGACCATACAATACTTTCCTGGACACTGGATGCATACCACAAGATTGGAGGATGGCTCACATGGTGCCCATCCACAAAAGTGGCCCAAAGGATGAACCAGGCAATTACAGACCGGTAAGCCTCACATCCATTGTAGGAAAACTAATGGAGAGGCTAGTGATCTTTTTGGAAGACAGTTGACTCCAGGATGGTCAGCAGCATGGGTTTATCTCAGGAAGATCCTGCCAGACCAACCTAGTTGAGTACTATGACTGGGTGATGAGGGAACTGGATAAGGGCCATGCAGTGGATGTCCTATATTTGGACTTTAGCAAGACCTTTGATTCTGTGCCTCATGGGTGGGTGGGAGGAAAGTTGGAACATGTGGGGGTGGAGACAAAGACAGTAAACTGACTCATGAACTGGCTGAAGGGGAGGCAGCAACAGGTGGTGGCGGTGGGGGGAGGGACTCCCATCCCCAAGGGCTATGACGAGCAGAGTTCCACAGGGCTCAGTACTGGGCCCAGTGCTGTTTGGGATATTCAGAGCAGATATCTCACATGGCATCAGGAGTAAGATCAGTCTGTTTGCTGATGATACCAAGATGGGGCAGTGGTGGATGACATAGTAGGGTGGTAGGGGCTACAGGACAACCTGACTAAACTGATGGAGTGGTTGGAAACATGGCAGTTGGGTTTCAATATGAAGAAGTTCAAGGTTCTGCACTTCAGAGCAAGGAACCCAGGGAGGAGCTACCAGTTGGGACAGGTTCAGTTAGGTACCACCGAGGAGGAAAAAGATCTAGGGGTGGTTATAACAGGGAATATGAACAACTCAGCTCAGTGTAGGAAGGCGGCAGGTAAAGCCAACAAGATGCTGGGGTGTATTGAGAGAGGAATCTCTTCCAGAAAAAGGGAGCTGATCCTGCTTCTGTACAGTTCACTAGTCAGGACACACTTGGAGTACTGTGTGCAGTACTGGTGTCCATTCCTGAAGAGGGATATCAGATTACTGTAGGGGGTACGGTGCAGGACAACTAGGATGATCCAGGGATTGGAGGATAAATCCTAAAAGGACAGGCTGATTGAGTTAAATATGTACACCATGGAGGAGAGGAGGGATCGGGGGGATATGATCCAGTCCTTTAAATACTTGAAGGGGATAAACAAGACAAGTACAGAAGGGGTCTTTAAGCTAAGTAGGGGAAGGGACACAAGAAGGCATGGTCTCAGACTGGAGGGGGGAAGATATAAGAGAGAGATGAGGAGACATTTTTTCATGGAGAGGGTTGTGGCTAAATGGAACACACTGCCCGAGGAGATGATATCCTGTAAGACGGTGGACAGTTTTAAAAGGGGATGAGATAGAGTGTGTGTGAGGGGTAACTGTGAGGACGGAGGGGAGGGGAAGGGGCATCTGCAATGTAAGGGGCAAGCTGCACATTCGAGCAGACTTGATAGACCATGAGGCCTGCTTCTGCTGGCAGATTTGTATGTTCATATGTTGGTATGTAAGTGACACACCTTATGACTCCAGGCTTAAACAACTAGGTCTCTATTTCTTGGAGACTAGAGAAGGAGATATTGAGGTGATCTACTTGTAATGTTTGAAATAACCAGGGATGCCGAGTTACTGACAAGTTTGGGTATGGAATTCAATAGTCGAAATATAAATTTAAGAAGCTGTAAGTACCAGATTAAACTAACTTTCCCAAAAAGGAACATTAGGAGAATTTTTTTCACACAGAGGATAGTAACAGCATGGAATAATATACCAAGGGAAACTGTAGAAGCTGATTATTTTAACACCTTTAAAACTAAACTAGATGCCTTCTTGTTGTACCAAAATGGCAACATGTGGACCCGTTAACACGGGAGACAGATTAAATCGACTAATGCTTTCTTCTGTCTCAAGAACCAAGTATTAGACCAAGTATTAAACTGAGTATAGCATTGATGGGGTAAAGTTTGAACAGTCTAGGGAAGAAAGGGCTTACAGGGTGGTAATTAGTGATGACATGAAGTCAACTTCCCAATGCAGTAAGGAATAAGGAAAGGTAAAAGGATACTGGGATGTATTATGCAGTGATTTACCAGTCACATAATGGAGAAGATAATGTGCTTGTACAGGTCACTGGTGAGGCCAAACTTCATGTACTGTGCAGTTCTTGATTCCACATTAAAAAAGGACAGGGAAAGGCTGTATAAGATACAATCAAGGACAGCCAAGATAACATAAAAGTACCAGTGTAAGACTTATGCTGACAGCTTGTACAGCCTCAATATGTACTCCCAGGAGAACAGGAGAGAGTGGGGGGATACGACAAAGACATATGAATACTTGTAGGAGTGTGATAAGGTGGACCATGTAGAACTATTCTGACTTGAATGAAACACTATCCACTAGAGGGCTCAATTTAGAGCTGCTTCATAACGCAAAATTCAAAAAGTTGTTACGAAACACCTTTTCAAAGAAAGGGGGGTGGATAATTGAAATAGCCTGCCCAGTGCAGCAGTGAACTCAAAAACCATCACTGGATTTAAAAGCAGCGGGGATGGGCACAAAAGAATTATTAATCAAGGGAGAGTAAGAAGGACTAGGAGGGAGGAGGAGGTAGGGTGAACAGAAGGACAAACCATCACAGAGTAACTCCACATAGTGTTTCCAGGAAGACTGGAAGGACTACAAATCTTGTTCTGCCCTTGCCTGTCTGTGTTTCTATGTTCTGTGTTTCTAATTCAATAAAACGCACACCAGTGCATTACAATATGCAAATAGAACAACACATGCGGACCTGTGTGTAATAATATTTTACATACCAAAGGCTTGAGATGACCTCATAAATCATAACAGCAACACTCATGTGGTTTATCTGGTCATCACAAACCACCAAAGGAGTATAAATAAAACAAAATTAAACTGCTCCTCATATTTCATTTTTTATAGTAACTTTTTCAGTGTTTTAAAAAAAAGAATTAAGATGCTACTAAATTAGATTACCAGACCGCAGTGGGTCTGGTAATCAGAGATGGCTTGGGAGATTTGGTAGGGGTGCATTTAATGTTCAATATGTGGTGGAAGGGGGGGCAAGAGAGGAATGAATAAAGTAAATGTCAGCAGACATTTTGTTTAGCATTCTAAAATATCACATTATTCATAAGTAGGGAATCACAATCATGGTAGCAGGATTTATGATTTTTTTTTAATTGTTTCCCACTGTCCACACTGAGAACTCCCTCAGATGTGACCCCAGGGAGCTGGTAATTTCTCCAGCCTGCACAAGATCCTCCACACACCAGGCCCCCCCCCCAGAGCTCTGACCATCTGGATCTTCTACCGTCTCTGGCCAGCCGACCCCCGGCTTGTATTCTCCCGGAGGCGGGGCCACCATTCCTCTTCAGCACCCTTTATCAGAATCTAGTTGGTGGTCAGAGTGGAGAAGAACTGGAGTTTCTGATGTAGGCAGGGTTCATCGATGGGCATGGGGGACCAGCTGTAGGGTCCATTGTCATCCTTCCGGTGGCTGGGGGTTTTTCCTTTGTTCTGGTGGTCCCTTCCCAAAGACACAGATGTGCAATGATGTCAGCATGTGTCAGGCACACTCCCGCACCTACCCGCAGACATCCATCGTCAATTTCACCATAGTACATATCCCTGTGAAGTGCAGTGCTTTAAGTCCCCATTGGGAGCAGCTACATGATGAGGATTCCCAGCCCACCTTCCCCGGGAGAGGAGAGCAGTCCTTCAAATGCTCAATCCTCTCCTCTCCTCTCCTCCCCTGCCAACGCCCTGCTCCCCGTGAATGCTCTTGAACCTGGGTCGCCGGCATGGTGCAAGGTAAGGTGGATGCCTCAACCCTCAGCGCCACTGGGCAGGCTAGGATTTGTGATGTTATACTCATGTCTATAAAAGGGATAAGGAAATCACTCTCCTGATTGGTCTGCAGTTTCACATTGTGAGACCTCTACCACTGGTTAAAAAAGTGCTGGCATTCAGGACACAGTAACACTAATATAAAATATCAATGCCTTTTGTAAATGTGCCGAACTTCCATTACAAACATGGGCACACATTTGCCCTCACTAAAAAAGTCAGCTAGGCCCTAAAAATTTAACTCTTTCATAATTAAAAAAATAAATGTTCTTTCCCTTTATAATCCCTTTCTTACACAAAAAAACAATTTAACAAATGAAGTACTACTCATAGATTTACTTTCTTGGGTTTCTTCCTGACCCACTTCCTATCTTTACATGCCTACCAGGGAAGTCTTTGCAGCTTACTCCATCCAGATATAGTATACTGGAATCCTGGCTTTACTGAGGCCTTCTTTTGTATGTGTTAGTGTGGGGAGAAGTAAACATTCTGCCAGTAGACTTCTGCAGAAATTTGAATTCCTGCATTCTATTATAAACAAACATTCCATCTACCAAATGTGTGGAAAGGAAGATTATTAACAGGTGGGGAGAGAATACTTTTTACTAGCCTCTTTTGATGAAATAAAGCACCCGTTTTTTTTTTTTTAAAGTTGTCTTTTTTTTAAGATTTCTAAGGTTCTCTATATTATAAGAGCAGTAAGACATGCCAGACATGCCCGAGTTGGGGTAGTTATGTGATACTTCCAGGTGCTGAAGGACTCGGTATAAATGCCTCATGTCTCACAATGCACATGGGCATGCATTTATCATGTAACTACCCACACCCTCTTGTGTCTTATTGCTTGCATTTTTTTTTTTGTTGTTTAACCAGGGTTAGCACACTAAGCTGAAAGCCTTTTTACAGGTGCAACCTGGGAGCACAGGGAAGTTAAGTGACTTGCTCAGGGTCACAGACTATGCAAGTGGAAGCTGTGGGATACAAACCCAGTTCTGGTCTGCTGGATGTCACCAGATTTGCGGCTCAGAGCCTTAAACCATTGCACTATACTGCCTCCAGAGTTTGAGGTCAGAGCTCTTTACATAGGTTCCACATCTGGACATTTCAGTACAACAGATAGGTGAAATTATACAAAGGATTGCAGAAATACAAAGGTAAACAAACAGGATTATATATCAAACACAGTACAGTTTACAGGAAAACAGACAATTTACAGTGCCCAATGGTGAAAGCAGTCAGTTTTCAGCAAACAAGAGGTTGTTTGGAGCATTGCTAGGTGCTAAAGGGAAAAAAAAGGGTGTGAAGGGGAGGAGCCCAAGTGCAATGTGAAAAAGGAGAGCGTAATATCAGTATAGCAGTAGGGATCAGAGGGAGGTGACTAGACTGGAGGCAGAGGGAGAGGGTGCTAGGTGTGTGGGGGGGCAGGAGGGCCTACTCAGGGGAGAGAGGGAAATGTTGAGAGGGCAGGGGATGGAAGTAGTTATGGGGGGTTGGAAAGGTGGTGCTAGCGATGGCAGGCACATCAAGATTCACGTATCATAAGGAGCTTCAAGTTAATTTTGAAAGTAACCAGTGTGGGCAGGCACGCAATGTTCTCCTGGAGGGAGTTGAACCACAGTGGTGCATGGTAAGCAAAGGACCTTTGTCCTTAAAATGTTCGACATTTCGGAGTTAGGAAAGACTGGTGTTCTGAGATATGGGTATGCCATGGATTATTGCTGGGAATCAGAAATTGTTGGACCCCTGTCAATAGCTGACCAAGGCAGATCTTTTTGGCCAGAAGGCAGGATTGTTATTTTAATCGGCCATTGAGCGTGAGCCAGTGTGCCCTGGCATAGCGATCATAGGTGTGAGCCAGTCGGTGTGCACCTAAGGTGAGCCAGCAGGCTTTGTTGAGTGCAGTTTTTATGAGCTGGAGAGCATTATCTGTGGCAGAACCACATATAGGCAGTCCGTAGTCCACAGAACTGTGAACAGCTATGCTGAGGGCTTCAGGGAGAGGCTATGCTTGTGATGATAAAGTAGCCCTATGCGCTTGTTGATAGCTTTGGCCATGTTATCAATGTGAAGAGTATAGGAGAGTGAGTTGTCAATAGTGATACCGATGGATTTAAGTGTTGAACAAATTAAAGGGAAACCCCGCCACTATTGCATATTGATAGTGGGTAGTTTTTGTGTTTGTTTAGAGAGCTGGAAGACAGCATGGTTTTTATTTTCTTGTAGTTCATGATCAATTTGTGATCTTTGAACCATGTCTCTACACTGGTGAAGTCGCTCTGTAGTTGCTGCTCAAGGGCACTGGGATCTGAGCCATTTGAGAAGACAATCTCATCATCTGCATAAAGGAGGATGCAGCCTTGCCTGGCTTGGGGGGGAGGCAATTCAAGAATAAGCTGAATTGGAGGGAAACCAGTATTGACCCCCTGTGGAAAGCCTGAGCAGACAGGTTTGCTGTCTGAGAGGACAGTACCTATCCTGACTTGCTGAGAGTGGCAGTACAAGTAACTGCGGAACCATGCAACTGCCTCGGGGGCAAGGCCTGTAGCAGTGAGTTGGTCAACTAGGAAGGCATGATTGACCGTATGGAAGGCCTTTGTGTTAAATCGATATAGATTGCTCCAACAAGCTGTCCAAGATGAAGAGATTTATGGATGAAGCCCATGAGTTCCAGGAGGCCTGTAGTGGGGCTGTGCCCTGCCCTAAAGCCATGCTTCTCAGGACATAGGAGCTTATGTTTGTCCAGGTATTCGACAAGTTGGTCCTTGATGATTCATTCCAGGGCCTTCAAGAGTGGTGGAAGTATAGAGATGGGTCTATAGTTCTTGGGCATGGCCAGATCCCTGCTTTTGTACGCAGGGGTAATTACTGCGGCTTTCCGTTTTTGAGGGAATACTGCGAACCGAAGTGACAGGTTGAGGATATGGGTAAGGGGAGAAAGGATATCTTCCAGAGAGAGTGAGATTAGTTTCAGATCGAGGTTATCTCCACTGTATCTCCCCTTATCAAGCACCTTACACAGGTATTTCCTGGTTACCCCAGTAGTAATAGTCTTGAAGTGAAAAGTGGGATGCACTGGGGTCTGTGAAAGAGCAGCAGGGTTGGTGAGGGAGAAGTCAGTAGGGAGGACATTACAGAGGTCGGTGAAAGCAATGTTGAAGGTGTTGGCTATAGATTTAGGATCAAGGATGGGGGATCCATCAATGCTGAGCATGGTTGGGGGCCGTTTTGGGCTCATGTCCAGTGACCTCTTTTAGATTTGCCCAGAATTTATGCCCATCATTCCAGCTCTTGGCTAGGGCTTCCTTGTAGTATAAGTTTTTGGATATTCAGATGATCTTGGTACAGTTATTCCTGGCCTGTTTGTAATTCAGGATGTCAGACTGCTTCCCTGTGGCCCTGGCTATTTGCCAGAGATGGTCTCTACTTTTCATAAGTTCAAGGGTGTCTGGGCTTATCCAGGGGTTGAAATGGCCTTTGATTTTATGCTTTTTAAAGGGTGCGTGAGTGTTGCAGATGATATTAAATAGGAGGATGAAATGGTCAAGTGCACTATCATTGTCAGAAGGCCCAAACACTGCTGACCAGTCAGCATTTAGGAGATCGGCTTTAAAGTGGCCCATGTGACCAGGCTTGAGGATCCTGTCGGTGACTGTTCCTAGAGGGGGTTTGGTGAAATTATTAGCCCAACTGAACATGACAGGGAGTGGTCACTGATGTTGTCTAGGAGGACAGAGGCATTGGAAATATGCTCAGGTTGGTTTGTGAGTACTCAGTCAAGCAGAATACTAGTGCTCATTCTGTAACTGGTCCTAGTGGGGGCTTCAATGAGCTGTGTAAGGTGGACAGCCTGAATTGCATCTTTGAAGTGGTTAGCTTCAGGGGCAAGCCAATTAATATTGAAATCACCAAGAAGTATAACCTCAGAACTTAGGGTCAGACTTCCAAGGTAGTCTATGATGGCTTGGAGACCTTGGGCCGAGTTCTTTGGTGGGATGTAGACTGATAACAGTATAATTGCTTTGTTATGGGCCCCAAGAAGGACCTTAATGACAAGGGCCTGGGAAAACAGCCCTAGGCTTGGTAAATTTAGGATATGCCCTGTAAGCTATCCTTAAAGGAGAAGTCCACCCAGAATTTGCAAAAACATATGTTATGTAGAGTGTTTTGATATGTATGTTAAGTCCTAGTGTGTCCTTCCCTCTGTCTGCTGTTAGGAGTTTTTCCTAAATTAGCCTGCTAGCTGTATGGTAGTTTTATGACCCCTGGGGATCTCCATCACAAATAGGTTTATTGGCTTTCTTTCTCCTACGATGCACCCTGGTTCATGTGACAGTGATGTAGCTATGCCCTTAGATTTAGCAGGGTCTGTCACAGCTCAGCCACAAAGATAATACTTCTTTCAGAGAAGAAGTCACATTGCTACATTTTGAGTGAGTGTAATCATTATTATTTTTTGATATTAGTACCTTGTCCTGCTATATTACAACCTATAAGGTGATGTTCAATTTTTGCTACTTAGTACTGGTGCAAAAACTGAAAGTGACTGAGAGGAATAGAGTAAACAGTGACATGATTCAAACACACACATACACACACACACACACACACACACACACACATACATACACACACACACACACACACACACACACACACACACACACACACATAGCAGAGCAGGACAAGGTACTGATATCAAAAAATAATAATGATTACACTCACCCAAAAAATCTAACAGTTTGTCTTCTCTGGAAGAAGTATTTTCTCTGTGGCTGAGCTGTGGTAGACCCTGTAACAAGACACTGACTTCCATCCTGCAGGGGCGATTAGACATCACACCAAAGGGCACTCTGGGAAGACTAGAGGCCATAAAAAAAAAAGAGAATGGCATCCTCCAAGGGTAATAAAACAGTTAGGGAAAGTTAGAAAAAACATCTTTCACAGCCAGAGGAAAAGAAAATGCTGGGAACTGGTTAGAACACAGAAAAAAGACTACTACATATCTTTTTCTGATTTTAACATGGAGTTTTCCTTTAAGGTAGAGTGCACAGTCACCACCTCTTTTAGATACTCGATCTTGTCTAAAAATTGTGCAACCTGGTAGACTGATGGCACCATTGGGGATCCTGGGAGAGAGCCATGTCTCGACAACTGACAGCACATCAGGATTATGGAGGGCTACCCAGGCTTGTAGATTGTCAAACTTTGCTGTCAGGCTGCAGATGTTTAGGGATGCAGAGGTTAATGTGCCTGGTTTCTGGGCAATTGTACCCTGATTTTGAGGGGGCCTGGATTGGGATGGATGTTGCCTGAGAGAAATAGCAACAGGAGGGCTAGTCTAACCAAATAACTTTTAAAGTATTTGGTGTTAGTTCTACTGATTCTCAAAAACTGGATAGATTCACATCTAACCAGTTATTACAATACCATCCAGTTGTTATTTTGCATAGTGTGTCCCATACAAACTGTATTCCAAAATGCTTTACAGAAGTTATATAGCAAAAAAAACACTAAACAATCCAAGAGTGATTTAGTAAAAGGGTGCATTAATGCAAGCTTACCATATAAAGCACCTAATACTGTCATAGTAGTATTAATAATAATATAGTAGTTGTAGTATTCTTTTTTAATCAGGAGAGACACACTAAGCTGGAAGCTTGTTTACAGGAGTGACCTGGGAGCACAAGAAAGTTAAGTAACTTGCTCAGGGTCGCACAGTATGCAAGTGGGAGCTGTGGGATTCAAACCCAGGTCTCCAGGTTTGCAGCTCAGAGCCTTAAACCACTGTGCTATACTGCCTCCTAGTGGTAGTAGTCTATTTATGTAGGCTTTATTTATGTAAGGCTCTTGAGAATAATGTCTCATCTGCAATGGTTCCCCATGGTGGCAGCAGCTGAGTTACACCAATCAAATGTAACTGTCCCCGAAAATGTGTGGGGCTTACCTGGGTACCTTGACCCATGCTGTACCGGACTGCTGCTGACATGTTTCTGCACTTACCAGCTCCCCCAACCCCCATGAAAGGAACTGTGAGAACAGAACCCCTTCTCAACATGGTATTCTTTTTAAGACTGGACTATTTAATTGCCTTGTGGGGCAAGCAGCGGCATGCACTCTCTCTCCTCACTGAAGGAGAAGATCAGTCTTGGGATGCTCAGTCCTCTTTCTCTTGGCCAGCCCCTGAACAACCCTGGTCCATTTCTGCACCTGAGTTGCCAGCATTGTGGGAGGTCTGGTGTACAGTGCCTTAACTCTCTGCAGCAATGGGCCAACTCCTTTTCAATGTATATTTCTTTGACTGACTGTACACAGATTTGTCAGAGCTATTAAAAATATAGTACAGAAATACATTCAAGTATTACAGACCTTAGTTTAAGTCTCATCCAAAGGACATTACCCACAACAGTACAACCCCCTAATATTGAACTGCGTTTCAGCACTTGGTATGAGCTTGGTTCCCTGAAGTGGGACTCAAACATACAACCCTGTGGTACCTTCTGAGCCACAATGACTCATGTCATACTGGTAGGTAACTGTGGAGACTAGAGAACTGCAGTGCTTACTAATCATGCCGGAAGACTTCTGTTTATTGTATGTAATCTAATACTGCTACTGTATGCCGCTAACTAATCTCAGTCCTACCAAATTGCCCTCATTATCACACATACCTAGTAATAGTAAGACTGGCAATCTGAGCAATAAAACTGTCAGTTTCCATAAACAGCCTGGATAACTGCAGGTTATAGAACAAAGATTTCACTCATGGGCCACACCCTCCTTTCTTGTCAGCATGAATACTCATTCACTGCTGCCCTTAAACCATACAAATAACATTGTGTACTTGGAATCTTGGAGGAGAGAATTAATAAATGCTACACTGCAGGGTATACTGTCTAGTTATACCCACTTTTTTTGAGGGAGGCAACAGCATACCCACTTCTTCCATGTTTGTCTATTCGAATTGTACCCAGGTTATACCCACTTTTTGTGGACAGTGTATCACCTTTTCAAATTGCCACTATACCATAGGAATTTATTGTTTGGGACAAGAGCTATAACATCTAAGTTCACAGCACTTCAACAACAATATATTGTAAAGGGAACAGCCTTATAGACTAAAAATGTCTGATTGTACTCTGTTTTAGGGAACATAGGTAAAGAAACTTCACACCCCACAATGAAGTGAGCAGACCCCTGCCTGCTAAAGTGTTGGTTCTGTACTAATCAGGGGGCAGTGATGTGCCACTTCTTTTCAAATGTACACTGCTTTGCCACATTAGAGAACTGATATTTTTATAGCTGGTCCTTCCCAGCTGTTCTGCAGTCATACCATGGTAAGTGTCTACAGTCTCCCAACAAATCCTACAGGCATGCAACAACAGCCGTCTGAAAATAAGAGAATGCTAGCAGTGTGCGTTAAAAGCAAACCAGTGCATTGTGCCTCTGTAGACAAAGCACACATAGGCAGAGAAGTAGACATGAAGGAGTCCTCCCACTCTGAAAAAGAAGAGAGGGCTACTTCCTGACATGTGGCTCTGCTAATAAAGCTTATTGTCAGTAGACTGAGTTTAACTCCAGAAGTAATTCATGTCCCTTTCATTCAGTCAATGAGGAAACACAACAATGTTCGATGAGAGGGTCCAGAGGCTTAGAGCAGGATGCAAGCTTAAGAAGCTACATTGGGTGGTGTGTGGTGAGTAGTGGTGGGCTAAGTGCTTTACATTCACTACCCATAGTATTTAGCGTATAACCTGAACTTCGGGTCATACTATAGGTAGCGTAGTGAATAACTATGTATCCAGAAGTAACACAAAGTTCCCATTTTTGTGGGTACTTCGCATTACTTCAGAATGCATAAAAAATATCTATTTTGTTTCCCTGGTATCTAGAGCCCTCCACACCCTGTCATGTAGTACCCTCCACCCACTTCCCGCCAACCCTGACTGGAGCAGGCCATCAGCACATCCCTCCACTCACCTCCATGGCCGGCGGCCCACTAGACTCAGCTCAATGAATGAGCGAGCATGTGCTTGTACAATGGATTCTCTATTTGTGAGCTCTACTTTACTTGCTTTGGGTTTTTAAGTGCAATTTGCACTTAAAAACCCCCAAAGCGAGGTGAAGTCACAAATGGCAAATTACTAGTTATTTGGAAAAATTATGTGAAGTGCTATGTGGGGTGAAATTGCCTACTTCGCAGCAATTTCACCTGCATAGTAACACTTCACTGCATCTCTAGTGGTGAGCAAAAACCCTTATTCTCCTTTTCTCATTCCTAGCACTTCCTGCTGTCTAATGAAACCCTCCTCCTGTTCTCTGACCTATTCCTCAGCACTTCTTGGTGGCTAGTAGAACCCCTTCCTCTCTATTAACACATTCCTATTGGCCATTTTCATTCCCAGAATCCTGTTTACTCACTCCCCTTGAAGACCACAACTTGAGAGTGAATCCTTTCTCAGACGGGGGTTCCTCTAAGGCCACTCATCTCCTGTGGCACCTCCTGGCAGTCCCACTGGGTGGTGAGAAGGGCCAATGCTCAGGGAAAGCTTCAGCTATGCAGACCCATGGTTGGTGGCACCTTAGGGAGTAGTATTTAAGACTTCAGCTGCCAGAGGGTGGGGTCTTAAGTCCACATGAGTTCCTTTAGCTGTGCAGACAAAATCAGTAGTACATTTGAAAGCCATTCTCCCCGCGTCTGGCTAAGGTCCACATAGTCTCATTCTGTGCCCATCCTTTAGTTTTCGGTCAAGGTGAAGTCTCCTGATGGCCTTGAGGCTAGGTGCTAGCTTTTCAACAGTCACTAGTCTCCTCATTCTGTTTTTTTTTGGGGGGGAGGGAGCTTCCTTATGTGGGAACATCCTTTAGCTGCAAGATTGACTCACAGCACTCCCACAGTGTTATCCTGTTAGAGGGACAAAGTGAGAAGCAACCATTCAAAAGTTTTCCCCTAAACTGGAATTCCAAATTAGCAAGATAAGCCACAATAGCAGTACAAATGCTAGGAAGAATGGTGGACAGCACCATAGGATCCTCAGAGATTTTTTCCAAAGTGTTTTTTCTCTCCTGGCTATAATGTAGTATTTTATTCTAACTCTTTCCTAGTAGGATTTCTGCTGTGATTTTGGGTCAGTGGTGGTGGTTCATTTTATCCTACAATCCAAAAGCGAATGCCTGCACCAGGAAAATCTATTTTGATGCTATAGAAAATGAAAAGTGTAACAACAATAGAAAAACAAAGCACCCACAAGCAAAAACTGACAGCTGAGGATTAATGTCTTACTGTTTATTGACACGTCCTCTGTAAAGTGCAACATTCATAAACTTCACCCCGGCCAGCCACAAATAGCACACCGGTACCAACTGATTACTTCATGAATTAGGACCTGAGTATCTCATGGGCAAACTCGATGGACCTTCGGTCTCCTTCTGCCATCATTTTCTGTGTTTCTATTAAACAAAGTCTGACATTTTGCCTATATGCTAGTTGCCTTCCTCAAATATGTTAAAACAGTGTTTGTCTACTATTTTTATAGTGCCATCAATTAACACTATGTGGTGATTTAAAAAATAAAACATGAAAACTGAATCACATAATGACTTGGTACAAAGTCATAGTTTTCCAAGTGATGTGGTACTGCAGCATAAGATCACATTTACAAAGCTAGCTATTTGCTTCATATTCATACAGTAAAATGTACTGTCTTCACTATTTAAATGGGGAGATATGAATTTAATACACTACCATTGGTATTATTATTAGATTTCAGCATATTGGAAAAAACAACAGTTATCACTTATATGTGTATTCTTAGCAATGCTGACCAAAATAAACTAAATGTTAGAATTATATGTGAAGAAGCCTTCACATGCCTACACACAAAAAGGTTCTCAGGAACAAGGGGACATGCCATGAAGCAGGGGAGGGGTAGATTCAGGAGAGATGTGAGGAAGTACTTCTTCACAGAAAGAGTCATGGATTCCTGGAACAGCCTTCCAGTGGAGGTGATGGGGTTGAAGACAGTGGTGGGACTCAAGCATTCATGGGATATGCACAAGAGAATCATAGTGAAAAGGAAGGGGAATGATGGACAATGAGCTGTAGATCAAGTAGGGTCTGTAGTGATAATGGTAGCTAGGAGAAAATGGGCAGACTGAATGGGCCAAGTGGTCCTTATCTGCCATCAGTGTCTACGTTTCTATGTATACTACATCCATTATCCAAAGTCAGAATAAATTAAAAATGTTAGACAATTAATACAAATTTGAATTGTCGGATAATCAAGCTGGCATTTTGTTTGTTGTGTAAGATTGGGGATGTTGGTATCTCTCTTACTGATATTGCAGCTATTCGTATTCTGTTGTGTCTTTATTGATGGGGACACTGCCCCCTTGACACTTACTTTATATAAAGAAAAGAGGAGGAGGAGGAGGGAACATAGAAAAGTTATTTCAGAAAAACGAAGATAGAAAATTAATACTGGCATCTACATTCTTATCAGAACTCAACTCAACTGGAACTTCATGCAGAATACTTATACTAATGCATGTTAAATTGTTACAGGAATGCTCCTATATCTTAAATAACATTTTTAAGTTAAATAATACCCCTTTATTAGAAAAGTATATCTTGACTTGGATTGGTGGGCTTTGCTTCCCCTCACTTTGATAGGGAGAGTCAATATCATAAAAATGAATGTTCTGCCACACATTCTTTTTTTGTTCCAAACCCTTCCTATCAGGGTAGGAAAGAAGTTCTTCAATAATGTTGAGGAACATATTGGGATGTTTTTATTGGCTGGGAAAAGACCTAAACTTAAATTGGAAAAATTATGCCTCTCTCCAGAGTCATGGTGGATTCGGTCTACCCCAATATGTTTCTCTATTACCTGGCTGCACAGCTTGAAATTGTTCCATACTGACTTAAAGAGCAGGAAACCCCCCTGCCATGGTTCCCATTATTATATACTCCCAGGAAAAAACACAGTAACTGCCCTGGAGCTTCATTTTGACAAGGCTGGCATGTATTCAATTAATTCTTCCTGCATTAAGTCGATGGCTGAGGCCTGGCAGAAGGCAAAGAAGTTATTGGAATATAAGAATAAAATCACACACCTTTGTGTGTTATTTAAAATACACATATTCCACTTTCCTATATTACTGCTCATTTGTTTAAAAAATATTTTTTGTCGTTGGTTCTCAAGGACCTTTTTGTCCAAGAAAAATGTATTTCCTATTAGGAATTAATTAAAAGATTACAATTTCAAGCAGGATCATTTTTAACTTACCTTTATATTTGTGAGGTTTTGAGAAACTGGGCAATCTGAATCGCCTTCCTTTAACCCCTTTAGAATTATTTCTCTATAAATTAACACCTGAAGAAAAAATTGTTGATAAATTATACTCCTATCTTCTCATTAGAACCTCAGTTGATCTGCTGTGTCTTAAAAAAAATCATTGGAAAAAGATTTGTCCGTTTCCTTCACTGAAGACCCATGGACCAATATTATAATATCACACACAACAGTTTTACATAAAAATAGGTTAAGAGAAATTCAACTCAGTCTGTTTCAAAGAAACTATTATACACCAAACAGATTAAATAAATTTAATGTAAACCTTTTGGACCAAAGAAGAAGGAATGCCCCAGGTCAATTTAATCATTTAAACCTCTTCTTGTTATAGCTGCAAGTTTGTAGCTCCCTCCTACCTATCTGCTGCTCCCAATCACCACCCCTTGAATGTCTGTTTACTTTCTCAATACCCTTAAAAGACATATTGTACAACCCTCCTTTAACAGAGCTGATATGTTGTACAATGGCATATGCCAGGTCCATTCTCTGTATGGCTTGAACATGCTCACCAATATGAGCTTTAAATTGACTGAAGGTGCGTCCAACATGGGATGTACCAGAAGTGCATGATAATAGATATATAATACCAAATGCCTCAGAGTTTATGAATTTTTTATGTTGTAAATTTCACCTGAATTTGGATTTGTAATATATTTGCTTTGATTGATGTACATAAAGTACATACATGTCCCACAATTGTATGTACCCAATGGAGGTGTTCGTAACCATGTTATGTTCTGATGTGTAGAGGTGGCAAGATGATTGAAAACAATAATATTCTGAATAGTTTCAGGGCATTGAAAAACAAACTTGAGACCATTCCCAGTTATTCCCATTTAGTGAGTTGTCAGTACTAAGTATACCCCAATTATTCAAAATAATCTGTTTTATTGTATTTGCACATGGGCTGCATGTAGTTACAAAGCTACTAATATCTTGATTGTATGTATTTGTTCTAACCCTGGGGGTCAATGTGAATTCTCATATAATTGTATCCACACAGCTGATTGCACTCACTATTGATTCTGCACCATAACCACATGCTCTGAACCTGGAAATTTGCTGTGTCTTTCTTATTGCAAAAGTTAGCCACATCAGTGCAGTTACACAATGCTGTAATGAGCTGGATCTTTGGAAGATCATGGGCCACATGGGGGGATGGCAACTTGACTGCTGTAATAAACTGTTATGGTCTAATGTTTTTTTGATAATAGTCAGTGTCTGAATTTCCATTCCTTGTTTTCCAAATATTAAGATTCTAAAATACAATTGACTGCTGACTTATGCTGGACTTAAATTTCAATTGTGGATAAGTACTCTGCAAACACTGTGTACATTTTTCAAATTCTAATGCAGGCCCCTTCTAGATGATTAATATATCATCTATATAGCAATGCCACAAATCCAGATAAGCAAAATATGGATTTGTGGTGTCGCTATACAAGTATTCCAGTTCCCATCTGCCCACATATAAATTAGTGAAATTGAGGGCCATGGTTGCACCCATGGCCATGCCAGTTCTCTGGCTGTAGTATCTTTTCTGAAACATGAACATATTACATTCTAATACTACTCAGACCATATGAACAATATATGATTTGGGAATCTTGACACAGTCTGTCTCTTAACGTCTTGTCTAGAAAGACAGGCATCTAGTCCTCCATCATGTGGAGTCATAGTATAGAGTGATTAAATTTCCATGCTCTCAAAGAACCAAGACACATTCATGGATAAATATTGTATGACATTGATAATGTCCATAGAGTCCCTGATGTAAAAGGGTAATGTCTTACTGGGTTGTAGAAATGTGCCCACAAGCATGGAAATTGTTTTGATGACCCATCCATTGCCTGATATAATTGGCCTGCCTAGTGGTCCCTGGAGATTTCTATGTATCTTGAGTAAGATATATATGTTGGGCACCACCAGGTGTGCTACACTCAGGGCTCAATACTCTTGTTCTGATAAGTATCCTCTAATGTAATTGAAATTCTAAAACTCATCCACCCACTCTTTAAATTGATCTGTCCGGTTAGATGAAAGTTTCTCATAGAATTTAAAGTCCTGCAGATGTCTTTGTATTTACCTGACATATTGGGGTACATCCACTATAAAAATTGCTCCCCCCTTATCAGTAGGTTTTAGTACCACACTGTTATCAGATGCAAGTGATCTCAATGTTTGTCTCTCACCAGTCAAGTAATTATTGAATATGTGATGATACTGGGTGCTCTTCTGAGTCTCTAAGTCCAGTTCACATTTCTGTAGGAATACTGATATTGTCGGATTTAATGTTGGACAATGAAGATATTATGGGCGCATCTGGATATGAGCGTTATCAACTTCCATTTTTGATACAGAACCGGAGACACTAATTCTAATCACATTCCCCTTTTTGTTGAGTGCCCTGTGTTCTGGTGCATAAAACAACTCCAGGGTCAGATTTCTGGTAAACCTATGCAGCCCTACCATTATTGTAAAGAAATCCATGTCACGGAAGGGAGAGAGAAAGATAAGCCCTTATTTAAAGTTGCTACTTCCACATCTGTGAGTGGTCTGTGTGAAATATTTATTATACTGGATGCTGGAGTTGTCACTTCCTGTATGGTTTCTTCAAGTTGCTAGCCATTTTGTTGTTGGAGACAAGTATGATGTTTATTAATAGGTGTTTTTTTCTTTTGCCTCCCCCCCCCCCCTTCTTGTTTTCTTCTATGGCTGTATGGTTGCTGAAAATAGGTTTTGTGGTTACTACATCTCAGTAGTTGCTGCTGTCACTCTAATCAGAGTGACATGGAATATAAAAAACTGGACCCTGAACTCTTGGTATTACTTGGGCCACTAGTATAACCTTATGAAGTGCTTGGTGTATTATTGCTCTTTAAAACTGATTCTGGTTGGTTATGAATATTTTCTTCTTCCTGCCGTGTATATACTCTGTTTAGATGACAGTCCATAGCATCATGCTCAAATCTGCATTATTTGGTGGCTCCTCTGCTAGAGGAGGAGGAGGAGGAGTGCACAATATATCTTTTAAGGGTATTGCTAAAGTAACAAAAATGTGGCACTCACCACCTTTTAATGTAGAAAAGATGTTAAGACTTCATGATACTCTCCAGAGTACAAACAAGTGCCTTTTTATTTAATGCTAAAATACATCAAATCTCAGACACCCATAACTAGCCTAACAGTTTTCAAACCTTCTGATCCTTTCTCAAAGGTTTTAAGGTACCTTTTGCACTCTGGAAAGTAGGCGACAACCCAGGTTTTGTGTCTTATATGCTACTTGTTTATTGAGCGCAGCACTCTTCCAGTGAATACTGTTTTTTTGCTTTTGTTTGCAAATTGAGAAAGTAAGCACACATCTGAGGGGTGGCGATTGGGAGAGGTAGATAGGTAGGCAAGAGAGCTACTAGATCTATAAACTTACAGTTAGAACAGGATAGGGTTCAAATATTCAATCGACCTAGGGGTATTCCTGTTGTAACTTAACATGCATTTGTATTCTGCATGAAGTTCCAGTTGATTTTGATTCTGATATGAATGTGGATGCCAGTATTAGTTCTCTATTTTCATTTTGCTGAAGTAAGTTTTATATGTTCCCGCCTCCTCTTTTGCATATATAGAGTAAGTGTCAAAGCGGGTAGTATCCCCATCAATAATGATGCAACAGAACACGGACAGTGGCAATATTGGCAAGAGAGATACTGTCATCCACAGTCTTGCAAAACAAACCTTAAATTCCAGCTTAATTATCCAACGATACGAATTTGTATGAATCGTGTAATATTTTTATTTTAGTCTGACTTTGTATAATGGATGTATTATACATGTGTTGGCTTCTTCATATATAATTCTAACATTTAATTTATTTTGGTCAGCATTGCTATGAATACACATATTTTATTTTCATTTATTTATTGAGAGAATCGGAATTACAAACCTTTGAGTCCAAGACTCTTTTGCAAAGGCTCCACGTCAGGGAGGTACAACAATGAAACAGAATATAACAGGGAACATATAAAGCAAGCAGCATAATAATACAGGATAGAAACTATCCAAAGTCAAAAAAAAGGTAACAAAACAAAATGTGCATTAGAACAAATGAACACACCATATAATTGATCACTGTTGATTTTTCTAATATGCTAAATTTTTCTGATAATACTAACAGTATTATTTTAACTTAATATCTGTAAATGTGATTTTATGCTACAGTACCACATCACTTTGAAAACTATAACTCTGTGTTATAAGTCATTATGTGATTAATTTCCATGTTTTATTTTTTTTATCACCACATAGTGTTAATTGGTGGCACTATAAAAATAGTAGACACTGTTCTAATGTCTCTGATAAAACCTACTGGCAAGTAGATGAAACATCAGACTTTTTTTACAATGTAATTAGTCAGTGCTGTCATGCTATATACAGCTTGCCAGGGTGAAGTTTGTGAAGTTTGCACTTCAAAGAGGCTGTATCAATAAAATGTAAGACATTTATCCTACATGTAACCATCTAGTCCCCTGGGATTACTAGAATCCCATCAGTATTAGACCAGATAGGTCTCTGGGCAGCTAGTATGGAGTTTATTGGAAGCTGTCTATACACACATCATCATTTACTTAGCTAAGCTCGATAGAAAATCAGTGATGTCATTTAGAACTGCCACAGCAGCATAAGCCTTTTCGCTCAGCTGCAGAGAAAGTAGTTTAGCATCTTGGGAGTTCAGTGTGGAGTTCCAGTTTGGAGAGTGACTAGGAAGGAGCTCTCAGTCCAGCAGAGGGCAAGAGGTGCCTGCCAGCCTCCCTTGGGCTAGGTGAAGGGCCTCTGGTCATCATTTTGCTCACCCTAGTGAATGAAACAACAGTGTGCCTGAAAGAAGTGGCAGAGACCTGTGCCAGTGGGACCCCAGTGAGTTCATATCATTTGAAATGTGAACAGAGACTGATAAATCAGTAGTTGGAAGGTGGGAAGGAACTTTATTTATATAGAGTCACAAGCTAGTTTGTCAGGGAAAGCTGAAGATATATATATATATATATATATATATATATACACACACATATATACACTATATATATATATATATATACATACACACACATATACAAGTATGTATATAGACACACACATATACACATATATATACAAATATACACACACACACATATACATGTATATATACAAATATATATAAACACACACACACACATATATATACACATATATATACATATACACACACACACACACACAACACGCATATATATACACGTATATATATGAATCCCTTTCTTTTTGCACACTAGCATGTATTTCAAGGAAGGAATGTCTCTTCAAATATTGTCAGATGCCAGTAACAAAGGGAATACCAAACCATAAGTACAGTAGCATTTGGTAAAGACTTTTGGGTTGTCTGGTGGTGCATATCAATCAAACAATCAAAGTCTTTATTTAACCAGGCGATCACCGTTGAGCAAGCAAATTTTCGAGGTGGACCTGGGTTTGTTAACAAGGAACAAGGGACAATATACATGGGATGCAACACACAAGAAAATAGTAATAATACAAATAAAGTGAGATACAATAATACAGTATATACAAAGTATCAGCAGGTAGCATTGACAGTAGTATATGTTTGGAACAGAAGATACAGCTAGTTTTGAGTAGGACACAATTTTTCATAAAAGTAAAGAAATATACACATCAGGTGCACTGAACACAAATAAAACCTAATATAAAAAGATATATAGTGATATGGTATGGAAAATTTAGAGCTGGAACCAGGGTCAAAGGAATGTGGAAGGGACAGATATGGGGGTAGAAAAAGGGGGGAAGGAAAAGTCTATTATAGATGTGATCAGTCTTTTAACAGTAGTAATTAGAGTGTGCTTGGACTTATAGGAGTCACTATTTAGGGTAGACAAGCACAGGACTCCTTATAATGATGCAGATATAGAAATATGCCCTACGCTGGCTAGATTACACTTCACTCAGGACACAGTTTACCACAGATATGTGCTGAAGTAATGAATCGAAGTAAAGGATGTCTCTAGCAATCCAGGAGGGGTTGAGGAATCCAGAGTAAAGGATGCTTTTAGCAATCCAGGAGGGGTTGAAGGATCCAGCTGTATGTCCTAGATGGAATGGAAGAGACTGACTGGGGCCAAGGTGGGCAGAACCTCACTTTTAGTCACAGATCAGGGCTAACTGACTACCTGATAGGCAGAGTTTTCCCTGCAGGTGTTCACATAGTTCATCTCATCAGGATGTTTTAAATTAAAGTGTGTGGTAACCCCCACTATATAGACACTTGGTAAGAAATCCGGATATCTGAAAGCAAAGGGGTGGATAGTTCATGTTTTGGTAAAGGTTCATGTAGAAATGTACAGTACTGCCTGTGTTTCTGTTTGAAAACAAATGTTTCTTCTACTGCAGGTTGTGTCATCTGTTTGGATAGTACAACCTTGGGGTACCACCCTAGTTCTGCTCAACATCTTGTCAGAAAATAAAGCCATACAATACAATCCCAATTTTATGGTTGTGGACAGTCCATCTGCGAGTCCGAGTGAAATGCCATGGGGCACTCTCAGATAGGAGACACATCATAGCCCTGGTACCTCTCTCTCCCAGACTCAGAGTAAATATAAATATTATTTTGTGCTCTAACACCCACGCTCACTTAGATGCCTTAGCCAAGTATTTACCCTAATACCCTAATACCAGGGGTGATATTTATTTTCTGCCAAATTGTGGTTTGTTGCCTCGTCTGTGTAACAAGTTAGAGGGGTCCTGGTTGCACGTTGCTGTGCCTGACCGGGGTAAGGGTAGCAAGACTGGGGACTCATCTGAAGATCTTGGGGAGAGGAAAAGGTTGTCTTGTCAGTGCAAGTGCAGAGGGTATGTCTGTGGTCTTTTCTGTCTGGTGGCAGTGCACCATACTGGGAATCATTGAGATGAAAAATTAAATTGTGCCAAGGAAAATGCCATTCAAACATCTGCTGCATTGTGATTTTCTGTGGAAAAAAACATGCTGCTTGTACTGTTTTGCTGAGAATTTAATGCAAAGGACTGTTTTAATGAGAGTGAGAACCCTGTTAAAAAGTGCTCAAAAGACTGTCAAATTGTCAAAAATGCAAAGTTCCCTGTGATTTGGGGCAAAAGAACATTTCTTTCTGTGGACTACAAATATTTTCAAGTGCTTGTGGACTACAGTGTTGGAGTCGCCAAAGGAATTGTGCAAACATGTACTTAAATTGCAGAGAAAGCGCTGCCAAACTGTGAAATTTCAAGCCAAGGAACAAAGTTCATTTTTGCAGTTTAAAATTGTTCCCCAGCTTGAGGATCACAGTGTGTGAACAGGAGAGAGAGAGCTTCCAGTTCATTTGCATAGCGTTGAGTGATTGACCCTGGCACGAAAGCTTCACCCCCTGGTTAGAACTCTATTCTACAGCTTAGTGTTTGAGGAGGAGGAGGAGGGAGAGAGAGAGTGTGTGAGACATCATGCTGAGCAGTAGTGGCATAGCTGAATTTGGACTTCTTTGATAAAACTAACTGTAATCCAAGTGTAAAACTTTCAATTGAGGCTTCTCCCACATAGTGATTGCTCCGGTAGCTACCACTGTTGTGTGCATTGTGGAAATCGTCGGGTGGGACCGACCAGAAGCAAGGAAAGTGCCGTCGAGTCAGTAGCATGCTACAAGCATCAAGAGGGAACCAGCTACTTCTGCAAGTACTCTAGCAACAAAGTTCTGGGCATCTAGTGTTGAGCAAAGTAAACAAAGTTTTGAAGTAAGCAAGTGTCTAAGCAAAGTTGGCAAAGTTGTAAATGGAGATTAAAGTCGCTAAGTGTGTGTGTAAAGATTTTGGAAGACTGAGCAGAGTAATCCAGGTTTTCTGAGTCAAATAAATGTTGAGCAAAGTTGGGAGCAAAGTGCTATGCAACAAGAGAACCGAAAGCCACAGTGAGTGTGTTGTGACACAGAGAAAAATCGAACTCAGCAGCCAGGCTGGGGCAGTGGGCCTAGTGGAAAAGCAATGTAAACAAACCAAGAAGGGCCATGTTGAGGCAGGGCCCTGATAGCAAAACAAACAGAGTGTGTGTGCCAAAGTTCATAAATAAGAGCAAAAGCAGAGCAGCAGGTTTCAGCACCCAGAAAGAGAAAGACATTTGTCTTTTAAAATCAAACCAAGTGTGTCAGTATGCAGTAAAGCAGATCAGTAACCGTGGACTTGTGTGTTGCTTTACAGAGCAGAATGGCTAGCAAAAGAAAAGGGTATCCACTCCATACCAGGTTCTAGACAGTTGAGAGAGAGAGGGAGAGAGAGAGAGAGATTTGCAACAGTGTGAACAGCTTTATGCATGTGAAGGAGCACCAGCTAATGCTGCCCCACAGAATTTTCCTGTAAATGTGCATGTGGTCTGCATGAAAACATGGAGAGATGTTCTGATGATTCCTCATTGCAAGGACTGTAGAAAACAGTATGGCATGATCATGGATATTGGTACTGTACAAGCAAATACTAAAACCATATGTCTGACTCCGACGTGGATGTTTGGTGAGGGCCCAACCTGTACAATACAAAAGACAGCTGTATGTAGGCAGTAAGAAACAGAAGTTTGTGAGAGAATTCTTTGAAGGTGTGACTGAAAGAGACTCACAGTGGCAGGCAGAGATAGACCTTTCAGCCAAGGAAGAGGTTGAGAGGGACCAGCCAGAAATTGAATCCGTGGATCCGTGGGCAGCAGGCCCTAGTCCAAGGTTGATCAATGAGGACGAGATTGAAGAAGCCATACAATGGGAGGTGACTGCCTCAGAAATTAGTGAGGAGTGGACTGTGCCAGGAGCTGAACCAGCTATCAGCTCCTGGTCAGAGAAAGTAGAATAAGAAGAAATTGAACTGGTTAGTAAGGTGACTGGTAGTGAGACTGGGCTACTACTGGCCCTAACAGGAAGTGAGCCATCAGAGACTGTACAGGAATGGACTGCTGTTTCCCTGTTTGGAACAAACTAGACTGGCTTAACCAGGTCTGACCTCCCCCAAGTCAGGCCTCTGGCCTAAATCTACCTAAGTGTAGTAAAGAGGAATGCCTGATCAGACACAGGGCTGAGAAAGAGTTCATACAAAAGTATCCGTGTTTCAAAAAATGGATGTGGGAAAAAATTGAGGACCATAGAGAACAATGGTTGCTGGAAGAAGCTAGAGCTACCATTAAATCTAGTTTGTGTATGTTTGTAGGCATCAAAATTTGCCAAGACAGGCTAAAGTTGTGGAGATTGGGTCTTACCCTCTATCTCGATTCAGCCAGAGTGACTGATAGAAATGGCAATGAGACAGTCCACTCTACTAGAATCATCCACCCTGATAAAACAATTATTTATGGTCCTCATCCCAAGTGGTACTACCCTTGAGTACCAACACCAGGAGATGCCAGCTTGAAAGAAAGCAACATCAGGGATGTCCAGCATGGTTGATCCATCACCCAACTCTTGCAGGCAATTGGCCAAAGAAAGAAGATCCGGAGGCCGGAGTACAGCATCCCCCCTGGGAGTAATGAAACAGCACCCCCTGGGAGCAACAGGGCAGCATCCCCCTCGGAGCAATAAGGGATGTTGTGCCTGCAGCCTTCTTCCTTGATGAGCAGTAACCAAGTCCAGAGGTGATGTGGAAGAGCTTGTTCTGAAGATTTATCTTCAGCTGAAGAAGGAGAAGAGATCCAGTCCAGATCCAGAGAAGTGATGCAGAACTTTGTGCCTGCACATCGGAACTGGTAGGATCAGATTTTCCTCTTACTTTTTATGTTATGGGCTGGATATTCAAACTGCGCTATTTTGTGGCGCAAGCCCTTGCGCTGCACAAAATAGTTGCACAGGGGTGTGGCTGGAGTGATATTCAAAGGAGTTGTGCTAGATCACCAGGGATGTGTTCTTGGGGGGGTGTTTTAGACATCTCCAGCCCGTGATCAGGCTTATCGGTCCACTGGACCACCAGGGATATATTCGGGGGACATTTTGCTGCCTGATTGGGCTGGTGGTGGGGGTTATTTCAGCTTTTGACCGTGATCGGGCCAGTCAGGGGGGTTGGGGGACTTTTTACACTTTTGCCAGCAATCGGGCTGCAGGGGGGGCACAGGGAGTAGGTTGAGGGCCAGCCACAGGTGGCAGCTGCTGTGTTGCACCCTGCAATGCGGCAGCTCACCTGTGGGTGCCCTCGACTTGGTCCTTTTTTTTTGGCTCAAAGTTGTGCAAGTGCAGGTTGGAGGTTGCGCCTGCACAACTCTGCACAGCCCGGCTGAATATCGGGCTGTGCAGTTTATGCATGGTTCCTCCCCCTCCAGTTCAGCATGCATTCATTTGCATTGCGCTGTTGCTCAGCATGTTTTCAGTGGCGCAACTGCCTCCTGCTGAATATCGCAGAATGGTGCACTTTCGGACTTGCGCAGGCGTAACCCTATTGCGCATGGTGCAACCCTTTTGAATATCTGGGCCTATGTATTTTCCCACTGAAGAGGATATGTCCCTAATCTATTTGGTCCAATAGACATCTGGATCTGGACTAAACTTTCCAGAAGCCTCGAGCCTATGGGTAAGAACAGTTCTGACTTGGCTTCGGCCTGCAGAGACTTTTCTTAAATGTGAGTGCCTAGTGCACTCGACACTTCCTCCTTAGTTTGGACAATGTAGGGTTCTCCTCCCCCAAAATGTTTTGTGCATGTTATTTTGGTACTTTTATACTGCCTTTTGTAGAAAATCCTATAAAAATGTTTTTGGGATTGTATTGTATTCTGCTACTGGGAGGTTTGGCTACTGTTTTCTTACACGTTGTTTCTTGTTTTCAGGTTGTTTTCTTTTACAAGTGAGCCTGAAATAAGAAAAGAAGACAAGAAGAGGATATCTGGGCTCAATGGAGTCCTCGTTTTGGGTGTTTTGAAATGTTTTAACTAGGAAATGTTAAACATTTTTGCTTTTCAGGTTTAAAGTGTGTAGGTCTGGGGTCTGGGAAATGCATGCAATGCCATATGTATGTTTCTAAAGCAGTACAGAGTGTAAATTGTTAAAAGTGTATGGGTATAGGTTACCTTGTGGGTAGCGTAGATTAGATAGCTTTTCCCTAGTGGTCTAGGGGGATTGACAGGCTGGTGGTCCTGATATGGATAGGGGTCACCAGTGCTGTTCTGTCAAGGTACTGTATGCTTCAGGCAGTTCCTTGGAGCAACTGGAAAGAGTCACGAGCTAGTTTGTCAGGTGAAGCTGAAGTTGCTTCAGTGGGCCTCTGTTCTCTTGTGCAACCTGCCTATGGCTCAGCATTGGTAGAGGAAGCCTGGCCACCTTTCTCCATAAGACACTTATAGGTTGGATGGCCTGTGTTGCAGTCCAATGCCCTTGCTGCAGACAGCAAGGTTCATCTGTTGGTGGTGAGTGTAACCACCCAGTTCCCTGGAGTTACTAGACTCCCATCAGTCTGGGCAACTAGAAGGGAGCTTGTTCTCTAGAGGAGCTCTCTACATGCACCTCATTGTTTGCTCAGCTAGGCTAGGTAGAAAATGAGTGATGTCATTTAGAACTGTCACAGCAGCATAAGCCTTTTAGCTCAGCTGCAGGGGAAGTAGACTAGAATTAGAAGCTTGGAAGTTCAGTGTGGATTTCCAGTTTAGACAGTGAAGAGGAAGGAGCTCTCTGTCCAGCAGAAGGCTAGAGGTGCCTGCCAGCTTCCCTTGGACTGGGCGAAGGACCTCTGGTCATCATTTTTCTCACCCTAGTAAGTGGAACAACAGTGCGCCTAAAAGAAGTGGTGGAGACCTGTGCCAGTGGGACTCCAGTGGGTTCATTTCTTTTGAAATGTGACCAGGGACTGATAAATCAGAGGAAGGAAGGAAGGAAGGAAGGAAGGAAGGAAGGAAGGAAGGAAGAACTTTATTAATATAGCGCTCCTCCCCAGACCCTCGGAGCACTTCACAAAAAAAAAAAAAAAAATGTGTCCTGAGCTAGTTTGTCAGGTAAAGCTGAATCTCTCTGTCCCTCTCTCTCTCTATATATATATTTATATATATATATATATATATATATATATATATATATATATATATATATATATATATATACACATACACACACACACACAGATCCTTTTCGTTTTGCACACTGGCATGTAGCCCACATATTTCAGCTATCTGAGCATTAGTTCTAAGGGGCAACCTCCTGATGGACTGAAGATTGTCACAGCTGCCCAGAGAAGGAGACTAAAATAGTTTCTGGTAAAAACTATGGATTTCAAGGAAGGAATGTTTCTTCAAATATTGTCAGATGCTTGTAACAAAAGGAATGCCAAACCATGTGTACAGTAGCATTTGGTAAAGAATATTGGGTTGTCTGGTGGTGTATGTGCCCTATGCTGACTAGATTACACTTCACTCAGGACCCAGTTCACTACAGATATGTGCTGAAGTAATGTATTGAAGTAAAGGATGTCTCTGGCAATCCAGGAAGGGTTGATGAATCAAGAGTAAAGGATGCCTTTAGCAATCCATGAGGGGATGAAGGATCCAATTGTGTGTCCTAGATGGAATGGCAGAGACTGGCTTGGGCCAGGGTGGACAGAATCTCACTTTTAATCACAGGTCAGGGCTAACTGGTTACCTGATAGGCAGAGTTTGCCCTGCAGGTGTTAACATAGTCCATCTCGTCAGGATGTTTTAAATTAAAGTGTGTGGCAATCCCACTAAATAGACACTTGGTCAGAAATCAGAGATCCCTAAGCAAAGGGGTAGATAGTTTATGTTTTGGAAAAGGTTCATGTTGGAATGTACACTACTGCCTGTGTTTCTGTTTGAAAACAAATGTTTATTCTACTGCAAGTTGTGTCATCTGCTTGAACAGTACAACCTTGGGTTACCACCCTAGTTCTGCTTAACATCTTGTCAGAAAATAAAGCCATACAATACAATTTCAATTTTATGGTTGTGGACAGTCCACCTGTGAGTCCAAGTGAAATGTTATGGGGCACCCTCAGATAGAAGTTACAGTATAACCCTGGCACCTCTCTCCTGGGCTCAGAAAAAATATAAATGTTGTTCTGTGCCCTAACCCCCCAACCTCTTAGATGCCCGAGCCAACTATTTACCCTAATGCCAGGGGTGATATTTATTTTCTGCCAACTTGTGGTTTGTTGCCTTGTCTGTGTAACAAGTTGGGGGGTCCTGGTTGCAAGATGCCACTCTAGACTGGGGTAAGGGTTGCATACATACTGTTTTAGCTGTCAGTTTTTGCTTGTGGGTGCTTTGTTTTTCACTGTTTTTATCCTACAATCCCCCTTTTCCCTGTCTCCTCTGGAGGTCATGCTTCTGCCTGTATCAGTTGTCACCAGTTATCAGATGTCTATGCCTTCACTATGCTCATCTTTATTTGCAGCTGCTGCTTTGCAGTTCTTTTGGGCTCCAGTTTAAGGTAGCTTTAGCCTAAAGGTATACTGTTCCAGCAGAACATCTATGGTTGGAATCCTCCTCAAGATGGTTCCTTTGTCTTCTTGTACCTCTACAGGTTGGTATTCCCTCTAGGGACAGAGAGCGTGAATGGCTATAGCAACTACAAATGATAGTCTAACAATTGAATCATACAACTAGCCTTTGAGTAACACCATTGTTGCACAAGCATTACTCACACTGTGGTTGTGTACATTTACTGGATTTAATTAATTGGAAGCATATGCCTGAGGTTCAATGAGTGAGAGCAAATAGCCACATCCCTTTCCTGGGCCATATAAACTAGTTTTCTCCAGCTTCATTTGAAAGCTCCATTTCTTTGCTGCCACCTTCCACTTCTCCTCATCCAGTGGCTCACGTCTCTCCTTGTGCTCATTACAATATGTTTAGTCTAAAGGAATTATGTTCCTGTGGCACAACTAAGGTTGGAATCCTTCTCAAGAGGTTTCTTTGTGCTCATGGTGCACTGACAGGGTAATAGTCCCTCTGGGGACAGTGAGTGTGAATGGTCAAAACAACAACATGTGATAGTCCAGTCATACAACTGGTCTTCAGCCATCAACATTGCTGCATAAGCATTTCTCACACTGTAGTAGTTTATATCCTTGTATACCACACTTACCCATTTTATATATATATATATATATATATATATTTATATATACATATTATAGAGGCACGGTTGCACCTCTATAGTTAGGGTTGAGTAAGCAGTTTAATGCTAAATCCCAAATTTTGCACTTTAATAATTTTGCAACCATTCAACAGATTTATGCAGCATTTGGTATGTGCTGTCCTGAGGAGTAGATCTCTGGACATACCAAGTTTTGTTTTAATCAGATGTGCGGGTTTTGTGCAGTGCATAGTGAAAAAAGTGTGTTTTTTGCCTTTTTTTATGCAATTTTGCTGATTTTTGCCCATCGCACTGTGGCCACACAGTTTGGAATTTTGGTCTGAAATGTTCAGGGCAGAAAGAGGTTGTCCCAAAGAACTATCCAACATTGGTTTGGTGAAAGCATATTAATCCATTCCAAAGTTATTCAGTTTTGACATTTCGGGTTCTGAGCATGCTCAGTTCAGTCTTTGGAATAGGTTTATGTTTTGCAAAGAAGGATTGGTCTCATGAACAAGGATTTTGTCAGCTCATGAAGAGGGATTTATAAAAAAAAAATCTCTCTTCATGAGCCGTCATCTTGTTTTTAATTTCGAGGGCAAACAAAATCTTATTACTTGCCCCAGGGATGTCTTCTGTGGATATTAAAGTATGGGTTTTGTTTAGGGTGATGTCCTCTACAAACTCATTGCTTTGGTTCAGGTTGCTTTGGTCAAAAAACTGCCATTTTTTATTTAAAAAATCCTTGTTTGTCACTCGCTTCTGATCCTTGTTCGTGATGTGTCAAAATCCCTTTTTCAGGAGCTGTCAAAATTCTTGCTCGTGAGATCAGGACCAGATTGCCCTATCTCATGAACAAGGATTGGCTTGCTAACAGTAATTTTGTCACCTCACAAAAAGGGCTCGGCTCGTGAAAAGGCATTTTGACATCTCGCGAAAAGGGATTCGTTTTTTTAAATCCTTTCTCGTGAGGTGTCAAAATCCCTTTTTGTGAGCCAGTCCTTTTTTGTGAGCTGTCAAAATCCTTGTTCATTAGATCAGAACCAGATGACCCTATCTCAAGAACAAGGATTGGCTCACGAACAGGGATTTTGACACCTAACGAAAAGGGATTTGGCTCGCGAACAGGGATTCTGACAGCTCACGAAAAGGGATTTTTAAAGGTTGCTATTTCTTTGCCAGTTCACTGCAAAGAAATGGTTAGTACTTTTGGCTTAAAATTTGCAGGGTGCAAAGGGGGTGTCCCAGAGATGGGATTTATGCAGGTTTGGTATAAAAATTCACATTGGTTACATAGTTATGTAATTCCAAAGTTGAGAAATTTCACATAGGATAACACTGCGGTGAACATGGTGCCTTTCAGTGCCTATAGCTCAAAAATGCTTTGAGATATGGATTTTTTGCTAAACACAGCTTGTACTAAGTATGTGTGAAGTTTATAGGTCCATGATTACAACTGCAGTAGAATTTTTTCCAAGGTTCCTATGGTTATTGAGATATTGTGCCATTTGCAGCATAGGGGTTACTTGGAATGTGTCTAGGCCTGTGCTACGTCTCTATAATTATAGGTAGGCAGGCCTGGTGCTTCCACATATGGATAACATTATGCAGTAATGGGACTGCTGTGCCATCCCTTATGCAATAATGGGAATCCCTGCAATCCCACATGATGATGATAACTCATTGCAATGTCTGTGCACTTATGGCCCTCCCAAAACTACATAAGGGTAAGATTACACTTTCTGAAAAAGTAAGGAACTTCATTGCAAAAAAACTTTGTTAATGCATCAGTTAGGGTTGCAGTGACAAAAGTAGGGAAATGAGTCATTAGGGTTGAGACCCTAACCCCCCCACCCTACTACCCCACCACCACCCTCCACAAACCAACAAGGCATGGGGTGTACCTTGGGGTCATTGGGCCTAACTCTCACCCCATTCTCCTATACTCTACCATGTCACCTTTATTGTGCATGGAATGGGGTGAGAGTTGGGGCTGATGACCTCAAGTACACCCCATGTCCTGTTGTTCTGTGGAGGGTGGGGTGGTGAAATGTTAGGGTGAGGTTAGGGTCTCAACCTAATGCTCATTTTCCCTACTTTGCTGCAACCCCAACTGATTCTTTAACAAAGTTTTTTTGCAATGAATATATATATTTATATTTATAGTTATAGCTACGTATATATACAAATCCCTTTCTATTTGCACATTGGCATGTAGCTCACACATTTCAGCTATCTCAGCACTAGCTAAGGTAGGCTTGGCCTGGGAGACCCTCTGAGTGCATGGATAAGATGGACTGTTTGCCAGAGAGCTCCTCTACAATAACATCCACAGTCACTAAACACATCCCAGGTCCATGACTGTGGGGAAGAACAGCTCAGAACTCTGCTCTGACAGGAACAGATCACTATATAAGGTGTTTTAGGCAGTAGATGACCTTTACCAATGAGCATGCAGTTGAATATAGGAACACGGGTCCCCTGGTAACTCTTCTTGTTAAAACTGTGCAGACAGATTTGATCCTGATTGGGACATGAGTCTGGACCTTGGGGATCCTTGTCAAAGATTGAACACTCACAGCTGGAGCCACATGACCCCTCCTAGTACTTCTATTCCACACATCTTCCAATGGGTAAGATTATAGGTTGGGCCCAAGCTTGTTCTGCTCTGCACCAATTTGTTAGTTTTCCCACTATGCTGTAAGCTTTAGCACTTACTTTTTTTGCTATAGCTCTTTTTGCTCCTCCACCTCGCTTCATCACCAGTGTCCATTGACTGGGCACTTCTACCATCTCCAGCGGTGCGGTGCCTGCTGATCCCCACTGCCCGCTCACTGCTCCTGGATGCCAGCTCTAAGATTTAGCCCCCCTGACCGGGTGCTTCTACCATCTCCAGCGGTGTGGCACCTGCTGATCCCCGCAGCTAGCTCACTGCTCCTGGAAGCCAGCTCTAAGGTATGGTCCCCTGAAGCACCTGACTTTTGACTTTTGATGCTACCCCTTGCTCTCTCTCCTGATTGGCTGCTTCTCTGAAACTGCTCCCTCTCATTGGCTACTCCTTGGACACTGTAGCTCTGACTCAAACTTAGACCTACTGTCTCCTTTTGCTAACAGCTAAACTGTATTTGCTAACCTGCTACTGCTCTATAGATTTTTCCTGGTACTGGTGTATAGAAGATTTTTCAGCCCACCCACCTACCCCCGCCCCAATACTCTTTAAATCCTCTTCCTAACCTGGAGCACCACCCTAATTCTCTCTTATTCACCCTAATTCTCTCTTATTCGCAGGCACACTCTCTTGGACACTGCAGCTCCAACACAAGCTTAGACCTGTTGTCTCTTTCTGTTGCCAGCTAAACTGTATTTGCTAACCTGGTATTGCTCTATAGAAGATTTTTTGATTTACAGTTGATTTACTACTGTTAGAGTGTAGAAAATGATTTCCCTTAGTAGAACATTTTTTGATTTACAGTCAATCTACTGCTGTTAGAGTGCAGAAAATGATTTCCCTTAAAGTCTGTAGAAAATAACTGTTCTTGATGAGCAGAAAATAATTTCTCTCTCCCTAATTCATATTTCATGCTGATTTTCCTATTCTTTTTGCTGCCTTCAGTCAGGTTCCTTACTCTCCCCACCACCACCTCTAGCTCGGCGCTGACCCACCCAGCCCCTGCTCGCTTTCTTCTATCTTCTCTCTATCTTCTCTTTTCCTCTCATGTGAAACTCACCCCTTGCTCAAACCTTAATTACCCTGCCGATTATGGCCCCCCTGCTTCTCTACTGTCTCCTGTCCCCATCTACCCCTGCCCTCGACTCAGCCTTCCTGTAAGTTAACCCTCCTCTCTGTCTTTTTCTCCAGGTTTAGCCCCCCTGACTGGGCACTTCTGCCATCTCCAGTGGTGCAGTGCCTGCTGATCCCTGCCACCCACTCACTGCTCCTGGAAGCCAGCTCTAGGGTACAGTCCCTTGAAGCACCTGATTTTTGACTTTCAGCATTATTTCTTGCTCTCTCTCTCAATTGGCTGCTTCTCTGTAACTGCTTCCTCTTACTGGCTACTCCTTGGACACTGTAGCTCTGACTCAAGCTTAGACCTGTTGTCCCCTTTTGCTGCCAGTTAAACTGTATTTGCTAACCTGGTGCTGCTCTACAGAAGATTTTTCCTGGTACTGCTCTATAGAAGATTTTTCAGCCTCCCCCCCAATACTCTTTAAATCCTGTTCCTCACCTGGAGCGCTGCCCTAATTCTCCCTTATTCACCCTAATTCTGTCTTATTCACAGGCACACTCCCTCTCTTAAAGGGGCTGACGCCTGCTTAAAAACTTCCCCAATTACCTCTCTGCCAATAAGAGAATGCAATCCTGCAATTGTCTATAACATAACCCTTAATTCAGTTCTGACTATTCATTTCAGCTATGTTACCAAAGATGCTGTCATTAGTACTCCAGTACTCCCTAATACTTACACGTAAGCTGTCACTCCCTCCATCCCCCATCCTGTAATTACAATGCACAAGAACTGAATTTAGTTAAATCCTTCCCAAAACCTGATTGTAATCCCATCTGTCTCCCTGCCTTTAGGACCAGATGCTCTGATATCATCTCACAAAATCTCCAGTGGACAGTGCACCCAGGAAAATGTAATTACCCCATCCCCCCGGCCCAGCTGAACATGCTCTTAGTCACTATGAAGGCGAGCAAAAATAAAACCAATACCTACAACACATCCCAGGCAATAAAATATCTAAAACTCCAGGCCGTAAGACTAGTCTGGCTGCTTCTACTACTCTTGGGAAATGTTCACCCTAACCCTGGACCAGGCACTGGAGCCAGTATATCTATATCAGTAAAGAGGGCAGGGATAATAATGACTGCATCTATCAAGATGTGCAGCCTTTTGGCAAAATTTGATGCTCTGCAGGTCAGGATCATACAACACAAGCCTGATGTCATCTCAGTCATGGAAACCTGGCTTACTCCAAGAACCTCTGACCTGGCAATCCAGCTGGAAGGCTACACATCTTTCAGGGTGGACAGATTACAGAAACAAGGAGGAGGCTGTGTCATTTATGTTAAGGATGCCCTCCAAGTCAAAGCACTCCCCTTCCAACCATCTGGGGGTAGCTCCCAACTGCTTGCAGTATAGTTGCAACTCGGTATCCAGGGAAAGTGCCTCACTCTAGTATCTGTATACATTCCCCCAAAGAATCAAATGACAGGTTTCAAACTATCTCATGACTATCTATCCAAACTCCATAATAACTCTGAAGTTCTAATGCTAGGGGACTTCAATATAAATTGGTTATACCCCGATGTGGCATCATATAAGGATGCCATCTCAGCTATTGATATGGTTTAGCTTGTGCAGTCCCCTACATGGGTTAACTATTGCACCGTTACTAGTACTCTCATAGACTGGATTCTAATTAACCAGCCACAAAGAATAACTAGTACCACTGTGCTAGCTGATACTATCATTGACCACTCGCCAGTCTTATGTACCTGGACCAATGAGGAACCCAAAACCCCTTCCTGAACTATAACCTTAAGAGTAATAAAAGAAGGGCAACTTGCCTCCCTCATAACCCACCTTAGCTTGCAAGATTGGTCAGGTGTCTACGCTGCCATTGATGTGCACACTGCACTGGAGTGTTTTATTAACATTTTTAATAAGTCCTGCAACTTATTTATTCCCTTTAAAACAAGGAAATTAAAGGATCCAGTAAGATGTGGATTACACCACAGCTCCTTGATCTTATGAGGACTAGGAATATTCTGTGGCACATAGCTAAAAGTTCAGGGTCTCACATTGACCTCCAAAATTACAAAGCAGCACTGAATAAGTGCAGCAGTGCTATCTGCCATGCTAAGAGATCCCATTTCAAAAGTGAATTAAACACCCCTGAGGCAACAGTCATAGATTTTGGGAGAACATCAAATCCCTAACGGAGCGTTAGTAAAACCCCTTCCATGCTATTCAGTATCAATTGAGTAATTACCCCAAATCCTAAAAACATCACCAGTGCCTTCAATAAGGCCCTCACAGACCTTAGCAGAGTGCTTCCCTCTGACTTTCTTCTACCCATGCATAGTACCAACCTAAGCAGCAACACCACCCCATCAGCAAGTACAACACCACCCTTCTACCTTAAGATTCTCACTACAGCTGAGGCC
This sequence comes from Neoceratodus forsteri, assembly GCA_016271365.2. Lineage (NCBI taxonomy): Eukaryota > Metazoa > Chordata > Ceratodontiformes > Ceratodontidae > Neoceratodus > Neoceratodus forsteri. The sequence goes on along the minus strand of CM028132.1, from coordinate 585,586,153 downwards.
AAAAAATACCTAGAAAGTGTTCTTGGAAAAACAAGATCCAGTGGTGACTCGCTTGATTCTACTCTCCCCCCTAATCAAGATCCTAAATCTCTCACTTATCATAGGCAAGTTCCCTTAGATCTGGAAAGTGGTAATGGTGACTCCGATTTTAAAAAGCAGTGATAGAACTAGCCTCACCAACTACCAGCCAATCTCAGTTTTACCCCCACTCTCTAAAGCCCCAGAGAAGATAGTTTACGACCAGATAGCTGAATGCCTAGATAAGCACAACCTTCAATGTCTGCAGCAGCATGGATTCAGGAAGGCACATAGTACTACCATGGCCCTGATTGAATTTCCTGGCTATATTCATGAGGTACTCGGTCAGGGGCTCTTGGTGGGGGCTACTTTTATTGACCTCATCAAAGCCTTTGATACGGTTAATCATGAATTGCTTCTCAGCCAATTGATCAACATTGGGATATCCACCGATTCGCTGGGCTGGTTCCGGAGTTACCTCTCTAATAGAACACAGCAGGTCAAGATATATGACATTTTATTTGACCATCGAAATGTCACCACAGGGGTTCCCCAAGGCTCTATATTAGGCCCCCTGCTATTCAACCTGTTCCTGAATAATCTCCCAAAAATATGCCAGGACAAGGTCCTTCTATATGGAGATGATGCTGTAGTTTACACTTGTCACTCAGCACCAGAAGCACTAGAAGAAATGATGCAAGTCGATTTTTGTGCTGTGGAAGAATGGTTCCTAAATTCCAAGCTCCTGCTTAATTACAAAAAAAAACAAAAATGATGTTTGTCTCATTAAAACCATTATAAATCCTAGCCCCTCAAAATATACAACAACAAGCATGAGATACTTGACATGGTCAATAACTTTAAGTGCCTTGGGATCATCCTTGACTGCGCTCTCTCTCTCTCTCATATAGCCTACACATAGACCATGTCATCAAAGCAGCTAGCGCCAGAATAGGCCACATATATCAGCATAGACACAGCCTTATGGAGAGTGCAATAAAACTTGCAGTTAACAGCACAGTGCTGTCAGTCACAGATTATGGACTGGTTGCCTATGAAGCAGGGACTGACACTGCCCTTAAGAGAATTAAGACTGCCCTAAACAAAGCCTGCAGACTTGTTCTGGGAGCACACCACTTAACTCACACATGTGAGCTTTACTCTAGCACTGGATGGCTTAACTTGAACAACGGGATCCAATACCAGGTTTGTTTGCTAGCTAAAAAAACACTCTTGGCCTTGTACACCCAGGAGTGCAGAAACTCCTCAGCTACTCCATCAACTCAAGACAAACCAGGGCATCCAGCAAAGCTGTCTTCCAAATTCAATTTCACAGTACTTCACAAGGGCAGAGATCCTTCGTGTATGGGGCCCCCTCTGGCTACATTCTCTCTGCACTGAACTGGTGACAGAACCAAAACTAGGCCCCTTTAAATCAAAACTGCAAATGCATCTGACCACACTCAGTATGTGTGATTGTGACACTAAAACCTAATGCTATTAGGTATATGCCCAGAATTCCACTAACAGCACATTTACCTCATTCCCTCCCCCATCCTCCCCTGAATTCCCCCTCTATCTTTTATAATTTGAACTTCTCGCTATTTTCACCTCCTTTCCCGCTCAGACCATCCCTACCTCTAAAATCTTATCTATGTAACCCACTGGTGGCTCCCCTCCTTGCTTCTGTACCCCCACCCCTCACACCCATACACCCAAATCCCTTCTACACTCCAAACCTACATTAACGAAACCCTATGGGTGGATTCTTTCCTATACCAGCCCTTTCTCCCTCATAACCTTCTGGGTAGATCCTCCTCTCCCCAACTAACTTATATCCCTCACCTTAACTCTCTAAACCTTACTTTCCCATAAGCTCGGCCCTTCCCCTACCTGAACTGGGCAATCTTTCACCTCATCCTTGCTTTTGTTTAGCACTTTTGAACCCCCCTGTTAGAAGGATCTCTTTTTCTTGGTGCAACAGTGAACAGTTGTTATACTTTGATTTATGCACCCACTAATTTGTCTCTTGATTTTTATTAACTTTGTATCTTTCTTTGACTTGTAACTGTACCTTGCTTGTATCTGTAAAATGCCTGTATCAATTTAAACTGGAATCTTTGTAAGCGAGCTTTGAAGCTCAAAGGTCTTAATCCGAGAGTTCAATAAATAAATAAATCAACCCCAAGTCCTGTCTGCTGCTGCCCCCACCATCCAGCCACTGGGAATCCACATGGTGTGGGACCTGACAGTGCCAGGGGCTGTTATGATCAGAGGTGGAGAGACATGAAGTTCTTCTATGTTTTCTCCCCCCCCCCGGTGTCTGGTGCAGGCCATGTATCCCTAAGCATGGACCCTCGCATGCACACAGTGATGCCCTGTGGGCAGTCAGGCTCCCTTGGCCCACTGCAGGGTCACTACAGTGGAGGAACCAGTATGCCACCCTCCCCTGGCACTGAGTGCTGCTGCGTGGCAGCACTAACACAGCCCCCTGTCTGCCTGACCCAACTTCCGAGTTCACTTCTGAACCCAGGTCATTGGTGCGGGAGCGTGTCGTGCTTCTGCTGGCCATTGGGTGGCCAAGTTTTAGGATTTCTGTAGGTTTCACACTTCTATGGCAAAACAGTACCCAGTCAGCTAGTGGTGTGTGAGGCATTCACTGCTGTATGAACAAAAATGTCTCCAAATTTGGTTTGCTGGTAGGCATTCATAGATCCCAAAGTCCTGAGGGCAGCTGTACTGTGCCTTGTCCGTCTCCTACCTGGAGCCTGCAGGTCAACCCTCTTTGTTGCATACCTCACAACACAGCTTCTTTTACTCACTGAATCATGTTCTGGGCACAGTGGCAGCACATACACCAGCCTGCCCACTAGCAGTGGCTGGCAATTACCCCAGCCCTCTGCCAGTGGCACTATGTTCGGTTCTTATCCAAACCAGGGATCTCCCATCACACAGTGTAGGCATGGTCTTTCTTAGTCAGTAGTCTTGTCTCTCTCACCATTTTTCTCTGCATCAGTACGGTTGGCTGCATTACCTTTGTATAGGACCACAAGTGCTCTGCAAGGCTTCTAGAAACTTAAGGCTCCCCATACCCTCCCAGTATGTCCCCTCACAGTATCCCCAGAATTAACAATGATCTGCACTAGACTCCTTCAGATCCGTTCCATGGGATCTACACTGCAGTCTTGGGCATGTCCCTGAAAGCTACAAGCAAGCTGAGTATTGAGGTGATGTGGAAAGTTCAGGATCCATTGAAAGTTGCAAAGTGTAAGGGCTTTGCCTCTTCATGCGAGCTGGGTACAAGATGTCACTTTTTTTTTTACAACACTAGTGTAGCTAAAAATGGCAAAATAAAAAAGAATATATTACACTCAGCTCATAAGATACTGTATCATGTTATCTTGTGAGCTGGGTATGTCACAGATGATATCTTGCCCTGTCGGGTACATTACAATGCATTCTAAAACAATTAGAGAGCTGCTTTTACAATGCTGATGTGTTTGACATCACAAGAGCCATGTACAGCAGTGAAACTAGTGAGAGAAATCAAAAAGAAATAGATAAATCTTCATACAAATAGCAGATTTAAATGCTAAAACTAGTAAACTGATGTATAAACAAATATGTAATTGTATGACTCAAAATATGTAGTTTACTGTCACTTGTGAGGGAGCAGGACTTTCACAACTCACCAGTGGCTCTGCAAATTTTGTTATGGCCTTGCTCCATCAAACATACGAACATACGACAACGACAGCAGAATTAGGCCTCAAGGTCTATCTCCTCTGCTTGAAAACGCAGATCACAGTTCAGACTACTGCTGCTGCTGCCCCCTTCCCTTTCCATCCCTCCGGCCAAATTTTCCCTCCCTGAGTTGACCACCCTGGTCAATTCTCTCCCTACTTGTACCTTGCCCATGAACCTATCCCATCCCTTCTTAAAACTTCCCACTGAATCCAGCGAGATCACCGCTTCAGGCAATGCGTTCCAAGCTGCCACCACCCTTTCCATGAAGTAATATTTCCTCAGCTCCCTCCTGAACCTCCACCCCACCAGTTTCAGCCTAATCTAAACATACCCTTACTACTAACTTTGGGAGGCAGTATAGCGCAGTGGTTTAAGGCTCTCAGCTGCAAACCTGGAGACCTGGGTTTGAATCCCACAGCCCCACTTGCATGTTATGTGACCCTGAGCAAGTCACTTAACTTCCCTGTGCTCCCAGGCTGCAGCTGTAAACAAGCTTTCAGCTTAGTGTGTCTCACCTGGTAAAACAAAGGTAAAAAAAAAAAAAAACTTTGTTTATGCCCTTCAAGTACTTAAAGTTCTTGATCTTATCTCCTCTGTCCCTTCTATCATCCAGGGAGTACATGTTGAGCTCTCTTAGTGTCTCCTCATAGGATTTATCCCCCATTCCCTGGATCATCTTGGATGCCCTCCTCTGGACTCCCTCCAGGAGCATGATGTCCCTCTATAAGTATGGCGCCAGAACTGTACACAGTACTCTAAGTGCAGCCTAACCAATGATCTGTACAGTGGGAAAATAACCTCCTCCCTCCTTGACGTGATCCCCCTAACAATGCACCCCAGTATTCTGTTTGCCTTTGCCACTGCTTTTCTACACTGTACTGAGTGATTTATATTCCCTGTGATCATCACATCCAGATCCTTTTCCTCCTCAAATGCGGATATCTTCTCCCCCTACAAGTGGTACCAGTATCCTGGGTTCCTGGCCCCGATATGCAGTTCACTGCACTTCCTAGTATTGATTCTCAGCTGCCATGTGTTTGACCATTGTTTAAGTCTTTTCAGATCCTCCTTGAATGCCCTCCTCCCTTTCTTACAGTCCACCAGCGCACCTAATTTGGAGCCGTTGGCAAACAGATTCATCTTACTCTAAACTCCCTCATCTATGTCTGCTATGGAAGCAATCCTTGTGGGACCGCATTAGTGCCCTTCCTGGGTGACAAGAATTCTCACCCCATCACCACCCTCTGCTGTCTGTTACTCAGCCAGTTCCCTATCCACTGTACCAGCTTCACCCCTACCCCCAGGCTTCTCACTTTGCCCATCAGTCTCCCATGCAGCACAGAGTCAAATGCCTTGCTGAAGTCTAGATACAGGACATCAACTGGCCAACTTCAGTCTAGAGCTTTTGTCACCCAGTCAAAAAATTCCACCAGGTTAGTTTGACAAGATCTCCCCTGGACAAACCCATGTTGCCGAATGTCCTGAAAGTCATTTACTTCCAGGAATGCCACCAACCTCTCCTTTAAGATAGTTTCCATTAATTTTCCCACTATGGATGTAAGGCTGACCAGTTTGTAATTTCCCAGCTCATCACTGGGTCTGCTCTTATGGAGGAGCACCACATGCACTGTCTTCCAAACCAGTGGTACATATCCTGACTGAAGGGAGGTGTTGAACAACTTTGACAGAGGTGCTGCCAGGACCGTTGCTAATTCCTTCATGACTCTAGGGTGGATTTCATCTGGCCCCTGTGTCTTGTTTGTCTGCAAGGACTTAAGGCCTTTCCACACTCTCTTCACTGGGATCTCGCCATCCATTATTTCCCCCCATCAACCCCCCTCTACCATATCATTCCCCTGCGGAATTGGCCCTTCCTTTTCCCTTGTGAAAACTGAACAGAAGTACTCATTTAGTACTTCTGCCTGCTCATCTCCCTCCTCTGCCCACCCCCCATCTTTCTATCCTTGTGATCTGGCCCCTACAACTTCTCCGCTCTCTGATGCACTTAAAAATTCTTTTTCACCATCCCTGATCCCCGGTGCCAACCTTAGCTTCTTTGAGGCCTTGGCTGCCCTTATCACTTTGCTAACCTCCCTCGATCTCTTAATTAAAATAAAATGCATATTTTGAGTCAGTCTTTTGTATGTGCCCTGTATAGGGTACATGCAATGGCCTCACTCAGAATATACATTTTATCTTGGCTGCCACTTACTATCTTTCTTTCTTTCTTTCTTTCTTTCTTTCTTTCTTTCTTTCTTTCTTTCTTTCTTTCTTTCTTTCTTTCTTTTTATTTCTCCCATCTTTATCCTTCCCCCTCTCATCTATGCTTTCCTCCTATTAGAATGATAAAACTGCGTATAGATACATATATATTTGCTCACTTTATTTTACTGTTTCGGAAACATTGTACTTTTACCCCTTTGTATGTTTTGTCTCCCCTTCCCACTGACGTGGAACCTTTGTAAATGAGCTGTCTGTGCTCAGAGGTATTGTAATCCAAGAATGATTAAATAAATAAAATAAATCTTCAAGTGTGAGGAGGCAGGACTATGACTCACAGGTGACAGAGTCACAAGTGAGTTATGACAGTCCTGCCCATTCACAAGTAATGATCAACTGTGTATTTTGTGCCAGCCCATTGCATATTCGATTTAAATACCGTGCAACATCAGTTTACTAGTTATAGCTTTTAAACTTGATGTTTGTCTAAAGATTGAACTGTTTCTCTTTGACTACAACTTCTGGCTTCAGTGATGCACTAGGCAACTGTGATGTCATTAGCATTGTGATGGATGCCCTTTGAGTGGTTCAGTACTTCTTTGTGATGAAACTAATCTTCCTATGCCTTGGCTTTGGGGCTAAAACCTCCCCACCAGTTCACTAAGCCAAATTTGTCTGCTAATGTAGAACGGGCTTTATCAGCATTGGTTGGATCTATGTGCTCTTGTGTTAGCTCTTTCCAGTAAGGAATTAAGCGTATAATTGGTATCATCACCAATAATTATGATACTGCGAAGGAAGGGTTTAAGTTTATTAGAGATTTCCATAAAACTATTACAAGCAGGGTTGGTAGGTCCATAGATTTTGACAAGTGCAGCAGATTTTTGCCCCAGTTTCCCATTAACTGTAAGATATCATCCTTTATCATCCGGAGCTGTTGCACACAATTTAAACTATAATTATCTTTTAATTAAAATTACTACCCTTAATCTTTAGAGCTACGGCTGGCACTGAACACTTGCAATATCCAAAGTTAGTTACTTATTTTTATGTTTGCTTGTGTGCATGCGTAAGAAACATTATGTGACAGCTTTGGAGGTGTGGCACTGTGGCGGTCAATGCCCCCACTGCATTTAAAGCCTTGACCCCCTTTCCTCAATGCGGTGGCACGCTGCTGCTGACACTAGTTCAGCAAGTGTGCCACCAACTTGAGACAAAATCATGAGGGAATGACCCGTCATTGCAAGGCGGTACCTTGCCTAGTGTAACATTTCCAGTAACATGGCGGCTGTCGACGTCTGCCTCAGAGTCCCCATGAAAGCCGACAGGGGTGCCCAATCCCTCTGTTGGCATGCCCCCTTCCCAGTTCATTTCCTGACAGGGGAGCCCACCCCCCCATCAGCATAATGTCCCCGTAGATCTTGTTTGCCAAGGGAGGTGCCCAATTCCCCTCAGAATCGTGTCCCCCCAGCACAGATCCTTTTTTCTTTGCTGACAAGGGGCCCAATCCCCATCATCTCTAGCCCCCCCCAAAAGAAACATGCAGGTGGCATGCTGGGAGCCCAACCCAGCATATCAAATCTAACTGCAAAAAAAGGAAACCTTGCCGCAATGTTTTTTTTTTTACCTGAAAAGTAGAAAATGGTCCCTCGTTGTGTCTTGTGCCCCTCCCCCAACCCGCACCCACCCTCTGCGCACCCACATCTCCACACCTCCCCACCCCATACTTTCCTGCAGAGCCTGGTGTGATGATCTTCGGTGGATCTGGAACACGTCTGCCCTCTTCAAAGCTGACCACGAACTGAAGAAATGCGGGTAAGCTGTATAATGGCATAAATGTTTTTTTTTCAACTTAAGTGGATATCTCAGCCATTTCTGTGAATTTTGGCACCAGATTTTCAACATGGGGTTCTTGGGACCCCGCCTCATGAATTCAATCACTGTCATGTTGTTATTCATTCCCAAAAGGTGATTTTGTGGTCACTGCGCGGACTCACCTTTTGGGACTGAGTAACAAAATGACAGTGTTACTGTTCATGAGGTGGGCTCCCAAAAGGCCTATGTTGCAAATTTGGTGAAAAAATTCCAAAAAATGATGCACGCTCATAACTCTAAAAATTTGTAATATTTTCACTCCAGATTTTCAGCACTGTCATCTTTGCACACCTCTTTATGAACAGTACCGCTGTCATTTTTCACATCCTGCCCAAAATATGGTTTTGCACATGTGGTGCACAATGGTGCGGTCACTGTGGGAAATCAGCTTTTGGGGCAGATTAACAAAATCACAGTGACACTGTTCATGAGTAGAGGTTCCAAAATGCCTATGTTTAAAATTTGGTGAGAACATTTCACAAAATGACTGTATTACGAGTGTGCATTGGCAGTTTCCACACATGCTCGTAACTTCAAGAATTTTTAATATTTTCACTCCAGATTTTCAACATTGGCATTTTCCACACCTCCTTATGAACAGGATAGCTGCCATTTTTCACATCCTGTCCGAACTGTGTTTTTGCACATCTGGCGCAGAGTGGCGCGGTAGCTGTAGCAAATCAACATTCGAGACAGATTAACAAAATCACAGTGCCACTGTTCATGAGCAGAGGTAACAAATGCTTTCATGAGGTGTGGGTCACAAAAAGGCCATGTTGAAAATTTGTAGTGCAAATACTGACTAACACCCGGGGCATTATGGTTCCTAACTATAGCATCCCACCCTGTACAGACTGACAGGTGTCAGGGGTGTGCCTTTGGATTGCTGAATGTAATGCCCATGCCATTTCACCCCCATCCTGCAGATAGTGACAGGCATCGAGGTGTGTCTTGGACTCTTTGGCCCCAGACTTCACCCCATTCTCCTATACTGCATCCATTTCAGCATATGTCCTTATGGAATTTGGTGACTTTGAAGCCGAACACCCCAAGACACACCTCGACACTTGTCGGTGTCTGCAGGATAGGGTGAGGTGAAATGGTGTAAGCATTATGAGCGACGACCCAAAGGCATGCCCCAAGGCCTGTCCATCTCTGTAGGGTGGAGGTGGGGTTCATGAAGTTCAATACTTCACTACCATTCCAGTTCTGTATCTGTCTAACTCCTGCACTTCCAATGCTAATACAAGCAAGCAAACATTCGGCATTGACAAATGCTTGTTTAAATGTGTTTCTTGTAGGAATGGAAGTTTCTAACTTGTTTAGATGCCTCAGTACTAAGTATCATTTTATTTTGTGGCCCAGTTCTCTGTCAGTCAAAGTGATCACGTTATGCTGTGTCACTTGATGAGTTATCTAGCGTGTATCAGATGCTCATATAGTGAAACTATAACAAGGCTGTTGTATATTTGACAAAATAAGGAAAAAAACTAACTTTTGTCTTGGTGGATTTGTCAACTGGCTGGAAAGATTTGAAAACTTGGTATGAAATATATAGAGAAAAGGTCATGAAGGGGAGGAGAGATAAAGGCATGTAAGTTTAAGAAGCATCTGAGGAGGAATAAGAATGAAGAATGGGTTGTGATGCTTCATTGAAAAAGTATTTTAACAATAAGGAGTGCCTCCGTAATAAAAAGAAGTACAAGCATTTTTATGTTTGTTTGAGCTTCTGCAAAGCAAACATATTGCTAGGATAGTGGATTTCAGAAGTGTTTCATTGTTGGTCCAATGTAGGGCAGTCTATAGTGGGCTCGACAGTGTCAGGCCAGTGATCAACCAGGCTTATCATGACACTCTTCTGTGCTTGTGGGGTGGAAACTTTATGGAGTTCAAAGAAAAGCACCACCCATATCACCACAACCCAGCAAGCAGTCAATTGTCATCATTTCCATCCTGTTGTACAGAAAGTAGAACCCTCCCAGTGTTTGTTGTTCCACAACCCCACCCTCCAATCCTATCACAGTCTAGCAAAGAACAACCCTCCCGCTGCATTCTGTCCCACCCCCACCCTCCATTCCTGTCCCAATGTAATAAATGACAACCCTTCCACTGCCTCCCTCTGCATGCTCCCCCCCACCTTTGCGTACTGTCCTGCTCTTCATTCCTATCTCAGCATAGTTAATGACAGCCCTCCCATTGCCTCTTTTTGTGGGCTGTCCATCCCCTTCCTTCCATTCCCATTCCAGTATAGTGAATAACAACCTTCTGACTGCCTCTCTCTGTGTGCTGTCCCACCCCACCCCCTGTTCCTGTCCCAGTATAGTAAATTACAACCCCTAATGTCTCTTTATGCATGTTGCCCCCCCTCCACCCTCCATTCCTCTCCCAGTATAGTGAATTACAACCCTCTTTCTGCCTCCCCTACATGCTGCCCCACCTCTACCCTATGTTCCTTTCCTGGTATAGTAAATGACAACCCTCTGGCTGCCTACCTTTGTGTGCTGTCCCACCTCCACCCTCTGTTTCTGTCTCAGAATAGTGAATGACAACCCTCCCACTGCCTCACTGTGCATGCTGTCCCACCCCCACCACCCATTCCCAGCCTGATATAGTAAATGACAACCCTCTCACAGCCTCCCATTGCATACTATCTCACTCTCATCCTTCATTCCTGATCCATTATAAAGAATGACAACCCTCCCGCTGCCTCTCTCTCTGCATGATGTCTCACCCCAACCCTCTGTTCCCACCCCGGAGTAGCAAATGACAACCCTCCCTCTACCTCCCTCTGCATTCTTTCTTACCCCTACCCTCTGTTCCCCTCCCAGAATAGCAAATGACAACCCTCCAACTGCCTTCCCCTGCATGCTGTCCCACCCCTACCCTGCGTTCCTGCCCCTGCATAGTGAATGACATCCATTCTGCTGTCTCTCTGCATGTCATCCTAATACCGCCCTCCATTCCCCTCCAGTATAGTGAATGGCTACCCTCTTGCTGCCTTCCTCTGAGTGCTGTCCTGTCCCCACCCTTAGTTCCAGTCCTGGCATAGTGAATAACAACTCTGCTTCTGTCTCCCTCTGCAAGCTTTCCCACCTACACCATCTGTTCCCATCCAAGTATAGAAAATGACAATTCTCTGGCAGCCTCCATCTTCATGCTGTCCCACCCACACCATCTGTTCCCACCATGGTATAGTAAATGAGAACCCTCCCACTGCCTCCCTCTGCATATTGTCCCACCCATGATCTACATTGCCATCCAGGTATGGTAAATAACACTCCCGCTGCCTCCCTCTGCATGCAGTCCCAACCCCACCCTCCTTTCCCCTCCCAGTATAGTGAATGACAACCCTCCTTCTGCATATTGTTCCACCCCCACCATCTATTCCCATCCCAGTATAGTAAATGACAACCCTCCCACTGCCTCCCTCTGCATGCTGTCCCACCAACACCATCTGTTCCTATCCCAGTACAGTGAATTACGACCCTCCAAGTACCTCTCTCTCTTTTTTTATTCAACACACCTTATTAAGTTTTTCAGTAACACCAAATCAATAGCAAATGCACAATCCTAGCGTAAAGAACAAAAATGATACAAGAAGAAACTCTACCAAACAGGCATATCAAATGGAATGCAATAAAGTAGTAGTCAAAATACAGAAGGGCCAAAACCAGACCACCAAAGATAAAGAGACAAGCCCCCGCACCATCCACAGCCTAATATATAAAGTTAAAAGTAGGATAGGTGCCATGGAACACTAAACCAAGAGACAGAAACAATTAAATTAACTGGGGTGATTAGGACAATTGAGTTCCTCAATAAGCGAACAAAAGTGTATAGAGGGTTCCCATATCACACTGTAACGATGAACCCTCTTTCTCATGGTGGCAATATGCTTCTATGCTTCTACAAAGTGAGAGCCATTAATATCTCCTGGTGCCATTCTGAAAAGAAGGTTGGGTGGCATCTTTCCAATGCCACTGAATAACTAATTTCGCAGTGACGGCAATCAAAGAAATACAGTATGGGCTTTCCAAATCTTAATAGACTCTTGAGGAAAATGGCCAACCATGCAAACTGTGGGTTGCTCAGGCCAAGTAGAGGATCAAGGGCATCCTTAATTGATATCCAGAAGGGCTTGATGTTCGGACAATCCCACAGCATGTGGTAATGGTGCCCCTCTGCCTCACTGCACCGGGAACAGGTTAAAAGAATAATTTGCTGAATCTATAAAGTTTCAATGGAGTAAAGTAGAGATCATGTAAAACATTAAATTGTGTGAGCCGCAGCCTATCCTGCTTCACATATTTATACAGGTTCATCCACACCAAATGCCAAACGTCTTTATGATCGGGGAGATGAAGCATCTGTAACCAATTGTAACAGATGCTGATTGGTATCTGAGGGTCTAAAAGCTGGAATAATTTGTATAAAGCAGATACTGCATGGGGATTTATTACAGCTTGAAAAAAACCTCCACTACTGCCAGGTCTACCTGTTCCCAAGGCTTAGGGCCCATATGCACCATCATGGCTCTTGTAATCTGCAAAAACTTGAAATAACCCCATTGTGGGATATGAAAGTGGGACTGGAGGGGCTGAAAGGACAACAGTGCATCACCTTCGAAAAAGTCTCCTATTGTATAACTTTTTAACTGAAGGCAAAGAGAGCTAGGTATCAACTTGTTAACAATCTTGATGTTCGGGTTGCCAAATAAGGGTTGGGTTTTAGATTTACTCCAAGAAAAAGACAAGTGTATTTGCATCTGGGACCAAGCCCTAAGGGACCACTCTAGAGGGACAGAATGAAGGGCAACTGGAAGCTTAGAGGGTTTAATATAGAGCCTCCAAGTACCTCTCTGTGTGCTGTCCCACCGCCACCTAATGTTCCCCTCCCAGTATAGTTAATTATAACCCTCCGCCACCTCTCTCTGCATGCTGTCCAAACCCCGTCCCCATTCCCCTCACAGTATAGTGAATGACCACCTTCCTGTTGCCTTCCTCTGAGTGCTGTCCCATCCCCACCCTTGATTCCAGTCCCAGCATAGTAAATGACAACCCTCCCACTGCCTCCCTCTACATGCTGTCCCACCCTCACCATCTGTTCCCATCCTGGTATAGTAAATGATAACCCTCCCACAGCCTTCCTCTGTGTGCTATCCCATCCCCACCCACCCTTCCTGTCATAGGATAGTAAACTAAAACTCTTCTGCTAACTCCCTCTGCATGCTGTGCCACCCCCACTCTCCATTCCCATGCCAGTATAGTGAATGAAAACCCTCTCGCTGCCTTTCTCTGTATGCTGTCCCACACCTGCCTTCCATTCCCATCCTGGTGTATGAAGGACAACCATCTTGCTGCTTGCCTCTGTGTGCTGTGCCATTGTCCACTCTCCATTCCCATCTCAGTATACTGAAGGACACCCCTCTGGCTGCCTCACTCTGCTTGCTGTCCCACCACCACCCTCCATTTCTGTCATGATATAGTAAAGGACAACACTCTCACCGCCCCCCCACATGCTGTACCATTACCAGCCCCCCCACTCCCCTCCCAGTATAGTGAATGTCTACCCACACACTGCCTCCATCTATGTGCTGTTCCATCCTCACGCTTCGTTCCCATCCCAGCATTGTAAATTACATCCCTCCCACTGCCTCCCTTTGTGTACTATCCCACCCCCATCCTCTGGTTGTGTCCCAGTATAGTAAATGAGAACCTGCTGCTTCTCTCTGTGTGCTGGCCCACCCACACCCTCTGTTCCTGTCCGAGTATAGTAAATGACAACCCTCCAACTACCTCCCTCTGCATTCTGTTCCACTTCTTCCTCCATTCCCATCCCGGCATTGTGAATGAAAACCATCTTGCTCTCTTCCTCCCTCTGCCTGCTGTCCCACCCTCACCCTCCATTCCTGTCCTGGCATAGTAAATGACAACCTTCCTGCTGACTGCCTCTGCATACTGTCCCACTCATGTTTTCTGTTCTCATCCCAATATTTTATTTATTTATTAAATTTTGATGACCGGGTTGGCCCACTGGGCACAGAAGGTCCCTTTTTCAGGAGCAACCCGGGAACAGAAGCAATATGATACATGCAATCAGGTGATCTAGAAGCAATACAATACATACAGTCAGGTGATACAGGGTTACGAGAAGTAGTCAAGATAATGAGGATAACAGTACAGGCAATTATTCAAATCGTAGACCATAAATGCAACACTTGAAAGATTTAAGGATTTAAGGCATGATTTAATGTAGGTTAAGGTGAGAAGAGGGGGGATGGGTGTTGTGATTAGGATCGGGGGTGATTATTCTATACCCTCACAGTGGCATGAGCTTGTCCCGAGCAAAAGGGACTTAAGCCTAGTGCGAAAGATTGGTAGCGAGGGGGCTTTCTGTACTAGAGGTGGGAGAGTGTTCCACAGTTTAGGGGCTGTGAGAGCAAAGGAATTGCCTCCTTTGTGAGTCTTGATTCTGGGGATTGCCAGTAGGGACCGACCCGAGGTCCTGAGTATTCGAGGGTTGGGCTTAGCCATGATTATTCCTGTTAGGCTTGTTGGGGCCGCCAGGCTCTGTAATTGGTATGCATGGTAGAGCAGGGGATAATGTAGATGAGCCTCGAAAGAAGGCCATTGTAGCTGGGCTAGTGAGATGCAGGGGTGGTTTCTTGGTTGACACATTGTTGCAAACCTCGCAACCTTGTTGTACAGGACCTGAAGCCTGCTAACCTCGCCCTTTGCCATGCCCTGGATTACCGGGACAGCATAGGTTAATGTGGGTAGGAGAACACTGGAGGCGATTGCTCATCTAGCCTCCGGGATAAGTTGTTTTTTTAGCCTGTACATGGTGCCAAGTTTGACGTGGATAGACTTTGCTACCTGGTCAATATGGGGCTTAAAGGTGAGACCCTGGTCAATAGTTAGCCTGAGATATTTTATGTTGTCAACTATGTCTATTATATTGAAAGACAACAATCCTGCTACCTCCATCTGCATGCAGTCCCTTCCCCACTCTCCGTTCCTCTCTCAGTATAGTGAATGATAAACTTTCTGCTGCCTCCCACTGCGTGCTGTGCCATCCCCACCCTCTGTTCCCCTCCTGGTATAATGAATGACCTCCCTCCCACTGCCTCCCTCTGAGTGCTGTCCCACACCAACCCAACCTCTGTTCCCATCCAGCTGTTGAAAATGACAGTTTCCAAATGACAGAGCAACAGCAGAAGAACACTTCTGAAAGCTTGGATAAATGTTTTGAGTGAAGGATTTCCACCATTTATTCTGTGTATTACAGCAATTTCAAATGAGAATCTCACCCTCCACTGAGGCAGAATTTGTTCTGTTTGGAACTATTGAAAATTACATCTCTTTTACTGCCTCCCTGTACATGCTGTGCTACCCCCACCCTTCGTTCCTTTCTCAGTAAAGTAAATGACAACCTTCCTGCTGTCTCCCTCTGCATACTTTCCCACCCCTGTCTTCCATTCTCATCCCAATACAGTGAATGGCAACCCTTCTGCTGCCTCGCTCTGCATGCTGTCCCACTTCTTCCCTATGTCCCTATGCCAGCATGTTGAAATACAACCCTCCCGCTGCCTCTCTCTGCATGCTGTACCAACCCCACCCTCCATACCCCACCCAGTATAGTGCCTAACCACCCTCTCACTGCTTCCCTTTGAGTGCTGTCCCATTCCTGCCCCACATTCCAGTCTGGGTATAGTGAATGGCAACCACCCCACTACCTCCCTCTGCATACTGTCTCACCCCTGCCCTCTGTTCCCATCCTGGTATTGTAAATGACATCCCTCCCACTGCCTCTCTCTGCATTCTGTCCATCCCAGAATAATAAATGACAACCACCTGCCACCTCCCTGTGCATTGTGTCCCACCCACTCCTTTCATTCCCATACTGGTGTAATAAGACAAAAATGGTGGTTGTAGTGCATCACAGAATGATTTTCAGAGGGTGCTAGGCTTGGAGGGAGCTCATCCTCGACAACAAATAGAACAGAGTTTAGTTTCCACGACTCAGTACGTCAGTTTGTCATTTCAGAATTGGTGTATGAGTTTTATCTGCTCACAGATAGAATTATGACCCAGCGTTCTGTCCACAATAGGGCTTCATCACATGATGAAGGGTCTATTGTTGGATCGAAGTGCTGGAACATGAACCGCTACTGTCTGTGTACCTTCTGAGGACAAGCGTCATTAAAATACTTTGAATTTCTGAAGATCTCGGCTGTTTTTTTGTGAGTACTGGAGTGCTGAGCTAAAACTGCCATTTCCCATACTGGTTTAGTGAATGACAACCACATCGCTCCCTCCCTGTACATGCTGTCCCACCCCCACCCTCCATGCCTGTCCTTTTTCTTTTTTTTCCCTTACTCCTTTTTCTGCCCCTGGTTCCAGTCTGCCCAAGTCCACAGCGCATCCTAATCTTCTGGCCACCATCTGTAGCCCCCATGGCTCACTTGAGGACCCTCGCCTATTGCCCCCTCAATCTCCACCTGAACAGGATCCAGTGTTCAGAGATGTCCCCCCGAGCCAGGTGCCCTGTAGGAAGACCATCAAGCCGCCGTGATCGGTCACCAGGAATTTTTCTCTTTTCCTCCTACCCTACGCGAGTGAGGCATGCAAGGGTGCCAAGGGGAGGAGTGTGCATACATCCGCACGCATTCCCTCCTGGTGCCATGCCCCAACTCAGCCCCAATACCTGATACCAGTGCACCACCCCCAGCCTCCACTAGGGGCTGAAAGTGCACAGACAACTGGGAACCCCCAACCCCTGGAGAGGGAGAGCAGTCACATGGACACTCCATCCCTCTCCATCCCTGTCGACCCTCAATGACCCGAGTCCGCTACCGAACCCGGGTCACCAGCGTGGAGCTAGGTGTGGCATTCAGCGCCTCAACCCTCAATGCCAACAGTTTGGCCTATCCATTCCTGTGCTGGCATACAGTATTAAATGAGAACCCTCCTGCAGTCTCCCTCTGCATGGTATCCCACAAGTGCCTTCTGCTCCAATCCTAGTATATTGAAATACAACCTTCCCGTTGCCTCCCTCTGCATGCCGTCCCACCTCACCCTCTTTGTTTCTGTATCAGTATAGTGAATGACAACCCTCCCACTACCTCCCTCTGTGTGCTGTCCCACCCCTGCCCTCTGTTCCTATCCTGGTATTGCAAATGACATCCCTCCCACTGCCTCCCTCTGTATGCTGTCTCACCCCATCCCTCATTCGTGTCCTGGTACAGTAAATGAAAACCCTTCTGCTGCTTCTCTCTGCATGCTGTACCACCCCCACCCTTTGCCCCATCCTGGTATTGTAAATGACAACCCTCCTGCTGCCTCCCTCTGCATGCTGTCCCACCCCCATCCTTCATTCCTGTCCTGGTTTAGTAAATGACAACCCTCCTACTGCCTCCCTCTACATGCTGTCCCACCAGCGCCTTCTGCTCCAGTCCTAGTATACTGACCTACAACCTTCCTGCTTCCTCCCTCTGCATGCTGTCCCACCAGCGCCTTCTGCTCCAGTCCTAGTATATTGACCTACAACCTTCCTGCTGCATCCCTCTGCATGCTGTCCCACCAACGCCTTCTGCTCCAGTCCTAGTATACTGAACTACAATCTTCCTGCTGCCTCCCTCTGCATGCTGTCCCACCCCCACACGCCATTCCTATCTCAGTATAGTGAACGACTCCCTTCCTGCTGCCTCCCTCTGCATGCTGTCCCACCCCCATCCTCCATTTCTGTCCTGGTATAGTAAATGGCAACCCTCCTGCTGCCTCCCTCTGCATGCTGTCCCACCAGCGCCTTCTGCTCCAGTCCTAGTATACTGACCTACAACCTTCCTGCTGCCTGCCTCTGCATGCTGTCCCACCCCCACACTCCATTCCTATCTCAGTATAGTGAATGACAACCCTCTTACTGCTTCCTTCTGCATGCTTTCCCACCCCCACCCTCCATTCCCATCTCAGTATATTGGAAGACAACCTTCCTGCTGCTTCTCACTGCATGCTGTCCCACCCCTGCTCCCTGTTGCTGTCTTGGTATAGTGAATAA
This sequence comes from Neoceratodus forsteri, assembly GCA_016271365.2. Lineage (NCBI taxonomy): Eukaryota > Metazoa > Chordata > Ceratodontiformes > Ceratodontidae > Neoceratodus > Neoceratodus forsteri. Next base: position 585,568,237 of record CM028132.1, on the reverse strand, counting down.
CAACCTTTCTGCTACCTCCCTCTGCATGCTGTCCCACCCCTGCCTCCATTCTCCTCCCAGTATAGTGAATGTCTACACCCTCCACTGGCTCCCTCTGTGTGCTGTCCTATTCCCGCCCTATGTTCCAGTACTTGTATGGTAAATGACATCCTTCCCACTGCCTCCCTCTGCATGCTGTCTAGCCCCCACCCTCTGTTCCCATCTCAGCATATTGAAATACGGGCTTTCCACTGCCTTCCTTTGTATGCTGTCCCACTCCCACCCTCCTTCCCTTTCTCAGTATAGTGAATGATCACCCTCCCGCTGCCTCCCTCTGCATGCTGTCCCACCACAGTCCTCTGGCCCCACACCAGTATATTAAAGGGCAACCCTCCCACTGCCTCCCTTTCCATGCTTTCACACCTTTGCCATTTGTTCCTATCTTGGTATAATGAATGACAGCCTTCCCACTCCCTCCATCTGCATGCTGTTCCACCCCACCTCCATTTCCCTTCACAGTACAGTGAATTACAACCTTTCTGCTGGCTCCATCTGAATTCTGTCCCACCCCCACCTTCCATTCCATCAAGGTATAGTGAATGACAACCTTTCCACTGCCTCCCTTTGCATGCTTTCACACCCCCTTCCTCCATTCCCATCCCAGTATTGTGAATGACAATCCTCCCCCTGCTTCCCTCTGCATGCAATCCCACCCCACCCTCCATTTCCATCACAGTATAGTGATGACTACCCTCCCTCTGTTTTTTGTCCCACCCCTGCTCTCTGTTGCCTTCCCACTATAGTGAATGACAACCTTCCCACTGCCTCGAACAATTAAGAATGAGACTCCGTCTCAGTATCAACTTTTGTATTTCACATTATCAGACATTATGCAGTGTTTCTGTATGAGTGGCTTATTACAGATAGCTGATCAACATTTTTATTTGATTCCTCTATACCACCACCTGTTATGGGTTATTTTCTGCTTTGGAGCCTAGCTCTTGCTGTCATCTCAGGTGCGTTGACTTGAACGTTATGTTGCACAGCAAAAAGGCCTCCTGCTACCTCCCACTACATACTGTTCACCCCCACCTTCTGTTCCCATCCTGGTGTGGTGACTGACAACCCTTTCACTGCCTCCCTCTGTATGCTGTCCCACTGCCACCCTCCATTCCCATCCTTGTATAGTAAATTATAACCTTCCCACTGCCTCCCTTTGCTTGCTGACCCACCCACACCCTTAATTCCCATCCCAGTATATTGAAGGCAACAATCCTGTTGCTTTTCTCTGCTGTTCCACCCCCACTGTCCATTCCTGTCCCAGTATATTGAACGACAACCCTCCCACTGCCTCCTTCTACATGCTGTCCCTCCCCCCCTCCATTCCTGTCCCAGTATATTGCAGGATAACTCTCCCACTGCCTCCCTCTCTGTGCTGTCAAACCCTGCCCTCCATTCCATCTTCATACAGTGAATAACAGTCATCCCACAGCCTCCCTTTGTATGCTGTTTCACCCCTCACCATTCTCATCCTGGTATAGTGAATGATAACCCTCCCCCTGCCTCCCTCAGCATGGTGTCCTACCCCAGCCCTTCATTCCCATCCTGGTATAGTGAATGACAACCCTCCAACCGCCCTTCTGCATGTTGTCCCACACCTGCCATCCATTCCCCTCCTGGTATAATGAATGCCAACGCTCCCACTACCTCCCTCTTCATGCAGTCTCACCTCACCCTCCATTCCCCTCTCAGTAAAGTGACTGACAACTCTCCTGCTGCCTCCTTCTGCACGTTGTGCCACCTGCACCCTCTGTTCCCATCCTGGTATAGTAAATCACAACCCTCCCACTGCCTCCCTCTGTGTGCTGTCCCAACCCTGTTTACTGAAGGACAACTCACACACACTGCCTCCCTCTGCATGCTGTCCCACCGACCTTTATTCCTGTCCCAGTATATTGAAAGACAACCCTCCCACTGCCTCCCTCTGCCTGCTCTCACATCACCCCCCTCAGTTCCAGTCCCTGTATAATAAATTACAACCCTCCCACTGGTTCCACTGTGTGCTGTCCCAACATGTATTTTAATTTTATTTAACAATTTAGTTTTACAGGATGAGCCAGCTGAGCTGTAGAATCCTGTTTACAGGGAGATACTGTTCTAACCATTTGTGTAGCTGGGTGCAGTAGTGCACTGTTAGGTTTATAAACTTTTAATTATTTTATATTTTTTATCCAGTATAGATCAGATGAGAGACAATATCTTGTTTCCAGTGGGTTCCTGCTTTTACTAATTTCCGCAGCTGGGTGGACAGGAGGACTGAGAGGTAGTTATTTTGTTTTACAGTTTTGACTAGGGAGGTCACACTTAGACAAGGTTTGCAGCCTGAGAACACAGGGAATTTAACTGACTTGCTCATGGTCACACAGTATGCACATGGTGGCTGTGGGATTCAAACCCAGTACTCCAGATTTGCAAAGTGTTTTGCCCCCAGTTACACTGTGAATATTTGGCTCTAGCATTGTCTGAACGTGGGATCTTCTGACCTCTGAGACGGTATTTTAACCACTACACTACGCTTATTTTATATAAAAACTTTACAATTGAATGTGAGGCTAAAGACATTTTATTTATTTATTGTAAAATCGGAATTACAATCTTTCAGCTAAATGCTCATTTACAAAGGATCCTCATAAGACAAGGCATGGGGAACAAACAAGTACATGAATAGTGGGGAAAACAATAGCAGCTAGTAGGCATTGTCAGTAACACATCAATTAAAAGGCTATAAAGTATTACAAATAATAGGATAGGGAGAGACAGATACATTGCAAAAGCCATCGCTTAAGTACAGCATACAAAGGGAAGTAGTCCTATAACAGCTTAGATAATTAAAGTGCAAAATTCCAACTATGTACAAGCAATGGGTACTCCCAGATAGCAGCTATAAAGCTTTGACAGTTTTCTAGAGGGAACAGATGATGGAACATCCATCAGAGCCAGTACAGCCATTAGGGGAGAAGACTACAGGCTAGGCGGGTAAGGAGAACACAACAGTAAGTGATAGCAGAAGGGTCAGGAGAGTTAAGCGAGTGTGGAGGGGGGTATGGGGTACATGGGGAAAGTAGAAGGGGTACAGGGGTAAATGGGATAGGTAGGTGGGGAGTAGTGGGAGCTTCTTAGGAACCACTGGTCAGTGCAGGCAAGCCAAAGTGTGTCAAGGGGCACAAGTAAGGCTAGTATCGGCTGGGGTGATCGTGGCAGCAGCATTGTGCAGGGGGGAAAGATGGCCTTCCGAATTTCAGATTTGAATTGACCAAGGCAAGTAAGGCTAGTAGTGGCATGGGGGAGCTCATTTAGCCAGGTGGGGACCCTTACTGCAAAAGCTCACCTACCCATGGCAGTTCTTCTGAAAGGTACTGCTAGAGTATGTTTTGTAACACTTCTCGTGGAATGCTCTGCTGGGGCAAGATGGACTAAAGCTTGTAGAGAAGGGGGTGCAAGTCTTAGAAGGGCCTTCTTCTGTAGAAGGCAGGCATGGATCTTAATTTGGTACATGAGAGGAAGCCACTGTGTCCCAATATGAAGGTTGCATGTGTGCGTAAGGCTATCTGTGCCAAAGATAAAAGGGGAAAGCTTTGTTGAGGGTAGTGTGGACTCTGTGCAGGCTGGTATCAGAGGCTGCATCATACACCACATTACCGTAGTCCAGGTTGGGTAGGACTGTTCCCCTTTACCACCTGGATCCTGGCCTGAGGTGTGAGGCAGAACTGAAGCCCATATAGATCCCTAACCTCCTATTGGCAGCAGTGGTAATATTTCATATATGTTCATCGAAGGAAAGGGACTTGTTGATTGTGATCCCTAGGTACCAGAATGAGGGCACCTGCTCGAGGGTGGAGTGAGAGTTGTATACAATTGAGAAGGGAGAGGTAGATCTCCTCTTTTTATGTCCGATGAAGAGCATTGTCTTGTTTTTTTTTCTGTTGAGCACTAGCAGGCTATCTTTGAACCAATCCTGCAGGAGGTCAAAGTTGTACTGCAGGCTCTTAGTGAGTGCTTCTTGGCAAGAGTCTCAAGAGAATACCACCATGTCATCTGCATAGAGCAGTATCTTGGAAGTGGGGCACGCTTCTGGTAGGTTGTTCACAAAGACGTTGAACAGAAGTGGGCCCAATATAGACCCCTGAGGGACTCTTAGTGTGACTTCACTGGTCCCGGAGATGGCTTAGTTGATTTTCACCTGTTGAGAGTGCCTGGACAGATAGCTGAAGAACCAACTGACTGTGTCAGGGAATAGTCCAAGACAGCTTAATCTATGTAGCTGCAGCTGATGATCCACAAGGTTGAAAGCCTTGGTTAAATCTATAAAGATTACTCTGACCAGATGGCCCTGGTCAAGTGGCTCATGCACGTAGTCTATGAAGTCAGTTAGGGCAGTATTAGTGCTATGCATCTTGTGGAAGCCATGCTGTTGGGGGCAAAGGAGGTTATATTTATGAAGATGGTCCATGAGTTGGTCAGCTATGATTCTTTCCAGCACTTTAGAGAGTGGGGACAGAATTGAGATAGTTCAATAGTTGGATACTAGTGCAAAGTCACCTCCTTTGTGCACAGGAGTGACCAGAGCAGATTTCCAAGTAGAAGGGAAAGCGGACAGGTGGACAGGCAGGCTGAACAGCTTGGTGATGGGTATGATGAACTCTGGTAGGGCAATGGAAATCAATTTCATATCGATTCCACCACCTCCCATCCTTGTTTTTCCCAGGACACTTGCAAGGTATTTTCTTGTTTCCTTTATGGTCACCTGTCCAAAGTAAAAGATTGGGCTGGGCCTGGCATTGGGAGAGGATGGTGACTGGTTGGTTGCCTGCATTCCATCAAGATATGTAGCAGGACTGGGAGAAAGGACTGTGCTGTAGTCAGTGAATACCTTATTAAAGATATTGGCCATTGCAGCATCATCAAGATGATTTTGTCATTGTGACGGCTACGGTGGGTGGGGTGGGGGTCCTGTCATCAGACCTGAGGAGGTTTTTAGTTGAGTCCCAGAACTTCTTCTCACCACCCCATCACTGAGATGGCCAGTTCTTGTGAAAGGTTGCTTTGGCCTGTCGGTTTGTCCAGGTGCACCTGTTTCTGGCTGCTTTATAGTTTTGGATATCCATAGTTGTCCCTGTTGCCCTGGCCCAGTGCCAAAGGAGATCCCATTGTCGCATCATACAGAGAAGTTGAGGGGTGACCCTGTCCGTACTATGACCTTTTGTCACCTTCTTTTGGCATGGAACAAACTTCTCCCCTGCAGCACTGAAATGAGTGAGGAAGAGTTGAAGGGTAGTGTCAACAGAAGGGCATGTGTCAAAGAAGCTCCAGTCGATACCTGCAAGGTGATTCCTGAAGTCAGCCATAGTGCTATTTTTTATAACTCTGTTCCTCGCCAATTTTATTTTTGGGGTTGGCCTGTTTTGTCGACCACTCACATTGGATAGGTGAGTGGTCACTCAGAGTATCGGGGAGTACCTTGACATCAGTTAGCCTTTCAGGGTGAGTTGTTAGTACCCAGTCAATCAGAGTGCTTGTACCAGTGTGGTAGTTTGTTCTGGTGCAGCTCTTGACAACCTGCATTAGGTAGAGTCTGGATACAAGATCTCTGTGCATGGCACTAGAGCTGGCAAGCCAGTTGGAGTTAAAATCCCCTAGTACAATAGTCTCCTTGCTCTGGCTAACCTGAGTGTAGAGATTAGCAAAGACTTCTAGCTCCACTTACTGCTGCCCTGGTGGAGTGTAGACTGCCATAACAATCAGGCCTTTTTTCCCCTTTCCTAGTAGGATTTTTATTGCTAGACATTCACTGTCATTATTCACAGTAGCCAGTTGAATTATGTGGCATTGCAGGTGGTTGCAAGTGTATATCATGCAACTGCCACCTCTTTTTGATTAGAGTTGATTAGAGAAGTAAAATCACATTTTTACCATACACAGCTAGAGCTAGCTTCCAATTGTTCCTCTAAATTTTGGAATACAATCAAAGTGATTGAAGGCCATTCTTCTGGAAATCGTCTTCCTGCTAACATCATAGTTGGTGATTCTGTAGCCTCCAATAGGCCTTCCATCCTTAACTCATATAACAATCATTTTGCTACTGCTGGTCTGGCCTTTGACTCTTCCCCTGCCTGCTCTCTCCGTCAACAACTGGCAGAGGATGCTCAAGATATAACTATCTGCAGCCCATCATTCTCACTCCAGCCCATAATCCTGAAAGAAATCAAAGACCTCCTCCTTCAGTTAGACTCCAAAAAAGTGCTGGAGCTGAACTTATTGACCCCTACTTCTTAAAGGTCGGTTACCATGTCCTTGCAGTTCCAATTACACATCTCTTTAATCTAGCTCTGTCCCAGGGTGAACTTCCGCCCATTTGGAAGACTGCTCTTGTGGTCCGGTTGATTAAATCAGGTGACCCCAGGGATCTTAACAATTATAGGCCAATCTCATTACTTCAAATTTTGTCTAAGATGCTGGAGAAAACAGTGAGTGTCCAGCTACGAAACTATCTGGAATCAGAAAACCTGCCTAATCCTCTACAGTCTGGCTTCAGAGCACAGCATAGTACAGTATCTGGTCTTGCTAAAGTGACCAATGACTGGCAAACAGAGTTGGATAATAAGAACTTTATCTGTGCGGTGTTTTTGGATTTAAGCAAGGCATTTGACACCATGGACCATAGCCTGCTTCTTTCATCCCTTCGGAATATGGGCCTAGATGCCCTCTCCTTAAGATGGTTCACAAACTCTCTCTCTCACCGACTTCAGCAAGTAAAGGCTGAGGGAGAAGTCTCTCCTTTAAAACCTTTGCTGAGGGGCGTACCACAAGGTTCCATTCTGTGACCCTTGCTTTTCGCTATCTACATCAACAATATCGACGCTACCATAAATGAAACTAAAATACATCTATTTGCAGATGACACAGTGATTTACGTCAGCAGCCTTTCCCCTGTTGCTGCACAGAAAACTCTTCAAAGTGAATTTAACCTGTTGCAGCTTCAGCTATTACACCAGAAGTTACTTCTTAATGATAAAAAACTAAAGCATTGCTCCTATCGCCTCTTTCTCATGCATTTAATCCTTCTAATGATGGAACACTTCCACCTATCACCACCATCCTTGAGGAGCAGTTGGACTACAGTATGTATAAAAATTCAAGTACTTGGGAGTCTGGCTAGACAATAAACTGTCTTTCACTGATCGTATTGAAGAGTTGTTAAAGAACCTTAAGCAGAGACTTAGTCTTTTCTTTAGGATAAACAACCTACTTACTAGAGATGCCAAGCTGAAGTTTGTTCAAACCACCTTTCTTTCTTTACTTGACTATGCAGACTTCTTATATAAGCAGGGTACTGCTGGTGTTCTAGCAATGCTAGACACACTCTATCACCATGCCTTAAGATTTGTTACAGGTTTACCGTATTCTACCCATCACTGCTCTCTGTACATGGCAGTAGGATGGACATCTTTCAGCTGCAGACGTAAGACGAATGCTGCATTTTGGACTTATAAAGCAATCATAGGAATGCTGCCTCCGTACATCTCCATCTGCCTCCCAATAGGTACTCTTGGCAAGTATGCCCTGAGAAGCGCTTCCTTCATTGCTCTGTATGTATATAAGGCAAAATTGCGTTTTGGTAGAGCAGCTATAAGCTATGTACTACCTCAGTTGTGGAATAAGTTGCAAAAGACCCTGGAACTAACTCATCCTATCTCCCTTTCTACCTTCAAATCTCTTTACCTAAGTCATAACAAGGAGCCATGCACCTGTTTTACTTGATGCCATTAATCCCATAACCCTAGCCCAGTTGAGTCCTGCCCTACAGATACACTGTGTTTGATATTTAGAATTCTGGGCCCCCTGCCCACCTTCCCCTACCCGATGCCCTTGCCTTCAACTCTTCTATCATCTCTGGCTTGTTTAAACCTGAAGTTAGTTATTTGCCATCCTCCTTACTCCCCTGTCTCTCTCCTCCTCTGGAATCCTTTTGTTGGCCAGGCTTAGATTCCCAGCTACTGCGGCGGTCCACTTATCAACATCGTGTTTTTCCTTTTCTTCTCTTTATTCAATTCCTCTATGTCCCTATTCCTGATCTTACCCTTATTCTGTTGTTATTACCTCCTCAGAAATACCATCTGGAGTAGCTTTTTAACCCTCATCCTTACCCTGGACCTTTACTTTTAGTCTATACTGAGTGCTTATTAATCTGCTGTAGCCATCAACTGTAATATTTTTTCATGTTGATATTCATATATACTTTGTGTGATGTATTACCACTTTATTTCCCTGACCCAGATTCCAACTGTCTTTTCTGTACATGCCTCTTGTTAATAACTGTACGTATTTTTCTAGTATTGTATTTATTCCTGCCTTGTATATTGTTCAATGTATCTTTCTGATCTGTTTTATCCAGTATACCCCAGGTCCACCTCGAAAATGAGTTATGCTCAATGGTGATCGCCTGGTTAAATAAAGATTTTGAATGATTGATTGATTTTTCCAGAACGGTCTTGCCTGTGACGGTTGTATCCAGAAATGGAGACTATTGAGTCAGATGTTCATGAGGTGAGCCAGGCCTCTGTCAGAGAAATGACTTCTGGCAGATTATGTGCCACACAAGCCTCAAAGAGCATTAGCTTAGCTAGGAGGCTTCCAATGTTCATGGCCACAACCTTTAATTGCCCCGTAGAAGTTGGGATCTCAGTGTGGGTTGGAATGAGGCCAGGGTTAGGGTGAATGTTTCCTGAGATCATCAGCAGGATTAAGATGAACTTCCTACATATTTTTGGGAAGGTAGTCTTTATATTCGACCTTCGAGAATCCTGGGAGGCACATTTAGTGGGTAGGGGGTCAAGCACAATGTGAAGGCCAGGATATATGCATATGGCTGGGGTAAAGATCTGGGTGACAGAAAGGGCCCAAGAGATATGTTGCATGGAGTGGGAAGATGGGGGGGCTCTAATGGTGATCTCCCACTGAGAAGGTTTTCTGTAGTATATGATAGGATAGTCCTTGTGGCAGGTGGAGGTAGTTATGGCCGGGTGTCTTTGTTTCAGGACAAACAGCAAGAGTAAGAGCAGTTATATAAGTACACCTCCTGGTGTGAAGAGCTGACTCACTTTGGAGTTCATTTTGGGAGAGTATTGGGGTAGGCCCTACCTACACTCCAGTTCTCTTGCTGAGGGTGCAGTAAAAGTTAGTACTATCACTAAATGTGGGACAGCTAGTAGAAAAGTCAGTATTCCTAAGGGAGTAAAAGTTGGCACTGTCACTAAATGTGGGTCAGCCAGTAAGAAATTAGTGTTCCTAAGGGAATTCCTAGGGGAAGGATTGAGATTCCTTGCTGATTCACTCAGTGAGAGAACCGTGGAGACTACTCATTTTATGGTGATCTAAAATTTGGGCACTATCACTTTAAGCGTGGCTTGGCCAGTGAAAGTTATGTGATGATTGTGCAACACAGTGGAGAACAATAGAGTTGAGGTAGCTTGTTGCAAAGAAGACTAGCTCCCACAAGTAATTTGCCTTAGTAAAAAGCCAATAGGTTTGGATAGCTAGCAATTTAGATTTGCTAACATTCAATGGTGCTTGCTCATTTAAGCAATAATGTGTGCCTGGTTGGGGGTGAAGAGGGTCACTTCCTTCAGCAAGAGTATTTAATAGTGGAAGGGGAGGGGGTCAAGAGAAAATTCAAGCTCTGCTAGTGGAAAGGTCTGTCCCTCTAAGTGAGAGCGAGCACCAATCTGGAATGGCCTGGGTGGGTAGGAGCCAGATTCAAGTCCCAGTCCAAGAAGGCTCCGTACCTGGATTCTGTGGGGAGTGGTCAGGCAGCTGCACCTTAACTTAGTAGTTAGAACTGCAATACGGTTCACTGGCGGATCCACTCCTTTCAACCTCTCAATCGGGCTTGAGTTTTGATACTGTGCATATATAATTGAGTAACCACCCACTTATTGTGTTCCTCCTGTCCTATTTCTAATGTTTTTTTTTTTTACATTGATCTCCCAAGATGCACCATGTATATAGCATACTCTGCTTGAGAATGCGACCTGGATATTTCAGTTTTTCTAGGTTTTGCTTACTAACTGTGACTGAATAAATGCACCCCCACCCCAGGCACAAGAAAACCATTAAATAAGTGCACTATATTGTAGGGAGCTATGACATGTAATGAAGTGGTGGGGGGGCAGTCTTTTTGGTCTCTGAAATCAAACTCCATTGTTCTAGACCTCATTACATAGATTAGGGAGAGCAGAGGTGGCTGGTGGGGGCACGAGAGCTGAAGCGCTTTAAATTCTGTTTTTTCATTAAATTAGCCAAGTGTTCTGGAATAAAAAAGAAGTGCTGATGCAAAAGAAAGCTCTCCCTTTTATTCTACAACCTCTGTTTGGGGAGGTACCATTGTTAACAGATGGTGGATACTATAGAGTTGTAATATTTAGTTTTTCCATTTCAAAAAATGTGTTGTTTCCAAACTCTGTAAAATATATATATGTGTGTGTGTGTGTGTGTGTGTGTGTGTGTGTGTGTGTGTGTATATATATATATATATATATATATATATATATATGTATAGATTATACCGCACAGTAGTGCCAGTATAGTTAGGTTCAATGGCCACCTCTATGTTAAACCCCAGATTTTGCATTTTTAATAACTTTGCAACCATACAACTGATGCACACAAAATTTTGCATGTGCTGTCTGGTACCATGGATCTCTGTATCTGGCACGCTTTGTTCTGGTCAGAGTTGTGGTTGCAGAGATGCGGAGTGTCAAATAATGTGAAAATTACCATTTAGGCGAAAATCATTTGCCATTCCGCATCTGTGAAATGGCTTGATGTTGTGGTCTGAAATTGTTAGTGCACATGGGGTCCTGGTAGCAGAAGATCTGGTGCAAAATTATTAATCTGTTCAAAAGTTATTCAATTTTAAAGTTTCCCATTATATCCAAAGGGAAAGATTAGATGTGCTGTGTAAAAGGACTGTTTTGCTTCTACAAAAGCACTTTTTGCTTTCGCAAATGGGAAAGTAGTTTCCTGTTGCCTCCATCTTGTTTTCAGTTAGCAATGCCTAAAAAACTAAATAATTCAAAAGATACTGCCCATAGATAAACAGGTAAACACCAGCACTTGTGTTTACCTAATCGGGGCCCGAGGAACACGATTCAGGCATTACTTTTTAAAAATAATTTCCAGAAATATGTGTATTTACATCGAGGGGTTATAGTGCTGCAAATTGGCAGCATAATGCCACATATTGTGGCACTACAAATGTGAAAATGCCACAAATTGACAGACCCAGCCTTCCTGCAAGTTCAGAAAGCTTTTTCGCAAGTAGAGTGCGATGAGCTCGCTCTACACTTTGCAACTAAAGTGTCCGACATCAGGGCGAACCTGGGTCCAGTAACCTCTAAGGGTGATGCTTTTGAACAGCATGAGATCACAGTGCCCCACTTCTCCTGGAGTTCCTTTCGGCGACCTGAATTCGTGGACATTATGAGGATCATCCATTCTATGCGTCCCACAAGTTGTGGTTTGGATCCCGGACCGACTCCCCTCATTTTGGGTTGTTTTGATATCATCGGTCCAGTCCTGGCGCAAATAGTCTGGTGCTCCTTGGAGTTAGGTGAGTTTCCCTGCTCCTTGAAAGAGGCAGTGGTGACTCCTCTTTTGAAGAAAGCTTCCTTGGACCCAGACTGTTTTTCAAACTACCGGCCTATCTCTAAACTCCCCTTTATTGGGAAGGTTATTGAGAAGGTCGTAGCGGTTCAACTGGATGACCGTGTAACCATCCATAATGTCTACGAATCCTTCCAGTCTGGCTTCCAGAAAAGACACAGCACCGAGACTGCGCTGGTTCGGGTGTTAAGTGATCTTCTGATGGCGAGGGATCAGAAGAGATGCTCCATCCTGGTTCTTCTTGATCTCTCTGCAGCCTTCAACACTGTGGACCACATGGTGTTATTAGCTCACCTGGGGCAAATTTGTGGAATGTCTGGAACCGTTTTGCAATGGTTCACGTCATTCCTCACCAGGAGATCACAAAGAGTTGTGTCGGGGATTTTTTCCTCTGACCCAATTTCTTTGTTGTGTGGAGTGCCCCAGGGATCTGTGCTGTCACCCATGTTGTTTGCAGTGTATATGCTGCCCCTCGGAGGTATCATTAGATGATATGGGCTGAGGTTTCACTGCTATGCAGATGATACTCAGCTCTATCTGTCTTTTGCACCCAACCAGGATGGAGCTCTCTCAGTGTTTAACAACTGTCTGGGGGAGATCCAAGACTGGATGGATTCTAGTTGGCTAAAGTTGAACTGAGAAAACAGAGGTGCTGGTAGTGGACCCAGGTGGTCGGATTGAGAGGCCGGGTATGGTGCACCATCTGGAATTTTCCTTGGTGGAGTATCTCCGTCCTCAGAGCAGATTACATAACCTTGGGTTTATTCTTGATGACAGGCTGACTCTTAAATCTCAGGTGTCAGCCGTTGTCAAGACCTCCTTTTATCATCTTAGGAATATTGCCAGGGTTAGGCACCTTGTTCAGTCCGACTCCCTGCCTACTTTGGTTCACGCTTTTGTATCTTCACGCTTGGACTATTGCAACGCCCTTTACTTTGGGCTTTCTGGGGTTGAAATCCATCGCCTACAGCTGGTGCAGAACACTGCAGCCCAGGTATTGACTGGGACAAGTAGGTCCTGTCATATCACTCCCGTGCTGCGCAAACTGCACCGGCTTCCTATGCGGTGGCGGATCACCTTTAAAGTAATTTTATTGACTTTCAAAGCCCTTCACGATCAGGGTCCAGCCTATCTGAAAGACCTCCTGGTTCCTTACTGCGCTGACCGATTAGTCCGCTCGGCCGACATGGGGTTGTTAGAGATCCCAAGAGTGAGTTTAAAATCCTCTGGCAGAAGAGCATTTTCGCATGCTGCACCCACTCTTTGGAACTCTCTACCATGTCGGTTACGGCAGTGCACCTCCGTGGAGCTATTTAAGAGAGATTTGAAAACATATTTGTGGAATATGGCCTTTTTAGATAATTAATTTATTTATTAATGTTTGGATTTTATTATAAATATGTTATTTTGTCGATACGCTGATTTTTTATGGATATTTTATGTTTTTACTTAGAGTTTTGAATTGTTTTTAAAACTGTTCAGCACCTTGATACACTGAAAGGTGCTTTACAAATAAAATTATTATTATTATTATTATTAAATTGCAGCAATGTGGTAGCGAACATGCTGCAAAATGTGGCATTAATTTATGAAACTCCCACTGTTGCATGACATTGGGGGAGGTGTTTGCGACATTAATTGTTAAATCCTCCCCCATACATTTTTGGAGAAAACAGATTCCAGAAACCGATTCCTCAGCCCCATTTAGGTAAACACCTGTTGGTGTTTACTTAAAAGCAGCAGTTTTTCCCCTTTTACTGCCTGTAAGCTGAAGGGGGCTGAAGAATTTTAACATTTCATATATTGCATATATGTCCTGACATCGGGGTGCCCAATCCCCGTGTTGGGAGTATAAGAACAACTCCCCTCCTTCACCATTGTGTAACACTGGGGAGCCCACTCCCAGTGTCCACAAAAAGTGTATTACAATCATTTGCCGACAATGGGGTGCCTAATCCTCATGCTGGCACTAGCCCCCCCGGCAGTGTGGGACACTGGGGAGCCCACTGCCAGTGTCCCCAGTTCTGTCCTACATCCCCAGTATTGCAGAACACTGGGGAGCCCACCCCCAGTGTCCTGAAATATTTGTAAGACTATTCTTGAAAAATGAAAACAGACCGTCTTTTTTTTTTCATATCCAGAAAAAAGAAAATGGTCCCTAGACATCTCCCTGTCCACCCTCCCCATCCCAACCTTCCCACTGAGCAACTCACCAACCCACCCCACCCCTTGCCCTATACTTACCATAGGAGATCATCCGTTGTCATCTTCTGTGGACCCGGACATGTCTGCACTCTTCAAAGATGAACTGCGAACTGAAGAATCAAGGTAAGTTCTGTATAATGGCTGTCAATGGTGTTTTGAACTTATGTTGATATCTCAGCCATTTTTTGATATTTTTGCACCAAATTTTCAACATGGGCTTTTTCGGCACCCCATCTCATGAACACTGTCACTGTTGTTTCATTAGTCAGACCCATAAGGTGATTTCGCAGTCACTGACCAAGACTCAGTAAGCTAAGATGGGTACAGAATAAGAGAATGGGGCAAGCATCAGTGTTAAAAACTCCAAGGCACACCCCTCACACCTGTTCCTGCATGTAGGGTGGGGGTCTTAGGGTCGGAAACTGAGACTGGGGGTGGAGTCTTAGTGTTGGAAACCCTAAGTTCTCATTTTCCTCCTTTTGATGCTAGAACTCTAATGGTGCATTAACGCAGTTTTGTGCCATGAATTTTCTTACTTTTTGTGAAAGTATCACTATAGCCATAGTTGTTTATGAGCCATATATCCATAGGTGTAGAGACATTGCAATTAACCCTCATCTGCCTGTGCCCTGTGCTGCCATCGGTCCATAATGGTATTCATCCCCCATTTATGTGTGGGAGCGTAGGGCCCTGCAATCTCATCAGTCCATAATGGCACAGTATCACAGTCACCTTAGCCCCATTCATAAAAATTTCCCCCACAGCTTTAAACAAGGACTGGAAATGTGCATGACAACTTAGTACACCTAAAGGTGTGCTTAGCTACGAGTCGCAGCAAGTCCGTATCTCGAAGCGTTTTCGAGACATAGCTTCCAAAAGGTACCCCAACCATTACAATGTCATTCTATGGGAAATCATGAAACTTCAAAATCTTATAACTATGTAACAGATGAACATTTTCTCACCAAACTATCAAAAGGCACATCTGTGGGGCAAGTTCTTTGTACCCTGAAAATGTCAGCCCATAAGTGCAAACCATTTGTTTGCAATTAAGTGAAAAAGAAGCAGACATATCTAGAATTGTAGTGTCGCAAATTGTGGCAATACCCCAACTTTTTTCTTTAAACAGTGCTGTAATTTGTGAAAAAACCCACATAGTTTCGTGAAATAGTGTTGCAATTTGCAATAGTTTCTCAAACATGCTTTTGCAAATTGTGGCAGTAGTGTCACAATTTGCGAAAGCAAAAATGGGCCGATTAATATAAATACATTTCTGGGCTCTTTTGAGCTTAAATCATCATAGAATCCAGTTTCTTGGGCCCCGATTAGGTAAACACAAGTGTTGGTGTTTACCAAGGGGCAGTATTTTTTAAACTATTTAACTTTTTCTGTCTCGCTAACTGAAAACAAGATGGTGGAATCTTGACACTGCATTCCGCATTTGTGAAAGCAACTACCACTTTCATGGCAGCAAAAAGTGCTTTTGTATGGCACATCTAATTTTTCCCATAGGATATAATGGGAAATTGTAAAGTTTAATAACTTTTGATAAGTTTAATATTTTTTCTGGAAAGCTTCAAAAGGCACATCTGTGACCCAAATCCCATATACTCTATAAATTGCTGTTCAAACCCTTAAGCCATTTCGGAGAAACAGCATGACAAAGGATTTGCACAAAAGTGGTAATTTTAAAATGTTTTGACATTCTGCATCTCCTCAACCGCACATCCAACCAGAACAAAACTTTCCACATCTACTAATACTTGGTCCCTGATGGTGTTTGCAGAATTTCATGCAGATCGGATGAATGGTTGCAAAGGTATTAAAGTGCAAAATTTGGTGTTTAACATAGAACTGGCCGTTGAACTCTAATTCAGTATAGAGGCACTATTGCCCCTATTTATAGCTACATGGTAGTGCAGCTATACTTAAGGTTGACCGACTTCTATGTTAAACCCCACAATTTGCACTTCAATAACTTTGTCACCATACAAAGGATTTGCCTGAAATTTTGCATGCACACTGGGGCATCATAGATCTCTGGATCTGGTGAGCTGCATTATGGTTGGATGAGCAGTTGCAGAGCTGTAAAGCACCAACAAACGCACAAAAATGGGATTTTTGTGCATTTCTTTGCTCATGGCTACAGCTCACATGATTTGTCTGACTGGTCTGCAATCTTCAGGGAAGATGCAGTCTGGGTCATTGATGTGCCTTTTGAAGATTTGGTGAAAAATATTAATCCATTCAAAAATTATTCAAACGTTAATGTTATCATTATAGTCAGTAGGAAAAAAAAATATATGCATCTCACAAAAGCTGCCACCAGTACATTTTACTGTTGCAAATGGCCCTTTTACTCTCATGCAGCAGCCATCTTGTTTTAGTTACTGGTGAAGAAAAATATCTGTAATTCAAATTCTACTGCCCCTAGGTAAACACTGCCAGTTGTGTTTACTTAAATGGGGTATAAGGAACACAATGATGCCATCAGTTTTTTTTCTAGAACCCCTAGACATACCTTCTTTTAAAATTGGGTCCCCCTTAGTGTTGCAAATCACGACAGTACATATCCGACACTGTCACAAATCACGACACTGTTGCATGTGTACTGTCGCAATTTGTGACATTACTGCATTAAACAATTATTTTTTTTCCACACCACAGCACCTAAACAGTTAGGCCTTTTTGGCTGAAATTTGTAGGGTGGCAAGCCCTGGTCCCGCAGATGTGCCTTTTGGTGGTTTGGTAAAAAAATTGAAAGTGGTTACAAAGTTACAGCACTCTGAATTTGAGACATTTCTCATAGGATAAAATTGCAGCGCCCGTTGCGCCTTTTGGCGCCTGTATCTCAAAAACAATTTGAGATACAGATTATTCAATACACGTAGCTTAGTCCACCTTAACCATGCACGGAGGCTTGGAAGTCATGATTATAACTGCAGTGGAATTTTTTTCATAGTTGCTATGGTTACTGAGATATTGCCAAATACGTGTTATGAGGGTTCCTTTTGAGTACTATGGGGCTGCTGTATGGCTCTGTACTTATGTGTAAGTGGGAGTGCAGGGTCCAGAAGGCCCATGCACTCACATACAGATACCATTATGCAAAAACTAGGCAATGTGAAGGGACCGCAGGGCCCAGAGGGCCCTCACTCCCACCAACACATACCAGTTACCAGTTACATTACACTTCACTTTCTCAAAAAGAAGGGAAATTCATTGCAAAAAAATTAATTAATGCATCAGTTAGGGTTGATAGCACAGTGACAAAAGCATGGAAATGTGATGTTAGGATTACCCCACCACTATCTCATCCCCACCCCCCACCCTCTACACACAAACAGACGTCTGGGTGTGCCATGGGGTCATCCAGCCTTAGCTCACCTCATTCTCCATACCATAGCATGTCAGTTTGCTTACACATGAAATGGGGAGAGAGTTGGGCCTGACGATCCCATGGCACACCCAATGTCTATTGGTGTGGAGGGTGGTGGGGGTGGGGTATTTGGTGGGGGTAACCCAACATCACATTTCCATGCTTTTGTTACTGTGCTACCAACCTAAATGATGAAGCAACAAAGTTTTTCCAATGAAAAATATATATATGTGTGTGTGTGTGTATATATATATATATATATATATATATATGTATGTATATATGTTATATTATGCACAGCTCCTTTGATCAATTACCGGCAGACTTCTACTATTTTTGCACAGTGTATATTTTGCAGATCTGATGCTGTTTTTTTGCATTCTTATATATGTTTGTATTTTATATATTTTATTGCTATAGGACTTCTGCTATTTTTGCACAATGTCCTTTAAACACCTGTAACTGGTTTTACATTCTTACATATTTTTTTATATGTTAATTCTGTATGCAACTTTATTTTTCTGCACCTGATTGGACAATTATTTTCATTTTATTCCAAGTTCTCTGAGACACATCTGGAAACAAGATGTTCACAGATCATTATGCTCTTGTTGTGAAAAACATGAAGCAATACACCATTATATCAATGAAATCTAAGTCATTGTAAGTTGGCCAAGAGTGCTCTTTTTTTGCAGTGGTTGTTTACTACTCCTGTTATAGTTGATCTTCTGGTTAATAGCAGGTCAAGGTGACTGGGTAAATACTGCATCAGTAGGTATGTTTACCCGCAGCCTACCTGGAGCGTTGCCATCTGTATCAGCTTCCTCTGCTCTGGTGGGACCACTGCTGGTCTAACATGCTGCAGATGTGCAGCATTCCCCATGGCCTCCCATAATTTTCATGGTGTTTCCAGACGTCTGGGATCAGAGGAATATAGGGTGTGTAGTTGGGGGGTGTCTGCTTTGCTGTGAATAGTGAAAGCAGTTACACATTGGCCTGAAATGACTACACCACTATGCACATCTGGATATATGTGATAAGGGTGACTGCATGAAAGCGAGTCCTCAATGGGCGAGCACAAGATGCGGAATGTAAGGAGGACAATGGGGAAATATGGCAAGAGGTGGGCAGAGTGCAGGCAGGAGGCAGAGGATGCAAGGATGCATCAGAATGTGCAATGTTGCCATGGGGCAACATGCAGTGGGAGAACCCACCTCAGCTATGGGAACAGAGTGAGTGCAACATTTCACCAGGAAAAGAGAGTCCTGCAGAGTGTGCTGGGATGAGATGAGTGACACAAGGTGAGGTGCTATGGGCAAATGGCAAGATGTTGTGGGGGGCCTGACATGGACAGTACAGGTGGGAGCATTAGATCACCAGGGATGGATGCGTCTTGTGCAGCAATGCCCGTGTATGGAGCAGGCATGCTGTGATAGGGCTGTGTCAGGAAGTGCATGTCAGGTTTGGGGGACTGCACTGGGCTGCAAGGGAAAGCTGTGTGGGCACAGACCATGGGCAAGGTATCTGTACTGTGTGCATCCATGTGCACAACACTTAGTGGGCATCAGGATGCTATCCCCCAACACTAATGGGTAGGGGCGGTGTGCTGCACATTGCTGTTGTTTGGGCACCACTGGCAATGTGTGTGTGTGTGGGGCACTGCACAGTGCTACCAGCAATGGTGCAGGTGATGTTGCATCAAAGCCACTGTGTGCCATGCAGGCACACCAGCAGGAAGGATTGGTGTGTGGGTCAAATGAAAAACTTTCGGGGATGAGAATAATGAGTGGGCACCCATGCCAGGGTGGGACTGCTCCACTGCAGAGCAAAATATCAGGCTGTAGTGCCCAGGCCATGTGGCCATGCCTAGGTGGCCACCACTGGCAACAGGTGGGCTATGCTGGGACTGTGGCTGATGGGTGTCTTGGAAGGGCACAACAGGTGCTGGCAGTGCCAATTGGGCATGCCAGAGGCTACCCCATATCTCCTTACATGTAGAATGTGAAGTTGTGGGCCAGGCCACGGAGGTAGTTGTAATGTCTACGGGTATCATATTCCACCACTACAGCAGTGATGAAGGCATTGAGGTCACAGTAAGAGCACTGGATCTGCACAGACTCTGCACCGGAGATGAGCTGTTCAGCTTGTAAACAGCCAGCCGATCCTCCTCGCGAAGGCACTTGAGTAGCTACCATACGCTGGGCTGGCATGACCCAACCCAGGTGTTGAAGGCCCTGTGCCACCCCTCCACAGCATTACTGGTCCTGGCCAGTCCCTGGATGGTCACACCATGGCAATTCCACTGATCGATGGGGAAGATGGCACATCGTCGCCTGGCCTGACCAGTGGGGTGACCAACCCAGGTATCCTCAAAGTAGTCGAGGATTGGCTGGAGGACCTCTTCATTCACTGCCAGATACTCCCACTCCTGCATCTCCTCAAACACTACTGGCACATCTGCAGGTGGAATAAAGGCCAGTGGCAGTAACATCCGGAGGTGCATGGCAAACTCCGGGTCACCTGTGCATCACTGCAATACCTCTGAGCATTGTTGTATCTTGTGCCACAGGGCCTATAAAAAGTGGAAAAAGCATCCACGTACTTGGACACCCAGGAATAGAGTGGCCACACCATGCCAGCTGGCATGTTCAAAGGCATGCAGAACCATGCTGGGTGCCAGCACTGGGCGGTGGATCTTTAACTGGCCCAGCAGTCAAATGTACATCTGTGCCCTCCGGGAGCTTGTGAGGGTGAACATAGCTGGGAAGACTTCACCAGACTGGATGGTGTGAACCATGTACAGCTGGTTAAACAGGGTGGGGCATGCCCTGAATGTCCCATCCATGAACCAGTCTGGGCAGTCCACCAGCTGCTGCAGTCCACGTTCGCTGGCATAGATTAGCAGGCGGTCCCGCTCCCTCCTGCTGTCAAACAGAAGGAGCAGTGCACCATCACCAGTCATGGTAAACATATCCGGGATGGTGAGGTATATGACTGTCATGGGTGTTGTTGGCCACCCTC
Source organism: Neoceratodus forsteri (assembly GCA_016271365.2). Lineage (NCBI taxonomy): Eukaryota > Metazoa > Chordata > Ceratodontiformes > Ceratodontidae > Neoceratodus > Neoceratodus forsteri. The sequence continues at coordinate 585,547,932 of CM028132.1, read as the reverse complement.
GTGCCACATGCCGCACACATTGGATGGTCCTCTGCGTTAGTCAAACACCTGACAGATGTCCCACAACAGGTATCCGACCGTACTCTCAATGACGACCTGAGATGCAGTGTCCAGTGTCTGATGTGCTTTGTCCTAAAGAATCCCAAGCATTTGACACATGCTTACATCTGCCACATCGGGGGCATAGTTGTGATCATGTATGGTGGGCATGGCAGTGTCCTCCATGGTGTGGAGGTGGGCAAGGCAGTGGTACTTGCAGACCTCTGCGCACCGCCAGTAGAGCTTCTCAGGTACACGTTGCCATTGTACATGGCTAGGGGCTTGCCTTTCTGGCTCTGTATAAACTGCACCAACATCCTGTAGGCAGGGTGACAGTACTATGGATACTGTGTCCCGTGTCCATTTATATAACAGTTCTGGGCTCTGCCCTGTGTTGGCCTTCACATGCCCCTTCCTGCCCTGCGGCCCTTATGTACCAGTGTTTGGACTTGCCCCCCTTCCCATGACTGTGCTGCTATCGCCTAGGTATCCTGGTGGCCCTGCTGACAACACACTCCCAAGATCTGCATTCAGGCTGTTCTCCAGCCACAGGTGGGTGACTGTGGGACCACAGGGGCATGATCCTCGTGGGGGTGGGCTTCCTCAGCAGTGCTGTGTGGGTGTGAACTGTGGCCTGTACATGGGGAAGGGGGCTGTTATGGGCCTGCTGGTGGGGAGAGGGGGCTCTGCTGTGGTGGTGTTGGTCCACTGGGCTGAGGGGGACTGTGGCCATTGCTGTCAGGCTGTGTGTTGATGATTGCTGGGTTCTTGTACTCCAGCCTGCGGGGGGCCGCCCTGCTGTCGTCTATGTTCCCACGCGGTGCTTCCTCTGCTTTGCCCATGGCAGTTCCATGCCTAGTGTCCCTCCTGTATGGCTGTGACACTTACACCCAAACAGCAGGTATGCTCCCATCCATGTATGGCTGTGGGTGCCTTTGTGCTTCATGCTGCCCACTGCACTCACATTCCCAGGCCTCTTCCTGCCTGGTTTTGCCTTTTCTGCAGCCCGCACCCGGCACTTGCTTTCATGCTGCATGGGCTTGGCACACTCACATGGTGAACTGTAGCCATTATGCTTCTCATCCTTACTGGGCTGTGGCTACAGTCACACTTTTACTGCCGTTCTGTGTTTTTGGGCAGTCACCATTTAGGCAGCCGCTGTTCCGCTCTTGCTCTCCACCAATGTGCTGATATTTAAGTGCTCATCCTGGCAATTACATACACATCTACATGTTCCCAAGAAAAGGGGTATTGCTGTGAGATGCATCACAGATTGCATTCATGTGAGTGAAGCAGCAACATTCCAAGTGCTCTGCAGTGCTCAAAGTGGTGCAAAGAAGGTCATGTAAATGACCCCATAGCCCAACCTCTACTTCCACTTCCACACAGACAAGCATCTCTCAGGGTGTTGCGTTAGCTTGAAATGTAGATGAGAGGTCAGTGGTCTCACTTGAAAGTGGAATGCCCTAGGCTGCCATTAGGAAAAGGAGGATTCTTCCACCCAAAGTTATTTACCACACTTAAATGTAAAATATGTACAAAATGTAAAGAATGACATACATACTCTATATGCTTTTAAATCACATGAAGTTCCTAGATGACCAGGTGAGAGCTTGAACTGTTTCTTATGTAAATATTAACCCACGATGAAGGAGACTACTGGGGAATTAATGCATGGTTGGGGGGTGTGTGGCTCGAGGCCGAAGGCAGAGTGCCTACAACCACCCAACCATGCATTAATTCCCCAGTAGAAGCATCTTTTAGAGTGGCTTAATGTGCTTGTAACATGGCAAGTGCTGTTAAGCACTAATAATTATAAAGGGCATTTGATAAAATCTAGACAGTAGTTCAAATGTTTTACTGTTCATAAGTGCGGAACGTGACAACCATGCAAACATTTATTTATATAATTATTGTGCTAAACAAATGTAGGCACGTATAACATTTTTATGACAGTATAACATATTGCTGTGCTTTTTAAAGATTTTTAAGTAGTGGATATTTCTCTGGATGCCCTGCTATTATGCAAGGACACAGTTCTGCATGGTCTTTAGTGAAGCCGCATTGTATCCTGGGCTTTATCTCCTGACATTTTTTGATATGTGAACTAATGCAACCACTAACATTCTAATATTCTGCAAAGTTACAACTGGGCTGTCTTTACACTTGTACATTACATTTTCTAGAAGCGATGGCAACTGAAACACAATCATTAGACAAAAATATTATTACAAGAAGCAGCACCTGCCTGAGAATCGGATGTGGCTGAAGAAGAAGCAGCAGCTGCAAGACAAGCAAGTACTGGAGGAGTGCACACAAAAGACGCAGCTCTAAAATGGTAAGAAACCATGATCTTTAGGGCTTGATAGTTACATACGTGTGGCACAAAGGAAAACCACTTGAAAGTATTCGATGCAGGACATTAGTGTACTCTATGGAAACAGTTTTTAGCGATCTCAGTGTTCCACTGGGTGGGTGGGGGATGGTACAAGAGATAATTAAATATATGACGGCTTTAATGGTTCATTATATGTGGCACAAAACAAAATGAATTGCAAGTATTGGGTGAAAGAGCTCAGTGTAATCGAAGGGAAAGAGTTTTTGTCCGATCTCAACAGTCCACTGTGCGAGTAGGTGGCTCAAGACAGCGTGGAGATCTGCTACTCCCGATAACAGTGTAGTTAGATGTGGTACTACTGTTTGGAGCAGGGGTTATTATTGTTTGGAGAGGGCATTACCAGTGATTAATGCCGTGTCCAGCTTTGGTCAGCTGTTGTGTTTTATCCAATCATTTTGCTCTATTTCAGTCTGATTTACTATAATGTCACTTCCTGCCTCAGTTAAGGGGGAACAGTCAGCACTATGAGCCCTATACCTAAGTGTGGCACTGGTCCTAATTTTCACTTTGTGTGCTAAAACATTTTTTTTCTTACTGTTTACTGCAGTATGGTATATTTTGTTTGCTTGTCATGCTGTTCTCCCAAGGCTAAGAGACAGTCACAGAGGACTGTACATTGCCCTAGGAGAACAGCAGGACCAGCAAGCAAACTTCTGACCTGAGCTTATAAAATCTCTACCATGCACTGCAGGCTATTGAATTTACCAGTGCTGCAAACCTGCTCTGATGTCAGCTGCAGGGGATTCTGGGAATTCTTATAAAAGCAAATGTTAGCTTGGAAGTCAGCAAAGCCAAAATCAGTCTGATACAATCTAGTATACTGCAGCAAACACAAACAAAATGTTTTTGCACTTAAAGTGCAAATAGGAACCAGCCCCACTCTTGGATGTGAGGTTGTTGGTGTTCATGTTCCCCTTTTCAAGAAATCAACCATTCTCTGCAGCATTTCATACCTTGGTTGCAGGTGGACAAGGCTTGATTCTCAAACAAAAGCAGTAAAAGGGCAGTCTTCAGTACTTCCTGTTTTACTGCCTATCATTGCTTTTGTTACTGCTTCAAGTCTTGTTTTCAATCTGCCTCAGGCTATTATTTATTTCATGTGTTATGCTGCATACTACATCCTGTGCCAACTCACATGCAGATCTAGCTATTTACTGAAGAAGCCACTGCTATGTGGAGTTACCACCTGAAACCGGCAAATATGAGATGTTTTCATCTAATCTGGGTTTTCAAAGGAAACATTTTACATTTTTCTGGGGAAAGTGCTACCCTTGCCAACACTGCTATTCCTGAAAAATATCTGTGTTTTCTCCAGAGTCCTTTTCCCTTTTCTGCTCATGTGAGCATACCTCTCGAGTGCTGTGTTTTCCACAGTACTATGATTTCACACATAAATTTACCCTTTCTATTCAAAGATATACTGATGTTTTAGATAGTGTTGGCATTATGTTTGGACATATAAAATAATAAAAGATGAAACAGGCTTTACAGAAACATTCATTAAGACTAAACAAATGATGCCTATTATTTTATTCATATTTTTCTTTGAATTATGGAAGTGTCAGTCACCAGTGCAGCACAATTTAATGCAAAGAGGTTGTGATGCATGCCATGGAGTGTTGTTACTTTGTCTGCAGTGGTTCTTTCAAGCTGCCTATTAGCTATAATACAATGACGCAGCTTCATGCCTCAGGGATTGTCTCTTCTGCTTTCCTGAGTTCACAAACACAACCTCCATGTCATGAACAAGTGCATGTTGGGACCTGTCTCCTGGTAAAAGTATGTTGCATCTGCTTTTTCCTCCTGACTCTTACAGTAGAGAACATTATGCGTCAATGTGACCAGACCCCAACACCACTGTATACTAGCTGTCTGGTGCTATGTCTCAGTCACTAGCTATTTCTGGAACTCCTACTATTTTCAGTATATCAGAAAGAAGAAATCCCGTTAACAGCAATGTTTAATAAGTGCCCCTCCCCTAAAACTCCAACTTAAAAACAGTAAGCAAGATTGCTGACAATGTGGCTTAGAGTAGGCTGGTCTGTAAATTTTACATTTCTCTACAAAATTGCAGAAAAACACAAACATGATGCGCTAGATGGTGAGAAAAGTCCACGGATCAGCCATATGTAGCAAATGAACAACTGAAACACAAGAAAAACAGTGATACACATGGACTGTGGCTACAAAGTTAATCTAATAAATTAAAGCATGAACAAATGGATGGTGTCCTGGCACTTCAAGGGTAACAACCCTCTTCGTCGGGGTGGGGGAGTTCACAACATACATCACCATTTAAATATACCACCATGTAGAGACATGTGACTGTAGTATCCAACCATATAAAAGCACCACTTTACATATCATGTATACTAGAGAAAACAAGCATTTCTCAATGCCGAATGTTGTCTCGCTGTCATTGGCATTGGTAGTGCAGGAGTTAGAGATGCATAATAGGCATGGCAATGAACTATTGAACTGACGCCTACCTCACCCCCACCCTGAAGAGACACATTTTCAACATAGGCATTTTGGGACCTCCCTCATGAACAGTGGCTCTGTGATTTTGTTACTCTGTCCCAAAAGTTGATTTCCCACAGTGATCAGCCATTCTATGCCACAGGTGCGAAAACACGTTTTGGGCAGGATGTGAAAACTGACAGCTGTACTGTTCATAAGGAGGTGTGAAAAAATGCCAGTGTTGAAAATCTGGCTTGAAAATATTGCACATTTGCGAAGTTACAAGGGTGCGTGAAAACTCTGCAATGCATACTTGTAACACAGTCAGTTTATGGACTTTCATCACCAGATTTTCAACATATGCATTTTTGGACCTTTGCTCATGAAGAGCATCACTGTCATTTGTTAAACTGTCCTGAAAACTGATTTCGCACAGCAACCGCGCATTCTGCGTTGGAAGTGCAAAAACACATTTTGGCCAGGGCATGTAAAATGACAGCTGTACTGTTGATAAGGAGGTGTGGAGAAATGCCAGTGTTGAAAATCTGGAGTGAAAATATTACAAATTCACAAAGTTATGAGCGTGCGTGTAAACTGCACAACACACGCTCATAAAACATTCATTGTTTTGATATTTTCACCAAATTTGCAACATAGGCTTTTTGAGAGCCCACCTCATGAACAGTGGCACTGTCATTTCGTTAATCAGTCCCAAAAGGTGATTCCTCACTGTGACTGCGAAATCACCTTTTTGGGATTGAATGACGCCATGACAGTGACTGAATTCATGAGGAGGTTCCCCACTAACCCCATGTTGAAAATTTGGTGCCAAAATTCCTAAAAATGCCTGAGATACACACCAAAGTTTAAAAAAACGTATTCATGCCATTATACAGCTTACCAGCATTTCTTCAGTGACCGCTCCTCCAAATCTGCTACTACTGCAATATGTTGGTTGCGCAAGCATGAGCCAACATAAAAAGTGCTAAGTGCGAACTACAAAACAATTAATCAAATGCACAGTAGTGTAAATAGCAATTAAATGTCCATTTAATACTATTGATTGCATAAAAAATGCACTGATACCTTTTTACATTTTTGAATTGTTATTCGAAGCGCCTGGGAACCATCTGTTTGTTCATGCTTTACTTTATTAAATTAACTTTGTTGCCACAGTTCGCATGTGCCACTGTCTTTCTTGTGTTTCAGTCGCTACAATATTACCTTTTTTTTAACAAAAGTACAATGGAACCTCACAGTTCAGGTATGAGCTGGATCCTTTATTTTAGCTACTTGTACTAACTGGAACTTTAGTTGAAGCTGGTGTATTGTGACAAAACTGAGGCCAGTTTATTTGCAGTCACTTTCTTTGCAACTACTCAGGAATTCTTAATAACTCTACATCCAAATACAAAAACTAACAAGAATGCATACCCATACCCTGCAGGTGATCTGTGGACTGTCAGGGATGGTCCTTAGATGGTTCCATTCATTCCTCACTGGCAGGTTTCAGAGAGTAGTATAGGGAATTTATTCCTCTGATGCTTTGTCCCTGCCATGTGGGATTCCCCAGGGCTCAGTATTGTCACCTGTGCTATTCACAGTGTATATGCTGTCATTGGGAGACATTGTAAGGTGGTATGGTCTGAGTTTTCACTGCTATGCAGATGATACTCAGCTGTACATGTCATTTACATTGGATCAAGGTGATGCAGCCTCCATGCTTAGCAATTGCCTCTCTTAGATCCAGGGCTGGATGAGTGCCAGCTGGTTGAAACTGAATCCTGACAAGACTGAGATTCTGGTGGTGGACTTGGGTCATCAGGTAGAGGGGTCTTTGGCTGGATGGGCCACTGGTCTTTTGCTTGATGGCTGCCAGCTGATGACCTCTGAATGGGTGCAAAGTCTGGGCGTTATTCTTGACAAGGGGTTGACTCTGAAACTTCAGGTGTCCTCCATCATCAAGACCTCTTTTTATCATCTGAGAAACATCACCCAGATTCAAGCATCTGGTTCCGCCTGGCAACCTTCAGACTTTGGTCCACGCCTTTGTGACCTCTCGTCTTGATTACTGCAATGCTGTGTACCTAGGGCTACCAGGGGTAGGTATACACTGCTTGCAGCTGGTGCAGAATGCTGCAGCCAGGTTGTTGACAGGGTTGTCTCAATTTAGTCATATCACACCTGTGTTGCACAAACTGCACTGGCTGCCAGTCCAGTGGCAAATCTCCTTCAAAGGTGGCTTGCTGACCTATAAAGACCTACACGGTCAGGGACCGAGCTACCTAGAAGATCTCCTTTGTCCCTATCACTCCCTCCGGCCACTCTGCTCTTCTGATGAGGGATTGCTAGAGATTCCCAGGGTTCATTTGAAGACCTCTGAGGTGCGTACTTTTGCTTTCGAAGACCCTAACCTATGGAATTCTCTACCTCATTCGGCTAGAGGGTGCTTGACTGTGGAGAGTTTTAAAGAAGCTCTAAAAACATATTTATTTTTGCTGGCCTTCTTTGCTGATTAATATTCATTGTTTTTATACTAGATGTTTACTGTTGAAGTTTAGGTGTTTTAACTCTGTAAAATCACTTTGATACTTGTTAAATTACACTTCTTATAAATAAAGATTATTATTATTATTATAAATAGATAATTCATAAAAATCATTTAAATACCAAAAGGTTCTGTCCCCAGAGGTTTTTAAGTCTGGTCATGGGTAAGATCAGGAGACCCTCTTTAGCAGAACAGATGGGATTAATGGGGAGGCAAGGATGTAGGCGTTCACACAGGTAGCCGAAACGAAGACCTTGTAGGGCCTTGTAGGTTAGCAAACCAATCTTACAGGTTTTGGAACTAGAAACAAAATATGCTCCAAATAAGGCAACTTACAATAAAAAGGGTAAAATCTCATTGTGGGTAACACCAAATATAATGAAACTATTAAAACAAAAAAAAGGGCTTATAAAGCTATGAAAAAAGACAACAGTGACAACAATAAATGGAGCTACAGGTCTGTTCTAAAAAACTGTAAAAATATATTCAAAAGGGAAAAGAAAAAAATAGAGGTTATATTAGCTTATAGGAAAGATAGAGGTAAAAGTGTTTTATTCTTACATAAATAACAAAAAACAAACAACTAGCAATATAGGGCCTCTTACTGTAAATTCTGTGGTGATAACAGCACCCCAGGATATCGCTGAAGAATTTAACAAATACTTTAACTCTGTCTTTCATTCAAAAAACAACACAAATAAGTCCCCCCCCCCCAGTAACAAAACTGAAGAGCATCTGTATATCTCAAAAGCTGAGATTTTAAATAAACTCATTAGTATCAATAAAAATAAATCACCAGGCCTGGCTAGATTACACCCAAGACTTCTCAGGGAAATCAGAGATTGGCTAGTGGAAACACTACATAAAATTTTCAACATGTCACTAGTGTTACACGAGATTCCAAGCAACTGGAAGACAGCTTCTGTTACCCCTATCTACAAGAAGGGAAATCAATAAGACGTCACAAACTATAGACCGATCAGTTTAACCAATATTCTGGGTAAGATCTTCGAGTCCATTCTGAAAATTAAACTAGAAGAGGATCTAAAAAAACATGGGTTTAGTGGACCGAACTCAACACAGTTTTAAAAACAATAGGTCTTATTTATCTGGAAACCTTGTCTTTTACGAATATGTTAGTAAAACTTTGGCGAGTAATACATCAGTAGATGTTGTCTATCTGGACTTTTGTAAAGTTTTTGACAAGGTGCCCCATGATACTTTAATAACTAAAATGAGATCATTGGGAATAAACAATGCAATTATAAACTGGGTGGAAGAATGGCTATATCTCTGTACTCAAAGGGTATGCATCAGGGGATTTATGTCTGACCCATGTCCGATCAGTAGCAGAGTACCTTAGGGATCAGTACTTGGTCCAACACTGTTCTCCAAATTTATATCTGATCTTACCATCAATATTAACAGTTTTGTCATAAAGTGTGCAGATGAAACTAAACTTGCAGCGCCAGACAAAATGGAGTGGATATTCTAAATCTCACAAATGATTTAAAAAAAAACTGGAGGTTTGGGCATAAAAAAACACACGACTTTCAATGGTAAAAAATGCGTTATTATGCATTTTGGAGCTGCACACAAACATAACCAGTATACATTAAATGGTCACATACTATCCCCAGTAGTACAGCAAACTGACCTGGGAATAATTATTACCTCTGATTTATCTTTTCACAGTCATTGCAACCATATTATTACTAGGGCCAATAGACTAATAGGCAGTATCAAAAGGAGCTTTACATCAAGAGACCAAGAATGCATTTTGCCACTGTATAAGGCCTATGCAAGGCCACATCTGGATTACTGCTCTCCTCTGTGGAGTTCATACCTCAGGACAGATGTGAAGAGATTGGAGGGGGTGCAGAGGAGAGTCACAAAATTCATTTCAAATATGTATGAAAAAGGTTATGATGTAAGACTAAATGAACTAAACCTGTATTCTTTGGAGCAAAGAAGAACAAGAGATCTCTTATTGATGCATAAAATGTTCTCTGACTGTGAATTAATGTCGGAGATGGGTATGTCCCTCAATAAAAGAGAGTGTGATCTTAGAAGCCACATATACCAGCTGGCACTTACTTATCCTAGAAAAAACAAAAGACGTTCTTATTATACCCAAAGAATCATCCCCCTATGGAATTCGCTGCCTGGTTCAATAATAGAATCCCTAAATTTTACCAAATTTAAGCAAAATCTGGACTGTCATTTACTATAAACCTTGGGATGTTAATACCAGCATGGGTGGAGATATACATATATGGGCTACGGTCTTCTGTATATCTACCTTTCTTAGTATGACTCTTAGTATAGGAGATATGCCACTTAACCAGCAACCAGTGTAGTTCCCACAGCACAATGGTAATGTGACTCATCCTTGGAAGGTTGGTTGACTACCTCACAGCCACATTCTTCAGTAACTGCAGGTGTTATAGCACACCTCCACTGACTCCAAGGTAGAGGGCATTACAGTAATTGAGGCATGATGTCACAAACACATGTAGTATAAAGGGGAAATCCTAAGGGGGATAAGGGAACAAATCTGGTTAATATTTCCAAGATGGTAGAAGCCATTCCTGGACATTGTTCATTTGTTTCTAGAGGTTTCATTTTTGCCAAATGTTTGACCATTATGCCTTGGCTACCTTTACTAGGTTCAGCATGCCAGCTAAGGCAAGCTCCTGAGGTGTGGTGCTTGGAGTTACTAGTGAGAGCCGGGTGAGTTGCCAGGATAAACTGCAAGCAAACCACCATTGCAGGTGTGGCTGTCTACTATGCAGAGGTGCTACCTTTCAATCTCACCCCATACACTCCAGATAGATGGACAGATACCATCAAGAACAACTTGCAGCAGAAAGGATTAAAGACAAACAAAGCTGTTGATGTGGTGCAAGACAGAAAGTGGTGGAGACTTCATTCAGCCCCATAGTCACTGACTGAGCTGACAGATGAGAATCTAAGTTGAAAAGAAGCCATTCCAGATGACTGTCGACACCTGCACCTCAAATGTCAGCTGTTCAACCAGGATGACACCCAGATTCTTCACCTTTTTGGCAATGTCAAGCCTAGGTACCAAGGCAAATCCCAGTTTCCCACTCCAAAACTGTCAACTATTTATGTTCTTCCTTTATGACTTCACTGGCACTTAATTTAATTACTATCCCTCCCTCCCCTACTATAGACCCCTCCTAGGAATCTCACCGTCACTCGCCTCAGTACCTAGTGCACTTGGTGGATGACTCTGAACTCATTCTATTGTTCCCTACCTGCACTCATCTCCCCTGCTTCTCCTCGTTTCACCTCCACCTAGGTATTGTTCTGCTTGCGAACTGTTGACCCTTCTAGGTTTTGTTTGCCATGTCTCAATTTAGTATTTACTGCTGATACCAAATTTTTTGGCTACTCTGTTTTGAAACTTGTAACTGTACATTATGCATTATCTGTCTCTACCATTGCTTACTCTTTCATTTACTGCTTCCTTGTAATTTATCTGTATTGCCTGTAACCTGCAACTACTATTTGGCTTGTATAGTATCTCAAATCATTTGTTCTGTGCCATTGTTTGTGGCCCAGGTCATGCCTGAAAATGATCCCTAGATCAGTATACTTACCCGGTAAACAAAGACTTAAATAAATAAATAAATTCCTTAACCTGTACCATCTGGTAAACCTGCTTATGTGTCTGGACTCAGACTTCTCACCCTAGTATGGTCAAGAGCCAAGAGTATCACAGAAGTGAAGTGTTCAGTTTCGGGGAAGGGGGAGATGACACAAACACCCTCTCTCAGGTACTTCCGGTGACGTCTCCGTTCTAATGGTATCCTAATTTTCAGGCTCCCAGTCACTGTGCCTTATCCTGATCCATCCTGGCCACTTCAGTGTTCCCTCTTGACTGAAAACAGAAGATTATGACAATTATTATAACCACCAGACTTAAGTTAAAAGAATTTTCTGTCCCCTCATTGGGAAAAATCAAATAAACAAATCCAGACCAGATCAACAGTGAGGCTGGGCTGACTCCATGCCATGCACCCTTCCATCTTCTCCCTTAGCCAGTGATATAGAGGAGAAAGAAAATTTTACTATAACCTCAAAAGAACTGTTCACTCAGCTCCAAAGTATTGGAGAGACTCTATGCTGGCTGGAAATGATGGTGGCTGACAATCGACGGGACATGCAGATCATTGAAAAGCAAACCAGGGCTACTGAATCCTGCCTTACCGAATACAAGCAGATCATCGATATCCACAACTCCACTATTCTAAACCTCCACCATAGGGAGCTGGAATTAGCCAACAAGCTTGAAGATTTGGAAAACAGGTACTGGTGAAATAACATACGCCTGAATGGCTTGCCAGAAAAAACAAAGTCAGGGGAAACCCCTTTATTTATGGAAGGGCACCTTCAGTAACTACTAAGCTTACCAAATGACAAACATTTGAACATCATCCATGCACACAGAGCCCTCATTCTACCTCATTAAAACTCTAAAGCCTGACCACAATCTATTGTTATGGCTTTTCTTGACTATAGAACTAAAGAACAACTTCTGAAAACTGTTTGTGCAAAATATGAATTTTTCTTTGATGACCACCGTATTTTTCTGGAGCATGACTTTGCACTGGCCACTATGCAACATCAGCACCCAGCTGTCCTAGTTTGGAAAGCTCTGAGACAAAAGGGAGTCAAAGCCTTCTTAGAGTACCCTGCCGATCTTTGAGTTATCACCCAGGAGGGGACTTTCCAGTTCATGGAACTGGCTGAGGTTAAAGACTTTTTGCAAACTCATGGCATCAATCTAGATGAAGTCTTAGCATGTGTCTCCCAGCAAGAATTACAAACCCAAGTTTGGAAGAGCACTTCTTCAACCAAACTGACCACAAAAATTATCGCTGATCTTTGGTCCAGTGTCTGGATATCTTTTAAGAATACCTCTGGAAATACTTCCCCCTAGAGACCTCAGCACTCTGTATCCCCTTTCCCCCAGCCTATAAATCTGAGGACAGTCATTAACTGTATTGGTGGTCCATTCTGTGTGGTTCTACCTGACAAATGCTGGATAGTTTTGCAATTGCCTAAAGACCTTTTACAGGCAGCTTTCTACTCTGGGGAAGAGGAGTGTTTCTTCTTTGTTATTTGTTTTTCACCTGCTGAATATTTTACTCAGATGGCAGGATGGAGACAGCTTAAGCCCACTGCCTTCAGCATGGGTTACAGATGGACAGACACCGGGGGCTCCTGTGGGGGTGCTTGGTAGTGGAACACCCTATTACATCTTACCCTGATTTGACTTCCACTTGGAAGCTGGGTGTGGGTGCTGCGGCTGGGGTTTGGGCTTTGGGCCTTGGACAGCTGTTCCATTCTTTTTGACACACTGTCAGAAATTTAGGGGGGGGGGTGGAACTTTTGCTGACACCATTAGACCAGACTGACCTGTGTTTTTTCTCGATGCTGCCCTTAGGCAGGTATGGACTCCTTACATCCTTGGAAAGGGCATTCTGTTTTACACATTATCAGTCTTTAGGCCTCTCGGAGATGACCGTTCCCCTTAATTACAAGCCTGGTTGGCTCATTTTGTCATTTACAGGAGTGCTGCTCAGCCAGTACTATTCTCCTATGCCCTTATAAAGGGGCACCAGCTGCTTTTGTTTCTTAGGAACTGTCTACTTACTATGGTTATGCACAACAGTGGCAGCTTATTGCTTTGTGTTTGGTTCCTGGTGGGGTGATTTGCCCCTGCTTTCTCCACCCGCAGTACTCTTGTAACCTATTTTATCCTCAGCTTTGCAATATTGCCTCCCACACTTTTTTATTTCGCCCTCATGATTTAATCTGGTGCTAGTTTCTGTCGGGGGGGGGATTGGGGTCCTGGGCCTGATTTCTGCTCTGGTTCTTGACTCCTTAGATTTGAGCTTTGTATCTATTAACTTAGAGGGCATGCCCTGACTTTTTCTTTTGCTTGCATAGTCCTGCTTCTGGGTTCCCTCCCCAGGGTTGGGTTCCCATCATCCACCACCTCTATTTCTTTCCAGATGGCTCATACTGCATTAGTGGGCTAGCTCATATTACTGGCATTTTACAACAGGGAGTGATGAGTGGGCATTACTGTTCTTTTTGAATTACCATCATTGGTCTGCTTCCAGTCTATGCTAGATAGTTCTTTGAATTGCTCCTAGATAGACTGGTTGCCTGTGTGACACCACCCTTCTGGCAGCCTTTTGTGGGATTTGTGCCAGATAAGGGTTCTCCCTAGTGGTGAACCTTACACCTCCTCAGCGAACCAATCAAGCAAGAGGAGGTGGTTCTGGGTGGCGTGCCTTGAAGTGTTTCTTTTTAGTTTAAATAGTTCAGTTGTGGTTATCCTGTTTGACAAGTTCTATTTTAAACTAACATAAATATTTTGATAGAGTTTATTGCTGATGGCTGTTAAATACCTGTTCTTCTATGCTGAACTGTCACACACCTTCAATACCGGAACAGTCTTCCCAATATTTAGAGTACTAATATGGCCAATTTGCATGTAATTTCTTATTATGTCAAGGGTCTCAATAATCCAGTTAAGAGAGCATGGGTGTCACAGGACTTTCTGATGCAGGGGGTGGGAGTTGCACCTTTGCAAGAAATACACCAGCGAGACTTAAAACATAAAAAATTATAGCGGGCTTGGGTGGGAGAAGTACGTGCCTCACACTACGTGGCCCACCCTCATAAGTGAGATGGGGTGGCCATCTTAATATGTAAAATTTTTCCCTTGCAAGTTTCCCTGTTCATTCAGATCCAGAGGGTCACTACCTCAGAATTTTTGGAGAGTACGGGGGATGTGCCTGCATAATTTTTAATCTTTATGCCAGAAATGAGGAACCTTTATAGGTCTCCTGTTTTACTCAGGTTATCTCAGAGACTATTATAGATTCCAATGTTTAATCATTATTGGTGGTGACTTTAATACCACCCTTTCCCCCCGCATTGGATAGTTCTGATTTGTGCAAAGGTGGGCAGTCCCACACAGCTGGCACCCTGACCTGCCTTTTCATGAATTTGGTATGGTAGAAATTTGGAAATATTTGCATCGGGGGATTCAGGATCATTCTTACTATTTCCCTAGACATAACCAATACTCACCATTGGATTATTTCCTGTTACTGACTCAACTGGCACACGCAGTCCATAGCTGTAAGATTGGTGCCATTATCCTATAGTACCATGCCCCTGTTATTTTAGATATGGTTATCAGCCCACATCCTACAAATATAGCTTGGTGGCTTAATGTTTGTCATTTGAACTGAGACGATTTCCTAGACTTAGTTAAAACCGAGATCAGGTCCTTCCTCCAGTCTAACCCATGGGGTGATATTTCAGCACCCCCTTTACTGGGATGTGGTTAAAGCCACATTGCGGGGGAAAATCATCCATAGGGTTAAACAACAGAAATTGTAGCAACAATTATCCCTCGATAAACAAATTACTGACCTGGAGTTTCAGCATAAAATTACTCGCAATGAGCAAGTTGGAAGACAAGTGCAGAGCTCTGTCCTGCTTACTTGAGGAAAAAATTGATGGAGTGTTACACTATTCCAGACAACGGTTCTATGAAAATGGTAACCAGATGGGCCGACTACTGGCAGATTAGCTGAGGAGGTAAGCAGCTTCCAGGGCAGTCTTAAAAATAAGAGAGGGGAGATCTGGAAGGATTTTCACTACCTCTGATGCTATACAACAAAGTTTGGCAGAATTTTATACTAACCTGTATCAGATAGAGAAGGGTCCTACTCATGGTCACAATATACAGACCTACCTAGATAGTATACCTTTACCCTACCATAGGGATGTGGATGCTTAGATTTTGAGGGCCCCTATCACTGTGCAGGGAATCTTAGGCAAAATTCAGCACTTGAACAATGGTAAAGTGCCCAGGCCAGACGGGTATCCAGCTGAATTTTTTAAAATGTTTAAAGATGACTGGGTACCCATGCTTGTGAACATAGCTAATGCTATATTAAGAGAGGGAGCAGTGGTGCCACCCTCCTGGAGGCAGGCACAAATCTCAATTCTGTTAAAACTGGGAAAATACTCCATGGAATATGGTTCCTACCATTCACTTTCCATATTAAACACTGACTTAAACATTTTCACTGGTATCCTGGTCGACAGACTGCAGATTGATATCCCTAGCTTGGTCCATCACAACCAAACCAGGTTTATTAGAGGCAGATTCTTATAGGGTAATATTCATCACTTTCTCAATGTTATCACAGCCCAAAGGAACAAGAGGGCCTTCCGGCTCTCCATTAGTATAGAAGCTGAAATGGCCTTCAATAGGGTTGATTGACTTTTTCTCTTACAAACACTAGCTAAATTTTACTTGGGAAAACACTCTGTTAATGCTATTTCTGCCCTCAAGGATGGCCCAAAGGCCTCTGTATGGGTCAATGGCCTTCTTTCAGAGTACTTTCCACTGGGGAGGGGGATGTGTCAGGGACGCCCCCTCTCCCCACTGTTGTTTACACTTAGCCTTGAATCTCTAGAGATAAGCATTCATCAAAATCCACAAATCAAAGGGGTTAGGGCTGGTAGCCACAAGCAGAAGATCCCATTATACAAAGACTACACACTATTCTTTTTGGGAGATCCAGTGTCATCCCTCCCTTCCTTATTGGAAACTCTAAATTACTTTGGTTCCCTTGCTGGTTATAAGATTAATCTAACTAAATCTGAAGCCAGGATTCTTGGTGCCCCCCCCCCCAAGGTTTTAGGAACCACTTTCCTTTTTCCTGGGTCCCTCAAAACAGCTTTCTCTATTTGGGCATCAACATTTCAGCAAATACTACTTGGTTATTCCCAGATAACTATCACTCTTTATGTAATTAAATTAAGCAAGATATCATCAGATGGAAACTGCTCCCCTTAACTCTATATGGCTGTATCCAAAGTATAACAATGAATATCCTGCACAGTTTGCTCTTTTTGCTTAACACCCTCCCTATGCCACTCCTTAAAACATATTGGAATGACCTGTTGAATGAATTGTCCAAATTTGTGTGGTTTGGAAAATGCCCCAGAGTTTCTCAGTGACTCCTGTGTCTTTACAAGTAACAGGGCTGGATGGGCCTTCCTGATCTCTGTAAGTATTACTTGGCAACTCAGGGATCCTTTTTAAGCACCTGGGACAAACGACATTTGGAAGCAGCTGGTATCAGATAGAGGAAGTGGACCTACTTAGTTTGCCATTTTGGACCATCCCTACTGGTGTTCTCCCCCACTGAATCTTACATGAAATTTGCAACCCACGGACTAAACACACAGTTAAAATTCTGAATAAACTGCATCAACTGACAGGTACCTCAAACACTTTGGGTCGCATAACACTTATTAGACACCACACTGACTTTCTTCCTCCACAACTGGATATGGGCTTTAGGTATTGGAAAGTCTGAGGTCTTACTAGATTTACACAGCTCATTACTGGAGACCATTGTTTATCTTTCCCGTAACTTCAACATTAATATCATTTACGGCGAGAAGACCGTTGCCGCTTTTTTGCAAACCAGGCATTATATTATGTAGCAACAACATCTGTTCCAAATAAGAGAACCCAATCTGGTCTGGAGGAGCACTTTTATTGGCCCGTCACTCTGAATGATAAGTTTGGCCAATTCTGGGTCTTTATAAATTTCTTACTTAGATAGATTGCCCTCCCACAGAGCTCATTTGTGTTAACTGAGAAATGGAAATAGGCCTCCCTGTCACCCAGTAGCATTGGGAATGCAGATTACGGAAGGGTTGGACAACTACAGCTTCACACACATGGCGTGAATTTAACTGGAATGTTTTCTTAAGATATCTTCATACCACAACCATTACGAAACACGATGCACCACACAGTCCGATGCCCGTTGGAGGAAATGTGGGGGAACTGGCTCAAATTTTGATATTTTCTGGGACTGCCCAGTTATCCTTCCTTTCTGGCAGGTGGTTCATGACTGCCTGCAACAAATGTTTAACATTCAGATCCCCTTCAGCTTTACAAACCTTGTGTTGGGTTCCCTAGATCTTCTCTGAGGCTTGACAAGCAAGGTTAAACTGTGTCAAAAGCTGCGTGTGGCTGCCCTCAAGTGTTTGACACTAAACTAGTTATCTACCAAACCCCCCACACTGGACCAGTAGAAACAGAAGGTCTCCAAAATTGAGGCAATGGGGCGTATAATAGCTGTACTTAAACTCAGGTTGTCTCAGTTTCTGCACCCTTGGTAGCCCTGGTACCAGTTAGTATCCTTGACACATTTTGGAATTATCCTTCCATTGCTGAATGAGACAGATGGTGGAGCCCCTTGTTGATATCCTGTCCCATTTGCACCCTTTTAATGTATTCCTTACCCTGTTGCTATTGCTGTGGTTTGTACACCTAATTTATTATCAGTTTCATTCTTCTTATTTTTAATAACACTTGACTAATATTAACATTACTGATATTTGTAATAGGCTTAATTTATCTTGACAAACTTGGCCTTGGAGTGCAGGTCTGTGCATTGGGTGTTCTGTTATTTATAGTTCATCTTTTTTTTTATTTCACTCAATGTGTTTTTGTGGTTATAGCTTTTTGGCATTTCCTATTTAGTCAGCTCCTTATTGTTAGGTAGGAGATATTCTACTTTCTTTGTACTTATTGCATGTTACAAACACGCTCCGCAGGTCCGGCCCTCTGCTCCCACAGTGTCAACCTCAAGGTGCGATAGTGCAAACAGGTGACAAACAGGGTAATCCTCCTGTCTGCTTTGGGTCCAAACCACCTACTAGCCTTGAGTTCTGGGGGTCAAAATGTGAACCTCATGCTAGCATACCCAGTTAACAGGCTCAGATATGTACCCTCTTTGGAATTCGGTACAATCCTTCATCCAGTGGCACCCAGCCAGGTTTCCAAAATGTACCCTTATGACTCAATATGAGACTTAGGTATATTCTTACCTTTTAGAAAGCTTAGTAACACATTCAAGCCCTTAACAGTTGTCAGACTTAAACACAGGTTCAGCATTCACATGTAAAAGAACTGAGAAAAAGCACAGGCAGTATTTTAAGGAAAATAATGTTTACTAAAAATTGTAAAACAGGTAAAATCAAATACAGAACAATGATATCAATAATTTACAATCACATAAAATAAATGGGAAGTTACAGTATACAATTACGCCTACCACAAATACTCAAGTGTTCCAGATGAATTATCTGTCTAAATTGCCTAGTTGCCAGTCCACAGACTACGTGTGTCTTTGAACTTTAGAGAGTCCTTATGCACAAACTTCTCTTGCAAGCAATATTCAAGTCAGTTTTCTTCACCTCTTGGTGATGTCACCCATGAGGTCACTGTTAGATCTGTGATAAATCTGTAATCTGAGTAGGGCTATCCAAAAAGGATATTCTTCTTCTGCTGGCTAGAATCAGTAGTTACCAATAAAAAAAAATTGCGACAGTCTTTGCAAGCAGGTTCCTTTGATGGCTGATAAACCCACATCCTGTCACTAGGTGAGAAAACCAAGAGGAATCAGCCAAATTACTTCCCTTCCTGCTATGTCATTAAATGTATACATGAGAACCAATGTCAAAAGCAGGAGCAGGTTATAAGGGGTAATAAACTTTCCCTCTGGAAGGAAGGCATTTAATTAGATTTCACTGGTCAGTTTCATGACATCCTCACTGACACCTTGAAGGTCAAAGGTCAAGTCTCTCACACTCTGGCTGGTTGCCCTAGCTAGACAATCGCATACCATATATTTATATTACAAATATCATGCATATAACCATAAGCAGATGGCAGAGCGTCACACTTACTATTTTCCTTTTTTTGTGTTTATCACTGACTTTTACAGTTATACCCTGGCTATGTCCTATTCCACTGTTATGTGCTACTTTGGATCGATAAACTTGAGTTTAAAAAAAATACCCTTTCTTGGTTAACCATAAGAAGTATCTGCAATGGTTTTGAATACTGCCATAGGCCCACTTGCCTGGCCTTCTGCCTTGATGGGGGGGTGAACTACTGAAGTGACTTTTTATGCATAAAATAATCAAGACTAAGCGTGTATGCTGCCAAGCAGAGAAACTTGGTACTGGCCACTTTACATGAAGGAAGGAAGGGAGGGAGGAAAGGAAAGGGAAGGGAAGGAAGGGAAGGGAAGGGAGGGAGGGAGGAAGGAAGGAAGGAAGGAAGAAAGGAGGGAAGGAAGGAAGGAAGGAAATAACAGATAGGAAATATAAAACAATTCATTGCAAAAAACTCCATTAATGCATCACTCACCGACCCTCCACACACCAACAGGCTTTGGGATGTGCCTTGGGGTTGTCAGCTTTCTCACCCCATTCCATGTGTAAGGAAGCTCAGATGGTACAGTATAGGAGAATGGAGTGAGAGTTAGGCCCGATGAACCAAGGCACACCCAATGCATGTTGGTGTGGAGGATGGGGTGGGGTGGTAGGTGGTAGGTTGGCAACCCTAACATTGAATTTCCTGACTTTTGTCACTGTAATAAAAACCATAACTGATCAATTAACAGAGTTTTTTTGCAATGAATTTCCCTTCTTTTTGAGAAAGTGTAATCTTACCCATATGTAGTTGAGGGCCCTGTGCTCCCATCACACTACCATCTCGCCATAATGGTATTCATTTGTGGGGACCCTGCTCTCCAATCTATCCATAAGTGTACAGACATTGTAATGAACCCTTATCTCCCTGTGAGCCCCACGCTCCCATCTACCCAGAAGTATAGAGACATAGCACAGGCCTAGAGACATTCCAAGTAGCCCTTGTGCTGCAAATGTGACAATATCTCAGTAACCACAGGAACTTTGGAAAACTTTTCACCACAGTTGTAATCATCACCTGGCAACCTGTATGTGTGCTTAACTGTGCTTGCCGGAAAATCTGTATCTCTAACTGTTTTTGAAATATAGGAGCTGAAAGGTACCATGAGCGCCACAATGTTAGCCTATGGGAAATTCCAAAACTTCGGAATACTGTAACTATGGAACTGATGTAATTTTTTTCACCAAACCAGCAAAAGGTACATCTGTGGGTCAAGCCCTTTCTACCCTGCAAATTTCAGCCCAAAAGTCAAAACTGTTTAATTGCAGGGAAGTAGCAAAGAAACAGCTATTTTTTCCTAGTTCTTTCACAAATTTGTGACACTTTCACAAATTTTGTGAAAGCTTTCGGAAAACGCTGTCCCAATTTGTGAAAGAACAGTGTGACACTTTCACAAATTTGTAAAAGTGTCGTACAGGTACTTTTGCAAATTATGACACTACCAGTGTAAAAAACATGAAAAACATATTTCTGAGCATTATTTTACAAATCAAAGCCAGGATCGTGTTTCTAGGGCCTCAATTAGGTAAACACAACTATTGGTGTTTACCAAGCGGCATTACTTTTTGAATTACAATGTTTTTTCTCCATCGCTAACTGAGAACAAGATGGTGGTTGCATAAGAGTACTGAGCCCTTTTGCAACAGGAAAAGGTTCTTTCACGAAAGTAAAACATGCTTTTGCTTTTGCACAGCACATATATTTTTTTCCCATAGGCTATAATGGAAAACTTAAATCTTTAATAACTTTTGAATGGATTAATAATATTCACCAAACCTTTAAAAGGCACATCAGTGACCCAGATCCCACATTCCCTGAGAATTTGAGACCAGATGCCCAAACTATTTGGGTCATAGCCCCGAGCAAAGAATATGCCCAAAGAGTGGTATTTCTCATATTTTTTGGCACTCTGCAGCTCCGCAACTGTACACCCAACTGGAACAAAACTTGACAGATCCTGAGAACTATGGTACCAGACCATGCATGCAAACTTTCAAATGGTTGCAAAGTTATTAAAGTGCACAATTTTGGGTTTAACATAGAAGTGGATGGGCAACCCTAACTATAGTGCCACTACCATGGCACTATAATGAGTATCAAAATAACAAACTCTGTCAAACTACCACAGTAATGTCGGCTGCAGGAGGATCACAGTAGTACCCAGTGTCAGGCTTATAACATCCATTTCCTGTGACATTAAAGGGACACTGTCAGCATTTTAAGCAATTTTCATGATCCCTCTACTGCCTGTGCCTGTAAATAGTACTCTCAAAACAATTTCACACATTACATTTCAAATGTACATTATTTGTTTTTCATGTAAACATTAATATTTACAAAAAATGCCTTTTAGTCATCCCGAACTTATCTCTGCAGTGTGCTCCTTCCCATGTGTCCCTGATAGAAACATAGAAATTGATGGCAAATAAGGACCACTTGGCTCACCTAGTCTGCCCATTTTCCCTACCTACTGTAATACGGCAGACCCTACTTGATCTCCACTAGAGCCCTTCCTTCCCTGATAATTAAGGTTCCCTTTTGTCTATCCCATGCTTTCTTGAATCCAGTTGCAGTTTTTGGCCCCACCACCTCCTGTAGGAGGCTGTTCAAAGCATCCACTACTCTTTCTGTGAAGAAGTGCTTCCTCATGTTTCCCCTGAGCCTTCTCCCCCTCCAGCTTCATAGCATGCCACCTTGTTCTTGAGCATCTTTTTTCTGAAAATGCACCCCTCCTGTACCTTATTTATACACATGAGGTATTTGTAAGCCTCTATCACATCCACTCTTTCCCTCCTTTCTTCCAGGGTGTACATATTGAGGTCCTTTAGTCTCGCCTTATAGGGTCTCTGGTGCAGATCCTGCACCATTTTAATTGCCCTCCTCTGGACTGCCTCTACCCAACATCCTTCTGAATATGTGATCTCCAGAACTGGACACAGTACTCCAGATGAGTGGTCTTACCAATGATTTATTCAGTATTATACAATGGCAAGAAAGAATCCTGGATTCTGATTGGTCAGTTGGTTGTCACAGCAGGGATGTTATCCTGGCATAACATCCCTGTTGATTGTTTGTTGGATACTGAGCATAAGGCAGATCTCTTTTTTCTCTTAAGAAACAAAACTATTTTTTCACACTAACAAAAACATTCTTTAAAATTATTTGTTTAACCATAAAACAGAAAACCATTATATAATAGGAATAATGCCCTCCAGGGTGGGTGTTATGCTAGGATAACATCCCTTCTCGGGTGTTGGACGCCTTTGGCTGGTGGCCTCGGGCCCAACCACCAGAGGTGGGATGTTATCCCATCATAACACCCACCCTGGAGGGCATTATTCCTTTAGTATCGCCACCTCCCTCTATCTGCTGGTGATACCCCTCCATATCAATCAATCAATCAATCAATCAAAATCTTTATTTATCCAGGTGAACATCGTGGAGCAATGTTCATTTGCAAGACGGACCTGGGTGGAACATAGTAAACATAACAATATAAAATAGTGCATTTGAATACAAATATATATTGAAAACAGGTCAACAAGAAAACAATAGAACATACAAGCCTGTAGAAATTCGAGACAATAGGGCAAAAAAGGAGCATGTACATATATTCAACCTGAGCACAATAATAATAGAGAGGAACAAAGAAAGAGAGAAGGAGAAAAAAAGAAGCATGATTGGAGTAATATAGTAGAATGAGAAGCAGCTTGGGCAGCAGGAAGTCAGAATAGAGTGGAGTGGGGAAAAAGGAGATAAGTAGGGGTACAGGGGGAGAGAACAGGTGGGGTAGGAGAAGGGTGTGTGCAAGGGGTAGTGATGGAAACCATTTGGGAGGTAAGAGAGTTGCAGGGGAGGGGACAAGGAGATTTTCTCAACTAGAGGGTACAAGCAATTTCTACTCTGAAGATGGGAGACATAGACTGAAGATAAGATGGGGAAAGTAAGTGAGGGAGAGGTGGGGATGGAGATGATGGAATGGCTAGGACTTAGGAGGGCGGTGGACAGTACTAAGAGTTCTTGAGTTTTAGTGTACTGTGCAGGGAGTG
Organism: Neoceratodus forsteri; assembly: GCA_016271365.2. Classification (NCBI taxonomy): domain Eukaryota; kingdom Metazoa; phylum Chordata; order Ceratodontiformes; family Ceratodontidae; genus Neoceratodus; species Neoceratodus forsteri. Next base: position 585,524,569 of record CM028132.1, on the reverse strand, counting down.
ATGAGGTACTATGGAAGACACTGATGCAGAACTTGGGAGGGAAAAACAATTGCATACTTCTTTGATTGACTGGAAATATAGAGTCTTGAAGGCAGAGAGGCAGACAGGGATGAACAATTTAAGAGTTTTTTGAATTTTGTTCCATAATGAGGGCAGCACAAAGCTTATGGCTGCTCTGCCAAAGTGAGATTTAGCCTTAGGTACCTTGAGTGAGATAGATGAGTATCTTCATAGTGCGTAGTTACCTATTATGCTTAGTGGAAGGCAGTTGGAAATATAATGTGGCAGTTTTTTTGAAATAGCTCTGAAAGTCCAAAGTGCGGCAATTCTATCTCTCCTGAACTTAAGGGAAGTCCATCCTACAGCCACGTACAGAGAGCAGTGATGCGTGCTGAAGGGAAGTCCCATTATGAACCTCAGAGCTCTGTGATAAAGTGTGTTCAATTTTGTCAAGCAAGAGATAAGACACTGGCCATATAGAAAGTCCGTGTAGTCTACCAATGATAGAAACGTGGATTGGACCAGCTGTAGTATCTCTGGTTAGAAATTGACTAATTCTAAAGAAAATTCTTAGCCTCTGCCTTAGTCTTTTTAGTAGATCATCAACCTGTTCAGTGAAGGAAAGTCTGTGGTCTAGCCACACTCCAAAGTACTTGAATTTTGTGATGTATTCCAACTTTTCTCCTAACAAGGTGATAATCTGAGGGACTGAACCAATAGTTGCAGGATTAATTGAGTGGATAAATGGAGAGAGGAGCATTGCTTTCATTTTTTTGGCATTAAGGAGTAGCTTTTTATGGATTAGTTGGCTCTGAAGTAGATTGAATTCGGATTGGAGGTCTTCACAGGCAGCTTCAGGCATTGGGCGGCTTAAGTAAAAGACAGTATCATCTGCAAACAGATGAATATTGGCCTTGTTAATACATTTGTTGATATTGTTGATGTATATCGCAAACAGTAAAGGACTTAATATAGATCCCTAGGGCTCACGCTGCTAGAGGTGTTTAAGAGGTGACAGTTCGACTTCAGCTTTGACTTGATGAAGGCATCCTGTTAGATAGTCAGTGAACCAATGCAACGATGGAGAGTCCATGCCTATAGTTTGCAGGGAGAGGAGAAGCAGGCTATGATCGACGGTGTCAAAAGCCTTGCTTAAATCCAGAAATACAGCACAGACCTAATTCTTGATGTCTAACTCCCTCTGTCAATCATTAGTCACTTTGGCATGGGCCGTGATAGTGCAGTGATTAGCTTTGAAGCCAGACTGCATCGGGTTTAGTAGATTCATAGTTTCAAGATAGGACCGCAGCTGTGCATTTATGATTTTCTCCAGTAATTTAGACAATATAGGAAGGAGGGAGATCAGCCTGTAGTTATTAAGATCACAGGGGTCCCCTGATTTAAAAAGGGGAATGATATGAACAGTCTTCCATATAGGTGGCAGAATACCCTGAGACAGAGATAGGTTAAATAGGTGAGTAATAGGTACAGTTAGTACATGATAAGCAAGCTTTATGAAGTATGGATCTAAGGAGTCAGCACCAGTGCTTTTCCTGGTGTCCAGTTGCAACAGGAGATCCTCCATCTCTTTTAATGAAGCGGGTTGGAATGAGAATGCTGAGGCTGTGGCAGGGGACTCAGGATAATGGGTGCCAACCTGAGTACGTAGGGAGCATGCTGGGAAATTGTCAAATGCTAGGCCTGTGGTGGCCAAATGATTATTAAAGGAATCTAAAATCTCCAACCTATCACTGATAGTTGAAATCCCAGAGTTAATCTTAGTCGGAAGATGATTGCCAGAAGCGTGGCCGGACAGGTCCTTAATAGTTTTCCAGAATTTAGCTGAGCTCTTGGCAGCAGAGTTGAACTCCAAATGAAAGAAGGCAGCCTTTGATTCTCTGACCATTTTTGTGCAGACATTTCGTACTCACCTAAACTGATTCCAGTCCGTAGGGGTATTGAATCTACAAGCTTTTTTCCAAAGCTTATCCCTTTCAAGCAGCATAGTCATGAGTTCAGGGGAGAACCATCTACAGTCTTTGTTCCTTATGCAGATTTTAGCCAGAGAAGCATATTTGTTGAGAGCCCCTGACAAGATATCATGGAAGATGTTGTACGTGGAGATAACCATTTTTGCCAGGTAGAAATCCTGCCAACACAAAGAGTATTTAAGCTCGTCAAGGTAAGCAAATAAGTCAAAGTTACGCCTTGATCTCTTCGCAGAGAACTTTGATGTGGAAGGGGGTTTGTTGACAGCTCTTACTCCAGCAATGAAGCAGTGATTGCTGATGTCAGAGAAAAAGGTGCAGGCATGGGTGAAGAGATGAGGTTTACTCACCATGATAACGTCCAGTAGGGTGCTGTTGCTAGGGTTCCTTTTATTGGGGGGGCATCGGTTCAGCAATAAGTTGTGTTAACCCATGATCTTTACAGAAGGATGCAAGTGGAGCTGAGGCATTAGATAGCCAATTGAGGTTAATGTCCCCTAGGATGATTGTTTCTAGGGAGCCTTGTTCCAGCTTCACAGTTAAATGAGTCAGAAGCTGTAAACCTGCGGATGGGGGTCTATAGCATCCTATTACACAGAGTGCACTGGTCTGAGTAATCTCCACCTTGAGCGACAAGCATTCAAATTCACTGGTGACAGAGGATGAGTTGAGGCAGGTGGCCACGAACTTGTCCTTAACATAAATGGCCACCCCTCCACCTCTGGATTGCCTGTCAGCTCTAAACAAGGCATAATTAGGGATGTTGACCTCCCTGTCTGAGGTGGCTGGTCTAAGCCAGGATTCAGAAACCATTAGTACATTAGGAGAGGTGTGGCTCACCCAGGCTTGGATCATAGTAAACTTTTTTAACAAGCTGCATACATTAATATGCAAGAAGCTCATGCCTTTGAGCCTTGCTAGATCAGCTGGCAAGGCAATAGTTTCAAGAGGGACAGGGTTGAGCTCAACATTGCCAGAGCACAGTAGAAGGATGAATAATAATTTTCTAAGAGCGGCAATAGTTAGCTTGAGATTTCTAGTTTTTTCACGTCTATGAGAATTGTTAGATTTGACGTGCAGAGTTTTGCCACTGTAGCTATCCTGGCCTAGCACTGCGAAAACTAACACTCTAACTGCAACAAGCAGAGGGTTGTCAATGTTAGGCATAGCAGGAGGAGGACCTTATAGGGGAAGTTCAGTACACGTCCTACCGAAAGGACTATGCCAGGTGTAAGTCTGCAGCAGAACATGCTCAAGGTCACATAGGCAATCAAAGGATAGGTTACTATGCACATTATGACACAATGGGGAGTTGAGATCAGTGCATGGTGGCAGCTGGGATGGCTGATGAGGACCAACCAGCACCACAGCAAGTAGCGACAGTAAGAGGAGCCATGGGGATCCTCTCATGATGTAACCTTAAGTTACAGCACTGCCACTTATATGTCCTGAAGACAAGGTTAGGCTACTAGGATTTTTTCAGCACAATGTAAGCTTGAGTACAGTGTGGTCTGTTAACCTAGAGAACCAGGTCCGAAGGCAGCAAATGTAAGCATAAGATGTACCACACATGGGGAACTAATTCCACATATAATTGTTAGGCTTAAACAGGGCTCTGTCTGGCTTATTAGAGATCCTGAGAAGAGTAGAGAGAGAGGGGAAATCAGAGAACTGTACTCTCATTGGAGTTGCGCGATACCGCTAGGCATGGGGAGGTAGGGGGTGGGAAACTAGTACAATAATAAAGGCTGGAGGAGGGGGAGGGATGGGTGAGTGGAAAGGTGCAGCAGTTGCAATACCTTTGCAAGGCTTGGATCCAATGCTGTGGTCTTGGGTGGCAGCTAAGGTAGAGCCAACCGCCCTGGTGGCCGAGTCTCCCTCGGCTTCGATGAGGGAGCCTGGAGAGGTGTTCCTCAGCTGGGGAATAGAAGGGGAGCAAGTATTAATATTGGCCTTCAGACAACAGGGCCAACAGAGCCAGTAGAGAGTCTCAAATTAGCAGCACAAAAGGATGAGGAATGCTTTGGCACCCAAAGTCTGGGGCCAGACAGAAAGGACCAGAAGGGTCTGCAATCACTGTAGTCTGCCTAGCAACAGTAAATGTAACACTTACAATAAAAATGCTTCCTAGCATCCCACTGGCACTTTCCACTACCTTGTGACATGGCTTGGCGCCACCTTTAGGTCATTAGATATGATTACCCCAATGTCTCTTTCCTGTTTGGTGGTCATCAGTACCACTCCTCCCATCTTGTATTCTGTCCTTGGGTTTCTGTGGCTCAAGTGCATGATTTTGCACTTATTTGCATTGAAATTAGTTGCCACACTCTTGACCATTCTTCAAGCTTTCTTAGATCCCGCTTCATTTTTTCCTCCCCCTGGAGTGTCTGCCCTAATGACGATTTTAGTGTCATCTGCAAAAAGGCATACCTTCCGTTCTAGCCCCTTTGCAATGTCACTTATAAAGACTTATAGAGGACTGGTCCCAGTACTCATCTTTGTGGCACCCCACTGGTCAATCTTCCTTCCTCTGAGTGGACTCTGTTTGCCACCACCCTCTATTGCCTATACCCCAACTAATTTCTTACCCAGTTTACCACTTCTGGAGTCACTCACTGGCTGCCCAGCTTGTTTATGAGTCTCCTATGTGGAAAGGTGATGAAGGCCTTACTGAAATCAAGGTAGGCCATATCCACCACTCCACCCTGATCTACTTCCCTGGTCACCCAGTCAAAGAAATCTATCAGATTTGTTTGACATGACATTCCCCCCAGTGAATCCATGCTGCCTTGGATCCTGTAAGTTGCTGGTTACTAGATATTCCCTAATCCTTTCCTTCAACAATAATTCCATTATTTTCCCCACCACCGGAGTCAAACTGACTGGTCTGTAATTTCCAGCTTCCTCCCTTCTACCACTTTTGTGAAGTGGGACTACATCTGCTCTCCTCCAATCCTCTGGGACCACTCCTGTCTCCAGTGAGTGGTTGAACAAGACTGTCAGAGGTGCAGCCAGCACTTCTCTGAGCTCCTTCAATATCCTTGGATGCATCCTGTTTGGCCCCATTTCCCTGTCCATTATTAGATTTGCAAGTTCCATTAGGACTCTCTCCTCTTTAAATGGAGTTGTGTCCACGTCCCTTCCTTCGATGCTCTTGTCACTTATCCGTGGTCCCTCCCCTTCACCTTCCTCCTTGAACACTGAACAAAACTATTTGTTCAGAATGTCTCCTTTTTCTTTGTCCTCCATCACACACTTCCCCCTTTCCCTTCGTAGCCTTATAATCCCTCCCCTTGTCTTTCTCCTTTCACTTACATACCTGTAAAAAGTCTTGTCCCCTTTCTTTACTGTCTGAGCTATTTTCTCCTCTGTTTGTGCTTTGTGCTAATGACTGCTTTCCCTGCCTCCCTCTCTTCTCATTGTACACCTCCCTATACCTCCTTCATCTGCATCTCCTTATACTTCCTGAATGCTAACTTTTTTGCCCTTACCTTTCCAGCCACCTTTTTGGAGAACCATAGCAGTCTCTTTTTCCTCTTGGTTTTGCTTACTTGCGTGATGCAGAGGTTTGTTGCTTTCCCTATGGCCCCTTTTAGTTTTGCCCACTGTCCCTCCACTCCCTCCCCCCATCCTTCCCCCCTACCAGGGCACCCCTCAGGCATTCTCTCATATTTTCAAAATTGGCCCTCATCCTAGTGTGGTTCAATTCTGGCTCAGTAGTTATATTGAACCACACTGTACAGTGATCACTAGCCTCCAGGTGGTCACCCACCATGATGTCTGCAATGTTGTCCCCATTGGTGAGTATCAGGTCCAATATTGCTCCCTCATGAGTGGACTCTCTTACTAGTTGCCTCAGAAATGTCCCCCGTAGGGAGTCAAGGATGTCCCAATTCCCAGTTGAAGCTGCAGCTGGGATGTTTCAATCCACATCCGGCAAATTGAAGTCCCACACAAGCAGTACCTCCCCCTTAGTTGCCATCTTTTGAATGGCTTCCACCAGTACCTTATAGTACTGGAGGCCTGTAGATCACATCAGTGCGAATAGTGGTTCCATTCCCTGTCTCAAGGGTGACACACACTGCTTCTGCCCCTCCCTGTATTCCCTGTGCCTCTGTTGCTTTTGTGCTGTCCCTTATGTAAAGAGTCACTCCTCCCCCTTTCTTACCGTCTCTGTCCTTCCTGAACAGAGTATAGCCTGGTATGGCTATGTATATCCTAGTTATGGTGCTCATTGCACCATGGCTTGGTAATGGCAACAATGTCCAGATCAGCCTCTGCCATAATGGCCACAAGGTCCGGGATTTTATTTCCCAGACTACACGCATTTGTGCACATGGCCTTCTGAATTCTTTGACCACCTTTCTTGTCAGCCCATCTTTTTCCCTTTTGCCTACTCTCCTTACCCATTCTGCTTTCATTCCCATTCCTCTCCATTTCTTCCATATTGCTCTTCCTGCTATTGGGCACCCTTGGGGATTTTCTTCCTTGGGGTTTTCCCTAATGACTACTTCAACTTGTATGGGTGGGCAGTTTATGTCTCCCTGGTTCCTTCCACCACCAACCTCGGCTAGTTTAAATGCTTGCCAATGTAGCATTTAAACTGTTCCCTGAGTCTGTGGCCATCCCTCCTGTATAGGCTTCCATCCCTCCAGGTTGAAACCTAGTCTCCAATGTAGCTGAGATCCTCCTCTCTGCACCACTCCTTCAACCATTGGTTGAAGCTTCTGGTACAGAGTACCCTATCCTCCCCCCTGTCATAGACAGGCAACATCTCAGAAAAGGCCATTGAGTGAGCTATCTGCCAAAGACCCATGCTTAACTCTCTGAACTCCTCCTGCACTGTCCTAGTCTTGTCCCTAGCCAGGTTATTCATCCCCAGGTGGATAATGACATCCAGCTCTCCATCCCGCCCTGCTGCCCTAGCGATAGTCAGGATCTGCTCCCCATCCCTCCGAGCCATGGTGCCAGAAGGACACCTAACCTCCTGCTCTCCCTCCCTCCCAGTCCCCAAGTCTATCACCTTAACAATGGAGTCCTCCACCAGGAACTGATTCCTCCTCCTCCTCCTCCTCTGGCATTGAAATCTGCTGAATCCGTGCATGAATGAGTTTGGCAATTTTTGTGGCAAATTAAGAAAATAGCTGGTAGCATTAGTGGAACAGCGTTGATTTCAGCAATATCTGTATCTCTATTGGGGAAGCACAGGAAGCAGCACAAAGCAGAGATAAGTTCAGTATGACTAAAAGGTATTTTTAGTAAAAATTAATGTTTACATGAAAAACAAGCACATTTGGAATGTAATGTGAGAAATTGCTTTGCGAGTACTGTTTGCAGGCACAAACAGTAGAGGGGTCACGAAAACTGCTTGAAAAACTGACGGAGTCCCTGTGAAACTCCATAAGGTCCCCTAGGCTGCTCTAGTAGTAGTAGTAGTAGTAGCAGAGTTTATTTATTTTGGGCACCCTTCCCCAAAGGCTCAGGATGCCCTTACAGCAAATTATAAAATATACAAATACAGCAAAAGGAAAAAGTCAGCATACAATGCATAAAACATTTTCATCTGTCAAAATTTCCTCTGTCACTCCAAAGTCTGGACTCCACTTCAGCTGGCTTCAGCTAACAATATGAAAACACCTTGTCAATAGGCAACTCTTGCATTCGTTTGCAGATGTGCATTTTTCTTTGTCTCATTGCAAAACCAACCAAAGAAAATAAAGCAGAAAAGCAGGCAAGGTTAGATAATTCTCACAGAGCTCAGCCTGACTGACATGACATTTGTCCTGGTTCAAGGCGAAGTGAAGAACTAAGATTGTTTTTATTAGGACTAGGAACCTCACAAATAATTCCACAAACATCTACAATACATATGTGTTTTCATGTGTGTGTGTGTGTGTGTGTGTGAAAAAGGGACTGTAATTGTCTCACTTGTCCTACCCGGTCACCAAAACTCAAATAAATAAATAAATAAAAAGAGCCTAATGCACTCTCTCCCCAGCACTATCCAAATGGACCCACAGATCATCTAAGGTTGTGTTTTTTTTTACTTTTTCATTTATTTATTTATTTCTTCATTTGGACATAACCTTTGAGCAACATGCTCTTTTTCAAAGGTTCCACGTCTTGAAAGGAGGACAAAACAGAAAGGTAGTTACAGAATATGGGTGCACAAGTACAGAGACACAAAAATACAAGAAATAACAACAATTGGTCTGACTATTTGCAATTGTAAGCTATCTCATATAGAAGTACATATTGCAGTTAGTACAGCCCAAGGTACAGTACATGGTGAGTGCTGTGGGTTTAAAGAACTAATTTAGCAGGAGGTAAAGCAGCCAGGGGAGGCATTGTCATTATTTCATATAAAGTCAGAAGGGGAGAGACTCAAAATAAGCTTTCACACCCTGTATGTTAATGCAGCCAAGAGGAGGCATTGTCATTAATTCAAGTCAAGGGTGGGGTGGGGGTAATTTTCTGTGCAGGACTGACCTAGTAGGAACATACTAGAGAGCAATGTGAAGGAGGACCATACACAGAATAAGCTGGGGGGAAGACAGGTGCTTTGAGACAATCACATTTGTGAAGAGTCAATGGCAGGGCAGTGACTTAAAACAGAATACTAAGTTAAGGACAGTAGATAGAAGGCTCATCGACAGGCTGTGGCAATGGAAGGCTCAAGTTCGAGGTCTGGCAAGTAGTAATAGGAAGTAGGAGTTTAAACTCAGGGTTACTGGGCAGTAGGGTAGCAAATTGGAGAATGTTCTTACTCTCTTTCTTTTTACCCTGTTTTAAAAAGGGGGTTCTTAGTTTCATAGTTCAGCTGAAATGCAAATAAGCCTGACCTCCATAACAAAGTGACCCCTCCCAGGATCTACTCTATTATTTTAATATTTTAACATTCTTATGGTATCTATGAACCTCCTGCTTTACTTGATTTGTAAGGACCAGTCTGTCAGCTACCTAGTTTCACATTTATAGAGTACAGAACACAAGAAGCTTAGAAGTGACCAGTAGGGGAATATGTTAAATAGAGAGGTTCACAAAATCCCTAATCATTTGAAAATTCAGGCAGTACTGTAAATTGTTCAAATGTGTCTCATGCCCTTTTTTAATCACATTTTTTATACATTCTTATGTTTTCAGGGGTGCTACTGATGACTGTCCAGTAATAATGAACATATAATTATACACTTACAGGATTTATATACAGGAAATGGGATACACAATGGCCTAGATCAGGTTATGCAGTTTATCCTTCTAAGTGAAAGGGCTAGGACAATACCTCACTAGTACCTCAGAGCCATGAGTGAGTGATAAATTCCTGCTCCCTCACAAGTGATAAAAAATGCTTTTTCTAAGTCAGGCCATTGTGTGTCCAATTTATGCAAAATATTTTAAACTGTAAAATTCTTACATTTAGTTTTTATGAAGATTTAACAGTTTCTCTTTGACTTCACTGCTCTATTTTGAGTGCAGCAGAGGCCACTGTGATGACATCAACACTTGTGCAAGTTGCTTCCCCAATGGTTAACGGTTCTGTGTGACATATCCAAAGTGGAAATAAATGCTTATGATGCACTGAACATAGAAACACAGAAACATGGAAGTTGTCACAGACAAGGGCCTCCAGGCTTACCCATTCTGCCCTGTTACCCAGAACTATTGTACTCTTGCATGCCCTACTGGTATTAGGTTACGCCCCAACTACCAGTATCCCTCTATGCCTATCCCATGCATTCTTAAATCCTGTAATAATTTCTGTCCCCACTACCTCCACTGGCAGGCTTTTCCACTTGTCCACCACCCTCTCCATGAAGAAATACTTTCTCATGTTCCTTCTCAGCCTCCCTCAAGCTTTGTCTTGTGCCCCCTCATCCTTGAGCACCTTTTTAATTGGAAATTGGTGTTCTCCTGTACCTTATTCTTCCCTGTGAGATATTTAAATGTTTCAATCATATCCCCCCTTTGAACATTGAGATAAGTGATCTATCTTCACTCAGAATTCATCAGCAGCTAAAACAGATTATTTATCTGTAAGCTTTGACTCTTGCCTGCACTGTATAAATATATAGTTATACAGTAAAACAATACACACACCCCACTAATGCAAAGCATAATGGCAAGCACAGTATATGCAAGTCACGATGAAGAAGCAGATGCGTGCCCACTTAAAGCAGGACTAAATGGTACAGGAGGCTTCTAATAAAATCTGCAAAGGCTGAGGACAGTAGACATGGAAGAAAAATGTTGCCCTTGTTAGGACTTATCTACAGTATATGCCACATCTGTATCTCAGCCATTGGGAAGGGTGAACAAGATATATTAGATCTCATGGGTCTGGGTCACAGTGAGCCCAAAATAGGAAAGCAATTTTAAAGACAAAAACCTCAGTGTTAAAGTACTGAAGCAAGAGTTACACTGGAAGGATATTGGCAATAAAGATGACACTTGCTTCTGGATAATGTACTTAGAACAGAAGAGAACAAAATGCGTTTTCATAATGCATATTATTATACAGAAAGTTAGAACTTGGTAGCCCTGTGTGCAGAAAAAAAGATGTAACCCTGATAAACTCAATAACATAGCACACAAAGCCATCAACATTGCATTAGAAGCTGGCCCGGTGGTGAGGGTTGAGGCATCAGGCTTACCTCTCACTACACTGGCAACCCAGGTTCGGGACCAAGCTCAGGGAGCCAGGAGTTGGATGGGGGAAGGGAGGATTGAGCATCTGATGGATTGCTCTCCTCTCCTGGAAGGAGGGGGAACATGGTTCCATGGTGCAAGTGGCTCCCAGTGGAGACTTGGTGCACTGCAGTATCGAATGCAAGATTGGGAGAAGACATCGGTGGACATCCTGCAGGCAGGTGCGGAAGCGTGCCCGCCACACATGGGATGTTATTGCACATCCACACCCTGGGGGGGCACAAACAAGGAAAAGCACCAGCAACTGCGAGAATGATGGTGGGCCTCCAAGTGACCTCTCACCCAATGTCGGATTCAACCCATCAAAGGATCCCTGATTCCTTTTTTTTTTGCAATTTAATATACTTTATTAAAATTTAAAAAAAATACAAAGGATACAATCACAATAATGACAGTTCTATAAAAGACAAACAAACAAACAACCAATAAACAAGATAACACAATCATTCCCAAGGCTCTCTCCTCCCCACTCCCACCCAAAATCCCCATCCCCTACTCCATGCAGCATTGGATATGGGCAAGGAAGGAGTGGAATCTGGCACAAGAGTGCTGGACTTCAGGAGGGCTGACTTTGGGAGGATGGGAGAAGTGGCAAAAGGGTATCTGACCAGAATTCAACCTAGTATGGGCACTAATCAGAGGTGGGAGCTCATAAAGCTGGGGATAGTGGAGGCAACCAAAACCTGCTGCAAGGCCCAGAGCAAGAAGGCTAGGGCTAAGAAACCGAGCTGGTTGAGCAAGGAGGTCATGGAAAAGGTAAGGAGGAAAAGAGCTACCTTTAGAAGGTACAATAAAACAGGGAGGGGGAGGACAGGGAGGAGTACCTGATGGAATCGAAGGAAGTGACAAGGGCAGTAAGGGGAGCCAAGGCATCTACGGAGCTCAGGCTGGCACAAGGCATTAAGAAGGGGTAGAAGGACTTCTTTATGTACATCAGGGAGAAAATCAGGGAGGAGCTGTAAGGACCACATAGTAAGGATTAGGAAGGAGGGGGGTCGGGTGGAAGCAGGATGCGATAAGGCAAAAGCGTTAAATGATTACTTCTGCTCAGTAGTTACTAAGGAGAAGAGGGAGGTGATACCCAAGGGGGGAGGAATGACAGAAACAGGGGGGGGTGACAGATGGGGAAATCATGGAGGGCAGAGTTTGGGATGGTTTGAAGGCACTAATGGTGGACAAGATGCCAGGCCCAGATGGCATCTAACCCAGGGTACTGAAGGAGCTGGAAACTTTGGCAGACCTATTTAATGCATCACTACACTCAGGGTGTGTACCTCAGGACTTGAGGATGGCTTATGTTGTGCCCCTCCACAAGAGTGGCCCCAGAGGATGAACTGGGGAACTACAGACCGGTGAGCCTCACATCCATCATGCGTAAGCTGATGGAGGCTATCCTGAAGGAGAGGCTGGTGGCCCTCCTAGAGGCCAAAGGACTACAGGACAGCAGACAGCATGGCTTCATATGTTGCAGATCCTGCCAAACCAACCTGGTAGAGTTCTATGACTGGGTAACTAGACAACTGGACAGGGGCCATGCAGTGGATGTTCTGTATCTAGACTTCAGTAAAGCATTCAACTTGGTACCACATGGGAGGCTGGGTAGTAAGTTAGATGGCACGGGGTGGGTGCAAAGCTTGTGAGATGGGTAGGGAACTGGCTTCAGGGAAGGCAACAGAGGGTGGTGGTGGGTGGGGAGCTCTCACACCCAAGGATAGTGATGAGTGGTGTTCCATAGGACTCACTGTTGGGACCAGTGTTGTTTGGGATATTCATTGCAGACATATCATTGTACATCAAGAGCAAGATCAGTCTGTTTGCTAATGATACCAAGATGGGAGCGATAGTGGATGACCTAAGGGGGTGGCAAGGGTTGCAGGATGATCTGACAAAGCTTGAAACCTGGTCAGACACCTGATAACTAAGGTTTAATGCCAAAAAGTGCAAGGTGCTGCATTTTGGGGTGAAGAACCCAAGGAAAAGTTACCAGCTGGGGGGAGTGCAGCCAGCCCGGACAGAGGAGGAAAAGGATCTGGGGTGCTCATTACAGGATCAATGAACAACTCTGCACAATGTAGGAAGGCAGCTGCCTTTGTTGGCAAAGGCCAACAAAATGCTGGGTTGCATTGCAAGGGGTATATCCTCGAGGAGGTGATTGTGCCACCGTATAGGTCTTTAGTTAGACCACACCTGGAGTACTGCATGCAGTACTGGTGCCTGTATCTGAAGTGGGACATTAAGTTACTTGAGGGAGTGCAGTGCTGGGTAACAAAGATGATCAAGGGGCTGGGGGACTTATCATACGAGAGGAGGCTGAGGGAGTTGAACATGTACTTGCTGGAGGAGAGGAGGGACGGGGGTCATGATTGAAACATTTAAGTACATGAAAGGAATAAACAAGACAGGTACAGAGGGGCTGTTCAAAGTAAGGGAGGGGAGGGACACCAGGGGCCATGATGTGAGACTGGTGAGGAAGGTTCAGGAGGGAGATGAGGAGACACTTTTTTACAGAGGGGGTGGTAGCTAGGTGGAAATTGTTACCTGTAAAAGTGGCATCCAGTAGAACAGTGGACTGCTTCAAAAGGGGATGGGACAGGACAAGAGGGAGGGTCAATGGAGGGGAAGGGTGGAAGGGATGGGCAGCTGCAGAATAAGGGGTGTTAGCTGCACATTCGAGCAGACTTGATAGACCTCTAGGCCTTTATCTGCTGGCACATGTCATACGTGCGTATGTTCGTATCTCTGTGAATGTTCGCATTGTGGACAGATACAGGATATATAAGCCCCTAAAAAACTACAGTGTGCCAGTAAAACTAATGAATATAGGAGGGTAAAATACCTACAATTTTATGAACTTACGATGAAGGATGCTTCACCAAATTAGCATAAAATGATGACCAAATGTCCTGAAACTGTGTCCACATGCCGTTATACATAGCAATGTCTCTTTCTGCCACCAGAGCTGTTATGAGCTCTTGGAACCATTCCACATAGGAAGGCTCCCAAGTACCCTTCCAATGCCATAAAATAAGAAGTTTGATAACTAGGGCCATTAATACCATATGATGCTTGAAGTTGATAGAAGGGATAGTGGAATAGTCTCCTAGTAGACATACATCAGCTGTAAAAAAGTTGGAGCAGTTAAATATTCTTGCAGTCTTTTCTTTAATAAGTTGCCAAGAAATTTTAATCCTAGGGCGTATCCAAAGTTTATGATAAAGATACCCCTCCATGTCTCCACAAACATCACAAGCAGGTGATGGCAACTTACTCATTTTATAAAGTCTTCCAGGAGAAAAATAAAGATCATAGAGTAAATTAAATTGTAGTAGGCAAAGCCTATCCTGCTTAACGAAATTATAGATGTCTAACCAAATTCTATGCCAAAAGGATTCAGGTTGGTCAATTCTTAAGACTGACTTCCAAAAATAAGAAAATGGTGGAAACTGACTCCAGGACTTCACACTTAGCTCCTTATCTAATCTAGAGATGGGTTTATCTTGTTGTATGACAGATATAAAATCATGAAAATAAGCATCAGTGAGGGACACCCTGGGGGAGAGGCCAAGAAAATGAGCAGCACAGGTCCTAAGCTGGACTATTCTGAATTATTCATTAATGCCCAAAGAAAATTTGGTAATAATTTATAGTATCAATAGAATTTTCCCATCTCCAATTATGTCCCTAAGAGAAGAATCTATCATACCCCTATGGAATGTATTCAGTAACAGTTTGGCAGAAATGAATATATTAGGGTTACCAAAAAGAGGTTGATAAATTTCTTTTTCGTATTGTAAATTAAAAGCCTTACAAAGTTGCTGATGAGCCGCAAGGTCCCATCCTGCTGGGGTACCTTTGAAATCTTTCAGTAAACGTGATTTGGTGGAGTACAACAGGGAAGCTGGCTGAATTTGTATTTCTGAAAAAGAGCATCTTCTATATGTTTCCAACTTGTTAAATCACCCCTCACCTCTTTAACAATACCCCATTGAAAATATTTTGCACTATGGATAGCTAAATAGTAAAGATACAAATCGAGTAGGTGGAGACCACCTGCAGCTCTCAACCTACACAATTTTGAATAGGAACACCTAGGGGTTTTCTCGCTCATAAAATTGCAGAACAAATTGACTGGATAGTTATAAACCATTTTTTAGGGAGGTGAATATTAAGCATAGATGGGAGTAAGGGAGACGAGGGAGAACCATCATTTTAATAACATTGACTCTGCCCCAAAAGGACAATGGGAGGTGGTGCCAACTATTTAAATTGCCTTCAAGGGTCTTGAGTAAGGGACCCAAGTTCAAAGTTTTTAACTGACCCAGGTCCTTTGTAAGTTGGATACCCAGATAGGTGAGAGTTTTAGACTCCCAGTGGAGCCCCAATCCTAATACCTCAGCTTTAGTGCAGGATTGGGAAAGGGCATAAATTGAAGTCTTTTGTTTGTTCAATTTTTAACCCCAAAAGGCAATAAACTGATGTATAATATCAAATAAGACAAATAGGGAAGGACGTCAGTTTGTAACATGAAGTAATAAATCATCTGCAAATGCAGAAACTTTATAGTGAACCCCAGCTACCTGAATTCCTGAAATTCCCTCCTCTTGGTTAATTTTCCGAATCAAAGGCTTGATATGTTCTGCATGAACAAATATGGGGACACGGGACAACCCTGCCTTGTCTCACTAGCAAGCCATATGAAATCCGATCACTCATTATTACAAAATACTCGAGCAGAGGAGAACTGATAGAGGGTTTGAATTCTGTAAATAATTTTCATTCAGTATGTTGTAACATCGTAAAATGGAAACAAATAAGGCCAAGCCACTCTATCAAATGCTTTTTCTGCATCTAGGGACACCAGAGTCACATGGGAACTGGGGTCCACGGATGCAGAAATGAGGTAGAACAATTTCCGGAAATGGTCAATAAAGACAGTTTGTTCAGGGCCAATGAGTGGTAACCACATCTTAGATAACCGAAGAGCTAGTATTTTAGAATAAAGTTTAACATCATTATTCAATAGGGAGATCTGACGATAATTCCCGGGTCTGAGTGGAACTTTCCCTGGCTTAGGTAATAAAACTATTTGGGCCTCAAAAAGTGACTTCTCCTGGATTGGCGATATACCCCAGAAATTAAATAAGTCCACTAATATTGAAAGCAAAAGCTCTTTAAAAATTTTATAAAATAAGGCAGGAAAGCCATCCAGTCCAGGAGCTTAATCTAAAGGTCAGGAATCTATAACTCGACTAGCTTTTTGTGTTGTTATTTGACCCAGTAAGGGAGACTCTTGCTCGAGTGTTAGTCTGGGCAAATGGACCTGGTCTAAAAAAGCATTCATAGAAGGGTCAGATGGGGGGGGGCAGAAGATGAGTATAAACTTGGAAGCAGGCTTGAAAAATATGCAACTTCTCTTCAGCATTACTAGTGGTTAAGGTAGAGTTGGGTAGCTCTAAAGCCAAGATTCACATGGAGGCAGTCAATTTCTTCAGTCATAAAGCAAATAATTTCTTGGCTTTCTCACCCTGTCCTATATATATGTCACTTTAAGGTGAGAGTTAGCTCTGTCCACCTGATCTAGCAAATGGGTCACATATTGAGAATGAAGTCTTACCAGTCCCAAGTGGACCCCTTCAGGTCATGAGGAAGACAAGGAACTCTCTATAGCACACATTCTATGTAACCAACTCTCTAATTGAGCAGTCTATGTCTTTTTTCTGACAGCTGCTAAATGTATGAGTTGTTCCTTCAAGATGGATTTCAGGGCAGCCTAAAGCACATCCATAGAAGAAACTGAGTTTATATTCTCCTGGATAGAATGCTGCATAAATATCTTAAATCTGGAAACCAAAATAGTATCCTTCCACAGTAAAGAGTTATTTATTGAAATGTTTCCCCAGGAAGGGCACACTGAACAAGTTGTTCATCTCACGGCGCATCCTGGGGAAAGGATACAGAGGGAGTATACATACAGTCAACATCAATACAATATACCATACAGAACAAAACAGAATGCAATTATACAATAAAGGCATGTACAGTTTACATGGAGCTGAGGAACACAAGAGAATAAACTGGATGTACAGTAAAAGTGCAACAAGGGAACGATAACCCCCCAAAATTTTATTTGTCAACAGGTAGTGAAATTGTTGGCGTATTCACTTAATCAGAGGGATGTAACAGGAACCAGCTAGCAAGGTGGGCAGGGATGCCTTGGGCACTGTGTAAGGGATGGAGAGCTGTACTGAATATGTTGGAGTAAAGTTAGGGGAGGGGAAGCTTGGGTGAGGCAGTAGTTAACATTGGAATTAGTCACAGGTACAATTTACTGAGAGGAAATTATGTAAGGCTGTAGAGATGGAGTAGGGGGAAGATGAGTGACAGATCTGGAAGGGGAGAGAATACCATAATTTAGGGAAGCGGTGCAAGAAGGCCATCTGACCTGCAGTGGTCAGACGATGAGGGACTACCATTAGCCAAGAGTCAAAAGATCTAAGGACATGAGCAGGAGGGGGGAAGGGGAGTAGTGGGGAAGCCAGATAGGAGAGGAGAATGCGAAACCAAAATTTAGAGACAAATTTTGCACAATGAAGGTGACATCAATTTTCTAATGATGGAAAGGCCAGAGAGTGGTAGAGGTTACATTGGTGAGTGAAAAATGGAGCATCCAAAGCAAAGTGGCAGAAGGAACTAAAGATAGTGTCCAATCTGGATAGGGAAGACTTGGGAGCAGTACTGTAGACTACATCGCAGTAGTCAAAAATAGATAGGATCATCTTCTGGACAAGTTCACGTCTGGCTGGTATTGGGAGACTACTGCAGTTCTTGTATAATGCACCGAGCTTTGGGAAGAGCTTCTTCAGGATTGCATCAACATGACCAGAGAAGGTGAGGTGTTGGTCAAGCCACACCACAAGTTACCTAAAGGAAGTGGTGTCCTCAAGGACTGTCCCATCAAGGGTATGGAAGGATGGGAGGGAGGGAAGCATGGAGAGTCTCTGCCTAGTGCCAAAGGTCATTGAGACTGTCTTTTTGGCATTGAGTGAGAGCTGATGGGAGCTAAACCAGCACTAAACTTTATAGTTACATGACCAGGTGTGGGGTCTGAGGGTCAAATATGGTATCTCAAGAAGGAGCTGAACAGAAGAGTGATCTGAAATAACTCGAGCATGGATTTTACTGTCTACAATGTATGACAGTAACTGCTTACTTATTAAGAGGTAATCCAGTCTGGAAAAAAACCTTATGAGAGGCTGAATAAAAAGCAAAGTCAGTTACAGAGGGATGCAGCACCCTCCACGGATCAGTTAAAAGGATCCCCAACTCCACCTCCTCCTCCTCCTCCTCCTTTCAGCCTGGCAGACGGATTTGGAAGAGTGCCAGTAAGTGGTGGCAGCCCCGCCTCTGGGGGAGTAAAAGCTGGGGGGGGGTTGATGTCAGGGTCTAAGAGTGAGAAAAAAGCTTCGGAGGGGGATCTGAGTCATGGGGGTCTCAGGCAGGGTGGAATAAACTGCCACAGTGGGCTACTCCTGAGCAAGATCGCAGGTGCTGGTGACTGGAGGGAAAAAGAGTTAATAAAAAAACACAAAAAACATTGCATTAGTGCCCACTTGTTGAAAGCCCAAGTATATGGTGGACCATTTTCTTTGTAGACATAGTGGAACTTTGGTCTGCATCTGAAAACTTTTATGAAGCTAGTCCTGCTTTCCAATGGGGCCCACTTACCATAAGTGCTAGAATCTATAGGTGCGGGGGTGGTACTGAGGCACCCCCACTTTTGCACATGAAGATGCAAAGTGCCCTTAATGCATACAAGGTCAGGAGAGAAATAATCATTGCCTCTTTTATAATTTTTTTTTGTGTGGAAACTCCCCACAGACTGGCACCTAAAAGTACTTATGACCACTCCCAATTAAGCAATTAGCACCTTTCCCACCAGCCACCTAACCATCCTCTATGAAAAGGGTTTCCAGAATAAGGAATGTGGTTGGCCTCAAGATCTGCTTCTTCCATTCTCTGCAAGACTGCATAACCAGTAATATCTATTTGCTACTGAGTTTTTCTTCAGTGGTATAGGATTTGACTGGGTCATCATCTTCAGAAGTAAGCTAACTCAGAACAATTGTGTTTTTTGGAGGGAGCAGAAAGTATCTGTATCCTGGCCAGGGTGCCAGATACACTAAGTGCATTTTTCTAAGTAAATTGCATCATTTTCTTTTTAACTCCTGACTTTACTGTGAAGGCAGATGTGTAATGAAATATTTAATCTATTGACATAATCTTTCCATTATTTTAAAGCTGCTATTCCCAGTATAAAGATTAAGTTCTCAGGAGAATACTGCCTGAGAAATGACCCCTTAAGGTCATGTCAGGAGTTGACAGAAGACACAATTTATTTAGGATAAGCTTAGCGAAATTGGTCAAATTAGTGGCACTGGGACCTCAGTCAGGTCAGCAATGGACAAACACCAGACTAGAATAACCTGATGGTCTTGTGTTTTGTTGTTGTGTGTTTTTTTTATTTAATATTTTATTTCAGCAAACTATGTAGGCAAGAATAAACACAATAATTAAGAGTCTCAGCCTCAGCAAGCTGCAAGAAAATTCCATAATTCAGCAGGCAGCTCAGAATGATTCCGTAAAGTTACCCAATAGGCCCAATCCATGAAGCCCTCTATGCATCCCAATATGGGTGCGTAGGGCTTGCATGTACCATGGAAGTTCTCCTGTGCCTCTGCTAGAGCCTTAGTAGCTGTCATGAACTGATGGCCTGCTCCCTGGGTACTCAGTCTAGTATAGGTATGCATAGTTGCTTACTGGCCTGACTGTGAGGAGTGGAAAGTGGGATGAAATTGTACTATACAGAATCCTGAAAGATGCCAAGGCACCCATTCTGCAGCTCCAGGGGTACATAGCCTTTGATGCAGAGAAGTCTGCCATTGTGGCTATGTACCCCAAGCAATCAGTGTAGAATTGGCCAGTGTGGCCCCTGATCAGCTCCCCCTTGCCCCAAGACTCCATATTGACATCCAGGGAGCAATAGGTTACAATGAGGACCATGGCAGCACAGTGCTGATTCTTGAGATGATAACTACAACTCGTAGTGCCTATGTATTACCAGAAGCTGCCATCTGAATCTCATGATGCATTTCAGTTTCTCCATGTTCAATATGCATCTCAGTTTCTCCTGTTTAAAATGAGGTTCTGACCACCTGCTAGTAATAACATTTCTTTGCTGCAATGACCAGAAACAAAAAGTGACATTTGCATTTTTGTCAGTTAATCTTGACAGCCACCTGGCAATTGACTTTCTGGCAAATTTGTATTTCTTTTTTTAAATTAGCAAAATTCATTGAACATGTTTGGTAATACAACAATTAAATCATTATTTCTATTCATAAAACCTACCCATGTCCTCCTCCTCCTCTGATCCAGCACTTACAATATTTCTCAGTTTGCTACAGCATACCCAAACTTGAATGTGAAGTCATGTTTTGCAAAGTAAAATCTCTTGAGTGTTTCCCGAATCCTAGAATATATTTTATCATACTCTCTTACTATATCTAAAATTTAAAAAAAAATAACTTTCCAAGCAACCACTCCCAGACTCCCAAGTTTTTGGAATGGTGAGCATTAGTTCAAATCTATTTCCACTGTTGATCTGGGGGCAAGTTATTATATTCTCTTTGCCTTGTCTGTTTACCTATCCCTTCCCATATGAATAACTCTGACCGTCTTGCAGAGTCTGGTGATCTGATGCTTTGCTTTTAGATTTCCCTTGTATCATTTTTATAATTAAGTTTACAAAATGACCTACAGGGTTGTATTCCTGTCCATTGTTTATGCACTAAAAATAGCCTTTTATATAAAAATAGAAATGTGTTTTTCAAATGTGGCTTTTATATGTCTTTCATTAAAAATATGCAAAACTGCAAGTCATTTCAGGAGTCTTTGGACATCAGATTCAATATAAATAAATGGTCAGGCTCACAGCTATATCACTGCAGCTGCTGAAGTTGCCTTGCAGTGACGCAAAGCTTGACTGTTTCTTTCATTTTAAATTCATGGGGGGAGGTAATTAAGCCAACTGAGCAGGAGAGGGATCTGGGGATTATAATATCAAACAACCTTAAGGTGGGTAACCAATGCAGCAAGGGGGTGGGCAAGGCACATAGAATGCTGGTTTGCATAGGGAGGGGCATAACAAGCATAAGGAGGGAGGTGCTGATGCCTCTTTATAAAACCATGGTGAGACTTCACCTGGAGTACGGGGTCTAGTTCTGGTGACCTCACCTATGTAAGGACATAGATGGGATTAAGAGGGTTCAGAGAAGGGCAACCAAGATGGCACATGGTATGCATAGGAAACCCTATGAGGAGAGGTGGAGAGAATTGGATTTATATTCATTGGAGACTAGAAGGGAGAGGGGGGACATGATAGAAACATTTAAATATGTGAAGGGAATTAATAAGGTGAGGGAGGGGAGCTTACTTACAAGGAAAGTGGGTGCTAAAACTAGAGGTCATAGTCTAAGATTAGAAGGAGGAAGATTTAAGGGCAATATGAGGTGGTGTTACTTCATGGAGAGAGTGGTGGGATACTTGAACAAATTACCTAAGGAGGTGGTGGGGGCTGAAATGGTGGAGGGATTCAAGAGGGCATGGGACAGACATAAGGGGTTGGCCAGTGGGGGAAGGGATGTCCATTGACAAAGGTGACTAGTGTTGGGGGGGGGGAGGGTAAGAGGCAGACTCGATGGGCCAGAGAGGTCCTTTTCTGCCATCAGATTTCTATGATTCTATGACTCAAATTCTCCAGAAATTACTTTAAATTCACTTCTGTGGGTAAGTGTGATACAATATTTCTCTTCTGCTTTGTATTACAGAATGTACAAATACAGTATTTCTGTATATAAAAACACTGGTTTGCAGAAACTACCTTTTGTACCCTGTGCCCTTTTGAACTTCATCCTCCTCAATGTTTCCAATGTTTCAGCACCTATGCCACTTACTGTGAGCCAAGACTACCAGGAAAGAAAGTTACTTACTCTGAGGTACTATGACAGTCAGCCTAGTATGAGAATAGGGCAATTAGCCCTCCCTCTCCACTTTCATTTATAGCACACTGGCAAAATGCTTACTCTAAACACAGATGAAAATGTACAGTATATAAAACTATACTGCTGGTAGCTATATCACAGTTCCAGTCCTTCCTATATGCTATTACTCATTTAACAACATTTGCATTTAGAAGGTCAGGCTTCATCACTTCCTGACAAAATGCAGATCTGCTACCTGGATTTCTCTCAGTTGAGCAGACATGAAGCTCTGATTTCCCTGGAATGAACAGGCATGTTTCCTATTGAATGGATGTCATTATTTGCTCAGCATCTCTTTTTGCTTCCACAGTTCGTTATCACAGTGAATGAGATATACACTAAACTCAACATAAGGATAGCATGAGTTCACAGATCCTCATTTTAGTTATACCTTCATACAACATCAATGGATTTTGTTTTTTAAATTACATTTGATCTGCTCTATGGCAGAACAGGTACATGCAACTTGTGTTAATTCAGATTTGGAACTTGCTTGGGCTGAAAACCCAATACTATTGCTCTGATGTCTCTCAACTAAGGTGTTCCTTAGTGTAGAGTGTGTAATAGATTTTAAAATGTCAATAAATAATGTTTAAAAAAGAAAACTCAGCAGGAAATGGGAATGAAGGCTTAGTGCCTTGCTGTTCTCTTAATGCAAGTCTTAAAACATGCATATAACTAGTACATAGTGGTAGATGTAAGTGATGACCCTTCAACTCTTGCATAAAGCAAAAATGCACTGCAGTCCGTCATATGTTGTGGATTTTTAACATATGAAGAAGGAAAAGCTATCAAACTGCTGTCCAGAGGCAACGAACCAGCAATTTTAAATAAGATGTTAAAGCCCCTATTAATCAGGTAATGGAAAAGCTTCCCAGTACCTCTTGTCCTATCTGCAACAGTATAGTTGTCTCACAGTGTGAACAAGTCAGTCAGAACTGGAGATAGATGGGCAAATATATGGGTCTAATGAAGACACAGAAATAGTTTAGTTGCCGTATTGGTCCTTGTAAGAACAGATCCAGAAGCAAATGGTTTGATACCTTTTATTGGACCAACAAAGATTTTTCTTTTTGTAACATCTATGTTGGTCCAATAAAATGTATCAAACCATTCGCTTCTGGATCTGGGTCTAATGAAGGAATGCTTACTGTAGATAATCCATGGTTTCTTCAAGATTCACAGAATAATGACAATCATAGGGCTTAATTTATTTTATCAGAAGCAGATCATGAGGAAAGTACAAAGTTAACCATCGCACTCAAACATCTGCAACAATATCAGATTAAACACAGCTACAAGTTTACGGTGTCAATATAGTTGTAAAAAATATTGGAGTAACTTCTACCCCACTGTACCTTCCTGGCACTTTGCTTCACATAAAGGGTCACTAGAGAGTTGGGGTAACAGAGGTTAATGACCATTTTTATGCACAGTACAGCCAATCACTTTACATTTTTCTTAAATATTAAACACATTTTTAAAATCCAGGTAAATTATATTTGCTTTACATAAGCTAATATGTCTGATCATCCTAATTACTAATATAATTTTACATTGTTTATATTTAGTAGGTATATTGCTCTAAATAAAGTGATTTACCATAGTGCTGCACTAAGAAACATAACTCTTTATAAAAACATAACCTTATTTGTTTCTTTGTTTGCTTATTTATTTTAAATTTGGTAACTGGGAAAGGCACATTGAGCTGAGGCTCATTTCCAGGTGTGCCCTGGGGAAAGGGGAGGTGGAGAAAGCAGCAGACAATGGCAAAACAACATCTGAACAGACAGATGAGTAATGTGATATAATAATAGAATAAATAAAGAACAATTTGCATGTACAGCAGTTAAACAAAGTGCAGGGAACCTATGCCGTGCATAGAATCATGAACAATAACATGGATGGAATAAGATTCAGCATACAAGAGTAACTAGAAGAAGGGTAGCGGGTGAATTTGAGTTTCAGCTGGTGTTTAAAGGAGCTAGGGGACAGGGAGTAATGGAGGAAGGAGGGGAGGTTGTTCCAGAGTGAGGGAAGCCTATAGGAGAATGCAGATCATCTAGCAGAGGAGCATGGCTGAGAAGTTGCAAAAGTGCAATAGTCCCAAGAACAGAGGGAGCAGGAGGTGGAGGGGGGAGTCAAGACAGGAGAGAGGAGAGGTAGGAGGGAAGGGTGTTGAACCAAAATTTGGAGATGAAAGAAGCACAATGGGCCTGATGGTGAGAAGGCTGAGGGAGATGGATAGGGAAGAATATAGTGAGCAATGATGTGTGCATGGTAGAGAGTTAGATACAAAATGGCAGAAGGAGTTGAGGGAGGGTATCCAGTCTGGTGAGGGAAAGGAAGGGACACAACCATAGACTATATTCATGTAGCTGAAGACAGGGAGCACAATTGAGGTAATCGGCTCCCTGTGGACATACAAAAATAGGCAGTCTTCGTAATGATAGAAGGCACCAAACTTGGGTCTCATCAATGTGGGCTGAGAAGTCAAACTTACTATCAAGCCACACCCCCAGGTGTTTAAAGGACTGAGCCACTTCAAGTGGGGTGCCATCCAGGGTAGTGAAGACAAGGGGGGACAGTGAGTATGGTTAGTTTATAACTTTTGCCAAAGGTCATAGAGACTGTCTTTTTAGTATTAACTCTAAGTTGATTGGATTGGAATCAGCATAGGACATTGTTGAAGTCTCACTGGAGCAAGTCTTCCACAGCTGCAGTGGAAGGACCAGAGGTGAAGATGACTTTGTCATCTGCATACATGTGGACATGTGAGTTGACACAGGTGGGGGGAGGTCATTGAAGATGGAGAAAAGTAGTGGACCAAGGACGGAGCCCTGTGGAACCATAGACTGGATAGAAAGGGGAGACAATAGGGAATCACTGACCTGTACTGATTGTAGACAGCCGGTTAAGTAAGAATAGAACCAAGCAATGGTGGGACCAGAGAGGCCAGTAGATCTCAGTTTGTCCAGGAGGAGTGGGTGGGACTCTGAGTCAAAGGCTTTGGCCAGATTGATGAAAATTGCTGTGATAATGAGCCCCTGATCCATCCCGGAGAAGATGGCATCAGTGACATGCAGCAGGGAGGAGACTGCAGAATGGTGCTTCTGAAATCCAGATTGGAAAGGTGATAGGAAGTTAATGGATGACAGAAAATTAAGGAATCTAGAGTGGACCAGCTTTACTTGCAGCTTGGAGAGATAATTTAGTGGAAAGGGCACATTTTGATGATCAATACAAGTCTTTTGTTTAAATTCTAAAATAATTAACATTGACTTCAAACTGAAACTTCTTTAAGAAATAACAAAAACATAAAGGCAAATTCAATAGAGACCACTGGGACCTGAAACAAATTAAAAGAATAGAGGCCAGCTCTAAGTTCAAGTCCAAAACCAAAACATGAAAATAAAGTGTAAGATCCCAAAACAAATTATTTGTACTGCAAATAAAAAGGAGGGACTGATGATGGCTGAGTAGCAACCTGTGATGCTGCAGTGCAGGACACCCAGGTTTAAGAGTGACCTCAGTTCCAGGAGCAACACTGAGCTTAGGAGTGACCTCAGGTTCAGGAGTGAACTCAATTTTAGGAGCAACGGTTCTGAAATGTCCCTAGGTTAACACATAACCTCAGGCTCAGATGTGACCTCAGGCTTAGATGCAATTGTTCCAGAGTGAGTTCAGGATCAGGGGTGACCTCAGGTTCAGCAGTGACATCAAGTTTAGGGGTGACCTCAGGTTTAGAGGTTATCTCAGATTTAGGTGTGGTGGTTTAGATTTAACCTCTAATTAAGAAGGGGCATCAGTCTGAGAAGTGACCTGACTCTCAAGAGTTATATCAGGCTCAGGAGTGAACTCAGGCTTAGTAGTGACATAAGGTTCAAGAGCAAACTTAGTTTCTGAAATGAACTTAGACTCAGGAGTGAACTCAGGTTTAGAAATGACCTAGATTTAAGAGCAATGGTTCACTAGTAAATCCAGGATTAGGAGTGACATCAGGCTAAGGAGATAAATTAGGTTCAGGACTGACCTCAGTCTCAGGACAGAAGTGACCTCAGGTTTAGGAGTGACCTCAGATTTAAGAGCAGTGGTTCAGGAGTCATGTCAGGTTCAAGATTAACTTCAGGCTTAGGAGTGACCTGAGGTTCAGAAGCAACCTTAGGTTTAGGAGTGACCTTAGTCTCAACAGTGACCTCAGGTTCAAGAGCACCCTCAGGTTCAGGAGTGTCCTGAGTTTTAGGAGTCACCTCAGTTTCTGGATAAACCTCAGCATCCAAAATGAACACAGGTTCAGGAGGAGCAACCTGAGGTTCAGTTGTGAATCCAGACTCAGGAGTAATCTCAGAATCTGAAGTGACATTAGGTTCAGGAGTGGCTTAAAGTGTAGGAGTTATCTCAGGTTTATGAGTTATGGTTCTGGAGTGACCTCAGGTTTAGGAGTGACTTCAGGCTCAGGAATGATAGCAGGTATAATCCTTTCCTCAGGTTTAGGAGTGACCTCAAGTTCAGAAGGGACCTCAGGTTTAGGTGTGACCTTATGATCAGTAGCAGTCTCAGGCTTAGGCATGACCTCAAGTTTAAAAGGTTCAAAGGTGACCTCAGACTTAACAATGACATTTGATTCAGGAGTGACCTCATACTAAGAAGTGACCTCAGTTTTTGAAGTGGCCTCAGGTACAGAAGTGGAATCAAGTTCAGAAGTGACCTTAGGTTCTGAAGTCGTTTTTTTAATATTTTACCTACTTTTTTCTGTTGAGATCTTTTTTAGCCCCACCTTCATGAACTCTATGGGTGAGGCCACTGGTTTTAGTTTTTTTACTGGAAAACCCAATAAAATTCTGGAATTTGGACTGTTTGCATACTGGGAAAAAGAGACTTTCATAAAATCTGGCATTTTATACCAGATCAATTAATCTACAGAACTTGTATTTTTATTATAACTGTTTCCTATACTATTTTCAATTTGTATCATTTAATGCTTTGTATACTAAGCCTTCTTTTATTCTGATTATTTATAGACACATACTAAAAGAATAACAGTAGAATTCCAGTAAAATCCAGAAATTAGACTAACAATCACCCATGCAATTCCCACAGTTTTAAGTCTTGAAAATGGAATTTCGTTACTTTATTCACTGTAAATCAGTGGCCTTACCTGTGGGGGGTCAACTTTCAAATCCCCCAAAATGGTTTGCAGTGTACCTTAGACACCTATTTTTTTTTGGGGGGTGAATGTTGACACCCATGAGGTTCATCATTGTAAGGCTAAAAATGATCTTGAGAGAAAAAAGTAAAGATATTAAAAAACAGAAATGTAATGAATTAAAGAAAAAAAATGAAATAAATGGGCCCATTGGAAAGGGATGAGCCTTATTATATGTTAACAGGACCTCCAAGGGATGTCTCTTACGGTATAAAAGACTCTGAGCATGAGCTCCGGGTCAGAGGACACCAAAGCAAAGCTGAGTTGTTCTGTCTTCCCAAATCTCAGGAGAAGGATCTCTTATGTCTTTCCATTATGGCTTGCTGTCCTGCTCCTCTCACTTGCAGGGAATGTGGCACTTAACCCAGGGCCAACAACGGTATCCACCCCAGTTTTCCCTAGCTGGACTTTTAGCAAAGGATTAAAGATAGCTCAACTAAAAGTCCATAACCTGTATGCTAATAAAATGGACTTCATAGCCTGGGTTTCCAGCTCCCAACCTGATATTCTTAGCTTTACTGAAACATGGCTAAAATCAACCACAGACATTCTGGTTTGTTCCCTCTCAGGTTACAAAGCTATTAGACGGGACTGCCCTGGGTCCAAATGTGGTGGTGGCCTTTGCCTACTTTAAGTCCCACCTAAATATCTCCATGGTCCACAACAACTACATTGATGAGTTATCTGCTGAGTATTTGAAAACCATACCTCTGCTGGGGGAACACCAACAAATTCATCTCCTGTGGGTGTACAACCCTCCCACCTGTGGCCTTAATGGACTATCCCATTTCTTTACCTATATTAGAAGCTCTGTGGGGACTAACAATGTTCTTACTATGGTGACCTTAACCTGAAATGGCTTGGGCCCAGTGGCAGCCTCTTTGAAATATGATCTCAGAGCTGTGCCTCACACAGGTCATCTCCGATCCAATTGGAATGTCACTGAGGGGTGGATCCCATACCCTCATTGATTGGATAGTAACAGACCACATAGTATTTTTCAAGCTGGTGTGCTCCCGCACACAATCTCAGACCACTCCCCAGTCTACTGTTTCTGAGAATATAATATTCCCAAAGTAACCCCCAAAGTTGTAACCTCAGGGATTACTCGAAATTTCTTGGACCTAGCAAACACCAACTGATCCTTTGTTTACTCCTCTCCCTTTGTCTCCACTGCCCTGATTGCTTTCACCCAGGCCTTCTTCTCCCATCAGGAGGTTCACACACTCTTTATCAAAAGGAGGGTAAGGGGTGCCACAACAAAGTGGCTCCACAGTGACCTCCCTCAGCTACTCAAGCAGAGAGACCAGCAATGGTACTGCTGCAAGATATCTTAAACCTTGTTTGACCTACAGGAGTATAGATGGCTGTGAAACAATTGCAAATATGAATTCTACTCTGCCAAGAGTACTTACTGTCCAGACACCTTATTAGCTTCTTCAAAAAACAAGGTCATTTTGGAAAAATGTTATGGGCCTGGATGGTGGGTCCTCCAAGTAGCACACTGCTGATATATTGATAGGACGAGTTAATTGCAGCAATGCTGTAATGATTGAGGATGCTTTTAATAGGCAGTTTACTGATATCTTGGCCTACACCTCTTTGTTCCCATCTTCCAGTGAAGGAGAGTCCCCTGTCTGCCCCACTCCCCACCCCCATCAATCCCCTTTTTATTTCAATGTTGTTTCAACCCATGAGATATTGAAGCTACTCACTCTCCTCTCCCCATATATGAGTGCTAGATGTGACAGTCTGGAACCCAAACTTCTGACACTCGACACCCTCATCATAGTTCTTCTGGTCAACCATATTTTTAACTTATCGCTTCTGTCCAGCACTGTTCCTCACAGCTGGAAGCTGGCCAGAGTTGTTCCTGTCCCAAAGGCTAGAGACACCCCATGTCTTGAAAACTATTGCCTCATTGCCATACTCCCTGCCCTCAGTAAGCAGCTTGAGTGGGCTGTAGCCAACCAGCCTACTGAATGCCTTTACTCCCACAACATATTAACACCAGAGAAGCATTATTTCCACAAGACCCATAGCACCACCACAGCCTTCACACATGTAGTCTCTTGGGTCAAAACTGCCTTGGACCAGGGACAGCTTAGTGGAGGCATTTTTTTTACCTGTACAAGATCTTGGACTATGTTGACCACACATTCTTGTGTCTCCAAACTGCATGCTGTGGGCCTGTCTGTGCATGCTGTATCCTGGCTCAGACACTACCTGTCAAATCGCTGACAGGCTGGTAAGTTCAATGGGTCCATCTCGGAGCCAGCCCTTGTTAAGCTTGGGGTCCTCCATAACTCAATCCTTGGGCCTATTTTTTTCACACTGTTCATAAATATCCTCACTGCTGTCATCACTTCTTGTAAAATCACTCGGTATGCTGAGGACATGGTGCTCCTTCATAGCTCTAAGGACATAGATCTCATCAACTCCCACAGGCTTGAAGCCTGGCTTGTCAAAAAGAGGCTGGTAATGAATGTCAAGAAGAGTGAAATCATGCTTCTTGGGTCCTCTGCCAAACATAGAGCCTGCCCCCCCATCCATTAAGTGCATGGATGGACTCCATTGAAGGTAGTGCCATCCTTTAAATAACTAAGGGTCACTCTAGACCTACTTCTTGACTTCTCCCTCCATATCCATATAAAAGCTTCTTACTATAAACAACAGGACCCAGCATACCAGAAATGCACAACACCAAATCTACCAGGTCCCTAGATGCTGGACCACCATGGGTCAGAGGTCCTTCACCTACAGAGCCCTGCTATGGTGCAACTCGCTCAACAAAGAAACACTTACTGCTACTACACTTGGCACCTTCAAAAAGCAACTCCATCAGCACCTCACATCAACCAGTTAGTGCAATTGTTTCCACTAAGAGGATCACCTCTCCTCCCTTGCTGGCCCAAGCTGTCCCGTAACCTCCTTAGGGTTGCAATACTCTGGCTTATGCTCCCTCCTCTTACATCCCTCCCACCTCCCTTCATCCCTCCATCCCTGTGCCTCCTCGTCATATCCACCCCTCTTCCTCTGGCACTTATTGGTCATGGACACCCTCCTACTACAATCAGGCTCGAATCCATTCTACCCCCTTCCCTTATAAAATGGCTCCTCAGCCAGCCTACTACTTTCAGTGCTCCACTTAACCTACACTCTCTAACTCCACTCCACACATTAGTTTGCCTGTTGCCAGCATTTTCTTGTGGATGTTGCCTCACTCCAAGTAGGAATGTATCCTTAAGCCTAGCCTTGCCTGTTTTAAAGTCTGTTATCCTTGTCTACCTCTGTACGTAAGTTTACCCTCCATCCTCTGATGTGGAATCTTTGTAAATAAGCAGTTCCTGCTCAAAGGTATTTGTAATCCTAGAGTTTAATAAATAAAAAAAAAATATTTGACTTGTTTGTAAATCAGTAAATGCTAAGCTTGGCATGGCATATTGAGTAAAACTCTACCTAATGCTAAATGCTTACTTGGCCCTCACCAGGGGCGTCTTACTTCCCTCCCTCAAATACAGGGGTATATTCTTTACCAATGCCCCCAAGTCACAGCTCTTCAAGTGGGATACCTCCTACAACAACATTTGTCAATTTGCTGTCTCTCTCAGCCATGTGACCCATCACTGTGAACTCTACAACCACCTGGATTGGCTATCTCCCTCAAACAGTTGCCTATTTTCCCGAGGCCGTTTCACTTGCAAAATGATTTTAACAGGTACCCTGCCTCTTCTTCATGCCTACTAAATTTCTTCCACCTGTCCTATCCTGTGAGATCAAATGATAAATCCCTTCTCATTGTCCCCAAGAAATCCACCCTGCGTGGGACCAGGCCTTTTGCATTGCTGTGCTCAAACTTTAGAACTCCTTGCTACTCTCAGTACATTGCTCCTCCTCTCAGTCTCAGTTTAGAAGGTCCCTGTGGCTCACCTTAAGGCCAGTTCTAATTGTGTCTGCACATAATCTTTGCAGGTAGTTTTTATGTTTACCTGCTTTGGGCTGATCTTATTTTCAGTACTTCCTCAGCTAGAACAGCTGACATATATTCTAACTATGGGTAATTATGTTTGATTATGAACTGCTCTGTATTTTTTGTATCTTTTATTATCTTTATATTCCTGCTTCTTGATCCATGTACTGTTGTATCTTTGTTATATCATATTGTGTTGTATTGATCCTTTCCCCAGGCAACCTACAGTCTACCCTGACTAGCAGTGCTATACCCCCCATCACCACCTTACTGGGGAAAAATCTGGAGTTCGTCCCCAAATTTAAATACTTGGGAGTTTGGCTTGATCACAAACTCTCCTTTGGGGAACAGCTGGAGGACATGATGAAAAAACTGAAACAGAGGCTGGGTCTTTTTTACCGGGTAAACCGCCTCTTGAATCCTGAAGCAAAAAAAACAGCTCATTCAGACCACTTTCATCTCCTTACTAGACTATGCCGACTTCATCTATAGTCACTGTAATGCCTCATACCTATACAAACTGGATGTCTTATACCGAAGAGCATTACACTTCATCACCGACCTCCCGTCATCTACCCACCATTGCTCCTTATACACTGCTGTGGGGTGGTCCTCCCTACAATACAGACGAAGCAGAAATGCCGCAATATGGACATTGAAAGCTATTATTTGCAAACTACCACACTATACATCCTAATTACTGCCCCTAAGCGAGCTCTGAACCTACGCCCTAAGAAGTTGCTCACTAATCTCTCTTAAGATTCCCAGGACTTGCACGCACCTTGGAAGAGTGGCCATAAGCTTCTCGCTGCCAACTCTTTGGAATGAAATAAAGAAATCATTGAAACTAAGTTCTCCAGTAAGCGTCGCAATATTCAAGAATTTGTATGCAAAAGCAATCAGAGAGATATGTCACTGCTTCCACCACCCTTGATCTAAGACTTTCTCACCCTTCAAGAACTCCATGCCCTACCACCACTCTTTCAATGGCCCCAGGCAGTGACGCCCCAGAAGCTAACGCTTGAAACCACAAGTCTGGACTCAAGTCACCTTGAATCGCGGTAAAGCCATAACCCCTTTGCAGCACAAGCACTTTTTCCCATTGACACCCAAACTGGCTCCTCACTCCACCCACCCCATTCCTCATTTCCTCCTCTTGCCACTACCCCCTCTCCACTATGCCATACTAAGACTTCATCACCCTTCAAGAACTCTCTGCCCTATCATCACTCTTTCAATGGTCACTGGGCAGCGTCGCCCCATAAGCCGACGATCGAGACCACAAGTCCGGACTCAAGTCACCTTGAATCACAGTAAAGCCGTAAACCCAACGCAGCAAGAGTGCCTTGCCGTGTACAACCAATCTGGCTTCTCATTCCACTTACCCCATTCCTCACTTCCTCCTCTTGCCACTACCCCCTTCCCACTATACCAAACTGCCCCTCAGAATTCCTTAGGTAGATGTCCCAAGATCTATGGCCACCCCCCGTCGATGTCCCCGAAGCCACCCCCGAGAACCAATGCACAGGATTATGCTCTTCTAGTACTGTAAAGGCCCTAGCTCCCCAGCCAGGACATTACATACACCTACAGTTCCTATACTGATGATTACATCATCTGTATGCCAACCCTTGAGAACGGTGTTCACAGCCTACTTTACCCCAAGCAGCCAATATCATGAACACCAGCAGTCGTAGGACCAGAAGCTGCTTGGCGCTTGACGTCCCAGATGCCACTTCTACGAAGCCACAATAGCATCCATCTCCCCTTGCTGCATTCTCTTCAGTTGCCCAGTCTGTTGCCATGCATCTTCAGTGCCCAGGCTGCCAATGAATCCTAAATCTTCGTGCGTACCCAGCTCACTCAGAGCGGTGTCGATAGCACAGCCATCTCATACAGCTATAGCACATGAGTATTCTGTGCCACTATAAATTCTCCTAAACTTTACACCTTTTAGCTATAAAGTACAAGTAGGATCCCTGTTCTGCGCCACACTTAGAATCAGTTGCACCTGCCCCGACCTCCCAACCCATGTACCCTCTTTCTGGAGACTCTGTAGCTTTCACTTCTCTCACATATCCCATCACCTGTCATGCATAAAAATCCAGATACACCATCAGGTACCCACTGTATCACAGTCTCCATTGTCCCTATTAGATTATTTTCTTCTGGTCTAGCAATATGTATTCCAACACTGCCTGCACTTATATGCGTTTTTATGTACTATGTCTCTCCTTTTTTTCCCTGATCCTACTGTTTTTCACTGTTGATATTGTTATTTTTTTTCTCATACTGTCACAATGCCTGTATATATGTATGACTGTGTATAATTGTTTATGACTTGTGCGACCTAAGTCCACCTTGCAAATGAGCTTGCTCAATGGTGGCCGCCTGGATAAATAAAGATTTTGATTGTACTGCTTGTCCTGTGATCTCCTGGCATTGTATTGTATTACATGTCTTGAAACCTCCTGGGCCACACTTGAAAATTGGTGCACTCTATGTCTAGCGTACTTACCTGGTTAATAAAAGCTCATAATAGTAATATGCAATAAGAGACATCCCTAGGAGGCCCTATTCATTTATTTGTCTTTGGTAACTTGGCAAGTGAGCTGATCCGATGGACCATTTTCAGTCATGACCTGGGCCACAAGGTGGCAGTTATCTGAGTCAGCAACAGTACATACAGGAATATAGGATAAGAACCCCTCAATATGAGGTAATGATCAATACATACCATAATATCTGGTAGACAAACAACAATGGCAATGGTACAACAGAGCAGTAGTTACAAACGATATTCACAGGGGTAACTGTACAAATAGCAACCAAAAGTTACATGTGGTTGCATAAAGTATTTCAAGTAAACATCAGGTACCCATAGTCTATGCAGATTCAGACAACCAAGCTTCAACATGAGTTTGTGCATATTCAGGCAACCGAGGTTTGTAGACTATGACATCCAGCTTCACAGACTGTGAGGACAGCAAGCAGGACCAAGGCAGGACAGGAGAGCAGATGTGCAGCAGTGTATTAAAATGCTAGGGAGAACTGAACAATAGAAACCAGAGTTGATAAAAAGGCAGAGGCAGGGAGGTAGGGCAAGCAGTGAAATAGTCCATCATAGAGTATAAGTGGTTAGTGGGCCCTAGAGTTGTGTGTGGAGCAGTTACAGGTGGTGCTCATCAGGAGCCTGTCTTTTAGTTTTTTTTTTTAAAGGACAGGTGGGAGGGAGATGAGTGGATGGACAATGGGACTCTGTTCCTTAGGGAGGGGGCAGAGACAGAGAAAGCTTTACTACCAATGGTGGTAGAGATTCGTGGGACTTCCAGTGGAAGGATAGAGGATATCCAAAGGTTCCTTGAAGCCATCCTGCCTGTAAGAAGGGAGGAGTAGGGTGACAGGTAGTTGCCCCTGAGTGAATTGTCCGCTAAGCATCTCATGGCATAGTCGAAATGACCTTGTAGTGGTAGCCACCCTAGGAACTGGTAGAGTGCACAGTGGTGGGTGGAATATGGGGCTTGAAGGACAAAGTGACAGATGAAGTTGTATGTTGTGTTTACTTGTGAGCATAGAGTAGTGGACACGAGGGGAGTAGAAAGGGAAGCAGTATTCAAGGAGGGGCAGTAGGTTTCCTTGTGCAATAGCTATGCGAGCCTCAGCTGACAGAAGCTGTTTGAGTCAGTAGGCAGTGCCTAACATTTGGTGGATTCTCCGCACAGTGTTGGTAATATGTTCTGAGAAAGTAAGGGAGGGATTAAGGGTAATGCCTAGATATTTGAAAGAGGAGACATTTTTGAGGGGTGGGCCTGCTGGGATGAGTATAATGAGGGAGAAGTGTGATTTCGTGACCTTGGCAAGGAAAAGTTTGAGCCAAAGAGCATGGCTTTTGTCTTTTTTTCGTTGACTAGGAGTTTGATGTAGAGGAACCTCTGATGTGTGGAGCCATAATTCCGTGTTAGGGTGGAGGAGACGGCATCAACAAAATTATCACTATGCCAGAGGACTAGGTCATCCGCATATAGGAGTGCCTTACAGTTGAGGCTTTCTGTGGGAAAGGCATTAATAAACACTGAAAAAACTAGGGGGCCAAGTATGGAACCCTGGGGGACTCCAACGTGTACAGGTAGGGCAGTAGAGGAATCTTTACCTGTTTTTATTTATTTATTTATTTATTTATTCATATCTTGGATTACAGTACATTTGAGTCAATGACTCTTTTACTGAGATTCCTCATCACAATGAAGACAAACATAACAGAGAACTAAACATATTGCAGGCGAAATACATGCTACAAGGAGTTGGGGTTACAACCCAAAATAAAAGCTACACTCAGGTGAAAAGTGTTAACATTCAGGTTACAGCAAAAAATTCCAATCAGGCTAATTTTTACATTCTGGTTACAGTAAGAAGTGCAGTAGGTTTCGGGGATTAGGGAGGTGCCCTGGGGGAAAGAGCAGGGAGTGATGCTGTTAAGAAATTTGACATTGTCAGGGAGTGTAGTGGGAGATAAGAGGGGAGACTGATGGGTGAGAGGGAGGACAGTGAGGACATGGTGAGAAAAGGGCTGGCAGTGGGGTCTGTGGGCAGTGTTAGGGGTGGGAGAGTGAGGGGAGAAGGCAGCAGAGTGAGGAAAGGGAAGGGAAAGGATAGTCAGGGAGGGAAAGGGAAGGGAGAGACAGGGAAAGAAAGAAAAAAGGGAGTGAGACATAGGACAGGGGATGATGATAAAGGTATGGGGAGAGTGCATGCTATAGGCAGCATGTGAGGCTGAAATGGAGGCCTACATGTGACAATCACAGCTGCAAATAGCAGTACGGTGTTGTCTGAGTCTCTGTTTGAAAGGGCCCAGTTTAGGTTATTCTGGAGTGTCCACAGGAAGTTTATTTAACCAGCTTGGAGCACAGAATCTGAAGGACCATTAGGCTTCTGTCATCTGACAGAAAGGGGTCTGCTATGCATGCCTGGAGGCACTCTGGGTGCTGCACCAATTGGAAACGTGAGTGAGAGACTGCCAGGAAGTTGGGAGGAATCAGCCCAGGGAGATTTTCTTTGTGAGTAGACAGGTGTGATGAGTAATCCTATCACTGAGGTTCAGCCAGTTAGTAAGGGTGTAGAGATCACATATATGCATGTGTCTGAGTGCACCTGAGACTAGACAACAGGAATTGTTAAAAGCCATGTATATGCTTTTATGGGATGACTTGGTAGCTGAGCCATAGATGACTAGACCATAATCTATTATGGTGAGCACAGAGCTAGTGACAGCAAGTTGGAGGGCATCTGAGGTCATGCTCTGCCTGTGCCTGTACAGTATCCCTAACCTAGAATTAACCATATTGGAAACATTGCTAATATGCTCACAAAAGGATAAGGTACTGTCAAGGGTTACACCTACTGTAGGTACTTAAAGGTAAATCCTGCTAGATGGAAACATCTTGGTTGTTACATATGATTAAGGGGGTAGATTTTTGTTTATTATGAGGGCTGGTGAAAAGCACTGATTTTGTTTTTTTGTAGTTCATAACCAGCTTGTACTGGGAGAACCTGGTCTCCACTGCTGCAAAGTCATGTTGCTGGCTAACAGCTAATGGGAGTGGATCTGAGTGACTGGTATATACTATGGCATCATCTGCATAAAGTAGGAGACTATTGGTGCAGGCAAGTGGGAGGGAGTTTAGAAAGAGGCTGAAAAGTAACTGCCCCAGTAAGGAGCCTTGGGGAACACCAGACAGGACTGGCCTGTTGTCAGAGAGGGCAACACCGATTTTGACCTGCTGGGACCTGCCGGACAGACAGCTATTAAACCAAGCGGCTGCATTTGTTGATGAACCAATGTCAAGAAGGGATTTGAGTAGGAGGGGGTGATTAACAGTATCAAAACCTTAGGGAGGTCAATGTAAATTGACCCCACTAAGTGCCCACGATCAATTGCCTGGTGTATGAAATCTGTGTACTGAAGGAGGGCAGATGTGGTACTATGGCCCCTCCTGAAGCCATGCTGTTCAGGACATTGGATGTTGTACTTGGTAAGGTAGTCAATGAGCTGGTCTTTTACTATACGTTCCAAGACTTTGGAATGTGGCAAGGGGAATGGAAATTGGGCTATAGTTTGAGGGAACTGCCCTGTCCCGACTTATGAATTGGGGTCACTAATGCTGTTTTCCATAAAATGGGGAATTGACTAAGGCACAGTGATAGGTTTATAATTTTTGTGAGAGGCAGGAGCACAGCATCTAGTGTCAGGTGCAGGAGCTTTAGGTCCAGTGAGTCACTACTAAAGCGGGCCTTGCCAAGTGCCTTAAGGAGGTATATGTTGGACTCTGTAAGTGTGATTTTCTTGAAGCAAAACAGTTGGTTAAGTGACAGTGGACTAGAGTTCTTGGGGTCATGCAGGTTAGAATGAGTGTTGAAAAAGTCGGG
Organism: Neoceratodus forsteri; assembly: GCA_016271365.2. Taxonomy (NCBI): domain Eukaryota; kingdom Metazoa; phylum Chordata; order Ceratodontiformes; family Ceratodontidae; genus Neoceratodus; species Neoceratodus forsteri. The sequence continues at coordinate 585,487,177 of CM028132.1, read as the reverse complement.
GGGAGTACACCACTTAGATCGGTGAATCGGTGAATGCAGAGTTGAAGGTGTCTGCTGTCATGCTGTGTGTTTTGGGTCCAGAATGGTTGCGCCATTTAAGTTAAGCATGGGGAGGGGGGAATTGCTGGGCTTCCTGACATTTCCCTGAGATTGTCCCAGAAGTTCCTGCTGTCTCCCCAGGAATTGGTTAAGGCGTCCTTGTAGTATGTAACTTTTTCTAGGCGGGTGGCTCGGCTACGGGCTTTTCTGGCTGCCTTGTACTGTTGCCAGTCAGCTGGTTTTCCAGTGGCCCAGGCTTTGTGCCACAGGTGATCTTTGTTAGACATTTGATTTAGTAGTGTGGAGATGATCCAGGGGTTGTTAGCATTTTTTATCTTCTGTCTTTTGTAGAGGGCATATATGTCACAAGTGGTGTTGAATGAGAAATTGCAGCCTACTTGAAATTGGTACAACCACTTGCAGGGTTGCTTGGGGTCCTGTTGGACCAGTAGCAGATGACAGGGGAGTGGTCACTGAGGGAGTCTGGGAGGACCTCTGTACCTGTTATCTGCTCTGAGCGGTTTGCAAAAACCAAGTCAAGTAGGGTGCAATTTCCAGTCCTGTAGTTGAATCTGGTTGGGGTAATCACAACCTGTGTGACATCAATAGCTGCAGCAGCATTTTTGTAGGGGGTAGCACCCAGTGAGAGCCAATTGATATTGAAGTCACCAAGGAGTATTACATCCTTGGGGTGGGGTGATTTAGATATGTAATCTAGGATGGAGTTGAAACCATTGGATTGGTCACATGGGGGGATGTAGGCTGTGAGGAGTGTGAGGGCCTTACATTGTTGATCCAGAAGTAATTTTAATGCAAGCACCTGGGTGCTACTCCCAGTGAAAAATCTGGGGAGGACATGTGCTTGGATGGATGTCCTATGTATACTGTACAGCCTCCATCCCTTTTTCCTACCTTATCTTCCTTGAGTAAGGTATTACCTTGAGGGAGATGGCATGGTCCAGAACTTAATGAGACAGCCAGGTTTCAACAACTGCGAGCACATCAGGGTTGTGCTGGGTCACCCATGCCTAAAGGAGATCTATCTTTTGGAGGAGGCTACGGATGTTTACTGAGGTGAGTTTAAGACTAGCGCTATGAGGGTGGGGTGTGGCACAGGGCATGGGTTGTGGTGAACATTCCCTGATAAGAGTAGAAGCAGTATTGCTTTATGGGTGAGAAGGTGCCAGACCATTTTCAAGTAGAGTGTGGGCCTGATATACCTTGGTTTAGGGTCCTTGGGAAATGTTGGCAGGATGGAGAGGTGGGGCATGAGGAGAGAGTAGTGAGAAATGGGGTAGTTGGAAGGGAATGCTTGCCTTAGACAGACATGCAGAGTGGGTTAGTGGCACAGCTGTGGTCTCGGAGGCAACAGGGATGGCTCTCTGTGTGGATATTATGGGGGAAGGAGTGTACTCATATGTTGGTGTGTGGTGGCAGGGCTAGATGGTGAGCATGAGTACAAGGGGAATTAAGCAGTTTGGAGAACACATGGTTAGATTTGTGAATGAGTGGGAGGAGTATAGTGCGTTTGTAGGGTGGTAAGGGACCGAGGTAGTCACTATTGTGTGTGAACTGTGGAGGAGGAGAAAAAAATTGGGAGAGGGGAGTTTAGTGACAGCAGAGAAATTACTTCGGGTGAAAGACTACAAGGTTGCTAACTGGACTGGTAGTAATAAGACCCTGCAAATGGCAAAGTGAATAGAGTATTCACCTCTGGAATAGCAGGTACAGGATTCAAATCCCAGTGAGAGAAAGAGAGGAGAGAGACGGACAGAACAGTAGGTTTGGGCAGGGTAGGAGAAAGTTTGTGTGTAAGGAAGGGAGTAGAGTTGAGGAGGAAGAAGGAAGGGAGACAAGGAGCAGATGGTAAGTTAGTAGGGCTCTGTAGCGACTCCTGGTGGTCGCTAAGTATAACATGGGAAAATGAGGTGATTAATTATCATTGACCAAGGGTCATGTGACCATGATGACCTATAAATTAGAGGATGGACCAAGGTGGGCGGGGCAGTGTCGACGGGCTAACACAGTTCACACAGCAGGCTCCCCCAAGGAAAGAGTGTGCTTTTCAGGCAAATACCTGCTGCTTAGGGCTCTTCTGCTGCCTACTCCATTGTGGAACCTGGTGGAAGGGAAGGTGCTTCAGAGAGCCTGGGGAGAAAAACAAAAAGCGAGTGACTCAGGAGTTCTTCACAAATGAACTGGATTCAGTGTAACAAACATGGTGGCCAGAGAAAGAACAAAGAACATGCATGAAATGGGTTCTACACAGATTCAAAACCAAATTAAACAACAGGTAGGCTGCTTCTCCCAACACAATACACAGTCTTAAAGCACTTTGTGAAGTTCAATAAAATACACAGGCAGTACATGCTCAAACAAAAACTATCAGTGGCACTCTGCCAAATTTAAATTAATTAAGGTAACAGTTACACAGAGTTACACAGCTACACTGGTCAGAGAGCTAATTAAATCCCTTAAATACTTATTTTCAAAACAGTTCACACTGCAAGCTCCCACAAGGAGAGAGTGTGCTTTTCAGGCAAATACCTGCTGCTCAGGGCTCTTCTGTTACTTGCTCCTGTGTGGAGCCTGGTGGATAGGAAGGTGCTTCAGACAGCCTGCTGCTCAGGGCTGTTCTGCTACCTACTCCTGTGTGGAGCCTGGTGGAAGGGACAGACTTATTAACTAATGACAAATTTATTAACTTATTATAAATCACAGGAGCTTAGTTTAAGTGATTTATAATAAGTTTTGTCTTTTTTTATTTTATTGTGCTGAATGCCCCACTGGTGTTGAAGTGGAGTGCTCCCTCCTAGTGTTCCCACACAAGAGCACACTAGATACAGGATAGGAGGTGCAGTAGCTCTTCATGTTGATTGGCTGAAGTCATGTTAGTGATTTGTAATCATTTTAATGCAGCTGCCAGTAGGAGAGCAGTATGCCGAGTGGCATTGGGGAGTTAGCATTGAGGGACACAGTAGCCATGACAAGAGGCAAAGGTGGGTGTCAGTAAGAGAAGGAGGTGGGTAGTGGGCTGCACAGAGCATTGGTAAGGTTGGGGATTATTTTTAAACAGTTTTGTGGATACGAATGTAAGGATTAGGCAACCACTGTCAGTAATTCTCTGTGTGTGTGGGGTGGCTGCCGGGTTGCTGAAAGAGAGGTAGAGGGTATAGGGGCCAAGCATGAGGGGGGGAAACAGGCAGTGGGATTGTGCAATTTCAGCCGCTGGAAGAGTCCCACCAGGGGACTTTGAGGATTCATGAGGAAAAAAAACATTTGCATGCTTGACAGTGGTTGTGGGGGGCATGGTTGCTAGAGGTTGAGCAAGAGTGGGGAGTTTCATAATTTGGGGAACAGTGGTGTGCAAACAGTAAATTAACAAGGGGGACACAATCTTCAGAAAGCTATGGAGGTCTGGGGGCATGCTCCCTCAGAAAAGTGTTTTAAAAATTAGTGTAAATGGTGCATTTTCCTGCATTTTAGAGGTGTGTTTCATACAGTACATCCCTGAAACACACATGCTTGCCCAAAGTATAAGACTCAGGCACCTGACTAATCATCTCCACAAATACAGTATGCCAGTTGTCAGGGCAAAACTGCATTTCTCATTGCCTTCCCACAACACACAATCTGTCCACCAACCCAGCCATTCCCCAAGGTAGACAGGGTCATCCCCAAAGTATACCTCTTCATTCTCCCACCAAAAAAAAAAGCATAATTGGGTTGCTCTCACTTCCCAGGCCAGTACACTCCCAGTACAACTTCCCCCTCCCCCCACAAAGCAAACCTCACAAACAGACTGCACGTGGCTCTCCCCCAGTACACTTGGACTTGGTTTCCGCACCAGTCATAATTTGCTGCAGCCTTACTTGGTTGTTCCTAATGTTAAGTTCTGTTGACCAGAAAGATGCAGTTTGCTCTCTCGGGGAAAGGGGGACTCTGGTCTTACAAGCAGCAGGAAAAAGCTTGTACCACCATAGATTTTAGAGGTTGCTTGGCTTGCTGAAGATGGGATCAAAAGGGGGAAGGTAAGAGGATACAGGCAGTGGCTCTTGACATTTCAACCCCTGCAGCTCCTTACGGCATTTGGTATATAGTGTCAGCAAAAGTTCAGGGCTTCTGTAGTCTGAAAAGGCACTAGGCGGGATCACAAAAAACAGAATAGTGTGGCCAAAAAGCAAAATGGCAAAACACTGCCATCAATTACAGTACCTGACCAAAACGCCGACCGCAAAAACAACGCCAAACACACTGACCACTACCATGGTCAACAAAACAAAAGGTAGTCTGTGTTTTGTCGAATTTATTGTAATCAACTTCATGGGGGACTCAGGGAGGAGGAGGAGGAGAAACTTTGGGGGTTAAATTAGGTGAGGGACATAAAAAATAAAACTAGATGGGGAGGAAACAGGAGGGTTACATTGGGTGAGGATGGAAGAAAAAAAAAACTTGGTGGGGGAAACGGGGGGGTTGCATTGGGTGAGGGGGCAAATAAATAGAACTTGGTGGGGGGTTGGAAGGAATATACTGCAGTTGGGAGACCAGGAACCGAACCCTGGTCTCCAGGACAATTCCCTGCTTAAGCTGCTCAGCCTTAGCCCCCTCCACATGGGAGCAGCTCAGCAGAGTGCCACGCTGCCAGATTATTCTCTTCTCTTCCACTGTGCCTAGACAGCTACAGGGGTAACGGTAACTGCCTTGCACTATTCTATCCCTGTAGCTATCTAGGCAGATGCTATTGTGGAAGCACGATTTTGACTGTGCTATTATGGAAACGCTATATTCACCTGGTAGGGTTTGAATAGCATGAGCTGCTTGAAGCCCCACCTGCAAGTCCAGTCTTGCTCTCAGTTGGAGGGGACCAATGGAGAGAGAGAGAGAGACTTCTTTGTTTCCCTCAGGTTGGCTGGCTGAAGAGGCAATCATGGGGAGGGGTAAGAGGATACAGGCAGTGGCTCATATCCTAACCTCTCAACCACTGCTGCTCCTGACGGTGTTCAGTCCATTGTGCTCAGCAACATTTCAGCACTGCCCAGCACTTCAGTACTTTGAATAGCGCAGGCTGCTGGAAGCCCCACCCTGAGGATGTAGTGCTAACATAAATGTTGTTCTAGAGTTAAAGAGATGAAACCAAAAACATAAAAGTACTTAATGATGGGTCTCTCCCTGCAGAGGGTGACTTAAGGGGGGGGGGCAGGGTTGGCACACCCATGCACTCCTCTGAATGGTAAGTGGGATTTAAATGGCCTTTCTTTTTTTAATGCTCACTTGACTATAAGCACTAACTGTTGGCAGTTTAGGTTTTCCTAAAATTCACTTTTCTTAGAAAGTTCATTTTTTTGTACTACACATATGCAACAACAGAACTTTTTCAGATGAAAATGTTAATAGAAATTTAAGAATATTTTCAAAACCTAACCAGCAAATAATCATCCTTGGCCCAAACTCTAACAAAACTTTTAAGTTTCAACTTTCAAATCCCAGACATTTTTTTTCTTTGGGTTATTGGTAAGCATAAAAAGGCTCTTAATTTGGGGGATTTTACATATGTTCAGCCTTCTGGAACTTTTTAGCTACTAAACTGATCATTACCAGTGGTTGAATTTGAAAACGTTTAGGTGGGGAAACTCTTATATAGGTTTGTGGGTGGTGGAACTGTAATTTCCTTGTGGGGGAACTCTCCTGTATTAGTCAATGGAGAAAGATTACAGAGGAGGTGGAACTATCAGACATTTTTATGTTGCTTGCACGCATGTGCAAGAAACATAGTGCCATCATCGGAGATTTCGGAGGTGTGTCACCTCCTCCTCCAATTCAGGCAGTGTCCTGGCAGGTGCGGCCTGTAGCCAATGCATTTTGGAGCTGTCATGACACGCTCCAAAATGCAGTAACGGTGAAGGAGCTACACTTGAGTGAGCAGCGATAAACTGCTCACGCACAGCTCCCACCCAGGCGTCGCTGCCCCGCACGACATGCATAGCCGACGGGTGCCCAATCCCGTCGGCTGAGACCGCATCCCTCCCCAGTAGTTGGTGCCATGCTGGGAGCCCACCAGGCGTGGCAATCAGTCCTTTGCCCGACGGGGTGCCCAATCCCCGTCGGCTGAACGCCTCCTCAAAGTCCTTGTGCCATGCTGGGAGCCCACCCCAGCGTGGCAAGCGATCCCGACATCTCTTTTTTTTTTGTACCTGTACGACAAAAACAGTCCCTTGATGCATCTCCGACCCCCCACAACCGCACCCACCCACTGCGCACCCAGCCTCCCCACTCCCCTGTACCTACTTACCTCCGGACTCCGGTCGTGACGATCTTCGGTGGACCGGGAACAACGTCTGCACTCTTCAAAGCTGACCGCAACTGAGAAATGTTGGTAAGCTGTATAATGGGCTAGTTGAGGGTTTCAACTTATTGCATATCTCAGCCATTTTGGAAATTTTGCACCAAATTTTTCAACATGGGGTTTTGGGACCTTCTCATGAATGATGTCACTGTCATGGCGTTATTCGGGCCGAAGGGTGATTCCTGCAGTGACTGTGAAATCACCCTTTGGGCCTGAATACCACCATGACAGTGACATCATCCATGAGAAGGGGGCCCAAAACCTCCATGTTGAAAATTTGGTGCCAAAATTCCAAAAAATGACTGTTTTACGAGCGTGCATTGCGCAGTTCCTACGCACGCTCGTAGGTTTGCGAATTTTCAATATTTCCACTCCAGATTTTCAACATTGCCATTTTTCCACACCTTCTTATGAGTAGTACAGCTGTCATTTTTCACATCTCACCCAAAACGTGTTTCTGCCCATGTAGCGCACAATGGCGCAGTCGTTGTGCGAACTCAGTGTATGGGACACATTAAGAAAATCACAGTGTCACTGTTCATGAGCAGAGATCTTAAAATGGCAATGTTGAAAATTTGGTGAAAGAATTCCTAAAAATGACTGTTTTACGAGTGTGCGTTGCACAGTTCCCACGCACGCTCGTAGGTTTGCGAATTTTCAATATTTCCACTCCAGATTTTCAACATTGCCATTTTACCACACCTCCTTATGAGCAGTACAGCTGTCATTTTTCACATCCTGCCCAAAACGTGGCTTCCGCTTCATGAAGCATAATGGCGCTGTCGGTGTGCAAACTCAATGTATGGGGCACATTAACAAAATCACAGTGACACTGTTCATGACCAGAGGTCTTAAAATGGCTATGTTGAAATTTAGTGAAAAAAAATCCTAAAAATGACTGTTTCTGACGTCTTCGCAGTTCCTTAAGCCTCATTAAGTTGGCAAATTTTCAATATTTACACTCCAATGACTTCCAAATACCTAAACAGCACATAGAAGCAAGCAACATTCGGCATTGACAAATGCTTGTTTTAAGAGGTAGTGGAACAGAGTTCCACTGGGCTCCTGCTCAGTTTAGCCACTGATCATTACCAAATTTACAAGATGCAGAGATCCTGGGCCTGTCTCACTTAATGCTCATCAGTAGTAAGGGGACTCAGTAAAACAATGGCCAAATTATTAAGCTACAATCATCAGGGTTTTATTATAAAGATCCTAGGCTCACTTTTCAAAGGAGGGCGTAGGGCTTGCATCAAGTCCTGCATTCAACCCATTTTTTGGCACAGCTGCATGAAATACTTTTTCTGCATCCGCATCCAATTTTAGTAAGTCGGGTGAAATTGCAACAGTTTACCCGCTTTATGGCAGCTTGCGTGACATATTTAGCACAAACCCCATGAAAAGAGTATCTAGGACTGACACATGCTAAACCAACACAAAGCTGATCTAACTTGTGGCAATCAGTGCATGGGCTAGAAAATCCTGATTGCCAGCCAGGAGAATGCCACAAGTGATGTACACCATACAGTATGTTCAGCGCACTGGGGGCTTGTGGCATACATAAGCTTTTGAAAATCCAGCCTCCTGTTTTTATGTGTGTCTTCTGTAGTAAATAACGAGGAGGATAAATCTATTGAAAATATATGAAATGTAATCTGAATTGTGTCGAAACATTCTGGATGGAATATTCAGACTCTGTAAACGGGAAACCAAACCTGAAGCAGCGCAACTGGGATGTGCCAGAGCGTGGTCAGGGCAATATTCAATGATGCTGCACCATGGCTCAGCACCATTGAAAATGGCACTGAGGGCGCATGCACTGCGCATGGTGCAGTGGCACTGTGCCAGTGCAAGTGGCAGCAGGGGAGCAGGGGGCTGCGGTAGTGCAAGTGCAGTTGCGCTAGGTGCAGCAGGACAGATATTCAGCCGTGAGCATGCAGATGAGGCCATTATGTATGCAAGGTGCAAATTGGGCCATTTGCATGTCATTATGGCCCCATTTGCATGCAGTGTACCGATCCCAGGCGGCTTGCGCCAAGCGCCTGGCACCCTGCCAAGCTGCAGCCATTGGGGACCGATGCTCCGCTGCCCCTCGGCAGGCGCCGCACCCGTTCGCCCAATCATGAGCATGTGTAATAAAATCCCTGGTGTTCCAGTGGACCGCTATCCTCTGCCCGATCACAGGCATAATAATAATAGAACCCTGGTGAGCCAGTGGACCCAATCCCCAGTCTGATCATGGGCATATGACAGTATTAACCCTGGTGGTCCAGCGGTACCCCCGCTCCCCATCTGCCCACTGAGCAGCACCACCCTGCAACTCCCACCGTCAGTGGCAGGCAGCAGCTCCCCACCCGCAAGCCACCTGGCTGCCTGCTGACTGACAGCGTACAGTACGGCTGCACACCTATTGGTCCACTGCATGGGCCAATGGGCCTGCAGACCATACTGTACTCGCAGTCAGAAATGTGAATGGTGCATTCACATTTTGGAACTGTGTAGTACAGTATGGTCTACCTGTCAGCCCACACAGTGGACCAATAGGCATACAACTATACTATGCGCTGTCAGTCGATGGTACTAGCTAGGCGACTTAACGGCGAGGAGCTACCACTACTGCCGCTACGGGGCTGATTTCAGGGTGGCAGGGCTCAGTGGGCGGGTGGGAAGGGGTACCGCTGGACCACCAGGGTTAATACTGTCATATGCCCGTGATCGGGCAGGGGATCAGGTCCAGTGGACCACAAGGGATATAAGTTTACTATGCCCATGACTGGGCAGGGGATTGGGTCCACTGGACCATCAGGGCTATATCTTTACTTTGCCCACGATCGGGCGGGGGGGGCATGACACCTGGACTGTGTCTTGTGAGGTCGGATGGCCACCCACAGCAGGCAGCTGCCGTATTGCACCCAGCAATATGCTACCAACCTGTGGGTGTCCTCTGACATTCTCCTGGTTTTGACGGGCACATCTTTGCACCCCCCTGTGCTGCGCAAGGCAGGTTTGTGCCTGCATGTGTGCTGCACATCCCGGAGCTGAATATTGGGTTGCACCACATATGCATGGAGCACCCCACACATTTGCGCCATTATACATTACTGGAGCGCCTGGCGATCAAGGCGCTGGAGCAACCTACCCCTTTGAATATCACACCGGGCGCATCAGTGGGTTGCGCATGGCACAACACTGTTGTGCCATGTGCAACTCCTTTTAATATCCCACCCTCTGTTTTTCAAAGTTTTCCCAGAAGTCACAACTGCTATTTAAGCTTCCCAAGATCATTACAGTAATTGAACTAGTTGAACTAATCGAACTAGTTGATAGCAGTGTCAGTGGCTCAGTGGGTAGCACATTCACCTCTGAGGCTGGGAGACTACAGGGCTGTGGGTTCAGTTCCCACTTCTGGCACTTAGGTTAATATCCCAGTATGGACACTGTAGTGCAGCATGAGAGGGGTGCTGCATTCTGAGGTGTCGTCTTTCGGATGAGATGTTAAACCGAGGTCCCATCTGCCTGGATTGGTGGTAGTTCAGATGGATGTTAAAGATCCCATGGCACTTCTCGAAAAGAGTAGGGGGAATTTCCCCAGTGTCCTGGCCAAATTTCCCTCATTCACTAAAAATACCAACAGCTTAATCTGGTTCAAGGTCAGTTGGCATTCATCTGTATCCCCCTTCCCCAGCTCGTGCCTGAAAATAGGCAGGATTTGTCTAGTGCACTTACCCAGTCAACAAATAAAAAAATTAAAAATAAAATAAATAAATAAAAAATCTAGAACCCTTTCATACACACATACCAAAAGCATGCAGTATTCTGCTAACAGCACCATTGAAATGGATGGAAATGATTTCCTTCATTGTATGCAATGCTTCCCAATCCTTGGATATGAATGGTGAATTATTTAAGAAGCTCAAATAAAATACAGTATATATGAAGAGTTGTGTGAGCCCCCAAGTGCAGGCTGCTGCCTTGGCGATGACTGCCTTTGTTTTTTTTCCCTAGAAGCTGCATGAAATTATCTTTAGTTTTAAACTACGCCATTCTACTGGTAGCCACCTAAGACCCTTTGCGAAAATTAGGGTAAGTACAGTCTGCTTGTGTCTCATGGTTCTTTTGTGCCAACAAAATCTGTTTCTATTTTTCACTCTGAACATTGCCTGAATGAGGCAGCACCAGTGATTCAGATACAGAATGTCCCAGTGTATACTTTTGGAGAAGGCCCCAAGGATTCATTACAGTTGGTTGGGAGCAGTCCAGCACAGAATGAAGCGGGAGGAGATGTTTTTGAACAAATTAATGCTGAGGAGTAAAGTTAATAGGCAACAGTCAGCCCTAAGAATGCCACACCCAGCTGTGGGGCTGGTTCCAATTTGCACTTTGTTTACTGCAATACAGCAGATTGTATTAGACAGATTCTGCTGCCTGCCAAGCTGACATTTGCTCCAACCCGAAATCCCAGAATTCTCTGCAACTGATGTCAGAGCTGGGCTACAGCAGAGAGAGACTCAGTAGCCTGCAGTGCATATTTTTACAAGCTCAGATTAGTTGTTTGCCAGTCCTGCTGTTCTTCTGGGGCTAGTTACTGTCCTCTATGACTGTGCTTAGCCCCAGGAGGACAGCAGGACCAGCAAATGATCACAACTTATAAAAACTCCAAGATGCACTGTAGTCTATTGAATCTCCCACTGCTGCAGCCATGCTCTGACATCAGCTGCAGTGGATTCTGATATTTCTAGTGACAGAAAATGTCAGCTTGGGAGGCTGAAGAATCAGCCAGAGACAGTCTACTATATTGCAGTAAACAGTAAGTAAAAAATGTTTTTGCACACAAACTGCAAATTGGGACCAGCCCCACACTTGTGTGTGAGATTCTTAGCGCTGCTTGTTCTCCTTTAAGGTGTTCTTTATGTCCGGGAAAAGAGGGGAAGAATGACAATAAGAAGGCAGTAAATTCTGGGGTTCATTGCTATCCTCATCCATTTAAGCTTTATGTGGAAAGTTTATGCTTGTTTGCGAGAGGTGGGTGAATGTTGTACTGGTTATATTTCAGTGACCTACTATGAGATGTAAACTGAGTGTCTACTGAATTATGCAGTGGGGGTCACCACAGTGATGAAGCTGTCTCACTGTTTCTCATTCCAGGGGCCCTATTTTCCCCAAAAATTTGCAATATACAGTGGGCACAGGGAAAACCCTTTAGAAAATTAATGCTGGTCTCCAACCCAGAACATGATTGTATGATACTGGGAGGTTCATAAAAAAATCAGTGCAACAGAGAGTGTGCACAGCTTTTCAGCATAAGAAGGGTTTCTCCATGGATTGTCAGTATTGTATTAGCCAGAGTCAGACCATAGTACGGAATGTTCATAAATTTACAAAGAAAGCGGTGCGCCTGTCAGCTGAACCGGCCCACTTGAATTTTCCTCAGGTACTCAGCCAGCTCTGCAACTTGGCTAACTCTTCATATAAACATCTTTTTTTCATATAACAGATTCTGCTGGTAGAAAGGTTAGTTTCCAATTCTATGTAGTGGCTTACATATCAACAACTTAATTTTCTATAGTTGTCTTGGGCCTTGTAGCTCTACTGGTGATAGAACCTCAATCGTATTCAGGTAGGAGTGGTGTGATTTAATTACCACCTCGATTTATGACACATTATTTCATTTTAATTTACAATTGAATTTCAAGCAATTGCGCTAATTGGTAGGGAAGATGGGGTGCTCCCCCCAACCAAATTAAGAGATCAATAGCTGAGAAACCTGTTACTTTATCTGTATAATTGTGTTCACTTTTTGGGGCTGGCAAGCAAACTTCTAAATAAAAAAATCTAACAGTTATTTCAGGAGCCTCATGACCAAGGATTGACACTGAATGGTTGATAATCTCAATACTCTAAACCAGATCCAATATGCCGCTTTGCATCTCCCCTCCCCTCAAGACGAGGTTGAAAATAAGCAGAATTGCATAGCCCTCATTTCCTGGTCAACAAAAACTAAATAAATAAAAGAAACTCTTTATAATTATAACTTGGTCGTTTGTACTTAGTTCTTTTTCTTGGTTGTTCTGTGTATGCACCTGGATACCTTTTATGAACCCTTCTGAGCTGGCCCCCCTAGCCCCATCACCTTCCTTCTCAAGGACTTACCATCCAGTCTGACTTCACCATTGCTTACAACCCCATCCCCATGGTGGGGATGGGAAGGCACCCCCACCTCCAATCCTAGGTCAGGGTCCAAACTTAGAGGAAGGCCTTGCCATCAGTGCAGGGCCTGCAGGGAGTCCAGAATGTCATCCCGTAAGAGCCAGGGATTTGCCTTCCTTTTAAGATACTCTAGGACACCAGTGTACAAAGTGTGCAGGCTCATGCATGTGAACTTATAGGGCATGTCATAGCCAGCATCCGCCCACCCAGTAATCTTTTTCCAGATGCATTCTCACCTGTGGTTACTCAAATGGAGTATGTCATTGGAGCTGACTGTCCTTCTTCCCTGGAGGAGGAGGAGGAGAGCATCCACTGCAATGCTCGATCCTTCTCCCCCAGGCTGGCCCACGATGACTCAGACTCATTCCTGAAAATCCAGATTGCTGACACCAGGAGCAGTAACTTACCAGCCCACTGCCAAGCTGGCCCTTTAAGTGATGAAGTCTAACACTGCTGAAGTTTCCTTGATTGGGTTTTTTTAACCAGATTTTTTTCTCCCATATTGCTTTTCTCTGCCTGGGGATTAGGCAGGCAGGCTCTCAGCCCTGCCCCTGCAACTGACCTCCCCCTTCTTTTGCCCCGTAGAAGATTAGTCCCCCATGGATTTCCCCCTCTGCTGGGGCCAGGAGGTGGAGGAGCCTGATACACAAATCCAGATGGCTCTTTAGGGGTCAGGTGGTGGCGCAGCCCACGGGGTCCAATTTTACATTTTCTCCCTTCCCGGGCCACAGCATCACATCAGAACCTGTGTGGAAGCGCGCATGCCCTGCTAATCTGTAGCCCCACCCTTTGAGCCACTTGGAGTCTGCACTACTGGCAGGCCTCCACCTGGTGACAGTCAAAGGCTGAGATGGCTGGCCACCCCTCACAGAAGAAGAGAGCAGTCCCTGGAACACTCATTCCTCTCCCACCTCCGGCTGACCACCAGAGGCCCGAGTCCATTCCCACACCTGGGTCAGCAGTATGGCAGCAGGTAAGGCACAAGACACCTGAGTCCTCCATGCCACTGGGCCAGCCTTGGAACCAGATTTTTAAAATTGATTCTTGTTAAGTTCTTGGAAGGTCTCAATATCCATGTTTACACAGCTGCTTTTGCTCCTGCTGAGTAGCATTTCAATGATCTCAGCCCAGCCCCGACCTCCTGAGGCACTTGCCTTGTATGTTCACATGGTTGCTCTCGGCACCGATGTAAGACAGCTGGAGAGGGGCCATGAGTCGGGAGAGGCACTGAGGAATGCTAGAAGACATTGCTGTAAGGGTCTCTCACATGGCTGTTTACACTGGTTGCTCCAACCCACATTCCCAGGATTACTGTTGCTCCGAAACTGACACAGAGAATGACTTACCATGATCCAGTAAGTATCCACATAGCCGCTTTTACGCTGGAGCAACCCAAACGCTTAGGTTACTGTGGTGCAAAAGTAGCTGTGTAAATGCCCTAATGAAACACATAATAGTTTTAAACCCCTGTTCCCGCATATCATGCTCCTCTGTGAAAAATACAGGGTCTCCAGCAGACTAGCAGCTGGCAGTGTGATTTAATTGCTGACTGCGACATGTAACACTGTAGTGTTACATTGCACAGGGGTTCCCAGCCTTCACAGGCTGGTTAGTCAGTTGATTCCTGGCTTCCACCTCTTTGTTGAGTCAGGTTATTTATCCAGCACTGAAGTTACCTGCCCATGAATCAGAGTCCTTAAGCAAGCACTCTGCAAACCACATTGTACTTAGAAATAGGTGTGGCAGTGTTTCTTCACAGCAGCATTCCACAGTAACCCTACCCAGAGGCGGAGAGTTTGCACAGACTGAAGCATTCTGTTTATAATTGAGAGAAAGTAAGAAACAGAGAGAGAGAGAGAGAGATATGGAGATGAAGCTAAACTCTGTATACTGCTGGAGGAAAGAAACAATGTAGCAGAAATGGCTACAAACTATACTGCATCCTGACACTAGTTTTGAAATAAAACATAGATGCATTGTGCATTGTGTATGTTCATCTCTTTATGAATAGTTTGTTTATAAACTTTGGAACTACCTGCATATGTCATGCCAATAAAGTAAAGGAAAAAATATTTTTGAATTTGAATGGGGGGGCAAGAACTTTTTTTACGTTACTTCAAACTGTCTGTTACAACCTCATTGCTGTTGCAGTTTGATGTGGAGAGCTGAGGGCAGTGTGTTAATCAGTAGTGACTCTTCCCCCCTTCCCCATGGTTTGGAAACACATTGTAACAGTGGTTGCTGGGGAAACAGAGGCCAAATACATGCAAATAATCAAACATTATGGCGTTGTCAAGGGTATTTAAATAAAAGTAGTATCCACCATAACATAACAGGATTCTTTTGTTTAGGGAAAAAAAATACCAGTACTGAAATTTAGACTGTGAAAGCAGCATACAGCCAATTTTCCACTTTCTGAATTCTCAAAGAATGTGGAACTTTCATTCAATTAAAAGCAAATACGCCATTTACTTAGCCAGGTGAACACAAATTTGGGGTTATAGCTGCTTGCACCTTTCAGGTACCCTGGTTTATGGCAGACGTTCCTAATTCTAAATTATGCTTAAACTTAACTGCAATTTGCAAACATCACGAATATAGGGCAGAATGTTTCCAGTTCAAGTAAAGTTAGGCGCAACGGTACCTCTGGTGTTATAAGGGAGTATGCTGCTCCTGGATTAGAGTTACACCCCACCTTGCAACTGTCCAAGACCATGGGGAGATTCCTAATCCTAGACTATGGTTAGGCTTCACGTCTCAACCGTCACAAATGATGAGGTTCCCTGATCCTGAAAATTATTGTAAGGCTAGGCCACGTACATTTCAAACTAAATAGGTAGGACTGGGTAGACACGATTGGCCAAGAAATATTTTTCTGCCAGCAACTTCAGTGGTCTTCTGTTAATAAATTTGACAGCTCCAATGTCCCAGATTAAGGGATGAGTCCTCCTGCTAAATGAATTTGTCGTGATGTGATTATAGTACTGTAATACATTAATGCTAATATTATTTCTGTGTAAACCATATTATTCAGATCGGAAACCTGAACTAAAAATCAGAAAAAGTTAACAAATAAATAACCATTTCTTGAAAACTTTGTCCTTCTGTTCAGCTGACATTTTGTTTGTTTTCGTGACATGGTTTTAATGGCATTTTGGTTATTGCCATTTTGTACATCTGCTTTTTTATTGACCTTATTTTTAGTGCATAATATGACTGGTTTAGCATTTTTATATAATTTTTCATTTTGGCACACTTATATCTTGGTTGGTTTTCATCAATAAGTTTGAAGTTTGGAAGTGAAATAGTCTGCTTTGTTGGCCACACTGCAATGTTATTAAAAATCCATTTAGTAGTTCTAAGGACTTGTGATATTGCTGGAAAAGTTTACAGCCAAACCCGTGGCCCAGTGGCAGTGCTACCGCCTGCCACAACAGCAGCATGGGTTTGGAAACAAACTTGAGGTGCTGGGGGGGAGAGGAGAGGGAGAGAGGGGAAAGAGGGGAGAGAGGGGAGAGGAGGGGAGAGAGGGGAGAATTGAACACTCAAGGGACAGCTCTCCACTCCTTTCATGGAAGGGGGGACTGGAATCCCACTTTTAAGCTGCCAACTGGTGATACAGTAGATTCTCCCTAGCAGTGGGAGGGCCACTCTCAGTGTTAATACATGTATGATAATGCACTGAGAGGTATGTATGCATGGTGCAGCCTTGAAAGCTGGTGATCCTGAGAGAAAATGTCGCAGGAAAACTGTGACCAGCTTGGTGTCTTCCTGGCCCACTTCAGGCTCCACATCGCTGACTGGGCAGGGCTCCAGATCAGGATTGTTCTCTGGGGGGGGGGAGAGGACAGCCCTCCTCTAGCCCGCTATGGGGGTAATCCACAGAGGACTCAAGGAGCCAGGTAAGTCCCAGAAAATGTGGGCAATAGGGTTGGGTGGGTCAGGGATGAGGGGGGCCAGCCAGTGATGGAGTATAACACTTGATTAAAAATGAAACATGTGATTAGCCTGCCAAGTAGCATAGCAGTAGGGTTTCTGTGCACTACTCTGGTGACCAGGGTTTGGGTATTGACTCGAGTTACCGCTGGTCAGGGAAGGAGTGATGAGCATTCCACTGAACAGCTTCCCTCCTTCAGGAGTGGGAGATTCTGCCCTCCATGGTTGGCTGTCACCCAGCAGAGGCTGAATGGTAGTACAAGCTGAAGCTGACATGGGGTTGGGGCTGCCACCTGATGCTGATACATGCTCCCATGCCCTTACTGAAACACATGCACATGCCAGCAAGCCCTAGGGAGAAATGTGGTAGGCAAAACACCAGATGGCAGGATGATGATACACCTTCCACAAGCCCTTTTACTGCTGACAAGGTAACTACCTTCTGGACCAGATATTACCCTATTAACCCACTTGGGGAAGCTGTTCTCCCCAGGTGCCCTGCCAGTGGATAGTCAGCCATGGAGGAGGAAGGAGTAAAGCAGGCTGGTGTACCTGAGGATGGTGGATGATGAGGCCAGATAAGTCAGTCAGACGGGGATGTCCAGTCGACAGGAGGCATAAACAACAGATAGGACAAAAAAGCATATCCAATATACACAGTTTTTCTTATGTTTCACATATTTTTTGTATTTAGCTTCCCTGTATTCCTTCTTACTGACAGCTGCTTGATAATAGAATCCTTGTTCCCCAGACATGCCTACACAGTATGTCATAATCCTCTGCTTATGAATCACAGTCAGATGCCTTAAAAATGATTATGGTGTCAAAATCAGGAGATTATGATGTCTAGTATACACAACTGGCAACAGCAGATAAATTCCAAAGGGCAAGGATGTTGTTTCTATATAAATTTCCAGACTAATAGCGAAGGGGATGATAAAAACAGGAATACATGTGTGGAATTTCCAACGTTTTCCTTGCATCATCGCAGTCTCTTAAAAGTTACACAGTGAAAAAGAAATGACCAAATTCCTTTATATGATGTTTTTATTTCAGAGCTGCCCACAACAAAACAAAGTTTTAAATCACAAAATGTCATAGGGTATTAGGTGTTAAGATGGAAAAGTTATGTTTGTTATTTACGGAATGGAATTACAAAACAAAGGAGAAATTTAATTTGAAATATAAGTTTGGGGCATGCGTAGTAGAAAAACAAATCCAATATTTGATAATGTCCCATTTTACTATTGGAATATCATCGCTGCAATGAGTCAGGACCCCTGCAGTACAACCCTAAGTGCTTGATTTTCAAGCCATGCAGCAAAGATGCATTTCATGGATGCATCCCCGGCTGCATCCATCCCCTATTGGCTCAGGCAGCTTTTGGCTATTTTTGGAGCAGCCCTGTATTTGTGACACTTATATCTACTTCACAATAACATGATGCTTCCAGATTCAAATGTATGCTGTTGGTCTGGGGTACAGGTGGCTCAGCTGGAAAGTGGATAAAGAGGCCCATCTGGAAAACAAGAACTAGGAGGGCCCAGAGTGACACACTCATGTCAGTATTCCACTAAAATCTGATATACTAGCTCTGCATTTACTTCTTTACATTTACTTATAATGCCCCAAGTATCTAATTTATTGACAAAGTTGAGTATAAATGCAAAGATGTTCGGAGTTTAGGAGGTGGCCAGGTATTTAACTGAGGGGGGCCCCACCTAGACGTTTCCCGGTATCTTGGTCAGCCAGTCTGGCTCTGATGCTGTCAAATTTGATCTTAAGTGCTAGATCTTCAAAAAATATAATCTCTGAGGTACTGCATGGTGTTTTTGCCATTGTATGCTTTGCTATGAAGGTGTCAGAGTGGAGGGGACTGTGTGTAAAAAGGAAGTCTTATGAACAGTTTGCACTAATATCAGATTTATACTGTGTGTCATTGATCTGGCCAGAAGTTAGTCCAGCAAGCAACTAGGAGCATTAAACTGAGACATTCTAAGATGATGACAGGAAAGGAGTTACATACTGGAGCTCCTACACTCTTACCTGTAAAACCTTTATTAACGTCCTTTAAGCAATGTATATGCCCTCAACACCACCATAACAGTTTAAAATAAAGAGAGACAGAGCTCATCTACAGAAAGGAATCAACACGATGAACTGTGAGGAGCTATTTACCAGGAACAGAGAAACAATGACATGGGGTCATGAGTCTAGGTCAATGGGGGAAGGTTTATAAAGGATGTGAGGAAGTATTATTTTACTGAAAGAGTGGCTGAGCTACAGAATGGTCTGCTGGCAGAGGTGGAGGGTGCCAATATCATAAATTGCTTCAAACATGGCAGGGATAGAGTCAAGGGTATAGTAGCTATTCAGTGAGAAGAGGGAGGTGGAAGCATGGAAGACAAAAGAGGGAATAGAGTAAGCGAAGACCACACAGAGAAAATAGGTTCTGGAGTGTGAGAGAGTAATACGGGTAGACTGGATGGACTATTAGCCTTTTTCTGCCATCACCTCTGTTTCTCTATTTCTATGAAAGCATACGATAAGTAAGCCATGACTTACAAGTTGATTGGGGGGGGGGGGGGGGGTAGCATTCTAGTTTCTGACTCTGATTCTAGTGTCTAGTATCTACCCCTACTGATGTCTGTTTGAATTACGTACAATGTTAAATGCATAAAGCTAAGTACCTCTGCATGAATTGTGTTACAATCTGGTTAAC
Source organism: Neoceratodus forsteri (assembly GCA_016271365.2). Lineage (NCBI taxonomy): Eukaryota > Metazoa > Chordata > Ceratodontiformes > Ceratodontidae > Neoceratodus > Neoceratodus forsteri. The sequence goes on along the minus strand of CM028132.1, from coordinate 585,467,930 downwards.
AGATAGGAGACATAGGGTGGCAGTTAATGGCATTCACTCTAATGATGGGAGCGTGACTAGCGGAATACCACAGGGCTCAGTACTGGGGCTGCTCCTCTTCAATATCTTCATGAGTGACACTGTGAAAGCACTGGAACGGAAGGTATGCCTTTTTTGCTGATAACACCAAAATCTGTAATTGGGTGAACATTAAGGAGGGGTTGGAGAGAATGCGTAGGGATCATGGGAAACTTGAGGAGTTGGCAAGAGTGTGGCAGTTAGGGATGAATACCAAAAAGTGCAAAATCATGCACCTAGGGCATAGGAACCGAGGAGCTCTGTATGGGATGGGGGTACTGACAGTCAATAAGCAGGAAAGTGACCTTGGGGTTATCTTATATGATAATCTCAAAGTGAAAGAGCAGTGTGACAAAGCAGTGGATAGGGCCAGTGGGATGCCAGAATGCATAAGAGAGGTATCTTCAGCAGGAGAAAGGAGGTGGTGTTGCTACTATATCACTCACTGATGAGACCTCACCTGTAGTACTGTATCCAGTTCTGGAGTCCGTACCTCAGAAAGGACATAAACAAGGTGGAGACAGTCCAGAGGAGGGCAACTAAAATGGTGCAGTGGTTGCACCAAATGTCTTTCATGGAGAGACTGAGGGATCTCAACATGTGCACCCTGGATGAGAGAGGAGCAAGTGGGGACATGATAGAGACCTACAGATACCTCTCAGGGGTAAACAGGGTGCAGGAAGGGAGTCTCTCTTTCAAATCAGAAAGAGCACCAGGACCAGAGGGCATGCAATGAAACTGGAGAAAGGATGTTTAAGAGGAATGTGAAGAAGTACTACTTCACTGAAAGAGAGGTACATGTCTTGAGCAAAGCAGAATTTGTACTTAATATGCAGGTTGCACATCTTTTAAGAAATTGAAGTCAGGGTTACAAAAATCTTACCCATCTTCTGAACTGTTCTTTCTCCCTTGGCATGGTTCCCCTGGCATGGAAATCTGCTAATGTAATCCCACTCAGAAAGGGTGGTGATGCATGTACACCAGGTAACTATCGTCCCATATCCCTTCTTCCTTCCCTGGCAAAATTTCAAGACTTAGTAGTCCTCTCAAGACTAACTGATTTCCTCAACTCCACTAACTATCTCTCCACCTTCCAATCTGGATTTCAAGCAAATCACTCAAATATCACCTCCCTCTGTCGTGTCACTAACTCTATTCTTTCAGGTATGGACAAAGGCCACCTAACTGCTGCCATATTTATTGACCTTGCCAAGGCCTTTGCCTCAGTCTCCCACCTCCTCTTAGTAAACAAATCTAGCTCCACTGGACTCTCCACCCCAACTCTAAACTGGTTTAAATCCTACCTCTCCTGAAACTCCTAGCAAGTCCGAGTAGGTGGCGATCTCTCCCCTTCCCTCCCCTTTGCATTAGAGCCAGAGTCCCCCAAGGCTCAGTCCTGTGGCCTACACTCTTCTCAATATTTCTAAATGATCTCCCATCAGCCTGCACTGCTTTAAACATTCAAATGTACACTGATGATACCATTCTTTATGTTTCCTGCCCTTCTGCTCCCCATATTGAATCTCTATTTAATCCCCCCCAAAATGGGGGGCTTACCTTGTGTGTCTCCCTGGGCTCCAGTAATGCCCAGTGCCTGACTGACGTCCAAAAAGAGAAAGCAAATCCATGTACAGTAGTATTCTGATGCTGTCCTGCATTAGTGTGCAGAGCCATGCTTCGTGCTATCCCTTTAAGAGATACAGTTCTGGGTATAATGTATAGAGACTGGGTTGGGCTGAAATAAATCAAGGCTCATGACCAGCCAGGCATAACTCTAATGGACTCCCTTTAACAGTCACTCAGTAGCGCTGATGGAGTCCTTCAGAGCACTGTAAATGTTTATTTCTAAATCCTTCTGATTGCTATATAACTGCATTGTTTACATTGCCTACCTATTTCTCCTCTATGGAAGCCACCATGTTTTATCTTGGACTCCATGTTTGGACCAGTCAGAACCAAGGGGTCCTCAAGGGGTCCTAATTACAGTTACTTGTGGGAAAAACTGTGAACTTTCTTGTTGGTGTCTAGAATTAACCAATGAGGGCCCTCAGACTGAAATTGACAGCCAAGGTAGTCAACAGAGATCCCCATTCTGCGTGGACCGTGAACAGTGTTTTCAGTCCACATCAAGCTCTCAAGCTGAGAGGAACAAGTGTGTAACCCTCTCTGTAAATGGGGGTTCCCAAAAGTCTTCCAGGAGCTTGCCTGAATGCTCTGAGTCTGGGCAATGTTCAGCGACTGAGCTGTTTAAATGTGGTTTCAAGTGAGTGCTATTTGAGCCTCCACGTACTGTCTCTTTAAGAGCTGTCTGCTTGCAGACTTAATTTGTATGGGGGGACTGTGTGTTCTAATGCCCGAATCTTGCCCAGGCTGTTGTCAATTTGCTCCATTTCTGCCGTTTCTACATGTGCAGAGGGAGCCTTGTTGAAAGATATAACTGTTTGCCAGAAATCATTTAGAGTGACTAAGAAAATGTAGTTTGTCTAACCTGTCTTCATTTCAGCACAAACTGTTTCAGTGTAGCTCTTTCATTTTGGTTCTGAATAGCTGACTCGGACCAATCAGGATGATAGGGAGACCCTAAAATGGAGTCTGTGGATGAATCAGAACTTGGACTCTTAATTTAGAGCCAGCCACAAGGGGATTGTATGGGCAGTGACTCTGGGAAATGTAGTTTTGACCTTGGCGCCTTTTTCTACCAACAGAGGGAGTCTTATTGTGAGTGACAGCTGAATCAGCCAACAGAATAGTGTGGAGCTAAAGGAAATGCCCTGCCCTGGACTGGAAAGATCAGATCAGTTGCGGCAGTGAAGTGAGAAGGAGCTGTGTGCTTCTGCGGTGTATAGTTTCGTGTGGGAAGCGTGTGTGAGGCCCTGAGTTTTGGTCTGCAGCCTTTGTGAGTGCCAGTTTGGACTGAATCCGAGTTGTGAGGAGAAAGAAGCACTAGAAGTGTGGAAACCAGGCTCACCCTGTAGAAGACTGGAGAAATTGCTGAATCGCGCTCAGTCTGTCAGGAACTGAAGCTGCTCTGTGTGCTCCCGGGTATTTTGCAGTAATTGCGATTGGGATCGAGGAGCAGCCTGCCTGGTATAGTACTTGCCTTTTACATATGAATGTGCGTAGTGCTTGTGGGGAATTGCTGTTTCCAATCCCTCATGCTGTGTGCTAAAGCTGGAAGCAAACCCCAGCTTAGCTTGGACTTAATATGTTTGCTATCAACTGCAGTGGGGTTCAGTCACAAGGACCTTGTCTCCATGTCCTGTTGTTCTGGCAATCCAGAAGAACATCTACCATCTGGTCCTCAGCTTGGGTACTGTGAGTACAAATCAGGGTATTCCCCTGCAGTCTGTTTTCCATCACAAGTGTCATCTAATTCTTGTTGTTTCCCTGCTTCATGGACTGAGCCATCCGGCTCCGGATTACAATTGGGTGTTGTGCATATATTTTCTTCTACAGGGTCCCATCCATCTGCACCTGCCGGCCAACCCCGGGCAACGGACCTGGCTAGCCCCCCCCCCAACCTGGGTACCCAGAGTATGACTTTTCAGACCCTGTATGTGTGCACAGTACTGTGATCTAATGCCAGCAATTAACCTGATTTCCCCCTCCCGTGTTACTGACCCTAAATAAATCAGATTTGTTGTTGTTATACTATATACTGTCTGTGGTGTTGGTACTTATGGAAACAGTATTGTGTTTTGCTGTGTATGTTGTTTAACCTTATTTTACAGGGGGTCCTCAGAGACATGCTGCAGAATCAGTATCGAGGGTAAGTGGTGTCTATATGAGTGAACAGTGTGTGTGTATACGTGGGGTATTGGGGCTGTAACTCCAGGGTACTGTGTGAGCCACTAGAGGGAATAAAAAGGGGTCTCAGTGTCCCAGAAGGCTGTGACAAAGCTAGTCTAACCACTACAAACCCTGACCTCTGGGTGGAGGCACCCGCCATAGGACCTAGGCCCCTCAACCTGTCCGTAGTCAAACAGGCAGGGGTAGTAGCCCTTGGGATAGCGCCACCTAGGGGTTACAAGTGAATAGCTACAATTCACAGTGGAGTTTCAGCTCAAACCACCGAGAAGGAAGCAGCCTGTGTGTGGGCTGAGGGGAACTGCAGGGGAAAAGCCTGTTTTGCTTCCCTGCAAAACTTATAAGGAGCAGTGTGCCTAAATGCAGAAAAAGAGTGAATCAGCTCAAGTTCCATGAGAATCAGGAGCTTGTGTGGCAAGCTGAGAAGTGTTGTGGGGAATTTAGCCTGCTTTGCCGCCCTGCTGGACTCAAACTGCCGAAACGCAGAAATGAGGAAGCAACCTTTTTTCTGCCCTGACCAAGCTCAGAGACCTTGAAACTGGAGCAAACATTTTGCCTAAAGAGAGGGCACCAGAAAGAACTGTGAGAGGATTTCTCAATGTAAGGACTCCAGTGCCAGTTGGAGCCATTGAATGTTGCGTACATCTCTTATCCCATTTGGGAAGAAAGGAGACCAGTTGCCAATTGTTCTTGTTTGCTCCTTAAGCCAGCCGATTAGCTGCATGTTAAGAAACTTTAACAATTTGTATGCCAAGCTGAACTTCATGTATCGGACCTGTGCCACCTGTGGCCCGAAAGACTGTTCCTGCATCCAATCCAGTGTCTGCCTGGCCAAAATCCAACCTCAAGGAGTCAGCCCCTGCAAAGAAGCAAGTCACTGGTTGTGGTCACCTACAGGGAAAGGCCGTGAAGAGGAGGCGAGTTGTCAGCCCCAGTCCCCACCATCAGCCTGGAAAGCCAGCAGATCGGTGTCATCATCCATTTCTTCAGCTGGTCTGGGTGCAGTGAGTACCATCAGGGTAGCCCCCTGCAACAATCAAATAAATGCTCTGTGTCATCTGATTTGTTTATAATTTCTTGTTGCATTCTAACTGTGTTTACAGGCCATCTGGCCTGGGATTACACATATTCCCCTGTTGGCGAGTGTTTCCATTTGTTTAATAACACCCTTCTTCCCATAAAGGGCCCCAACCAGCTGCAATGCTGGCCTACCCGCTGCAACGCTTCAGATCTGCAGCTAAATTCCACTCTGGGTACCCAGCAGCTGTGAAACTGAATGATTTGGGGACAGATTAACTGCTCATAATTTATTAACCGCTCAATGCTTAATTACAGTATTACAATAATCAGCCTAAATTCACGCCCTCCCTTGTTCACACCCCCTTAATAAATCTGATTTACTGTTTGATGTTAAGTTGGGGCATGAGCATATTATTACCCAGTGTCTGGTTACTGAAACTGTCCAAAATTATTGTGATAGACATTGTTGCTGCAGTGAACCGTTTTCTTACAGGGGGCACAGGGTATATGGCAGAAGTCCAGACCCTGTTGGTAAGTACAGAGTATGTAAGCATAATATTTATTTAGTTTTTGTTTACCAGGTGGGTGAGTTAGCTATAGGAATGACTATTTTCAGACACGACCAGGGAGGTTACAAGCAAAGTAGTACAGATTACAGGCAAGGCAGTATAGCAACAAAAATACAGGGTGGGATTACAATAACGGGATACAGTTTTACGGTGAAACATGGTGCAATAATGGACAAAGCAGACAATTATGGAAGACAAGCATTCAGGATTGCAGGAAAAGTATATTATTTACTGTCAAACTGTGTGTTAGGCCACTAGTCAGGGTTGTGAGTAGGTATAGCTTCCCAGAGGGCTGTACTGGTTTAACAAATTACCCACTTAAATATTTCTCTGAGTGGAAGCACCAAAATCTTAGTTCTGCTGTTGGTAGGCACACCACAGTACCCCTTATTTCCGAACCCAGGCCCCTCAACCTGCAGTCAGGGAAGCAGGCAGGGATAGTAGCCCTTGGTATAGTGGTGCCAGGGTTACATCTACTCCAAGCCAATTTTCACTCAGTCCTAAAATGGTTTCAGGTTAACCACCTCAAAGTAAATGTCAAAAAAACCTTGTTTCAATGACGTTTGGCTCCCCCTCATAAACTAAAGAACCAATCCTCCCCACCCAAATTCTCAACCTTGCATGGCTCACAACTCGAAGAAGTCCTCTACTACAAATACTTGGGAGTCTGACTCAACTGCCATCTGGATTACTCCAAACACATAGAGCACATCCACTCAAAGCTCTGCCCCAGACTAGGGGCTCCATATCAGAACAAAGACTCCCTCCCCACCATGCTTGCCAAACTCTCCTCACCAAAATGATTTTCCCTTCCTTTGACTATGCAGCCATCATCTATGGTACTGCCCCAACCTCCGTTCTAGTTGGCTTGATTCCCTATACAATGCCTTCCATCGCATTGCTTTAAATGCCCCTCACTGCACCCATCACTGCACTCTGTATTCCTTCTTCTCACTTTTCTCACTTCACTGTCATCGCAAACTGCACTCCTCTGCCTTCATCTCCAAATTCTGACTTTGTTCTCTCCCCTCCTACCTCTCCTTTCTCCTGTCCCCTGTGGCTGAGATCTCCTATTCCCTCCAATCCAGATATTGTCACACTCTCCCCCTTCCACATCTTATATCTGGCACTGGCTCTGCTGCTTTCGCTTTTAGGCTCCTCTCTCTCTGGAATTCTCTTCCTCGCCCCATTTGTCTCTCCTCCTCCTCCTCCTCCTCCTCCTCAAAAGCCCTCAAAAAAGCCCTCACCAGACACTGTACTGACACAGGCACCTGCACATGCTAGGTCCCTCACCTACTGTTCTCACCACTGCCTACTTCTGAGCACCCACTGTTTTTCTCCTCAGCTAAATTTGCTTGACATATGTTGTTCTACTCTGCTCTGCATTTGCACTTAATACACTATTGTCGTAAACAAATTGTTTATGTAACTGAAAAAAGAACTGTAATCAATTCCTTGTGTAATTTACTTGAAAACAAATGCCTACTGAATTGCCTGTATTCTTACCTTCTCCCCATCCCCTGGGGGTATACCCGGAAATGAGCCTCTGCTCAGTGTGCCTCTCCCGGTCACCGACTTTAAATAAATAAATATTGCAAAATCCTTCATACGCAGTTTCCTGAAGGCAAGTATGAGAGTAATACATGCCATTTAGCCAGCAGCCTGAAATGGCCAACATGCTAATCACAATCACAATGGCAAGGAATTTTGAAATATTAAAATGGTTAATTGGTTTTTGCTTATTTTAAAGGTAAGTAACACAGTTAATCATCTTTCAAGCTCTGAGAATTTGTCCCATGAGTTGGGATAAAAAAAATGTAAACATATGTCTCCAAATATTACTTTATTCTTTAAACCCTATAGTTTGATGTGTCATGGAGACATAGAATTTGGCAGAAGATAAGGACTGCTTGGCCCACCCACTTTGTCCATTTGTCCCCTACCTGCAGTGTTACCACAGAACCTACTTGATATACAGCTCTTTTTTCCTACCCCCTTTCTTCCCACTATGATTCCCTTGTGCTATCCCATGCATTCTTGAATCCCACCACTGTTTTCACCCCCACCACCTTCACTGGAAGGCTGTTCCAGGAATCCGCCACTCTTTCTGTGAAGAAGTACTTCTTCACATCTCTCCTGAATCTACCTGCCTCCAGCTTCATAGCGTGTCCCCTTGTTCTTGTGCACCTTTAATCTGAAACCTTCTTCACTCCTGTACCTTATTTATTTACCCCATGAGGTATTTAAAGGTCTCTATCATATCCCCCACCTTCCTCATCTCTTCCAGGGTGTACATATTGAGGTCCATTACTCTCTCCTTGTAGGGCTTTTGATGCAGACTCTGCATCATTTTAGTTGCCCTCCTCTGGACCCCCCTCCACTCTGTCTATATCCTTCCAGAGATTCTGGTCTCCAGAACTGGATACAGTACTCTAGATGGGATTCTTACCAGTGATCTATACAGAGGCAACACCATCTCCCTCTTTCTACTGGTGATTTAATTTACTTATTTTATTTAAAAGTTGGTAACTGGGAAAGGCACCATGAGCAGAAACTAGTTTTCAGGTGTGACCCGTGGGAGGGGGAAAAAGGAGTAAGATATATATAAAGTGCATAAAAATTCAAAACACAAATGATGTACAGATTAGACACAAGATAGATACAGAGTAGCAACTATGTGCAATAAATATACAGAAAAGTGCAGGCTACAATACAGTGGTTTTGGTCATATAATATGAGAAATACAGGATGTTGTGATCAGTGATAGACTATGAGGGGGAACAGTTACAGGAGGTGACTTGGGTCGGTCTGAGCAGGAGCTTAAGTTGGGGGAAGGAGGGAGAGAGACGGGTTTAGGGAGGAAGGTTATTCCAAAGGGAAGGACACTTATAGGAGAAAGAGAGTTTGCCAGCTGAGATGCGGATGTGAGGGAGAGGGAAGGTGTGGGCACAGCTAGACCACGAGTTATAGGGGAAGGAGAAGCAGAAGAGAGGATGGAGGCAAGGTATGCGGGAAGATACCCAAACCAATACTTAGCTATGAAGGTGGAGCAGTGCGAAGATCACCTCTGTACAAGTGGGTGAAGAGAGAGGAAAGAGTAGAGGTTGCAGTGGTGAGTTTGTGGTGGGGAGTTTGAGGCAAACCTACCAAACACGTGGAATAGGACATCCAATTTGGCAAGGGAGGTGGCAGGGGCAGTGCAGAAACCTATGTCGGCATAGTCGAAGGCAGGGAGGATCCATTTGACAATCAGGTTACATATTACGGGGAGGAAGGGAGAGGCTAGCTTCATGGTGATAGAGTAGCCGAGTTTGGGGTGCAGTTTGGCATGGAATGCACTGAAATGGGAGGAAAAGTCTAGGCAGGGATTGAGCCAGACACCAAGGTACTTGTAAGTACAAACATTGTTAAGAGGTGTGTTAGCTGATGAGAAGAAAACAGATAGCGAGGGAAGTTTGGCAAGTTTTTGTTTGGAGCCAAAAGTCATGGCAACAGTTTTCTTGGTGTTTAGTCTTGGGCAGTTGGTGTCAAACCCCTTCCTATGATTCCTACCTATGCACCCCAGTATCGCAGTAGGACTCCCAAGCCTCTTGTCTTACTGCTCAGCCACCTTTAGGTCATCAGATATGATTACCACCAGGTCTCTTTCCTGCATGGTAGTTGTCTATACCATTCCACCCATTTTGTACTGTGCCTGGAGTGTATTATTTTGCACTTTTTTGCCCTGAAACCTAGCTGCCACGACCACTCCTTGAGTTTTCTCAGGTCTCTGCTCATCCTTTCCACTACCCCTCTGGAGTGTCCACCCTAATGCAGATTTTGGTGTCATCCACAAAGAGGCAGACCTTCCCTTCCAGCTCCTCTGTAATGTCACTTATAAAGACATTAAAGAGGACCGCTCCCCGCACTGACTCCTGATGCACCCTGCTAGTCATCCTTCCTTTCTCGGAGTGAACTCTCTTTACCACCACCGTCTGTCACCTATCCCCTAACCAGTTTCTTACCCAGTTTACCACTTTTGGGCCTACTCCCAAGTTACCCAGCTTTCTGACTATTCTCCTACGTGGAGCAGTGTTGCAAGCCTTACTGAAATCTAGGTAGGCCACATCCACTGCTCTACTCTTATTTAATTCTTTTGTCACCCAATCAAAGAAATCTATCAGATTCATTTGACATGCCCCCCAGGAATCTATGCTGTTTTGGGTTTTGTAACCCACTGGATTCAAGATATTCCACAATCCTTTCTTTCCTAACTTTCCCACCACAAATGTCAGGCTGACTGGCCTGTAATTGCCAGCCACTTCCCTGGTACCACTTTTGTGAAATGGACTATAGCTGCCCTCCTCCAGTTCTCTGAAACCACTTCTGTTTCCAGTAAGCTGTTAAATATGACTGTCTGAGGTGCAACCAGTGCCTTCCAGAGCTTCCTCAATACACTTGGGTGTACCCTATCTGGTCCCATTGTTTGTCCACCTCCAGATTAACGAGTCCCTTCAGGACTCTCTCCTCCAAAAAAAGATTGGTGTGCACCTCTCTCCATCCAAAGGTTTTAAATACGAACATACGAAATTTGCCAGCAGATAAAGGCCTAGAGGTATATCAAGTCTGCTTGAATGTGCAGCTAGCACCCCTTATTCTGCAGCTGCTCCTCCCTTCCACCCTTCCCCTTCATTAGCCCTCCCCCTTGTCCTGTCCCATCCTTGTTTGAAGCAGTCCACTGTTCTACTGCATACCACTTCAGGAGGTAACGCATTCCACCCAGCCACCACCCTCTCTGTAAAAAAGTGTCTCCTCATCTCCCTCCTGAACCTTCCTTGCTCCAGTCTCATATCATGGCCTCTGGTGTCCCTCCCCTTCCCTCCCTTACTTTGAACAGCCCCTCTGTACTTGTCTTGTTTATTCTTTTCACATATTTAAAGGTTTCAATCATGTCACCCCTGTCTCTCCTCTCCTCCAGTGAGTACATGTTCAACTCCTTCAACCTCCTCTCGTATGATAAGTCCCCCAGCCCCTTGATCATCTTTGTCGCTCTGCGCTGCACCCCCTCCAGTAACTTAATGTCCCTCTTCAGATACAGACGCCAGTACTGCACGCAGTACTCCAGGTGTGGTCTAACTAATGACCTATACAGTGGCAGAATCACCTCCTCCCTGCTCGAGGATATACCCCTTGCAGTACAACCCAGCATTTTGTTGGCCTTTGCAGCTGCCTTCCTACATTGTGCCAAGTTGTTCATTGACCCTGTAATGAGCACACCCACATTCTTCTCCTCCTCTGTCTGGGCTAGCTGCACTCCCCCTAGCTGGTAACTCCTCCTTGGGTTCTTCATCCCAAAATGCAGCACCTTGCACTTTTTGGCATTTATTTTATTTTATTTATTTAGCTTTTGTTGACCAGGTAAGTGCACTAGACAAATCCTGCCTATTTTCAGGCACGACCCGGGGGAGGGGGATACAGATGAATGCCAACTGACCTTGAACCAGATTAAGCTGTTGGTGGTATTTTTACTGAATGAGGGAAATTTGGCCAGGACACCGGGAAAATCCCCTACTCTTTTCGAGAAGTGCCATGGGATCTTTAACATCCACCTGAACTACCACCAATCCAGGCAGATGGGAGCTCGGTTTAACATCTCATCCGAAAGACGGCACCTCAGAAGTGCAGCACCCCTCTCATTCTGCACTACAGTGTCAGTACTGGGATATTAACCCAAGTGCCAGATGTGGGAACTGAACCCACAGCCCTCTGATCTCCCGGCCTCAGAGGCGAGTGTGCTACCTACTGAGCAACTGACACTGACTAATTAATGTTCCCTGACCGGGAATCGAACCCGAGCCGCGGCGGTGAGAGCGCCGAATCCTAACCACTAGACCACCAGTTGCCAGTTGTTTTGTGACTTTTGCACCTTTGCACTCCTTACTGCTCTCCCTGCATCCCTGTGTTTCCCTGATACACCTCCCTATCCTTCTTCCCCTTGAATCTCCTTATACCTTCTGAATGCTACCCTTTTAGCTTTTATCTTTTCAGCCACCTCATTTGAGAACCATAGTGGTCTTTTTTTCCCTCTTGCTTTTACTCACTTGTTTGACACAGAGATTTGTTGCCTTTAATATGCACCCTTTTAACTTTGCCAACTGTTCCTCCACCCTATCCACTTCACCACCCCCCGCCAGGTCACTCTTGAGGCATTCACCCATATCTGCAAAATCTGCCCTCCTGAAGTTGCGAACCCTCACCCTTGTGTGGTTCAGCTCTGTAGCTGCCCTTATATTGAACCACAATGTACGGTGATCACTGGTCCCCAGGTGGACTCCCACCTTGATGTCTGCAACACTGTCCCTGTTAGTGAGTACCAGGTCCAGCATTACCCAATCACAAGTGGGTTTGCTGACCAGTTGCTTGATGAATGCTCCCTCCAGAGAGTCCAGGATGTCCCTGCTTCTAGCTGAAGCTGCTGCTGGGAGGCTCCAATCTACATCTGGCAGGTTCACTAATGCGTAAATGGTGGTTTTATTCCTCATCTCCAGGGTGAGCCACACTACCTCTGCCTCCCTCTGTATTCCCTGTATCTCTGTTGCTTTTATGCTTTCCCTCACATAAAGCAGCACACCCCTCCTTTCCTTTCCTCCCTGTCCTTCCTGAATAGATAATAGCTTGGTATGGCCATGTCACATTCTTTGTTTTCAGTGCATTTTGGCTCAGTAATGGCAACAATATCCAGATCAGCCTCTGCCATGATGGCCTCTAGGTTCAGAATCTTATTTTCTAGACCTCTAGCATTTGCACATATAGCCTTCCAGATTTTGTTTCCATTCTGCTTGTTATCCCCTTTTTCCTTTTTACCCTCCTGCCTTCTCCCATCTCTTTTTATTGCTTCCATTCCTTTCCCCTTTGTCTCTACCACCCTGCTTCCTTTATTAATTTGCACCCTGGAGGATTACTGTCCCGTGGGTTCTCCCTACTCTACTTCAGCCTGTGGGGGGGGGGGTGCAATTTCTGCCTCCTTGATTCCTTCCATCACCACCCTCGACTAGTTTAACTGTTCATCGAAGTAACATTTAAATCATCCACAGAGGGCTGTGGTCCCACTTCTGGATGGACAGGCCATCACCCATACATAGGCTCTTGTACTGCTAGGTGGGTCCCCAGTCCCCAGTATAGCCACTCCTCTCCTCTCTGCACCATTCCTTCAGCCATAAGTTGAAGTTCCTAGTGTGGAGAGCCCTCTCATCCCCTCTGTCATAGACAGGCAGCACCTCAGCAAAAGCCACTGAGCACACTACCTAAGACTCCTCCCCAGCTACCTAAACTCTGCCTGCACTATCTCAGCCCTGTCCCTAGTCAGGTCATTGGTCCTCAGGCAGACAATGACATCCAGCTTCCCCCCCGTACTGTTGCCATGGTGATCCTAAGGGACTGCTTAAACTATTCTTCCAGGCTGTGGTGCCATGTAGACACCTAACCTGCCTGTCCCCCACTTCCCATTCCCGAAGCTATCCCATCAGACGTTCCTTTGTCCTCTTTTCGGGTTCTCTACCACCCTCCTTGGAGTTTCCACTACTTAGGACCCCTCACATCCTCCCTGGTCACTACTGTGGATGCCTCCTCCTGGCAGGTCTGCCCACCAGAGTGGCATAGGAATTACATAGTGGTACCAGTTGGGGAATGTGCCTCTGTATCATCACCCCTATCCTTACCGAGCAGACCATAGTCCAGTGTTCCTCCTCCCTGGCATCTTCTGAGGCAACTGTGGCAGACTTGGTGGCCCCTAGGTGGGGGAAGAGGTCCCCAAATCCTAGTCAGCTTTTCCTGGAGTCTAGCAACCTCCTCCCTCAAGCCGGAGAGGTACATGCAGATGGGGCAGCACTGCAGTCTCCAGAAGGTCTCTCTGAAAACTACTGCTCCACAACCACTACACTGTACCACTCCCAGCATTCCAGACTTCTAGTCTTCCTGTGTTACCTGGAAATATTTGTGCACCCTTGTTTCTGATAGGGTGTTTCTAGTTTCCCCTTTGTTATTTGTTTCCATCTGTGGTCCCCCCGTACCTTGTTTAAATCTCTTTGTATTCCTACCCTAGATAGGGTGCTGCTCTTATTCCCAGCTTTGGTCTACCTTGTACCTTCTGCTTCTCCCAGCAGTAACTGTTACTCAGTAGTGAACAGGTGCCTTACCTTAGCTGACCAGCATAGTCCCTTGCTTTCTGCTTCCTTCTGCTAATGCCTGCTGATGCCTAAGACACCAGTCTTACACCTGTTTCACTTCTGTACAATTCAACTCATATACTGGGACACAAACATGTGTGGGAACATGCTAGGCATGTCTGCTTTTATACACCAAGTGGAATGTCCCCTAGGTGGGACTTACTGAGTTAGCTAGTGCCTCCAGTTGGTGGGCTAGTTTCCTGGCCTCTAAATAAACAACAGTAGCAAATGAAATCTATACTAATAACACTAAACTGCTAATATCAAGGATCAAGCCCATGTATATATTTAAACAAAGACATGCTGATGGTAAATGCTGTGCATCACTGGATTCAGTACATTTTTGTTCATAGGAAAATATTGGTGAATCTCATAGTCACATTAAGAATCAATCTGCATATCTCTTTACACATAGCATGCCCACTTTGTAGAGAACTGAGTCTGTGGCATTAAGTAAAATAACATCTCCATAATCAATTTGTAGCAGGAGCAATTGAAAGACAACCTGTTTTGCAGTCAAGGCACTAAGGGAGCATTTAGGCCTGTGGTGCACCCCAAGCCTCAGCCAGTGTTGGCTAAAACATAGTCCTGATGCACAGTATAGGACAAAAAAGGGTTGAGAGCAGATTCTAGGTATTACAACTGTCTACATATTCAAGTGTGGCATCCTGAAATATCTTGATTGTTATAAGGTCTGACCACTTTTTAGTATGCTGGGGCCCCACCCATTATTGTTTCAGATTTAATGGTATTTCTAACTAATAAATTTTTATGTTTGCTTGCACGCATGTGCAAGAAACATAGTGCCATCATCCAAGTTTTCAGAGGTGTGGCACCCGTCTTCTAATTCAGTCAGTGTGTTTGCAGGCGCGGCCACAGTTCTCCAATGAACGCTGCAGCTGTCTATGACAGCAGTTGAAAATGCAGTGGTCATGCAGTTGAAAGGGATAGCTACGCTTCAGTGAGCAGCGATAAGATATTGCGTGCTCATGCGTGCTCTCCCCACGCACACGCACGCATACTGAATGCTTGTGTCCCTCCCATGCACACACTGTATAGCCGACGGGGGTGCCCAATCCCCCATCAGCTGTGCTGCGCTCCCCCCCAACGGCATTCCAGGTGCCACACTGGGAGCCCACTCCAGTGTGGTAACAGATCATATGGCCGATGGGGATGCCCAATCCCATCGGCTCCACTGTCCTCCCAAGAGACTTGCAGGTGCCACGCGCAGGGCCCACCCAGGCGTGGCAACAGCAGATCATATAATAGCAGAACTGCCCAATCCCCATCAGCTCCACGGCCCCTCAAACAGCCTTCAGCTGCCACTGAGCCACCCCAGCATGGCACAAATCCCGCGTCGTCTAAATAAAAAAAAAAAAACCTGAAAGAAAAACCTTCCTTCTCTGACTGTCCTGACCCAATCTCCCCATCCGCGCCCACCCTCTGCGCACCCCTGCCTCCCCACACACCCCCATCACCCATACTTGCCTCCGGAGCTCAGCGCGACGATCTTCGGTGGACAGGGAATACGTCTGCACTCTTCAAAGCTGACCGCAAACTGAGGAAATGCTGGTAAGCTGTATAATATAATAAATAGGGTTTTTCAACTTTAGTGCATATCTCGGGCATTTTGGGGAAATTATTCACCAAATTTTCAACATGGGGTTTTTGGGACCCCACCTCATGAATTCTGTCACTGGCATGGCATTAATCGACTCCAAAAGGTGATTTCATGGCCACTGCATGGAACCACCTTTCAGGACTGATTTATGAAATTACAGTGTCACAGTTCATGAGGTAGGCCCCAAAACCCTATGATTAATTGATGAAATCCCAAAATGACATTTCTGAAAGATGCACAGTTGTACCTACGCATGCTCATAAGTTTGCGAATTTTCAATCTGTTCACTCCAGATTTTCAACATTGCCATTTTACCATACCTCCTTATGAGCAGTACAGCTGTCATTTTTCACATCTCGGCAAAAACGTGTTTCTGCCCATGTAGCGTACAATGGTGCAGTCGGTGGCTAAATCAATGTTCTGGACAGATTAAGAAAATCACAGTGACACTGTTCATGAGCAGAGGTGTTAAAATGGCTATGTTAAACATTTGGTGAAAAAAGACCATAAAATGACTGTGTTAAGAGCGACCATTGTGCAGTTTCCACGCACCCTCATAACTTCATGGATTTCTAATATTTTCAGTCCAGATTTTCACCACGGGCATTTTTCCACACTTCCTTATGAACAGTACAGCTGTCATTTTTCACACCATGGCTAAAATGTATTTTCGAACTCCCAGCGTAGAAATGCGTGGTCGCTGTGGGAAATCGCTGTTTGGGAAAGATTAAGAAAATCACAGTGACACTGTTCATGAGCGGAGGTTACAAAATCCCTGTGTTGACAATCTGCTGTAAAAAATCCCCAAACTAATTGCATTAAGGGTGTGCGTTGCACATTTTCTCGCACGCTCATGACTTCACCAGTTTTTTTTTTTATATTTTCACTGCAGAATTTCAACATTGCCATTTTTTGCACCTCCCCATGAACAGTACAGCTGTCATTTTTCACATCCTGTTCGAAATGTGTTTTCGCACCTGTGGTGCCAAATGGCATACTCGCTGTGCGAAATCAGCTTTCAGTTAACAAACTGATATTGCCACTGTTCGTAAGGTGGGGGTCACAAAAAAAAATGTTGAAAATTTGGAGTGAAAATGCCAACGAATGCCTGAGGCGTTAGGGTTTCTGACCATAACACTCCAGTCTGTAGAGATTGAGAGGCATCAGGGGTGTGACTTGGGATTCTCACCTGTAATGCTCATACCATTCCACACCCTGTAGCCAGTGAGAGGCATCGAGGTGTGCCTTGGACTCTTCGGCCCCAAAGTTCACCCCACTCTCCTATACAGGACCCATCTCACCGTATTTCCTGATGGAATGGGGCCAAAGACCCCAAGGCACACCATGACACTTGTCAGTGTCTGCAGAGTAGGGTGTGGTGAAATGGCATGGCCGTTATGCCTGATGACCCAAAGGCACACCCCAATGCCTGTCAGTCTCTGCAGGGTGGTGGTGGGGTTGGCTTCAGTTCAATACTTCACTGCCATTCCTATTATGCAGCTCTCTAACTCCTACACTACCAATGCCAATGCCAGCAAGCAAACATTCGGCATTGACAAATGCTTGTTTATTAAGCAAGACTCCATATTAGAAAAGACATTATATAAAAAAATTGTAGTTGTATGTTAACAGCTTCCTTGAGCAAGGATGAGGAGATGCTGTCCTGTGGTAGGAATGCAGTCACTTCTATGTTAAACCCCAAATCTTGCACTTTAATAACTTTGCAATCACTTACCTGATTTGCCTGAAAGTTTGCAAGTGCTGTCTGGTACCATAGCTCTCTTGATCTGGTAAGTTTTGTTCCAGTTGGATGTGTGGTTGTTGAGCTGTGGAGTGCCATAAAATGTGAAAAAGCCTCACTTTTTGCCAATTTCTTTCCTCGGGGCTATGACCCAAATGGTTTGGGGGTCTGATCTGAAGTTTTAAGGGTATATGGGGTCCGGGTCACTGATGTGCCTTCTGAAGGTTTGGTGAAAAAATATTAATCTGTTCAAAAGTTATTAAAGTTTAAATTTTCCATTATAGCTAATGGGAAAAATATACAGTATGACTACCTTGAAACCAGTTTTTGCTTTCGCAAAAGCACTTTTGACTGCCACAAATGTTTTTTTTACTTTTGTGCTGCTGCCATCTTGTTTTCAGTAATTCAAAAAATACTGCCCTTTGGTAAACACCAACAGTTGTGTTTACCTAATCAGGGCCAGAGGAACATGATCCTGACATTCGTTTTTAAAAATAATGGTCATAAACATGTTTTTTAAATTTTTCCATTGCAAGTGTCACAAATTTGAGAAAGTATATTTACGAAACGTTCACAAATTTGCGAAAGTTTCTCAAATGTACTTTTGCAAATTTGCCAAAGCTTTCATGAACTTTCTCAAATCTGCAAAAGCACCCCCCCCAAAAAAAAACAGTTTCTTTGCCACTTCATAGCAAATGAATGGTTAGGACATTTGGGCTGCAATTTGTAGGGTAAGAAGGTCTTGCACCACAGATGTGCCTTTTGCTGGTTTGCTAAAAAAAAAATTACATCAATTCCATAGTTGCAGCATTCTGAAATTTTGAAATTTCTCATAGGATAACATTGTGGCAAACGCGCTACCTTTTGGCGCCTATATCTCGGAAAACAGTTCAAGATACAGATTTTTTGCTAAGCACAGTGGTGTACTAAGCATGTGTGCAGGTTGCCAGGTCCTACAAACATACAAAGAAGCCAGCAGAAAAAGGCCATTTGGTCTATCAAGTCTGCTCGTATTGCAGGGTTCACAGCTTGAGCTAATGTCCCTGCCCTCCTCCCTCCCCACTCCTCCCATCCTCCCTATCCATGATCCTTACTTTCCTCCATGCCCATCCCAGCCTCTCTTAAAGCTGTCTACTGTCTTCAATGAGATGACCTCTTCTGGCAGTACATTCCAAGTGTCCACCACTCTCTCTGTGAAGAAGTGCTTCACACTTTCCTCCTAAACCTCCCAACCTCCAGCTTTAAGACTGTGCCCCCTAGTGTTATGGTTGTCACTCAGCTTAAAGAGACTTTTCTTATCAATCTTATTTATCCTTTTCAAGCACTTGAAGGTCTCAGTCATGTCCTCTGTCTCTCTCCTGTCTTCCAGTAAGTACATGTTCAGTGCCCTCAACCTCTCCTCTTATGCCTTACCCTGCTGACCCACTATCATCTTTGTAGCCCACCTCTAGACCTTCCCCAGCAGGTTACTGTCCTTTATGAGGTGTGGGTGCTAGTACTGAACTGCATACTCTAGATGCGGTCTTACCAGTGACCTGTACAAGGGCAGTATAACCTCCTCTCTCCTACTACTGATCCCCCTAGATATGCATCCCAGCATCTTGTTTGCCTTTGCTGCTGCTTTCTTGCACTGCATGGAGTGCTTCAGGTCACCAGTGACCATCACTCCCAGGTCCTTCTCCTCCTCTGATGCAGATATTCAGACTCCACCCAGGTAGTACTCTATCCTGGGATTCTTGGCTCCAATATGCATAACTTTGCATTTATTGGCATTGAAGTCAAGCTGCCAGATCATGGACCACCTCCCCAGCTCCTCCAGTCATGATTACAACTGCAGTGGAATTTTTTCCAAAGTTCCTATGGTAACTGAGATATTGCCACATTTGCAAGACATGGGGTACTTGGAATGCTTCTATCCTGCACTATGTCTCTGTATGTATGGGTAGATGGGAGTGCAGGGCCCACATATGGATACCATTATGCAATAATGGGAACACAGAGCCCTTCATTATGCAGTACTGGGGGCACAGGGCCCATTGTCCCACACTGCTGGAGGGAGACTTGTAAATGCTGACGTGGGGATTGGGCCCCCCTATGTTGGCAACTATTAAATGAAACAATGGGCTACGGGGGGGATCTGACACTAGGAGTGGGCATCCCAGTGTAAGAGTACACTGCCACTAGTGATTGGGGCCCCCGGTGTGCAGATACATGCATACAGTTTATGAAGGAAAAGCACAGTCAGGATGGCTGAGCTATAATGACAGTAGCCCCGTTCCTGACCTACGAGTCGCGACAGCAGCAGGGGTTGCTATACGACACAGCTATCATTTTTTAGTAAACAGCTGTGTCATAATGCAACCAGCTGTTGTCACAAAAATTCAGTTACCTGTAGAACGTTAATTTTTTTGAACTGCGCATGGTCAGAAACTGAACAATTTTTCTTAAATAATTAAAAAAATACTTAAAATTTGAACCTACAAATCACAAAAGCAAACACATTGGACCAACCTTTATCAAACCTGACAGTTTCATGTTTCAAAGCCTCCTTTTTTTTTAGTTATTGGGTGGCAAAAAAAAGTCTTAAACTTTTCAGAAACAGAGTTTTGTACTTTTTTTTTCTAGCTCTGTAACTTTGCCCTCACTGAACCAATCTATGTGAAATTATCAGGATCAAGAGATCCTGGCACAAAGACTATGCTTTTCGAATTTCATGTAAATCAGTTGATGGGTTCAAAGTTATTAAGGTGCAAAAATTGGGGTTTAACATGAAAGTGCTTACTTAACCCTAATAGGAGCGACCACACCTGTATATAGTAGCAAAAATGTCACAGTGAGAAGGTAGACCAATTACAAAAGTGATGACTAAAAGTGGCCCCAGAACTGAACCCTGAAGCACCCTCATATGCATGTCCCTCTATTCTAAAATAGCATTAGTACTCATTGCCTGTTGAGTGTATTCTTTCAGATACATAAGCACCGGACAGAATAATAACTTAGTCAAGTTTCACTGAGTTGCTGCAGTAACCAGTAAAGGTTTACTAAGTTGGGGGGTGGCAGGGATGTGGAGCACAGGTTGGGTCTGCAGTGACAGTATAGGTAGAGAAAAATTAGCAGACTGGGTGGGCCAAGCAGTCCTTATCTGCCATCAAAGTCTATGTTTTTATGTAAGTCAAATGGCTTACATAAATACTGTAAATCTCTCTAGCTAACTACGGCCTGGTGATCTATGGTTCAGCTGACCCGACATCCCTTTCTCAGATAAAGACTACCCTGAAAAAAGCATGTAGGATGGTCACGGGTCATGATAGGCTGGCTCACACCTGCCACTTATATAAATCTGCAGGTTGGTTAAATCTTGAAGCCAGACTTAACTACGCTACCTGCACCCTTGCTAAGAAAATTTCCCTCAGATCTACCCCTCCAGGACTTGACTCCCTGGTCTCAATTGCCCACCCTGCCCGAATCTCCAGAAGTGTCTCTAGACCTTCCCACCTTGTTCCACGCTGCAGAACCTCCCAGTGTCAAAGAGCCTTTTTATACAGGGCTCCTAAGTTGCTTAATGATTTCCCACAATCCATCTCCCTTTTACCCACCTTAGGCCCTTTCAAATTTGCCTTTAAACACTATCTCCTGGAAGAAGCCGCCTGTGACTCTTTCTGACCCTTACTGCCTGGATCTATGCATCTGGCCTGTAGAACCCTCATCTACATGTCCTACTCTGTGACTTGATAGTCTGTTATGTTTCTTTAGATGTCTGCTTCCCAGCTTTGATGATGGGCTATACTTGCCCTGAGATACTCTTCTCATACAATTGTTCTTGCAGTACAACTAGGGCCCACTTGGCCTGCTTACTTGCCTTGTATAACCTGTGTTTACTTGTTTATAATTCAACTGTATAACTAGGGTCCTCTTGGCCTGCTTATCAGTCTGTATTGGTTATGTATAACTCAGTATAACTCTGTATATCCTGTTTGTATTTTGTTTGACTATGTAATGTTTGCCATCTACGTACTTTTTTTTCTCTTTTCCCTCTATTCAGATCTGTCACAGAGACTAGATTTCATCACAAATATAATTGATCCGCTTGGTCAATCTGTATACATTTCATCATAAAATCAGAGGGTGAGAATCCAGGAACTAACATATTTACTTTGGTAAATAATCATAACACTATCTGATCTAATGCCACCTGGAACAGGAGCCAGATCTTCTCAAATTGAGGCTTTAACCCTTTCTTATAATGCAATATTCTTTCTAATTTAGGCACGTCTATCATAAGATTGAGCCAGGTGTGAAAGTTTGAGGGGTCCGAATCTTTCCTCTTCTGTAGTACACACTTTTTTGCAATTACCATAATTATAGTTAGCAATTTTTTTTGCCCACTGGTTAAAGAAGCATTATCAGGATGTACTCCCAAAAGTGTTATATAAGGGTTAGAAATTATAGATTTTTTGATAGTCAATGATGTGAATTGCTCTATTTTAAACCAAATATTTGAGAGGCAGGGACAGGAAAATATTATGTGGATCAAAGTGCCACTAGTTTTATTGCAACTAGTGCATTTATCTTCTATAATTTCCTTAAATAAATGTAGCTTATGATTTGTGTAATATGTCTTATGGCAGGTATTCATTTGTATTTGTTGTAACCTAATAGATTGTACATTAGAGGTGTATGCCTTAATTATTTCTTACCATTGTTCTTCTGATATGTTCATACCCAAGTCCCTTTGCCACTTATTTTTAAGTTTATTAACATTATTTTTAGAGTTTTCCATAATTTTTACACATATAACTGAAATTAGCTTCTTTCCTTTTCTATTATTTTTGAGTAGTTCTACTAAAGTGGATGACTTTGCTATCTTTATTTTCCCCTTGTTCTGAGACAAATAACTCTTAACCTGTGTGTAATAATATAGTTGTTTATAGGGTATATTAAATTCCATTGTTATTTGTTCAAAAGTTTTTAGTTGTCCATTCTGATACAGATCCCCCACTTGTTTTAAGCCATTTTGTTGCCATATCTTAAGACTCTTATTAGATATTGAGGCCAATAATGAACCCTTCCCCCATAAAGGGGTAAATTAAGTAATCAGGTCTTGCTCGTTTAACATTTTTTGAAGTTTTTGCCAACATCTAATTGCTGTGTTTGTAGTAGCAAAAATCCTACTTGGGAGTTTTTTAACCTCCATAGATACAGAACTAAGATTCATAAGATTAGGATAGATCTGAGCTGCTGTTTCCATTTGGACTTCATTTTTTTGCCAATTAATTTTGTAACCTGATATTTTCCCAAACTGATTCATAAGCTGCATTAATTTTTGAATTGAATTCTCTGAATTTGATAAGAATAATAAGATGACATCTACATATAAGCTTATTTTGTGCTGTTTATGGTTAATAGTTATCCCCTGAATTTCAGCTGTGTTTCTTATTGCAATAGCCAATGGCTGTCTTATTAAAGCAAATATTACAGGTGAAAAAGGACACCTCTGTCTGGTGTCTCTTGAAATCTAAAATTGCTCTGACATCATATTATTAATACTAATAGCTGCAGTTGGAGAGTCATACAAGCAGCTCAGCCACCCGCTGAGCTGTGCACCATACCTCATACTATCAATAACTGTAAACATATATGGCCACTCAACTCTGTCAAAAGCCTTTTCTGCATCAACTGCTAGAAAAATGGCATCTTGTTATTGATTCATATCTATTATGTTTAGTGTGCATCTAATATTTTCTCTCAGTGTTCTATTTTTAATAAATCCATTTTGATCCTCATGTATTATGTTAGGAAGTACCTTCTCAAGTCTATTAGCTATTATTTTTGTAAAAATCTTATAATCAGAGTTGAGTAGCGATATAGGGTGGTATGATGCACAGTTCAGCGGGTCTTTGTCTTTTTTTCAGAAAGACCCTAATAATCACTTGTTTAAGTAAGTGTGGGACTTTGTGCACCAGATTAATAGTGTTAAATAGCAACTATAATGGAGCAAGCAGAATATTTATATAGGTTTTATAAAGTTCATTATTTAAGTCATCTGGTCCTGGAGTTATAGTTCTTGCCTGTTTCAGTATAGCATTATAAATTTCAGCTTTTGAAATTGGCTGATCCAGCATCTTTTTATGTTGCTCGATGATAGCTGGTACGGATATAGTTTGTAAAAATTTATGCTATATCAGCCCTGAAGAATACAGGTTTTTATAAAAGTGCAAAAATTGCTAGCTACTATCTTTAGGGTTATTTTGTACGTTTCTGTGCTCGTCTTTTACCATAATTATTGAGTTTTTAAATTGGTCTCTTTTTGTTTGCCAGGCTAATAGTTTTAATGGCTTATCAGTCAGAAAATAATAATTGTCTCTAGTGTTACGCATTTGTCTCTGTTTTTTCTAATGTCATTTTATGATAATGTTCCTTTTTCTGCAAAAGTTTTCTATATACATTTTTATCTGCAGTTACGCTATGAATATTGGTTAAATATCTAATTTCTTCCTCTGTTTGTTGCAATGCTTCATTCCATGTTCTTTTCTCATGCCATAACCTTCATAATTTCCCCCTTTATATACACTTTGAATGCTTCCCATTGAGTACTAGGATTTGTGTCATCCACCTTATTAAATCTAACATATTCCTCACACAGCTCCTTTATTTTATTTTTAATATGAGATTTGGCCAAAATCATAGTGTTCAATTTCCAAGGCCTTAAAATTCCCTCCGAAGCCTGAGACTTAACTATCAGAAAACACGTACAGTGATCTGAGATGCCCATTTCTGAATAAAAAAACATTATTAAGCCAATATATTATAGATTCAGAAACCAAAAAGAAATCAATCCTTGAATATGATTGGTGGATTGTAAAAAAATAGGAAAACACTTTTTTTTCCTTATTTTTCTCCCTCCAAGGATCAGCCATACCCAAATCCATGATAATATTTTTAAAAGTTACTCTTGATGTTCTATGAGTTTTGTCCAGCAGTGAAGTTTTATCTGTCTGTTGTAAGACCAAATTTAAATCACCTCCTATAATATATGGTGAGTCAAACATGGACAAATGAAAAAAAATATTCTGAAAAAACCTAGGATCATTTTCGTTGGGTGCATACAAGGCTGATATAGTGCATCTGTGTTTATACATCTGTATTTGTAAAATTATATATCTGCCTTGAGAGTCAGAATAATGTTTTAATACAGTGGGCATTAATTGTTTCTTGTGAAAAGCTATTATCACCCCTCTTGAGGTATGTGTGCACTCAGAAAAGAAAGTCCACCCCCTTCTGCTTTCAAGCCATCCAATATCTTTTCCCATTAGGTGAGTTTCTTGTAATAATATTAAATTCACCTCTTTTCTCTCCAAGTAATTTAACATTTTATTAAGTTTAACTCTTGATTGCAATCTTTTCATATTCCAGGTGGCTATTTTAAAATCTCCTATATACCTTAAATCCTTTGTTTAAGTGGTTCCTGGATCCCCATATTCCAATTAGATTCATTCAAATATTTCAAGTTTAAGAATCTACTAAAGTGAAAATTTTTTATTTTTTATATTTTCCCCTTTTTCTGCACCCTGGTCCTTATAATAGCTTTTAAGCCTCCCATAAATTAACCCCTCCCTTCTCCCCAGCACTATCATGAGATGAAACTGATTTAATCTCAGTACTCCAGGTGTGCTCCACCACCATGTAGAAGATAACTCCTAAATTTTGGGGGGAATTTATTCTTTTATAGACCAAATAAAAACATCAATTCCCAAACTAATTTACATAGTTACTCTGCTCTCCACTGATTGCTAAACAATTTATGTATTCTTCATTATTAATGTATAATCTCCCCAACTAACAACATTGTTTATTTTCATATGAGATTTTGTAAGCTTCTAGCTCATCTTCAGGTGAATCAAATGTTTGAAAATGACCGTTAATTACAAATCATATTTTTGCAGGGTACAACATCGGAAAACGAATTCCTTTCTTGTAAAGAATCTGCTTTAGTGGGTTGAACAGCTTTCTTCTTTCAGAAGTTAAAAATGATAAATCAGGGAAAGCATTGAAATGAATTGTTTTACACTGACAGCCCTTAGAAACTTGTGCTTTCTGAAGTATAGCTTCTCGGCCTTGGAATTTCAGTGGTTTTACAAAAACCATCCTGGGGTATTCAGAGTTAGAGAATCTTGAACTGACCCAGTGGGCCCTATCCAGAATAATTTTATTTTCAGAAAATTTGTGGTTTAGCACCAGTGTTAATAACTTCTCAAAATAAGGTAATGGGTCCCCTGTGCCTTCTACTCCTTCTGGAATTTTAGTTAACCTAATATTTGCTTGTCTAGCTCTGTTCTCCTGCTCAGTAATTTTTGTCTGTAGGGCTTGTAGCTGTTTTTCCTATTGCAGAATATTATGTGGCATTTTCAAAGTACAATCCTCCACTTTGGATACCCTATTTTCCAATTCATCCATTCTACAAGGTGGGGCCTGAAACTTAGTGGAAAGATGCATTATAGATGTTGCAGTATTGAGAGTGCCTTTTAGCACTCTCATAGCATTAAGCAAGTCTTCTTTAAGGTTAGCAATGGCTGCTTACACTTCCTCTTTTATTTTCCCTGCATTAGCCATATTTTCTTTAGGAAAATTATTTAACTTGTCCTCCATAAGGGGTTGTTCAGAGATCAAATCATTATTCTCAGTAAGTATTGATGCTTCCCTCTATTCTCTCACTTTAAAATTTTCAGTAACGCTATTTTTACATACCATCTGGTTGGCAGACATTTGCGTTTGGGTCCCCCGTTCATTGAATACACCCTCTCTGTTTTCTCTCCTTTCTGAGTTCTGTGGAGATACATGAGTTTGCTGTTCGTCTAAAGCCATTCCACTTTGCTGTCCCCTATGGCTTCATTGCAACCCCTCGTCTGCTCCTTCATGGCTGTTTTACTAATAAGCATTGGGAAGAAATTTCCTGTATTCATGCTTGAAGCTTCAGGTGTCACCAATTGGGATAATAAAGCTTGAGGTGGTTCCCCTAACAGTTCAGAGTCCCAAGTACCCAAATCAGCTTTTTTAACTTTTGTTCGGGTGTTTTGCACTTTCTTTTTTCCAAGCGAGTCTGATCCTCCAAGTCGTTCACCCGGAATGTTTATTTTGACATACTTTAACCACAGTGCTAGGTTTGCCTCTTAAAAGAAGCCGAGACTAGATATTAGCAAACCTGCAGTATTTGCCAAAAGATGTTAATACAGAGTGTACAGCAGTCTGCAAGCAGGCGCCTTCATTCAAAAGATTTTTCTCGCTGCTGGGGGGGGGGGAACATAAACCCTAAACATAAGGTATATGAGCCAACCTCTGCAAAGTCTCCTAATTTCCCATCTCAGTTTTCACAGAGTGTCAAGCACTAGGTGAATAGGGTTATTTTCATCCTCTTATCTTATTTTCTTTTGGTCTCCCAGTCTCCGTTGGTTTTCTTCTGTGGTAGCGGCATCCAGCATTCCTTCACCTGGCCATCTTGAAAGCAGGCTTGTCACAGCTAGTGATGTCGATGCTTGCTTCCTCATGGGCACCCTGCCATCTATGTACTTATATAAATTTTGTCCTCTCTTGTATCTGTGATGAGAAGCCTTTGCAAAAGAGTCTTTGACTCATAGGTTATTTTCAGATGATGTTAATAAATAAGTAAATATGGCACTGGGTAAGCCATTAGAATAGCATTTGATCACTTAATAATGAAACAGATACTGTGGAGTACCTGACTTTAAACCTTTATTGTGTCACTGTTAGGTGGTTATGTTAATTCAAGAAATCTGAACTCTAAGTCAGGCAAACATCTCTAGAAGATCAGGTAACACTTGGTTTACTGACACCAGCCTATATAGATTGAAATCAGTTTTACGATCCCTTTTGCGTAAAAAAACTATGTTGGCATATTACTATATTTTGGCTAATCAGTAGTTACTAAGAAAACTGGTGAGCAACAACTAATGTGATAAATTTGGACATCAGGATGTCTGAGCAGCATTTTCATGTAGACTGATTTGAAATAATTCCTTCCTGCTTGAGCACATGATAATCAAAGCAAAAAAGACATTGGGACCTTACTGAAAACCTCTGGAGATCGATCATTAGAAGTGGCGGGCCTGGATCTGTGGAACTCACTTCCAAGATCCTTGAGGAAGGCACCGTTGGTGGAGGTGTTTAAGTGGGATCTGAAAGCACATCTTTTTAGAGAGGTGTTTGTGAACTGTTATGAGTCTTAGAAATAGTAGACTGCTGTATTGTTTGTTTTACATGAGGATTTTAGTTAGGTATCGATGTTGTTCATTGTTGTCATCTGATATTTGTTTTTATATTTGATGTATGCTATTTATTTCAAACTCTTGCCTACCTGTACAGCACCCAGAGACTCTGGGATGGGGGTGCTTTATAAATAAAATGTTACTTATTTGCTTACTATTAGGAGAAGGGAGAGGGATCCCTGCCTTTTCCCCAGTTACACCAGTATTGTAATCTAGTTATCTAACTTTTTTAGACTTGGATAAATGTTTCAATTTATGAAATGTCAAGGTAACTGTCTAATGTCACTTTAGCAGTTAAAGCATGTTCATGTGAGGGTGACAACTTTGTACCTATTTCTTTTTCATGAGATTTAGGAAAACAAAACCAGAACGGATCCAGAACCAAAATGCCAGGAGTGAAAACAGGAATGGTTCTTGAACTAGAATGCATCTTGAACTGGAAAGTCAGAACCACGTGAGATGCTGCAGCCACAGTATTAAACCAGATACAGCAATGGTGCTGGTTTTGTATTCTGGCTGCATTCTGGGAGTTCAAGTGTTCATGTCGTCTCCTGGGTGGCTTGGTCACAAGTTCCTGATGATGACAGTATTTTGGGTCAGGTTCAAGGAGGTTGCCTCATTTAGTGTTCATGATTATTCTTCTGGCTGCATTGCAGGTGTGTCAGGCATTCTGAATGGTTTCAGATCTGGTTCTGAATGGTTCCAGTATTCTGGTTCTGAGTTTTTACTGTCAGTCCATCGAGTTCCTCCCTCACTCCAGGTCAGTGGGAATATCATGCCACCCCACTTTGAAGTACTTGTTGAGTCACTGCTTGAAGGTCTATACAGTTTCAGCTGATACTGCATGCTTTGGTGGTCTGTTGCATGTATTCAACGCCTGCTCTTTGAAGTACTTCTTAACAATGTTTCCCTTGAATTCTGAATGGTTATGGCTTTCCATTTCTGGGTGAAGTTTGGTTCTGGATCCATTCTGTTTTTTACTCTAGGCATTCCAGTTCATAGGTTCATAGGTTGGGATCAAGTTCAGAGGACAAACATCCATAATAGAACTTGCCACCATGTCAAACTGTTATGGTGGAGTTTAGAAATCTCCTATCCCCCCATAAAATCATCAAGTCTCTTTTTGAAGCTAGTTATATTGTCACTTTTGGCCACTTCACAGGGAAGTGCATTCCAAGCACCAATGATTCTCTGGGTATACCATTGACTCCTTTTTTGTGTTTTGGAGGCTTCACCTAGTAATTTCTGATTATGTGACCCTGTAGTATTATATTGCACAGGATTTTTTTGTTTATTCAATTAGTTCTAGAAAGGCATCATCCCTACTAGCTCTGTAAGCCATACATAAATCACCTCTCAGTTTCCTATATTTGACAGAGTACAGATTTAGATGTTTTAACCTGTTCTGATAACTCAGGTGTTGTATTACCCTAATCTTTTTGGTTACTTTTCTCTGGACTTTTTTCATCTTGTTTTTCCCTTGGACTGAATATGGGGCACAAAAAGGAGAGCAATACTCATTATGGGGATGAATTAATGCCGAGTACAAAGGAAGGATAACTTCAGACTCCCTACTTTTAATCAATCTCAAAATACATCTAATTATCTGATTACATTTTGCTACAGTTCAACTGGTATGATAATAACATTTTAGGTTATTTGAAATCCAAACACCTAGATCTTTTTCATTTATAGATTCTTTTAAAGGGATGTTATTTAATTTATACTGAAACCCTAGATTGTTAGATCCAAAGTGCATTACTTTACATTTTTGCTCATTGAAAGTTAATTTATGATCAACTGCCCAGTTTGCCAAGTGATCCAAGTTATCTTGAAATTATTTTGCCGATGTTTCATTATGGACAATTGCACAGATTTTATAGTCATTGGCATATTTCCATGACCAAACCCCTGGAGGCGTTTGCATCGATGATAGTAGGACATTAAACAAAACTGGTCCCAAGGCAGAGCCCTGCCGAACCCACTCGTTACCTCTCCCCATATGGTTCTGGGGCCATTCCAATTATGTATCAATTTTGATTTTAACAAATCTCCTTTCAACTGCATTTCATATCACCCTTTCTCCTTTCTTGGAAGATCCTCCTTTCTCCCATTTTTAATCTGTATTTGTGTTTTTGTTAGCTTTGAAATCAGAGTGAAGGTTTTCATCCATATTCTCTGCTGTATTTAAATGGCCACTTTTCTCATGACTAAGATAAAGTAGCACTCATCAGACACTGCTCCATATGGGGACACTGGGGCCATCACTGCTAACTCCAGACCACAAAATCTGAGCTGTAACATGGTGAGCATAACATTAAATGTGACACCACATAAAGATTTTTGGAAACAAAAATGAACAGCAGGGGTCAACATCATGGGTTGCAAAGAGGTGCACATTGAAGCACATACAGACATTTTAACAAGAATAACTACTTAAGGTAGTGAGATATCTCTTTCCTTGTGGCAGTTTATTGAATGCTATGTACTGTATACTCACCTGTAAGTCAACCTCACATTTAAGTTGCCCCACTTATCTCAGTTTCAGCTAAATTATGGACTGAATTGTAGTGCAGGAATTGGATGCAAAAATCTGTTCTGTGACCAAAATCAGGCATACAGTCACTTTCTGTGTACAGAACAAGTTACAAAATAGTTGAAAAAATGGCCAATGATTACAAATCCTGCAAATAGTTTGATCTTGCATATAAGTCGAGTTCCTATTTTTCGGTGCCTGTTTGTAGCACCATAAACTAGATTTATACACAAATTAACACAGTATATAAATACTTGTATGTCTATCAGAGCATCAAGCAATCTTTCTGTACCAGCCTCAAGCTCCCACATGGGCAATTTAAATAGTTTTCCTGTGATCCGAGACATCATTACAAGCCACAGAAATAACATAAAGATTGCTAAACCAACAGCCTGACAGAATACAAAATTTGAGATATACATTTAAGAAGCTGTACATACTGTGTATGCCTAACAGGCAAACAAGAACAACTGAATACAAAAACAATATACTCCTCCCATAGAATGGATAATGGGTATTAGAAAATTCAAGATGGTCTACAGTGATTGAAAAATCACTCGTATCTCAAGAAGGCTTGACAGTGATACTGCCAAATGAACTGCTACAATATCTCAGTGCAGAAAGAAAAACAAATACAATTAGAAATGACAAACTCAAGAGCACTAATCGGGTATTGCTTGTTTAAAGCAGTAGTGCAATGAAAAATGTTTCCCCCCCAAAAAATATAGTTTCAGTTGCATTTAATAAAAATATTACCATACTCATCAAATCTACATTTCTAGGTATCTCCTATGCTATATACCATGATTTGTTTGAATGTTACTGATCTGAACTCTTACCAGGTTAACAATGGTATTTCTAAGCCAAATGTGGCAGCCATCTTTTTTTCTCTTGAGAAAAAAATACATAAAAACATTAATATAGTACTGTAATTTTGGTGGAGCTGGAACATATTACCACCAGATTAAACTAGGAGATGCCTGCAATATTTTACAGTGAAACAAGGTAAGATCAAATGTTTTTCCTCATTTCATTAAATAGCTGCTTTAATGTGATGTTTCTGCTTTGGAGAAAACTTTGAAAAACACAAGTTTCAGACTCAATTTTACTTATAGTTTAACTCTTTAGTATTTCTGTTTCCTTTGTTTTCTACTACTAGGGTCACTGAATTGAACAAGATCATTGTCAACTAGGGTTGATCTGCTTCTGCTGCTTAATCCTTTGCTGAAATAACAATTCTCTGTGACATCTTACTTCTTTCCGTAGCAACAAACTTTGATGTCACAAATGGAGGATTATGAATTCAGAAAAGGCTTAAGTGGCTGTAACATATGAACTCTAGGAGAAAAGGTTACCACTTTATAATAACTGGCTTCCCCTTTTTCCCATAAGGAAGCCGTGGCGTAATTCTCTGCAGTAAAGGAGCGTTTATTACAGCAAACATGTGCATGGTTTCCCCTCACTCTGTGCATACACCCACCCAAGTTCCTCACTTCCTGACTGCTCTCCCTGTAGAAGGCTGTCTGCTTCACTTCTCGCCCAGCTGGGAACGGAGACAAAACTGCCACTCAGCCTTGGCAGTAAGTAATATAACACAAAACCTAGCAAATGGATTGAACTCTCTCACCAACACAATAAAAAAAAAAATGTAAATACTGAAAGGTGACTGCGGACTGCATGCTGTAACCTAACTGGACCATGGCTGCACATATATAATTGCTGAGGTGAAAAAGGGAAACCCAACAACTACATAGAGTAAAATATGGGGTGGTGTGTAAACTCGAAGTTGACACACACACCTTCATGGGTTAGATGCTTTAATAAACCCCTCAAGCTTCACTCTCGGGGGTTTATGTAGCATCTAACCCTTTGGGTGTGTCTAAACTTCTTGTTACACATGCCAACCCATACTTTATCCTATGTATTATAAATTGCCTAACAACAAAAAACAAAGGGAAGAGAAATTTAGAAAGTATGTAAAATATAAGTTGAATTTTCTCTAAATGTCATGTTTTTCAAAGCATTTTTAGAAACATAAAAACACAGAATTTGTCATCAGAAAAGGACTGCTTGGATGCAAAGTCTGCCCAGATGTTACCTGCCTCGTCTGTCTCGTCAGTCCCTAACTGTTCCCTGGCAACCCTCCCTCCTCCATGCCTGTTTAATAATATATCGCTATGTGTATCCCCTGTATGCTTGAGCTCCCCCAACTGTTATCCCTTCTGCAACAACTGCTGGCAGTCTGTTCTAGGCATCTACCACCCTTTCTATGAAGTGGAATTTCCTTACATCCCTCCTAAACTTTCCCACCAGCTTCATCACAAGTTTCACTGGTGCTGGTGCTCTTATTCATTTGAAAGAGACTCTGCCCATACTCATGTTCACTCTTGTGAGGTACTTTTAGGTCTCTATCATGCCCCCTCTCAATCTTCTCTCCAGGTTGTACAGGTTGGGATCCCTCAGTCTCTCCTCATAGGGTTTCTTATGCAACCCTGACACCATTTTAGTTGCCCTCACCTGGACTGCCTCCACCCTGTCTATGTCCTTTCTGAGGTGTGACCTACACAACAGGACACAGTAGTCCTGTGAGCAGACGAATTGCTGCTGGACAAATCAGATGTCATGGACTACTGATCGCGCAGTCTAAAAGGCGCCTGTCAAAAAGTCAAAATTAAATGTAGTCACTAGCAACAAAGGGCGAATTGTATTCGTCGAATTAAGAACAAATAGTCGCAATAATCATTTTCAATAACTTTATTCATTTTTTTAAAATATATAAAAAATACATAGCATAGTAAATCAATTCCTCCAGAAATAAATTGTCATTTATTTCTGTAACAGCTTCTGCTTCCCTTTCTGTGTTCGCACATATTCCATTGCAAGCTGTTGTTTGAATGCACAAAGAAAGAATCATAGTGACTAACAATATTTATAAACCAGGAAGTGGTGCTGATTTATTAAAGATGAAACTGGGAATAGGTTCAAGCAGATACAGGATTGAGGGGATTGCACTGTGTGTCTTTAAGTTTTTGCAGATGTCGGGGCCGAAATCATTGATGCACAAACTGAAAATGCAGGAAGTGAAGGAGTTTCAATGGTAGTACATACTGTAACATTACTCTTCATTGGGTAAGTTAACCTATGGTACCCTAAAGTATTTTACCAAATGTACACCGAATCACTGCCCATGTTGCAATGTTTTCATCGCGGGATGCATCTAGAATGTGTGCCATATTGTCCGCGGCATAAAATCCGTCGGCTGATTGTCTTATCGACATATAGACCACAAAGTGTTAACTGTAATGATTAATGCCGTGGTGTTTTGACCGTATGCCCAGTAGTCCAGGTAGGGGTCTCACCAGCAAGCAATACAGTAGAAACACATCCTCCCTCCTGCCAGAAATACTCCTCCCTATACACCCCAACATCCTACTAGCAAAACCCACTGCTTTGTAACACTGCCTTTCCACTTTGATGTTGCTATTTATGAAAACCCCATTGTCCCTTTCCTGCTTAGTGCCTGTCAGTACTACCCCACTCCTTCTTTACATTCATAAAGATTACAACCTCACTTTAAACATATGTTATTGATAATAAAACCAACTGTGTTGCAAAACAAGAGGGCACTGTAATAATTTCTCCAACAATCATCTCATGAGGATACCCCATATACACTCCTGAGTTACAACATGGTGGGGAGTCAATGACATGTATTAACAGTAAACATTTTAAAGGGTAACTAAACAGCTGGCATCATAACAGAGGACAGCATTTGACATAGTGGTAAGGCTTCTATGTGACAAGAGTGACTGAACGTCAGCGACTGGTCATAAGGGCACACAACCACAAGGGAAACTGAAAAACTGTATGTTGTTTAATAAGGGGGGCTTTGCCCCCTGCACCACCCTCATGGGGTGCTTTGCCCCCACACCCCCTTAATTAGGATTCCTACTCTGGGGGGCTGCAATTTGGGGAAAGAGATGAAATCCAAGGTTGCCCACATTGTCGGTGCCATTGTGCAGTTGCCCTTATGACCAGTCGCCAACATTCAGTCACCCACATCACAGGCTACCGTGGTGAGATGCCCTCTTCTATTGCTAGAGCTTTAATCTTGATAATACACCCTCATCCATTGTACGCAGTGCCAGTTAATCCTTTGGGTGTGGTTCCCACCCCACCAAGATGCACTGATTCTGGTTAGCTTGAAAGTGTGCTTGTCAACACTGTTCTAGCCTGCATAATATGGGGGTCATTGTATGTCTTGTTCTGTTTCTCACTCGCAAACACTAATGTACCATCCTTAACATTTTAATATTTAATATGTTGCCTTACCTTAAAGTTTTTAGGCATGTTGAACTAAAACACTAACTAAAAACCTTCACTCAGCAGGTAGAGTTTTAAAATCATTGTGCAGCATGTAGATTTTGAAAACCATAACACAGCTGGTATGTTTTCAAAACTTTTGTGTAAGATTTCGGTTTTGTGAAAACTGTTCTGCAGCAAATTGATTTTGAAAACCATCTTATGACACAAATATTTTGAAAACCATCGAGCAGCACACAGATTTGAAAACCATTGTGCAGCATGAATACTTTGAAAACCATTGTGTAGATGTTCAAAATATTTGTGCAACAGGAAGATTTAAAAAAGTGAGGAATTCCTCTGCAAACCTTTTTTTTTAAATTGAAGATATATAAGTACAGGCCAGCCCAGTAGTATAGCAGTAGAGCTACCACTAGGCGCACCAGAAACCCAAGATTGGGAGCAGTCTTGGGTTACTGGAGTTGGCCAGGGGAGGGATCCAGTGTCTGATGTGCTCTTCTCTCCCAGTAAGGTAGAGATTGTCAGCTTCTCCACAAGACTGCAATCGGGTGGAGGTCTGGTGGTAGTGTGGGTTTGGAATGCCAAGAAGAGAGGGAACTGCAAATTCTGAGCCTCCATATGCACGTACTGACATACAAGCCCTAGCTACAGGGAATGAAGAAAAAAGTGTAGGAAAATGGATGGCAGGGTAGGAATACATTATGATCCATATGCAGAACCCACAACCAGCACCACCACCAGGATCCCTGTTGGCAACAACTGGATAACAGTCTCTGACTTGCCATGGGGGTGGGGCAAGCTATGTTACGGGGGAACATGACTGGCAGGTGAGTTATGAGGCAGTGGTTGTTGGTGAGGGTCGAGGCAGGCAGAGCAGAAGGGAACCAGCCTACGCCAGCCAACAACAATAAACACCTTTATAGGAAAAAAATCTAAATGCTACCCTGCTTAGCTTTTACTAAAATTCAGTATTTTTACCTCTGGCCTGAATTAAAGGGTGACTTGTACTTGAGAGTGGCATGTTTTGAAAAATCAAAAAAGTGCTAAAATAAAATACTACACATCCTGGCTTTGACCACGTTTATTGTTACTGGTCTACTTAAAACCAAAATAAGCAAAAGAAACATCAACTAAGATAATCAATTAAAAACAAAACAGACAATAATGATCATTGCCTTGTCATTTTTCAATATTTTTACACCAAATTTTAGACATGATTTTTTCTGTAACCCAACCTTGTGAACAAGGTATGTGATTTTATTTTTCAAATCCAGACAAAAGGTGATTTTGCAGTCCTTTCACTGAAGTACCTTTTAAAGTGGGATTTGAACATCTTCATCTACCAAGTGGGTCATAAGAAGACTATGTACAAAATCTGGGATAAAAATATTAAAAACAACAAAGTTATAAATGTACATTGAAATTTTTTAGTTGTCACTCATAACTTTGGTCATTTTCAATATTTTGACTCCAAATATTCAAAATAGCCATTTATTTTCACATCAGCGCATGAATGTGACAGATGTCTTTTCTTCAAATACTGGCCAAACTACATTTTTACACTTGTGGCATGAAATTATATTTGGCCAGTATTTTATAAATGCCACCTGTCATGTTTATAAAGGGGAGTTGTAAAATTACTATGTTGAAAATTTGAGGTCAAAATGTCAAAACAATTTTATGAATACTATTGTTAGTATTGCAGTTTTTAAGATGGAAGCAGACAATTTGTCCATGCAAGTCCATCTCAGAACTCATGTTAAGTATAACTAGTGCTTACCCCCAGTAACCAGTTGTCAATTTCCCTTTTATAGTTATTAATATCAGAGCAGTTCTCAGACATAGACAGTGTGAAGAAATGTATGCAAGATTGGCTTTTGCCCCAGCAGGTAGTGCACTGTGATCCTGTGCCATTGAGCTGAGTTGGGGAGTGAGGTCAGTGAGCCAACTGGATGGGCCAAGGCTGCAAGGAGGTGCTGCTGTGTGGCACTACCCCCATTCTGGGGAGGGATGTTGCAGTGTTGACTGTACAGGCAACAAGTAACCATATAGTGAAGCAAAGTCTTCTTTTGCTATAGGGCCCAGAGGACCCTGCACCTCTGAACTGGTAGCTGCATGGTGCACTTCCACAGTCAGATGAACTCTTGCTCTGGTGTCTGCATCTGTACCCACATGGAAGTCCCTCAAATAGCTACACAAATGTTTTGCATCCATAGCTGTACAGAAGTGCAAGGCCCAGAGGGCCCTGCACTTCCACAGGCAGATGGACTTTTCATTTGGGGCAGGGCCTGGATGGCCCTGTTACATAGAAACATAGAAACATAGACTTTGATGGCAGATAAGGACCACTTGGCCCACCCAGTCTGCCCATTTCCCTACCTACTGGATAAGCTGCAGATTCTAGTTAACCAACAGCCTATTTCCTGCAACCCCCCACTATAATTGCCTTATGTCTGTCCCATGCATGTTTGAATTCCTCCACTGTTTTAGACCCCACAACCTCTCCAGGAAGACAGTTCCATGCGTCCACCACTCTCTCCTTGAAAAAGAATTTCCTCACATTACCCCTGAGCTGTTCCCCCTCTAACTTTAAATTGTGCCCCCTTGTTCTTACACATCTCTTTTTCTGAAAGATGCTACCCTCCTGGACTTTGTTGATTCCCTTGAGGTACTTAAAAGTTTCTATCAATTCCCCCCTGTCCCTCCTTTCATCAAGGGTATACATATTAAGCTCTCTCAGTCTCTCTTCATATGGTTTCTGATGTAGACCCTGCACCATTTTAGTTGCCCTCCTCTGGACTGCTTCCATCCTGTCTATGTCCTTGTGTAGAGGAGGTCTCCAAAACTGCACGCAGTACTCCAGATGGGGTCTCACCAACTGTCTGTATAGAGGGATAACCACTTCCCTTTTTCTACTTGTGATGCCCCTCCCTATGCATCCCAGTATCTCCCTGACTTTCCCTACTGACTTCTCACATTGCATACCCACCTTTAGGTCATCTGATATGACTACACCCAGATCCCTTTCCATTATTGTTGTTGTTAGTACCTCCCCTGCTATTGTGTACTCTTCTCCTGGATTTTTATTTCCCAGGTGCATTACTTTGCACTTCTTTGCATTGAATTTAAGTTGCCATATGTCTGACCATTCCTCCAACCTTGCCAAGTCCCTTCTCATCCTTTCTACCCCACCTTGTATATCAACTCTGTTACAGATCTTTGTGTCATCCGCAAAGAGGCATACCTTTCCTTCCAGACCCTCTGCAATGTCACCTATAAAGAAGTTAAAGAGGACTGGACCCAGTACTGAGCCCTGAGGTACTCCACTAGTAACCCCCCTTTCTTCAGAATGTGTTCCATTCACTATTACCTTCTGTGTCCTGTTGTGCAGCCAGTTTTCTACCAGGCTACCACCCTGGGACCCATTCCCAGGCTGGCTAACTTGATTATTAATCTTTTGTGCAAGACTGTGTCAAATGCCTTGCTAAAGTCTAGGTAGGCCATATTCACAGCCCCTCCCTGGTCTATTACTTTGGTCACCCAGTCAAAGAAATTGATTAGATTTGTCTGACATGACCTTCCTGCTGTGAATCCATGCTGCTTTGGGTCCAGTGACCCGCTGGCCTCTAGGTACTCAACAATTCTTTCTTTCAGAAGTGATTCCATCATTTTCCCCACCACTGAGGTCAAGCTAACAGGTCTGTAGTTTCCTGCTTCTGCCTTGCTCCCACTTTTGTGAAGGGGAATCACATCTGCCCTCCTCCAGTCCTCAGGTACCACCCCATCTTCCCATGATTTGTTAAAAAGTGTGGTTAGTGGTGTCACTAGGTCCTCCCTTAGCTCTTTTAGGATTCTAGGGTGAGTCCTGTCAGGCCCCATTGCTTTGTCCACCTTGAGTTTTAGAAGTTCTTTCAGTACTCTTTCTTCTTTAAATGGACTGGTATCGACCCCACTATCCAGAGTGCTTCTACTGTTTGGTTTAGGTAACTCCTCCTCTTCTTCTTTTGTGAATACTGGCAAAAGTATTCATTCAATATCTCTGCCTTTTCACTGTCTCCTCTGCCCACCTCCCTCTCCTTTATTAATCTTCCTATCCCTCCTTAACCTTTCTATGTTCCCTAATGTACCTATAAAGGTTTTATCCCCTTCTTAACTGAGTTGGCTATTCTTTCCTTGGTTTGGGCCTTTGCTTTTCTGACTGCCTTCCCACTTCTTTCTGCTTTAATTGATACAGTTCCCTGTGCGTGCTCTGTCTGTGAATCCTTATACTTTTTGAATGCAGCCTTTTTCTCCTTAACCTTCCCTGACACTTCTTTTGAGAGCCCTAGTGTTTTTTATTCCACTTTGTTTTCTTTATTTGTTTCACACAAAGGCTTGTTGCCTCCATGATGGCAGTTTTGATTTTCTCCATTGTTCTTCCACCCTCCTTTCTGGCCATTTGCTAATGCATTCCTCAGGTATTCACCCTTTTGCCAAAGTCAGCCCTTCTAAAGTCCAGTATCCTTGTATTTGTATGGCTTGTCTCCATGGTTGTGTTTATTGTAGGCACACTGTGTAGTGGTCGCTTGTTCCCAGGTGTCTACTGACTTCTAAGTTTGTGATCCTCTCTCCATTTGAGAGTACCAGGTCTAATATTGCTCCTCCTGAGTGGGTTCCACCACTAGCTGTCTAAGGCATGCTCCCTGTAGGGCACGAGAATGACCCTGCTCTTGGATGTGGCTGGGTCCATGTTGCCCAGTTAACATCTGGCATATTCAGGTCCCCATCAACAGTATCTCCCTTTTTCAGCCATTTTGAGAATGCCCTCTATCATTTTCTTGTCCATTTCCTCCCCTTGAGACGGGGGTCTGTATACAACCCTGTACAGATTGTGATGCCATTCCCTGTCTCCAATGTGACCCAGAGTTCCTCTTGTCCTCCCCCTTTGCCTTTTAGTTCTGTTACTTTGATCCCTTCCCTTATGTAGAGAGCTACTCCACCTCCTCTTTTACCCTCCCTGTCCCTTCTGTAGATTGTGTACCCTGGTATGTTGACATCCCACTCATGGTTCTCCATGTACCATGTTTCTGTGACTGCCAAATATCCAAGTGTTCCACTTCCATCAGGGCTACTAGCTCTGGAGCTTGTTCCCAGACTACGGGCATTGGTACTCATTGCCTCCATTTAATGTTGGCTTTATCCTTTTTACCCCATCCCTGCTCTTGTGCCCTTGTCCATTTTCCATTTACTCTGTCCTGCCTCTGTCAAGCTCTGTACCTCAGTGTTTACCCTACTACCTGCCATGCTTTGCGGAGGCTTGAACTTCCTGTTTCCCATCAGCACCTCCCCCTTGGCTGGTTTAAAGCTTGCCAAGGAAGCCTTTAAACCTGTCACCTAGGACCGTGTTTCCCTTCCTGGACAGATGCAGACCATCATGCCAGTATAGACCTTCATCTCTCCAGGTGGACCCCCAGTCCCCAATGAAGCCAAAGCCCTGTGCTCTGCACCAGTTTTGCAACCATTCAATAAACCGCATGGTGTGCAGTACCCTAGCCTCACCCCTGCCATGGACTGGCAGCACCTCTGAGAAGGTTACTGTGCTTGCCACCTGTCTGAGGCCCCTCTCCAACTCCACAAATTCATCCTGCACTGCACTGATCTCATGCCTAGCTAGGTCATTTGTCCTGAGGTGGACAATGATATCTAGTTTCCTCTCCTGTGATGCTGCTTCTGCAATTCTGAGGATTCACTTCCTGTCCCTCCAAGCCATGGCACCAGGCAGGCACCTTACTTCCCTCTCCTCTCCCTTCCCCAGGTCTACACCCCTAACAATTGAGTCCCCTATCAGAAGCTGTTTCTTTCCCTTGTGTTGTCCCTTGCCACTCTTTTGTGGGTCTCCCTTGTGGCTGTCCCCTGCATTCTTCTTGGTCTCCAATGAGGGTGTCATCATAGAGGAACCTTGATTTGCCAGACGGACATATGATTTGTGTAGAGGTGCAACTCAGGGGTTACACCTCTGTTCCACCACCCTCACCCTCCCAGAACCTACTGTGGTCCATCTGCTCTTCACACATGGCAACCTCTGAGGCAGTGGTTGTGGAACTGGTGCTCTTTGGGTTGGGGAGTCCTCCTTAGTCCTTGCCAGTTCAGCCTGGAGGTGGGCAACCTCCTCCCTCAGAGCTGACAGTTGCCTGCAAATAGGGCAGCAATGCAGGTTCCAGAATGTTTCCTGAAAATTGCTGCCCCACAGCCAGTGCATTGCACCACTCCCCACATGTCCATCTTCCTTATAATATACAATTTTTTTTTTTTTGTGTGTGTATACTTACGTTTTATGCACTGTGCTGGGTAATTAAGAATATGACAGTTCTGCTTCAAGACCTGTTGAGGAAGTGATGTCAGAACCTTGGCTATAAAGGAAATGCCACGCCTGGGGTGGGTGGGTAGGCCACAACCACTGGTGACTGTTAGAAACAATCAATTACACCACTGCTTCACCACCCTGGTGAGTACTGCCCTTTATAGTAAGTCAACCAACACCACAATGTACTAGATCACTGCTCCTACACAAACCACTCTACTGAGTCCAGGGATAAAAACAAACTCACTGTTCAGCCAGCAGGACACTTCCAAAATATTGCACAAATATGCTTCCAAATCCTATGTGTCTAGCACAGAAATCAAGCAACTTCAGTTGTATTACAACCCCTCTGGTTATACAATTACTACACTTTAATGGAATCCTGCAATTCTTAATGCCAATAAGAAAATAATGAAACTTTCTGTAGAAAGTGTAGCTTACCTTCCTAGTCCCCTACAATATTATGTTTTACCAAGTTACCAGTTCCTCAAATGCGTTCTAGTTTGTTCTCTGCAGTATAGCCAATTTCTCAGCTTCCAAAAGGAACAGGCAGGTCCTCTGTTCATCTGCTTCTCTTCATTGGGCCTGTGCTTGCATGGCCAGACATGTCTGTGAATGTCTTATACTATACATGTATATTTCTGGCAACAGAAGCACTGGCCACATAGGGGATTATGCTTCTGCAGACAGAAGTTGTATAATAATTTGGGTACTGTAGATTTGTACCTGAAGCCAGAAGTTCATGTGTATGTTGCTTGTATACCTGTGGCTACAGAAGTGCTGTCCCCACAGGGACCTCCATGGTGGAACTGTGAATGCAAAAGGAGGTCAGTGCGCAATAGGTGAGGGGCCACCCTGTAGTAGTCATATAGAGCCAATGTTGTGCACACTCAAAGGAGTCACTCTGATCTACATTGTAGAATACAAACCAACATTTATTAATGTAACAAAACAAATAACATGATCAAAGTTATGTGAGAGTAAACCAGCAAGCCACACTCTTCTCCCCAGCGCTTCAGGTCACAAGACCCTTCCTCAGGGGGTGTGGTTAGAGAGGGCCAATGTGAACATTTTATACTGGCCCTTAATTGATTTATTCAACAATTAGCCACTCATAACGTAGGTGATATCAACATTTCATTTATGACATGTTACAACAAAGCTGAATAAAAAAGCAACATTTTCTCTCTTTAACATATGGATTGAGTAAGGAATTAAATTTAAGTATATCACAAAGGCTGCCATATATTACAAGGCGCCATATAATAAATTAACTTTAATCCATCTCAAACCCTATTTGTAATATTATAATCAGAGCTATGTATTTGGTTGAAAGAAAAATTGACATTTATTTTACATATATTGCTAGTGCTAATACATGGAGACATCTGATTAAGAAGTTTTAGCCTTTAGCTGGCCCAGTGGTGCTGAGGGTTGAGGTACTGGATGCCACTTCTCACACTACACCGGTGACCTGGGTTCAGGAATGAGTCCAGGACATCAGGGGTTGGCAGGGAAGAGAGGATCAAGCATCCATAGGACTGCTCTCCTCTCCTGGGGAGGGGTAGGGGGACTGTCCGGTGCATGTAGTGACACCCAGCAATGGCTGGGTGGTACTACAGCTGCAGAGACCCAGTGAATATGGTGCAATGCTGGGTGGCCACCCTCTGAGTGTGTGTGGGTGAGCGCACATTACAGGCTGGGTGACATTGCACTGCTCTTTTTTGGGGAGAAATAAAAAAAAGTAGAAAACCCCTCCCTCCTCTAGATGGCAAAGGCAGGGCCAGTGGCATTGGCCTCACATCCACTGCAGGGTGTAAGGCCCCTTTTCTGAATCCCTCCCTTGTGTTAGGCTGACCCATCATTCCTCTAGATAGGGTGCCAGAGGTGGTGGCGGGTCTTCCCCTGAGGACACAGATCCGGGTGGTTCGGGCACACCACGCAGGTGTTGGTGGATTGTCCCTCCGGAACTGAGTGATCTGCACTTCAGGCTGTGCAGGAGAAGTTGACGACCAAGAGCCCACACTGGAGAGAGTCTGGAAGTAGGGAGTGTAGAAATAGAGTTAAAAAAAAAAAAGAAGTTTTAGCCTTTAAACTCCCAAATTACACAATTTCTATATCAGAGGTCAGCCCAACTTGTAAAAGGTCAATATCCATTTTAAATGTTCCAAGAGGTCAAACTATCATATGTTTTACTTATAGTTCTTAATATAAATACATATGGATGTCCAAGAAGGAAGTTTCAATCTTAAACTTCCAAATTTCATAATTTCTTTATGGGAGGTCAACTGAACTTGTAAAAGGTCAACATTCATTTTAAGAATTAATGGAGGTCATGGTATCCTACCAAAGGCCAGGCTTCTATCTGTTTCATCTTAACATTTATACAATTAGTACAGAATAACAGGCAATACAAAATCAGTAATGTGCTGTACAAATCTTTTAAGTGCTATTGTAAGCAATGTCAAAACATAAGTAGATGTAACTGGCAAGTGCAGCACATATCCCTGGAACCAACAAGCAAGGAAAAGACCCTTTTCAGAGTATATTGGCAGTTCCTTGTATATTATATGCTGTAGGTAGAATACAAGCTGTTCATTTAAAGAAAATATGGAAAAAATGAAAAAGTCACCAAAAATTCACCAAAAAATAACATCGATTCCCAGTTGGTGTAGGTACTTCCTCTCATGGCAAAAGAGGATCTGCAAAACAATATAAAGAACAGAAAAGAAACATTAGTCTAGATTATTCATTAATTTGTGTATATGCCTTCATAAAGAGAGCCAGAACGGGGGTGGGGGGCAAGGGCTAAGTATTGAAAGACCTTCAGTGAGAATAATTCTAGCATTTACAGAGATAGGGTTTAAAGTCCCAGTTGCCATTCAATCTCTTTGGTTTCACTGTTTGAAGGGTGAAAATCCAGTAACTCTCTTTTTGGAGCAACAGATATTTTTTGGGTCACCGGTCCCAAGGCAGCATGGATTCACAGCGGGACGGTCGTGTCAAACAAATCTAATAGATTTCTTTGACTGGGTGACCAAAGTAGTAGACCAGGGAGAGGCTGTGAACGTGGCCTACCTAGACTTTAGCAAGGCAATTGACACAGTCCCACACAAAAGATTAAGAAACAAGTTAGCCAGCCCGGGACTGGATCCCAGGGTGGTAACCTGGGTGAAAAATTGGCTGCATAACAGGATGCAGAGGGTAATAGTAAAGAGAGTCTGCTCCAAAGAAAGGAGGGGTTACTAGTGGGGTACAGCAGGGTTCAGTACTGGGATCAGTCCTCTTTAATGTCTTTATAAGTGACATTGCAGAGGGACTGGATGGAAAAGTATGACTCTTTGCAGATGACACAAAGATCTGCAACAGGGTTGATACACAAGGGGGGTGGAAAGGATGAGAAGGGACTTGGTGGAATGGTCAAAAGTATGGCAGCTTAGATTGAATGCAAAGAAGTGAAAAGTAATGCACCTGGGAAACAAAAGCCCAGGGGAAGAGTACACAATGGAGGGGGGGTACTAACAACAACAAAATGGGAAGGATCTGGGGGGTAGTCATATCAGATGACCTAAAGGTAGGCAAGCAATGTGAAAAGGCAGTAAGAACGGCTGGGGGGATACTGGGATGCATAGGGAGAGGCATCACCAGTAGAAAACAGGAAGTTGTCATCCTTCTGTACAGACAGTTGGTGAGACCCCATCTGGAGTACTGTGTGCAGTTCTGGAGATCCCATCTCCACAAGGACATAGACTGGATGGAGGTGGTCCAGAGGAGGGCAACTAAAATGGTGCAGGGTCTGCACCAGAAACCATATGAAGAAAGACAAAAGGAGCTTAATATGTATATCCTTAAGGAAAAGGGGGGGGGGGAGGCATGATAGAAACTTTGAAGTACCTCAAGGGAATCAACAAAGTCCAAGAGGGTAGCATCTCTCAGAAAAAGAGATGTGCAAGAACAAGGGGACACAATTTGAAAATAGAGGGGGGATGGCTCAGTGACAAAATGAGGAAGTATTTTTTCA
Organism: Neoceratodus forsteri; assembly: GCA_016271365.2. Lineage (NCBI taxonomy): Eukaryota > Metazoa > Chordata > Ceratodontiformes > Ceratodontidae > Neoceratodus > Neoceratodus forsteri. The sequence continues at coordinate 585,423,411 of CM028132.1, read as the reverse complement.
TGGAGAGGGTGGTGGACACAAGGAATGGACTTCCTGAGGAGGTCATGGAGTAAAAAACAATGGGGGAATTCAAGAATGCATGGGACAGACATGAGGCAATTATAGCTGGGGGTAAGAGGAAGTAGGCTGTTGTTTAACTAGGATCTGCAGCTTGTCCAATAGGTAGGGAAATGAGCAGGGTGGGCCAAGCGGTCCTTTCCTGCCATCAAAGTCTATGTTTTGATGTTTCTACCACCCCTGTTCTCTGTACTGGAATGTGTTCCAGTACCATGAAATGCATGTGAACAGGATCAGACCCATGTTTGTCTGAAAAGTGGGTTCCTACAGGAGTGTCAGATTTGTTGTTGATTATCGATCTGATATGATCATGTACTCATTGTTTAAGGGGTCTCATGGTGTACCCAACATAGACCAAATCACACCACAACACATAAATGCAGAAAGGCATGTCACATGTTATGCATTCCCTAATCTCCACAATGTTTTCCTTATCTATAGGGTATTTAAAATTCTTACCACGTGTACTGTATTTAGATATATTACAATGTGTACACCTAAAAAAACTTTTTGTTTTATACGGGAACCATCCCATCTGTGTTCTTTCTAAGTCTGCTATGTACCAAATGGTCCCTAATATTTCTTGCTTTCCTAAAAGCAATCCTTGGCTTTTCTCCTACAGCCATGCCCACACTGTTTTCAGAATGTAAAATATGCCAGTTTCTAAAAAAGATGTTCCCATTCTGGCTTGCTACACTGTTATATTCTGTGACCGTAGTGATTGTTTTGTTATCCACTTTTGTTAAATTCTTCTTTATATACTTGGTCTTTTCTATTCAACTGCAGTACTTTGCCTTTGGCTTCATTTAAAAGGCTTTCTGAATAACCATGTTCCAAAAACCTGGTTTCAAGTTCTCCTGATTGCTTCAAAAATTCATCTTCCATACTGAAATTACGATAAAGCCTCAGAGACTGACCATAAGGTATGGAGTATTTAAGGCTTACAGGATGGGCACAATCACTCCTAAGGAGTGAATTTGTGGCTGCTTCTTTTCTAAGTGTAACCTCCCCCCTCTGGGCTTAACTGATTGCCTCGTCCTCCCGTTTATCTCCCGCTGATGCTGGTGCCCCTCCCCGATTGCCTCCTTTTGCTCCCCGAACCCTTTGGTGTTCTCTAGTTTCCCTGTGCAGCCCAGCATCTGGTTTCAGCCCAGTTTTAGGCTTAAAACATTGATCACGGGTCACCGACATGTAGCTGAGGAGCCAGCAACCGCGCATGCACATGTAGCACTTGATCTTGCCGAACGCCAGTTTTGCAGTCACCTGGAAAGGTATACAGTGGTCCTGGTGTCCCTCCTGAGTCAAATGGGGACCGGTGACCAAAACAATGTGGCAGAGAAGCCTCTTTAGGGGAAAGTTAAAGAGATAAAGAATGGGGCTAAGATCGAGGGCTCAAGAATAAAAGTGAGCCCTCATTAATATTCATGAGGAAGTTGCTGTTGCCTGGGGGACAGTATTGTAGCAGCAACAACAGCAAGTGTGTTTGGGTCAAATGTACACAAGTGGGCTTATTGGAAAGGAAATTGTTGGGACTGTATGCTTGTAGGGGTTTAAAATAAATAAAGTACACTGTCTGGCTGCACCAGAACTTTAAAGTTGGAGGACTGCATAAAAACTTGCCTAAAACTGTGTATAGCAACCACCATTTTACAGCTCAGCTAGCCAATCGGAAGCCTGGATTTCAGCCAGAGATTTGTGGGACTTTTCAGAGACTTTTGGGAGAAAAAATGGGGGTTATTTTCTGGTGCCTAAAATGCAACTAATAAAGGGACTGAGACTCTGATTCTGCCCTTTATAAAAGAGGGATTGTTTGAACTTGGAGAGATTCAGAGAGAGACTTCAGCTCAAGAGATCAAGGAGTCTGTGGGCTCTGTCTTTTGTTGCACAGGAGAGGCCTGCATTGCCTCCTGTGGGCTGTCTTTTTGTCCAAAATTGATCAAGTGTCAGGAACTGCCAGCTTGCAGACCAAGAAGGGTTGTTCAGCAAGCCGGCTAAGATTGCAACAGGCCATCAACCCAAGAAAAAAGGGAAGTTTAATGATTCTTCAGCTTGATGCACTGAGGCCTATTGTGTATGATTCAGAGACTCCTGTTTGCTAAAAAGGGAGCCAGCATCACCCAGTCATGGACTTTTCTACCATCTGGAGGTTTCACCAGCAACAAGTCCAATTATTCAAAAGACATTTTCATGCATCTGGGCCCATGCCATACTCAACCCAGGTCATCTGTTCCTGTACAAGTACCAGCATCGCAACGAGAGACCAGATCCAGGGAATCAGCCCCTGCACAGTTAACCAACGCAAGTTGTGGCCACCTACATGGAAAGGCTGTGAAGCAGAGGTGAGTTGTGTCAGCTCAGGTCCCCATGAGCAGTAACTGCAAGCAGCAGGTCTTCATTTTGGCAGTGTCATCATCCATCCTGTGGGTACAGTGAGTAAAACCGGGGTAGCTCCCTGCAACAAAAGTGTTTAATTCTCTATGGTACCATCTGATTGAGTTCAGCTAGTGTTTAGGTGTTTCAATAGACTAGGCCAACCGGCCATGGATACAAATTACTTAATCTGCTTTGCATTGCCGGTGTTTGATTGTTTTCTCCATCAAGGGCGCCAACATCAGCTGCAATGCCGGCCAATCTGCAGCACTGTTAAGACATGCCATTTAATCACTCGGGTACCCAGTAGTTGCTAGACTGATAGATTAAGGGACTAAAGTGATAAAACAACTTAGCCTGTCTTAATTACAGTAAAGTAATCATATGCCTAGATTCTCGCCCCTTCCTTGTTCATGTCCCCTTAATAAACTGGATTTACTGTTTTACTGTGAACTGTGCTCATGAGCCTATTATTACTTGGTCTAAAGTTACTGAAATACTGAAAAGTATTTGCAAAGCATATTAAAAGTATGTGCTTGTATCATTGAAACTCTCTCTTACAGAGGGTGCAGGGTGCAAGCCAGAGATCCAGATCCTGCTGGTAAGTGCAAAGGGCGTGAGCATATTATTAATGCTGGTGGCTAACTGTCTATTGAATACTAAAACTGGTCATTGCCAAATTAATGGTACAAGGATCAGCTTCCCAGAGGGTTGTACCTACTGTGATAGTTACCCATGCAAGAATTACTCTGGGTGGAGGCACTGTAATCTTAGTACTACTACTGGTAGGTGCTCACCCATACTAGGTTGTTATGAACCCAGGACCCTCAACCTGCAATTAGGAAGACAGGCAGGGGTAGTAGCCCTTGGAATAGTGTTGCCTAGGGGTTACATAAGGCATTTATTTTCAACAATGCATTCTGATGAAAGCGCATGCCAGCGCTAGAATAAGATGGTCGCAAGTGTGTGAGCTCCGCGACAGCTCTTCCCATTTAAGTGATTCCTGACATAATTTTTTTTTTTGCTTGCAATCGGATCAACAACACAACTGGAGGTTGACACAGGCAAGTTCTTTATATGATTTTTTAAGTTATAAACGTCCGCTGAAAATTTTCTTTTCTCCTGTAAGTCCAACTGCTACCCAATCCCTAAGCTGTCATGCTGAATGGAAGCCCTGCTTTCCCTGCTCACCTGGGTTGGCAAAACATTTTGAAGGAAATATGAATGGACTGTACGATAACTTTGCAACAAAAGAAGATATATCACAATTAAAAGAAATGTCTGAAATTAAAATAGGCTTGGCAGATGTCATGCAGACTTCAGCTTCCCCTTCCAGAAAGAATGTTGAAATGGGTGCCCACTTAGGTTTAAAGAGCACTAAGATCTCAGAACTGACCTTTGCATTTGATTATTTAGAGCAATTAGAGCAAAAACATTCGGAGAAAATTGCATATCTGTCTCAAAAAGTCGACAACCTAGAAAACAGAGGTCGACACAATAATATATGAATCCTAGGGGTGCCTGAGGAGGCTGAAGGAAATAATATGGTAGCATTTCTACAAAAATTCCTCCTGGACTTGTTAGGGTGTAAGTGGACCCAGTCCCTTGAAATCGAACAGACTCATAGATCCTTAGGTCCTAAATTAGCAAAGGAAAGGCCTAGGCCCATTATTGCACATTTTTTGAAGTTTACAGAAAAGGAAGAGGTTATGAGACTATCCAGGGAGAGAAAGTTATTGAAAAGGAGGGACTAGTGCATCATGCTTTTTCAGGATGTTTCAACTGAAGTTGTAGCAAAAAAAAAGGCTTTATATGAGGTTAAACGGTAACAGAGAGATTTCAGTCTACAGTATTATTTTAAATACTCAGCATCATTAGTTATGCAAGATGCCAAAGGAAAAACTGACAGTTGTTCCATAGTAAATGAAGCCTGGGGTTTTGTGCAAACATATAAGGACACACAGCTGTCAAACTCTGCTGTTAGTTTCACCCAACCATCGCTATTCAAATGAAGTGCGATGGCAGCTCGGGTCAGAATTTTAAGCTGCTGGCCCTCATGCAGGAGTTAGAGGATCTATGTCCCGTGAAGTGGCTCTAGCTGATAGTCTTAAAGAGATTCCTCACCCATGACAGCGCAAGTCTACAACCTCTCACCTTTTCTCAGATGCGATCCAAGGATCCATTCAACATTCCTGGGGGAAAGATATCCAAAGAAAGACTAGGCAACAAGTTCGCCCATCAAATATTCCATGGCCGGCCCATCTATAGAATAATCCAAAGAAATGAGGATGCAGCAGAGAAAGCAACTATTTCTCTTCAGCAAGAGACTCCTCAGAACCGAATGCCAGACAGGAAATGGAGATGCAAGTTCCTGGAGTTGCATGTTCAAACATTCTCCCGGATCTATTTTTTTAGATGAATCAAGTGGTACCAAACTGTAGCTTGCCCCTGCATTACTTCCACTTTGGTACACAGGGCACTCCCCATGTTATTCTTCCAGTTTAGTGATCATCGGATGGATGCTACATGCAGTAGGTTTCTAGTATAAATTATGGCCAAGTTGGCAGGTTTGCAAAGCAAATAACGTTCTTTTCAAACTGTGTCTGACAAATCAATCACAACAGATCTGTACTCACTTCAAATACTATTTAAGGGTTTGTGCACAATGTTTGCAGGATCATACTGTGGTTCTGTGGTGGGGGTCTCCATCTTGAGTTGCTAAAATGGCAATGCAGGTAATTGGGTTGCAATGTGTTATTGTGGGAAAGTTATCTATATGACATGGTCTAGTGTACTTAGGAGTCTGGATCAATGCTTCTTGTTCTGTCTCATTTCTCTTGTGGTCTTTGTTTGTCTGTTTAAGCGCTGTCTGCTAAATTAATTGCTTTTTATTAAAGTCTGTACCATCTTGGGTCTAATGTAACTATATATTACAAACAGGGTCACTGTGGCAATTTTAACAGCCCAAGGGAGCTATCTCTGTTTGAACTACTTGCATTCTGAGGAAACAATCAGTGAATGGTCTGAGCACAGCATTTCATTACTAAGGTCCACACTGGGGCTGATATTTGCTTTGATCTGCTCATGTGTCCATTTACTAATAGGATAATTAAATGCAGTGGTTTGGACTTCGGAGTGCTAATAAAGGGCTTAAATAGATGAGCAGTGTACCTCTATTGAGGAAGATGGGCAAATCTTCTGTCAACTCTCCTGACTTTTCTGCTTCTATTATTTCTACATCATACTTTTCTTAATATCTTATTTGTAAAGCTTGTGTCGGACATTATGTCTTTGTGAATTTGGTCTTGATGTCTTGTCGCATTAGTACTTCACATAATTTAAGTACTCCCTGACCTGTTGATTGCAATCTAATTGCTGGCTGTTGGTCTCTCAAATGAATATATGGAAGGCAATTTATTTACTGCAAACACTTGGGAAGAGTAGCTTCACCTTGTTGATCCAAACAAAGAGTTTTTGAGCTACACGTTAGTACTACCTCGGATTACAGTTTGGTGACTATATTTGACTACACAGTAAATTACATCCTACTGTTCTTCTGTTCTCATTGGGTTGTAATTTAGCTAATATCATATTCCTGTTAAATTTACTGTATATACACATTTCTCATACTTTTGTTTGCTAGGAACTGCAAGTGTTTAATATAGTCCTACTGACATTGTTTTTCTACAATTTTTTAGAATTACTAGGGATTTGTTTCAACTTAGATACAAATACTTATACTTATACGGTACAGCTGTTATTTATAAACTCAGTGTTACATTTGGGTTTCTATAGGCATTTAAGAATATCTACTTATTTAAGTCCAGTTTTTTTCCCTCTCTTTGATGTTTTAATTAACATTCCTAGACTACTACTGCTGTACCATTTGTCAAGTGTAACCAGCATTTAGAGAGATAAGTATGCACCCTTATAAGATTGTTTTGTGGAATGTTAGTGGGTTAGGGTCCCTCATCAAAAAGGAAAAAGGTGTTATCCTATCTCAATAGAAAGCATGCTGATGTTGCCATGCTGCAGGAAACCCATCTAGATGTTGTTGAATCTGCTACACTAGCCAGATCTTGGGTCTCACAAGTTGAATTTAGCTCATATAACAGCAGGCAAAGGGGTACTGTGATCTTGATTAGGAAGGGAATACACATTGTTAAAACTTCACACTCTGCTGACCCTGAGGGCAGATACCAAATTCTGGCAGGCTTACTTGATGGACTTACTTGATGGTCTACAGGTGGTAATCTGTAATGTATATGTACCTAAAGCAGGGCAGTCTGCATTTTTTGATTTAATTTCTAATGTGCTTTCCAACTTCATGGACCATAAAATTATTTTAGGAGGGGATTTTAGCTAGGTTATGGATTCTCTGCTAGATAGAAATCCTCCTAAGCAAACTCTATCATCCACTAAAGCACAACAAGCACGTCACAATCTATGTTGGGCAATGTCTCTGTCTGACATCTGAAGTCTGGTCCACCCCCAAGACAAAGATTATACTTTTTTTTTCTAATCGACATTCTACTTATAGTAGAATAGACCACCTGTTTTTTTCTCAAATGATCCGGTAAACTCAATTTTAGATTCTGAGATTGACAATATTGTTATCTCAGACCATGTCTTCATTTCTTTAAATGTAGTCTTGGGAACTGGATGGTGTAAGGAATTCAGATGGAGAATGAATGCCTCCATATTCAAGACAAGAAATTTACAGATTAGATTGCTAAAGAAACAAGTGATTATTTTCTTATTAATGGCAATGGGGAAGTTAATTGTGCCAGTTTGCAGGAGGCCTATAAAGCTAATATTTGAGGCAGGATAATAAACTTCTCTGCCTCTTGGAAAAAAGAGAAGGCTAAATTACTGGAGGATGAGCAGGCCAAACTTAAAAGTCTTGAAACTCTGCTGAGGACTTCAGGTGCATTAGATCAATCTCTGCTGTATGAGATTGCCCTGGCAAAGTTTGTTATCAATAAATTACTGTCTGCACAAGCTGAGTATGTGCTTTTTCACACTAAACGGAGATGTTGGGAATCAGGTGAAAAAGCAGGGAAATTTCTTGCCTATAGGCTAAGGCAACTGCAAGATCAAACTATCATGCCAGGTATTCAAGATGTAACTGGGAGGGTGGCTAACAGAAGTAAAGAAGTTAACAATGTATTCTGAAACTTTTATTCCCAAGTATATGCCCAGAAACCTGTAAATACTGATGTGACAGCCAGTTTCCTCTCTTTCATTCAAACTCCTAAGGTAACAAAAGAAAAACAAGAACAACTCCATAAAGAGCTCTTCCAGGAGGAGATCTCCTAGACTACTGATTCTTTATTGAATGGTAAAACTCCAGGGCTAGATGGGCCCCCTGGAGAATTTTACAAATTGTTAAGACCAAAGAGATATACACATCTTTTAAATATGTACCGTGAGGCTTGGGATCAGGGTTCTCTCCCAGTAACACTTACCCAGGCTTTAGTGACCCTCATACACAAAAAGAATAAAGACCCTCTGTACTGCGATAGTTACCGTCTTATATTGTTAATGAATTCAGACTATAAAGTATTAGCTAAAGCTTTAACTGCTAGAATTCAAAAAGTAATCTGTGATCTTATTGGAAAAGAGCAGGTGGGCTTTATCCATGGCAGATCAGGGGCTGACTGTGTTAGGAGGTTGATAAACATGCTGTGGCACGCTAACAAGGCTAAGGAACCATACCTAGTGTTCTCCTTGGATCTGTTAAAAGCCTTTGATTCCTTGTCCTGGGACTATATATTCCTAGCCTTGCAACACTTTGGTTTCGGGAGTAACTTCAACACCTGGGTTTCCCTGCTATATAAAAACTCTTCTGCTCAGATTCTAACAAATGGCATAATATCTAAACCTATCCTCTTGGCCTGTGGAATGAGAAAAGGGTGTCCACTGTCCCCATGCCTGTTTATCTTGGCCATAGAGCCTCTGATCAGAGTTATTGATGAATGTCCTGGTATTTCAGGCTTCCAAATAAATTCCTGTGTACATAAAACATTTGCATTTGCAGATGATTTGCTGTTAACTTTATTTATTTAGACCTGTAGTCATATGATGCTCTGAAAAAGTTGCTTTTGGTATTTGGTTCCCTCTCAGGTCTGCAAGTTAATTGGGATAAATCACAAGCCCTTTGTCCAATCCCTACACTCTTCATACTAAAACATCTCAATGAAATTTTTGATAATAATTGGGTGAAGAGTCAGTTAACATAATTGGGCCTGCAGATCTCCATGAATATGGACTCTCTAGTTGACATAAATTACCTCCCCCTGTTGTGCAGCTTAGAGCAAGACCTTATCCACTGGGGGCAACTTCATCTTTCCCTCTGGAGTAAAATAAACTTGACCAAAATGGTTATTGCCCCAAAATATTTTACCTGTTTTAAAATATTCCAATATTACTATTTAAAAAAATCCTTGGCAAACTGAACTCAATAGTAAGGACTTTCCTCTGTGATACCAGACCACCTAGGTTGAGCTTGAATAAACTTCGGGCTCCCTAAGAGCCAGGAGAATTAGGCCTACCACATTGAAAGTGGTACCATATGAGCATACGAACATACGAATGTGCTAGTAGAAACAGACCTTCCGGTCTATCTAAGTCTGCTCGAGTGTGCAGCTAGCACCTCTAGTTTGGAGCTGCCCCATCCCCCTTCCATTTGTCATCACACTGCCACCCCCCACCTCCCCCACCCTCACTCTCCCCTTTTCCCTGTCCCATGCCATTTTGAAATTGTTCACAGATTTACATGATATCACCCATTCTGGTAGGGCATTCCATTTTGCTACCACCTTCTCTGTGAAATAGTGTCTCCTCATTTCCTTCCTAAATCTCCCCCCCTTTATTTTTAGTGCATGCCCCCTGGTGACCCTCCCTCTCCTTAATTTAAAGACCCCATCTGCCCCATCCTTATTGATTCCCCTCAGATACTTGAATGTCTCTATCATGTCCCCCCGTCCCTTCTATCCTCCAGGGTGTACATATTCAGGTCTCTCAGCCTGCTGTCATAGTCTGTCCCTTCCATTCCACATATCATCTTTGTTGCCCTCCTCTGCACCCCCTCCAGTAGCCTGATATCATGCTTTAGGTATGGCCTCCAAAACTGCACACAGTACTCTAAGTGCAGCCTTACCAGCGACCTGTAGGGGGGCAAGGTCACCTCTCTTCACCTGGATGAAAAACCCCTCTCTATGCACCCCAGAATTTTGTTCACTTTTGCAGCTGCTCTCCTGCACTGGGCAGTGTTGTCCATGGCCCCTATTATCATTAGCCCTAGGTCCTTCTCCTCCTCAGTGATCCCCAGCTTAACCCCTCCCAGCCAGTATTCTCTACCAGTGGGCTTTCATGTTTAAACAATCTGCTGATCATATATGACTCTAATCTAAGGATATATCCCACTTCACTTTATGGTTATTATTAGAAACAGCACTGTTAAAACCTAACCAACTAACTGACTGTATTTATTTACCTACTCCCATGAGCCTTAAGAACAGCCCATGCTTAAGTAATTCTTTTAGGGTCATCAGAAAGATAAACAAAGCTATCAACCCTAGCTTCATACTCCTGCTATCAATGCCCCTCTGGTCTAATCCTTTCCTTGCAAGAGGTGGTGTATCACTGTCCAATAAAATCTGCTCTTAAAAAGGTATTAACCATATTGGTGACCTTCTGCAGAAGGATTCAGCCACATTACTTTCTTTCTCAGAGCTCAAGGAGAAATTTGGTCTCCTGGCTCCATTTCCATTATTATCTATAACTAAGACATACACTTTCAGAGCATCTCTGTGATGTGGATCTTTCTTTGCCTAGTAATAAGGAATGGAATCAACTGGTAAAATTATGCCCACCCAAAAAAGGAGCCAGCTTTGTATATAAATCTCTCTCCTATTCTCTCACTTCTCCATCTCTCTCACTTCCTCTGCCAGGCAGAAATGGGAAACAGAGTTGGGAATCAAAATTGACGAGCAGGATTGGAGTTCTGCCTGGGACCATGCCTACCATGGGTGCAAGGACCTCCAAGGTAAGCTTACTCAATATAAAATTCTACATCAGTTCTATATGTCACCCTTAAAGCTTTTTGAGATGGGTCTTGCTCCTAATTCGGGCTGCTGGAAATGTAACTCTAATAATGCTAATATGCTACATGTGCTGTGGGAGTGTCCCAAACTCAAAGGCTTTTGGCTCGGGGTGAAAGGAACATGTGAAGCCTCCCTCTTGGTTTTACCACATTTCCCACTCATATTTATTTTGGGAATCTTTCCACTCAGTTCTACTCTCACTTATAATCAGATGCTATGGATCTCAGTAGCCTCTGTTTGTGCCAAAAGGCTAATACTCAAATACTGGAAAGACCCAAAGGTACCATCCCTATTCAAATGGTTAAATATGATGAGTTATACTGCTAATAATGAGAGAATTTCTTACTTGCTTTCTGACAGGATGAAAAGGTTTTTGGATATTTGGTGGCCCCTTCTTCAGATACACACCTGCTCAGATATTAATCTAAGTGTATAGACATAGGTAGTTAAATTTCAGTTGCAATTTCAGCTTGTAATTAATGTCTAATTTTCCTTTTTTTTATTCTATCAAATATTCTATGTGAGTGTTTTCTCAATCTTTATTTTAACTGGTCAATACTTATTTGTTTTGTTATTGGTTCATAGTTAAACCCTTTTGCATTGATATATTATTATTATTATTAGTTGAACTAAATATAAATTATAAGCATTCCATCTGGCTTTAACTGCAAGTGTATGTAACTAACTGTTCTGGTGACTCTTATACTGTTTGATGCAGTTTATAACTGTAATCCCTTGTATATTATGTTGTAAAATGTTTTCTTGAAAACACAGTAAAAATGTATTATGGTAAAAACAAAAACAGCACATTCTGGTGTGATATAGAATGTGAGATCTAAAAAATTCACACTCTCTCCACTACAAAAATGAGAAAATGATACATTTAAATCATTTCTATGTAGCCATTCCAAAAAAAATCTGATCTCCAGACCATCCCCTTCCCAGACACAAATGATGTCATTCACACAGCAGAACCACCTCTTAATTTTATTAAAGAAGTTGTTTTGTGGATTGAGTACATGCACCTTTTCTCACCAACACAGAAACAAGTTGGCATAGCTGGGTGCCATGCTGGCACTCACAGCTGTGTCACACATCTGTAGGTAGCACTCACTGTCAAATTCAAAAAACAATGTGTATGAGTATAAATTCTAAGTATTCTAAAATTAAATCAATGGGAATTTGTGCTGCATTCACATTATTTTTCCAAACATATACTTGCAAGCATGAATCCCTTTATCATGTTTAATAGATGTATAAAGGGAGTTACCGTCAATGGTGAGCCATTTGCACCTTTCTTTCCAATTAAATCTGTCAAATGTCCTTAATGTGTCAGTGCTGTCTTTTAGGTAGGAATCTAATGTGTGTACACTTTTCTATAGAAAGAAATCTACAAATTGACCAAGTCTTTCTGTGAATGAATCAATGCCAGACACAATGGGTCTTCCGGGTGGGTCTATGAAATTTTTGTGCCTTTGGGAAAATGTAGAAGCCTGCTATTTTGAGGGTCTCTTTCCAAATAAATGTATATTCATTTTCTGTAATAAGATTTTATTGTAATCCCTTCTGTAAAATAGCATGCAGTTCTTTCTTAATTTGGAATAGAGGGTTACCTGGTAACTTCCTATAACTCTTAACATCCTCCAGTAATTTATTTACTTATTTATTTAAAAAGTTGGTAACTGGGAAAGGCACACTGAGCTAAGGCTCATTTCAAGCTGAGACCCAGGGCAGGGGGTAAGGAAAATAGTTTACAAATGTTACAGGAATGAAATCACAACAGTTTACAGTGGTTTACAGTTCATACAAGAGTGAATGACACAACAGTATAAATTGGTACAGGGTACAAGTCACACATGAGCTAACAACTGCAAGAGCATGATACTTTGTACAGAAGAAAGTGGAGCACAAAATATAGTGCATACAACAGTTACATGAAGCTACAAAGTTAAGGCATGATACACAGTAACTTTTTGGTACAACATAAATAAGAACGAGAGTTGGCACGTGGAAAGAACAAGTTGTTTGGGGCAATGGGAGGACAAGTTAGGGGCCAGTGGAAATCAAGCGGGGGAGACAGCAGCTAGGGAGGGAAAGAACATAGGTGGGGGGAGGGGGAGGTGCCTAAAATATGTTTTGATGGATGCTGTGGTTGGCAAACTGCATACATTGAGGAGTGGTGTGCTCCATAGGGCAGGAAGCCAGTAGGCATAGGCTTATTTCCCAGTGAGTGAGTGCAGTATGGCTAAAGAAAAAGAACACTGATTGCAGGAGCGCAATGCATAGCCCATACTGGGGGCTTGGGCTAGTAAGGAGGAGAGGTAGGAGAGAAAGGTGTAGAACTAGAACTTGGCGATGAAGGATGCACAGTGTGCAGGGTGATGGTTTTTGAGTGGCGGAAGGGAGACAGTGTGGAAGAGGAGGCAGTGATGAGTATGGTAAGGGAGATTTGTGGCAAATCAGCAGAAGGCATGAAACAGGGGGTCAAGCTTGGTGAGGGAGGATTGTGGCACAGAACTGTATACCACATCCACATAATGGAAGGAAGGGAGGATAAGCTTGGTAACTATTTCCTTCCTGATGGTGGGGTGGGGTGGAGTGGGGGAGAGGCTGTCTTTGTGCCTGTACAGCATGCCAAGTTTTGAACATAGCTTATTGTGGATGGCATCAAAGTGTAGGGAGGAGTCCAATTTGGGGTCAAGCCATACTCCTAAGTATTTTCAGGAGTCAACTACCAGGATTTTGGAACCATATAGTATGTAGAAGAAGGGAAAGGATGGCAGTTTGGCCAGTTTCTGGGCTGAACTGAAAGCCATAGTGACCATTTTCTTGGTATTGCATTTGAGCGATTTGGCATCAAGCCACTGCAACATGTTCTCAAAATCAGTTAGGAGGATGGGTTCAATATGGACCAGGCAGGGACTGGATGTGAAGATCACCATGTCATCAGCATACATTTGAATGTGGGATACTGAGCTGGCAGAAGGGAGAGTATTTACGAATATAGAGAAAAAAGGGTGGGACCAAGGAGTGACTCCTGTGGTACGCCAGAGTGGTTGGGGAGGTGGGAGATTTGGTGTCACCCAACTGTATGAACAGGAACCTGTCAGAGAGATAGGCCTTGAACTATTGAGTGGTAGTGGGTGAGAGGCCTATAGAGGAGAAGTCATCTAAAAGAATTTTGTCTGAATCAAAGACCTTGCCTAGATCAATGAAAATAGCCAGCGGCAGGTGACCCTTATCCATAGCAGAGTGAATGTGGTTGGTGAGTTGGAGAAGAGATGAGGAGGTGGAATGAAAGCACTGGAAGCCGGATTGATATGGAGTCAGAACGTCTTTTGAGGAGAGGAAGGATTTCAGCCTTTCAGAGATCAGAGATTTGATAATTTTTTGATACGGAGGGTAGGATTGAGATTAACCTGTAGTTGCCAAGGATGGAAGGATCACCCCCTTTGTGTAGTGGGATGCCGTTGACCAGTTTCCAGGCCTTAGGTAAGGAGCTAGTAAAGAGAGAGAGAGAGAGAGGTTGAAAAGGTGGGTGATTGGTGGGTCTATAGCAGGGGCAGAGATTTTCAATAGAATGGGGTTAATTCCATCTGGACTCTACTTGGAAGAATTTAATGATTTGAGGGCATGGATTATCTCTATCAGGGTGATGGGAAAGGTATGACTAAGCGGGGAGAGGAAGGAAGAACGTTAGCATGGGGAGGAGAGTTATGGGAGGGGGGATGCTCTGATGTAAGATTAGGCACTGCGGGAGAGGGGCCATATTGGTGTCTATGGGGAGGGGATAGAGGAGCAGGGGGTCACCCATGGGGTAAGGCACAGGTGGTGAACAAGTGATTTATGAAGGAGGCGATGACTCTGGAGCCATCATCAGTGGATTGAGTGCGGGGGGGAGTGGGAGGATGAAACCAAGCAAGGAGTGGAGAGTTTTCCAGGAGGCGGCCAGAGTGGGGTGGCAGGCACCTAGCTGAGCTTTAAAGAAGCCAGCTTTGGTGGATTGCACAGCCTTGGTGCATGCATTCCTTACCATTCTATATTTTTGGAGGTCTGAGGCATTAGAGGTGGCTTTGTATACTTTCCATGCTTGGTCTCTAGATTTGAAGAGCTTCACTAGGTGAGGTGAGATCCAGGGAAGGTGCCTGCACCAAAGTCTCAGCTTTTTGAGGGGAGAGTGGGAGTTCCAGATCCTTAGAAAAGTAGAGCTGAAGGCAGCCAGTGTAGAGTCAATATCAGGAGCAGTGAAAACCCCAGACCAATCAGTCAGTTAAAGATCAGCTAGCAGTGCCTGCTGGTTCAGAGACCTTAAGGGCCTGAACCACATATATTTGGGTGGAGCAGGAGGGGGTCAATGTTTCCTACGGTAGTGGATAATACAGTGATCACTGAAGGCATCAGGGAGGATGCCATCTGAGGAGAATATTTGTAGGTGTGTAGTTAGAATCTAATCTAACAGCAAGTGGTTAATAGAATGGGGGTAAGCCTAGTAGGGTTGGAGATAAGTTGTGTGAGGTTGATAGCCTCAATCTCTTGTGTGGTGGCCCTAGTTTGAGGGGAAAGCCAGTTAAGATTGAAATCTCCCAGGATGAGGAGTTCGCCTGAGGCAGCTGAAGAAATAAGGGTGGCAAGTTTAGAGACAATGGAGGCAGGGGACGTGTTAGGAGAAAGTAACAGGCTGCAACAAAGAGGGTGAGGGTGAAGGGAAAACCAGCTTGGAGAGGTGAATCTTGTGCGATTTGGGGGCAGCCTCCTGGAGGACTGTGGAGGCATGCAGGGACTCGTGGACATAGATGACAGTGCCTCCACTGCATTTATCCCTGTCTTGGCAGAATATGGAGTACCCAGGGATGGCAACTGATGAGTCAGGGATTTTGGTGGATAGCCATGTCTCTGAGATGCAAAGGTTATCAGGGGAGCACTGGGTTATCCAGGCCTTGATGAGATCTAATTTAGGCAGAAGACTCCTCGCATTTAAGTGGTAGATGCCCAATCTGTTTGATGGGGGAGAGCTGGAGGCTGGGAAGTCAGGCCCAGGGTTGGTTTCAATGTCACCCAAGGGAAGGAGAAGTATAAGGCAGGGGATGAGGAATTTTTGGGAGGTGTCATTTTTCCATGAAAGCATGAAGGGTGGGATCTTGGTTTGAGGGCCTGGAGAGGAAGGAAGCAGCTGTGAGGGATTGAGGCAGGGATGGGTGGTGGCACAGAATGCTGTGGGGAGGAGGGAAGGGTGGAGGAGGTATAAGAGGGGCACTGTTATCTGCCAGGAAGGGGGGGATGGAGGGTTGGGGAGGGGGAGGAGGGGATTATGGGTGACTGTAGATGGGGTGTGAAAGGAGAGTAAAGCTAGAAAACTGAAAAGACGGGTCGAATGTAGATGAAGGAAGGTGGACTACATTTTAGTCAGTGGCTGGGTGCTGTGGGATGGGACTAGGACAAAAAGAGTTGGATGCAGGGCTGGTTAGCACTTCTAGGACCAGGTAGGAATTTTGCTTATCAGGTTAAGAGTAGCCAAGGACAGGATGAAAATTAGGCAGCTTCAATGGTGTAGTGGTTAGAGTTGCTGCCTTTGGAGAAGAGGGTCAGAGGTTCGAGACCAGGTATGGTTGGGTGTGGGAAATGGGGTAGAAACCAGGATACAGATCAAGGACATAAGTAGGAAGTGATAATAAGCAAGTATGGTGAGACAGAAGTGTCCAGTTTTAGGAGGAAAAGGGAGTGCATGACAGTGACACCTAGTGGCCAATCTATATAAACTTCCAATGGGAAAGTAGACAGATACTTTCTGGCCATGTAGTCACATGATACCCATCAAGTATAACTTGGGGGTGTTGCTCTCTGCTGACTAAAATGATTTAAAGTAACAGAGGCAAATGGCAGAGATCAAGTCAGGGACATAACAGCGGTAGCCAGCACAGGAGCAGAACAGCACCACTGAAGAACGGAAGGAATTTTGTAATAACCTCTGTAGTGCAGACAGGGCTTGTACATTACAAATGTATAGTAATGCCATAGGTGCCTCCCAATGAAGATAGGAAGGCATACCAAACTGCCCTAAGGGAAACAGGGAAGGCAGTAAAGCAGGCAAAATCCCAAACTGAGGAAACACTAGCATGAACAGTAAAAGAAGGTGACAAGACTTTCTATGATACATTAGTGAAAGGAGAAAGTCCAGAGGAGGTATTGCTAAGCTCAAAGGAGAAAAGGAGGCATGTGAGGAGGAGGACCCTGTAAAAGCATCTATTCTAAATAGATACTTTTGCTCAGTATTTACTGAAGAGAAGGTAGGGCAGAGCCCACAGCTCAGCACCATGGACACAGGGGGAGAGGGAGGTGAGCACTGCTCCCTTCACAAAAGAAAGGGTCCTACAGGAGCTCATTAAACTCAGGGTGGACAAGGCAATGGGACCTGATGGCATACATCCTAGGGTACTTAAGGAGCTAAGGGTGGAACTTGCAGAGCCATTAGCAGAGCTGTTTAGTGAGTCTCTGAGCACAGGAGAGGTCCCAGAAGACTGGAGAAGGGCTCATAAGGGGACCTTCAAAAGGGGATCTCACTCCACAAGAGTGGTAGCAGAGAAGAGGCAGGGAACTACAGACCAGTCAGTCTTACCTCAGTAGTGGGCAAGATTATGGAGGCACTCCTTAAGGAAAGGATAGTGCAACACCTGGAATCCATAGGGGCACAGGATCCAAGACAGCATGGGTTTACAAAAGGAAGGTCCTGTCAAACTAATCTCATAGATTTCTTTGACTGGGTAACCAGAGTGGTGGACCAAGGGGGAGCAGTTGATGTTGCCTACCTTGACTTCAGCAAAGCTTTCAACACTGTTCCACATAGAAGATTGATAAATAAGCTGGGTAGGCTTGGGGTGGGTCAGAAGTTGGTCAACTGGGTGGCAAACTGGTTGATGGGCAGAAAACAGAGAGTGGTGGTAAATGTATACAGTCAGAATAGATGCAAGTCACAAGTGGGGTACCTCAGGGATCAGTCCTAGGGCCAGTCCTCTTCAATATCTTCATTAGTGGCATTGCAGATGGACTAGAGGGTAAGGCTTGTCTGTTTGCAGATGACACCAAGATCTGCAACAGAGTAGATGATCCAGATGGGGTGGGCAGAATGAGAAGAGATCTGGATAAACTAGCAAAATGGTCAGAAGAGTGGCAACTGGGATTTAATGCAAAGAAGTGCAAGATCATGCACATAGGGAAGAGAAACCCTGAAGCCACCTATAGGTTGGGAGTGGAGTTGCTGGTAGTCACAAAGGAAGAAAGAGACTTGGGCATCATCATCACTGATTACCTGAAATCATCCAAGCAGACCTCTAAAGCAATAGGTAAGCCTAGGGGGATGTTAGGGTGTATTAGTAGGGGTATCACATGTCGTAAGAGGGAGGTAATAATCCCTCTTTACAAGACATTGGTTAGGCCCCATCTGGAGTACTGCTTGCAGTACTGGAGGCCACACCTTCACAAGGACATTAACCAAATTGAGGCAGTCCAGAGAAGGGCAACCAAAATGGTGCAGGGACTGCATCAGAAGACACATGAGGACAGATTAATGGAGCTCAACATGTATACCCTTGAGCAAAGGATGGAGAGGGTTATATGATCGAGACATTCAAACACCTTAAGGACATTAACAAGGTGAAAGAGTCTAACATATTTAAATATAAGAAAAAGAGCAGGACAAGAGGACACAGCATGAGATTAGAGGGAGGCCGATTAAGGGGGAATGTGAGGAAATTATTTTTCACAGAAAGGGTGGTGGATGCATGGAATGGCCTACCTCATGAAGTGGTGGTTATGAATACAGTGCAGGACTTCAAACAGGCATGGGATAGGCATAAGGGAGCAATACAGATGAGTATGAATAGATAGGCTACTGACAGAGCAAAGGCCGATGGCACATTTATAAGGTAGAAAAAGAAATGGGCAGACTGGATGTGCCTTGCGGTCCTTATCTGCCATCAACTTCTATGTTTCTATAACTATACTTTTGTAATGTACTAGATCTAACAAAACAATGTTTCTCCCTTATCAGCTTGTTTTATTACAATCTGTTTAAGATTGATTAATTCAACTAGTGCCTGGTTTTCTTCCTTTGTGAGGTTAAACTTTTTATCTCTCACATTTTTACTTAGTAATTGTTCTACCTGACTGAGCACTACCTGTTCATAGGTGCACATAGCTGCACTGTATGAATGTGGGAAACACAGTAATTGACCTCTAAACAACAGTTACCTTTGATTTTTGACAGAGGTGGAGGCTTGCATTATTCTTGGAGCAAAAATATTCTGTTACACAGTTTCAGTTTCATTATTCACACCAATATATACCTCAGAGTTCTGTGATGTTGAAACAGTACCAAGTTGAAATCCAGTCCCTTCTTCCCCTTGATCATTGTGATCCATTCCTAGTGTGTCACTACCACTTTGTTGCCATAGTGACTCAAGAGCTTCAAGGTCCAATTCCATTGTTTGATCAAAGATTTCCAGGTGTAGTTCATCACCTAGAATCCTTTCTTCCTGAGTGTCCCTTTCATCTTCCTCAATAAGTGCAATTAGCAAATTCAGGTTTTCCGAGTTTGTTGGTAATTCTTTGGTAATGATGCCCTTTGTTGAACTTTGATGATAAATGTCTTTATTAAAGAAATAATGTTTGAGTTTGATTTTTCTGAAAAACTTTTGAAGATCATTACATATGGAAAACATGTCAATGTTTGGTATTGGTACAAAAGGAAGACCTTTTCTTAGCATTTAGGAGACTGTGCTTCTGCAGAAAGAAATAGTGTTTTAATTTGGATATTATGGATTTGTATCTGTAACCAGAAGATGATGTGTAGGTGTTACACTGTGCATGGTTACTTGTGGCTACAGAAGAGCTGGACCCACTATTACTATTGTAATTTGGGTATCATGGATTCATATGTGGCTGAAGAAGCTGGTGTGTATGTGTATGTGTATGTGTATGTGTTACACTGTGCATGTCTATCTGTGGCTGCAGAAGCACTGGCACCACATTTATTTATTTAAAATTTTGGTTACTGGGAAAACACACTGAACCATAGCTTGTTTCCAGGTGTGACCTGGGGGAAATAGTCCAGTGAGTGACAATACAATCATAGTAGATAACATCATTTACACATGATAAATCATAGCTATACAGAAAATACAGTGAGTGTTACAAGTCAAATGTTGAAAAAATCGTGAGGTAATAGGTAATTACGCTTCCAGGTGCTACCCGGTGGAAGGGTTACAGTAAGGGATAATACAGCATGGCAGATAGCATCATTTACACATGATAACTCATTGCTAGAGAGACAATACAGTGAGTGTTGCAAGTCAAAAGTTGAGCAAATCACAAGGGAGTAGATAATCATGTGATAGTAGGGGGAGGGCTGCAGATGCAGGAGGGCAGAGTAGATAGCTTTAGTAGGCACTTTAGAGCAGGGATGGATGGGGAAAGCTGGAGGGAAGGGGGAAGCTGGTTCCAGAGAGGAGGGAGTCAGTGCAAGAAAGCCACTTGTCTAGCACATGGATGCACAAAAGGGATAGAGAGAGAGAGTGTGAGAGCGTCTGGAACATAGTGCATAGTCAGAGAGAGCAATAGGTGAGAGGAGGGAGGATATGTAAGGAAGTAGTGAGTCAAACCAGAATTTAGTAATGAAGATAGAACAGTGTGTCTGGTATGTAGGGGTAGGGGAAACAAGAAGAGTGAGTAGTATAAAGAGCAGTGATATGTGTGTGTGAGTGTGGTGGGCGGGAAGTTAGTTATAAAGTGGCAGAAAGCGTTGCATAGGGTATCCAGCCTGGTGAGCGAGAAAGGGGTCTGAGCCATAGACCACATTTGCATAGTCAAAAATGGGGAGTATCAATTTAGAGACAAGTCACCAGCTTTGTGATGAAGTACTGTAGTATGCCCTGTTGTCATTAGTCAGTTAGCAATGTGTCATTTGTGATATATCTAATAGGTGATATCTTTGTACCTAACATAGGTGATATCTTGATAATCTTGAAAGTTAGCTCAAATATGTCACTGCAAAGAGTCATCTCCCCTTCCCCAGCATCACTACCAGCAAATTAATTTATTTCTACAATTAATTTAATTCTTAGCATTGGTATTCCACTGTATTCAGTCTTTTGCACTTTGTACCTATTTCATATCTAATTTCTTATTTGTGTCCTGCCTTATTTTGTTCCTTTACATGCACCAGTTTTTGTCACCATATTATTGTCATTGCTACTGCACTGTGTAGCTCATATATTTGCAAAATTATTGCTGTTTTATACTTCTACAATTGACTATTTGCACCATTTAGTTACTGTTCATGTGCGTGTTTGCTGCTGTTGTCACTGTGTTTGTTAGGGTTACCTCCCATTTATAACTCTTCCCCTGTGTCGCACTATCCCAGTTATCAAATTTCAAATGAATAAATACAAAATAAATATGCCCTTGCATGAACTGGTGAGTTTTTATTATGTCTTCCTTATCTTCTATCCTCTTGTGAGTACATGATTAGACTATTCTAATAATTTCTGATAGATCCTACGTTTCTGCCTCTAGATAATGTGTGATGCACTGAGTTAAATAGTTTATCACCTCTCTTTTTCTTTTCCTTTTTGTTTTCAGATGAGGGTTCCAAAACTGCCTGCGGTACTCTAGGTGTGGCCTGTAAAGCAGCATTATCAACTCTTTGTTGCAACTAGTGAAACAATGCCTGCTATATCCCAACATCCCATTAGCTGCCTCATATGCTACCTCGCATTAAGAAGAGGATTTCAAAACTTCTGTTTATTACCACTAAGTCATTTTCATCATTTGAATGAATTACAGTGACTAAATTAATGTCATAACCAATCTGCTTACTTTTGCTACCAATATGCATCACTTTACTTTTTTTGGCATTTAATTTTTAACCCTTAGGCTGCCGGAAGATTCAGAACATATAGGGTTTAGGACATGTATAAAAGCCAGCGGCACAACAAAGGTTAACTGCCATATTCTAGACTGCTACTCTAGCTTTTCTAAATCCTTTTCATGCTGTTGATCCCTTCATCATTGTCTATGCTCCCGAAAAGTTTAGTTTTATTGGTAAACAAACTTACTTTACTATGCAACCCCACCCCAGTATCACTGATATTCATATTAAAAAGTACTAGTCCTAGGATGGACCCCTGGGGCAGTCCACTTGTGACCATCCTGATATCAGAAAATTCACCACTTAAAACCTTTCTCTGGGTTCTGTGTGACAACCAGTTGTACATACACCTATTCCTGTTTAGTCCTCTACTTTGTCCTACTCCCCCTTACCTTCTGGATAAGCCTTCTGTGGAGCACCAAATCAACGGCCTTACTGAATTCCAGACACAAAATGAAAAAAGACATCTCCCCAATCCACCATCTGTGTCATAAAGTTGCAGAAGCCAATCAAATTTGTTCGACATATACAACCTGCATCTCTTGAAGCCATGCTGATGTCTGTCTGTAAGATTGTTTCCTTCCAGGAAGTCTACTATCTGCTCCTTTGTGTTTTATTCCAGCAGCTCACATGCCAGCAACAGCATCAAGCTTGGTAGTAACCTGAGTTTTCCCTATCCCACTCTGATGCAGGGGGACCCCATTTGCCATTCTCCAGTCCTAAGACACTGCTTAAATGTCAGTAAGTCAACAAATTGGTCTGCCAAGGGGGCTACCAGCGACTGACTTATCTCTTTCAGTATCCTCAGATGCAGTTTGGTGGGCCCTGTATACTGGTCAGTCACATAAAGGTGTTGCAGACTTTTTCAGAACCCTTTCCCTAGTTACACACCCTATCTGCAAACTATTATAGTATCATCGCTCTTCTGAAGTCTATTTTTGCTGTCAAGAAGTATCTGATTTTTTTGTCGTGAACACAGAATGTGAGTACTTATTTAATATGTTTGACTTTTTCATTCTGCTATATGCTTGTTCCAGCCTTTTTGATTCTCTCTATGTTATCCTTTGTTCATCATTTTTCTCTTATGTACATTTAGAAAATGTTCTCTTTTCATTTACTCCAACTATCTTTATGTCTGTGCTTCTTGTTGCATGCCTTATGGTGTCTTTACTTCCTATGAATATATTCATGTCATTGATTTAATAAATGAAGGCTTATGGACAAAAGTGTGCATTTATATAGGTAACCATTGCTAAGGTTACAAAATACAGACAGAAAATACACAAAAATGTATCACAAACATTTAAAACGCAAAATCAAACAAAGCAAGTTCACCCATTAAACTTCTGCAAAAACAGACGAAGAAGAGGTACATATTGTTTCAGCAGATTGAATATTTATGAATGTGATCTACTACTTGATCATAAATAATACTCTCTAGAGCTTTAGGCAATGGAAAAGAAAAGATATTAGTCAGTGTGAAAGGGAAAGTAATTTTTTTTTTTTTATGGGACCGAAATGTACTTCGGACACTTGTCTTTGTCTGGATGTTTGTATGTTTGTTTGTTGGGCTGGCCACCCACTTTGTAGTATATGTTTCTCCGTGTCCATCTTGTGTCTTTTTATGTGTCCCTCTAGTGCATTTAAATCCCATGGAAGGACCAAAAGAGTACCAAAGAAATAAAAATTACTTTTCTAAAAGTAGTTACTGACGTCAGGAATTAAAAGTTGTAAAATACTTTGGTGTTGGTACATAGCCTGGGCTTTCTAAGAACTGTGAGTTGTAAATGCTAATGTTAATAGGACACCCTATGTAATGCCAAAGAAAAGTCTGTTCCTTAATTTCAGATGACTGTCTCTTTAAGAGACCCGTGTACCAGGCTATGCCGTTTTCTGTTAAAATTAAAAACAATTAATGAATGAATTAAACGTTTAGTTCTTGAAGTCTCCTTCTTCTTTATCCCCCTTATACAAAGCATTTTGCAATGCGAAGCTTCTTTGCCTGGTTAGTTGTAGAAAGCCTTCTCGGCGCTTACGATCACCGATAATTTTATCACATGACGTAATGCGTGACGTCACGAAGAAGGCATTTTTTCCGATAGTAGCTTTAAAATGAACACTGCTGCTCCCAATTGAATTAAAATTAACTCCTCGTACCTGTGGGAAGGGAAATTGGAAGTCTGCATAGTGTTTTAGACTGAGTGAGAAAACGAGGATCTGGGTGGTTCCCCTCTGAAGCACTGTGTGCTTATCTGCCTGCATTATGCTCTATAGGAGCTGGCTGGCCCTTGGACTGCCGTTTTTATGCCTTAAGCTTCAGGAGGTGGTGCTTGTTTCAGTAATTTTTGTTAAATTCTCTAAAAACAAGGCTATTCATTCACTGTTGTATTTAAAATACACTGCTGTGTTAAAATAAAATGCTAGGATGTTAAAGATGATTATTTTGTTTTATAATTAAAGAATTTATGTTTTAGAAATGACTCTAGGGAGAAGCTAGTTTGTCACATGATGTCTGAATAGTATAAAAATGCTAAGAGTCAGTGTAAAAGGGTCAGTTGACTCAAAGGAGTCGGACCTGGAAGTGCTGTACTAAGCCTCCTGAGGTACTAATGCCTGCTAGTACATATTTTGTTATTGATATGCTGCATCTTGTACTTATTTTGTTTCTGTGTTCAGTTCACTCTTGTTTAAATAAATAATTTACGTTGAATGGACTCTTTCAAATTGCCTCCTGGTCCATTATTTCCCACAGCCTATGACAGTCAGTAATTTGTTATCTTCATTAGCGCCACTCTTATAAACTGGAGTAACATATGCATGCTTCCATATACTAGGTACTTCCTGGAAAGACGATCAGAAATTAAACAATTTTGTGATAGGTACTGCTAACTCCTATAAAGCAATACTTACTAGTTTTAAATCAATTTAGATTAAATTGCATTATTACATGAAGGTCCTATTCTGATCCCTCTTGTATAACCTAAAGGATGAGATGGTATTTTGAGCTAATTCTTCTGTGAATGCATTGACTACTATTGCAGGCATGTAGCACAAGCATGCACTTGTTTATTGTTTCCTTTAGGGGGAACAGGTGGTGCTGTGTTGGCAACAGGAACACAATCTTGAAGTACGATGCAATGTACTGTATGGTGGAATAAAGGGACTAGGTAACATGATAAACCACAGGTGCTTTAGCTATAGCACTGTATCAAGTTTGTTCTTATGTGCCACTATTTATTTGGTGAAGGGTGGCGGATGGAGTCCCCATTTGTTTGCAGTTTTACTTTGCAGTATTTTAGTCACCAAAGTTCTATGATTTCAGTCTTAGGCATGTGTCAAAGGTCACAACACCCATATGCATAAGGGTTGGGTCTTGTTCATGTACAGTATGCTAAAAAGTATTCTGATTAAGTAAATAAATACTGTATATGCAAACGTATTCTTTCTATTGTGTCAGTAATAGAACCACAAACAATATGGTATATGCATTGTGAAATATAATACAACAAAAAAAAAATAATAAGATCAAGGCATAGCAAGTTTGAAAAATTGTTTTAGCAGTGGTGAGGCGGATGGCATTCTTTATATCTCAGGTTTGGGTTGGGTGCCGGGTGGCCTCAGGCACACTTCACTTTCCACACCATCAAATGTATGGCAGCTTAGATTCAATGCAAAGAAGTACAAAGTAATGCACCTGGGAAACAAAAACCCAGCAGAAGAGTACACAATGGGGGGTGAGATACTGACAATAACAAAATGGAAAGGGACCTGGGGGTAGTCATATCAGATGACCTAAAGGTGGGCCAGCAATGTGAGAAGGCAGTAAGGAGGGCTGGGGGGATACTGGGATGCATAGGGAGAGGCATCACCAGTAGAAAACAGGAAGTTGTTGGCCCTCTGTACAGACAATTGGTAAGACCACATCTGGAGTACTGTGTACAGTTCTGGAGACCCCATCTCTGCAAAGACATAGACAGGGTGGAGGCTGTCTAGAGGAGGGCAACCAAAATGATGCAGGGTCTGCATCAGAAGACATATGAAGAAAGACTAAAGGAACTTAAGATGTATAGCCTCGAGGAAAGGAGGGGGAGGGGGAACATGATAGAAACTTTCAAATTGGAGGCAGTATAGCACAGTGGTCTAAGGCTCTGAGCTGCAAATTTGGTGACATCCAGCAGGCCAGACCTGGGTTTGAATCCCACAGCTTCCACTTGCATACTGTGTGACCTGAGCAAGTCACTTAACCTCCTTGTGCTCCCAGGTCGCTCCTGTAAAAAAGCTTTCAGCTTAGTGTGCTATACCTGGTTAAACAACTAAATAAAAAAAATAAATAAATAAATAAATACCTCAAGGGAATCAACAAAGTCCAAGAGGGTAGCATCTTTCAGAAAAAGAGATGTGCAAAAACAAGGGGGCACAATTTGAAGATAGAGAGGGGGACGGCTCAGAGGTAATATGAGGAAGTATTTCTTCACAGAGAGGGTTGTGGATACATGGAACAGCCTTTCTGAAGAGGTCGTAGAGTCAAAAACAGTGGGGGAATTCAAGAATACATGGGACAGGCATAAGGCAATTCTAGTGGAGTGTAGGAGGAAGTAGGCTGTTGATTAACTAGGATCTGCAGCTTATCCATTAGGTAGGGAAATGGGCAGACTAGGTGGGCCAAGCGGTCCTTATCTACCGGCAAGTTCTATGTTTCTATCTTGCCATTGTTGTCAAAAAAATGTATTTATTTATTAATTGAAACTGTTTCACCAGGAAAAGCACTCTGAGCAACAACTGCTCATCTCCCGGTGCGACCTGTAGGGAGAGGTAGAGTGGGGAAGAGAACAAGGGTAGTCCAGGTCCTGACATATATACATACAATTACAATATAGTTGAAAACATTTGACAGAAATAGTTGGACGTAGATGGCAATTTACCCTTACTTATAGTATAGTAGGTATTACATGGGGAAGTTATGCTTTATACCTTGAAAACATATAATTAGATTATACAGCTGCATATGTTTGACAGGAATAGGTGAGTGTGGATTAATACATATACCTAATAGTCGAGAGTAACAGTTACAATGAGGAAATCCTGCTAAGGTATTGGGTTGTGGTATATAATGAGAAAGGGGTAAGTGCAAGCTAGCTAGCTCAAAGGTTGGGATCAAGTGCAGTATTTGGGTGTGGTTAGCAAAGTAGCACCATAGGGCCTACTGGGAGAAGAAATATAGGAGTGTCTGAGGTAGCATAGATTGGAGAGTTAGCTGCAGGAGCAGTTTACTGAGCAGTGGTTGGCAAGGGCATAGGATAGTGAGCAGATAGAGGAAGAGTGGTGAATTTCAGAGGAGAAAGAGTTCCAGAGTTGAGGGAAGTGGTGAGAGAAGGCAGCCTGGCCAGCTTGGGTCCGATGTCTGGGGACTAACAGGAGCCGGGAGTCTAGGGACCTCAGAGAGTAGGTGAGTGTCAGAGGAGGCGATAGTACAGAGGTCAGATACACTAGGAGGGTACCAAACCAGTTCTTTGAGATAAACTTGGCACAGTGTATTAGGCAGCGGTTCTCAAGGGAGGGGAGAGCAAGGGAGCAGTATAGCTCACAGCAGTTGGTGCAAGGAGAAGCGTCAAGAGTGAACCAGCAGAAAGCATTAAAAAGGGTATCCAGTTTGGATAAAACTGACTTGTGGGTGGCACTGTAAACAATATCACAATAATTGAAGGAGGGAATTATCTTCTTCTGGATAAGCTCACGATGGACTGGATAAGGGAGGCTAGAACGGTTCCGATATAAAGCTCCGAGCTTGGGGCAGAGTTTTGTTACTATAGAGTCAACACGGACTGCAAAGGTCAGGTGGCGGTCAAGCCAAACTCCAAGATACCAGAAGGAGGTGATGTCCTCCAGCTCTGACCCATCAGGGGTGTGGAAAAGTGGGAGGGAGGGGAGCCTGGCTAGTCATTGGGATGTGCCAAAAGTCATAGTTACAGTTTTTTTTTTTAGCGTTTAGAGAGAGCTGGTGAGAGTTGAACCAGAGCTGGACTTTGTTAAAATCCGCCTGGAGGCTAGAGGCAACTGAGGCTGGGGAAGAGCCAGAAGAAAATAGGACAGTATTGTTAGCACACATGTGGATTGAGGAGGCAGAACAAGTTTGGGGCAGGTTGTTTAGAAAATAGAGAATAGGATAGTCCCAAGCACTGATCCTTGGAGGACACTGGTGGACATGGGGAGGGGATATGGCATCCACAATCCTGACAGATTGAGTGTGGTCTGTAAGATAGGCACTGAAACAGGCAGCAGCAGATGTGGAGAGGCCAGAGCCAGAGAGGCTAGATAGTAACATAGTGTGGGAGACTGTATCGAAGGCCTTGGCCAGATCGATGAAAATGGCAGAGGTGATGAGATCTCTATCCATTCCAGATTGGATGGTGTCAGTGAGCCTTAGTAAAGTGGAGGCAGTGCAGTGATCTTTCCTGAATCCGGACTGGTAGTGTGTGAAGAAATTTGAATTGACAAGAAAGGCGGTTAGCTGGCTAAGCACTAAGTGTTCTTGCAGCTTTGCCAGAGCAGGGAGGAGGGAGACTGGCCGATACTTTGAGGTGGAGGAGCAGGCACCCCATTTGTGTAGAAGGATGACAATGTTGTGCTTCCAGGACAGAGGGACAGATGCAGTGATGAAGGATAAATTTAGGAGGTAGGCAATAGGGGTGGCTATAGCAGAGGCCAAGAGAAACAGAAGTTTGGTGTCTAGTCCATCCATGGAAATCCCATTTGAGGGGCTTAATGTTAGCAGGTCTTCTAGAGCTTCATCTGGAGAGATTTCCCTGAAGGAGAAAATACCTGTATTTTGAGGTAGTTTTTGCCCTGTAGGTGGTGGAGATGGTGACATGGGGGTAAGGAGGAAAGAAGTAAGGAAGTGCAGGTGGAGAAATATAAGTTAAACTCAGCAGCAACTAAAATAGGATCCGAGAGTGTGGAGTTGTTTACACTAAGGAGAGGCAAGGGCTTGGCCACTGGGGGTGAGAAGAGGGAGTGTATGACCTTCCAGAATTTGGAGGGGCTATTAAGGTTAGATTGGAGGGAGGATCTAAAGTACTCTGCTTTAGCCAGCCGAGTTGCTCTAGTGCACATGTTGTGCAGATACTGGTAGTGGGAGAGGTCCTGAGGTAGGGCTGAGGCTTTGAAGGCTCACCATGCTGAGTCACGGGTGTTCATACAAGCTGTGAGATCTTGGGAGCTCCAAGGCAGGTGGGTACCGCATACCCTAGTATGTTGTAGTGGGGCGTGGGAATCCCATATCTTAAGGAACGTGTTTTTGAAGTGAAGTAGGGTGTCATCTATCAGGTTGGAGTGGGGGAGAGGAGCCAGTTAGCTAGGACAAGGTCATTTTAGAGGGGAGCGAGGTTTAGGGATTTGAATGACTGTCAGACTAAGAACTTAGAGGGGAATTTGAGATGGTGGATTTTGCGAACAAGGTAGATGACATGGTGATCACTAATAGTCAGGGAGTAGGCCTGTTTGGATGACTCTGTGAGGATGGGAGGTCAGAGCCCAGTCGATAAGGGAGTGGTTACCTGATTTAAGGTTTAGGCAGGTGGGCTCAGTGATGAGTTGGGTTAAATTGAGGGCAGCGACATCCATCCGGGTTTTGTTGAGGGTCAGTGCTAACCAGTTTAGGTTAAAGTCACCCATAGCATATAATTCCCCGGTGGGTGCTCGTGAACTGATTTGTGTAAGAAGGTCAGTAACAGTTGTGGCAGGGGTGCCTGGTCAGCAGTAGATTCCAGCAATGAATATGGGCAGCGAGAAAGGTAGTGTGAGCTGGAGCAGCAAGAGTTCGTACTCTTTAGGTTCAGTTTTAGATAAGATTATTTCGTAGCGTATGTCTGAACTTATGAAGATGACTATGCCACCACCTCTTGTAGCCCTGTCCTGGTGGGCCATCATGTAACCAGGGATTGCGACTGAGGAGTCAGGAATGTTTTTGTTAAGCCAAGTTTCAGAGAGGATGAGGACATCAGGGGAATGTAGGGCAGTGAGAACTTGTAGCTGGTCGATTTTTAGTTTTAGGCTATGAATATTTAGGTGAAGGAGATGGAGGCCTTTGTGGAGGGGGTAACCTGGCAGTTGGGAGGGGATGGAATGCGGGGTGGGGTGCCGGCTGAGGTTGGTGAGGATGTGGTGGTTGAGGGTCCCGGATTTGGGTGTATTTCTCCCGCTACGAGAAGGAGGAGGGTGGAGGATAAGTGTTGAGCTAGTATACGGAGGTAGCTTGGAAAGAAAGAGCCCTGCCACGGGTGGGGGCAAGGATGGACATTTGTGTGGGTAACAGGGGTGGGGCGAGAAGCAAGTAGGTGCAGGAGAGTCCAGGAGGGAGAGCCTGATTAGGAAGGGGGTGTATAGTGGGTGTGCCCAGGTAGGAGTGGGTATGAGAGAGAGGCGCAGGGTTGGAGGGGCAGGAGGAGTTACAATATGGGCCAAGTAGGGAGGGGGGCATGGGAAGGTAGGCGGCCAGGTGGAGAGGAGGGGTAAGAGGCAGGGGATCAGATAAACGAGTAGAGGTAAAACGCTAGCCATGGTGGACATGGTGCTGGGATTTT
Organism: Neoceratodus forsteri; assembly: GCA_016271365.2. Taxonomy (NCBI): domain Eukaryota; kingdom Metazoa; phylum Chordata; order Ceratodontiformes; family Ceratodontidae; genus Neoceratodus; species Neoceratodus forsteri. Next base: position 585,393,376 of record CM028132.1, on the reverse strand, counting down.
GTAGCAGCTTCTTAGACAAGGAGGTAATTATGAGGAGAAAGGAGCCTGAGATTGGCTGGAACGAATGTGTTGGTTGGCCCCTAGGAGGGCAAATGGCCAATAGACCTAGGAGGTGAAACAGAGAGAATGGGAATTTTAGAGTGAGGGAGCCAATGGAAGGCTGCAGGAGGCTGAGTGGGGGTGGGGTCAAGGAAGAGGGTGGGCAGAGAGTATTTAATCAGTGGAGGGTGGGGGCAAAATTTAGAAGACAGTAAGAGGTGTGTGGTTTGGGAGATTAGCAGAACAATAGCCCTGGAGAAATTGGGCACCAAAGAGAGCTGGCTCAGTGGGGTGGGGTGGGGAGGCATGGGTTTCACAGATTCAGAAAGGAGCTGCAAACACTAGCACTCTAACTTCAAACACAGACTTATATTTTTTCCTTACTTTACACAGGCAGGTTTCAATTTAAACAGTAAAAATCAATGTAATTTCACAGTTGGTGCCCTGTCTACTGGCTCAGTGAGGAGGGGAGATGTGGGGGTTTCTCAGATTCAGAAAGAAGCTGCAAACACTAAGCACTCTAATGTCGAACACAGATTTATATTTTTTTCATTACTTTACACAGGCAGGTTTCAGTTTAAACAGTAAAAATCAATGTAATTTCACAGTCTGAGCCCTGTCGGCAGAGAGAGAGAGAGACAGGGGAGCCAATCAGCTGAAACTGCCAGGCGGCGCCTGCAATTCAATAGGGTGCGCTTTCACCGTACCTTGAGCTTGATTTTGTCGGTGGTCCTTGTCTCGGTCGGCGGCTGGGGAGGAGCCTGCTGACTGCTGGGAGCTGTAGCAGCCCTGGTCAGAGGGCAAGCATCTTGAGCTTGATTTTGTCTGGGGTCCTGGTCTCGGTCGGCAGCTGGAGAAGAATCTGCCGACCGCTGGGAGCTGTAGCAGCTCTGGTCAGAGAGACACATAGGCAGGGGCATCACCAGCAGGAAAAAGGAGGTCATAATTCTACTATACAAGGCACAAGTGTACAAGGCACATCTTAGTATTCAGAAAATGGAACTGTTGATTGAATTATATATTTTTAATGTGATGCATTTTTAAAATATTCCAGTGAAGGTAGTGGGGGCAAAAACAATGGACATCTAGCATACATGAGATAGGCTCAAGGGAATCTTAGTAGGGAAGCAAGTGAAGGGAGATAGCTGGAGATCAGGTAGGGTCTACGGTGTCAGTATTGGCTGGTAGAAATGGGCAGACTAGGAGAGCCAAGTGGTCCTTATCTGCCTACAAAGTCTAGGTTTCTATGAAATCACTCACCTGATGGTGCAAGATAATGCATTTGGGGCACAAAAACCCTGAAACAACATATCAGTTGGGGGGTGAGGATATAGCATGCACCAAGCAGGAAAGGGACCTTGGGGTTATCATCTCTGATAACCTCAAGGTAAGGAAACAGTATGACAAGGCAGCAGGCAAAGCAAATAGGATGCTGGGATGCATGGGCAGGGGCATCACCAGCAGGAAAAGGGAGGTCATAATTCCACTATACAAGACACTAGTGAGACCCAACCTGGGGTACAGTGTACTGTTCTGGAGACCTTATCTACTTAAGGACATAGACAGGGTAGAGAAGGTTCAGGGGAGGGCAACAAAGATGGTACAGGGATTGCATCACAAGTCCTATGAGGACAGGTTGAAGGACTTGAATATGTACTCCCTGGAGGAGAGGAGGGAGAGAGGGGATATGATAGAGACATAAAAGTATCTTACAGGGAGGAACAGGGTGCAGGAATGCACTATTTTCCAGTGAAAGAGATGTTCCAGGACTAGAGGGCATGGGATGAAGTTGGAGGGAGGGCGAGTCAGAGGAAATGTGAGGAAGAATTTCTTCACAGAACGGGTGGTGGACAAGTGGAAGTGGTGGGGGCTGAATCAATCACAGGATTTAAGAATGCATGGGATAGACAAAAGGGAATTCTGGAGGTCAGGGGTAAGGGGCAACAGACTTCCAGGAAAATATAAAGTGAACTTACAAGCTCAAATGAGCAGACTGGGTGGGCCATAGGCCCTTATCTGCTGTCAGTGTTTATGTATCTATGTATGATGCCTGACTAGCACCCAAGCCCTGTCATAGAGGTTGATGTACAACTGCCACTGTGCCCTCCACACCAGATGGGGAGCAGTGGGGTTCCATCCCTCATGAAAGGATAATGCCCTTTTCCCCCCATGGTTGCCCCACAGCAAGGGGGGAATACGAGAGATGGGTGTTGCAGGCCTGACAGTGTATCAGTCATTTGCTGCTTATTGTTACTGCCTCAAAGTACTTTAAAACACATTGCAGTTTTTACTCACTTTAATGTATGCCAGTCACCAATGACATTGGGTAGGGGATTTAAAACCGTATATCATCACCACAGTGACTAGCCTACTGCGAAGACCACATCAGCGCCAGAAATAGGGCAAAATACGCCCGTCGCTGTGGTAGTCCATGCGGCGATCGGAACTGCTTTACTGGGTGATTGCCCCCCCGGTTCAACTCCAACCAGGAGTTAGAATCTTAGAGACTGGGGAGTGTTGGGGGCACAGCTCACCAACTGTGAGCACTGACATCCCATGGCTACAATGCTGACAGTCAGCATTGTAGCTGTTGTGGTAGGGGATGTCGGCGCCCACCCTGTGGATCTGTAAAGCTACATGAAGTGACTCACATACTCTGGTACAGCACTTCCTTCAGCTATTTTTATTAATGTAGTGAAATATTGCATAGTCATTGGGGTCATGTTACTGGTGTGAAAGGTCACTGATACTAAACTACGAGGTCTTGTATATGATAATTCATAATTGGTTTACACCAGAGTACAATGGTTTGTGCAGGCTCGCTGTGTGTGCTTGTTACACAGTGATACATTGATAAATGTGTAGGGGGTTTATGATAAGCTTAGCTAAGATAGATTTGGTCACACAAATATGCAGTCTCAGGATGCTAAAAAAAGTCATGCACTTAGATGTGATGATTTGCATGTTCACTATGCATGATAGCAATGCCTGTCTTTTCAAAAATCATTGAAGTTCAGATAGAGGACAATGGTTTAACTCTGATATTTAGCTGAAAGCAGCTACCAAGTAAAACTGTTAAATTTGAGGGGATGGAGGAGGAGTTTAAGTCAACTCAACTATCTGAGTTAAGATGTGGTTCAGATCTTGTGGGTTTGGGCTGTGGAATGGGGGATGGTGGTGAAGGTGAGTCTAGTATTTTCCTTTATCTGTGCCAAACTAAATATCCTATGATTCTCCACTGCTGCATGCATGCATGCATGTCTAGCACTGATGTGACAGGTGAAACCTTCTTCTAGTCTGTTTTTTGTCTTGTCTGGTGGAGGGGGAGTTTGGGTAGTGTACAACATGCCACAAATTGGAGGACTTTATCTGTGTGAACTTATTTGTGCTACATTTTTCAGGACAGTTGTTCTCTACCTGGTATTCAGCTTACACTTGTGAAAAATATTTAGTACACTGTACAAAAATGCTTCCAATGAGTGTCCAGTATACTGTGCAGTGTATAGATATGAGTGTGGTCCAAGGTAACATAAAAAAGATAGGTGTGTGATGACATAATTGTGAAGATGAAGCCTGGTGGTCCTATAGTTCTGTGTAACCAGTTTTTGCTACAGTCAAAACATTCTAATTTTATGTCTTCCTATCCTGAGGGGATGGGTTGCATGCTCTGCCAGTTCAGTAAACATTTCTTCTGCCTGTGTAATACAACACCTGTCTGTTGGCTTTTCACAGGTCACTCAGAGTCCACTGTTAGAACAAACAATGGCTCGAGCTTGGTTGGTTGGGGGTTTCAAGTAAGTGATTATCTGTGAGTATGAAGCTTTGTTGCACTCTATGATCCCTTTCTGCATTTCAGATTCTGTGATGTCTTTTAGGATGGTGATGAGGAGGGGGGCTATGTTTCCCATTCCCCGCATTGTGCATGTATGGATTTAAAGCACAGGCTTGCTCCAAGGTAAATAAGTGAAAATGTTATACTGTATATTTCTATTTGTTTTCCCTGTTTTTCTGTGTCAGGGTATCTAGGATACATATAAATATAGACACAGAAACAATTATGGCAGAAAAAGGCTTCACAACTTATCTAGTCTAAAAATACTCCAAATCGGATGCACCAGATATCAATACAAGGATTGAATAATCTCCCTTTTTCTGTTGCTTATGCCTCTACCTGTGCATCCCAGCACTCCATTTGCCCTCCTCACAGCAGTCTTAGTAAGTTATTGTGCTGAATAGTTTATGTTGTCTGTTACTATCACCCCAAGGTCTCTCTCCTTAGTACTTTCTTTCAACTCCAGCCCCCCCATCATGTACTCTGTTCTAGTGTTCCTGGCATGAATGTGCACTGTCTTACACTTTTTTGCATTAAATTTCAGCTGCCAGGACCTGGACCATTTTCTCCAGCTTTCCCCAATCATCCTTCATTAGAGTTAGTCTCCTCTACTCTGACCCAGATTTTCCTGTCATCTGCAAAAAGGCAAATCATTAATGGAATCCCTTCCCCGGTGTATCAAAAATATTAAAAAAGACTGGGTCAAAGACAAATCCCTGTGGAACCCCACTTTTGACCTTCCTAACTGCTGAGAATTCTCCCTTAAAAAAAAAACTATTTTTTCTTCATCTTAGCCAATTTCTGACCTATATAATGATTTTGTTCTCCACCCCATGTCCATTCTTTTTTAGTTAACCTTTCATGTTGGAGAGATTCAAATTCTTTTCTAAAGTTCAGATATATCACATCCACTGCCTGGCCTTTATCTGCTGCCTTCACCACACAGCTGAAAAGTCTGTCAGATTTGTCTAACAAGACCTACCACTGGTGAACCCATGTTGCATTTTATTCTGTAACACATTTGCTTCCAGGAGATATACTAGCTTCTCCTTTATGATGGGCTCCAGTATCTTACAAATCATGGATGTCTGGCTTGTTATTCTATGGTTACCTGGCTCACCCCTCTTCACACTCTTATGCAAGGGCACCACATCTGCTGTTCTCCAATCCTCTGGTATCACCACTGATTCCTGTGAGCTGCTAAATGGATCTGGAGAGAGTGCCACCAGCTCCTTTACCAATTTCTTTAGAACTCTTGGGTGCATCCAGTTTGGACCCATTGACTTATCAACCTTCCAGGCTTTAAGACCTTTCAGAACCCTTTCCTCAGTAGTTGGTTTCATGCTGATCCCAACACCAGCCTCCCTTTTGACTTTGACTCCACATTCTGGTAGAGGACCTTTGTCATCTACCATAAATATTGAACATAAATACTAACTGAGTACTCAATAAGTTTTGTTGCCTTTGTCTTCTCCTCCTCCTTTACCCATTCCTTAGTCTAACTAGCCAGTGCTTGGATTTGCATTTTTCCTTAATATAGAAGAAAAAAAAGCCTTACCTCCACTCTTTACTTCTTCAGCTATTGTTAACTCTATATTGGATTTTGCTTTTTTTCTCCTTCTTGTTGGCATCCTTCATTTTATCCTTTTACACCTCCCATTTTCTTCATTCTGACTGTCCATGTAGATTTTGAAGATGTTCCCTATCTCCCTCTCTGTTGTTCCTATTTCTCTTGGGAACTACAAGGTTCTCCTTTTCTTATTTATTTTATCCACTGAATTGGCACAGAGATTTGTAGCTTCCAATATGCCATGTCTAATTAGATCTCATTTACTATCACCCTCCACTTCTTCCCCACCTTCCTTACCCTTTCTTTGAGTATATTCTGCACCCTGTTAGTCAGCCCTCTTGAATCTTATCTTTTTGTTAGTAACCACTTTCTTTACACCTGCTGTCTTATTTCAAAACACATTGGTTTCCAAATACTCGTTGCTATTAGTACACTCCAGTCTACATCAGGAATGTTAAAGCTCCCTTCTAGTATTAGAAAAAGTAGAAATGTTATCTATATTAGCAGCACCTCACTGTCCTCTGTTACCCGATTTCCTCAGTCACATTCCTGTCTGCCATCTCATTCCATGTAGGTGGTCTATATAAAACACCTACCCTGATAAAGCTCCCCTAATGTGACTACCTGAACCTGCAATATTTCTACATTCACATACTCTTCCCTGTCCTTAATCTCTGTGGCTTTGATGCTGTTCCTCACATGCAAAGACCCTACTCCTCCCTTCCACCACTCCTTATCCTTCCTAAATAGTGAGTAGTCAGGGATCAATTGTTCCCAGTCATGATTTCATTTTACCCACATCTCTATCACAACCGCCAAATCTAACTTGGTTTCTGCTACTATTGCTTGTAAGATGCTGAGTTTATTCCCCAGTCTCCAGGCATCAATGCACACTGCTATCCAGTGTTCATGTTTCTTTCCCACTGTGGCCATATTTGATACCCCCTGCCTTTTTTAATCCCTTTCACAACTTTGTCATAGGCCCTGCAACCTCCATGATCATGTGCCTGCCTTCATTACCACCATATTCTTTTTCTTGAGTCACTTTCTGCTGTAATCCCTATTTTTCATTACTTCCCTCTGTTACTATACTATGTCTCTTTTGGTTCCACCCCATCCTCTTATCTTGTTATGTATGTTTCCCCAAATCCTGTTTTCTATTTTAGTTTTGGATGTGGTCCGTAATAAAATGCCAGTGTTTACCCCATAGCTATCTCTTTTTACATATGATGATCTCACCTCCTCTACAATTCCCTTATTGTTTTTAACCTCTACTTCAATAAGAATTTGCTTTTTACTATTTGTTATACAGTTGGCACCGAAATGACTGTAGAGCTGCTTTCTAGAGCAGAGGTCTACATTTAATTCAATATTACTGTGGTCTGCTACAGAGTTCACAGTAGTTTTACCACAGCAATTTATGCTAACAACCAGGTGCTGAGGAAAGAGAAAAACACATATTTGGCCTACATATCTGGGAAACCTAGGCTCTGAATTTGCCTGTTCATTACAGGAGTACTATCTTTATTTTGTATTGTGTAGCATGTGATTATTTCTGCACGGTGGCCACCAGTCCTGCATTTCTCAGATATGGTGTCTCAGATATGCTGGTCAACCATCTACACTTGTTTGGCCTTACCATTGATTGGGAGGATGACTTGGGTGTAACTTTATTAATGTTCTTTATACAAAATAACACAGTAACACTCACACATGTTAAACTTCATGCTACACCATATTTTAACATATACTGTAACAGAAAGAACATTTTACCAAGTTAAACTCACCTTCATACAAAGCCATAATTGCACATATACAGTACATTATATATTGGCAAGAAAAAAAAATAACAATGCTGATTGGTTATCTGGGTCTTTTCAGCATGAGTTAATCCTTGTATAACTGACACAAAAAGAGCCAGTTTGCTTTCTCACAAAAAAAGTAAAAAAAAAAAAAATGACTACACGCATGTTAAAAATTTAAACAGAATGCCACCATGTTGCTTCTTGTTAATGTACTGCTTCCTCAAGAGCACAGTTTTCTTGTACCTCCAATACCAATGGAATAACTGTCTTTGTGGAACCAAAGTGCTAACTTTTTTTTAATTTTGTATTAAATTACCTGCTCTCGTTCCCTGATTATTACCCCTCAGGAGACAATTGTTTGTAACTGGGAGAGAGAGAAAGAGAGAGAGAGAGAGAAATTGCTCCAAGCTGAGAAGAAAGCAACTCCTGAGATCTGACCCAATGAGTTCTGCTGTAGCCTGACTGATTTTTTTTTTTATAAAAATACTCTTCCTGCTGTCTTTCCCCAAGAAAGTGACTGTGGTTCAAAGTGGCTGCTGAGAGATGCCAGATGTGACAGAGCAGATGAGGTACATTAAATTGAATAGGCTCCTGAGTCCTCCAGAAGTCCAAATTCTACTGAAAGCTGAGACAGAGAGAGAGAGAGAGAGAGAGAGAGAGAGAGAGAGAGAGAGAGAATTGTCTCCCAATCCTATTTATACCACTCTTTCTTTTCACAACAAACATGTTGTCTGTCGCTCTTTCTTAAAAATATAAAAAAAAACTGCAAGCACAGTGTGTACTGTATCTTTCTGAGAGGAAGCATCTCATGCAACAACAGTCTGCCTAGCAACAAGGAAGTATTTCACATGCAGAGGAAAGATATTCCACACAAAATCAATAAAAAAATTATTATTTTTTTACAAATAAAGGCATTTTAATATTTTTTCCTTAAAGCTTTCCTTATCACTAATTGTGTAACCATAAATAATTCACTCCAGAATGTGGGTTATACTGCTATTTACCTACTTCTGTTATAGATTTTGTCACTTGTCCTGGCAGCTGCATGACCAGACTATACCAGGCATGGGTAAATCCAAGCATGACCCATACTCTGTTGTTGATTATTGCTTAAGTAATATACAGAACATTTTACCAAATTATAATCACCTCCATACAAAGCTAGAGTTGCACACATACAGTACATACATACAGTATGCAAAACATTTGCAAAATTTTAATCACATTCCAGCTGCATGCCCCTCCTTGGCAACCACAACTGGCAGCACTTTTCCAAAATGTCCAATATATCTCCTGCTGTGTGGCCCTTTTAATATCTTCATAAAACTCCTTTATTCCAGTACTTTGTACTTGGCTTTTTCTTTCAACAGATGTGTGGTTATATGGCATACCATACCTACTTTATTGATTCATGTCTGGGGACCTACAAATGATGGTACTGTGTAAATAAATTGTGTCGGAAAACACGATCCAACATTATAGCTGTCATGTAAAACTATATTCAGGAAATAAAATGTTGCTTTACTATGGTCGTGTCTTGACCCTGTTAATCCCTTGTTCAGCAATAAACAGTGTCAATGCAGTGTGTTTTAGTCCACTGTTCTGATAAAAGTGATACCCAACAGTAAACATTTTATGGATACATTTCTTAGCAGCCCTCACTGTTATATTCTTTCTTCAGAAATTTTCATCCATTGTTCCTACAGTGACTACTAAAGAGTTGAAAATGATTATATACACAAATTACAGAATATTAACATTACAGCCACTGTGTGTGGCAAAGTAAACTCACTCATGAAAATACAGGATGGGCCACGACACCATTTCAAAATTGCACCCAGGCATGACTCCTCTGAGGATGATTTGGCTTGGGCTTCATGGAGTCGCATCTCATTTTCCTAACCCCCAAGGAGGCAAACTGTTCCAAAGAAACTGTCATCTCATCTATGAAAACGACATCCTAAAACTCTCTTTTGACTATCTGCTGCTGGGCCTGCTCTGTTGACTTTTCCTTGTTTTCATCATGTATCCATTGGAAAAAGCTGAGAAAAAAATAAACACAGTCAGTAATTAGAGCACAACACACTGCACAATCAAATAAAAGGAATCAGGAAACATGTGTGCCATACCATGCTCTCCTGTAGATCCAGCCCATGTTTTCATTCATCCACTTCACTTAGGTTATGAATTCTTCTACTCCCTGCTCCCTGCTCATCAACTCATACACTTCTGGCAGTGTGTTCATCATCCTCATTAAGGTTCCAATTCACAAAAAGTATATTCTCAATGTGAAAAACAGACCATGAATGTTACCGCACCTGTGTAGAAAACTACACTTGCAGCAAATCTTGTGTTCAAACTAATGACGTACAGTACTGTACGTGGTACAAACAGTCACATGCACAAAGGGCTGAGTCAGGCAGGCTCTTCTCAGGTGTGCGCAGACCCCTGTTTCCATTATGGTGATCCTCTACTCTTCAGAAATGTGTGCATATTCTTCATGCTGGTACCAGAGGCATATACCATATATTGTCCTTATCACCATGCTCATCTCAGCACTAATCTTCTTTTCCATTTTTCTGAAGACAATAAAAACAATAATCCAGATTATGAACACAAAAAATGGATTTAATTGTAATCCATTCAAATAAATGTAACATACTGTGGTACTAAATACAAAAGTATTATAACCTGCGCAACTCTGCTCACAGCCTTGCATTTCCCACCTCAGTTCAACCTGTGCAGGTTGCTTACTCTGTGTGTGTGTGTGTGTGTGTGTGTGTGTGTGTGTGTGCACTAAAGATTCCAGCATATAGACTGAACTTTCACTGCTAAACTTAATGATGTAGCAGCTCTCGACTTGGCTGGGCATAATTCACACCTACATCACATCTAACCTGAGCTCTTTACCTGTTAATAGTGTGTTTATTCCATAAAGTTAATTGAGAATAACATTTTGTTGCTTACTAACTGTCTTATGCAATCTTATTGAGATGGACAAGACATTGTTTTATGGGACACAATCTTTTACTGGAGTTACTGAGGAACCATGAAGAATACTAGGCTTGCAGAATCAGACATCTGCTAGGGGAACTCAGTTAAAATCTGATAGAGAGGTGAATGATGTCCTAGTAGTAAAATGATGCCCTGTGTCTGAAAATCAGACTATTCCCAAAGCACCAAAAACATCTAAACCTATAGTAATTAAAATTACACTTCACCCATTTTCTAGCTAATTAAAATGCCTGAGCTTACAACAGAGGGAGGGGATAAGTACAGTACTGAAAAGCAAGTCTTTTTTTCTATATGGCAAGGTAGTATGTATTCCCTTTTGGTAACGAACATACAATATTTTGATTGTGAATGTTGAAATACAGTACATGACCTGCTAATATAAGGCTGATTTTGGTACACACTTTGAATCAAAAATGAAGGTCCATGCTAGCAGGCTAAAGGCTACCCATCTCCCTCTGAGTGGCTGAATGACCAATCAACAGTAGTGTGTGACCTCATAACCTCATAACAGTATGGTCTATATATACCAATTTCCTACTGTAAAATGAAATAATACATTGTTCATCTTCTTTGTTTAAAAATTGTACACTGTTCATCTGTTATGTTTATGGCATTGCCCTTTTAAATCTCTTTATGCCACAAATCCCTAAAGTCACAGTTATATGCCATTGACCATATTTGCACAATTTAACTCAACAATGTATTATTTTTAAACAGAGAATGAGCAATATATTACTTTCATTTTATAGTTAAGAAACTGGTATATATAGGCCATACCAAGACTATAGTAAAGAAAAATATAGGTATGCAAGCAATTATTTTATATATATTTGTTTGAAAGCTATTTAGCATATAAATGTACTGCAAACTGAAAATCCAAATTTGATATATGGTTATTCAAATATCTTAATTCCAATAACAACATGTTGCTCTTTCTAATGTGCTATATTTAAATATGTGTTTTTGCAATTTATATATTTAATCAAAATGTCATTAAATACCTTGCAAAAAAAGTTAATCTTAATTATGGAATACATGCCAGACAGCCCTGAAGAAAGAGAACTTCTCCAAAATGGTGACTGTAGCATTACTTTGCATCTGGTTGTTGATGTTACGAGAAATAAATAATACCTACCTTTAATTTATAAACTGTGATGTGTTAGTCTTATTCTCCCATCAGTTTTTTGTACTTATTGAGCTTTGATTAGAGCAGACTACTCCCTTGATTGAGTTTCATTATTTTTGAGGTTGGCTGGATTGGAATTCCATATCTTCTTATCAACACTAATGCCCCCCTCATGCAGCCCTCATGACCAAATGCCAAGATATAGGCTAAAGGCTGTGCCCATGGGCCAGCTGCTTTAAGCTAAAGGTCTGGGGCAATACCCCATAATTCTGCTGCTTCACGTAGGACCCATAGGGTCCTACATGAAGCAAGTTACAGGTCTATGGTTAGGACTCACCTCATGCTTTATGCGGGCCTAAAGGGCCCTACACAAAGCAAATTAAGACTTACCTCCTGCTTTGTGCAGGGCCTGAAGGGTGCTGCACAAAGCAATATAGAACTTACACCTCTTTTACACATAAAGCAAGTCACAGGTCCCTCCACATGTTCCACTGGTCTGCCCTTTTAGACTACAAAGCAAGCTACAGGTCTGGGGCCATGCCTAATGAGTCTACTTCTTTGTGTATGACCCTACATCAGATAAGATAACTACAGAGAACCTGTGGAGCACAGCCCTAGATCTGTAGGTTAGGTCATGAGGGCAACAGATGGGAGAGGGCTGAGTGTTAGGAAAATCAATGTTTTAACCATAGCTGTTCTTCAGGCATCATCTATAAAGAGAAAATACCAAAGTGTGTCTACCTCACCTCCTAACACTAACTTTGCAATTTTGTCTTTATAGATGATTTCTGAAGAAGATCTATGACCAAAATGTTGATTTTAACTCTATTTTCTGTTTTCAGGTCACATTAAATATTCCCTTTTTTTGTTTATATTGTTGATATGTTGCAGTCTCTGACATTATCAACTAATTTTTACCCTCTCATTTTTACCCCCACTCTGGTTATATAAAAATTATAAGATTTTACTGCCACATGGTGGATTGCATAATCCAACATGCAGCTTGCTTTGACTTTATTTCTGGGCAGTTAAAGGCCCCCATGAGTATTGTTATTGCCTAGCTAACTTCCATTTTGATTTCTCTTTCTATGTTCTCATCCCTGTCTACCCCTGATTTGCTGGCTTATAGATTACAGCTTTTTTTTTGTATTGTATTTCATTTTATCCATCAGCTGGAACCATATTGACTCAACTCCTTCACACCCCAGGACTGATTTATCCTCTGAAAACCTTATGCTTTTGCATATATACACCACTAACCCCTCCCTTGGCAACTTAACTGTCACTCTTAGAGAAAGAAAACAAAACAAAAAACAAGAATTGTTGCTTTGCTAATGGATCAGATCACAGGTGATAGATAGACTGCCGAACACCTAAATGCAGAGTTCACCTCAGTATTTATAGAGGAAAGGGGTGGAATGATATAGAACAGTGAAACAGCATTCAAGGGGAAAAAAGGACACTCTAAAGGACATATGTGTAACACTTGAAGAAGCTGGAAATTACTAAAGACAGTAAATATAAATAAATAAGTGTGCTGGATGCGGTTTGATTCCATGCCTGCTTGGAATACCATTCCAGTTCACTGCCAGTTGTGTAACCCTGACAGCTGAAAACTTGGGAATCCCAAAGGCACTCATCTTTTTCTTTTCAATGCACACCCTAGAGCTACACAAATTAGAATTGCAATTTTACTGACAGATCTGTGGTGCATGGGCATGCATTGTGCACAGGACTGGTAAGTATCTGGATTTTAATTGGTCACTGCTACAAGGGTATAGTCATAAACTGAATCAATGCAAGCACAAAGCATGCTACCATTATCTTGAGTGGGTACACCTCTCTCTGCTTCTGATGAGGCAATTGCTAAGTAAATTCCAAGAAGTCTCATGATTTATGCCTTCGGTGGGGTGCTCAGTTAGGGCACAAAGAGTGGGGCTGCTACTCATGCCCCAGCTAATAAATTGGATGTCTCAGTAATATCCATCTTCCTCCTGCAGTATAGAAACACTTATCTATAACATCCCTCCAGCAGCAGCCCTTTAAAATCCAGCAGCTACCCAGCTTGGTGCATAATTCAGTTCCATACTGCCAGAGATTCCCCTGAGAGCTATTGGTAAGTCCCTAATTAAGCCCCTTTATAAAATGGCTGGGTAAAATCATGTAATCTGATTGCCTCTTATTTATTTGTAAAATATGATTTACATATAGTTAAAAAAAACAAAGGACTGCTCAGCAGTGAAGAGTTTGCAACACAGATCAATGGGCATTTGGAACACAAGCATTTCAGATAGCCCTCTACAGCCAGAACTGATCTACCACCACAAACATGGCTGCTACCTTTACACTGTAAAAAAACATCAACTGGGTCCTAAAAATAAAACTACTTGAAATAAAAAATAAAACAAATGGATTAAATGCTGTTTCCCTGATTATCACACACTCCTTACATATACAAACACATTAGAAACAATAACTGTTGTTTATAGTTTTCACTACAATTGTTTCTTTGCTTACAGTGAAAAATCCCCCTTCTGTCTTTACCTGCTCATCAGGGAACTCTCTTCTTCTTGCACTGACAGTGAGATAACTGAGTCTCTGGCTGAAACAAAGGTCTTTGTTGTCTGTGTGTACAGTGTGTTGGGAGAGAAACATTCTACCAGTGGAACTGAGCAGAATTTTGAATCCATGTATTCCATGGTAAACATTCCATATCTTGAAAGTGGAGAAAAACAGAGAAAAAAAAACAGGAAGAAGAAAGTAGGCAACAATACAATGACATTATCAATGACATCACTTGCAGTGGGCAGAAGGATTATTTTATCACAAATGCACAAAGTAAATCTATGTTTCTACATATAAACATGCTTTTCCCAGTAGTCAAAAGTAAAAAAAAAAGGAGTCAATTTTATAAGCACAATAAGGCACTCAGGGGTGTGTGGAAAACCATGTTTTACAGCACGGCCAGCAGCTGAAGTCACTCCACCATTGGCCTTGTTGCTTACTACGCCCCTGGCCATGCTGTAAAATATGGTTTACACACACACACACCCCTTTGTGCCTTATTGCTTATGTATACACTTTATATTTTTTCACCTGTCCCATACAGCAAAAAAAATAAAATAAAAAAGCTGTGTTACCGATGCAGTCTCTTTGATTACCATGTACCTCTCTTTACCCACTCACACAGCCCAGAGAAGGAAGCCATATGTTTTCCAAAAAATGGTTTCTATGGATATGAGTACTAAGCCATGCTATGGTTTGATAAGAATGAGCACATGTTAAAACATGGGAATACTGTCCATTTTCAGATTAAAATTGGGGCATGATGTTAAGCATGTTTATAAAGAATGCGGAGTTGAAGTTTGTATAATGGGTAGAAAACATGCCCAACTATCCCCTGTGTTCAATAGCAATTTAGTAATTTGCAGAATGTAATATATTTGGCAAGTTACAAAAATAATACATGCTTTACTGCACTGGTGATACTGTATTAGAAGTGATATAGCTGTATCTTGATTAGCACCAGTAATTTTTAAATTCTGTCTCTCAGTCTCTATTGTCTATGGACATGCATGAGATTGGGGAGTTACATAGCAAGCTGCAGTTATTGAAATTATTATGTGACCCTGCATCTTCAGCTGCATTTAAACATATAGATTTACTGTCTTTGACATAAAATATTTGAAAAATCTGAATTGCAGGAAAGCCTGCAAAGAAGTTATCACATTAGACTGCATTTCGTTTGCATTTAAATACTACTTATATTATCTCTGTAAATACTGTACCAGAAGCAAATGGTTTGATACCCTTTATTGGACCAACATATATGTTACAAAAAGAAAGCAATGTCTAAGCTTTTGGACCAACCAAGTCCTTCCTCGGGGACTTATGACTGACTTATGGCTGAGGAAGGACTTGGTTGGCCTGAAAGCTTAGACATTGCTTTCTTTTTGTAACATCTGTATTGGTCCAATAAAAGGTATCAAACCATTTGCTTCTGGATCAGTTCTTACAAGGACAAATACAGCAACTAATCTATTTCTGTATGTAAATGCTGTAGTACCTTATGCTTAGTTCTTATGATAAACCTGTTTTATTACATTGTTACAAACACTACATGGATCTTCTAGGGACCATCATCCCCTGAAGAAGTCCAACAGGGTGAAATGTTGAGATGGGAGTAGGTGGCAAGTGAAAATGATTAAATACAAGCATTTGTGGGAAACTGTATCTGAGTGACTGATGTTTGAGGATTCTTTCACACGGATTTTATCACTTTTAACATTTTGCATAGTACTTTTACATGTCATAAGGAAGATGGGACTACCCAGAGCAAGGACCCACCTGTTTGTCCTTTGTGGTCTTACTATCCCCAGATATGTCATAACCATGAATAACAGCACTGCCACTATGAACAACAGCTACAGCCTTATATCAAAACATAAGAAAACACAATATCAGAAACCTGTTATATAAACACTAAAACATGGACGCCTGAAGAAAACTTAGAGGTAGTTTCATCTCATGAAGCTGTGAACATACAGTATAAGCCAAGAGGCTTAACAGTTGCATTCAATGAAATGAATACAGCACCCTGCTGTTCATAGGCACCAATGCATTATCCTCTGTATCAACACAGTTAATATGCTGTAATGGCATACTTAACCAATGGCTTAGCAAATTTCACAGTTCTTGATTACATCACAAAGACTGCATTCAAACTTAAATAAACTAAAACAAAAACAAGTAATTCTTTAAGATACATTTAAAAGTTCTACATTTCAAGCAAAATATCAACAGTGCTCATAAAGCTTTGAGTGATGATAATTCCCTACTTAAGTGCTTCACAGAGCACTTGACATGGAAGTGGTGCTGTGTATAATTTTCAGTTTTTGAAAAAAGGAATTTAGTGGAATTTCTGAATATGTCACCTAATTTCTTCAGTAGCTGATTCAGAAATTTCAGAAGTGTAATGGTTTTTATGGATCTGTAGTCCATGCCATGGATTCCTTTCTGCAAATCATGAAAAATTATTCCACATTTTACATAATTAGTGGAAAGTTATTTAGCAGTTTACGTGAGAAAGCTTTTCAGAATTCTGAATATTTTGGGAATTCTGTGCAATTCTAAAAGAAATTCTAAAAAGCCTGTAGAGTGCCAAAGAATCATTTCACATTAATTCAGCCTACAAAATTCTGAATTCTGCACAGCTTTAAATGAAAGATAGTCTGCAGATTCATGGGCTGCATGACCGGTTTTTGTCTTACTTCATGTGTTCCAGTATACTATATCCCTGTACTCAAGTCTGTGGCTCTAATATTCTGGAGCACTTGTAAAGGAAAGGCTCAAGCCCATTTGGCTATATGTTTATTGTGTAAGGATTAGCCAACAACAGGGCATGGGTTTACTGAGAATTTATCCATGCCTGGAGGTGGGTTGTGAGGCATGAGGCCACTGGTTGAGTGACTTCAACCACCCAGGCATGGATTAATTCTCAGTGAACCCATGCCTTGGAGTGGGGTTAATTAGCTTATAAAATCGGCAATTTTTATTTTAGAGGTTTACCTAAATCAATATTGGGAAAAAAAACACTGTTTATATGCATTTGTAATAAATAGTTCTTCCACCTAATGGATTTGTCCTACTGATGGTGCCATAGTTGTAGTTCTCCACTAGGTGGATTTGTCCTAATGAGGATGCCATAGTTGTAGTTTTTTACATGTCTTTCTGGTGGAGTGATCTGAATAGGTCACTTTACATTGCTGCCAATCAGGATTTTGTAGTCTGGCAACCCAGCTGTGAGTTTCTTGAGAATTAATCCATGGTCAGGTGACCTGTTCTGACAAATCAGAATACAGGATTTTTGTAACCCATTTTATAAAATGATTTCAACCACTTCTGGTAAAGAAATTATGATATACTTAGGTAGGAAAAATAAGAAACTGTTCTTTAATGGCAAGAAGATCTGTATGCTTCCAGATATCTGTAACCCAATGTACACTTCTAGCAACTGGCTTATTAAATAAAAAGAGGCCTTTACAGAGACCGAAGCAAAAACTGCAGTATTGTACCCAACTAAAGGCAATGCTAAATATTTCATAATCTGAATGTAGCCAAATCATTTCTACTGGCACATAATAATCAATTGAATTGATCTCAAGTTACAGAGTAGGAAAAAGATGAAACTAAAATATTAAATTATCTGTCCTCTATCTCCTCCAGGAAGGTTAAACCATAACGTTGTTTAAATTGTAACTTTTCTTATAAAACTGGGCAACTAAAAGAAGTGCTTCCGTCAAATGGACTTGTGTTTGGACAAGTGTATTTTCTGAAGGTTTGAAATCAATTACTTAAATTTTGAACTCTTTTTGTGTAAATGGTTTAAAGTACTCTAGTTTATCAAGAAATGCAATCATTTATTTTGCTGTGTTCCACTTTGCAAATTGACAATTTATTTTACTGGCATATATGATACATACAATTAAGTCTAGCAGAATGTACGGGTGGTGGACAAGTGGAACACCCTGCCAGAGGAAGCAGTGGGGGCTGAAACAATCACGGGATTTAAGAATGCATGGGATAGACATAAAGGAATTCTGGAGGTCAGGGGTAAGGGGCAACAGATTTCTAGGAAAACATAAACTGAACTTACAAGCTCAAATGGGTAGACTGTGTGGGCCATAGGCCCTTATCTGCCAACACTGTCTATGTATCTATGTCTGTATCTTGATTTTTAGCTATGATTATAAATAATAAAAAATGGGCCTTATGACTCATTCAACAACTATGATTCCAACCACCCAGGGAATGGTGGTGCTATTCATAACACTGCCATGTACAGCAAAAAAGAAAATGATTGCACTCACACATTGTCAGAACAGATGCTTCAAAAAGCTACTTCTCTTTCTGCAAAAAAAGTTTTATTAAAGTGCATATACAGACATGAAAAGGTGCTCAATATTGCAGATGAGAGCCATTTAGCAAGAACACCAACCACCACAAGTATGTAAATCACTTTCTGATGTGATGTGTTTCATATGAAGAAATCTCATTTCCTCAGAGATGATGGCACCAAATGTTCAGTCTCTTTATGTACCAATGGTGAGGGGAAGCAGTGAATTCCACAACATAATCACCACCTGTGGACCCTGATATCCCAAAAGGAGACGCTCTTTGATAGAGGGACATAACTTGGTGGTAGCACAGGCATGCAATTGTATGTGCATGCACAGCTCTGTTTGATGAGCATTGTCAGAGATGGGAGAAAATGCAGAGGAAACCCCCATCATGATGATACAGACCTCCCTCACAGATCTTGTACCATCCAGTGTGGTTCCCTCCACCTGGATCCTTCTCCAGAGAGGACTGGGATGCTCTTTGGCACCACCATTAGGGGTATATCATGGGAGTAATATGACTCAGAGAAGAGAAGTGATGAGGCTGGGGAGCATGGCAGAAAAAGGGCAGGCTGATAGATAGGAGATACAAAATATATATGGAAAGAATAAATAAATAAAAAAGCTTATCCAGTTAGGGGTTTGAACCCTTTTAATTTCCTAAATTATTTACTGTGCCCGTGGGCTCCAATCTTATCCTGTATTAGTTTTTTGTAATGGAATTTCCTATATTTATTAGTAAATTAATGTATATGTGATGTGAATTGAATTGAGGAATAGAATGATGATATCAGCTGGTAGCTGGCATTATCAGTCCAGTTGATCAACGATTCTGCTCTGGGCTCTGGATCCCAACTTTAATAATTAAATTATTACAGCAGCAATATTAAGCATGTGTTTATATTCTGACAGATTCCAGCTTGATTATTCTGTGGATGGCTGACATAGCAATGTGGAAAGCTTAGGATTTCTTATATTCAATAAAATTCAGTATGTATTTTATCCAGTATGTACATTATGCTTATTGTGCAGCCAGTTTGCAACACATTCTCTTTAAGTAACTGCAATGCATTGCAAACTAGTGGGTTTGTTTTTCTCTCCTCGGGTGCAGAATGTGGCTTTTAACTCAAAGTTCGTTCAGGCAGCTCATTCAAAACTCAGCAGAAACCAACTAACAACCAGATATCCGTGATTAAGAGACTTTCCATGCAAAGCCTTAACAACTTAAATGCTAGTAGGCTGTCATCTGGGTGCAGAATAAGTTTAATGTGACCTGTACTGTTCAAAAAAAATCACTACTTTTGTTTTCGATATGTAAAAACTAGCAGGGTTAAAGGCTGAAACTGAACAACTCCAACAGCTCATTCATTCATTCATTCTTTGATCTTTAATTACAACTGCTTCAAAACAGACGAAGTTCATACAAATTCTAAACCAAAGCAGTGATAGAACTATAAGATACTAGTATCTGACCAGAATAATATCAGAATGTTGTGATTATGGCTTAAATATGATGTGATACATTACATTTTATTACCACATCTTCTTCCTGAATGTGATGGGATAACATAATATGCATTATCATATAAAATATTACAAAATGGCAAGGGATTTTGCTGATTCCTGATTGACTAGGTACCTTTCAAACCATGAAATTATATAAGTACAGAATCATAATTGGGAAAAGTATCTAACCATAAGTCTTTTGACCGATACAAAAACCATTGTGCCAACTCACCTACAGCTTGCTCTCAGTTACCCCTCAGTAAACATGGCTGAATTAATTTCATTGGCTTCATATGCCAGGTGTTATTCTTTTGTGCTCTTATTTTTTAAACTATTTAGAAAAAAGTCATGATCCAAGTCACTACAGTCCATCAAAAGGCCTATTCGTTAATTGAATTAGTTATTTAATTGCACCCATTATTGCTGTTGTGGAAACTGTGTAGCAACTACCACTTTATGGCAGGTAATATGTGAGAGGTGAATATTGGAAACCCTGCTCTTTCAAGAGCAAATTGACAACACAATTGTGATCACTTGTCTTGCATAACACAACTCAACACATTCACTGAAG
Organism: Neoceratodus forsteri; assembly: GCA_016271365.2. NCBI lineage: Eukaryota > Metazoa > Chordata > Ceratodontiformes > Ceratodontidae > Neoceratodus > Neoceratodus forsteri. The sequence continues at coordinate 585,373,013 of CM028132.1, read as the reverse complement.
CAATCTATCAATTAGATACATTACTTCCTATTGTACCCAACTGTACCTATCCTTTGCACCACGAACACTGGATGCTGTGTAAGTGGTAAATATCTGCCTGGCCAAGATCAATAACTGGATGTCCTCCAGCTGGTTGCAACTTAACCTGGATAAGACAGAGGTACTAGTGATTGGGCCGGGATGAGGGCATGATGGCAGTACCTCCAGCATGGCTACTGGGCTATTCCTGGGACCTACATTGTTGATGGCCTCCCCTAGGGTGCGAGATCTTGGTGTGGTCCTTGATGACAGACTGACACTTGAAGCTCAGGTGCTGGCCATTGTCAAAAGTGTTTTTTACCACTTAAGGAACATCACCAGGATCAAACCCCTGGTTCTGCCCAAGGACCTGCCCTCACTGGTACACACCTTTGTGACATCCAAACTTGGTAACAGTAATGATTTCTACTTTGGGGTCTCTGGAGGTACCCTTCACTGGCTGCAGTTGGTGCAGAATACAGCTGCCCGGTTGCTGACTGGCCTTCCCAGTTCTAGTCATGTAACCCTGGTGCTGCAAGCTCTGCACTGGCTACTGGTCAGGTGGAGGGTCATCTTCAAGGTGAGTTTACTCACCTATAAGGCCCAACACAGGCTTGGCCCTGGCTACCTGCTGGATCTTCTGATACCCACCACCTCAGTCCACTCCCTCCATTCCTTGACTAGGGCCTCCTTGAAGTTCCTATGGCCAGATTAAGAACTTCAGATCAGGGGTGTAGCCAGGGATTTCAGATCTGCACACCAAGTGGGCTCACTGCTACCCCCCCTTGTTAGGGTGAGCCTCCCCCGCCCCGGGTGTAGCCAGACAATATGCAAATGTACACTAGGACTGTGTTTGTTGCCTCATTTGGCACAATAAGTACAACTTTTGTATCTCATGACAGTGGTTGTTGCCATGCATGGGTAAATACAAATGCCATGCATTGTTCCCTAAGACATCCACATACCAGCCCAGAGCCTGTAAAGTTGTATTGTCCTTGGGATGCAAAGAGAGTATTAGTGACCAGTCCTTCTAGTTTTGACTCCTATGAATAAAATTACAGAAAGGTTCAGTATTTTCTTTTAGTTTTCATGGAAAAAGGAAGCAGTTCAGAGCCTATTTGCTACCCCCTTAAATAAAATTGCACACCATGGAGTGCTTGGAGTATGCCTGCCTACACCCATGCTTCAGATGACTGGGCCTTTAGTATCACTGGACTGGTCCTATGGCACTCATGACCAGCTGATGTCAGCGAGGCCCCATTGGTCAAGTTGTTTAAGAGCTGCCTAAAAACATATCTTTTTCCCTGGCCTTCCTGGAGGTTTGAGAGCTGACCAGCCCAGAAATCCTAAAAGAAAATCTACTGCTTCTGATAATGTTGTTTATTATTTATTTGAGACAGTCAAACCTCGATTATCCAGATCATCTGGGGATGTGAAATTTGTCTGGATAATTGATTGTACAGATAATCGAGGTTTGACTGTATGCGGTAACATTGTTTGGGACCAGGTCGCTAGTCCCTACGAATGAATAACCTGGATAATTGGTGTCCGGATAATCGAGGTTTGACTGTATTGTTATTTGCTTTTTTGTTTTAAGCACGATATTTTATAATTACCTTGTTTGTTGTATGTTTTTTTTGTATGACGCCCAGAGCCCCCAGGATTGGGCGCCTTAGTAATAAACTTTGTTTTGCCTTGCCGTCCCATGGTAATGAAACCCTAGTTCAGTGAGAAAACCTACTGAAAACCGTATGCTGAAACACAATGTTGAACTGGCACAGTTCTCGAAATGCAGAAGTTGCAGTCACTGAAAGAGACCCAGTTGGTGCCCTGGAAGGAAGTGACCTGGTGCGGCCAACAGTTAGCCTGATCTGGGGCACAATAAAGATTGCCCACAGTGGTAATCGCTGAATAAAGCCATGTTCAGACCTCAGTTATAAAGCACTCTCAGATTTTCATCCAATCAGAGTGGAGAACCACTGTGCCTCTTATTGAGGGTACAGATGCTGCCTTACACACCATGTTCAGCTTTTCTTCCCCTGTCTGCTACTGCCAACTGCTGCTCACTGCTTACTGTTCTGCTTTGCATTTGTCTGCCCCTAACATTCCGGTTCAGTTTCAAAAATACTTAAGAAAATTTAAAAAATGCCTCTCTAATTATTTTTTAATCTAAAACAAACAGTGGGCAAAAACTTAGTTAAGTCAGCCGCTGCTCATTACTGTATTAGAGCAATGTCTAGAGTGCACCACTTTTCAGCATTACTAGAGGGGGGAGAGAAAAATATAAACAAATAAAAATATTTTTTTTTATATAGGTTTTTATGGGGATTTTTATTTGTAGGTAGTAGTGTCCCACTTCCCCACCCGAGGCCCCGGCACAAGGCCGTACATGTGCGTGGAGGCACGCATGCACACCGTGGTGCCAGCTCAGCTCCTTCCACCTTCTGGTCCTTACTTCCCCCTCCACCTACATTATCCCACTGGTCCTCCACCCAGTGGGAGCGGAACTAGGAGAAGGTGACAACCCACCCTCAGGAGAGGAGAGCAGCCTACCGGCTCCACTTGATCTTGCTCCTCCCTCCTCCCCCACGTAAATAAAAGTAGTTTTTAAACAGTTATGGGGACAATTTTCTGTTGACAGAACTCTTTGCCTGCTTCGTAATATGTTAATATGTATACTTGTGTTCATTTTTTACTGAATAAGAATGTAATCTCATGCTGTTTGGGGTGACAGAATCACTTAGCTTTATTTTGCAGTTCTCTTGCCCAAACAGCACAAGATAACATTCTTATACAACAAGAAATACACACATGTATACATATTAATATGTAAGATAAGCCACTCAATGTGGCCAACAGTTAACTTGATCCAGTGATTACATTGCCTGCCTAAGCTAAGTGTATTGCTTCTTATTTGTTGTCTGTACTTTGCTGCTAAATGCACATTTTTGTCAGTCAAAGAAATGAGAATGCATGAATAAAATTGCTCAGTATTCTTCCAAAACTGAGCCACCGTACATGCTTTCTGTAGACATAGTACACTACAGCGAGGTCCATATGATAAGTACTTTTACTTCTCCCAAATGTTTCTTTGATCCAGGGCACAATGAAGGCCACTGGCACTGGCAGGTATTGAAGGAGGCCAATACAGGGCTTCAGGGAGATGCCACTCAATGCAGTCTATACTTTAGCCTGATTCTGGGTACAAGCAACTACCAGCAGTACTGATCACTGAAGAGGCCAAGTCAGGGCCTCAGAAAAAAAAGCAGTTCAGTACAGTTGATGTGTGGCTCAATCCTGGGCAAAATTAAAACCACAGATTGTGGTGAACAGCATGGCTGCCCAAATCAGAGCCTTGAAAAACAGTCACTCAGTGCAGCTGACCATTTCTCAAATCACTGATTTAACTGAACACTGTGGTACCACACATGGTGGGGTCACAAGCATTACAGGTACAGACAGCATGCCCAAGACCTTATAAAGCATCCAACAATAAAAGCAACTCAAAAATATTCATGAGCTTGCAGTGATTCAGTTGCACAAGGCTTATTTTAGATGTTTTCAATGGACTAAGTTTTGAGAGGAAGGATTTTTTACAATATATTACAAAGTACATTTAGGCTATGGGGACCTTGTCCCTGCAGCACCTCTAGGAGTGTAACCCTCCTCAAGAGAGTCTTTTTACTACCATTAGTACCTCAAAAATGTTAGTCCTCTCCGGGGACAGAGGGAGGGAGGGAGGGAGGGAGTGAGGAATGGCCAAAGTTTATGTTGCATAATCATTTGACCCACTTTGCATTGCTATACCTACACATAGTTAAGATGTATGATGCACCCATGGTTTAGTAGGGCAATGGGTTACTCATTTCCCCCGAATACTAATTAATAAGCATACTACAGCTTCCTTAAATTGCATGTTCTCCTTGCTCCATCCTCCCCTCCTCCTCCTCTGGCAGTATCATCTCTCTTCCTTCTGGGGATTTATTACTATACATCCCAAAGGTACCTTTAGTCTAAGTGGACCTTGTCCCTATGGCAACTCTAGGGTTGGACCCGTCCTCAAGAGGATTCCTTTGCCATATCAATGGTACCTGAAAAGGGTAGTTGTCCTCTCCTGGAACAGAAAGAGGAACATACAAATATCTGTTACACAAGCATTCTATCTACTTCGCATTACCCTATATACAAGTAGTTCAGTTGCTCACTGAATCAGTGAATGATATTTGTGTTATTATTAACCACTTTAGAAAAAGTATCCAGGATCACTACAGGTGCAGAGCTTGCATTGCTTTCATTATATACTTCAGACGAAAAACCAAAAATCAGGTATTTCCTGATATCACCACTCATTAGCTAAGCATCACTACTAGCTGTGCCACACAGAAATGTGATTTGTCCTTCATGTTTTATTTCTGCTGAAAATTTTCAGGATGGGCTGAGGATTTGCGCAGTACTTTGTTTCAGATTCAGATGTTCAGTAGTGAAGGTATAGCACATGGCAGTCAGGAAAATGGGGTCTCTGATCTAGTCACCAAACACAGTAGTAAACACAAAGAAACATATCTATTACTATAAGGTTTGCTTTATTAAGAATTCTGTTCACCTGCATCAACCTTCACCACCTCTTTACTACAGTAGGTATCCAGTACAGTCTTCAGAGATAACAAAAAACATGTATGTTTGCAGGTGGATAGGGGCTTGAAGTAATCTTCAATCCCCCGATAAAATACAAATCCATTATCCAGGGCTAAAGAAATGCCATTGGGGTAAGCATTCTCCAAGACCCTCACAGACCGTTTTAGCTCCGCCATCCCCATATGCTTCCCACAGCCATCTGTGTCATCCATGCAAAAGCATTAAACACAGTTGGCCACCTAATCCCTGAATAACTTACAAATGCTAGTGTGTTGCAATACTCAAACAGTTTAGATCTGACCTACTATATTTAATTTCTCCCAAGTGAGCCATATAACTGGTTCTACATCCTCTTTATATAGACATAGTATGCTTCAACCAAGTCTCCATCCTAGGGCCCCTCTCCACATTCCTTAATGATTTCCTGAATGTCAGTGCCATATCAGATATTTACATGTACAGTGAAGCCCACCAGGATGAAGCCCAACTCTGCAGAATTCTGCAGTAGAGTTACTGCAGCAAACAATGCAATTCCGATGGAAGTTAATCCCTTTTGTCATGCAGGAAACCTGTGACACTGTGCTTCATCTTGGTGGGCTTCACTGTACATTATGTGGATGACACAGTGGTGGCATTCTTTACCAGTGCACCCAATGTCTAGGTACTCCTAGTCAACCTTTAGTATAACTATGAAAAAAGTCCCATTCTGGTTTCACCCTGACCTATGTTTAAAGCCCAAAATGTGCCATTTCTGGCCAAAATATGCAAAAAGCCAAATAACATGCTGATCAGAACTTAAACCTGAAAAAGTGGGTCAGTATCTACTTCAGTTCAGGTTGGGTTGGGGCCAACAAATTTGGTTTGACTTCAAGAATGTAACAGAACCACACTGAGTCCCAATGCCATGATTGTCACGGGGCAAAGCAGACTCCATATAAGGGGGTGAAAAGATTTGAGGTCAGCAAGCAATATTAAATACTGTAGCTTGCTTGTGGTAGGTGCTGTTGGCATGCACTGCTGTGAATTGTGGTGTTGTAACAGAGTCTGCAAAACCCACTTGGACCGTCATGGATATACGTGCAGTAGTCTCTGCTGTACCTTCATGTGCATTATAATATTCTCTCCCACCTCACTGATTTTCACATTACATACTAATAATAATAATAATAACTCCTAAACAAAACAAGTTATGCATCACAAAACACAATAAAAAATAAAATAAGAAATTAAAAGAACGGTAACTGTAAGGCCTTCAAAAAATTTTATATCCATTAACGATCTTTATTTTTTGGCTTGATTTAACTTTTTTTTTCTCCTTTTTATATTTTACTTTTTTCATTAATAGAATTTACTCTGAACACAGGCACTGCCTGTTGGTAACAAAATATGTATTAGTTGACAGACTATGAGGTCAAATTGAGGAAATCTGTGCACCTGCAGCTGCAATTGCCAGTCAAGTCACTCATTCCCTTACTGTCCCATTCACAATGGGATGGGTAATGCGTCTTATTTATCGGATCCCAACTCTGTGCTTAGTGGCACAATTGGTCATATTGAGCCTTGTCAGTGTCATCAGAAGGAGGAGTTGTGCCACTAGTGGTAACAGTGGTGTGCTGGACTGTGCTGCCAGTGTGTGCCAGTATAAGTCAGGGGAGACATGCCACTAGGAGATGTATGATTGAATATCGCTGTATATGTCACTTGCTGGACATGTGAATAATTGAATGGATTGTTAAAGTTTTATCCTTGGTCAGTTGAGTTTGCAAAATGCTAAAAATGGAACATTGTCTGCATCTAGCCTTGAGCTACCAGATGTGGTGAGGGAATATCTCCAGTGCTACTGAAACATTTTTTGATCAGTTTAAGAGGGCATCCATGAAAATACAAAACCACTTCAGCTGGTGCAAGCTAAAGGACTTGACTATCTTGCCTGAATTTGATTGGATCACTATTTCTGCTAGACAGTGGCTTAGCAAGAGTAGCCTGCATCATGTAGTCTAGTAAGAAGTCTGCCCTCCCACCTCCCAGACTGCAAAAACATCACAGTTTGTACTAGGTTACTGTAGTAAAAGTTATCTTTGCATTTGTTTTATACTGTTTCTTCAGATTTAAAATTAATCTGTTATGCTCATGGTGGAGCTAACACTCCCCTGGCCATTCCCCTCCACCCCTGCACTCAAACTCTATCTGTAAAAGATTCTTTGAATGAAGAATGGAATGAGTGAGTGGAACACCAAGGTCCTAATTATTGTGGATAAGATACAAGTTACCCAGACAAGGAGAGGCAGGAGTCATCCAAGAGATTCAGTGCCTGCAGGACGTTTATTTAGTGCCAGTGGATAGGGAGACACAGTCACAAGAGAGGTAGGCACCACAACAACAGGGTGATGGAGAGAACATAATTATCTTTATCTAACACTTCTAAAATGATTACCAAAAGTATTTTGAGATGCACCTTGGCCTATTGCCACTATACTCTAAAGTTTGTTTTAGCAGTAACCTGTAAGTAAAACTAGTACTTAGAGGGAAATCAAGTGTTATTTACTACCCACAGTATCTGGTTTTACAATGTCCACAGAATCATAACAAAGTCCAAATGTCTGACATCTTCGTGCACACCGTCGTTCTCCATTGGTAGCTACAAGTGAAGCAAAATAGAACTGTAGAACACTTAGACACAATTCCCAGCGTGGACCTAGTTAAGGCTACTGGGGTGGTGAGAGAATTTGTAAACAGACCATAGGTTTCTCGGCAAAACCCACTCTCTCCAAGGCTGCCAGAAAGAAAGAACAGAGAAGCTGGTTCCTGGAATAAACCCACTTATGGGCTGTTGGATCCAACATTGTATGCAAAGGATTCCTTGGCCAAAACCAACTTCTAGCGCCACCAAAGATGAAGAGAAACCAGGAGATGCATGGCGCACAAATCCACTGGAGGACTACCATGACCTGGACGATGTTGCAGCACTCCAAGGGCCAGCAAGACTTCGAAGGATCTGAGGTGAAGATGGATTTCTGATGCAACCAGGAACCAGAAGGATCTGAAGTGAAGATGGTTAATTCTGTAGTCTTGTCCCAAGGAACTAGAACAAAACAAGGAAATGGCGGATGCATCCTGCACTGGGATTCGACGGACTCGACTTGCGGCTAACGACCAGGAGGCACAGACCAGGTTCTTCCAGGATGTGCACACTTTTCTGCAGAGGGCGACCAACTTTGGGACATCTGGATCAGGAACCAAATGAAACAACACTGGCACAGCGGTCGTTATGCGCTTGAACTTGGGCGAATGTAACTCCGAACTGTAGAAGAGAACAAACGGCAGGTGCGACTTGTACGAATGGCGACGAACTCAACTTAGGTGAAGGACATGTATGAAGCAGATGATCTGATGGTAGGACACTTTCTGGTCAAGAATGATGAAGAAGACGTCTTCCTCTGGGTAAAGACTGATTCTGGACATGTAGAACAGCAGACCACACCATGGAACATCAATGTGGTAGAAGATTGAGACTGTACCCACATGCTGGCAACAATGTAACTATTAGATCCACATTCCCACCATACCAAGAGAACTGCGTGGTGACCAGATAATTTGCCAGGAGAAGGGGCAAATTATAACTTTTGGGGCAATTATTTACTGGTGGGGCAATTGTTCAGATGCACGTGGCAATTGTTCAGATATACGGGGCAATTGTTCAGATGCATGGGGCAATTGTTCATATGCACGGGGCAATAGTTAATATGCCAGGGCAACAGTTCAGCTGCACAGGGCAATAGTTCATACAACCAGGGGCAAATAACCACAATCCTAATGTCACAATGCAGTCTTGGTGCTTTTAGCCAATACACAATCATTTAGATGCTTGAGCAATAAACAGTGGCATAAATAGTACAGTTGTTACAGTTACTTTGTAGCATATTGCGAGCTAAGCACCCTTGAAAGGACCATTTTCTGACTGTAGGGACTTCCCGGATAGGATCTGGCTACCCCTGAACGTTTTGCTATCAATGCCTCAATCACTATACTAGGGTGTACCACTTGCCCTATACTAGTTGCCCTGAACGCTAGAGGCCCAAATGCCTTATTTGCCATGGGGCCTATATGCCCTACTTACTACTAGGCTGGCTTGCCTTCACTGGTTAGGCCTGGGCTGCCCTGACTACCACTGGTCTGGCTTGCCCTAACTCACTAGGCTGGGGTGCCCTTACTACCACTGGGCTGGCTTGCCCTAACTCACTAGGCCGGGGCTGCCCTTACTACCACTGGGCTGGCTTGCCCTCACTCACTAAGCCAGGACTGCCCTTACTACAGGCCTGGTACCCTGAAATACTGTGGGTCTGGTGCCCTCTGAAATGGGCCTGGTGCCCTGCTTGATTCTGGGCCTGGTAGCCCTTTGAAATGGGCCTGGTGCCCTTTCTTTACTGGGCCTGGTAGCCCTCACTATAATGGGCCTGGTGCTCTTCCTTTACTGGGCCTGGTAGCCCTCACTATAATGGGCCTGATGCCCCTTTAATCTTTTCATGGCCAGAAGTGGCAGGGCCCTTTTAATCTGCTCAGGCTGTCTGAGAGCCTGCTGTCACTTAGACCCAGGTCCCTGCCCCTTTTAATAAATATTTAACAGGCCTCCTATATGGCCTTGCTTTCTGGCCCTCCCCATGGGCGTCGCTAGCCTGACCCCTAATGAATAGTCATTTTGGGTCCTTATGACCCGACTGCCCTTCAGCGCTCGGCCACTTTCCCCAGCGCCTACAGTGCTAACAAATTAAATTAAAATAAAAACGCAGTCTCTCAATAGTTGGACAGCTAGCATGCTTCTTTGTGCTGCCGTCTGACTCACCACCCCAGTCGGGGTGAAGAAAGCTGCAGTCAGGAGACAGGAGGCATTTTGGCAGTGGGAGGGAGTACACAGGCAGCAGGGAGGACGACAGGGGGCCTTGGACAGCCAATAGCAATGTGGTCGCAAAGCGGCTCTTCTCTGCTGCCGACGGGGCACCGGATTTAACTTTAAACTTAACAGGGGCCAAAACAAATAAACGACGGGACTCACAAGCCCAAACCGCAGCAATTGGCCATTTACTTTCTTCGTGGTGCCCCAATGGCACCACCAACCGCACACACAGCAGCAGCAGGAATCTTCAGGCAGGGGAGGCAGAGCAGGCACACAGCTAAGTCCTAAGAGATGGCTTCAACTACCAGGTAAGCCCTATCTTGTCCCTTGGACTTACTGTGTCCTCTCCCCTCTACAGCTGCCCAGGATCAACTGACTAAAAAAACAGTTAAACTTGAAACTTGAACTCCCAGGGTTTAAGAATGGCTGGAGTGGAATGTTGCGCATAAGCAGCTCAGCACAACATTCCATCCAGGCCATTGTTACTGGAGCTGCAGAAAAATCAATGTTTTGACAATGTTTAAGTGCACAGGGCACTTTTCTTTATTATTTACAGTTGTTTCCCCACTATAGGGAGGGGAATTTACTTGTGAGGGGCCCCTTTTATCTATCACCTGCAATCTGCACCTGTAGCAGGCTCCCTGGGCACCTGTAGACCCCTAATTTATTTATTTATTTATTTTTTTCTGGGATGCCACAACTCTGGGGCATTACAAATGTGACCTGTGGATGAAAAACTGTAGATATCTTAAAGGGACAGTAAACACTGCTGTGGTCACTCAAATTATGAAAGCCTATAAAAAGATCTTTCAAATGAGGTATGGGGCTTACCTGTTGGTGTCAGGAGTCCTGAGTTATGAATACCTAAGTCATCTGTAAATCAAAATAAGGCAGAAGCCATTTCATTGAATCATGAGACTAACAGTGATGTCACTGGGGGCAAGTTATAATTAACATCATGCAGATTGCCCCTCCGTGACATCACTTCTTGTTGTAAAATGGCTACTGCCATGTTTTGATTTACAGATTAATTAGAAAGTCATATCTCAGGCCTCCTGACACCTACAAGGAAGTCCAGTGTCTCGTTTGAAATATCTTTTCATGGGTTTTCACAATTTGAGTGACCCCTGCAATGTTTACTGTCTCTTTAAAATGCTGGCAACTTTCCATTTAAATGTTCAAAAGATACACACATATTATTCTATCAGCTTCCTGAGTGGATATAATCAATTGCTACTATGTATCTCTGATTTCAGTCCTTTGACCCTGAGTTTTTTAAAGCCTTGTCCCTGATTTATGAGGCAGGATTTTGAGAGTTCTGGCTGTGAAGGGTTCTGAATCTGTGACCTCTTGTTTTACAGTTCAGTGCTCTAATTGTTAGACCATACTGCCTTCACCAGCTTTATGAGGCCTATGATTTCTGTCAAACAGGAAGGTTGGAAAAATTGTCCTCATATTTCAGTCTGTAAATGCCCATGAAAATAATTGGATTGAAATCAGTGTGGCTTCAGATTAGCTTACAATATTATTATGACAGTGACCAAAGTAACTAAGAGGATAGTTTTTGACATGACTTGGGGGAGACATGAGAGGGTAAAATTTGTAGATATATCTCAAATCTTTGCTATTGTTGAACATATTTAAATTTTAAAGCTACGATTATTAGGCTTTGACTGACAGTGAATGCTCTATGCACAAAGTTCTGTACCCCTGAACGCTGTTTATTTTATAGATAACATAAGCAGTAAGAAATGATGAGGGAGGGCACTGATCATCAAGAAATCACCCCTCCACCCTTATGTACCAAACAAGATGAGCCACTCGTGAGTGTTGTTCACTGTGTAGGTGGGAATACCAATCAGTAGCCAACACCACAGAGTTGTCTTACTGCTATTGTAAAATGCGGTACAGCAGCTTATGTTGTTTCTGTTTCATTTTTTTATAACCAACAAGAATAATTCAGTCACATCTGCCGTGCATGTGACCTGCTTCACACAATTGCAGGGCCCACAAGATACTCGTGTGAATTGGTTTTGGATTCACATAGTCTCAGCTTAATCAGGAGATTGGGATTCCACATTCCAGTTTTATAATTATGATTTCTCTATGTCATATTCTGCTAATCGCTTTTCACATATCAATGTCAATGTTATATATAACTAATAACTTTGGTTCTTCTGTGGTGGAGGTCCAAGCAAAATGTATAGTTTGACTCACTTCTCTGCAACTGAAGCTGATAAAAAATAAATAAATGACTTCCATATTTGAGAGAAAAAAAAGACCCACAGGTTATGTTACTTGGCATCACAACAAAGCTCACTAAGGTAAAAGTTAAATTAGGTGTATTGATTCTAGATGGGAACGCCCTGCTTTGTGTGAATGAATGCTGGTATCTTGGGCAGAGCCATATCAAAAAAGCACTGAGGCAAAGCTTTCATAAAAAGCATATGGGCAGGAAAGCAAAGTTTTAAAGAAGGACCAAAGTATGTATGTATATATGTATATGTGTGTGTATATATATATATATATATGTAAAATCTCCCTAGTAAAATGCATCACTCAGGGGTAACATATGCAAATCTCCATACAGATACTTAGGAGTCTGGCATGAGCCCTCTCCAGTCATTCTTTACTTGTCCACTAAATTACAACACATCAGGTTTTCTGGATCAAAAATTGAAATGGCCCCTTCTCTCTTGGTAGGAGCAGCACCACAAAATAGTGCACTAGTATCTAATGTTCACAAAAGTAGGTACTTGTTTGGAGTACATCTGCAAGTGAGTTGCAGCATGATATTGTACCAGGTGAATGGTGCAATTCAGTGCCACAAGCTGGCTGCACTGCTATGCAGATGGGCATCCTGCTCAAAAGATACCTCCCTTCATAACCTTCCCCGGCACCATTTGGTCTCAGGATGTCAGTGGTTCCAACACTTTATGGCATGATGGATGGTTTTCCTGGTGGTACATGAGGCCCCAACTATTCTTTCAACATATGTGTGATTTTGTATTTATTTGAAACTTGGCTTTATGGCCGATACCCTTTGGGGTAACCCTTGTCTCAATGCTTCTGCACCGAGGTTCTTTGTCTTTTAGCTTCTGTCAACATTGTTCAGTCCCTACCATACAAAGGAGCCCTGCTCCCTAGCTGATTTTCAAAATTGGTAGCCCTAGGGGTGCAGGAAGCTGGGAAAAGGCTTGTGCGGACCACCGTGCCATTGTGTATTGCTCCATGACTAATCTGCATAGCAGCTCCCTCCCCTTTTATCTGCACTGTCACACATACAGTACGTTTGCTACCATGCAAGAGGGAGTTGGGAACTTCACTGACTGTAACTTGACTGGGCCATATGCTCAGTGGTGTCATTCTGTTGTGCAACAACTGAATGCCACCTTAAGTGATGGAGTATGGCATCCTACGTGTTTCATTCCCTAGGACTGCATAAATGTATAAGTCATGGAAAGAACAATTCCAGACCCAGATTATGCTGACCATATTTGCAACACGACCACAAAGGGAAGTTTGACTAAATTCAGAGTCATCCTTAAAGCAACTCAGATTTGTCCTTCTCCTGCACTCCTCTCTCACTGCGCATACCTCACCTCTAAATTACTCTTTGGGTCCCATCACCTGTACCCTCCCCTCTATGTTACTGACTTACCTTGAATTGTCGGAATCTGGTTTAACAGCAGCAGTTGCCCCACTCTATATACCATGGTATCTTTGAGGGAAGCTTCCTTCAGAGTTGACATGTCTTGTAGGAGCTCAGCCATCCATCTTTGGTCTCAGAGCTCAGGATTATACTACTTTTAAGGTTTTAGAGTTAAGACCAACTGTGGCAAAAAAGAGCATTTTCCTACTTGGAACTCTACACCTGGGCTGTTTTGCCAAACCTTGTCAACGGCTTGACACTTCCTCTTGCCAAGATTGAACACGTGATGTATGATTCTCTAAAGGGTGTGTGTAGATGCTTCTGGGTTACTATGGCACTATTTCATGTGCAAATTTAATATATTTTTCATCTTATCACAGTGCTGCCACACCATCTCCCTCAGGCACTCTTGTAAAAGAGTTGTTTTGTCACTGCTAATATACAATACATAGTGTGATGCTATGGTATAATAATGTTGGGTTCACCTCAGCCTCTCCAGCACCCAATTCTGTGGCTCTAAAAGCATCTGTACTGTAACAGCTCTCTATAGCTACTGTATGTTAATGCAATAAAATGTATTTATTTACAATAAGATTTTGCTAGGAAAGGCCTACTGAGCTGAGAACAGTTCATCTCCAGAGGCATCATATAGGAAGGGGTACTGGGGAAATCCCTATACAGCAAAGTACAAGTAGTAGGTGTAACTGGAACAAACAAAAACAGGGCAGGAGTACACACCGAAGAACAGTGCAGAATAATGTCATTAGAATTACTGCAGCTAGGCCCAATCAGGCCTAGTGCAAAAAAAGAATGTTACAATAGAAATACCAACTAAGGAGCATGTGAGGAAGCAACTGACAATACAAGTCTAGCAGGATGTACTGTGGTGAGCAGGGAGCAAAGAACCAGGGAGGTAGAAATGGACAAAGAAGGAACGGAGGAAGAATGTAGAGAAAGAGGGAGATAAGTAGAAGAGGAATGGGATTAGGTACAAGATCGGATATTAGAAGTGTTGGTACAGAGTAGGGTTTTCATGGCAGAACAGGAGAGAGAAGGAGGACATGGAGAGAGGAGTCTACAAGAAAAAGGAGACTGCTCCTGTAGTGGTCATGGAATGTTGTGATAGGCACATTGAGCTGAAGCTCATTTTCAAGTTTGACCCAGGAGTACAGGGAGGTTGAGTGACCTGTGCAGAGTCACACAGCATGCACGTGGGAGTTGTGGTATTGAAACCCACGTCTGCTGGGCACCAGGTCCACAGCCTGGTGTCCTAACCTCAAGACTATACTGCCTGCCTCCTCCCTACTGAAAACTAAAGGGAGTCAGTGGAATAGAAAGAGTAGGATGGCATACAGGACAGGAGAAGGCTGAGATAGCAGGGGTACAGAGCCAAACCAGTACATGGAGATAAGGGAGACATGGTGTGAGAGAGATCTGCCCTTGAGAGAGTGGAGGAAGTGGGGGGTGGGTAAGAGGGAGCAGTGATGTGTGCTTAGAGGTCAATATATATCACACTATCCAATGATTTTCAAAATTATCCTTGTGACGGTACCTCAGTGAGATGTGGTGGTCTTTTTCTGCCAACATTATCTATGTTTCTATGTAAAACCACTGTTCAATAAAAAGTTTGAAACTTATATTTATAGCTTTCTGATCTCTGCTACAGCAGCTTTTATTGAAGTTGCTTGGGCATTGGGAACAAACACAAACTCTGAGCAAATAACTGAGTTGTAGCCAAAATACTGAGAAAGTTGGACAACAGAATGGAAAATTAGAGGAAAAAAATCTGGCTCATAGAAGGAAAGCACATTTCACAGGATTTGCTCTTGAATGATTCTTTGTTGAGTAGGAGAGGTTTTTGACCGAATATTGGACTGCTGGGTTATTTTAGATGTTTTTTGTCCCATGGACTTAAACTGAATAATATGATTAAACTGAACTGTATCTGCAGATATCTGTTATACCGGGAAATGGGTTTAACATAAATCCAGTGATTAAGCTCGGTGCCCCAGCAAGGCACCACCACCACCGAGCTGCAGCCTAGCTTTCCTTATCTAAAAATGCTGTTCAAAATACATGCTGCCTAAAAAAAAACCAAAAGCTTCAGATGTGCTGCTGCTAGCAGCAAATTTAGTTGTGCTTACACTTATGCTGCATAGAGGCAATGGTGCAGCACGCATGTGTGGAGTGCAGCACTGCAGCCATTGCCAGCTTGTGTGCATCTACAAAGGGTAGCTGAGGAGCAATGCAGGAAACTTGGCAATTTGACTCCCTACCACAGCCCTGTTATACTGCGAAAAAAATAAATATGTATTTCTTCTTATCCTTGATCCCCTTCCCCCAACACTCTCGATATGCACATCCCTCCCTCCGACCAACAAGCTCTTGGTGCTGTTTTAACAAAACTATCTCTTTAAACTTTAATTTAGTGGTGAAGCGTGAAGTACCATCAAAGTAGATTACGTGATGTCACACAAGGATGATAATAAAGGTCGAGGCAGGCAGGCCAGCAGGCAGATAACTCGGTTAGTGGTTGTATGTTGCCACAGATACATGAGAATGTTGTCAGTGTAATGCAGTTATTTTCTGTGACCTCTTGCACTTGTTATTAATTTATTTTAATATTCGTGTTTTTATTTGTAAATACAGGTAGTAATTATTTTAATATAATGGATTATGTTGTATCATCTATTTTATTATGTATATGTAATGTATGTTATGCACTGAAAACACATTGGTTAGTCCTCTAAACAGACCACTGGGTCCAGTGTATCTACATAGTTAACAGAAATTAAAGAAAGAAATACATGCATGCATACATACATACATGCATGACTGCATTTTGTGGTTGGTTGACACAGCCTTAAAAGTGGACTAAGTTCACAAGACAGAGGAGTATACTGGGGGAAACTAGGGCAACTATGGAAGTGCTCAAAGTGCTTCAAACATATAGTCAGTCAATGGCAGTTTTCTGGAGTTAATGGCAAGTGAATTCATCAAGACTGCTAATCTGGTAAGCAGACATTATGGTACATGAGGGTAATACACACTACACACTATGCAGGCCTCATGGCAAGCCAGACTAGTGGGCTATAAAACTGGAAAGCAGGCAGGGATCAGTGAAGTGAGTGTGCGGTAATGATAGCTATAAAAAACACTGAAAACATAAAATGGGCCTCCTAGGGAAAGTGGTAGTCAAGTACTGTATGTGAAGTAAGCTAAGAAGTAAAACTCTGTGGTACATGTTACTTGAAACCTTCTCTCACTCTCCATGCTCTGCTGTCCCTCCCCACAACTAGCAAAATGATGTTTTTCAATTTTAAATTAATCTCCCTCCTGCTCTCTCCTTCTGCATTCCTCCCCGACCCCTAACTCCTGACTGGACTGCTCCGCTGTTGGTGAGGGGCCGCATTCTGACATGGGTTGAAAAGTCTTGCAATTGTCACGTTCCCCACCATTGCAGATAATGAAAACATTACAATGGAGCAACTCTGTGCTGCTCCAGTCCAGTCCACAGGGACACAGTCTGGGAGCAGAACAGCAACTCTGCACTGCCCGCAGCAACCCAAAAGGTTAGTGTAAACACTCCTTTTGTCTGTCAATTACTGTGTGAGATCACATGGCATTTTGAACTCCTAAGACCAGCTAAAGCAGTATTTACTAGTAGCTGGAGCAGATCTAAAACAGCATTTCCTTTGACATGCATTTTTTAATGACAGGAAGCTAGGACTCAGCTCATAGAAATATAGAATCTGTCAGTAGAAAAAGGCCCATTTCCCACCATATCTACCCATTCCTACCTAACTAATTTTGAATGAGAGCTCTACAGTGTGCCTTACTAAGGTGCTGAGCTTAACTACTGAAGTTATTTTTGAATCCATGTCCATTTACAGGAGATGCCTGGAGATATAATTGAGTTTAGTCACCTTATTCAGTCTGACTCAGGGGGTGAAACCCAGTTGAAATGACCCAACAGTCTACTTATGTAAGTAAGTGTAATGTGTGGACCACAAATTGCAATGCTGTACCTTAGTGCACAGTAGTAGGCAGATGTAGCACTGAACTGCATCAAGTATGCTGTTGATCAACTGGTGGTGGCAGGCAGGGCTGCAGCATACACATAGGCCCAGATATTCAAAAGGGTTGCGCCATGCGCAACAGGGTTGCGCGTGCGCAACTCCAAAATCGCCATTCTGCGGAAGTGTTGAAGAGGGCCAGTGCGCCACGAAAACACACTGAGCCACAGCGCAATGGAAATGAAGGCATGCGCAACCGAAGGGGGTGGGTCCATGCATAAAGTGCGCAATGCGATATTTGAACACTTGCGCAATGCGCAAGAGTGGCTCAGCCGGAGGATGCGCTGTACCGGATGTGAGCCAAAATAAAAAGGCTCAAGTGAGCGGCGCAAGAACTCTAGCAGGCCGCAAACCGGGGGAGAGAGACAGAGAGAGAGAGAGACATAGACAGGAGCAGGAAGGACAGAGAGGGACAGTGGGTCCTGGAGGACAGAGAGGCCAGTGGGGGGTGCCCGGTGCAGTGGAAGCAGCAGTGGGGGCAGTGGGGGTAACACAGGAACAGCAGCTGGAGGAGGGCAGAAGCCAGGGAGATGGACAGTGTCAGCTTCCACATGGAGGCTGTAATGAGGGGGGTGAGACAGCATGCTGCAGGGGGACATGGCCGTGGAGGGACCCGTCGGCGGTACGCCCCCGACAGGCGGTATCGTGCCCGCGTCAGCTACGAGCTGTACAGCGATGTCGAGATCGTGGCCCGGTACTGCCTGAACAGGGCAATACTGAGACAGCTCAGTGAGCTGTGCAGTGATGTGATGCAGGCACCCTAACGACGGAGTCATGCTCTGTCCGTGGAGACCAAGGTGATAGCCTGCATGTGCCTGCTCGCCACGGGCACCTTCCAGAGGCTGACAGGGGACACCACAGGCATTATGCAGTCGGCCACGTCACGCATCCTCACCCAATTCCTCAGCGCACTGCTGCCTCATGCTGCGGAGTACATCCATTTCCCCAGCACCGCGGCAGAGCGTACAGCAAACATGCAGGAGTTCCACAGGGTAGCACAAATGCCTGGCATGCTAGGTGCCATAGACTGCACCCATGTGGCCATTCGCCCGCCACCTGGCCCCGACGGGCAAGCATATCGGAACCGAAAGGGCTTCTCGAGTGTCAACTGCCAGGTGGTGTGTGATGCCACTGGGCGCATCATCAATGTCTGTGCCACACACCCTGGCGGAGCACATGATGCCTTCATATGGCACCAATATGCACTGTGCCATCGATTCGAGAGTGGGAACATCCCCACGGGTCATCTAGTGGGTGAGTACACATGTATGGAATGCAAACTCTGTGCAAGGGTGGAATGACACAGGTGCCATGGTAGTGGCACACAAGGATATGGGCAACATGGACCTGACCTAACACTGATCTCCACTATCTCCACACAGGTGACTGTGGATACCCACTCCGTCCCTGGCTGCTCACACCATACCGGCGCCCCACGACCCCAGCGCAGCACGGTTTCAATGAGGCACATGCCGCAACACGGAACATCATAGAGTGGGTGTTCGGGATAATCAAGGCACGCTTCCGATGCCTGGACACCTCCGGCGGAGCCCTACAGTACAGCCCCCAAAAGGCCTGTGGGATATTCCTGGCCTGTTGCATCCTGCACAACATGGCCAAAGACCATGGGATAGCCGTACAGGTCCAAGAGGGGGACAGCGATGGGGACGCCAGTGGCGCCGGTGATATGGGTGATGAGCCGCCCCCCCAGGACGGAGGGACCCCCGACTGACCCAGCAGGCCCAGCTGCACCGGGACACCATTGCAGAAGAGCACTACACCCAACACAGGTAAGTCAAGGGGACATGTGCAGGCAACACTGTCTATGCGCAAACCACAGGCATACAGGGGAACACACCGTGCATGAAGGTCAGGGGAGTTGAAGGGTCTAGGCATACCAACACATCATCAGAGAGGTGAGCACTCAAATGAACACACATACACACACCACAGGCAGCATACAGGGCTGCAGCACAGCACTACAGAAATTACACACTATCACACAGCACCACCAACCACCCTCACCACCTGGACTGTCCACGTACGGTGTCAGGACCTGGGCAACCTTGCACCTTGGTGTACAGTGCAATGCAGGCATCATCATCCACACGCACCTGTGGACAGCAGTTGGGAGAGTGTGCAGGTGGTCCGTGTGTCAGTTTGGTGAGCAGAGCACCCAGCAGTGCACTGCCCACCATGCCACACATTGCACACAGGGCAGCACCAGACAGGGCCTGCATTGGGAGACAGCTCAGTCAGGGAGCACTGTCCCACGGCCACCACGGATGCGTGGGCAGCCCTGCCGTGGCCTAGCAGCACTGGCAGGCTGCGCAGGGGCCACATCGGGTGGCGCTAGTGCACCACCAGGGGTCCCAGTGCGACCGCGACCTTGCTGCACAGGGGTCTGCATCCCGCCAAACAAACTGCACCAGGGGTGCTCGGATGCCCACAGCAGAACCCGGCATCGACAGGCCTGGTGTCGCACGCGCCGGAACGGGAGTGGGTGCGCACTGTGTGCGGTGCGTGGTACAGGGTCACCAGACAGTGTGGTCAATGCGGTTGCCACAGAGACCACTGCCTGGGTCAGCCTGTCGATGGCAGCGGTCACATCCGTCCGCATATGGACCATCTCGGCCTGGTCCCGAGCACACTCCCTGCTATGCCGCTCCACGGACACAGTCAGTGCCTCCACGGACCTTGCAACCCGCCCCTGCAGCTGTACGACTCCTGCAGCAGGCGGGTGTCGCGCGTCAAAGGGTACTGTGCCCCAATGGCATCGTGACCCCCAGGGTGTGGATGGTCCTGTGCACAGACACCCCTTGAGGTGCGCCGTTCGGCAGGACCAGGTATGGGCTGATCTAAGGGCGGTGGACAAGTGCCACTGCCTGACGCTGTCCCCCAGGCCTGGTGTGCAACTGCTGCTGCCGCCCCTCCAACTGCTGAGCCCCCAGGTCCACCTGTTCCACCCCTGTGCTGTCAACAGTGCCAGACACCTGCTCAGCCACCGATGCTGCCCCACCGGTGCTGACAGGCCCAGCCTGTGACTGTGCCAGCATGCTGGTACACAGGTGTGGTGCTGGACGGCCCAGGGGCACGTGCTGGCCTGCCATGTGTCCCTCGTGGGACACACATCTCTCACTGGCCATTGCAGGCCTGCCATCATCAATAGTGCCGGTGCGTGCCACTGCCATAGGCACAGCATGCTGGCACACCTGCATGCCAGACTGCTGTGACACAGGCTGTGCACCCCCTGCACCCGTATCACTGCCGGCGGAGTTGTCGGCCCAGCCGGCCTGCTGCTGCAGTGCGTGCAGGCTGCTGGCGGAGGTGGAAGGTCCTCCTCCTGGTCCAGCAGGTCTGCCTCACTGTCAGCACCCACCACCACCGCCTCCTGCAGACGAACAGGATCTGAAACAGAAAGAGAGTACATGTGAGTGCATGTGAACAACAGCCGCCCCCACAACATCACCATGACATACCGTGCAGTGATGGGCTTCCACCTGTCTGGAATCCTCCGCCAGGAACACCGAATGGCACCTCGGCTGCATGGCGCAACCAGTGTCTCCTCGGTCGTGGTGTTGCAACACCACTGGTGGTCCCCACCAGTGGCAGCATCGCGCCACCCTGAAGGCTGCCACCTTCTCCTTCAGCCTCCTGCGGTCAGTCCCCATCTTCTTGCGGCACTCCTGCATGGGCGCTGGTGGCTTCCGTGCAGGTTGACGGCCAGAGCTACCCTCCCATGCAGCTGCCGCTGCTGAGGGGTGCCCTCCGCCCACTCAAGCGGCTCATCCTCCAGGTAGGCCTGGAGAGGGCCTCGGTCTCTGCTGTGGTGAAGTTCGGCCTCCTCCTACGCCCGCCCGTCCACACCTCGGCCTGGTTCTCGTCAGTCATGCTGATCTGTATGGGTGGAAGTGGACACCTGTCACTGTGCAGTCCACAGCATTTCCCCATGAGCATAGCTGCAGGCGGGGGCAGAAGCCCCCTTTCCTCGCCGCATGGCAGATACTGATGGAAAGGGTGCCTCTGCCCTTTCTAAGTGCCCTCATCATGCTCAGCCCTCAACCTGTGACATCCTCCAGCACCCTGCCCATGAGCATTGTCCTGAGCATCACCAGCATGTAACTCACCTCTCAGCTGCAACAACCAAATCTGGCCACCACAACCCAGTGTCGCGTTTTTTATAGCGCAACACATGCAAATGAGGTGTGGCGCAACTTTAATGACATGCTAATCACGCCACTGCGCCTTTGCATGGCTGATCGACTGATTTGCATGTCGCTGAATATCGCGTGTTGCGCTTAAGCGCGTAATAGGGAAGGTCCGGCTGAGCTGATGGCGCATGTTTGTGGCTGTGTGCTACACTGCATTGCGCATGCCCAGACAGGTTATGCAGGCGTCGATCGCGCTGCAGACCTGCTGAGCGCGATAGGCGATTCTGGCCATGGCCACCATTGTGCCAGTGGCGCTACAGCACTGGGCACTATATGGCGCTGTGGCACTTCTGCGCGATAGTCCACTGTGGCACTGGTGCTCTGCTTAGCAGTCGCGCAGGATGCCTATACAACCCAAGGCGCTGTGCGTAGCCTTGCGTCATTGCCGTGACCTTGTGTATGCCCTCTGACCCCTGGCGCTGTGGGCATGGCATGTGTACGTCCCTATTGCGCTGTCTGGTTACAGCGCCATGTAAAGTGATGGCGCTGTGCGAACAGCGCGATTGGAGCCTGTGCTGGTCTATTGTGCAACAACTCCACGTGGGGTCACAGCGCGCGGCGCCATATTGCCTGCTGTAAAGTTGGGGCCATGGCTCGGGAGGCGGTGTCCTGGAGCGCAGTTGAAGTGGCCAACCTGGTGGCCTAGTGGAGCCCCACTATGAGGACTATGGTGAGGCCCCCTTGCGGACCTAGGACCCATGTGTGGCAGCAAGTGGCCACTGACCTGGTGGGGGTCACTGGCGGGGCCGGTCTGCGGAGCAGTGCGGCACAATGCAGTGATCTCCGCCGGAGAGACAGGACTGATTAGCGGCTGCGTTCCGTGTGCAAAGCGGGGCCTGGTGCCTAGGCGCGAGGTGTACCATCTATTCACCTATATCCTCTGTAGAATGGTGTGTGTGCCTGGGTGGCTGTGCATCGGTGTGTCAGTGTGTGCAGCTGTGCGATGGATGGTTATGGCTGTGTGGGCAGGCAGTCTTACTGGGGCAGGGGGCACTCTGCTTTTGAGTCACATGATGTTTGTCTCACCATGTCTCCCACAGGCCGGATGGTGAGGCGCGCGGACGAGGCTGATGAGGCCATGCCAGGGCCCCAGTGCCACAGGCCGTCGGGCCACAGCAGCAGCAGCATCAGCAGCAGCAACAGCAGAGCAGCAGTGGCAGACAGAGCTGCTGGAGGTGTGAGTATCATTACGTCATGGATGCTATTGCATGCTGGGGGCAGGACCACCAACCATGATGGACACAACCAAATGGGAGGTCGTGGTTCCACTAGGCGAAACACTAGTGACTCCACACTGGAGTACAGTGTTACAGTTCGAACTTATACCTGCGTGGACAGGGACTGGGTGGGAGCGTTCACAGGAGGGCGACATGGATGGTGCATGGATTGCATCACAAGTCCTATGCAGACAGGTAGACGAACTGAACATGTACTCCCTGGAGGGAGGAGGTGTGGGATATGATGGGGACATACAAGTATTGTACAGGGGAACAGAGTGCAGGAAACAATATTTGTCAGCGTAAAGGATGTTCCAGGACTAGAGGGCATGGGATGCAGTTGGAGGGGGCTCGTTTAAGAGGAACATGCGAAAGTGTTTCTTCACATAATGGGTGGTGGACGAGTGGAACACCCTGCAAGAGGATGTGGTGGGGGCTGACTTGGTCACGGGATATCTGTATGTGTGGGTTCGCCATGAGGGACTTCTGGAGGTCAGGGGTGAGGGGGGACGGACTTATAGGACAAGAGAGTGATCGTACAAGGCCAAATGGCCAGACTGGGTGTCCCATAGGCCCTTATCTGCCGACACTGTCTATGTATCCATGTATGTAGGCATGACACAGGTGACCTGCATCACAGTGCAGCATCACGACACGTCTGTGTATGCATCACAGGTGGTCCAGGCATGCACTGGGCACATAGCTGTGTAACTGGCATCGCACCACGTTGCAACATCATATGACAGCCTAGTTTGTACTGTGATTGACGTGGGCAGTGTGTGTGGGCAGTGGTGCGCATGGCTGGTGCCACCTGTTTGTGATGGCCTTGTGCATGTTCACTGTGGGTGGGTGCATGCCATCACATGTGCAGCACATTGGGTTAGATGGGTTGCAGGTTGGGTGGTGTTCAGGGTTGTGGTCAGTCTCAGCCATTGACTGTGTTCCCATTTTCCTAGGCCTCGGTGTGCTTCGGCGCATGGCGCGTGATGTGCGGCGCCTGACCCAGGTTGTGGTCGAGAACCAGGAGGTCCGGCAAGCCCAACAGCGCCAGGGGGAATGGCGGCGCAGACATAGGAGGAGACGACGGCAAGGGGAGGAGCAGGAGCCTGCTGGGCCGTAGCCCACCTTTCAGTTGCCCTTCACCCATCCCTTTCACCCTGCCTTCCCTCTCCAAGTTTTATTCCCTTCCCCTTGAACACCCCTGCCTTTTACCCGTCCCCCCCCAAATTGTACATAGTTTTTACTGTATTGTTCACTCTTTTTGTTTCAATATAGATTTCTATTTTGGTACAACTGCTGTGTTGGTGTCTGCTTTGCAACTGGCTCTGGGTGCTCCGTTGCAGGGGTGTACATGCCATCTGGGCTACTATGGTCCTGGGTATATGTGTGTGTGTGTGTGTGTCCATGGGGAGGTATCACCAGCATAGCATTGCCTTTCTGTTGCTCTCGCCATCTGCTGCCACCCACTGCTGGGTGCACAGGGTGGGTCTGGGTGGTCTGCTTCTCTGCAGCATGGGGTTGACGTGGCACGGGGGTGCATGGTGTTTCCTGCAGTGCCTGTCACTGCACATGAGCGTGTCTTGGGGCACGGGTGTACGCTGTGCTGTGCGACAGGGGACTGATGTGCACTGTGGTTGTCAATCCCTGGGTGTGGCACTCTCTGCCTGCCAGTGGTTGTGCTGGGGTGTGCATGGCTCTGCTATGCTTTAGTTGGCTTGTCCCCATGGGCACATGGATCATCCGTCCACCCCAGTGATGCTGTGCTTGGGGTGTGCCAGTGTGGTGTGGGTTCTGCAGTGAGTTCCGGTGCCCATGTGTGGCATGGCTGGTGGGCCCCAGCCTGCCTCCTGGATGTGCAGTTCCATTGCTCTGGGGGGCTGTGCTTGTAGCTATGGCAGCTCTGCACTGCTCAGCTGAGCTTCCATGGTTGCGCCATAGCACAGCATTTTGGCTCAGCCTCTCCTACCTGGTTGCGCCATGGCGCAGTATGTGCGATATTGAGACGTTGGTTGCTTACGCAATTTGCTCTGCTCCATGTTTGAATATCGCACCTGTTGCGCATTTGCGCAACGGGTTTGTGCTTGCTCCTGCTGTTGCGCTACTTTTGAGCGCAGTTTGAATATCTGGGCCATACTCCCTAACAGCATTGCTAAGCTAGTGCTGCCAACATTCCAGTAGCACTACACAACTTAAAGAAATACTACACCTTCATGTCTTCTAAATGTTGTTTCCATGTCAGTAGACAACTCTTTTCATGTAGCTGTTAATGATGTATGCAAATGCTTTAGTCTGTTTTTACAGTTCATACTAGGCCCTCTAACTGCCCTGGGAGTCTCCATTTCGTGGCTGTTGTACTCTTATTGTCCCTGGGAGCTGTATTAGCATATAAGAACATGTTGCATAATCACCCTTTGAACTCCCCAGTATGCCTGCCTGCTTAATTAGTCTTAAAAGAAACAAGCTGCAAAAAGGTGTGTAATACCACATTTACCTTCAGTGAGCTTTACAAATGATCTGAGTTATAATGCAGGTTTTTTCCCTTTAAACTGCACTCAGTTTATGAGTTTCCAGAGAGTTTTTGCAGGGTATTTGCTCTTGCAGCATACAGATACCTGATATAAATGGGCGATCTGACATCATGTTCTCATATGCTAATGCAGCCCTCAGGACAATGCGATTTCAACAGCCATGAAATGGAGACTCCCATGGCAGTCAGAGGGCCTAGTATGAACTGTAAAAACAGACTAAAACATTTGCATACATCCTTAACAGCTACATGAAAAGAGTTGTCTTTTGACATGGAAACAAATAACATTTAGAAGATATGAGGATGTAGTTTTCCTTTAACAAAGCATAGGCAGTTTAAAACAGGGCTCAAACTGGGAGTGGGAGGGGGAAGGGCAGGTATACGGTAGTATGGCATGTTGCCCCTGGCTGCAGCTCACTGTTGTATGCAGATGATCGTGCCCTATGCTGCAGTGACCACACTGTTTCCACCATCCAAAAGTCCCTCCCAGATGCCTTCACACTTACTTAGTCTTGGCTGTCAGCAAACAAGCTCATTCTAAGTAAAAAGACCAAGTCCATGCTCTGTTTCCAAGCCGAAACTTGGTGCCATCTCATCAAAACTGTTCACCGGGCCGGCCCGGTGGCACTGAGAGTTGAGGCACTGGACGCCACACCTCGCGTCTCGGCGACCCGTTCGGGAGCGAACTCGGGTGGCCGGGGGTCGGCAGGGGAGAGCGAGGATCGAGTGTCCCAATGGATGCTCTCCTCCCTCAGGGGTGGGAACCAAGAATGCATCCCCTTCGTAGCCAGTGGAAGCACTGACAATTGAAGGGGGTGGAGGTGGCTCCGTTCGTTGGAGCTGGGGAGGGGGGATGTCGATGGTGCATGAGAGGTCTGGCGTGCGTCAGCACACCACACCTCAGGACGTACGTCCTAGCGCTCGACATCCCAGAGGGTAGGGGAAACCAGGGAGAAAAAGGGAAAACACCTCTCGGTAAGCCCTAGATGATAGCCTCTCGGAACATTCCAGGACCACCAGAAGAGGGACAGACCCCACTGTGCAGGGGAGAGAAGGAGGCACTTTAGGGGCAGATCCCCCCGAGGTGGAACGGAGGATGAGAGGAAGGAAGGAGAGGGCTCCGAGAGCAGGAAGGCGAAGATAAAGAAACAAAGTAAAAAAAAAAAAAAAACTGTTCACCACCTGGAAGGATGGATTCCTACTCGAGGGTGTCAGCAGTTTCAAATAGTTTGGAGTGTGGTTAGTCCCCTCTCTTGATTTCTCCCTCCATGTCTCCTCAATCTGCAAATCTGTAATCACTAAGCTGGGCCTGGCTTTTAGGGTTAAGCACTGCCTATTCCTGGCTGCCTGAGAGTCTGTAGCTCAAGGTATTTTCCTGCCATCTCTCACGTGCAGCATTCTGGCATTTTTGGGTGCAAACAAAGCTGTCCTCTCCAGACTGGATACAACATACAATAATGTGTATCTGTGTGTCATTTTGCCTTAGCCTCCCCAAAATTTGCACATCACCGCCTTCTCTACACTGGTCTGTGATGGTCTTCCCCTGCTGGTCAATGATCTCTTGCTGTGGGCAGTTTGTGAATAAGCTTCTTCGAACAGGCTCCCCATCTTCCCTAGCAAGTCATCTGAAGTGCCCATCCCCTACATACTTGCTAATGACTGTGAAGTCCCAGCATCTCATTGAGCGTTGGCACTCCACCAGCCTGGGAAAGCTGGCTTTTGCAGTCTATGCCCCCATCTATTGAACTCCCTTCCTCCAGAATTATGCCTCTCTCCCAGCCACTCAATCTTCTGCAAGACTGTATAGGACTCACTGTGTACCTAGCCCTTGCTTCCACTAGAAACTAAAGGACTGGCTGCCCTAGTACTGCTCATTTTCCTCTTAGATGTCTGGGACTCAATTCACAAAGAGGGCTTAGGTCAGCACAAGCCACAGAAAACAGCAGCGTGCATTGAATCCCAGTGCACCAGGGATCCTGCACCAGATTCTGGTACAGGAGAGGTCCCGGTGCTTAAGTCTCCACACTTGCGGCAACCTCTCCTGTGAGACAAACACATCTTGCGTGGGAGGGGTTTGCCGCAGGCTCTGTGTGGCTAAGGCTAGCGGTCCCGCCATCCCTGATCCCCTGGTAAAATAAATCAACTCCCATCCCTGGTGGTCTAGTGGCCCCTCCCCAACCCCAGATGTTGTCCGTAAATGTAATTAATATAAAATCCCTTCCCTGGTGGTCTAGTGGAGCCCCTCCCCAATCCCTGATGTAGCTCATAAATATAATTATTGAAAAAAATCTTCCCTGGTGGTCTAGTGGACCCCACCCCAGCAGGTAGTGCCCACTACCCCACCCCCCATCCTGAAACAGAGCCAGCAACAGGCACAGCCCTCCTCTCATGTCCATGGCCAGCCACCAACTGAACTGTTACTGAGCACATGCTGCATAGTGTATGCACTCTTTCACTGACAGTCCATCAATAAGCGTGTACACTATACAATACGTGCTCAGTGATAGTTCTGCCAGTGACTGGCCGTGGAGGTGAGAGGAGGGCCGTGCTGATGGTCAGTTCTGTTTTGGGAAGGGGGAGCGGGGTAGTGGGCACATGGGGTGGGGTCCAATAGACTAATAGGGAAGTTTTTTTTTCATTAATCATATTTATGGGTGACATCGGGGATCGGGGGGGGGTCCACTAGACCACCAGGGAAGGGGTTTTATATTAATCATATTTATGGGTGACATCAAGGATTGGGGAAGAGGGTCCACTAGATCACCAGGGAGTTTACATTAAACATAATGAAGGATCATAGCTGGATAGGGGAGACCGCAGCACATTGCTGCAAATTGCTCAACTGCCCCAGAGGGACATAGTCTACGTACCCTTAGACCAGCCCTGGCTGGTCTAATGGTGCTTAGAAATTTGTCTTCTGGGACAGTTTTGAGAATCACAATATAGGGGATGTGGCTGCTTGCATCTGCCGCATGCCACCTAGTGTTCTGCTGCAGCCAGTTTAGTGAAGTAAATCCCCTTTGGTGCATGCAGGCTGCTTTCAACACATGCTGCTTTTCAGAATATCTCAGGGTGCATTGTTTGACACAAGGTGCTACTTGCATTATTTATGTTTGACGCAGGCACCTTGTGTCATTTTAAGAGCTTTGAGAATCAGGCCCCTGATGTGTACTACTTATGTGCTAAATGTTATTGTCCTCTTTATCTTGTACTTGTACCCACAATGTTGATACCACTGATTTCTTTATTTCCTGTACATGTTCCTTTTTCACGAGCATATTTCAACTGCAACTGCTAGTGTATTTTTGTTTGCACTACTGCTTGTTCATGATGTCAGTTAATCATAACTCACTGATGAATGACATTTGCTTTCAAAATATGTATACAGTTGCTGTATATGTTTATTGCTGTTAGTCTGTAACTTTTCCAGGTCATGCATGAAAAAAGGTATATGTATGCCTAGTGTATCTTACTGGGTATCAAACGCTAATAAATATAGGCAATTTTATAAAGAATGTTTCACAGAAACATAGAAACATAGAATGTGACAGCAGATAAGGGCTGCTGGGCCCACCCAGTCTGCTTATTTATTTACTTATTTATCTATCTATTTTTAAACCTTCATTTTTTGCTGCAGATCCTGCCTGATCTATGGCACAGTCTCTCCCCCTTCCTTACCCCTACAACTCCCTTGTATCTGTCCAAGGCATTTTTGAAGCCTACCACTGTTTTCACCCCTACTACCTCCACTGGAAGGCTGTTCCAGGTATCCACCACCCTTTCTGTGAAGAAGTACTTCCCCACATCCCTCCTGAATTTACCCCCTCCTGGTTCATAGCATGCCCCCTTGTTCTAGAGCATCTTTATTTTTGTAAAATACTCCCTCCTGTACCTTATTAACTCCATTGAGGTATTTCAAGGTTTGTATCACATCTCCTCTCCCCTGCTTCTCCTTCAGCGTGTACATATTTAGCTCTTTTAGTCTTTCCACATAGAACTTTTGATGTAGACCCTGCACCATTTTGGTAGCCCTCCAATGGGCTGCTTCCACTCTGTGTCCTTTCTGAGATGCAGTCTCCAGAACTTGAAACAGTACTCAAGGTGGGGTCTTACCAGCAATCTATATATTGGCAGCACCGCCTCCTTCTTCCTGCTAGTGATACCCCTTCCTATGCACCCCAACATTCCACTAGCCCTTCCAACTGCCTTGTCACATTGCCTGGCCACCTTTAGGTCATCCAGTATGATTGCCCTTAGCTCTGTTTCTTGCTAGGTCTCTATTAATATCACTCCACCCGTTTTGTACTCCACTCTCAGGTTTCTATGGCCCAACTTATTTTGTGCTTTTTTACATTAAATCCCAGCTACCATACCCTTGACCACTCTTCCTTTCTTTTCAGATCCCTGTCCATCCTTTCCAGCCCCACCCCCCGGAGTGTCCACTCTGTGGCAGATCTTGGTGTCATCTGCAAAGAGGCAGACCGTCTCTTCCAGTTCCTCCACTATGACACTTATAAAGACATTAAAGAGGACTGTTCCCAGCACTGATCTCTGAGGTACCCTGCTGATCATCCTCCCTTCCTCAGAGCAAACTCCATTTACCACTACTGTCTGTGTTCTATCTGCTAACCAGTTTCTTATACAAGTTGCCACCTTATTACCCACCTGCAAGTTACCCAACTTGCTTACAAGTCTCCTATGTGGAACTGTGTTGAAAGCCTTGCTGAAATCTAGGTAGGCCATGACCTTAGTTCCTCCCTGATCCAATTTTTTGGTCAACCAGTTAAAGAAAGCTTTCAGATTTGATTATCATAACCTTCCCTCTGTGAAACCACGCTGCCTTGAGTCCTGTAATGCATTTGATACAAGATATTCTACAATCCTTTCCTTTAACAGAGTTTCCATTAACTTAGCCACCACCGATGCTAGGCTGACAGGCCTATAATTGTCCACCTCTTCCTTGCTACCATTTTTGTAAAGTGAGACTACGTCTACCCTTTTCCAGTCCTCCAGAACCATGCATTCTCCAGTGATTGTTAATTAGGTCTGTCAGAGGTGCAGCTAGTACCTCCCTGTGGTCTCTCTGCCCCCTTGGATGTGTCTCATCTGGCCCCATAGCTTTGTCTATCTTCATGTTAGCCAGTGCTTTCTGGACTCTCCACAAAAAATACCTAGTGTCTATTTCCATCCCGACAAAGCTCCTGGTGCCTTTCCTTGGTCCCCCTCCTTCTCCTTCTACTGTGAACACTAAGTAGAAGTAGCAGAAGAAGCAGGGAGTTGCTGGACTCTCTGCATGGAGTGTTCCTTCATCAGCTGGTCAGGGAAGCTACTAGAGACAGTGTGACACTGGATGTAGTACTGATAAATGGGGGAAGTGCAGACGATGTAACAGTGGGAGATAGTCTGGGATCAAGTGATCACAGAGCTGTTAGGTTCAGGATTAGGATGGGGCAGAAGTGAATTGAACCGCCACTAGGGTACTGGACTTCAGACATGCAGACTTCATCAAAATGTGTAAAATCTTCAGGAAGGCTATGGAGGACAAGGAAGAACTGAAGGCATGGAGGAATTGTGGGGGTAATAAAGGGAATTTTAAGAGCCACTGATCTTTGCATAGGGAAAGTAAGCAAAAATTAAAAAAGAAGAAAGCTACTCTGGTTAACTAGAGAGGTGTCAAGGGCAATAAGGGAAAGAAAAAAAACATCCAGAACATATAAAAGAACACAGGAAAGGAGGATAGAGAGGTATACATGGAGAAGCTGAGGGTAGTTGGGCACACAATCAGGAAGGGAAAGGCAGATACAGAGGAGAGGATAGCTAGGAAGATCAGAAGGGGGGATAAAACATTCTACAGGAATGTCAGCAAGAGAAGGAAATCCAAGCAAGGAATAGTGAGACTTAAAGGGGAGGGGAGAGGGCTGGTAGAGGGTGACTTAGAGAAGGATGACTTACTGAACAGGTACAGCTGTTCAGTTTTTATGGTGGAGAAGGAGGGTAAGTGACTAGAGTTGTGTGGGAGGGGCACGGGGGGCCAGGGGATGGACTCTAACCCATTCAAGGAGGACAGGGTATGGAAGGAACTGGGAAGGTTGAAGGTGGATAAGGCAATGGGTCAAGATGCCTCACATCCTAGAGTTCTCCGGGAGCTTAGGGAGAAACTGGAAGCACCATTGACTAGACTGTTTAATCTGTCACTGGACACGGCGAGGGTTTCTGATCACTGGACATGGGGAGGATTCCTGGTGACTGGAGAAGGGTGAATGTGGTGCTGATACACAAGAGTGGCAACAGGGAGGAGGCAGGAAATTATCGTCTAGCTAGCCTTACGTCAGTGGTGGGAAAGATTATGTAGGTACTCCTTAAGAAAAGTATGGCTGACTGCCTTGCAACCAGTGGTCTCCAAGATGACAGACAGCATGGTTTATGGAAGAGAGGTCATGCCAGACAAACCTGATCGAATGTTTCGACTGGGTGACAAGGGTGGTTGATCAGGGAGGGGAAGGGAGGTGGACGTGGACTATCTGGACTTCAGCAAAGCCTTTGACACCATCCCTCACAGGAGGCTGATAACTAAGTTAGGCAATCTAGGGGTGGGGCTGAAAATAACTAAATGGGTTGAAAACTGGCTAAGAGACAGATGTCAGAGGGTGGTGGTAAATGGGGAATAATCCAGGGGAAAAAAGGGTGACAAGTGGGGTACCCCAGGGGTCAGCATTGGGACCATTCCTCTTTAACATCTATATTAGTGACATTGCAGATGGACTAAATGGGAAGGTGTGCCTATTTGCAGATGATACAAAAATTTGCAATAGACGAAGGACCTGATAAAACTGGAGGGGTGGTCGGAAAGTTGGCAATTAAGGTTTAATACAAAGAAATGCAGAATGATGCACATAGGGCACAAAAAAAACTCAGGCCAAGTGCATGCTAGAGGGAGTGTGGGGAGAAGAAGTTATGAAAATGGAACAGGAGAGGGATCTGGGGATCATCATTTTAGACAACCTAAAGGTGGCCAATCAACGTAGGAAGGCGGTGAGGAAGGCAACTTGAATGCTGGCATGTATAGGGAGGGATCTAACAAGCTGAAGGAGGGAGGGAGGGAGGTGCTAATGCCCCTTTACAGGTAGATGGTGAGACCCCACTTAGAGTACCGGGTCCAGTTCTTGAGACCTTACCAATGTAGGGATATAGATAGGGTGGAGAGAGTCCAAAGGAGGGAGACCAAAATGGTGTATAACATGCATAGGAAACGCTATGAGGAGAGGATAGAGGAGGTTGATCTATATCCACTGGAAACTAGGAGGGAGAGAGGGGACATGATTGAGACATTTAAATATTTTAAGGGGATAAACATTGTGAGGGAAAGGAGCTTATTTCAGAGGAAAGTATGTTTAAAAACTAGGAAGCACAAGTTAGAAGGGGGAACGTTCAAGGGTAATAGGAGAGAGCAATACCTCATGGAAAGGGTGGTGCCCTCTGGAATAAACTATCAGAAGAGGTGGTGGGGACAAAAATGGTAGGGTAAGTCAAGCAGTCATGGGATGAATACAGGTGAATAACTAGAGGAGGGAAGGGAATGTACCTGGAAAAAGAGAGGGGATGGAAGTCTCCAACAGGTGGGGAGAGCCAGGGTTAAACATAGGGGTGGGGATAAGAGCAGACTGGATGGGAAGAGGTCCTTTTATGTGGACAGATTTTTATGTTTTTATTTATTTGTGTGTTTCATATAGCCCCAATGTACCCCCATCTAGCTTTTAAGTGTAATTGGAGCATACTCCCATACTCCCATGTACTCACCCCAACATCAGTCCCTGGTTCAAAATTACCTATGCTTTCTCACTCTGTCTGTCTGTTGGCTTGTGTGCAAGCCCCTTGTCTACTGTACTGGCAACTGTATGCCCGATGGACCACATTGGGATTCAGGGTCACAGCCCCTATCTTCAAGAGGGTCACCACACTAATGTCATGACAAACCATGCCTAAAAGGAAATTTTCCTTAGTATTATGTTTGGCGATTATTTAATGGGATTTTGTTTAGCCTAAATGCATGTCAGCTGACATCAATACAAGAAAGTAACAGCTGTATATTTATAAAATGCCTCATATGCAACAGGATTTCTTTTATGACATATTTACCCAGAATAGCCAAGGTGAGATGAAACATCTTGTCTCCAGTGCGGTCCTACTTCTGTCTATTTCTTCAGCTGGGTGGGCTGGAGCACTGAGAGACTAAGTGAAATGCTCAGATTCTCACAGTGAGTACTTGGCTCTAGAGTTTCTATAATAAACTTCAAGATGCTCAAGTTTAATTTATATTTGATAAACAATCACCTTTGACCAAAATAGATGCAAAATTCTGTTTTCACTAGCTGTCCTCTATTAGTCAGACTTGGGAGCCAGTGGGCCTATATAATTATTTCTTGTCTAGCTACAGCATTACATTCAATATATTATTTAGAATATATGTGCCACCATACACAATTGCAATCCTCCCATGATTACTTTTATTTCTGATTGCCGGAGACCCTGCCTTCCCTTCTGATGCTCTGTGCTCTTCCTTAAGGCTCATGGAGATTTTCACAGAACTCTCAGACCTGAACTATAGGCCCTTCCAAGTCCTTCCTATTCTGAGAGGGGACATGAGCAACATGTTCCAAATACTAAAGAGGATAGACAGGGTGGAGTATATACCAATTGTTAAGCTGTTAAGTGCAAGGAGCACTGGGGGACTTGTACACAAACTGAGGGGGGGAGGGACAGGATGACAGGATAAGGTGAAACAGAAATTAATACTTCATACAGAGGGGGTTACCATGCAGAACAGCTGAAACTGTGAAGTTGTGGAAGCTGGCAGTGTTCAGCCTTTCAAAGCCAGACTCAACAGTTTTCTGAGAAAGAATAATTATGTGGAGAGATATATGCATCATGATCAAAGATTGCAATCTTGGATATCTGCCCATATTACACTGTTGCTTAATCACCACTGTGCAGCAGGAGGGGCAGATGAGATAAATCCCAAATCCCTCCACCTTCACAATACTGCTACTCTGTAACTATGGCCCTGTCATGTTTCATTTGTATCTTGGCTACGGGGGTTGCAACACAGGGGCCAGCTGGGGAACTCCCTTCCTGGAGAATGAATATATGCATCACCTCTGTAATGCAACATAGGAACATAGTATTGTGGTCACACAAAATTGTGTCTGTCCCTCCTTCTACACAGTAGTAACTAGTGTATATCTAATGTGAGCACTGTCATATATCTACAGTAAGTTTATTAGTTGAATGCTACCCCAACTCATGCTGTGTAACACTCAATGTCATTCTGCCACAGGAATATGCCTAGACATGCTTTGAAAGTCTGAACAGTGCTAGCTTCCACTACCTCACCTGGTAGACTATTCAACATGTTAGCCATCCACTGTGTGAAGTAATGCTTTCTAATGTTTTCCCGATCCTGCCCTTTAGTTTCAGTGCATGCCATCTACATTGTACACTACTATGTCGGGCCACCCCAACAAGCAGAACAAAAAAGTCCTCTAAGTTAGGTCACGATAAAAAAGCTTTTATTAAACATAAAACAGCTCCAAACAGGTCAACAAGCCAAATAGCAGCACTCCTACTTTACTGCGAATGTGCGAGGGTGTTGCTATTTAACTTGCTGACTGTTTGAGCTTTTTTATGTTTAATAAAAAGCTTTTTATCATGACCTAACTTAGAGGACTTTTGTTCCACTGGTGGGTGGCTCGACTTAGTAGTTTGTACTTGGAGAATTTTTATTGTGGCACCCACATTACAATGAGTGGCCACCTGTTTCAAATTTCTACATTGTACACAGTTTAATATTTTCTTAAGTGATCTGGAAGCTGGGGTCTCCAGTGGGTTGCTTCTAATGTTTGCTGATGACACTAAGATGGCCAGGGTGGTAGACTCTCTTGAGGATGGGGACAAACTTCAGTTGGGCCTGTAAAAAAGTGGGTGACTGGTCAGACTCTTGGAGCATCTGATTCAGTTCAGCCAAATGCAAAGTACTACACTTTGAAGATAAAAAAAAAACAGTGGTAGGCCCTACACAATGTAGGGCTTTTTTTTCTTGTAGTTAAGAAATAAAAGGACCTGAGGGGGATAAAACAAACAAGGGGTCACAACAGGGTAGACAGCGTGCAGCTGCTGTCAAGATGGTCAGCAAAATGCTAGGGGGGGATAACCAGCACAGCAGAGGATGTAATCTTGACACTTTACAAGGCCCTGCTCAGGCCTCACCTGCCTTCATGCATGCAGTTCTGAGCTCCTCAACACAAAAAGGACATTGAAGCAGCCACGAGGGTATAGTGATGGACTTAATGTCCATTCTGACCTTAAATTACAATGAGACTATATTGCATGTGCTTGCACTCTTCAGTTCAAACAGCTGCCTATCCCTTGTAATACTTTGCACACTGTCATCATGTTCCTCTCCCCCATCTTAATATTTTAAGTATGACTAATCCTTTCTTGTTACTCTTGCCCACTAGGATGCTAATGAGCTTGGTGGCCATGTGTCTGCTGCCTCTGGCTTAGTCAGCAAGAGAGAAAGAAAAACAGAGAGAGCGTGAGAGAAAGGGAGACATGAGGTTGCCCCCGACCAGGGTTTACCATGAGGCAGCATAAAGCTGTGCAGTGAAAATATTTGATTGGCTTTCAGTTGCATTTCTTTGGTAAATTCAGTAAATGTTTAATTCCACATACAGCTTCCTGCTAGATATGATGCCTACAGTGTATTTAAAACATACCTTGCCTGTCTGTGACAGGCACTTCTATATTTTACTTTCAAAATTATGCCAGCTTTTGATTACTACTTTTGACTTCCTTACCTGAGAAAAAACGTCCCCCTAACAAACCTGCAGGAAAATATGCATTTAAATACCAGCCCACAGTAGCAAAACAAATCTCAGACCAAGGTAAAAGTTAGAAAACTCAGTTTCAAAAATCACTTCTTCCCCAAGTTTAAGAATTTCTAGTGTGTGTTTATATTCGTGGTGTGTTGTGTGTGTGTGTGTGTGTGTGTGTGTGCGTGTGTGTGTTGGGGGGGTGAGGTGGTGAAGATGAGAGCTGGGAGGTTGAGGGATGAAAAGATGGGGGAAGGGGTAGCCGCACAAGTTCTGCACTGTGATACACAGCAGGTTTAGACAACATAGGGGCTACCTCCAGAGGCACTGCTGGGATGACAAAAAATGTGGAGCCCAAGATTTTAAAAATGAGCTAAACAGTATTTCTTTAAACGACTGATTTCAGCACAGAAACATAGACAATGTTTGTGGAAAAAGACCATTGGTCCATGCAGTCTGGCCAGATTTATCCTACCCTACTCCATAACCTATTGCCTATATGTTTTTTTTGCCATCGCCTCCCCACTCACTCACTGCTTTACTGTTAGCTCCCTCCCCAAGAAACTATTAAACCCTTTACTCTGTCCCAGCCATGCTTGAACCCTATAATGTTTTTTTCCATCCACCATCTCTGCTGCTAGGCTGTTCCATGGCTCAGCCACTCACTTTGTAAAGTAAAATTTTGTCACATTCCTCCTGAGTCCTTCCCCCCAGCTTCCATTCATGTCCTCTTGTTTTTGACCCACCATTCCAGTTAAATAGTTCCTCACAGTTAATCTTGTTTATTCATTTCTGGAACTTTAAGGTCTCAGACACGTCACTTCTTTCTTTCCTGACCTCCAGTGAGTACATTTTCAGTGTCCTGGGCCTATCCTCCTAGGATCTCCCTGGTTGGCCCTGAATCAGTTTGGTCACTCTATGCTGCACTGTCTCCAGCTTGTCTCTGTCTTTCCTCAGGTGAGGACTCCAGAACTGGCCACAGTATTCCAGAGGGGGTTTCACCACCAGCGATCTACTGAGAGGTAGCATGACACTTTTCCTTCTGCTATCAAAACCCCCTCCAATACACCCCAACATTCTGGTTGCTTTGCTGTAGTCATTGTTGCATTGTCCAATTTGTTTTAAGGAATCACTTATGATGACCCCAGGTCCCTTTCCTCTGAAGTAGGGGCCAGCTAAATTCCTCCCATCCAATATTCCATCTTAGAGTTCTTGTTCCCTGTTTGCATCATCTTGCACTTTTTGGTATTATATTTCAACTACCAGACCTTGGATTTCCTTTCTAATTTTTGGAGGTCCTTCTACAATTCTCTTACCCCTTCCTTACTGTCTATCCTGCCACATAGCTTAGTGTCATCTGCAAAGAGATACATCTTACTTTGTATTTCTTCTCTTATAGTGCATTGTCTATGTCCTATGTCACAGCAGCAGTATTCACAAAGTTGAGGGCCCATATTAAAAGATCCAGGCTTACAAATCTAATCCTAGGTCTAACAATAACTCTGCCCACCACTTGAGGCTGATGATGTCTGAGGTTGGTTATGGAGGTATACAAACTATACACTCCCAGGCCTCAGGCATCTGGGTGTGGGGTTAGGGAATGGTTACGTGAACCAAGACCATCCATTGTTGGCCCACTTTAATGAGTTCATGATGGCAGCTGCTTGTCCTGCCCTCCTGGCTAGAGGAAAACTGTACCTCTGGTGTTTACTGTCAAGCAAGGATGTGGCCAGGAATTTACATTCTGTATGTACTTTATCCAGTTGCTGCCACCTCCACCTAATGGTAGAGTAATATGTATCATCTTGTACTTCTTAACACACACACACAGCGGAAATACAGAGTAAAACTAACACAATATTTTGGTAGTATCAGTTTTTCGTTTCTCTGAACTCACAGCAAACTAAAAAAGCAAATTCAGTTGAAGTCCCTGCTATCCTGACACATTTTTTGGAGGTGCCCACTCACCTATTCTTATCTAGTAGGCAATTTTTTCACAAAGATCTTCAATATTTGTGTATCCCTATATCAAAAGTATTAAAATACATGCTGCAAAATACAGCATGCATGGTGCACACTCTCACTGTCTTCATGTTCTGACCACTTGCCACTTTATCAAGGCAAATACAGCTGTATGTTTTCATTTAGCAGGAGATGGGTGGAATTTGGGGCAGCAGCTGAGTATCTAGATAAAGTAAGTAGTACCCTTGCTACCAAAGTGCACGTGAGTTTGTACTGTATGTATAGTGGTGTCCAGTGTCATGTTCCATCAAGACTAAAGATATCCAGATTCTGCTGTCACAATGCCCTCAGTCTCAACTAGTTGCAATGCTGGGTGTCACTTGGTGTCACTGATTTTACATGCTAAAAATATGAATCATCATCTGCTGGGTTAATGAAGAGTCAGCAGGTGGCACTGCACGGAACAAGTGCTGCACATGTGCGTCTTCACAAACCCTTTAGCCTGCATGCCGTAGCAGTCGGCTGGTAAACTGCAACAAGACAGACAAGGGCAAAATGATGGCCATGATCATTCGCAAATACTCTTCACTCAAAATACAGACTGACAAGAGGGAACCTGCTGCTGGGTGCTACTGTAAGGGGTGGGGGGTGGGGTATGACAGGGACTCCATTTTCAAATAGCCATTTTTGAATAAGGAGTTAATTCTGGCTTTTTACATTTGTTTCACCTTGCTTAAAGGTTGGGTGTTTTGAAATAGTTCAATGGTAGATCGTTTACTTTATTATTCCTACATTGCAGTCTACCATCCACCCCCTGCACAACAATGCACCTGTGGGGTGGGGCCACACACAGATGGCTGGCAATACAGAATGGTGCACAGTGCATGCCTGTCTGGGGGTGTGGGTGGGCACAGGCTGGGTGAGTGCCTATTGCACATACCCAGCACACAGTAATGTAGAAGGCCTATGGATAGCAGGGATATAGGACAATACTCTTCCATTTTGTTTTTTGGGCCATCTTTATGAACGGAAACAACCACAGTATGGGTTGTCTTCACAGGACAGATATCTGTCCCATAATAAAGAACAAATTAAAAATATTTGCAAATGGACCTACAACCACAATAGCAGCAAGTTTTAAACATGTAAGTTATGCATTGCAACTCCCCTTTTGTTTGTCAATTGTTATTTTCCTTAACACATTAAGGACTTACAAGCTTCACACAAAAACCTGGTCTGTTTTCTTGTGAATTTTCATTTAGGGTTTGATAATTACCATCTTCAAAATTACCATTTTTGTGCCTAAATTAGTAAAGAACATATTAATGTGATCTGGTATCTGCATAGCACTTCTTAAAACTGAATTGTTACACTCAATAGAGTCATTGTTTTGCAGTTAAAAGATGGCTGAATACATTTGTTATTCCATTCCAATTTGTATATCTCTAAATCTTTTCTGTTTCTGGTTT
This sequence comes from Neoceratodus forsteri, assembly GCA_016271365.2. NCBI lineage: Eukaryota > Metazoa > Chordata > Ceratodontiformes > Ceratodontidae > Neoceratodus > Neoceratodus forsteri. Next base: position 585,333,487 of record CM028132.1, on the reverse strand, counting down.
TGAAAGTATTTTACTTTTGCTATAATCTCATCTGCTTTTACAATTTATTTGTATTTTCCATTTGTTGTTTATATATCTTGTATGTTCTGTATATTTTAAATATTTAGATTTACAGACAATTTACCTCTGTGTTTTTAACAATGTAATGGTAATTTATTTTGATGGCAAGTCTGTGTTCTGTCTCTGAAAATATGTGCTGAGATAAAGTGTGACTGCTTTGAACACATTAGCAAGCCCAAGCATGCCTAAAGTGAACTAGGGTTCCATAGTTCAGGCCTTGCACTGTGAGGGCAAGGACTTTAAAGAGGTACAAGAAGATAATAGCCCAGTGGTAAATTCGCAACCTGCTTGTGGCAGCATTTCTGAAGTGTGTTAAGACAGTTGTCGACAGGAGCTCCATGACAGTACCAACGTTATCTCTATATCTTCTCTTTCTGTAAACTCCCCTGCCCTTCTCCCCCATCACAGTTGGAAATTAGATTGCTTTAAGTAAATTTAAATTCAGTAAGCAAATAAATACGGTACTTATTTTGATGCTATTGTTTACATATGAGTTTTACAATTTGCAAGTCAGCTGTAGTTGTGAAATAATTCAATTTAGATTATTTTGTTTCCCAGTTAGAGAAACCAAAGTGTTTAGTTGCTGCACAATTGTGGTCAGTTGAGGGTGGAAATGTCATCCCTGTGCCTTGTTCCTTGGAACCGGTGGAGTGATTGTCAAGTTGCAAGTCAACAGTTCTGTACTGGGGTCCCACACGGAGTTGTTGAGTTCAGAGGGACTTTGAAATGACAGTTTCAAACAACATGAAGTCTTGCTATGTTATGACAATTGCAGTATGACCGCAGGTTAGAACTGCTCCAGAGGTGAAATAGTTAACTTTCCATGCAGGCATGGAACTTAGAGCTCGAGCTCAGTTGAAAACTCTGTCTGTTGTGCTTCAAATGCAAACTGTCAGATTCTTTACTCCGCCTCACTGAACAGTCGCTCCGGAGGTTTCTCCTTCTGCTCGGTTCATTTTGTCGGTTTAAAAGTATTATTTTTCGGTTTTAGCCGAAATTAAACCGCAACCGGTCGGTTCAAGCTCTGTCTGTGGTAATGTAAGTAATAGATAGGTTTTACATTTATTTTTTCTGTGTGGAACTTGTAATTCTTTATCGGTTTGGTTTGAACCGATCAGGTTGTATTAAAATCTTCTAGTCCTTTTTAGAAGTGCGGTTCCTGATTCTTATCGGTTCTAAAAAAAACAGATTTCATTACGGTTTTTTCCACGACCCGTGACACGGTTGGGAACCGATAAGGGTGTCTTGCTTGGTGGATTGCCATAAACGGGCAAGTTGGTTAGGCTGGCATTATGTCTGAGAAACCCAAAAGAAAAACCGGACCCACTGGGTTTCAACACTGTGTCTATCGTCTGGGGTTTGACCACCTCAATTCAGACTGCCAGATTTGTCACAATTTCCCTGCTGCCACCATAGATAAGAGAGTTGGTAGGCTCAGGGAAAGGGAGGTCAAAAAATCCACTGACCCGGATGGCCAGCCCGGATCGGTGCCAACCAAACCGGAGGGAGTGCCCTCTGACCAGGGCGATACTTCCTCGGGCAAACGGAGAGCTGGTTCTGAGGAGCCGGTTCCAGCAAAAAGGACTAGAAAGTCAGCTAGTGTAGAGCCAAAAGTTCTCTCCCCAACTGCTGAGGAAATAGCTAAAGCAATTCAAATTGTCCAGTCTCTCTCTCTCTCTGGTTCTGACCGAACTGACACCTTCAGGTAAGCATTCGGTTCGGCCGGTTCCACCGGTTCAAGATTATGATTTTGAGGATTTTTATGAACTGGGGGAAGGGAAGAGGAATATGAGGAGAGTGAATATGGTTTTGAAGATCTGGATGTGCCCATTGATCTGGACATCTCTCCAGATAGACCCCTAGGGCATTAGTTCTCACACTTTGTGACAGTGAGCCTCCCCCAAGCCATGAAAAAGATTTTGAGCCTCCCTCAAATTTGGAAAAACATCTTGGGCTTCCCCACAGAGAAAAATAAATCCCACTTTGCACAGTACACCAGGAATAAAGTGAAACCAATAAAGCTGACTGAGTATATTCTCTTTTTATTCGACTTATTGCTCCCCACCCCTGACCCGGTACTCCAGGTTATACTTGTCACTCCTTTTTTCTGACTTTTGGGCCCTTGTTACTCTGTTTCCTCTCTAGCTAGAACAACCAAACCATTTCACCTCTCCCTCTCTTACCCTGTTAAGCAACTTCCTGTACGATTACCTCAGGTCACACCTGAAAACATGCATCGGATCACCCTGTCTTTCCCAGGCACTAATTTATATATAAATACCTACTATAGAAATGAGCCTTGACTCAGTGTGCCTTTCCAAGTTACTAATTTGCATATAAATACATACCTATAAACAACCTTGGCTCAATGGGAACTTCCTGGTCACAAATTTGTGCATAAGCAAAGAAATTCACCTGCAGTTATCCATATTTAGTTTTATATTTTCACACAAAAACAGCCACAATTTAACATTTAAATACTGTACATTCTCAGACTTGACTGGGCCTCCCCTGGAACAATTTTGGGCTTCCCTTGGGAGGCTGGCCTCACCATTTGAGAACCACTGCCCTAGGGGTTTCTCCTCCAAGGCTTTCTGAGTCCCCTTCTCATTTCATGTTTTATAAAAAAGTTGCTGAAACTCTCCAGCTCCCTGTTGAGGAAGCTGTTGATGACCAAGAGGAGCCAGACTATGTAGAAATGATGGATATTCCAGAGTCTAGGAGACTGTCTATTCCTTTGCATAAATCTTTTCGGAAACAGACAGTAAAAGTTTTAAAAACTCCTCACACTATACCTCCTGTGGATAAAAGAATGGACAAGAGGTATACCTTATCAGGCTCCGACACTGATTTCCTCATTCAACAACGCAGCCATGTGGGGGTAGTGCAGGCTGCAGCCTGTGACAAGGCTAATATTCCCCTAGCTTCACACCCCCCTGAGAAGGACTCCAGGAAGATTGATGCTATGGCAAAGAAACAGTACATGACAGCATCTTTGGGACTCAGACAAGCAAATTATATGGCTTATGCTGCTAGGTACCAGAAATCCAGATGGGATACTGTGCTGGCCCTAGCGAAACAAGTCCCTGACCAGCTTGCCAGGGAGCTGGAACAGGTGGCTATGGATGGTATTGAGGCATCCAAGGTGCAATTTCATGCTGTAGTGGACTCTAATGATGTTTCATCAAGAGTCATAGCTACATCACCACTCCATTTTTCTCGTGGCACTTCGCAGGATGGCTTGGCTCAGATGTACTACCCTGTCTCAGGATACCCAGTCTAAGGCCATAGATTTTCCTGTTGTGGGAAATTCTCTATTGGGGAGCAAACAGAGAATTACATGAAGAAAATGGATGAATATAGGACCACCTATAGGAGTGCACAGGCCAAGGAAAGGCAGGCCACTCCTCAAAAGCAGCTTCCTAGAGGCAGGGGCAGGCCTTTTCATAGGCCTTTTTACCAAGCCCAAGCTTCCTCCTCTGCCTATGCTTAGAGGGAGTTCTTTAGAGGGAGAGGCAGACGGGGTACAAGCAGGTCTGCTTCCACCCCTCAGCCCAAAGCCCCTGCCAAGCAGGCACCCTGATGGAATTGCCAGGGCCGATTCTCCTCTACCTATAGGGGGCAGGCTGGCTTACTTTGTCCAGGACTGGAAGTCTTTAACATCAGACAAGTGGGTCCTGGAAGCAGTAAGCCATGGACTGGTTCTCAGCTTCAAAAAATTTCCAAAGCTGAGAACCAGATCTTTTCCACCTGCAACTCCATCAGAGGCACTCGCCCTAGAGGCAGAGGTCTCTACCCTCCTGGCTCTCAGAGCTGTGGAAAGGGTTTCTCCCCTACACCAGGGCAAAGGTTTGTACTCCAGGTACTTCCTTACCCCAAAAAAGACAGGAGAATGGCGGCCCATCCTGGATCTCAGATATTTAAACAAGAACTTTTTAAAGCCAAAGTTCAAAATGGTGACTCTGGGAATTATCGTACCCTCTCTAAGGCCAGGGGACTGGCTAGCTTACCTGGGCCTCAAGGATGCCTACTTCCATATTCCCATCAGAAGCTCCCATTGAAAGTATCTCAGGTCCGAGCTGCCCTCAGGCCACTACCAGTTCAGAGCAATGCCCTTTGGCCTCACTTCTGCCCCAAGGGTATTCACCAAATGCCTGGCTGTAGCAGTTGCCTACCTAAGAAGGCAAAAGATTGCCATCTTTCCTTACCTGGATGATTGGCTCTTAGTAGGCCAGTCCCCAGACCAGGTCAATTTACACCTTCAGATAACGCAGCAACTGCTTACCTCTCTAGGTTTCCTTCTGAATCTCTCAAAGTCAGTTCTAGAGCTGGTCCAGCTTCTTACCTTCATAGGCACAGAACTGAACACACAGGAAGCCAGGGCCTTCCTCCCCTGGACAGGGCAAAGACCTAGTCTCCTGGCCTCCTCATTTACCCTGCAGGTCTCCCAGCCAGCAAGGCATTTTCTGCAGCTCCTAGGACACATGGCTGCTTCCACAGCAGTTGTGCAAGGAGCAAGATTGCAGATGAGGGACATCCAGTTCCATTTGAGAGCTTTTTGGTCTCAAAGAAAGGATCCTCTTACCAAGCTGATCCCAGTAACTCAAACCCTGATCCAAGCCCTACAGTGGTGGCAGGATCAGAGCAACCTGAGACAAGGGGGTCCTTTTGTCACTCAGTCTCATGCTCTAATCCTTACTACAGATGCGTCCCTCTTGGGCTGGGGAGCTCACATGGGTGACCTCACCACCCAGGGTCTGTGGTCTCCCCAGGAATCTATGCTCCGCATCAACCTGTTGGAGCTCAGAGCAGTTTTTCGAGCACTTCAAGCTTTTTCCAAATCTGTTCAGAACAAGAGTATTCAGGTCAGAACAGACAACACCACTACAATGTGGTACATCAACAAACAAGGGGCACTTTCGGTCTATGGCCTTGTGCCAGCGATAAAGTTGTGGTCTCAAACACTCCCTGAACACCTCCCTTACAGCAGTTCACCTCCCAGGCAAGGACAATGTCCTGGCAGATGCTCTCAGCAGGATTTCCCAGGGCCACCACGAATGGTCACTGGATCCCCTGGTCTTGGGAGTAGTATTTGCCAGATGGGGCACCCCGCAGATAGATCTTTTTGCAGCCCCAGACAATCACCAACTTCCTCTTTTTTGCTGCAGGCCCCCAGTGTTGGGCTCACTCCCCTGGATGCCTTAGCCCTCAGTTGGGAGGAAGTTTCTCTATGCCTTCCCTCCCTTTCCTCTCCTGTTCAAAGTGCTAGTCAAAATCAGATCCCAATCATGCAAAGTCATTCTGATAGCTCCAGATTGGGCCAGACAGCCTAGTATCCACTCCTGCTGTCCCTAGCAGTCCATCCTCCCTGTCCCTTCCAGAATCACAATCTGTTAACCTGTGCCCAGGGAAGGTCTGGTATCAAATCTCAAATCTCTCAATCTCAAGGCTTGGTTCTTGAAGAGTTAGAGTTTGCTGATTTACACTTTCCCAAGGTGTAATGGATATATTGAAGGCCACAAGGAAGCCTTCCACCAGGGCTACTTACAATTCCAAATGGAAAAGGTTTTCCATATGGTGCTCGGAAAAGCATATTTCCCCAGTCTCTGCTGATCTACCCACAGTCCTGGATTATATGGTCCACCTGAATTCTTTGGGGCTGAGACCAGCTACCCTGAAGGTGCACTTGGCAGCTGTGTCTGCTTTTATTTCAGCAGGTAAATCCTCTTCCCTTTCAGCTCATCCTGTATTTTCCAAGTTTTTTAAGGGGTTGTTTCACACCAACCCTCCATTCAGGGATCCTGCCCCTGCCTGGGATCTTAATGTTTGCATTGCTCAGCTTATGCAACCCCCCTTTGAGCCCTTGTCTTCAGTTGAGCTCAAGTACTTGACTTGGAAAACTGTGTTTTTGGTAGCCATCACCTCTGTCAGGCGCTTAAGTGAATTACAAGCATTGTCAGTGGAGCAGGAGTTTATCTCTTTTCACAGAGATAAGGTGGTCCTTCAGACTAACAGAAAGTTCCTGCCTAAGGTGGTTTCAGATTTCCACCTAATCAATCTATTTCACTTCCAGTGTACTTCACTGACCACTCCTCCTCTGGGAGAGGATGCTGCACAGCCTAGATGTGAAGAGAGCCCTTAGTTACTACATAGAGTGTACCAAGGGTCATAGGTTTGACTCCCTCCAACTGTTCCTCACCTATGGCGAAGTTGGTAAGGGAAGCCAGCCACTAAAGATCCATTGCCAGGTGGATTGTCTCTTGTATCAATTCTGCTATGAAGTTGGGTAAAGTTCCCCCTCAGGCCTGAGGGCTCACTCTCGAAGGTACAGCTGCTTCTCTGGCTGCTGCCAGAGATATTCCTATTCTAGAAATATGTCAGCAGCTACCTGGAAAACAGTTCACACTTTTACCAAGCATTACTCCCTGGACATCCAGGCTAGGAGTGATGCTCGGTTTACACAGCTGCGGCTTCAGAGCCTATTTCCTAGGTAGAATTCTGTCCTTTCCTCCATGGGGGTACTGCTGTGTAGTCTGCAATTGTTTGAACATAGCAAGACTTCATGTTGTTTGAAGAAAAATTACTCACCTTAGTAATGTTGTTTCTTCTAATGGAGTCTTGCTATATTATGACCTCCCTCCCTGCCTGCCCCTCTCAGAACCTCTGTTTTGGGGATGTGGGTAGGCAGTACAGGGTTGGCACTTTTTTGATGCCCACCTCGTTGTTTTTCACCTACCTTTTTGGGTGAATTGGTGTTGTGTTTTTGCATTTTTGGGTCTCCTGACTTGAGTCTTTGTTTTAGGCCAAAAATGAGTGTTTATGTTAGTAGCCAGTTGGCTAGTGTGGGTTTACAGCTTCCACACAGAACCTTAGTGAGTTTTAGCTCATAAAGATCTGACAGTTTGCGTTTGAAGCACAACAGACAGAGTTTTCAACCGAGCTCGTGCTCTTAGTTCCATGCCTGCATGGAAAGTTAACTATTTCACCTCCGGAGCAGTTCTAACCTGTGGTCATACTGCAATTGTCATAATATAGCAAGACTCCATTAGAAGAAACAACATTACTAAGGTGAGTAATTTTTTTCTTCTGTTCCTTGAAGCAGGCATCATCAAATGAGTATGACGCTTTGTCCACACTGAACTTTCTCAGGTGCTTAATGGCTGCCCCCCATCCTGTCTTACTCAGTGTTCTCCTTGATGTATGAGTTCTGGAGTCCCATTTCTACTATATGTTAGTGGGTGAGGGGTGCAGATGGGCACCTGGCAGCATACTGGTTATAAACACTAATGGAGGTCTTATCATGCATAGCATCAATCATGGGAGAGAAGCCACCCACCTGAAGCTTCCCACACCCACTACATATCCTTTTGATCTGTTTCAGGGCTGTTACCTTTCCAAATGTTTGTGGTCCCAGTAATTGTCCCTGGTAGTCTAGTGTTCCCTCTGCCTGTACCATGGCTCCCCTGCTCTCATTGACATTCAATGGAACGCCACTTCCCAGTCTCATTCCCCTGTGATGTCACTAAGGTGGACTTGTCCTAAGACAACCTCTGTCCCCTGCTTACTCCTCTTAGGAATGCCACAGAGCCGTGACACCATTGCTGCCTGTACTTTATAGTTCTGAGAGCAAGGAGTCTGGCAAAACTCAGTGGCAGTCTGTGTGAAGGTCTTCATGCTTATGTGCATGTCTACTGCTGCCCTTCCTGGTTGCAGTATTGCTAGTGACCAAGCAGGGAAGGCTTGGAACCCCCACTGTGCCCAGCACAACCAAATGCAAATGAAGGAACTGCCACTAAGTGGTCTGGGAATATCTAAATTCACAAATATGTGCTTATGTGACTCTCCATTGTCTATATTCTACATATGTATTTTACTTTTATTGTATTGAACTGTATTTATATGTGTATAATGTTTTGGTGTATACATGGAAACTGTATGACTATCCACTGGGATCTCATTAAAAATGAGCCTTGCTCAACTGAGTTACTCCCTTTCATTGTTTATGAAAAAAAGTATACTACTACTACTACTACTGCTACTACATTTTGATCACTTAGCAACTGTCCCTTGAAAATGTGTGAGGAGTTTCCTGTGTTTCAATTGGCCAGGACACAGATCCTGCTGTTTTGTTTACTTGTTTTGTCACTGGACATTTCCAGAAGCAGAAGAAGTTTATAGTTTGAAGAATATATAGATTGATTATAAAGTTGAGAAGTTTGAAGAGCATGGACTTAAGAGAAGGAGAAACAATTTAGCAGATTTTTTGTTTAAATTTATGTTTTCTGAGATAGCCCAGCTGAGAGGCAACATTCCTTATCCTGCTTCTACCCATTTCCACAGCTGCACGAACTGGAGCACTATTAGGTAAAGTGTCCTGCCCAAGATCACACAGTAAGTATTTTGGTCTAGCTGGGTTTGAACCTGTGATTTTCTAGTTTCCAAGCCAGTGCACTAACCATTAGACCACACTGCCTCATTAGAGAGTTCCAGCCAGAAACTGAGCATGAGGATGAGTGTTGACATCTAAGAACTTAAGAGTGCCAAAACAGGCCAGTCCAGTAGTACTGAGGGTTGAGGCACTGGACACCACACCTCATGCCACACCGGTGACCTGGGTTCTGGAACGGACTCAGGAGGCCAGGGGCTGGCAGGTTAGGGAGAGGATGGAGCATCTGGAGGACTGGTCTCCTCTCCCAGGGTGGGCTCCTGGGGCTCACTCAGTGTACCAGTGACATCTAGTGGAGACCAGGGGTACTGATGACACTGAGCCACACAAGAAGGCGGAGTGGCGGTAGACATCAGTGACTTGATAGCGCAGATGTCATTGCATGTCCGCATTCCAGAGGAAATCACACACAGAAAATCCCCTGTCCCTGGATAGGTGACGGCATCTCCAGTGCTCCTCCACAACATGCCCAATGCTGGGCTTACTTCTCTGGCTCTCCCGATCCCCTGGCTTGTCTCAACTGTGGTGATGGGTTTCACTGGAGCAGGTAGACAGGGGAATGTCTGTCCCCAATATACTGGCGGGGTGACTTCAAATGGGTGGTATGTGGAAGGTGGAGAGAGAGGATGCCTGAGCGATTTCCAGGATGGTAGAAGCACAAAGAAAATATATAAAAAAAGAATTAAATTATGCTTATGCAACTGGATGAGATGATGCTTGTGTGACTTTGATACATTGTGGCTATTTGCCTCTCTATCTGTGGGATATACCACCCTGTAGGGGTATGACACAAGGAATCCTAGAGGAGGGCTCCCCCCCATAGGTGCCACGGGAATGAATACCCAATCGGTTGTTGAGCATCGAAAGAAAGGCAAAGTAGAAGATCTGTAAACTGGAAATAAATGTGACAGACATAGGTAGGAATGACAGGAGAAGACAAGGAAAGGTGAGGATGATGAATGAAAGGAAATCTGAGAAGATGAAGAAGGGCAGACATCCTAAGGAGAGAGGGAACAGCTGGGGCCACCATCTGACTCCATCCAATAGTGGAACCTAACTAAGGAACCTAAGAAAGCACTAACCCTAACTAATATTATGATCATTGGTACAGACGAGAGGAAAAACTCCCTTTGAGTAGGAAACCTCTGGGGATCCAAGGCCTCAGTCGCCTTCCTTCTAGGCTCAAAGACATTTGATTAAGGACGTTTGTCGGCACCACTACAGCAATTTAAAGTAGAGATCTAGGAAGTAGGAAAAATTCCAACTGTAGATTAAACTCTCACTCTGACCTTCTAAATGGACAGCTGTCTAGGGATGTGAGTGATGTCAGCAACTAGACACTCAAAAGCCAGCAAGGAAGTACTATGATGGTGAAAAGCCTTGAAGGTTTGACAGGTTAAAGATGAGACATGGAATGAACATTGTACACTGATGGAGAGCTGCCTGCCAGCCCCCAGCAAAGAGGCAATGGACATGAAGGCATGTCTTTGAGTGGAAAGCAGGTTGAGTCAAGGTAGCATGGACCCGAGATGGTTATGCTTGAGTAGTTGATGTGATGGAATAGACATACATGAGGGCTGGATGAGCAAGGGGTACCCATATGTGGGTATGAGAAGACAGATGGTGATAAAAACTGCAGAAGAGCAGCGGTTCAATGAGGTAGCATAGGATTTGATGAGATATATACTGACTGAGTGATGTAAATAGAAGAACCATGAGGTCAGAATGAGTGAAGGATAACCAGACTCATGCATCTGGACACAGACAGGCTAAAGTAAGAAGAGGATACAAGTAGGGAAGGTGATGGCAGGATAGGGGGAAAACCCAAAAAGAAAGCACAGGTCAGAGAAAGAAAGAAACGGAGGGAGGCAAGAAGCAGAGGCGATGGGGGCATACACCGGATGAGTGCCCACCAAAGGGAAGCGCAGCCAGGATGAACGTGTAGCACAGAGAAACCAGGAGCAAGGAGCAATGAGCCCACAGGAAACAGTTCAAGAGGCTGAGGGAAACTGAATGAAAAACACACACAGGACAAGAGGCAGCATCCCACAGCAGGAATGACCATATCCTATAGTGCAGGGATGAAGGGAGAGAGGGTCCATGGCTCGAAGCGCAATGATGAGGGGTGAAACACATGCTAGAAGAGGACTAGCCACAAGGGAACAGTCAAAGGAGGCAGGATGCACATCTGAATGCATGGTGAAGGAGAATGGAGAGATGGCCACGGTGGGAGGAATGGAGACACACCAGCAACCCCCTAAGCGAGACCAAAAGGAGAAAGGCAAGGGCAGGTGAATAGGAGGAGGGCATGCAGAAAAAAGAAAAAAGAGGGAGGTGGTGTACCCAGTGGAAAGCGCAAAGCACCAAAGGCTGCAGGGGCCAGGAGATATCAGAATAATGACAGGGGAAGCTGCAGAGAAGAGGAATGGTCAGGAAGAGTAGAGAGGAAATGACGGAACCACAGGGGCATGATGAGGAGAGAGATGCCGAGCAGGAATAGGCAGGAGGCAGGGAAATCAAAGGCTCCAGCTGTGAGAAAAATGAGGTAGAGGGAGACAGGACCAGAGCGGGAATAAAGCAAGGGAAGCAGGAGATAAAACAAGGCTGCTGCTGTGAGCGGCAGGTACCACAGACATAGCAATGAGCCAAGAAAGGAGCGAGGGAAGCCAGAGCCTAGAAGGTGCCAGAACAAAGCAAAGGGGAAATGCAAGTCGGGGGGGCAAGGATGAGTCAGGCATGAGGAAAACAACCACCAAATGGGGTGACCAAACCAGAAAAAACACAACAGGAGAAAAGGGGCAGAAGAAATGGAATAGGGAAGGGGGAGGACAAATGGAAGCGGGAGACAAGACAGAAAAGCCACGGTGAGGGGCAGGGATGACAAAATGAGAGGAGTGAGGGGAATAAAAGATGAGAGGATTGGGAGGAATGATGAGGGGAGATGGGAGAACAGCCACAAGCAAGCAGCCATGACAAGCGAGGCAGGAGACTGACAGGAAGGAAGCAGCGGTAGCTGCTGGAGAGAGAGAAGGCATGGTGAAACTATACAAATAGGGCAGATAGGAATGAACGGGCAGCCGGAGGCAGCTTCAAAACAAGAGAGAACATAGCAGAATTCCAGAGAGAGGTGCAGGAAAGCAGCACCTCCATCTGCAATGAGAAACAAATCCTGGAAAGACTCAGGATGATTGACCTTTTAAAGCCTAACAGGAGGAGTGATGTAGTTGCTCCACTCATTGAACCTCAGGCTTATAGCCTTCCCAAAAAAAGACTGCCAAAACCACTGCCAAAGGAAACCTAAGTAATGTGCAAAAGGGGGTGTAAGCAAAGATGTGTCAGATACCCAGAGATGACAACAGAACCAGCAGAAAGGGTAACTTGCAGCAGAGCAAAAGAAACCATATCATGTTACAATTCCATCTGGGCCAGAGAAGGTACCAGAGGATAGTGCAGTAAATGAACAGAAGGGAGCCACCTTTTAAGAATGCAGAGATTTCTCAAGGAGCTTATAGCTACCAGCAAAGACTGACTGAGAACAAAGACTTAAAGACATCAAATACCAGTCTACCAATCAATAACTCACCCTGGAGCCAGTTGAGTTACAAATTAAGTCTGACTTGCACAATATCTGACTTTTTCAGCTAGTTGGAACTTTATGACTTCAACTGACTAAAGAAAATTTCTTTTTTTTTTTTCAACTGGAACCATTTTATCATTTTATTTATGTACCTGCAAGAGGCTCTGTTGAAGTGTGGACAATGTGTATACTGGATGTAAAGTACATTAGATAATTTTTTGGTTACATCTCATGGATAAAACCAGTTAAGAGTCAGATTAACACAGGTGCTAACCTAATACATTCATGCTTATTGGTTGAGCAGGAGGGAAATATGTACTTAGAATAATTATGTACTGAATATTGCAGTCCATCAAGAAAACAAACTATAAATTAAAAGGGAAAATGGGTAGCACAATGTATGTGTGCATGTGCATTAGAATTTCTCATAGTCTGAAAAACAATGACATTTTTTTTTTAACAAACATTGTATTAGGGCTAGTCTGCATATGTCTGGGTGCCCACATGCTCAACAGTCTACAGATATCTATAACTAGGGGCCCAGTTTACAAACATTCAGCACCTGCTCCACACACAAGGAGAGATATTTGCACAGGCTATTGGTGCATGGAGGACCCACTCTGCACATGAAGGAACCTCTGCACATCAATAGCTCCAGAACACAGGCCCCTTCCACACCTGATCTCATGCTGCAGGTGCTCTTACACTTGTGGCAGGGTTGGGGTGACACCGTGGCAGGCATGCACCCCATTCTTGTAGTGACTGTCATGCTGCGGAGGGCAGGAGCAGAGGATATACAGCACAAAAGGCAACAGTAGCCGCTACATGCCTCTCTCTCTGCACAGCCTCAGGCCCCACCTCCATTAGATTCAGCCCTCAGAAACTCCTTGGGCTACTGAACATAAGCCACATACCTATCATATGCTACCTAAGCACACACTTATGTTGTAATACCTTAACACTGCAAACTGTAATTTATTTTTAAGAATGCTTTTCATGGAAAACATCAGCTCCACATGGTAGCCCACTAACACCCACGACAAACACAGATGCTATTACACTACAGATATTACTTTACAACTCTTAAAAATGCTCTTTTCTGATGCTCTTTTTTTAGTTTTGTACCCCTCTGCATTTGCCTGACCGATGGTGGTAGACGGAGAGAGACTGTACGCAAACACTACACTGACTCAACCTATGCTGGCTGAGCATAGTGGAGACATGTAACCCCATGTTGCAGATTAAGCCATAAAATGTAGAATATGCATTAATATACAATAATACAAAAGAGGATAAGGGTGACAACCCCTCCCTTTCAGATCGCCCACCTCACCAGTGGATAGGTGGTGACAGAGAGGTGACCATCACCAGTGCTATCATACAGTAAAAGCTGACACTGGGGTACCCAATTTCCAGTGCTGGATCCAGGCCCTGAAAGAAAGAAAACAGTCCTTCATTTATTTAAAATTAAACCTGCACAGAAAAAATGGTCCCTCATTGATCTGAGCCTCACACCCCCACCCATTACATCCTGACGCCCAAACTCAGTACTCACCACACTCCCTCCTCACCATCTCACTCACTCACACATGATACCATGAGACAGAGCCACTCTTTGATTGAAAAGATACCCTCCTGCTAGAACAGTGACTGTGATATAACAAAATAAGGTTTTAATGTAATTTAATGTCTTTTCAATGTGTTTTGAACTTGTACTCATATATTTGTCATTTTTCAAAATTGTTACACAACATTTTCAACAGAACCGTTTTGGAACCTGTTCATGAGCAAGGTAGGTGCAATTTTTTCAGATCCATCTCAAAAGATGATTTTGCAGTTGCTCCATGAAATCACATTTCAGGTGGGGTTGAACACTTTTATCTACCCAGTTCTTGAGGAAGGGTCATAAAAAGGCTATGCATAAATTTTTTTGGAAAAATATGATAAAATTACCAAATTATAAGTGAATGCTGAATTTTTAAAAAGTTCTTATTTAATTTTTTTGCAAACTCACTTACAAAAAAAGTAAATACTGGAGGATAATACAATGCCAAGTTTTCAAAGACATCTCATACTTACAAAGGAAAATGATGGACACATCCCCAGTAGTTGCTTCATAAAGGGAAGTAAAGTTATAACTGGTTTCAGATAATATATTCCAATATATGCATAAAGCCAAAGAAATATAAAGGGTACTGGTATTCCCAATAAACGTGCAACAGTTAATACCCTATTAACATAATGACCTCCAGTCTACAGTGTCCCCCCTCTGACATAGGATGAACAGTTTGCCAAAACTTCTCCCCAAGTCCCAGAGAGAAAAAAATTCAAGTACTGCCCTATTGTTACAGGGCTAATACATTTTCTAATGTACACATAGATTCTAGTAAAACCAAAGTGATTATCTTTCTAGCATAAATTAGGTAACTTGGACAAGATATTTTAAAGCATAACACCATAGCAAACAACCACTACCCTATTAGGTAGGTGCACATGACTACACTGGACTACAAGGCACTTTACAGGCAATAAAAAAAGTATAAGTGTTCTGTCAGCTATAGCTGAATTAAAGATAATTAGACATATATTTTTGTTCCATAGGGCATATTACCCCAGTGCATGAGACTGTGCCACAGAGTCCTTGCAGTCTGAATTTGGGCAGGAAAGCCACCATGATGGTAGTAGTCACTTTGCACTTCACAAACTAATGCAATATTAAATGTATTAAAACCATAAGAACCATTAATTGGAAAAGTCAAACAGCTTGTAGGTTTTGTGACCCAGAGGCAACAAAGATATGTCTTAATAAACTCCAACAATAGTCACCTTAATGGGATTCAATCCCCATCAGCCAATTCCATGTTCTTACCATCTTCTGTAAGTTACCTTTCAATCCATGCGTTCAGCTTGTCTGCTTCTCTAGGTTTGGTAAAAAATATATGATTGCCTATTCCAAACTAAATGGAGCTTTGCTGGTAGCAGAAGTTGATGCTGCAGTTTAAGTGCCCTCAATCTGCTTCATGCGCTATCAACAACTCTCTGCCAAAGCCTTGTACTATAAGTCAGATCAGGGTATAACTGCATATTGGCTTCCAAATACTGTAGCCTTCTTCATCTCTTTGCTATGGCCAGGGCCCTATCCCTGTCCCATATACCAGTGAGGACTATGAGAAGAGTAAGGGAGTCACTGGAAGCTGCTGGGACTCTGTGTAGGGAGATGTGATAAAAGTTTTCCACCAAAAATATGTCATCATCCTCTGACGAGCCCAAATGTTGTTGTAAGAACAAGTTGGAGAAGTCTAGGGGATCCTCTCCCTCTTCCCCCTCTAGTAGTCCAACAACACTGACATTCCATTCTCGAGGCTGGTTTTCAACTGTTTCCAGGCACTGGTGGAGCAGTGAGCTTTCTTCAATGAGATTCACTGTTTTGTCAACCGTTTTCAGTACAGATGCTTTGGATTGTGCATTTATTTGTTCACAAGCAACCATTCTTGTTTCAAGTGTTGCCATCTTTGGCATTAGGGTGTCAAACATTTGATCCAGGTCCTGCACCATACGGATCAGCTGGCCCAAAGTGGTATTAACTGTGGTCAAAGTTACTTCTCTGGTCGATGTTCCAAGCAAGGTGGAGGAAGAGGCTTGATGGAGAGACTTCTCACCATGCTGCTGTTCCTTCAGTTTTAAAAAGTCTGTGTTAGCAACCACAGTATTCCTTGGTTTGCCCATAGTCTGACATAGATTTGATCAAGCATCAAAAGTTAATCAGAATCTGCTAGGAAAAACAGTTTTCCTATGTATTTAAATAATTAATTTCTCACAGGTGCTTGAGACAAACATGTCATTCCTTACAGGCACCTCAGCAGCGTCTTCCTTGAATGTTGAAATATTTAATATTCACTCATAACTTTGCTAATTTTTAATATTTTTCCAGCAAACATTCAACATGGCCTTTTTGGGACACTTTCTCATGAACAAGACAGGTGACAATTTTCTAATCCAGGCCAAAAGGTGATTTCACAATCACGTTGCAAAATAATGTTTCAGATGGGATATGAGAATTTTCACCTATTGGAGTCAAAAGTACAGTATTTCAAAATCTGGGGTCAAAATCTTAAAAAAAGCAAACATGAATTTACATTGAAATTTTCCCATGCTAGGTGATAATGTTGGTAATTATAAATATTTTGACTCCAAACTTTCAACATAACCATTTTTTCATACCATCTCATAAATGTGACTGGTGTCATTATCCAAATCATCAAATACATGTACTTTCACATGTGTGGCGCAAAACGACATTTCACTCACTATTTTGCAAATGCCACATGTCATGTTTAAAAGGGAATAATAATATGGCTATCTTGAACATTTGCAATCAAAATAAAAAAAAAGATATCAAAAAACGTATGCACTGTCAGTCTTTACCCAAATGGGAAGTACTTTATGATCAATGAGCCAGTGAGCTGAGTTTAGGGGGTGAGCTCAGTGAGACAGCTGGATGGGGGGAAATTACACAGTTATGTGGCTGCATCCCCCAAGCCTAGGAAAGGAAAGGAATGTGTAGGGTTGTCTGCACTGGGCCAAATAAAATATAGTGAAGAGAACTGCTCTCTTGGCATAGGGCCCTGCACTTCTGCACCCTGGGGTGCCAGAGGGCCATGCGCTTTGGCAGACCAATGGACTGTTTGCCTTGTGTGTCTGTATCTTTTTCCTCATGGAAGAGCAGGACCCAGAGGTCCATGAGCTTCTGCAGCCTGCCAGACAGCTCCACAAATTTTTGACATCAGTTGCCACATGGAAGTGCAGAGCCTGCAGAGCTCTGCATTTTGGTTGACAGATTGATTCTTCCATTGGTATAGAACTCAAAGGAGCCTGTGCATCTTCATTTGTTCACACCAATCCTGAAGGGACATATGTGAATGAGGGCATGACTCCAAACTGTGTCAAATGCACCAGTTAGGGTTCTATTTAATGGCACAAAAGTAGGGAAATGTGGTGCTAGTGTTTCCAACCCTAACTCCCCCCCAGAAGCAAAAGGAAAAGACCACACAAGAACCATAGACAGCCATCAGCTTGTAAAACAGCATACAACCATTTCCAGATGACACAAATGCAGTAGCAGTGATGTGCTTCCTTTATGGACTTGTATTCGTGGTTGCAGAAACACAGGCCCCACAGGGGCCTGCACTTCTGCAGCCACAGCTCTGTGTGTATGTCGTACAGTGCCCATGAGTACCTCTGGTGCAGAAGCGCAGGCTCCGCTTCTGCAGACAGAAGTAGTTGCAATGTGAGTATCATGGTTTTAGCAAAGGCTCTAGAAATTTTTCAAGGAGGCAGCAGTTTTGTCTAGGGGTGGCACTTCCCCCAAAAGTAAAATGTTACCTTTTAAAGCTCATATTAGGTTAAAGCAGTTACTTTTTACTGGTCTAAAGGGGTAGCAGCTGGTACCTTGTTACATAGCTGGATCAACTATTGCATGGTTTTCTATATGTGGCTGCATAACTGCAAGTGCCACAGGGGCCTGAACTTCTGAAGCCAGAGGTTGGTGTGTGTGTCCTACACCTGTGGCTGAACAGGCACAGGCCCCTCAGGGGCCTGTGCTTCTGCAGAAAGAAGTACTGTTGCAATTTTGGTATCATGGATTTTGTGGCATCTGTGCTTCTGCAGCCAGAGGTTGGTGTGTATGTTTTAAGCCTGCAGCTACAAAAATGCAGGCCCTCAGGGTCCTATGCTTCTGCAGACAGAACTGAGTGCATGTCTTACAGTGTGGATGAGTACCTGTGGCTACAGAAGCACTGGCCCCATAGGGGCCTTTGTTTCTGCAGACAAAATAACTCTTGTAATTTGGGTATTGTGGATTTGTATCTGTGGCTGCCGGATCCAGTGCTTCTGCACATAGAAGTAGAGTTGTGACTGGAGTGTTGCAAATGTCTATCTGCAGGCAGAAGTGAGTGTGCATGTCTTGTTGTGTGCCTGCCCCAGATACAAATTCATGAAGATAGCACATCCGTGCTACATCATTTTTGTCATCTGGAAACAGCTGAATGTTGTTTGGCTCACCTGAAGATGGCTATCTGTGGTTGCTTGTGTGGTCTTGTCCTTTCTTGCTGGAGGCATGGGGAGTTAGAGTTGGAAACCCTAATACCACATTTCCCTACTTTTGTGGCATTAAGGTGAACCTTAACTTGTATTAATGTAAGTAATAAGCTACAACAGGGTGTGCACTATAGGATTTTAATGTATGCCCAAGGGATGTAGTGAGATATGAGACCAAAGGCTGAGTGTCCTTACACCCAGAGGAAGTGCATTAAAATCCTATGATACACACCCTGGAGGGGGTTATTACACTTATTAAATGGCTCTATGTAGTTTTTTTGGGGAGGAAAATGAGATTCAACACCTAAATGTGCATTTATAGAGATATAATAACTGGCGATCAATTTTTTCAATGGGCTCAG
Source organism: Neoceratodus forsteri (assembly GCA_016271365.2). Classification (NCBI taxonomy): domain Eukaryota; kingdom Metazoa; phylum Chordata; order Ceratodontiformes; family Ceratodontidae; genus Neoceratodus; species Neoceratodus forsteri. The sequence continues at coordinate 585,314,946 of CM028132.1, read as the reverse complement.
CCAGCTATTGTTTCCCAGAGACACGCTGCCTCAAACACTCATAGCAAAAGCTGAGTTCTCACAGCCACACAGCTGCTGTAACTTTCACTTCCTACTGCGACTCTGAGAATTGTGGGTCTGGGTGTTTGAAAACAATGGCAAATCTACTCATACCATCCCAAAACTATAAAAACTTAAGTACTGTACACTTACAAAGCATTGTAGTATATCATAGTAAGAAAAATTAGTCTGTTTCCAGAGTCATACCATGGAAACAGAGACAGAAGAAGAAACCGGAAGACATCATACCTTGGAAAGTTAACCCTGCTTTGTTTCATTTAGAACAATTTTTGTGAACTTTGAAACACAAAATTGAAATGTTGACAGCACTGTGTCAAAAACAATATAGTTTCTTCATTGATTTCTCAACTTTGAAAAATCTGCATTTTCAGGAGCACGTCTTGACTCTGGATTGTCATTTTCCATTTTGCCATCTCAAATACATTCCTAATACTGACATTCTCACTTCAGTTATTTCAGATGTTCTGTATAAGTTATAGTAAATAAATTTATTTTGAAAATGCTAACTCTGGTGACAGTCTACTTACTGCTTATACTACCCTGCATTTTCAGTGTACAATTCTTAAGTTTTTATAGTTTCTGGTTTGAAAAAATTGTTCACCAGAAATTATAAAAAATAAAGCATGGGGTAGTGTGCATACTCAAATTTAATGCACGCCCTCAGTGTGGGATACTATTATAAAAATGAGCTTCGCTCTTGGGATTTACGTAGCATCTCACACCATGGGAGTGCATTAAATTCTCACAATTCACACCACTCCAGACATTATTCTCTATATGATACATGGTCAGGTGATATCTCTTGGCCAATGAAATTTCTAGATTTTCTCATGCCATTTTATCTGTCTGTCTATCTGTCTGTCTATCTATCTATCTATCTATCTATCTACTTATCTTTTGCAAAAAACTGTGTTAATGCATCAGTTAGGGTTCAGGATAAAATGACATAAGTAGGGAAATGCGATATTAGGGTTTCCAACCCTAACATCACTGCCCCACCCCTGAAGCAAATGAGGGGCAGAGTCCTCCTTGGGAGGTATCCCGTGACATAGGTGACCATGATTGGGCACCTACAAAAATGGCAACTCAATTGCAGCACATGTCAATGGGGCTACTTACCAGGGAGGGCAACCGGATGGAGGGTTCATGCATATAGCAACAGGATGTCGCTACATGTATATGGGCGTGGTGGATGATCATGCTCAGCAAGGGGTGGGAGGGGAGAGAGGTTTTGTGAGGGGTGGTGCTATGTTGAGCTGCTGAGCTGGCCCCTTGGCATAGTGGGTGGGTTCAGGGCTGGGGTTCTGAGGCTGCTGGGTTCAGATCTGGGCACAGGTATGTTTTGTTGTGCCCGTTCAGACATTTTTTTGTATGGTTTTGCACTGCCCCTGACATGCACCCCCCAGATTTGAGAATCCTTTAGTGGGTGGTGCAGGGGGGGTGCAGCCCCCTGCATGAAATGGAAAATCCAAGTCCCTGGCACCCTTTTGTTGTGCATCGGGGGGTACATCATCAAAATTGATTTTCGGGGATATACCAATCGCCCCAAAGGCGATCACCTTTCAGCGGTCTCCATTATGACATTGAACCTCCTTGGGATTGTCAACTCTAATATTCACCTCATTCTATGCACTCATGAAGCATACACACCTGTCTCCATCACATCTCAGCTTTTCTGTTACTACAATAGTGTGAGCGTTAGGGTTGACAACCCCAAGGAAGACTCCACCCCTCATTTCCTTCAGGGGTGGGGCAAGGGTTTTTGGGTTGGAAACCCTAACATCACATTTCCCTACTTTTGTGGCTTTATCCTGAACCCTAACTGATGTATTAACACAGTTTTTTTTGCAAAGAGTTTCCTTACTTTTTGAGATAGTTTAAACGTATCCTTATTTGCCTGTGGAAGTGCAGGGCCCGAGTAATCATAGCCTTATTTACCTGTGGGAGTGCAGGGCCCTCCAAGCCCTGCACTCCCATCCCTCAATAGATGCATATATCTATGTTGCTGTGGAAGCAAGCTCTGAGCCCTGTGCTTCCATTTCTAGGACAACAGCAACCAAATTGTCAGCATAGCCTTCTTATTACCCCACGCCATGTACCCTGTACTGAAATTTTTCATATCCTCACCAAAATGTGGTTCCACGCCACTGCAACGTCATTCCATGCCACAGGTATGAATAGATAGTTTGGGCAGGATTTGAAAAATGGCAGCTATCACATTCATGAGGTGGTGTAAAAAAATGGCTTAGTTGAAACTTTTGGGTCAAAATATTTAAAATTACCAAAGTTACAAGTGAGGGTAGCAAAATTGCAATGGATTCACATAACTTTGGCATTTTTAGACATTTTGATCCCAGATTTTCAACATACCCTTCTTATGACACCACCTCATGAACAAAGGTGGTGAACATTTTCAAACCCCACCTGAAAAGTGATTTCACCAAGTGACTGCAAAATCACTTTTCGGGCTGGATTTTGCATACTTGCACCACCATTGTTCATGAGGTGGGATCTCAAAAATGCCATGTTGAAAATTTGGGGTCAAAATATGCAACAATAGCAAAGTTATGCATCACAGTTGAAAACCCCAATTGAAATACATTGAACTGCACTTACCTTATTTTCTCATATAGCAGTTGGCCTTACCAGCAGCAAGATTTGCCTCAATTGGAGAGTGGATCTTCACCCTGGGGCTTCTTCAGGTGAGTGACAGTGTGGGGGGATGTGGGGGTGGGGCGGTGGGTGTTGAGTGGCAGGTTGGGGTGGGGAGAGCAGATTGGCAAGGGACCTTTTTTTTACAGGTTAAAAAAAAGACATCATGGGAACTTTTTCTTTATTTCAGAGAGGGCAATAATTAGAGGGCGAGTAGTGCCACTATACACCAGGGAAAGAAAAAATATCAATGGGAATAGTAATCAGAAGGTGGGAGGGTGCCACTAGACATCACAGAAAAATACTATAATTATGGGGATGGTGATAGGAGGGTAGGAGGGTGCCACTAGACACCAGGGAAAAATGCTATAATTATGGGGACAGCAATCAGAGGGTGGCGGTGCCACTAGACACCAGGAAAAAATGGTATAATTGGGGGGCAGTGATTGGAGAGTGGGGTGCCACCACTAGACACTAAGCAAACATACTACAATTACAGGGATGGTTATTGGTGGGTGGGCAGTACCACTAGACAAAAGGGAAAAATACTATAATTATGGGGATGGTGATTGGAGGGTGGAGATGCCACTAGACACCAGGGAAAAATACTATAATTATAGGGATTTGTGATAATAGGATGGAGGGGTGCCACTAGACACCAGGAATAATACTGTAATTACAGGGATAGTGATTGGTCAATGAGGAGGCCATTAGACATCAGGGAATGATTAAATAATTACGGGGTTAGTGATAAGAGGGTGATGGTACCACTAGACATGAGGGAACATTTTAATAATTATGGGGACAGAGATTGGAGGGTGGGGGCACCCCTAGATACCAGTGAAAGACTAAATAACAATAAAAATGTTCATATTATATGCTAGTTCATACGCATATTTTCGTACCAGAAGCAAGTCACGAAAAAAGATTTGAAATGTAAGAAAACATTTTGGGGTAATTTCTCCAACAGTTAACTGCAGAATCCATCTAACGGACACCTGGTGGGCATGATAGATGTGTCAGTCTCTCTGCAGAATGTAATTTTTGTGGGTTTTATAGCTTTTTTTTTTTTAGAAAAATGAAAAACAAGATGGCGGCAAATGAAAAATCATTCTTTCCTCATGAAAAAGGATTGGCCCCATACAATCATTTCATGCAGCTATTTTGAAGTTTCATAGTAGATCTACAAGTGTGTAAGGCCAAGGCCCATAATGAACTCGCCACCATGTGGTCATTGGTGGTATTTATATTTTATCTCTCCCATGTAGTCATCCAAAAGTGTTTTAAAGGATTCCACAGTGTCACTGGCAACAATATATGTAGGTAATGTATTCCATAATGGTGGCCCCTGCTATGTGAAGAACCTCTGTTTTCTTTGAGTTTTATTAATGGGGCATTTAAATTTATCCTTGTGCGATCTAGTATTCTCACAACAACCTGCTTCTCAAGACATATAACATCTAATGTTTCTCTGTTATGTAAAGTGGTATATCTATCTATATATATATATATATATATATATATATATATATATATATATATAAGGTCTCCTTTTAATAATCTGTACTCATGTGAGTATAGATTCAATGACTTAGGTCTTTCCTCATATGGGAGACTTGCCAGGTGTTTTACTCTCCTAGTGGCCCTTTGCGGAACCTTCTCCACCATGCTCAGAGCTCCTGCAGTTGTTGGTGCACAAAAGGGAGCACAGCACTCCAAGTGAGGCCCAACAAGACTTGCATACGGTGGCATCAGGACCTCAGTCTTCCTGCTCTTTATGTGTCTATGTATGCATCCCAGTAAGGAATAGCATTTGTTAACAGCTTTTTCTGCATGTATATCAAATTTTAGATCATTGGTAATGGTAATGGTTACACCCAGATCTCTTTCCTCCGTGGTTGTTTGAATTATTGTATTATTTATAGCATAACTAGCCCCCATGTTGTTATTTCCAAAGTGCATCACCTTACACTTGGATTCATTAAATGTCATTTTATTCTCCTTGGCCCACACAACTATATTATTCAAACAGTCCTGTAACCTGTTAACCGATTCTGGGTTATTGACTATGCAGCGTTTTTGCAGTCGTCTGCATAGTTACCAATCCAGACCTGATTGTTTGTCTGCATTGTTGACACGGGAATATTGAACAACAAGGGGCCCAGTACCGAACCCTGAGGGACCCTGCTTGTCACAAGGCCCCAACTTGATTCATGTCCTCCTAAGACAACTTGCTGTTCCCTACCATTTAACCTCGAGGATATCCATTTAATAATATTTCTGTTTAAGTTTATTTTAAGCAGTCGTTCCATAAGATTTTATGCAACACTGTATCAAATGCCTTGGCGTAGTCCAGAAAAATGACATCCACAGGCATTCCCCCATCCCGAGCCTCACTAACCGGCTCAAAAAAAACTGATTAGGTTGGTTAAGCATGATCTGCCTGACGTAAAACCATGCTGTGAGATATCATAATTTACAGTTTTACTTATATGTTCCATCATTCTTGTTTGGATTATTCTCTCCATCATTTTACCAATCACAGAGGTAAGGCTAATAGGACTATAGTTCCCCATAAGTTGTTTGCTACCTCCTTTGTGTATTGGCATGATATTAGCATATCTCCAGTCCTTTAAAGTGCTCCCATATTTTAAGGATGTATTATATAACACTGCAAGTGGACCTGACAATTCATTGACCATTTTTTTAAGAACTTTGGGGCTATACCATCAGGACCAGGTGCGGAGTCTTCCTTCAGTTTTTTAATAATATCTATCCCTTCTTTTATAGCTATAGATTTCACTGTTTCTTCAATATTCAACAGCTCAATCTTAATATATTACTTTGGGAGGAACACATTCATAAAGTATGTGTTTAATTCATTAGCCATTTCAATTTCCTTTGTGATTACTATATTATTTATTTTTAATGGTCATATACTACTCTGGTTACCCTTCAGGGATCCTATATAGTTAAAAAAAAGCTTTTTTATTATGTTTTGAATCAGTTGCTAGGCGGACCTCAAGTTCCTGTTTCCTTTTTCTGATAAGATTTTTAGTTTTTTTGTACCAACTTTTTGCATTTTATTAAGTGATTTATATTCAGTGAATTCTTATATTTTCGATATGCCCTGTGTTTTTTATTTTTTATTTTTTTTTATTTTGTTTGACCACCATAGAGGAGTTCTTTTTGTTCTATTGTTACATTTTATCCTCAAGGATAGCCATGTATTTATACAGTACATAATCTTGGTATTATTTCCCATTGTTCCTGAAGGTTTAAATTTCTGTTTAGTTCCTGGACCCAATTCCAATTATTTAGGTAATTTTTAGTACTATTATAATCTACTCTATTATAATCTCTGATTTTTGTAATTCCATTATTATTACCTTTAGTTATTGTGTTCACATTAAACTGTATCATATTATGATTGCTATCAGCCAGTGGTGGTAATACTACTGGTTCTGTCTCTATATTTCTAATATTGGTCAGGATTAGATCAAGTATATTGTTATCCCAGGTAGGTTCCTGACTAATTGTTCAAGATTATGTTAAAATGTAAATTCTAGGAACCCTTTTTCTAGATTTCCTTTAACCTCAAGTGTAGCCCACTTGATGTTGGGCATATTAAAGTCCCCCATAAGGATGTACTCATTAGAGACTTCCATGCTTTCTTTTCATTGAGGAAGGCCTCATTTCCTTGTAAATCCAGACTGGGGGATCTGTATCCCAATCCCAGAGGCAGTATTTTATTTATTTAAGTGAAGATCAACCCAAAGAATGTTTGTATCATCATCCTTTAGTTTTTTTAGTTCAGTTTTATACTTTTGAGTACATATAAAGCAATGCCATCCCCCTTTTTTGTTTTCAGCTTTTGGTAAATTTGATGTATCCCAGGATATCAGCGTCCCAATCATTGCTTGTATACCATGTTTCACATACAGCACACACATCTACATGTTTATTTTCCAGTGTGTATCTCAGTTCTTCCATTTTATTATGTAGGCTTCTAGCATTAAGTAATAATATATTTATATATTTTTGTGTCCTATATTTATCTTTATTTTTGTCTGTCCTTGTATGTTTAATGTGTGTTTTTTTATACAGTTAGTCAGTTTAATGCTTATGTGATCCCGCCCACCCTCAGTAGTCAGTTTAAATAATTAATAATGTGTATTTTCAAATGTGTACCTAACCTTTCATTTCCTTTGTTACTAAGATGCAGCCCATCCCTACAGAAATACTCAATGTTGACACTAAATTCTTCCCAATGTGATATATATCCAATCCTTTGTCTCAGACTCCACATTCTTAGCCAGCTATTCACCTTTTTAATTTTATTGTTTGCTCATAGGATGCCCAAGGTATTGACAGAATTTCAGAAAATGCGAAGTTGCAGCCTAATTCCACTAATTTATTATTCATGTCCACAAATTCCTGTTTTATTTGCTGTTCAGTTTGTGAAAATATATTATTGGCTCCAGCATGAATTATAACTAAAGAGTTAGGAGCATCATATTTCAATATTTCATTTGCCATTTTGTTGATGTCAGATACTTTTGCCCCTCTGAAGCATGATAGGGTTCTTGTTGCTTTATCTTCATCACATATGGCTCTGTCTAGTCCTTTGACTAGGGAGTCACCAAGTACAAATATTTGTTTCTTGCTTAGTAAAGGCTCACTTCCTAAGTCCATATTTTCTACATCTCTTGGACCAACTTCGTTATCCATTTGGATATTTAAATCCTCGGTTCGTTTGGTAATATCAGTAACTGGTTCAAGCATTACCGTTGGTACAGTAGAGTTTGTTTCTATTTGATGAGTCCCTGTATGTTTTATAATAGTCTGTTCACCATGTATATCATTAGTGTTAGTGTTAGGTACATCTTGCTGGACTAAGGGGTCAAAGGTATTTTGGAGGGAGATGTTAAAAGCGTCAGTATTCTTCCCCTTCCTTCTTTTGGTAATATTTGTACTCTGTACCTGGAGCCATTCATCTTCTGTGTTAATAGATGTTTCCTGTTCTCTAGATCTTTTTTTATTAATGATCTTTTGTTTTACTAGTTTGCCTTTCTTTGCCTTTTGGTTTCGAGTCTGTGCAGTACTAATAACTGTATCAGTGACATTATCTGTAATGTGTTCTTTAAATCTATTTGCCATGTCTTTTTGGCTTTTTTCTAATTCATTTAATCTTATGTTGAAATCATTCACCATCACTGTTAGTTCAGCATTTTCTTTACATTTTGCGCATATGTATTGCTCATTACCGAAGAGTCAGTGTCCAAGTTATACATATAACATGACACACACATCACACCAGTTTTCCCTTCTGTAGTTTTAATTCTGCACTCCATCTCTTATGTTTAACTCTTAAGAATGTGATGTCACATAAGCAAAATCTGTGCTATACTAGTACCGGGTGTGCACTGCACTTCCCAATGATTGTACAGTTCTTCTACTGTTTATTCCCTAGTGACAAGCCTAGATCCCTGTACTCCTCACGTCCTCACCAAACACGTCAAACATGCACTGATGCGTGTGTCTTTGCATGCATCTTCATGCACATCACCACATGCTTGCTCTGCTCAGGCTCACCCTGCTCGCCGCAGGTGTAGTTAATATACCCAGCCGTGACCTGGAAGTAGCTCCAGAGGTCACACAGCGAGGTAAACAGCCAAAAACCTTAAAATTGGTTTTAAGAGTTATTTTAGCCTCTGCTATGAGGCTCTAGTACTGCAAAAGAGTGATAAGGCTGACTTTGAGCAAAATAAAAGGTGCTATGTAGCAAGTGGTAGCTTGCCTGGAACAGCAACCAAACTACCAGCCTTCTCTTTAAAGTGTCTGTTGGAAGCTCAAACTTACTGCAAAGAACAAACTGCAATTCCATTTAGGACCTGGAAACCTGATTAAGGCATAATACTGCAGAGCACTGGGTAAGAAGGGGAGATACACTTTCTACAAAAAGTTTTATTTTTATTTTTCCTTATTGGCATTAAGCAGAGAATTGCAGGATTCCTTTAAAGGGTAGTAATTTATAACCAGAGTGAGTGAGATACAACTGAATTTGCTTGAGTGTGGGGGTTGAGACCTAGCATTTGGAAGGATATTTTTGTAACATTTTAAGTGTCCTGCTGGCTGAGGAGTGAGTTCATTTTTATCCCTGGACTCAGTAGAGTGGTTTGTGTTGGAGCCGTGGTCTAGTAAATTGTGGTGTTAGTTGTATTACTATAAAGGACAGTACTCACCAGGGTGGTGGAGCAGTTGTGTATTTGATTGTTTCTAACAGTCACCAGAGGCCGTGCACTACCCACCACCCTTCCCCACCCCCACCCCCCAGGCGTGGCATTTCCTTTATAGCCACAGTTCTGACATCACTTCCTCAACAGGTCTTGGGGCAGAACTGTCATATTCCTAATAACCCTGCAACGTGCATAAAGAGTAGTTACACAAAACAAATAATACATATATAATTACATATTGTATATAATAAGGGAGCGGGACATGTGGGGAGTGGAGCAATGCACTGGCTGTGGGGCAGCAGTTTTCCGGGAAACATTCTGGAAACTGCATTGCTGTCCTATTTGTAGGCAACTGTCAGCTCTGAGAGAGGAGGTTACCCACCTCCAGGCTGAACTAGCAAGGACTAAGGAGGCCTTCCCCTCCCAAAGAGCACCTCTGCCACAACCACTGAGTCAGAGGTTTCGGAGTATGAAGAGCAGTAGGACCACAGTGGGTTCTGGGAGGGTACGGGTGGTGGACCAGAGGTGAAGTCCCCCAGTTGTACCTCTGTACAAATCAGATGTCATTCTGGTGGAGCAAGGCTCCTCTATGATGGCACCCTCAGTGGAGACCCAGAAGAATGCTGAGGACATCCACAAGGGAGACCCACAAAAGGGTGGCAAGGGACACCACAGGGGAAGAAAACAGCTACTAATAGGGGACTCAATTGTTAGGGGGGTAGAACTGGGGAAGGGAGAGAAGGAAGTAAGCTGCCTGCCTGGTGCTATGGCTTGGAGGGACAAGAAGTGAATCCTCACAATTGTAGAAGCAGCATCACAGGAGAGAGAACTAGATACCATTGTCCACCTTGGGACAAATGACCTAGCTAGGCATGGGATCAGTGCAGTGCAGAATGAATTTGTGGAGTTGGGGAGGGGCCTCAGATGAGCAGCAAGCACAGTAACCTTCTCAGAGGTGCTACCAGTCCATGGCAGGAATGAGGCTAGGGTACTGCACACCATGCAGTTTAATGAATGGTTGCAAAACTGGTGCAGAGCACAGGGCTTTGGCTTCATTGGGGACTGGGGGTCCACCTGGAGAGATAAAGGTCTATACTGGTATGACGGTCTGCATTTGTCCACTAAGGGGACCAAGCTCCTAGGTGACAGGTTTAAATGCTTCCTTGGCAAGCTTTTAAACTAGATAAGGGAAGTACTGATAAAAGGCAGGAAAGTCAAGCCTCCCCACAAAACATGGCAGGTAGTAGGGTAAACACTGAGGTACAGAGCTCAACACAGGGCAGGACGGGGTAAATGGTAAAATAGATAAGAGCAATAAGAGCAGGGATGGAGAAAAAGGATCAAGCCAACATTAAATGGAGGCAATGACTACTAATGCCCGTAGTCTGGGAAACAAGCTTTCTGAGCTAGTAGCTTTGATGGAAGATGAACAATTGGATATTGTGGCAGTCACAGAAACATGGTACACCGAGAACCATGAATGGGATGTCAACATACCAGGGTACACAATCTACAGAAGAGACAGGGAAGGCAAAAGAGGAGGTGGAGTAGCTCTATACATAAGGAAAGGGATCAAAGCTACAGAACTAAAAAGTAAAGGGGGAGGACAAGAGACACTCTGGGTTACCTTGGAGATGGGGAATGGCATCACAATCCACACAGGGGTTGTATACAGACCCCCATCTCAAGGGGAGGAAATGGACAAGAAAATGATAGAGGACATTCTCAAAATGGCTGAAAAGGGAGATACTGTTGATGGGGACCTGAATATGCCAGATGTTAACTGGAGGACATGTACCACACATCCAAGAGCAGGGTCATTCTCGATGCCCTGCAGCGGGCAGACCTTAGACAGCTACTGCTGGAACCCACGCGGGAGGGAGAAATACTAGATCTGGTACTCTCAAATGGAGAGAGGATCACAAATGTAGAAGTCAGTAGACAACTGGGAACAAGTGACCACTGCACAGTGTGCTTCACAATGAGCACAACCATGGAGATAAGCCATACAAAAACAAGGATACTGGACTTTAGAAGGGCTGACTTTGGCAAAATGGGTGAACACCTGAAGAATGCACTAGCAAATGGCCAAATAGGAGGGGTGGAAGAACAATGGAGAAAATCAAAACTGCCATCATAGATGCAACAAGTCTTTGTGTAAAACAAATAAAGAAAACAAAGCGGAGTAAGAAACCACTAAGGTTCTCAAAAGAGGTGGCAGGGAAGGTTAAGGAGAAAAAGGCTGCATTCAAAAAGTATAAGGAATCACAGAGGGAGCACGACAGGGAACTGTATCAACTAAAGCAGAAAGAAGTAGGAAAGGCAGTCAGAATAGCAAAGGCACAAACCGAGGAAAAAATAGCCAACTCAGTCAAAACCGGGGATAAAACATTTATAGGTACATTAGGGAGCATAGAAAGGTAAAGGAGGGATAGTGAAGATTAATAAAGGAGAGGGAGGTGGGCAGAGGGAGACAGTGAAAAGGCAGAGATCTGATGAATACTTTTGCTCAGTATTCACAAAAGAAGATGAGGAGCAGTTACCTAAACCAGACAATAGAAGCACTCTGGGTAGGGGAGTTGATACCAGTCCATTCACAGAAGAAAGAGTCCTGAAAGAACCCTAAAACTTAAGGTGGACAAAGCAATGGGGCCTGACGGGATTCACCCCAGAATTCTAAAAGAACTAAGGGGACCTAGTGACACCACTGACCACACTTTTAACAAATCATGGCAGGATGGGGTGGTACCTGAGGACTGGAGGAGGGCAGATGTGATTCCCTTTACAAAAGTGGGAGCAAGGCAGAAGCAGGAAACTGCAGACCTGTAAGTTTGACCTCAGTGGTAGGGAAAATGATGGAATCACTCTGAAAGAAAGAATTGTTGAGCACCTAGGAGTCCAGGGGCACAGGACCCAAAGCAACATGGATTTACAGCAGGAAGGTCATGTCAGACTAATCTAATTGATTTCTTTGACTGGGTGACCAAAGTAATAGACCAGGGAGGGGCTGTGGATATGGCCTACCTAGACTTTATCAAGGCATTTGGCACAGTCCCACAAAAGATTAATAATCAAGTTAGCCAGCCTGGGAGTGGGTCCCAGGGTGGTAGCCTGGTAGTGAACTGGCTGCACAACAGACACAGAAGGTAATAGTGAATGGAACACATTCAAGAAAGGGGGGTTACTAGTGGAGTACATCAGGGCTCAGTACTGGGTCCAATCCTCTTTAACATCTTTATAAGTGACATTGCAGAGGGTCTGGAGGGAAAGGTATGCCTCTTTGCAGATGACACAAAGATCTGTAACAGAGTTGATACACAAGAGGGGTAGAAAAGATGAGAAGGGACTTGGCAAGGTTGGAGGAATGGTCAGACATATGGCAACTTAGATTTAATGCAAAGAAGTGCAAAGTAATGCACCTGGGAAACAAAAACCCAGGAGAAGAGTACACAATAGCAGGGGAGGTACTAACAACAACAAAAATGGAAAGGGACCTGGGAGTAGTCATATCAGATGACCTAAAGGTGGATAAACAATGTGAAAAGTCAGTAAGGAGAGCCAGGGGGATACTGGGATGCATAGGAAGGGGCATCACAAGTAGAAAAAGGGAAGTGATTATCCCTCTATACGGACAGTTGGTGAGACCCCATCTGGAGTACTGTGTGCAGTTTTGGAGACCTCATCTACACAAGCACATAGACAGGATGGAAGCAGTCCAGAGGAGGGCAACTAAAATGGTGCAGGGTCTACATCAGAAACCATATAAAGAGAGACTGAGAGAGCTTAATATGTATACCCTTGATGAAAGGAGGGACGTGGGGACATGATAGAAACGTTCAAGTACCTCAAGGGAATAAACAAAGTCCAGGAGGGTAGCATCTTTCAGAAAAAGAGATGTGTAAGAACAAGGGGGCACAGTTTAAAGATAGAGGGGGGACGGCTCAGGGGTAATGTGAGAAGATTCTTTTTCATGGAGAGAGTGGTGGATACATGGAACAGCCTTCCTGAGGAGGTCATTGGGTCTAAAACAGTGGGGGAATTCAAACATGCATGGGACAGACACAAAGCAATTAAAGTGGGGGGTTGCAGGAAGCAGGCTGTTGGTTAACTAGAATCTGCAGCTTATCCAGTAGGTAGGGGAAATGGGCAGACTGGGTGGGCCAAGTGGTCCTTTTCTGCCGTCAAAGTCTATGTTTCTGTGTTTCTATGTTTCTTCCTGTCCCTGATATAGAACAGGGCTCCAATGCACAATTAGGAACAAAGTTTCATTTACTAAAAAACACTTCCACAAGTAGTATGGTCTCCCAAGAGATAGAATACAATTTTCTAACAGCTCAGGGAGATTTTACACTCACACTCGCTGTAGGTCTAGTTAATCTACCCAGCCGTGACCCGGAAGTAGCTCCGGAGGTCACACAGTGAGGCAAATGGCCAAAAACCTTAAAATTGGTTTTAAAAGTTATTTTAGCCTCTGGTATGAGGCTGTAGTTCTGCAAAAGAATGCCCAGGCTGACTTTGAGCAAAATTAAAGGTGCTATGTAGCAAGTAGTAGTTTGCCTGGAACAGCAACAAAACTACTAGCCCTCTTACTGTTCCTGATATAGAACAGGGCTCCAATACATAATTAGGAACAAAGTTTAATTTACTAAAATAACACTTCCACAAGAAGTAAGGTCTCCCAAGAGACAGAATACAATTTTCTAGCAGCTCAGGGAGATTTTTTGCTTACTGAGCATGCTCAGAACTGAAATTTTAAAATGTGATAACTTTGGAACAGATTAATATTTTTTCATCAAACCAGCCAAAGGCACATCTGAGGGCCAAGTACTTTCTACCTGAAAACTTCAGACCAAAATTCCAAACCATCTGGGCACAAGGCAATGACAAGAAAACAGCATTTTTTTTATGTTTTTTTGCTATCTGCATCTTGGAATCCACATACTGTACCTGACCAGAGCAAAACTTGCCATGTCAAGAGGTCTACCACCACAAGACTGCACATGCAAAATTTCATTCAAATCTGTTGAACAGTTGCAGAGATATTGAAGTTCAAAATGTGAGGTTTAACATAGAACCCCCTGCTCAACCCTAACTATAGGGGCACTACTGCGTCCCTATAATATATCTGTATATATTTGAAGAGAGCCGAATAATCTAATTGGCCAAGAGTGTCATGTGAACTTCTGATTATACTAGTAAGAAAGGATAACTCAGATACATTATAGTGGATTTAAGCAATAACATAACCTTGGGTGCATTGTGAGGCACACAGTTTCAGGATGAGTGCCTTCAACCACAGAAGAAGTGATGTTATCCTAAAAAAATGTTATGTGCCTTACAGAATTATAAAATGGATTTATTTAAGTGTTTGTAGTCATAAATGTGCTGTTTTGTTTGCACGTTTTACCTGTAAGGTTCTGTTGGGATTACATCACAGGTGAAACTGGCTCACCATCAATAACCTTTCAGCATTTTCCATCCATTTAGAAACATACAGACACAGAATTTAGCCATCCATAGATGGCCTTGTAATCTATCAAGTCTTTCCAATTTGGAGGTACATGCACCTTTTGGGTTCCTGACCTTTCACCACCTTTCCTGCCCCTTAACCTGCCCCCATACTTGGCCCAACCCCTCTTGAAGCTCTCTCCAGTTTTAGCTTTAATCACCCTCTCTGGCAGCTTGTCCCACCCTTCCATCACCCTTTCTGTAAAATAGTGCTTTCTGGCATCCCTCCTAAATTTACCCCAATCAGTTCTGCAGCTGTTCCCAATCATACTCTTATTCCCATTGGGCCTGGACAGTTCATTGTAGTCCACCTTGTTAATACCCCCATATTTGTGAAGGTCTGTATCATGTCCCCTCTCTCCCTCCTGATGTACAGTGAGTACAAGTTCATGATTTCCATCTCCTTCTCATACATATTCCCCCTACTGCTCCCGAATCATCCTTGTGGCCCTTCTCTGCACTACCTCTGTCTTGTTTTGAGTTCCTGAAATAAGGATTCCAGAACTGGAAACAGTAGTCCAGGAGGTGCAGCCACACCAGAGTTCTGTACAGGGGTAGTACAACCTCCTTTCCTCCTATTTCTGATCCCTCTGCTTATGCTGCCCAGAATTCGGTTTGTTTTTCTCATTGCCTGATTGCACTGAGCAGGTGGATTGAGGGCATATGTAAGTGCTACTTCCACATCTGTTTCTTCTTCTGACATCATAATGGCTACTCCCCCAGTCTGTACTCAGCCTCCGGATTCTTCTTCCTCACATTCACAACCTTGCACTTCTTAAAAATAAAGTCCTGTTGCCAGATTACATTTTTACTTTATTTGTCGCTGGTTTACACATAGTATGCACATAAAAGTTATACATATATATGAATAACTGAGCCAATTTTAATTGGAAGAGGAGTAAGAGTTAGTAGTTGTAGAAGTAGTATCTTTATTGTTTTAGTGCCCAATCCCAAGGGCTGTTGGAGCCTTATAACAATAATATAAACACAAGAGCACAGAGTTATACAAATAATATATGACCCCACAAATTTACAATAATAAATACACTAACAATAAAAGGGTAAACACTGTAGACTAGCTTAAAAACTATACATTTATCTAACGTATCATCATTTAATAAACAAAAGTGTAATTAGTCTCCATAAGCACAAAACCATGGTGCTCATTCAAATCACAGTAAATTAGAATCATACTATTTGAAGTGGATTTTACTAAGTATAAAAAAATATATATATTATGCCAGATCCTTTTTACAAATGGAACAACATAGGTTCAAGAGGTAAAGCATTTTCAAAAAGCTACCTATAGTTAAAGCTGTGAAAATGATCTTGCAACCTACAATTCTATTACTAACGTTTTTTATATACCTGTAAATCACTACATGTATTGTGTATTTATTGTGATAAGAAAAAAAAATACTGTAACAAAATTTAGCACTGAATTGATGCATCACTTAAGAAAGCATTGTCAGTATTCAAAACCTTAAATTATCTGTTATGCAATCTTTGTCTCAAATTAATAAAACAAGATTCCAAAAAGGAAACGTTTTTTAGCTACACTCAAAGCCCTTTTATTTTGGGCCTGGTGGTACCACTGGTGCTGACTGCTAGGGAAAACTATGAGTGTGGTTACCTAGGTAAACCTTTTGCAGCAGTACTTATGCATTTTCCCACTGGAGAACAAAATTAATTCTTTAAACTCTCAATGTGGTGCTAGTATTTTGTTTATTCAGAATTTTCTATTATATTTCATCATTTAAACATTGCTGAATATAGGTACACTTTTAATATAAAAATCGAGGATTAGTGTTTTACCATACTTCTGTGGATCAGTTCTGCTTTAATGTCCCCTCCATTTTAGTATAACAAAACAAGATGTTAAAGTAAGATTCAAATAGTTGGAGTCGGCAATTTTAGAAACGTTTTATAAAGTTCTTAAACTGTGCTCATATTTCTTTCATATTTCTAAGCAAATTGGATAATAATGATTTGCTGTTAAAAAAATCAGTATTGTAGGTTATACTGTGCAAAAAGCAAATGAGCAAAAACAGTGAGGCAGCTAGCCAATCATAATGCATTCCACCGGCTATTCTAAATTAGTAAAGTCTTTCTATATCCACAAAGTTATTTTAGAAAAAAAAATAAGTTTATTGTATCACACCCTCAATCTCTTGAGCAGCCAGAGACATTTCCTTATTTGATTCTCCCTCCCTAGAGGAGTGCTTCTCATAATGCAACCTCAAGAATGTGGCAAGTTGGTCAACTCTGAAAAAAATGTGTTCTTTGCCTTTATAGGTAATTGTTATCTTTGAAGAGGTTAACATCTGCCCCCCCCCGACCCAAACTGTAATATCTTTTGGCAGTGAGGAAAAAAGCATCATCAGCACCACTGTGTAGAGTAAGCAAAGTCAGAATAAACATGAAACAAATTATGGTCATGTTAGGGTGCCTTACAAGCAAGAAAGGTGAATAATCAGATCTCCATCTGGCTGGAACTCAAATGATATTTAAATTGTTGATTTTGATTCAGGATCAGGTAGAGAAGTAACACTCGTTAAAATATCAACTGGAGCTCTTGGAGTTCTTTTGGCACCCTTAAAGCTTTTGTTAGAAATGGGGGTTATAATGAGGGCAGTAAGTAGGGATATCATGAAAGTGGATTTATAGATCTTTGACCCTGTCTTGCATTGTTTCAAATTCGGTGTCAAGTGAAAGTAATAGGGAGACCACCAATACAGATGTTCCTATACCTAACAAGATTTTTCAGGTTTTCCACCTTTCTGTGTAAGGCACAGTTCTTTTAAACAACTGCTACACTTGTAGCCTCTAATGCCTTCAGTCAATTATCATTCGCAGTAGCACACTCAGAATTCAGTTTCACTTCCACAGAAAGGGCTTCAAGATTTTCTCTATTTTAAGTCTTTGCAAAAAATCAGTTTTTGCCTTGCGTCCTTTGTTATACCTCTACAGAAATAAAAGTATCTGCTCCATTAATCTGCCCAAACTATCCCAAGTGTAGTGTTTGCCGTGTTGAGGATTTGTTGCCATTGGAGCATAAGGGAGCAACGATTCTGATGCAAGTTGCAAAGTACCTGGCAAGTCAACCATTGAAGCTGTTGCTCACCTAATGTCTGTTGCTAGGGATTCCAGAAAAGGTTGAAGTTGCCAGACTACAGACCACCTCTCCAGCCTTTCCAGGTACTTGCTCATGTCCCTGACCCCTTTCCTTACAGTCAACCATGCCACAGAGCTTGGTGACATTTACAAAGAGGCAGATTTTGCCCATGATGCCATCTCCAATATCACTGATGAATACGTTGAACAGCACTGGCCCAAGCACTGAGCCCTGCAGAACTCCACTTGTAATTTTCTTGTGCCTGACTGCTCCCTACTGACCATCACACAGTCTCTGCTTTCTCCCTCCCAGCCAGTTACAAACCCATATTGTCACCCCCCCCCCACACCAGTATCCCTCAGCTTCATTATTAATCTGCTGTGGGAGACATCATTAAAGGCCTTGCTAAAGTCCAGGTACAGTGTATCTACTGCCTGGCCCTTATCTATAGCCTTTATTACCCAGTCAAAGAAGTTTATCAAGTTACTTTGACATGACCTCACTGCCACAAACCCATACTGCCTATTGTCCTGCAGCCTGTTTGCCTTAAGGAATTTTACCATCCTTCCCTTTAGAATGGTTTCCATCAGATTGCCAACAACTGAAGTCAAACTGACTGGCCTGTAGTTCCTTGGCTCATCCTTGGCTCTGCATTTATGTAGCAATATATGGTATCTGCTATTTTCCATTCACAAGGCACAAATCTGGACTCAAGGGATTTATTGTATAGGTTAGCTAAGAGGACCATCAGCACTGGTGCCATTTCTCTCGGTATCTTAGGGTGTGTCCCATCTGGATCTAGAAATTTATCTACCTTCAGGGCTAGTAGCCCTTCAAGGACCCCCCCCCTCCACACACACACACACACACACACACACACCTTGTTTCAGCTTGACTGTGTCCTCTTTCATTTGCTTTTTCTCTCTAATGTAATGAAAGAAGGCCATATCCCCTTCCTTGTCACCCTCTGCTATTCTTAAATCTGCACTTGCCTTGACTCTTTTCACCTCATCTGGCCACTTTCAGTTTTTCAAGATGGTCTTCCCTATCCCCATCCTTCTGACTACCTTTACATTTCCTGAAAACAGACCTTTGTCTCCCTAACTGCTCTGTGCCCCCACTCTGTGAACTTAATTGATTTTCTGTGCCTCTTCTGCTTCCAGTCATCTTTAGACAGTTGCTGGAAATGTATTGGAAGCTATTAGTAATGATGTTCCATTTCCCTTCCACATCCTTACTCCCTTCAGCCCAGCCACATGTTGTCTGAGCTTTTCTCTCATAGAGCTTAAGTCTGCCCGTTTGTAGTCTGGAACATGCATTTGGGTGTTCAGGTGCTCTTTTCCCAGATCTATCCTATACCATAGGTGGTTGCTACTACTTAGGGGCTCAGCTATACTCAGCGTTTTATAATGTTCATTAAATATGCTGTTTCTTTTAACTCTCATGACTATTTTATAAGAGGAACAGCACACTTTAGGTGTCCCTTTTTACATTCGCTTGTGCACATGTGCAAGGAATGTCTTGCAACAGTGTGTATTTTGGAGGCGTGTGACCCTCCTCCCTAATGCAGTGCTCAGTGTAGCAGACATGACCCTAGGGGACCAATACATGCTGAGCTGTGTATGACAGCAGTTCAGCTGTGTTGGTCTTCACTTCTAACAAAAGGTCCACTACAATCGGTGGTGGTAGCATGTATGCAATTTGCATACATGTCAGCTGAACTGCTGTCATGCACAGCTCGGCTTCAAAGCCCTCCCTCTGCTAATATCCTCCCCCTCCCTATTCTCCCCGGCCCCCACCTTGTTTGTCGAGGGGGGGTGCCCCAACCCCCTTGGATCATGTGCCCCTTAGCACACTGTGTGGCCGACGGGGGTGCCCAAACCCCCATCGGCTGCAGCCCCCACCCCAAAAAAACAAACAACCAGTTGGCACACTGGGAGCCCACCCCAGCGTGCTCATGCTTACACACATACACACACACACACTGTATGGCTGGTGGGGGTGCCCAGTCCCTCCCGGCTCCAGTCCCCCCCATCAAATACATAGGTAGCACATTGGGAGCCCACCCCAGCATGCCAGCAGTATCTGTTTTTTTTGTCCCTCACCGCTGCCCACCAAACCACACCCTCCCTCTGTGCTCCCCCCTTCCCACACCCCCCCTCACCTAGGTGGCACATTGGGAGCCACCCCAGCATACCAAAAGCCTCCATTTTTTTTAAATCCTGTAAAACAAGAAAATGGTCCTCAGTGAGTCCTTGCCCCCTGCCACCCTACTTCCCCACCCTCTCGCACCACCTCCCACCCCCTCACCCCATATTTACCTCTGGAGCCTAGCGCGATGATCTTCTGTGGATCGGGAACACATCTGCAGTCTCCAAAGCCGACTGCGAACTGAAGAAATGCTGGTAAGCTGTATAATGGCATAAATAGGGTTTTTTCAACTTTGGTGCATATCTCAGCCATTTTTGGAAATTTTGGCACCAAATTTTCAACATGGGGTTATTGCGACCCCTCCTCATGAATTCAGTCATTGTCATGGCATTATTCAGTCCTGAAAGGAGATTTCACAGTCACTGCGTGGAATCACCGTTTGGGACCGAGTAATGAAACAACAGTGTTGGTGTTCATGAGGTGGGCTCTCAAAAGGCCTATGTTTCAAATTTGGTGAAAAAAATTCCCAAAAATCACTGTTTCACGAGCGTGCATTGTGCAGTTTCCATGCACACTCGTAAGTTCGCAAATGTGTAATATTTTCACTCCAGATGTTCAACATAGGCATATTTCCATACCTCCTTATGAACAGTGTAGCTGTCATTTTTCACATACTACCTGAAATGTGTTTTTACGCTTCTGGCACAAAATAGCACAGTCGCTGTTGGAAATCAGTGTTTGCTACAGAGTAAGACAATCACAGTGACACTGTTCATGAGCAGAGGTCTTAAAATGTCTATGTTGAAAATTTGGCCACAAAAGTCCATAAAATGGCTGTGTTTCGAGAGTACATTATGTAGTTTCTACGCACACTCGTAACTTCGTGAATTTCTAATATTTCCACTCCAGATTTTCAACATTGCCATTTTCCCACATCTCCTTATGACCAGTACAGCTGTCATTTTTCACATCCTGGCCGAAATGTGTTTTCAAACTTCCGGCATACAATAGCGCGTCGTCTTTGGGAAATCATGTTCGGTACAGAGTAAGAAAACCACAGTGACACTGTTCATGAGAAGACATCCTAAAATGCCTATGTTGAAAATTCAGTGCAAAATTCCAAAATGTGACTGTTTTACGAACGTGCCTTGAGTAGTTTCCACGCGCACTCGTAACTTCGCAAATTTGTCATATTTTCACTCCAGATTTTCAACATTTGCATTTTACCACACCTCCTTATGAACAGTACAGCTGTCATTTTGCACATCCTGGCTGAAATGTGTTTTCACACTTCCAGCACAGAATAGCGTGATTGGCTGTGGGAAATCAATGTTCGGTACACAGTAAGAAAATCATAGTGACAGTGTTCATGACCAGTGGTGACAAAATGCCTATGTTAAAAATTTGGTGAAATAATTCCACTGAATGACTGTGTTACTAGCATGCATTGCACAGTTACTATGCAGGCTCATACCCTTGAGCACACCCAGGGTGTTAGGGTGCCTAAAACAGACACTTAAGAAGCATGAGGGTGAAATGTTGATTCAATGCAAGAGGAATTGCAGAGAGGTACTCTGTTGGGATATGGATGCTAAAGAACATGGTTACAACTGGGGGGGGGAGCTGCATAAAAGCCAAACACCAATGCAAATACCTGCAAGTGAACGTTCAGCATTGACAAATGCTTGTTTGGACTAGATATGTGAACATGTCCAGAAGTTGAAAGAACTGAGCTGGGGCACTGCACCTTGTGGTCTGAAACACACCGCCAGTGTCACTATATCTCTGCACAACCAGACAGACCTAGGTGTGTTAATAACATAGAGTCTTGGGAGGGGTGCACATCCCCCCCTTCCCAAATTATTTTCTAAATATTGCTTTTTGAATGGAGGAAGGGCTATGAAAGTATAACGTAGTGCCCTCCCTATATTACATTTTAACTGTGTCCCCCACCTCATTATGAACTGATGAATGTTTCTATTGGGGAGATTAAGGGATTGACTATTAAAGCTCTTATATTATTTGATCATACTTGACTTTTGTTTTTCTTGTTTCAATTGATTGTTAAGTTTGTTGCAATTATGAAATCATTAACAAATTGTATGTAGAAAAAAAGCTGTGCCCCCCATCTCCCAGATTTTCTTGGCGTTATGTTCCTGCTTGCATATGTCACCAGTAGCCTTGCAAACATTACTTCCTACCTCTGGATTTTATGCAAGTAACCTCAAGTTTTCCAATTCCCTTCTGACCCGGGGACCCTTGTAGTGTAACATAAAACCCTCCTGAAGTATTTTTTCCCTTTTTTCTGGATTTATTTTTAACAACCTATTAAACATGTCAGTTTTTATAGAGGATTTGATCAGTGACCACCCCCCCCTCACCTGAACCCTGAAATCATATTGTCCCCCTTCCCCTCCTGGCCCATGAAAAGGCTTAATTCCAGACTTTTCCTGCTCCTCTCTGCACTGCATTACAGAATGGAAGTCACTGCACCTGAAACATGTATGTTTGAGCCAGTAACCCACTGTCATGCAAACCTCCTTACTGTATGCAAAGCAATATTTTGAGGAAGATGCATTCCAGGTTTCTCCCACCTTTTCCCTCCCAATGTCACCTACACTGCCTCCATTATTCCTGGCCAGCATCATACCCAGCCAGATATCCAGGTACTTGTGTCCCATCTCACATCCTCCTGTGATGCCATACATTGCCTACATTTTTCATCATATTGCAACAATGGAAACCCATTTCCTTTTTTTATGTGCTTTATCAAAGCCATGTAAACTAGTATTAGCCTCACCTGTTCTGGTCTCTTTTTCGGTACTAACAACATGTAGCACGGGTATCCTGTCAGCCATAAATCAAAACTTTTGCCCTTTCTAACTCTTTTCAGAAGGTCTCCTATTTAACAAGAACCAGGTTGCCACAGGGTCATTTTTACCAATCATATTCTCCTCCTCAGACTGCCTTACGGTGTCTTTGTCAGTTAAAGTAAAAACATGTACAAATTCCCATTTCCAATCTTTTTTCCTTTGTGGCCTGGTTTATGTGATCTCTTATAGGTTCACCAAGCCCTACCCCTTTTGCCCCCCCCCCTTTTACTGGTTCCTTCCCCTGCTACTCCTCCATCTCCATTTTCAAACCTGTACTCTGGAATTAAACGGGACCAGTGCACCCAGTGCAGGAACCCCCTTTGATTGTTCTGGGCTTCCCATTCTAAAAACTCTTGGAAATTTTTTGCCTTGCCCCCGCCCCCACCACCATCGCATCATTTTTCTTCTGATTTCCCCACTCCAAAAATTCATGAAACCTTTTTTTCTTTCTTTATTTTTATTTATTTAGTTTTTGTTGACCGGGTAAGTGCACTAGACAAATCCTGCCTATTTTCAGGCACGACCCGGAGGAGGGATACAGATGAATGCCAACTGACCTTGAACCAGATTAAGCTGTTGGTGGTATTTTTAGTGAATGAGGAAATTTGGCCAGGACACCAGGAGAATTCCCTCTCTTTCGATAAGTGCCATGGGATCTTTAACATCCACCTGAACTACCACCAATCCAGGCAGATGGGACCTCGGTTTAATGTCTCATCCAAAAGACGACACCTCAGAAGTGCAGCACCCCTCTCATGCTGCACTACAGTGTCAGTACTGGGATATTGACCCACGTGCCAGATGTGGGAACTGAACCCATGGCCCTCTGATCTCCCAGCCTCAGAGGCAAGTGTGCTACCTACTGAGCCACTGACACTGACAATTTGCCTCCCTTCTAACCCTCCCTTTCACAAAACATCTTGCTGTCTGCCACAGTTATAGGAACAGAAACTGGAGTCTTACCTGGGACACCTACAGGCTGGTTCCAGCCATTCTGTAAAATGACCCCTCCAACTGCGCTAGTGATTGGTACTCATGTCTGTTCCCCTTTCACCCTCTTGTTTTTTTCATTCATTGCCCACATTCCTCTCTTCCACCTTCTTTCTCTTCTTCTCTTCTTTGGTTAACTTCCCCCTCGACACCTGTACCACCTTGTTCAGCTACTGCATCACTGACTGGGCTTGTAAGAAAATTACTTTTGCACTTTGCTGCTGGTTCCATTCTGTCTGTAGTGGAACTTCTGCTGGAGCTTGCTGTTCCACCTCATTCATAACTTCCTCCATGTGCTGTTCTGCCTCTATCTTGAGTCTTCCTTTCATCTGCCAGAGACTGTCCTTCTTCTTGAAATCAGCTGGAATAAAGATACTCTCCTCCTGTTCTAGCTGCCCTTAATGCACTCCCCAAGTCAATCCCCTGACCCCTTATTGCTTTGCTCCCCCCAATCAGGAGGCTTCCTACTGCTACCTGTGTATTGTTCCCTTCCCCTAGCTAACTACCTTTGTCCTGTTTTCATATCATAAACAATGCGCATGTGCCAGCTGCCTGTGCATGTGCACCACTCAGCACTTTGGTGAAGGGGCATGGCTGACTCAATACTTGCCGCAGGTTTGGCCCCGCACCCCCTTTGGAATCGTTCCACCAACAATTTTGCCTGTTGGTGAGTGGCAGGCTCCATTCCTTCTCAAAATAATATAGGAGCAACTATGTGCGTATGCGATTTTATACATACAAACATACAAATGTACCAGCAGATAAAAGCCTTATGATATATCTAGTTTGCTTGAATGTGCAGCTTCCACTGCTTTTACAGAGGGAACTGCCCCCCTCCCCATATACCCCTTGACCCCTGTCGAAACCCAGGTCAAAACCACTAAAGGAAATACAGCATAGTCAATAACCGCGCAGGCAAAATGCTGGCACTGCAAACCATGCAGAACAAATCCGCCACAAAGTAATGATACTTCAACTCAACTCAGGAAGGGAGAAAGCCAGACATCAGGAGGATGACAGTCATGGAGGGGCACAACATTCGGAGGAGCAGAATTTACTATTACTAACCCTGGGAGGGTACCAGTCGGTGGGGGGGATTTACTATTACTAACACCTGGAGGTGACAGTCGGGGGTGGTTACTATTATTAATTCCAGGAGAGAGACAGTTGGAGGGGGGAACGTGATAACATCCTGATGCTCTACTCTCATTGTTGTTTTCACTGATGCTATTTTAACAGCATGCTTTTTCCTGCACAATTATTCCAATGATTTGTTCACTGGATACCATCAAATACCACCTTCCCCCTCACCCTCTCTACCTGCAACTTTCCTCCATAACCTATCTTAACTCCTCTTGAAGCTGTCCACTATTTTTAGGGTTACCACCACCTCTGACAACTCATTCCACTTAGCCACCACCCTCTCAGTGAAAAAGTGCCTTCTCATCTCTTTTCTGAAGCTTCCCCCACCAGCTTTAGGCTATTATTCTTAGTTGTCCTGTTTCAACTAAGGCTGAAAAGGCCTTCTGTGCTCATTATGTTTATACCCTTAAGGTACTTGAATGTCTCAATCACATCTCCCCTCTCCTTTCTATTCTCAAGAGAGTACATTTTGAGCTCCCTATGCTTCTCCTCATAGGTGTTTCCTTCCTGGACCTGGATCATCTATGTTGCCCTTCTCTGGACCATTTCCAGCAAGTTGCTATCCTTCTTGAGATAAAGGCATCAATACTGAGCACTGTACTCCAGATGTGGTTTCACTAGAGACCTGTACAGCAGCAAAATGACCTCAGTCTTCCGGCTAGTGAACCTCTTGGCTATGCAGCCCAGCATCTGATTTGCTTTGGCCATAACCTTCCTACATTGTGTCGAGTATCTCAGGTCACTCTTGATAATTGTACCCAGGTCCTTTTCCTCCTCCTCTGAGCTGGTTGCCTGCACATCACCCAACCAGTATTTGGTCCCTGAGTTTTTCACCCCCAAGTGCCTAACGTTACACTTTTTAGCATTGAACCCCAGTTGCCAAATGCCAGACCACTTCTCTAGTTTAGCCAGGTCATCCCAGAGTTTCTGTCTCCCTTCCTCCATGCCCACCCTCCCACAGAGCTTTGTGTCTTCTGCACTCAGGCATACATTACCCCTAATCCCATCAGCTATATCACTTATGCATATGTTAAACAACACTGGACCAAGTACAGAGCCCTTTGAGACCCCACTTGTCACAGGCCTAGCTTCTGAGAATCCCTCCACACTACCACCTTTTGACTTCCATTCTGTAGCCAACTTCTGACCCACACAAGTTCAACCCCCACCCCAGGTCTTCTAGCTTGCTTACCAGTCTCCTGTGAAGTACAAAGTTGAAGGCCTTGCTGAAGTCCAGGTACAGGTTATCAACTGCTTGGCCCTAGTCCACTGCCCTGTTGACCCAGTCAAAGAAATCAATTAGATTTGACTGGCAGTACCTCCCTGACATAAAACCATGCTGCCTCATGTCCCGGAGCCCAATATCCTCCAGAAAGCTCACCATTTTCTCAATGGACTCCATCAGCTTGACCACTTTTGAGGTCAGGCTGACTGGCCTGTAGTTCCATGGTTCATCCTTTGGTCCACTTTTGTGGAGAGGCACATGTACAGTTCTCCAATCCAGGGCATGATCCCTGACTCCAGAGGGGTGTTAAACAAGTTGGCCTGGGGACCCAACAGAGCCTTCACCAGTTCGCTTAGGACCCTTGGGTGCATGACATCTGGCCCTGGGGATTTATCCACCTTCAGGATCCTTAGGCTCTTAAGTAACCCATCAGCATGAATGACACTGTCCATGACTTCCCCCCATTCCCACTCCTCTGTTCCCCTGTGGTACTGGCCCACCCTTCTCTGTAGTGAAAACTGAACAGAAGTACTTGTTAAGTACCTCTGCTTTCTTTTCACTAATCTCTGTGAAGCCACTCTCCTTTTTTAATCTATTTCATCTTTGGTGTTCTTTTTCTTCCTTATATATTGGAAAGAAGGATTTCTCCCCTGTTCTTACCCCCTGTACTAGCTGCACTTCCTTTTTAGCATTTGTCACCCTAACTGCTTTACTTGCCTTAGCAGAGTATTCCACCCTATCCTCTTATTGAGTACATTTGTACTTCTGGGAGGCTGCCGTCTTGTCACCTACAGCATTTGCCACCACCTTTCCAAACCAGCTGGGATTTTTGGCTTCAGTTTTCTTACTTTTGATTTTGGCACATTCATTAGTAGCCTTCATCAGTCCCTGCTTTATTACTGCCCATTTCTGTGCTACATCCTTTTCCCTTCTGATCTCAGCAAGATGACCTACTAGAATGTCTCCCATCCTACCAAAGTCAGCCCTCTTAAAGTCTAACACTCTTGTCCTGGTTCTGACCATTCCCCTGCCCAAGGTGAGGTGGAACCACACCACATGGTGGTCACTACCTGCAAGTGGCTCCTCCACTGTCACATCCTGAACATGCTTCAGTTGTACAGGACCAGGGCCAGTACAACTCTTGCCCTAGTGGGTTCCGAGACACCTTTGGCCAGAAAACCACTCTGAAATGCATCCAGCAGTACTTAATTCCTAGTGCAGGAGGTAGCCAGGATTTTCCAATCTACTTCAGGTAGACTGAAATCCCCCATTATTACTACTACCTCCCCCTTACTGACCCTAGTTTGCTGTCTAATTCCTCTTCCTGGGAAGGTGGGCTGAAGACAAGCCCCATTCTTATTTTCTTCTCCCTAGTGGACTGTACCTGTACCGAGGGCCATTGCCAGGATTTTCACAAGGGGGGGTTCTTTTTATACAGTCTGAGACTTTTTAAAAAAAGCTTTGGGTCTTAGGTCCGACAGTACCCCAGAAGCCATGGGATCCTAGAACTGCTCTGTGGTGCATTTTGTGGCTTATTTTAAAGCTAAAGAAGTCATATCTGAGATCTCCTACACCCCTTGCTCTAAACAAAATTATTATCTAGCTGGCTGCAGGGTGAATACATATATGTATTCAGTACTGGAAGGCAGCAAGATGCTGTTAATGTAATATACCTAAGATATTGTCTCAGATATATTATGTTATGAGTTTTAATATCTGCAGCTGTATCTACTGGTGTGTAGAGAAGGGATCTGGGGGCTGTCTGGCCCCAGAAGCTTTGGGGTACTAGATGGTCTGTGGCTAATTTTATGTGTTATTTTAAACCAGAATAACTCATCTGTGAGCTCCCCTCCACTTCCTGCTCTCAGGACAATTATTACTATCTGGGTGGCTCAGATTGTGTGTGTGCATGTGCGTGTGTATTTATAAAATGGGAAGCAAAGTAAATAAATCCAGCATTCTGATTATATAAAACACATCACATGACCATGCGTATATCAGAGTGTGACAGCACACCTGCACTTTACCCCTTCAAAAACAATTTTGCCATTTTATAAGATAGATAACCCACTCTAGGATATGCAGTCACGCTCTGGCATATACACGCCTTGGGTGGTTGACACACACGGCCTGCGGTCTCATGCATAACAACGCACACCAATTCGTGCGTATATCAGAGCATGACCGCACACCTTAGAGTAGGTTATCTATTACATATATAGATATATAGATATATATATATACATAGAGAGAGAGAGAGCAAATGCTAATGCACTGAACCTCAGTGCAGAGTCTGCAGCTGGTTTTGACTGGGTATTGTATGCTACTAACTTACTGCAGTGCTGGCTTGCTACGAGGGCAGGGGTCTGGATCTGATAGGCCCCAGAAACTATGGGCTATGGTATGCTCAGTGGTGCACTTTTGTGGCTTATTTTAAGTCTAAATAACTCATATCTGAACTCCCTCTACCTCTTGCTGTAACTCCCACCATCCACAACTCAATATACCATTTAAGTAATTGAGTCAGTGCAACATGGCCTATAGCAAGGCTAGCAGGATGCTGTGATGTATTGGTAGGGGTATTGATAGCAAAAGAAAGGAGGTAATACTTCCCCTCTATAGATCCCTGGTGAGGCCTCACCTAGAGTACTGTGCCCAGTTCTGGAGTCCTCACCTCAGAAAGGATAAGAATAGGCTGGAGACAGTGCAGCACAAAGTAACTAAAATGATTCAGGGATAGCAGAGCAAATCCTATGAGGAGTGCCTCAAGGTACTAAATATGTACTCATTGGAGACCAGAAGGGAGAGAGGAGATATGATAGAGATCTTCAAGTTCCTGAAATGAATTAAAGTGAACTGCTGGGTACTATTTAGCCTGAGTACCAATTCGCAGTCACATGTACACGAATGGAAATTAGCAGGAGGTAGGGTCAGGAGATGTGAGGAAGTACTATTTTATGGAAAAGGTGGTGAAACTTTGGAACAGTCTGTCAGCTGAAACGGTGGGTGTAAAAACAGTCAGAGGATTCAAGCAGAGCTGGGATATAATGAAGGAAATAGTGGTTACTGGAAGCAACAGAACCAAGGAGGATAATAGCGAGAGGATGGGGAGGGCTAGTACCCTGGAGAAATTATAGGCTCCAGGGATTATAGAGATCTTGGGCAGACTGGATGGACCTCTGGTCTTTTTCTGCCGTCATTGTCTATATTTCTATGTTTCTATTCTAGGCATCCTGCTTGGAAAAAAAATCTGTAACATAATTCTTAGTTCAATATTGAGTACTACAGTTGTTGCCCCCAATCTTTTCCCCAGTGTGATAGGTATGACAAAGGGAGTGAGGAGAAAAGTAATTTGACAGTGGAGGGGATTTCCAGTGCAAAGTTACCATTTCTTAAATGCCTACCCCCAACCCCACCCCACCTTGCTTCCAAAAGTACAGTGGGTATATTCAAAACACTGAACTGTAGCAACAAATGTCATTCTGCTGGCACATGTGGTCATCTGGAGAAAACACATCACAACTTATTTGATTTAATGGCATCTGGCACAGATGACACAGACAAAAAGTGGAACTGAATGACAGGGAAAATGGGACCACAGTGAAGACCCTCTGAACAGCACAATTAGCTGGTTGCAGTGTAGCTCCCAGGAGACCCTTCCAAACACTTACAATGCCTTTCCACTGTGGTACCTCTTTTGCTTTTCTTATGAAAAGTTAAAACAGGCATATGAAACAAGACAACTTTGCTTTTTGCATAGAGGGGGATTTCAATAATTTATTTCTAAATTGTCAGCCCGCCCACCCAAAAAGTTCCCTTGGCCAACTGCATAGCCTATCCATTCCCTTGATATACAATTATTAAGGGACACATCTTCAGCAATAGTGGCCAGAGAAATTTACCTGCCGGTGACTGATAATATTATAAGTTGAGGTCCTCTACTTCTTTTTTGCTCTCCTGGTGATGTCACCTCTGAGCCTGCCACCATGCTCCATCTTTCTCCAGTGCTAGCTGACAGTGTAAATTGTAGGCAGCAGCTGTGCTGTATTGAGGTCACATTCAAAATGCTGATGTGAGCTCCAACTGGCCAGCCAGTCATAGGGGAAGGGTGCGGAGAAAGACTCACAAAGCAGCTCCAGTCATCTTACTGGTCCTGAGGGAGCTGATTGGCAGCAGATGATGGGAGGGGGCGCATGCAGAGAGAAAGTGTTGCGGTTCATCATGTGTGCATTAGCATGCTGTAACAAAAAAAAATAAACAGAAATGTTGAAAAATGTTTACAAATAATGAAAAATAAAGGGGGAGTTTCAAAAGGGGGGTTCTTTCAAATCAGACGAACCCCCCTAAAACGGCTATGTGTACCCACGGTGCTTCAGTCTTACCTTTTGCTGTTTCCTCTCTGGTACAAGTTATCCCGTCCTTCACATATAGAGCTACTCTCCCACTTTGCTTTCCCATATCCTTCCTATATAGTTATCGTGGAACTGTGAGGTCCTGGTCGTGGTTTAGTGTGGCCAGTGTCTCTGTGATGGCTACTATGCCCAATTATCCCTCCACCATCAGTGACTGCAAGTCTGTCATCTTGTTTCTCAGTCTTCTGACATTGAGAGACACCACCCTCTACTGTGACTCGGGACCTCACTTCATCTTGATCTGTTCCCGATCACCCCCTCCTCCTTCAGTTACCCCTCTTCCATCCTTCTCATCTACCTCCTCCCCATGCTGTCCTGACTGGGGGGGTCTACTGACCCCCTCCCTCAGGTGACTAAGGGTGTTGTGTTCCCTGCTGACTTCCCCTCTTTCAGTTTTAATTGAGGTTATTCCCTTTGTATTCCTCCAGCTTGCCTTTCAGGACCCTAGTACCCTGCCTACTCAGATGCAACCTGTCCAGTGCATAGAAGTCCTTGTTATCTCAGGTTCCTCCCCAGTCCTCGATGAGCCTGTATCCCTCTTTTTTACACCACCCTCTAAGCCATCCAATAAATTCCTCTATTCTTGCCTTCCTTGTCGTACTAGCCCTCGGGACCAGAAGCACCCCTGAGAAAGCTACAGTTCTTCCTTGCCTCACAACAAATTCTCCCCATTTCCTTGAACCTCTCTTGCACCTCCGTCACCTCACATCCTGCAAGATCATTCATCCCCAGGTGCACTATAATGTGGGGTTTCCCCTTCCCCTGGCCCACCAACTGCACTACCAGTGATCCCTCTCTTCTTGCAGTCATCCCTGGCATACTGTATATTCTACTCTCTTTCTGAACCCCTCATGTCTGCTACATTTATATGCATGAAACAATCATTGCACTACCAGCATACAACTCACTGCCTTGAAAAGTGACTTGAGATGGCACGGAAGATAAACCCTTTATAAAACCAAACTCGAACCTATACTGGCTGAATACAGTGATGCAGTCGACAAAGCACATACTCTTTCTGTAATTAGTCATTGTGAGATTAAAAGGGGGGATGTGAGTGAGTGATATCTATGTACTGTTACAAAACAGAGCAGCCCTTCTCTGTGAATCGCAGCAACATCACTCCGCTCTAATAATAAGTTGATGTTACCCACCCCTTGGTGATGAGCTGAAGGGACACACCCAGCTCCGAGTCCATGTTACAAGAGCCCAGCCCTTCGAAGTGAGGCAGGCATTCTCGCTCCACTTCACTGCTTGGAGTTACCTCTAGAGCTGCAGAGGGGAAGAAAGCAGGACCTGACGCGGGGGAAACGAAAACAAACACGGAAAGGTGTTTTTCTCTACTCACACGTTCAGCTAGGATGGGGAGACCTGAATTCTAAGAGCAGCTAACTTCAGCAACCATGTAGGTGCGTTTTTTTTTTTGTTATTATTATTATTTGTTAATAAATCAAGAGAGGAAGGGACAAGTCTAAATTTATTTATGTTGCATAAAGTCTGCAGCCAGGCAGAATAACAGCTTGGAGCGTAAGTTTAGAAGTTAATTAACCCTCTCCTGAAGCTAAAGGCTCAAGTTAATTTTTCCCCAGGTATCTCAAGGCGGGGACGAATGCAAACATGGTGTTAGCAGAGTTTGGAAGTGCGGCAAAAATTATTTGAATTCATATTTTTTTTTCACGAAATAAATGACGTGAAATTAAGTAGTTGAGAAAGCAAAGTCAGCGAGGGTATACATTAGGAAGCGGGACGAAGTCTTGTGTGCTGGAGAGCTGGGAGTAGAACACGTAGAAAAAGACTTCGACTACGAGTCTGCAAAGGGCGAAAACATCTGCAGGGCAAACGATCTGGATTTGGAACACAGGAGAGAAAATGTGCAGTCCTCTCTTCAGGATGTTTATCTACAGCAACGCAGCTCAAAAAGGGTTTTCTCTTAAAGTTTTGGTTTCTCGCTTGAAAACAAAAGAGAAGACTTTGGGTTATAAAGTTTAGCTAACTTTGCTTGAGGGAGGGTGGTGGCTTCTTTGCAACTCACAAAAAAGCATGACGTTTTTTTTTTCTGCTAAACCCTCCTCCACCCCCTCTCTGTCCCTCCCGCGCTGAGCATCTTGGCATGATTTTCCATGGGTGTGGAACCCTGCGAGTGCTAAGCTGTACGTCTTTTGGAAAGAGCCCAGGTTTAGGAAAAAAAGCTGCGAAGCATGTGGAAACATTTGTTCTGGACTTGCAACAAGGGCACTACAGAGCCTATAGGAGGTATGGCGGTGTCTAATGCATCTAAGGGGAATACTACCTTGCTGATAAAGCATAGTTGAAAAAGTACAGAGGATGTTTAATGTAAAGGAGGAAGCTGGTTTATCCTACATTTTCTGCGGAGAGGTGGATGTGGAGGAATTTGTTTTTTAAAGTATGCTTTCAATAGAAGTGAATAAAAAAGTAAAGAACACCATGTTTCAGAACTTGCAGTGTGAGCGCCCTGTGTAAAATGCAGCCAGCTGTGAGAGACCAGAATATGGCTGTCGGTAAACCGCAAAAAACATGAAAAATAACTAGAAAAATCTATAGGTACTCACGGTTTCCATTATATTTTTAACTGGGGCGAGAATAAAAGAAACACAAACTATGTGTATTATTTTGGAGTTGGATAGGTATGTTGCTGTCTGTTTTTTTTTGAGATTTTGCTGCTCTTTACCTTATGAGTGTTTCCATGGGTGGGAATGGGACTTGTCTGTCTCTCTCTGGCTAGGTGCCATTTGTAGTTTTGGAATGCAGTGGTTGGAAAGACTGAGTAATTCAAACCAGCTTTGAAAATGGCAGAATTGTACAGCCAAGGGTCTGGCATTGATCAAAAAATGTTTTGGTTTTTTTTGTAAGCAATGAAAAAAAAATCTCATAACAAATCAGTGTTGTTAAAAAGACCACTTTTTCAAGTTTGCAACTGAATTACAATATGACCACTCCCACTTCTTCATGTTCAGGACATTTACTAATCAGTATGAGTCAGCCCTGTGTGGCAATGGGCACTGCCCTTCTGGATTTTTTTTTTTGAGAGCAATATGAGAACGTACTTGGTACATCTGGGTGTAGGATGCAGTGTTCCTTTTTTTGTTTGTTTTTAAGAAAAAAAAAACTTTTCTAAATTGAAAGTCAGTTCTGCTTGAAACCAATGTCTCAGTGCTTCAGTAGTGGAGACATTCCCAAATAGCAGCTTGTGTGCTAACCCCATGAACTGTGAAACATTCCTAGTAGCCTGCTCTTCATCTATCTGCAAGTTTATCTTCTAGCATGGAGCTTGAGTTTACCTCCCAGTTCCCTCTTAGGATAACGTGATTGAAATACTATACTCACAGAGCTATTTCAGAAATTCTAATTGCAACAGTGTGGTGAACCTGTCACGTGCTGTCACCCACTCATCCTCCCCTTAGAACAGCCTACTCACATGCTATTTAACTGCGTAGTGCACAGAAAGCTCCTGAGTTTTGCATTTAAAAACAACAACAAATGCAAAAATAACAAGTAAAACTGGGCATGTTCTGTGCTGGCTGTCTAAGGTGTGGTGACTAGCTTTGCACCTAACTTTCATAAACTTTATTCTGAAGAGAAAACACACACAGTTCATAAAAATAATCCACTTCTCTACAACTGGTATTCTGGAATCGTTAGTGACTGCCATTTTAAGCTCAAAAGGTGTGCTGATCATGCTTGAAGATTAGTTGTTCTTGTGTCTTGCTTTTGCACAAATTATGTAAATAGTGGAAAATCCCTTAATGTGTTATTGATATTTTTTTTTGTTTAGAAAATTGGATATTTTAAAAGTGTCAGCTTTTATCAGATAAAAAAAAAACTTACCTGATTTATAAATGGAGCATTTTCATTATAGAGGCACTCCTGTGCTATGTACTTTCAGTTCACTTACATACTGCAGTGTGTAAGTGAACCTACAGAATGGTTGGATACAAACTGTGAGAACTTTTCTTTGAATCCTGCAGAGTGGTTTTATCTCATGGACCACCCTAAACTAGCAGTCAGACTTCAATATAGGGGAAGAATGTTATGTACACTGCTTAAAAGGAAGTGGGAGTTCAGCATTCTCCAGCTGTGATCCTATGGGTTTGTTTGAAAAAAAGGAAGGGATTTCCCCTGGCGTACTGGTTGACATTATATCTCTTGGTAAAACTAGTGCTAAAGTGGTTGTCCATGGCTGTGAGTGGGATGTTGCTAATAATGGTGGCCACAATTTCCGCATGCAGCCTTTGCACAGACTATCTTACCTCACTGCATTGCAAACAGTTCTCATATACTCTGTGCATAAAAAAGGCCTACTCTGTTCCTTTGTGAGTATCCACAGATTATCAAGCTGTATGTTGTTGAATAGAGAGAACACCCTTCATTCTGAATTTTTATAAAACATTATTTTACAGTAATAATTTCAACTACATTTGTCCCATATTGTGCAGTTATTTGGGGAATCACTTCATGCCATACTTTATTTATTTGCATTTATATTGTGGTTTTATTACAAACCTTCCAAAGCACCTGAGAAAAATGGGTGCCCCCTTTGGTGGTGGTTTCAAAGTCATTCTTATCACCTAGCTGTTAAGAATAACTCTTTGAACCCTATTCTATCAGTTAGTTCAAGAAAGTCATTAAGAACAACAGCTGCCTGCAGTTGAGTTTTTTACGTCAACTGACTTCGCTGAAGTTTTCTCAAGCTCCAGAAACAATACCTTTATTTACTCCACGATTCAGTTTGCAAAATGAGGTAGTCCTTATAATATATAAAATAAATAATCCCCAACTTTTAGGAATGGGCTACTTAATCTCTTTGTGGGTTATGTGACATCAGAAGCTTTCAAACTTCACTATCGAGCTCACATGATGTCACAGAATCCATTCAGTATTAAGTATGGGTGTCAGCAGGCATAGTCGGTGTAGTTTGCTGAGTATAGTAAAATCTAGAAAATCCAAAGGGGACATGAACCTCAGGCTAGGGCAACAAACACCAACAGCCTGATGTCTGAAAAACTGTTTTCCCCCTCCTTAGATGCTTTAGGTTGAGTTTGTGAATGATCTTTGGAAGATATGTGGGTGCTAAACTTGAAGGCCATGATTGTATGAGTGACCTAATCGAGTATGTATGTATGAATTTTGGTGTCAATTGGCTTCTGTAAGATTGGCTACCTTCATGTGGTACGGAGGCTTATCACAATGTATTCTAAATATTGTAACTAAAAGCCAGCCAACTTCTGTCTGATTGGTAGCGTGTGTGTTAGATAAAATACAAAGTTGTGACTCTATTAGGATCATTGGCTTACTACAGATTGATGACTAAAATGGGTGTAGGGCACTGTTCTTGGAGCAGGGTGGCTCATCTTTTTGTTTGTGTTAACTGGGGGTGAGGGCAACCATGCCATCAACTCTCGAGTTCAAGTTTAAAATCCCTGGTTACACCCCTGGAATTAAGAATCAGTCTATTCTTGATTTTTTGGGGGGTTGTTTATTGTATACATACCCAGCACAAAACTCCATTCTAATTATCACTGAAGGGCACCCAACTCTGGGGTGGAATGTAGCATCCATTTTGTGCAGCACACTACGGAACTGTTCTCCTACAGTGTGTGCCCAGTTTCAAACTGATTAATATTACACCAGGTTAATTTGCTGATGGATTAGTGAATGGAAGAACATTCAGTCATAACACCGGGGAAGTACTATGGCATGTTTAACATTCTTCAGAATGACCACCAGAGCAGGCAGATGTGATTCCGCAGTTTTAACATATCACCCAAAAGACAACACCACAGAACAATACAGCATCCCTCCACTGCCACACTGGGGCATTGATATGGTTACTCTTAACCAAGGGAAGTATGCCCCTTGCAGAGCTACAAATGTCACTTGCTAAGTCTAGTGTGCAGTGGAGGTCTCCCTTCTGGCTACAGAGACTTGACCCTGATTAGCTTTTGCAGTCTGATGACGTCACATACAGATCTGTGGACTAGTTTGAGTTATGTGGAAAAAATAAAGAAACTAGGCTCTCTTCAGCAACAGTTGGACCTCTGTTTCCAATTAATTTCTGTGGTGAAAAACACATAGATTGCATAATTGTTTATTGTTTATTTGGTTATTTGTGAAGTGTTGCTGCATACAGCTCAACATGTGTCTCTTTCCCCACAGAAATTCGTGAAAAATTAATTTTTTTCTAACAAATTTGTTGGTCCTCTGAATTAACAATGAATATTATTTGTTGTGTTCTGAGACTGCACAGGGCTTGATATCCCAGCTTACTTTGGGCTATAGCGAGCAGCACATTTCATGGCCTGTACATACACACTTGGTATATACTTTATTAAGGGCACTTGTGTGGAATGGAGACATACTCAATCGCTGCATAGAACTTGTGAAATTATCACAGTGTAATGTCATGTGGCAGAATTAAATAACGTATTTTGCAGGCTTTAAGAGCTGTATGGGAAAAATATATTGGTGATTTGCAAAAAGTGTTCAGGAAGAGGTGTAAAACTGGGTAGACGCAGTAAGACCTAACTGAGAATGAGGTGCTGCTTGACAGTTCTGCTGTCCTGGTTAAATCGTAAAATTTATTAACGATACAAAAAAAATACTTATTCAATAGGGTCGATCACAACCTGAAACTAGTACCTACAATTCTCCATTACACATGCTGCATTACACACAAGTGCATTTAACAGAATTGCTTTGCTTTTGCACACAGCCCTGACCATGAGACTCAACTGCTGCAGCCAGAAGTACTTTTGTTTTTGATTGGCTTCACTACTACATGCCAAAATTGGTTTTGTTACTTCTAATTATAAAACATAAAAACCAAAAAATTATTTTCTATGAAAATTCCAGACCAGTTACGCAGAGCACTACCAGTCTGGATCCCGATCCCTACTCCCTGTTGTTGTTCAGAGGAGCTGTAGACGTGCAATGGATGTAGGTCTGTCAGGCTCCATGATGTGGGTTGCTGGGGTTATTGCTGTCCCACAAGACTGAGGCTGCCTCTCTTCATGGGTTAGAGATGTGCTGGGCCTTGTTGGTGACCTCACGATGTTGTGCCACTCTGCCAGAAGGCGCAGCATGGCAAGTGCCCTGTGTTGAAGAGATGAAGATAACAAACATTGCCCCATGAGGAGTGGTAAGGTGACCTCCAGTTTTCAGTCCCCCTCCAATACACAGCCTAACGGCCTAGAAACACTCTTGAGTAGTCCCCCTGCCTCCATGGCCGGCTCCCATGTGGGGCTAGGAAGGAGTGAAGCAGTGGCTGTGCATTTAGGGAAGTGGTAAGCTGACTGGCTTCTTGTCACTGTTGTTGGAATGAGAGATCTGGGTGGATTGAGGTGACACAACCACTGTTGCAGGGCAAAAACAAGAGAATTGGGTAAAATGATGATTTAGGGAATTGTCTGTCCTGTGTAGTTCTGTTAAACTTTGAGTGAGCAAACAAGTGAGTGAGCAAACAAGTGTTAATGCTTCCAGACTGGTTTTACAGAATTGGATAGCTCATGTCTTTGCTGACAGCAAGGTTACAGTGTAGACATTTCTATCACAGAACCACTAAACAGGATAGAAATGTCTGCATCTAGATACTTGTGGTATAGTTGTTAGATAGTTAAAAAAAATGACACCTTCATATGTTCTAAATGTTATTTGTTTCCATCTCAGTAGACAACTCTTTTCATGTAGCTGTTAATGATGTATGCAAATGCTTTAGTCTGTTTTTACAGTTCATACTAGGCCCTCTGACTGCCCTGTGAGTCTCCATTTCATGGTTGTTGTACTCTCATTGTCCCTGAGAGGTGTATTAGCATATGAGAACATGGTGCGTAATCACCCTTTAAACTCCCCAGTATGTCTGCCTGCTTAATTAGTCTTAAAAGAAACAAGCTGCAAAAAGGTGTGGGATACGACATTTACCTTCATTAAGCTTTACAAACTATCTGAGTTATAATGCAGTTTTTTTTCCCTTTAAACTTCACTCAGTTTATGAGTTTCCAGAGAGTTTTTGAAGGGTATTTGTTCTTTCATCATATAGATACATAATATAAATAGGTGATCTGACATCATGTTATCATATGCTAATGCAGCTCTCAGAGACAATGCGATTTCAACAGCCATGAAATGGAGACTCCCATGGCAGTCAGAGGGCCTAGTATGAACTGTAAAAACAGACTAAAACGTTTGCATGCATCCTTAACAGCTGCATAAAAAGAGTTGTCTTTTGACATGGAAACAAATAACGTTTAGAAGATATGAGAATGTAGTTTTCCTTTAAATAAGCAAAGTGTTTGCAGGCAAGGGTGTTACTCGGATATCTGTTTGGGTTCTTTTGGAAACGGGAAAAACTAGTTTCTGTGGGTGTGGTTTACCCAGTTCTCTTCTTTCTTAATAGGTCTCTATGGCAAATGGCTTCCATTTCAAAGGGAGGGAGGCATATGGGTGTGGTCCAAGAGTACAGACTTGCAAGAAACTTGACTGACTTTGCTTTGTTACCAAAGTTATTTACTGGCTTGTTTTAACACATTGCTTTGTCACAAAACCAAGCCTTTGTGGTGATCAAATCACTAAACCAGGGTATGTGTTTGCTACAAAGCATAATGTGGCACGGAACAAACCCACTTATAAAAATATGAATCTTTTAGAGAGGAGACCATCACAGCAGGTTGGCCTTGATCCAACGGTCAAACACAATGGGTAAAATGTGGTTGGGTTTGACAGAAGGGGCTCTCATGTGACCCATGCTATAGGTGAAATAAATACAGGCAAAATGGAGTTTGAGCCCAAGAACTGCACCAAACCAATGTTTTAAAACTATATATGGTGTACTATTTATCATATTTTGCAGTTAATGGTGGACTGTCCCTTTCTTGCTCAACTGCATTTTTTTGTAATTTTTTTTTTTTTATCAAAGATGACCCAAATGAGATGCAGTGGCTCTTTTTCTGTGGAATCCTGCTAAAGTCAGTTTTACAGCTGTGAAGGCTTGCTGAATCTCATATGATCAGTCACTGCTTGTGGTACACAGATGTACATGCAAACTTACTAATGGCCAGCAGAAGAAGGCTGATGATCTATCGAGGCTGCTCGATATGGTGCTCATGTGTGTATGCTGAATGTT
Organism: Neoceratodus forsteri; assembly: GCA_016271365.2. NCBI lineage: Eukaryota > Metazoa > Chordata > Ceratodontiformes > Ceratodontidae > Neoceratodus > Neoceratodus forsteri. Next base: position 585,275,442 of record CM028132.1, on the reverse strand, counting down.
GCTCCACTCTCTCTCTCCTATTACCCTAACCTTCCCCTAGAATGTATCCTATGATCTTTTAAGCCCCACAAATGCACTATAATTTACTACCCCCTCTGACAACATATTCCATCCTGCCACCACCCTTTCAGTGAAGAACTGCCTTCTGGCCTCCATCCTGCCCCCCCCCCCAATGTGTAGTTGTGCCCTCTGGTGTTTCTGTTCTCACGTTTGCAAAAAAGATCCCCTATGTTGACCTTGTTAATGCCTTTAAGGTATTTGAAAGTCTTAATCATGTCCCCCTCTCTCTTTTGTACTCTAGTAAGTACATCTTCAGGTTCACTAGCCTTTGTTCATACAGGATAGCCTGCTGCCACTGAATCATCCTGGTAGGCCTCCTCTGTATACCCTCCTTCTGATTTGTGTCTTTCATAAGGTTAGGATCTCCTGTACCGTACACAGCACTCCAGATGCAGATGCACTGTGGACCTGTGTGGGGGCAGACTGACCTCTTTTCCTCTAGCTGAAGAAACCACTTGATATGCATCCCAGCATATGTTGACCTTCCTACCCCCCCACCCACCATGCTTTTTGCAGTGCACTGACCATTTCAGGTCACTTGTAGTTGCTGTCCCCAGGCCTTTTTTGTTCCTCTGAGTCTGTGACCACCATGCCTCTGATACTGTACTTGGCCTAGGATTCTTATGCCTGTGTGCATTACATTGCACTTTTTAGCATTGAACCCCAATTGGCAGATTCCAGACAACCTTTCTAACCTTGCTAGGTCATCTCATAGCTCCCCATGCACTCCTCAGTGTTCACCCTCCCATAGAGCTTGGCATAATCTACAAAAAGACATATCTTGCCTTTGATGCCATCCACAATGTCATTAATGAACACATTGAACAGGACTGGGCCCAGCACAGATCCCTGTGGGACCAAGCTAGTAACATTTCTCCTCCTCGCAGTGCTCCCCTCCACACACTGCATTCTACCTCTTAGCCATTTAGCCACCCACCGGGTTAGTTTTTCCCCTCTCCCCATATCCACCAATTTTTGGATCGATCTCTTGTGGGGGACTGAGTCAAAGGCCTTGCTGAAGTCCAGTTATAGTATCCACCACTTGGCTCTCTGTCTACTGCCCTAGTGGCCCAATCGATGAAGCTGATCAAATTTGTTTGGCATGACCTCAGTGCCATGAACCTAGGCAGCCTGCTGTTCTGGAGCCCATTTGCTTAATGGTATTCAACCAATGTTTCCTTTAGGGTGGTTTCCATCAGTATGATTCAAACCTGGGATCTTCTGGTTCATAGTTCTGTGCTGTAATACCAGAGCCCTCAGTACCTTCTTACCATCACTTTGTCTATGGGTACACACTGTGTGTCTCCCCTTAGCATGTGGCAGTGACTACAGGAAGTTGTGCCTTGGCAGCAATTCTGGATTTACCCTTGTCCCTTCATTAAGTTCCAGGTTTAGTTTGTCTTTTCCTTATTTATTTATTTATTGATTTAGATTTTTAGTACAGCACAATAAACTGATGTAGGTTATGCACCTACTTTTGTAGAGGGTCCTTGGCACTGTTACAGCAGCAGAGGTGCTACAAGAGGGTTACTAATAATGCAGTTTTGATGGATCCATGACAGTTGTTCGACAAATGTCTCGTTGAATACCCCAACAGAAAAAACATCAGGTCGACTGCATTTAGCAGTCAGCTGCCGGTTTCCCAGCACAGGAAGTGTCTTGTTTGGGGGGCTTCTGAAGACCTCCGAACCCCCCATGAGGGGGGCTGCACACCCCGCACCCCCCCATTAAGGATTATCAACTCTGAGTCAGAGCTGATTTGGGGGGGTGCAGGATCTCCAACAGACAGTTCCCGGTTCCAGCGGGTCCCCTACAGTGGCATGGTGCTGTAGTCGCTGTGGGGGACCTCGCTGTCAAACTGTCACTGTTGGGTGGGTATACCAGTTTGGATCACATATAACATCCTATACAAATATACTGTATTTATAAAAAAACAGTATATACAATGGAATGATAGACTTTGAGGCACTTATTTACATATAAACATGTAAGTGATCACCATGGCATTAAACGGTTTGCAAGAAGTGAAGAGGGAACTGAGCAGCAGGATTCCAGTGTAGTTAGAGTAGTAGATTAAACACTAGGGATGTAATTGGAGATCAGTGTGAGTGCATGGAAGAGAACTGAAGGTGATAGGAAATGGAGGATGCATAAATATACATTAGCAGACACAGGCTTTGTAAGCATTGGAATAATGCTTCCTGAAATGGGCCCAAATTGTGTTCCACTTTTTTCTTTCCACCTCCATTTTGGTGGCTACTTTGATTGCACCATGTGAGCCAATACATCATCTGTCTTCAGCTATGGCTTATGCCAGTATTACTCCTTCTCATTCAACAGGGGTTTAAAACATGTAGGTTGTCCTCAACACACTAAGATTCCAGGGACATGCAGCATCTGTGCTTGAACCAAGAGCTGTCCCTTAGTTGACTGAACCTGTGGAAGAGAAAACTGCTTTGAAAATCTTCTGCTGCTTGCCAAGGATACAGTAAGAGGCGATGCTTGGCAACTGGAATAATCATAGTAATATAGTAAGTTAAGGTTGGAAGTAAAGAACTCTTTGGTTCATCGGGTCTGCCCCCAGTTTTATAAGCAAAGATTAATAAGTATATTCTTCAAATGTGTTCTGATTTTATAGAAAATCCCCACCTAGGGTACCCTGTGTGTGTCCCTTGGTAAGCAGAAATTTGCCCAGGCTCACCTTGAAATCTTGAACCATTTTTATATCCATCTTCACATGTAGCATGCTCCATAGGTTCACTGCTTTCTTGGATAAGTGCTTTTTTTTTTTTATTTTTAACTCTTTATTAATTTTAGTACCAGATATACAATGTCATTTGATATCATAAGGGCTAAAGGTACATACAAAAGAGAACAAATAAACCCAGAAACAAAAAAAAAAAAAAATATAAAACTATCCCTCACCCTCCCCAGCCCCCCTTCCCCTAGGCTGCGCAGTACTACAGACCACGTATCTACGATTAAATGAAATATGTTTATATGTCTGGAGATTTCCATGTCGAGATAACAGCCTCTAGACTACCCCAACTAGTAGAGAATGCGTTAATTCTGTTTCGCATGGCCGCTATGTGTTTCTCCAATTGTAGGGCCAAAACGCATTCCCTATTCCATTCCATAATTGAAGGTGCCATCTCGTCAGTCCAATGCCTCACTATTACTAGTTTTGCAGTTGCTGTTATCAATGCCATGTTGCCTTTCTTTTACTTGGAATACCATCTGGGAAAAGATTTACTAGGCATACTTCTGGGGTAAGAAGGTCCAATCCGATGATCGAATCTAAGGTTTGCTGATAATTTGCCACAGTACTTTAATACGTGGGCATAGCCAAAGCATATGATAAAGGGACCCCTCACCTGTCTTGCATTTACCGCACATTGGAGTGTGCCTCGACCTATTCTATATAACTAACGGTGTCAAATACAGATTATGCAAGATATTGTAATTTACTGCTCTTAGCCTATCCTGTTTGACAGTTCTATATAGAGTAGTCTAGATACCATCCATATCTCGGATCGCCGGGATACCCAATTCTTTGACCCAATAAGAACAGACACCTAACTGTGATCTACTATCCCAATCTAGCAAGGCCTTATATAGTATAGAAACTTTATTCCTCCATTGAGGCGACCTGCAACCACTCAGTGGGATCCTTTTCCCTATATCTGCAATTATAAAATGTTTGTGAAGCGTGGACAGCTTTATTAACTTGCAAGGATTTAAAGACTTCTTTACTAGAGAAATTGACAAAGCCACAAGATTGGGCTGGAAGGAATAATTTACCATCTCTCCAGACCTCTGATACCTTACAGCATTTCAGTCTGTGCCAGAAGGACTTGGGTATCGGTGCATTGCCAATTTTAAAATTCGAGTTATTAATAATGGGCTGATTTGAAGATTGACACCATTTGACTGACAATAATTCTTGGGCCTGAAGAGACACTTTTATCGACCATCCCATGGGATTATTTCAAAGACTTTGGGGGATATGGGACGGAGAAACATAAAGCAGTGCATGTAACGAACATCTTGCCTGGGACGCCAGGTATTTCTCAATAGTCACCCATAAAGGAACGTATATTCGGTGCTCCTCTTTTCTTGCCAGTAATATAACTTGCTTAAATGTTGTGCTAGGTAATATATGAAAAAGAGGGGCTGCAAGACCACCCTAACTTTTGGTGTAGTTAGCTTGTGGTAGGATCTACGTATCTTTTCTTACTCCACAAAAAACAGTTCAACCTTCTTCTCAATTTAGAAAACCAAATTTTGGGGATATAAAATCCCAACATACCCAGCAGATACAATATTCTAGGCAAGAGGTTCATTTTAATAACACTCAATCGGCCCCATAATGAGATTGGGAGATCTTGCCATCTTTCAAGATCTTTAGAAATTGTTTTAATAAGAATATCTATATTGTTACTCCGGATAGCAGAAGGATCTCTAAAGATCTTGATGCCTAGATATACAATTGAACTAAACTCCCACGCTAAACCAAGAGGCTAACACATATGTTACTCTGTGGTTTAAGGAAATATTTTGGTTTCTCTCGATTCGATTTATAAAACGACCATTTAGAAAACTCCGCGATCTCCTCTAGCAGTGCCGGAATCGAGATCTCGGGACTTTCTAGATGTAATAAAATATCATCAGCATAAACCGATAGGGCGTATCTAGTTACCCCAACACGAATTCCAGAGATCCTAACGTTAGCCTTCAATCTGAGAAGCAGGGGTTCTAAATATAAGTTGAAAAGGGATAAGTGCTTTTTAACATTACCTCTGAATTTATCACCTCTGAGCTTCAGGGTGTGTTTCAGTGTCCTGCAGGTTGATTCTGGATCAAACATCTCTTTCTGCTTGATCTTGACAACACCTTAGAGTGTGCGGAAGAAATAGATCATATCCCCACTCAGCCTTCTTTTCTGCAGTGGGAACATACAAAGGGCTACCAGCCTCAACTCATAGCTTTTATCTTTCATGCTCCTGATCATTTGGGTGGCCCCTGTACACAATCCTGGTCACCCCACCAAGGAGGGTGATCAGGTTGATTTGTCACAATCTGCCCTTAATAATGCCATGATGTGATAGGGTAAGAATCTTGGCCTCATCCAAGAGATCCATTATTCTGTTCTTGATAAGTTAATTCCAAGACCTGCAAAATTACACATGCCCCATAATGCAAAGCATCATGAGCTACATATGCAAATTACCATGACATTTTTTACGGGTTCAGCTTTATGCAGGAATGCATGGTGCCAAAGGGTCTCTCACACAATCTGCAAAAGGTGCAAACAGAAGACACAGACACATGTTTCATCCTGACCAGGACTCACCAGTGTGCCTCATTTGTATGACACCCCAGGGCAAATAAACATGCTACTCTAAGTTGGTCTTATGGGTTTGGGTCATGGTGAGCCCCCAAAAAACAAAAAGCCAAAAGACAAAGAACCTTAGTGCAAAAGGACTGAGGGAAGGCTTACCCCAAAGGCCATTGGCCATAAAGCCAAGTTTCAAAGAAATTCAAAATCACATATGCCCCCATAATGCAAAGCATCATGGGCTGTATATGCAAATCACCATCACATTTTTGGCTGGTTCAGCTTTAAGCAGGAATGCATGGTGCCAAAGGGCCTCTCACACAATCTGCAAAGGGTGCAAACAGAAGATACAGGCACATGTTTCGTCCTACCCAGGACTCCTCAGTGTGCCTTGTCTGTATGACACCCCAGGGAAAAGGAACCAACTACCCTAAGTTTGTCTTACGGGTTTGAGTCATGGTGAGCCCCCCAAAAGAGCAAGCTAAAAGACAAAGAACCTTAGTGCAAAAGCTATGAGGCATGGGATACCCCAAAGGGCATTGGACATTCTAAGACCACGCCCAGCACTGATGTCAGACTGACTGATTGCCCCGTATAGGATCTGTATTACTAGAGTTTATTTGTTTGTAACATGTGACCTAGAAAGGTACAGTAAGCTATGATAGTTTGTTTCCAGGTGTGTCCTTGGGGGATGGGGGTATATGAATCTGTTTTATTGACAGGGACAATGTTGGCTATGACACTGGGGGAAATTCCTGTACTCTTCCAGTAGGGGGAATGAGCTGTTAGTAAGTAGTTGCCCGAATTGCAGATTCGGGAGGTGGAGATGTGGGAGTGGATAGCCCCATCCCACATGAGGGTGCTTACTGTGTCCTTTTCACGAGTTTCATGGAGACATTGGAGGATTTGGTACATGATGTTCTGACTAAAGTAATGCAAGATGTTTCGGTAGTAATTTGGTTACTGGACAAGAACTAAAAGACACTGAAAATACTGCTCTGCGGTTACCTGGATTGGCATGGTGGGATTCCAGTGGGCTGGATTCCATGAGTAAGATGGTGGTGAGAAGAGGCAGATGAGCTTGAGTGCCTTATGTTGTTACCTGCAGAAGACACAGCACTTTTCAGGCATTTCTTTTATTGTTTGGTCAGAGTTGGTGGAAACCGCCTTCAACTCTGACTCAAAGGATCCTTCTCTTGGGTCTCATGCAGTGCATCCAATGTCAGTTGCTTGTTCAGAGGGTGCTCTGAAAATTCCTGAACAATGGGCTTCCCCATTGGCAGCTACAAAGGGGGCTCCTTGGTCTCTGGAAGCAGCCCCAACTGTGGTGGGCTAGAGTCGTTCTCTGGATGGTACCTGGTAGGAGGCTGGGGCAGCTCCTTCTGCAAAGAACATCATGTTGATAGCTGTTGGCAGTACAGAGCCATCAGGCTCTGTTTCTATTAAAAGCCTATTCTGTCATACTGTGATGGGAATGCTGCCCAGCTTGTAGAGTCAGCCATGTCAGAATGTTTGGGAGCTATGGCAATGCCTAGGTCAGGAGTCTTGGCTAAAACAGTTTAGGCAGGGTCAGTTGTGTATGCAGGTATTACTGCAAATAGCAGTGAATTCAATGCTGCAATTATACAAATCCTTAAGCACCCATTTCTAAAGTGGGTGCTCAGAAGGAGGCTTTCCATGCACATGCACCTTTGCCCTGTTTCCCTGTGTCTCAAACCCACATAGCAGTCCCTCAAGTCAGTTTGCTGACTTCGACCCCAGAGGTACAGGTCTGCACTGATAGCAGGGGGTCTGGAATGGTTGTACTTGTTCCCAGTGTAAGTCTGCCTGACCCTTTTGTGAGACACATACAATCATTTATTTATTTTTTTCATATATACAATTTTTGAACTTTTCCCCATTTTCTCCCCAACCCGGGACCCCCGCAGTTGTGGCAGTGCGTGCACATGGAAGTATACATGTACTCTGGGTGCCGGCTCAGCCCCTTCCACCCCATCCTCTGGCAGTTGCCACTAACCCCTCCCACCTACGCTACCCATCAGACCTCCACCCAATGGGAGTGGAACTACAGGGGGGGCAACCTCCCCAGAGAGAAGACCTGCCTTTTAGCTGCTAAGTCTTGCCCCCCCCGTGCTGGCTCTCTGATGACCCTAGGTCACTCCTGAACCTGGGTCACTGGCATGACACAAGGTAAGGGATCCAGCACTTCAGCCCTCTGCACCACTAGGTAAGCTACAGTCATTGATTTCTGAAGCTCCTGTGTTCGCTGTACTACAAATGGAGCACAATGACACTCTAGTGAATGTCTGTACTACAGAAAGACAGCCTGTGACATGAGCTGATATTACAGAGGAAATGAAGACTGGCACTTCTACATTACTCACTCCTCTGGTAGTGGAGGGGAATTTAAGTCACTCTGCAGGTTCCCCTTCCCCATCCCCCCCCGTCTCTGGCACTACTCGTGCTGGCCCTGCACTAAATGTCCTGAGATAGTTGGACAAGGATAATACAAAGGCTCTTTTAGAATGTCAGACTTGTTCACCAACCTGGGTGCTCTGGCTAAATGGAGGAATGCGGTCCACCTAAAATACACTGGGTGATTAGAAGAACCACTTGATCGTGTGTATGTTGCTAAATGCTTGCTCAAAAAATCCTTACAATTTCTGGCCATGGATATTTTTGCCCTTCTTCACATCTCTGGCAGTACCCAGTTTAATGTGAGTTTCAACACCCCTCAGCTTATAGGTTTTGGAAGACATTTCAACAAATGATAAATTCCTCTCTGTGGTCCCCATTTTTGGAAATTCCATTCACAAAACAGGCGGTAAAGAACATAACTATTCTGTTCAGGAATGAGTGGGTAAATATATCTGATATGCTGTTCTGGATGAAGCAAAGAGCAGATGTGATTGACAGGCTTGTACCCATCCTGGACTCTGAAGATATTTGTACTGGGGGCTGGAAGATTAGGGTTAAGTTGCAAACCTCTGAGCATCGCATGAAACATCTCACCAGCAGTTTCTGTGCTGGTCAGGACTGTGGATTTTGTTTTTATTCTGGGCAATCAAAAACTTGTCGCAAGTGTGGGTCTTTGTCACCTTTGAATAATGTTTGTGATGCAGTAGTCTGTAGTTTCTACCTCCAATCCGGACATTCTAGTATGTTTTACTGCAATTCAATGAAGTGTAACTTAAGTGAGAACACTGGTCATCTATATTTGAAATTCCCATGGGCTGTCCACAAAAAGGGGACCTTTTATGACAAAGTGGACATGGTCCATCAGGCACAAAATAAAATAAATTGGGAACAACAATCTCATGACTTCACCAAGACTGCTGCTCCCAGTAGTTCTACATGGCAGTTCAAGGCCCCTGGCACTGGTACTGCAGCTCCAGGACCTTTGGGAGACCCTGTAGGAACCACCATTCTCAAGAATGCTCTTGCTTTGACTCCTGTGAACCCCTTACAAGGCAGTCAGGACAGCCACCCTATATAAGAACTTAATCACTCTTTATTAATGCCCCTTCCCCAGCCCCACTGGATACATTTCAGGTGGTAGGGGGAAAGAGAAGATCCACAAGAAATCACCCTGAACTGAAGATAGTGAAGACAGACTCCACAGAGACCAGAAATGCTTTTGTGGTTTTGCAGGAACACACAGAAGAAGAGGATGGGGATTCGGAACCCTCATCTGTGGCCTCTTCACATCGGGATGTTTTGGATGGGGATGGAGACCAATCAATGGTTGTCAAAAAGAAATGGACTAGCAAGAAAAAGCCTGTTTAAATGTCCTATAGGAGTACTTTTCTCTTGGAAATAAGTTATTTTGCTAACAGCACTATTGTTTCTTTAAATGTTAACAGCATAAAGAATCAGAAGAGGCGACTGATCACTTTATCCTATTTAGATCATTTGCAGGCTCACATTTTCTTATTGCAAGACGTGAGGCTAAAAACCAATACTGATACTCATAATGCACAAAAAGCATGGCCTTTGGTACCTACTATATAGTCCTTAGGTGAGGAACCCTGCTGTGGGGTTGTGATATTGTTTAAGTCACAAGATTTCAAAATTCAAAAAGCTATGGATGTAGAGCCAGGGAGGGCTTTGGTACTGGATATGTTCAATCAGGAACATCTTTTTTGGATTGGTGTGGTCTACGCCCCTCAAATAAACACCACAACAGTCACTTTATTTCGTTCACTGCAAACGCTTTTACATACTTCTAGATGGTTGATTTTGGGTGCTGATTTTAATTGTCCCTTAGCTCTGAAAGATAAATCAGGTAGAACAGGAAACTGTTGTCATACTAACTTCTTGAAGCAGATGATTCAAACAGCAAATCTGCTGATTTGTTTTGATCATTACATGACTTGGGGGGGCATACATATCATAGGGGATCTCTCTTGTCATGGATTGATTTTGATTTTGTTTTTCTTTCCTCCTCTTGGAGCGTTTTGAAGGCTAGCAAGGTAGTTGTGGTTACCTCAGATCATTTTAAGGTATGAACCTGTTGGGGGTCTGCAGGTGGGGATGGCAAAGGGTATTGGAGGATCAGTAATTCAGCTCTTGATGACACTGCAGTTCACTTACAGGAGGAGGAGGAGTTGCGCAAAGGCTGGGGCATCAGTGGCTGCTTGTTGTGACTCCCTGGTACATTGGTGGGTGGACACAAAGTCAGTTATCAAACGACTGTTCCAATGGTTAAGAAAATGTAAATAGAAGGCAGATTATTTTAAGTTCCTCCAGTTATGGGTACATTTATTTTGCCTCATTTCATGTCAAAATATGAAGGTGCATCATTCAAAGATCAAATACTTTCTATTAAAAAGGTCATGAGGAAATGCAAAAGTTTCTGTATGATAGAGCCACATTTTTAAAAGCAGAGCATACTTTAGGGACTCATGGCAGGACAGTGTCTAAAGATGTCTCTAAGGGTTGTCAGGATAGAGTGCATAATATGGTATTTACAGCTGTAAGTGACAGGCATGTCCAACTGCTAACTAATATGCAGGGCATACTGCATTCTGTTTCTGAATGACTGCCAGGACTCCTGGTTTGGAGTCCCTCTACATGCTGATGAGGAGACTGAAGTATTTCTTTCACAGGAATGCATGGCCTCCCCTGACTGCTGCAGAAAAGGCAAGCTTGGTCATTCCTATTTCCTCAGCTGAAGTTTTGTCCACAGTAAAGACCTTATGATGTAATGTCGCACCTGGGCCTGATGGCCTGAGTGCAGCATTTTATAAGTCTTTCTCTAGTTTTTTAAAATCCTATTTAACAGACATCTTCAATGACACATTGTAGACTTTGACAACCATGACTTATATGCAACACGCACAAGCTCTTCTACAGCTCCTATACAAAAAAGGGGATAGAAAGACTTGAACTGAGTAACTGGAGACCAATTTCTATTTTTTTTTATTTTTGCTGTTAATCTCTTTTAGCTCCTCATCCTCTACAGCGCTCCCTCCTGTCAGGGTGCCCAGCCCAGTCTCCTGCTCACAGCATTACCCCTCCACTTACCTCCATGGCTTGCTCCCCTGTGGTGGGGTGGCAGGGATCCGTCAACCTACTAGAATGGATCTGGTGCAGGGGGCAGCTGCTGCCTTTCACGGGAGTGGGGCCTGCAGCATCTGGTAATCATCCTGCCAAGGGGCCATTTTCCATTTTTCTCCCCCCGCCAGGATGGCACAGCGATGTGCAATGACACCAGTGGCCAAGCCGCACATGCTCCCACATGCAACACGCTGGGTGCCTGCCCTGTAACTGTCCCCTGCATGTGAGTCACTGGAGCCAACCCCCAGCCTCCGCTAGGGGTCAGACATGCAGCGGACTCAGTCCCAACCCCTTCCTGGGAGAGGAGAGCTGTCCTCCGGATGCTCGATCCTCTCCCTCCCTCCCCAGTTGACCCCCAGCGGCCCGCTCGCACCACGAACATGGGTTGCCGGCATGGCAGAAGGTAAGGCATGATGCCTCAGCCCTCCATGCCACTGGGCCGGCCACCAATTTCTATTTTGAATGCTGACATAAAGATTTTTACAAAAATCCTGTGACAACGACTAGGGCACTTGCAGGTAAACTGACAGCACTTAAACAGATATGTGCAATACCTGAATGATCCGTAATGGATAGTCTTATGCAGGTGAGGGAAATTGTGGTTCATGGCTAGTTACATAAATTAGATGGGTTTCTGCTGATGCTTGATCAAGGAAAGGTCTTCAAAAGAGTCTTGCATGACTTTTTATTTTGGACACTATCTTTTCATGCTTTACTCCTGATATTTATACAGTGGATTCAACTGTTGTAAAGACAGGCACATTTGTTTCCCTTGATTAATGGGATGGTGGGCCCTAGAATAGGTACAGCATTGGGGGTACATCAGGGGTGCATGCTAAGCCGTCCTCTATTGTACGTCTTTGGTATTGATATCTTAGTTTGTAGGATTGTTCAGTCACAGGTAGTACAGGTACTTTCTGTTACTGCTAAAACCCCACAGGTGAAAGTCTCGGCCTACGCAGATGTCCTTTGCTTATATGCCAAAAGTTTGTAGTCTTGTCAGGAGGCCCTCTCCTTGGTACATCACTGTTCTGCTGTGTCGGGAGCTAGGATAAATGTGGATAAATGTAAAGACTTTCTGTTTAGGTTCTTGCAGGAATCTGGGTTTGCAGACTATAGGCAGGGTTCCAGTTGTGGAATAAGAAATTAAAATGTTAGATGCTAAGTTTGGTATGTTTGCAATGGATAAAGTAAACTGGCAAGATACTATTAAGGAGGGGGGGGAGAAGAGAGTTAATATGTGGAAATCTATGCAAATTTCTAAGCGGAAGCGAGTGTATTTAATAAACACCTTGCTATTGCCATTATTCCTAAATCTTAGTTATGTTCTTCCTCCCACATACGATCTTGAGACCCAGTTTTACAGTATTTTCTTTCAAGCCTTATGGGGAAGCTGGCTTAATCCCATCTGAAGAAATGTTACATGCCCTCATGTTAACAAAGGAGATCTTGCTGTGGTAAATCTGGCAGTCTTGTTTCACTCTTTGTTTTTTTTTCTGCTACAGTTACGATTTCATTTTCCGCAAAGGATGTACTTTGGTGATTGTAAGTTCAAGTATGTTTTTCTTTTTTTCTGTACTTTATTTTTATTCTTTAAGAAAAAATCAGATTACATTCAGTTACACTTAGAGAAGAAAACATTAAGGTGTAATTGCATTAAGAATTTAACTGAATAAAGCACAAAAAGAAAATATTTGTAATATCTTTAGGGGGGTTAAAAGAGGAAAAATGATAAGAAAATCCCAGAGCTTATATAATATGTTATTCTAATAGTTAATTCAAATGTGTTCCAAGCTTATATCATCCCACTTCAGGTATTATAAAAAGTTAAGATTACAATGCCTTTATCCAAAAGAAAACAAACCCTCTCCCCGTAGCCCTATTTTCAAGTTAGTGCCAGAAAAGAAAACCTAATTACTATATAACTCAAAAAGTCCAGATCAAGTCATTTATACAGGGTGGTACTCCGTGAGATCAACTTCTTCTTTCTCAAATTCAGATCCTATATCTTCAGGAATCTTAAAATTTTTCTCAAAAAAAGCTCGAGCTGTATTAGTATCATCAAAAAATTGCGTTTTTTCCCTGAAACTGTACCCACAAATGTGCATGTTCTAATAAAGCAGGCAGCAACCCAGCAGCTGTAAACTCTGAAAGTACTGGGAGAAATCTCTTACATCGGCGTTGAGTCTGCAAGCAAAAGTCAGGATACAAATGAAAGCGTTGACCCTCATAGATACATTCTTTCCACAGTCTAGTCATTTGAAGCAATTTATTCTGCTCCACCAAAGTATTAAATGTCAAAATAATGTACCTTGCTTTCTGGGACTCTGCAGCTGATTCCTTTGCTTGACGTGAAGAAGGGTAAAATATTGACTCCGATATTAATACGGGCTCGATAGAAAACACCAAGGTAAGAGCTCACTCCACTTCTTCTTTAAGCTCTGCAGTTGGGACATTTACAAGAAAGCAGATTAATCTCAGATTTCTTTTTAAAGCATTATTTTCGAGTCGCTCCATTCTAGATGATTGAGACAGCTGTTCATGCAGTGAAGCATTCACCACTCCTTCCAGTGTTAAAGTCCTTGATGCTATAGCTTTAATCTCAGTCTCGTTGTTTTTTAATGGCTTGTTCTGTGGATTCAACTCTAGCTTCAGTCGCATAACAACGAGAGATTATCTCCGCTAATGAATACTCAATACGTACTGAAGAAAGCCTAACTTCGGCTCGGAACTCAACCAAGAGATTTTGTATTGAGGCCAAAGTTGGTTTGCGTGGTGCTTTAGGGTTCACACTCACTTCTGAGTATGACAGTGTTACAGGAGAGCTCCCTGCTCCAGCAACCGTGATAGAGTCGACAGGCCCTCGTGCTGAAGCACCTCTCCCGATTACTTAGGGGAAATACATTTTTCCATTATGCTCTCTGAGAACTCCATTCACCGTTCATTAGTGCTTCTCTGAAAACTCTTTTATCTAAAGGTTTATTTGAATGAGTTTTCAGAATCTCAATCGCGGAGCTCTAAATGTTTGTGCATGCGTTACTCTCAGCTCAACAGCGCCCCCACTTCAAGAATGATTTGATCCAATTTCATTACTTTGGAAAGAAAATTGGAATTTTTACCTTAAATTAAAATGGATTCAGACTCCAAAATATGCTGAGTCAGCTTTAAAGAAAGTAAAACTGTGGAAGTTACCACTGGAACATTTTATGACCCTAAACAAGAAAAGCCTGTACAGTTTTATTATGGGCACCTTTTTCACAGACTCTTTAGTTTTCCATCATGGCTTGATAACAGATGACTTCTGATACTCTGAGGCAGTTAACTGTTGCTAGACTCCCTCAACAAATGTGGGACACTGTGTGGCTCACATGCCATGGGAGAATAGGAGTCTGAGATACACATAAGCATAAGCAGGTTACTGAATGTTGCTGTCCCTAGGGACACTTGTAACTGAGTTTTGGAGATACATTAGCACCTATTCCTTACCTGCCCATTTATTGTTACCTCTTGGGAACATACAGACTTGCAGGTGGGTGGTCCAGAATTTAAGTTGACATATGATGTATTGATTCTCTAGATATATACTCTTGGATCTGGAAACTATATTATCCAAGTACTCTTAGGCCCAGATATTCAGACTACGCTGGGCAGTGGTGCAAGCCTGGGCACTTCACAACAGGGTTGCACCAGGGCATGGACCAGGTGATATTCAGTGGTGCTGCGCCATGGCCCAACACAATTGAATATGGCCCAGCACCATTGAATGTGGCACACAACTGTGCATGGTGCAGTGGCACCAGTGCAAGACACAAAAATGGAGCAGAGGAATGCGCCAGCACAAGTGCAGTTGCGCTAGGTGCATCACCCACGATATTCAACCTGGGGCATGCAAATGGGGCAATTATGCATGCAAGGTGCAAATGGGGCCATTTGCATGTCATTATGGCACCATTTGCATGTGATGTGCTGATCCCTGGTGAATTGCACCTGGTGCTTTGCCAAGCTGCAGCCATTGGGGATTGACACCCTGTAGTGCCAATGCAGCCCCCGATCCCATTTGCCCAATCATGGGCTTGTGCAATATTAAGGATCCCTGGTGGTCCAGTGGTAGCCCCTTGCCCGTCATTGGGCTATGTTAATATTAAGGATCCCTGGAGTCAGTGGTAAGCCCCCTTCACCCGATCATGGGCTGCTGTACACAGAAAGAGTTACCTGTTGGTCCAGTGGTCCCCCTCCCCACCACCCACAGGGTCCCCGCCACCCAGCACCCCCATGTCATTGGCGGGCAGCAGCACCCGCCCGCATGCTGCCGTAAATGACAAGCATACAATACAATCTGTACACACCGGACCAGCGGATATGCAGACCATACTGTACTACACAGGCCCAATTTGTGCATGAACACGTTCATTCAAATATCAGGCCTGTGTAGTACAGTATGGTCTGCATGCCCATTGGTCCATGCAGTGAACCAATGGGCATACAGATCGTACTGTACGGTGTCATTCGGTGGGTGGCCAGGCGGCATGTGGGTGGGGTGCTGCTGCCTGCTGATGATGGGGGGTCTGGGTGACAAGGGACCTCTGTGGGTGGGTGGGGAGAGGGGTACCACTGGACCACCAGGTAACGCTTTCTGTGTACAGCAGCACAGGATTGGGTGAAGGGGGCCTACCACTGGGCCACCAGGGATCCTTAATATTACACATGCCATTGATCAGGTGAAGGGGGGGGTCCACTGGACCACCAGGGAGGTCTGTGTGCCCAGCAGGGGTGTTCTGGGTGGGCGGGTAGCCACCCACGGCTGCTGGCTGCTGTGTTGCACCATGCAATTCAGCAGCCTGCCTGTGGGTGGCTTGGACTTGTTCCTGCTTTTTTGGTGCACAACTTTGAGCCCCCCTGTGCAGCGCAGTACAGGGTTGCACCCGCATATGTGCCACACATCCTGGGCTGAATATTGGGATGTGCCGCATATGCATGGGCACGCCCCCTGCATCTATGCTGCATACATTACCAATGCACCCCCGTGCATTGGTGGTTGTGCCACACAGTCTGTCTCTTTGAATATCACGCCGGGGCACATTGGGGGGTTGCACATGGTCAACCCTGTTGTGCCAGGTGCAACTCCTTTGAATATCCGGGCCTTAGAGTTTTATTTGGTATATGGTAAATTTTTTATTTGGCAGGCATGATGTTGGTGGATTTTGCAACAGCAATACTGGAGACAAAGTGACTTATGTGGTTTTATTCAAAAACAACTACAGTCCATATATTGTATAGAATATGATTCCGTTCCTAGAAAACAGATGTTACTGCTTTGGAAACAGTGTGATGGGTGGGTGACATGAATATGGTTGTGGTCCTCACTTTCCCTCTCTCTTTCCTCCCACTCTCCCCCTGCCACCTAGTCCTTGCACTTCACTTCTTTACTGCTACTAATTCTCATGACATTGCACTCTAATTTTATTTATTTGTACTTAATGTGTACTGTTTTACTCTTTACCTTATTGTATATAGCTTATACAATAGTCTAATGTAATCGTTCTGTATCTGCTGCCTTGCAGTCAACCCTGTGTATAATTCTAATGTAATTGCTCTGTATCTACTGCCTTGCAGTCCACCCTGTATTGTGTCTCCTCATCCCCTTCCTCATGTCACACCTGGAAATGAGCCTTGGCTCAGTGTGCCTTTCCTGGTTATCACATTTTAAATCAACAAATAACTCAGTCATTGTTTAGTTTTTAATTTGGTTTCTTTTGCTTTTTCTTTGATTTTTTTCTTCCATGTGATTGTATGTTGCTAAATGTGTGTCCCTACATATGATGTCCCAATGTGATATATGATTTTCTCTTTAAAATAAACTTCTCCTACTCTTCTTGGAACCCGTTATTAGAAAGATTTTAAATGAGCCAAATATTGCCAGTCTAACTGTGCTGGAGACTGGAGACCAATTCAAAATTTTGGTTTATATGGACAATATCTCACTATTTATATCTGATGAACCCTCAGGTCATTTTTGCCATGAAACTTTTTTTTCTACTTTTTCAGCAGTATCAGGTTCCTTCTTATGGCCAATTGTGTAAGACAAGCCCTTCTTGATATCACATCAGTTGCTGATATTCCCATTTCTGACACCACTGTCAAGATTCTGGGTATCTTTTTTGGTACAGGAGATGTATAATCATCCCATAACTGGTCATCCAAATTGTAATTTTTTTTTCATAAAGTGAACCTATGGAAAAGAACTTGAAAGAATACATGGAAAACCTGGCAATTTTCTAAACTTAAAAGAATGCATATTATAAAGGAATTATGTCAATCCTTATTGACCTGTATTGGCTATGTTCCCCACTCCTGGTGAATTTGGAAGCCAAAATCTTTTGTCTTCTTTTTCAAAAGCTTTGGGGTAGCCACATGAACTCCATGAAATGGGATATTACTCATTTACCTCTGAATTTAGGCGGTCTTCATAACATTAACCGTACTGTGCTTTTTTTTCCTCTTTTTCATACATTAAAAGCAGGCCTGCTTGATAGTACAAGACCCTGGCATGGTTGGATGAGACATACTCTTTGTCTTTTTTTTCTCCTATGGTCCGACTCATTACCTAGGATTACCAAATCACTGCTGTTGTCTAATTAAGCTGTACTAGCCTGAAAAACCTAGGTCCATGGGAATTATGTAAGCAATCTATTATTAACCTTAACAGACAGTGGCTGTAAGATAACATTGTATTTACCATTTTTGTGCAAACCCTAGACTTCAAATCTTGCCATCCTTCTAAAACTAATTTGGTGACAGCTCACCTTACAGACAAAAGAGTACCCATAGAATGTGGGACACTTCATAATTACTCTTAACTCCGAAGTGCAAGCTGAGCTGTCATAGACAGCAAACAGCATCACACACTGATTCAAAATCAGCAGTGTGAAACTCATTAAAGGAAAGCTGTTATTATCAGGAACACCCCACCCCCAAAGCTTTACCCCCCAATTAGACTTTTTGGCTGTAAACATTTTTTTTTCACATGTTAACTTACTTTGTTTTAGTTTTGAAAGCTCCACAATCCCCAAACATGGTGGACTATGTGTGGCCCCATTTAGTGTGAAAGTGTGGCGCCGCACCGCTTGCCTCAATACAAATACTGAAGTGAGCAGTGCAGCACCGCACTTTCACACTAAATGGAGCTGTGCACCGTCCACCATGTTTGAGGATTGTGGGGTTTTCAAAACTAAAACAACTTAAGTTAACATGAACATTTTTTTTACAGCTGAAAAGCCTAATTGGGGGGTAAAGCTTTGGGGGGGGGGGTGTTCCTGAAAATGACAGCTTTCCTTTAAACCATTCAGATTACAACAAGCACAGCAGCAGTTTAAACACTAAGCATGGTATTATACAATAAATGCTTAATATAATAAATGTTTAAATACCCGTGTTGAAAAACTGTCTTTCACCGTATTATAAAAAGATAACAAAACCCCCTTTCATTGAGAACTTGCTAAATTCTCAATGCCTTGTTAGTTTGGTAACATCAGGACAGTTGATCTTCGCTCTCATGCCCCTGGTGTCACTAAACTAACTCGGCATTGAGAATCTGCTCATTTTTATTTTATATTTACTGGACTAGAATTACCTGGCTTTCGAATACAGTTACCGAATGGAATAGAGCAGGTCCCATGTTTTTTTCGTTTTGTGTCTTTCACTGCTGTATGCCAATGTCTTCATTGAATGCTTTCTTTTTCAATTGTATTGCATTACATTTTCTGTCATGGTGAGTCAGTTTTTGTAACTGTGTCTGATTTCTTTTCTTTCAATAAAGTTCCCCTACTCTTCTTCATAAGTGCCACGGAATCTTTTACTTCCACTTCGACATTGACCAGATTTGGGCTGAAGGGGCCTAGATTCAACCTCTCTTCTGAACGACAGCACCATGCCAGTACAGTACCCCCCACTGTACTACACTACAGTGTCAGCTATGAGTATTAACTCCAACTGCCTGGTGTAAGGCTAGAACCCATGACCTTCTGATCTTCTGGCTCTGGAGGTGACAGTGCTACCTACTGAGGCACTGATACTGACTCTGAGTTAGCCACATTTGACACCAATTTCCTTTTTTTAAAGCAGTTGAAACAGTTTACACTTGGGACCTTGGGTTTTTTCCTCAATTAAAGTTATGTATGTTATGTGTGCAGTGTATGTAAATGGATGATACAATTACAGGAAAAATATGCTCGCTGATAAGACAGGCTTTTAAAATTAACTGAATCTCTTTTGCTATATATATGTGGTTTGGCAGTTTTTTTTTGTTCTGGTGACACTGATATTTCTCAAAGTTTCTTAAAAATGAAATGTTTAACAGCAGTCTGAAGAAAGAAAGTTTAACTCACCCAAGAATGATATGCTGCTACCGTTTGAGCTTCACAGTCTAAAGTGTAACCAGAACTAAAGAAAAGAAATGAAGAAGCAGTTCTGGTGGCAACTTGACATTTTCATAGCGGGCACCTGACTTGGAATTACCTCCTAGTTTTTTGGGGGTTTTGAGACCAGTTTTAACATGACTCTGTCCTAAATCAGTAATCTGAGTCCAAGTTAATAATTGTATCTTTGTTTTGAAAGGGTGAGCTATTACTTTGGTTGTAAATATCTTCAGATCTGCTATTGAAAAGGACCTAGGTCACTCTTTAGCTAAGAACGACCTCAGGGTGAATGCATTTTTTATGCATGTGAGTGAGGTCCTGATTGTCCCATAACACTGTAAAAGTAGCTCCAGCATGCAGCTTCTCTAGTGAGATGCATCATGTGTAGCACTGCACAGTTCATATCTAGACCAACTTGCATTCCACATAGTTTTACTGTTGCAATAATGTTTTTTACCTTGTGATGGAACTGTTGTTATGCATGTCAGCTACTGAAAAATGTCACTAGCTCTGCAACAAAGTCCATAAAATTCAGCAAATAGTACCTACTATTCATGAATCTGTTTTCTTCTTTGTAGTTTATGCTCCTTGCCAGATTCCCTACATCAGGCTGATCCATCTCTCAGCCCTGAAAACCATCATTTACCTTCACCAGATTCGTGGAAATCAGGCAGGGGCATGGAGCCTGAGTGTAATGGTGCCCGTCACACTGGCAGCTGCCATATTTTTTTCTCGGGCATTTCTTCCCCAAGTAACTGTCTGCTTGTCCCACCATCACCTCATGCAGGGATAATGCCCTGTGAACTTGTATGTATGCCGCATGCCCCGGCAGAGGAGCAAGCTCCCTGACCCCACTGCAGGAGTTGCTGTGGCAGGAGAATGCGGTGCCATACTGCAGGATACTGTCAGTGTGAAAGTCTGCTGAAAAGTGGGGAAAACCCTCTGTTGAGCATTCACTGACCACAATAAAGTATTCCCTGCTGTTATGGGTATATGACTTTGCTCCTACAAGATCAGATGCAGTTTCATTAATGGCAGCCATGGTTTCTTCAAAGAGGGCCTCGGTTTCTTGTACAGTCAGCATTTCAGGATCTTTACTGGCAATTCTGGTGGCACAAATACTACAAGCTGCTCATCACTTACATTGACATCAGTATTTAAGGAGACACCTCAACTGCAAACAAATGGGAGTTACCCAGTTTTGGGCTATTGTGTGGCTACTGAAGAAAACAAATGGTGGATTTTCAAAAGTCTAATTTTCATTTGGCTTAAGGATACCAACTTACAGTACTGGAGCTGTAGGCATCTAACCTTGATGCTAG
Organism: Neoceratodus forsteri; assembly: GCA_016271365.2. Classification (NCBI taxonomy): domain Eukaryota; kingdom Metazoa; phylum Chordata; order Ceratodontiformes; family Ceratodontidae; genus Neoceratodus; species Neoceratodus forsteri. Next base: position 585,254,749 of record CM028132.1, on the reverse strand, counting down.
CCATGCATTAAATACTTCTAATGCATGGCTAGTAACAAATCAGAATGCAGCATTTGTACTTGCTATTTTATAACTTGTGTCCCATACCAAGCCTCTACTGAGCACTGATCGCTATTTCCTCTTCTGCAAAAGCCCCCACATTCTACAACAAATCTACCATGGACTTGGGTCTAGCTACTAGCTACTCTGGCCCTCACTACTGCCATGCCACTGCATACCTCCCCCCAAATTAACCTACAGCTATACCTCCACCCCTGACCCTTTACCCCTCTCCCTTTTTAGTGGTGGTTGCCACCTTCTCACACATTTGTAGTTTTTCCCACTGACCAGCACACCTATATCTGCTTAACAACCCCGGCTATCCCCCTTTTCACCTCTGTCTGAACCCTTTGTCCATCATCCTTCCTTTCTCTGTCTTCTCACCAGATGCTGCAGGGGCTACCCTATTTTCATTCCTCATTCCCTATACCCTGAAGACATGCCAACCTTATCATTGTCAAGCCTGTGTGGACCCTCCCACTTCTGCCTCGTTGGCCTTTGCTTGCTAAGTTTTCCCAACTTATCACTTGCTTCATCAATGATAAATCTCTCCATATCCATGGCATCATCCTTGATTAAGAAAAAATGATGTAATAAGCCTCCCAGAGACTTGATATTCTTATTTGACACCTTCCTTCATGCTGAAGCCACACCACTTGAATGCAACGTTTTTGAGCATTCCCATACCATGAGTTATGACAATGGTCTGACTTTTATTTCCAAGGCCAATCTCCATTTTCCCCCACTTGTTTTACATTCTGCTGCAATCCAGAGTAGAGGGATTGCTCCTTCCCACAGCTAGGATCCTCAATTTCTCTCTGTCTCAACAGCAAGGATGCAGACTAGCTATCCTTTGAAAGCTTCACTCTTTATTATCCTCAAACCAAAATCCATCTTCCTATCAAATGTTTTGGTTTTACGATCATTGGTCTCTATTTTTTTCCCTTCGTTCCTTCCTCCTATGACAGTATCCTCACTTGTGACTTCAACTTTCTTATCACCTTTGTTGTCACTCACCATAGCCCCCTACAACTCTCATGCTAACTTATGATCCAAGTCCTGTCTTTTTTTTTTACCATATTGCTCCCTTGACACTTATTTTTTTCTGACCCCTCTCCAGCTTTCCTATCTATTTAAACCTACTCTGTCTTCTCCTCCAACCTTGATCAGCTTGCATTCATCAAGGTGTGAAACATTTTGCACACCACATGGTTGTTCTGGTATACAGACTAGCTCCAGTGCCCCTAGTGTCCAGGGTTGCAACCCAGTAAACATTCTACCTCAATGGGAAAGTCTGTACAGCTGCATTCTCTGTAATACTGGTCTAGCTTCTGCACATCTCCTTATTCCCAAGGGTGATGGAATCCCTGCTCTCTTTTACACATTAAACTCTTGTTTCCATCCACCTGAGACCCTAACCTGTACATTCTCTAATGCCAAATCTGTGACATTTGCATCTTTTTTTTACTCACAAGATTTATAGGGTCTGTGACTCCACTGATGCTGTTCTATCTACATCTGGTATCTCCTCCCAATTGTATGATCTCACTTACATCATCCCATCTATGACGAAAACAACATCATCTGCGACTGTGTGGAACAGTCCGTTATTCTGCTTTGACTCTGTTTCCTCCACCATCTTCACATTCCAAGTTAACACCCACATGTTAACCTGTAACTTATGATTTTTATTTCCTTCATTCTTTATTCCTAACCCGGTACTGTTGCTGCATCTAACAATGTTAGTTTTTCCTCACTGGCATGACCTGCACTAGCCTTGTACTGGGAATAGTTTTGTTTTACAGGTGTTCATACTTTAGTTGACATTTTTAAATGGCTACATGCACCTTGTTCATAGCAGTATGCATAGATTTAGTTTTTTATTGTATTTTTGTCTTGCTGTAAAGCTTTTTTTCTTATAAATTTTGTTTGAAAAGTACTAAATAAGAATGTGATATAAACAAAAAAACATGTGTTTTGTTGTACCTGGGGCTGCTCTGTTTTTTTGTAGAAACAGCCTCAATCTGAAAAGGAAGTTACTCAGCTAACTGCAGACAGCTTTTTGGGTCATCATCCACAAAGAGCAAATTTATTTTAAAAGGCAGAGACTACCTGAAAGTAATGCTGTTTAATGGTAGGCATACAACTACACCAAGACTTATAGAACTGCTATTTACACCCACAGCTTCTAAAAAATTAATGAACTTGCAAGCAGTTCTTTTATTCATCATGCCATAATCCTTCTGCTGAGAAGGTTTTAATATCTCTAGAGTAAGGCCTTCATCAGGCCTGAAATGGGGACTGCAGCAGCTGGAAGGACTGTATGTGAAGTTTGTGCTTAGCTAAAACCAGGGCTTAAAATTCAGGGCAAGACTGCGGGGTTTGCAATATTTCCATAAAGCTTTCACTATTCTTATGCCCTGCTAGGCAGGCTGGTTCCACAGTTATGGTAGAAAACACTAACTTGCAGGAGAAAAGATTTTGCAGCCTGGTACTTTTTTATCATGACTGTGGTACTTTCTTTCTGGCAGTTGCAGTAAAAAGTGTCAAAACTGCAACTATTGTTTTTGGCAATTCAGCACCTTTTGTTTTACTGCAGATTCACTTTTCCCGACTAGTGTAAGGCAGATAAATGGGGGAGGAGGCTTAAGTCAGGAATATTATCACTGTATGTATTAAGAAGTGCATGCCCAGATAAAAAGGCTAGCATTTGGCTTGCACTTCATATTGAATGTAAGTTATATTCTGATTGTAGGACTTTCCCCTCCTAAAGACAAGGACTCCACTCATCTGTGAGACCAGGGGAAGGAATATATTCCCAGGGCACACAAATTAATTTTAAGACTTGTAAACTTGAACTTGAGTAACTTACTCCAATCCCATATCAGACCAGACTCAATTAGTCTGGCTGATTCTCACCTTAACTGGGGTTCTGGCTGATCCAGTCCAGATTCAAATCAAGCTTGCTATTGACTGTCATAGTCCAGATTGTGTTCATCTGGCTATTTTGTGCTGACATTTGCTCTGCTTTCATCAAAGCAGTTCTATTTTAATTAAAATCTGGGAGACAGTATAGCCTAGGGGCAGGGATCGACAAATTTCAAAATTACATGCTAGTCCAGGACAACTGGCCTAACCAAAATTGGTAGTCCCAGTGTTTCAAGTGGTAGTCCATGGTCGGAAGGCTATATTTCAAGGGAAATAAAAAAAAAAAAAAAAACTTATGTAGCCACAAAGTAGAAGGTGTGGGGGCTGTTCCGCTGTATTATTAATACTGCATAGATGTAGGCAAATGTATTTACTCAGGATAGCCCAGCTGAGATGTGGTTCTTATTATTTAGGCCCTGCTTCTGACAATTTGCACAACTGGGTGGAATGTAGTGCTAGACAGAAAAAACTCATTTCATTTGTAAAGTCAGCAGAGGATTCAAATCTATATCTAAATTATTGAAAAGACTGGTATTATAGCCATAAGTCACTGATATCCAAAAATTATGCCAGGGTTTCTGTAGTAGTCCATAATAAATCCACAATATTAAATATTTAAGCAAATTATGATAGGATTTCCACTTTATAAAATTCTAATTGCAGCCTTTCATCCCCCTGCCTCATGTAAAACTTGAGCACAGTCAGGGGCATACCACCTTAGAAAATCCAAAACTTTCATAGGAAATTGCAAAAAGTGACAGCGTGAATAGCACTTTCTGAAGGGAAAGTAGCCTATATCTTTCATGTAGGACATTATTTTTGTTTATTCTCCTCGGCGACAGACACAACATAAAAAAAGAAGCAGTGCAGAGGCAATGTTTGAGGGAAAGTGGAAAAAGGAAACCTTTGGGGGAAAACATTTCGGGATTGTCTGACACAGCATGCTGGAGGTAAAGGGTCTTCATTTTTCATCTGAACCTACAGTTAACGCTCCTACATGTTTGTTCAGCTGCAAACTAAACTGCCACAATAAACAATCTGCTGCCCCCCCCAGTTGGTGAACACTTTTTAACCTCTCACCCATGTCCCCACAGCTAAGTCCCAAGTTACTCCACCCAAGACTACAGTCCTGACCGCAACTCCATCACTCATGGTCCAGTACTGACTCCTGAAGTGCTCCTTTGTGGTTGTGCATAACGAAAAGTGAAACGAGACAATTGCGTCGGGCTGGTGATGCACACTCTCTGGGCCTGGGCCCACATTCACACTACAACATGTGCAGTCCTCCCCCGTCACCACCACTTCTACAGCAACACCAGTTATGCTTCTGCCGCAAGCCCACAAAGGGCGCTACCACAGTACTGAGCCCGACTCCAAGATTACATTCCCAAAAACTCGGCGGGGGCATATTCTCTAGTCTGGGCCTGAGCACTCGCACTTTTGATTCAATACAGACACACTCTGTCTCTCATGATGGATGCCTGTAAGCAATTACACAGTAGGGGGAGAGAGAGGGAATGTTACTGGACCCATGATAATACCTGCATGTTGAGATGAGAATCCAGCTTGCTGCTTCCCTGCAGAATAGAACGCCCCTCGCAGCTAAGCATGGGGATCCCGCCGCCCTCATGGCTCCAACCTCCAGTGCAGCCCGGATTGATAATGTGCCAGCTCGATTTACTGTGTAGAGGGATGGGGGAATTTCAGAAGGAACCAATTGCTGACGACTAGAGGAAGTAACTGGGGGGAAAAAAGCACGTGGTGTGCACGTTCCAACAATACTTATGCCTGTATTCAGTATATATGAACGCACCCTACTGGACAGAAACCGCATAGCAGGCAGAAAATGTTTTTTTTTTTTTAAAGCAGCGCTACTTGTCCACGGACTACCGGCTCCACAGAAACTACTTGTCCCTGACTCTGCAATGATAGCCCAGGACGTCGGGCTATGGGATTTGTCGAACCCTGCCTAGGGGTTAGTTCACAAAGCTGTGAACTTGGAGAACCAATAAACCTGGGTTTGAGTACCACAACTGTCCCTTTCTTACTGTGTGAACTTAAAGGGAAGGTCCCGTCAGACTTTTATTCTGCTTACCTGTGTAGTTTGTAGGCATGAGCAATGATTGCCTATATTGAATCCTCCTAATTTCACCAGGATTTAAATGTAAATGAAGCTACTTAAGTCTGGTGTGAAAACCTGCTTGAGTCCCATTGCAAAGTTCATTACCTAACCCCATAGAAAGCATCCTGGAATTGTATGATATTTTAGTGCTAAAGCCTACAGTAGTTATACTGTATTAGTCAGTACTGTTGCTGTTCTCTGCAATCCCTATGTTCTTGCTTAATGCTGGCCATGAAATTTTTCAAGGCATAGTAAGTGCCCTGCTTTTCTCTGTAGTTTAAAGTGTAACTGAGTTAGGAAAAAATGATTATAGAGAATACAGGGACTTCACAAGACATGTAACAGAACTGAATGAGAGTGTAACTTCCACTGGCTTGTGTAGGTATGCATCATCAACTCTTATGATACCTTGCACGTGTGGGGCCATAATCTTTGCAATGGAGAGAAACTGGTTTTCACACCAGGGTAAAACAGAGTGAAGCAACCTCATTTATACTTAAATCACAGTGAAGTTAGGGGGATGCAAGAGATGCCTATAAACTGCACAGGTATACAGACAATAAGTTGAGGGGACTTCCTTCTTTCCTGGGCTTACCTGAAAGCAACTTTGGCTCAATATACCTCTTCCAGAACCCCCCCCCCCCCAAAAAAAAATAAAACAATATCCTTTCCTGAGGAGACATTCCTGATGAACCATTGAGCAGGCAATTTTGGAAGTTCATTTATAGTGTTTCAAAGGGTTTTCACATCGGTTTCAAACTGCTCAGATGGAAGAATCCTGAGTAATGCAATTCTTCAGTCATCTGCCATGTTCAGGCTTTTGTCTGACACCAGTTATCATAAAACTAGTGTGGAACAGTTTTCATGCCATCTTATTTTGTGGTACAAACTCGGTGAAATATCACGTATAACTCCATTGACAATAACAGTGTGAGAATGACTGTACAGTGCAGATGGTGTTCCCAAACAAATGACATGGGGCTAGATCTATAAACAATTGTGCACAATTTTGCTATGATTGCACTACTTGCAATGTGTCTGTGAGAATACATAAAACCATGGTCTAACTTTATGTCATGAGTGCAGCAAGTTGCACATCAAAAAGTTGCACACATCAAAAAATAATGTCTTGTGCATCATTTTTTCTGCTCATAAAGTGAGCAGTGTTTCACAAATATGTCAACATGTTAGAAAATAACATAAATATTCAGGTACATTTTCAGTGACACAGCAGTGACAGAACAACTGCTGCAAGTACTGCATCCAAAGCATTGACAATCCAGGGCTAGATCTCTGGCAGCAAATGTCATGCAGCTGAGTCCTGTGGTGGGAGTTCTGGCAGCAGACCATGTGTGCCCCACAATAGCATCATGTTCTGCATCAGTTTTAAACTGTTGATCTCTCCTGTGGGATAGTAAATCCCAACCACTACAAGTGTACTTGGCATTCAGAGGACAGCATCATAGGATCCCAAGGAAGCTCCCCTCTCTCTACTCCACATTATCCACAGAGAGTGCACATTCCAGCCAAACCAGGATGAAATGGCTCTTTTATCTCTGCTGATGATCTTTCCTCACTTAGCCTAAACCACTGTATTGACTCTCGAGCTCTGTGTTTAGTGATTTGAATGGTATACCATGTAGCCACTGCATATTCTTTCTCATCCTACTTAACTTGCTAGTCAGATTAATAGTTCACTCTCTTAGGTAGCACCCCACAGTATCATGCACAAGTACTAGCATAAGCTACTGACTGCACCCTGTACAGTGCCCTCAGCCTCAGGGAAAGGGTGCTTAACAAATACAATTTTACTTACTTACTGAATTTTAATACTTTGATACATATTCATCAATCAAAAAAAGTCACTTCACCAAACAAGGTTGAAAATACTTTTTCTGTTTTAATTTTCTGTTCCAGCTACCCAAGCCCAATGTTTCACTTAAGCTACCTCAAGAGAAGTTGGTCCTAAAATATATTACATATCAATAGGACTGTTCAGTGAAAATGTATACACAAATATTATTATAGTCATACCTATTCATATTAATGTTGATGACTGATATATACAAGAGCAGTATTATTTGTACATGTCAGTCCTTCATTCTTGTGCTGTCAGTCAATATTTAATTTAATAATTCAGCTGCTGGTCTAAAGTGAATAGCATTTCAAATAATCACACACCCTGTTTCTTATGGGTATACCCTGTATGTCCTGTTCCTTTAGTAGGTATAATAATTTATGTTAAACAAATCATAGCTTAAAGGAGATAGGAAATTATTTTTACATAGTTAACTGCCCTTCCATCTTCCTTTCCATGTCAGTTGTGTTTTCTGATATGTTTTGATGATTTTTTGTTAAATAAATAATCTAGTTTTGTGGTGCCCTCAGATCTACATAGAGTTCTACTCTCCTCAACAGCTACTGCTCTTGATTTTCATATTTCTAAGCTATTCTATGACATCAATAACTCCCATTCTGTGCTATTCATCTGAATGGCCTGGAAAGGAATTTGTGATGTCATAGAATGTTTAGGCAGTATGAAAAAAGACAGTAGCAACTGCTGAGGACAGAAGGATTTATGGTAGCTAAAAAGGCAACAACATTAGAATATTAGTTTAACAGAAAAGGTCAAAGACATTAGAAAAATGGTTAACTAACAAAAGGACGACTAGAGGTGTAAAAAGCTATCTCCTATCATACGAACATACAAAGAGACCAGCAGAAGAGGACCATTTGGTCTATCTAGTCTGCTTGTATTGCAGGGTACACAGCTTGAGTTACTGCCCCTGCCTTCCCTCCCCATACCTCCCATCCTCCCTACCCATGATCCTTACCTTTCCCCTATGCCTGTCCCAGCTTCTTTTAAAGCTGCCCACTGTCTTCAATGAGATCGCCTCTTCTGGCAGTGCCAATATAATATGGTTTAAGCAAAATCCACGGATTAATGTCTTCCTGCTCCTATGGGTTTATACATACAATTTCCTTGCTTAAGGAAAATAAATCCATAGTATTTATAAACATAAACAGAAATCCTTTAAAATTTAGAATTTAAATGTTGATACTGAGGAGTTCTGTTTCCGGTGAGCTTTCTTATTGTTATGTAAATACATTTAGATCCATCATTTCCTGAGGAGGCCTAACTGGGCAAACTGTTGGACTTGGGTGACCAGAAGAGAAATCAAAACTGAAAAACAGTTTTATAACCTAGTTTGGTGATGTGGCTGATTTCTTTCTTTGATTGATGAATGTCTGCTACAATCAGATACACTTTTACTTTTTTTGAGATCACTCCTGTAGCCAAGGAGAGGACTACCTGAAGACCATTCTCAAATGTGCATCATCAAACACAAAATAGAAATCCAATAAGAAGATCAGAAGACTAAAGAATGGAGTTGACATTTCAGTCTGCATGGCAGCTTTCCTTCATACTAAGTTGCAAATTCAGGGAATAAAATTGTGTTTTGTTTTTTATTTGTTTTAATTTTAAGAGTGCATTGCATGGAGTCAGCACCCATCGCATGTTAAGGTATTGTTTGAGAGTTAACTTTCAGGAACTCATGCTTACTATGCTTATATAACTGTACACTACTGCAGAGACTGCACCATGACACAAATTCAGGAAGCCAACATGTTTATTATAGTTAGTAATAAAGATTCTGTCTTCCAGATTTTGTGGCAAGAAGGCAGCATCTCTATTAGAGCTAGTCTGAAGTCAGAAAATGCTTTAAAAAATAGTTGCTGTGCAGAAACATTCTTATCCAGCTCTGCTAAATAAGTGATTTCAGTAGCCGCTGCACAGTGGAGAGCCCTCTGCCTTACTGGTAAACTTGGGATAAAACTAACTTATGAAACTACTAGCCAGTAATACTGACTAGAACTTCCATTTGCCCCATTGATATTCCACTGACTTAAATGATGAATGTATTGAAATATTATCACCTGTAACACATACCAGCAGAGCTATTGAATGGATATTGGACATTTTTACTAGGCAATAGATACCAGCACTGGCCAATGGATCAGAACCAGTTTCAACCCCTGGAAGCATGTTAAGTAGCAAAGAGGCGTGGTCTTCCACAGAGGACAATGAAAGAAAAACTTACATTACCTTGAAATTCTAAAGCTTAGGCAGTCACATAATGTGTTCACTGAAATAATAATACCTATTGCACTGAATCACTCCTGTTTTGGTAGCCAAATGACAGATTTTTGGCAAAACTGTTATTAGATCCTTGGCATCAGCAGATATTTATTTGCTTTTTCATACATTAAAATGCATTGAAAGCACCTTCTTAAATAACACGTCTTTGCTTCATGGAGATTCATATTTCATGGGAATTTTAACAAGCTGCATTAAAGAAAAAAGGAACTGTATTACCCACATTCCAAAAGACCTCTGCAAAGACTAAGCATGTCCAGAATCACGGCTTCAGATGGCAAATTGCTCACTTGAGTGTAACACTGATAGTCACTGGACAAGAGTGCCATGAAGTTTCGTAAAAGTAAGCTCACTTTCTATGCACATAAAAATATTGTGGGACTTAGAAATTGCAAAACCAGTGCATTCACAAGTGGGCAGTGAAGGTGGGGGCACCATGTTAGAGCGAGCACACTGTGAATGTGCAGAGGCATGAGGACACATATAGTCGGTCACGTAATCGATAACAAGCTCGGACTCCTCTAAACACATAAATCATAAACATCATAAAAAAACACACAAGGTAAACAGGGGCCCATTTCTTACTTTAAAATACATGACAAGTATGAATGTCATACTGTTCCATCAGGACTTAAAATGACTGCAAAAGCTGACTGTCCATTTAAGGTTGGGAAGGGAAGAAACTGGTTTATCAACACCTCCCCATCAACTTCATCAGCAGTGATAAAAAGTATGATGTACAAACATGCAGTAATTTATAATAGTTCCCTACCCACTGTACTATCCTAGGTGACCTGCGATTTACTTGGTAAATGGAAATATGTCTAGTGACTAATCGCTATGGCCAATACTAAGCCTCTGCCAAGTCCTTGTACACGGCAATTGTTTCAGCAATGGCTTCCCATTTCAATGCAATGCTGTGTAGATATGTTTTATTCTTGAGGCTTACTCATTTCAAACCATTGCTATATTCACTCATTAACCTAATATAACCCCCCTCATGGGGACTTAACTTATTTGCCCCACATTTCCAGTTTCTCCTGGTTTGCCTCCTGGTATCCTGTTTCCCTGATTGGTCTCCCTGTGTTCCACACTGCCTCCTGGCCCAGGTCTTCTGGTGCCCAGGTTTCTCCAAACAGCCCTAGTGTTTAATTGTAGCCCATTTTGGGCTTGAAAACTTGATTTGTGAGCTGCCGCTGATGCTGATACTTCTCAGAGCAAGCGGCGCTCGAGCATGCACAAAAGGCGCCTTTGATTTACTGACCGCTGGTTTTGTGGTTGAACAGAAAGTGTCCTGGCAGTTCCGGCGCCCTCCTTACCTCAGTGGGGACCGGTGACCAAAGCAAGGGTCAGGGGAGCCCTCTATTCTTTGTAAATAAAGAGCGCCATGAGTGCTAAAATGATAGGGACTCATGAATATTAATGAGGCAGCATCAACATTCATGACCCACCTGTTCTTGCTCTGATGGGCCTTTAAAAAATGTTGGTGCTAACGACAGATGTATTTGTAAATAAATATAATGGAAGGGCAGCAAATGAAAATACATTGAAGGGACTACTAACTAGAGGGGCTGTGTAAATAATTTTTTTTTTTCCTGGCTGCTCCAGTCTGTATTGTGGGGACCCTCATGAGTTGCCTGTCCGCTGCCTAGTGGCACTGTGTTAAGGCAGCAGCGACAGTCTAAAGACTGTAGTGAAATGGTTAAGAGTGGCAGCATTTAACAGAGCACACTTGTGGCTATTAAACAGTGGTGCAAAATATAAATAAATATATTTTGCCTGGCTGCACCAGAACTTTATTTGTGGGACTGTGTTAGCTGCAAGGGGACTGTGAATTTTAGCTGCCATATTCTGCAGACCACAGGCAATCGGAAAGCCAGGATATCAAAGCAGGGATTGTTGGGACAATGCCAGAGACTCATGGGACTGAGCTAAAGACTTATGGGGAAAATGCAGGGACCTATTTCAGGCGTTAAAACAGGGGGCCTATTGAGCATTGATGGAGACTAATGAATGTTCATTTCCAGGATTGACAAGTGAATTCAACCAATCGGTTTGTGAGTAGCTAGGGACTTCAACCATTCGGGAATGCCAAAAAAGTTCCATAAAACTCAGAGACATTGCAGGCTGAGTTGGTTCTCTGGTGAGCCCCTCCACAGGGGAGGGGGCTCAGGCCTTCTGCTCCAGAAAATGGGCCTAGTTCAGCTTCAATGTGAGGCCCTCCACAGGGGAGGGGGGCTGCTGCCTCTGCCAGAAAGAGAAAGTGGCTTCAAGCAGCTGGAGTCCCTGGCCTGGGGGTTGCCAAAAACTGTTATCCAGGGCTAGCACCTGCCCTACCACATTGGGAAAATGTGGGAAGAACCCAGCATCCACTTGCGGTTGTGAGAGAGCTGCAAGAAATGCTTCTGCCTCAGCAGCGAGAGTGCTGATGAATGTCTGTAACTTCCAGAAAAGGAAAAGCCTTGATCTGTCTGAGTGAGTAAACTGCTACTTCCAACTTTCAAGTGCAAGTTTAGCAAGAGATCTGTTGTTGGGCAGAGCCCAATCGAGTTAAAGTTGTAGCAGTTTGTCTTCACCCTGTGTTTAACTAAAGCTCAAGAGATGGGTGGACACCTGCTTTAAGTGACCAGAGAAGGGTCCAGTGATTCATAACTGCTAATTGTGATTGTGAAGTTTAGATACAGGACTGTAGGGAGGTTCCATAGCCATGCGGAACTGTTCTAACAGTGCCTGGGAGGCCAGTGAAAGTTCTGAATGTCTGAGTTGGAGCTGGTAATGACAGCAAAGCCACAAAGGACTGTCATGTTGTGCTTCAAGCTTGAGAGAAACTACAGTAACAGTTTTTGCTAACAAGTAAAGTCTGCTTAATAGAAGGGAGTGATGCCTCAAGTGCCATCTGTTGTGCAAGAGTCTCAAATGGTAGAGAGCCAAGCCTCAAGCTCTGTCTGGTGTTGTGCAACAGATTCAAGCTATGCTCCTGTGTGGTTCTACATGGACTGAAGAGTCTGGGTCACCCTAGCCTTTGGGAAAAAGAACCCACCTGGGAAACATTGTGACTACTGCATGCTCTTGGCATATATAAATGTGCTATTTATAAATGTGCTGAATGCAACAAAGCAATTTAGACTGGCCCAGGAGACAGCCTGGTAGTGTGCCACCACCTAAGGCACTGCCATATGTGCTTCCCCCTGAGTGGTATAGCCAGTCGTGGGGGTTGAAGCCTGCTGGCCCTGATCCCAGCTGATGTTGTTTCAGATGTTTCCATAGAAGTAACTTCAAGCCCACAGAACAGGGGCAACCAAGTTAAAGCTGAGCAAGAGTTTTCAGCCTAGTCAAAGCTACAAGAGCCTTCCCAGAAAAGGGGACATCCAAAGCTCCTGCTCGCATCTCAGCTCAGCCAATTCTGCAACTGTTTGAATTGCCTTGTACAGCCTGATTTTGACTTGCCTATGGTGATTACAAAACCATGAGTAATGCAGGGTCCGTCCCTGTATAATCTGGAGAGACATGTAAATAGTTATCTCAGTTTCTGCTAAACTTAGTATTAAGGCCTAAGCCTCAAAGCAAGAGAGCGATAATTTATTTATTTAGTTTTTGTTGACCGGGTAAGTGCACTAGACAAATCCTGCTTATTTTCAGGCACGACCCGGGGGAGGGGGATACAGATGAATGCCAACTGACCTTGAACCAGATTAAGCTGTTGGTGGCATTTTTAGTGAATGAGGGAAATTTGGCCAGGACACCGGGAAAATTCCCCTACTCTTTTCGATAAGTGCCATGGGATAATGTTTCTGCAAAAGCTACAGTCAGGATGCGTCTCAAAATTAAAGCTTAATCTGTTTTCCTTTAAGGGCCCCAACTCAGCTGCAATGTTTAACAGGCCTGTACCTTTAAGACTGTAGTACTGGGTACCTGAATAGGTGTTGGATTTGCAGGGTTCTAATACTGTTTTGGGACTGGTATTGCATGGGCATCTAATACAATGTTTTCTGCCATCAATTGCAGCTAGCTAGACAATGAGGAGAGCATCTGAATACCTCAGAGGTTGGTGGGTGGCCATTGAGAGTAATGTTTGCTTTGAAATGCCAAATGATTATTATGATTTTAATTATAATATCAATTTAATCCAAAAACTAAATCCAGTGCCAACTGTAAATAGCCTAACCTCTGCTTCCAATTTCCATGTCCTAACCCTCACGCCATGTAAATAAATTGTTCCTATTTTTGCATAACCTTGGTGCATGAGCATATTATTAGAGAGAGCTAATAATTTAAAATTTATGAAATTTGGGGTTTGAATTGTGGGTCATGTTTGGGGTGGCACTGTGGTAATGTGGGGTGGGTACAGCATCCCAGAGGGTTGTACCTGATTTTGTTCCAGCCCACGTAAATGTATATGCTGGGTGGAGGCACTATGCATTTATGTTATCTTGGGAAAGAACCAGTTTTAAAGTAAACTTAGGAACTGAGTTCCCTCAACCTTGTTCAGGCCTGCAAGGCAGGGGTAGTGTAGCCCTCAGATGGATGGCACCAGGGTTACACTTAAGACAGTACACGACTTTCCAAACTTTCTTTTGACCATAGTGGGCCATTGGAATTTGGGTGGGGTTCTTATGAAAGAAGCTGAGACATAACAATGACCTCTGACCCCAATTTATAAGGACCCAATCCACAAAGGAGGATGAGAAATGGCAAGAAATGTACATATATGAGGTGTTGGTTTCCATGCTGCATGACTACTGCACACATCATTCAATCCTTAATGGTGGTGGACTGGGCTGTCAGGTGCACAGGGTGGTACAGAGAGGTGCAAAGTGCCAAAGGAATGAAGCTTCAGTAAAGTATATATGCTCATGGAATGTTTCTTGACCCCACCATATAAGGAGAGTGTGCACTTTGCAAGGAGTAAAGTTGATGTGTCCTCCGGGGATAGCCAGAGGGAGGCATGCACCAGTATAGCTCAGTGACTGGCGTCACAGAGACTGGTTGCTTAGTATGCCAGTACTGGCGGCAGAGTCATTAGAACTGGTGAAGGAGAGTTGGATATGTAGCATGTGACACTTATGCAGACTGGCCTGCACACCAAGAGGCAGCATGTTGGAGAGGCTGTTATATATCCTGGTGCTGTTGGGCCATAATTGATCCCTGTACAACACTAGTGCAGTGAAGGAGAGCCTAGCAGATATGCAGGTCCTGTGTGCCCAACAGATTGAGCATGCTGCAGTTTCCTGGAACATGCTTTGTAACAGCACTGCAAACATGGACATGTGTTGCAGCCTGCACAGATGTCATGCAGGATGCACATGCTTGGCCTTTCTGACATCCCCCACTACTGTGTCACACAAGCAAATGATACACAAAGTCCCCATCGTATCTCAGTCCTCATGCCACTGGATGTACATTGAATAGCGTACCCCACATGTGCAATCCAGTACAAAACCCCCCATGCAGATTAGTACACTTATGTGAAACACTCACATGGACAGACATCAGTGTGCCACTGTACTACATACTATATTTAGGGTGTAAGAGATCAGCAAAGTGTACATATGTCAAAATAAAGCTTTTTATTCAATGAAGGGCTGGTAAAGGCTGATGGGGTAGAGGGGGTCAGAAAAAGCATTGGATGTTTACAGGGCAGGCTGTGGGAAAGAAAAAGGATGCACTACATGGCAATGCCCTCCAGGGTGACTGTCCTTGTATGTTTCCTGTCATTCAACAGGAAGAGATAAAGTAGCAGGTGTTACAATGAATATCCAGTCTGCCCTTGTGTACTTGTAAAACACATTGTACAGCCAGCAGCAATGCAGCACAGTTTGGAAATCAACTCACCTGGGGAAACCTGAGATGCCACACCCTGTGATACGAGTTGTGGTACCTCTCCCAGTCCCATGCAATAGTCAGGTAGTGGAGTGGGGTAGTAGTTGTCCATCAGAAAACACAGGGCCAAGGTGTTCTGCCACCACATGGCCACTCCTGGACACTTAAGTGACTACCTGGATGCCTTTGTTTTACCCTTAAAGAACATGACAAGGGAGTGTGTCAAGGGCTGTCCAATATATCACACACACTGCATGTATTTCATCAACATCAGTATGACAGATAATGCAGTATATGATGTTGAATACTGCCTTCCATTTGGAGGGGGGTGTGAGCTTCACTCACCTAACAATCATTTCTGGCTACTGTAGGGTATGGTGAAGTGGTCAGCTGAACTGCTTGCACTTCACTTGCCATCTTGATAACAATTGGGACATGTCACTCCTGCCACATACTCTGCCCACCATAGCCCCAAGGTTGCAGTAAACATACTGTATCCTAACAACTGGGTGTGAAAGGTCACTGTATGCCTGGGGTCAGAAAAGACCATATAGCCATTCTGCTGTACAATGAGTGATAGAGGCTGGCAACAGATACATCACATAGTGAGTGATACAGGCTGGCAACAGATGCATCACACAGTGAGTGATACAGGCTGGCAACAGATGCATCACACCGTCAGTGATACAGGCTGGCAACAGATGCATCACACCGTGAGTGATATAGGCTGGCAACAGATGCATCATACCGTGAGTGATATAGGCTGGCAACAGATGCATCATACCGTGAGTGATGCAGTCTGGCAACAGATGCATCACACAGTGAGGTACATATCATCATAAAGGCATTACATGGAATACTGTCTGTAACTGGTGGAACAGGTGGCAGTACCACATGTTGCAGGGCTGCACAGGGGAAGTACTACAACAGTACATGCCCAGGTGTGATGCATCCAAGGAGCCTGGGATAAACATCCATGGGCCACTTATCAGATGACTGTTCTACTGTTCAGTATATTTCTTGCTTTGTATAGCACACACTGTGTTTGTGTCTTTATTGTTGCATATAAATTGTGCATTGTCCAGCTATATCATATGTTGTGGATTGCTTAACATGGCATTAGGACGCTTTATGACATCCATGTCCAGGGTTGAGGCACATTTTTATTTCTTTTATTTATTTTTATTCTTTGGCAACTGGGTAAACCCACTGGGCCCAAGGCCTGTTTTCAAGAGTGACCTGGGAGCACTGGGCAGGTTACATGACTTGCTCAGGGTCACACAGTATGCCAGTGGAGGTTGTGGGAATCAAGCCCAGGTCTTCTGGATGTACTAAGCTCATTCATAGCTAGTTACTCTAACCTCTGAGTTATACTACCACCACATGTAGGGTGACTGGGATAGGGATATTGATTGTTCATGGTGTACCGGTACAGATTTGTGTTTTCTATGTACATTTGTGACATGGATATGTCATTGCTACTGCAGCCCCTCTAGGAGTATAGTTATAGAAACACAGAAACAGAACTTAGAAAGTGACAGTAGAAAAAAAAACAGCTGCCCATCCAGTCTGCCCTAAGGGCCATCCCTTCTTCTTACCGCTTACCCTACTTGCCAGAGATCTGCACATGTGAACGCCTAAATAGTACTGTGAGTTAGTGTCCACACCCATGAATTATGTGAATATTCAGGAATGAAGTGGTAGCCCTTACTATGAAGTGCTGATACACACTCTATTTCTACTTGGCACATATTGTGCATTGTGGATTGGCATACGCATTTTTTGTACATACGTTTATATGCTCCTGGCAGGTATGGGCAGCTGGCTCAGCCCTGTCCCATCATCTGCAGCCATTCCAGATCTCCTCTAGTCTCAGGGGATTTACATCCCCCGTGGATTGCACCCCCACAGTGGGGCCAGGAATGGTGGGCCATCCTCCCCCACCTGGAACACAAATCTAGATGTCCCCAAAGCCAGAGAGGCTGAGTGGGCTGTCAGCACGAGTGGGCAGGGCTTCAAGAAGCCCATACTCTTGTTTTCCTGCTTTGTTTTTCTTCCCCTGGGCTACACAGACATGCAGTGAGCATGGCATGAGAGCTCCATCTCTGCAGAGACACCCTTGGTTCTCTGAATGCGTGCCTTTCCCACTTATTGTGCCTCACACAGGTTGACATCTGGATTCCTCTGAATGGTAGTCAAGCAGCAAGGCACGGGATCCCCCCTTCCCGAGGGAGGAGAGCAGTCCTGTGGATGCTTGGTTCTCACTCCCCAGCTGACCCCGAGTGATTGAGTCCATTTCTGAACCTGGGTCACCAGCGTGGGACAAAGTAAGGCACTCACGGTGCCTCAGCCCTCTGTACCACTGGGCTGGCCAGTACTGGCACACATCTAACTTTGATGCAGAAATGCCTATACACTTCGGCTACGTGACCAAGTGAGGCACCCAGATACTTTGTGGATTGAGTCCTATGGCAGTTAAAGCAGGTTTTGTGCTGGTAAAAACATACTGATAAGTCCATGAACACCAAAAATAAAACTGGCACTCTTTTTTGCATTAAGGCATGACCTGGGGTTGGGTTACTGTCACTTAATGTAAACACAAGGGATCATGAGGCACAAGGCAAAGCCAGTAATCCAACCCCTGAAAACTCTTTAATACTAGAATTAAACGAAAATGTTTTACATTTTGTAAAACAATGTGTTTTATAGTTAATTCAAATTGTTCTGTTGCACATGAGCTTCTAGCCCTTACCCACATAATCTTTTTAGAATGCTGTCAGGATATCATTTTGACCCATTTCTAACCATTGCTTTATAATAAGTCCGAACTCCCTAGAAGCTTAGCACATGCTCTTACAGTTGCACATGGTGAAACACAAGATTTTGGATTCCTGGATATTTCATTTCAAATTCAGGTTGAAATCAACTACTCCTGTTTCAGCTTACTGATTCCCATGTAGGGAGACCTTAAAGCTCTACAGTCGAGGACAGGAAGTCAATCCAGTACATTTAAGGAAAAACAAAAGAAAGCCAGAATCTAGTCAGAACTAAACAGGTGTAGGTCAACAAGTACTCTGTGGGTCTAGATTTCTCCATAACAGAGCAAGAGGGGAGGGGTGGAATTGGTTTGAATGTTTCATGAGCTGTAGGCACACAAGTCAGTCTTCAATTAACTAATGAATCAGTAATCAAGGCTTCTATACAACAGCATTTATTTCATTTATAATCACTGCTCCTAACATCAGAACACATTTGTGACAGTATAATAAATGAGAGTCATAAAGTCCAAGTAAAAGTATTGAGGCAATCTTCTATGAGGTTTGAAGAAATGAGATGTTACATATATTAAAACGTGTGCCACTTTACTTTAGCAACTACTTCACCCTTAGCATCACTGTACTCTGTAGCCTAGGCTTGGCTGGCTCCCCCGCAATCCATGCATGGCTTTGCTGTGGGTGGCGTCATTCATGGCACTGTCCAGAATCAGCTGTCTAAGTCACTTGCATTCCTGCTTCTGCTGCTCACAGTGAATATTCCAGTAGGTCTGCTAATCAGGGCTTCTTGCCTACTCCCAAACTAAGAACTAACTTGGGCAATATTGCTTTCATGAGTTTTGCCCATAGGTTTTGGAATTCCATTCCACATGGTATTCATGTCTTCCTAGTGGCTATATCATAAGCACTTACGCAATGCCTATATAGTTGGATCTATTTCTGATTGGGCCTGTTTTGTTTGTAACTGTTTATTGCAATATACATACCTCTGTATACGATGTCCGATAATCTGAATGTATGTGTACTGTACATAGATCTTTAGTGCTATTCTTCGGTTTTTAGTGCTTTGCAGTATTTTTATGCCATGCCACTGTTATTATGTATCCCTTGCTTTTGGTGAACTTATTGTGTTTCGTTCACTGTAATTTATCTTTGTGATCATTGTTATAATAGCCTGTGTGTATTCTTCCTGGTCATGCCCGGATGAAACTCAGCAAGTTATTGTCTTGTGCACATACCTGGTAACAAAAAAGTAAATAAATGAATAACATTCTGAGTCATTTTCTCCTTCCTGTGGTGTGTGGTAAGTGCAAGATGGTATGTTCACTTTGATTGTTTAGTGGTACATAGAAACAAAGAATATGTTGGCAGAAATAGGCTCACTGGGTCTGCCCATTCTTCATAAAGCACTGATGTCTCTAATATGATATTTGGATATTAACCAGGAGTTGGAAGCTCATGAGCATTTGGTAGCATGCTGAGAGAAAAATGTAAAGTAGGAGCATGTGTGAACCTTTTTCCAATATGGCTCTTCGTTATTTGGTATCCTGCATCAGGGCCTAAAATTAAAAAAATGTTTTTTTAGAAAAAACTTTAACCCTCTGCAGGTGGCCCAGGAAAGAATATTGGCTTCCCAGTCATCTTCTGCTTTCCACCCTTCTTCCCCATGTTCTCAGACTTTAATAAAAAAAAGCAGTGCAGGCTGGCACTGTGCCAGGAACCAACACTACCTTGCGCAGATTGTACAGCCAGCGTAGTGTCTTCAGCGATGCACACAGCTCCTACCCCAGTGATGCACACAGCTCCTACCCTGGTTGTACCCCCAATTGTGCACTCAGTCACTGCTGACTGTATTTTTACAACAGACATACTGAGGGAGGGGAAGCAACTGGGCTAGCTGGGAATATCACAGGTGGTCCCCCAAATTATTTATGGGTCTGGGGGGGCAACCCTTCACACACGCTGTATCCTTGAGAAGTGATAGGGGTTGGGCTAGGGTAGCAAGGATTTCTAAAGATGGTGTTTGCTTCTGGCACTGTGCCGGGAGATAATTGGCATATTTCAAAATAACAATAAAAAACCCTCTGGGGAGTGGAAGATGGATGGAGAGGGCAGGAGATGAGTGAGATTGGGGAGGGGGATGGCCAAGACAGTAGCCCTGGCAACCAGAGGAGTGATCAAGGCTTTTTCATCATTTTTAATTTTCCCTGGTCCCCTGACTATAAATACCAAGAATAATGGAAAATACTCTTTACTCCAATCTGAGTACTCGGGTCTTATTTTTCATGTTGTTTTGGGATATAATATTCAGTTTGGGCACACATCTACTGTAAAGCAGATGGTTTCGGGTAGCCCATGATGATAGCGTTTATAAATGAGCGACTGTAGAAACAGCGACTCATTTATAGCACTATCACGATCCACTACCCTGCAAGGGTAGTGAAGGAATAGCGTACAGAGCGACCGGAAGGGGAGGGTGGGTAGCTGTACGGGAGGGATAGGTGGGAGGGTTAAGGAGGATAGCTGAGCCTGCTGCAACCGAGCCAGCCCTGTGGTGTGGTGGTGAGGGGGGCTGGCTACAGTGCAGTAGGCGCCGGGTTCGGGAATCACTGGGGGTAGTAGTTTTGCTGCTACTTGCGGCTGTGAGTTTATTTTTTTATTTTAATGAATTTCACCAGTTCTCGTGTTGCATCCCCTGGAGTTGAGAATCCTTAGTAAAGTGCGAGGGCGATTCCCCTCCATGAGGTGTGTGGGAAGTGCAGCCCCCATGAAAACACTTTAATGCACCAGAAGTTCGTTCGCTGAGAAATGTGTATCCCCGAAATCTTTTGGCGAAATACATTCGTGATGATAGCGATCGCTGTTTTTCGACAGCTGTTATCACATGGAGCCATCGTTTCATCTGGGGAATATGGGCTGGATTTTCAAACACAAGCACAGTTCCCAATTTTGGGCACAGCTTGTGGCATGGCAAATGAGCCAAAGTATTTAAAGGCTGTTTTCAAACATTGTGATGCATTTGTGACAATCTCCACGCTTGATGGCAGAAAACTGATGTATGCTTCATGATTTTGGTTCATGCATCCTATTTGATGCACAACTTGCAGCACTTGCAGCATGACGTTCTGCCACATTTTTTGTGTGCTAACAGTAATTATGTCACAATTATCACCACTGCGCTAAAATTATGTCACAATTGTCTAAAAATCCAGCCCAAATGTGATTGAAAAATGGCTCTTATATGGAAGTGGCTTTTTGGTGTTGCTGTAATATCAAAAATTGTAAAACAGCAATGTTATTTCTTTCTGGAAACAGAAGGTTCAGAGGCAGTTTGCATCAGAGCTCTGAGTGAAGTTATCATGTCTTAGGACAGAACCTGTGTAAGAGAGTGCTGCATGAATCCAAACAATAGCCAGAAAACATTTAGCCTCTTCATAATGAAAATGATTCAAACTTTGATCAGCCAATTCAGATTTTACTTAACAGAAAACAATGGTTATCACCTGAAGTGCAGCAGCTGCTGCAGAAATGCTTTATTAGGGTGTTTAGCAATAAAAAAAATGTGTTAAATACCTGTTAGATGTGTTATTATTTTATTGCAAAAAAAAAAATAAAAGACATTTTTAAAATACTTGTTAGATGTGTTATTATTTAGGAACCACACCACTAGCAGTCATGTCATCAGACTCACCTTAACCCATCTCGTGCACATGTGTTATGCTAATGATTGCTACCAACTGTCCCGTTAGTAAGTTCCACTCATTAGCATAACCCGCATGCAGGAAGCTGTCTGGTGTAAATGAGATGGCCACCGGTGAGTATACTGACATGACGGTTGGCGTTGTTCTTTTGCAATAGAAAACCATATCGAACAGGAATTTTTAAATATTTATTTTATTGCTAAAAGCCCTAATCAGGTATCTCTGCAGCAGCTGTCGCACATTGGATGTTAACTGCTGTTTTTCTTTCAATCTAAAGGTATGGCTCCTCTAAAGAAACTTACAGTGTTCTGGCAATGTCAACCTGCTTCACATAAGGATTTGCATACCCGCAATGCCTTGCACTGGAATTAAGAATTCATAATATGTTTGTAGTTGGGAGAGGGATACCAAAACTATGCAGTGAGGGGACACATCAGTGAAATGTGCTGTTCTATGTTTGACTAGAGTTCTTGGGTTCATGTTTCTCGGATTACCTGTGTCCTCTGTGGTGACCCTCAGCAGTAAGGTTTTCCAAAGCATGGCCTAATAGTCCATTGAAAGTTAAAGGCCTTGTCATCTCAAGCCTGTTAGTGCTACCCAGCTGTACTTCTTAAAGGAGCACTGTCAGCTTTGCTCACCTTTTTCTCTTTACATGCCAACAGTGTGCCGCTTGGCACACATGTATCACACATTGCCTCTAGTTTACCCTTATGAATCAAACACTGAAGTAATTTGAGTAGTTTTGCTTATTTTTATGTTATTTGGTGGTCGCTCGGACCAACAGAAACTCACCGCCAACTGGAATTACAGTGCCACTGTTCATAAGCGGAGGTCTCAAATGCTTTCATGAGGAGGGGTCACAAAAAGCCCATGTTGAAAATGTTGAAAATTTGGAGTGCAACTACCAACACATGCTCTAACTAACTGTAACGTCCCACCCTGTAGAGACTGACAGGCATCAGGGGTGTGACTTTGGACTGTCGGCTGTAATGCCCATGTCATTCCACCCCCACCCTGCAGCCAGTGATAGACATTAAGGTGTGCCTTGGATTCTTCGGCCCCAAAGTTCACCCCATCTCCTATACTGCACCCATCTCAATGTATTTCCTTATGGAATGGGGTGAGCGTAAGGCCCGACAACCTCAAGGTACAATGTGACACTTGTCAGAGTCCGCAGGGTAGGGTGAGGTGAAATGGCATGAGCGTTATGGCTGATGCCCCAAAGGCACACCTCAATGCTTGTCAGTCTCTGCAGGGTGGGATGGGGTTGGCGTCAGTTCCATACTTCACTGCCATTCCTATTATGCATCTCTCCTGCACTACCAATGCCAATGTGAGCAAGACAGCACTTGGCATTGACAAATGCTTGTTAAAAGATGTAAACTATTACTTGATGGAAAAATAAGACTAGTTTTCATCCCCCAAAATGTGTAACCATATATTGATTGACTTCTTATTTTACCTCACTGTAGTAACTACATACATCTGCAGGTTTCACACAACTCTGCAGTTTCCAGAGCAAGGAGTAACCCCCTTCTGTGTGCAATTTAAAAAGAATAAGCTAAAAAATTTACGAAGCTTTCCCCAAGATTGTAAAGATCAGACCCTATTCTGCACTTGTCAAGCATTATAATGCAGAGGGAGTCAGGGTAGGAAGATACTTTGTGTGCGATGCCTAGCTTATGTTTTGGATAGCCATGGGTTCTTGTGTCTCTATATATATCAGAATGACCACAAGCTAGTCAAAGAAAAAAAACAATAAAAGCAAAACATAAAACAAAAAAACAGAGCCACGCTACCTTCTCTCCCTCTGGGGACAGTGCTCCTGGTGGGACAGCAGACAAAAAAGCAACTCGGTCTTGTGATACTTTCCCTAGAAGTTAAAACCAAAAATGTTTGCTATTTATAAAAGGAGAATGAGAAAGGGAGGGAGGGAGAGAGAGAGAGAGAAGGGGAGGGAGAGAGAGAGAGGGAAACTCCTTCAACTACTTATTTTTTATTCTGCTTTCAGGAGCACTCAGTTCATAATTTTATATACCATGTCACTTCTTGTTTTGACTGTAAGAAAGTACAAGGGTGTGTGTGTGTGTGTGTGTGTGTGTGTAAGTATAGCTTATACATTTCTCCACCATCGTTTGATAACCAACAATGAGATGTGAAGAAGAAAGAGCTTGTTTGAACCCTGATTGGTTTGGCTTGCCCATTGCCAGTGCTCAACAAAGCCCAGTGTTGCTTAGTCAACATCTCTAAAGTTTATGATGAGTATGATAAGTGTCCCACCCTGCTGGGAGTGTTCCTCTGCATACGTGCACACCCACACCACACACACACACACACACACACACACACACTCACAGACACACACACACACACACACACACACACACACACACCCCTACCTATAGGAAAGTGAATTAGTTATCGAGGGACTGCTTTCCATAAAGGTCTACAGCATTCCCTAACCCATGAATGTTATGTATGGTAGGTGTGTGTCTGTTGCCATACATAATTATCTCTTCAACATCAAACATGCTTGTCTGTGTATGCGTGTGAGTCATTTAGCCTGGAGCACACCCTTGGCTCCCAATGAGAGTACTTCAGAAGAGGCCAAGCAAAAACCGAAAGGAGAGGTATTTTATAGCTGGATCAGGGCACAGCTCTTTGCACAGTATTGCAGTGCAAACATGCCATTCTCATAATTCAGACCTGTTTGCTTTCTGAATCCCCTGGACCCTTTACCAGGCTAGGATAAACATTACCTTGTTAAGCCCACACTGCACTCTTTACAATCCAAATTATTTAGGAACTGATGTTATATTTGTTCCCCTACTGAGAACATGTAATCTGTGAGAGCAGACTTTTGGAAACCCATCAATTTCAGAACTTTTCATATATGCAATGGGACTTGGATATATGTAATACAGTGACCATATGCAGCCAAACGTGGCAGCCATTAGTGCTTGCAGACGTCCCACATATACAACTATGAACACGTTTCTTTGTCTGAGAAAAGGAATGTGCATTTTGTTTCATCTATGCAGTTCCCTGCCATCTCAGATCAGTCAGGGCATGCAGTTTTAAATACATTGTTGCGGTCTTGGGCGTATCCTTAGAGAAAAGTACAGTAGTTTGGAGGTTTTGTTGGTTGTTTTTGTAGTGCACCCTGAAATATTTTACTTGAGTGCTGTATTATAGAAACATAGAATTTGTCAGCAGAAAAGGACTGCTTGGCCCACTGGTATGGCCAGATGGTCCCTACTTAGTTTGCCTCCACAGACCCTAACTGATCTCCAGTCATTCCCACCCCCACCTGTTTACTAATATTTCACTATGTCTATCCCTCGCATGCTTGAATTCCCCTGCTGTTTCTGCTACCACCACTTCAGCTGACAGTCTTTTTCCAGGCATCTACAACTCTTTTGGTGAAGCAGTGCTTCCTCACATACCTCTTGACCCCCTCTCCCCAGCTTCATCACATGCTCTCTGGTCCTGGTGCTCTTTCTCATTTGAAAGAGACTCCCCTGCTGCACTTTGTTGACTTCATTAAGGTACTTGTAGGTCTCTATCATGTTCTCTCTTGTTCACCTCTCTTCAAGGGTGTACATGTTGAGATCCTCAGTCTCACCTCATAGTGCTTTTGGTGCAACCCCTGCACCAATTTAGTTGTCCTCCTCTGGACTGCCTCCACCCTGTCTATGTCCTTTTTGAGTTGCAGCCTCCAGAACTGGACACAATACTCCAGGTGGGGTCTCATCAGTGAGTGATATAGTGGCAACACTACTTCCCTCCTCCTACTGGAGATAGCTCTCCCTGTGCATCACAGCATCCCACTGGCCCTACCCACTGCTTTGTCACACTGCCCTGCCATTTCGAGATCATCCAATAAGATAACCACAAGGTCCCCTTCCTGTTCTGTCAATAACTCCCCACCATTCTACACGCCTCCGCGGTGAGAAGAGCCTGCTGCCACACCCCCTGAGCCCTTGCTAGCAGCTACGGCCTGGACAGCGTTCTGGGAACTCAAGGCTGTGTAACTGTCTCTGTAAATTTTCTAAGGTCAATTGCCTTTATCTTGGGACAGCTCTTATTGGCTGTCCATGGAACATGAGCTCCTTGTTTGGTTCCTCATCCTGCCAGGCATTTCCAAATTCCTTCTGACTGGACTATGTCACTACCATCGACCAGTTTATTTAACCTTTTTTCCCCAGTCCTGTATTGCCTCTAATATCTGGTCATTTAATACTCAGTGCTGAATTTCTGTAGTTTAAAGTGTATTGAAGTGTCTACTTTTCCATTTGCAGATTATACTGTAAAGCCACTAGAGGGCAACAAGACGTGTAGGTTGCAATCCTCTTCCCACTTCTGCTCCCCCTAACACTTCTGTCCTGCGTCATTCGTACCTAAATTCTCTGCCTTTCGCCCTGCTCTGTAATGTCCCTAGCACAGTCTCCCAGGCTCTCACTAGGCATACAATGTGGCATCCAAACCGGGGTTTTCTAACCAGGGACCTTTCGCTCCAAAGGCCGCAACCCTACCACTGCGCCACTGTGTCTGCCACAATGTTAGGTGTCAGCAAGACCCACTCATACCTGCCCATGGTCACATCTACCACCACTGTACTCCCTCACAACACCCACCCACACAAACTAACCATACTACTGTTGCTAACCATGTTTACCCTGCTCAGCAACAAACCCCCAGTTGCCTCTGGTATGTACACATCTTTGCTGCTGGGGGAGCACCTCACCGCTCATAGCCTCTCCATCACCCTGTCTCTCCCCATAGCCCCCCACACCCCTCACCTCTACCACTCCCCCATCTCTCTGTGCTTTGAGCCCTCCATGTCTGTTACTCCACCTGGTCATCCCAGCCCTCACACAGCTGCCCATTCCCTGCTCATCACCTTCTAAGCTTGCAAGCCACCGCTACCCGGCAAAACACCACCAATTCATGGCCCTCATCAGGATCTTCCACTTGCTTCTTCTACTATCTGGCACTGTTTACCCCAATCCTGGCCCAGCAGTGCCCCCCCCCAACCACGGTCACCCACAGGGCTTTGACTAGCCGCTATGAATATCTGGAGCCTGCCTAAAAAAATGGCACCCCTGCAGTGCTGGACAGCACAGCACCAACCAGACATTCTGGCTTTAACAGAAACTTGGCTATCAGCCAAGACCCCAGACTCATTTATCTCTATTCCTGGCTACTATCTCATTAGGCTTGATCATAACGGCAAAAGAGGCGGTGGCTGCGCCTTCTATGTAAATGACTCACTGCACTACCAAGCCCTGCCTGCGCCCTCCCTAGACCATGGTGCCCAAGCCCTCTCAATAAAACTCTTCCCTGACCCAAACCATGCTCCTCTTACTCTCTCCGTCACCTACATCCCACCCCGCAGCAAATCCCCTGACTGTAAAGCACTCTCTGACTACCTAGCCAGCCACCCCCACAAAATGGAACAAATTCTAGTTGGGGATCTCAACATAAACTGGCTGGTGAGCTCATCAACACATGCCAAAGATACCTTTGCTGCGTTAGATATGACCCAACTGGTATCCCAGCCTACCAGGGCCAACCCCACTAATGGAGTCCATACCCTACTAGATATCCTGCTCACTAATAGTCCCCACCATATTACCGACCTGGGTGTCCTACCCAATGCCTTAAGCGACTACTCCCCAATCATCTTTAACTGGTCCTGTCAGCTACCTAAACCACCACCAAATATTACCTTTTGTCATCGACTGTGCTCAGGAGGCATAGCCAAACTCAAATGATATCTAATTAACTGGGAGTGGTCCCCTATTTCCCAAGCCCAGCACATAGATGATGCATTGCACTACTTCACCACCACCTTTAATACCACCTGTGATGCTTTTGCACTGACCATCAAAGTGACCACTAAGAAATGTAGTGCCCCCTGGATCACCCCAGAACTCCTACAACAGTTCAAAATGCATGACAGCCTCTGGCATTGTGCCACTGCCTCCAGTATGCTAAGCAATAGGCAGGCCTATAATGCTGCCCACAATAAGTGTACCTTGGCAATCCGCAAGGCCAAGGCGGAGCACTACAGAACTGCCCTAGCCACCTCCTGGGGTAGCACAAGAAAGTTCTAGGATAACATCAAGGAGCTTAATGGTAAATCCCACTCTCTCCCCCCTAACAACTTAGTGTTAATGATACTACCACCATAGACACATTTCACATAGCTAACTGCCTCAACTCCACCTTCTCAGACCTCAGCTCAGTCCTCACTAGCAACTGTTTTGATCCAATTCAGCCTACACCACTGCCTGAGCTCCTCCACCTCCCCTTCAAACTCAGAGTCATTACCCCTACAGAAGCGAAAGTCTACCTGTCCAAAACCCTCCAGAGCTTCAATTACTGCAAAGATGCCTTCAATATGCATTTCCTATACCTTGCACTAGACTCAGTTATCTCCCCACTTATGAATCTTCTAAATCTGTCCCTGCACCTGGGCCAGTTCCCAACCTCATGGAAAATGGCAGTGATAACACCAGTATTGAAATGTGGTGACAGCTCCCTCCCAAACAACTACCGGACCATCTCAATTCTCTCCCCACTCTCTAAAGCCCTTGAAAAGATCATGGCCAATCATCTCACTGACCACCTCCTTGCACACAACCTCTTATGTAGGGAGCAGCATGGTTTCAGAGCTGGTCATAGCACTATGACTGCCCTCACATAATTCGCTAACTCCCTGCACTCCGTGCTTGACAAGGGGCACCTCACAGGAGCCGTGTTTATAGACCTCTCAAAGGCCTTTGACAGGGTTTCTCACCCCCTCCTTCTTAACACATTACAATAAATTGGGGTCTCTCATTGTCCACTCTCATGGTTCTCCACTATCTTTCATCTAGAACCCAATGTGTAAAATTAATAATACCAAATCTACTATGTTGCCTGTGCACTCAGGAGTTCCCCGGGATTTATCTTGGGTCCCCTGCTATTCAGCATCTAACTCAATGCCCTGCCTAAATCCTGCCCCGGCAACCTTCTCCTCTATGTGGACGATGCTGTTCTTTACGCCACACATCCTGATCCCCTCTCTCTCTCTCTCTCTCTCTCTCTCCAGCATACCTTACAAAACTCCTCTCAGATTGAACACTGACTTGCTGAACACAGATTGGTGGTTAACATTAAAAAAACTAAGACAATGCTCTATGCCCACTGCCAAAACAGATCAAAGGATTTCCCCCTGGAAATACTTCCCGCCGCTCTCTTCCCACTGGAACAGGTCCAAAAGTATAAGTATCTAGGTATTACATTTGACTCTTCCCTCTTGTTCCACGAACATATAAAAATCCTCACCTCTGCCACCAACACCCGCATTGGTCTCCTGTACAGACATAAAGACTGCCTGCAACCTGAAGCACTTCACCTAGCCATTACCTCCTCCGCTTCCGTCTTATCGCTGGTGGACTATGGCCTCACAATCTATGCTGCCACTGACCCTATAGTGCTTCATCAAATACAAGTAGTCATCAATAAGGCCTGCCGGCTCCTCTCTGGTACTGACAGAAATACACATACCTGCACCCTATATGCGCTCACCAATATCCTCTCCTTTGAGGAAAGACTATTATACCAGACCTGTCTCTTCACCAAAAAAATCCACCTGGGTTTAACCCCAACAGGTGTCATGGCTTCTCTTCAGGCAGTCACCATCTCAGCATCCACACGGGTCACCCCAATAAATATCTGGAAGATTCCTAGGGTCAGGACCACCCTGGCCCAGCGATTCTTCCCCCTTAGAGCTCCATCCTGGTACAATGCCCTCCCACCAGCCGTCACATCAATCACCAATCTGGGTCCTTTTAAAGCTGCCTTAAGGGCCCATATCCTCTCCTCACGTCAATGCCAGTATAACTGGTAACCTGTGGATCCTCCACCATGCCGCTAGGCCATGTACCCACTCTTGGCCTGGCAGTGGAGAGCCCTCACTATTTCTAGTCTACAGGCTCCTCACCTCCCTTGGTTACCATATAGTTGCACTGGACTATGAATGCATCGTATTATGTATAAGACAAGGCCTTCCTGAGGTGGCTTACTACCAACTCATATCATACATTGCTTTAGCTACTAATTGTATAGGTCTTAACCACTCATTAGGTAAATATGTTGATAGCTCTGCCCTGTTTTAGCTACCAAATGTATAGGGTATTAACCAGTGCTCATTCTACTTATACTCTGTATGATTGCTCACCCACATTTATTCTATATATGTTCTGTATGAATCTCTATGTTTTATTCTGACATGGAGCCTTTGGAAATGAGTCTATGACTCAAAGGGTTATAATTCCGATTTCCTAAATTAAAAAAAAAAATTACATGTTTAGCTTGTGGGTTATAATGCCTAGGTGCATGATTTTGTACTTTTTGGCACTGAATCCAACTATCATGATCTTGTCCACTTCTCAAGTTTCCTAAGATCCCTATACATTTTCTCCATCCCCTCCTGAGTGTCCACCCTATGACAGATTTTGGTGTCATCTGCAAAAAGGCATACCTTCCCTTGCAATTCTTCTGCAATATTGCTTATGAAAACATTGAAGAGCACCGGTCCCAGTACTGAGCCCAGCAGCACCCCACTGGTCATGCGTCCATCATTAGTGTGAGTGCCATTAGCTACAACCCTCTGTTTCCTATCCATTAACCACTTTCTAACCCAGCTCACCACTTTGGTTGCCACCCCGAGGCTGCTCAGTTTCTTCAACCATCTCCTGTGTGGCACAGTATTGAAGGCCTTAAGTCCAGATAGGACATTTCAACTGTCCTACCTGTTCTATTTCCCTGGTCACCCTGTCAAAGAAATTGAGATTTGTCTGGCATAACCCTCCCCCCCCCCACCCAGGAGTCATGCTGCCTGTAGTCTTACAGCCCACTGTATTCAAGAAACTTTACCAACCTTTCCTTAAACAGGGTTTCCTTTTGATTTCAGAAAGTGCTAGCGATGAAGATTAGATTCCAATATACAGAAAAATTACACTTTATTTTATCTTCCACCACACAACGTTTTGAGGATATGCCACATCCTCAGGTAGGTTGTTTCTCACTTCTTATGTGAGAATACGTTATTAGGACTTAATTAATGGGTCACATTTTTTCCCCATTGAAAATGCTGTGTATTAAATGCCGTAATACACATATGTGTATTACGGCATTTTTTAATACACGGCACCTTTCAATGTAAAAATGCATGATCCATACTGTGGCTCGCAACCATCACAAAGCACTTTCCTGCATCAACTTTCTCCCACAAAAGCACTCACCTCAGGAGCTGGTAAACCAGAAGAGATTTTTGACTGATACTTTTGGCGGTTCCGAGAACAGTGAGCTGTTGGGATCCGTGCTATTGCCATAACATTGCCGTTTTTTTTTTCTTCTTAAAATACTTTGCGACTCTCATCTGCAGTCTCCACAAGTGGAGCCGCACACTCACACTCTGTGTTGAGCCAGCTGAGAGAGGAGCGTCAAGAGCAGCAAGGCCCCCAAGTAGTCCCTCCTACTGCCTGTCTCCAGCGCCCATCGCCAGCCAACATCCCTTGCTTCCTCAGTGAAAAAACACGACCCCTTAAATTAAACAAAATAAAATATGGGGTGCAGTGTGTTAACTCGAATTTAACACACACACCCTCATTGTTGGGTGGCTACCGTCAGGGTTTATGTACCCTCCAACAACTCAGGTGTGTGCTAAATTCTCATAACACACTGCAGCCCATACTTTATCCAATATCTTATATATAATATTTGAACAATTGGGCACATTTAAGGAAAATGGAGTTGGCATTTTCCCAAATGAGTTATGAATTCATTAAAACTAAGTGAGGCTCACTCAACCACTGATAAAGTTAAATACAATTCCACTACTGAGCATACACTGTTAGTCTCGTTTCTATGACGACACAGTATATTGCTGTGAGAAACACAAGCCCTTTGTTATTTCTGCTGAGTATATGCAGGTACATAGCAAAGGTGGTCACCAAGAGAGGATTTTTGGTGCAAACTACTAGATCCTTATTTTCATACTGCTGAGAGAAACACAAGTCCTTTGTTATTTCTCCTGAGCATGTGCAGGTGCATAGTAATGGTGGTCACTAGGAGACGATTTATTTAGTGTTTGTTTACTGGGTAGGGTGCGATAGGCAGTAAGATGCCTTAATTTTCAGGCACGATCTGGAAGAGTACAACATCAGGATTATACAGGGCTAGAGAGGGTTAGAGAAACAAATTGGCAGCACATTGCAGGTTACATGATAACAATGCTCATAGATACATGCAATACTTGATGTTAACTACGAGATCTTTATCATAATATGGTATATAAGGATGGGCTGTAGCCCTGACTTACTGCTTCAGTCAGCAGGAAGTTGGCCTGTTTGGGGGAAACAGATTCCAGAAACAAGGAAGTTATAGACAGTTTTTAACAAATATATTTTTACCTAGCACTAGAGATTTAGAACAGTAAACTCATCATTACAGTTTATGAGTAAGCATCACTCAAGGGAACAATTTTCTAGACAGGCACACCTCTTTTAGTAATAGTAAAGGACTTTTTATATGGAATTAATTTAGCTCATTGCTCAGTTATCTTAGAATTCTTTTGCATTTGTTTTTAGCACATACTGTAAGGCATGGGGAGCATATCTGCCTGGGAGGTCAAGAAAGCTGTTATACCTTTATAAGGTAAATGTAATTAATCTTTTCATAATATTTCCTGAGATGGACATGCCAGTGCATTGTTTCCCCAGATGATTTTCAATGGCATATAGATAATGCAAATCGAGTGGACTGTAATCAGTCTCATAACATTTGTTTACAGTGAGAGATGAATAATTCCAGTGAGCTTTTGTGACAGAAGTTATCAGGTACTGTTTTTTTTTAAGTTTATTTTGAGAAATGCACGTAAACTAATTGTCCATAAGAATGTTGGAGATTTTTTTTTTTTACATAGAGAAAATAGTGATCAGTTACCTTGCAATTCACAGTGCAATGTTTGCTTGCACTTACTTGGTTGCTGCTTAGATTACTGAGCTCAGAAGAATTTTATGTTTAGTAGATTTGTTATAATGCATTTATTTCACTGGTTGGTATTTTATGTAACATTGGTTGAGGTATTGGTATACTTTTAAGGTGGATTATACCTTAAAATTTATTGGTATGTTATCAGATTCCATTAGAGTATGATAATTATACAATGGTTTAATAGGATACTACAATTTAATGGGACAGTTCAACATAGAAGTTCTGTATATATTATAGTGTTTTGACACATAGTGGTGATTCTCAGCAATTTGTTTTAAATTTCTTTTCTGTTTTTTGTGGTTTGCTACTGGATTTCAAAGAGATGTATTTATACTGGATCAGTTTGTTTTTCTATACATACATTTTTTTTTCATTTCCATTAGAAACCACCTACCTGAGGAAGAGAAATAGCCACAGAAAGCTGTGTTTGGTAGAAGATAAAATAAAGTGACATTTTTCTGTACATAGAAGTTGAACCTTCATTGCTAGGACTTTCAGGATCACATTCTGCTTGGAAGAGTCCTCTGGACTTATGTTGGCTAGATTAGGTTGTGTAAAACCATGAGCATCCTAGCCCTTGTATATATGTATTTCCCCTTGATTTCCCCATCATTGAGGTGAGACAGACTGGCATATAGTTGCAAGCCTCCTCCCTGCTACCACTCATATGAATAGGGACTACATTGGCTGTCCTTCAGTCCTCCGGAGTCACGCTTGTTTCCAGAGAGCTGTTGAATGAGGCCATCAGTGGGACATCTAGCACCTTCTTGTATTCCTTTAGTACTCTTGGGTGTATCTGGTCCAGTCACATAACCTTGACAGTTTCAGAGCTGCAAGTCCTTTCTGGACTCTCCACCCCTCTAATCCTATTGCTCCCTGGTGGTTCATCCCCCCCACCCACTATGCAGACTGAGAAGAAGTAGCTGTTCACGAGGTTGACTTTTTCTTGGTCCTCTTCTACACAGCACCCCCACCACCACCCTCCTTATCCTTCCTACCCTCCTCTTGTCTTCCTCTTCTTACTTACATAACTAAAGAAAGTCTTATCCCTTTCAGATACCCCTTTGGCTATCCTTTTCTTTGTGCCTTTGGGCCCCTCACTGCCTTTTCTGCTTCCCCTGTTTTAGTTGGTATACCTCCCTGTCTTCCTCCCTCTGCATTTCCTTATACCTTCTGAATGCCACCCTATTTCCTTCACCACCGTGGCCACTTCCCTAGAGAACTGTAACTGTCTCTTTTTTTCCTTTTGCTTTCATTCACTTTCTTCACGCAGAGGCGTGTTGCCTAAATTATGCGCTCCCTAATTTTTCCCACTGTAGCTCTACCTCTCCACGGCAACACCTCCCAACCCACACACACACACACTCAAGGCAGATTTTGAAGCAATCACTCATTTCTTTGAAATTTGCCCTCCTAATATCGAGGACTCTTATCTTCATGTGGTTTTCCTCCAATCACATCTTAATGTTAAACCACACTCTACAGTGATCACTGGTACCTAGGGGACTGCCCACTACGACATCTGCAGTGTCATCCCTGTTTGGAAGACCAGGTCCAGCACTACCCCAACATCTAGTAGGTTCATTGACTAGCTGGCCCCTTCTATACTAAAGTTTTAGTTGTAAGTCTCCAATCCACATCTGGCAGATT
Source organism: Neoceratodus forsteri (assembly GCA_016271365.2). Taxonomy (NCBI): domain Eukaryota; kingdom Metazoa; phylum Chordata; order Ceratodontiformes; family Ceratodontidae; genus Neoceratodus; species Neoceratodus forsteri. Next base: position 585,220,507 of record CM028132.1, on the reverse strand, counting down.
GATGTCACCAACTAGCAGCACCTCCCCCTAACTTGCCATCCTGATTAGGGCTTTCCCCAAGTGCCTTACCCAACTTTTCTCCCTGTGCTGGAGATCTGCATACCATCCCTGTGTGGTTAGTGGCTCGACTGCCTGTCTTCAGGATGAATCACAGCACCTCCATCCCTTCCCTTTCCTCCACAGATGGCCCTGCACTTCAATGACCTAGACTCCCTCCCTTACATATAGTATAACCCTTCCTCCATTCCATATATCCCCTGAACAGAAAGTAGTCCAGTATCTCCATGACTGAGTTGTGGCTGTCAGTACACCACATAGAGGATAAAGTATGGGCTGGTGTGTGTAATGAGAAGTTTGCACACACCTGAAGGGTTACATTCTACATAAACCCTGAGAGCGATTCTCGAGGGGTTTATGAATAGCATCTAACCCAGAGGGTGTGTGTAAACTTTTGTTTGCACACACTGACCCATATTTTATTTTATATAATTGCTGGGTTTTCCTTTTTGGCCACAACAATTATATAAAATAAAAGTGTTCTTGTATGGCCGCGGTCCGCTTAGGTTCCAGTGTTCATTCTGTGGTCATTTTTATTTAGTTCTTTAAATGCCTTTAAATTGTTTCTGCCTGCAGCTGAAATTTCAGCAGTTTTAATGTGTTGACTTTTTTCTGCCGGTCATTTACTGCTGAGTTGCCATGGTGGTTCTTGTTCTGGTGGAAAAGTTGAGGTGGCCAGCATTCTGGGAGGAAGAACTATGGTGGGTGCATGCACAGAGTGAGAGAAACCGTGTGCATTTTGTCGTAATAGACATTCCTTTATTACGGCAAATAACACCACGGTTTCTCAACAGTAAAAAGGAAGAGCCAGTAATTATAACTCTTGTTATGGCCACCAAACCAGGCTAGCCTCCACCATGATGGTCTCCTGGTCTGGAATTTTATTTCCCAGACTTCTTGCATTGGGGCACATGGCTCTCCATACCATACTACCCTCCCTGCCTTCTCCTCTCCCACACATACTCTGTTCCCTGATGCTCCCCCGACCAACATCTTCCCTTACCTTCTCCTTTATTCCTTCTTTCTCGCCTCCCTGATTTTATATCTCCTTGTCCTCTGCCTTGTTCTTATCTTAGTCTTCTTGCACCCTTGTCCTGGGGGAGTTTACTCCCCTCGGGCCCTCCCTCTGTGCTGCTTCTACATCTGAGGGGGACATGTGTTGCCTCCCTTAGTTCAAGAACCCCCCCCCCGGCTACTCTTAGTGCGTATTCAAGTAGCATTTAAGCCTCCCACTAAGGACTGTGGTCCCCTTCCTGGAAGGATGCAGGCCATCTCCCCTATAGAGACCCATATTGGCCCCCAGTCCCCAATTTAGCCCAGGCCCTCTTTCATGGACCATGTCTTCAAGCAATTAACAGCCCTGGTGTGGAGTGTCCTTTCCTCTCGTCTCCCTGGCATATATAGAAAAAACCTTGATAAAAGCCACCATGCATACCTTCTGCTCGAGGTCCCTTTCCAGGTCCTTGTAATTTCCCTGGACTACCGCCTACCCTGTCCCCTACCAAGTCATTTGTCCCCAGATGGACAATTAAATACTTTCCCCACCCATCTCCTGCTGCCCTAACAGTCCTCTGGATCTGCCCTACATCCCTCCAAGCTGAAGCACCCTTCAGGTACTTCACTTAGAAACATAGACTTTGATGACAGATAAGGACTGCTTGGCCCATCTAGTCTTCCCATGTCCCTACCTATTGGATAAGCTGCAGATCCTAGTTAACCAGCAGCCAACTTCCTCCTATCCCCTCCTACCCCCCACTATAATTGCCTTATGTCAGTCCCATACACTCTTGAATTCCCCCACTGTTTTTGACCCCATGACCTCCTCAGGAAGGCTGTTCCATGCATCCACCACCCTTTCCATGAAAAAAATACTTCCTCACGTTGCCCTTGCACCGTCCCCCCATTATCTTCAAATTGTGCCCCCTTGTTCTTGCGCATCTCTTTTTCTGAAATATGCTACCCTCTTAGACTGTGTTGATTCCCATGAGGTACTTTAAGGGTATACATATTGAGCTCTTTTAGTCTCGCTTCATATGGCTTCTGGTGCAGACCCTACACCATTTTGGTTGCCCTCCTCTGGACTGCATCTATCCTGTCTATGTCCTTACGGAGATGGGGTCTCCAGAACTGCACGCAGTACTCCAGATAAGGTCTCATCTACTGTCTGTACAGAGGGATAACAACCTCCTGCTTGCTACTGGTGATGCCTCTCCCTATGCATCCCAGAATCCTCCAGCCCTCCTTACTGCCTTGTCACATTGCTTGCTTACCTTAAGGTCATCTGATATGCGTACCCCCAGGTCCCTTTCCATTTTTGTTGTTGTTAGTACCGCCCTCCCATTGTGTACTATTCCCCAGGGTTTTTGTTTCCCAGGTGCAATACTTTGCACTTCTTTGCATTGAAACTAAGCTACCATACTCTTGACCATTGCTCCAACCTTGCCAAGTCCCTTCTCATCCTTTCCACCCCATCTCGTGTATCAACCCTGTTGCAGATCTTCGTATTGTCTACAAAGAGGCATACTTTTCCTTCCAGCCTTGCTCTCCCTTCCTTCCACTCCTTGCCCCAAATCTGTCTCCTAAAAATAAAGCCCCCCACCAGCAGCTGCTTCCTTCTCAGCATGGGGGCCTATTCCTCTCTCCTTGGGGCCTCTCCTTCTGAGGACCTTCCTTCCTTCCTTCCTTCCTTCCTTCCTTCCTTCCTTTATTCCCTCCTCCTGGCTACCTGTCCTTCCAGCACGTGAAGGAATTATGCAGTGGTCAGGCCGAGAAGTATGTACTCCTTCCACCATCCTGGTTCTCCCGCAGCCAACCATGGTCCAACTGCTCCGTCTCTGCCTAGGCATCCTTTGGGGGAGTGGCGGCAGACTTGGTGACCTCTGGGTCAGGCAGATTGTTCTTTGCATCCTTGCATGTTATGCCAAGAGTTCAACAACCTCTGCCCTAAACCCAGATAGGTGAATACAAAAGGGGTAGCACCCCAGTCTCCAGAAAGTGTCCCAAAAGACTGCAGTTTCATGCCCATTCCACTGTATCACTCCCATGCTCTTTCCTTCTGTTAATCTAAATGGATTTCTAATGTTACTCTTGATTTATAAGAGGGGTGCAACACCTCACATTCAAATCAAACTGTGAATAAAAACATTTGTAGGAGAGCTCTCTGCAAATCATGCCTTATATGGCTGCTAGAGCTGCTAAAGCTATGTCCTATGTTATCAGCTCCTGTGTGTTACTTCCATTCAGTGCACTCACTGCAGTTGTAATAGAGTCTGACTACATGTTTATAAACTCTTAGATTTTACACCCTTATAACCAGTGGATAGAAACAAGGTCCTTGCTAACTGATTAGTTCTGATGTCAGAACAAACCATAAAGTGACAAGTCACATTGTTTTATGTAAATATGTATTTGCATCTAATGCTACTAGTGGCCTCAGAAAACTATGCATTATAAACAAGTAACCTAAACTAAAATTGCACATTCTAACTATGTTATTTATCTCAAGGTTCACAGTGACAAATATAAATCACTTATACTTTGTTCTCATGATTAATAAATGTCTCCATGAACCCCTCAATACATTTCATTATCATAATGTAGCTTGGTGTACATTATTCCTGTGGTATTTCAATTGTTTACATTCCTGGGCTTACTAAAGCAGAACTAATGCAGTTTTTGTGTTAGTGCTTTACCGGCCAAGATGCTCTGCTGTACTTGTAACACTTGTCACGCATATGTGCCTTGTACAGTCCTGGTGCTGTACTGTGAGATCGCAATGGTTATGGACCTTAATTCATCATAACATAAAGACTCTGAGGTGACCTAATGGAGATCTACAAAATAATAGAGGAGACTGACAAAGTTATCAAAAATGATGTACTACTTTAAAAGGTTTATAAACTAGGAGGTAATTTCACCATGCGGAATCTAGGAGTAAAAGAACAAATCATGCACATTTTCATTGGGACATTAATGATTATGATATGGAAAATGCTGCTAGGGGAGGCCATTGAAGTAAATTTTCTTAGCAGTGTAGTAAAATCGTGTGATTCTGATGGGCACCATTTTTTGTTAAATCTGTCATTGTTGCAGCAAAAGTACAGTTTCTGTACCAATTCAGTTTGTAGCCGATACTAACAGCAATTATTATCTTCTGATACTTTCAAAGGCAAAGTCTAATAAAGAGAAGGAAGATTAGGGGTAGTGAGGATGTTAGTAAGATGTTTGTTACGCTTTTAGAGGCACTAAATATAGATGTATATACTAGAAAATGTTATAGATAATCATTAAGTAGGATGTAGCATAAACAGTATTAAAAAAAAGTTGAATGTTTTGAAAATAAAGTACAAAGAATCATAACTTCATGTGCTTCACAAATATTAATACAACTTTAATATATCGATAATACATTAATAAGTAAAAATACTTACCCAAGATGTAGAAAATGCCATCCCCTGTTGTCTCTGATGCAGTAATGTGGCTGGCACAGCCCCTCTGCTTACCACCTCAGTCAGCTGCCACCTTCCTGTCCCACTGAGCTGCCACCTGCCTGCCTGTCATGCAGACAGCAGCCCCTCTGCTTTCCACCTCAGTAAGTTGCCAGCTCCCTGCCATGCAGGTGGTAGCCTCTCTGCTTGTCACCTCAGTCAGTTGCCAGCTCTCTGCCATGCTGGTGGAAGCCCCTCTGCTTATCACCTCAGTCAGTTGCCAGCTCCCTGCCATGCAGGTGGTAGCCTCTCTGCTTTCCACCTCGATAAGTTGCCAGCTCCCTGCCATGCAGGTGGTAGCCTCTCTGCTTATCACTGCAGTCAGCTGCCACTTCCCTGTCATACAGGTGGCAGTCACCCTGCTTACCACCTCAGTCAGCTGCCACCTTCCTGTCCCACTGAGCTGCCACCTGCCTGTCATGCAGATGGCAGCCCCTCTGCTTTCCACCTCGGTAAGTTGCCAGCTCCCTGCCATGCAGGTGGTAGCCTCTCTGCTTATCACCTCAGTCATTTGCCAGCTCCCTGCCATGCAGATGGCAGCTCCCTCTGCTTTCCACCTCAGTCAGTTGCCAGCTCCCTGCCATACTGGTGGTAGCCCCTCTGCTTATCGCCTCCGTCAGTTGCCAGCTCTCTGCCATGCTGGTGGCAGCCCCTCTGCTTACCACTGCAGTCAGCTGCCACTTCCCTGTCATACAGGTGGCAGTCACCCTGCTTACCACCTCAGTCAGCTGCCACCTGCCTATCGTGCAAGCTGCAACCCCTCTACTTACCACCTTGGTCAGCTACCAACTCTCTGTCATGTAGGTGGCAGCTGCTCTGCTTATCACCTCAGTTAGCTGTCACCTCCCTAACATTCAGGTGGCAGCCCCACTGCTTGCCTCCTTGGTCAGCTGCCACCTGTATGACAGGGAGCCAGTGCCCATGCTATGAAGATTGGCTGTGGCTGTGGGTGAGCCTTTGTCTTCCGTAATTGAGATTCATTGATAGAAGAAGTGATAAGATAGAGTTCACTGAGCCGTTACTGGGGGTTTATGAAAATAACTTGCTGCCTTTATCCATAATCTTTTACAGTGCAGGTGTGCATTTAGAAAAGTTGTTCCCTTTCTTTGTTATATGATCAGTAAGTTGTACTGGCCAAAAACAGGGCACTTTCTTAAAACACAGTTGTGAGGAATAGATGCCAGGCCAGTCATATGTGTAGGCAGAGGAAGGTGGAGTACTATGAATGCAAATGAACAGGCTATTGACTGGGACTTTTTTTTTTACTGTGAGTAAATGCAGATATGCCCCCACAGCTGTTAGCCAGTCAAATCTAAGTATTTGTTTTAGCCACTGGATAATGTTTACCTAACTAGATGGAGATTTAACAATGCTATTATAAATCTAAAATGTCCATCTACGAATGTTTATGGGAATTAAATTTTATCCAGAGAATATACAACCATGCAGTGTATATCTAGGAGCATTTAATGAAAACGAGCAGCTCTGTGATACAGTATGTCTATTTTGTTATGTGGGATTTATTGACAGATAAAAATATAGGATCAAAATAGCATGATCAATAATAGCAAAAGCTTTCTGAACATCAAACAAGGTTGCATGTAATAGTTACTATTATGCAAGATATTAAAGATAACGTTGGACACTTCCAGGAATGTGGATGCTGTAAAAACATCTTGGATAGAGTGGCAAAAAGCTAACAATGCCAGGGATCATCATGTCATTCAGATTAGTGGACTAACCACACTTGAGAGTTTTTAATTCAGTCTGAGTGAAATCAAATGATAGGTACCAGGCTTGATTTACATATGCTGCTAACCATCCACTACAGTCTCTTTGGGCATATTAAAGCCATCTTATTTAGAGAAATTAGGGAATTTATGCTTCTAAAATCTTTCAGGTCAGATTAGGAGGAATTTGTTTATTTGTAAACAATTCTATTTTAGCAGATCTAAACATGGATTGGTTGAATTTTGAATGTTTATATTTGATATGCAAGTTGGGGTTATCAGTTTTTTTGTGGCTTGTTAAAGGAAAACAACATAGAATCTTGGTATTTCACCTGGGCTGTAAAAATGCCCAGTTAGGGATTCTGTGAGTAAACTAAAGTTTTACTTCATTTATTACACATTTTAATGGCATTTCTAACACTGCACCAAAGCTTCCGATTCACAAAGATGTCTACAGCCACCTCATGCACAGAAGCTGGCTTCCCGTGCACTCACCATGCTATTTACTGCTGGCGACTGGAATAATGTTTCAAATATTTATTTATATTACGTTTTTTTGATGTTATAATTAGCTTTCTTAATGCAATGTATGAAAAAAAAAACAGGAAACATTGCTGTGCTTATCCAAAAAGTTGCCATCAGAAAATGTAGCTGACAGCTCAGACAACTTCTGTAGTGTCTGGACTCTAGAGACAATAAGACTTCAGCAATTGTTTTATACTGTTTGCAACTTTTTACTGTAAAAACAACTGCAGTCAGAAAGGTAAGTCCACGCAGCCAAGGTGCCCCCTGACCCCTGCCCTGCCTACCATAGGACACAGATAATATCTAGGCATCAAGAGACGGAAAGAGTAAAGATTTCAACAATTTCTTATGTTAGCTGTAACTTTTTACTTTAACAACATGTCTGTAACTTTTTACTTTAACAACAATCAGGAAGCTAAGTTTAGACCACATGCAAGGGTACTCCAGTGACCCTTACCTACCCTAGGGCACAGATAAAAGCCTGTAGCATGTGGTACGGAGACAAAAGGGCTTCCAACTATTTTTTTATGTTATTGTTTCAACTTTCTATTGATTGAAAAACAGTTTTGGATGACCATTTTGAACATCTCCCCAGCCAAATTCAATGGATTTTTGTCTTGTGTATTTTTGCACTTAGGGTAAAAAAATCCATGCCGGTTTATCATGTTTATCCTGTAGTGATATTTGTATGTTTCTAGCATGTCTACCTCTCCTTCCTTGTTTGCAGGATATACATGTTTAGATCACTTCTTTAAGCTCCTGTGTATGGCGTACAATACAGCTACCATTTTGTATACATTCATACATGGGAGTTTTGGAGCTCTGTGTACGCCAGGTTACTTTTTATTCATAAAAAAAAAAACACATATTCCTCCTGACCACAGTTCCAGTATGTATGTGTACTGAAACCTGCTCCCACTCTCTCCCCCCTCTGCTGATTCCTCCCAGTCAACCCTGTTATAGTGCTTTAAAAATAAAATTCTTCCCAGACCCTCCCGTATTCTGGAGACTGGCTTCCTTGTTTTGAACCTGGCAATATTGCAGGAGATGGGGAGCATTCACTGAGGTGCAGAAACTGTCTTCAGTGACTCAGTTTCCTGCTATGGCAGTGACTCAAGGCAATCAAATCAGATTGGCTTTGGTGTGTCCACCTTACTCCATATGGAATGGGGCAGTTGTTCTCAACCACTTACGGCAGTGCCCAGCCCAAAAGTAAGTGTAAACATGCCTTAGCCTCCCTATGTTTCAGTCTCTCCTGCTGTAAAACTGAGCAGGATCAGAGTCCCACTGATAAAGAAGTAGAACATTGCAGCAGGGACAATTATGGGAAAATAAACTGAATAAACCAAAACAAGAAAGTGGGAATGGAGTATTTTGTCTTACGTTTGTTACTCTAATCTCATTAGGGGGAGGGAGAATGAGATGGGGAAAGCTGAATGGGGGGATGCGTATTTGAGGGAATGAGTAGCCAGACTTGGAATTTCAATCCAAAATATAGTGCTTGGTGCTAGCAAGCAGGGAATCTAGGTATCTCTATGGATTCCAAAAGCACAGCTGTGAAAATTCTGAAATCCTAAATGTTAAAATAAACAAAGAGAGGATGCTTTGCACCCCCCCCATATCTGTGAAATAGAAAAATTATTTATTTTGATTTGTTGGGATGGATTGTCCATTCCATTAATATTCATGACATGAAGCTGAGATCCAGTGATGGTGAATCTGGGAGTGGGAAACGGATGCTCAGTTGCCATTCAGACTACAGAGATATTGGTGCAGTAGGAAAAAGTTTTACGCAGTTCAGCTCAACTTCATATTTTGTTTCATAAGGTGAACTTAGCAAATAATAAAATATAAAAGGCACATCCACTTCCACAAGTTTCACAGTCTCTTGTCTTGTGCAGACTTGTACTGTTCACATATTGTACATTAAAAAAAGTCATTTTATTTATTATTTATTAAATTTTGTGAACCTGGTAAGCCCACTGTGCCCTGAGGGTCCCTTTTTCCGGGGCGACCCGGAGTTAGTTACATAAAGCAAGGCAATACAATATAGGTAGTACAGGACATAGTGTACGGGATTACAATAACAGAATACAGTTTTCACAGTAGCAAGCAGTTATATATTACTGTCTTTTTGTTCAGTACTACAAAGGACATTTGTACACAAGTAGGATATTTGCTATGTTTTTAATTCCCAACTCCTGTAGCTTGTTAACATCTGAATTTATAATCCTTTGCTTGTGGTGTCACAGTCTGTTGCCATAGAAATGAGTATGACATCGCAAGCAGGTCACTTTCAGGGAGCAGATGAACTGTGGACAAAGGCCATGCTTTCCTATGAATCTTCGTAGGTGATTTGGTGAAAACCAGACCTCCATAGCTGAACCAGATCAAACTGGTAAAATCTGAATGAGCCACTCTGGGTGGCTCTGGTGCATGTTGCAGCAGTGTTGTTGGTCTTGCTACTCTGTCTGGACAGGCTGGTCTGGCTTTTACCTATTTGTGATCCAATCTGGTGGACTGGTTTTCACTCAGCCATGGGCAGGTGTGAAAACCAGACCACTGGAACTGGACTGGATCAGACTGCTTTGTCCATCCATAGTAACCATACCAGCACTATCATCCAACTTGTGCCGGTCTGGCTGGTCCAGCTAGACTGATAGATTTGGATGTTACAAACCCTGCTCCAGTCCAGGTCCAGTGGCCTTGTTTTTCACCAATACCCTGTCCTTAATAATAAGGAGTAAGGGAAGGGAGTAAAAATATGAATCTTCTAAATATAATATTTTTCAGAAATTTTCCCTGAGGCATCCTCACTGATGTTTTAGCCAGGACTACCGCAGGGTTATGCACTTATGTAGCTGTGCACTGGACAGTACTAGAGCAAATGCTTGCTTTGTGGCTGCTCATGCCATGTATTTCCTGTGTATATTGAATCCAGGACTCGATCTCATGCAGTGCTGTCAAATTGGCCCTGTCATAAGCACCACAGAAACAAACATGATAATGCTTTGTCCCACTTTTGTTCTCAAGTGTTGTAGCCAGGGGGATAAAAAGGAACCAAACACATGTCCAGTGATTGTGAGCTGCTTCCTGGACTTGTCAGTCCACAAAATATACCAGAACTGCTATAGTCTTTATTGTGAACTAATTAACTTACTGTTTGTATGGTGCAGTAGTGTTTGAGGGTTGCATGTCAATAAGTTAGTTTTTATTTGTGGGTGGATGGGAGTAGGGGGTAAACTGATCTTAATTTGGCAAGGAGAACTGCAGTGCTGGCTTGGCTGGGATAGCCTGCCTGACCTTTCTAGAGTTAAATTTTGGAAACCCTTCAGCCAATCAGCTATATGTAAACAATTGCAACAATTAAAAAGAAATAAAAGGAAACAGCCAATAGGGATGAAGAGAGATTACTGGCAATACAGAGTAGACAGAATTGGCTATGATTCATCTGGGAGGTATTCACTATCCCTCCCCAAATAACTGCTGTTCAGCGGCTGTTTGTGATTAGGAGTAGCATGGACTTGGATTGTTACTATGTTTGGAGCTTGCTGGATCTGTAGTACAGTACAATGACTTACTTACTTTCTTACTTCCTTCCTTCCTTCCATAGAAACATAGACTTTGATAGCAGATAAGTACCGCTTGGCCCGCCTAGTCTGCCCATTTCTCTACCTACTGGATAAGCTGCAGATACAAGTTAATTAACAGCCTATTTCTTCCTACCCCCCCCCCATAAGAATTGCCTTATGTCTGTCCCTTGCATTCTTGAATTCTCCTACAGTTTTAGACCCCACATCCTCCTCAGGAAGGTGGTTCCATGCATCCACCACCCTCTTTGTGAAAAAAATACTTCCTCACATTGCCCCTGAGCCGTCTCCCCTCTATCTTCAAATTGTGTCCCCTTGTTCCTGCACATATCTTTTTCTGAAAGATGCTACCCTCTTGGACTTTGTTGATTCCACTGAGGTACTTAAAAGTTTCTATCATGTCTCCCCTCTCCCTCTTTTCCTTAAGGGTATACATATTAAACTCCTTTAGTCTCTCCTAATTTGGTTTCTCTTGCAGACCCTGTACCATTTTTAGTTGCCCTTCTCTTGACTGCTTCCATCCTGTCTATGTCCTTGTGGAGATGGGGTCTCTAGAACTGTACTCAGTACTCCAGATGGGGTCTCACCAACTGTTTGTACAGAGGGACAACTTCCTATTTTCTGCTGGTGATGCCTCTCCCTATGCATCCCAGTATCCCCCCCAGCCCTTCGTACTGCCTACTCACATTGCTTGCCAATCTTAAGGTCATCTGATATGATTACCTCCAGGTCCCTTTCCATTTGTGTTGTTGTTACTACCCCCCCGATTGTGTACTCTTCCCCTGGGTTTTTGTTTCCCAGGTGCATTATTTTGCACCTCTTTGCATTGAATCCAAGCTGCCATACTTCTGACCATTCCTCCAACCTTGCCAAGTCCCTTCTCATCCTTTCCATGTACCCTTGTGTGTCAATCCTGTTGCAGATCTTTGTGTCATCTGCAAAGAGGCATACTTTTCCTTCCAGTCCCTCTGCAATGTCACTTATAAAGACATTAAAAAGGACTGGACCCTGTACTGAACCCTGCAGTACCCCACTAGTAACTCCCCCTTCTTCAGAGTGGACTCCGTTTACTATTACCTTCTATGTCCTGTTGTCCAGCCAATGTTTTACCCAGGCTACCAGCCTGGGACCCACTCCCAGGCTGGCTAATTTATTAATCTTTTGTGTGGGACTGTGTCAAATGCCTTGCTAAAGTCTAGATAGGCCATGTCCACAACCCCTCCCTGGTCTACTATTTTGGTCACCCAGTCAAAGAACTTGATTAGATGTGACTGACATGACCTTCCCACTGTGAATCCATGCTGTCTTGAGTCCTGTGCCCCACTGGCCTCTAGGTACTCAATAGTTATTTCATTCAGAAGTGATTCCATTATTTTCCCTACCACAGAGGTCAAACTGACAGGTCTGTAGTTTCCTGCCTCTGTCTTGCTCCCTCTTTTGTGAAGGGGAATCACATCCGCCCTCCTCCAGTCCTCAGGTACCACACCATCCTCCCATGATTTGTTAAAAAGGGTAGTCTGTGGTGTCACTAGTTCACCCCTTAATTCTTTTAGAATTCTGGGGTGAATCCCGTCAGGCCCCATTGCTTTGTCCACATTCAGTTTTAGGAGTTCTTTCAGAACCTTTTCTTCTGTGAAAGGACTGGGATTGCCCCCCCATCCAGAGTGCTTCTGTTAATTGGATTAGATACCTCCTCCTCCTCCTATTTTGTGAATACTGAGCACAAGTATTCGTTCAGTATCCTTGCTTTTTTCACTGTCCCTCTCTGCCCACCCACCGTCCATTCTATTTAGCCTTACTATCCATCCCTTTGTCTTTCTACGCTCCCTAATATACCTATGAAAGATTTTATTCCCCTTCTTAACTGAGCTGGCTATCTTTTCCTCAGTTTGAACCTTTGCTCTTTGGACTGCCTTCCCTGCTTCCTTCTGCCTTAACTGGTACAGTTCTCTGTCCTGCTCATTTTGTGTTTCCCTATACTTACTAAATGCTATCTTTTTCTCCCTAACCTTCCCCACCACCTCTTTAGAGAACCATAGTGGCTTTTTCTTTCATTTTGATTTGTTTATTTGCCTCACACAAATACTTGTTACCTGTGTGATAGCAGTTTTGATGTTTTCCAATTGTTGCTCTACCCCTCCTTCTTGCCTGTTTGCTACTGCTTTTCTAAGGCACTCTCCCCATTTGACAAAGTCAGCCTTCCTGAAGTCCAGTACCCTCACTTTTGTATGACTTGACTGCAGCTGAGTTTATCATGAACCACGCTGTTTGGTGGTCATTTGTTCCCAGATGGCTACCCAATTCTCGATCTGAGATCCTTTCACTGTCCTCATTTGAGAGTATGAAGTCTAAGATTGCTCCCTCCCACATGGGTTCCAACACTAGCTGTCTGAGGCATGCCACCTGTAGGGCATTGAGAATGTCCCTGCTCTTGGATGTGGCTGCAGCAAAGGTGCTTCAGTTAACATCTGGCATATTCAGGTCCCCCATCAACAATATCTCCCCTTTCTCTGCCATCCTTAGGATGCCTTCTATCATATCCTTGTCCATTCCCTCCCCCTGAGATGGGGGTCTGTATACAACTCCTGTGCGGATTGTGGTGCCATTTCCAGTCTCTGAAATTACTCACAGTGCCTCCTCTCCTCCCTGTTTACTCCTTTGTTCTGTTGCTTTTATCCCTTCCCTTACATAGAGAGCTACTTCTCCCACTCTTCTACCCTCCCTGTCTCTCCTGTAGGTTGTGTAGCCTAGTATGTTAACATCCCAGTCATAGTTCTCTGTGTACCATGTTTCTGTGACTGCCACGATATCCAAGCATCCCTCTTCCATCAATGCCACCAGTTCAGTGAGCTTGTTGCCCAGATTAAGGGCACTGGTACTCATTACCCTCGATTTCTTGATGGCCTTACCCCTTTTTGCCCCACCCCTGTCCTTACTGCCTTTGTCGTTTTCTCCATTTAGCCCTGCCCTTCTCACTATCGATGTCTCTATCTTGATGTTTACCTCACTAACTACCCTGATTTTTTTTTTGGGGGGGGGTAGGATTTCCCTGCTCCTTTCCAGTGCCTCCCCCCTTGGCTAGTTGGGCATAGAGTTGCATATCCAGTATTTTTTTTTAATACTGTATAGTTCCTCCTAAACAAAATAAACAAAATAAACTTTCTGTGCTTCCTTCCTCACACCTCACACTTTTTATAAGCATTTTGAAGCTGCCTGAGTGGGCATCTCATAAATCCAGGATTGCCTGTTTTATTTGTAGTGGGGGTGAGGTACTCAGATTGTAGATTTAAAGAACAATCCACTTTAGTAAGTTCTTACCTGATATTTTGGCTTAGTGTTACTCCTCTTATTTAACTCACTTGGTGGGATTGTATTTTTGAGGTGCTCAGTTTGCAAGTTACTTCCATTTTAATTATTTTTTAATTGGCCCACTTCTGCACTGGTTAGCAGTAGTCAGTAGTGCATTATTTGTGAACAGTCTATTGCTGCTACTGGTATATAGATTGTGTATGTGTTGATGCCTTTTCCAGCCACGACTCTCTTACAAAAGAGGCACTTTGTCTAATAAGATATTTTTCTAGGTAAATTGTTTAATAACATTTTTCCCAGGTAAAGAATAAATTATTATATGTATACTGATATCCAAGCAGTTGCTGAATTGTTGCTATTCTCTGAGTAAATAAAGAATTAGCAGGAGATCACACACAACAGGGTGTGCAGTTATGCTACAGAAACTGCATGTCCTCGGTGGATTGAGAGGCACGAGACACAGTCAAATACCTTCAGCCACCCAGGAAGTGTGGTTAGTACAATATTACGACACACTATGGTGTGGGTTATTTTGCTTATAAATGGTGCACAAAAACTCAAAAGATGAAAAGGCATTTTAACTGATCTGTGCAATTATACTGTAATAACATGGGCATGTGACTGAATTCCACAAATCACAGTACAGGATTTCTCTTATCCATTTTGTAAATCTATCTATCTATCTAACTATCTATCTATCTATCTATCTATCTATCTATCTATCTATCTATCTATCTATCTGTATATCTATCTATCTATCTGTCTGTCTTGTCTGTGATGTTCAGTTGCTGAATTATCACTGTTTTACTCTACTTCCTAACAACCTATACCCCTCTTGCTGGTGTTCAGTCACCCAACTCCCTTATGTGCAAAAAGAATGGTATTAGGAATAACTGTAAAGCAATCATCCCTTTAACGTCTCTAGGGGAAGTGGCAGAAATAGCACATTTGGGTATGCTGTCTGATATATAATGGTAGAGGATATTAAAATCAAGATTAAAGAGAAGATGTCTGTCTATAAAGTCCTTAGAAAACTGAATTTGTTAGAGATCATGGTGTCTATTGGACCACCATAGATAGTGTACAGAAATGTTACAGTACACAGCTATTTGGGATGACAGGTCCCAGGTGACAACAAGGCCACTGATTTACGTTGATTAAAATAATGAAATTCTATTTTCAAGACTTGGAATTCCGTGACTTGCACTGGTAAATTGCTAGTCTAATTTCTGGATTTTACTGAGATTCTACTGTCGTTCTTTTAAAATGTGTATAAATAATCAGAATAAAAGAAGGCTTGATATACAGAGCATTAATTGAAGCAAATAGAAAACAGTATGGGAAGCAATTATAAGAAAAAGGAAAACACGTTCTGCAGATGTACTGATCTGCCCTAAAATGCCCAAATTCTGTGAAATTCTTTTTTTTTACTGGAGTGAAGCAGCCCAAGTTCTGGAATTTTCCTGATTTTTCAGCTAAAAACTGAATATCTATGGCTTTGCTGATGTTTAATGTATAAACTTACTGCTTTATGTTTTCCTGGTCATCTATAATCAATATTTATGTACAAGTTAAGTATCGATTATAGATGACCAAGTAAAAATAAAGTGCTAAGTTTATACATTAAACATTAGGTTCCATAAGTTTTCATTACAGTGCACTGCATGTCTCGCTGGAATTGCATCAAAAATATTTCCTGATTGCCATCCTGGGGTGGGAAAGCCAGAGCAGGCTGAGCTTACTGTAGTGCTTGGCTTGGCTCAACCTCTACAGCTAGTTAAGAGCCAAGGTCAAGCCGAGCCGGTTATGGTCAAAGTTAAGCATTTCTGTCAGCCTGAGCAGTTAGTGTAGTGTCTGAAACGTTCACCTCCTATGTAGAGAACAGCCTGCAGTAGTCAAGGCTTGGCTTTTGTGCTCACTTGTAGAGTGAAGCAAGACCTCTAGTCAGCTCTGGCTTGGCTCTAGGTGAAAAAATTCCTGGATTGCCCACCTGTATTGCGGACAGTGTAAAAAAACTTGCTGAAAACATATATATATATATTCATCGATTTTAAAGTACCTGCTTATTTTATTTGAAAGTACTCCCTGTGGGCTTCACTTACAGGGGAGGGTTTTAGAAATGATGTATGCCAGAAAAAAGCTGTCTAGGTAGTCTTAAGTGGGCGCCGGCATCTACAGGTAAAATTAAACATCTGCCTCTTGGTTTGACTGTTACTCCTGTCCTGCATTTAGTGATCTTTAATGTTTAGATAATTTCCTCTGTCTATCTCTGTCTCTCCCCCTCACCTTCTCAGATTCACAGAGGACCTGTGAAATCATGTTTTTGTATACGCTAACGTACATGACTATCGTTCCTCTAATGTAAACTATAAATAGCAGTTTACCTGGGAAAGGGCATAAAGAAAACAAATAATATTTTGTTTGGATTTAATTTTCCTAAATTCCATGTCTGTAGTGTGTGTGTGTGTGTGTGTCTGTACACATGTGTGTGTCTGTGGCTTTAAGAAGTCCTGTATGTTTTTCTCGTTAGTTCAAAAATCACCCCAAGGCACAGAGCTTATGAAATCACTCATAAAGTAACAATGCTTCTCTTTCATAGCTGAAACAATCACTAACATGGCACCTCCCAGAGGCTTGTTCATGTGGGTATCACATACAACATGTTTCAGGATTAGGTTACTTGGGGGGGAGGGGCAGACTCCACCTGTTTATGCTTTACCGTTAAACAGGCTCCATTATTCATTTTCAGTGTGCAGAAAGAGTAAATAGTTTCTTACATGTTGCTGCAGCGTGAATCCAAAGGAAGGGGTGGGGGTTGTTATAGTGGCAGCATATTCCTTGTGTGCAGCTGTCAGGTCAGCTCTTTAAAACATCCATAACATTTGAAATACTGTGCAGATTGCAGAATATGAGCTACAGTCACAGGTTCCTCCCTTGGTGGGGTTTAGGGACATGGCATTGTAGTATAGCCGTCTTGTTGCCAATAAAGGTTTCAAGTTCCTGCACATCAAGACAAAAGTTGGCAATAGCCAACAATGGCTGTTTGTGAATTGTTTTCAGTGAGGTCCTGTTTTTACCCATTTTTATAAAAAATGCATTCATGCATGATAGCCAAGATCATATGCAGACTCTCATTTAAAGTGGGGTCCTGGTTTCACCCATTTTCACAATGGATTTTACCCAGGGTCTGGCTGATATGCAGTATTTCATTTTCAGTAGAGTCCCAATTTTACTCATTGTTATACTGTGTTTACACAGAGTCAGGATATCCCAGATAAGATGCAATGTCTCGTTTTTAATGAGGTCCTGATTTCATCCATTTGCACACTGTATTTACCCTGGGTAGCCCAGCAAAGATGCAAAACCTAGTTTTTAGTGGGATTCGACTTTTAGTCACTTGCACACTATGCCTAACCTAGATAAGATGCAATATCTTTTATTTTTTAGTGTGGTCCTGCATTCCCATATATTTTATAATGTATTTACCTAGGATAACACAGTTGAGATGCATCATCTTGTTTTCACTGGGGTCCTGCTTTGATGCATTTTATGCAACATCTTCCAGGAGTAACTAAGCTGAGATGTCATGTCTCATTTTTAGTTGGGTCCTGCCTTTATCTAGTTTTGCACTGTAATTACATGAGGTGCTGCTTTTACCTTTTTTATTTATTTTTTATTTTTACACAGTATTTACCAAGAATAGCCCAGCTGAGACAAACTACAGCAACTCATTTTCCGTTGAGTCCTACTATTAACACATTTTTATGATGTATTTACCTAGGATAAGTAAAAACTGTGGTGAATTATCTCATATCTTGTGTTTATTAGGGTCTGTATTTTACAGTAAATTCACCCAAGATAGCCAAGGTGAGACGCAACATCTCATTTTCAGTGGAGTCCTGCTTTCACCTATTTACTTTATACTTTCTGTTAAGATTACCATTCTCCTTACCAGCTTCCAGGTCCTCCCCCTACCTGCATAAGCAATTCTACCTGCAGTAGGAGTCCATCAAAAATTCAATCTGCTACAGTACCAGCCTCTGCTCAACCACATCTTTAGATTCCTGACCATAATCCACAATGTGTCCCCTGTGGTTGGGACCCTCCCACTTCTTCAAGCCTGGAGGAGAATCACTTTTGATGGTTGAGGTCTGGGAGGAGGAGGAGCTTGTAAGGTGTGGAACTAGTCAGCAGAGTCCCACTGTGGTGTGGCAGTGGGGCAGCCTCTGCCAGGGTCTGATGGGGCATTTTGTCTGACTTAAGCCCTCTCTTATCCCTCTCTAGGGGGTGATCCTGAGGAGTAACCCAGCATAGTGCCTGTTGGCTTTCAGAAGGGTGGGTGAGCCTCATGCTACCTTTGGAGATTGCATGATAGACCTGCTCTGAGCGTGTGACACCTCCACAGCATTTACCTTGCAAGCAGCTGCATGCTAGTGTAAAGCTACTCCACAGGACCCACATATTCCTTCTCACAGGATGCACTCTCCTTCTGGGCTACCAGGGAGCAGTCATGCAGCAGAAGGAGGTATACTCCTTCCTTGAGGCAGGAGGCATACAAGGCAAATACCAGAACCCCACCTTGGTGTTCAGCAGCAGAGATCCTGGGCTCAGGTCACAAACCCAGGCTGTCTGCATGGCAAGCAGTAGTACTACTGCAGCATTAACTGCTGACTTTCACATGTTTTATTCATTGAATTTACCCAAGGGTGTCCTGCCCAGGTGAGATGTAATATCTCTTTTTTTGGTAGATTCCTACTTCTACCATTTTTCATCCTTTATTCAGCCGGGTTAGCACAGTTGAAATGCATTTTATCTTGTTTGCAGTGGGATATGGATTTTATCATGTTTTATAGTGCGTTTACACAGGGTAGTCCCATTGAAATGCAATATGTTGTTTTCAGTGGGATCCTGCTTTCATACATAGTTTATGCTGTATTTATCAAGGGTAGTTCAACTGAGGTGAAATATCTTGTATGTAAATGAGTCTGTATTTTTTTTACACTGTATTTAAGGGCACTGAGATGCATACCTGGAAACCTGGGTTTGAATCCCATTAGCCCCCACTTGCATACTCTGTGACCCTGAGCAAGTCACTAACTTCCTTGTGCTCCAAGGCACACCTGGAAACAAGCTCTTACTTATGAGCCTTTCCTAGTTAAACAATTTTCCCTTTCTCCCTTTCCCCTTTCCCCAGAATACCAAAGCCCAGGTGGAATGGAATATCTCATTTTGATGAGGATACTGCATTCACCCATTTCTGCCCAAAATAACTGCTGAAATATCACATCTCTGTTTTAAAAGGCTTTCATTTGTATTACGGTACTTACTGTTATACTGCACTTAAGAAGGGTGACCTAACTGAGAAGCAATATGTTTCAGTAGGGTCCCTTTCTGAACAATTTTACAATGTAACCTGTTGTCCAGCTAAGATGCAGTGTCATATTGTCAGTGTGGTCCTGTGCTTATCAATATTTAGGCTGTATTTACTCTGGATAGCCCTTCTGAAATACAATATCTTGTTTTCAGTGGGTCCTGCTTCACTTATTTGAGACTATGTTTACCCAGTTGACGCTATGCTTACTCGTGATAGTGAAGCAGCAATGCCACACCTTAATTTTAGTGTGGTCCTGCTTTTACCCATATTTTTTTACCTAAAATGTATTGACTGGGAAAGGCACACTGCGCCAGGACTAATTTCCAGGTGTGAGCCCGGAGTGGGGAGTGGAATGGTTAACAAGGGAGGACAGGCAACAGAGACTGGCAAACATAAATACTGGTGAACGATCCTGGAACAGTACACAAATCATTCAAAATGTGTAATGGTATTTTCTCTGGATATCCCAGCTTACATTCAATATCTTATTTTTAGTGGGATTCTGCTTTTACCCATTTTGAACAGTATTTACTGTAGATATGGTTCAAAATGGGTAACATGGAAAAGCTAGAGAAATAATCCAGGATATGGCCATTGAAATTTAATTTCATAAACAATGCAAGAAAAAAAGCACACTGGGAGCAAAAACATAAAAAAACAACAACTGATGGAAGGGAATGCAATCAAGAAAGCAGCAATGGAAAGAGGCCTGGAGGTGATATGCTCAGACAGCCTGAAAGCATGAGCCTAGTACAAGAGACCAGTGAATTGGAATAGCAGGACGCTGGAGTGTACCAGAAGAGTGATCAGCAGTAGAAGTAGGGAAGGGTAAACCATTTCACAGAATAGGTATCTGGTGCCCCCATCTGGAGTACTGTGGGATGTTCTTGTGTCCATACCTGTGTGATAGAATGGAGGCAGTGCAGAGGATGGTGACCAAAACGATTCAGGGGCAGTGAGAGAAAACATACAAGGAAAGGTTACGAGACTTCAGCATTTATACCCTGGAGACAAGAAATGGTGGTGGGCAAGTGGCAGTTTTAAGCCATTTAGCCACATTGCTGCTGGTGCATTGATTTGTGCAGTAAATGGAACTTTCACTTGTTTGGTTATAGCTGACTGTGTTTCCACCCTGTGTCTCCAGCAATGGCTTATATAGTGACATTCAAATTCTGCTACCCATGCATATACAGAATGCTGTGGCTTTATCTGAAACACTGGGTGCAGGTACACAAAAGCAGTTCTTGAGGACGCATACCACAACACGTCTACGAGTATTGCTGTATGCACTAAATGGCTCTGTGTGACTGTGTATGGATTCAAGATTGCATCTTATGACTGGCTAACAAAGGTCTTGATTGACTAATATTTGAGTAATCTATAATATGTATCAAACCTTTTTTTTATTCAGGTATTAACAATTAGGGCATATTTCTAATGTGGTCCTGTTAAGATGGCATCCAGCTAGAATTACATAATTAGTTCCACAGTATACAAACATTCATCTAGTCATGCAATAATTTGGTAGTGAAAACTTGTTTTAGTGCATAGACATTTAAGTAGTAGTGTAGTTACAGACTAGAATGGGTGTTCCTATGGAACTAGCCTGACAAAAGCAGATTAAAAGTGGCAAATGGATCCACATGAGCCTGCCAGCAAGGGGAAACATGATTCCAGTGCAAAAGCCATGGGGACACACCCTACCCTGCAGATCAACTTCTCTAGGAGAACGCTGCAAATTGTACACTCACAGCTCCCCCTTCTGTCAAAATGATTCTATGCTCTGCTAGAGAGATTCTTGTTTGCACTATAGAAATGCCTCTCTTGTTCCCAGTGATGCCTATATCTGAAATTATTTGATTAGGTCCTGCTTGGTGTGGTCTTCTGCCTCCCCCTCCCATAGACGTGAGATAGCTGGATTTTTTAAATACCCAGCTATTTTTATCTTTCTGTGGTGTCTCTGTTTTTACTTCATGTTCTCTCTGTCTAGTTTTTCTCTTCCATATTGATTTGAAGTTGAGAATTGAAGACTCGCAATCTACAAACCACAGGGAGTTCATCAGACACTGACTGCAGTTTTCTTCCATAAGATTAGTTATATTTTTTTTATTTGTTTTCAACTAGTGGTAGAACTAAATCAAGTATTCATACTCTGTATGGAGTAGTAGGCAGACTTGGGCCAGTTGCATGCATTCAGATTTGCAGAACATAGTTAATGTGCATGCTTTAATGTATTTTATTTGGAGTAAATTAATTTATTTTTATTTTACAGTTTAATCTACCCAGGATGGCCCAGCTGAGATGCAACATCACATTTCCAATGGGTCCCTGCTTTTTACCCATTTCTGCATTAGGGCATACTGGAGCACTAGGAGGTTAAGCAACTAGCTCAAGGTCACACAGTGATCATTTTGTTCTAGACGAGGGTTTTGAATCTGTAGTCTCTTGATTCCCAAGCCAATGCTCTAACCACTGGACCACACTACCAGCAGTTCAATGAGACAAGTGTATCAGAATGCCTTTTTTTGTTCTGTCTTGTTGTGTATCTGTTCTGCCTAGGAGCTTGGGTGTAGTCTACCTTATCCAGGATTTTTCATAGTTGTGTGGTGTCGGAATAGGAACTGATATCTTGTGATTAATCTAGATGTCCAGAATTGTGCAGGGTCTTCGTACCTCAGTTGGTTGCCATCTCGCCTCTGGGTGCAGAAGGCCATGGATTCAAGTCCTGCAGAGAGGTTATGGTCTCATACCCTGCACTGACACTCAGTATAGTACTGAGAGGTTACTCTCCATCAGTTGTGCAAGCTAAAGTTAATGGTCTCATAACACATTTAGAAAATAGTATGGTACAATCTCCAGTGTCCCAGTCAAGAATCCCTTGCTCAGTAAAGCAATTGGGGTTACAGTTGTCGATAGCTATATGGGAGCTGTTGGTGAAACATAATTGCTGCCGTGTTTGCTTGCATGCAGTCAATGCACTTCCAGGATCTAGCTCATTATTTTGTAAAGTGCTTGAAGATTCAGTGTGCATGAAAGTCACTATATAAAACAACATTCCATTCTCCTGTATTCTTTAAGATTCAAGAGATGGACACAGTTTAGTTTGCACTTGGTTGCCTTTGGTACCTGGAGTATTACATTCACTTCTTAGGGCTCCTTAATACAAAAAAAGACAGGCAGTTGAGGTGCAAAGCAGGGTCCCCAAAATGATTAAGGGTGTAGAGGCAAAAGCTATAATGAGAACCTAAAGGTTGTCAACATGTACACCATGGAGAAAAAGTGACTGAAGTGGTGGGGTGGGCGGGATCTTAATTTTCTGCATAATCAAAGGGATTGACAAGGCTGAACAGAGAAAATGTTTGATATAGTGTGCTCCAGGAGGACATGGGGAGCTGTCCTGAAGCTCAGAGGTGGTACACTTAGAGGTAACATTATGAGGAACTTCTTTACCCAGAGGGAGTTACTTTATAGAAAAGCTTTCTAGTGGAAACTGTGGATACAAAAACAGCACAATCCAATTAAGGTAAGTCACATGGACACATTTCTGATTGCCAGGGGAAGCACACGGTGCCCTGGGTAGTAGACTGTGTGGGCAATCCCCATAACTCAATACATGTTTGTACTGCATACTTGATGGTCCCTGCTTTTTTTGGTGGGGGGGGCTTTGCACTTCATACTTGTTGGCTCCTGCTGGGAGGGGGGAGGAGAGCTGAAAGTGGTCTTAATAAACCAAAGAGTCTCTTCTGACCTTAAAGGAAAACTGTACAAATCCTGGCCCCATAAGGCTTACCCTCCAGTTTAGCTTTAGCCCACAAAAGCAGCATTTTTCTTGTGTTTCAAAGGAGTTTATTTTATTTTGTAAATGTCTATGAACCAGAAGTATGGTGGATGCTTGGGAGCTCCATTAACTGTAAAGGTGAGGCGCTGCTCTGCTCGCTTCAATATAAGTGAGTGGAGCAGCGCCGCATCATTACAGATAATGGAGTCCCCCAGCGATGGTCATACTTCCGGTTCGCGGACTTTTACAAAATAAAATAAACTCCATTGCAGCACAAGAAAAATGCCACTTTTGTGGGCTAAAGCTAAACCAGAGGATAAGCCTTACAGGGGCAGGAGCCACCTGATTTGTACAGTTCTCCTTTAGATGAATATTATGTTATATATTACTGTGGCTGTTACATATTTGTTAGCTTCTGTTGGTTATTTGCTAGCTAGAGCCAGTTGACTAGAAGTTGTGGCCAACATATTTGATGTATATTTACAAAATGTCATAATTCATTTTTGTTACTGACACTGTGCATTTAGTTTGCACAGTTTATTTAGCATAAGATAACAACCCACTATATGCCGTAGATACAGACTCGCATCTTAAAACATCCTGGGCCTGATTCCAAGACGAATGTTGCAGCTCTCAGGTGTAAGTGAGTTGTGACATTTGCCGCTATGCTGGGAACCCTGTGCCATATTCCAGAACAGGCTGGGTCCCCAGCACTTACACCCTGCAACTTGCAGCAGCTGCAGGGTTGTGCCACGTGAATGGTGCAACAGACCTAGGTGCTGCAAGCCACCGACCATGGGGAACAGCCCCCCACAAGCCCCTCTGAGCCCTGCAGCAAGCCCCTGTGGGCTATGGGGTCAGCAGTGTGGCACAGACACTTGGGGCACCACAAAATTTGACCCTGGTACCGGGGGGTGGCCCCCTGGTATTGTGTGGGGGGGCTTCTCAGTGATGGGGGAGTCCATGGGGCACAGCTGTGTGTAGGTTGCAGCACTGCGGGGGGGGCAACCACTGTTTGGTCAGGACAGATGCCCCATAGACTACCTAACAGGTGGTTTAACCCTGCAGTGCCTCAGTGTGTCTTGGAATAGTGTAGGTGGGTTACAGCAGGTGCCCTTTCAGAATAGGGTGCAACTGCTGCTGTAACCTCCCCTTCCACCTTGCCATAGGGGCTGTGGCCAGCGGATGGCCCCTTGGGTGCAGGCCATCTCCTGGAATCACAGCTGGCGTATCACATGTTGCAAGGTGTGACTTGCGCCATTCAGTTTGGCGCAAGTTGCCTTGCGACATGTATAACCTGTCTTGGAATCAGGGCCCCTGTATCTTTTGCCTGATGTAACAGGGACTAAAAAGGACTAACCTTAAATCTTGAGCTACATGTCAGTCTTGGCTGCAGTTTACTGTAGTATAAAAAAAAAAAACAACAACACAGTCTTCCCATATTTCCTTACAGACAACCTGACAGGATTTACATTGACCGCACACTGATGACACAGACCAGACAGCTGTTTTTAAGTGTCACTTCATTCAGACAAAATTATTAAACTTGTTAAACTTGTTTATTTGTGCAGTTTATATTCTTACAAGATATTCTAACTTGCTTAGAAGTCATAGGAGTATATTTGCATGAAATCTTGATCTTAAAACTTGTTAGAAAATGGGTGAAAGTATTTCAGGCTTCTGACTTTCTGATGGACTTCTCTAGCTGGGCATCTATCAGACAACAGATGCCCTGCTATTAAAAGTACCAGTCCAGCCAAAGCCATCACCAGAATCCTGCTGCCCAGCCTGGTCTCTAAGTGGCTAAACCCCCCTCATTTTGTTTTCCAATGTCCCCTATTTTTTTGTCTCACTTAGCGAGTGATACTGGCATCCCTAAGACTCCCTCCTTTACTGCCAGCACACCCACAATGAGAGAAGCGCCCCACTCCCAGCATTATTCCTCCAATTCATTAGTCTTCATTTTACAATAGTCTCCTTTTTTGTGCATCATACTCGATGGATTCTTCATCCATGCATTGCCGTCCCACACACAGCACGACCGTGACTACGACCACTGACCCCAAACAGCTTCACGGCTCACCCTACCTCCAATCACACTCAACCCAAGCACAAAACAAATAACACAGCTACATGTCTACATCTGTCCATTTCTTTTTTCACTCTCCACAACCACTCCCTAACCCAGTACTTTAATATTCTTTGTCCTCAGGCAGTACTCCCAATACTTTTTGCAACGTAATGCTGCCACCGTTGCTGAGCTCCTTCTTGGCAAGCTGCTGATCTCCTGCCCAGCACACTGCTGATGTCCCGGTCAGCATCACAAGAAATTTAGGTTTTAACACAGCACTCTGGTAAAAAAACCTTACCAAAAATGCTGTGGTGGTCCTGTATCCCCTTCCGTCCCTCCTTACTGAACTTCCAGGCGTACCACATGACTTAAGGGCTCATTTCAAGTAAGAAAACTTTTTTTATCAAATGGAAGCCGTGTGTGTGTGTTGGAAAAGGGGGCTGGGGGCGCTGGGAGCTAATCATGGCAACCACCTTTAGACAATACCCACAACTATGGGAGAGGCAGAGGAACTACTTTTTTTTTACAAAATAAATGAAATACGAAATATATTGAACATTTTTACATGAACTCTATTATTTTTTTAAACATATAAAAAAGTGTGCCCATTTTCTAAACGCAATAATACCCTCCAGGGTGGGCGGTATGGGCTATACCTGCCCTTCCAGGGGCTATAAGGCCCTCTGCCTGTGGCGTCAGGCCTCATTATGCTCCTGGGTGAGCGGGTATAGCCGAATACAGCCCACTCTGTTGGGTATTTTTACTTGCACAAATGTTGGGAGTCCACTTATTTACTGGCACTTCCTAAACTGTAGCACTTATACAAATGACTCACAGCAGTAAGTTAGTAATGGCAGTGCGGTACATTTTCATGCTAAATCATAAAATGCAGTGCCCATACTTGTTGCTGTATTGGTTGCTGTTGTAATTCCCCTTTCATTACTGTGTAAGTGTATTGCAATTTGTGGAATTTAAACACTGCCAGCATTTCTGCCATTCCTTTAAAAATATAGGTCAACAAAGATAAGGAAGCCAGAAGAATGCAAGGAGATAAGGCCCTTGCAATTTTACCTTATCACTTTAGTTACAGTATCTGCCCTCCCTTTAATGTGTGTGTCTCAAAAGGTGCTTTCTGAATGGGGTTGAGTGATGAATAGGGAAAAATGCAAGTGGCAGTCCTTAGGCGGGTGTGCCAGGATGACTGAGCTGCTACTTCAAACATCAGGGCGGTATGTATAGTGCACACCCATGTAGTTGTCATCATGTCTGAGCAAGTTTTCATTTATTTCATATTTATATGATACAAGGTCCAGCAACTATACTGGCTTGTGCCTTAGACTGGGTGGCAGCTGTTTGTAATGTTCCTGTTTTCAGAAATGAAAAGGAGGCTGAGGCAGTACTATAGATAAGAATAACAGGGCAGACTGGGTGGGCCAGTTAGTCTTTATCTGCCGTCAAAGTCTACGTTTCTATGTTTTTGTGCTACCATTGTGTTTATAAACCCTGCTCAACATTTTACAAGTGCACACCTTTCATCAAACTGCAATTGGAAATGCGAGAGAAAATGGACATACCTGAATAAACAACATGGATACTGGACTTAAACTGTGTGTTTTGATGTTTCTGATAAAAGGTGGTGGCATCATGGAATAATCTATATTCCATTATTTTTGCTTATGTGTGGAGTGTTGCTCTGATGAGATTATTTGTGATTAAAGATGTACTAATTTGTCAGAGGTGGTACAGACAGGATTTAACACAAAATAATTTCTCAGGCCTCATATTATTTGCAGTTAAAACACACACACACACACAATGAAATGTGTATAAGAAATTCAGAAACCTCATTGGCTGAGGAGCTTGAACCCAGTGCTAATATTTCACCCAGCACAACAGCACTGGGAAAAAGATATGTGACCTCACAGACCTGCGTACACTAAGCAAACACAAATGTATCAATACTTGTCTATTCACTTGCTTGTATTTTAAGAAAGTAGCATCTGCTATCTACTGGTGAAACATCAAAATTGCAATAGCTCAGTAGGACTTTTTATTTTTTTACCCATTTTCTAATTGTTACTTATTTAAATGAAAACATCATTATAAATTATTTTTTCACTAACCCTAATGGACCAATTTTATATTCACAAAAGTCACATCAAGTTGTGATTTGTGCAGGGATAACAACTTTTTGGGTGGCAGAAGCACTCAGCCTTTGGCCTTGTGCTTCAACCCACTACCCCAGCTCAAAGCACACACTATCATGCCTTATTGCTTAAGGATGACATGAAATAATGATTACTAATTGGCATCAGTTTATGATGTTCCTGTTTTCAGAAATGATGTTCATACCCTTAATTATCCATATTGAACTGTATCTGATTAAAAGTTGCAAGAAAACTGTATTTTGTATTGTTTTGTTTTGATGGACAGCATTCTGTTACACTTAGTTCACTTAGTTGGTAGGAGCACAAAAAATGCCAAAACAGCCCGTACCCTGGCTTCCGTTAGGATATAGTATAGTATTTTAGGCTAGCACCATTTTTGACATACATGTCTAACTTTTTTGAAATCAGTTTTGTTCAAACTTGATATTATGTTTAATGAAAGTCTGTTTCACAGATTTGCTAATCATAATGTGTAATAATGTTTTCGTTTATTAGTTTTAAATTTGGTAAATTAGCCTGTAATGGGTGGCTTCTTGAAATTTGTATATTGTTTTTATATGTGATATTTAAGTCATTCATCATCACAGGATCATTCATAATGTCAAAGAAAAATAACATGTCCCCATGTTGTCTTCTTAGTTCTAGGCTATGGAGATCTAGTGATAGTAATCTGTCTTCATATGAAAGATTCTTTATGGCTGATATGGATTTAGTATATTTGCGCTGAACACTTTCAATTCATTTGATATCAGTCTTTGTGTGTAGGCACCATAATTGACTGCCATAATCTAGGATAGGCCAGACATATAAACGGTAAAGTGGGAGAAGGAGTTTTTTGATTTCTGCTTTTTATGTTACTCTTAATTGCTCTGATGGTGGGATTAGTTTTGCAAATAACAGATCTATAATGTTCTTTAAATGTGATATTTGTGTCGCTAATAATTCCCAGGTCCATCTCTACTGATTTTTTGGGGAGTATATTTCCATTTAATGTACTGTATATGTATGTTGCTTGTTTCTTCCCATATGAATAATGCAGCATTTGTCTATGTTTAACTTAATTCCCCATGTTTCTGTCCATAACACTGTTTTATTAATATTTTGTTTTAACAATTCTATATCAGAGTCTGATTGATTTAGATGGACCACACAGTTTGGTGTCAGCAGCATATGTGATTATATTGTTATTAATGTGATAGTGTAGGTCTGAAATAAATATCTGAAAAATGATTGGTCCAATCACTGAGCCTTGAGGTACCCCACTCATTACTTGTCCCTCATCTGATAAATGACACCTGATGGATACTACCTGAAGTCTATTTTGTAACCAATTTTCTATCCAGTTGATGAGGTGTATATCAATGTTCTACTTATGTAGCTTTTGACTTAATGCCCAGTGGTACGATATCAAAGGCTTTGCTAAAACAAATAGTACATTGTCTTCTGGGGTTCCTATGTCTAGCATGCAACTAACTGTTTCATAGTATGATATCAGGTTTGTAGAACAAGATCGGCCCTCAGTGAAGACATGTTGGCCAGTATCAAATAAGGGAATAGTCTTTAAATGGTCTAGTATTTTATTTTTTATTAATGATTGTAAAATTGTACATTGAATTGAAGTCAGGCTGATGGGCCTGTAGTTGGATACAAGTGATTTATTATCTTTATTGAAAATGGGTGTAATTTTTGATTTCCTCCATTCATTTGGTATTTGTCTGGTATTTAGAGATTTCTTGAATAGGAATTTAAACAGTACCCAAATATGATTTTGCATCAGTTTTAACATCATTGGAGTAATGCTATCTAAACCCAGTGCCGAGTTGTTTTTTTAACTTACTAATGAGCCGGATGATATCCTCCTTATTAAACTGATGGGATCCGATACCAGTAATGTTGTTGATATAATTTTTTTGAGGATCTTTCTTATTGTAGATTGAACAAAAGTAATTCTTAAAAGTGTTGGCAATCTTGAGCGGATCAGTAATAGTTTCATTGTTTATTATTATATTTGTTAGTTCTTCTTTGTTGTTTTCTAATGAATTAATATAACTATAGAATTGTTTGGAGTTGGATTTGGTTGCTGTTTTTGCAAGTTTCATTTCAAATCTTTTTCTTGATCTGTTAATCTTATTTTTGCATTTACGTTGTATTTGAATTATATTTAGTATAATATTTTTTATAAATTCCCAGGTGTTGTGTATAGACAATCCATCGAGTTCATTATGCCAGTCTATACTTTCTAAATCTTTATTTATTCCTGCCTTGTTTGCTATTTTATATAAATAAAATTCTGTGCAACTGGTAACTTTTGTAATATTTTGATTCATTATAAAATGTTCAGTCGAGTGATCACTGTTCTCTAATGGTGTGATGTTTTTGCATGATGAAACAGTGATTTATTCTATAATAATGACTAGGTCCAATATATTATCTAATCTGGTTGGGGAATCAACATATTGTATTACATTATTCTTATTACAGAAAGTAATTACAGTAGTTGTAATGTAACCAGTGATCTGGAGTTTTAACTATGTCTTGGTTTGTGTACAACAGAACTCTAAGCATCATTCTAATCAGTCAGAAACACTCCATATTTCTGGATCCATGAAGAGAACTGCAACATAATGTTACCCATAAAAAAATACAACTACACACACTTTTCCCTATCAGTGTTTATTCAGGTGCAGATAAATATGGATCATTTGGAGATATGACTCTTAATTTCTGTAAATATGAACATCACTAATGGCTGCCAATTAGCACAATTTTCTTGTCCCCTTTATTTTAATGATTTTTCACCTTCTGTAGAATTTGATGATGTAAATGGTTGCCTTTTTTATCAGCTTCCTTTTCTTAGTAAAAGCAAACCAAAACATCTATTGGTATAATCATATCAAAACTTGTTTCAGATCTCATCGTTATCTATCATTCCTGAACTTTATGAATGCTTACACATAATCCAGCTGTTTAGGATGCAGTAACCTACTCCCACTGTGTCGTGAATGGCTAGAAGATGTGGGTGTATTCCCATTTTGCAGGAAGGATACAGTGGCAACAGTTAAAGGCCTGCAAACAAACAAGCATCTATTTTTGTGCTGTGACACTAATATGGTGGACACCTAGATCTTCCCTTTTATTAAGAGAAGAAGAAGCTGCAAAACATCCAGCTATGTCAGCCAATTTTACCAGATACACAATCTTAAAATGTGTTTTAAAGTAGGTTAAACTGAGGCCTATGGGGGTGGGGGTGGGTTGACAGTGCCCTTTTAATAACTGACTCAGACACAATTAATATCCTATTTGTGGAAGTAAGGGATAACTACAAGGACTGGAGTAAAGATCCACTCACCATCTAAAGCCTCTGATCAAAATCCAATTTTAATTATTTGAAATACAGAAGTACATTTTAGTACATATCTAGCTGCTAA
Organism: Neoceratodus forsteri; assembly: GCA_016271365.2. Classification (NCBI taxonomy): domain Eukaryota; kingdom Metazoa; phylum Chordata; order Ceratodontiformes; family Ceratodontidae; genus Neoceratodus; species Neoceratodus forsteri. The sequence goes on along the minus strand of CM028132.1, from coordinate 585,189,990 downwards.
CATTATGTGACCCTCCTGGTCACTTCATTAGGGTGAAAACATTTAGAAATGTACAAATAATATAATGTAACCTGTATATAGTAATAATAATATAACCTATTTAGTTTAACAAACTTATATCAACTCATCATACAAGCTCTCCCTCCTCAACTTGTTATAGATGAACACTATTATTGAATCAGTGAATGCTTAAAAATCAGTTTACTAAAGGATTCATTTATGAGGTTACTGATTACTCTGCACCCTGAATACAGTTGATTTTAAACAGTGCTGTAACAACAAATATAATATTAACATAATGGCTTCCTTTTGTATCCCCTCAAAGATGCTTCTTGGCAATGATGTTCAAAAAAAACCAATTATATGAATTTTAAATAGAAACACACACGCACTCTGTAGTATGGAGAAGTGTTTTACCTATAGAGGTAAATGTAGCTCAATATGAAATGTGCCTGGCAATTTACTACATTAGGATGCTGGCTTTGATCTTGTGTACAACTGGCTCTTGATTGTTCTCTCTTTAATGATCGTTCCAGTTGTAGAAGTGCTGTGATGTTGTATTCATGATGATGAATGTTGAAGTTTGTATTTTGGGCATGTCTCTGTTTTCAAAGAATTGTTTAAAGTCAAATTTTTGTTTAACACATTGAACAAACAAAATTACATTTAGTTTTAGGATCTAGTAATGAATCCCTAGTAGTTGCTTCCTGTTACTTGCTCTCTTTGGTGATACAAGGACTCTATTCACTGTTTTATCCTTCAAAGAAGGCATAATGCATACTCAGTTTAGTTACAAACAAAAGAATTAAAAACAAAGAGCACTAAATAATCATGAGCACAACTTAACTATCCTTTGATTTTCAGACGTTTACTAGAGGAGCAAGTTTGTGATGTGAAAACTCCCAGAACCACTCCATCTTTCAGCTGAGACATTATACCGAGGTCTCTTCTGCTCATTTCTGGTCCTACCCAGATGGAAGTAGAATATCTCAGTGCATCTGTTAGTAAAGAGTAAGGGAGTTTCCCTGGCGTCATGGCAAACTTTCCCTGTCAATAAAACAGGTCCATTTAACCCACCCCCAGGATGCACATACCTGTTTTCAGCCTATCACAGCTTAGCGTACTTTTCCTGGTCATAAATTGTAAATAAAATGAGTTACTCCAAAGTGTGTTCTGTTAACCTTTTTGAATGTATCCTAACACAGAGGCTTGCAGATAGGATGCATTTAAAAAGGACAACAAGAGTACAGGACCTTTTGTGTAGGGCGTAAGGTGACAAGGCTTCCCCAAAACTAGTCAGCCTTACTGTTCGGCTTTTACATCTGTTTCAGGCCTAGAGCAACAAACTACAGCCACATGTTTCACTGTGTTGGGACTCCTCAGTGCAAGGCATTCGTTATCCCAATCAAATGCCAAATCAGACCAGAACATTTCAGGATTTACTACTCTCAGAGGTAGCATACCAGAAAGGCAGATTGGAAAAGGGGCAGAATGTGGGATTCATAATGGATACAACGCAAGAACCTGTTGGTAATGCTTACGATTAAACCACTGTGCCTTCAGCTGATAACAAATTAATCTTCTGCCATCTACTTCAGGGACTGCTGATATGGCATACTGAAAATGCAGTGCAGTACATATGTAGTATCTCATTTCCCCCAGATTGAAGGAATAATTAAATAATGCCTTTCTCATTCTGCCAGTGCGGCTTGCTTATTTTTTATAATACATTACCAATGAAATTGTATTATATTTACAGTGATTATAAATCAAACAAGAAAAAAACAGCATTTCCCATGGGCTGGAACTGTAGGTTTGTGTTGTAAGGATAATCTGCCTAACGAGTCATCATGCTAGCTGACTGGGAGATATTAAGGTGCCACAACCATACCTCTCAACTTTCAGTATTAAAATGCATTGCACAAGGCTTCAAAATTCAGAGCAAATGACTAGAATGTGTACCACTTTCTTATTTTGAAGAATAATACATCTACATTTCCTCTGTTGACTTGGCTTGCATCACCGAGACCTGGCTAGATGGAAATGCTGGTTCTGTTTTGGACTCTGCTGTCCCGGCTGGGTTCTCGGTGATTCACCACCTGAGAGTGGACCGTAGGGGCGGGGGGGTCAGTCTGTTTTAGACAAGATCTGGGTCTCAGGGAGGTGCCAGTTGGTGATACCAACTCCTTTGAGTGTATAGCGGGTGCAGGTGCAGGCTACAGAACCCTTCTCTTCTACCATCCACCAGGGGATGGGAGGGAGTTCCTGAAGGAGGTTGCAGACTTCATCACTGATATGGTATTGGAGTCTACCAGATGGTTAATCCTGGGAGATTTCAATGGCTGGGTCAACGATGAACTCTAGCCATTTGGTCAAAACCTCCTCCAATTGATGGACTCATTGGGCCTGTCACAGGTTATTACCTCTACAACCCATGGGTGGGGGCACACATTGGACTTGGTGTTCCATCTGGGGATGGAGATATCCGATGTGGAGGTGGAGCCAGTCAGATGGTCTGACCATCACGCCCTGAGGTTTAGATTTGCGGCCCCTCGAGATAGGCCTGCCCCTAGGGAGTTAGTACAGTTCCGTCCTTTAAGAGGGATTACCTCAAAAGGCCTAATGATGGAGCTGGACTTCTCAGGCTTTCCAAGGGATAGCATGGATTCAGGGCCTTTGGTCCTAACTTATAATAGGGCTGTTGTTGAGGCCCTGGATGTCATTGCTCCAATTCATGTTTGTCCCCGTACTTTTCACTTGGGGGCTCCCTGGTTTGATGGGGAGATCCATAAGTTGAAGAGGAAGGGACGAAGACTGGAAAGATGCTGGCGGAAAACTCAACTGGAGGTGGATAGACTTGAATTGTTAGAACATTATAAGCTCTACCAATCAGCAATTTCCCATAAGAAGGCAGAGTTCCTGTCCAGGGAAATTGCTACAGCAAAGTACAGACCATCCCAGCTCTTCTGGACTGTGGACAGTCTGTGCAATCCAGTCTGTCTTCAGACTGGTTGAGCGTTATCACAGGTACAGTGTGAGGAGTTTGCGAAATTCTTTGCTGACAAGGTATTCACCATCAGGGATGAGATCCGCCAGTGCCCTTCCATTGGACCTTGCACTGGTCATGCGGGTGGTACTGATGCCCAGTGGTCCTGGTCCACCTTTAGCCTACCAGCAGTAATAAATATAGTGAGAATCATCCAGACTCTGTGACCTACCTACTGTAAGTTGGATCCGGGCCCTACTCAACTGGTGGTGGGGTATGTAGATGTTATCGGCCTAGTCCTGGCTGGGATAGTGGTGGTGTCATTAGAGAGAGGGATCTTTACGGATCCCTTAAAGGAGGCGGTAGTATGTCCCATTTTGAAAAAACCCTCACTTGACCCCGACTGCCCGGCAAATTACAGACCTTTGTAGGGAAGGTTATTGAGAAGGTGGTCACTCTGCAACTGGAGGATCATTTGTCCAGCCACAATATCTATGACCCTCTCCAATCCAGCTTCAGGAAAAGGCATAGTACAGAGATGGCTCTGGTTCAGGTATTGAATGATCTCCTCATGGCAAGTGATCGGAGGACCCGTTCCATCTTGGTTCTCCTGTATCTCTCAGCAGCGTTTGACACCGTGGATCATGGGGTACTGCTTGACCACCTGCATTTTTTCTATGGTCTGAGGGGAGCAGTCCACAGTTGGTTTCGATGTTTTCTGGAGGGCAGATCTGAGAGAGTGGTGTCCAAAATTTACACCTCTGCCCCTCAATGGCTGCCCTGTGGGGTACCACAGGGGTCGGTGCTGTCCCCTATGCTATCGCGGTGTATATGCTTCCATTGGGGGACATTATAAGATGGTATGGGCTGAGTTTTCATTGTTATGCTGATGGTTCTTAGCTCTACCTGTCTTTTATGCCTGAACGAGAGTCTGATTCCATCACAGTGTTTAATAACTGCCTCCTGGAGATTCAGGATTGGATGAGTGCGAGTTGGCTTAGGCTGAACTCAGAGAAAACTGAGGTATTGGTTGTGGACCCTGGAGGGAGGACAATAGGGACTTGGACTAGGAAACCCTCAGGTTTATATCTTAGGGGAGCCCTGCTTCTGGCCTCTGGCCAAGTGCGTAACCTAGGCATGATATTTGATGAAGGCCTGACTGAAGATGCAGGTGTTGGCCGTAGTCAAATCTGCCTTTTTCTATCTGAGGAACATTACCCGGGTGAAACCCTTGGTTCCACCTGAAGATCTCCCCACCATGGTCCACGACTTTGTCACCAGCCATTTTGATTACTGCAATGCCCTCTATCTAGGGCTGCTGGGGGTGGATATCCACTGCTTGCAGCTTGTGCAGATCACGACGGCCAGGTTGTTGATGGGAGTTTCAAGATCTAGCCATATGACACCTGTGCTGTGTGATCTGCACAGGCTGCCAATACAGTGGCGGATCACCTTCAAGGTTGCATTGCTGACCTTTAAGGCCCTACATGATTTGAGACCCCACTACCTGAAAGAGCTCTTGGTGCCTTACTGTCCTATCTGCTCTCTTCGCTCCTCTGATGAGGGATTGCTAGAGATACCCAGGGTGCATTTAAAGATGTGTGGAGGTAGATCTTTTGCTTTTATGGTGCCGACCCTGTGGAATTCTCTGCCTCGTCAGATACGAGATTGTCTGACTGTGGAAAGTTTTAAAAAACAGCTAAAGACTTTCCCTTTCACCCAAGCATTTGCTGGGACGTAATAAGTGGGAGTTATTTATGACTGCTGTATTTATTGTTTTGTGTAATGTGTTTTTAAAGTGATTTTGAATTATTGTAAAAGCACCCTGAGCTTGGGAAGGGCGCTTGAAAGAAATACATTTTTACTTACTACTTACTTAGAAATAGTGGACCGCATATATTTAGTGTTAAGGAATGTTCCTATGAAGATAGTTCAATGATTGAATTGGCTGTACATCCAGAAATAGCTCTAAAATGATTAAAGGGAAACATCTATTTCAGTTAGCCCCACACCTCAATGTGGGGCACCCCTGATTAATGTTTTTGCCCACTGTATAAAAAATTCAGGTACCTCCTCCTGAAGTAATTTTGTTTTATCTGGTTGATCCTGCCATCACTCCCACCAGCATTTTGAATGGAGTGCCTCTAGCAGCACATCTCACAATTTCCCGTGGCTGATGTCAGAGCTGGGGAGCAGCCAGGGGATCGTGTATAGTGTTATCCTATGAACGTAGCTATTAACAGCTCCAGTTTGCCACTTGGATGTCTCGGTCCTATACTGAGATGAAGTATAGATTGGCAGTCGATCAGCCAGTCTATACTTGGTCTCAGTATAGCACCAAGACCTCTAAGTGGCAAACCAGAGCCATCAATAGCTCTACTCCTTTTACTCATCTTTCCCTACCTACAGTATCACTGGAGACATTACTTGATCTTCAGCTCTTCCTCACTCCCCCTCTTGCTTTCCATTAAGATTCCCTTATTCCTAACCCATACATTCTTGAACACCACCACTGTTTACACCCCTACCACCTCCACTGGAAGGCTGTTCCAAAAATCTGCCACTCTTTATGAGAAGAAGTACTTAGAAACATAGAAACATAGAATTTGATGGCAGATAAGGACCGCTTGGCCCACCCAGTCTGCCCATTTCCCTACCTAATGGATAAGCTGCAGATCCTAGTTAACCAGCAGCCTACTTCTTCCTACCCCCAACCCCTAGAATTGCCTTATGACTGTCCCATGCATGCTTGAATTCCACCACTGTTTTTGACTCCACAACCTCCTCCGGAAGGCCGTTCCATGCATCCACAACCCTCTCTGTGAAAAAATACTTCCTTAAATTACCTGCTAGCTTTAGGGTAGTTTTTCGACCCCTGGAGATCTCCATATCAGATAGCTTTATTGCATTTCTTTGTCCTACAATGCACCTTGTTTCATGTGATGGTGATGTAGCAGAGCCCATAAATCCAGCAGAAAGCATTGCATTACAATCAGTTCACAACAATAGAGATGGCTATATTTTAAAATCTGTAGAATTCAGCTTGGTGACCACCCTCATCCTAAAGGTTTTACTGTCTTGAAAAACTTTGCTGCTGGTAATTTTTGTGCAGCTTGTAAAGCTTCCAAGATATTTAGTTTGTTTGGCATGTGTGTGCTGAATGTTGGGTCTCTCTTACATCACAGTCACATGAGACAAGATGCACTGTGGGAACAAAAATACAATTATGCTATCAGGTATGAAGATCCCCAGGGGTCGTAAAACTAGTATAAAGCTAGCAGGCTAATTTGGGAAAAACTCCTGATACCAGTCAGAGGGAAGGAAACACTAGAACGTCACATACAAATTAAAACACTCTGCACAACATATATTTTTTCAAGTTTTGGGTGTAGTTTTCCTTTAACAAATTCAATGCCTACCTCTCACTGCCGATCACATTCAAGATATTTCTGTGCTGTTTTTTTTTTACAATGTTGCAGTGGCAGCTTGATTGCTCCTATACATGATGGCTTGCAAACATTGTTTCTCTGTGTAAGAAACCAGTTTTCTTATCAAGGCTGGAATTCAAATTCCAGTCGTACCTCCTGTAAGTGCTTTCGGTTTTCACTTGGGTTTTTGTCTCACTAGGAGTTTAAAAACTAGATGTAAGGAAAGTGCAAGTGCTTTAAAGGAGTTTTGAAAATTAGGGTATACCTTGACATTTTATTCATTTATTTAGTTATTTATTTATTTATTAAAATGTTTCGCCAGGAGGGCACACTGAACAACAAATTGCTCATCTCACAGTGTGACCTGGGGGGAAGGGGTTACATAGAGTTGTGAAGGATGATCAGTTACAATAGTATGTGAGTAATACAAACAATACAACATTTTAAGATTATGCAACAGTTGGAACACAAGGTATTGTACAATAAAGAGTAGTGGAACATTGGGTAAATTACAATACATGTGCAAAATTATACAAAAGAACATATAAATGTACAAAACCGTCATAATGCAACACAACTCTTATAGTGCATGAGTGTACCAGGAGCAGGCTCGAGGCAGTACTCAAGTGCTGTTGGAGTAAAAAGGATGGGGTAGGTTGTGCACACAGGTGACCCAGAAGGACAGGTGGAGAAGAGAGGGGGAAGGGAGTAGGGTAGCCATTTCTTGATTCCCCCTTCAGGATGTTAAGAACCCTGCCGGGGGGGGCAGGGTAGGAAGGCAGAAACTGGGGATAGGTATTAAGGAGGATTAAAACAGAAACAGATGAGGGAGAGGTCATTTTGTAGGGTAGAGGTAAGGGAACAGTTGGATTAGGAGTGCCGTATTTCAGGGGGGAGGGAATTCCAGATTTTAGGGAAGCGATTAGCAAAACCAGTCTGAAACAAGGCATCGAAACAAGGCATTTAAATTACTTGTTTTTTCTTTCTTCTAGTAACATAGAAATAGACTCAAAAGAGACTTCAGGGCCACACTGCTCTCATTTTCAAAGCTGGGATTAAATATTTATAGTATGCTGTGCAAACATGTAGTAATTAATAGAATTTCCTATACAACTCCTCTTCCTGATCAGGAGGAACACACTGAGCTGAAATAGCTTATTGCCATGTGTGACCTGCTGAAAAGATGATAATTTTATAAGATCAAAAATTATTTTTTTTTTTTTGCAAATAACTTTATTTTTTATTAATAACAAAGCATACAACACACGTAAAATATATAACAAGACCAAAATCGTAATACCAGAAGAAAAAAGAAAAAATTAATTCATGAAACAACAATAACCCTCCCATCACCCCCCTCCCACAAAGTAGGGCAGCTTCCACAATGGAACACTATCTAAAAAAAAGAAAAGAAAAAAGGAAAGAAATCGCCCCTACATAGAACATAATCCGCTGCATTGTAACCCTTTATAATAATGGGGCCTAGACAATCCAACAGCAGTGGATAACAGCTATGAGTTCCTTTCGTAAGTGTCTTACACAGAGAGGGAGAGACAACAGGAAAGAAAACACTGACCAAAAATGAGGGAGTCTACACTCTACGTCTGGGCAGCAAATAAACTAAGGAGGACACTAAGTTGTATGACTCACTTTGCTCCATTCAGGATCTAGTTTTAGAGCTGACCAGACTTCCCCCCAGCATTCCTGAAATTTGCCTAAAGAGCCAAAAAGACCCGCTACTGCTTTTTCAGCAGAGAGTGCCAACAAAAACTCATCCCACCATTCTCTAGAAGAGGGCTCCCAGGCCCCCTGCCAATGCCTGAGAATGAGAAGTTTAGTGACCAGAGAGACCAAAGCAATTTGCCACTTTAGAGACTTTGTAGGAACCCTATCGTATCTACCAACAAGCAAATCTCCGTTAAAAAGCTGATATCTTACAATACGGAAATCCATTGTTTAACAGAGACCCAAAATCTAACAACTTTGGGACAGGTCCAAAGTTTATGATAAGTTGTAGCCAGAGAGTCCCACAATCGAGACAGGCTGGCGGAAAGGATCGATGAATCCGAGAAAGCTTCGCTGGAGATAAGTAAAGGTCATGCAGAATGTTAAATTGAACATTTCTCAGTCTGTCTTGCTTGCTATAAGTATAAATATCCCTCCACACTCTTTCCCAAACCTCCACAGACCATCCCTTTACTACATTGGAATCCCAATAATAAGCCGAAGAAGATACCTTCTCCGTAATCCTTGATAATATCAATCTATATAACTTAGAAATCAGTTTACGAGCCGGTATCTGCTCGTTGAGCTTCCTCAAGTAGGCCCCTGCTAAATCAACCCAAGGTCCCTTTCCTTAAAATGTAGTAACACTCCGATAGACCTGATATAACCGAAGCAAATCATTCTGGCCTAGTCTCAGTTTTTCCACCAAAGTCGTAGGAGAGCTTACTGAATTTCCTGAGATGAAATCCCGCAACATCCAATTGGAGCCCATATTACCTATAGCTTTCACAATAGGCCTCGCACCTACTACTATATTTAGGGTTCCTTGGCAAGGTTACGATTAGGTCCTTTCTAAAAGGAATATTCAATAGGGAATAAAGTTGGTGGAGGGCCCTAACGTCCCATCCCAATGGAGTATTTCTGAGTTTATACGGACACTTAGACCAGGGTATATAAGGGAGAGATTGCAAATCTAAATTAAAATCCCTAATTACTTGGCAGTCTAACTGGGAGCCTAGGGGGAGATCCGAGACATCCTCCGCTGTCTTAGTCCACTGAAGACATCTTAGTCCGTGTATAGCTAGATAATAAACATAAAAATCCGGGAGCTGCAACCCGCCCGCCCTCTTGGCCCTGGTAAGTTTAGCATATGCCCGTCGAGGTGGCTTGTTTTGCCATAAAAAATCGGAACAGGCAGTATATAGGGGCCTAAAGAAGGACTTGGGGAGATAAATATTTAAATTGGACAGAGGATAAAACAGTCTTGGCAAAACCATCATTTTTATTACATTAGCTCTGCCCCAGAACGACAGCGGCAATTTGACCCATCTATCCAGATCCTCCTTGACTTGTTTTATTATCGGCCTAAAGTTAAGATTAGCCAGGGAAGCCAGATCTTTAGAGATATGGATACCTAGATATAACAGCGAGGACTTCTGCCATTGAAGGCCCAGGGAGGCGCACCAGTCTTTCTGAAGGATAGGGGACAACGAGTAAACTTTAGTTTTATTCGTATTTAGTTTATACCCCGAGAAAAAGCTAAAGCAGGAAATAACCTGCAATATCTGGGGAAGAGATTTTTTCGAATTCCTAATATGTAAAAGCAAATCATCAGCAAACGCAGATAATTTGTAATCGAGGCCACCCAGACTAATGCCCTGTACTTGTTGGTCAAGTTTCAGGGCGCTTATCAGAGGCTCCAGATAGAGGTTGAATAAAAACAGAGAAAGTGGGCATCCCTGCTGAGTACCCCGAGAAAGAGGAAAAGCATTTGATATAAGGTTGTTGCATTGAACCCTGGCTGAGGGACAGGTATACAAGACACGAATATAATCTATAAATTTCTTTGGTATGCTAAATTTATCCAGGACCTCAAACATAAACCTCCAGTCCACTCTATCGAACGCCTTTTCAAGATCAAAAATTATTATTTTCGATTACATTTGAAGATCAGGTTCAACCTCCATCTCCAAAAACCATCACTGTGATCACGACTAACAATGATTAAACATGAAAGTTAAATGGGTGGTATGGTCATGGTGATTGTGATTAATGATGCTCTCATAGCATCGTGATTTTTCATGATTGAATGTGGTCAAGATCACTGCAATAATTTTCAATCTATTGTTTCTGTACTTTTGGAATTTGTTTTGTTTTTAGTGTAGGTATCTTTATTGGAATCATCAAATATGTTGCATCTTCTATAGAAATGCATACACTGCTGTCTATTATGCTTACTTTTACGCCTCACTTCTTACTCATTTTGTAAAGGCTCAGATTTAGTGGTTCCTTTTGTGGATGTGGCCCTACAAGTACCTGGTTAGTGTTCAAAATCTTTCCTTACAGTCTGCAAAATAATTCTGTCATAGCAAAATTATATTAATAATAGAAATTACCATTGTTTTGGTCCATAAACTTTGCTTCTGACATGTGCAAATTAGGCATGCAGATATTTGTACTATAGCTAACATTTATAAAATGGCAGGGTAAAATCATGTAATCTGATTGGCTCTTATTTATGTGTAAAATATAGTTTACACATAGTTAAAAAAAAGGATTGCTCAGCAGTGAACAGTCTGCAACACAGATCAATGGTCATTTGGAACACAGGCATTACAGTTAGCCCTCTATTGCCAGAACTGATCTTCCACCACAAACATAGCTGCTACCTTTACACTGTAAAAAACCTTCAAATGGGCCCTAAAAATAATCTACCTTAAATATAAAACGAAACAAATGAATTAAATGCTGTTTTCCTGATTATCACACACCACACTCCTTACATACATAAACACATTAGAAACAATAACTATTGTTTATAGTTTTCACTACAACTGTTTCTTTGCTGACAGTGAAAAATCCCCCTTCTGTCTTTACCTGCTCATCAGGGAACTCTCTTCTTCTTGCCCTGACAGTGAAATAACTGAGTCTCTGGCTGAAACAAACGCCTTTATAGTGTATGTTACAATGTTGTATTCATTGAAAATCTAGCTTTCCCTAGTCTTGTTGTACCACTGATGTGATGCCACAATGTTATTGTCCCATCGTAAGTATGCCACATCGATGGTACAACAGCTCTGACCACATTTGCGCATGTGTGACTCGCGGTTCGTAGTGACGAAAAAATAGGCACCACAGTTCTTTGGATGTACCGGAGTACATTTACAACTCTCAGTAAGTGCCATTTTTTTTACACAGTTGCTGGCATGCAACAGGACAGCCATATTTGTTTTTAAATTTATGATCGCACATGATCTTTGTGGACCTGGAAGGAGTGCAGTGTTTTTAGGGACAAGGCAGGAGGGGTTGGGGGTCACTGACATCACGGAGCGACCTTTGAGGCAGACAACAGCTGATTGCTTTACTTTTGTCCATATACTATAAAGGACAGTGGATGGGCAACAGTAAACAACAACACTGTCGTTCACTTCTTGAGGTTTCATGACAACCTCTCGAAGTGAACAACAGTGTTGTTGTTCACTGCTGCCCATCCACTATCCTCTATGTTGTCTGTGTGTACAATGTGTTGGGAGAGAAACATTTTACCAGTGGAACTGAACAGAATTTTGAATTCATGTATTCCATGGTAAATATCCCATGATAACATTCCATATCTTGAATGTGGAGAAAAACAGGAAAAAGAAAGTAGGCAACAATACAATGACATCATCAATGACATCACTTGCAGTGGGCGGAAGGATTATTTTATCACAAATGCACAAAGTAAATCTATTTATCTACATATAAACTTGCTTTTCCTAATAGTCAAAAGTAATAAAAAAAAAAAGAAAAGAAGTCAATTTTATAAGCACAATAAGGCACTCAGGGGTGTGTGTAAGTCATATTTTACAGCACGGCCAGCAGTTGAAATCACTCAGCCATTGGCCTTGTGCCTTACTACGCCCCTGGCCGTGCTGTAAAATATGGTTTACACACACCCCTTTGTGCCTTATTGCTTACATCATGTGTGCTTCATAAAGGGATTAAAACTTAACCTCACATGATTTATATATAGAATAATGCATGGGGTGGTGTGTTTAACATGATTTTACACACACCCCAAGGTGTTGGATGCCACATGAACCCTGAAAGCAAAGCTTGAGAGGTTTATTTGAAACATCCAACACCGAGGGGTGTGTGTAAAATCTCCAGTTAAACACACCACCCCATGTTTTATTTTATATAATTGCTGGGGCATGTTTTCTCACCACAGCAATTATATAAAATAAAAATAGAATGGTGTTCAGCCGCGGTCTGCTTGGTGTGAAGGGTGGACTGCAGCTGCTGAAAACTATCCATTTTTTTCCTTTAAAAAAAAGTTTACACAGGGAGCCACATGTTAAAGGATGTATTAGCCAACCTTACTGGTAAGAGGAGAGTTTGTTTTATTTACTTACTGCCGAGTGCTACGGGCAGTGAAGCTGAGAGAACTGAGAAAGAGAAGCATAGATACCTGGGCATGTGTGGAGCGAGGGAAACCCGGCACATGTTTGTTGTTATATCCCACAGATTATGATGGCGAATTATAACAGGGTTTCCCTATGGAAGAAAACGCTCCCCAGTTATTATATTACAATCATTTTTAGCTGATATTTGACATTTGCATTTCCACATTAGTAACAAACAAAACTTTGTTAAATAATACTCCTGTGACTAACAATCTTACAATATGGCACTAAAATAATCATCAGCGAACATCAATGATAACCACCTAATCATCAAAAACCATCATGTTGATTTAAGCTTTACAAACTTAATCAACAATCCTTAGTTGGTGATTTGAAAGTAACAGATTTGATGACTGAATCATGTCTATGATGATGATCTTAGATCAAAATCTCCCCGATGATCATGTGGTGACATTTGATCATTACGATGATTAACAATGATTAGTCATGACTGCTCTACAAAAATCATGAATGATGATTTATTGATTTGCCTGGGGCATCGGGACAATAAGTCAAACAATATGAATATGAAAAAGGTTACTGGAGCTCCAGATACAGGAGCAAGAGTATTGGGCCCACAAGATTCAAATAAAATGAACTTACTTTAGAGATGCAGTATAGCCTAGTGGTTAGAGCACAGAACTGTGAACATGGAGACCCAGCAGAAATTGGTTTGAATCCCACAACTGCCATTTACTCACTGCGTGACCCTGAGCAACTCATTCCTCTTCCCTGTGCTTAGTTATGTCTGGGTCACATCTGGAAATGAGCTTCTGCTCAGTGCGCATTTCATGGTAAAAAAAAAAAAATATCAAACAAAACTGCCTATGCAGCAAAAACAGAAAGGGGGGTTGACAGCACCAGTCCTCATCCAGAAAGACATGTCTCAAACTGCAGCTTGTGTGGAGGGTACAATAATGGGACAGGAAAATCTACAGCAAGTATAGTGTGTAATTCTGAAGCTGTAACAGCAGTACTTGATTGTGCTTCAGGAATTATAATTGTCACACTAGAGAGAAAAGACAACTACTAGGATTTATTTATATATTGAAATAACCATGTGCACCAGTTACTGAGGGAAGGGAACTGAACACCATGTGCACCAGTTACTGAGGGATGGGACCTGAACACCATGTGCACCAGTTACTGAGGGATGGGACCTGAACACCATGTGCACCAGTTATTGAGGGAAGGGAACTGAACACCATGTGCACCAGTTACTGAGGGAAGGGACCTGAACACCATGTGCACCAGTTACTGAGGGAAGGGAACTGAACACCATGTGCACCAGTTACTGAGGGATGGGACCTGAATGCCATGTGCACCAGTTACTGAGGGATGGGATCTGAATGCCATGTGCACCAGTTACTGAGGGATGGGACATGAACACCATGTGCACCAGTTACTGGGAGATGGGATCTGAATGCCACGTGCACCAGTTACTGAGGGATGGGACCCGAACGCCATGTGCACCAGTTACTGAAGTATGGGACCTGAACACCATGTGCACCAGTTACTGAGGGATGTTACCTGACCGCCATGTGCACCAGTTACTGAGGGATGGGACCTGACCACCATGTGCACCAGTTACTGAGGGATGGGACCTGAACGCCATGTGCACCAGTTACTGAGGGATGGGACCTGAGCACCATGTGTACTAGTAACTGACAGATGGGAACTAAGCACCATGTGCACTAGTTACTGAGGGATGGGACCTGCACCAAGTGCACCAGTTACTAAGGGATGGGACCTGAACACCATGTGCACCAGTTGCTGAGGGACGGGACCTGAACACCATGTGCACCAGTTGCTGAGGGATGGGACCTGAACACCATGTGCACCAGTTATTGAGGGATGGGACCTGAGCACCAAGTGCATCAGTTACTGAGGGATGGGACCTGAACAGCATGTGCACCAGTTGCTGAGGGATGGGACCTGAACACCATGTGCACCAGTTACTGAGGGTTGGGACCTGAACACCACGTGCACCAGTTATTGAGGGATGGGAACTGAGCACCATGTGCACTAGTAACTGACAGATGAGAACTAAGCATCATGTGCACCAGTTACTGAGGGATGGAACCTGCACCAAGTGCACCAGTGAATGATGGATGGGACCTGAACACCATGTGCACCAGTTGCTGAGGGATGGGACCTGAACACCATGTGTACCAGTTACTGAGGGATGGGACCTGAACACCATGTGCACCAGTTGCTGAGGGATGGGACCTGAACACCACGTGCACCAATTGCTGAGGGATGGGACCTGAACACCAAGTGCACCAGTTATTGAGGGATGGGAACTGAGCACAATGTGCACCAGTTACTGCGGGATGGGACCTGCACCAAGTGCACCAGTTACTGAGGGGGTGGTGCCTGAGCACCATGCACACCAGTTACTGAAGGATGGGGTCTGAGCACCTTGCACACCAGTTACTGAGGGATGGGGTCTGAGCACCATGCACACCAGTTACTGAGGGATAGGGTCTGAGCACCAATTGCACCAGTTACTGAGGGGGTGGGGCCTGAGCACCATGCACACCATTTACTGAAGGATGGGGTCTGAGCACCATGCACACCAGTTACTGAGGGATGGGGTCTGAGCACCATGCACACCAGTTACTGAGGGATGGGGTCTGAACACCATGCACACCAGTTACTGAGGGACTGGGTCTGAGCACCATGCATACCAGTTACTGAGGGGTGGGGTCTGAGCACCATGCACACCAGTTACTGAGGGATGCGGTCTGAGCACCATGCACACCGGTTACTGAGGGCTGAGATTCAGCTAACATTCATACTGGATCTGGGGACTATATGCATGGTTTCTTTAGCTTTGGGTCTGGGTGTCATGATAAGCACAAATTTCTGAAAGTATGGATCTGTTCCATCATATGCATATTTCTCTGACAGCTGAGGTTTGGAGATTCCTGGCTCTCAGGCTAGTCTATTTTTCTTTTTGTGATTCTTACATGACCTGTTTTTAAGTCATAACTGTTGCTTCTCTGTGCTTCTGTGCTCCAACTGGGGAACTATGAATCTTGTACTATCCAATTCAGTTGTCTTTCTCTTGGTGAACCCATAAATTGTAGCTTTTGCCACTGGTGACCACCATTGGGATGATATTGTGCATTTCACCCAGTTATTTAAAGAAAACTAAATTTTTCAGGATGACACAATAAAATAAGTGAAATTTCATTTTTTACCAATTTCTATTGTGCACTGGTATTCAAAATGTTTGCACAAACAGACATGTATGATTGATGTTGAGAAGAACACAATTATGTCACTTGTTAAAAACTCATATCACTGAATGTCTCAACAGGTGAGGCAAATCTGATGTGGTCCTGCCATCACATAAAAACACTCCTGTCCCATACTTCTACTGCAGCAACCTATAACATAAACCAAATAACCTTTTACTTGGGCAGTATTGAAGAGACGTACATTACCACATCTTGCAAGTTAGGTGCAGCCTTCCAATTTTTATGAGTAAATCCCCACCTCAAGGAGATTATATTCTCATTCAGTTCTTTTTTGGAGCACAATATTCTGTTTTTACATACTGTAATTTGTCTACAGTCCACTACATTACTCACAGCAGTTGCAAGTTGTGTCTGTAATTTTTTAAACTAGTCCTGCCATTAGAGTATTCTGACTCTGGCAGTACATAGCCAGACAATCAGAGGGCACCGCATATTTGCAGAGACTCCCTGATTTTTGTCTATTTTTTTATTCTCTGGTAACCAGGTAAGGTATACTAGGAACAATGCCTGTTTTTAGGGGTGACCCAGGAGCACTGTGGAGGTTGAATAACTTGCTCAGATTCATGGAGCATACAAACAGAGGTTGTGGGAGTCAACCCTAGGTCTGCTGGATGTACCAAGATCATTCATAGCTCATTACTCTAACCTCTAGGCTATACTGGTAGCCTCCTGTATATTTTCATGTTATATTTATTTTAGGAAATGATAGCAGTGCAGGAGTTCTCATTGGGCTTGTGAATGTTTTTCAGTATATACAGGTACCTTCCAGTTCATGTCTCTGCTTTTGCATGTTCTATGAAATTGACAGCCCGTGCATCCTGTATTTACAATTCCCTACTTTGCCTTAGCCAAATGATCAACATGGGCTGATGTTTTCATTTGTGATGGCTAAAGCAAAATCAGAGTTCATGCCTCTGAAGTTCTCCTGTTTGTGTTGCCCCAAGTTGTGTGTCGGGAGTTGTTTGAAAATATGAGGCAATATTAGGGTTATAAAGCCAGGGTCAGCATAGTAGCTATTTCTGCAGAGATATTAAATGCAATAGCTCAGCAAACCGTGCCATCTACCTGTGTATTGCAGTATCTTGTTAATTTTTTTAATAAAACAAGTATATAACATGGTTTTATTTCTTAATATCTAGTTAATAAAGAGCATTGATTTTTATGCATTTTTTCTTTCTAGTGCTGGATTGCTGAAGAAGAAAAAGTGGTAGCACAACAAGGTTGGGGTGTTTCTACTAAGAAGGGAGAGGAATAATTTCAAGGTGTGTATAAGTTTATAATTTATGTATCTAAAATTATTCCAACTGGGCTAACACCATGAGGTGCTGCATCTCATTTTCATAGGGGTCCCAGGGAGGGTAACGGTAATCAACAGGTTAACAAAGTCAACCAGGAATAGTTACATACAAGCTGACATATACAAGGCAAAAACGAAACTGTAAAGGTAAGTGCTTTACATCCAAACAGTAATCAAAGCAGGCTAACAAAGTAGGGTCGCAAATAATGAGCATGAGTATTACGTAGCCTATCATGGTCGAGTAGAGGGGAATATGGGACCAGTACAAATACAGTGAGTTTTAAGATGTCTGGATAAACTGGACATGAACATTTGCAAGCTTGAAGCATTCCTCAGCTGGGGGAGATTGTGCCAACTCTCTGGTGTTGCAGATGCAAAGGCCTTTCTACCAAATATATGCAGCATCCTGGGAACTGAGAAGGATGCAGGATGGAAGGAGACAACCATATTCTTAGTTGCTGAAGAATGTGCCCCTCAGTTTTGATGTCTTAGAGGAGGTGAGCATTACCCTCACTGAAGTCTGGATTTTTGTCTTCATTGCTAGTATTGATATACCAATTTTTTGTCATTTTAGCACAGCATTCACTAATAATAAAGCAGACTACGGTGAGCCAAAATATTTAAATGAGCTAAATATTTCAAGACTACTTTGGTAAGGAGACAGTATTCAGCTAGTCTTCACCTCATGAATACACAGTAGGCAGTACTTTCTGAACATCAAATGATTATGTTTGAATTGTACAACTGTGTATCAATGAAGACAAATTAATACTAGTTGAATACTTTCAATAGTTCTAATTAATATTAATTTAGTATTCAGATAGGACCCTACGTACTATGGTACGTATATGCTGCATACATACTGTGTAGCAAATAGTGCATGGCCGGCCCTGTGAAATATTCAATTTGTAAGCTCTGACGGAATACACTAACTGTTTGAATATATTGTAGGTCTGAATATAGAGCCCTGATGAATGGTTCACACCCGAAGTGCCAGGTCCAGTGGTACCAGAGGGTATATCTCTCAGGTGCTTGTGTTCAATTGCAATAAAGCTTTTATTCTTTGATTTACTCAAGTTATTGTCAGCAGTTCTTGGATTCTTTGACTATGCACTGGGCTGGCACAGCCCATGGCAGAATATTATCAACAGGGGAGCCCACAGGAGATAACACTGCCCAAATGGGATAACGCCAAGGCTCCTGTGATCCATATTCCACTCAATCATGCTAATAAGCCTAAAGGGCGTGCAAGGCACTAAGGAGTCTTTAGTATCCCCATTATAGGCACATGAGCATGCCATACAACCCCTTAGCACCAGTACTGGGAATGTGAAACATGTATTTCCTGGTACCTAGTGGTCCCCCCAATCAACCATTGTGGGCTTTTGAAACTTAATAAGCCTCAATGTTCAGCAATTTCCACCACCCCCATTATTCATACTGGGCTTGTGCCACATATATGCCCTAATGGTCCACCAAAGACTTGCCAAATCCACACCCATCACACCAGCTCAGGACCCACCACCCCTCAGCCTGAGACCAATCAATATCACATTGGTGGTAGCCAACACAGCCATCTGCTCACCTCCATGACTGCTGCTATCACTGTCAGTGAGTGATCACAAGACTGTAGCTGCAATCGTTCACAGACAGTCAGAAGATGGTGTGTGGCTGAGGAGGAGAGTTGATGGCTGTGTTGTTTGCTATCAATTTGGTACTGACCAGTGTCCAGAGTGAGGGGTGTGTCTTGGCAACTGTTTGGGGGCTGCACTTTCCAATTCCAACTAGGAACTGGTGATTGCATTGTGCAGGGACCACTAGATACCAGGGAATAAATGTTGTACAATCTCAGCATGGGTGATAAGAGGGGGATACCACTCAATACCAAGGCATACATTTTGCACAAGCCCAGCATGGGTGACCATTGGGGCATACCACTAGACACCAGGGCATACATGTTTCAAAAGCTCAGCATGGATGACTAGATACCAGGACATACGTGTTTCAAAAGTACAGCATGGTTGATCGGGGAGACCATTAGCCACTAGGGCCTACATGTTTCAAGAACCCAGCATGGGTGACGGGGGGAACCACTATACACCAGGGCATACATGTTTTAAAAGCCCAGCATAGGTGATCGAGAGGGGGAGGGGCAACTAAAGACACAGTACGAAGGAACCAAGCACTTGTAGTGTTTCACACTTTGTTCTCATATCACCTGTCTGAATTAAAGCATTTTTCTATTTGGAGAATTTGTAGTCTGTGTTTTTTATTGCTATCCACCTGGGCATCATCCAACGAGTGCTTGATTCCTTTGGACTGTGTTGTTAATGATTTGGGATTAGCCACCCCACACTGAGCAATGGGCTCCTATTGCTGCTGAGCACATTCACTTCTAGAGTGTTGGTTGGGGACAACTAAAGACCAAGGCATATATGTTTCAAAAGCCCAGCATAGATGATGTGGGGTGGGGGGGGTTAGTGCACTGTGTCAAGGGCAGGGTTTCAGTAGTATTAAAAAGCACTGTACTGGTGGCTGTTTAGTGCTGCCAAAACTTTTGAATATTTGCTGTGCCCTTTATAGATGTGGGACCTACCATCTGCAGAGGAGCAGTGATATACTCAGCACTTCCACTCTATTGGGTTTGTGCCGTGCATTGGAGGCCTCTGAATATGGCTTCCACCCTGACCACTGGTGCTGTTCACGGTTAGCATGGCACTAACATGGTTAATATCACTCTAACCATTTGAATATTGGCTAGTGAAGACTAGACAGTCATTTATATAAATTATCTGGATTCTTCATATATAACCCCCTTTTTTATGCATTGTTTAAACATGATCATTGTCAAACTGACAATGCTGTGATATCTACACTGTATAACACTCTTGGGCCAGGATTTTCAAAGAATTGGACATTGCATTTGAGTCTGTATCTCAAACACATGCTGCATGCACAAAATGAGTCGGGATGTTTGTGGCCTATTTGTAAACATCCTGATGCATTTAGGACACTTGCTGCTTTTTCAGGGAAAAAAAGGATGCTATTCTGGGTGATATCGAGCATCTGCATTCATAAAACAGATGCAGCCATCTGAAAATCCTGTGCTAGGTGCTTTGAACAATCTCAAATGTGATGACATCTATGTTGATTTTTAGTACATAAATAAATGGAGCTATGAGATTATGCATCACCATTTTCAATTCATTTTTTTTTATTTTTAACCAGGTGATGTACTGGGTACAGCCCTTTTTCAGCCATGTCTGATATAAAAGATTAACATACAATACAAGACTTACAGCAAATAACAATTACAGTTACATACATTGACACATATTGTTACAATTCAGATGGTTAAATAACAGTCACTTGCAATGTGTTACATTGTTTGCTTCAAATGCAAAACCGAATTGACAGTGCATACCATGAAAAAGCCTTCTTGCTCATATCCAATTTAATTGGAGGAATGGAGTATACATTTCTTACACTATTTCTAGTTATTCAACCCTTTGTTAATGGCATTAGTGGATTCAAAAGTGATTTAGGTTCCAAATTCTTTGCCACTCTATAAAAAAAGTGGCTACATAAAATGTAATCCTTAAGTTAGGAGCAAAACCTTCAATTTTGTATATAACAAGCAATGATGTGTTCGATGGTGAGGTGGCTTTAAGGGCAAATCGACAAATGTTATTAAATACCATTTTATATTTATTTCAAATTCACTATTGTGATTAATGAACAGTATGTTACCATAATCTAATATTGGTATTAGTAATTGCTTGGCTATAAGCAGGTACACTTCATCAGTTAAAGGAGTAGTCCACCCAAAACTTGCAAAAAACATATGTTGTGCAGAGTGTTTTGATTTGTATGTTAAGTTGTTGTGTGTCCTTCCCTCTGTCTGCTATTAAGCATTTTTCCTAAATTAGCCTGCTAGCTTTTGGGTAGTTTTACGACCCCTGGAGATCTCCATATGAGTCAGCTTAATTGTATTCCTTTGTCCTACAATGCACCTTGTTTCACGTGACAGTGATTTAGCAGAGACCATGAATCCAGCAGAAAAGCATTACTTTATAATCAGTTCACAACAGTAGAGATGGCTATATTTTAAAATCTATAGAATTCAGCTTAGTGACTACCCTCATTGTAAAGATCTTATTATCCCGAAGAACTTTGCTGATGGTAATTTTTGCGCAGCTTGTAAAGTTTCCAAGATAATTTAGTTTGTTTGGCATGTGTGTGCTGAATGTTGGGTCTCTGCTACATCACTGTCATATTAGACAAGATGCACTGTGGGAACAAGGAATACAATTAAGCTGTCTTGGATGAAGATCCTCAGGGTTCATAAAACTAGCATAAAGCTAGCAGGCTAATTTAGGAAAAACTCTTAATAGCAGTCAGAGGGAAGGAAACACAAGAACTTCACATACAAATTAAAATACTCTGCATAACATATATTTTTTGCAAGTTTTGGGTGGACTACTCCTTTAAGGAGCCAATGTTATGATACAAAAAAACCCACTCTTTGGGTCACTTTTTTTACCCACCCTTTCTATGGGAGGAACCAAACTTAAACTAGGGTCAAGTAAAACACCCAAATGGTTAAAATTCTTTACCAGTGGGAGGCATTCCCCATTTTCCCAATAATCATGTAACTGATTTCATTCCTTAGATAACCTCTGTGTAGTTCCAAACATCGTTATTTTTTCTCTTGGTTTCATTTAAAATTAATTTATTCATTTCAATCCATTGGGCCAACTTAACATACTTATTTTGTAGGGATACCTGAATTCCGTTAGTGAATGACACAGAATCCCATATGACTGCATTGTCTGCATATAATAAGCTACAGTATTACTTACAGAGAAGGTGCTAGGTAGATAATTTACAAATATAGAAAATAGTAAAGGGCCCAATACTGACCCCTGTGGCACACCCACCTTTACAATCATGGGCTCTGGAAGTTTGCCACCAATTCCCACTCTTTGCACTCTGTTCCTTAACTGTCAAACCATACTATACCTGTCCCTTGGACCCCCATTCTCACTGACTTGTTTACTAGTAGCTTATGATCCATTATATCAAATGCACCGGCCAGGTTGACAAACACCAAATTGGTAGCCAACCCCCTCTCAGGCCCCCAGCATGGCATTCGCAAACCCGGCCAGCACTGTCACGGTGGATCGCCCCTTTCTAAACCCATGTTCCTGATCAATCAACAAGCCATTCCTCTCTAAATGAGCCAGCAACTGGCAAAATGCACATTTCTCTAGTACAAATACAAGACCGTACAAATGACTGTGTGGATTTCTCTCATGCAACAGCAACATCCTATTCATACCATTTTTAAGCACATAAAACAATATGTTTATCCAGCATCTTTGACCCCCAGAATGAATGTTTGTATTAATAAAAATGAACTGATCTTTGTTGACATTTGGTCAATTTGAAGAAGATTACAAGCAGTGTTCAGCTGCTGTCCAGAGGGCTGACAAAATGCTAGGGTGTATCAAACGGGGGGATGGGAGCATCATCAGCAGGGAGTAATCCTGCCCTTTTATAATACCTTGTTAAGGCCCTACCTGGAATACTCTGTTCAGATCTGGGCTCCATAATGCAAAAATGAGGCTGAGGTAGTCAATCAGATGTAATCTCACATTTGCAAATGTTTGCAGGTCAGTTGGTGACTAGATGGGGGGAGGGAGGATTAAGCGTCCTTGACAGCTTTCCATCCACAGTGTTATGCCTGGGTTATATACCACCAAGTGGCACACATGTAACCGTAACCTTATACATAGTATTAGTGCCTTACTTAGTTTTATAATCTTTATCTTGTTTTATTACTTATGTTAGTGTTCTTTATTTCTTTATTTCTATTTCCTATGCTTACAGAAACATAGAAACATAGAATTTGATGGCAGATAAGGACCGCTTGGCCCACCCAATCTGCCCATTTCCCTGCCTAATAGATGAGCTGCAGATCCTGGTTAACCAGCAGCCTACTTCTTCCTACCCCCATCCCCTAGAATTGCCTTATGACTGTCCCATGCATGCTTGAATTCCACCACTATTTTTGACTCCACAACCTCCTCCGAAGGCCGTTCCATGCATCCACAACCCTCTCTGTGAAAAAATACTTCCTTAAATTACCTCTGAGCCACTCCCCCATCTTCAAATTGTGCCCCCTTGTTCTTGCACACCTCTTTTTTTGAAAGATGCTACCCTCTTGGACTTTGTTGATTCCCTTGAGGTACTTGAAAGTTTCTATCATGTCCCCCTCTCCCTCCTTTCCTTGAGGCTATACATATTAAACTCCTTAAGTTTCTCTTCATATGTCTTCCAGTGCAGACCCTGCACCATTTTAGTTGCCCTCCTCTGGACAGCTTCCATCCTGTCTATGTCTTTGCGGAGATTGGGTCTCCATAACTGCACGCAGTACTCCAGATGGGTTCTGACCAGCTGTCTGTACAAAGGGATAATAAATTCCTATTTTCTACTGGTGATGCCTCTCCCTATGCATCCCAGTATCCCCCCAGTCCTCCTTGCTGCCCTCTCATATTGCTTGCCCACCTTTAGGTCATCTGATATGACTACCCCCAGGTCCCTTTCCATTTTTGTTGTTGTTAGTATCTCACCCCCCATTGTGTACTCTTCCCCTTGGTTTTTGTTTCCCAGGTGCATTACCTTGCACTTCTTAGCATTGAATCTAAGCTGCCATACATTTGACCATTCCTCTAACCTTGCCAAGTCCCTTCTCATCCTTTCCACCCCACCTTGTGCATCAACTCTGTTGCAGATCTTTGTGTCATCTGCAAAGAGACATACTTTTCCTTCCAGTCCCTCTGCAATGTAAACTATAAAGACACTGAAGAGGACCGGTCCTAATACTGAACCCTACGGTACCCACTATTAACCCCCTTTCTTCTGAGTGGACTCCATTTACTATTACTCTCTGTGTCCTATTCTCCAGCCAATTCTTTACCCAGGCTGTCATCTTGGGACCCACTCCCAGGCTGGCTAACTTGTATATTAATCTTTTGTGTGGGACTGTGTCAAATGCTTTGCTAAAGTCTAGGTAGGCCATGTCACAGCCCTCCTGATCTAGTACTTTGGTCACCCAGTCAAAGAAATCTATCAGATTTGTCTGGCATGACCTTCCCGTTGTGAATCCATGCTGCCTTGGGTCCTGTGCCCCTCTGGCCTCTAGATACTCAACAATTCTTTCCTTCAGAAGTGATTCCATCATTTTCCCTACCACTGAGGTTAAACTAACACGTCTGTAGTTTCCTGCTTCTGCCTTGCTCCCACTTTTGTGAAGGGGAATGACATCTCCCCTGCTCCAGTCCTCGGGTACCACCCCATCCTCCCATGATTTGTTAAAGAGGGTAGTCAGTGGTGTCACTAG
Organism: Neoceratodus forsteri; assembly: GCA_016271365.2. Lineage (NCBI taxonomy): Eukaryota > Metazoa > Chordata > Ceratodontiformes > Ceratodontidae > Neoceratodus > Neoceratodus forsteri. The sequence continues at coordinate 585,165,435 of CM028132.1, read as the reverse complement.
TTCTACCCTAAGTTCTTTTAGAATTCTGGGATGAATCCCATCAGGCCCCATTGCTTTGTCCACCGTCAGTTTTAAAGTTCTTTCAGAACCCTTTCTTCTGTAAATGGGCTGGTATCAACTTCTGTATCCAGAGTGTTTCTACGTTTTGTTTAGGTACCTCCCCTCTTCCTTTGTAAATACTGAGCAAAATATTTGTTTAGTATCTCTGCCTTTACAGTCACCCTCTGCCCACCTCCTCCCTTTATTAAGCCTCACTATCCCTCCCTTGGTCTTCCTTCGCTCCCTCATGTACCTATAAAAGGTTTTATCCCCCTTCTTAACTGAGTTGGCTATCTTTTCCTCGGTTTGGGCCTTTGCTGTTCTGACTGCCTTCCCAGCTTCCTTTTGCTTTAACTGATACAGTTCTCTGTCCTGCTCCTTCTGTGATTCCTTGTACTTCCTAAATGCTTTCTTTTTCTCTTGAACCTTCACTGCCACTTCCTTTGAGAACCATAGTGGTTTCTTACATCGTTTCATTTTGTTTATTTGCTTCACACAAAGGCTTGTTACCTCTGTGATGGCAGTTTTTATTATTCCCCATTGTTCTTCCACCCTTCCTTCCTGCCCATTTGCTAGTGCATTCTTTATGCACGCACCCATTTTGGCAAAGTCAGCCCTCCTAAAATCCAGTACTTTTGCCTTTGTATGGCTTGACTATATTGCTGTGTTTATTGTGAACCATACTGTTCGATGGTCGCTAGTTCCCAGATGGCTATCCACTTCTACATCTGTGATCCTCTCTTCATCTCCATTTGAGAGAACCAGGTCTAAGATTGCTCCCTCTCGAGTGGGCTCCAATACTAGTTGTCTAAGGCATGCCCCCTGTAGGACATCTAGAATAACCCCACTCTTCGGAGTGGCTGCTGCAACTGCACTCCAGTTAACATCTGGCATATTCAGATAACCCATCAGCAATATCTCCCCGTTTTCTGCCATTCTAAGTATACTTTCTATCATTTCCTTGTCCATCTCCTCCTCCTGAGAAGGGGCTCTGTATACAACCCATTGTGCAGATTGTGGTGCCATTGCCGGTCTCCAAATTTACCCACAGTGCTTCTTCTCCTTCCTGTTTACCCTTTTGTTCTGTTGCTTTGATTCCTTCCCTTATGTAAAGAGCTACTCTTCCTCCTCTTTTACCCTCCCTGTCCTCCTGTAGATAGTGTATCCTGGTATGTTTACATCCCAGTCATGGTTTTGTGTGTACCATGTTTCTGTGACTGCCACGATATCCAGATGTTCCTCCTCCATCAAGGCCACTAATTCAGTAAGCTTGTTACTCAGACTACGGGCATTGGTACTCATTGCTCTCCATCTTTTGATGGCTTTACCTTCTGTTGCAGCATCCCCCACTGACCTTTCTACCTCGGTCTTTTTCTCATTTAGTACCCTGTTTTGTAGGGAGAGGCTGGGATTTTCCTGCTGCTTATCAGTGCCTCCCCCCTTGACTAGTTTAAAAGCTTGCCAATGAAGCATTTAAACCAATTGCTCAAAAGACTTGTTCGCTTCCTGGACAGATGCAGACCATCCTGCCAGTATAGGCTGGTGTCCCTCCAGGTGGAACCCCAGTTCCCAATAAAGCCAAACCCCTGTGCACCACACCATTTTTTCAACAATTCATTAAACTGCATGGTGCAAAGTACCCTCGCCTCATTCATGCCATTGACAGGCAGCACATCTGAGAAGGATACTGTGTGTGCTACTTGTCTTAGGCCCCTCCCCAGTTCTACAAAGTCCTTCTGCACTGCTCTAATCTCATGATGAGCCAAGTCATTTGTCCCTAGGTGGACAATGACGTCCAACTCAGACTCCCATGTCTGAAATACATTTATCTATATGCTATGTTTTTGCCATATATTCTGCTATACTCATTATTACTCATTTTGTAGTTTTCTACTATTGTAACATGTTGTATGCTTTTCTGATGACATTGCATGTGTACTCAGACTCACTGTCTCCAGTAAGACTGATAACAGATTTTCACAGTGTAACAACAGGGAGTGGGGTTGACAAGCCCTGCTGGTCAGTTGCCACCTGTAGGAATCTGGGTGGTAGTGCAGTGTGACCATAGCAGAAGGGGGTCCCCATGCCTTAACAACTGGGGCATCTCCATGGAGGCAGAGTATGCACATCATGTCATTGCATATGTTTGAGTCCCAGGGGAGAAACTGGAGGAAAAAATCATCTGGCCAAAGCTGGGTGATGGCTTGTTCCCTCTCAGGCCCTTCGACGATGACTTGACCCTTCTAAACAAGTCCTATGGCAGAGAATGCACCAGAATGGGTAAGTCACAGGGGAATCAGGTGATGGGGCTGGAATACCAGTCCAGACAGTGGCTGGATGGACATTAAAGATCATGTGCAATGTTTTTTACATATTTTTAATAAAAGCTTGAAAAGCTGAAATTCAAGTCCCTGTGCCATGATTAGTGTTTCCTGAAAATGTCATGCTGTTTGGTTTTGTGCTTTTCCTTAAATCAGTATTTGCTATCTTGTTCTACAGTGGCTAAAACACTGTAGTTATTTCTGTTCTCTCAGTCAAACTTTGAGAGTGATGACATCATTTTGGAGTATCTTGCTGTTTCAGATTCCCAGTCAGGGCAGCACTTTGTAGTTATTTGCTGAGCTCTCCAGGTTTCTTACTAACTCAGTCTCTGATTTGTGTTTAGATAGATCAGCTTAAAATCTATCATTCTCTTCCTTTTAAAAAGCTAATCATTTTAGTTTCAATGCTAAATTGAAGTAGTGGAACTCTTTCTCTGTGAGAAATCAACTTGTATGTATCACAGCTCTCAGTTCTTCCTAATCAAAACTCCGATTTTTTTTCTAACTGTATAACCCAGGGCTGTTTAATGAATATAAAACAAATCTACATTTTGTTCATTCACATAAACAGTTTGCCTTTGATGTAGCCTTCATAAATACATTCATGTAATAACATTTTGTTTCATGTCAAATTGACAAACAGGTGCCTGTCACACTCTGCTATAGTATTTCAAGCACATGTACTGTCTGAACTCACAAACTTCAGTTCATTGGTGGATTCTGTGTGAACATAAATCATGTGTGTATAGCTAGAAACACTGTATGGCATCCCAATGCACTGTCTCTGCCCCACAGTTGAGGCAGCTGCAGTCTATTGCCATCAGTCCCTTGCCCCACAAGCCCCCTGCCTTCTGCTCCACATTCGAGGCTGCTGCACCCTGCTGCCAACTGTCTTCTTCCACACAGTCAGGGAATGTGCACCCTGCTGCCTCCATCTCCTGCCTAAAGAATCTGGGCTGCTACACCCTGATGTCCCCAGCCCAAACAGTTGAGGTTGCTGCATTCTGCTGCCCTCTCTCCCCCATCCTCACAGTTAGGAATGCTGTACCTGTTGCCCCCATTACTGTCTCCATAGTCAGGGCTGCTGGGCTGTGCTAAGCCCTACAGTACCAGGTTCCCTGCCTTCACAGCTGGGGCTGCTGTACCATGCTGCCCTAGTTACCAGAGGTGGGACTTTTGTGGCACTCTGCTACAAACTTCCATTGCCCAAAATGTGCAGGGCTGCTGCACCATATGTACCACATCTTACAGTCAGGGCTGCTGTACCCTGATGCCCCCGTGCCATGCCCACAGTCAAGTCTTCTGCACCATGCTGCCCTCTATCCCCTGTCACCACAGACAGGGCTGCTGCACCCTGCTCCTTTCTGCATAGTTGGGGTTGATGTGGCCTGCTGTGCCTTAGAGCTTATGCTTCTGCAGCTAGGGCTGCTGCACCATGCTGTTACTTGCCACAAGATTCAGGGCATTTTCTGCACCCTGTTGCATGCCTCCACAGTTGAGGCAGTTGCACTCTGCTGTCCAGGGCCCTTGTTGCAAAGCTCAGATTGGAGTAAATAGAGATTTTTATGTATGTCATGTGTCATTAGAGATCCAGCCTGCCTGTCTGAATCAAGTACATGGTTCCTATCGTGCAGCTCCACAAGACTAAAAAGAAAAGTTCTCAGTGTGTTTTCATTGTCAGTCTTCTTCCTTTGGGTGATTTGAAAGGCACAATTCAACATCAGGGCTGGCTGTAAGTGCAGGTGTCCATCCAGCCAAGACCCTGCAAAGCCCACAAGATCATCCCCTTTGGCTGCTTCAGGAAGTACTAAGATCCTAATGTTCCCTCCTTGTTTTGTTCTCAGATGCTTCCACATAATAGCAAAGTATCTTATTTTCTTTTAGGAGTCTTATCATGGTGGTCGCAGCCTTGAGAGCTGAGTTGTAAGTGTCTTTTGCCTCTGGACATTTATCTAGTGCCTGTATCACCTGTAGCAGCTCTGTGTTCAAGGGTTCCTCCAAGCCAGAGTAAGGAGGCACTGCCACTTTACTGCTGTCACTAGCCCTGCCTACTGGGCCCACTGGACTCCTCTGTCAGTAGCATTTTTAGGAATTTCCATTGTACCAGCTTTACCAAATTGTAACCAGGAGTTAAAGGGAAAGTCCCCCTAACTTTTTTTGCCAGCGTAATGTGTAGGCATGAAAAATGATTATCTCTTGAAACCCCCTAAGTTCATCCTGATAAAAATTTAAATGAAGTTGTTTTTCGCTGTGTTCTGCCCTGGTGTGAAAACCTGTTTGACGCCATTGCAAAGGCCATGATCCCACTCATAAAAGGAAACATGGGAGTTGATCATGCATATTTGCACATTAAATGGACTGAGAGTAAACAAAGAACTCCTATCACATAGGAATTAATCAGTTGAATAATAAAACTTTACAAGCACCAGCATCTTTCCAACTGGATTTTTTCAGCTGACACACACTTCAAACAGCAGAAAGCATTAGGGAACTTACCTTGAAAAGATTGGTGGCCAGCACAAGACAAGAGTATAGAGACTACAGAAGACATACAACACAACTGACTGACAGTAGCACTTCTACTGACTTGTGCATGTATGCATCATCAACTGCCATGATGCCTTGCATGAATGTGGTCATGGTCTTTCCAATGGCATCAAACAGATTTGCACACCAGGGCAGAAAAGAGTGAAGCAACTTTGAATAAATTTAAATTAGGATGAAATTAGAGGGGTTGTAAGAGAAAGAATCATTATTAATGGCTATAAACTTCACTGGTATGCAGAAAATAGATTGAGGGGACTTTTTCTTTAAGGATGAAGTACTGCACCAAATAAAATCATGCAAGTAAAAATTTTGCAAACTAACAGTAGATAAATGTGTTTAAAGGATTCTTCATAGGAGAGCCAAAGGAAAGAACATCCATTCTCGATGACTGCTAGCCACACACCCCCATCAGAGAGGTGCAACATGGTGTGGGACTTTTCAGGATGAACTTTCTCCTTTAATAAAAAGAAGCACAAATATGTATCACTGCCAGAGTGGAAACTGGAAATTAACTTGTGCTAAGCTCTTAGAAGTTTTGACTGTGAAGTATCTGATTTGGGGTATACATGTAGACTGTATGACTGGTTGGGCAAATAAAAGTATTTTGTGAATGCTTCAAAACGTGTAAGATTGACAGATAAGGAATTGGTCCAGGTTCTGCTGGCAATTTTCATATGTTCATATTTGTAGAACAAAAATAGTATAGTATCAGATAAGAAATATCTTGAGAATTAATCCATATCAATCATACAGTCAGATATTAAATTAATGTGGATTTGAAACTTTGAAGGAATTACATGGGAACTTCTGCAAAACATTTTTTTGTATCCATCACTGATGAATCCAACAAATGATAGCTGATTTGGGAACATCACAATGATTTGTATTCAATAAGGAAAAGCAAACTGGTTAGCTGATAAACCACTCACAGATTGATTACAGGTGTTGCCCCATGGACCCTCCCCTCTGTTTCTTCCCACCACTTAATCTCCTCCCTCCTGCATGACCATACCACTCACTCCTGTGCTGACCCCTTATACTGATATCTGTGCTGCTGCCCACCACCCTCCTACCTCTGCTCCCCCATTGCTCTACACCTACACTACTACAGTCTCATCTTTCACCCTTCCCAATTGACAATCTTTACTTCTGACGTGAACTCACTATTCACTCCCCTGCATATTAGAAATATTGTAATCCTCCAGCACTTTATTGTGTTGTAATTCCAAATGTGGTTATCCTCCAGTACTTTATTGTATTGTAGTTGCCAATGTAGATATCCTCCACCACTTTATTGTATTGTAGTTGCAAATGTAGTTATCCTCTAGCACTTTATTGTAATGTAATTACAAATGCTGGTATCCTCTAGTTCTTTCTTATATTGTTATGTATTTTACACAGTCCTTGTCTTTGTACAGTTATTATTTATGACGTGTGTTCATCTATTAAATGTATTATTAATTAATTCATTTATTTGTCTAACATGTTTAACCAGAAAGTACATACCGAGCTGAGAACAGTTCATTTCCAGATGAGTTCTGGGGGAGAGGGGAGAAGGAGATAGCTAACAATATAATAACAAGGTAAAATACAATAATATAGTAATGCAAGCAGAATAAAAAAAAATAGTAAAGGCAAAACAGTAAATGAAGGCAACTAGAAAATAAAATAAAAAACACTCAAATATATTATTTATTTATTTGCTTTTATTTACTAGGTAAGGACACTAGACCACCAAGTGCCTATTTTCAGGTGTGACCCAGGAGATTACAAAGATACATTCAGGTACAACGGACAAACAATAAGAGCAGGTATAAGTAAGGGCAACAGTCATAAACATGGACAGTGCAGCAACATCAGAGGACATTTACCTAACCAGTGGGAGGAAGATAATAACACAGTACAAAGGAGGCAGGCAGTAAGCAGAGTTTAACAGGCAACAAGGCTTTGTAGGATAGGGGTTGTAGAGTACGTCAAGCAGTTACAAAGGGAATGGGAGAGGCCAGTGATAACCCAGAGGAAAAGAACAATGGCATATGCACAATTTGAGACAGTAGAGCCAGGGAGGACCCATCACAATACAGAAACAAACAGTAATGGAACAGCAAGAAGAGGGCTAGACTAGAGAAAAGAAGAAGGGTCAAAGGCAACTGCATGTAGGACAACAAAAGTCAGAAAGAAGATATTTTTGGGAGGAAGGAGAAGCAGCAGAAGAAATAGAAAGGGGAAGGGAGGAGCAAAGTTTAGAAGAAGCGGTAAGAAAAAGCTAGTTGGACAATAATAGATTTTCTAGGAGGAATATTAAGAGAATGGAAAGTATTTTTGCAAAGAGGGTAGGAGGAAGAAGGAGGAACATTATTTATGTATAATATAATATTATAGTGTATGTTAGAACATTGTATTCACTTAAAATTTAAATTTCCCTAGTCTTGTTGTACCATCGATGCAATGTCATGATGTTGTTGTACCATTGTGAGTACGTTACATCAATGGTACAACAGCTCTGATCAGTTTGCGCATGTGCAAGTTGCGCTTCCCATTCATCGTTAAAATGTCCGCGGCAGTTCAACGTAGGCACTGGAGGACGTCCTAATTTAAAAGTAAGTGCCGTTTTGTTCAAATCTTAGCTGGCACACAACAGACCCCAATTATTTAATTTAAAATGCAGAGCCAGAATAAGAGGAGTGTTGTCACCGACATGGGCTGGGCTGGGGGTTCCCCGACATCACGGCACGACCGTGAAAGAATCCACAAGTTTTTTTTTTTTTTTTTTTTTTTACTTTTGACCATACACTATAAAAGACAGTGGATGGGCAACAGTAAACAACAGCACTGTTTTCACTTCTCGAGGTTTCATGACAACAGAAAACCTCTCAAGCTTCGCTCTCGAGGTTTACATGGTTGTCTTGACAACCTCTCAAAGTGAACAGCAGTGTTGTTGTTCACTGTTGCCCATTCACTATCCTCTATGTGGAATTATTGTTCTTTGTGTTTCTCATTGTCCTCTCTTACACCCTCCCACTGGACACATCTGAAAACAAGTTTTTACCAACTCAGCATGTCTTTCTAGGTAAAACTTTTGAAATAAATATGGATGCCTGCATTATGGGCATCTTAAAGGGAAACTGTAAATTTTTTGATACATTTTTGTTTGTCATTGTATATGGTGCCTGGTGTCATCATTAGGACATGAGGGTCTGTATTTGTCCTGTTATAATCATATAACGTGTTTCTTTTTTTATATTTCACAAACAAAACTCTGTTTGTACTCACCTGGCCTTTGAAACCAGCCAGTGCTGATCTTGATCTCGGTGTGGCATAGAGGCACCAGCAAACTTGAGCATGTATGAGTTCTGCATTTTTCAAATGATATTAGTTAAATGCATAACAGTAGCGAGATTGCTGAGTTTGGGAAAGAAACTATTTTATACTTTTTTTTGTTTCACAACAGACAACAAAGAACAATAAACACTGTCAGCAGTATGGCAAGGTACAATTCAAGATAGTATCAGGTTACAAGACATAGTAACTGTCTTCATTGATGTTCATAGAATATTTTTGCCCTTTTATATTGCTTAGTTATCAGTATCAAACATTGACACCCTACCTTGCTCCTCCCATTCCTGTCTCCAACAATGGAACAAACAAGTGCCAGTGTCACAGTGCCATTGGTACAACAGGTTGCTACTCACGTCTGAGGCCAGAAGATTGAAATGTTGTGGATTCCTGATCCGCACACCAGGCGCTTGGGGTAAATCCTTATAATGCCACTGCAGTGCATCATGGGGGGATGCTGCACTCCTGAGGTGTTTGTATTTCAGATGAGACATTAAACCAAGGTCTCATCTCCATGTTCTGATGGTTGTTCAGGTGGGCGATAAAGATCCGAAGACACTTCTCGAAAAGAGTAGGGGAAGTTCCCTAGTATCCTGGCCAGATTTCCCCCATTCACTAAAAATACCACCAACAGGGTTCAATTTCAGTTGGTTACCATCTGTATCTCCCCCCCCCCCGGTCACTTCTGAAAATGGGACTTCTAGTCTCAGTGGGCCGACCCGGTCAACAAAATTCAATAAATAAATAAATTAAATAAAGGGTCCAATGCCATCATGTGTCCTACCCACTTGCCTATCTATTGGTACATTTGTCCACCTGTAACCTAATGGAGAAGGTTAGTTATTCCAGATTGTAGATGTCTTTCACCACCTGGTACCATTTAGCCAGGGTTCAAGAGTCCCAGTTCAGCAATCTTTTAGTAATACATTTTTTTCCACCATTGTTAATATTACCATCAAGTACCTTTTAATGGCACCTTTTTCTTTGTTAGACCAATATAAGAACAGAAAAAAGGTCAGAAAGTTTCATGTGTGGGGGAAAAATTTCCCTTAGAACCCTGTTGAGATCTTTTTGGAAGTTTGGACTGCTGGGCATGCACACATGATGTGGTAATGTGTTGCTCTAAGTTCCCCACAAGCATGCCAACTTGCAGAGTTGGGTGCAAGTCAAGGGAACTTCTGGCATAGAGTGAGAGGCGAACATGGATAGGAGCTAAGGAATCAAGGGCCCTTGTCTCTGCCTTATTATAGGCAAGAACCTGCTCCTCAGGCTTCTCACATGCACTCATCACACCTGATAGGTTCAGTACCACCATAAGACCATCTGGAGTCAGACTCCTTAAAGGGCAATACTGGACCATCTCTGTAGGGGCAGGTCTATTAGGGGTGACTTGAATCTGAACCTTATAGTATGATAGTCCCGACTGACCAACTGGTTCCACCACCAGATCAGTGATCTCTATCCCCAGTATGAAGACCAGGTCCAAGGAATGACTGTGAGTATGGGTAGCAGAGATAACTACCTGTGTAAGGCCCAATGAACTCAGTTGGAGGAAATCCTCCCTAAATTGAGAGAATTCATCCTTAACCCAGGCATTGAAATCCCCCAGGAATATCCATCTGGGGATTCCAACACCAGGTCGATGATGAAGTCCTTGGCTTCCTGCAGGAATTTCTTCTCACCACCAGGAGGATGGTAAATGAGAAGTATCCTGCAGCCTACTCCTGATCCCATGATACATTCGAAGGATCTGGTCTCTCCCACTGAGGTGGCTACAAGGCACAGATCTGACTTAAAACAAATGGCTGCTGCCCCAACCCTACGATCCTCTCTCTGGTGGTGTATCACTGAGTACCCAGGTAGAATTGCTGATTCCAACACTGGGCCAGCATTCTCAACCAGCCAGGTCTCGGTGATGCAAACCAGGTCAGTTGTACCAACAAGATCAGCAAAAATAGCTGCCTTGTTTTTTATTGACCTGGCTCTACACAACACCACCACCCGAGTAGGATAGGTGGATGAGGTAGACTAGGCACCTTGCCTACTTAGTGTGGAGCCCTTGGGTATGGGAACCAGACAGGGAGGTCCCTCTCCTGGACCCATTTCACCCCAGGGTGTCTTCTCATCCACACCATCCCAATCCTCCCATACTGCTCCACTACCCCACTAGGCCCAGTCTCTCCCTGTTTTCTCACCCACCTGGATATCAACAATGTCTGACAATGCCCATACACCTTCACTGGTAAAGGGAACAGTCAAAAGGGCAGAGGCCCCTGAGCCTGGTGGGAGAGTAGTACCTTACTCCCGATTACCTCTGCCAACACATAACCCAGCAACTAAACTAACAACAGTCAGCAAATTAGACAAGCAGCTACCATCCATCCACATACACACACACCACAATAATACAAAGTATAATGTTCAATACACACTCCACTGACACACACATCACTCATACACCACGAATAAATAAAAATAAAACTACACCCTAAGAGAAATCCCCCCATCTAGCTTTACTAAAGCAAATTAAATAAAGTGTAAGGGAGTCCACATTCAGTATGCAGTCACAAAGCTGGTTATTCCAGCAGGGAGAAAAGCTTCAGGAATAAGTTAAAACCCTTTAGCACCGTCTTGATAGATGATCATGCAGAATATGCTTTTGTTCCTCCTAGCACTGCAGCATATACAATGCATTGTTCCATCATGTGCTGACATCTTGAATTAGCCAATGGTTTAATAAACCAAGGTGGTCCTGTACAGACTGTAGAACTCTGGTGGCTTTTGCAAAATGATGGAAATGGCTACAGATGTCTCTTGAAGTAGCCACAATCTCAGAATCGCCTACACTGCTCTGGAGAGTACCAGTGACCACTAGGTTCAAAGTGTGATCAAAGCAGTAGATTCCCTCGAAGTGACCATCACACTTTCTTTGACCATATTCTTACCATGTGCTTACTTACCTCTGACATTCCGAAAGAATTTTAGACTTCTCTGTTAATTACATCTTCCGAATTTACAGTATTTGCATTAATACATCCTTGAGCTGTGTGGGGTGAGAATGAAAGCTCTGTCTGATAAAAGCAGGCTAAGCTTTGCTGATTGGCTACATTACAGAAAGCAATTGTATTATTAAAATGAAAGCATTCAAACATATCTCCACCCTGACGGATGAGTTCTATTCCTTTGGATCAAGCTGAGAACTTGGGTAGAACAGAGGGAGTTATAGCTGCTTTGGTTCTAATTCGCACAGCTTCCTGCAAATGTTTTTCTTCAAGAAAGTGACAGAGTAATTACCAGTACTGAAGTGTGGAATTTCCAAATTCCAACAAAATGGAATTGTGTGGAATATCAGAAAATACTGCCCAATTAAGCGGAATTCAGTTGGTAGCAGAATTCTGACATTTTGAAGGACGAATGGTTTTCACATATTTGTAATCTGCTGTTTACATAAATGTTAGATTTAATTTTTGGAATCTATAGACAATTATTCCTGAGTTTAAGTGATCAGCAGAAAATTATTCCATGGTTTATATAGAAATGCTCTTTGGAATTTCACAGAATTCAAAAAGAATTCCAAAAGGCATCACTGGCAGAATTCTACATTTCATATGTGCTAATGATGTACGTAAGCAATAAGACATGACAAGGTGTGCATTATGGTGAAATAATCACACGCCTCAGGTGCATTGTTAGGCATGAGGTGCAGCCGAGTGCTGTTAAATGCACCAGAAAAGTGTGATTATTTCACCATAATGCACACCCTGGAGTGTCTTATTGCTCTTTATTTAGTTGTTTAACCATAGCACACTAAGCTGAAAGCTTTTTTTACAGGAGCGACCTGGGAGCACAAGGAGGTTAAGTGACTTGCTCAGGGTCACACAGTATGCAAGTGGAAGCTGTGGGATTCAAACCCAGGTCTGGCCTGCTGGATGTCACCAAATTTGCAACTCAGAGCCTTAGACCACTGCGCTATACTGCCTCCTTATAAAATGGCATTTAAATACATGATTTAAAACAAATGAAAATAAGAAGAAAGTATTTTAAAAATATTAAAATTGGACCTTCCATTGAAATATTGTTCCATTTTAACTCTAAATACAAAAAAAATAGTTCCTATTCTGGTAACTGGGTTAGCTAAAAACATAAAACATAATAAAAACTGTGGTACACATTTTTATAAGAAAAAAATTACCTTGCATTTCTAATCAATGCAAGTGCTGTTTCTTAATGGAAATGTGTTCAAAACTTTAAACCTGCCAGGTTGACTTTTTTGGTGGTGGTGGTGATAGATTTCACCTGAAATCATCCACATATGATTCATATGTACGTGTTTTATAAACTTCAGGAATGTTTTTGAGCAATTTGAGTATTCCCCTGCCTATGTAACTATTTCCCCACATTTTCTCTTTGTTTATGAAGTATTATTGCCTGCTTCCTTCATCCTGTTTTTTTTTTGTCTGTGTTTCCCCACATTCAAGATATGGAATGTTTACTATGGAATGTTTACCACGGAACCGAGGGATTCAAAATTCTGCTCAGTTCCACTGACAGAATGTTCCTCTCCTAGCATACTTTGTACACACACACACACACACACACACACACACACACACACATCAAAGCCATCTTCTATAGGCAGACTTCATTATCTCACTGTCAGGGCAAGCAGAAGAGGTGTCCCTAATGAGCGGATAAAAATAGAAAGAGGATTTTTTATTGTTAGTAAAAAAACAGTTGTAATGAAAACTATGAACAATACTTAATGTTTCTAATTTGTTTATGTGCGTAAGGAGCGTGTGATGATCAAGGACATAACATTTAGTTAATTTGTTTCATTTTTTATTTAAGGTAGTTTTATTTTTAGGGCCCAGTTGAAGGTTTTCAGAGTGTTAAGGTAGCAGCCATTTTTGTGACGGAAGATCAATTCTGCTTGTAGGGGGGATGTGGAGAGATAGTTCTGGCTGTAGGAGGAGTGATTTGTTCATTATATGATGTGGTTTAGGACCAGGATGACTGTGTATTATGCTCTAATAATGCACGGTTACCTGACTGGTTTTAACCAATTAAAGTTATCTGATTTTTAGACCCATTTTATAATATGTCATATTTTAGTATATGTTATATGTGATACTTGTTTACTATTATACAATGTTTGTTTTGTACAGATGGCAGAAGAAGAGGACACAAGGGAGGTTCTGTTTCCTCATTACAAGGGGAGCAGCATCCCTGGAATCACTGTGGAGGAGAAGGAACAAGGAATCTTCATTAAGGAGGTCCTGCAGAATTCCCCTGCAGCACAGACGGGTGTGGTCAGAGAAGGTTGGCTTTTTTCTCTTCATGTGACTGGAATATGAGATGTCTTTTTGTTTTTTATTACTCTTAAGTCAAGGGTTGCACCTCTGTACCCTTAGCCTGGGCACCTGAACTCTCATCCTGACACTACCATGTGCCAACAGTGGCCTTCATTCAGATACCACCTGCATTGTTCCCGTAGCTTCCGTATCCCCACACTTAAAGTAGAGCTCCTTCTGCCACATCACCGTGATCCAGCATGCAAGTAGGAAATCTTTGTCAGATTACTGGTCTGATGAATGTGGGGAGAGATATCCAGGCATAGTCCTGCTGCTTTTAATGCACAATTTCCCCCATAGCCTTTCCCTCCCTGATGTCTATGAACCACCTTGTTCATTGCTTAACAGAATTAGACTGTGCATTAATTTCAGGATTCAATTAAGTTCTGATTTTACCACTTTTTTTCTATTTTTAACTTTTAAATCCATTTTTATAAACACAATAACACACTCCAGGATGTGCTACAATGCTATTGTAATACAACACTTTCCAGATAGTTGAAGGCACTTCACTGCACCTGGTGCCTTACAGCCCACTTGGGGTGAGTGATAATTTGGTGTTACCATAATCCTGTCACATGTTATGTGTGTTATTGCTTACTTGAGATACACATGACCATATGATCCAGTATTTCTGCAACATACTGTATATCCATCATATTGTGGGCTGCTAACTTAAGAAAAGAATAAAGTGTTCCATGGTTTTAAGAGTGAAGGAAAAATAGATTGAAACTCCGCTGCTATAATTTAAAAATGTTAACAAATTCTGTGTACACATATTTAATTGGGTGCTTGTTTCTTCAGTTTGCAGGAAGCTAGAACTGGGGTTTTTAGATGCATTTAAATTTATAGTTCTCCCTAGGAGACTATAAAGTCACTGTACAAAAGAGATATCAGGGGCTTTTACACTACTGGATCTGCACCATTGCCAGTGGTGCTGATCAGTTGCATCAGTGCAGATTCAGCAGTGTAAAGAGATTCCAGAGAACTGCAAGCTGCTGTGCTATAGCAAAATGGTTTGCTGGGATCTTGGAATGGAGTACACTGGTGCAGGCATTTTTTTGCAAGTATGTAAAAATGTTGCTTCATCTGCATTGGTGCACTCCTATTCATGAACCCCTCCACTGGAAATGCACCCAAAACTCCTGAAAGTCATTGGGAATGCTGCATAGCTGCAGCATGTACAAGAGAATGGTGGTGGTGCAAGCAGAGTGGAGCAAGCCAATTCAAGTCAGCAACACTTCACGTCAGAGTAATGTAAAAGCAGCTATAGAAATGGAGCACTCAAACTAGGAATGGAAATGTGTTCTGTGAAACACAACCTTTTCCCTTATAACATCCCACACCAGCACGGCTCTTAATATTGTCATTAGGGATTTTCAATGCATGCTTTGGTGTAAATGTGTAAGGTGATGCCTTCCATAGGCTTTTTTAAAAATTGTTTATTAACATGTTCTAGCAACATGAACTGAGTGGAAGAAACCAGTCATCTCCAAGCATGTCTTAAGTGCACAAGCAGTAGAGTAACATTGTAGTCTCAGGTAAGGTTACTAGTAGGCATGAGAATACACCTTACAAGCAGGATGAGAACAACAGTAATAGCATTTCCATGGTGGAATGTCAAGTGCTTGAAGGGCTAAAGCCACATCTCTAGAAAGCTGTATGTGATTTAAAGTCATAAATGACACTGCACTAAAGGCAGATTATGTCTCTTTACAGATGTCACAAAGCTCTATGGGAGGGTAAATGCAGATGAAGGAGGTGCAGGACCTAAATTAAGACCTAACAAAGCTGGAAAGGTGGTCTACCATATGGCAGCTCAGGTTGAATGTGAAGAAGTGCAAAGTCATGCACATAGGAGGAAAAAACTGCCGGGTACTGAATGGGGACATCAAGGTTACTAAATCACAGAGAAAAAGGACCTAGGGATAGACATCACCAGTGACCCTGATCATGATACTTAGTGTAGAAAAGCAGCAGCCCAGGCAAACAGAATGCTGGGCTGTACTACTAGAAAATTCACAAACAGAAGGGAGGAAGTCATATTGCCACTGTACAGATCCTGTTGTGGCAGCACCTGGAGTATGGTGTGCAGTACTGGAGCCCCAACCTGAAAATAGATATCAACAAGCTTAAGGCAGTTCAGAGGAGGCTATGAAACAATGGTTCAGGGACAGCAGGGCCGAGCATAAGAGTAAAAGCTGAGAAAACTTAACATGTACTTTAAGAGAGGAGGGAGGGAGCAAGGGGGAATGATTGAAACCTTCAAGTACTTGAAAGGTATAAGCAAGGTAGATATTGGGGTCCTTTTTTGTCTCCATAGAAACAAGACCACAGAGTGGCACAGTTATAAGCTGGCATGGGGAAGGTTCAAGGAAGTGGTCAGGAGACAGTTCCTTTAGATGATCTGCTTTCCAGAGCAAGCAGTGACACATTGGAATGAACTCACATCTAAGGCTGTCACATAAAAGTCATTGGGAGTTAAAGAAGGTGTGAAACAAGGTGAAGGGGATGGTCAGGGCTGGTGGGGCAGTGGCACCTTCTATGATCACTTGATCAGGGGCACTGTAATCAAGCAGACTTGATACACCATAAGGCCTTCTGCTGGCTAGTTCAGATGTTCATATGTAAAGGCTGCTGCTGGTTTCTTAGTTACCATGCCTCTAGATTAGAGAGGTTTGTGAAGCTCTGAGGGTTCAACTTCAAAAACATTCATATAGTACCTGACTATGTTCAAGTTATTCAATTCACATTTTATCTGCTTTATAGAAAAAGGGGGGCCCTTTTCACTTATAGCACTTTTTTTAGCCGCAATGAGTGAAGGGGTGCTAAAAGTTCAAAAGAGAACCCCAATCCCTGTATATTTAAAATGGTTGGAAGTGTCTCCTGGACCAATAAATGCTAGCAGAAGGGGCTTCTAATGGCCCCTAGTATTAGCCTGAGCTGCTGCTGCCTACTCTGGCAGGCTGGTTCCTACTGCTGATACCACCATCTTTGTCACAACTGTCAAAGCTGTCCTCCATCATTTCTGCTACCTTTTGCTGCTGCCTGCCATGGCTGAATTCTGGATAGCATTGGGGTTGTCCATTTAATGGTACTCTAGTGTTAGCCTGACCTGCCACTGCTTGTCTTGGTGTCTGGATTTTGCTGCTGTCACTCTCATCTCCACTAGAACAATACCCTGGCCTCTTTTAATAGTTGCCCTGCTGAATACAAGTATATGGGTGCAACTGGGGGTCGGGACCACTGGACACCAGGGAAAACTGTATTTTGTATGGGGCAGGCATTGGGTAGGGGAGGAACCATTGGCCACTAGGGAAAATGTACATCAATGTTGGGCTAGCGATCAGGTGGGGAAAGGGACCACTGGCCTGCAGGAAACATGTATATCAATGTTTGGTGAAGGACCGTGTTGGGGGAGGGACCACTGGCCTCCAGGGAACATGTATGTCAATGTTCAGTGAAGGACCGGGTTGGGGAGGGACCACTGGCCTCCAGGGAACATGTATATCAATGTTCGGTGAAGGACCAGGTTGGGGGAGGGACCACTGGCCTCCAGGGAACATGTACATCAATGTTCGGTGAAGGACCGGGTTGGGGGAGGGACCACTGGTCTCCAGGGAACATGTATATCAATGTTTGGTGAAGGACCGGGTTGGGGAAGGACCACTGGCCTCCAGGGAACATGTATATCAATGTTCGGTGAAGGACTAGGTTGGGGGAGGGACTGCTGGCCTCCAGGAAAGAAAAATATATGTCGATGTTGGGCAAGGGATCAGGTGAGTGGAGGGACCACTGGACACCAGGGAATATTGAGTTCATGTTGGGCACAGGAGCGGGTGGGGGGAACACTGACACCAGGGAATATGTACATCGTTGTTGGGTGAGGGATCTGGTGGGGAAGGGACCACTGGACACCAGGAAAAATGTAATAGCATATCAGGTGAGGGATCAGGTGGGGGGAGGGACCACTGGACACTGTGGAATATTTCTGTTACCTGTTGGGACATGATCACCGATTGGGGGGGGGAGTACCATTAGCACCATGGAATTACACTATTTTTATTATCGGGCCAGTGATCTGTGATCACAGAGGGGGAAGAACCACCTCCACCAGGGAATTACAATATTTTTATTAAGTATCAAGCTGGCAATCATTGATCGGGGGTAGTACTATTGGCACCAGGAAGTTACAATGTTTTCATTAACTTTTGGACTGGCAATTTACCGGGGAGGGGCTGCCACAGTACCTCCGCCAACCACAAAGGTTGAATGGAATAAGGCAAGGTCTTGTCACCAGTATTTTCTTCATGCAAAGAGACCATGCAGGAGGTCCTTGCATGGAGCAAATGCTTTGTGAATCGAACAGTGTCGATATTCAACTCCCCTTCCCTCTCATTTGCATTGTGGCCCCTTGCGCACTTTGCCCTGGCACAAATCCAGTTTTAGGGTGCAAACCAGACTTTTGTGAAACCCATCTTGGCACAAAGCCCAGTTTGCCCATGCAAAACCCGATTAGCACCAGGGCAAAGTTTAGTGAATCTAGCCCATAGTCTTAAGCACTCAATTTTTCAGTTAGAACTTAATAATTTTCTAATTTCTCTGCATTATGTTCATCTCTTTTGTAACTGGCAGTATTTCTTGTTGCTTTATAGGTGATCAGATTGTGGGTGCTACCATCTACTTTGATGATATGTCATCTGAGGAGGTTGAACAACTGTTAAAAAACATGAGCCAGCACACGTTAGGTCTGAAGCTGCAGCGTAAAGGAGATAGATCTCCCAGGAGTAGGTCTCCCAGGACTGAACATTTTCCTCAA
Source organism: Neoceratodus forsteri (assembly GCA_016271365.2). NCBI lineage: Eukaryota > Metazoa > Chordata > Ceratodontiformes > Ceratodontidae > Neoceratodus > Neoceratodus forsteri. The sequence goes on along the minus strand of CM028132.1, from coordinate 585,147,022 downwards.
GATGTATTCAGAGCACAAAGCCCAGATATTGTGTTGGTAAGTTGTTTAACAACATGTTAAGATGTAGTACAGGGTTTGATATTGGCACCTGCCCTGAAAATGTGAGGAATTCTGTATCATGCTGGAAGAATTTTATATCATTCAGACAAACCTGTACATCAAAATTCTCCTCCCCCCACTGACTTCCAGAATTGGGACAGTACTTTTATGGGGGCACATTGAAAGCATGCTGTCAGACAAGTGAGCACACCCAAAGAGGAAAAAATCTTCCTGCTGGGCTGCATGCATAAAATGGCTCTGGTTGGAGCCAAAATGGCTTCTAATCATTAACCTGATAAGGGATATAGAACAAATGTGTGACTTGGATTGCAATGTATTCATATTTTTGTGATGTAATAATACCACTCTTAAATAATAATGGAACGCAGTAAGCCTTCAGAGCCAATACATGGCCCTTTTGCAGGTATAATTCGCTTCCCAGTATTACAGAGCTTATGAAATGTTATATTAATCAAAGCCAATTTAACAGAAACAAGACATTTAAAATGGATTGGTACAGCATTTGTAGTTGTCCAGAGGAACCTGCATAAATCTGCCTTTAAGGATTGGTGTAACAGCATGCAAGCCTGACAAGTGTTATTTAGGCAATTACGTGGTCAAGACAATCAGATATGTCCAGGCTAATTAATTCTCAGAAATGTATCTTTAAACACCAGTAGTCTGCTATAAAAACAGAAGGGTGTTAAATACTACTAAAAAACAATGTAGGAGTTATATAGTTTTATAATGTCTGAGATGTAAGCATACTGCTAAACTGTATCATTACATCATCTCAAATACCCTTTAAGAGCAACTCACTGCAGACTGGTTGCTTAACAATCAGATGTTATATGGTATGCTTGCAATTGATGGTCCCAGGTAGCTGTTGATGTTGCAGTGGCAATCGCGACCTTGGCCTTGTGGGCTCAACAAGGTTCAGGACGCTTTGCCCACTGCACTCCTGGTTTCATGGTTTCATATGCAAGAGCGAAAGTAAATGGCATGGTGCCTTCACCTAGAGAAAGATTTAAGTGGGCCTTGTGCAAGTATAGTACACTACACACAGTAGATGCAGTATCTCTCTACCTCCCCATAGGAACAACCTACTCATGAATCGGGTCACTGCAATCATAGTCCCCACAAAACATGTAGCTTGTCACTAAAACAAATATCTCTCAGAAAAGGAATTTCAACAGATGAACAATATCTTTATTTAGGGCCTACAGGACCCTAAATGGCAGAGAAAGGGGTCAGTGATGATATGTAGACAGGGCACAGTCTGGCTGGCTCTTTGGTGTCCTCTTGGGCTCAGACATACAATAACAGGGCTGATCTTCCCTTTTCTATCCTGGCGCAGCAAAATGTCTATCCTTGACTTGTCTTAGCTGCCTTACAGGCTCAGCCCACTAGCAGTATCCCACTCCAAACCACACACTCACAGTACAGTGACAAGTCTACCCAGCTGCACTGGGGGCACTACCCTCTTCCTACTCTACTAGTACCAGTTTAAGCCCTTTAATTACTATTTGGGAGCTCCCTGTGATTTACTGGGTACCCAACTGTGGAAACGGTGTAGGCTTGATGACGTTACACGTGGTGAGTAAGTGGTGATGCATTTAAACCCCCAAACCAAAAGCTCCTAAGCCTCAATGAGCTATTTGTAAATCCTGGCTGGACTGGCCTTGTCCATGAAAACCTTTCCAAGTGTAATACACAAATCACTGTTGTGGGGCAAACCTTGATTAAACCCATTGTTTCCCAGACCAGGGGACCTCCCTCAATGTTGCAGGGGTGACAGTGTTTACAGCAAGTACCTTTATGGATCGTTCCTCTCTCTCTCTCTCTCTCTCTCTCTCTCTAGGCTCCTGAGGTCTCCAGTGTCAGCAAGTATCTGATTATCTCACTGTGGCACCAGATAGACCTCTTCTCTCCTCCTCATTCAGTAGACTATCTTCCATTTCACATCGAGGCAGCTAAGCATGTGAAAATGCAGGCCTCCCATCCACAAAGATGACTGCTGATCTGTAATCCTATAGCTGTCTTCTCTCAAATGTCATTATTTACATGGATTCTTCAGTTCAAACAATATTTCACATCCCAAACCAGTCCTTGCTAAAGTGTGCTTATACTGTATGTTGGCATGGGGTCATAATGTCATAAGACATTATACCACATGCATATATCACACTGCTAATACAGCACGATAATATTGCATGCAGCAAAACTCTTTTTTTATGTGGGGGGCTCCTTTCCGCACCCAATATGGGGGTCTGTGCCCCCCAACCCCCCCAACTAAAATATCCAACTCCAGGGTGGGGGTTCAGTAAATATCGCACAAACTGCAAAACAAAAGAACATTTTCATGCATCTGGGACTTGGAATTGAACCCGGTCTGAAATGCTCTGCCTTCTTCCTTTCCTGCTAGTGGCTCATCCCTTTGAGCCATAGCAGCTGCTTGGCAGAAGCCCATCCCAACAGAGGCATTATCCTCTGCCTGCGATAGTGAGAGGGTGCAGTGCCATGGCAAGGCAAGTTTTATTTAAAAGATGCCCATCCCGGAGGCTCTGGGTGCCGTACATCAATCAAATAAATACAGAACAGCACAATGATAAACATTTATATAAAATATTCCAAAGAGTTAAAATGAAATTTACTACCCTCAATTACAACTACATTCAGAATCACTAAAACTGAATTTAACATCAATTTCTGAAAGACAGGTAGGGACTATAAAACATAGTCTGGGAAGTCCTGATTATACAAGAAGGCCTTGAGGTGGGCCTTAAATACCTCGACTGAAGGGGCCTCCCTAACAACTAAAGGAAGCAAGTTCCACAGGATGGGAGCAGCGACACTAAATGCTCTGTTGCCAGCAGTTTTTAACCTCGTCCTGGGAATCATGAGGCGGCCCCTAGAGGAGGAGTGGAGGGAGCAGACCGAGACAGCAGGTGCAAGAAGGCCCTTCAGATAGCCAAGACCCAGGCCGTGTAGGGTCTTAAAGGTGAGCAAACCCACCTTAAAGAGGACCATCCACCTAACCGGCAGCCAGTGCAGTTGACGCAGCACTGGAGTAATGTGACAATACTTAGGCTGTCCTGTGAACAGCCTCACTGCCGCATTCTGCACCAGCTGCAGTCAGTGCAGGGTACCTCCGGAGACCCCAAGATAGAGTACATTACAGTAGTCAATCCTGGACATCGTGAAGGCATGCACCAAAGTGGGGAGGTCCAGTGGTGGAACTAGGGGCTTTATCCTGGCGATATTCCTCAGAAGATAAAAGCTGGTATGAACAACGGATGCCACCTGAAACTCAAGTATTAAACCACTGTCAAGAATAATGCCCAGATCACGCACCCTAGAGGAAGAGGCCTTCAATGGTACAGAGCCAAGACAAAGCCCTGTTTCTGCACCAGAGGCCAACCTATCACACCCTCTGTTCGACTCCACCACCAGCACCTACATCTTAGTGGGGTTCAGTCGCAACCAGCTGGAGGCCATGCAGTCATTGATCTCAACAAGGCAGCTGTTGAGCATTTCCACTGGGCAAAGTGTTCCTGGGCAAAGGAAAGGTACATCTGGGTATCATCAGCATAGCAGTGAAAACCCAGACTGTACTTCCTAATGAGTTCTCCCAGGGGTAGCATGTACACGGCAAACAATATCAGTGACAAGACGGAACCCTGGGGAACTCCGCACGACAGGTGGCCAGGGGAGGAGGAGAAATTCCCCATCACTACTCTCTGCCTCCTGCTAGATAAAAAGACTCAAACCAGCAGATGACAGTGCTGGTGAGTCCACAGAATTCCCTTAGGTGGTCAAGTAACACTAGATGGTCCACCATGTCAAATGCTGAAGACAGATCAAGGAGAACAAGAATTGTCCCTCCCTCGATCTCTAGACCTAAGGAGGTCATTATGCACCCGAACTAGCACAGTTTCTGTGCTATGCCTCACACAAAACCCAGACTGGAGTGGCTCATACAGCTCATGGGCCACGAGATGCTTCTCAAGCTGAAGCGTCATCACCTTCTTGACAATCTTACCCAAAGATGGGAGATTGGAGATAGGACAGTAATTTGCCTTGATGTCAGGGTCCAACAATGTTTTTTTCAGAAGGGGTCTCACCAATGCCTCCTTCAAGACATTAGGGAAGACCCCCCTCTGACAAGGAACACCGGACAATCAGGGAAACACCAGGCCAATGGAGTCAACACATCTTATTAAGAAACGAGTTGGCACCGGGTCCAGTTCACAAAAGGTATGCCGAAGCTTGGAGGCAATCTCACTGACCTCAGCCACCTCCACCAGTCTGAACTCACCCCAACTAGGTGGAGTACTCTCCAGTCACCCATGGTGACCCCTGTCAGCCAGATTCTGGTCCACTGGTGGAACCCCTTGCCTGATGGCAGACACCCTGTCCAAGAAGAACCGAGCAAACTCCTCACACAATGCGTTCAAAAAGGCTACCTTTGGCTGTAGACAGGATGGATGGAGGAGCCTGTCCACAGTCTGAAAGAGCACAGTTGGTTGGTTCCTCCTGGCAGCAATCTCCCTGGAGAGGACTTCTGCCTTCTTACGGTTAATTGCCCCCTGGTATGCACCGTAGTGCACATGTAGGGCCAGTTTGTCTACCTCCAGGCTGGACTTCTGCCAGTGGTGCTCTAATCTCTGACCCAAAGTCTTCTTTGTCTTGAGCTCCCCATCATACCAAGGGGACCTCAAATGAGAAGACCTGGGTCATACACAGGCTGGTGTGAGGGAGTCGAGCGCACCAGTAAGCACCTTGTTATAGGCATCCACTGCCATGCACACCCCCCCAATGCATGCACTGTCTACACTAGATAGGTCAGCCACCACCAAAAAACCCTCAGGGGTCAACCCACTCAAAGGGAGATAGATGACCATCTCTGCAGGGGGAGGGCTTCCAAGGGAGGCCCGAACTGGAACTTCACCATGCAATGATCGGACCAAATGACCTGATCAGTGCTGAGACTATTTATCTCAAGCCCCAGTGAGAACACCAAAATCCAACATGTGGCCACCCTGATGGGTCACGGAAGAAACTCCTTGCACAAAGCCCAGAGATGACATCATCTGGAGGAAGTTGTAACCAAGCTGAGAGGATTCATCCTTAGCCCAAACATTGAAGTCCCCCAGCACTAAACATCTGGGGGCCTCCAATGTTTCCCTGATGATGAAATCAGCCACCTCCACAAGAAATCTCCCGCCACTCCAGAAGGCGACGCAGGAGAATCAGTAGCCTGCGCCTGGACCCCCACAGATGGCCACACATTCAAATGAATGTGGTGCTCTCACTGGGTGCAAGGTGAAGCCCGGCTCAGATCTAGAACTATTCACAGTATTGTACCCTCTTGCTGTCCTATACTGCACTGTTGCAGTTTCGAGGTTTTGTCATACGCTATTTCGTGTACGACATACTGACCCGGTACCCTGTATGTCCAGTTTGGCTAAAAAGAGGAAAACATACCAACTGGATGGAATATCATGGTAAGTCTAAGCAATAATACTTTTTACTGGCCTAGGGATGGTGTGTGAACAGTTTGCTTCATACACTGTGAAAAAGGTGGGGGACCCGAAAAAAATGAAAAATGACAAATGAAATAGAAACAAGGAAAGAATTAAAAGAGAATGACAGAGACAGAGAAGCAAAAGAAAGAGAAATAATGAAAGACACTGGAATCTGAGGAAGGGACAGCTAAGAGGGAAGTGTAGTGATAGAAGTAAGTGGCAATAGATAAGAGACAGTTAAGGTAGGTAAGAAGTAACCAGAAGGGGAAGGGATCAGATCAGTTCCAGTACAGTAACTTTCTCTTGCTGTTTTTACATTGTTTCTTGTGGATTTTACTTGGTAGAAGGTTATTTCTTTTCTTTCTTACTACTTCTAAGGGGCTAGCAGGGTATTGTTTTGGGGCTATTGGAATTTTGAAACCTATTTTGGTGGCTATAAGTGGGCTCATTTATTTGATGTTTCACTGTGTAGCAGGCTGTGTTTGTAGAGGCCTGTTTCTTCTGATTTAAAACCTATTGGTGTGATTTTATTGGGGCAGTTTCTTTGAACTGGTGACCTATATCTTCTAATTTCAAGTGTATTTTGGTGTGTAGTTGGTGAGGCTGTTTGAATTGGAGACCTGTTTCTTTTGGTAGCAAATCTATTTTTTGTGTTTTGAGTGGAATTGTGATTGCTTTTTGCTGGCTTCACTAGCTACAAAGCTTAGTGCATAGTGGGGGAAGGGTGCTAGTGGTCTGACCACGGGCCTTAGCTACCTGATTGTTTCTGGAAGTCACAGGCTGATCTCACCCTCCCTGCCCCTCACCCCACCCACCCCTGTTCCATGATTTTCTTTATACCAGGGGTTCTGACATCACTTCCCTAAATGGGCAAAGGACATGAACCTGTCATAGCAGAAGCAGACATCCAGGAAAGGAACAACAGTGAGTGAAGAGGTGACTGCTATCTCAGTGGAAGGGAAGTAACTACAAATCAAGGAAAATTGTTACTTCTTTGCATAGCTATTTGCATTGTGGAAAAGAGGAGTAGGAGTTTGAAGAAGGTTGTGCAATAGTTACTTAAAGTCGCTTTTTGGGTGTGGACAGGAAGGATAGGAATGTAAAAAGCAGTTGCTCAATCTATCTAGATGTGTACGGCAAAGGGGGAAAGGGACATTAAGAAAAGGAGAAGAATGTTTTGCACTGATAGAGGGGAGAGGGGAAACTTGGGGGGAGTGTTTAGTATCCTTCATCTGGAAGGGTGGGGGGTCACTGGTGGGCAACAAGAGCAATGGGTAGGGTGGTAGACTGCAACAACTGCGATGCACCAATCTTTCTAAAAGTTGCCTGGAGGGTGGGGGGATGTTTAGTGTGCAACCACATAGAGAAACCTAGACAGGAGATCGTGGGTCTGCAGGAGGAACTAAGACAGGCAAGGCAGACTGGAGGTGGGTTTAGCCCAATACTGGAGGGAGGGGAGATGAGGGAGGGAAATTTGAGCCAGTAGTGGTGAGGAGAGAATCAGAAGAAGGGAAGCGGAGACAAAGGGACCCAGGCCAGGAAGAACTATTGCCAGGGAAACCAGGTCAGGAGACAAAAGACAAATGGAAGGAGGAGACAGGGACTTGTGAGGGGAGGAGAAGAAGTGGCAACAAGTCATGGAATGGAAAGGAGGGAACAGGTTACTATGAAGAGAGAGGAAGTAGGCATTTGTGAATGTCTTCAGAAAATAGTTTTACACTGTTCAGGGGAAGAAGGAGGAGGGAGGTGATGCAATTGGAGGAGTAATTGATAAATGCCTGGACTAAACTGGAGCGGGGAAAGTTCTGCTGGGAGAATTTCAACAGGGGTTGAAGAGGAAATGATGTGCAGGAGGAAGAAGAGGAGCCAGGAATGAAATATGATGAGTGGAAGCAAGCAGGGAGTAAGAGGGGTGGCATCTTAGTGCTGGAAGACTCAATACTAAGAGGAGTCAGGTGGGGTAGCAAGGGGGAGAGGCATAGTCGCATTTGGGTGGAGGCCATGCCAGGAATGACAGCGGAAAGGGTGGGACAGTCTGTTCTGAAATATACTACAGAGGTAGGGACAAGCATCATTTAATTATACATCTTGGGAACAAATGGCCTGGCTGACAAGACAGTAGATATAGTCCAGCGGAGGTTTGAGGAACTAGGACAATTATGTGAGGGGGCAAGAAGATCAGTAACTTTTTCAGAGATACTTCCAGTGCCCAAGGCAAGCACAACAAGAAAGCTGAGACTAGAGGAATTTAATGGATGGCTAAGACCCTAGTGTCATGCTAAAGGGTATGGGCTGTTGGGGGGTGGGGAGGGACCTAGGAGGACAGTAGTCTCTATGCCAAGGACACACTACACTTGAGTGAGGAGGGAAAGAAAGTGTTGAAACAGAGAATGGAGGAGTATATAGAGGAAGCTGGGAATTTAAAATAGGAGCAGAGGGTGGCAAGAGGGCAAGAGACATGCAGAGACCACAGGTTGGGAAACCATATGAGCTTACCCCCACATAACAGTGACAAAGAACAAATGGCAAGTACTATTGGTGATGCTAGTAAAGGAGGACAGGATGGGGGGGACAGTGGAAGGTGGTTACCCTTAATGCTAGGAACCTTGGGAGGAAAAATTCAGAGTTACAGGTGCTCATGGCAGAGGGAGAGGTGGACATTGCAGCCATCACAGAAACATGGACCACCCAATACAATGACTGGGACCTCTCTGTACCAGGGTACAGGTTATTTTGTAGGGACAGGTTGATTGGGAATGAGGGGGGTGGCACTATATGTGAAGGAAGGACTGAAGTGTGTAAGGGAGGAAGGGGAGGAGTGTAGTATGGAGTCACTTTAGATGCAAATCCAGCATTCCAAGAATAGGATTCTCAGATTGGGAGTGGTATACAGGCCACCCTCTCAAATGGAGGAGTTAGACAGGGAACTAGTGGAACAGATCAGGAGGACCTGTGAGAAGGGTAGTGTGGTAATTGTGGGGGACTTCAACATGCCAGGAGTGGACTAGGGTACCCCAACAACCAGGAATAGAAGGGAGTAGGTACTGCTAGATGCCTTCCAGGACAGCTTCCTGCTGCAAATGGTCAGTGAACCAAACAGGTTAGGGAATACCCTTGACCTTGTGCTGGCAAATGGGGATGTTGTGAGAGAAATTACGGTGGAAGAATCATTGTCAGGGAGTGACCATCACTCAGTATGGCTTACATTGGATATGGGCAAGGAAGGAGTGGAATCCAGCACAAGAGTGCTGGACTTCAGGAGAGCCAACTTTGGGAGGATTGGGGAAGTGGTAAAAGGGTACCTGGCCAGAATTCAACCTAGTATGGGCACTAACCAGAGGTGGGAGCTCATAAAGCTGGGGATAGTGGAGGCAATCAAAACCTGCTGCAAGGCCCAGAGCAAGAAGACTAGGGCTAAGAAACTGAGCTGGTTGAACAAGGATGTCATGGAAAAGGTAAGGAGGAAAAGAGCTTCCTTTAGGAGGTACACGAAAACAGGGAGGGGGAGGAAAGGGAGGAGTACCTGACTGAATAGAAGGAGGTGACATGGGCAGTAAGGGGAGCCAAGGCATCTATGGAGCTCAGGCTGGCACAAGGCATTAAGAAGGGGAGAAGGACTTCTTTAGGTACATCAGGGCAAAAAGGAGCTGTAATGACCACATAGTAAGGATTAGAAAGGAGAGGGGGTTGTTGGAAGCAGGGTGCGATAAGGCAGAAGTGCTAACTGAGTACTTCTGCTCAGTATTTACTAAGGAGAAGAGGGGGCGATACCCAAGTGGGGAGGAACGGCAGAAATGGGGGAAGGGTAATAGATGGGGAAATCATGGAGGGCAGATTTTGGGAGGGTTTGAAGGCACTGAGGGTGGACAAAGCACCAGGCCCAGATGGCATCCACCCCAGGGTACTGAAGGTGCTGGCAGAGGACCTTGCGGGACCTTTGGCAGACTTATTTAATGTCTTACTACACTCAGGATGTGTACCTCAGGACTGGAGGATGGCTTATGTGGTGCCCCTCTACAAGAATGGCCCCAAGGATGAACCGGGGAACTGCAGACCGGTGAGCCTCACATCCATCATGGGCAAGCTTATGTAGACTATCCTGAAGGAGAGGCTGGTGGCCCTCCTAGAGGCCAAAGGACTACAGGACAGCAGACAGCATGGCTTTATACATCGCAGATCCTGCCAAATCAACCTGGTGGAGTTCTATGACTGGGTAACTAGGCAACTGGGCAGGGGCCATGTAGTGGATGTCCTGTATCTGGACTTCAGTAAGGCATTCGACTCAGTGCCACATGGGAGGCTGGGAAGTAAGTTAGAAGGCACAGAGGCAGGTGCAAAGCTGGTGAGAGGGGTAGGGAACTGGCTTCAGGGAAGGCAACAGAGGGTGGTGGTGGGTGGGGAGCTCTCACACCCAGGGGTAGTGATGAGTGGTGTTCCATAGGGCTCAGTGTTGGGACCACTGTTGTTTGAGATATTCATTGCAGACATATCATTGGATATGAAGAGCAAGATTAATCTGTTTACTGATGATACCAAGATGGGACTGGTGGTGGATGAAGGGGGTTGGCAGGGGTTGCAGGATGATCTGGCAAAGCTTGAAACCTGGTCAGACACCTGGCAACTGGGGTTTAATGCCAAAAAGTGCAAGGTGCTGCATTTTGGGGTGAAAAACCCAAGGAGGAGTTGCCAGCTGGGGGGAGTACAGCTAGCCCAGACAGAGGAGGAGAAGGATCTGGGGGTGCTCATTACAAGGTCAATGGACAACTAGGCACAATGTAGGAAGGCAACTGCAAAGGCCAACAAAATGCTGGGCTGCATTGCAAGGTTTATATCCTCGAGGAGGGAGGAGGTGATTTTGCCACTGTATAGGTAATTAGACCACACCTGGAGCACTTCATTCAGTACTGGCGCCTGTTTCTGAAGAGGGACATTAAATTACTGGAATGGGTGCAGTGTAGGTTGACAAAGATGATGAAGGCTGGCGCCTGTTTCTGAAGAGGGACACTAAATTACTGGAAGGGGTGCAGTGTAGGTTGACAAAGATGATGAAGGGGCTGGGGGACTTATCATATGAGAGGAGGCTGAGGGAGCTGAACATGTACTCACTGGAGGAGAGGAGGGACGGGGGGACATGATTGAAACCTATAAGTACATGAAAGGAATAAACAAGACAGGTACAGAGGGGCTGTTCAAAGTAAGGGAGGGGAGGGACACAAGGGACCATGATATGAGACTGGCAAGTTGATCTTTTAAAATTAAAGTGTCAGAAACTGTACTGGGAGCCACAGGCAGAGTTTTAGTCTTAAATCTAAGTTATTTTTTTGATTCAAGTTACACCATCTGTATAGAAAGCACAAGAGATGGTTACAAGCAATGCAGAGAAGCAGCCACGCAGTGTCCTAATGGCTGAGCTCTAATATTAGATGTGGACATAAAAGGCACCAAAATTCAAAAAGATGGAAGAGACAAAGGCAGAGTTCATCTTCCTAGTAATGGTGTCCTGGAATTGTACCTTATGTTTCACAGCCTTGGGTCAGGTAGGGGTCTGCTCCGAGGGCAGTGGGGCCCTCCTCTGGCCAAGGCTAAGGAGAGAGAGAGAGAGAGAGAGAGAGAGTGTGAGGGCAGAGGGATTAAATAGGGCTCAGGGGCAGGTAAAGAACAACTATTGCAGGAGAAAGAGCGAGAGCGGTAGAGAAAAGTGGATAGGAGGGTACAGAATTCAGAAAGAGCACGCTGCTTACACTTTATGCTGCTACTACCAGTTCACAATTACAACAATTTCATGCACAGAGGCTCTAACTTCACCATTTCAGAAGCTTGAGATGCACAAGAATCACAGGTTCAGAAAGTTAATTCTCAGACATTTTAGATCCTTAATTTTAAGTGTAACAATTTCGAAGCTAGCATCAAAGGCAGTACAATTACACAAAATTAAAGTCTTAAACTAGAAGCACAAGCTAGTAGAAATAATCATTGAACTGAGCCCTGAATTCCCAGCACTTGAGTGTATTTAGTCTGCACAATGTCAATGGGAAGAGCTGCATTTAAATTCACTCTGCAGCTGTCTAGTCTAATCAGTTCAGTTTGTGCACACAGAGTCCATATTTCAGCTGCCGAGTGGGATAAGCCATGAACGGGAGGCTCAGGTAATTTAAAGTCAGTTGAATTTAGCATCTGGAAACCCTGGGAAATTAAGTTTCAGCTCCCAGAGAAGAGAGTTCGCTCCTGGCAAGTTGAGCTTTTTGAATTCAAGCACCAGAGACTGTTTTGGGAACTGCAGGCGGGGTTTTAATCTTAAAATTAAAGTTAGAAAAGCCCTATGAAATCAATCGCCCCTGCAAGTATTTCAGCTCCTGGGAAGAAAGTTAGCTTTTGGCTAGTTGATCTTTTAAAATTGAAGCACCAGAAACTGTACTGGGAGCCACATGCAGGGTTTTAGTCTTACATTTAAGTTATTAATTATTTTGTTTCAAGATACACCATCTGTATAGAAAACACCAGAGGTGGTTACCAGCAGTGCAGGGAAGCAGCCATGCAGTGTCCTAATGGCTGAGCCTTAATATTAGACATGAACATAAAAGGTGCCAAAATTCAAAAAGATGGAAGAGACAAAGGCAGAGTTTGTTTTCCAAGTAATGGCATCCTGGAATTGTACCTTGTGTTTCACAGCCTTGGGTCAGGTGAGGGTCTACTCCAAGGGCAGTGGGACCCTCATCTGGCTGATGCATGCATTTCACAACCTTGGGTCAGGTGGGGGCCTGCTCCAAGGGCAGCGGAGCCCTCCTCTGGCCAAGGCTTGTATTTCTTAGCCTTGGGTTGGGTGGGGGTCTGCTTTGAAGGCAGCATGGCCCTCCTCTGGCTGAGGCTTGCATTTTACAGCCTTGGGTTGGGTGGGAGTCTGCTCCAAGGGCAGCGGGGCATTCCTCTGGCAGAGGCTAAGGAGAGTCTGCCTGTACTAAGGATTAATCCAGGGAGGCAGAGAGTGATTACATTAACTATGTCCTGGCAGTGTAATGAGATGGTGATAAAGGGCTTATCTTTCTGTGGAACTGGGGCAGCTTATGGCTTTGGGAGTGTTGGGTTACACCTGAACAGGAAGTGAGCATGCAGCATAGATTGGTATGCTGTGGCAGCAAGCAGCAGAGCAGGAAAACTATTCATTGAGTCCACTAATGATTGTAATCTGCATCAGTATATAAATCAGAAAACCAGAAAATAGGATTGGCCCACCAGCGCAGTGGTTGGATTTCTACTTGTGGCGCCAGCGACCCGGGTTCGGGAGCGGACCTGGGTCGTCGGAGGGCCTGTCAGGGGGAGAAGGATTGGGCACCCCATGGGCAGCTCACCTTCTCTGGGGGAAGGGTGGGGCAGTGTCCAGCACAATGAGGACCCTTGGCGGAGGCTCGGAGTCACTCATGCTACCAGCGCTCGGTATCAGGGAGGCGGGGTGGACGCTGGCATCATTGCACGTCCCCACCTCCAAGAAAACCAGGAAAAAGATGGCGGGTGGGTCCACTCTCTATGTGAAGCCCTCCCTGGGGCTTCAATTAGCTGCCATCGCCGCATCCCAACCAGATACTAGTTCCGGCATGGATGAAGGGACGATGCCGCAGCCCTGCTCTCCGGGGGGGGTAAGCCGGGGGGGGGTAACTAGGGATGGTGGCAGTAGATGGCAGTGGAAGTCACAGGGTCCATGACCAGGGCTGATAAAACAACAGCAGAACCACAGGATAAAGAAGAAAAAAAAAAGGAAACCAGAGAATAGGCAATTCTAGATCTAGGTCTAAACAACATGGACACTAATATTGTACAACAGAGCCTCCAGCAGGAAACAATCCCAATAGCTGCAGGAAATGGACAGTGTATTATAATTCCAGAGTGCACAGATATAACAATATGAGAAGGGAACAAAAAAATTGCACTAAGATAGGTGATGGGTAAAATATAAATCCGAAAATATGAACATACAAAATTGCCAACAGAAACAGGCTTCATGGTCTGTCGAGTCTGCTCGAGTGTGCAGCTAGCCCCTCATCACACAGCTGCCCCTCCCATCCCCTTCCCGGTATTCCTTACCCTTAACCTGTCCCAACCCCTCTTGAAACTACCCAGCATCTTACAGGACACTATCTTGTCTAGTAAGGTGTTCCATTTGTCCACCACTTTTTCTGTGAAAAAATTTCTCCTCATCTTCCTCTTGAATCTTCCTCCCCTCCAATCTCAGTACATGCTCTCTTGTGTCCCTCCCCCTTCTCATCTGAAAAATCCCTTCTGTGTTGGTGTTGTTTATCTCCTTCAGATACTTAAGGGTCTTGATCATATCCCCCATCCCTCCTCTCCTCCAGTGAATACATGTTCAACACTCCCAGCCTGTACTCGTAGGGCTTGCTCTCCAATCCCTGGATCATCTTTGTGGCTCTTCACCGCACCCCCTCCAACAATCTGTTGTGTTTCTTCAGGAATGGGCACCAGTAATGCATGCAGTACGCTAGGTGGGACCTGACCAATGACCTATACAGGTGCAGGATAACTTCCCTCCTTACTTCTGTTCATTATTTAATGAAAATAAACTGTCAGTAAGGGAAATGGAGTGGTGTGTTAGAAACAAATAAATGTTAATACAAATAGTGGAGGCCAGTTTACAAAGATTTTACAAAAATTGAAAAGTTTAAATACAGATATATCAGCAGAGTCAGATTCATTCTACACAAGGGTCTTTAAAGAACTGGCTGGAGAAAGAGCACACTACCGAGTAACAAGGGAAGTCCTCATAGACTAGAAGGAGGCCACAGTAATACCATTATTCAAAAACAGAGACAGAGGTAAGATTTCAAGTTATAGACCAGTAAGCTTAACTACTACAGATGAGACATTAAACTGAGGTCCCATCTGCCTGTTCTGGTGGTAGTTCAGGTGGATGTTAAAGATCCCATGGCGCTTCTCAAAAAGAGTAGGGGAAATTTTTATTAAGATTCAAAAACAAGGCATATGTAATAACAACACTGAAAACATAATACAGATACCATATATCTCATATAACCCACTACAGAATCCTTACAAAAAACACACCAATCATAGTGCTTATACCATCACAATCCCTCAGTAGAAAAGAAAACGTGACATAGACACACAAAAAAAGTTCCACCACCAAACATCATAACTGTATTCCCTATAACAGAGACATTCTACATCCAATGCTCTAGTTAAATAAGCAGAAAAAGTACTTCAGATACTAACCCACCCACCCAATAGTTTCCCATAACTTGGAACCCACAACATGTCCCAATGTACAAAATTCATATTTATAGATCTTATCTAGTTCTCTCTGAATGCTGAACAATACCTCCTGTTGTGAGATCTCTTTACCTTGCAAAGATCTTTGGCATCTTGCCTGCCATAATGACCATTTTAAGCAAGCCAAAATCATATAAATAGAGCTTTTTTTCCATTTCATCCATTGAGAGGGAATCTGTCTTAATATCAAAATATCATAGGACATATGCTTAAATAAATCTTCCCCCCACCAACCAGCTAATTCTTCCCAAAAACCTTGAACATGCACACAATCAAAAAACAGATGCTGCATAGTTTCCATTTGACCAAGACAAAGTATCTCCCCACAGCCTCTGTCATCTATTTGTTTATGTTTCTGATTGCCCTTCACATTTAATTTCTGATGACCATACAACCATACCAAATCTTGCATTTTAAGTGGAATCCGCAGCTCCACAATACTTTCTAACAACAACCCTGTACTAGTTGTAGGGGATACTTGAAATAAGGGTTCCTCCATGTACCATTTTTTCCATTATTATCACTATAGGGAGGCAGTATAGCACAGTGGTTTAAGGCTGTGAGCTGCAAATGTGGTGACATCCAGCAGACCAGACCTGGATTTGAATCCCACAGCTTCACCTTGCATACTGTGTGACCCTGAGCAAGTCACTTAACTTCTCTGTGCTTCCAGATCGCACCTGTAAAAAAAGCTTTCAGTTTAGTGTGCTACTCCTGGTTAAACAACTAAAAAAAATGCATTTTTCCATGTCTCAAAAACCAAGTAAGCTCAATCTTCCAAGTCCTAATATATATTAAAATGGTTTGCAAATACCCCGGAAGAGCTTTCTCTGAGGGATGCCATTTACCCCTACCTCATGCCTTCAAAAAAGGGGTCCCCCACAACCGCATGCATAACAACCCCGTACCCTCTGATTCTAAAACTACAGGACGTATTGAGCTAAAAAAAAAATTACCAAAGAAATATACTAATGGCTGAATCATATTCAACCTCCCCCCCCCCCACTTTCTAAGCCCTATATGTATGTACCCTCTTCACAGGGTTCAACCTACTTCCCCATAAGAAAAGAAAAAAGAGGCCCATAACTTTCGTGTGCATAGCAAAAGGCAGCAGAAATATATGAGAAACATATAAAAAGATGGGAGCTATATACACTGTAAGCAAATAAAGCCTCTTTTTCCTATTCATTTTCCAGGAAAGCTATGATGTGACTTTCGGATTAGCCACATCATATACAGTTTTCCCAGTTCAACCCTTCTGATACTTTTGTACCAAAGTATAACCTCAAAATCTTCACATCCTCCTTCATCACAGATATTGGAAAATCCTCCATGAGCTGTGCAGCACCTAGAACCAAAACTTTACTCTTTCCAATATTAACCTTAATTCCTGTGGTGTCATAAACTTCTTCCATTTTCCTTAAAACTTGTTTTCGAGATTCCAAATCAGTTATAGTAACAACACAATCATCTGCATAAGCAGTAACCTTCTGTAGAACAACCCCTTCCTTATTTTTAATAGATCTGATGTCTTCTGCATTTTCAATAACCCTTAATATGGGATCCATCTCAAACACATAAAGCAAAGGGTTTATCAGACATCCCTAACACCATTCTTCAGAGATACTGGTATGCCCAGATGCCCATTCACCAAGGGCGTAACCTGCACTTCAGTATGTAAAGTCTGCAATAAAGCTAAGAACTGTTATGGAACACCATAGTGCTGTAACACTGTCCAAATATGCTCTTGCTGTACAGCATCGAAAGAAGTCTCTTGATCAATAGTTAACAAATAACCATCTAAGTTCATACTTAAACCTTGTTCTACCACTTCCCCTAATAAAAAACAAATTCTGAATAATGTTTCTACCTGGAATCACACAGGTCTGTACAGAGCTTACTACTTGTTGAGCAATTTTGGCCAACCGGATGGTTAGAATTTCAGTTAAAATTTTGCAATTTGTATTTAAGAGACTTAAGGGCCTCCAATTCCTAACCTCTTGAGGATCCCCCCTTTTTATATAAGAAAGTCATAATTCCTTCCTTCATACCTGATACCAGTCTATTTTCCTCCCAAATAGCCCCATAAATGACTTGCAACTAAGGAGTCAAGATGTCACAAAAACATTTATAAAAATCATTAGGTATTCTGTCTATACCAGGGGTAGTTCGAGGTGTAACCTTAGTAATAGCTTCCCTAATTTCTGCCTCTGAGATGGGGGCTACTGAACTCCACTCATCCTCTTTTCCCAACTGTGGTATATCCAGCTGTTGAACAAATACATTTTGCTGCCCTACCCTTTCTTTCTGAAATGTAGTCCTGATGTGATTTTGAATTAACAACATAACTCCACTACTGTCTTCAACTAAAAATTTCATCCTTCAAAGTCATCATCACCAGTCGCTGATCCCCATGCAATCCCAAATCATAAGGATTCATTTGCCCTTTCGTTCCTCTAGTCTGGTATTTCTGTTGCAGAGCTACCCTATCCTCTGACTCTTTCAAATGAATATACATTCAATTCTTTAATCGCTTGTAACTGTAGCCTCACATCATTCCTCTGATCAGCTGCCTGAGTTAATAACTGCATATATTTAGCTCTGAGACCAAAATACTTAATATATTTACCTTTAGCTCTTTCACTAGCAATACCTATATAGAGCCCCTTCAGATCGCTCTTAGTGTCTTCCCACCATTCTATAGGGCTATCATACATGAAGCAAATATCGGCTCTCAACTTCAAATATTCTCTCATAGAATGTTGAATAAAAACCTCCTGTAAAACAGTAACATTCATCTTCCAATATCCCTCCCCATAGGAACCTTCTGCACCATTCCTATTCAAATCTTAACAGCCAAATGATCTGATGTTTCCAAAGGAACTACCACCACTTCCTGACATGTAATTCGATCTGACAAAAAACAAAAGTCTATCCTTGTGGACAACCTCCCTTTATAAAAAGTATGTATTAGAGCCTGCTTCACAATATCATACACATCACTTAAATTATTAAGCTTCAAGATTCTAAACAAGGCATTAGTATCACTATATATCTTTTGTGTAGCCCTCCCCCAATCCCTATGTGATAGGCCACAATCAAAATCACCTCTCCATAGCACCAATTTAGAAGTGTGTAGGTAGGGCTCTAATCTCCTAAAGAGAGAAGATCTGTCTGCCTTCACTTGAGGGGCATAGATGTTCATAATTCTATATGCTATATTACATAAAACCACATCCATTATCATGGCTCTCCCAGACTGAACATCAATGATTTGTAAAACACTTACAGTCAGATTCAAAAATAAAGAAAACTAACCCTGAACAAGATTCGTCTCCGAAGGACCAAAATGAGACACCCCATCTCCAATCCCTCTGTGCCTCCCTAACCTCTGGCAAAGAATGCAACTTTATATCCTGCAATAGAATAACTTGCCCACACCCCTCCCTGAGACTAGCAAATCTAACCCATCTCTTTTCTAAAGTCTTAATGCTGTTCACATTAATTGTGAGAAGGGAAATGCCTGCATCCATAAGAAGGATAATTGAGATGAGAGAAAAAAAGAAACAGTCTACAAAAGTCACTTTTTCTTTTTACACTTCCTAGGCTTAGGCTTATCAACAGGCCCCACATCAGTGGTTATTTCAGCCTGTGAAGAAGCGATAGAAGACAGGTCTGAATCAAGAGTCTCGTCTTCCCCTCCTTGTTTAAACAGTAAGGCATAGGAATTATGTAAGGGAAGGCTATCTGATTCCCTAGGCACAGAATGAGAATCTATCAGGGGTTTCCCAGCTTTAGATCTAGTTACTCTGTGAAAGACAGTCTCTTGCTGAATTTCAGGAGGAGGCATAGAATTTTCCCCCAACGCTATCTACATACTCTGTTCAGAGTCTATAATCAAGCCCTCTTGTTCACATGACACTATTATGTTTTGAGAGAGGGGTTCACACAGGTTGGCCTCAGCCATGGCATCTGAATCATACCTGAGATCTACTTTGGAAGACTCCACCTCTATGTCAGCAGACTGTGCTACAGGGAGTATCTCCTGCTCCAGTGCTGCTACTTCTGTGAAGGCCTCTGTTCATGGCCTAGACACTCTTTGAGGTTTGGGATCTACAATGGGTGCAGACATTAATAATTCCAGCATTCACATTTTCTCCTTTTGAGCTGCGGCTACATAAGCATCTTGCTCAGCCTGAATAGCCAAATCTCTACTATTGTGGGATGCCCAGGAACAGGTACGAAAAGTGTGTCCTTGTTCATCACACAGATTGCACCTCATGGGTTGTTGATACTGAGCACTATGACCCACTTCACCATATAGGCCACATTTCTACTTATCACAGACATTACTTAAATGGTCAACATCTTCACATTTGAAACAAGCCCTGTGTTGTCCTGCATAGAAATGGTGGAGCATCTGGTTGTCAATGGACTACAGGACCCAAGGCAGCACGGTTTCACCAGGGGGAGGTCATGTCAGACCAACTTCATTGAATTTTTTTGACTGGGTGACTAGGGAGGTGGATCAGGGAGGGCAGTGGGCATGGCCTATCTGGACTTCAGCAAGGCCTTTGACACTGTGCCACATAGAAGACTATTACACAAACTGAGGAATATGGGTGTGGGCAGGACAGTAGTATGGTGGGTAGGTAACTGGCTGGGTGGCAGGGCACAGAGGGTGGTGGTAAATGGCTGTCACTCCACAGAGGGAAGAGTGACCAGTGGGGTACCACAGGGATCAGTGCTGGGACCGGTCCTATTCAACATCTTCATCAGTGACATTGCACAGGACCTAGAAGGCAGAATTTCACTGTTCGCTGATGACACAAAGCTCTGTAACAGAGTAGACACACCAGAGGGTGTAGACAGAATGAGAAGGGACCTGCAGAAACTTGAAGAATGGTCAGGGGTTTGGCAGTTGAAATTCAATGCAAGAAGTGCAAGATAATGCATATGGGGCACAAAAACCCTGGCACAATATATCAGTTGGGGAGTGAGGATATAGCATGCACCAAGCAGGAAAGGGATTTTGGGGTTATCATCTCTGATGACCTCAAGGCAGGAAACAGTGTGACAAGGCAGCAGGTAAAGCAAATAGGATGCTGGGATGCATAGGCAGGGGCATCACCAGCAGGAAAAGGGAGGTCATAATTCCACTATACAAGACACTAGTGAGGCCCCACCTGGAGTACAGTGTACAGTTCTGGAGACCTTACCTATTGAGGACATAGACAGGAGTAGAGAAGGTTCAGAGGAGGCAACAAAGATGGTGCATGGATTGCATCACAAGTCCTATGAAGACAGGTTGAAGGAACTGAACATGTACTCCCTGGAGAGAGGGAGGGAGAGGGGATATGGTAGAGACATACAAGTATCTTACAGGGAGGAACAGGGTGCAGGAATACACTATTTTAAGTGAAAAAGATGTTCCAGGACTAGAGGGCATGGGATGAAGTTGGAGGAGGACGATTCAGAGGAACGCGAGGGAAGAATTTCTTCACAGAACGGGTGGTGGACAGTGGAACACCCTGCCAGAGGAAGTGGTGGGGGCTGAAACAATCACAGGATTTAAGAATACATGGGATAGACATAAAGGAATTCTGGAGGTCAGGGGTAAAGGGCAACAGACTTCTAGGAAAACAAACTGAACATACAAGCTCAAATGGGCAGACTGGGTGGGCCATAGGCCCTTATCTGCCGACACTGTGTATGTATCTATGTATCACCCCATGGTCCCATCCTAGAAAAAAACAGTTTGGCAAATGTTTAGTCAATCCCTGTTCCAAATTCAAAACAACCTGATACTTCTATCCACCAGTCCATAGTTGTTCATCATCTAGTAGGAGCTCTGGATATCCCTTAACAGTGCAATGCTGCTGCAACCAATAGGTGATATCAGCAACATTCACCCCTCATTCCGAAACAAAACAGTTATTTTCTTTGTCAGGGGTTTCATCAGTGGGATAGCCAGAAATGGTTTCCATAAAGGAGAATGCTTCAACATTTGATACTGTTTCCTAAACCTTTCAAGGCCAGCAGGATGCTTAAAACTGATATCAAACACAGAATCCCCGGCACATATATTAGGGCATACACCTCACATGCATAATACTTCATGCTGCCATTTAACAATGCCCATCCTATGAAATGTCTATCTGGGACATCTGAGATATTGCCCCTAAATTTCAAGCGTACGGCATTTCTTCTCATAGCAGGCTCAGATAAAAGTCTTGAGTCAGATGGAAAAAGCTGATTCCAAACTTTACCATGCCATACAATACCAGGGGTCTGTAAGGATTTTTCAGGGCCTATTTGTGGATTAGGAGCAGCATCCTGCCTCAAAAACTTCTCCAGCCAAATCCTCCAAAGGAATTATGGGAGTAAGGGAAGGAGATTCCAGCAATTCAGGCACAGAAACATCACCTTCCAAATTTTTAATGTCTGCTAGTAAAGCATTAGTAACATCATGCTGTGTAACAGGGGCTTGCACTAAGGGAGATCTTTGCCCTGGCATCAAAACGGATCCATCACTCAACTCAGCGGTCTGAGCAGAATCAATTAAGTGTTGTCTGGGGACAGCACTAGAAGCCTGTACACCCAGGAAATTAGCATTCCACCCTGTACCAGCAGGATTCTTTACCCACCCAGCAGCTTCCAATGTAGACGAGACCCAGTCCACAGAACTAGAGGAAGGCCCCGATAGGGGCACAACGGAAGAGCTCTGGGTAATAACAGGGGATCTTCTGGCAACATCAGGGACCTGAAGATGAGTTTTCCATCCCTTACCAGTACCATCTTTACTTATAGCTTTCTTCCCCCTCCTGACAAGACCCCAATAGAAAAAATAATCGGGGGTAAATGCCCCATCCCTCCACCTTCTATTTGCCTGGAAATATCAACAGGCATATCAATCTGCTGGACCAGATTCTCAGAATTTTGAGAAATTTTTTGTCACTGACAGTCTGCTCTTCCCTCCCTTCACTCCCATCTGATGTGGAAGCCACCATAACATCAGTTACCTGCTTAATCAGAGAGCCTGGGAGGGGGATATCAGGTTCTGAAGAAGGCATATTCCCTGCATCTCTTGAATCCTCCATGCACAATTCAGTTTCCATATTGCTTTGAGCCGTATCTAGTTCCTGAGTTGCAGGCTGCTCCTCCTGCAGCCACAATTCCTCCTCTAATTTGGGCCGAGTCTCCACAAATTGCTTTTCAGCCAGCTCCATCTGTAATCGAATATCTGCAGTCTTATTCTCCATGACAGCCTTCTGAAAAGATTCCTGAGCCCCAATTACTGACTCATTTCTAGAATGTAAGTCAACTTTTGTACCATCCATATTTTCTGTTGCTAGAATGAACATTTCCTCTAGTGCAGGATCAACATCCATGACAGTCTCCAGGTAAGGAAGGCCAAATAGGAGAAGTGCTCCTCAGCCACCCGCTTGTCTTGCCTCTCTGAAACCACCTACACTCTGCTCACTTTCTCGCAGCAACGCAGTGTCCTCTAGCGAAAAGAGTAGGGGAATTTCCCCAGTGCACTGGCCAAATTTCCCCCTATTCACTAAAATACCACCACAGCTTAATCTGGTTCAAAGTCACTTGGCATTCATCTGTATCCCCTTCCCTTGGGTTGTTCCTGAAAATAGGCAGAATTTGTCTAGTGCACTTACCCAGTCAACAAAAACTAAATAAATAAATAATTTGTATGTAAACTAATGGAATCATTTTTAAGAGAAAAAACTGAGCTACTGAAAGAAAGAGGGATTATGGACAAAACACAGCAAGACTTTACAAAGGATAGATCATGTCTAACTAACCTACATTATTAACTTTTCATTTGCCAGTCATTACAAATATAGACAGGCATACCCATGGATGTCATATTCCTAGACTTTAGCAAAGCTTTTGATGTAGAGTCACAAGTAAAATTTATTAACAAAATAGGCACTATCAGGAATGACAGTAAGGTAGTAAGTTGAATAAGAGACTGTCTTAGCAATAGAAAGCAAAGGGTGAGAATTAACAGCTTTGTATCCAAAGAATGATATGATCTGTGAGGTGCCACAGGGAACAGAGTGGAGCTCAAAATTATTTAATGTTTATGCACAGTGATGGCACAGAAAAATGGGTAACATAATTTGCAGATTACACCAAACTTGGAGAGGCACTGGAAACAGAGGAAGAGATAAACAGTATATAAAGAGACTTGCAAAGGATAACTAAGAGGGCTAACAGGTGGGACATGGAGTTCAATAAGGAGAAAAGCACAGTGCTAAATTTAGGAAAGAAAAACAATGTAAATTATTATTTAAATGGAAGTGAATTAAGGAAAGTAGAGAAAGAATATGATCTAGGTGTTATAATAATGTCATACTTAAAACAGGGACACAGTATGAATCAACATCTAAGAAAGCAGCTCGCCTACTAGGGTGTATGTGGTAGAACTTTGTTAGCAGATCAGGAGAAGTGATAGCCCCCACTGTATAAGACATAAGTGAGACCCCAACTGCAGAACTGCTGCCAGTTCAGGAATCCATGTCACAGAAAAAATATTGATAGATTAGAGTGGGCTTCAAGAAGAGCAACATGATAATGGGGATAGCAGCATGGCATATAGGAAGTGACTAAGTACTCTGAGAACATTTAGTCTAGATAAGAGGTACCATAGAGGAGATATAATTGTTTCCTAAAAGATCCAAAAATATGTAGAGTACTGGTTATTAAAAAAAAAAAAATCGTCAACTAAGTGTCATAACAAAGAAGTTAAAAGGGGGAAGTATTCAGATATGAGAGTGATAGGTGTCAGTAACCTACTCCCAAGTAATATGAATTCAAAAAGTATAGAAATATTTATGAAAAGGCTGGTTATTGAGATACAGTGAAATTCTGGTGAAATCAAGAATTTCATCCTGTGAAATATTTTGCAAAATTCGTGTATTTTGTAGAATATTTTGTGGGTATGAAATGCAAAATTCTGCTAGTGAAATGCAGAACTGTGCCAGCAAAATGCAGAATTTCACTGAGGAAATGCAGAATTGTGTACGTGAGTGGTGGAATTTCACCCGCGGTTGTTGAAATTCCACATTTTGCCAGGGAAATTCCACATTTCACTGGTGGAATTTCACATTTCACACCCACAAAACATTTCACGAAGTTATGTATCCAACTCCCTTTCCCACAGGGTATACCTGGAAAGGAAATTACTTCATACATATGCCCTCCTAGCAGAATATTTTAAATAGTATATGACATGCTATTTCAATATTGTACCTTACTGTGTGTGCATGCATTTTGTCTCTACCACCTCCCCAGAAATTTAGTAACTAAGCAAATACAGTGGGACTCTAGCTCTTTATCACTCAGTAAGTCTTTGGCCACAACTACCACCACATTGTACTATAAAAGAGCAAACTTTACAAATAGTGACCTCCCATCCTTTCCATATGTTATGATGCAGCCATACCAGGATTTGAACTGACAGCCTGTAATTGTCTTTCATCACTGGGTTAGCTGCCAGAGCCCCAGCAGAACTGCTGATCCTTGCTCAATGAGGTTTACCATTGTTAATGAGGGCTATTGCTGCCATTCTCTCCTTACCCACTTGGCTGTGCCATCTTTGAAGGGGTAGACTGGCAGAAAGTCTTAAACCAAGAGACCCAAGCCTTTGTACAGTATAGCAAGTGCACCCACTAAAGATAGTGCTGGCCAGGAACCTAGACTTAAAATGGCAACTCCATTACTTAAAAAAACATTAAAAGAAAGTGATGGTTCAGTGGTTAGAGCATAGTACACCTCCATTGCTGACTCACAGTGTGAACTGTGGTAAATTTCTAGTCCTATTTTTACCTAATCTCTCCCAGTTAAACTGAGAAGCAGCAGCAGCACGCTACTGTAAATGAGATACTGAATCAGTTGAAGTCAAGCTTTTCTGTGTAAATATTTCCAAAAATAATTTTATTATCCACCTTATTTGATGATGTTTATTGTTTCCAGAGTGGAGATGATGAAGACTACAGACGGATTTACACAAAGAAAATTAAACCACGCCTTAAGTCAGATGATGCAGCAGAAACAGAGCACTCTGAAACGCAGACAAGAACCATTACTGTCACCAGAAAAGTCACTGCATATACTGTAGATGTTACATCATCTGAAGGAGCAAAAGATATCGATATCACTAGTCCAGAGTTTAAAATCAAGATTCCAAGGCATGAACTCACAGAAGTGTCACAAATGGACATTGAAACTGAAAAAGGAAAAGCTATAATCAGACTACCACAAGTTGACATATCACAGAAAACAGTGCAAACATCAGACATAAACATTGACTTAGCTGGAAAACACAGCAGCAGTGTCCTTAGTGGACCGAGTGTTCAGCCATCAAAGGTCACTGTAGAAATCGGTGCCCGTGATGTTGACTTAAGTGGTTCAACATTAGAAAAGTCTGCAGTAAATACAGCAGGACCTCAGATTGATGTTAAGGTGGCAGAGCACAGAGCACACAAGTCTTTAGTTAATATATCATCACAAACAATCTCCATACCTACCGGTGACTTAAACATAAAAGGCAAAGGAATAACAACTATTGGTATTTCAGATTCAAAAATAAAAGGTGACTTCAAGGCTCCTAAGGTTGATATTCCAGGTTCCCAAGTAGGCATGAAAGCAACAGATGTCAGTATTCAAGGAGATAAAATAAAAATGTCAGGATTTGGAATCTTGGGAAAAACAGATATTGCTGGCATTGATGTTAAAAGAAATGAAGCAAATGTGGACATTTCAACTCAAAAATCTGGAACTGATATCCAACCTCCAAAAGTGGATGTTAGAGTTCCTAAAATGAATGTTTCTGTTTCAGGTGAAGATGTTGTCATTACAGGTATCAAAACTTCTAATATTAATATTTCAGAATCACAATCCCATATGCCTCATACCAATGTTGATATGGTGGGTGATACTGCAAAGGCAAAACTGGATATCAGAGGTCCAACTGGAATTGATATTTCTGGTTCTAAGTTTCAAGGTGACATAAAAGGTCCCAAACTTGACATTTCTGATCCTAAAGCTGCTATTTATGATGTTAAGATTAAAGGGGACATGCAAGGTCTCAAAGCTGATATTAAAGGTCCAAAGGTTGCCATTGAGACACCTGACATGAATGGTTCAGAGGGAAGCTGGGGACTTCCTAAATTTAAAATGCCAAAGTTTGGCAAATTTGGATCAAAAGTTGAAAGTTCTGATTTAGATGTCAAACATCCACAAGCAGATATTGAAAGGTCTGCAACAAAAATGGAAGGGAACCTCAATGTTCCTAAAGTTGATATTTCTATTCCCAATATAAAAGGTGAGATTAGTGCTCCTGAAATTGACATTTCTGGTCATGAGACTAAAAGCAACATCAAAACTCAAGCTGATATTTCTATACCCAAAATAGAAGGTGACATTAAAGTTCCCAAAGTTGATATAAAGGGTCCAAAGACTGACATTGGAACACCAGACCTGGATTTAAAAAGTTCAGAGAGAAGCTGGGGACTGTCAAAATTTGGAATGCCACAGTTTGGTGTATCTGTATCAAAAGGTGAACATTCCAATGTAGACATTAAACTTCCAAAAATGGATGTTAGTCTCTCAGGATCAAACACTGAAGGTGACAACAGAGCTCCTAAGCTTGACATTTCTGGTCCTAAAATAGAAGGTGACATCGGAGCTCCCAAACTTGACTTTTCTGGTCCTAGAGTGGAAGGTGGAATCACAACTCCCAAAGTTGCTATTTCTGGTCCTAGGGTAGATGGCGATAGCAAGGCTCCTACATTTGGGAAAATGGAAGGTGGGGTGAATGTTCCTAAAGTTGACATTTCTATTCCCAAGGCAAAAAGTGAAATAAAAGCTCCTAAAATTGACATTTCAGGTCCTAAAGTAGAAGGGACAATAAACACTCTTAAAACAGATATTTCGGCCCCAAAAGTGGAAGGTGATATCAAGGTTTCCAAAGTTGACATTAAAGATCCAAAAGTTGAAATTCAAGCACCTGGTGTAAAAGGTCAAGAGGGAAATTGGGAACTACCTACCTTGAAAATGCCCAAGTTTGGAACATCTGGGGCTAAGGTTGCAAATTCTGGTGTAGACATTAAAGTTCCAAAAGCAGACATTGACATTTCCTGGTCAACAGTTGGAAGTGACATGGGAGGCCCCAAAGTTAATATTTCAGAACCTAATATAGAAGGTGGCATAAAAGAGTCTAAAGCTGAGTTTTCAGGACCAAAAATAGAAGGTGACATCAAAGCTCCCAAAGCCGATATTAAAGTTCCAAAAGTTGACACTGAGGCACCTGTTGTAAAAGGTTCAGATGGAAGCTGGGGACTTCCTAAATTTAAAATGCCAAAGTTTGGTAAATCTGGATCAAATGTTGAAAGTCCTGATTTAGATGTCAAATATCCACAAGTAGATATTGATATTTCTGGGTCAAAAGTGAAAAGTGACGTCACTGTTCCTAAAGTTGACATTTCTGTTCCCAAAATAAAAGGTGACATAAAAGCTCCAGACATTGATACTTCTGGTCCTAAGATAGAAGGCAGCATTAACGTTCCAAAAACAGATATTTCAGTGCCCAAAATAGGTGAGATCAAAGCTCCCACATTTCAAAAAATGGAAGATGAGGCCAACATTACTAAAGGTGACATTTCTATTCCAAAGATAAAAGGTGAAATTCCAGCTCCTAAAATTAATATTTCTGGTCCTAAGATAGAAGGTAACATAAAAACATTTAAAACTGATATTACTGCACCAAAAATAGAAGGGGACATCAAAGCTCCAAGAGTTGACATTAAGAATCCAAAGGTTGAAACAGAGACACCCGATGTGAAAGGCACAGAAGGAAGCTGGGGACTGCCTACTTTCAAAATGCCTACGTTTGGAATATCAGGAAATAAAATTGAAAGCCCTGATGTGGACATTAAAGTTCCAAAAGCTGATATTTCTGTACCCAAAATAGAAGGCGAGATTAAAGCTCCCAAAATTGATCTCAGGGGCCGACAGATTGACATGGAGACATCAAAAGCAGACATTAGCATTTCCAGACCAAAAGTTGAAGGTGACATTAAAGCTCCCAAACTGGACATTTCTGGTCCACATATTGAAGGTGGCATCAAAGGTCCTAACATCAACATTTCGGGTCCTGAGATAGAAGGTGATATCAGAACTCCAAAACCTCACATTTCTGGTCTTGCAATAGAAGGTGGTATCAGTGCTCCCAAAGCTGATATATCTGATCCTAAAATAGATGGAATCAGTGCTCTTAAGGGTGATATTTCTGGTCCTATGATAGGTGATATCAAGCCACCTACATTTGGCAAAATAGAAGGAGTGGTCAGTGTTCCTAAAGTTGATATTTCAGTTCCTAAATTAGAAGGAGAAATCACAGTTCCTAAGCTTGATATTTCTGGTCCTAAGATAAAAGGCAACATAAAAAGTCCTAAAACTGATATTTCTGCACCCAAAATAGAAAGTGACATCAAAGTTCCCAAAGCTGATGTTGAAGGTCCAAAGGCTGAGATTGAGAAACCTGATGTAAAAGGTCCAGAAGGAAGCTGGGGACTACCTACATTCAAAATGCCCAAGTTTGGACTGTCTGGGGCCACAGCTGAAAGTTCTGATATAGATACTAAAGTTCCAAAAGCAGACATTTGCATTTCAAGGCCACAAATTGAAGGTGGCATGAAATCTCCCAAACTTTATATTGTTGGGCCTAATGTAGACGGCGACATCAAAGGTCCTAAAGTTGATATTTCTTGTTCTAAGACTGAAGGTGACATAAAAGGTCCCAAAGTTGATATCAAAGGTCCAAAGGTTGATATTGAGACACCTGATCTGAAAAGTTCAGAGGGAAGCTGGGGACTACCAAAATTTAAAATGCCAAAGTTTGGTAAATCTGGATCAAAAGTTGAAAGTTCAGATGTAGATAGTAAACTTCCAAAAACAGAAATTGACATTTCAGGGCCCAAAATTGAAGGTGACATTAAAGCTCCTAAATTTGACATTTCAGCTCTGAAGATAGACAGTGCTGTCACAGCTCCCAAACCTGCCATTTCTGGTCCTACAATGGAAGTTGATATCAGTGCTCCCAAAGTTGACATATCTGGTCCTAAGATTGATGGTGATATCAAAGCTCTTAAGGAGGATATATCAGGTCCTATGATAGGTGATAGCAAAGCACCTACATTTGGAAAAATTGAAGGTGAGATCAGTGTTCCTAAAATTGAAATGGGTATTCCTAAGATAAAAGGTGAAATTGCAACGCCAAAAATTAATGTGTCTGGTCCTAAGATAGAAGGCAGCATCCAAAGTCCTAGAACTGAAATTTCTGCACCAAAAACAGAAGGTGACATCAAAGCTGCTAAAGCTGATGTTAAAGGCCCAAAGGTTGAGAGTAAGACACCTGATGCAAAAGTTTCTGAAGGAAGCTGGGGACTGCCTACTTTCAAAATGCCTAGGTTTGGACTTTCTGGAACTAAAGTTGAAAGTTCTGATATAGACATTAAAGTTCCAAAAGCAGACATTGAAATTTCAGATACAAGAACTGAAGGTGACATGAAATCTCCCAAACTTGATATTTCTGGTCCTAATATAGAAGGTGGCATCAAAGGTCCTAAAGTTGATATTTCTAGTTCTAAGATTGAAGGTGGTATAAAAACACACAAAGTTGATATTAAAAGCCCAAAGGTTGACATTGAGGTACCTGATGTGAAACATTCAGAGGGAGGCTGGGGATTTCCTAAATTTAAAATGCCAAAGTTTGGTAAAACTGGATCAAAAATTGAAAGTCCTGATTTAGATATCAGAGTTCCTCAAGTAGATCTTGACATTTCAGGGTCAAAAATGGAGAGTGAGGTCAGTGTTCCTAAAGTTGATATTTCTGTTCCTAAGATAAAAGGTGAAATCACAGCTCCTAAAATTGACATTTCTGGTCCTAAGATAGAACGCAACATCAAAAGTCCAAAAACTGATATTTCTGCAACAAAAATAGAAGGTGATATCAAACCTTCCAAAGTTGACATTCAAGGTCCAAAGGTTGAGGTTGAGACACCTGATGTGAAAAGCACAGAGGGAAGCTGGGGACTGCCTACATTAAAAATGCCCAAATTTGGATCATCTGGTGCCAGAGTTGAATGTTCTGATATAGACATTAAAGTTCCAAATGCAGACATTTCTGGTTCAACAGTTAAAGGTGACATTAAGGTTCCCAAGTTTGATATTTCTGGTCCTAAGATAGAAGGTGATATGAAAGCTCCTACATTTGGAAAAATTGGTGGTGAGGTTAGTGTTCCTAAAATTGATGTTTCTAGTGCCAAGATAAAAGGTGAAATCAAAGTCCCTGAAATTGACATTTCTGGTCCAAAGATAGAAGGGAACATAAAAACTCCCAACACTGATATTTCTGCACCAAAAATAGAAAGTAACATCAAAGTCACTAATGTTGACCTTTCTGGTCCAGAAATAGAAGGTGACCTCAAAGGTCCCAAATTAAAAATTTCTGACCAGACTACAGTTGATATCAAAGCTCCAAAAATTGGAATTTCAGGTCCCAAAATAGATGGCAACGTTAAAGCTACTAAACTTGACATTTCTGATCCAAAGATTAAAGGTGACATCAAAGATCCTAACATTGACATTTCGTGTCCTAAGATAAAAGGTGACATCAAAACTCCTAAACTTGACATTTCTGGTCCTAAGCTGGAAGGTGACATCAAAGGTCCTAAAGTTGAAATTTCTGGTACTAAGATTAAAGGTGACATCAAAACTCCCAAAGTTGACATTTCTGGTCCTAAGATTGATAGTGACATTAACACTTCTAAACTTGACATTTCTGGTCCTAAGCTCGGAGGTGACATCAAAGGCCCTATAGTTGACATTTCTGGTCCTAAGATTAAAGGTGATATTAAAACTCCCAAAGTTGACATTTCTGGTCCAAAGATTGATAGTGACATTAAAGCTCCTAAACTTGACATTTCTGGTCCAAAGCTCGAAGGTAACATCAAAGGCCCTATAGTTGACATTTCTGGTCCTAAGATTAAAGGTGACATCAAAACTCCCAAAGTTGACATTTCTAGTACTAAGATTGATAGTGACATTAAAGCTCCTAAATTTGACATTTCTGGTCCTAAGCTCAAAGGTGACATCAAAGGCCCTATAGTTGACATTTCTGGTCCTAAGATTAAAGGTGACATCAAAGCTCCCAAAGCTGACATTTCTGGTCCTGAGATTGATAGTGACATTAAAGCTCCTAAACTTGACATTTCCAGCCCTAAGCTGGAAGGTGACATCAAAGGCCCTAAAGTTGACATTTCTGGTCCTAAGATTAAAGGTGACATCAAAATTACCAGCGTTGACATTTCTGGTCCTAAGATAGAAGGCAACATTAAAGTTCCTACAGTTGATATTGGAGATCCTAAAGTTGACATTGAAACACCTGATATTGATATTGAAAGTAACAAAGGACATTGGAAACCACCAAAGTTTTGGATGCCAAAGTTTAGCAAATCTAGTTCAAAAGCTGAAAGTCCTGATGCAGATATTAAACTTCCACAAGCTGATGTTGACATTTCTGGTCAAAAGATAGTAGGCAATATCAAAACTCCAAAAGCAGATGTTAAAGGGCCTAATGTTGACCTTGAGGCTCCAGATATTGACATTGAAGGCCCAGAAGGAAAACTGAGAGGTCCTAAATTTAAGATGCCAGACTGGTCAGTTTCAGCACCCAAAACATCCATGCCTGATTTTCATCTAAAAGCTCACAAAGTAAAAGGTGACTTAGATGTATCCAGCCCACAGATAGAAGGGGAGATAAAAGGTCCTAAAGCAGATATAAAAGGTCCTGATGCTGATGTTGACATTAAGGCACCAGATGTTGATGTTGAAGGCTCAAGAGGACATCTGAAAATGCCCAAGTTTAAAATGCCTGGATTTAACTTGCGTGGCCCAAAGCTAGAAGGATCTGATGTTGATATCAAACTTCCACAAGGTGATATTGACATATCTGGTCCAAAGATAGAAGCCAATATCAAAACTCCAAAAGCAGATGTTAAAGGGCCTGATGTTGACCTTGAAGCTCCAGATATTGACATTGAAAGCCTAGAAGGAAAAATGAGAGGTCCTAAATTTAAGACGCCAGATTGGTCAATTTCAGCACCCAAAATATCCATGCCAGATTTTCATCTAAAAGGTCAGAAATTAAAAGGTGACTTGGATGCAACCAGCCCAAAGATAGCAGGGGATGTAAAAGGTCCTAAAGTAGATATAAAAGGTCCTGATGTTGATGCACCAGATGTTGATATTGAAGGTCCAGATGGAAGCCTGAAAGGTCCTAAGATTAAGATGCCTGGATGGAAGTTTTCAGGACCCAAGATGTCTCTACCTGATGTACACCTAAAGGGTCCCAAAGTTAAAGGAGATATAGATGTATCTGGCTCAGAGATAGCAGGTGATATAAAAGGTCCTAATTTAAATCTGCAAGGTCCTGATGTTGATTTTGAATCACCAGATGTTGACATTGAAGGACCAGAGGGTAGCCTGAAAGGTCCTAAGTTTAAGAAGCCAGGCTGGAAGTTTTCAGCACCCAAAATATCAATGCCTGAAATGCATCTAAAGGGTTCAAAACTTAAAGGTGATATGGATCTATCCAGCCCAGAGATAGCAGGTGATATAAAAGGTCCTAAAGTAGATATAAAAAGTCCTGATGTTGATGTTGAGGCACCAGACATTGATGTTGAAGGCTCAGGAGGGCATCTGAAAATGCCTACGTTTAAAATGCCTGGATTTAGCTTGCGTGGCCCAAAGCTGGAAGGACCTGATGCTGATATTAAACTTCCACAAGGTGATATTGACATATCTGGTCCAAAGATAGATGGCAATATCAAAACTCCAAAAGCAGATGTTAAAGTTCCTGATGTTGACCTTGAGGCACCAGATATTGACATTGAAGGCCCAGAAGGAAAAGTGAAAGGTCCTAAATTTAAGACGCCAGACTGGTCAATTTCAGCACCCAAAATATCCATGCCTGATTTTCATCTAAAAGGTCAAAAATTAAAAGGTGATTTGGATGCATCCAGCCCAAAGATAAAAGGGGATATAAATGGTTCTAAAGTAGATATAAAAGGTCCTGATGTTGATGTTGGCATTGAGGCACCAGATGTAGATGTTGAAGGGTCAGGAGGCCATCTGAAAATGCCCAAGTTTAAAATGCCTGGATTTAATTTACGTGGCCCAAAGCTGGATGGACCCGATGTTGATATTAATCTTCCACAAGCTGATATTGACATTTCTGCTCCAAAACTTGAAGGCAATATCAAAGTTCCAAAAGCAGATGGTAAAGGTCCTAATGTTGATGTTGAGGCACCAGATGTTGATATTGAAGGTCCAGATGGAAGCCTGAAAGGTCCTAAGTTTAAGATGCCTGGATGGAAGTTTTCAGGACCCAAAATGTCCCTACCTGATGTACACCTAAAAAGTCCCAAAGTTAAAGGAGATATGGATGTATCTGGCCCGAACATAGAAGGGGACATCAAAGGTCCTAGTTTAGATCTGCAAGGTCCTGATGTTGATGTTGAAGCACCAGATGTTGACATTGAAGGCCCAGAGGGTAGCGTGAAAGGTCCTAAGTTTAAGAAGCCAGGTTGGAAGTTTTCAGCACCCAAAATATCAATGCCTGAAATGCATCTAAAGGGTCCAAAACTTAAAAGTGACATGGATGTATCCGGCCCAGAGATAGCAGGTGATATAAAAGGCCCTAAAGTAGATATAAAAGGTCCAGATGTTGATGTTGAGGCACCGGATGTTGACATTGAAGGCCCAGAAGGGAAACTGAAAGGACCAAAGTTTAAGACACCAGATTGGTCAATTTCAGCACCCAAAATATCCATGCCTGACTTTCATCTAAAAGGTCCCAAATTAAAAGGTGACTTGGATGCATCCAGCCCGAAGATAAAAGGGGATGTGAAAGGTCCTAAAGTTGATATAAAGGGTCCTGATGTTGATGTTGAGGCACCAGATGTTGATGTTGAAGGCTCAGGAGGGCATCTGAAAATGCCCAAGTTTAAAATGCCTGGATTTAACTTGCATGGCCCAAAGTTGGAAGGACCTGATATTGATATTAATCTTCCAAAAGGTGATTTTGACATATCTGGTCCAAAGATAGAAGGCAATATCAAAACTCCAAAAGCAGATGTTAAAGTTCCTGATGTTGACCTTGAGGCACCAGATATCGACGTTGAAGGCCCAGAAGGAAAACTGAGAGGTCCTAAATTTAAGACACCAGACTGGTCAATTTCAGCACCCAAAATATCCATGCCTGATTTTCACCTAAAAGGTCAACAAATAAAAGGAGACTTTGATGCATCCAGCCCCAAGATAGAAGGAGATGTAAAAGGTCCTAAAGTAGAAATAAAAGGTCCTGAAGTTGATGTTGAGGCACCAGATGTTGATATTGAAGGTCCAGATGGAAGCCTGAAAGGTCCTAAGTTTAAGATGCCTGGATGGAAGTTTTCAGGACCCAAAATGTCCCTACCTGATGTACACCTAAAGGGTCCCAAAGTTAAAGGAGATATGGATGTATCTGGCCCAAAAATAAAAGGGGACATCAAAGGTCCTAATTTAGATCTGCAAGGTCCTGATGTTGATGTTGAGGCACCAGATGTTGACATTGAAGGCCCAGAGGGTAGCCTGAAAGGTCCTAAGTTTAAGAAGCCAGGTTGGAAGTTTTCAGCACCCAAAATATCAATGCCTGAAATGCATCTAAAGGGTCCAAAACTTAAAAGTGACATGGATGTATCCGGCCCAGAGATAGCAGGTGATATAAAAGGCCCTAAAGTAGATATAAAAGGTCCAGGTGTTGATGTTGAGGCACCAGATGTTGACATTGAAGGCCCAGAAGGGAAACTGAAAGGACCAAAGTTTAAGACACCAGATTGGTCAATTTCAGCACCCAAAATATCCATGCCTGACTTTCATCTAAAAGGTCCCAAATTAAAAGGTGACTTAGATGCATCCAGCCCGAAGATAAAAGGGGATGTGAAAGGTCCTAAAGTTGATATAAAGGGTCCTGATGTTGATGTTGAAGCACCAGATGTTGATGTTGAAGGCTCAGGAGGGCATCTGAAAATGCCCAAGTTTAAAATGCCTGGATTTAACTTGCGTGGCCCAAAGCTGGAAGGATCTGATATTGATATTAATCTTCCAAAAGGTGATTTTGACATATCTGGTCCAAAGATAGAAGGCAATATCAAAACTCCAAAAGCAGATGTTAAAGTTCCTGATGTTGACCTTGAGGCACCAGATATTGACATTGAAGGCCCAGAAGGAAAACTGAGAGGTCCTAAATTTAAGACACCAGACTGGTCAATTTCAGCACCCAAAATATCCATGCCTGATTTTCACCTAAAAGGTCAAAAAATAAAAGGAGACTTGGATGCATCCAGCCCAAAGATAGAAGGGGATGTAAAAGGTGCTAAAGTAGACATAAAAGGTCCTGATGTTGATGTTGAGGCACCAGATGTTGATATTGAAGGTCCAGATGGAAGTCTGAAAGGTCCTAAGTTTAAGATGCCTGGATGGAAGTTTTCAGGACCCAAAATGTCCCTACCTGATGTACACCTAAAGGGTCCCAAAGTTAAAGGAGATATGGATGTATCTGGCCCGAACATAGAAGGGGACATGAAAGGTCCTAATTTAGATCTGCAAGGTCCTGATGTTGATGTTGAAGCACCAGATGTTGACATTGAAGGCCCAGAGGGTGGCCTGAAAGGTCCTAAGTTGAAGAAGCCAGGTTGGAAGTTTTCGGCGCCTAAAATATCAATGCCTGAAATGCATCTAAAGGGTCCAAAACTTAAAAGTGACATGGATGTATCCGGCCCAGGGATAGCAGGTGACATAAAAGGTCCTAAAGTAGATATGAAAGGTCCAGGTGTTGATGTTGAGGCACCAGATGTTGACATTGAAGGCCCAGAAGGGAAATTGAAAGGACCTAAGTTTAAGACACCAGATTGGTCAATTTCAGCACCCAAAATATCCATGCCTGATTTTCATCTAAAAGGTCCCAAATTAAAAGGTGACTTGGATGCATCCAGCCCGAAGATAAAAGGGGATGTGAAAGGTCCTAAAGTTGATATAAAGGGTCCTGATGTTGATGTTGAGGCACCAGATGTTGATGTTGAAAGCTCAGGAGGGCATCTGAAAATGCCCAAGTTTAAAATGCCTGGATTTAACTTGCGTGGCCCAAAGTTGGAAGGACCTGATATTGATATTAATCTTCCAAAGGTGATTTTGACATATCTGGTCCAAAGATAGAAGGCAATATCAAAACTCCAAAAGCAGATGTTAAAGTTCCTGATGTTGACCTTGAGGCACCAGATATTGACATTGAAGGCCCAGAAGGAAAACTGAGAGGTCCTAAATTTAAGACACCAGACTGGTCAATTTCAGCACCCAAAATATCCATGCCTGATTTTCACCTAAAAGGTCAAAAAATAAAAGGAGACTTGGATGCATCCAGCCCAAAGATAGAAGGGGATGTAAAAGGTCCTAAAGTAGACATAAAAGGTCCTGATGTTGATGTTGAGGCACCAGATGTTGATATTGAAGGTCCAGATGGAAGTCTGAAAGGTCCTAAGTTTAAGATGCCTGGATGGAAGTTTTCAGGACCCAAAATGTCCCTACCTGATGTACACCTAAAGGGTCCCAAAGTTAAAGGAGATATGGATGTATCTGGCCCGAACATAGAAGGGGACATCAAAGGTCCTAATTTAGATCTGCAAGGTCCTGATGTTGATGTTGAAGCACCAGATGTTGACATTGAAGGCCCAGAGGGTAGCCTGAAAGGTCCTAAGTTTAAGAAGCCAGGTTGGAAGTTTTCAGCACCCAAAATATCAATGCCTGAAATGCACCTAAAGGGTCCAAAACTTAAAACTGACATGGATATATCCGGCCCAGAGATAGCAAGTGTTATGAAAGGTCCTAAAGTAGATATAAAAGGTCCAGGTGTTGATGTTGAGGCACCAGATGTTGACATTGAAGGCCCAGAAGGGAAACTGAAAGGACCAAAGTTTAAGACACCAGATTGGTCAATTTCAGCACCCAAAATATCCATGCCTGATTTACATCTAAAAGGTCCCAAATTAAAAGGTGACTTGGATGCATCCAGCCCGAAGATAAAAGGGGATGTGAAAGGTCCTAAAGTTGATATAAAGGGTCCTGATGTTGATGTTGAGGCACCAGATGTTGATGTTGAAGGCTCAGGAGGGCATCTGAAAATGCCCAAGTTTAAAATGCCTGGATTTAACTTGCGTGGCCCAAAGTTGGAAGGATCTGATATTGATATTAATCTTCCAAAAGGTGATTTTGACATATCTGGTCCAAAGATAGAAGGCAATATCAAAACTCCAAAAGCAGATGTTAAAGTTCCTGATGTTGACCTTGAGGCACCAGATATTGACATTGAAGGCCCAGAAGGAAAACTGAGAGGTCCTAAATTTAAGACACCAGACTGGTCAATTTCAGCACCCAAAATATCCATGCCTGATTTTCACCTAAAAGGTCAAAAAATAAAAGGAGACTTGGATGCATCCAGCCCAAAGATTGAAGGGGATGTAAAAGGTCCTAAAGTAGACATGAAAGGTCCTGATGTTGATGTTGAGGCACCAGATGTTGATATTGAATGTCCAGATGGAAGTCTGAAAGGTCCTAAGTTTAAGATGCCTGGATGGAAGTTTTCAGGACCCAAAATGTCCCTACCTGATGTACACCTAAAGGGTCCCAAAGTTAAAGGAGATATGGATGTATCTGGCCCGAACATAGAAGGGGACATCAAAGGTCCTAATTTAGATCTGCAAGGTCCTGATGTTGATGTTGAAGCACCAGATGTTGACATTGAAGGCCCAGAGGGTGGTCTGAAAGGTCCTAAGTTGAAGAAGCCAGGTTGGAAGTTTTCGGCGCCTAAAATATCAATGCCTGAAATGCATCTAAAGGGTCCAAAACTTAAAAGTGACATGGATGTATCCGGCCCAGGGATAGCAGGTGACATAAAAGGTCCTAAAGTAGATATGAAAGGTCCAGGTGTTGATGTTGAGGCACCAGATGTTGACATTGAAGGCCCAGAAGGGAAATTGAAAGGACCTAAGTTTAAGACACCAGATTGGTCAATTTCAGCACCCAAAATATCCATGCCTGACTTTCATCTAAAAGGTCCCAAATTAAAAGGAGACTTGGATGCATCCAGCCGAAGATAAAGGGGATGTGAAAGGTCCTAAAGTTGATATAAAGGGTCCTGATGTTGATGTTGAGGCACCAGATGTTGATGTTGAAGGCTCAGGAGGGCATCTGAAAATGCCCAAGTTTAAAATGCCTGGATTTAACTTATGTGGCCAAAGTTGGAAGGACCTGATATTGATATTAATCTTCCAAAAGGTGATTTTGACATATCTGGTCCAAAAATAGAAGGCAATATCAAAACTCCAAAAGCAGATGTTAAAGTTCCTGATGTTGACCTTGAGGCACCAGATATTGACATTGAAGGCCCAGAAGGAAAACTGAGAGGTCCTAAATTTAAGACACCAGACTGGTCAATTTCAGCACCCAAAATATCCATGCCTGATTTTCACCTAAAAGGTCACAAAATAAAAGGAGACTTGGATGCATCCAGCCCAAAGATAGAAGGGGATGTAAAAGGTCCTAAAGTAGACATAAAAGGTCCTGATGTTGAAGTTGAGGCACCAGATGTTGATATTGAAGGTCCAGAG
This sequence comes from Neoceratodus forsteri, assembly GCA_016271365.2. Lineage (NCBI taxonomy): Eukaryota > Metazoa > Chordata > Ceratodontiformes > Ceratodontidae > Neoceratodus > Neoceratodus forsteri. Next base: position 585,108,375 of record CM028132.1, on the reverse strand, counting down.
GGAAGCCTGAAAGGTTCTAAGTTTAAGATGCCTGGATGGAAGTTTTCAGGACCCAAAATGTCCCTACCTGATGTACACCTAAAGGGTCCCAAAGTTAAAGGAGATATGGATGTATCTGGCCCGAACATAGAAGGGGACATCAAAGGTCCTAATTTTGATCTGCAAGGTCCTGATGTTGATGTTGAAGCACCAGATGTTGACATTGAATGCCCAGAGGGTAGCGTGAAAGGTCCTAAGTTTAAGAAGCCAGGTTGGAAGTTCTCAGCACCCAAAATATCAATGCCTGAAATGCATCTAAAGGGTCCAAAACTTAAAAGTGACATGGATGTATCCGGCCCAGAGATAGCAGGTGATATAAAAGGTCCTAAAGTAGATATAAAAGGTCCAGATGTTGATGTTGAGGCACCGGATGTTGACATTGAAGGCCCAGAAGGGAAACTGAAAGGACCTAAGTTTAAGACACCAGATTGGTCAATTTCAGCACCCAAAATATCCATGCCTGACTTTCATCTAAAAGGTCCCAAATTAAAAGGTGACTTGGATGCATCCAGCCCGAAGATAAAAGGGGATGTAAAAGGTCCTAAAGTTGATATAAAAGGTCCTGATGTTGATGTTGAGGCACCAGATGTTGATGTTGAAGGCTCAGGAGGGCATCTGAAAATGCCCAAGTTTAAAATGCCTGGATTTAACTTGCGTGGCCCAAAGTTGGAAGGACCTGATACTAATATTAATCTTCCACAAGGTGATTTTGATATATCTGGTCCAAAGATAGAAGGCAATATCAAAACTCCAAAAGCAGATGTTAAAGTTCCTGATGTTGACCTTGAGGCACCAGATATTGACATTGAAGGCCCAGAAGGAAAACTGAGAGGTCCTAAATTTAAGACGCCAGAATGGTCAATTTCAGCACCCAAAATATCCATGCCTGATTTTCACCTAAAAGGTCCCAAATTAAAAGGTGAATTGGATGCATTCAGCCCAAAGATAGAAGGGGATGTAAAAGGTCCTAAAGTAGACATAAAAGGTCCTGATGTTGATGTTGATTCACCAGATGTTGATATTGAAGGTCCAGATGGAAGCTTGAAAGGTCCTAAGTTTAAAATGCCAGGATGGAAGTTTTCAGGACCCAAAATGTCCCTACCTGATGTACACCTAAAGGGTCCCAAATTTAAAGGAGATATGGATGTATCTGGCCCGAACATAGAAGGGGATGTCAAAGGTCCTAATTTAGATCTGCAAGGTCCTGATGTTGATGTTGAAGCACCAGAGGTTGACATTGAAGGCCCAGAGGGTAGCCTGAAAGGTCCTAAGATTAAGAAGCCCGGTTGGAAGTTTTCAGCACCCAAAATATCAATGCCTGAAATGCATCTAAAGGGTCCAAAACTTAAAAGTGACATGGATGTCTCCGGCCCAGAGATATCAGGTGATATAAAAGGTCCTAAAGTAGATATAAAATGTCCAGATATTGATGTTGAGGCACCGGATGTTGACATTGAAGGCCCAGAAGGGAAACTGAGAGGACCTAAATTTAAGACACCAGATTGGTCAATTTCTGCACCCAAAATATCCATGCCTGATTTTCATCTAAAAGGTCCCAAATTAAAAGGAGACTTGAATGCATCCAGCCCGAAGATTAAAGGGGATGTGAAAAGTCCTAAAGTTGATATAAAGGGTCCTGATGTTGATGTTGAGGCACCAGATGTTGATGTTGAAGGCTCAGGAGGGCATTTGAAAATGCCGAAGTTTAAAATGCCTGGATTTAACTTGCGTGGCCCAAAGTTGGAAGGATCTGATATTGATATTGATCTTCCACAAGGTGATTTTGACATATCTGGTCCAAAGATAGAAGGCAATATCAAAACTCCAAAAGCAGATGTTAAAGTTCCTGATATTGACCTTGAGGCACCAGATATTGACATTGAAGGCCCAGAAGGAAAACTGAAAGGTCCTAAATTTAAGACGCCAGACTGGTCAATTTCAGCACCCAAAATATCCATGCCTGATTTTCACCTAAAAGGTCCCAAATTAAAAGGTGAATTGGATGCATCCAGCCCAAAGATAGAAGGGGATGTAAAAGGTCCTAAAGTAGACATAAAAGGTCCTGATGTTGATGTTGAGGCACCAGATGTTGATATTGAAGGTCCAGATGGAAGCTTGAAAGGTCCTAAGTTTAAGATGCCAGGATGGAAGTTTTCAGGACCCAAAATGTCCCTACCTGATGTACACCTAAAGGGTCCCAAATTTAAAGGAGATATGGATGCATCTGGCCCGATCATAGAAGGGGACATCAAAGGTCCTAATTTAGATCTGCAAGGTCCTGATGTTGATGTTGAAGCACCAGAGGTTGACACTGAAGGCCCAGAGGGTAGCCTGAAAGGTCCTAAGATTAAGAAGCCAGGTTGGAAGTTTTCAGCACCCAAAATATCAATGCCTGAAATGCATCTAAAGGGTCCAAAACTTAAAGGTGACATGGATGTTTCTGGCCCAGAGATATCAGGTGATATAAAAGGTCGTAAAGTAGATATAAAAGGTCCAGAAGTTGATGTTGAGGCTCCGGATGTTGACATTGAAGGCCCAGAAGGGAAACTTAAAGGACCTAAATTTAAGACGCCAGATTGGTCAATTTCAGCACCCAAAATATCCATGCCTGATTTTCATCTAAAAGGTCCCAAATTAAAAGGTGACTTGGATGCATCCAGCCCAAAGATAAAAGGGGATGTAAAAGGTCCTAAAGTAGATATAAAAGGTCCTGATGTTGATGTTGAGGCACCAGATGTTGATGTTGAAGGCTCAGGAGGGCATCTGAAAATGCCCAAGTTTAAAATGCCTGGATTTAACTTGCGTAGCCCGAAGCTGGAAGAACCAGATATTGATATTAAACTTCCACAAACTGATTTTGACATATCTGGTCCAAAGTTAGAAGGCAATATCAAAACTCCAAAAGCAGATGTTAAAGTTCCTGATGTTGAGCTTGAGGCACCAGATATTGACATTGAAGGCCCAGAAGGAAAACTGAGAGGTCCTAAATTTAAGACACCAGACTGGTCAATTTCAGCACCCAAAATATCCATGCCTGATTTTCACCTAAAAGGTCAAAAAATAAAAGGAGACTTGGATGCATCCAGCCCAAAGATAGAAGGGGATGTAAAAGGTCCTAAAGTAGACATAAAAGGTCATGATGTTGATGTTGAGGCACTAGAAGTTAATATTGAAGGTCCAGATGGAAGCTTGAAAGGGCCTAAGTTTAAGAAGCCAGGTTGGAAGTTTTCAGCACCCAAAATGTCCCTACCTGATGTACACCTAAAGGGTCCCAAATTTAAAGGAGATATGGATGTATCTGGCCCGAACATAGAAGGGGATATCAAAGGTCCTAAGTTAGATCTGCAAGGTCCTGATGTTGATGTTGAAGCACCAGATGTTGACATTGAAGGCCCAGAGGGCAGCCTGAAAGGTCCAAAGGTTAAGAAGCCAGGTTGGAAGTTTTCAGCACCCAAAATATCAATGCCTGAAATGCATCTAAAGGGTCCAAAACTTAAAAGTGACATGGATGTATCTGGCCCAGAGATAGGTGATATTAAAGTTCCTAAAATAGATCTAAAATGTCCAGATGTTGATGTTGAGGCACCAGATGTTGACATACAAGGTCCTGAAGGGAAACTGAAAGGACCTAAATTTAAGACACCAGATTGGTCAATTTCAGCACCTAAAATATCGATGCCTGATTTTCATCTAAAAGGTCCCAAATTAAAAGGTGAATTGGATGCATCAAGCCCAAAGATAGAAGCGGATGTAAAAGTTCCTAAAGTAGACATAAAAGGTCCTGATGTTGATGTTGAGGTACCAGATGTGGATATTGAAGGTCCAGATGGAAGCCTGAAAGGTCCTAAGTTTAAGATGCCTGGATGGAAGTTTTCAGGACCCAAAATGTCCCTACCTGATGTACACCTAAAAGGTCCCAAATTTAAAGGAGATATGGATGTATCTGGCCCGAACATAGAAGGGGATATGAAAGGTCCTAAATTAGATCTGCAAGGTCCTGATGTTGATGTTGAAGCACCAGATATTGACATTGAAGGCCCAGAGGGTAGTCTGAAAGGTCCTAAGTTTAAGAAGCCCGGTTGGAAGTTTTCAGCACCCAAAATATCAATGCCTGAAATGCATCTAAAGGGTCCCAAACTTAAAAGTGACATGGATGTATCTTGCCCAGAGATAGGTGATATAAAAGGTCCTAAAGTAGATTTAAAAGTGCCAGCTGTTGATGTTGAGGCACCGGATATTGACATTGAAGGCCCAGAAGGGAAACTGAGAGGACCTAAATTTAAGACACCAGATTGGTCAATTTCAGCACCCAAAATATCCATGCCTGATTTTCATCTCAAAGGTCCCAAATTAAAAGGTGACTTGGATGCATCCAGCCCGAAAATAAAGGGGGATGTAAAAGGTCCTAAAGTTGATATAAAAGGTCCTGATGTTGATGTTGAGGCACCAGATGTTGATGTTGGAGGCTCAGGAGGGCATCTGAAAATGCCCAAGTTTAAAATGCCTGGATTTAACTTGCGTGGCCCAAAGCTGGAAGGACCTGATATTGATATTAATCTTCCACAAGGTGATTTTGACATATCTTGTCCAAAGATAGAAGGCAATATCAAAACTCCAAAAGCAGATGTTAAAGTTCCTGATGTTGACCTTGAGGCACCAGATATTGACATTGAAGGCCCGGAAGGAAAACTGAGAGGTCCGAAATTTAAGACACCAGACTGGTCAATTTCAGCACCCAAAATATCCATGCCTGATTTTCATCTAAAAGGTCCCAAATTTAAAGGTGAATTGGATGCATCCAGCCAAAAGATAAGAGGGGATGTAAAAGGTCCAAAAGTAGACATAAAAGGTCCTGATGTTGATTTTGAGGCACCAGATGTTGATATTGAAGGTCCAGATGGAAGCCTGAAAGGACCTAAGTTTAAGATGCCTGGATGGAAGTTTTCAGGACCCAAAATGTCCCTACCTGATGTACACCTAACGGGTCCCAAATTTAAAGGGGATATGGATGTATCTGTCCCGAACATAGAAGGGGATATCAAAGGTCCTAATTTAGATCTTCACGGTCCTGACGTTGATGTTGAAGCACCAGATGTTGACATTGAAGGCCCAGAGGGTGGCCTGAAAGGTCCTAAGTTTAAGAAGCCAGGTTGGAAGTTTTCAGCACCCAAAATGTCCCTACCTGATGTACACCTAAAGGGTCCCAAATTTAAAGGAGATATGGATGTATCTTGCCCGAACATAGAAGGGGATATCAAAGGTCCTAATTTAGATCTGCAAAGTCCTGATTTTGATGTTGAAGCACCAGATGTTGACATTGAAGGCCCAGAGGGCAGCCTGAAAGGTCCTAAGGTTAAGAAGCCAGGTTGGAAGTTTTCAGCACCCAAAATATCAATGCCTGAAATGCATCTAAAGGGTCCCAAACTTAAAAGTGACATGGATGTATCTGGCCCAGAGATAGCAGGTGATATAAAAGGTCCTAAAGTAGATATAAAAGGTCCAGGTGTTGATGTTGAGGCACCAGATATTGACATTGAAGGCCCAGAAGGGAAACTGAGAGGACCTAAATTTAAGACACCAGATTGGTCAATTTCAGCACCCAAAATATCCATGCCTGATTTTCATCTCAAAGGTCCCAAATTAAAAGGTGACTTGGATGCATCCAGCCCGAAGATAAAAGGGGATTTAAAAGGTCCTAAAGTTGATATAAAAGGTCCTGGTGTTGATGTTGAGGCACCAGATGTTGATGTTGAAGGCTCAGCAGGGCATCTCAAAATGCCCAAGTTTAAAATGCCTGGATTTAACTTGCGTGGCCCAAAGCTGGAAGGACCTGCTATTGATATTAATCTCCCACAAGGTGATTTTGACATATCTGGTCCAAAGATAGAAGGCAGTATCAAAACTCCAAAAGCAGATGTTAAAGTTCCTGATGTTGACCTTGAGGCACCAGATATTGACATTGAAGGCCCAGAAGGAAAAGTGAGAGGTCCTAAATTTAAGACGCCAGACTGGTCTATTTCAGCGCCCAAAATATCCATGCCTGATTTTCATCTAAAAGGTCCAAAATTAAAAGGTGAAGTGGATGCATCCAGCCCAAAGATAGAAGGGGATGTAAAAGGTCCTAAAGTAGACATAAAAGGTCCTGATGTTGATGTTGAGGCACCTGATGTTGATATTGAAGGTCCAGATGGAAGCCTGAGAGGTCCTAAGTTTAAGATGCCTGGATGGAAGTTTTCAGGACCCAAAATGTCCCTACCCGATGTAAACCTAAAGGGTCCCAAATTTAAAGGAGATATGGATGTATCTGGCCCAAACATAGAAGGGGATATCAAAGGTCCTAATTTAGATCTGCAAGGTCCTGATGTTGATGTTGAAGTACCAGATGTTGACATTGAAGGCCCAGAGGGCAGCCTGAAAGGTCCTAAGTTTAAGAAGCCCGGTTGGAAGTTTTCAGCACCCAAAATATCAATGCCTGAAATGCATCTAAAGGGTCCGAAACTTAAAAGTGACATGGATGTATCCGGCCCAGAGATAGCAGGTGATATAAAAGGTCCTAAAGTAGATATAAAAGGTCCAGATGTTGATGTTGAGGCACCGGATGTTGACATTGAAGGCCCAGAAGGAAAACTGAGAGGACCTAAATTTAAGACACCGGATTGGTCAATTTCAGCACCCAAAATATCCATGCCTGATTTTCATCTAAAAGGTCCCAAATTAAAAGGTGAATTGGATGCATCCAGCCCAAAGATAGAAGGGGATGTTAAAGGTCCTAAAGTAGACATGAAAGGTCCTAATTTTGATGTTGAGGCACCAGATGTTGATATTGAAGGTCCAGATGGAAGCCTTAAAGGTTCTAAGTTTAAGATGCCTGGATGGAAGTTTTCAGGACCCAAAATGTCCCTACCTGATGTACACCTAAAGGGTCCCAAATTTAAAGGAGATATGGATGTATCTGGCCCGAACATAGAAGGGGATATCAAAGGTCCTAATTTAGATCTGCAAGGTCCTGATGTTGATGTTGAAGTACCAGATGTTGACATTGAAGGCCCAGAGGGTAGCCTGAAAGGTCCTAAGTTTAAGAAGCCAGGTTGGAAGTTTTCAGCACCCAAAATATCAATGCCTGAAATGCATCTAAAGGGTCCAAAACTTAAAAGTGACATGGATGTATCTGGCCCAGAGATAGCGGGTGATATAAAAGGTCCTAAAGTAGATATAAAAGGTCCAGATCTTGATGTTGAGGCACCGGATGTTGACATTGAAGGCCCAGAAGGGAAACTGAGAGGACCTAAATTTAAGACACCGGATTGGTCAGTTTCAGCACCCAAAATATCCATGCCTGATTTTCATCTAAAAGGTCCCAAATTAAAAGGTGAATTGGATGCATCCAGCCCAAAGATAGAAGGGGATATAAAAAGTCCGAAAGTAGACATAAAAGGTCCTGATGTTGATGTTAAGGCACCAGATGTTGATATTGAAGGTCCAGATGGAAGCCTGAAAGGTCCTAAGTTTAAGAAGCCAGGTTGGAAGTTTTCAGCACCCAAAATGTCCCTACCTGATGTACACCTAAAGGGTCCCAAATTTAAAGGAGATATGGATGTATCTGGCCCGAACATAGAAGGGGATATCAAAGGTCCTAATTTAGATCTGCATGGTCCTGATGTTGATGTTGAAGTACCAGATGTTGACATTGAAGGCCCAGAGGGTAGCCTGAAAGGTCCTAAGTTTAAGAAGCCAGGGTGGAAGTTTTCTGAGCCCAAAATGTCAATGCCTGAAATGCATTTAAGGGGTCCAAAACTGAAAGGTGATATGGATGTATCTGTCCCAGAGATAGCAGGTGATATGAAAGGTCCTAAAATAGATATAAAAGGTCCTGATGTTGATGTTGAGGCACCAGATGTTGATATTGAAGGCTCAGGAGGACATCTGAAAATGCCCAAGTTTAAAATGCCTGGATTTAACTTGCGTGGCCCTAAGCTGGAAGGACCTGATGTTGATATTAAACTTCCGCATGGTGATATTGACATATCTGGTCCCAAGATAGAAGGCAATATCAAAACTCCAAAAGCAGATGTTAAAGTTCCTGATGTTGACCTTGAGGCTCCAGATATTGCCATTGAAGGCCCAGAAGGAAAAATGAGAGGTCCTAAATTTAAGACACCAGACTGGTCAATTTCAGCACCCAAAATATCCATGCCTGATTTTCATCTGAAAGGTCCCAAATTAAAAGGTGACTTGGATGCATCCAGCCCAAAGATAGCAGGGGATGTGAAAGGTCCTAACATAGATATTAAAGGTCCTGATGTTGATGTTGAGGCACCAGATGTTGATATTGAAGGTCCAGAGGGAAGCCTGAAAGGTCCTAAGTTTAAGATGCCCGGATGGAAGTTTTCAGGGCCCAAAATGTCCTTACCTGATGTACACCTAAAAGGTCCCAAATTTAAAGGAGATATGGATGTATCTGGCCCAAACATAGAAGGGGACATCAAAGGCCCTAATTTAGATCTGCAGGGTCCTGATGTTGATGCTGAAGCACCGGATGTTGACATTGAAGGTCCAGAGGGCAGTCTGAAAGGTCCTAAGTTTAAGAAGCCAGGGTGGAAGTTTTCTGCACCCAAAATGTCAATGCCTGAAATGCATCTAAAGGGTCCAAAACTTAAAGGTGATGTAGATGTATCCGGCCCAGAGATAGCAGGTGATATAAAAGGTCCTAAAGTAGATATAAAAGGTCCAGGTGTTGATGTTGAGGCACCGGATGTTGACATTGAAGGACCAGAAGGAAAACTGAGAGGTCCTAAATTTAAGACGCCAGACTGGTCAATTTCAGCACCCAAAATATCCATGCCTGATTTTCATCTAAAAGGTACAAAATTAAAAGGTGACTTGGATGTGTCAAGCCCAAAGATAGAAGGAGATATAAAAGGACCTAAAGTAGATATAAAAACTCCTGATGTTGATGTTGAGGCACCAGATGTTGATATTGAAGGTCCAGAGGGAAGCCTGAAAGGTCCTAAGTTTAAGATGCCTGGATGGAAGTTTTCAGGGCCTAAAATGTCCCTACCTGATGTACACCTAAAGGGTCCCAAATTTAAAGGAGATATGGATGTATCTGGCCCGAACATAGAAGGGGACATGAAAGGTCCTAATTTAGATCTGCAAGGTCCTGATGTTGATGTTGATGTTGAAGCACTGGATGTTGACATTGAAGGCCCAGAGGGTAGCCTGAAAGGTCCTAAGTTTAAGAAGCCAGGCTGGAAGTTTTCAGCACCCAAAATTTCAATGCCTGAAATGCATCTAAAGGGTCCAAAACTTAAAGGTGATGTAGATGTATCCGGCCCAGAGATAGCAGGTGATATAAAAGGTCCTAAAGTAGATATAAAAGGTCCAGGTGTTGATATTGAGGCACCGGATGTTGACATTGAAGGACCAGAAGGAAAACTGAGCGGTCCTAAATTTAAGACGCCAGACTGGTCAATTTCAGCACCCAAAATATCCATGCCTGATTTTCATCTAAAAGGTACAAAATTGAAAGGTGACTTGGATGTGTCAAGCCCAAAGATAGAAGGGGATATAAAAGGACCTAAAGTAGATATAAAAACTCCTGATGTTGATGTTGAGGCACCAGATGTTGATATTGAAGGTCCAGAGGGAAGCCTGAAAGGTCCTAAGTTTAAGATGCCTGGATGGAAGTTTTCAGGGCCTAAAATGTCCCTACCTGATGTACACCTAAAGGGTCCCAAATTTAAAGGAGATATGGATGTATCTGGCCCGATCATAGAAGGGGACATGAAAGGCCCTAATTTAGATCTGCAAGGTCCTGATGTTGATGTTGATGTTGAAGCACCGGATGTTGACATTGAAGGCCCAGAGGGTAGCCTGAAAGGTCCTAAGTTTAAGAAGCCAGGCTGGAAGTTTTCAGCACCCAAAATTTCAATGCCTGAAATGCATCTAAAGGGTCCAAAACTTAAAGGTGATATGGATGTATCCAGCCCAGAGATAAAAGGGGACATCAAAGATCCTAATTTAGGTCTGCATGGTCCTGAGTTTGATTTTGATGCACCAAATGTTGACATTGAAGGCCCAGGAGGACATCTGAAAGTGCCAAAATTTAAATTACCTGGATTTAGCATTCATGGGCCTAAACTGGAAGCACCTGATGTAGATGTTAAACTTCCAAGGACAGATCGTGACATTTCAGGTCCAAACATACATGGGGATATCAAAGGTCCTAGTGTGGATCTAAAAGGTCCTGACATTGACCTTAACACTCCAGATGTTGACATCGAAGGCCCAGAGGCAAGCCTGAAGGGTCCTAAGATTAAGAAACCCGGCTGGAAATTTTCAGCACCAACAATTTCTGTACCTGAGATGCATGTGAAGGGTCAAAAATCAAAAGCTGATTTAGATATATCCAGTCCAGAAATTGATATCAAAGGTCCTAAAGTAGATGTAAAGGGCCTTGATTCTGCAGAGGTCAGCATTGGAGCAAAAGGAAAGAAGGGTAAATTCAAAATGCCAAAATTTATTGGTGGCTCAAAGGTTAAAGGAAAGAAAGGGGATGTTGATGTAAATATTTCAAACCCAGACATTGATGTTGATATAAAGTCTCCAAATGTTGATGTAAACATTTCTTCTCCAGATGCTAACCTGAAAGGAGATTTAAATGTGAAGGCACCGAAAGTAAAGAAACCATTGTTTGGAAAACTGCATTTCCCAGATGTTGAGTTTGATCTCCGATCACCTATACTCAAAGGTGATGCATCTTTAGGAGGGCCTAAACTAGAAGGGGAGCTTAAAACACCTGATTTAGACCTTTCATCTCCAGATTTTAAGGGAGATATGAAGTCTCCAAAAATTGATGTATCAGGCTCCCAAATTGGAGTCAGTTCAAGCCTCCCAGATGTCAATATTGAAGGCCCTGAAATGAAAGTTAAAAAAAATAAATCCAAATTCCCAAGATTCAACATTTCTGGGCCAAAGGTTAAGGGACCAGATGATGATATTGATCTTAAATCTCCTAAAACTGATATTAGTGCTTCTGTGCCAAATATCGACGCAAGCATTAATGCTTCAAAGGTTGACCTAGAAGGTCTTGATGGAAAATCAAAAGGCCCTAAGTTCCAAATGCCAGCGTTAGACATTTCAGGATCTACAATGCCAGCACATGATGTGGATATACATTTAAGAGGACCCAAAGTAAAAGGAGATATTAATGTTTCTAAAGGTGGAAATCTGGATGTGGATGCTCCTGTCATTAACTTAAAAGCACCGACCATTAATTTTGAAGGTTCTAAAGGAAAGGAAAAAATGCACACAATTAACTTGCCTGAATTTCCCAAAGTAGAAGGATGCAGCATAGATGTACATGGAAGGCCTCTAAAGGGAAAGATTGATGGTACTGTTCCTGAAATTGAAAGAGACTTGAAATTTCCAGTTGCTAATTTAAGCATTGATACCCCAGATGTAAACCTAGAAGGTGCCAATGTAATAAAACAGAAGCTTAAAATGCCAACTGTTTCTGCGGTAGAAGGTGGCATTAAAGGTCCAGATGTTGACATTAACATACCTGGTGAAAGTATTAAAACTCCTGGTGCTAACGTGATGGGGCCTGACCTTAAGATGCCATCATTGAGCATTTCAACAGCACAAATATCTACTCCAGAGACAGACATAAACCTGAAAGAACCCAAACTAAAAAGTGATTTTGAAATTTCTGGTCCAGTGGTAGAAGGAGATGTAAAAAGCTTTGATGTCAGTGTGAAGGCACCACATATTGACACTGAAGGAACAGGAGGGGGATTTAAAACACCAAAAATAAAATTACCAAATTTTAAAACTTCTGGGCCTAATGTTGAAGGACCAAAGATAGATCTTGGTGTTAATCTTCCTAAGGTTGGCATTAGTGTTTCTGGTCCAAACCTTGGAGGAGGCATCAGTGCACCTGATGCTGATGTAAAAATTGATGCCCATAATTTGAGATTTGTCGGGATTGATGCTGAACTTAAAGGTCCTATGTTGAAAGGGCCAACAACAGACATTTCTGGACTTAAAATGTCTTCACCAGATTGGGATGTAAACTTGAAAGGGCCTGGACTGAGAGGAGAGACTGGTATTTCTGGAGATGTTAAAGAGTCAAAGGTAGATATGAATGCTGCAGGCCTCAATGTTAGTTCAGCTGCATCTAAGCTAAATATTGAAGGTCATAGTGTTGACATTAAAGGCCCTCAGTTTTCATCATCTGGTTTAGCAATTGACACAAATGCTCCTCGTGCAGCTGGGAACATTAATGCTTCCATCACCAATGTAGACATAAAACCTGGTACTATAAATTTGATTGTACCTGAAAGTAGCAGACAAGGTCAGCCATTTGTAGTATTATTTCCTAAACTTAAGCTACCTAAATTTGTAGTGTCAGAACCCAAACTAAAAGGACCAGAAGTAGGAGTTGATGTACATTTTCCAGAGTCAAATGTGGGAATTTCTATGGGTAAAGCTAAAGGTAAGAGTGAGGCAGCAGGACTAAAAATTGAAGGGGCAAGAGCAAGTGGACAGGGAAGTGCACCAGATGTTGAGCCTGTTGTACCAGATGTCAACATTAAAAAAACTAAAGGGAAAATGCCAAAATTCGGTTTTTCAAAGTCTAAAGTAAAAGAAGTAGATGTCAGTGTAAGTTCACCAGAGGGTTCATTATCAGTGTCTGGGTCTAAGGGGGGTTTGAAGAGCTCAAAGGCAAGTTTGGGACCAGTGGAAACTGAGCTGGAAAGAGTAAAACTATCAGGGGGTGTAGAAGCTGAGATGAGTACAGTTTCTCCAAAAGGAAAGTCATCAACCTTTGATTTTTCGTTATTTAAGGGTAAGAAATCACGGCACAGATCATCCTCTTTGACGGATCATGAACTTTCCTCCCCATCAACTCCAAGTGGCACTTTGGAATTTGAGGGAGGGGCAGTATCAGCAGAGGGGGAAAAAGGCAAAGGAAAACACTCAAAATTGAAATTCGGCACATTTGGAGGCCTGGGGTCCAAGTCAAAGGGGTCTTATGAGGTCACATTAAGTGATGAGGAGTTGGAAAAAGTACCAGATAGTGGGGTGTCCTTGACATCCAAGAAGTCTCGGATGTCCTCATCCTCAAGTACTGACAGTACTACAAAAGGAAGCTTACAACTTCCAAAGGTGGAAATGTCTGTCACAAAAAAGAAAGAATAACTATGTATATATAGAAAATTCTTTTTGTTTGTTGTATATAGAAAACTTCAAATGTATCATGCAGAATTTCCTGAAAAGCAAAATAAAATGCCTAACAAAATGTTGGTCTTCATATGTTATTTGTAGAAAAGACAGGAGTACAGTCAGTATAAGATTATGATAATTAAGTGCTTTTAAAAACAAGTGATTTATGTAATCCATATTCAGACTTTACTTGTTGTTTCTATACATATTTAAGACCTCATTTTTTGCATTAACAAGCTGAGAGCTCTAGTTTACTAGAAGATAAAGGTTATTTTGGCACATTTTCTAAGTACTGATCTTTTTCAGTATTGGTCAGTGGAGGTATTACATTTAATCAACAACATTTATCATACTTGCCTCAAATGTTCAGTTAACTCTGGCTCTTGTTTCTCTGGGGCTTTGAAAAATTGGATGTGATGAAATTTAATTTCTATAACTACACTGTAAAAACTTGTAGATCCAACTGTACTATATCTGTTCTACTTCTGCTATAGTTATAATATGTATCACAGATATTATTTAAAAATACTGGGCCTATGAAAGTTTATTTTTAAGGGAAATGGTGAGAAACAAACTTAAAGAGTGCCTCCTTAGTTTAAGCTAGGAATTTATGTACCTGCCTCTGATGTCTAAAAGTGTGTACACTGAGGTAAACTGCTAATACATTTGCAAGGGGCTTTTTAATGATTGCAAATTAAAATGAACAGTAATTCTTTTCAAAGCAGTGTTGGAATTATGTTCATTATGTACTTATCCAATGTGCATTTTTTGTATAATTGGGTCTACAAGTTCAACTTTTGCTGATTGTATAAAGAGGGTGTTTTTCTCCTTTTGTGTCTTTGTCCAATACCTTGAATTTTGACTGCCGCTTTTGCCTTTTGCTATCTAAGCAATTTTGTTAATAAAGTCTTTCTATTTTTTTAATCCTCCTAGCACTTTAATTGCAAATTCAATGGGTAAGAAAATGATCTTGTAAAATTCAAATAAACTGTTTTAGTAACCTATGTAGTTTGTATAGTCTATTTTTTTTGCTTTATTCCATAAATAGTCCCATGATATAGGATATTATATGTTATAGGATAGGTTACAGGATATTTCTTATACAGTCCCATGTTTCAGTCCAGGGGAATATGCCATAGACTTCAAACCAACAGCAGAATGCATTAACATTAGGTTTCAGTTTGGTTATGGAGAGTTCTTCCTACCCTTTACACAGAGCTCTATGTTATTCCAGTTTATGGTCACCCAGCCCCCTTCTATTGTGGCATTGTTAGATGTGAACTTTTTTACAGATATATTTTTCATCTTATTTACTTATTTTATTGAATTATTTAGGCCCTGTAGAACCAAAGGTCCCTTTTTAAGAGATGGCCCGAGTTAATTACAGGCATATATTCAAACAGTGAACAGGTACATTGAATACAATAACTCAAAATATTTGATTAATTATAGGCAAATATATGGACAGTGAATGGCAATAATATGTTAAGTGGATTACATTTGTTTTGGTCTAAATTTTAGTATGTAAGGGAGCCATTTGATCAATCATGCTTATGCCTTTTTGCATTTGAAGTCAATGTCGAAGCAGCTGTTTACTAATGAGATTTATGTACTGTAAATGCTTCTTTACTAGTTCTTTCTCATGCAGTCTGCTTTAACTCCCACTAATTGGTTCTGGACTCCTTGAAGGTTGATGGGAACATGGGTCTCCCATATGACAGTGCAAAACATAGATACCATGTCATCAGGTTGAGACTTGGTGATGTTTTCCATAAGTGGTAAACTATAATATGGAGTAACTGTGAGGATACATTATGGTAGCATCTTCTGTATTTTTTTGGAAAAGGTCCATTGCTGCTGTAAATGAGCTGATATTACAGAAAGATAAGGAATAATAGACAAGGGTGAATTATACAACTAGATATAGTTCCATCAAAGAGTTTTGTGACATTATCAAGTACAGAAGAAAAACTTGAGTTTTTAGGATAAAAGAAGATCTCATACACTTACCAGCCACATTCACAGCTGTTTTGTTTATTTTTTTTATAGTAAATGAAACTACAAGGTGAGGGACAACATTTGTAACTGAAATTCATAGAAAGTATGGCATAAACTGATTTATACTACTTATAAATGTGATTTTTTCTAAATACTATGTTGGTCCATTACAGAGTTCTTTTTAAATTGTTAATGTCAAAAGTGTGAATTATTCCTTTCAGCAAGCAGAGTTGTTAATCGACATAGCTTTCCTCTGAATAGGAAATCATTATTGTACCCTTGCCCATAGAAAAAGCTGTGCACAGAAATACAAATAAATCTACCTAAAACTGTCCTAGCCTATAAACCCTATTATTAACCCAATATCCCATTCAGTCGCACTCAAAAAACATTTATGTTCCTCACTGCTCCAGTTCTCTTTTATGCAGTTGAATCTTCCATGCTGCTGCTGCTATCTTCATGCTGCTTCTGTCAACATCCAATCACTTCAAAGCATGAAACCACATTGTTTACTGAACACAAACTACATGAGCTTCTGACTTCCACTTCTGACTGTAGACTCCATGTTGGACGGACCACCACACATACTCCTCCTATTATAGGAGGACCCTACACTACAGAAAAATTAAAAGGGCAAAAAATTTTAACACATCTAAAATGCTACCACACAATGGAAAACAAATCAAGACAAAACAGTAAAATAACTCTTCCCCCTTCTGTAATATATACAATTTATGATGGCACAATCCCACGTACACATAAAAAGTGTTACCACTTGGGGCCCAGTGAGCTCATAAAGTCTACTTGCCCTTTGGACTTGTGGCTTTATGATCTGATTAGCTCAAAAATTATAATATTTCCTTGTTTGACACACATTGCCATCAGATATTCTGTCTCATATATATCACTGGATGAGATAAGCATTTATCAATGCAGAATGTTTGCTTGCTTTTATTTGCTGTGTAGTTCAAACATGAACTAATAAGAGTTATAATAAGGAAATTGTCTGCATTAGCATATTCTTTAATGAATTTCCCTTTTATGTGATCGTGAAATTGCATTCTCATTCATGCAGGACCCATTAGAAATGGGATAAACAGAAGAGTGGAGATATTTCAGTCCCCATTTGTCATGCCACTCTACTTCTCCAGACACAGTATGTGGCCCCTTCAGGCCATGACATGCATGTCAACCCCTTGTAAGGGAAGGATCCCCAGCCCATCAGCAGGTGTGATGCTGCTCTGCACAATAATTTCCCTGGCTTGGAGTGATGGCATACGATAGTGCTGGTCCCCATCTTTGTGCTGTCAGATGGCTCCCCAAACTCATCCCTGAGCTTGAGTCACTAGCACTGGAACACAGACCCCTAGCCACTGGGCCACAGCCCCCTAGCCACTGGGCCAATGGCCAGCCCTGTATACAACATTTCTTCATAACATTTTTCTTGTCATTTTGGCCCCTAATTTTCAACATAGTCATTTTATGATCCCCTCACCTTCTGAACATGACAGGTGTCATGTATGAAATATTGCCTGAAATGTCATTTTGTGGCACAAGTGTGAAAACAGATTTTAGCCAGGATTTTAAAAACACCTTCTTCCCCATTCATGAGGAGATGCGAATAAACTGCTATGTTGAAAATTTGGGATCAAAATACTGAAAATTACTGAAGTTATAAGTGAACCTTGAAAAATGTCAATGTGCCTTTGTAACTTTGGTGTTTTTTTAAGTTTTTGACCCCAAATTTCTAACATAGTCTTTTTATGACCCTATTTCATGAATACAAAAGGTGTGCATTTTCAAATCCTGACCAAAAGGTGATTTCACAGAGCAACTACAAAATCATCCTTTGGAGCACTGGGGCAGTTAAACAACCTACTCAGTGTCACACAGTATGCAAGTGGAGGTTGTGATAATCAAACCCAGGTCTTCTAGAAGTACAGTACCACCCACTTGGATGAAGAGCATTAACACAACATTCTGGATGAAGAATGCCATGGGGAAGTATGCAAAAATCACAGACAAATCATGTCACCATGCAACAATTTTCTTTTCTGCAATGCCGCAGTTGGACAGCAGGTGGCATCTGTAGGATGATTAGCAAATGCAATTTGCTGTGATTATTCTTTAGCACAAAAAATATGTCCTTCTCCTTCATAAGATCAGTGTGAAATTGTCATTAGGAAAAAAAAAAGTTCAGCTATATAAATTATTTTTCCATCAAAAATGCTAATGCAGTTTCATGTCAGCATATAATGTTGTAACAGAGAACGTCCCAAGATGTACCTAAAAATAAGGGAAAAAGAAGAACAGGCTATAGCTGCATCACTTTATCATAGGATATCAGAGGCAGGCATCAGTGATAAAATCTAAATTGAATTACATATTACAAAAAAATACAATTATTTCAGCCAGCCATTGTCGAGATACCAATACAGTACCTACTAATATCTGGTGGTATCTTGACCCCAAGGAGTGCAAACTAGTTCACCGACTAAGTTCCAAGTACTTTTTGAAGCGTAACCCCCCCACACACATACAAACACACACACTTTCCCAATGCTCCAAAAAGCTTGAATCGATGTATAATGATGTTATTGTATTAAAACATGTTTTGGTCCAGCTTAAGATATTCAGGGAAGAGCCTAGATAAGCAGCAGGTTGCACGGCATTACTGTTTTTCACACCAAAAGGGAAGGTGTTAGCTTACTTTTCATACCTAAAAGGCTACTGTTTACTATTCATTTAAAGTACTCAGCAAGCATGTTTTAAAATTTCAATAAAAACTTTTTCCTTTCAGTTCTGACAGAGATAAAGAGAATAACAGATAGATCACTGGGCATTACCAGTGAATAATACCATTGAGAGGTTCTGGACAAATAAGTACCTTGAGAGTGAAGCTCGTGAGGTTCCTGTGTCCAGAACCTCGAGATGGTATGTCACCGGTAATGTCCAGTGACATATCTGTTATTTTTTTAATATATGGATGGGATTTTATTGTGTTAGGGGTGGCCAGCCATTTAAGGACTGTCTCAGTCCTGGCTGAAGCATCCCACTGCATTGCAATGTCTGGTTCGTCCTCTTCCTCCCTGCCTTTTGCTTGCTTTCAGCACGGAATAGTAAAATTGGTAGACAGTCCTACCTTTTCTTCTTCTTTTTGGGAATGGGAATTGCAGGATCAACCAGATATATCCATTTTGCAAAGAGAAAGACAGGGACATTTTGTTGACGAGAAACACTCGTTAAGCGAGAGACTGGATGCCATGTTTTGCGAAGTCTTGTGCCTGCCCACAGATAGAAAGCAGCCAATTGGAAGGCACACTTTGGAAGAAATGGGAAGGAAAACTAGTGCATGCGCTAATGTATTTTGGTGATTATTTATTTATTTATTTATTACATAAGATCGGAATTACAATCCTTTGAGTCACAGACTCTTTTGCAAAGGCTCCACGTCGGTTACAGGGGGTGGAGGGAGAACAAAATACAAGGAAACATACAGTGCATAATCAAGCAGTATTCAGGGAAACATACATTAACAGTCAGTATTCACAATCAGTACTGGCAGTGCAGTCCAGGCTTTAACTTAGTTTACCAGAGACAGTGGTAGGCAGCTTTCAGGATATCATTTGTTAGAGATGGGTAGGATGCAGATTCATAGGGTCTAAGGAGACCCTGAGTCAGTTATAAGGGGGGTTAGGGAGCGCATGAGGTGGGCAGGGTTAGCCACAGTCACAGTTCGCAGACTCCAGTAGGTGAGCTTTGAGGTCTGCTTTAAATAGGGTTACTATCGTTCAGGTTGGAATGATAGTATTATCACTTCTGAATGATTTACCACTGAACAAGTGTGCTATTACCAGGTTTTCAATATTATTACCAATATTTTTTTATATCTTTTGAATAGTAGTAAAAACAGAATCCATATTTTAAAACTTACTTGCTGCTGGTCCTGGTAGTTCAAGTATTTAATTCATCCTTCAGTACTCCATTGACCTGCATGAATGAAAGAAGCATCTGCAAAGGGATTAAAAAGAAAAACATTTTCTAGATTATTTCTTCCAAACATGGTGGCCTATTTGTCAGTGACATTGACAAAAGAACCAAGTTGGTTGCCAATGTCAATGAGTGCTTAGGGGGGTGAGAGAGGCTGGTGGGAGATAGTTGGCATCTTAGATGGGGTGTGATGTATTTACTGTATGTAATATATATGAGGTAGGCAGTGGCCTGGGTGCACAAGGACACTGTTTCTAGCTGATTCTTTAGTGTACTGGTGAAAATTCAAAGGCAAGTAGAGACTGAGGTGCAGGGATTTTAGTAGAATTGTTTTTATTTAGTTCAGATAACGAACAGAGAGGGACATAAGATATGAGAATAAAATAATATGACTTTACTGAGGATCAGACCCTGGTCTCTGAAATACCATTTGATTCCTAGTAAGGTCACATGGATTTATACTGTTTTTAACTTGTGCAATATTGCATTTTCCTAAAAATACACATCATCTGTCCTTGCCCAGTGACATCAGTCCCAGGTCCCAGATGTTTATAAAGGGGAGGATGGTGGGTATATTTAAAAGAAGAAAGAGGAGGGAGAGAGTTTAATTTATGGTTTGAGGAGGTGTGGTGGGGGAGGTGCGGGGCACTTAATTATGTGCAAACAGATTAGCACAGAAGAGCTGATCACTCCAATAGTCAGGTTTCCAATAATTGCCCTTGGGGTTTGGGGGGATTTGGAGAGAAGAGGGTGGTTATACTCATTAGCGGGTGGAGAAGGGAGGGGTTTCAGTTTTGATTTCAGGGGACAGTTGGAGATGTCTTATGGATTGCAAGCCACCAATAACAAAAAAATGATGTCTTATGCTACTGTGTGCAGTTCTTATCTTCAGCTATGAAGAACTCTGATCAACAAGCTTATTGATTTAACCATTCTATACTGAGTTTGACATGAGATCGTTAAAAATTATCAGGCCCCCTATAAAAAGAAGTGTCCCCCACCTCCCCATAATCCATCCCCTCAAATAATAACTGAAATCCCCCCTTCTCCAACTTCTGTTGAGAGCACCCACCCACTCATCTCCCCAAATCCTAGTGACAGCTTCATTGAAACATGAGGCAGTCCTCCACAGGAGCAAATGCTGTTCTGCACCCAGTGATATATTGATAGTGATCATCTCCACCTCCCTAATTAATGAAGTGTCACCCACCTCTCCACACCCCTTTTAGAGAAGTGTGTCACAGCTGTTGCACTATACAGCACCCTCTCAAAATAATTATTGATGTAAAAATATAATAAAACTGGATCTACCAAGACTCAGTCTTCACCATTTATTATCACGTATGTGTCTGTGCCAGAAGTACTATGACCCATGGGAGCCAAAAGCTTCTGTAACTTACAGCTAGCAGCCAACTTCAGTGATGGCACAACCCATGAGGCTCACACATGACGTGACACTTGTGGGCTGGCTAGTAATTCATGCCAGCCCCCTACACACCTCAATTCTGTTTTCTCCCACCATGGAGGCAACACTGTGGGATCTGCAGCCTCAAGTTAGTAACTGCGTCACACCCCTCACTGCTGTTTTTCATTTGGCACCATCCCTTTATTTGGCCATTTTTTGGTGCTGCCTTTTTTTTCTCACTTCTATCTCATGGTGCTGAGCCTCTTTTTCACTGGTTTTATTATTTTCTGATTAAGTCATGTCCAACTCACAGGGGCAAAAGAAAAAAGATAAGAAGAACAAAAAGGACAACACCCTATGCATCAGTGCCCTGTGGGAGACCTATGTCCATCTGAGATTGGCATGACTACTGCTGGACCTGCCTTGGAGCTGACCATGACATGGACTGCTGTGACACCTGCTTTTGATTGGACTTCTGCACCCTAAAGATCCATGTGATGAAGTGGGGTTTTTAGCACCTCACATTTGGAGGGAGGTCACGCACTTGGGACTCCAATGTAAGGGACCCGTCCTCTTCCCCATAGCCCCTCCCCAGTACTACATGGACTGCAGGAGACAAAGCATCTCCTAGTCCTCACCTTGCCAAAATGGACAGTCTGGTGGATGGGTCAGGTAGACAGGCAGCATCCCCTGGGGGCTGGCTGAGCACCCCTTCCAGTCTGTAGCCCCTTTGGGGCAGCAGATGCTCCAGGTGGTGAGAACAAAGCTATATGCTGAGCCTACTCTGGCAGGCACCTTGGTGTTGTGGCCTAGCAATACCTCAGTTCCTGGCACTAAGACCAGTGCCCGTGAGAGTGGTGATGCTAGCTGCATAGCCAGGTCCCATCCTGACACTACTTGTAATGCCGGGAGAGGGAAGACCACCAGAGCTGGGCCTTCTAGGTATCCTGTGGAGGTGTTCTGGTTCTCTTCACCTAAATGGTCAGAGGACCTGGCGGTTGGGGAACAGGAGAGCCCTGTCTCTTTGTAGGACTCTGGTGATCAGCTGAGTCTTCCTGGGCCTGGTTCTAGGCCTTCCTTGGGGTCAAGCAAGGCAAGTTTTTATTTTTAGGGTGCTCAATCCCAGAGGCACTGGATGCCTAAAAAAATATAACAAGGTAAACAGCAACCAACACTGATGGTAATGCATTTCACATGGTCAGTCCAGAGACACTGAAAGTTCAATCACCAGATGTCCTGAGCTGAACCCTGGGAACATCCAGGAGGCCCCTCAAAGTGGAGCAGAGGGAGACAGAAGAGGTTGCAGGTGTCAGGAGATCTGACAGGTAGCCAGGGCCCAGTCTATACAGTGTCTTATAGGTGAGCAAGACCGCCTTGAAAAGGATCCTCCACCTTGCTGGCAGCCAGTGCAGAGCATGTAGGACCAGGGTCACATGACAGGACATAGGCAGACCCATCAGCAACTGGGCCACTGTGTTCTTCACCAGCTGCAGCCTGTGAAAGGTCCCTCCCATGACTCTGAAGTAGAGAGTGTTCCAGTAGTCAAGCCTAGAGGTAACAAAAACATGTACCAGGGTCAGCAGATCCTAGGGTGAAACAAGGGGCTTGATCCTGGCGATGTTCTACATGTGGTAAAAAACACTCTTAACCACAGATGATACCTGGTCTTCAAAGGTCAGCCTGTGGTCCAGGATCACACCCAGATTTTGTACCCTTGGGGAAGCAACCAATGGAGCAGATCCCAGGAAAACACCTGTGTCCGCTCTAGGTTGCAACCCATCATGCCCGCAACCCGGCTCGATCAATAGCACCTCTGTCTTATCCAGGTTTAGTCTCAACCTGCTGGAAGCCATCCAGTCATTGATTTTAGCCAGACAAATATTAAGCACATTGACAGCGTCTGATGTTCCAGGAGCAAATGACAAATACAGCTGGGTGTCATCTGCATAGCAGTGAAACTCCACACTGTATTGCCGAATGATCTCGCCCAGGGGCAGCATGTAGACCGTGAACATCATTGGTGGCAAGATAAAGCCCTGTGGAACTCCACGTGACAGAGGCATTGGGGAGGAGGAGAAATTCCCCATCACTACCTGCTGCACCCTGTCAGAGAGATAGGACTCAAACCATCTGATGACAGCACCAGCGAGTCCACAAAACTCCCAGAGCTGATCAAGAAGCACAATGTGGTCCACAGTGTCAAATGCTGATGAGAAATCGAACAGCACAAGAACTGACCTTTCTCCTCTGTCTCTAGCCCTGAGTAGGTCATTATGCACCCTAACTAGAACTGTTTCTTTGCTGTGTCTTGTCTGAAAACCCAACTGAAATGGCTCATAGGTGCCAAATGACACTAGTTGATCCTTGAGCTGATGTGCCACTAGTTTCTCAACAACCTTGCTCAAAAAAGGTTTTTTTTTTGATCAGGCGAGACACACTAAGCTGAAAGCTTATTTACAGGTGTGACTTGGGAGCACAAGGAAGTTAAGTGACTTGCTCAGGGTCACACAGTATGCAAGTGGGGGCTGTGGGATTCAAACTCAGATCTCCAGGTTTGCAGCTCAGAGCCTTAAACCACTGTGCTATACTGCCTATACTGGAGATTGGACAGTAATTTGCCAGGATGTCTGGGTCGAGTGAAGGTTTCTTAAGAAGGGGTCTCACCAGCGCTTCTTTCAAAGCCACTGGGAACACCCCCTCCACCATCAAGCACCTAGCAATCTTGGCGAACACCAGGCCAACAGCTTCAGTGCATCCTATTAAGAAACTGCTCAGGACTGGGTCCAGTTCACAAAATGTGTGCTTTAGCTCTAAGATCACCCTAGTCACTTCAGACACATCCACTGGCCTAAACTCCTCCCAGACAGGCAGAATGCCTCTGATCCAACTAGTCCGGCCACTGTGAGGTGTAAGCCTCCCTGACAGAATCCCCAACTGGATAGACAACACTGTCCGAGAAGAACAGAGCAAACTCTTCACACGAGGTGGATTAAAAAGTCTTCTTCGGCTGTAAACAGGCAGGATGGAGAAGCCTATCCACAGTCCAAAAAAGCTGAGTAGGTCTGTTCTTCCTTGCCATAATCTCCCTGGACAGGAATGTTGCCTTCTTATGGGAGATTGTGTCCTGGAACTCACTGTAGTGGGCACCCATGACCAGTTTGTTGGCCTCCAGTTGGTTCTTCTGCCAGTAATGCTCCAACTTCTGACCCTTGATCTTCATCACCTTGAGATCCTCATCAAACCAGGGAGATCACAAGTGAGAGGATCTGGATCATATACAAACCAGAACGATGGCATCCAGTGATTTGGACACCACCTTGTTATAGGTGGCCACCACCTCACTGGTGCTGACTGCACAAGCTACCTCAACTCTGTTTAGTTCAGCCAACACAAAAGTCTTTCTGGGTGCAAACCCTTTAAAGGGAGGTAACTGACCATCTTCACAGGGGAAGGACTGTCAGGGGAAGGCCCCTAACATGAACCCCACGGTGCAGTGATCGGACCAAGAGACCCAATCAGTCTTGAGTTTGTCAGTCCCAAGACCCAGCTGGAACACCAGATCGAGTAAGTGGCCATGCCGGTGGGTCACAGAAGCAACTGCTTGTGTCAGGCCCAGTGAAGACATCAACTGGAGGAGGTTGTAACCAAATTGCAAGGATTCATCATTGACCCAAGCATTGAAGTCCCACATAATTAAATACCTGGGGGACTCCAATACCTGATCGATGAAGAAGTCTGCTACCTCCTGCAGGAATTCTTCTCCTGCCTCCAGAGGGCGGCAAATGAGAAGTCAGCATCATTGCTTGGATTTCCCATTGGCCTGGTGCCACTCCTGGCACTGCTGCCCAGTTGTCTCCAGGCACTGCAAGGAGTTGGCACCATCTAGGGTGGCAACTGGTGTTCCACTGCCGTTCACATTGCTGGTTCTCCTGTTCCCTCAGAGACTGATGTGGGACCTGTTCAGAGCCCTAGGTCTAGGGGCAGGGCACTGTCTGGTGAGCTTGGTGCTAGACGGTCTTGACTGATGGCTGACTCCTTGTCCAGAGTAGGTGGTAGCTCAGGCAGTTGTAATAGAGCTGACTCGGGGTGTCTGATCTCACTGGAACCATCAGGACCTGTCTTTGGCAGGGATCATCCCTGTGGGACCTTCACAGCTCTGCTCTTCCTGCCTGGGGGCTTCCCCACAAAAGCACCACCTGGACTGCTCCTCGCCTGTGAAGTGTCCTTTGCTGGACAGGTTGCCAGGCCCTCTCTTGGGCAAGGTCACCTGAGCACTCTGGTAGCCCTGGCAAAGAACCTGACCAGGTCATTTGTGACCCTCCTCCACCCCTTCTCCTCTGCCTCCCCCCCTTCCTCTCCCAGGTATTCTGGGTCCTTTGGGTCTCCTGTCCTGGGAATAGTTCAGGGCTTTTGCAAATGCATTTACCCAGTACCTCCAGTCATTTTAAGGCCTGATACCCCTGCCCTGTCCTGACCTGCCACCCCTGACTAACTCCTCATCTCCACCTTCCATCTCTGAGGAAGAGGACACCTCCATGAACCTCTCCTCTAATGATGAGTACACCTAGTACCAGCAGTTCCTCATGGAGATAATGAGGGAGCTAGGAACTGTCCTTTTTGCAGGCCACAATCCTGCAAACTTGGTGCTGTTGTTCCTTGGGGATTATAGCCATGCCTTAAGAGTTACCCCTCCATGACCTTGGCCTTTTATGGCAGCATCCAGGGATGTCTGGCTCCCTCCACCTCCTGGTAAGCCCAGAGGGACATCCAGTGCAGGCATGGTGCACCAGTGGGGTCCCCTGGAGCCATGCCACATCCCTCCTGCGGGATCCAGCTCCTAGATACCCTCACTTGGCATAGACAGCCAGGTTAAAGCCAGATTTAAAAACGCCCTCGATAGCTTCTGCCAGAGAACAGGCAGAGAACACCAAGAGGAAAGAGCTGCTGTTATAACTAAACTTCTCTACTGGGACTATATTGCCCTCTTTCCTTCCCCTCCACCCCCCACACTCTAAGTCCGTTCTACTTTTATAGGCACAGGATTTGACTGACAACAGGAACTTCCTGTTTGGGAGCAAGAAGTGAATGATCACAGATCTGCAAAAGACTCACCATCCTAGAAAGAAAAGAGTAGCTCTCCATCCCCCCCCCCCAGCTGCTGGAGGTCTGACTCTGAGCAAGTAAGGAGATTACTGAGAAATGTAGGAACTTCTTGTCTCAGAACAAGAAGATCAGGAGCTAAAGGGCACAGAGGCAGTAAGTAAGTTTGGAGAAAAAATAAATAAATAAACAGAGGAAAGAGTAAATATTCCATACAATTAAGGAGCCAGAAATAAGACGTGATGGGAGTGGTGCAGTGCAGTGGCTGTGGAGCAGCAGTCTTCTGGGAGACATTCTGGAGGATGCGGTGTTGTCCCATCTGCAGGCACCTCTCTGGGCTGAGGGAGGAGGTTGCTCATATCCAGGCTGAGTTGGACTGGATTTGGGGGACCTCCTCTCCCACCCAGGGTAGACCAGGGCCACCGCCGTTGCCTCAGAGGTTGCCAGAAAGAGGAGCGGTTGGACCACAGTGGGTTCAGGGAGGGTGAGGGTGGTGGAACAGAGGCACATCCCTCCAGCTGTAACTCTCCACATTTCATATGCCATTCTGGCAAAGTGTGGTTCCTCTATGGATGCACCCACAGGGGAGACCAAGGAGGATGCTGGGAACCTCCACAAAGGAGACCCACAGGAGGATGGCATGTGACCACCCCAGGGGAAGGAAACAACTCCTGGTGGGGGACTCCATTGTTAGGGGGGTAGAACTGGGGGAGGAAGGGGAGAGGGAGGTAAGGTGCCTGCCTGGTGCCATGGCTTGGAGGGACAGAGAACAAATCCTCAGGATCGCAGAAGAAGCTGCATGGGAGAAGGAGTTGGATGTCATTGTCCACCTAGGGACAAATGATCTGGCTGAGAAAGGGATCAGAGCAGTGTAGGAAGAGTTTGTGGAGTTGGGGAGGGGACTTAGACAAGTAGAACATACGATAACCTTCTCGGAGGTGCTGCCTGTCTATCGTACCAGTGAGGCTAGGGTGCCCCACACCATGGGATTCAATCATTAGTTGAAAAACTGGTGCAGAGCTCAGGGATTTGGCTTCACTGGAGACTGGGTGTCCACCTGGAGTGATGCAGGCCTACACTGGTGTGATGGTCTGCATTTGTCCAGGAGGGGAACCAGGATCCTAGGTGATAGGTTTAAATGCTTCTTTGGCAAGCATTTAAACTAGCCAAGGGGGGATACACTGGAAAGGAGCAGGGAAATCCTAGCCCCCCCAAAAAAATCAGGGTAGTAAGTGAGGTAAACACCAAGATAGAGATGTTGATAGGGAGAAGGGCAGGGGTAAATGGAGAAAATGGCAAAGGCGATAAGGACAGGGATGGGGCAAAAAGGGGTAAGGCCATCAAGAAATGGAGGGTAATGAGTACCAAATCCCGTAGTCTGGGCAACAAGCTCCTTGAACTAGTGGCCTTCATGGAAGAGGGATGCCTGGATATCGTACCAGTCACAGAAACATGGTACACAGAGAACCATGACTGGGATGTTAACATACCAGGGTACACAACCTACAGGAGAGACAGGGAGGGGAAGGGAGAAGAGGGGAGGAGTAGTTCTCTATGTAAGGGAAGGGATAAAAGCAATGGAACAAAAGAGTAAACAGGGAGGAGAGGAGGCCCTGTGGGTCACCTTAGAGACTGGAAATGGCGCCACAATCTGCACAGGGGTTGTATACAGACCCCCATGTTGGGGGGAAGGAATGGACAAGGATATGATAGAAGGCATCCTTAGGATGGCAGAGAAAGGGGAGATACTGTTGGGGGACCTGAAAATGCCAGATGTTAACTGGAGCACCTTTGCTGCTGCCACATCCAAGAGCAGGGCCATTCTTGATGCCATACAGGTGGCATGCCTCAGACAGCTAGTTTTGGAATCCACTCGTGAGGGAGCAATCTTATTATTTGTTTATTTATTTATTTTGTTTTTGTTGACTGGGTAAGTGCACTAGACAAATCCTGCCTATTTTCAGGCACGATCTGGGGGAGGGGGATACGGATGAATGCCAACTGACCTTGAACCAGATGAAACTGTTGGTAGTAATTTTAATGAATGAGGGAAATTTGGCTTGGACACCGGGGAAATTTTCCTACTCTCTTGTGGAGGACCCCGTACATCCTGGCCTTGCTGTCAAGATGGTGGTCTCCGGAGGTTTGGAGATGAACATGGAGGTGCTGGAGGCAGGGGAGATGGTCTCCTCCCCTGTCTCTGTCCTGAGAGAGACCACTACTACTGGAAATTCTATGTCTACTTCTGCTGGAACGATTTCTTCTGATGGTTTGCATATTTTCCCTGCTATTATGGAAGAGCAATCTATGAAGAGTTCAGCACAGAATGCCCTATCTACTGCTATAGTTGTGAATGAATTGTCTACAGAACTTACTTCAGGTTTACCTGAGGAGTTTTCTACTCGGGAATCTCAAAATGTGGATTTACTTCCTCAGCTTACAGAGCAACACTACTTAGCCACTAGACAATGCCTTTTGGCTTTGAAGGCGCACACTGACTCTATACCTGTAATTCCTCCTGCTGACTCATCACCTGTCTATGCTGCTCCTGACGCCTCGGCTCAGTCCTTGACACTTCCGCTTTCTTCATCAATGCCAGCAGCTCCCTCTGATCTTCGGACGCCTGCTCAGACCATTTCTCCTGCTTCGGTTAACTTAAGTATGCCTACTGTTCTTCCACCGATTGTTTCCACTCCTTCTTGTCCACCATGTGAGGTCCCTCAGACCATAGACTGGTCTGTTGATTCTGCTCTTGCAGCAGTGGGGTGGGAGAAGGATCCTGCGGTCGGGACTTGGTGTTCCGGTCCTTCCCCCATCCGGACTCAGAGCCGCGACCGGCTTGCGTTTCTTCCCCACAGACAGCCCTACCGGGCAATGACCTGGACCTCTCTCTCTCTCTACCCTTGGAACTTCTCCTGACCCAGAACCTGACTTTGTGTTTTCCCTCTGGACTTCCACCTGACGTCTGCGACCAGCCTACATGCCAGCTACCCCAGGGCAGGGCCCCTACTTTTCTGCGGCACAGTGGGACCAAGTTCTGCGGCAAGACTACCATTTTCCGCAGAACTTCTGTGGCAGTGGTTTATAATTTCTGCGGAAGTTCTGCGGCACTAACAAACTACCACATCACAGTGACAGCTCATCATCCTGACTTCACTTTCATGGCAGTGGCTATAGCAATCAGGATGGTGGAAAGCACAGTAACACTAGTTCAAAAATAACAGAATTATAAAAATAATTTTGTGTCTAAAAAAGCAAAACAAATGTCTCTCCCTTAAGGTCCTAGCCTGTTAAATAAATGACATATGCAGAGGGGATCTTATGTGATAAATAAGGTATTTCTATATGCATGCTATCTATCCCACTAATGAGGTTTCCACTGTCAATCACTTATATATTTGTATGTGCTTTCTACACCACTCATGAGGTTCCCACTGTGCATCACTTGTATATTTATATGCAATCTGTAACATACGTACAAGTATGTGTGTGTGTGTGTGTGTGTGTGTGTGTGTGTGGTGAGAGAGGCAGAGATACTCTGTGTGTGTGTGTGTGTGTGTGTGTGTGTGTGTGTGTATATATGTATATGTTTTTTTTTATTTCCATGAACTTGCATCCTCATTCATACAGGTCCCATTGGAAATGGAATAGAGGAGTTATTGCAAAACTCATTTTTCATGTCCACCTGCTTTCCCTGACACAGTGCGTAACACCATCAGGCCATGACATGCATGTGAACCGATAGTGAGATAGTGCTCTCCAGCCCATCACAATGTGTCCACCATGTGACAGAACACTGCACCATACCTTCCCAGGCTCCGAGCAGTGATGTTTTCCACCAATCCTTGTGCTGCCCAGTCAGCTCCCAGAGCTAATCTCTGAACCTGAGTTGCCGGCACGGAAACACAGCATGCTACCCTCTGGCCCAACAGCTGTCCCTGCACACAACATTTCTCCATAACGTTTAGCTGATTCTATCAACCAATGACAATATGTAATCAAAAACCTTGGCAAAAATGCATACAGTGCAATTATTTATTTAACAGGTCTATTCTTTCAACAGGTCTACACATTATTGTATTCCACTTTTCTGGGCATAATTACTTTATTTTTCTCAAAAATGACAGTTAAATTCATTTTACCAGTTATTCATTTCAGATGGCCTCTCTATACCTTAAAGGCACAAATAGGTTTGTACAAAGTGAGGTAAGGACTTAACAGGTCTGTACTATTGACTAGGTTTTGTTTAAATTGGCCCTAGTACAATAATGTAAGACTGAAAATTGTATTAGGCTGTAGTGCAGGTTGAGCAAATATCACCATGCATGATGTGCTGTGCCACCATCTCTGGCAGTGGGAGCTGTGGTAGATAAGTGACTGTTCATTTCTGTTGCAGAATGCAGCCATTTCATTAGCTAATGTATGATGTTATACAATGATAACATCACATTCTGAGCATCTAGGGGGGTTTTGGATATAAAAAGAGGGGAAGGGAAACAGATTCTATGGATAAACATAAATATTAATAAAAACTCACCAAAAAGGGTGAATTCTGTGGCACCACAGAAGTTCTGCAGTGGATTGCAAGTTCTGCACAAAATTCTGCGGCCGCAGAATTCTAGGGGCCTTGCCCCAGGGCCCTAGGTTTCATCCACAACCAACTACATCGATGCTTCCTTCATCTGCCAAAATGTATGCTTCTTGTTTTCAAATTCCTGTACATCAAGTTAAAGACATAATGCAGTTCGACTGCAATATTTGGGGGGGTTATCTGAACTACCTGACTGTTTTTTTGTAGGACGTACTTTTTTGAAAGACTCCATGAAATTTAATGCTTCTGAAATTCATGCCTTGATCCATGTTTCTTCAGAAACTCATTTTGATATCAGCTTTAAATCTTTAGTTGGGTTAGAAAAGTTCCAGAATAAGTTTCACGACTTGAAAACCACTCCCTTATGGGCTTCTTTTAATGCTATCCCATTAACTAAACCCACCCAGAAGACTGTTACTAAATTGTTTAGGAATGGAAGTGTTAGTTTGAATGATATTACTGTATGGTTGAAGCGGAGATGTACTATGCTTTCTGACCATGAAGCTATTTTTGATTCTGAAGATTTGTGGACTGGGGGGTGGAAAGTGAGGGTTATGCTTCAGATTTCAGATGCTGGTATTCAACACCTTACAAACAGCTTTATGCTGGGTAAACATAGAGGAGTGCTTTTTTACCCTGGACAACCGAAGGCTTGCTACAAATGCGATTCTGCTAACCATATTAGTAGCATTTGTGATAGGGTGAAATGCTCAGCCTGTGGAGGCCTGGTTCCCGATGTGTAGAGGAATCCCATTGCATCCTTTGTGATGACCTGGGACACACTTTTCAACCCTGTACCTGGGCTGCCCACAATTCTTCCACCCTGGCAGACGGGGAAGAACAGAGACTACTTATTACAGTAGCTCAACGTACTAGGCTAAGGGGCATGTCCTCTGTATCTCACAACACCTGACTCCCACCGCCACCTGCAGACCCTATCACACCTACCCCTCCTTCTACTGATATGGGGGCCACCACTACCCTGACCTCTGACCCTCCCATTTTAGATGTAGACCCCCCTCCTCCGCCAGCCTTACCCATAGACTCCACTCATGCTACGGCCTCTGCCACTCAAATCCCTAGCGTTCCAGTGATGACCATTGATCCTCCCCCTTCCCCAGAGTCCTTTACTAGAGTTACAAGAGGATCTAAAAGAAGTGGTTCATCCTCCTCTAAAGCTTTAAAAACTACCGATGTTGTTCAGGTGAACAGATTTGTATTACTGCGCCACCCCCAGGACCATACTGATTCTGACACTTCTCTGTCCCATCATCTCACCCCGAAGCAACTACTGACACAGAGGTAGCTGTCAACCTTATGGTGTCCCAAAAGAGGAAAGCCAAAGCAAAATTGAAACACAGGGAAGATACCCCTAGGAAGGGTAGACCCAGGTGAATTTTAGTTTTTCTGTGGGGTTTGGTTCTCTCTCTGTTATGTTTTTGGTGGCTTCTGCGTTTCCTGTACATACTGTTAATGTTAACAGTATCAAAAAATGACCTATGCGAGATGCTGTGTTTTCCTTTTTATCCTACCTAACTGCAGGGATTATTCTTTTACAGGATGTTAGGTACCACACTCTTCCTGAAATCTATAGGGCCAAACGTGCCTGGTTCTCTGGACCTTCTCATTGGTCCTTCGGGCAGGAACCCTGCTCAGGTTTGGGTATTCTGTTTAATATCCCGTATGTCACTATTGTGAAGATATTGGATTTATACCCTGGCAGACTTCTTCCTTTTGGATATTATGGTTTCCTCTGTTCCATTCCGAATCATTAATATATATGCTCCCCAAATTAAATCTCACAGGATTGAATTATTGAAGCTTGTACAACCCTACTTATATACTTCAATGAATATTGTCTTTGGAGGTGACTCCAACTGTGGTTTATCCACCAAAGACAAATCTTCTATCTCTAAAACCACAAAATTGTTTTGCGACATGAACTTTTTAAAGCAGCTGTTAAGTTCTGCAAATTTGCGGTATGCCTATTTGTCCTTCATCAGTCTACATCCTCCCACTTTTCATAAGGGCTCACTAGCAACCCGTATAGACTTTCTTTAGATTTCTTCACATTTACTACTTTCTGCTGCTTTAATTCAAGCTGCAGAATTTACTGATCATAATTTGTTGACCATTTCCTTGGGCCACACGAGTACTAGACGCTTTGGTCCAGGTACCTGGAAGTTGAATACATCCTTTTTACAAGACTCACTGTTGTTGTCTCAGCTAAAAACCTATGTTAGGGACAGGAAATCTGTCTACTTTCTGTATGATATACCCTGGAATTGGTGGACTGATACTAAATCTGGCATACAACATTTATATAGACATTTTAGTAAAAGGAGGCATGCATCCTTATATTTTCATTACCATGCAACCAGATGTCATTTGCAGAAACTCCTGACCCTGTTCCCACATGACTGGCCAAGATTTTTCTGAACAAATTAGTAATCTTAAACACCGTTTGATGGACTATCATTCCACGAAAGTCTCTTCCATTGCTCATCAACAACGTTTTGGGACTTCTGCCCCAGTGACGTTGTATGTCCATCTGCTACCATTAGAAAATGAGTCGGCAGTAAAACATTTGATGTGCTTTTTAATGATGACTCGGTTGAGCTTACACATATTTTAGACATTCGACACTATGTGGCCTTATACACAGCAAAGTTGTTCAGTCCTCTAAATGCCCCTCCTGAAGGCATAATAGATTATCTTTCCCATGTTCAGATCTCTGATGTTCCGGATCACACTTTGAGCCCTATTGATAGTGAAATACACGCTTGGGAGGTAGAAGCAGTAATCAAGGCTCTGTGTCCCAGAGTTACACCAGACCTAGGTGGCCTCCCTAATGAGCTCTATAAGTTGTTTTCTGCTGAACTCTGTACTGAACTAACAGCAGTCTATAATTATATACTACATACCAGCCATCTTCCCCTTGATTTCAATACGGGATGCTTGTTTTATTTATATAAGAAGGGTGACAAAAGATTACTTTCCAATTGGAGGCCTTTATGTCTCTTGAATACCGATTTCAAAATTCTGACTAAAAGTTTTGCACTTCAATTATCCACATTGGCTCCTTTCGTAATTTCCAAGGCCCAATCAAGCAATATTCCAGGGAGGTGTATTCAGGATCATATTATTTTGATAAGAGAATTGATTGAACATGGGAATCTGAATGCTTTACAGAGCTTCCTTTTTTCACTCGATCAGCGAAAGGCCTTTGATTCAGTCCACCACACATTTTTATGGCACATCCTACGTCATTATAAAGTTCCTGAATTCACCCTCTCTAGGCTTCAACTACTCTACCGATCCACTACTATAGTCCCTTTGGTGAATGGTTGGACAGGCCCTTTAATACCTCTACATAGAGAGGTTTGGCAAGGCTGCCCGCTTAGTCCACTTTTATATGTTTCTTTTTTGGACCCCTTATTGCGCACTATCAACACTACTCGAACAATTATTTCACTTCCCTCTACTTCCCATTCTATAATAGCTTATGTCGATTACATGAGTTTGATGGTGGTGATGTTGCTTCTGTGCATTTTGCAGTTCAACTTTGTGTGGAATTTGGGGCTATTTCGGGAGCAGCCCTTAATTTGGATAAATGCGTAGGCCATAGACTGGGTATCCTGTTAGAAGGTGGGTTAGATGGTATTAACCTCCAGTTTTGTGATGGCAGGATTAAGATTTTGGATGTTTTATTTGGGGATGGTCCATTGGATATCCTTAACTGGACTCCCAAACTGGACCATGCCCAGTCCATGGTTTCCCATTGGAACATCTGGAAGCCATGTAAAAAAAAAGGATCTATATGATCAAAACCTATCTACTCCCTATTTTTCCTTTTTGGTCTCTGTCCCCCCCCCCAGGAGTCTTGAAACTAGATTTCTGAGTGTATTTTTCCAGGCTTTATGGGGTAGCCTTCTTAACCCCATTAAACACCCTGTTACATATTTACCTGTTTGAGAGGGGGGCCTTGCTATGGTTCAACCCATTTTCTTTTATACTGGTATTTTGTTTTGTATCTAATGTCAGGCCCCCTTCTAGTTAATCAGGATAGGGGCTGGGAACCCTGGTTCCTTAAGTCCTGTGGCCCCTGGTTTCATCAGTGGGAAATGAATGCTTTGAAGTCATTAAGACATATCCCACAAATCCCTCCTTATGTTTGAGGTGTTTTTTTCCATCTCAAACAATGGCATATTACTAGCCATATGCTGATCACCGCTACTAGGAAAACCCTATATAAATATCTCCTGGATCTTGTTTGTATGGACCTGGTGGTGTTTCCTAAATGTCCAGCACAATACTTGACTGCCCTATTCACCCTGCTACGTAATCCTAGAATTCCCCAAAAGATGTGGGATTTACATTGGCTTGGATGTCATGAGCGAATTAATGTGAAAGATAACCTTAAGCACAAACAATTACAAGACAGGTTTTGTTCTAGGCCAGGATGCCACTGGCAGGAAAACTATCACACATCTTTTTTTTTCCCTGTTCTTTTATCACAGGTTTCTGGACTTTGCTGGCCACTAGGTGGCATGAGCCTTTGTTTTCAACTATTTCTTATGAAATGTTAATGTATGGTTATTTTCCACTTCCTTGGAAAAAATGGAATATTGATACCTTGAATTTACTTTTTGTAGTTGTAAAATGGCATGTCTGGACAGCTCAATGTCTTTTTACTTTACAACAACAAGATGGGACCTCGGTTTAATGTCTCATCCAAAACACAGCACCTCAGAAGTGCAGCACCCCTCTCATGCTGCACTACAGTGTCAGTACTGGGATATTAACCCAAGTGTCAGATGTGGGAATTATGTGGGAAGTATCTTAGACCTCGTACTCTCAAATGGGGATAGTGAGAGTATCTCAGATCTAGAAATGGGTAGCCATTTGGGAACAAGTGACCACCAAACAGTGTGATTGACGATAAACTCAGTTACAGAGTCAAGCCATACAAAAGTGAGGGTACTGGACTTCAGGAGGGCTGACTTTGGCAAGATGGGAGAGTGCCTTAGAAAAGCATTAGCAAACAGGTTAGAAGGAGGGGTAGAGCAACAATGGGGAAACATCAAAACTGCCACCACAGAGGCAACAAGCCTTTGTGTGAAGCAAATAAGCAAATCAAAATGAAAGAAAAAGCCACTATGGTTCTCAAAAGAGGTGGTTAGGGAGAAAAAGATATCATTTAGGAAATATAAGGAAACACAGAAGAAGCAGGACAGAGAACTGTACCAGTTAAGACAGAAGGAAGCAGGGAGGGAAGTCAGAATAGCAAAGGCCCAAACTGAGGAAAAGATAGCCAACTCAGTTAAGAAGGGGGATGAAACCTTTTATAGGTACATCAGGGAGCATAGAAAGACAAAGAGAAGGGATAGTGAGGCTGAATAGAATGGACGGTGGGTGGGCAGAGAGGGACAGTGAAAAAGCAGGGATACTGAACGAATACTTCTGCTCAGTATTCACAAAAGAGGAGGAGAGGGAGGTGCCTAATCCAATTAACAGAAGCACTCTGGATAGGGGGGTCTATCCCAGTCCTTTCACAGAAGAAAGGGTTCTGAAAGAACTCCTAAAACTGAAGGTGGACAAAGTAATGGGGCCTGATGGAATTCACCCCAGAATTCTAAAAGAATTAAGGGAAGAACTAGTGACACCACTGACTACCCTTTTTAACAAATCATGAGAGGATGGTGTGGTACCTGAGGACTGGAGGAAGGCAGATGTGATTCCCTTTCACAAAAGTGGGAGCAAGTCAGAGGCCGGAAACTAATGACCTTTCAGCTTGACCTCTGTGATAGGGAAAGTGATGGAATCACTTCTGAAGGAAAGAATTGTTGAGTACCTAGAGGCCAGTGGGGCACAGGACCCTAGGCAGCATGGGTTCACAGTGGGAAGTTCATGTCAGATTAATCTAATTGATTTCTTTGATTTGGTGACCAAAGTAGTAGACCAGGGAGGGGCTGTGGACATGGCCTACCTAGACTTTAGCAAGGCATTTGACACAGTCCCACACAAAAGATTAATAATCAAATTAACCAGACTGGGAGTGGGTACCAGGGTGGTAGCCTGGATAAAACATTGGCTAGACAACAGAACACAGAAGGTAATTATAAATAGAGTCCAATCTGAAGAAAGAGGGTTTACTAGTGGGGCACCACTGAGTTCAGTACTGGGTCCAGCCCTTTTTAATGTCTTTATAAGTGACATTGCAGAGGGACTGGAAGAAAAGGTATGCCCTTTTGCAGATGGCACAAAGATCTGCAACAGAGTTGATACACAAGGAGGCATGGAAAGGATGAGGAGGGACTTGGCAAGGTTGGAGGAATGGTCAGAAGTATGGCAGCTTGGAGTCAATGCGAAGAAGTGCAAAATAATGCACCTGGGAAACAAAAACCCAGGAAAGATTACACAATGAGGGGGAGGGAGGTAGTAACAACAACAACAATGGAAAGGGACCTGGGGGTAATCATATCAGATTATCTTAAGGTTAGCAAGCAATGTGAGAAGGCAGTAGGGAGGGCTGGGGGGATACTGGGATGTATAGGGAGAGGCATCACCAGCAGAAAACAAGAAGATGTTATCCGTCTGTACAGACAGTTGGTGAGACCCCATCTGGAGTGCTGCATCCAGTTCTGGAGACCCCATCTCCACAAGGACATAGACAGGATGGAGGCAATCCAGAGGAGGGCAACTAAAATGGTGCAGGGTCTGCAAGAGAAGCCATATGAGGAGAGACTAAAGGAGCTTAATATGCATACCCTTGAGGAAAGGATGGAGAGGGGGGACATCATAGAAACTTTTAAGTACCTCAATGGAATCAACAAAGTCTAAGAGGGTAGCATCTTTCAGAAAAAGAGATGTGCAAGAACAAGGGGACACAATTTGAAGATAGAGGGGGACGACTCAGGGACAATGTGAGGAAATATTTTTTCACAGAGATGGTGGTGGATGCATGGAACAGCCTTTCTGAGGATGTTGTGGGGTCTAAAACTGTGGGAGAATTCAAGAATGCATGGGACAGACATAAGGCAATTCTTGTGGTGGGTAGGAAGATATAGGCTGTTGGTTAACTAGGATCTGCAGCTTATCCTGTAGGTAGGGACATGGGCAGACTAGGTGGGCCAAGCAGTTATTATCTGCTGTAAAAGTCTATGTTTCTATGTTTCTATGTTTGTGACAGTCTCACAGAATCAGACTCTGTGGAGTTTGATGCCTGGGACCATAGTTTTTTTCAGCAGCACACACCATGTTGTTTGCATCTTGGAACATCAGGCATATCAGATGACCTGTGACAGGCACCTGTGGTGGATACTAGGTCAGCTTCTGGCATCCTTACCAGATTGTGAGGCAACCAATCAGACCATTAACTTTTCTGCCCTGGGCCTGGAGCTGGCGAGTCACAAAGTGTGAGCATCTTATGACACTAATGAGATAGCCACCATGATGGGGTGAACTGCAATCTGCATCAGGCAGATGACATGGCATAATCTTTTTCAGTTTTTGGCCCCTTTGGTTCCAAGGCACCCACTTTTTCTCCCACTGGGTCAGGTTAATGGGGCACTTTCCTGCTCCCAGACCATGGGAACCCCCACTTGACCCTGATCTCTCTTGGGCTTCAGTAGCCCAGTAAGGGGTCCCTGCCTCCCCATGATTATCTCCCACAGGAGGCTGAAGGAATAACCATTTCCCTAAGGGTAAGCCAGCACTGCCTTTTTCTTAGGTGGTATACCTGGCATTCTGCCCCATATGTGGTAATAAGTGGTGAAGATTGCTTCTTGAGAGATACAAAAATTACGTGCTGACTGTAATTGTTGATATTCCACAATATATTTACCATTTATTACCACAACTCACTCACCATCCCCAACTCAGTGTAAGCCAGGTCTCTGGGCAGATCAGCCTTTCTTTTCTCTCTTCTCTCTTTTCACTTTTCTTTGCCCCAGGGCATGTATTTAAAAAAAAAAGAAGAGAGACAGGGATCTGA
This sequence comes from Neoceratodus forsteri, assembly GCA_016271365.2. NCBI lineage: Eukaryota > Metazoa > Chordata > Ceratodontiformes > Ceratodontidae > Neoceratodus > Neoceratodus forsteri. The sequence goes on along the minus strand of CM028132.1, from coordinate 585,070,029 downwards.
GTTTTTTCCTTATCCCATTACCCTACCCCTCATGCACAAAAAACAATATTTTTATCTGTAACCCCTCTACAAATGGGGGTTCCCAAAAAGTCTTCCTTGAGCTTGCCTAAATGCTCACTGCCAGGCTGGTATCCTGCATTTTAGCAGTTTAAATGTGATTGCCAGAGAGTACCTGTATAGCCTTTGTGTACTATCTCTTTAAGAGCTGCCTGGACTGCAGTCATAAGTAATCTGAGAGGGAGCTCTGTTGAAAGATGTAATTATTTGCTGAAAATCATTTAGAGTGATTATGATAATGTAGTTTGCCTAACCTGCTTTCTTTGCATCAAGAACTGTTTTGTTTGTCTCCACTATCTTGGTCCTGGACTGTGAATTGGACCAATCAGTTCTAGTGGGACCTAAAATGGAGCCGGACTACAGGAGCTGTATGGAGTCAAAATCTGTAGGAATTGTAGTTTGGGGCTTTTGGTACTTTTTTGCACCTGAAGGGGGAGCCTTTGTTGTGACTGACATACAGATCAGCCAACCAAACCTTTTGGATTGTGGGGAAATTCCCAGGCTTGCTGCAGTTTGAGTCAGATCTAAGTTGGGAGCTGAAGAGGCAACATGTTTGAGACAAACAGCTGTCTGAGTAGTTTTGTGTGGGAGAACTGTGGAAAGGCCTGAGTTGTGGCCTGCATGTCTGCCTGCTGCTCCTGAGAGGGGAGAGGAGAGAAGAGAAGAGAATTATTTTGGACTAAATCCAAGTTTGTGAGAACAAAGTAAGCCACTGATTTCTTACCAGGCTCATACCTGAAGAAGACTGAAGATTTTGCTGAATTCGATCGGCCTGTCAGGATTTCCTGCTGCTTTTGAATCCCCAGTTTGTGCAGAGACTTTGCGATCGTGACCAGAGAGTGGTTTGCCTGGTACAGTAGAATTTCCTTACATGTAAATGTGCTGTGTATTGAAAGTGGGTGGTGATTTGGTTCCCCATGGTATGAACTGTGTTCTGCTTGCTGGTACCATAGAATCCTTTACATGTAAATGTGCTGTGTATTGAAAGTGGGTCATGATTTGGTCCCCCCACTGTGAGAACTGTGTTCTGCTTACTGGAAGCTTTATCCAGTCTAATTGGACTGAATCTGGGTTCATTTCCATTTGGCCTGGGCCATGTCATGCTGGCCCTGCCAGACTACTCCACTGCACAGAGAAAGCCACCAACGAGAGACCTTCCTGGAGATCAGCCCCCTGCTCCACACTTGAACAGGAGTGATGCCTTGGCGAATCATGTGGGCCCTGCTTCAATGGGCACTCCAGATTAGCCACCTGCTGTCTCAATTTTCGTCCAGCCTGTGTCCAGTCTTCGGTATTGTGAGTAATTATCAGGGTAGTTCCCTGCAATAACAGCCTAATCTAAGTGTGTCATGTGATTGTCTTGTTGTTTTCTTTTCATGAACTGAGCCTTCCTGCTCCGGATTACATATAGTATGTATTGTGCATGTTGTTTTCTTCCATCACAGGGCCCCGACCAGCTGCAACGTTCCTGGCTAGCCCATCATTCTCCATCTGGGTACCCAGAGTGAGTGACTGTTTATGGACCCTGAAGTGCATGCATAACTGATTGATAGAGCCTTTATGCAAATTAACCTGATTACACCCCTCCCTTGTTCAAGACCCTTAAATAAATCAGATCTAAATCTTTGTTGCATTTACCCTGACTGTGGTTCCAGTTTGTGCAAGAGTACTATACTGCTGTTATTTGCTATGTATAACCTTGTTTTACAGGGGGTCCCCAGGGCTGAGCCAGAGGAAAGCCCTGGTGGTAAGTGCAAACAGTGTGGGTACTTGTTTGGTGTATCAGATGTATTGTGAAAGTGATTATTGTGTATTGTTCTGGCCACTATTAAGGAAAAAGGGGGGGGTTACAGCATCCTGGAGGGTTGTGCCCTGGTTAGCTTGACCACTACCAACCCTTACCTCCAGGTGGAGGCACCCATTTCAGAACTAAGGCCCCTTAACCTGCTACTAGCCAATCAGGCAGGGGTAGTAGCCCTTGGGATAGTGCCACCTAGGAGTTACATTTTGGAGACTCACCACTGGGATTTTGTACCTTCTAGTGGCCCAAAATTATGAATTATTGTTAAAGATTAATGGCTACCCCAGTAGAAATGGCTGTACACCGGTTGGTGGGGTGGTGTACTGGGCAGGAGATCAACCCCCAAAATGCCCTACTTATTCTGGATATTCCCCTGAGTACCAGTAAAGACACTGTAGAGGGAGCACTCTCCAAAGTTGAATGTTTAAAAAACCCTGTCATGGTGGGTCAAGAGGCTGATTTGATCGCCCAAACTTTCATAGCCTTGGCAGAGTGTAGTGACCTCATGAACAGCTCTAAAGTGACACAGACTATTGCATCAGAAGGAGTTCCAGCTGCCTGGAGAGTGATAACAAAAGACAGTAAAGACCCCGGGGAGGATGAGCTCCCACCATTATCTGAGACTTTTGAGGAGAAATTTGCTAAGTTGTTGCTGGAGGAAGGGAAAACTGTAGAGGATTTAATGAAACTATTCCTGCCACCTGGGGATGTTCCTTCCCCAGCACCCCCTCCCACTCCAGCATCTGTTACGGCCCCACCTTCTGTGCCCATGCCAATGCTGCCCCCTATATCTGTACCTGCCATTTGTCATGACTCCTACCGAAGGCTGAGAATCTTCTCGGTCACCCGCCCCAACCCCCAAGGGGAGGATGACTGGGAGACATGGATAGACTATGTTGCCCCTCTAGTACTTGAATGGCAATGCTCAGAAGCAGAGAAACAAAAGAGGTTGAGTGACAGCCTCTGAGGCCCTGCCCTGGCTTCCATCCGTGCCAAGTGGGCCAAGTACCCCAAAGCAACTGCACAGGACTATCTAGATGCATTGGAGAATGTGTATGGGAGCCTGGATTCAGATGAGGATCTGTGGTGGAGAGTAAGAAACGCTCAGCAGTACTCAGGGGAGCCATTGTCTGTGTATGTATCTCAGCTTGAAAAGCTGCTACAAGAGTGCCTCAGAAAGGGTAGTTTGCCATCAAATGAATTAGATCGAACTAGGCTGGATCGAATCCTTAAGTCTGCTCCATTTTCAGAACTGTTACTGCTTCAGTTGTGCCTTGCCACCCGACTGGAATCACCCCCCTCCTATGATGAGCTAATGAAAGAAATTCAGGGGGTTGAGCAAAGGTGACCCCATGGGGGAATTGCACCCACATCTGCTGCTGCTGTGCAAGTGACTGAGAGTGATCAGCCAAGTGAGGCTCAGGGGCAAAAGCCAGCACTTAATGAGCACTCTGAGAATACAAAGGACTTCCCTCCCTGGGCCCAGCATTGGAAAGATGAGCTACTAAAAGAAGTCTGAGAGTTGAAGACGGGTGTCTCTGCAAGGGTTTCCCCCCATGAAACAAGATTCTGGTCCCTCTCAGGACGTGACTGCCATGGGAGGGGGGGTGCACCTTCAGGCATCCTCTACCGAGGGTAGCTCCCAGGCTGAAATCCAAGAATTGACTGCCACCCTAAAGGAACTGTTAAGATACGTTGCACCACTTTCACTTGTGCAAGCAGATATTGGACACTAATCCCTTGTTACTGCCTCAGTCCCTCATGCAGGTTCTTTCCAAGGATGACCCAGGAGTCTATCATTTGTCACAACTGTGGGAAGGATGGCCATATGAAGAGAGAGTGCCAGTCTCAGAAAGACTTAGAACAGGTAGCAAACAGACTCCAAGAGGAGCTCCGAAAAGCAAATCAATGGCAGAGGAGTGCCCATAATGACTACTGTGAGGGTTGAAGAAATACTCAAATTTCTTTGTGGCTAAATCATCTGTCCAGGCCTCTGCTACTGCCTCTCCAGACTTGTCCAGAGTAGTGGGTCCTTCAATGGAGTCTTCTGTGACTGTCAATGGTATCCATGTTGGGGTTGTGCTCGATAGCGGGTTGCAAGTGATCATTGTATTTCAGGACTGGTATGACAAACACTTATCCAATGTGCCATTACAATCCCTGGAAGGCCTACATGTGTGGGGCCTGAGTGACAAGTCTTATCCCTACCTAGAGTATGTCCGCCTCTGGTTGTCTTTTTCTGCAACTGTAACTGGTGTAGAGGAGCGAGTAGAGACATTGGCCCTAGTGTGTCCCCCCACTGGACTGTATGATGGGGCCCCCCTGCTAATTGGGACAAATGTTCATATGTTTGGAGACTGACACAACTCTGTCATGAGAAACAAGAGCGACAGACTGGGAGGTCCCTGAGAATTCCAGCTCTGATCAAGATGGCCTATGGTTTGCAACAGAAATCAGAGGAAGTAGACCAGGATGAACAAGTGGGGATCGTGTGGAAGAAGGATCCCAATTCAATGGTAGTGGCCCCTAACGCTCAGTGTACAATTCAAGGGGAGGTCTGCCTCCAGAAAGATGTCAAGAACAAAATACTGGTGTGGGATGTGCCAGGTGATGGAAAATTGGAAGAAGGATTATTGGTCAAGCCCAGCATTTTGCCTGCTAATGCCCATGCCTATGCATGATGAGTGATGGTCCAGATTCACAATGTGTCAGATCTGGAGAGCCGGGTGAACAGAGGGTGCACCCTAGCTATGGTACACTGTGCAGATACTGCAGTATTGTCCAGCAACAAGCACCCTGGTGAGGAGAGAGTGACCTGAGACTTGTTTGACTTTGGTGACTCCACGTTGCCAGCTGAATGGAAGGCTAGAATAAGCAAGATACTTGCCCAGAGAAACCAAGTGTTTTCGTTGAAGGAATGGGATGTGGGATGTGTCCAGGGTGTGGATCATCACATACACCTGCATGAGGAACAGCCTTTTTGAGAGAGGTCCTGATGCCTAGCCCCAGCAGACATAGATGATGTGAGAAGACACCTGCAGGAAATGCTCGCTGCTGGCATGATACAAGAATCCAGGACCCCATACACCTCTCCCATTGTGGTTGTGTGTAAGAAGAATGGGTCTGTGAGGAAGTGTGTTGATTATCGAACCCTGAACCGGCGGACCATCCCAGACCAATACTCTGTGCCTCACATACAAGATGCCCTGGACTGCTTGAATGGGAGCAAATGGTTCTCGGTGTTGGATCTTTGCAGTGGATACTATCAGATCCTGATGGCCCCAGAAGACCATGAGAAAACAGCCTTCATCTGTCCATTGGGGTTCTATGAATTTCTGAGGATGCCACAGGGGATATCAGGTGCCCCAGCCACCTTTCAGAGACTGATGAAGCATGCGGTGGGAGATACGAATTTGCTGGAATGCCTGGTGTACTTGGATGATGTCATTTTGTTTGGGAGCACCTTAGAGGAGCATGAGAACCGACTGTTTAAATTCCTAGACCAACTGGAAGACTTCAGCCTCAACCTGTCCATTGACAAGTGCCAGTTTTTCCAAGCTTCCAAGAAGTATGTGGGGCACATAGTATCTACAAAAGGGATAGAGTCTGATCCCAGTAAGGAAGAAGCACTGACTACTTGGCCCCAGCCCCATAATCTGAAAGAACTACAACGCTTCCTGGGGTTCTGTGGCTACTACCGCAGGTTCATAAAAGACTATTCCAAGGTGATTCACCCACTCCTGAACCTTACCCAGGGTTACCCTCCTACCAATCGTAAATACAAAAAAGGGGCCTTTAAAGAACCAGAAAAAGTATACTTCCGCCCAGTTGAACTCTTCAGGCCCCACTGGATGCCCGACTGTGAAGCAGCCTTCTATGAGATCATAATCCACCTCACCCACACCCCCATCTTCACCTATGCTGACCCCACCAAATCCTATGTGCTGCATATGGACTCTAGTCTGCAGGGTCTAGGAGTGGTGCTGTATCAAGACCATGAGGATGGCCTGAGACCAGTAGCTTTCACTAGTAAGGGCTTGACCCCATCCGAACGAAATTACCCTGTGCATAAGTTGGAGTTCCTTGCACTAAAATGGGCCATCATTGACCAGTTTCATGAATACCTGTATGAGGCAAAGATATTGTTGAAGACTGACAATAACCCATTGACCTATGTACAGACTTCAGCTAAGTTAGACGCCACTGGGCACCGGTGGCTTTCTGCATTATCAACCTATGATTATGCTGTCAAATACAGATCAGGCCTGTACCATATTGATGCTGACTCCCTATCATGGAGGCTCACTTCCAAGAGTGATTGGGTCAGGCTGTCTGAACCTGACATTTGAGCATTGTGACAAAAGTTTGATAGAGATGAACAGATGTCTGTGAACACAGTGGACTGTTTAGTAGATTGCTTGGACCCTTCTGACACCTGTATACCAGCTGCTTATTGCCACTTCTCTGCTCTAGATATTAGTGCACTACCTCAATTTGACAATGACAGCATTCAGTGGGCTCAATCCCAAGATCCTATGATTCAGCCAGCACTTGATGCCCTGCGTGCGGGGAAAGATGTGTCTTAAGTTATGTTCCACTGACTTGCAAACTGCTTTATTGTTTAAAGAAGGACCCAGATTGAAGTTGCTCAATCAGTTGTTGTATAGAGAGACAGTAGATTGTAGTGGCAAAGTAGACAAGCAACAATTGGTCCTGCCCATGACCTTTAAAGATTTGGTACTGAGGTTCCTCCATAATCGCATGGGGCACTTTGGTATTGACAGAACCCTTGACCTGGTATGATCTCACTTCTACTGGCCCAAAATGGGGGCCAATGTTGAGCGCCATGTAAAAACTTGTAGTCGCTGCCTGCAAAGAAAAGCTCTGCCTCAGAGAGCTGCCCCCCTTTTTAATATTACTACTAGCACCCCCATGGAACTAGTCTGTATAGGCTTCTTGTGTTTAGAACCTGATCAGCAGAACATTGGCAATGTGTTAGTGGTTATGGATCATTTCACACGGTATGCACAAGCTTTTCCCACCAAAGATCAAAAGGCATCTACCGTGGCCAATGTGCTAGTTGAAAATTTCTTTGTCCACTATGGTGCCCCCCCACAAGATCCACTCTGACCATGGCAGAGACTTTGAGAGTTGAATATTCAAAGAAATGTATTTATTTATTGTATAATCAGATTTACAACCTTTGAGCCAGAGGCTCGTTTACAAAGGTACCTCATCACAGAGAGGACATACAGAGTCAATATACATATGGGGCCGGATATTCAAACTGCACCCAAAAAGTGCGCAACAGCAGGAGCAAGCACAAGTCAATTGTGCACACGTGCAATAGATGCAATATTCAAACATGGAGCAAGCCAAATTGCGCAACCAGCCAATGTCTGAATATCGCACAACCTGCGCTATAGCGCAACCAGGAAGGGGAAGCTGAGCAGAGACGATACGCCATAGCGCAACAAAGGCAGCCCAGCTGAGCAGTCCAGAGGTGCCATAGTGCAAGCAGAGAGCCCCAGCAGCAGAGCAATGGAACTGCACAACCAGGGAGGTAGGCAGGGCCCACCACCCATGCCACAGATGGGCACAGGGACACACTGCAGAACCAACAATGTACCCCCACACCCCAAGCACAGCATAACTGGGGGAAGGATGGAATAGCCACCGGACCATGGGGACAAGCAAACAAAGCACATCCTGGCCGTGTTACCACAACACACCCACTGGCAAGCTGAGACTGCCACACAAAGGGGGCGGACCACCCCAGTGTACAGCAGCCCCCCCTTGTGCACAGCACACCCTGCACTGTGACCCCAAGACACCACCCATGAGCAGTGACCAGCACTGCAGGAATCCCCACATCCCCGGCACACTGCAACCTCGTGTACCACAGAACTATACAAGCCAAACCCACCATGAGCACCCAGCAGTGGGTGGCAGCACACAGCAATACTGACTGAAAGCCACACCCACACCAGAGACACCACCCCACACACACGCACACACATACCCATGACCATACCACCCCAGATGCCATGCACACCACTGCAACTGAACACATATAGCCAGCTGCAAATCAGAGACCACCACAGTATTCATATCAAAATATATAAATGTAATAAACAAGAATAAGAAGAACAACAAATAGAACTATGTACATATATACAAAACAAGGGTGGGAGTATGGGTATAAGGTAGGGGGTGGGTAAAGAACGAGGGGTGAAACCGGGAGAGAGGGAAGGCAGGGGTGAGGTGATGGGCAGCTACTGCCAACCAGCCTGCCCTCCTGCCGCCTGGTGCTGGGCCCGGGGCTTCCTCCTGCACCACACTCCATGATGCTGAAGGTCCAATAGGATGGCGAGAGAATCAATGGCCACCTGTGTCAGCCGCTGCAGTGACTGCTCCATTCGTCACAGGATCTGGAGACCTAGGACAAGGGATCAGCATCAATGGCTGTGACTGTCCATATCCCTGAATCCCACCCATCATGCATGGCATACAGCCAAGTGCCCCGCTCCTGTGATGGACTGCTCCCACCCACAGTGACTGTGCACAAGACATGTCCAACCAGGCAGCAACAGCCATGAGTACCACTGCACGCACACACCGCCCATGTCCATCACAGCACAACCAAGGCTGTCCAGTGATGTGGTTACATGGTGGGATGCTAGTGCCACAGCCATGTGCCCAGTGCATGCATGGACCACCAGTGACACACACACACAGACATGCAGTGCCACTGGACAGTGATGACTGTCACTTGTTGCATGCATGGTAGTGTTGTCCATGGATGGTGGCCGTGCCCTCCCCCACAGCATGCAATAGCATCCATGATGTAATGACACTCACCTCATCAAGCCACTGCTGCTGCTGCAGCTGTGGCTGCTGCTGCTGCTGCTGTGGCCCCAACACCTATACCACCTCTGCCCAGCCACCCTGCACGCCATTCATGCCTCAGCCGGGCCCACCTCTGCTGCTTCACGCCTGTGGGAGACAAATGAAGAGAAACACATCAGTGAGATCCCAAAGCAGGCAGCCCCTGCCTTCATCAGTGTGCCTGCCCACACAGACAGACCCCATACAGCACACACCTGCAAACACCTTCACAGCAAACCATAGCCCAACCCACCCCCATGCATGGTCACATTACACAGTGTCACCCATGCGGGACAATACAGGTGCATAGACAGCACACCCACCTGGCCTAGGCACAATGCCCCTCCTGGCATGTGACCTGAGGTGCTCCAGCAGTTCCTGCTCCCTCCTCACGGAGGTCACCATACACGTTACCTGCACTCTCGGAGTCCTCCACCGCCCAGTGGCCTGCTCCAGATTGGTCACCACCTGCTGCCACACATGGGTGCGGGCCATGTGCAGGGGTTTTCCCCCAAACAGTGACCCATGGTGGGGCTCCACCACAGCCACCAGGTTAGCCAACTCCAACGCACTCCACTGTGGAATTCTCCTGCATGCCATCCCTGCAGTTGTATAGTAGGCAATATGGCACTCCACAGCACGGTAACCCCATGTGAAAATGTTGCATAATACAACTCCATCAGTCCCTATCGCGCTGTTCGTATAGAGCCGTTGGTCCACATGCGCACTGTTACTGAACAGCAGCGGTGATAGAGACTCCTCGACTATGCCAGACATACGGCGCCAGGGTGCAAATGTCATGCACAAGGTCATGGGTCTGTGGCACAAGGCCACGCTAAGCGCCATCGGATGTCTACACGTCCAGCAGGATCGGTCACCTGCGTGCCAGTGCCACAATGTACTATTGAGCAGGTGTGCCACAGCGCTATGTGGTGCCCAGCGCTGTAGCGCCACTGGCACAATAGTGCCCGTGTCCTGTATTGCTGATCGCGCACAGCATGTCATCAGCACGGCAGACGCCTGCGTAAGCTACCTGGGCATGCGCAATGCGGTGTACTACACAGTCATAGAACTGCGCCATTGGCTCAGCCGGCACAACCGTATTGTGCAAAGCACAACAGTGCGATATTCAGCCGACATATGCAAATCATCTGATCAGCCATTCAAAGGTGCATTGGCGCGATTTGCATCTCATTAAAGTTGCTCCACTACTAATTTGCATGCATTGCGCTATAAATGTGCAACAGTGATCTGCGGTAGCCAGAGTCAGTTACTGCAGGTGAGAGGTGAGTTGCATGCTGTGTGATGTTCTGGGCAATGGTCATGGGATAATGCTGTATACTGCACAGCGACAGGTGTCCACTTCCACCCATTCAGACCGACATGGCCGAGCAAGGACTGGGTGAGGAGGATGATGGTGGGTGAAGGAGGAGGCCTAACTTCATGAAGTCCGAGACAGAGGCACTCTTCCAGGCCTACCTGGATGAGGGCCACTACTTAGTGATGACGGCGGCACCCCTCAGGCCTGTGCTGCTGCATGGGAGGGTAGCTCACACCGTAAACCTGCCCGCGGAAGCCACCAGCACTTCATGCGGGAATGTAAGAAAAAGATTGGGGACGACAGGAGGCGGGTGAAAAGAAGGTGGCAGCCCTCAGGGCGCACGCGCTACCACAGGCGGGGGCCAACCAGAGGTGGTTCAGCTGATCCTGGTGGAGGACGTCTGGCTGCATTCATGCAGCGCAAGTGCAATCGGCGTTCAGGAGATGGCTTCCAGACAGGTGAGCCCATCACTGCAAGTATGACATGGTGGTGGGGGAGGTTGATCCATGCACTAACATGTTCTCACTTTCTATTACAGATCCTGCGCATCTGCAGGGGACGGTGGTGGTGGGACCATGCAGTGTGGACATCCAGCCAGAGTTGGGAGGATCCATCCACATCTGCTGCCAGCTGGCATGCATTACACCAGTGTGCACGTCTGGCTGCCATCTCCGATGTCGGTAAGTCAGGTGTGGGGGGTGCCCATCCTGTGTCACAGCAGTCTGGCATGCAAGCATGCCAGCACGCTGTGATTGTGGCTGTTGCATGAACCTGCACCATTGATGATGCAAGTACTGCAATGGGCAGTGACACGTGTGTGTCTCATTGTGGACACACAGCAGGACTGCACATGCCCCTGGACCTAGCTGCTTCCAACGTGTGTGCCAGCACATCAGCACAGTCCCAGGCAGTGCCTGGTGGCACCGGTGGGGCAGCACCGGTGGCTGTGCAGGTCTCTGGCACTGTTGCGGACACAGCAGTGGAATGACTGGTCTCTGGGGCTGGCAGTTGGAGGGGCAGCAGCAGCAGTCACCCACCAGGTCTGGGGGTACAGGGTTCAGCGGTGGCACATGCACACCGCCTGTTGGCTGCCCATACCTGGTCCTGGTGAACAGCGCCCACCCTCAAGGGTGTTGAGCATCAGGCCCTTCCATACCCTGGGAACAGGTTGCCGAAGTGGCAGATTACCCGCTAGATGAGCACACCCGCCTGCTGCGGGCATCAGTACAGCAGCAGATGCGGGTTGCATCATCTGTGGAGGCACTGTGTGTGGCTGTGGAGCAGCACAGCAGGGACAATGCAATGATCCTTGCAGAGTTGGTCCAGATGCGGATGGATGTGACCGCCGCCATTGACAGGCAGACCTAGGCATTGGTCGCTGTCGTGGCCGCATTGGGCACAGAGTCAGGTGCCGCTGTACCATGCACCCCACGCAGTATGCTCTCCACTCCCTGTTCCCGGCATCGTGTGACACCCAGTCTGTCAATGCCGGGTTCCACTGTGGGCATCCCGAGCACCCCTGGTGCAGGTATGTTCGGCATGCTGCAGACCCCTGTGCGGACAAGGTCGTGCTCGCACAGTAGGACCTCTGGTGGTACATCGGTGCCACCTCATGTGGCCCTTGCTCAGCCTGCCAGTGCTGCTGGGTCATGGCGGGACTGCCCACGCATCCGAGGTGGCCGTGGCACAGTGCCACCTGACTGATCTGTCTCCCAGTGCGGGCCCTGTCTGGTGCTGCCCTGTGTGCAATGTGTGTCATGGTGGGCAGTGCACTGGTGGGTGCCCTGCCTAACACGCAGGACCACCTGCACACCCAACTGTTGTCCACAGGTGCGTGTGCATGATAATCCTGCATTGTACTGTACACCAAGGTGCAAGGGTGCCCAGCATCCTGACACATGTACTTGGACAGTACAGGTGGTGAAGTGGTCATGGATCTGTGTGTTCACTGTCTGTTCCTGCTCTGCTGTGCACCTGCCCATGTACGCTTTGTGCCTGGTGTGTGTGTGTGTCTCCATATAGCATGTAACTATTCACTCCTCCCTGATGGTGTGTTTATGCGTCTGGACCCTTCCACTCCCCTTGCCATCATGCACCCCTAGTGTGTTACCCTGTGTGCCTGCGGGTTGCGCCTAGACAGTGTTGGTTGCACATGGCCCCATCACTTACCTGTGTTGTGCAAAATGCTCCTCCGTGATGGTGTCCCGGTGCAGCTGGGCCTGCTGGATCAGTCGGGGGTCCCGCCATCCACAGAGGGGCTGCTCATCCCCATCTTCACCAGCATCAGCGGCGTCCCCATCGCTGTCCCCCTCCTCGACCTGTATGGCTATCCCACAGTCTTTGGCCATGTGTGCAGGATACAACATGCCAGGAATATCCACAGGCCTTTGAGGGGGCTATGCTGCAGGGCACCACGGAGGTGTCTAGGCATTGGAAGCATGCCTCAAGCATCCCATACACCCAGCTCAATGATGTTGCATGTGGCATGTGCCTCATTAGCGTGCTGCGATGGGTCGTGGGCGCCGGTGGGGTGTGAGCAGCCAGGGACGGAGTTGGGTATCCGCTGTCACCTGTGTGGGAGATAGTGGAGTTAAGTATCATATTCAGGTTCATCTTGCCTATAGCCCTGTGTGCCACTACCATGGCACCTGTGGCTTTCCCATCCTTGCCCCAACTTTGCCACTCCTACATGCATACTCATCCACTAGATGTCCTGTGGGGATGTCCCCACTCTCGAATCGATGGCACAGTGGAGACTGGTACCATATGAAGGCATCATGTGCTCCACCAGGGTGTGTGGCACAGACATTGATGATGCCCCACTGGCATCACACACCACCTGGCAGTTGACACTGGTGAACCCCTTCCGGTTGCGGTATGCGGCCCCATCAGGGCCAGGTGGTGTGCGAATAGCCACATGGGTGCAGTCTATTGCCCCTAGCACACCAGGCATATGTGCTACCCTGTGGAACTCCACATGTTTCTATCGCTCTGCCACGTTGCTGGGGAAATGGATGTACTCTGCAGCATGTGGCAGCAGTGCGCTAGATTGGGTGAGGATGCGTGGCGTGGCCAACTGTGTTATGCCTGTGGTGTCCCTGTTGGCCTCTGGAAGGTACCGTGGCGAGCAGGCACATGCAGGCTGTTACCTTGTCTCCACTGACAGGCGTGACTCCGTCGTGAGGTGCCTGCATCACATCACTGCACAGCTCACAGAGCCGCCTCAGTATTACCCCTGTTCAGGCGGTACCGCACACAATCTCAACATCCGTGTACAGCCTCAAAGCTGATGGGCACGGTACTGCCTGTTGGGGCGGCAACACCATGGGCCCTTCCATGGCCATGTCCCTGCAGCATGCCTTCTCACCCCTCATTACAGCTTCCATGTGGAAGCTGCGTACTGTCCATGTCCTGGCTTGTGTTCCCCGGCTGTTGTTGCTCTGTTACCACCGCTGTCCTGACTGCTACCTCCACTGCACCGGGTACACCTACTGGCCTCTGCAGTCTGTGGCCCCACACACCTTCCCTTGACCCTATTTTGTCCTGGGATCTCCCTGGCCTGCCCTCTTTGTCCCTCTTGCCTTGTCTCTCTCCCTGCCTCATGTGGCTTCCCTGTAGCGTTCTTGCGTCTCTTCCTTGAGCCTTTTTATTTTGGCTCATTTCTGCTGTGGTGCACCTTCCGGCTGATCCGCTGTTGCACATTGCGCAAGCCTTTCAATATCGCATTGCGCTCTTTATGCATGGTGCCACCCCCTTCAGTTGCGCATGCCTTCATTTGCATTGCGCTGTTGTTCAGCATGTTTTCGGTGGCGCAACTGCCTCCCGCTGAATATCACAGAATGGCACATTTTCGGACTTGCGCTAGCGCAACCCTTTTGAATATCTGGCCCCAGAATACAATCATACAGAATAACATAGCTTTACATAGTTGCTTGAACACAAAGAGTAATTAAAAAAATTTCAGACTTGACAGGTTGGTATCAGCAGGTACTGGCAGTGGAGAGGAGGCCATGGGGGGATGAGGGGTAGTTCGGCCCAGAGGGCTATGTCAATAGTGTTTTGAGAGCAGCAGAGCATCTTTTAGAGACAGGTGCAGCAGTGGGTGCTGAACAATTGGTCCCATAGGGCAGTTTTGAAGGGGGCAATTTGGATGGTGTTGGAGTTGGCTGCAGGGAGTGAGTTGAACCAGGATGAGGCTCTGTAGCTGAATGACCTCTGTGCCTGGTTGGTCCTAGTTCTGGGTACCAGTAGGGTGACCTTGTCAGAGGTTCAGGTAGTGACTCTGGAAGGTGTAAGTTGGATGGAGGCAGAAACCCTAGGGGGTGAGAGCCCGAGTAGAATCTTCTTAGTAGGCAAGTTTGGTAGCAGAGGCATTCATCGAGGCTAAGGAGTTTGGCCATGTCATAGAGCTGACAAGTGTGGGTGAGCCTAGGGGCACTGGTTACTAGTCTGCAAGCCTTGTTTAGGGTGAGTTAAATCTTGTTGAGGGCTGTGGAGTTAGCAGCACCATAGACTGGAAGGCCATAATCGACAATGGACATTACTGAGGACATGATGGCAAGTCTGAGGGCATCAGGTGGGAGGCAGTCCTTGTGATGGTAGAGGATGCCAAGATGGATGTTAGTGGTGGAAGCGAGGGCTGAAATGTGGGCATGAAAGGTGAGGGCTGAGTCAAAGGTGATCCCAAGTTATTTGTAAGAGTAAACTTGATCAAGTGGTTGATGCATGCTGGGGAAGATTTGGAGGGGGTTGTTGCTGGCTTTGTTCTGGTGGTGGGCAAAAAGCATTGCCTTCATTTTTTTGAGGTTAATGACTAGTCTGTTCTCCTTAAACCAGTTCTCAGCATCATTGAAGGAGCGTTGGAGGGAGTCTTGGAGGGTGGTGGGATTTCTGTGGGCAGCATAAATAATGGTGTCATCGGCGTACAGGAGAATATTGCCAGAACAGGCACTGGGCAGGGTGTTTAGGTAGAAGCTAAAGAGTAGCGGGCCCAAGATAGAGCTCTGGGGAACCCCTGAGCAGATGGGATGGGTTTCTGAGAGTATCTCATTGTTTTTGACACGCTGGGAGCAGGCAGATAGGTAACTCGCACACCAGGTGAGGTGGCCAGCAGAGAAACCTGTATGGTTGATGGCATTTAGTAGGAGAGGGTGAGAGACAGTGTCAAAGGCCTTAGAGAGGTCAATGAACACTAATCCAGCTAGGGAACCGGAGTCCAGTGAGGAGTGCAGGAAGTTGGAGAACTCCATTAATGCTGTACTTGTTCTGTGACCAGCATGGAAGCCATGCTTTTCTGGGCAAAGAATGTTGTATTTTGCTAGCTATTCAGTGGATTGAGCTGCCACCACTTTTTCAAAGGCTTTGGAGAGGGGGGAGGATGGAGATTGGATGATAGTTGCTAGGGGTGGACCTGTCACCTCCTTTGTGAATAGGTGTGACTATAGCTGTTTTCCATGCTGTGGGGAATTGCCACAGACAGGGGGTTTAGTTTAATAGGTCAGTGAGTGGGACCAGGACAACATACAGGACCAGCCAGAGTATTTTTGGATCCAGGGAGTGGCTGCTAGGACTGTTGCTGTTTAGCGCTTTAAGCAGGAGTGGTCTGGCTTCCTGGACAGATAGTTTGCATAGATAGGACCGGGGGCAATGAGGATCTGAGTGTGGTGGGTTGGGGGTTGGGTAGAAAAAGTTACTAGGGAGGACAGGGCTAAGATCTGTAAAGGAAGAGTTAAGGCAGCTGACAATGTCAGCGGTGTCAGTAAAGGTGGAGCCATTGACCATAAGTTGGGCTGGGGGAAAGTGCTTTCCCATTTATTTTCTTTTATAGTGTCCCAGAAGTTCTGGGCACACCTCCATAAGGAGGCGAGGGGGCCTGGTAGTGGTCTGCCTTGGCTTTTTGGATGGCCCACATGCACCTGTTACATGTGGTGTTATATGCCTGTCTGTCAGCCATCCAGCCAGTCTCAGTGACTATATGCCAGAGGTTATCCCTATCCCTGAGCAGCTAGAGTAGGGCAGGGGTGACCCAAGGTGCATTTTGCCTTTTGGAGCAGATCATGGTGAAGGGAGCAAAAAGATCACAAGCCTTGTTAATGGCTTGTGAGAAGAGATCAAGGGCAGCGTCACTGTTGGTTGCATGTGGATGGGAGACCAATCAATGTGAGTGAGAAACTGTTTGAGTTTTTTCAGTCTGCCTGGGCAGAGGCACCTGCGGTGTGTGGTTAGGGCTATGTGCTTGGGGGTGGGGGCAGACCAGAGGAATAGGAGAGGGGAGTGATCACTTAAGGAGTCCTGGAGGACTTGAATATCCTGAATCTTTTGGGGGTGGTTTGGAGACAATGATGTCTAGGAGGGTGCAAGTCCCTGTAGTTTGGTTACATCTAGTAGGTTGGGAGATGAGTTGAGTCAGGTCTAATGCAGGGAAGGTGTCTTTTATTGGTGAGGCAGAGGGAATGAGCCAGTTCAAGTTGAGGTTTCCGACTAGGACTTGTGCTTTATGGGGAAGGAGGAGAGATATTCAGTGAGAGATGATATTGCTGGGGTCTGATGCCTTGGGGGTACATAGGAGACTGTGAGATACAGTGGGCTCTTGGAAGGGTCTGAGGTAAGTTTGAGGGTAATGGCCTGGGCACCATCTACCAGCTTGGGGGCAGGGAGGGCATGGCCAATGATGGTGTCATGAGCATAAAATGTACAACCACCACCACGTTTACCTGCTCGATCCTCATGATATAGGGTTTGGTGTTGTATGACCCAGCACTGAATGGCAGCAAATTTTTTCAGCAGGCAGCATATGTTCATAGAGGCAATGCGGAATTCATTGGCTCTAGTTGGTGGACTGGTGGGGGCAGGGCCTGGGTTGGGGTGGATATTACCAGAGAGGAGTAATAGAATGACTAAGGTTCTAGCCCTGGGGTGGGGATGCAAAAGTCAAGAACCACCCCCTATCACCCGCAGGGAGACCCTCAACCAGAACATTTTAACAGCACCCTTCTAGACAGGCAAGGCACCCTCCACCCAAAAGACAAGCATAAAAGGAGCCAGCAGATTAGCACCTTGGTACACGCATACAATTGCATGAAAAATGATGCTACCGGGTTCTCCCCCTACTGCCTCATGTTCGGGAGAGAGGCCCAGCTGCCAGCTGATGTCTGTTTTGGGAACTCTCCAGATGGGGTCTGAGCCGAAAACTACTTGCAATATGTACAAAAACTGAAAGCTCAATTGAACCATGAATATCAACTGGCCCAGACAATGGCTGCCAAGAGAAATCTAGCCAACAAAGAGAGGCATGATAAACAAGTAAAAGCCCAAGATCCTCGACCTGGAGACTGTGTGTTGTTACGCAATTTGGAACTGCATGGTAAACACAAAATTGCTGATCAGTGGCACCATCTTCCCCATGTAGCAGTTGGAAAGTTGGATGATTTATTTGTGTACAAGGTGCGCCCAGCTTTCAAGACTATGCACCATAACCACTTGCTACCTATTGGCCAAGTCATGATTGAGGCTGAACCCCCAGAAATTGAGCCCCCTGGGCCAGTGACTCATGCTGCTGCAAGAAGGAGACAGAGTCAACCAACCCCAGTGGTCACAGATTTAAGATTTCCTCCACAGCAGGCCCAGAATGATAGTGACTGTCAGTCCACTTCTGACGAAAGTGAATACGACCATGCCTATTACCCCTCTTATGAACTGAGTCAGCTGTTTCGAGGTAAGCCCCTGATAAATTGTGGGGATGAAGCTGGGCCTTCTGGACTGCCTTACCCCCCCAGCTTCGTCCCTGGAGCCAATGCTCCCAGAAACTGAAGTGCAAAGTATCATGTCTGAAGATGTTGAGCCTCTGTGTATTATTTGTTTCTTTGTTTATTAAGGAATAACCATTAAGCATCAGCTCATTCACAATGGTGACCTTATAACAGTACAAAATTACAAAATATAAATTGCAATACAAAAAATCATAACAATTTCATCACAATTCAACAATACATCAATAACATTCACAGATATGGTCATACGAAGATAGATGCTGTTTTAACATAGATACAGAAGATGATGGCATATATAACCTATGGAATTCATGTGGAAGTCTGTTCCAAAACAAAGGAACAAATTGGCTAAAATATTGAAGGGAACACTTAGTTTTGGTGAATGGAACAGAAAGTTCTTGCACAAAAGCATTTCTCAATGAAGGATCAACAGATCTACAAGATAATTTGTTATACAAATAATCAGGAACAAGACTCAAACCAAGTTTATACACAAATATCTATTTGTGATTATCCCTTCTTTGTTTTAATGATACCCAACTCAAGGACTTATACAAAACACAATGATGGACATCCATTGGACATTTCAAAATCAGATGAGCCAAATGATTGTAAAGTACAGCCAATTTATGGAAATGCTCAAAAGTTCCACCAGCATACAAAATATCTGCATAGTCAAATAATGGAAGTATTTGTACGGTAATTATAGTTTTCTTAGTGGCCGAATCCAAATAATTTTTTTTAAATAAAAAGCCTATCCTCTTACCAATTTGCACAGCCAGTTTTTCCACATGAATATTCCCTGAGGCATACTGGCCAAGGCAAAACCCTAAATACTTACATGATTCAACATTTTCTATTGCAACTCCAGAACTGTCTGATATTACCATCCTATGACCCAGCTTTATTTTAGAGGGGGGTCCAAACAACATAGACTTTGTCTTAGTTATATTTAACTTCAATTTAGAATCTAAAACATTGCTTTGCAATGAATCAAAATTACTTTGCAAAACAGTCTGAATTTGCAAAATTGACACGTGAAAAATAAACAATGGTATCGTCAGCATATAAATGATAATTAACTTCACTTAAAACTTTACCAAAATCTTTTAAATATAACAAAAAAAGAAGAGGTCCCAGGACAGAGCGCTTACTACCTCTAATGAAGAATCCTGATGACCAATAGATATAAACTGTTTTCTATTACTCAAATAAGAGTAAAACCAGGTCATTGCATCATTACCTAAACCCAACTCAGCCAAACGTAATAATAATATTTAGTGGTCAACCGTGTCAAAGGCCTTGGACAAATCAATCAGAATTGTTCCAGTAAATTGATGTAAATCATTAGCTCTACCAATGTCATCCAAGACCCTCGACACGGAGACCACCGTCCCATGAAGTTTACGAAAACCTGCTTGAAACTGATCAAATTATTACCTATCACATAGTCAACCAATTGTCTAGCCAGTAGCCTTTCAAAAAGTTTACTGACAAGGGGAAGAAGGGAAATAGGTCTATAATTGGAAAGGTGACATGAATTGCCCCCTTTAAATAAGGGAACAACTTTGGCCAGCTTCCAATCCTGAGGAAAATAACCAAAATACAAAGACTGAGTAAACAAATCTGTCAAAGGTTCAGCAATATGAAATGTCGAATACTTTAACATACTTGAGGTCAAACCATCTGGACCACAACTTCCACTAGATTTTAGTTTTAACAACAATTCAAGTGTCTCATAGCTAGCAATTTCCTCAAAACAAAATTAGGGAGAATCATCATTTGAAACATCCACTAAATGCAAATTATGATGAGTTGTGTCACCAAAAACATTTCCTGAATTAATAAAAAATGTATTAAACCTATCAGGTAGACATCGATCAGGATCAAAATTTTCATCAGGAGACAATTGAATTGTTTCTTTACATTTCGACTGACCATTCAAATTATTAATAAGTGACCAAAATTTCCTTGGGTTTTTTACAGATTCAGATGTTCCAGAATTAAAATATTTTCTCTTAGCCTCCCTAACCCCTGCAACATATTTATTTCTACATTTCCTATAATTTTGCCAATCAATTGAAGTACCAGAAACTCTGCCATTTTTCCAGGCCATATTTTGTATCCCTTTTTAAATTCACAAGTTTGGAAGAGAACCAAACAGCTGACATAAATTTTACTTTTTTAATTTTTAAAGGCATATGTTTATTACAGACCATTAAAAGTTCTTCCAAAAAAATATCCCCAAGCTAAATCAAGGTCTGGTATTAACTTCACACGTTCCCAATTAATATTACTAAGGTCATCCAAGAAACTGAAATAATCAAAATTCCTGAAAGATCGAAGCTTGATGTATCTAGCAAGCCCTTTTACTCTATTAATTCCTTTTAGACAATAAATGACATTATGATCACTAAAAAGATCAGCACATACCCCATACTCAGTATAAGAGTGCAAACTATTGGTTAGAATTAAGTCCAATGAAGAGGATGCAGAAGGATTAACTAAATTATTTTGCATAGGTTCTTCAATAAATTGAGTTAAACCCAATTCCAATACAACAGATTTTAAACTTTTTGATCTACTAGGACACAACCAACTAGCATTGAAATCTCCCATTATTAAAATTTCATGAGATGTAACATAAGGGGATAGAGCACCACACATAGAGGATAAAGTATTTAAAGGAAAATGAGGTGGTCTATATCCTTCAAAAAGCAGTAAAGGCCTACCTGAATAAAGATTTACTTCTAAGGCCACATATTCACAACAATTAGAGTCTATACTCAGAGCTAAACGTACCGGGGTATATTTTTCTGCAAAATAAATTAAAAGCCCTTCCCCTCTCTTAGTCCTATCGGCTCTCGTTATACCATAACCCTGTATCTTCAAAAGTGCATCATCTACTCTATCATTTAACCATGTTTCACTAAATATCATAAAATCAGGTTCATGGTCAACCATGTATTCCTTAATTAAATCCATTTTTGGTAAAATACTCCTGCATTGGAGTGCATAATTAAAATCCCTTCCCTATTTTTATTAATAAATTGAGAGGGCCCAGGATTTGGACAAATATCACCACTCAATAATAAGTATAATAAAATACAAGTCATAGTAGGCATCCCAGATTCTAGTGGTAGTAATTTACTAAAAAACAACTTAGATTTGTTTAAAGTAACTCCCAAAAACCACCCTGCACCAGAACGCACTGTATAACTTCTCACCATAGTTAATACATCCTCCTGAACCAATGAAGGATGACATTTGGACAGAAGATGTCTATAATAGTCCTCATTCCACGACAAGTAATAGTTTTTAACAAACCCATAACTAAATGATAGTAAAATCAAACCATTTACCTGTAAATCCTATGGCATATGGCTATGAGCAGTTTCCCAAGATAAAACCCCAACCGCTAAAATAGCTACCAGAATTATCCCTAAAATACCCACCAGTCATTGTGGTTTGAAATCACAGAAAGAGCAGAACCAAGCCACACAAAAACACGTATCCTGGATTTTAGGGGGGCAGACTTTGGGAAAATGGGGAGATACTTGAAAGAGGCATTAAGGGGAATGGGACAGGAATCAGGGGTTGAGGAACAGTGGGCAGTATTTAAAATGGGGATTACAAGAACAACAGAATTGTGCATTAAGCAGGTTAGAAGAGGAAAAGGAAGAGGAGACCATTTTGGTTTTCCAAAGAGGTAGCAAAGAAAGTGAAAGCCAAAAGGATTGCATTCAGGCAATACAAAAGACACAGGCAGAAGGGATAGGGAGAAGTACCAGGAGAAGCAAAGGGAGGCAGGGAGGTCAGTAAGGGAAGCCAAAGCTCAGACAGAAGAACACATTGCAAAATCAGTGGGTAGAGGGGACAAAACCTTTTACAGATACATAAGTGAAAAAAGAAAGACAAAGGGAGGGATAGTGAGACTGAAGGGGGAGGATGGGTGCCGCGTGGAGGATGACAACAGTAAAGCTGACATATTGAACAGGTATTTCTGCTCAGTCTTTATTGAGGAGGAGGAGGAGGGTAATGGGTCTGAAGGGAGTACAAGGGGTGAGAATGATGCAGAAATGGACACAAGTCCCTTTACACGAGAAAGGGTCCTGAAGGAACTGGAAGTAATAAGAGTTGATAAAGCAATGGGGCCTGATGGGGTGCACCCAGGGTCCTTAAAGAACTAAAGAGAGGTGGTGGCTGAACCTCTGGCTATCCTGTTTAGCCGATCACTGGAAACAGGGAGGTACCCAAAGACTGACAGCAGATGTAGTCCCTTTATACAAAAGTGGGAACAAAAGGAAGCAGGGAACTACAGACCAGTCAGCCTCACCTCAGTAGTGGGAAGATCATGAAGCACTACTGAAGGAGAGATGGTGGAACATCTGGTTGTCAATGGACTACAGGACCCAAGGCAGCATGGTTTCACCAGGGAGTCATGTCAGACCAACCTCATTGAATTTTTGACTGGGTGACTAGGGAGGTGGATCAGGGAGGGCAGTGGACATGGCCTATCTGGACTTCAGCAAGGCCTTTGACACTGTGCCACATAGAAGACTATTACACAAACTGGGGAATATGGGTGTGGGCAGGACAGTAGTGTGGTGGGTAGGTAACTGGCTGGGTGGCAGGACACAGAGGGTGGTGGTAAATGGCTGTCACTCCACAGAGGAAGAGTGACCAGTGGGATACCACAGGGATCAGTGCTGGGACCGGTCCTATTCAACATCTTCATCAGTGACATTGCACAGGACCTAGAAGGCAGAATTTCACTGTTCGCTGATGACACAAAGCTCTGTAACAGAGTAGACACACCAGAGGGTGTAGACAGAATGAGAAGCGACCTGCAGAAACTTGAAGAATGGTCAGGGGTTTGGCAGTTGAAATTCAATGCAAAGAAGTGCAAGATAATGCATATAGGGCACAAAAACCCTGGCACAATATATCAGTTGGGGGTGAGGATATAGCATGCACCAAGCAGGGAAAGGATCTTGGGGTTATCATCTCTGATGACCTCAAGGAAGGAAACAGTGTGACAAGGCAGCAGGTAAAGCAAATAGGATGCTGGGATGTATAGGCAGAGGCATCACCAGCAGGAAAAGGAGGTCATAATTCGCTTATACAAGACACAAGTGAGGCCCCACCTGAGTACAGTGTACAGTTCTGGAGACCATACCTAAGTAAGGACATAGACAGGGTAGAGAAGGTTCAGAGGAGGGCAACAAAGATGGTGCATGGATTGCATCACAAGTCCTATGAAGACAGGTTGAAGGAACTGAACATGTACTCCCTGGAGGAGAGGAGGAGAGGGATATGATAGAGACATACAAGTATCTTACAGGGAGGAACAGGGTGCAGGAAAACACTATTTTAAGCGAAAAGATGTTCCAGGACTAGAGGGCATGGGATGAAGTTGGAGGAGGGACGATTCAGAGGAAACATGAGAAGAATTTCTTCACAGAACGGGTGGTGGACAAGTGGAACACCCTGCCAGAGGAAGTGGTGGGGGCTGAAACAATCATGGGATTTAAGAATGCATGGGATAGACATAAAGGAATTCTGGAGGTCAGGGGTAAGGGGCAACAGACTTCTAGGAAAACAAACTGAACTTACAAGCTCAAATGGGCAGACTGGGTGGGCCATAGGCCCTTATCTGCCGACACTGTCTATGTATCTATGTATCTATGTATACAATATACTTTATAAATTTAGCCCAACCCAAATATTTTCTCTTGATGGCGCTACGCACCCACTCACTATGCTCGCGCTCGCGTGCGGAGCGGGGATTTGAACAGGGAAATCCCACCTCCACACAGTGATGTCAGCAGTCTGTGCCCCAAACCCCTGCTCACTGAAATAATTGTATGCAGCACACACAGTCTACAGAAGCTGATGTTTTATACAGTCTGTCACACTGGCATGGCTTCTTGAAGACGTCCACAGTTGCTCCTCATACACAGTCAGTGGCTAATTAGGGATGTTTGCAAATGGGAGGCAGGCACTCCACAGATGTAGAACAAGCAGAATGACTGCTAGTGATTGGCATGGGGATTTGAACAGGGAAATCCCAGCTCCACACAGTGATGTCAGCAGTCTATGCCCCAATCCTCTGCTCACTGAAATAATTGTATGCAGCACGTAGTCTACAGAAGCTGATGTTTTACGCAGTCTCTCACACTGGCATGGCTTCTTGAAGACGTCCACAGTTGCTCCTCATACACAGTCAGTGGCTAATAAGGGATGTACAAAAATGGGTGGCAGGCACCTCACAGATGTAGAACAAGCAAAATGACTGCTAGTGAGCGGCACAGGGATTTGAACAGGGAAACCCCACCTCCACATAATGATGTCAGCAGTCTATGCCCCAATCCCCTGCTCACTGAAATAATTGTATGCAGCACACACAGTCTACAGAAGCTGATGTTTTACACAGTCTCTCACACAGGTCTGGCTTCTTGAAGACGTCAATAGTTGCTCCTCATACACAGTCAGTGGCAATTATGGATGTACACAAATGGGAGGCAGGCACCCCACAGATGTAGAACAAGCAGAATGACCCCTAGAGAGCAGCGTGGGCATTTGAACAGGGAAACCCCACCTCCACACAGTGATGTCAGCAGTCTATGCCCCAATCCCCTGCTCACTGAAATAATTGTATGCCGCAAACACAGTCTACAGAAGCTGATATTTTACAGTCTCTCACACTGGCCAGGGTTCTTGAAGATGTCCACAGCTGCTCCTCATACACAGTCAGCGGCTAATTAGGGATGTATGCAAACAGGAGGCAGGCACCCCACAGATGTAGAACAAGCAGAATTGTGGAACTGTATGATTTGCCTGAAGAAGGGGCTGAGGGTTTGAGTCTTTCTGGTGACATACCCGAACTTGAAGAACACTGTGAGAGTGCTGACCACCCCCCTTCAGTGCCTCAAAGCTTGATTGTGCCTGAGCCTTCACAAAATTAGTCAAGTGTTGTAGAAACAGAGCCTGCAGAGCAAGGAGCCAACAGTGCCCCAAGTTTGGACATTCCCACCCAGGCAGAGGCACCCCTCACAAGTGACGAGAGTCCCCAGACCAGTGCTGAGAGTACAGAGACTGTAATTCTCCCCCTCAGAAAGACTGGCCGAGCTGTCAAGCCAGTAGTATGCCTCAGTTATGATTCTCCCGGGAGGTCTGTGGATTTGTCTCTCAATGTGGTGCACAAAGGTGTTTATATTTCATCAAGCTCACTGCCCAAATTGAGCTTGACAGCCCATTCCAGGTTACTTGTTCTGCCCTCTCACCATGGTGCCCCTGCCCCAACCAGCCTCAAATTAGCTAATAGGGAAGGGCCCCCTCTTGAATTGTTCAAGGTACATGGAGTTGTTTCCTGATTTAGTATAGTAATGTTCAACTGAGTTGTGTGAAATATGCCTAATGTATTGTCAGAATGGATAAAATATTGGGAAGTGTAATGAATATGTATAGTAAAGTAATAAGTTTATGTAAACTGATGCATGATGGTACAGACTTGATGCGGACACCAAGTTTTCTCCAGGCAGGGAATGGTGTAACCCTCTTACAAATGGGGGTTCCCGAAACGTCTTCCTCGAGCTTGCCTAAATGCTTACTGCCAGGCTGGTGTCCTGCATTTTAGCAGTTTAAATGTGATTGCCAGAGAGTGCCTGTATAGCCTCTGTGTACTGTCTCTTTAAGAGCTGCCTGGATTGTAGTCCTAAGTAATCTGAAAGGGAGCTCTGTTGAAAGATGTAACTATTTGCTGAAAATAATTTAGAGTGATAATGTAGTTTGTCTAACCTGCTTTCTTTGCAGAAAGGACTGTTTTGTTTATCTCCACTATCTTGGTCCTGGACTACGAATTGGACCAATCATTTCTGGCAGGACCTAAAATGGAGCCGGACTACAGGAGCTGTCTGGAGGCAAAATCTGTAGGAATTGTAGTTTGGGGCTTTTGGCACCTTTTTGCACCTGAAAGTGGAGCCTTTGTTGTGACTGACAGACAGATCAGCCAACCAAACCTTTTGGATTGTGGGGAAATTCCCAGGCTTGCTGCAGTTTGAGTAAGATCTAAGTTGGGAGCTGAAGAGGCACCATGCTTGAGACAGTCAAGCAGCTGTCTGAGTAGTTTTGCATGGGAGAACTGTGGAAAGGCCTAAGTTGTGGCCTGCATGTCTACCTGCTACCCCTGAGAGGGAGCGAAGAGAATTATTTCAGACTAAATCCAAGTTTGTGAGAACGAAGTAAGCCACTGATTTTTTACCAGGCTCATACCTGAAGAAGACTGAAGATTTTGCTGAATGCGATCTGCCTGTCAGGATTTCCAGCTGCTTTTGAATCCCCGATTTGTGCAGAGACTTTGCAATCGTGACCAGAGAGTGGTTTGCCTGGTACAGTAGAATTTCCTTACATGTAAATGTCCTGTGTATTGAAAGTGGGTCGTGATTTGGTTCCCCATGGTGTGAACTGTTCTGCTTGCTGGTACCATAGAATCCTTTACATGTAAATGTGCTGTATATTGAAAGTGGGTCGTGATTTGGTTCCCCACTGTGTGAACTGTGTTCTGCTTACTGGAAGCTTTATCCAGCCTAATCGGACTGAATCTGCATTCATCTCCATTCAGTCTGGGCCATGCCATTCTGGCCCTGCCAGACTACCCCACTGCACAGAGAAAGACACCGATGAGAGACCTTCCTGGGGATCAGCCCCCTGCTCCGCACTTGAACAGGAAGGATGCCTCGGCAAATCATATGGGCCCTGCTTCTCTGGGCACTCCAGATTAACCATTTGCTGTCTCGATTTTCATCCAGCCTGTGTCCAGTCTTGGGTATCGTGGGTAATCATCAGGGGCAGCTCCCTGCAACAACAGCCTAATCTAAAAGTGTGTCATCTGATTGTCTTGTTGTTTTCTTTTCACGAATTGAGTCCTCCGGGTCCGGATTACATATAGTGTATGTTGTGCATGTTGTTTTCTTCCATCACAGGGCCCCAACCAGCTGCAACATTCCTGGCTTGCCCACCATTCTCCATCTGGGTACCCAGAGTGAATGACTGTTTATGGACTCTGAAGTGCATGCATAACTGTTTGATTGATAGAGCCTTTAAGCAAATTAACCTGATTACGCCCCTCACTTGTTCAAGTCTCTTAAATAAATCAGATCTAACTCTTTTTGCATTTACCCTGACTGTGGTTCCAGTTTGTGCAAGAGTACTATACTGCTGTTATTTGCTGTGTATAACCTTGTTTTACAGGGGGTCCCCAGGGCCGAGCCAGAGGAAAGCCCTGGTGGTAAGTGCAAACAGTGTGGGTACATGTGTGGTTTATCTGGGTATGTGAAAGTAATTATTGTGTATTGTTCCGGCCACTAGTAAGGAAAGAGGGGGGTTACAGTGTCTCAAGAGGGCTGTGCCCAGGTTAGCTTGACAACTACCAACCCTGAGTTCCGGGTGGAGGCACCCGTTTCAGAACTCAGGCCCCTTAACATGCTACTAGCCAAGCAGGCAGGGGTAGCAGCTCTTGGGATAGCGCCACCTAGGGGTTACATATCCTAGTCAGAAAAAAAAAAATTTGTTTTCCATTGTCTCCCTCCACCCCCAAATTTATATCTGCCTTGTCTGAGGACAGACTGTGTTTTGGTTTCCCCTTTTATCTTTTTCCCTGTGAGTCCCCAAGGTGACTATCACATTATTTTTTTAACAAAAAAAGGGGGTAATGTAAAAGGAAGGGAAACACATGTACTGTAGGTACTTGTACTATGTGCTTCTCTATATGTTTTCAAAAAACAAACAACAACAAATAGAAAAAATGAGAGAGAAGGGCAAGGGTGAAGGACAAGGAGAAGGTATCCTTCCCCAGCAGCTTTCTGTTTGCTCCAGTCGGGCATTGTGACCTTCCTACATTCAGGAAGCCACGCCTTTGTTTATATAATATTGCTTTATTTTTTCTTTGTTTGTAGCCTCTTTGTTCTTATCAGGATAGGCCTGCGAGGAGCATCAATTTGTGTAGCTTCTCTACCTTCCTAGGGTTACAACTCTCTTCTGGGACCCAGTTGATTTCCATTCTAGTTTCCCACCAGCAGAGCTTCGGTATTTCCATTCATTTCTCCTCTTCAGGCTCTTATATATAGGGTCCTTCTGCTCCTCACTTGCCTTTCTTCTCTCTTGTCTCTTTTCATTCTGAGCTTCCTTTCTTCTGGCCCTCTTCCCTATGGTCAGTCCTCTCCCTCATTTTTCTTTAAGAAGTCTTTGTCCAGATGGCCTTGGCCTCTGCTTTTTTTAAAGCAAATCCCACTACCTAGACCCTTTCTCTTCTTCTGTGTCTTCTTCTCTGGTAGCCAGTTTTTATTGTTTTTTCTTTTTATATCCTATATCCTTTTTTGTTATCCCTTAGGCAACCTTGCCCCTCTCCTCTCCTTTCTTTTCTTCCACTTTGTTTCTCTCCTGGTGAAAGAACTTAGGTGTGTAGGAGGCCAGTACCAGTTACTGGCCAGCCCACATGTGTCACATCGTACGTGAGCCTCATGGGTGGTGCTGTCATTGACACTGGCCCCCAGCCATAAGCAAGAGAAGTTTGCAGCTCTTGCAGGATCTTGGTGCCTCTGACACAGAATTATACATGGTAATAAATGGTGAAGATATTATGGAAGATGCACAATTATGATGAGGATGTAATTTTCTTATTTGTACTTCAAAAGTAGCAAATATTGGGTGCAGAAATAGAAACAGCCAATGCTGGTGTGATAGGGTCAGGTATCCTATCCCAGTTAGAAAACTGCAGTGATTGTAAAGGCAGCCCTGCTGCAAATAACCCCCATGGTGCCAAATTAGGATATCCAAGGCATGAAGTAATCCCTAGAAGTAAAATAAACTTGTATTTACCTTTTCTTTCCTCTATGTAAGTCATGCACTTCATTCTGTAATTTGGTATTTCTCTATGTCTTGCTAGCTGGCCACTCTCAAGTTGTTTTTTCTTCTTCTATCTAGTTTTTTCTGTGTTTGCTACCCCCAATGTAACATACATGCTGGTCTGCAGAAACCTGCAAAACAAACATTACATGAGGGCTTCACTTTTAAACAAGAGTAAATCAGTTCAAGGGCTGTAACTTGCCAGCTAACAAATAAATACAACTCTCCATGATGCAGAGACTCAGTGGGAGCTTGGCAAATGGAAGAATGCAACACCTCCCCCTCCCCCCATCAGGAGCACAAGTATAAGATAAAGTTTTAAGCAGTAAATCCTGGCAAATATACCTGTGTTAAATAGTCTGCTGCTTGCATACTGCTGCCAATTTTAGGAAACAGCTGAGGCTGTCTTCCTGTGAAATAAAACATGATATAAGGAAGTATTTGATAGCTTTAGAAAAGGAAACGTGTAAAAACTATGTAAACTATATACAGGATTTAAACCTGGTTGTTTTTTTCTCTAGAATAATATATGCTTTTTAAACGGAGTTTTTACCTAGAAGATGGGAGTTCAGAAGCTCCTGGATCTGTGTTCCTGTTACTGCTGCATCTGCTGCTGCAGACATTTTAGAAAGGTGTTCCCTTAGGGAAGGGCTGGCCCATAACTGCATTACTATATAGAGAAGGCTTGGGTCTTGTCCTGCCAGCAAGTGACTAGCCTAGATGGAGGAACTTTCTGAAAATTATATTTCTTTCTTTTTTCTTCTGTTTTTGCCTATGAAAGGGGTTTAGCATTGTGTAACATTAGCTCCTGTATGTACTGCATGTCTCCTTCAAAGGAATGCAGCTGTGAGAGTTGTAAACCTAGTACTCCTCTAATTGTTTGTTTAAGATAACATGATTGACAGATCACATGACACCTGAGCAGTATATAAGAGATGATTAGGTAACCTACAGTCAGTCTACTTTGGGATGAGAGGCATAGAGGACCCTGAGGGAGAAGCAATGTGGAGCCAGAGAAGTAGCCAGCCAAGGTGGGAGAGACATGCCAGTGCTGAGTTATTGAGTCCCTGGTTACTGAAGTGGTGAAGATGAGTTAGGCTTAAGGTGGAGCTTAGGCTGAAAGCTCTGTAAAGCCTAAAAGGAAGGAAGCACCAAGTTTAGTCGACAGTAAACCTGTTGACCACCTGCACAGTGATGGCTTAATACCGATGCAGGTATTGTGCCGAACAAGCCCCAAGTGTTTTCTGTGGGGGGCTGTGCCCCCCACACCCCCCATGTGGGGAGCTGTACCATCCGCACACCCCCCAGACTTTAAGATTCTCAACTCCAGGTCAGAGTTGGTCCAGGGAAGGGGCAGGACACTGGGGGACTGCAAAACATGGAACCGGACCATTACAGTGACTGTCGCTGTAGTGGTAATTTTCCATGTTTCACTGTCAGAGTGTCGGGGAAAAAGGGGGCCACCCAAAAGGAAGGGGGAATCAATTTGGCCTGGGATTGGCCCTGGACCTCCAAAGGTCAGGTTTGGTCTATCTGGTTGCTAGAGGCTGCATGCTCATCCAGAATTCGCCAAGGGGAGAGGACTCAGACAATTGAGAAGCTGCAGAGGCCTGAGTGTGCAGATTCTTCGACTGCAGGGGAACTTGGAGAAACCAAGGGGATATTGGCAGGGGTGACCATACCATGTTACAGGGCCAGTTCCTGGTCTCTAGAGGGCTTTGTAAGGTCCACCTGCACTACTATAGTGAGAATTTTCCTAGCTAAGCTCCCAGACTATTCACTTTACTGTTTTTTTATAGTATTCTGACAAACATCTGCATCTGAAAATATTACCTGTACATAACTGGCAATATAACAACACCTCAGGATGTTTTGCGCCATATTTTATGACTCATGCTGTCTTCCATAGCTGAGCCCCACAACATATGGTGGTAGCAGTGGGAAACCAGAACACATTTTGACTGGAGAAGTGTGGCTGGTCAGGTACTAGATGTGCTGGTACTGAAGGAAGAGAGACATACAAAAAGCCTCTAGAGCTAAAAGTCAGAACAGTATGCTGATAAAATAATTGATCCTGTGATAATTAAGCAGGAGAAGGTGAAGTCCATGATGGAGTTAGTGGCATCAGAATGGCAGACTGACCCGGAAGAGGTGCTATCTGAAAGAGAGATGCTGATGAGTCTCTCAAAGATGGCGCAATGGCTGACTTGAAAGTGACTAGAGACTGAGGAAATGGTGTTCTGTGGCAGAGAAACAAATCCAGATGCTGGCATGGATGGAAGCTGTGACCGCTAACCAAGCACTATTTGGGAAGCACAAGACTGAGGGTGAAGGAACAATGACATCTAATCCTGCTAAGGAGAATGATAACAGTGTCCTAAATAAACAGTCCCATGGTGTTTTCCCTGCAGATTGATGTTCTGTTCTGGAAACAGTGGAGTTGCCGGAGCTGGAGGAGGTTCAGAGAGTACAGGTGCAATTGCCTGAATTAATAGAGCCTGAATGGTGAGAGAGAAAACTGAGTCAGCTATGTGAACATTTTAAGGACTTGCATGCTAATGGCCAGAAGAGTCCGGGAAGTTCGACAGATAGCAGGTATGAAGAACCAGTAGTGCTTATGAGACCAGAAGGGACTGAGTGTTTAATGCCCAAAACTAAACCTGACTTTTTTAAATGTGGTGTATGCTCTAAATGAATGATACCTGTGTACATAGATTATTTGTATTTGTAGAAATGGTTGATGATGTGCCTGTTGATGTTGAAAGACTGTAGTAGACTAGTATTAGACGCTTTTACTTTACAAAGAATGGGGTCCTATACAGGTGTCATAAGACTTTCTTGGAGAAATGTACGGAAGATCAGTTGGTGGTGCCCAGGGTAGTTTGACTGACAGTTCATCAGGCACCATATTTTGAAAAGGGCATTTGAGATGCCATGGGATGTTAAATCACATACTGTCCTATTTCTACTGGCCCAAGGTAGTTAAACAGGTTGTTAGAGTCTGCAAGACCTGTATAACATACATGCGGCTGGTGTGACAGGTGATACCTGTTTCACCTGCCCCCTACCCATTTAAAATCGAGGGACCCTTTGCAAGACAAACTTATACCATCCTAAAGGTTATAACAGAGAGAGATGGTTTTGCAGAGGGATCCCTCGAAAATGACTTTAAGACCTTAAGACCAGCAGGACTAATATAGACTAAATAATAAGCAGCAATCTGATGTAATTGAGTAACACGTAATAGCTACGGAGAATGCAGGAAATGTAGATAGCTGAATTGTATTCAGCATGAGAGGTAAGCAGCCTGGTTGGATGAAAGGGGGGAACTAAAAGAGCTTTTTGATGAGATGACAGTGGAGGAGAAATTAATAGAAAACCCCCACCGCCGAAAAACAAGGGAACATAGTTAACAGAAAGGAATGATGTTACAGAGACATTAATTTGTGGACATTCTCAAATCTAAGAGAGATCTTCCCTTTTTTCACAGGGGCAGAAGGCTAAAGCATTGCTGATATGGAAATGATAGTTATAAGTAATGGTTAAAAGCTGATTTTGCTATTACAGTATGATAAGTATTACACAGTGGGTGCAGGTGTGCAGCCATATTTGAGTAACTGTAAAGTCATTAGGGGAAGAGAAACCCCTGGATGGCGAACAAGGTGGTGACCTTTTTTCTTTATCTGTTTACTTTCCATCACAGTCAAGTCTGACATAAGTCGAGACCTAGGAGGCCTGACAGAATATATTCTCACATTTCCTTCTAATAAGGCAGGGCCTTCCATAGGAGGCACTGCCCAGTTAAATGGAGGGTGGTTTAATTTCCACCTCTACCATGGAAGTGGCATTGTTGTGTTAGCAGTTAGTTTTGTAGGATGTTATAGAAGTGTTAAGAGTTATAATATGTTATTGCAGCTTGACACAATTACCTATGCATTGCAAGATCTGAACTTTAAAGGATAGGTGACTTGGACACAGCAGGTCTGTCACTCAGAGAAGAATCGATGAGAGGGGGAGCTGATAGAGATGAACCAGAATTACCTAGGGATAAACTACCCACAGAATAATAGAGGGATTTGGGGGAAGAGAAATGTAAAAGAAGAACAGATATTAAAGAAACAAGATGATGGTTAAACCACACATAACAATCTGTTCACTTAATGTGAACAGATAAAACAACCCAGTAAAAAGGTACAATGTGTTATCCCTACTTAAGAAACAGAGACCTACATTTGTTCTATTGCAGGAAACCCATTTACACAAAACAGACCATCAGAAGTTAGCATGGATGGGTTATGCACAAGTGATGGCCTCTTCATATAAAGAGGGTAAAAGATGAGGGAAAGCCATTCCAGTACCACAACAGGCACAGTTCCAAATGACATCACAGTATATAGATGGGGAGGGTCACCCTGTGGTGATCACTGGCACTTGGAGGGGAGCCCAATCACTCTGGCCTCCATTTACATGACCCCAGGATCAGATGGGGGGAGTCAATCATTATTCCAAAAAATTCATAGAACATCACCAGGGGGTTCTGATAGTCAGAGGAGATCACAACCTGATATACAGCCCACTGGATACTTCCAGTCCTAAGACACCCAAAAAGTCAACAGCACAAAGAGCTGTGCAATTATACCTAAAAGAGGCATGCTGCATTGATACATGGAGATGCATACATCCCCGAGACAGGGGATACACACACATTACTCACACCTACATAAATCATACGCCAGGATAGACTACCTGCATGTCTCGGGGGAACACCAATATAAAATTCAAAAATGTGAGCATGTCCCTTTCCCTGTATCTGATCACTCAATAATAAAAATGGAAATGGAGTGGGACTTGCCTAAAAGATCCACACTGCGGAGGTTTAACAACTTCCTACTATATCTTAAAGAGTTTAAAGACATGGTAAACAATCATATACCCCAAATACTACAGGAGAATTCTGATCCAGATATACAATCTGGAGCACTTTAGGATACTCTTAAAGTGGTACTGAGAGGAGACCTTATACAATTTGCCTTATACCACAAGAAGAAACAAGCAGAGCAACTAGAAACATTACAAACACAACTGAGGTCCGTTCAGGAGCAGCACGCTGCAGGAGATGAGTTTTTTTCCCTTTATTACAAGCAACCAGACAAAGGGTGATCACCTAACTGATATTAAAATGGAGCAAGCACTACAATTCATTAAGCAGAAGTACTATGAGGGGTGGGGGCTGAGGGCTTCCAGGATACTGGTGCATCGCCTCCGCCAGCAAGTAGCACAAACAACAATTACACAAATCCAGCAGACAGGGGATATGGGGCGCGAGAAGTCACCCGCTAAGATTATACAAATTTTTAAACCATATTATCCAAAGTTGTATACATCTGAGGTACCTGTAGATCCTGTGGAAGCACGGACATTCTTATCGGGGTTGAAGTTACCAACCTTGACTCAGGAACAGGCAGAAGCGCTAGATTCCACCATAACCCGAGCTGAACTAGAGGCTGTGATCGCCAACCTAAGAACCAATAAAAGTCCGGAGCCAGATGGATATACCGGGGAATTTTATAAGCATGCAGGGGGAAACTACTATTGACCCTACTTGGAGTGTGCAGCAGGTTGCAGGAAGGGGAAACCACACCTCAGACCTGGAGATATGCCACAATTATAAGTGTCCCTAAACCTGGCAAAGACCATACACTTTGTGCCTCATATAGGCCAATCTCTGTGTTAAACATAGATTATAAAATCTATGCAGCAGTGATGGCAAGGAGGTTTCAGGTGCTGCTCCCCTCACCTATTAACATGGACCAATGCGGATTCATTCCAGCTAGGCAAGCACAGGACAACATTAAGAGGGCCCTTCATCTCCTCCACCACACCGCCTGGTCGAGGGTGCCTTTTCTACTATTAAGTCTGGATGCAGAGAAGGCGTTCCACTGGGTGGTGTGGCCATTCCTGGTGGTGGTACTAATGAAGATGTTGTTGTCAGAGAGCTTCATTAAAACTATTATGGTCCTCAATCATAGCCCAGTGTCATATGTCAAAATTAATGGAGTGATCTCAGAGCTGATCCCTTTGCTAAGGGGAACCAGACAGGGATGCCCCTTGTCCCCTCTACTTTTCGCTATATATTTGGAGCCAACTAGCCCAGGCTATTTAACAGGAAGAGGCAGTGGAGGGACTGATGGAGAGGGAAGACCATCACAAACTGGCTTTATAAGCAGATGATTTGTTAGTGTTTATGACAAACCCAGAGACCTCTTTATCCCTCTTAAGTCGGATTCTGACTGCATTTAGTAGAGTGGCAGGATACAAAGTTAGTACCTCTAAGACAGAAGTCGTACAATTACATTATGACCCCTCAGCTCAAATTAAAAAGTCTTTCCCATTTAAATGAGGACTAGAAACACTGAAATACCTAGGGGTGCGCTTAGTAAAAGACCACACTAAATTATTCGAAGTGAATTACACCCCATTGAAACAATAGCTCTTTTTGGATCTGGAAAGGTGGAAGACACTACCACTGCCCTTAGTACAAAGGGCGGATGCAGTCAGAATGAACTTGCTACCCCTTTTCCTATATCTGGCCCAAACCCTCCCTATTCTCCCTATTACTGTCCCAGACAACTACTTTAGGGATATAAACAGGAACATATCTAGGTACATCTGGATGACACAGAGACCCAGAATACGATATTCCAATTTACAGCTGCTGAGGAGTGAGGAAGACTGGCATTACAGACCTGAAAACCTATTATCAAGCTGCACAGCTTAGAACAATATTTTATTGGTTACAACCACAATACAAGGCCAAATGGAAACAATTGGAGGCGAGTGGGGGAAGACCTAACAAATTTAAACAAAATACTATTGTCCTCACTGGTGATACCAATGCAGGATATTACTAACTCATACACTATTAGTACATTGTGTAGCTGGAGAGCTATAATAAATTCAAAGAATGTAATTCTCAGCAGACCTGTTCTGTACTCCCTCCCCTACCTAACTGAATTTACACCAGCCCACGTAGATCAGGGCTATCATAGATGGGAATGGCTGGGACTGCATTTAATAAATCAATTGATCAAAAATAATGTGATGGTCTCCTTTACAGACCTGCAGGGGAAGCATAATTTGAGACACCAGGAGCAATTTTGATTCTTTCAAGTAAGAAATTATATTAGAACCCTGTACTCTAGACTGATGATGGGGTTGTCTGTTCCTACATTAATAGATAGAATAACCCAGGCTATAGAAGGGGGAGTATCATTAGAGCATATGATATCATACCTATATTCTGAATTAATGTTGATAAAACAGTACTCTATACAGAAGGTGCGGGCTGCTTGAGAAAGGGACTTAGGCCTTCCCATACCAGATAAAGTGTGGGAGAGACATCTTAAGCACATACATAAGGGCACGGCCTCTTTAAGATTGAAGGAATTTTCCTGGAAAGTTACTCTTTGGTTTTTCAGGACCCCGGTAGTTATGGCAAAAATCTTTCATGGGGGAGGGGTAGAGTGTTGGAGGAGATGTGGAACTTTACATGCCACACACGGACATATATTTTCGGTATGCTCAAGACTGCAATCCTTTATACAGGAGATACAAGGGGCACTGAGAGAGATCTTTGACCCTGACCTGCAGCTCACACCTGATTTCTTCCTCTTTACTAACTTTCCAGAGGGATGTAGAAATGCAAACTCAAAGAAGTTACTCATAATAAGCCCCCTAATGGTCAAGAAAGCAATTACTAGAAAATGGGTGATGGAGGAAGCTCCTTCATTGAACCAGTGGCATGACCTAATGCAGGGTGTCTACCAAATAGAAAGACTCACAGACATGTTAAATAAGAGGCAGGAGCAGTTTGAATTTCTCTGGAGATGATGGGTTATATGTATTTCACAACATAGGCCTGATTTTGTCCCATAGGGTGGGGGGAAGGGGAAAGGCAACATTGATAGAGAAGAAGGGGGAGTCTGTAAGAAATATTGTCATTAAACAGGATATAATATGGAACCCAAATTTCATGTAACCAAATTTATACTGATTGTATAAGGTAACAAGATTAATTGAAATCATACTTATGAATTGTCAATCAATGTTATGGTTATATTTGTTAATGATGTACAGTATGTTGTAAAAATGCAAAATAAAAACAAAGTTAAAAAAAAGAATTGTATAACATGTCAGAGTATAATGGCAATCACTAGGCTAGCAGCCAGAATGGTTGCAATGAATAACCATGGTTTTTCTGGTAAGAGGAGTCAGGATGCGTGGAGTCCCATATTCCTTTGACAGTAAGACTGGGGAGATTTTTGGAGGTGGGTAGTACCTCCTAAACATAGTTTGTCTGTCTTTAAGCATGAAATGTAACATGGATTCTGAAAAAATGTTTAGTCATGCTACAATCTTGGGGACAAGGATTGGAGACTGAGAGTTGGGATGAGAAATGAGTACTTCTAGATAGAAAATAAAAGAATGTAAAGGTATTCGACCCGAGATTAGGAAAATATGGTTAAATGAATTACCATGTTGTAGAAATTCTCTATTAATAGTGCAGTCAGCAGTTTTGAGTTTTCATACCTGAACATAAAAAAGATAATGATTTTATCAATAGAAGAAGTGATGCAAACATAAGAACAAAGAGAAAAAGCAATGTGTGGGATGGGACATCCTGCTAATGATACTAAAAATGAGATCTTTGAGAGTAAACTCTGAAACTGGGTAGGTGTAGGCATCTTTTCTCGTCCTCCTTTTGAGGTGGCCTGTTTAGAATTGAGAGGTTTTGACCTGTGGCAGGCCTTATGGAGGTCACCTCTTGTTTATTTGATGGACCTGATAAAAAGGTTCCACCTGAGGAGTCTGTACCTGGTCAGATAAATCACTAAAAAGCTGCAGAAAAGCATGGAAACCAGTCCTTTGTAGGAACTGGCTCCCTTTTAAGCTGGGGGTACAGGCTAGGGTCAGGGACCCTATCCCAGTTAAAAAACTGCAGTGATGGTTAGGAGGCCCTGCTGAAAAAAGCTTCCCCCCCACCCCATGGTGCCAAATTAGGGATATACAAGGCATAAAGCAACCCCTAGAAGTAAAAAAAAAACTTGCATTTACCTTTTCTTTTCTCTACTTATGTCTTGTACTACAAATTCTGTCCTTAAGTATTTCTCCGTACCTTGCTAGCTGGCCACTATCAAGGCACTGTTTCTTTTTCTTCTTCTTTGACTTCCATCTAGTTTTTCTCTTTGTTTTCTAACCTCCCCCCACCCCACACCCAGATGTAACAGACATGCTGGTCTGCAGAGACCACCAAAACAAGCATTACATGAGGGCTTTGCTTTTAAACAAGAGTAAATGAAACATCTGAAGGGCTGTAACCTGCCAGCTAACAAATGAATGAAACTCCACCTGCTGCAGAGACTCTGAGTGTGATCTTGGCAAATGGGAGAATGCAACAACCCCCCATCCCCCATCCTCAGTACAAGTATAAGATAAAGTTTTGAGCAATAAATCCTGGCAAATATGCTTGTGCTAAATTGTTTGTTGTTTGCATACTGTTGCTGATTTTAGGAAATAGCCGAAGCTGTGTTCCTGTGAAATAAAAAATGATATAAGGAAATATTTGATAGCTTTAGAAAAGGAGATGTGTAAAAACTATATAACCTATAAACTATATAAAGGATAACAGTTAAACCAGATCGTGTTTTTCTCTAGAAGAATATATGCTTTTAAAGAGGGAGTCCGGTCAAAAGTTCTACATTGCAGAATTGGAATCTGCCTAACCCCAATAAATCTCATACCAAAAATTAGGTTTCTACATTACTTCATTTTAAAGTTATGAGCTATTTTGTAACACTGATTTCACTCCCTGTTCAAATAAGCCAGTTTCAGTGAAAAGCCACTAATGATGTCACAACCCAGACTCACAGACTAGTTCTCCCTATCAGCAACCTTATAGTACCTATTTCTTCAAACTGTAGCTGTAGTATTCATTTAAAAAAACAAAAACCGACACAGGGTTGTCTGCCATGCTTTCATTTCCAGAATGTTCAGATGCATGGTACTGTACTTTAGAATGCACCATGAGGTGGTTTTGGAATGCAACGGTGAACAAAGGTGTAGACTATCAAAATGGTGCACAATTTTAGAATGTTGGGGGGGGACATGCAATCTCTGCATGTGGCAAGGATGTGCCATCTCGCAGTGCAGTGGGACACTAAGTCTCAGAATGCAACAGGGACACACACTGAAGAATTTATTGGGGACTGGCATTTCTAGAATATAAGTAAGGATGTACTGTACACTGTTGGAATATGGCAGGGCACACCATTTTATTTTGAAACTGCTTGTCCTTACCACATTCAGGAATTGTATGCTTCCACCACATTTTAAAATTGTGCATCACATCCCCACCACAGTCCAACATTGTGTGTCCTAGCCATATTCCAAAATAGCGCATCCTTGCCACATTCCAAAATTGCACATCCACACAATGTTCCAAAGTTGTGTTTCAATGTCACATTTTGAAACTGTTACCATCACATTCCAAAATTGTGTCATTGCCACATTCTGAAACTGTGCATCACCACCACATTCTGAAACTGAGCATCACTGCTGCATTCCAAAACTGTGAACAACTGCCACATTCTAAAACTGTGCATCACTGCCACATTCCAAAGTTGTGTGTTACCGCCACATTCCAGAGTCACGTGTCACCACCACATTCCAAAGTCATGCATCACCTCCACATTCTGAAGTCGCATTTCGCCACCACATTTTGAAGTTGCATGGTACGGACATATTCCGAAATTGCACTAATGTTTATCACCACATCATTCCAAAATTGCGCGTCATCGCCACATTCCAAAACTGTACATCAGCATCACCACCACATTCTGAAATTGCGTGTCATTGTCTTATTCTGAAATTGTGTGCCATTGCCACATACTGAAACTGCACGCCAGCTACATTCTGAAACTGCGTGTCAGTCACATTCTGAAACTGTGATTTGGCCACATTCTGAAATTGTGTGTCACTGCCACATTCTGAATTTGTGCATCATCACCACATTCTGAATCTGTGTGTCATCGTCAAGTTCTGAAATTGCACGTTGATGCCACAATCTGAAATTTGTGGCACCAACCCATTCCAAAACTGTGCCTCAATGCCACATTCCAAACAGAGCGTCACTGACACATTCTGAAATTGTGTGCTACTGCCACATTCCGAAACTGCATGTCTCTTCTACATTCTAAAATTGTACCTGCCTGTCACATTCTGAAATTGTGTGTAAACGTCCATGCTCCAGTATTTCCTGCCAGTGTCACATTCTGAAAATGTGCATTCCCACCATATTCCGAAACTGCACATCCCCACCACATTCTGAAGACCAGTGTCACTGTCACATTAAAAAATTGCATGCTCAAGTAACATTCTAAAATTATGCATCCCTGCATTCCATGTGGCTACCAGATTCTGAAACTGCGTCACTGCCACTTTCTGAGATTTTGTGTCCATGCCGCATTCTGAAAATGAATGTTGCCACCACAGTCTGAAATCAAGCATGCCAACCATGTTTTGAAATTTTGCATCACTACACCACATGCCAAATTAATTAATCCAAAACACATTATGAAATTACATATCTCTACCACCTTCCACAGTGATGTCTCCTGCATTTCAAAATTGTGTATTTCTGCAACATTCTAAAACTATATGACACCACATTCAGAATTTTAGCATCCCTGCCACTTTCCAAAACTGTGTCCTACTTACTTTCTGAAATTGTGTCATTGCTGCATTCCACAGTTGCAGTTTGGTGACATTTTGAAATCTCATCCCAGCACTATTGTAAAAACTGCACATATTTTTGTCATTCTAAAGCCATGTTTGAAGCTGTATTCCAGCCCCCGTCACATTCTTAAGAACTGTACCTTGCATCTGTACATTATGGAAATGCATGCCCTGACTCACCCATTGTCAGCTTTCCTTTTTCAGATGTTTAATACCACTGCAGTTTTATGTAATGTGGGAGAAATAGGTCTTGTAAGGTAGTTTGGAAGAAGGACTAGGCTGTGAGTTCTGGTTGTGACATCATCAGTAGCTCTTTACTGAAACTGGCTTTTTTGAACAGGCAGTAAATTTAGGTTACAAAATAACTTGTAATATTTAAACAAAGTAACTTGGAGATCTCATTTTTGGCATGCGGCTGACTGGGATATACTGATCCAAATTCTGAATTTACGGATGCTAGAAATTTTGGCCAGACTCCCTCTTTAAAGGGAGTTTTTATCTAGAAGGTAAGAGTTCAGAAGCTCCTGGATCTGTGTTCCTGCTACTGCTACATCTGCAGCTGCAGCCATTTTAGAAAGGTTTTCCCTTACAGAATGACTGGCCCATACATGCATAAGTATATAGGGAAGGCTTGGCTCTTGTCCTGCCAGGAAGTGACTAATCTAGAGGGAGGAACTTTTTGAAAAGGATATTTCTTTGTATTTTCTTCTGGTTATGCTGTTTATAAAAAGCATATATTCTTCTAGAGAAAAACACAACAGGGATGAATAAAGACCAAAAATGGACCGTCATCAAGAGGAGGTTGATTAAGGTCACCAACACTTGTACAAAGGCTTGCAAAAAGTGTGGTAGAACCAATAGGCCAATCTGGCTTAATAGGAAGGTGGTGGAAAAGGTAAGGGATAAGAGGGCAGCCTTCCTGATGTACAAGCATACAGTAAGGGTAGTAGACAAGGAGATTTGCATAGAGAAATATAGAGAGGGAGGCAGTCAGGGAGGTCCGGGCAGCCAAGGCTGAGAAAGACCTAAGATTGGCTTAGGGGATTAAGGAAGGGGAGAAGGACTTCTGCTACATTAGGGAGAAAAGAAGTAGAAGGGATGGGATACTTAGGCTCAAGAAGGAGGGAGGATGGGTGGAGAAGGGTGTGGAACAAGCGTAGGCACTTAATGAGTACTTCTGCTCTGTCTTTACCAGGGAGGCTAGTGGGCTGATGCCAAAGGGGAAGATCAAGATGCCCCTTAAGG
Organism: Neoceratodus forsteri; assembly: GCA_016271365.2. Taxonomy (NCBI): domain Eukaryota; kingdom Metazoa; phylum Chordata; order Ceratodontiformes; family Ceratodontidae; genus Neoceratodus; species Neoceratodus forsteri. The sequence goes on along the minus strand of CM028132.1, from coordinate 585,028,250 downwards.
GGGGAAGGAGTATGAGGGGGAGATTGAGGTAGACAGGGTCTTGAGAGGTCTTAAGGAACTGTGAGTGGACAAGGCTCCTGGCTCAGATGGAGTACACCCAATAGTTTGGAGGGAACTGGTGGAGATATTGGCAGCACCACTGACAGAACTATTTTACCCTTTTCTTGAGGAAAGATATGTCCCTCAGGACTGGAGGATAGCTCATGTGGTGCCTATCCACAAGAGTGGCCCTAGAGATGAACCAGGAAAGTATGAGACAGTCAGCTTAACCTCCATAGTGGGCAAGTTAATTGAGGCCACTCTGAAAGAAAGGCTCATGTCCTTCCTTGAAAAAATGGTCTCCAGGATGACTGGCAACATGGATTTGTTAGGGGGAGGTTGTGTCAAACCAACATGATGAACTTCTTTGACTGAGTTACAAGGACCTTGGACAAAGGGCAGGTGGTGGATGTACTGTATCTTGACTTCAGCAAAGCGTTTGACTCAGTGCCCCATGACAGGTTGATCAGCAAGCTGAGGGACCTGGGGGTTGGGGACAAACTGCTGGGGTAGGTAAAGAGTTGCATGATAGACAGAAACCAGAGAGTACTGGTAGGGGGTGAGCTGTCTGAACCTAGGCCTGTGACCAGTGGTGTCCCCCAGGGCTCAGTACTGGGGTCTGTGTTGTTCAATGTATTTATTGGTGATACAGAAGAGGGGGGTCAAGAGCACAATCTGTCTGTCTGCACATGATACTAAGCTCTGTGGGAAGGTGGACTCAGAGGAAGGGAGACAGGATCTAAGAGAGGACCTAGCAAAGCTGGAGAAATGGTCTGGCACCTGGCAGTTGGGTTTTAATGCTAAAAAATGTAAGGTGATGCACATCAGACCCACAAATCCAAAGGCATGTTACTGGCTAGGGGAGTTCAGGTGACAGTATCAAAAGAGGAGAAGGACCTGGGTGTTATGGTAAGGGGTGATATGAAACATTCAGTACAGTGCCATAAGGCAGCAGTTAAAGCAAGCAGAATGCTGGGTTGCATAGCCAAGGGAATCATTCCTAGGAGGGAGGAGGTTATTCTGCCACTGCACAGGTCACTGGTGAGACCACACCTGGAGTATTGTGTCCAGTTCTGGTGCCCCTACCTTAAGAAAGATATTAAACTACTGGAGGCAGTGCAGTGGAGAGCAACCAAATTGATCCAGAGCATGGGGGACAAAACATACAGGGGAGATTGAGGGTGCTGAACATGTACTCTCTGGAGGACAGGAGAGAAAGAGATGGGATATGATTGAAACCTTCAAGTACCTAAAGGGCATAAATAAGACCAGCACAGAGGGCATCTTTAATCTAAAGAAGGAGGGTACAACAAAAGGTTATGGCCTGAAATTGAGGGGGGGGGGGATTCAGGAGGCAAATGAGATGGCACTTCTTCACAGAAAGGGTGATGAAAGGATAGAACGAGTTGCCAGAGGAGGCGGTGGTGGCAGCAAGGACAATGACCAGTTTTAAGAGGGGTTGGGACAGGGTGAAGAAGAAGATTAAAACAACAGGGAACATGAAGGCATGGGGCACAGTGAGGGGGGGAGAAGAGGTGGGAGTACAACTCCAGCAGGAGAAGGGGTGCAACTACTCGGTATAACTAGCTGCGCACTCGAGCAGACTCAATAGACCATTATGTCCTGTATCTGCTGGCAATTTTGTATGTTAGTATGCTAATGAAAGAGGTTTAACATTGTTTAACAATTGCCCCTGTATGTACTGTAAGTCTATTTCAAAAGAAGCCATAAAAAAAAACAAGCCATAAAAAAATGGAGGGTAATGAGTACCAATGCCCATAGTCTAGATAAAAAACTCCCTGAAATGGTGGCCTTGATGGAAGAGGGATGCCTGGATATTGTGGCAGTCACAGAAACATGGTATACAGAGAACCATGACTGGGATGTCAACATACCAGGGTACACAATCTACAGGAGGGACAGGGAGGGAAGAAGTGGAGGAGGAGTAGCTCTCTATGTAAGGGAAGGGATCAAAGCAACATAACTAAAGGGTAAACAGGGAGGAGAGGAGGCACTGTGAGTCACCCTGGGGACTGGAAATGGCTCCACAATCCGCACAGGGGTTGTATACAGGCCCCCGTCTCATGGGGAGGAAATGGACAAGGAAATGATAGAAGGCATCCTTGGGATGGCAGAGAAGGGGGAGATATTGCTGATAGGGGACCTGAATATGCCAGATGTTGACTGAAGCACCTTTGCTACAGCCACATCCAAGAGCAGGGCCATTCTCAATGCTTTACAGGGGGCATGCCTCAGACAGCTAGTTTTGGAACCCACTTGTTAGAGAGCAATCTTAGACCTGGTACTCTCAAATAGGGACGAAGAGAGGATCTCTGATCTTGAAGTGGGTAGCCATCTGGGAACAAGTGACCACCAAACAGTGTGGTTCACGATAAACATAGCTGTAGAGTCAAGCCACACAAAAGTGAAGGTACTGGACTTCAGGAGGGCTGATTTTATCAAAATGGGAGAGTGTCTCAAGAAAAGCACTAGCAAACAGACAAGAAGGTGGGGTGAAGCAACAATGGGGAAACATCAAAATTGCCATCACAGAGGCAACAAGCCTTTGTGTGAGGCAAATAAACAAATCAAAACAAAAGAAAAAAACACTATTGTTCTCAAAATAAGTGGCAGGGAAGGTAAGGGAGAAAAAGATAGCATTCAGGAAGTATAAAGAAACACAGAAGGAGCAGGACAGAGAACTGTATCAGTTAAAGCAGAAGGAAGTGGGTAAGGTAGTCAGAATAGCAGAGGCGCAAACCGAGGAAAAGATAGCCAACTCGGTTAAGAAGGGGGAATAAAACCTTTTATAGGTACATTAGGGAACAAAGAAAGACTAAGGCAGGGATACTGAGGCTGAACAAAGAGGAAGGTGGTTGGGCAGAGAGTGACAGTGAAAAAGCAGGGATACTGAATGAATACTTCTGCTCAGTTTACACAATGGAAAAGCAGGGGGAAATACCTAATCCGGTCAATAGAAGCACTCTGGATAGGGGGGTTGATATTAGTCCTTTCACTGAAGAAAGGGTTCTGAAAGAACTCTTAAAACTGAAGGTGGATAAAGCAATGGGGCCTGATGGAATTCACCCCAGAATTCTAAAAGAACTAAGGGAAGAACTAGTAACACCACTGACTACTCTTTTTAATAAATCATGGGAAATGATGTGGTACCTGAGGACTAGAGGAGGGCGGATGTGATTCCCCTTCACAAAAGTGGGATCAAGACAGAGGCAGGAAACTACAGACCTGTCAGTTTGATCTCAGTTGTAGGGAAAATGATGGAATCACTTCTGAAGGAAAGAATTGTTGAGTACCTAGAGGCCAGTGGGGCACAGGACCCAAGGCAGCATGGCTTCACAGTGGAACAGTCATGTCAGAAAAATCTAATTGAGTTCTTTGACTGGGTGACCAAAGTAATAGACCAGGGAGGGGCTGTGGACATGGCCTACCTAGACTTTAGCAAAGCATTTGATACAGTCCCTCAAAAAAGATTAATAAACAAATTAGCCAGCCTGGGAGTGGGTCCCAGGGTGGTAGCATGGGTAAAACACTGGTTAGACAACAGGACACAGCGGGTAATAGTAAATGGAATCCACAGTGAAGAAAGGAGGGTTACTAGTGAGGTACCGCAGGGTTCAGTACTGGGGCCGGTCCTTTTTAATATCTTTATAAGTGACATTGCAGAGGGACTGGAAGGGAAAGTATGTCTCTTTGCAGATGACACAAAGATCTGCAACAGGGTTGATACGCAAGGTGGGGTGGAAAGGATGAAAAGGGACTTGGCAAGGTTGTAAGAATGGTCAAATGTATGGCAGCTTAGATTCAATGCACAGAAGTGCAAAGTAATGCACCTGGGAAACAAAAACCCCAGGGAAGAGTACACAATGGGGGGGTGAGATATTGACAACAACAAAAATGGAAAGGGACCTGGGGGTAGTCATAGCAGATGACCTAAAGGTGGGCCAGCAATGTGAGAAGGCAGTAAGGAGGGCTGGGGGAATACTGGGATGCACAGGGGGAGGCATCACCAGTAGAAAACAAGAAGTTGTTGGCCCTCTATACAGACAGTTGGTAAGACCACATCTGGAGTACTGTGTACAGTTCTGGAGACCCCATCTCCGCAAAGACATAGACAGGGTGGAGGCTGTCCAGAGGAGGGCAACTAAAATGATGCAGGATCTGCATCAGAAGACACATGAAGAAAGACTAAAGGAGCTTAATACGTATACCCATGAGGAAACAAGGGAGAGAGGGGACATGATAGAAACTTTCAAATACCTCAAGGGAATCAACAAAGTCCAAGAGGGTAGCATCTTCCAGAAAAAGAGATGTGCAAAAACAAGGCAGCACAATTTGAAGATAGAGGGGGGATGGCTCAGACATAATGTGAGGAAGTATTTCTTCACAGAGAGGGTTGTGGATACATGGAACAGCCTTCCTGAGGAGGTTGTAGAGTCAAAAATAGTGGGAGAATTCAAGAATGCATGGAACAGACATAAGGCAATTCTAGTGGGGGGGGTAGGAGGAAGTAGGCTGTTGGTTAACTAGGATCTGCAGCTTATCCATTAGGTAGGTAAATGGGCAGACTAGACGGGCCAAGCGGTCCTTATCTGCTGTCAAATTCTATGTTTCTATGTTTCTAAGAATGCTGCTGTGAGAATTGTAAACTTTGTATTCCTCTGTTTGTTTAATATAACATGATTGAAATATCACATGACACTTAAGCAGTATATAAGGGCTGAGCAGAAAACCCACTGTCAGTCTACTTTGAGCTGAGGAGCAGAGGGGAATTTGAGGGGGAAGCAGTGCAGAGCCAGAGTAGCAGCCAGCCAAGGTGGGAGAGACATGCCGGTGCTGAGTTACTGAGTTCCTGGTTACTCAAGTGGTGAAGATGAGGCAGGCTTAAGGTGGAGCTCAGGATGAAAGTCCTGTAGAGCCTAAAAGGAAGGAGGAATCACTGTGGTATGGGGTTGGCCCTGGACCTCCAAAGGTCAGGTTTGGCCTGTCTGATTGATAGAGGCTGCTCATCCAGAATTCACCAAGGGAAGAGGACTCAGACTGGTGAGAAGCTGCAGATGCCTGAGTGTGAGGATACTTGGACTGCAGAGGAACTAGAGAAACCCAGGGGGTATTGGCAGTGGTGGCAATACCAAGTGATGGGGTCAGTTCCTTGTCTCTAGAGGGCATCATAAGGTGCACCTGAAATGCTATAGTGAGAGGTCTCCTAGCTAAGATTCCAGCCCATTCTCTTTATTGTTTTTTTTATATAGTATCCTGAAAAGTCTGCATCTGAAAATGTTACCTGTACATAACTGGGATTAACACAACACCTCAGGGTGTTTTGCAACATATTTTATGACTCCTGCTGTCTTCTGTAATGGAACCCTGTGACATGTAAGTACTGATAACTACCAATATATGGCTCCATTATATATGTATCAAACCAAAGTATTGCAAGCTAGTGCAGAGAACTTTTTGTAGGAAAATGTCTGTCATGACTATAAAAACAACATTAGAAATAACTTTCATGTAACAGCTTTATAGCTTTTTTCCAAAATGCCAATGTGGATCTGTCTTACTAAACTGCTGTCACAGAGGATGTCCCAATGTGTGCCTAGTAATAAGAGAAACAATGGGCTACTGCTGCACCACTTTGTCATAGCATGTCAGAAGCAGGCATAAGTGGTAAACCCAAATTCAATTAAATATGAAAAAACACATTATCCCAGACTGCCACTGTGTACATACTGATACAGTACCTACCAATATCAGGTTCCTTTGTGTATTTTGTGTATTTTGAACCCAAGTAGTGCAAACTCATTCAAAGATTGTTAAGTTACAAGTACCCTTTAAAATGTGACCCCCCCCAAACACACAGAGACTCTTTCCCAATGCTCCAAAAACTTTGAATTGATGCACATCAATGGAGTTATTGCTGTATCAAACATGCTTTGGTCCAGCTTACATATTCAGAGAACAGCCTAGATATGCAGCAGGTTGGACCACATTATGATTTTTTCAAAACAAAGCAGAATGTCCAAGCTTATTTTTTGTGCCTAAAAGGTCAGTGTTTACTATGCATTTGAAATACTCAATCAGCATGTTTTCAAATTTCAACTATATATTTTTTCCTTTCCGTTCTAACAGACTTAACTCGCTTGCTGCTGGACCTGGTAGTTTGAGTATTTAATTCATCCTCCAATAATCTATTGACCTGTGCAAATGAAAGAAGCATCTGCTCTAGGGATTTATTTGGGGTGAAAAAACAATCATTTCCTGGATTACTTCTTGCAAACATGGTGGCCTATTTAGCATTGACATTGGCAAAACAAAATCGATTGTCAAATATTTTTTGATGGCTGTGTGGAATGGTGAGAGAGGGTGGTGGGAGATAGTGGGCGTCATTGGTGGGTGTGATATATTTATGTTATATGTATATATATATATATATATATATATATATATATATATATATATGAGGGAGGCAGTGGCCTGGGTGCACAAGGATGATGTTTGCAGCTGATTTTTTATTGTACTGGTAGAAATTCAAAGGTAAGTCATAAATAGAATGGAGGAGTTTATTAGAAAGTTTGTTTAGTTCAGATAATGAACAAAGAGAGAGGGGCATAAGAAATGAAAATGGAGGATCTAATAATATGACCTTATTGGGAATCAGACAGGTTCCTGGAATACTGTTCATTTCCTAGTAAGATCATGTATATTTATACTGCTTTTAACTTGTGCAATATTAAACTCTCCTAAAAATACAGATTATTAGTCCTTGCCCAATGACATCGTTCCAAGTTCCCAGATTTTTTTTAAAGTGGGGGGGTGAATATGTTCAATAGAGGAAGAGAAGGCAGGGGGGTTAGGTTATAGTTTGAGGTGATGTGGTAGTGGACTTTTAATTATGTGTTAATGGCTGAGCACTGAAAAGGTGCTCACTCCAACAGGAACATTTTTTCAGGTTTCTAATACTTGCCCCTGGGGTTTGGGGGATTTGGAGGGAAGAGGCTGGTTGTACTTATTAGAGGCTGGAAAAGGGAGAGGGTTATGATTTCTGGGGACATGTGGGGATGTTTTATGGATTGTAAGGCATCAATGACTAAAAAATTATGCCTTGCTTGCTACTGTGTGCAGCTCTCCTCTTCAGCTATGAAAACATCCTGATCAGCAAGCTAACTGATTTATCCATTCTATACCGAGTTTAACACAGAATCATTAAAATGATCTGAGTCCCTGCAACAAAAGAAGTGTCTGCCACCTCTCCACACTGTACCTCTTTCCCTCAAATCATAACTGAAACCTCCCTTGTTCACACACCCCAAATCCCATGGACAGCATCTTTGAAACTTGAGAATGTCTCCTGCTGGAGTGAGCCCTCTTTTGTGCTCAGTGGTAAATGGATATTGATGATCAGCTCTGCCCTCTGATTAATAAAGTGTCACCCACCTCCCCACACCTCTTTCCGAGAAGTGTGTCTCACAGCTGTTGCACTATACAGCACCCTCTCAAAATAATTATTGATATAGAAATATAATAAAACTGGACTTGTATTGTAAAGGTTGCCAAAATTGGGTTCATAAACAGAAGCAGCCAATACCTAGATACCTACTGATATCTGGCCCAATTAAATATGTATCAAACCCAACTATTTGCAAGATAGTGCTGAGAATTAAATTTTTTGTTTGAAGGAAAATGTCTGTCACAACTACAAAAACAAAAAGTCAGAAATAACAACTCATATAACAGCTATATAAACTATTTTATGCATCAAAAATGCTAATCCAGTTCCAGGACAATATAATGTCATAAAGAATGTTCCAAGATGTTCCTAATAATAAGGAGAAAAGAACAGGCTGCAGTTGAGAAGATTCAGAGGAGGGCAACAAAGATGGTACAGGGATTGCATCACAAGTCCTTTGAGAACAGGCTGAAGGACCTGAATATGCAGGCATAAGTGGTAACTCCAATTTGAATTAAATATAAAAACACATATTATCCCAAACTGCCATTGTCTAGATACTGATGCAGTGCCTACCAGCATCTGGGCCCTTTGCGCATGTCAAACCCAAGTAGTGCAAACTAGTTTAAAGATTTAGAAGTTCCAAGCACTTGGCTCACTTTTCACTGGAGGTGGATTTACTCATATGGTCTGAATAATTTAATGCATTGGACTACAAATGTGGACTCTGCCAGAGACTTTTAGTCTGTTTTGAGTATTTAATAGTTGGGACTGTGTTTTGGGGTGGGGTATTTTTTTTTAATTTGTTTTAAGTTAGGGGGTGGAAGGGTACTGATTGTGTGGGGGTGAATGGTTATTGAGTCATCGGAGTGTTGGAAATATGTGCTGGGGTGTTAGAGAAACAGTCAGGCAGTACTTCCCCTCAAGACTTAGGGATCTCCATCCTTTTGAATTACCTCCACTTTCTGCAGAGGTTTATTTTAGATGTCGAATTTTCGGCATTCTGAGATGAAGGAGTAGTAGGAGACGGGATCCTTCAACTCTTGGGGGGGATGGGAGAGGAGTGGGTGGATAGGGACAGTAAAAGCCAGGAGATGCCCTGGGGCAAAATGGGTACAGGAGTGAGGTCTTCCTTGCTTAGCCCCCATACCCAAGGGCTTCGACTCTGATTTTATCAGGCAAGAAGTGAGACCATCCTTGTACTCCCATCCCTTTCGGGCGGTGTTAAGCAATGCCAGGTCAATTAGGAATAAGACCACAGTGATTGTGGATCTTGTTTCCTCTGTCAACATGGCTTGCATCAGTGAGACCTGGCTAGATGGAAATGCAGGTCCTATTTTGGAATCTGCAGTTCCGGCTGGGTTCTCGGTGATTCACCACCTGAGAGTGGACTGGGGGGGGGGGGTTGCAGTCTGTTTTAAACAGGATCTGGATCTCAGGGAGATGCCAGTTGGAGACACCAACTCCTTTGAGTGCATAGTGGGTGCAGGTGCAGGCTACAGGACCCTTCTCATCTACCGTCCACCAGGTAATGGGAGGGAGTTCCTGAAGGAGGTTGCGGACCTCATCGCCGAAATGGTATTGGAGTCTTCCAGATGGTTAATTCTGGGGGACTTCAATGCCTGGGTCAACGATGAACTCTCACCATTTGGTCAAAACCTCCTTCAATTGATGGATTCATTGGGCCTGTCACAGGTTATTACCTCTGCAACCCATGAGGGGGCACACATTGGACTTGGTGTTCCATCTGAGGATGGAGATCTCCGATATGGTGGTGGAGCCAACCGGTTGGTCTGACCATCACGCCCTGAGGTTCAGATTTACAGCCCCCCAAAGTAGGTCTGCCCCTAAGGAGTTAGAACAGTTCCATCCTTTAAGAGGGGTTACCTCAGAAGGCCTAATTATGGAGCTGTACTTCTTGGGATTTCCAATGGATAGCACTGACCCAGGGACCCTAGTCCTGGCCTAAAATAGGGCTGTGGTAGAGGCCCTGGATGTCATTGTTCCAATTCATGTTCGTCCCCAAACTCTTCACCTGTGAGCTCCCTGGTTTGACAGGGAGGTCCATGAGCTGAAGAAGTGGGGACAAAAACTGGAAAAACGCTGGTGGAAAACTCACTTGGAGGTGCATAGGCTTGGATTGTTAGAACATTATAAGATCTACCAATCAGCAATTTCCCACAAGAAGGCAGAGTTCCTGTCCAGGGAAATTGCTACAATGAGGAATAGACCAGCCCAGCTCTTCCGGACTGTGGACAGACTGTGCAATCCAGCCTGTTTACAGGCTGGTTGAGTGTTGTCACAAATACAGTGTGAGGAGTTTGCGAAATTCTTTGCTGACAAGGTATCCACCATCAAGGATGAGATCTTCCAGCACCCATCCATTGGGCCTTGCATTGATCAATCGGGTGGTACTAATACCCAATTGACTTGGTTCACCTTTAGCCAACTGGCAGTCACGGATATAGTGAGGATCATCTAGACTCTGTGACCAACCTACTGTAAGTTGGATCCAGGCCCTACTCGCCTGTTAGTGGGGTGTGTAGATGTCATCGGCCTGGTCCTGGCTGGGATAGTGGTGGTTTCATTAGTGAGAGGGATCTTCCTGGATCCCTTAAAGGAGGTGGTAGTACACCCCCCTTTTGAAAAAACCCTCTCTTGACCCCGACTGCCCAGCAAATTACAGACTGGTCTCTAACTTACCCTTTGTAGGGAAAGTTATCGAGAAGGTGGTCACTTTGCAGCTGGAGGATAATTTGACCAGCCACAATATTTATGACCCTCTCCAGTCCGGCTTCAGGAAAAGGCATAGCATGGAGACAGCTCTTGTTTGGGTTCTAAATGATCTCCTGATGACAAGAGATAGGAGAACCTGTTCCATCTTTGTTCTCCTGGATCCCTCAGCAGAGTATGACACCATGGATCATGTGGTGCTGCTCAACCAACTGTGGTTTTCCTGTGGACTGGGGGGGCAGTCCACAGTTGGTTTCGATCCTTCCTTGAGGGCAGATCACAGAGAGTGGTGTCAGGGATTTATTCCTTAGCCCCTCACTGGCTGCCCTTTGGGGTTTCACAGGGCTCAGTGCTGTCCTCCATGTTATTTGTGGTGTGTATGCTTCCATTGGGGGACATTATAACATGGCATGGGTTGAGTTTTCATTGTTATGCTGATGACTCTCAGCTCTACCTGTCTTTTGCACCTGAACAGGAGTCTGATTCCATCACAGTGCTTAATAACTGCCTGCTGGAGATACAGGAGTGGATGAGTACTTGTTAGCGTTGGTTGAATTCAGGAAAAACAGGTATTGGTGGTGGATCCTGGAGTGAGGACAACAGGGGTTTGGGTGGGGAAACCCTGAGCTTTATATCTTGGGGGGGACCCTGCTTATGGCCTCTGGCCAAGTGCATAACCTGGGCATGGTATCTGATGAGAGCCTGACCCTGAGGGCGCAGGTGTCGGCTGTAGTCAAGTCTGCCTTTTTCCATCTAAGGAATATAGCCTGGGTGAAACACTTGGTTCCACCCAAAGATCTTCCTACCCTGGTCCACGCCTTTGTTACCAGTCATTCTGATTACTGCAATGCCCTCTATCTAGGGCTGCCGGGGGTGGATATCCGCCACTTGCAGCTTGTGCAGAATGTGATGGCAAGGTTGTTGATGGGAGTTTCTAGATCTAGCCATATAACACCTGTGCTGTGTGAACTGCACTGGCTGCCTATACAGTGGCGGATCACCTTCAAGGTCGCATTGCTGACCTATAAGGCCCTACACAATTTGGGACCTCACTACCTGAAAGAACTCCTGGTGCCTTACTGCCCCACCCGATCACTCCGATCCTCTGACGAGGGATTGCTAGAGATACCCAGGGTATATTTAAAGACATCTGTTGGAAGATCACTTGCCTATATGGCACTTATCCTGTGGAATTCTCTACCTCGTCAGATACGAGATTGCCTGACTGTGGAAAGTTTTAAAAAACAGTCAAAAACATTCCTTTTTAACCAAGCATTTTAGGGGATTTGATAACTAACTGTTATTTATGGTCATTATATTTATTGTTTTTATATGGTTTGTATTAAAAGTGTGAATTATTGTAAAAGTGCCCTGAGCTTGGGAAGGGCGCTTTAAATAAATGCAGTTTTACTTACTTACTTACAAGTACTCTTAAAATGAGAATTCCCTCCCAGAAATACACACAAACTCTTTCCCAGGGCTCCAAAACTTTGAGTCAGTGTACATTAATGGAGTTATTACTGTATAAGAAATGCTTTGGTTCAGCTTGTTTATTCAGAGAAAAGGCTAGATATGCAGGAGATTGCAGTGCATTATGTTTTTTTCCACAAAAAAGCAGAACGTATGGGCCTATTTTTCATACCTCAAAAGTCAGTGTTTACTGTGCATTTAAATACTCAAGCAGCACATTTCAGCTACTGAACAAAAGCCACAGGCAGCTGCAAGCAGAGAACTGAGCCAAGTGATAATCTCAAAAGCAGATGGAAAAGGCTTGGTTATCCCATCACTGCTGGGTCTTTGCTGTAGAACAAACAATGCCAGAAGCAGCAGGATAAAATCCAGAAAATCTTTCATTTCCATGGACAAACCAACATAGATCTGGGTATCCCTCCTCACAAAGCAAACTACCAAATGTTTTTGTGAGCGAGTTGTGCTTTCTCGAGGCAATCACACATGATGGTGAGCACATACATGATGTATTTTCACACAGAAATCGTCAAAGAACTGAATTTTATGAGTTCATACAGTACATGTTCCAGAAATAGAGTGTGGCAGACACCTGTTTGTCAACCTGACATAAAATCAAAATTGTTCACACATGGACCAATTTATGGAGGCTACATCAGAGACACACTGCTTCTATGAATTAACAAAGTTGAGATTTATTTTATATCTATTAAACAACCCTGTGTTATATAGATATAAAACAATGCAGAGTTTTGATGAGAAGGAATTATCAGCTGTGATACGGACAAGGTAATGTTTCACAGACATTCATTCATACCACTTCAGTTCAGCGCTGAAACTCAAATGATCCACATTTTATGAGAACAGAATGATAGATGTTAAGCTAATCTATCTAACCACAAACCAAATGGGTTAGTAACACACTTTGAGTGAAAACAGTGAGCTCTACAGATTGCTCTCGCTGGGAACTGAAACAGCTTCTTTAGTCATCAGGGACTTAATTGCTGAAGCAGCAGACTAGACAAAAATGATGTCATCGCTCACTGATGGAGACAGAAACATCTTCACTGTTTTCAGTTACTGCGGAGCACATTTACAGATGCTGATTTAAAGAAAACCACAAAACCAAACAGCATGATAGTTTCAGGAAACACTAATCATGGCACACTGACTTGAATTCAAGTGAATTCAAGCTTTTCTTAAATAAATGGCATTTGGGCCCCAATATTCAGAGGAGATGTGTGGCACATCTCGGCAGAAAAGGGAGATGTGTTGTGCAACCCCAACAATGTGCCGCAGCATGATATTCAAAAGGGCAGTATGTGATGACCACAAGAGAATGGGCCAGGTGCATAATAATGTATGCTGCGCAAGTGGAGGAGGCGTTCCCATGCATATGCCATGCAGCGGCATATTCAGAGGGAATGTGTCCCTCACAGGTCAGTGATGCATGGCATACAGATAGGCATCAAAAAGCTGGCCTAACATGGCCAGCCACTCACAGGCAGGCCTCTGAAGTGCAGGCAGGTGCACAGCAGCATGTCAGCCCTGGCATGCCAGTGGTATCCTCTTCACCAGCTCCATTTGAACCATAATGCCCTCCCTAACCCTTTGCCATAGTGTAGGGATCCCCCATGCCCAATCCCCATTCACAAAATGAGCATTCCTGACCCCGTTTCCATAGTGTAGGGACCCCCCTTCCTATGCCTGATTTCTGTTCACAAAATGAGCATCCGTCCCCATTTCCGTGGCGTGGGGACCCCACCCATTCCAGTCTGATATAATCACATCCACCAAATGCTGCTCCATAATCTTAGTGGCCCACCACCCACATCAGGACCAGACCCCCCCAATCCTGCTCATCCCCAATTCAACCAGAGCTGGTGACTGTCTAAGCCCTCCCCACACCACCTTGGCCAGCTGCCGACTGAACTGTCAGTGGACACATACTGTACAGGGTATGCACCCATTGGATCAGCCAATAAGCACAAAATGCTTTCACTGACAGTTCAGGCAGTGGCAGGCCGTAGTGGTGTGTGGAGGGCTGAGCCAGTCACAGGCTCTGGTTGAGTTGGGGGTGGAGTGGGGTTGGGAGTTCTGGTCCTGATTGGGTGGGGGGACACTACATTATGGAACAGCATTTGGTGGATGATTACAGTGTGAACTTGGATCAGGAACAGGTGGGGGGTCCCTACACTATGGAAATGGAGTTGGGGATGCTCGTTCTGTGAATGGGGATTGGGCATGGGAGTGGGGGGAGTTCCTCTAGACTACCAGGGCATGTGTATGGGGATTTAACAGGTACCAGAATTGGGGCTGGGGTGGGCCACTAGACTACCAGGGACAGCTGTCCGGATCACTACGGTGACCACAATCAGGGCTGGGGGGGGGGTTCCACTAGTCCATCAGGGAGGTTTGCAGCAGGATGTTGCATTGGATGGGGAGAGGGGCTGGGTTGGGGCTGTACTGGTACACTCCACCAAATGTAGCTATGCTAATGGGCTCATAATGAGCATGCATGGTGCCTGTATGCACCATATATGCCCAATAAACTCATTAGCATTTACTGGCTGAATATCATCCTTAGGGTCATGGTGTATCCTGGTTAGCACCACGCATTTCCCAATTACAGTAGTCAGCCACGACCCTGTATGTGTTGTGCTGGACCTGATGGTAGACTGCTCTGGGTGGCACATCCAGGGTTGAATATTCAGACAGTATGTGCGATCTGTCCCGATCGCACATACTATCTGAATATACCCTCAGAGCCGGTTGGCGCATCTATTCTGCTAGATGCATCTTTGTGCTCATGCAACCGGCTGGCTCTGAACATTTGCCTCTTAACCTTTAAATTATGGAATCGCAAGTATAGGCATAATTGGAAACCCACCTCCTCATCTGTGACTACAGGAGTGCTTGGGGAAGGTTGGTTTGAGGATCTCCAAGTAGTCTTTAATTAAAAGGTCCACTCCCTTGCTCTTTTGATTAGACTTTTCTGTAGACTGACTTTACAAGTGGGAAGAACAAAGATAATCCCCATCTGCCTCACACCAGATACTTTGTTACATTTCAGATAATACCAAGCAGACAGTTCTATTCTCTATGGTTCTACCATCAGAATTATCTGATCAGAAGTTTGATTGTTTCCTACTTAAAACAGTTATCCCTCCCATGATGAAATATTACCTGCATCAGTTGCTTATCAGATGCTGCTCTTTACCTGTATCATTTTCCCCTGCCTCCATCAGCCCTTTACCCCATCTCCCACTCCTCACACAGATTCAGTTTTTCTTGTTTTAGTGATACACTCATGGAATACCATCACTGCTGATTTAAGCAATGCCTCCCTTCCCCACATTCAACTCCCCTCCACCAACCTTGACACTCAGTATCAGAATAATAACTGCATGTTGGACATTCTACATAGAGGTGGGAGTGAACATGGTCAAAAAAGGCAACAAGCAACATCAGTGTATACTGTTCTATATGTATTCAGAGGAAAACTTAAAATTCCATCTGAGTTGCTACAAGCTGAGCATATACAGTAGAAATATAGAACATAGAAACATAGAATTTGATGGCAGATAAGGACCGCTTGGCCCACCTAGTCTGCCCATTTTCCTACCTAACAGATAAGCTGCAGATCCTAGTTAACCAACAGCTTACTTCCTCCTACCCCCACTAGGACTGCCTTATGTCTGTCCCATGCATTCTTTTTTTTGAACTTCATATTTAACATTTTTCTGCACAGATCATTCTGCTAGGCAATGACAAATGCAATTAAATTGACTGACCAATACATCCTAAAATATTTCAGTAAAAGGATCAGTCTGTGATTTTAGACGTCCCACTCTGTTTCTTTCCTTTCTTTTCTTTCCATCAAGAGTTCATGCTTTCAGAGACGATAAGTCTTTCATGTGCAATGTCCATTTCTTGGTCTTGCCATTTATGATTTTTTTTGTTTCCTCTCTTTTTAAATGGTATGCTCTGTGCTTTGCTAATATAAAAAATTTATCAAAGTAGCACATTATTCTAATGTCAAACAAAGACATTATAACATACACAATCACATAACAGTCTAATCAGTTAGGGCTTGAGCAAATGTATTTCATCTTTCTCACCTATTACTTTTAATATCTTATTTTACATATAGGCCTGTTGGGATAGCACTGAGATACCTTCATTGCTTTCAAGCAATTGCATAAAGGGTAACCATACCCCATTAAACATGTCCTTTTGCAAGCGCAGGCATGCTGTAACTCTTTCCATTCTTTCTATCCCTTTCACTATGTCTATCCACTCTTTTAGTGTTGGTGGAGTGGGGGATAACCATCTCTTTGTGATGGCCTTACTGGCTGCTGCCACTAGTATCCCTGAAAAACTTTTTGTTTTATTAGGCATTTTTTTCCTGATGAGCAACCCCAGAACCAAATGCTCAAAGTCTAAATGACCCGAGTAGCCCATCATTTTCCCATAATGTTCCTTTACTTCTGACCAGAAGGTAAGCAATCTAGGGCACCCCCAGAATGTATGATATGGACTGCCTCTTGCTGCACACCCCCTCCAGCAAAGATCTGAGCCAGTAGTTCCATAATGCTTGGCTCTGGTAGGAGTAAGGAAGTATCTATTAATTATTTTCCACCTGAATTCCCTCCATATGTTGGAAGCTGAAGTTTTAAAAACACCTTCCCAAATCAATTGCCATTGTTTCTGGTCTAGTTGCAATGCTGCATCCTGTTGCCATTTCATTTGGCATTTCAGGCTTTCTATAGCTATGAGGTCTTGATAGGTTTCTACCAACCGTGAGGTTATATGTTTGTCTTCTGGATTATTTGCTGCGTTCAGGATAATCTGCACAATCGGATGGGGGTCCGACTGTGCTTTTAGGAGGTTGGCACCCTAAGTTAGAAAAGAGACCACCTGGAGATACCTAAAAAAATGTGAATTTGGGATATGGTGCTCTTGTTGTATTTCCTGAAATGTCCTCGCCTTCCCTTGTGCTATAAACTGTCTAAATAAACCAAACCCATGTATGTCCACCTCAGGAATGTGTCATCTAGTCTTGGTGGGTTAAATAGCACACATGAAGCTATCTTCGATTCTTTAGAAAAGGATTGCTCCAGTTTAAGCCCCTTTTTAACTCTACCCCAAATTCTGTATGTCTGTGTCTGCCATGGATTATTAGATTTATAGAGAATTAACTTATTTGGAGGATTGTCAAAATCCAACAAAGGACTAGCTGATGAGACAGAGCGGAATTCCATTTCTTTCCAAGCACTAGTATCTTCTTTTGACCAATACAATACCCATGCTGTCAGCTGGGCCATTAAGGAGTAGTTTTTTTAAATTAGGTAATCCCAAACCGCCTTGTATTTTCAGTCTCATTAGGTCTGTCCATGCTATTCTCACTCTACTTTTTCCCCATATAAACTGTCTAATCGCCGTGTTAATTTTTTTCCATTCTGGTGCTGGAATGTGTAGAGGCAGGGAACTAAACACGGACAGAAACCTTGGGAGGACGTTCATTCTCACTGTCTCTATTCTAGCTAATAGCGTCAGGGGCAGTATTTCCCACATTTTTAAATCCGTAAAGACTTCTTGTAAAAGTTTCCCATAATTACAGCTATATAACTTGTTTAATTGAATAGAGATATGTGCCCAGGTAACTAATGTTTGTTGTTGCCCATTTAAAGGGTATAATTTGAGTTAGAGAGGGGGACTATGTGACCACTCACCTGCAAGACTTCAGTCTTGTCTGTGTTTATTTTAAAGCCAGAAATTTGGCCATATGTGTCTAAAACTTGCATTAATACTGGAAAGGACTGTTGAGGGTCACCTAGATAGATCATTCTATCATCTGTGTAGAGAGATATTTTATTTTCTACCCCCCATTCTTATTCCCTCTCTTTGCGGGTTTGAGCGGATATGTTCTGCTAGGGGCTCGATGCTCAACGCAAAAAGTAAGGGGGAGGAGAGGGGACACCCCTGCCGTGTGCCTCTTTGAATCTCTAAAGGCCTTGAGACTGTGCCATTAACCTTCACTCTCGCCTGAGGACACTGATACAACACCTCTATCCAAACCAGAAATTGGGAGCCAAATCCAAATTTAACCAATGTGGCCTTTAAGAAATCCCATTGCAGGTGGTCGAACGCCTTCTCAGCATCGATTGATATAGCAATTTGTTGTTTTTTGCATGTTTTGCCTAGTTGCAAAATGTTCAAGCAATGCCGTACGTTGTCTTGAATATGCCTGTTCGGGACAAACCCGGTCTGATCGGGATGTATCAGTTCCAGCAAAAAGCTGTTCAATCTGGAGGCCAAAATCTTTGTGAATATCTTGGAGTCCACATTCAACAGGGATATAGGGCGATAAGAGGAACAGGTCTCTGGTGGTTTACCCTCCTTTGGTATCACTGGAATTATAGCACTACACCAGGAATTTGGCAGGTCATCCCTCTCTTTGCAAGCTGAATATAAATTTCCTAAAATGGGACTTAAGGAATTGCTAAAAGCCTGATAAAATTCTGAGTTAAACCCATCTGGACCCGGTGTTTTATTTTTTTTTCAAAATTTTTATGGTCTGTTTTATCTCCTGCTCAGTAATAGGGGCTTCCAACAAGGTCTTATTAGCTGTACTCAACTGTGGAAGCTGTATCTGGGAGAGGAATTCTTCAATTTTCTCTTGAAGGTCAAAGCCTAATTTCTCTGATGCGTACAAGTTAGCATAATATTTTTGAAATGCATCGGCTATTTTTTTAGGGGTGTAACTATTAGTTAGTTGACCATTCTCTTGGGAGGGGATACATTTAACATATCTGTCTTTTTGTGTTTTCCATAGTCTGAAAGCGAGTAATCTGCCCGCCTTGTTTCCCTGTTCATAATAAGATTGGTTTAAATATCTAGGTTTCTCCTCCAGTTGGACCTCTAAAAGGTTTTGTAATTCTTTTCTGGTTTTCTCCATCTGTTGCCAAACTAGATGCGAGCCTTCTTTTTTATGTTATACTTCCAATTGTTTTAATTGTTGTTCCAATTTTAATTGTCTTGCCCTTCATTTTTTTTTAAGTTGAGAAGAATATGTTATAATTCAGCCCCTTAAAACAGCCTTCAAGCTGTCCCAGTATCATTTAATTCCCGTATCCTGTAACCTGTTAGTTTCTTTAAATTCTAGTATTGCAGATTCTATCATTTTGACAAAGTCCTTTTTACCCAGGAGCGAAGTGTTCATTCTCCACACAGTTTCCCTCTGCCAGTCCCCCAGCTGCAATTCTAAAACCACTGCTACATGATCTGATATTAACTTAGGCATTATATCACAATTTCTGACCTTGAATATATCTGCCCAACTGCATAAGAAGTAATCAATCCTTGAGTAAGATTTCTTAGAATGAGAATAAAATGTATAGTCCCTACTTTTTGGATTATGCTCCCTCCAAATATCAATTAGAGCTAATTCCTGCATGTTCGTTCTAACCATTCTACTCATGTTTTTATTGGTAGACGCAATCTGAGAAGACCTATCTCTCGATGGGGAAATCATACAATTGAAATCCCCACCCATCACTATCATTCCCTTCCCCAATCCTGAGATTTTCTGAAAAATCTTTCTATAAAAGGATTGATCATCCTTATTTGGACCATATACATTGATCAGATGTATTTTTTGGGAGAACATTTGTCCTGAAATGGATACAGATCTACTGTCTTGGGTATGATCCTCCCCTTTGATGGTCAGGGGTATATTTTTTTTAAGGAGAATCACAGTACCTGCCTTCTTATGCTGTGGGTGAGATGACCCCACTACTGTCCCTACCCAGGATCTAACTAATTTCTGATGTTCCAACTGAGACAGTCTAGTCAGTCTGCATTGAGGCTGTTAAGGTAATGAAGGATCTTAGTTCATTTTGCAGGTGAGTTTACACCTTGCACATTCAGTGAAACTATTTTAATATGACTCATATCATAAATCAGAGGTGCTCTGCCTGCGTACTTTCTCCATTATACCTGTTACTGTCAAAACCAGTATTAGATTAGTGCATACCAAGGTAACATCTATCCCCTCTTTTCTTATTGGCCTCAAGTGGTAACTCATTACATAGCTCTGCCCTTCATTAAAAACAACCGGCACAACAGGTGCCAACATCCTTAATGTTAATTTTCAAACTGATTTCACCATTAGTTTCAACACACCGATGCGGTTATTTTTTCAAAGTCAGGAATCCGAAGAAAAAAGAAAAAAAAAGAAGGGGAGAAGAAAGGGGAATATTAGGGAGTGAAATAATTTATTAATGGGCCAGGGATTGGGAATGACATGGATAGAAAAAAAAAGTGGGAAAACAAAGTTATCTAGGAGTAAGTAAGGTGAGGAATCACCCACCAATGCAACTGACCACTCTCCTCACTCTATTAATATCCCTCTGATTATTTTGAAGTATCCAGAAGAGGAAGAAAAAACAAAAAAACAAAAAAAAAGGGGGGGGGGTTGCAACTTTCCAAGGCAAAAATTCCATTAAAAGAAAACGGATTTAATAGCATACGCTATTATACCTGCTGGTCTTAACAGGTCTGACTTTGAAAAGTCAGGGTAGTGCTTACGTCACTCTGCCACTACTATTCATGTAGCAAAAGTTAGCCCTTAAGATGATAGTGGGCCCTGCGGCTGCAGTTTAAGGACTCAAGAACACCGCTCTTTTATTTGGCCATTACATTTAATCTGAACCTTTATGCATTTCAGAGGGATCGCTTAAAAGTTCTATGTCATCACCAACCATTATTTCATTTTCCTCAATCCCCCATTTTCATGGGTCATATGACATTGGGGGAGCAGAAGAAAAGTAGACATCCATTGAGTTAACTTGTCCCCACCGTATCCAGCCCCACCCCAACCCTCACCCCAGCCATCCCCATCCCTTCTGAATCCCATTACTTTTTATTGAAATGCATTTTGTCCTTTAAATTGTCCTCACGGAAGGTTCCTCATGGCGACTGAGTCTGCTGTATTTTTTTTTTAAAGATACTAGGCCACCTGTCATTTTATTTTTTCCGGGCCCAGTAAATGAAGTAGTTGTTGATGGTCTTAATGCCCCCTCTGAAGTCTTAGTTTCCCTCTCCAGTATGTCTCTCAAGTCAGTTCCAAGATGTGAGGGCCATGAAATCGCTGTCTGCAGATTACGTCTCGGTCTTCCCACTTTGTGCCAAGCCACCTTTGTAATGTCTCTCTCCAGTGCTTCCACCTGCATATCTGGAATCAGGATCCCCAGGCCTCACAGAGTCGAGGAGGCCTCGAACGGACATTCAAAAAGATGTGGACCTTCTTCGGTAAAGAGTTTAAGTCGGGCTGGATACTGCAACTGTATTTTTACATTTTTCTGCTTTGCTAATCGTATCACTTCCTTGACCTGCTTCCTTTTATTATTCAGGTAGTCAGAAAAGTCTTGATCAAAAAAGATTTTCTTGCTGTCTATCTGGATCTCTTTATTTTTTCAAGCTGTCTGGAGAATAAGCTGACGATCGTTGTAATTAAGCATTTTAATAATTATAGAGCGAGGTTTAGCATTTTGCTCCTTGGGTCTTGGAAGAGGTGATCTACAGTATGTGCCCTCTCCATGATCAGGGACTTAGGTGATTCCATCTTTAACACTGACTCGAAGATGTGCTGTATAAAGTCTTCCATTGTAGAGAATGAAGCTTCCATACCCTCCGACACACCATAAATTCTAAAGTTATTGCACCTTGCTCTATTATCTTGATTGTCTAACTTAGCTTGCAATTCACATTCCCGTGTTAGCAGGTAGAGGATGGCATGGTCTTGCTGGCCTGATGAATCTGCTAGGGAGCCTATTATCTGCTCAGAGGCTGTGGTCCTTTTATCAATTTTACGGAGATCCACGCGAACATCAGCCACTGACGACTCTACTCGACGTAAGGTCTTAATTATGCCATCGAGCTTAGCCATAACTGCATGTGGGTCCAATAATTCTAGGCTTTCTTCTGAATCTGCAATGCTCACCACTGGACAGGCTGGTCGGGAGTTTGGTAAAGGGCCTTACCCTTTGTCCGTGTTCATCATAGCTTTTATTTTTGCCGCCTGAGAGCTCTTCCCTTTATATTTTGAGTTCACCATCGTTCCGATTTTAGGATTTAGTTATTTAAAGTGATTAAAGGCCACTCTTTTTAATTTTTAGAATACTTTTAAGAGCGAGTGTTCTCCAAGCTCCTCAGCTATGCAGCCATGCAGTAGGTGACATCACTGGAAGTCCAAGGAACTGTCCCATGCATTCTTAAATTCCTCCACTGTTTTTGACTCCATGACATCATCAGGGAAGCTGTTCCATGCATCCACAACCCTCTCCATGAACAAATACTTCCTCACATTACCTCTGAGCCATCCCCCCTCTATCTTCAAATTGTGGCCCCTTGTTCTTGCACATCTCTTTTTCTGAAAGATGCTACCCTCTTGGACTTTGTTGATTCCCTTGAGGTACTTGAAAGTTTCTATCATGTCCCCTGTCTCCCTTCTTTCTTCAAGGGAATACATATTAAGCTCCTTAGTCTTTCTTCATATCTTCTGGTGCAGACCTTGTACCATTTTGGTTACCCTTCTCTGGACAGCCTCCACTCTGTCTAAGTCTTTGTGGAGATGGGGTCTACTGCACACAGTACTCCAGGTAGGGTCTCACCAACTGTCTGTACAGAGGGATAACAACTTCCTGTTTTCTACTGATCATGCCTCTCCCTGTGCATCCCAGTATCCTCCCAGCCTTCCTTACTGCCTTCTCACATTGCTTGCCCACCTTTAGGTCAGCTGATATAATTAGCCCCAAGTCCCTTCCCATTTTTACTGTTGTCAGTATCTCACCCCCCATTGTGTACTCTTCTCCTGGGTTTTTGTTTCCCAGGTGCATTACCTTGCACTTCTTTGCATTGAATCTGAGCTGCCATACATTTGACCATTCCTCCAACCTTGCCAAGTCCCTTCTCATCCTTTCCACTCCATGTTGTGTATCAACCCTTTTGCAGATCTTTGTGTTGCCTGCAATGAGACATACTTTTCCTTCCAGTTCCTCTGCAATGTCAGTTATAAAGACATTAAAGAGGACCGGTCCCAGTACTGAACCCTGTGATACCCTGCTAGTAACCCTTCATTTCTTCACTGTGGACTCCATTTACTACTACCCTTTGCGTCCTGTTGTCTAGCCAATTTTTTATCCAGGCTACCACCTTGGGACCCACTGCAAGGCTGGCTAACTTGTGTATTAATCTTTTGTGTGGGACTGTATCAAATGCCTTGCTAAAATCTAGGTAGGCCATGTCCACAGCCCTTCCCTGGTCTACTACTTTGGTCACCCAGTCAAATAAATCTATTAGATTCATCTGACATGACCTTCCCATCATGAATCCATGCTGCCTTTGGTCCTGTGCCCCACAGGCCTCTAGGTACTCAAGAGTTCTTTCCTTCAGAAGTGATTCCATCATTTTCCCTACCACTGAGGTCAAACTAACTGGTCTGTAGTTTCCTGCCTTTGTCCTGCTCCCACTTTTGTGAAGGGGGATCACATCCACCCTCTTCCAGTCCTCC
Source organism: Neoceratodus forsteri (assembly GCA_016271365.2). Taxonomy (NCBI): domain Eukaryota; kingdom Metazoa; phylum Chordata; order Ceratodontiformes; family Ceratodontidae; genus Neoceratodus; species Neoceratodus forsteri. The sequence continues at coordinate 585,004,971 of CM028132.1, read as the reverse complement.
AGTACCACCCCATCCTCCCATGATTTGTTAAAGACAGTACTCAGTGGTGTCACTAGTTCTACCCTTAGTTCTTTTAGAATTCTTGTGTGAATCCCATCAGGCCCCATTGCTTTGTCCACCTTCAATTTTATTAGTTCTTTCAGAACCCTTTCTTCTGTAAATGGACTGGTATCGACCCTCATCTTCAGAGTGTTTCTCTTGTTTGGTTTAGGTACCTTCCCCTCCTATTCCTTTGTGAATACTGAGCAAAAATATTTGTTTGGTATCCCTGCTTTTTCACTGTCACCCTCTACCCACATTGCCTCCCCTTTATTAAGCCTCAGTATTCCTCCTTTGGTCTTTATTTGCTCCCTAGTGTACCTATAAAAGGTCTTATTCCCCTTCTTAACAGAGTTGGCTATCCATTCCTCGGTTTGGGCCTTTGCTATTCTGACTGCCTTCCCAGCCTCTGTCTGCTTTAACTGATAAAGTTCTCTGTCCTACTCCTTCTGTGTTTCCTTATATTTCCTGAATGCTATCATTTTCTCCTTATTCTTCCCTGCCACCTCTTTTGAGAACCATAGTATTTTTTTCCTTTGTTGTGTTTTGTTGATTTGCTTAACACAAAGGCTTGTTGCCTCTGCAATGGCTATTTTGATTACTCCCCATTGTTCCTCCACCCCTCCTTCTTGCCTGTTTACTAGTGCTTTTCCGAGGCACTCTCTCATTTTCCCAAAGTCAGCCCTCCTAAAGTCCAGTACTCTTGCTTTTGTATGGCTTGATTGTATGGCTGTGTTTATCGTGAACCACACTGTTTGGTGGTAGCTTGTTCCCAGATGGCGACCCACTTCTAAATCTGAGATTCTTTCTCCATCCCCATTTGAGAGTACCAGGTCTAAGATTGCTCCCTCCCAAGTGGGTTCCAATACTAGCTGTCTGAGGCATGCCCCTTGTAGGGCATCAAGAATGACCCTGCTCTTGGATGTGCCTGCAGCAAAGGTGCTCCAGTTAACATCTGGCATATTCAGGTCCCCCATCAACAATATCTCCCCTTTTTCTGCCATTCTAAGGATGCCCTCTATCATTTCCTTGTCCATTCCCTCCCCCTGAGATGGGAGTCTATATACAACCCCCATGCGGATTGTGGTGCCATTTCTTGTCTCCAGGGTAACCCAGAGTACCTCATCTGCTCCCTGTTTACTCTTTAGTTCTGTTGCTTTGATCCCTTCCTTTACATAGAGAGCTACTTCTCCTCCTCTTTTACCCTCCCTTTCCCTCCTGTAGATTGTGTATCCAGGGTTGTTGACATCTCAGTCATGGTTCTCTGTGTACCATGTTTCTGTGACTGCCACAATATCCAGGTAACCCTCTTCAGTATTTTGTATCAGGCATAGAAAGGTAATATATTGTAGCAAAGCATTATTTTTGAGAAGATAATTCTTTGTAACAATGTATTTATCACTGGTGATTTGCAACTTAATATCTAAAAATGTTTCACTGTTTCAAACATCAAAATAGCCCTTTGCAACAATGTATTTCCTTGCTGGGATTGATACAATATATAGTATATGCTTTGCTTGTAGCAACTGAATTGGATATTTTAATAATTCCTTATTTATTTTTTTTGAAACAAGTAATTCACTATGACAGTAAAGCAGTATTATAAGCCATAATTTGTGTGGGTTTACTACTTGGAGGAAGAATTAATTTGAGATTATGTCCCCACAAGAAAGAGAAAATTAGTTATGTAATATCATATATTGAGACCACCAGACTACTTATTGACATTGGAAAATGAAGTGAATATGCTACTCCCACAAAACTGTAAATTGCAGACTGGAACATCTTGTGCTGATGGTGTGGAAAAAAATAGTTTGATTGCCAAGGAAAAGGAACAGCCTTGAAAATCCATCTTAGCTGTGTGCGATGGCAGGTCTTATATAACCTGTGAGGATTCTCAAGCAGGCAGTCATTTATCTTAACAGTAGGGTTCAGTTTAGTGTCTTTCCTTGTAATCTATCAGCCATGTAGTGGGCAATGAGCGGGAGCTCAGCAACTTAACTCTGACAGGTTTGGAAGTCAGGAGGCAACAGAACTTTTATTGGATATGAGGTCCTCTATTTTCTTTTTTTTTAAAATTCAAAGTTTATTGAATTTTCCATAAAAGCTTTAACATGAAGGCACAAGCAGCATAATACAAAGATATACCATGTAAACATCAGCTCCATGCTAAGGCCCCCCTCCTCCCCACCCCTCCCACTCCTCTCCCAGCTTGGCACATCCCCCCATAGAAATCAGGTAACATTGTAGACAGAAAAGATAATCAGACATCATACCAGAGCAAAGCAGGAATACAGAGGTGACTAGACGCAAGATACTCCTGCGTTCCTTGTTAGGGCGAGACCCCAGTCTGAAGGCGGTATAAAATGTGAAGACCTTCCCATATTTTCTTATAATGGGAGAGGGAACCACCCAAGCTGGCTTTTATTTGTTCAATATGGAGATTAAATGAAAGATCTTGGAGCCATTCATCATAAGTAATGGTGTGAGTATCTAGCCAATGACGCAAAATTCGTTTTTTGAGGGTAAGTGATATCATGGCTATATGGTACCTGCAAATTTTTACCAGAATTGTGGAGAAATCCCCCAAGAGACAAATCTCTGGCATGAATAACTCTCCAATTCCCAGTAGGGGATCAGCCCTAGCCCTGATTAATTCCCATAAGTTCTTGCTTGAGGGGCAATCCCAGAATAGATGAAGAAGGTCCCCCTCGCCATTTTGCATCTAAAACACAGAGCATCTGGAGATCTGCCTTATCTTTTAAGTTTGATGGTGGTCCAATACATATAATTTAATATTCTGTACTGTGTAAGCTTCAGTCTATCTTGAGAGACATACCTGAAGGAGTCTAAATGAATGGACTCCCATCTCTCGGGAGAGTTTGGAAAGCAAGAATTCCAGTACTGAGGCACTCCACTGCAGGGTGTCAAGCATGTTTGCTCATAACAGGAGTATATTCAGGATAATGCATGGGGTTTCCCACATATTGGAATCAAAGATTTCAACCAGGTACAGCTCACATCCGAGTTCTCCGTTCCTAGAAACGTCTTTATCAAAAGATGCCTAAGCTGCCAGACTTTAAAAATCTGTTTCAGATCTATGGAGTAGGAAGCCATTATGGTAGCTGAGTCCATGCATGAACCCTCAGTAAACAGATTCCCTACCCAGGTATTATTAATCAAGGGAAGCTAAAGTGGGGAGATAGTTTTACCCCCAATCTGCAGATTCGGGGTTTCCAACTAATGGTTGCCTGGGATCTTTAACATTCTGATATTTAAGAAATGTACATAGTTGGCTGTGTACCTGAAGAGATAATAACACAGGAGAATTGCATAGGCCAGGGGGAAGATTCCTGATGGGGACATACAAGAGAGCCTCTTTAGCAATGTTCAGGGTGGCAATTATCTTTCTTTCCAGAAGTAACCACTCCGGTATATATGATGTGGAGACAATCTCTTCCTGGGTTGTAAACCATCTTAAGTGTTGGGTCGCCTGACTCACCCAATAATACATTCCAAAATGTGGGAGTTTAAGGCAAGCGGCCTCTGTGGATGCTGCCAATTTCAGATAAGCACATCGAGGATGTCCCCCCCCCATTACAAAGGAATAGATGAGGGCATGTAGAGTGTTAAACCATCTTAGGGGCAATCATAAATTTAACATGTTAAAGGGATAAAATATTTACGTAATATATTCATTTTGATTATATTTATCTTCCCCCAGAGAGATAAAGGAAGAGATTGCCACCTTTTGAAATCCTGCTGGACAGTGTCCAGGAGGGAGTTAAATTCAGCTTCTTCATTACACCCTCACTTCTAGACAATATTAATCCTAGATACTTTATACACTTGAAGCTCCACTGTACACCCACTGAGGAAATATCTTGTTTATGGAAGTCTGTGATTCAGGGGGAAAACAGTAGTCTTATTTAAATTAATTTTATAATTAGAGACAGCCCCAAATACAGTGATAATAGACAGAACAACGGGGAAAGATTTGGCTGGGTGAATCAGGTGAAGAAGCACATCATCAGCATATGCAGATAACTTAAAGATCATGTGCAACAGTTTTTGCATATTTTTAATAAAAGTTTTAAAAGCTGAAATTCAAGGCCTTGTGTCATGATTAGTGTTTGCTGAAACTTTTTTGCTGTTTGCTTTTGTTGTTTTCTTTAAATCAGCATTTGTTTACTTACTGTATAGTGACTGAAAACAGTGGAGTTATTTCTGTCCTCTCAGTCAAACTTAAGAGTACAATGACATCATTTTGGAGTAGCTTGCTTTTTCAGATTCCCAACCAGAGCAGCACTCTGTAGAGTTTATGGTTTGCTGAGCTCTCCAGGTTCCTTACAAACCCAGTCTTTGGTTTGTGTTTAGATACATCAGCTTAAAATATATCATTCTCTTCCTTTACAAAGCTGATCATTTCAGTTCCAATGCTGAATCGAAGTAGTGGAAATCTCTTTCTGTGAGAAATCAGCTTGTCTGTATCACAGCACTGTTCTTTCTAATCAAACCTCAATTTGTTTCTAACTATATAACACAGGGCAGTTTAACGAACATAAAATAAATCAAAATTTTGTTCATTCATAGAAAGTTTATCTTTGATGTAGCCTTCATAAATACAATCATGTAAGGACATTTTCTTTCATGTCAGATTGCCAAACAGGTGCTTGTGACACTCTGCTACAGTATTTCAAGGACATATAAACTGTCAGAACTCACATAGATTGGCGCAGATAAGGATCGCTTGGCCCACCCAGTCTGCCCATTTCCCTACCTACTGATAAGCTGCAGATCCTAGTTAACCAGCAGCCTACTTCTTCCTACCCCACACCCTTAGAATTGCCTTCTTGACTGTCCCATGCATGCTTGAATTCCACCATTGTTTTTGACTGCACAACTCTCCCGGAAGGCTGCTCTATGCATCCACAACCTCTCTGTGAAAAAATACTTCCTTAAATTACCTCTGAGCCGCCCCCCTTCTATCTTCAAATTGTGCCCCCTTGTTCTTGCACACCTCTTTTTTTGAAAGATGCTACCCTCTTGGACTTTGTTGATTCCCTTGAGGTACTTGAAAGTTTCTATCATGTCCCCCCTCTCCCTCCTTTCCTCAAGGGTATACATATTTAGCTCCTTAAGTCTATCTTCATATGTCTTTCGGTGCAGACTCTGCACCATTTTAGTTGCCCTCCTCTGAACAGCTTCCATCCTGTCTATGTCTTTGCGGAGATTGGGTCTCCAGAACTGCACGAGTACTCCAGATGGGGTCTCACCAACTGTCTGTACAGAGGGATAATAACTTCCTGTTTTCTACTGGTGATGCCTCCCTATGCATCCCAGTATCCCCCAGCCCTCCTTGCTGCCCTCTCACATTGCTTGCCCACCTTTAGGTCATCTGATATGACTACCCCAGGTCCCTTTCCATTTTTGTTGTTGTTAGTATCTCACCCCCCATTGTGTACTCTTCCCCTGGGTTTCTGTTTCCCAGGTGCATTACCTTGCACTTCTTAGCATTGAATCTAAGCTGCCATACATTTGACCATTCCTCTAACCTTGCCAAGTCCCTTCTCATCCTTTCCACCCACCTTGTGCATCAACTCTATTGCAGATCTTTGTGTCATCTGCAAAGAGACATACTTTTCCTTCCAGTCCCTCTGCAATGTCACTTATAAAGACATTGAAGAGGACCGGTCCTAATACTGAACCCTGCGGTACCCCACTAGTAACCCCCCTTTCTTCAGAGTGGACTCCATTTACTATTACTCTCTGTGTCCTATTTTCCAGCCAGTTCTTTACCCAGGCTGTCATCTTGGGACCCACTCCCAGGCTGGCTAACTTGTATATTAATCTTTTGTGGGACTGTGTCAAATGCCTTGCTAAAGTCTAGGTAGGCCATGTCCACAGCCCCTCCTGATCTACTACTTTGGTCACCCAGTCAAAGAAATCTATCCGATTTGGTCTGGCATGACCTTCCGCTGTGAATCCATGCTGCCTTGGGTCCTGTGCCCTCTGGCCTCTAGATACTCAACAATTCTTTCCTTCAGAAGTGATTCCATCATTTTCCCTACCACTGAGGTTAAACTAACAGGTCTGTAGTTTCCTGCTTCTGCCTTGCTCCCACTTTTGTGAAGGGGAATCACATCTGCCCTTCTCCAGTCCTCGGGTACCACCCGATCCTCCTATGATTTGTTGAAGAGGGTAGCTGTGGGTGTCACTAATTCTACCCTTAGTTCTTTTAGAATTCTGGGATGAATCCCATCAGGCCCCATTGCTTTGTCCACCTTCAGTTTTAAGAGTTCTTGCAGAACCCTTTCTTCTGTAAATGGGCTGATATCAACTTCAGTATCCAGAGTGTTTCTACTGTTTGTTTTAGGTACCTCCCCCACTTCCTCTGTAAATAATGAGCAAAAATATTTGTTTAGTATCTCTACCTTTTCACAGTCACCCTCTGCCCACCCTCTCTCCTCTTTATTAAGCCTCACTAGCCCTCCCTTGGTCTTCCTTCACTCCCTGATGTACCTATAAAAGGTTTTATCCCCCTTCTTAACTGAGTTGGCTATCTTTTCCTCGGTTTGGGCCTTTGCTGTTCTGACTGCCTTCCCAGTTTCCTTTTGCTTTAACTGATACAGTTCTCTGTCCTGCTCCTTCTGTGATTCCTTGTACTTCCTGAATGCTTTTCTCTTTAACCTTCACTGCCACTTCCTTTGAGAACCATAGTGGTTTCTTACATCATTTAATTTTGTTTATTTGCTTCACACAAAGGCTTGTTACCTCTGTGATGGCAGTTTTCATTATTCCCCATTGTTCTTCCACTCCTCCTTCCTGCCCATTTGCTAGTGCATTCCTTAGGCACTCACCCATTTTGGCAAAGTCAGCCCTCTGAAAGTCCAGTACTTTTGCCTTTGTATGGCTTGACTCTATTGCTGTGTTTATTGTGAACCATACTGTTCGATGTTCGCTAGTTCCCAGATGCCTACCCACTTCTACATCTGTGATCCTCTCTTCATCTCCATTTTAGAGAACCAGGTCTAAGATTGCTCCCTCTGAGTGGGCTCCAATACTAGTTGTCTAAGGCATGCCCCCTGTAGGGCATCTAGAATAACCCCACTCTTCGAAGTGGCTGCTGCAACTGCACTCCAGTTAACATCTGGCATAGTCAGATCACCCATCAGCAATATCTCCCCTTTTTCTGCCATTCTAAGTATTCTTTCTATCATTTCCTTGTCCATTTCTCCCCTGAGAAGGGGGTCTGTATACAACCCCTGTGCAGATTGTGGTGCCATTGACGGTCTCCAAATTTACCCACAGTGCTTCTTCTCCTCCCTGTTTTCCCTTTTGTTCTGTTGCTTTGATTCCTTCTCTTATGTAAAGAGCTACTCCTCCTTCTCTTTTACCCTCCCTGTCCCTCCTGTAGATAGTGTATCCTGGTATGTTTACATCCCAGTCATGGTTTTGTGTGTACCATGTTTCTGTGACTGCCATGATATCCAGATATTCCTCCTCCATCAAGGCCACTAATTCAGGAAACTTGTTACTCAGGCTGTGGGCATTGGTACTCATTGCTCTCCATTTTTTGATGGCTTTACCTTCTTTTGCAGCATCCCCCACTGATCTTTCTGCCTCGGTCTTTTTCTCATTTAGTACCCTGTTTTGTAGGGAGAGGCTGGGATTTTCCTGCTGCTTATCAGTGCCTTCCCTCTTGACTAGTTTAAAAGCTTGCCAATGAAGCATTTAAACCGATTGCTCAAAAGACTTGTTCCTTCCTGGACAGATGCAGACCATCCTGCCAGTATAGGCTGGTGTCCTCCAGGTGGAACCCCAGTCCCCAATGAAGCCAAACCCCTGTGCTCCACACCATTTTTTCAACCATTCATTAAACTGCATGCTGCAAAGTACCCTCGCCTCACTCATGCCATTGACAGGCAGCACCTCAGAGAAGGATATTGTGTGTGCTACTTGTTTTAGGCCCCTTCCCAATTCTACAAAGTCCTTCTGCACTGCTCTAATTTCATGATGAGCCAAGTCATTTGTCCCTAGGTGGACAATGACGTCCAGCTCAGACTCCCATGCAGCTGTTCTCGTGATCCCGATGATGCACTTCCTGTCTCTCCAAGCCATGGCACCAGGCAGGCACCTTACTTCAGTTTTCCCTGCTCCCCCCAGTTCTATCCCCCTAATAATTGAGTCCCCCACCAGGAGCTGCTTCCTTCCTTGTGGTGTCCTCTGCCTCCTTCCTGTGGGCCTCCCTTGTGACAGTTGTCCTCAGCCTCCTTAGTCTCCTCTGCAGGTGCATCCATAGGGGAGCTATGCTCCCCAGAATGGTGTATGGATTGTGTGTGGAACAACTGACTGGGTGTGCCTCTGTTCCACCATCCTCACCCTCCCTGAGCCCACTGTGGTCCAACTGCTGTGCTTTCTTCACAACCTCTGAGGTAGTGGTGGTGGCTCTGGTGCTCCCTGGATGGGGGAGGTTCCCTTCCTACCATCCGGTGTGGCCTGGGGAAGATTTCCTTACTACTGTCCAGTGTGACCTGAAGATGGGCAACTTCCTCCCTCAGGGCAGAGAGTTGTCTGCAAATAGGGCAGCATCTCAGCCTCCAGAAAGACTCCCAGAAGACTGCTGCCCCACGGCCATTACATTGCACTACTCCCCACATTTTTGTGTGTGTGTGTGTGTATGTGTGTGTGTGATTGGTTTGTTATATAGAAATATATATATATATATATATATATATATATTATACAATGTGTATGCTTATATTGTCAGTGCAGTGTGCTAGAGAGGATATGACAGTGATATGCACCTTGCAGTCTTGAGGAAATGATGTCAGAACCCCAGGTATAAAGAAACTATTTCCAGGGGTGTGTGGGGTGAGGGGTGGGAAGGGGTTGGGCCTAAACTGTGCCCTCACAAAACAATCAGCTAAAATCTCTGACCCACCACTGCGATGAGTGCCTTCCTGTCAGCAAAATGCCCTTCACAACAATTTGACAGAGAAAATACCCTGCTAATCAAACAGAGAAAAATCCACACATCCAAGTCAGACACAGATAAACCTCCCCAGCCCCAAAACAGGCCTGGTGGTTTGTGCTCTGAAAGCTGTCGACCCCAAAATAAGTCAGCTGTGCTTTAAACTCTTCCTGCACTCTTTAGTGGTTTATGTGTGACAATACATTATGTATGTGTACAACTAGAACCACTATGTGGTATCCTGATGCACTGTGTCTCTGCCCACAGTTGAGGCAGCTGCAGTCTACTGCCACTAGTCCCCTGCCCCACAAGCCCCCTGACTTCTGCTCCACATGTGAGGCTGCTGCACCCTGCTGCCCACTATCTTCTCCCACACAGTCATGGATTGTGCACCCTGCTACCTCCATCCCCTGCCTAAAGAATCAGGACTACTGCACCCTGCTGCTCCCTGCCCAAACAATTGGGGCTGCTTCACCCTGCTGCCCTATCTCCCCCAAACTCACAGTTAGGGAAACTGCACCTGTTGCCCCCATTCCTGTCTCCACAGTCAAGGTTATTGTGCTGCGCTAGGCCCTAAAGTGCCATGTTCCCTGCCTCCATGGGCAGGGCTGCTGCACCACATGTACCCCATCTCACAGTCAGGGTTGCTATATCCTGATGCCCCATGTGTCCTGCCTCACAGTCGAGGCTTCTGCACCATGCTGTTTTCTATCACCTATCGCCACAGACAGGGCTGCTGCACCCTGCTCCTTTCTACACAGTTGTGGTTGCTGTGGCCTGCTGTGCCCTACAGCCCCATGCCTCTGCAGTTAGGGCTGCTGCACCATGCTACCACTTGCCACAAGATTCAGGGCATTTGCTTCACCCTGTAGTGTGCCTCCACAGTTGAGGCAGTTGCACCCTGCTGTCCCCCAGCCACCAGAGTCAGATCCTTTGCTACACTCTGCTGAGACAGGAGCAGGGACAACATGTGCAGTGTCCCTGACTGTGAGGGTGAAAGAGAGAGAGAGAGAGAGAGTGAGAGTAGCAGGGTGCAACAACCCCAACTGTTTGGGAAGGGTGCAGCACAATAGTAAGGACATTTGCTGCAATGTGTCCCCTGGTTGTGGAAACAAGGGGCTGTGTGGTGAAGCAGGACACAATGGTTGCAGAGGACAAAGGACAGCATGGTGCAGAAGCCTTGACTGTGGGGCAGGACACAGGTGGGCACCAGGATACAGCAGCCCTGACAGTGGTACAGGGAGTACATTGTACAGCAGCTCAGCCCATTTGGGGCAATGGAAATGTGTAGCAGGGCTCAGCAGCCCCAAATGTGGATGCAGGTGGCATGAGATTCTAGGGTGTAGCACAGCACAGCAGCCCTGACTGTGGAGACAGGGACAGGAGGCAACCTGACTACAAGCATGGGGACAGAGGGCTGTAGGGTGTAGCAGCCCTGAATGTTCGGGCAAAAGATAGAGGTGGCATCAGGATACAGCACCCCAAACTGTGGGATAGGGTGCAGCAGCCATGCCTGACTGGGACAATGAATGTGGGCAGCAGGCTATAGCAAAGGATCTGACTCTGGTGGAAGGGGACAGCAGGGTGCAACTGCCTCAATTGTGGAGGCTTGCAACAGGGCACAGCAAATGCCCTGCATCTTGTGGCAAGTGGCAGCATGGTGCATCAGCCCAAACTGCAGTGGCATGGGGAACTAGAGCACAGCAGGCCATGGCAACCTCAAATGTGCAGAAAGGAGCAGGGTGCAGCAGCCCTGTCTCTGGTGACAAGGGATAGAGGACAGCATGATGCAGAAGTCTTGACTGTGGTGCAGAACACAAGGGGCATCAGGGTACAGCAGCCCGACTATGAGATGGGGTACAGATGGTGCAGCAGCCCTGCCCATTTGGGGCAATGAAAGTGGGTAGCAGGGTGCAGCAAAAGGCTCACTTCTGGTGGCTAGGGCAGCATGGTACAGCAACCCCAGCTGTGGAGGCAGGGGACCTGGCACACTAGGGCTTAACACAGCACAGCAGCCCTAACTGTGGAGACAGGAACAGGGGTCAACAGGTGCAGCTTACCTAACTGTGAGGGTGAGGGACAGAGGGCAGCAGGGTGCATCTTCCCCAACTGTCTGGGCACGGGGTGGCAGGGTGCAGCAGCCCTGATTCTTTAGGCAGGAGATAGAAGGCAGCAGGGTGCACAGTCCCTGACTGTGTAAGAGAAGACAGTGGGCAGGACGATGCAGCAGTCTCGCATGTGGAGCAGAAGGCAGGGGGCTTGTGGGGCAGGGACAGGGAGCAGTAGATTGCAGCTGCCTCAACTGTGGGGCAGAGACACAGTGCATCAGAATGCCACATAATGTTTCTGGTTGTACACGTACATGATATATTTTCACACAGAAACCACCAAAGAACTGAAATGTGTGAGTTCAGACAGGTGGATGTCACACTCTGCTACAATATTTCAAGCACATGTACTGTTTGTCAATCTGACATAAAAAATGTTGTTACATGAACTTATTTATGAAGGTTACATCAAAGACAAACTGTTTCTGTGAATGAAAAAAATGTACATTTATTTTATATTCATAAACAGCCCTGTGCTATATAGTTAGAAAAAAAATCAGATTTTTGATTAGAAAGAACTGAAAGCTATGAGACAGACAAGCTGATTTCTCACAGAGAAAGATTTCCACTACTTCAATTCAGCATTGTAACTGGAATGATCAGCTTTTTATCAGAAGATGATGTGTTTTAAGTTGATCTATCTAAACACAAACCAGAGACTGGGTTTGTAAGAAACTTGGAGAGCTCAGCAAACCATTAACTCTACACAGTACTGCTCTGATTGGGAATCTGAAACAGTAAGCTACTCCAAAATGATGTCATCGCACTCTAAGGTTGACTGAGAGGACAGAAATAACTCCACTGTTTTCAGCCACTGTAGAGCAAATTAACAAATGCTGATTTAAAGAAAACCACAAAATCAAACAACATAAAATTTTCAGGAAACACTGATCATGACACAGGGACTTGATTGTTAGCTTTCCAAGCTTTTATAAAAAATATGTAAAAACCATTGCACATGATCTTTAAATATATGATGATCTATGGGGATCCCTTGTACACCTTCATTAGCTCTTAACTTGAACAATAATGGTTCCAAGTAGATGTTGAACAGCAGGGGAGAGAGGGGGCATCCCTGTCTAGTTCCCAAATGCAGGAAAAATCTGTCTGAAAGGGTGCCATTACAATATATTCTAGCCTGAGGGTTCTGGTACAGGGATGCAATCCAGTCGACAAATTTAGCTAGAAAACCAAACTTACGCATGGTTAAAAACAGGAATTGCCAATCCACATGGTCAAATGCCTTCTACGCGTCTAGAGATAGGAGGCCAGCTGGTGTATCAGAATCTCTGGACGCAGAGAAGACGTGTGCTAGTTTCCTAAATTGATCCTTCGACTGGTGCCCCTGCATGAAACCTACCTGATCTGTGTGAATAATATCTGGAAGTACCCGCTTTAGTCTGTTAACGAGAAGTTTTGCTAATATTTTTATGTCACAATTTAATAATGATATTGGACAGTAACTACTTGTCAATTCAGGGTCTTTATCCATTTTTTTTAACAATGATAATAGCCTCCAACAGAAAACTATCTAAAGGGTTCCCTCCTAAAATCCACTCAAATAAACAGTTCAGCAAGGGAGTGACTTGTTTACTAAAAATTTTATAAAAGTTGGGGGAATACCCATCTGGGCCCGGACCTTTATCTGCTGTCAGTGAGGATATAGCTGATTGGATTTCCATCTCTGAGATGGGGGCCACTAACAATTCCTGCTGAGTTTGGGTGAGAGTCAGGAGAGCAAGTGGGGAGAGGTGTTGTTCCACGAACCATGGGGTGGGTTTGTTGAGGTTTATAAAGATCCTCGTAATACCCCACAAATTCAGCAGTAATTTCTTTGGCGATAAGTCACAGAACTCTGTTCTGCTGGGACCTGATACTCGGAACAATTTGGGAGGATTCTGCCTTTTTTAATCTTAGTGCCAGGAGATGACCTGCCTTTTCTCCTTGATCAATATATTTCACTCCAGTTTTTAAAATAGCATATTCTGCTTTCTCTCAAAGGAGTGAACTCTATTGATCTCTCAGTCCCACCAGTAGTTGCCTCTCAGCTATAGAAGTGGCAGAAGACAACGATGTCTCTATGGTATGTATTCTGGATAATAATGAGAGAACCTTTTGGTCCCATTCCCTTTTCCAGTGAGAGGCCTCCCTAATAACAACCCTGGCAAAACATACTTTAGGGCTCCATCTTCAAGGTCTGGCCTTGTTGTAGAGTTCAGATGTACCCTGTTTTACTCCTATATTTCTTGTACAATAGTATCCACTATTTTAGACTTCTTGAGTAGCTTGTTATTCAGCTTCCACAATGTGTCATGCAACATATCCAGTGATAACATCAGGACAGAGATTACCACTGAGTGATCCGAGATCACTCTGGGAGTGATCCCTGTGGACATTACCCCATGCAAAAGTGACTGGCTAATTAAAAAATAGTCTATCTGGGAAGAGGACCCATTGTATACTGGACCAGAAAGTGAACTCTTTTAAGGTGGGGTATAGCATTCTCCAGAGATCAACTAGTCCTAGGTGATCTACCAGTTTTATGATTGCACGTTGTGCTGGGGAGAGGCCCTACCTTCTAGGGGTCGATTTATCTAAATCGGACAAAAAGGGTACATTCCAGTCCCCTCCTATAATGCATGGATAGGCTGCAAAAGGTGCCAAGACCTGTAACAAATTAGTAAAGAATAGTGGAGAATCGTTACTGGGTCCCTATATACAGCCCCAAATCAAAGAAGTTCTCTCCAAAGTACCTTTTACAAATAGGTAACACCCCTGTGGGTCCCCAGTAATCTGCTCAGACTTGAATGATATATTCCTGGCCACTAAAATGGCCACCCCTTGACTCTGGCTGCTATCCCCTGCATTAAAAATATGTCCTACATATTGTCTGTGGAGGAGAGTCCCCTCTAATTCCAGATGATGGGTCTCTTGAAGGAACATAATTTCTCCTTTAAGTAAACTGATGTGCTTCAACATCTGGTAATGTTTTATTTTAGAGTAGAGCCCTCATACATTCCTAGACACAAATTTTTTAACTCCTGCCATATCGAATGAAGAAAAATGTTAAAACCAGTTGAAACCATGTATCCTGTTGCATATTATTCCAAACTTCCCCTGTGCTAAGCTGCCCCCCTTCCCCCATCCCAGTTGTGATAGGCCTACATCCCCCCAGTACCCAAAACAAACATTCCCTGTCACAATGTTCCATCCTCCCCTATGGGTTCCTCCTCCAAATTCCTTCTCCCTTCCAAACCAGTAACTCAGTAGGGATCTGAGAGGAAGCCCCCCCCATCCCCTTCCCATAAACTTTACAGTGCATGACTCCTACCACTGGGCAGTGTCTCCTCTTTCCCCTACCCCCAACCTCTCTCATTAACCTGTATTTATAATGATCCCCTAGTGCTGTAAACCCCAGAGGCAATGTCTTCCCCTACAACCAACTGTGCACATAAAGCCTCCTGCCAAAATTGTAGTGTATGGGAGGTCTATTAACTTTCTATTAGAAAAAACCCTTAATTCTAATGTCCGTAATGTATGCAAGGGTCCATCCTTTGTGGACAGCACCCCATGATATCTGGCACTGGATTGTGATAATGAGAAAAAAAAAATAATCAAGACAGGTACAATAACAGTCCTTCCAAAATAACCAGCTATGCCTCCATACATCTGGAGTACTTCCTGGCACTGTACCATCCAAGCTTGCTGGTAATCCATCCTGTCTGATAAGTAGCTCGAGCTAAGGCAAGGTAACTGGCCTTCAGCAGAATCGACCCAAAATCCCCTCAATATTATTTTCATATTGATAAACAGGGCCCCCCACTATGAAGTAATGATCAACAAAACTGTGCAAATAAACATATAATCTGACTTGTCCACAGAGTCTCTTCTTTCTCCCTGTATTCTGAGTGCATCACACACATAGAAGAGCCAAATTCTCAAGTCCCTGAAAGTAAATAACATCCCTGAGTTCGAGTAGATCCAAGTTATCCAGGATTAGCACATATTATCCACATGGAACCAGTTCTGCCAGTCTATCAAAACACCAACAGTGTGGAAACAAGGCTGTCAATCAACTTCCCCCAGAGATTCCTTTGCAAGGCTGTTCAAACATGCTCAACCTTCTCGCCAAACACACTGAAACATAATGCCCCACGATTCCACGCTAGGCTCTCACCCATCTCTGAACAGATTTGGAAGCAGTTTCTTTAACTTAAACTCTGCAGATTTTGGGTCTTCTGGGGGATCCATTACCCCTCTATGGAAACTTGTAAGTTGGCAGGATACGGCATCTGAAAGTGGGTATTTGCAGCTAGTAGTTTGGTCACCACATTGTGATACTCAGCCCTCTTCTGTCACACTGGTGGGGGGAGGTTTTGGGTGATACGAATTGGGGATCCCTCCCAAAGCACTTCTTTCAGTTCAGTTCTTTGACTTTCGCCACCAAATGCTGACGCTCCTGGTAATTGAGGAACTTAAAAATAAATGTTCTGGGTTGAGCTCTTGACTGTGGCATAGGCTTAAGGCTCGGTGAGCCCTTTCCATGATGTATTCAGGACCAAAGGGAGACAGGCCTACTATTTTTCGTACTAACTTCTGTGCAAATAGGACAACATTAGCCCCTTCTTCCCACTCTGGTAGCCCAATGAACACCACATTGTTGCGATGGCTTCTGTCCTCAAGGTCTTCAACCTTGGCTTCTAGCTTAACCACACATTGCCTAACAAGCGCCATAGCTGGATCCGCTTTCTCTAGCTTCTTCTCTAAAGAGATAATGCGTATTTTCCAGTCACCTATGCGTTGTGCTAAATCTTCTAACTTGCTGGTCACTGCTTTCACTTCCTCAGTCAGAGACTGTACCTCATCCCTAAAGGGATGAAATTCCTCAAGAAAATGCTCCAGGGATAAAGGAGTGGTCTCCGTGGCTGAAGTGATTTTTCAGGCCGCCAAAGTAGATTGGGCCTTCACTTTTTTTACAGCTTTTTCAGGCGTGATCGGTGGAGTATGGTACGGCGGAGCAGCTCGAATTTCTTCCTCCATAGCAAGCTAAAGCCCACGAAATTCATTTCTTTAGTATTCTGTAGGATTGCAGCACACCAGTACCTCCCGATAGTAAGACATTTTAACTAAAAAAGGAGAGTTTAAGTGGGGGTTAGAGAAGGAAACAGAGGGAGCGCTTGAGAAAAGCATCTACACAGTCAGAGGAATCATGTGATCTTCAGGTCCTCTGTTTTCTAACTTCATGCAGCGAGAAACTTCTAAATGGAAGCTGTCAAGCTACTTTTCTCTTCATCCAATGTGTTTACAGATTTGTTATTTAGAAAACTTGTAACTGTAATTGCCAGGTTTATTTTTGTGATAACAGACATGTGTGAAATGAACATAAGAATGCCAACACAAAAATGTGTGTACAAACACAGCCAACATCATTGTTTGGAGAGAACCTCTGTCACAGATTCATGTAGTTTGTAGAAACAGGGGGAGATATTTAGAGTAGTTGCACATGGCGCAGGCATGGATTTGCACCGCCAAGCGATATTCAAAGGCAGCGACTGTGCAGCTCAAATCCCATTGTGCCATGGCACAAAAATAATGTATGCAGCACAAGTGCAGGGGGTGTTCCCATGAATAAGTGGTGCAACAGCATATTCAACCAGAAATCATGGCGCAAGTCTGGGCCAAACCCCAAGATGCGCCAGGCTGTCTTGAGCTGTAAAAAAGGGGTCAAACACTCAGACGGCAGATGTGCAACATTGTGCTGAGAGGGAGAGAGTAAGAGTGTGAGAGAGAGAGAGAGAGAGAGAGAGACTGTGACACAGAGATGGAGACAGAGCCACAGATAGATGGATGGACAGAGTGACACAGGCACCCAGGGAGACACCCAGTGACAGAGTGATGGAAAGTGCCACATTCCTAATGGAGGCGGTAATGAGGGGTGTGAGGTGCAGGAGGAACACCATCATGGCCAACAAAGTGCCCGGTGGCAGTTTGCCAAACACAGGTGGTACTGTGCCAGGATCACATATGAGAACTACAGTGACACCAAAATAGTGGGCTGGTACTGCCTGAACAGGGCAATCCTGAGGCAGCTCTGTGAGCTGTGCAGTGATGAGATGCCATGACAATGGAGACTAAGGTGACTGACGTATTATGCTTGCTCACCATGGGCACCTGCCAAAGACTGATGGGGGATACCATGGGCATCACTCAGTTGGCCACATCCTGCCTTGTCACCCAGTTCCTCAATGCTCTGCTGCCATGTGCTTTGGAGTTCATAAGGTTCTCCAGCACACAGGCAGAGTGCACAGCAAACATGCAGGACTTCCAGCAGGTTGCACGCATGCCAGGCATGATTGGGGCTATAGAATGCACCCACATTGGCATCCGCACACAACCTGGCCCAGAGGGCCCAGTATACATCAACCGGAAGGGCTGCCCATCCATAAATGGCCAGGTGGTGTGCGATGCCATGGGGTGCATCATCAATGTCTGTGCCACACATCCCAGGAGTGCACATGATGCCTTCATATGGCACAACTCTGCACTGTGCCATAGGTTTAAATGAGGTGACATCCCCATGGCCACCTTGTAGGTGAGTAGGGCATGCGCCAGGGTGACTGGGAGCCACAGCCCTGGGGGTGAGGGAGGGTAGGTGGGGTGGGCATGGAGGTGTGTGCAGTGGGGAACGGAGCAAGGGGCAGCACAGCACAGCACAGCACAGGGATAACCATGTCCATTTCCACACAGGTGACAGTGCATATCCCCTCAGGTCATGACTGCTCACCCCTACCAGCGACCGTCATCCCCCATGGAGGAAAGATACAATGAGGCACAAGCAATATCATCAAGCGTGTCTTTGGCATGCTAAAGATGTGATTCCATTACCTAGACAGGTTAGGCAGTGCCCTACAATACAGCCCATTGAAAGTCTGTGGCATATTCTTGGCCTGCTGCGTCCTGCACAACATGGCCACTGACCATGGGATAGCTGTCGAGGCTGATGAGGGCAATAGTAGTGGGGACGATGGTGGTGAAGGACTGGAGGGCGGTGGGCAGCCACCCCCAGGAAGGAGGGATCCCCGCTTGGTGCAGGAGGCAAGGCGGTGCAGAGACACATTGCAGGGAAGCATTATGGACAATGCAGGTAAATGCACTGACACACAACCATGAACCACAATGACCAGCACACCACACAGTGGCATGGATGTGCAAAGTCATATGCATGCAGGGACGGGGGCACACAACACACATGGCGGAGCCACTGGCACGGTGAGCACACATACACAGCACTGCACACACACACACACACACACACACACACACACACACACACACACACACACACACACACACGCTGAGGAACATGACATAGATCAGAAGCATGACACTGGTGCACAGGCATGACCAGCGCAGAGCTGCCCTCATCACACCCATTCCACATGTCCCAGCAGCATAGTCCACACACACAGGGGGCATGTGGCACAACACACATACACACCACCACATGCATGCTGCACCACCACCACCCACATGTGCATGGGGCAGCAGCAGCAGGTGGCAGGTCATGGCAGTAGACATGTCGTTCCAACCGTGCAGTCCGGCGACTGCCATGACCATGTGGGTGGCCTTGCCGGGGTCGATCAGCAGAGGCGGGCTGCACATTGGACATGGGGGCTGTCAGAATCCCCCCAGGGGTTGATGTACGGGACCGCCAACGTGTCCTTGTGGGGGTGTATAAGCGGCCAAACAGGCCAGCCTGGGGGGGTGCCTGGGATGCCTACATCTGGGCCTGGCATGCTGTGAGAGGGTCATCAGATGCCAGGACCATGGAGTGGACACTGCACTGTGGGAGGGTCTCTGCACACGGCCAAGCCCAGTGGCTGCCACTGATGGAAGCCCAGCCACAATGATACCGGTCATGTGGTCCATTGCTGTGGTAATGGCCTCCCACATCTGGCAGAGCTCATCAATAAGCCTCGCACTGCCCCTGTCCCTCTGCTCAGCCAGCTGGCACACCACTGCCAACAGTGTGTGCACCTCAGTGGCAAGCAATGCCTGGTTCTCCGTGGATGCCTGCAGTAACCGGGTGTGCTCTGCCAGCCGCTCTGCATCCTGGGCCTCCTGGCCAGTCTGCTGAGCTGCTGGGGGTAATACAGCACTCTGCACAGCCTCCCACTCTGGTGGACACTGCACGGTGGGCTGTAAAGGGGGGTACAGTGTCACTGGGTACACCAGGGGTGGGCACCGTGTCATGCTACCTGTTGGAACCCGCCTCCTGCTGCTGCTGCCCGACCGGCTGTTGGGCATTGCCCTGCACTGTCACTGCCACAACAGCACCACTACCACCCACACTGGACACAGCGGTGGTGATACACACCACTACCATACAGGCAGAGAGGGGTGGCAGCTGTGCAACAGCGGGACTAGCACTGGGCCCTGATTTTGCCTGTGAAGCAGAAAGGGGTGTGTCGGGCACCATCACCCCTACACTGTCCAGTATCAGGGTTATGTCATCATTGGTGTCAGACACCAACCCAGGATGGGTCCCTGCACACAGCACACTCAGGCTATCATCATTCAGGACCCCAGCCAGGGCATCATCTGACCCCATGCCTAGCACATCCATCTGCCCCACACAGCCAAGACATGACCTGTCCCTGCTCTGGATGCCTGTGGATATGGAAGGACTGCCATCCAGTTCCTTGGCTGCCTCTGCCTGGTCCTCTGATGGTGCTGCAAGACAGAAATGGAGAGTTAGTGATTGACCACAGTCCATGCCCCCCCATGCATGTCACCATTGCCCCATGCCACCATGTCACACTGCAAGGTTGCATCCGCACATGCTTGTGGCATGCAGCACAGCATCAGGCACACCTGCACATGTTCCTCATACCTGGCACACCTGTCCATTGTGTACATACTCACCATGCAGTGAGGGGCTGCCACCCATCTGGAATCCACCACCAGGCACACCCTCCACTGCCGTGTGGCTGATGGTGGCAGCCACAAGTTCCTCAGTGGCTATCAGTGGTGGCACTGTAGGTGGGCCATCACTGGTCGCCCTGGGGGAGGCCCATATGGATGACACACTGTCCTTAATCATAGGTATCATATGTAATTTCAGAGCAAAGAAGACTTACGTCCATTGTGCTCGCTGTTGACTCTAATTATGGTAACTCCCTATTTTGTTTGCTATACAATGTTTGTCCAGTTTGCTCTTGAACTCAAGTATTGTCTTACTAGCAACCACCTCCTCAGGCAAGTTGTTCCACACTGGAATGACTGTAACACTAAACCAGTGTTTTCTTTTCGTAGGCCTAAAATTTTGCCCCTTAAGTTGCCATGAATGTGTCCTAGTGTCATAACACTGTTCCCTTAGTATAAGTCCTAGTTTATCCCTTAGATTGAAGTCTTTAAGTGCACTATACACCATACACATGTCCCCTCTCAATCGTCTATACTCTAATGTGAACATCCCCAAATCTTCTAATCTGTCCTCATAGTCCAGGTCCCTAACATCAGCTACCAACCTGGTAGCCCTTGTCTGAACCCTTTCCAATCTCTTTATATCCAACCTAAACCCTGGTGACCAGAACTGTGTGCAATACTCCAACTGTGGCCTCACCAGCGCTCCAAAAAGAGGCACAATCACTTCCCTCTTCCTACTCTTTATATGTTTCTTAATGTTGATAAGAATACCACCAGTGGTCTTTATAACCTGGCTACAATGCTGATGGAACTTGAGATCATTTGTCACTTTAACACCCAAATCTCTTTCCTCAACTACTTTTCCCAATATATGACCATTTAGAATAAAACCAGCTTTATTGTTACTTTTCCCAAAGTGCATCACTACACATTTATCGGTGTTAAAGGATAACTTATTTTCCCTAGCCCAACTTTCCATTTTAAATAAGGCTTTTTGCAGTTTCATTACATCTTCACAATTTTTGATACTAATACCAGTTCTAGTGTCATCCGTAAATTTGGTTTCTCAAACATCCACTCCTCCAGACAATGAGTGTATATATATATATATATATATATATATATGTGTATATATTAAACAAACAGGGCCCCAGAACAGATCGATGGGGAACTCCACTCTCCACTCCCAACCAATCAGAATAAACTCCTTTTAAACAAACCCGCTGCTTTCTCTCACTCAGCCATGCTTTTACCCAGGTTGTAATGTACCCAGGTATTTTGTGTTCTATCAGAGCATGAACCAATTCTCCATGTGGGACTTTGTCAAACGCCTTTGAAAAATCCAAAAACACTACATCCACAGAGATACCTTCGTCCAAGGCCCCACTCACGTGTTCATAAAACTCAAGGAGATTTGTTTGACATGATAACCCCTTTTTAAAGCCATGTTATGCATCCTCACAGTCCCCTGCTGATTTCAAAAACTCCACTATTTGGTCCTTTATAATAGTTTCCAATATTTTCCCCAGGACAGAGGTCAAACTCACAGGTCTATAATTACTCACTTCCTGTCTAAATCCCTTTTTGTAGATAGGGACTACATTTGCTTTATGCCATATCTCTATCACCTCCCCATTGTCCAGTAATTTTTGAAACAATGCAGTTATAGGTTCTGCCAATACTGTTGCCAATTCTTTAAGAACTCTAGGATGGATCCCATCTGGTCCCTGAGACTTATTTGGGTCCAGGTGCTTCAATCTATCCTCAATATCTTTTTTATTTAGAACAATTTTATAATCAGTATTTGACAGATGGTCCCTAGTATTTTTTGACTTACTATTAAAAACTGATGAAAAATAAGTATTGAAAAGTCCTGCCATAGCTTGGTAGTCCTCAACTAATTCACCATCATTGTCCTTATTGGGCCCCACAGTAGTTTTACTTCCCTTTTTATTATTGATATAAGTGTAAAAAGATTTGTGATTATCTTTAACTCTTGTAACCAAATTTAACTCATGTTCCCGAGTTGCCTGTTTGATAGCTTTTTTAGTTTCTTTTAATAGTTTTTATTACATGGCCCAATTTGTTGCACACTCACTTTTTTCTGGCTTTTATATAAGCTTTTTTTTTCTTTTTAATCAAATTCTTAATTTTAGGAGATAGCCATAAGGGAATTTTACCCATAGCATTGTATTTCTTCCTTAGTGGGACATACTTATCTATTAAATCAATAATTTTTTTCTCCAAGCTAACCCAGTTTTCCTTTAATGATCTTTTTTCAAACTCTTTCTTCCATCCCCAATCCAGGCGTTCCATTCTCATTTTATTAAAATTGGCCTTATTAAAATTCCGAACCTTGGTTAAGCCAGAAATATTTGAATAAACCCCGCTTAATTCAAAACTAATCATGCAGTGATCACTTGAACCGAGTGGTGAAGAAGTACTACAATTCTTAATTAAGTCTCCTAAATTACTTAACACAAGGTCTAATGTATTTTCCCCTCTTGTGCTATTCCCTATGTATTGATCAAAACCAGCTAGTAAGAAAGAGTCCAGATATCTTAACTCATTTGATGTCTCCCCTGTTTGTTTTGACCAATTGATACCAGGCAGATTAAAGTCACCTAAAAGTATAATATTTTCTGTAATCTCTAAGGAGTCTAAATATTTTAGAACCGCCTCATCATTTTGGGTAGAAATTGAAGGAGGTCGATATGTAACCCCTATTTTGATATTAGGGCCTTCAGATGGCAATATCCTGATCCACAAATGTTCAATGCCTGGTATTTTAGGAACTTCAATAGCTACCGATTTTATTTTATTGGATACATATAGTGCTACACCACCACCTTTTTTACCCACCGTATCCATATGATATAAATCATAACCCTGTATATGATGGTCCCAGGTATCTCTTGCATCTCTTGTCCATGCCCACCTTCTTCTGGCACTCCTGCTTGGTGTGCTGGTGCCTGCCATGGGCATTGACATACCGCGTCACCTCGTCCCAGACAGCCATCTGCTCTTATGGTGTGCCTGTGGCACCACTTGAGTAAGCCTTCCCTGTCAATGTACACCTCAAACAGGGCATTTGTCTCTGCTGACATGAAGTTGGGCCTGCGCTTGCATGCAGGCCCCTGCTCCTCCTCTCCATCATTGGCCAACATTCCACCACCTGTAAACATGAACAGCACAGTGGGTCAGTATCAGCATGGCCCTGAGCAGTCTTCTGTTACAGTGTTGTAGTAGGCCTCTGTCCATCCATGTTACCTGGCACTTACTTCAAGGGTTGCAATACCATTCTGTGGCCAGTGCTGTTCTGTGTCACTTATAGGGTGCAACACAAGCAAATGAGCCTGTGCACAATGGTAATGATATGCTAATGGACCCTACTGACCCACGCATTGGCTGATGAGGTGATTTGCATACGGCATCTCAATATCGCAAGATTGCACCATGTACAATAGGGATGCACCGGAGCAGCTCCGTGGCACAATACCTGTGCATGCGCAGTGCCCATGTCTGTAGTGCACATGTGCGCAGCATGGAGCACATGGCAATTGTGCATCTTGTGTAGAATGCATGATGCTGTGGCACTGCACATGTGGCACTTATATGGCATAGTGCATGCTTTCTGGCAGCGGTTCCTATCACGCATATGTGCACTGTGTGTGGGGTCATGACCTCTGATCCACAGGTCCTATACATGACCCCGTGACCCCACTAGGCCATGGCATGATGTGCATAGCCATGACTGCACTATGGATCCACACTGCACACTGTGTCCGCACATCCCTGTGCTGCGCAGTTGCATCCTTGCATTTCCTATCACTCATCTTGCACAAGTGGCCAACAAGTGTGCTGATCCATGACCATTTTCACTGGCATTGCAGCTGCACTGTGAGCATGGCGCAGGGTGAGAGCAGGTGTGCAACCAACTGGAATGACCTGGAGCTGGTCAACCTGGTGGCTGTGGTGCAGTCTTATGAGGAGCAGCTCTTTGGGCAGGTGCCCTTGCTGCAAGCCAGGGGGGATATGTGGCACAGTGTATGTGAGGCCCTGGAGAGGAGGAGGAAGGGTGTGGCCAGGACACCAGAGCAGTGCTGCCACAGGTACGGGGATCTATGGTGGTAGGATCCTGACTGCGCCGGATGCAGGCACACATCCAGTGCAGTGCAGTGCCACAGCCAGGTAGGTGTGCACGTGTGGCATGTGTGCCCAGGTGCTGTACTGTAGTGTTTGTAGGGATGTGCGTCATGGTCCACAGAGGGGTAGGTCACCATCCTGGTAGGCACTGCATGTTGTGCATGGCTGCTGCGCATGTTGCAATCATGCTGGCATGGGGGCCTCAAGATAGACAGGGACATGCCCAGCGCATGGTGGGCTGTGTGGCAGTGGGGGGCTCTACATATGTAATTGTGTACTGATGTCCATCTCTCTTCATTACCTCCACAGGGCCAGAGGACTACAGGTGGGCCAGGGTGGCCATGGCAGCCAGGGGGGAGCCCCCTAGGGATCATCCAACAGCACCCACTGTGCAGCACAGGGCAGGTAGGCAAAGTCACATTCCTTCTATGTGTCACAGTGGGACAACAGTGGGGACAAGGTACAGCCATGGTCACCTCAGCCATGTGCCTGCAGAGCCATGTGTGTCACACGGTCCATTGTGTGTGCCACTGTGGCCCATCCCTTGGTCACTGTGTTCCGGCTGTTGTGGGGATGGGTGTGCACATGGCTTCCACCATGTGTGCTGCAGCGTTGCCTTCATTCCATGCCATGTGACCATCCCCATGCGAGCAAGTGCATGCTGCACTGCACTGTCCACCTCTCTGCACCACTGTGATGTGTTGTGTGGATGGCTGGCATTGACCTCCGTGTGTGGGTCCATTGCAGTCTCTCCAGGGGTGTGTGCCCCTGCTATCCACTGCACGCTGTTGGTGGGTAGGGGTCTTTGGGGAATTGCACCAATTGTCTGTCTTGTCCCTTCCCCTAGGTCTCCAACAGCCAGCAATGAGAAGGGGTGCATGGGCACAGAACAGGCACTGCACCAGATCCTCATAGTGTTGTGGAGGGTCCTCATGGTGGTGAGGTCTTTCCAGAGGGACATGGTGACACTCAGGCGGGGGATGCGGCAGCAAGGGCCATCCGGCCTTGGATGACAATAAGCCATCTGTAGATAGCCCCCTTTCCCTTACTTTCCCTATTTCCCCTCCTGTTCTGCATCCTATTGTACAGCCACTGTTACCTGTCCCCATCCTACAGTTTA
This sequence comes from Neoceratodus forsteri, assembly GCA_016271365.2. Classification (NCBI taxonomy): domain Eukaryota; kingdom Metazoa; phylum Chordata; order Ceratodontiformes; family Ceratodontidae; genus Neoceratodus; species Neoceratodus forsteri. The sequence goes on along the minus strand of CM028132.1, from coordinate 584,979,656 downwards.
CCTCCTCTGTCCCTGACCCTTGCTTCTGTACTTTGTTGTGTTGATTTGTTATCATATAAAGTGTTTATTTTGCTACATGCCTGTGTCTCTGTCTGCTTTGCAGGTGGTGTGTGGAACCATGTTGCAGTTGTCAGGTGTTGGTTCATGGTGTCACCGTGGGGGGTGCATAAGTGGGGCTCCCAGGGTTTCATGCTGTGTCCAGTGGTGTGTCACATTGTGGTGGGGGCTGTCTCCTGGGTTCAGTGGGTTTGTTGTGTGTCATAATTATCACTGTGGAGCTGTGGTCAGGAGTGGGCAGGCGGGTGGGGACAGGGGGAATGCACACAGACCTACGTGTCCTGCTGGCCTGGTCTGACTGCTGGGGTGTGGATGTCTGCATCCACTGTTGCACTCCCAGTCACATGGGGTGTGACCACCTTCCTGGGTCATGCCTCATTCAGTACCTGGTGTCGTTGCTGCCTGTAGGGGTGTGCGGCATGGGTGTGTTTGTGTTCAGGAACATGGGGGTGGACACCTACTGCAGACTGGCATTGGCCATGGCTGGCAGGCTGGTGACCTGTGTGGGAGGGGGGCATCACTGGTGGCCTTGCATTGGCCATTGTTCCCACCTGTCACCTGATGGTCGGGCCACCAATGGCTTCTGGGGTGCTGTTCTGGTGACTGCTCCTGTCGCACAGCTGTGGACTGGCTGTGGTTGGTGCAGTGCACAGTGCCTCTGTTGGTGGCTGTGCTCCATCATGTGTTGCCCTGTGTCCCATCCAGATCAGTGCGTCTGTGTGCATAGGTGTACCCTGCTGGTAGAGTCCTGGGCCCATTGTGCCTGTGCTTCCTTGGCTATGTGTTCCTGGGCCTGTTACAGTTGCCCTGCTCCCTGGGTTTGTGAACAGGTTTGTTCTGTGCATCCACAGTTGTGCTGGTGCATCTCTGGTTGCACCATGGTGCATCTTTGCCATATTCGGATGACTTGTGCTGGTGCATTTCTGGTGGTGCATCTTCTGAATATGGCTCCTGGTTTGCCATGGTGCATCTCACTTGCACTGCACCGCACTTGCACCAGCTTTTGGTGCATTTCTGAATATCTCACCCACAGTGTTTATATAAGGCTTGAGCACAACTGCATCCAGATCACATGAGTGATTTATGGAATACATAAACTTTCTAGTGAATAGCTTGTATCAGTTCAAAAAAATGCAATTTTCTCTTAGGAAGTCTCTTTCAGCAGTACCAAATAAAATGCCAACATGATACAATCCAAATGGTAATTTCACTGACAAAAAGCAAAATCTGCATTTCAGAGATAATCTTTGTTGCTGCTTAGCTGACAGTAACAACTGTTATATGCAAAAACATTTCTAAGTAACCACAATACAGGCTCACTGTAAAGTTTTAAGTCAGTAATAAATTAGGTTGCTTGCAGACACTATAATTATATAGCTGTGCTAGTGGGGGAATTCACCTCCCTTCATCCAGAAGTACTGAACCACAACAAGCATATATGGTGAAAAAAGCCACAGATTAAAGGAATACAACATAAATTATTTTTCTAACCAAAAGGTAAGTGTGTGTGGTCCCTGTGTTCTAGAGTCTTTCAAACTGTAACAAATGTTGCTTTCTTTTTAGTTGTTTTTAATTTTTTTTTTATAATTCATATTTTATTAACAGATTTTCACAATACAGGGGACAGAAAGTTACAACATACTCTGCATATGTTCAAAGTGTTGCATGAGCAGTCCCCATCACCCCTCCCCCCCACTCCGTACAGCAGCAGAGTCCATACGGTAATATGTCAGGCAATACAATATAGTGTCATAAATTTAAGTTCACTGTTACAGTAACTCATATACCTGATCTGGTCATGATTAGCGTGTGAAGGGGATCCCAAGTATTCTTGTACCACTGCAACTTATTGTGGAGGCTCACTATCGCTTTCTCTGTACGAAGGTTAGCTAGGATTTCATTAACCCATTCCTGATATGATAGACTTACCGCGTCCTTCCAATACCGAAGTACAATTTTTTAACAGATAATGCAATCATGGAAATATGAAATCTCCTGATTTTAACTTTGATAGAGGATAGATCTCCCAACAAACATATGTCTGGGGTGAAGCAATCTTGCAGACCTAGACTAGGATCTAGATTAGTCTGTATAGCCACCCACAAAGACCTTATCTTGGGGCATGACCAAAAGATGTGAAGAAGTGTGCCATCCTCCTGGCATCCTCTGGTACAAGTCCCCAATCTTATAAGGCCCCATTTCCTCAACTTAACAGGGGTGTAATACATGTTGTGCATAATGTGGTATTGCATAAGTCGGAGTCTGTCCTGAGAGACGTATTTATGACAGAACGTCCATAAAACCAACCAGTTAGGAGTGTATTGGGGAAAGAAAGAAACCCAGAGCCTAGTGGGACCTTCAGGTCTTCCAAATTTCCAATAAAATAGAACTTGGTATATTTTGGAAATAACGTCTGGTGACCCCAACAGGGAGGAGAGGTCTGGTACAAATAGGAAGGCAGTTGGGCAAGGAGGAGTATTACTAAGTATTGTAGAAAGCTGGTGTTTTAATTGGACCACTCTGAAGTAAAAAGCCAATGGGACGTCAAATTTACGAATTATATTAGAAACTGAGAGCCATTCCCCTTCATCGTCCAGAAAAGTAGAGATTATCCCATCCCCAATTTGGGGCAACCACTTGTGAGAAATCATCCTTTTATTTATTGTGAAAGACAGGGAGTTCCAAATGGACTGAGACAGGTCCAAGTGTGGGGAGTACCGCAAAAATGAACAAAGCTGTATGTGAACTCTTAGGGATGTTTGGAGGATGGGACAACTACAGGTGTCTGGAAGGGATGCGATTTTAATATAGAGCATAGTCAGGGGGTCAATGTTCTCAAACTGGATAAAGTCTAACTCAATTTTGAGCCAGACCAGTCTTAGGTGTTCCGGACCCGGACACACCCAGCGCATATATTTTGCAATATGACTAGCCCAGTAATAAATTGCCAGATGGGGGATCCATAGTCCTCCATCCATTTTCTGAGTGGCCAGCTTATGATATGCTAACCTGGATTGCTTATTGGACCAAATAAAATTTGTGAAAATTCTGTGCATTTTCTGAAACCATGATAAAGGAATAAAGGAATTAAGAAGTGAGGGGGATAAAACAAATGAGAAAAAAACATTAATTTTAATTATATTGATGTGACCCCAGAGAGAGACAGGAAGCTTAGACCATCTATTGAGATCCTGAACTATCACTTGGGAAAGGGGCTCCAAGTTTTCTTTGAACCAGGAAGAGGGGTTACGCATCAAATTGATACCCAGATATCTGAGAACACGAGGAAACCAGCCGAGACCAAAGGGGACACATTGCTTTTGAAAACCTTATGGTTAAGAGGGTAAATGGAGGATTTATTGACATTCAATTTATAATTTGAGAAAGTACTGAACTTGGCTATTTCTTCTAACATAACAGGGATAGATGTTTTTGGGTGAGAAAGATGGAGGAGAAGATCATCAGTGTAAGCCGTGATCTTCATCACATTATTACCTATCGGGATACCTCGTATCTCCAGATTATTGAGAATATTTCAGATAAGGGGCTCTAAATATAAATTAAATAAAAGAGGGGAGAGGGGACAACCCTACCTGGTACCGGAAAATAAAATAAAAGATTTGGAGAAGCTCCATTGCCGGACACTCTGGCAGAGGGAGTTCAATATAAGGCCCGAATCCAATCTATAAACATGACAGGAAAACCAAATACTTTTAGAACCTGAAACAGGAAATTCCAGTTGACACGATCAAATGACTTCTCGGCATCCTGGGAGACCAGTCCCGCGGGAAAGGTGGCATCCTGGATACCGAGACAACATGTGACAGGGTATGTAAATGAAGTTGTTTTTAATTTTTATAATTGCTCTCACTCCTAAAAGATTTATGTGCCAACAGAGGCCACACATCAAACCCACCAAAAAAGAGGAGTTGATGCTATTCAACAGGACAGTAAATGACAGTGTGAGAAACAATGAGCTGTGACTTTCTAGCATGGCTAGAAAAGGAGAGGAAGGGACAACCAGGGTCACTAAAACAAAAGCACAATAAACCATTGGGCAGCCAATTGAAGGGAGCAACTACAACAGTGCAGCAAGAGGATGGTAATTGGGGGTGGGGATGAGAATCAGTGGAATGCAAAACAAATCAAGAGAACAGAGAGCATGGCATGCAAAGAAATTCCATTTGTTGCCACAGAAAAGTTCATCCTTAGTATTACTGATATTGTGTTCAAAAGAACCAGTCCCCTAGGCTCCAAACTTGAAAAATACTTATGTGCAGAAAACCAATTGCTGCCCTGCACCTTCTCAGTTATTGGGCAGTGACTAGTAATCGAAACAACTATGGAGTTACGTTAAGAAATGACAGAGAGTGATATGGTGGCCAATCCAAAATAACTTGTCATCTGCAAGCCGTGTTACACATGGCATGGGATCATATTGTGAAAGCAAAAACAGCACAGCAATAAATGCCGCAGGCAAAATGCCATCCAACAAAATAAGATCAGTTAAAACACTGACCATACAAAAAAACAGTGATCCCCATTGAAACCGATGAGACTTTTTGTGTTTTGCAGGGGGCTCCACAACCGCACCCCCTGACATGGGGGGCTTCGCCCCCACACCCCGGATTTAAAATAACTAACTCCGAGGGGGTGTGGAGTTAAGGGATGGGGAGAAATCTGTGAGGGGGACAAATTATTTTTTTAACGAAGAAAAAAGCTGCAACACCATGAGACCTGGGGGAAACTGAACTGTGGTCCCAGGTCTCCAAAGCTGCCATGTGGCAGTGCCCTAGTCACTCCACCACTGGAGTGGCTCAACCAGGCACCATACATAAGGCAACTTGGTCACTTCTTCTTTACAGCAGACAGCGACTGGGGTAGCGGTAATTCCCTAACTCTATTCTACCCTGGTTGCTGTCAATTTAGTCACTGTTCTGACAGTGTGGTTAATACCACACTGTTATTGTAGCAACATTTTGATCTGGTACCATTATATACACTGTACACATGTGCTCTCCAGTGGAAAAAAAAGCTAAAATTCAATTTGAAGTTTCAAGAGGGATGTTTTAATGGGAAGTTCTTATCCTGGTTTGTCTTTTCCAAGCAAGCACTTCATCTTCTTCCAGAACCAGCTACTGTGGAATACTGCTTTTTGTATCTGTTAGTTACTGATAACCCATGTAATAAAAATATTGCACTTCTGTGGAGTACTATGTTTCTACTAAACAGTGGTGCTGTTTATTACAAGAATGTGATGATGATGAAACAGACATTCTGTCATGTGATTTTGTACATTCCCAAATCAAACCTCACTCTACTTTCTGTCCACCATTTAGTCCAGCTGTTTTGATTTTTGTTAAAAAAATGGGAGCAGGACCTTCAAGAGCTGTTATCAGGTCTTAAGTCTGATTATTTTTACAACTGAGCTAAGGGTGAATATGAGGCTTTAAATAAAAATTGGCAGAAGACACTAGTGTAGTTATTTAAAATAGCTGATAAGGGCAGTGCAATGATTATAATAAATGGAAATGATTATGTGGAAGAAATTAACAATTATCTGATCAGTGTTTTTTATCAGAAATTATCCAGTAACTTAAGTAGTGTCTTGAAGGATAGAAGAGATAGAGTGCTTAGTGAAGGTTTTGTGAAAGGGTACCTCACGGAGTCTGAATATAAAGCCTTATATGTTGCATTTCCAATTGTACCTACAATTTATGTTCTCCCAAAACTCCATAAAGATCCTGTCCATCCCCCAAGTCATCCAATTATTTCTGGCAAAGGGTGTCTTACAGGACTGATTTCCCAATACGTGGATGGGTTTTTTCAATCTTTTGTACAGACTTTACCTTCCTATTTAAAAGATTCTATGGAGGCAATTAATTTGGTAGAAAGTTTGGATATGGATGATGAATGGTACTTTGCTACCCTTGATGTGGAATCCCTGTCCACAAATATTCCACATCAAGAGGTTTGGAAGCTTTGACATACTTTCTGGATTTGAGAGAAGGTCATCCTAAATTCCTTATCCACTACATTGTTAAATTATCAGAGCTAGTTTTGACATCATTTATGTTTCAAAATTCTTATTACGTTCAAATTAGGGGTACCGTGATGGGGGCCACTTGGGCCCCTAGCTATGCTAATTTGTATGTGGGAAAATGGAACAGGATGTGGGCATGGACAGTGACATCAATCCTTTTTAAGACTATTTGAATCTATGGAGTTGTTTTATTGATGACATCCTGATTATTTGAAAAGGGTCTGAGGATCTGTTTTTAGAGTTTGTCTGTTGGCTGTAAAATACTAATCCCCAGTTACATTTTAAGTCCAACATTAATAAAAATGAAATTACATTTTTAGACCCGAAGATATTTAAGGTTTGTAATGGGGATGTTGTCATAATTTTATTTATGAAGTCAACAGACCAGAATAGTTTGTTGTTAGCAAGAAACTACCATCCGGGATATGTTTCAAGAAATATACCCAAGGGACAACAAATTAGAACGTTTTTGTAATTGTTCTTAAGAGGAGGACTATAGTATTCAGAAATATGATCAGAAAGCAAGGTTTAAACAAAGTGGATACAGCAATGACATCATTAGTCAAGCTATACATACTGGCCAGGATATTCAAAGGGGTTGTACCAGCACAACTTCAGCAATGCGCCCGGCACGATACTGAAAATTGGGACTAATGCAGCACAAGTTCCAATGTGCCGGGGTGCAAAGTTAATGTATGCCATGCAACTGCAGTGGGCGTGCCCATGCATATGCACCACATCCCGATATTCAGTCTGGGATGTGCGGCACATATGCCTGCATAACCCTGTTTTATGCCACATGGGGGGCTCAAAGTTGAGCCAAAAAAAACAGGGGCAAAGCCAGACCAGCCACAGGTGGGCTGCTGTATTGCAGGGTGCAACACAGCACCTGCCAGCCATGGGTGGCCACCCTCCCAGCAGGGACACCGTCCATGAGCACCAACACCCTTCCCAGTGGTCTAGTGGTTCCCCCCTCCCTCCCATTATGCCCAACAGGTGACCATACAGGTTAAAAACCTGGCAGTCCAGTGGTAAACCACCCTTCCTGCTGCAAGGTCGATTGTGGATAGTAGTATTAGAAATATTTTCCCTGGTAGGCTAGTGGTATTACACCTCCCTCCCGTAAACCAGATTGGGGCAAATGCTACATATATAAGCCCTGGTGGTGTAGTGGTATCCCCCTTCCTCCATATGCCCAGTTGTTGGTAAATGTTAAAATAATATCCCTGGTGGTCTAGTGCTCACCCAGTTCCCCCCTGTCATTGACAGGTGGCAGCAACCCACCCGCATACTGACCCATTGCTCACTGAATGACAGTTTACAGTACCAGTTGTAAGCCTATTGGTCCACACGCTTGCAGTGCATACTGTACTAGTCATTCACAGATTTGTGAATGACTAGTGCAATATGCCCTGCAAGCCCATATGTCCACAGTGTGGACCAATAGGCTTACAGCTGCTATTGTAAGCTGTCATTCGGCAAGCGGTATGCGGGCAGGTTGCTGCCACCCACCGATGATGGGGGGGACAGCTGGGTGGGCAGGGGTGCCTTTGTGGGTGGGGGGTACCACCAGACCACCAGGGATTATACATGTAACCTTTGCCTGCAATTGTGCATAAAGAGGGAGAGGGATACCACTACACCCCCAGGGATTATATATGTAGCATTTGCCCGTGATTGGGTTTACAGGAGGGAGGGGGGATGCCACTAGACTACCAGGGATTCCTATCATGTTGAAGGTGGCTATGCAGGGCACCAGGAGCATTTTGCAGGGATGCACTACACATCACATGCAAATGGGGCCATAATGACATGCAGATGGCCCCATGCCGCATGCCGCATGCCACATGCCCAAGTCTGAATGTTGTGGAAGTTGCACCCAGCACAACTACAGTTGCGCTGGTGCATTCCCAGTCATCCCTGCCTAGAGAATGTGTCAGTGCTTTGTACTTGTGCCATGCACATTCTGTGCCATATTCAAGGGTGATGTGCCATGGTACACCATCTTTGAATATTACACTGTCCTGACCCTGGCGCATCTCAGTTGCACTATGCCCCCATTTGCACCACTGCCAGGCGCAGTCTGAATATCTAGCCAGTTGTTGATAACATGGACCACATGAGTGCTTTATCTGTCAAGAAACAGAATACTAGAAGTGTAGGGAATTTAAGGGAGTACAGCGTTATAACTGATTTAGTGTGAGAGCTTATAAGTTAAAGGGTATGTTGATCACAAATTGAGGTATCCTGTTGACAGATGACAGAATTAGAGCCTGTGTTAATATTGGTCCTCGATTGTTTTTTAGAAGGGCCCTTACTATTGAGGATTAAGTGGTTCACAGTTTTCTCCCTATCAATAAAATAGAGAACACATTATGGTCAGCACCACCACCTATTGGTACACATCATTGTGGCAAATGTAAGAGTTGCCATTATGTTAAAAGTAGTAAGACTTTTACTAATCCGGCCACAGGTAAGGTGCACTGTATTAAAGACTTTGCTGTTACACCATGGGGGTGATATACAGTACAGTATAGCTCAGTGGGTTAAGGCCCTGAGCTGCAGATCTGGACACCTGGGCTTGAATCGCACAGTCAGCAAGGTGCATACTGTGTGATCCTGAGCAGGTCACTTAACTTCCTTGTGCTCCCGGGTCACATCTGGAAACAAACTTCTGCTTAGTATGCTACTCCTGGTTAAACAATGTTCCCTTACTAGAATGAACAACTAGAGAATTTCAGGCCAGGATCAAGGAACATGTTAAGAGCAATGGGAAGAGATGATATGTCTTATGCTATAGTACAACATGTCATGAAAAATAGGAGTATTAATCATGTGATCAAATTTGTAGGTTTGGAAAGGGTGACTGTTGGTCCTTGTGGAGGCAATTTGGAAAGAAAGATTGTTCAAAAGGAAAGCTTATAGCTGGCCTGGTGGCACTGAGGGCTGAGGTGCTGGATGCCACACCTCATTCCACACCAGCTACGTAGGTTCGGATGTGAGCACGGGTCATTGGGGGTTGGTGGGAAAGGAAGCAGATTGAGTGCCTGTGGGCTACTCTCTGCTTCCTGGGGTGGGATTGGAGTCTGTGCTGAGCTGCAGTGACACCCTATAGTGATCAGATTTGATGCAGATCACAGTGCACCAGAACAGGGATGGCTGCAGTCGACGTTGGCACGCTGTGCATAGATGTCATTGCATGTCTGTAGCCCTAAGGGGAGTAAATCTTGACAAAATATGGTGGTTGGTCATGGCAGCTTGATGGCCATGCCCCTGTGCTCCTCTAGACTAGTGCTGAATCACATCAGGGGTATTAGATTGGGGCCTGGTGGCTGGGGAAAAGGGGGAACCCCACCATGAGCACTGCGTGCTAGCCCCCAGTATGAGCTTGAGTGGTCTGGTCACTGGAGTGCTGGGGATGATGGCTAGATGACAATGCAGGCCAAGCTGCAGGGGGATAAAATATGCACTGTTAAAAAAAAAAAAAAGAAAAGCTTCTGGATCTTTGCGTTAAAGGCTAGAGATCGGATAGGGTTCAGTGGGTTCAGTGATAGCATTGACCTAGCATCCTTTGTTTAACTGTAGCTACTTTTTGAGCTTTTCCCCTCACCACCTTTTTGGCCCCGCTTTGCCATAATTGGTGCAATATAAATGATTTGTCTTTCTAATATAAGAAAAGTCATTTGCAATGCGGGTATTTATTATATGCATGATTAATAATTACATATCTAAAAATGCTATCATTCATAAGGGATGGGGGTTTCACTACTTTTTGTTTATTTATTTATTTAAGCATTTTACCAGGAAGGCATACTGAGCAGAATACTGCTCAATTACAGATGCATCCTGGGGGAGGGAGAACATAGGTAGATAGTTGAAAACAGTATAGACAAGTGAATACATAGTGGGAGAAACACTAACATTTGGTTCTGATTACAAGTCAGTAATAGCTTGAGAGAGTCAATTGGTAACCACAGTACATACGGCATGAGGTAGACAGTTGAAGACAATATAGACAAGTGAATACATTGTGGAAGATCACTAACATTTGGTTTTGATTCCACGTTCGCATTGGATTGAGACAGTCAGTTGGTAAACACAGTTACATACAGCAAGTGTACAATAAAATTAACTTTGAGCCATATGAGAGACAGTATAAGGTGAGAAAACAATAGTTAGGCACCAATTAATTGCAATTTGCTAAGTGTAGACATACCCAGAGATTTTAGTAGTGATTGGGAAATGCCTAGACACAAGCACAGGCAGGGACGAAATGATCTTGGAGCATGGAGTTTAGGTGTGGAAAGGAGGTGAAGCGACGAATGTTAGCTGGGAGGCAGTTCCACAGCATGGGAATGCTGTAGCTGAAACCTGACTGCCATGTAGTGGTAGACTGGTAGGGGACAGCTTGGGACCTGGAGTCTGAGTTTCTGAGTGTGTATGCTTGTGCTAGGGTTTGTTAAGATGTCGGAGAGGTAGGAGGGGAGACACTGTGACCAATACTTGGCCAGGATTTTTGCGCAGTGGGTTAGCCTGCGATTGTCAAGAGAGGTGAGGTTCATTGCTTGATATAGGGCACAGTGATGTGTGGACTAGGGGCTGTTCAGGGCAAAGTGGCAAAAAGAGTGGAAGAGAGGGTCCAACCTGGCTAATGTGGTCTTTGGGCCGGTGCCATAAACTATGTCCCCATAGTCGAGGACAAGGAGGATCATTTTTTTCACAATGTCCTTCCTGGCTGGAAGGGGGATGCTGTCACAATTCCGGTAAAGTGCACCAAGCCTAGGGTGCAGCTTCTTGAGTAAAGAGTCAATATGTGTGGAAAAGTTGAGGTGCTGGTCAAGCCAGACACTGAGGTAGCTGAAGGTGGTGCAGGACTCCATAGGGGACCCTTCCAGGGTGTGGAATCCTAATGGTGAAGGGAGCCTAGAAATTTTTTGCCTTGTACCAAAGGTTAAGGAGACTGTTTTGTTGGCATTTAGGAGGAGGTTATTTGAGTGGAGCCAGTGCTGGACTGAGATGAAGTCTTGCTGTAGTCTGGTCGCAACTTCCGAGGACGAGGGGCCAGATGCATATAGCTCCGTGTCGTCTGCGTACATGTGGATAGCGGTGTGTGCGCAGGTGGATGGCAGGTCATTCAGGAAGATCAGAAACAGAAGGAGGCCTAGGACAGAGCCTTGTGGCACTCCTGACGTGATTGGGAGGAGATCCAATGTGGATGTACTCATACGGACAGCTTGGGATCGGCCAGTGAGGTAGGAGTGGAACCAAGATGTGACCCAGTTGGATAGACCAGCATTGGCGAGTTTGATCAGGAGAAGAGAGTGAGTCACAGTATCAAAAGCCTTTGCCAGGTCAATAAAGATGGCAACAGTGATGTGGCCAGCATCCATCCCAGTGAGGATGAAGCCGGTAATCCTGGTGATATGTGGATGCTTATATTTGCATTTATACTATCTCTGTCACTTTAAGTATATGCCTGGTCTTTCACCACATTGTTTTTAATTGTTCATTTAATTGTGTTATAATAACTGGTCAGCAATTTTTTCGATTGCTTGACCCAGTTATAATAATAACGGCAAACACACACCACCTCAATTGAATAAGAGGCACATCCAGATTGGCTCTGCATTCCTCCTGGGTGGGCTAAGCAATTCAATAAACATGGCTGCTCTTCATCCCACAGAGCAAGGAGCTGCCGGACCAAGTCATCTATTTGCTGGTTTTTTTTTTTTTACCGTAAAACAAAAGGCATTTTTGCTAGCTTAAAGCATATCTGGTTGATCCTATCATTCTGAAGCCACAGAGTTCAACTTGTATGAAGAACAGCCACAAAGTGTCTCCCAAAGTTGGGCGCGATTGCGATCACTATCATCACAGCAACCTAAACACAGTGTTTCACAAAAAAATGAAAAAGTTAACAAATAAAACAAGAAATAAAAAAAGTAAAAAGAAGACTGTCTCTTACAAATACAGCATGTGTGTGTGTGTGTGTGTGTGTGTGTGTGTGTGTGTGTGTGTATACATGCCTGCTTCAGTGAGACAGCACCAGGAAACCAAAGTGACAAAAAATTTCTGACCAGCAATTATAAATAATAAAAGATGGGGAAGTGTGCTTAAATTCAAAATTAATGGTTGTCCTCACTGTGGAATGCTTTAATAAACCCCTTGGGCTTCGCCCTCAGGGTTTGTGTAGCATCCCATACCTCAGGCAACCATTATTTTTTCATTAAGCACACTTCCCCATCCATTATTGTATATTTATTGATTATACATTGTGATTGGTTAAGCACTTGTATTTAAATGTAGCCCAGCCCCTTCCCGATGTCTGGGGATATACTGATGGTACCTGTCCATGGGGAGTGGGAACTATAGCAGAAACACTTGACCTGGCTGCATTTATCTGATCTTCTGGAACAGGCTGCCACCCAACTTTATGGGGTGCTGGGCTAGAAGGCAATAGCAGTTAATAATAAAGCTGAGCATCTTTTAAACAACTGTAGACAAACCATGTCAGTGCCAGTGGCTCAGTAGGTAGCACACTCACCTCTGAGGCCAGGAGATCGGAGGGCTGTGGGTTCAGTTCCCACATCTGGCACTTGGGTTAGTATCCCAGTACTGACACTGTAGTGCAACATGAGAGGGGTGCTGCACTTCTGAGGTGCCATCTTTTGGATGAGACGTTAAACCGAGGTCCCATCTGCCTGGATTGGTGGTAGTTAATGTGGATGTTAAAGATCCCATGGCACTTATCGAAAAGAGTAGGGGAATTTTTTATTTGAATCAAAACAAGATCATAACAAATGATATACAAAACAATAATACATCATACTTAACCATAAAACAGAAAGAACAATAAAAAAAATCACAAGAATATATACATTAATCCTGAAATTAAGGGAAAAAAAGAATCACTATAACCCTGCCCCTTCCTACTATAAAGGTAGGTGGAATTTATTATTACCACTCTTTGGTACAGTCATAAGATTATACTTATATAATCGCAAACAATGAATATATAAATTGGTATTATACCATAATAAATTCATAATATAAAGTCATACTCCTTCCACGGTTCTTCCCAATATACCTTATCTAAAGTAGATTTCTCCCGCAGTTTAAATCTGCCAAGTTCTTGTTGCAACATGCAAAAGAGTTCAAACACCTGGATGTCTTGTTGTAACAATAACCTACGTCTAGAAATCCATATCCAATAAAGAAAGGAACTATGTATCATCTGTTGGGTACTAAGAAAACCCTGTGCCACACATTTATCATACATCCCATAATATAAAAGGTCCTCAGAAGGTGGAACTGTCACTCTACCCTTCCATCGTTTTTTTACCACATCCCAAAACTCCATTGCATAGAGACATTGAAAATAGAGATGCTCCATTGTTTCTAACAATAAAACACAGCTTTCTCTTGGACATAAGCGTTCCTGTAATCATTTGTGCTTTTGGTTATTCCGTATATTCATTTTTTTGTGTAACCCTAACCAAACAGTGTCCCACATATGCACAGGAATACGAGGATTCGTGATATATTTTGATATGCCTAAACAAGTTTGGTTTGACATTCCTGAAAATGGGGAGTCATAAAAAAAGTATTTAATACTGTTTTATACAAAGCTTTCCAAGTACAATGCATAACAAAATCCCATTTTATTTCCCATAATTGAATTTTATCAAAAATCTCAACCCACCCTTCTACTAACCTTGGGGATCTTTTATTTTAATGAACAAATTAATTAGACTCCCATTCCTTCAAAATAGTCATCAATTTCTTTTTAACTGGTGAAATCCAAAATGATCCCTGAGCCATCATCACCGGCACCAAATTAGAATATAGAAATACAGTAACAAAAAAAAAAGGACTGGATTCACCATATTCAGACCTCCGGATTTAATATCCAAATATAATATATTATGTTTAATTGGGTTTAATCGGCGTACCTCAAATCCCACTAAAAAACTCTCAATAAAGATGTCTCTAAACTCTTAGGTAATAAATAAACATTACTTAAATATAAGAAGACCAGAATCAAGAAAGTCTTTAACAAATATACCCTCTTCTGTTTGGATAATTTCCATCTGTTCCAGCTTGCCACTTTAGCGTGACCTATTTGTAGGGCATGCATCCAATTAAAAACCGCACTATCTGCACCCCCAAAATAAATACCCAATATTTTACATGGAACATGCTCTACCAATATCCCACCCACAACCTCTGGTTCATTAGGGGAGTCTATGATAGTCAAACAATGAGATTTTAGTTAATTTATTCTTGCACCAGTAACCGTCCCTGTATTTTTAATTAAATCACAGGCTTTCGTTATAGAAGCTCCATCATGCAGAATTAAGCATAAATTGTCTGCATATGCTACTGTCTTCATATGTACCCCCATTTCTCCTTGTATACCTGATATCAAAGGTGATCTATTCAAAACAGGTAACATAGGGTCGAAAGCTAAAACATACAGGAGAGAACTCAATGGACAGCCCTGGTGTACCCCTTTAAAAATCCGATGCTTATACTCCTGCCACCCATTTTCATAAGGAATAACATATGCTAAAGCATAACATAATTGAAGCCAACCCACAAATAACTTTGGAATCCCAAACTTTAATAAACATCTCCATAAATAATTATGGGCAACTTCATCAAATGCTTTAGCTTGGTCTAAACTCACTAAATACCCAAAACCTGTGTGTAACCCCATCTCTCCTTTCCCACTTTCCATTATCTCTCTAATAAATAACAAAATATCTACAATGCTTCATCCAGGAACCGAACAAAATTGTGAATTACTAACCAAATCAGGCATAACTAATGATAATCTATTTCCTAACAATTTAGAGAACATTTTAAAATCTATGTTAAGCAACATTAATGGCGCCAATTCTCTATATCAGCACGGTCTCCTTTTTTATGGACAAATATCATCAGTCCTTCATAAATCTTAGAAGGCAAATATACTTCATTAAGAAAAAAAATTATACAAACTTAAAAACTCATTTGGCATAATTCCCCACAAAACCTTGTAAAACTCACTGGATAATCCATCTGACCCTGGAGACACGTTTTGTTTAAGAGAAAGAATAACTGATTTGAGTTCTAGTTTTGTAAAATCCACTGTCATGGTGGACTGCATTGTGACAGGCACCCGTAGAAGAGTTGCTACCTGTAAAAACTGAACCAAAAAATCCGAATCTAGATTTTGTACCCCAAAAGTCTTTTCAATGTGGTTATCTAATTCTTGCATAATTCCTAAATTATCTGTAACTGTGTTCCCAGTAGATGTATTTAGATTGGTAAATAACCATTTTTCTCTATGGTACTGACAAGCCAAAAATGGATTTACATGGGCTGTCTTTCCTTGCGTACCAAATGATTGTTCTTTATATAAAGAACTCAGTCTATCATATTGGTATTTAGACATTTCTTGTTTCATATTCTTAATCTCTTCCATCAAATGTTTTCCCCTACTGTATGAGCTGATAATAACGACCCCAAATTGTGTCTAAGGGATAAATGGTGTTCATATTTTCATTTAACTTGAGATTTACCAATTATTTGAAAATAAGTCGCCAAACAAATTTTCAAATCTTCCCACCACTGAACAATGTCTTCATATAATCCCATAGTAGATATCTTATTGTATATAATTATTTTTAAATCTGATAAAACCGAAGGTTGCAGTAGAAGTGAAGTATTAAGTTTCCAAATTCCAGGACCTTTTTGCCTACTTGGGGGGTTTTCAACACTGATTCCAATTAGACAATGATCTGAAGATTCCACAGGAACATAAAGACGTTTTGCAATTCCCAAGGTTTTGTGAGTAAATACAAAATAAATTCTAGAAGATAAAACACCCTTGAAAAATGTTGGTTTAGCCTTTTTATGACCTACTGAATGAGTGTCTGTTAAACCTGCTTTTGAAAGAAGGGATTTAAGAAAAGTTTTATCACAATACTGTTTTCCCGCATCTGTTCTTTGTTGAAGATTGATATTAAAGTCTCCACAAAAAAAAAATTGTCGACTAGTATAAAGGAAAGGTTGTATTTTCTTCAGCAAATCTATCTGAAGAGCTTTCATCTGTGGTCTATACACTGTTATTAACCGACACTGCAGATCTTTTAGTAACACATCTAAAATAATGACTTTGCCTGGTTCCACATCTATTAGTCTATGAATTAGTACTTCTGGTGTAAGGAAACAAATTCCCACACCACAACGTGTCTAATTTCCCATAGACCAGTGAGATATCCCCCAATTCCAATCTTTGGTTGCTTGCAAAACGTCTTTATGTGAATGCAATCTAGTATCCTGTAACAAAAATACCTCATATTGAAAATTTAATAAGATTCCAAACGTAGTCAAACGTTTTACCTGAGATTTCAAACTATTAACATTTAACGTAGCAATAGATATCGATGAGGGTTCAGGGAGAGGGTTTAGGGTTTTTAATACTTGATTTAGTTACACGTTTCTGTGGTTTAGACCGAGTATTCTTAATGGGTAAATCTGAAGCTACTATCATAATGAACTATCAGGGTCTATTAAAGGATGATCTTTTTCTACCTGGTCTCCCCAGGATGAAAAAAATGCAAATCTGTTGGTTAGAGGTAGTGGAGATAAGAAAGTACACCCTGTCCTTTCAAAGGCTGCGTTACTAAAGAAGAAGAAGAAGCAATTTGCTTATCCTCTTCTTCATCAAGAATCACATCTTGCATAACTAGGCTAACTCCTAGATCTTGTGGCAAACCTTCTAAATTTGAAGTATCATGCATTAACAATTTAGTTAACCTGTGATTTGAACCTTGAGGGGTCACAAAAGGGGTTTCCCTGTCTTCCCTTCCCTTCCCTCATTTATCATTATCGGAATTAACAAATCTTCAGGAAGAGGGGGAATAAGTCCTTCAAAGGGATCAGTGGGTTTCAAGGGGACTGCCTGTCTCCTATCGCCAGGACCCCCAACCCCCTACCCCTACTCTGACATCTATTCCCAAACATATTATCGGGACCACAAAAGGATTTTTTTGCCTGAGCTAAATAATACTCCTGATCAGAGGATTCATCAGTTTTCACAGTTACCCAAGGGCATTCAGCATAAGAATGATTTTGTTCTTCGTGTAAGTTACAAACTAGCAGAGCCACACAATGACCTGCTGTATGTCCCAGTACCCCACAATGAAAACATTTCACTTGGTCACAAGATATATTCAGATGAGATAATGACCCACATTTATAACAGCTTTTTGGCTGTCCTGCATAAAAAAGAAATGCCTCTGTCTCTACCCAAAAAAAAAGAACTAGGCAAATGCTGTATACTTTTCGCTGTCTGATGTAATTGTACTCTTACTGTCCAACCCCCTGTCCAAAAACCATTTTCATCCATAATGGGTTTGGGTTTATCATAGACTGAGCAATGTTTTTCCAACTAAAACACTATGTTTGAAATATTAACCCCCTCATTCCTGAAGAGAACTGTAACAGTTTTAATCATAGGTTTTGTTATGGGGATGGCCTGAAAGTCTTTCCAAATGTCTTGTTCTTTAACTTCATAATAAAGTCTCCAAAATTTATCTAGTGTGATAATAGAACAAAAACTAATATCATAATTGTGATCTCCTGGGGGGTGAATGAAAGCATATACCTCTGCCGGAGAGAATCTCATAGAATCAAGAAGCAAAGTCTTCCCTACCCAAATTCGGTCCGGTACTACCGGAGCTTTGCCCTTATACCGGAGACGAACCAGGAACTGGCGTTTAGCTGCTTCTGCTGGTTTATGAAATAGACCAGTGTAGGACTGTGGCCCAACCTTTGTAGATTTCTCACTACCCCCTCATAGCTGTTCTTCCTGTAATAATTTAACAGAACCAATACCTGAGTCCAAGTCACCACTGTCTCGACTTTCTGTCTGCGGAAGATAAGTGTTATCAGTCACTGAATGTCTCATAGGTGTAGAGTGTAACTCCACAGTATCATCATGCACTGTACCTGTGTCTGACGCATCAGGTATTCCTGCAGCCTCAAGCTGAGGTAGCGCTGTCTCACTATTGCATTTGGGAGACTTAGACTGAGCAACAGCAGTGATAGGTATTGATTCTTGTACCATTTCCAAATTTAATGTCTGAACTTGTATACCAACTGGGGATCCTGGTATTGGAATATCAGGGTCGGGAATCCATCTATTACCCATCCACAACCATCTGGCTTGTCTTAGAACTTCACCTGGAGACCAGTCGGTCAACTGACATGTCTGTTCTGATAAAGGTCTTTGTATAATTTTGTCTTCCAACCTTTCGACCATCTTGATATTTGAAGCTTCAGGTTCTAAATCCAATTGCCCAGAAGGCAAACGTTTATTACCTTCTTTTAAGGGGCTAGCAATAGAACGCTTACGTTTGGACCGTTCTGCTTCTAATATGAAAGTCCTGTTCTGCAATCGAAATTAAATCCAAAAGTTGAATTTTTTTCCTTTCTAATTCTTGTTGTAAATGAAGTTCTTCTGTCATAATTCCCTCATTTAGTACTGGGGAATCTGAAGGTTCCTTTAAAGTCTGAGCCATTTCTTGGTTTGTATCTACCTTAATCTCTTCCGTAATCTGAGAAGTAGAAACCAAGAGCTCTGATCTTACAGCAGCATGACCACTCTCCTCCACCATCTCCTCTGAACTGAGATCCTCCATCCCTGCAGATGGATGGACAGCACCATCCACCTACAGAGTAGCAGAATTTCCCCGGTGTCCTGGCCAAATTACCCTCATTCACTAAAAATACCACCGACAGCTTAATCTGGTTTAGGGTCAGTTGGCATTCATCTATATCCCCCTTCCCTGGGTCATGCCTGAAAATAGGCAGAATTTGTCTAGTGAACTTACCCGGTCAACAAAAACTAAATAAATAACTCAAGGAACCATAGGATCCCATTGTAATAATAAACACTGATAACTCTGTGGAGTCAACAGAGAACTTGATTACTATTCAGGGTCCAAATATGCTTTCAAAACAGACCACGAGGGTCACATTATTTTAGACTCTGAGAATGTCCTTGATCTGAGAATACAGTGTCCATTAATATGGGGCATTAATCAGATGAGCCTCTCAAACATTAGTCAATCTGAATCAAGTGGCAACTTTATCATCCCCTCTGGCTACATTGTCCATCTGCAGGCAGCAGTCACTCAAGTCTGTATACCACAGGGCTCACTGAACTCACACATTGGGGCTATAACCATTTTTAGAGTCACCTTCCTCACTGGCATACTCCTGGGCTATAGCACCACTGAAATACAGTTGCCAATTCCCCATTAGTACTTCTACTTGCTGCTTCTAGCCAGTAATCTGTCATTGGGACCCAGACCCTACATATTTCCTTTGGACTGGGGCCCCTCCCAATCCAGTCAACAGCTTCTCTTGCCCCTTGGGGCAATCACTGCCTAGGGCCCACCCAAACATGAAATCCTGCCCCATTCTCTCCCCTCTCACACTTGCTCCAGCACAGGTTCAAGTCCCACTGGATGCTGCTCTTTCCTTGTCATGGATGGGACATGAGATACATATTCCCCACCAGGTAGCCACCACTACATGGCTGCCACCACATCAGTAGCAAAATCTTTTTATCATCCCTGCTGCCCAGAATTGGGAAAAAAAAACATCATCTCTTTGAAGCGGGCAATCAGCTTCACTTCCTCCACCACCTCTCACCTTCTTGCCTGCATGCTCCTGTGTTGACTTTAAGACCCACCCCCAGGGTTCTCCAATCCCAAGAACCTCCCATTGGCGACAACATTTTAACTGTATTGGAGCATGGGGCTGTGCAAATCCCCCTAAATTCCTATCGGTGTATGTCCCAGTACACAATTCTTAATGCTGTAACCCCAAGGGGGGGAGTAGATAATATTTGGAATTAATATGCCAGCATCTCTGATGAAGCACAGCAGTTGTCTGTGCAAAACAAAAGGGCTTTTCGTAATGTTATTCTACCACTGTATGTGGCATTTTCAGCCATGGTGATATTGTGAAGCACATGAGTACTATTGAAGAATAAATGTTTTTGCAATATAGCCCTTGGTTTGGGTGCTGTTATTTTTTGCTCCGTTATTCTTGCTGGTTAATTAGCACCAAACCTGCTCCTGGTGCAGCTGTTTTCGTAGACTGTGTAATCATCACGATAACAGCAGAGCTGTGCCAAAAGATGACAGAGAGTAACACTATGGTCAATCCAAACTAACTCGTCACCTGCCAGCTGTGTTACACACACTGTACATCTATGCTTTCCACTGCAAAAAAGCTAAAATTGAATTTAAAGTTTCAAGAGGAAGTTTTAATGGGCAATTCTTATCTTGTTTTGTCTTTCCCAAGCAAGTACTTCATCTTCTTCAGGAAAACCAGAACCAACTAGAATACTGCTAGTGTATCAGTGAACTAATGATAACCCTATAATACATACACTGCACTTCTCGTTTCTAGTAGATGGATGTGTTGTTTTCATCATTGTGTTCCTACTGAAGCATCTATTTGAGCTCCTATGCTTCTGCAACCCTCCACCCCCATCCCCCATGCCCCACCCACAGCCTTGGTCACCAATCTTGTTACAAGAAAGCATTTTTGAGGCAACAGAGAGGAAAACAATGAAGTTAAGGTGATGTAATCCTAAAAGGCAGTAGTGATGATTTTCAAACGACTTGCCAGGGTGTCTCTATAAGGGAGCTTGTTGAAAAGTGCATGTTGTCAGATATTACTCCTAGAGATCACTGGTGTGATACTACACTGGACAGGCTGCCAGTAGTTCCAAAAATATTATTATAGCTTTACTGAGCAATACCATATGAATATTTTTTTTCTATACCTATTGCCAGATCCAACAGCTCACAGGCAATGTAGCCTAACAAATCACAAAATGTTGTCCCTACTGAAGTAGAAAAAAATGACACTGGACAGACTCCCATGGTCCCCAAAATCATAAAGTTCATACTGGACCAGAAGAGTCATAGAGAATAGTTACAACTAAGCCTCTTGATGCTTTCTTTAGTACCAATTCCAGCCCCCCACCCCCCACACACACAGGACAGACTGCACTAAAACTTTGATGTAAAATGACATATCTTTATGGCCCGACCATAGTCACCATGCTCCTTAAAGATCAAATGCTAAACTGTGCAATCAGTCCCATTCTAAACTTTTCTTGTGCCTGCCCCTGTCATTAGATGGATCGTAATGCTTATTTAGTTAAAATGCAATATTTAGCTTTATTGTGGCGATTTCTGAAGACGCACTGACTTCCAGAGTGAAGCTGCCCGCTCACACACATTGTATTTCTATGGTTGCCACAGCACGTCCATGTGCAGTGACATGAGTTTGGCCCTGAAGTTGGCTTCACACTGAATATCAGCCTGACATTGCTTCCCATGAAACTGGATGCAGCGAGAGTGCAAAACTGTGCTATGTGTCCATGAATTAACTGAGGTTTAAATGGCTTAAAGTTTACTGATGCGTCACATTACTTTTAATTAATTTTAAAGGTCTGTAATGTGAGGTTGTCTCTGCAGTTCGCTTAACCTGTTTGTTATTTCTTCATTCAGGAGTCACTGAGGCTTTGTGAGACTTCCTTGTTACTTTTTACCATGTGGGGTGTCAAGCTGAGTTTGTAGTATTTATTGGTCATGGGCATAATTTTCTGTAATTTCTTATTTCCGTCCCTGTTTATTCATTACTCATGCATATGTTGTGTATGGCTTCTTGAAGTGCTTTGAAATTATATAGTTCCTGTTGTTGTCTTGCTGTACAGTGATCTAGCAATACATTTGTGATTTTGTTCACACTATAGTTGTAATTGTACTGTCAGTGTAAGTGATGTTCTGATAACACAAAATATTTCATCTTCTGATATAGGCTCTTTAGTTTGTTCTGACTTCTAAATCAGTAAAATAAGTATATTGAGTACTGTTTTTTAAGTATTTAGCCATATATTTTTCTGTCTGTGTGCTAAACTGAAATAAAAGTATCCCTACTAACACCATTCTTGTGTGCTGTACTCTGTCCACAATCTAATGAGTCTGAATGCTACTGATTTACTAATAAAGTTCTATATTTAAACATGTGTTCTGTTTTTTTTTTGGTTTTGTTTTGTGGAGTTGTATGTCTGACATTCTGGGTGTGTGTTTCTTGCACTTCCTGATAATAAATAAAAGATGCCATATTGTAGCACTTATGGCTGCAGCAACAAAATGGCACCTGAGTGTAGTTTTTATAAATTCCGTAAGGATAGGGCACTTTGTCAGAAGCGGATAGTGGCTGTCAAGCATGAGGGATGGATGCCAGGTGACAACAGCTACTTGTGCTCTGATAATTTCACACCTGAACATTTTGCCCTTCATCCCAGTCTACTCCAAATTTAGGCTACAAACCTGGACAGCAAAGATTGAAAGTTGATGCAGTCCCATCTGTTTTTTCATTTAGGAAGGAAGTTGTACACAGGACCAGTGGTGCAATTGTGAAGAGGCAACAAACAGAGGTTAGTTTTAAATGTGTCTCATCATTGCTTCCTTTACCAGACAGATTCCTATTTTCTGAGACATTCTGTATGAAAATAGAAATGTGTTTTTTGGGAAAAGTGATTAACAGACCAAATTGACAGATGATACAGGCGTCACAGTGTATGTAGTCTGGTCGAATGTTCACCACTCATAACACATACAGTGCATCCATAGTTAACTGTTCATACTGTACCCCTAAACACCACTAATTCAAGTCCCTGATCAGAACAATACATATGGTACAACAATAGGACCTTTCACGGTGTCAGTCATGGTCACCCCCTCATAACCCATTCCCTGGATTCAGATGTTACTGCCACACCCCCAAATGATCCCCTAAACAGCACTGATACAACTCCCTGATTAGCACACAACATATGGTATAGTAATAGGACCTTGCACAGTCTCAGTCAGGGTAGACCCCCTTCAATAACACATTCATTGGATCCTGCGGTCCCTGTCACTGCCCAAATGATACCCTAGACAGCATTGATACAACTCCCTAGTAAGTACACACATATGGTACAGCAATAGGACCTTGCACTGTCTCAGAGTAGACCCCCCACCATAATCCATTCATTGGATTCTGTGGTCCCTGCCACATCCCAAATGATCCCCTAGACAGCACTGATACAACTCCCTGATAAGTACACAACATAAGGTACAACAATAGGAGCTTGCATGGTCTCAGTCAGGGTTGCCCCCCCCCATAACCCATTTACTGGATTCTGCAGTCCGTGTCACAGTCCAAATGATCCCCTAAACAGCACCAATACATCTCTTTGATAATTGCACAATATACCATACAACAAAAGGATCTTGCATGATCTCAGTCAGGGTAGGTCCCCCCTTCCCAGTTTTTTTTTTTATTTATTTTTATTTCTGTTTTTACAACACACATTCCAGAGAGCAATATAAATATATTTATCCACAAAATCAATTAGCAATTATCTATCTTGATCAGACAGGGTAAGTTTACAAGTTATATAGGGTGGCTGCTCATAAGCTTATATCTAATTGTGAAGAATTTTGCTGAGGAGAAGAGGATTCTTTTAATGTCATATAGGTCATTTAAATGGAACTCTATGGTCTTCCAGGAGGAGCACTAAGTCTTGGTTAACCACAGTATCAAAGTTTGCAGAAAGGCTGCCTGTGTATATAGAGATAAATCTGGGAGGGTGAGACCTCCTTGAGCTAGAGATAACTTTAGTATGGAAAGCCTGATTCTCAGATGGTTCTTACCCCATAAAAAACCCAAGATCAAACTGTTCCAAGATTTGAAGCAAAATTTAGAGGGGTAGATAGGAATCGTCTGCAGCAAATATAATATTTGAAGGAGTATATTACTTCTAATGATTTCTATCCTTCGATGGAAGGGAAGAAATCCTGATGCCCATCGTTCTAGGTCAGACTGGATCTGTATTGTCAGGGGTTCATAGTTAACTATTTCCAGTAACCCCAGGTCTAGAGGAAGCTGAAGAGCCAGGTATGAGATTTTAATAGATAACCATTTAAAGGGATAGGCCTTTTTAAGTAACTGGGAGGGAGTAAAATTAAATGGGAGAATTTCTGTTTTGGCTAAGTTTAACTTGAAACCAGATATTTTTTCAAATTGGGTCAAAATTTTCCTTGCGGCTGGGATAGATTGGGAGGGGGTGGTCAGAGTTAGCAGCACATCATCTGCAAGCATGTTGACCTTATATTCCTGTCAGCCAATTATTATTCCCTCTACCTTGGGATTACTGAGAAGGGCGGTCACCAAAGGCTCAATGGAAAGGGCAAAGAGGTATGGGGAGAGAGGACATCCCTGACATGTTCCTCTTCTCAAAGGGATCGGGGAAGATATCGAACCATTTGTTTAAATGTATGCTTGGGGTGTTTTGTATAAGTTAATTAAAGTTTTAATAAATAATGTAGGAAAATGGAATGTTTCCAGGGTATCCCAGAGAAAGGGCCATGATACTCGATCAAAAGCCTTCTCCGCATCTAGGCTTATAAATACAGATGGAATTTGCTGAGTATTAACATATTCTTGTAGAATTAAGGTCCATCGAATGTTATCAGATGTATTTCTGTTTTTAATGAAGCCAGGTTGATCAGGGTGGATGATCTGAGGAATAATAGTCTCTAGTCTGTATGCCAATGTGCTCATATCAATTTTATAGTCAACATTAAGAATCGAGATCGGTCGGTATGAGCCTGGGTCTGAAAGGTCTTTGTGTGGTTTGGGAATGGGGGTTATAGTACCATAGGCCCAGGATGGGGGAGGTTGTTCTCCCTGGAAAATGTGGTTAAATAGGGAACACATTTTAGGAACGAGACCTTTTAAAAACCCTTTATACCCCTCTGTGGAGTAACCATCTGGACCCGGGCATTTACCTGATTTAAGATTTTTAATAATTTCTTCTATTTCTAATTCTGAAATGGGGGCGGAAAGTGCTTTAGTTTGAAGGGGAGTTAAGGTTGGGAGGTTAACACCTTCTAAAAAAGATTTAGCCAAAGCCTGTGGGTAGTGGGGACCCAAGGAGTAGAGGTTGGAATAGTATTCTGAAAAGGCTCTTTTGATGTGTTTCTCAGAATGGTGTGTTATGCCTGTCAAGGGATTTTTAAATTTTAGAATGGTGGCAGATATCTTTCGCTCCTTCAGTCTATGGGCCAGGTTCTTAATACCTCTGGGACCTCCCTCATGCGCAGACTGATGGAGATAATATAATGTTTGTTGTACTTTGTTGTCTATTATCTTTTGTAGGGCTGCTTTAGTGTCTCTAATTAGCTTCTGGAGGTCGTTATCACCTTCTTGATATAACAGTTTTTATTTGGACAGCAGATCTGATAGCCTTTGATATTCCCTTTCTCTTTCTCTGTGTTTCCTAGCTGAGTATGCTATTTTTTCCCCATGGATGGTAGCCTTCATCGCATCCCACTGTATAGATTCCGAAACATTCGGGTCTGCATTCTCCTTAAAAAAAAGGGGGAGCTGCAGAGAAATAATTTCCTGAAATTCCCCGTCCCCTAATCTTCCCACTTTTGTAAATATATATCTAGATTCCTTTTAAACTGGTCCATTGTATCCGAGCTAACTACAAATTGTGGCAGTTTATTCCATTGTCTGGTTACTCTGTTTTAGAAGAAATATTTCCTTTTGTTCTTTATTGCTGTAGGTACAAACAATTGACAGAGTTGCACCTTAGGACAATTGATTTGGAAGCATTTCTTATCCCACATTCTTGCATAAGATATTTATCATAAAGTAGGTTATAAAGAAGCAACTTCTAGGACCAGTCATATAATGCCTGTCTTCCGCAGACTGCATTGGCTGCCAGTACAGTGGCAGATCACCTTCAAGGTCAGTTTGCTGACCTATAAGGCCCTACACGACCAGGGACATAGCTACTGCAAGATCTTCTTCATCCCCACTGTCCCTTCCACCCTCTCCTATCCACTGAAGAGGGATTGCTAGAGATTCCCAGGGTCCATTTGAAGACATCAGGGGTCAGGTCATTTCATTTTATGGCCCTGACCCTGTGGAATTCTCTACCTCATCAGCTGTGAGACTGCCTGACAATCCAAAGTTTTAAAGCAGCCTTGAAAACTTATTTATTTAGCCTAGCTTTTCCTGAATTTTAAGAATGTTGTATTGATTGATTTTATTATATTGTCTATTTTATGTATTTTAATTATTTATTGTGCAAGCGCCTTGGTTTTGGAAAGGTGCTTTTAAAAAAAGTTTGATTTGATTTGATTGATCAAGATTTCTCAATCTTGGGATTAGCTTAGTTGCTCTCATTTGGGCACCTTCCAGTAGTTTGGTATCTTTTGTCATGTAAGGTGCCCAGAATGCAGCTCCATAATCCAAGTGTGGTCTTATGTAGGAGTTATATAATGCTAGAACACATGGTTCTTGCCTACTTATAAAGGATTTTTTGTTGGAATTTAAAATGAAATTAGCTCAAGTAACAATCTGTCTACAGTGACTCCCAGGGAGAAGTTAATTGTTTACTAGGACCCCTAGATCTTTTTCTGACTGATTCTCCTTTAATAGTTTGTCATCAAGGTAGCACTCAGCATGTGGATTTTCTGACCTAGGTGCATTGCTATGCACTTATCCTCATTAAATTACATATTATTTCATTGTGATGAAATATCATTGCCATCTTTTACTTCTCTGCTTATTTTGGTATCATCTGCGAATTTGTTTCTAAGACTTGTACATCCATTTTGTAAATCAGCTATATGTACACCAAATAGTAATGGTCCTAGGACAGAACCTTGCAGGACCTCACCAGAAACTAGAGTTGGGTTTGATAATGTGTTATGTATTTTTACCACTTGTGAGCGGTCTGTTAGCCAGTTTACTATCCACCCTATAACATGCTGATTTATTTTGATATTGATCAGTTTATTTATTAATATGTAATGTGAGACCTTATCAAAGGCCTTTTTAAAGTCTAGATAAATTCTAATGTTTATTTAGGTCATGGCTAACAAGTACATACAGATGTTGAAGTACATTCCTCATTACAGTGGCAGGACAAAGTGCACTCATGGTACTCAAACTGACATGTCTACAGCTGAAGCCAGCATTCAATGTGACGTGCTGACTTACTTTACCTGTAACATAGCTATTCAGTGTGAACCACCTACAGAAAGCCATCATCGGATTGAAGAAGATATGTTGTCTGAAATATCATCATATAATGATACCTTCAGTGAGATGGAAGATGACAACTTGGAAGATCCGGACTGAGATGTCAGTGACATTGACACATCTGACAGTGATTCTAATGACTGTGAAGACAATTTTGAGCAGTAAGTTGTTTTACATACACTCAGGGAAGCAGTACATCTTGAGAAAGCGATGTAACTGTAAATATTTACTCAACAAATGCCTCATCATTACTTTTTTATCTTTTAGGTACGCGAAACTACAACAAGATGGAGGACCACACTTTGAAAGGAAGTTTGTTTTTTGAGAGCGCAAAACTGCTCATGTTGCAGACCTGCTTTATGTGTTATGCAACTTGCAGGGTATTTGCACAAAAAATTATGGGTGGTTTCGTGGAATTTAAGCAGTTGTGTGTCAATGGCCATATCAAAGTCTGGAGCAATCAACCACGCCATCTTTTGATGGTGATTGCGAACTTCATGACTGCATGCGCTATTATGTTCACTGGATGTAGTCCAGTATGTATTCTAAAGTTGTTTAAACATCTTAACATTCCAAACATATCAGTACATACATATTACCAAATGCAGGCATCGTATTTGGTTCTTGCAGTATGTAATGTATGGAAAAGACAACAGACTGAACTGGTTGGATCATTTTCAAACAACATAGCCATTCTGGGAGAAGATGCCAGATACTGCTCCCAAAGACATACTGCCAAGTTTGGCAGCTAAAGTTTGATGGACCTAGTACGAGCCAAGATTGTTGATATGCAGCTCATTCAGGTGTGATGTGTAATAAATGATGCACAGAAGTATAATTATTACTATATTTGTAAAAATATTAGTATTTTGGTATAACAATGCATTGATGCTTTCATTTTATTCTCCTAAAGAGTAACAAGGTGGCAAGTTCTAATGTGATGGAACCAGAAGGGATAAAAGGAGGACTGAAAGACATGAAGACATGTGGCATCAAAGTTGAGAGACTTATCACTGATTGACATGTTGGTGTCAAGAAATGTATGAGGGATCAGGAACTAGACATTAGCCACAGATTTGATGTCTGGCATGTTGAGAAAGGTACATCTATATGTATTTATAGTGTGCATTTCAAATGTGCACATCGCAGAAAACAATTCATGTCCAAATGATCCATGATCATGGTGCTATGTTGATTGGTTGTGTTGTGGAGGAGAGGGGGTGGTGGGCAAGTGTAGCATCTTAATTACTGACTGCCTGTCTGTGTTATATTTGTTAATGTAGGTTACTAGAGAGTAATGCGGATGACTCAACAAGGGGTCAGTTAGGTAACACTTCTACAAAATGGTGTGCATGACCACTGAACTTGTGTAAACATTTTATGGTCATCGAAGTGAAAAACAAGAATATAATGATGAAAATTTCCATTTTGGTTGTTGTTTTCCTAATTGCAAGACTATATGTGTCAATTACAGTAATTTACAAAGTAACCTAATTGGTTAATTCTAAGTACATTGCGTTCGAACAGTTCATCATTGTTTCTGTGACTTACTATTTTGTCGTTTAATATTTATTATCATAGTTTTTATTACAGATGAGGTGAGATGCATTTGTTCTGTTTGTTTCATTATAAATGTATTAATCGTTACAGGAATACAAAAGAAGATTGAGGCTAAAGGAAAATGAAAAGCCTGTGTTGCACTGAAGGACTGGGCCAAGGCAATCGGTAATCACCTCTACTGGTGTGCATCCAGCAGTGGTGGAGATGGTGAAATGATGCTTGCCAAAAGGTTATCTGTTGGTAATCACATGTGTGATATTCACACAGGATATGGAGAGCCATACAATGCTTGTGTTTGTGGACCAATAGATGGAGATAGTTTTTGGCTTACAAAAGCTATGTATTATATTCTTTATTGTCCACTTAACATATTTTGCCTGATGTATTGCTATGTTGCAGTTGTTGCAATATTAATGATTACCATATCACCCCCCAAAAAAAAAAATGAAATAGTAAGAAGTAAAACACAAGAGAATACTGGATGAGCAGCAACTATGCACAACCAGTCTGTTCTACCTCAGAGGTGTTCTGATCCTCTCTGACCTTGAGGCGAAGCTTGAGAGGTCCATGGGAATCAGAACCCCGAGGTGGCAAAACACACTGGTTGTGCATAGAGTTGCTCATCCTGCATTTTTTATAGTGTATAGTACTAAAATAACTATGTCTTTGTGAGTTCTTTTGCTTTCAAAATGAAACTGACTCATGCAGTGTCTAGAGGTTCTAGAATGCTGTTCTACCACAGTAGAATAGAATCACATTCCATGACTTTGGAGCTGTAGTACAACAGCATTTTGAAAGGGATGGAATTCTATACAGAACAGCACTCCACTGTACACTATACGGAGGATTGTGTATGAGCAGTCATACACAACAAGGATATTCTTGTATCGAGAGGTTTCCTTGGTAACAGATTAGCTCGAAAGCATAGCTCGAGAGGTGCTCTGTTATGAAGGGAACCTTGAGATAGAAGAATATTGTTGTTTGCATGTGACTGCTCATACACAATCCTTTATATTGTATGGGCAGTCACAGCATAGAAAATCACACAAAACCAGCTAGTGAAGACAACGGATAATAGAAATTTTAACATTTTCTTTTTTTTTTACTGACAGGGTTCTGCAGCTGTTTCAGCAAGTTCAAGTTAAAAATAAAACAACTTCCAGCTGAATTGAACAGAGAGGAAAGCAGCTATGTGGCAGCATTCCAAGTTGTTCTGCTGCAGTACTGACATCACTACTGCAGCAGAACAACATAATGGTGTCATTACTGCAGCAGAACAAGCATATTGCAGGCATGGAATTCAATGCATAACAGCATTCCACCATATACTATGTTGATGTGCTTTATACATGTACCAGCTATGTAGTTTGTAAGGTACACATTCAGTGTTCATCAGTTAAGCATCTTATTATTTGTCTAATCTGTGACATGATAATTTTGTACACAGTATAGCGCAATTAGGGATTGTTTTTTGACTGCGTTGATACATGACAAAGAATGTAGGGATACACAAGGGGGTAGACCAAGTGTCTTCAGTACAATTGTATTATGAACTACCGTGGAATTATCAACGGAAATATATGGTATTAAAAAAAGAAATTAGATGTGAATCATAAAAGTGAAATGAAGTCATATAATATTGAGAATTACGACAGTTTATCTGAAGCAAGACATTATCAGATTATGACTCAATTGTACGTGGTTTGAGTGCTGCTTTGCATAATGTTTTGTGTATATAAAATAGTGTATCAAAGTATATAAAACTGCAATCTGATTGTCTGTTAGAATTCAAAGAGCATTACAGTGTTAAGGCGTCATATTAGTGTACCGTTCAGATGTGATGTTACAGATATTTCACTATCAGGTCAGTAGATTGTAATGTGTAGATTTCCACAGATATTATTTTCTCATAGGCTCAAAGGTTTACATAGAGCTTGAGCTAATACTATTCACCAAGCTCCTATGCAAGGACATAAAGCAACTGCCACCTGAGGAACAGACTTCATCGCTCGAGTCATATCATCGAATTGTTACCTTTTTCACTCCAAAGAGTGTTAATTTCTTCTACAACACCAAGGCAGCATGGTTAGTATTTTTGTTAGCCAAAAATGTTATTAAATTTGTTGCAGTAATGCTCAGGGTACTGATAATGGGAAACAATGTAGATGTCAAGCGTCAACATTAGTCTGAATATGTCAATTCCTGAAACTAGCTGTATCTTCTGTTCCAAACATATACTACTGTCAATGCTACCTGCTGATACTTTGTATATACTGTATTATTGTATCTCACTTTATTTTTATTATTATTATTTTCTTGTGTGTACCATCCCATGTATATCGTCCCTTGTTCCTTGTTGACAAACCAAGATCCACCTCGAAAATGAACTTGCTCAACTGTGATCACCTGGTTAAATAAAGACTTTGATTGATTGATTGATTGATTCAGGGATAAACAACCACATGGTCATCAGCTGTATTGTCAGAATGTTGTTCACCACCACATAGGTGTACTGTATCTCGCAGTGTAACAAAGTTGATTAGTAGCCTGAATAGGTTATTGAATATTAATCTAAGTACTGTTCCTGCGAGTGTAACCTGCATTACTGTAATGCACTGTGAATCATGAAATAATTGCTTAGTGAAGCATTGTTTTGATAATGGAGTTTGGAGGAGACCAACGTGTGACTGGCTGTCTGTGTTTGTCTCTGTCAGTAGTTTACTTTTTGTGGATTTTCATGAGTTTTTGCTCGGAAGAACTGGACCATTCTTGAACATGACATTTATGAACGTTTCCTGGACTAAGAAACTATAAAACATCACCACCTGATTTTAGCATTCTCATCATAAATCAACTTTTTTGGAAGTCATCAAAAGCAAAAGTAAGGTTAGTAAATCTGTTATACAAGCTCTGAGTTGTGAAGCGCTGCATTGAATCCACATTTCCATCTGACTTGTTCCTTAAAAGATCTGTGCTTGTCTTTGAGGTCTATTCACAACCATTTTGGAGAACAAAGGGAAGACACTAACAAAGGATTTTTACATCTTGCATATGCCCCAGGCCAATATTCATCACCTTCAGGAATTTAACACTTACTGGGTCTTTGGTCTATAGTATCAGTCTACTGGTCCTCAGTAGTTCACCATTTCCTGTGGATTTGATTATTTTTCATCATTTGACTCCTGGTACCTTGGACAAGATTACTGTATTAGTTATCCCTGAACATAACTATTTGCATGGTTTAATATTACATCAAGAATGCAACCTAACCCCATGAGAGGGCCAGAGTATACAGGGCCAAAGGGAAATGGCTTGAAATTTGCTATGATGAATATCTGCAGCCTAATTCCAAAGATGCCTCAACTTCAGGCATGGGCTACCCTACATAAACCTGATATACTTTGCCTGACTGAGACTTGGATATCCACCTGGGTCTGGGATTATGAGATAGTGCTCCCAGGTTACAATACTTTTAGATGTGATAGGAATTGGAAAAGAGGTGGTGGCTGTCTCATTTATTTATGGAACACCATACAAGGTGTTGTGCTCCCCATCACAACCTGCAGCATTGACCATGAGCTCCTTGCAGTTAGAATAATTTTTGGTTAACATAAAAAATCTCTGGTCATTGCATGCATCTACCTCCTACTGAAAATGACCAATGATGGTCTAATTAAACTACTGGGGTCCTTGGCTGGTGTTAACAACAACTGTGAGCTCATCATGACTGGGGACTTCAACATCAATTGGTTTAGTAATGAATCGACCAACCAGAAGGATACCATAGCCAGTTCCCTCCTCATGCAATTAGTCACATAGCCTACTAGAATGAACCATAAGACTGGTAAGCACATGCTCCTGGACTGGCTCCTTGCAAGCTCACTTGACAGGATTATTGAGGTCTTGGTACTACCAGATGCGTTAAGCAATCACTCCCCTATCACCTGTCTGTGGTCCAATAAATTCAAAAAAGCACCACCTGTCTTTGTGAACAGCAGAATTCTCAGGAAAGGGCAGTTCTCAGCTTTCAAAGAGGTGCCTTCTCAGATTGATTGGTCTCACCTTAAGGTACTGCATGACCCTGAAATAACAGTCCAGTACTTTATCGATAACTTTAATAGCATTTGTGACAGATTTGTTCTGTTCAAAAAAAGAAAAACATGCAGCCATAACAATGGATGGATTACTAGTGACCTTCTAGATCACATGAGGGCAAGGGAACACCTTTGGTATCAAGCCAGGGTCTCCGGTAAGCCCAGTGACCTTCAAAGATGCAGGGCAGCCAGAAACAAATGTACACATCTCATCAGGAACACTAGGGCTAATTTCTACAAGGATCAATTGGAAAGAACCTGGGGTGATGGGAAGTGGTTTTGAGACAATATAAAGGCACTCACAGGGAAGGATGATGAAACACAGCCATCAATGCTAAACATTACTGGCACAAATACCATGGACCCCCACACCATTGCCACACCACACCATTAGCTTTGTTCTACCAGCTGAATACCTCATGCCTATCAAAGCTAATAATAAGTGCCCTCCAGACATCAACTCACATCCTCAATTTTACTTCAAGAGAGTCACTGTCAAAGAAGCACTGGGTTATGTTAAAAAGATCCTGGGGAAAACCAGAATGGGGTCTGACAGCATTGACATGAAATTGCTGGTGCTGGCAATCAATGAAGTTATCACTCCCATCACTATGATTTTCAATAAATCCGTCCAGCTCACCAAATTCCCTTTTCCTCAGACACAAGCGCTGGTGACCCTGGTGCATAAGGAAGGCGATTGATCACTGACCACAAACTACAGGCCCATCTCTATCCTCTCCCCCTCTCTAAAGCACTGGAAAGGATTGTGGCAGACCAGTCTACTGATTATATTCACAAATATCAACTGTAATATCCCCAGTAACACAGCTTTAAGAAACTCCACAGCATGTACACTGCACTGGTGGATTTCACCGAGTATGTCCATAAGGCATTGGATAAGGGAAAACTGGTTAGGTCCATCTTCATTGGCCTAACAAAGGCATTTGACACAGTCTGCCACCCACTTCTCTTGTCTCATCTGCATGCCCTTGGTGTTTCCCCAAATGCTGCTCTATGGTTCCAGGACTACCTAATATCCTGGTCTCAAAGGGTCAAGATAGGTCACTCCATATCTGCATCCAAGGAAGTCTCACTAGGGGTACCTCAATGGTCCATCCTGGATCCACTGCTCTTCAGCATGTTCCTGAATGACCTACCTGATGCCTGCACTAGCAAAGTCATTTTATACGCCGATGATGGTGTCCTACTTAGCTGTCACTCTCACATAGAGCACCTACAGGCAGAGCTGCAATCTTCCTTCCAGCAACTGGAGACCTGGTTCTACTCCCAAAGATTGCTACTAAACTACAAAAAAAACAAGACAATGCTCCTCTGTAGCGCCCAACTAAAAAGGAGATGCCCTGAACTAACAATCACAAATCACCTGACTGCCCCACTGGAACAGGTTCACTCCTTCAAGTACGTGGGTGTCATTGTGGATGATACCCTCTCATATGTTCAGCACATTGACAAGGCGGTGAAAGCTGTGAACACTAAATTAGGAATCCTGTTTAGGCACAAGAAAAGCCTAACTGCTGAAGCCCTCCCGGCTCTCAGTCTCCAGCTCTGTCCTCTCCCTGGTAGACTACGGACTGGTGGTCTATGGTGCTGCCACAGATATGGCCCTTAAAAGGGTTGCCACTGCCCTTAACAAGGCTTGCAGACTATTGCTAAATGCTGATCGCTTCACACACGCTTGTACCCTGTATGGTCTGGCCCACATACTACCACTTCAATCCAGAATCAGATGCCAAACTTGCCTGCTAGGGAGAAAGGCCATGCTCTCCCTAACCCCTACCTGCATTGCATGCCTGGTAAAGGAAGCAAGCTCCAAATACAACACATGAAGAACAGTGACAGCACAGCTTGAAATCTCATTTTGTAGAACTTCCCTAGGACAAAGATCCTTCATGTACCAAGCTCCACTATGGCTAAATGAGATCCCTGCTGCATCTCTTAATACAACAAATGTTTGGTCCTTTAAAAGAGGAACTGAAGCAATACCTGCTGAACTCAAATGCCTGTGACTGCCTTACCTGAATCCATATCATCAAACTGGATACCCACTCTTAAAAACCTCTGACTCCCATACCTGAGTCCATATCCTCAACCCAGATACTCCCCTCATCTATCTGTGCTTTCCTTCTGTTTTACCTACCCTGGACGCCCCCTCTCAAGCTCCCTCTAACTCCCTCCCCTCCGTACCCCCAACACCTCCCCTTTCTACCCACTCTCCCCCTAAATATTCTCCTTCTCCCAATCTCTTTCTCTCTCTCTCCCTCTCTCTCTCTCTAATCTGCCCCTCATTTGCACTCTCCCCCCTTTCTTTCTCCAACCCTTTCCGATACTCTACCTTGAGAGGCCCCCCGAGGCAGCTATGCCATATGTTGCTAATTGGAAATTTCCTCCAGCTGCTTAATTTCAGTTGTCTAGGTTACTCAAATGTATTATTTACCTATATTCTGTATTACATAGCAATCTTATGTTTTGTGTTAAGTGTCAAGTTTTTGTTATGTCTCTGCTGTTTTACATCCTGACATGGAACCTTTGCAAAAGAGTGTATATTCAAAGGTTGTATCCGAATTACCAAATAAATAAATATATAATTTGTCAAGACATACCATATATGAGTTTGAAAGTAGCTTCAAGTACAAATAGTACATGTATTTTTACTGTTCCAGACTACTGATAGCTATACTCCATTTCAATGAAAATACAACACATGCTCAGAGGATAAGTCGGGATGGGAATAGACAATGGGGTGTCTCATTCCCAAAAAGTAGAGGCGATGCACTGGTGATTAAACCTGTGAAAGTACCTCAAACATACTGTGTGTATTTGAAAACTGTGGTACTTGTTCCTTAGCAGTGTGTTATAAACAGAGTAAACACAGACCATTAGTACATCTGCTTGTCTTGTAACAAGTATGACAGATAATAGGTAACGGGTGAGGACTTTCACTGATAGGATACAACAACAGTTGCGAGGCTGACTGATACTTAGGCATCATTATTGTTCCACAATGTACCCTGGTTACTGATATGGTCCCAGAATGTCATATGACAATTCTATTCCATAACTTGCCAAGGGTTTACACTCTATGGTTGGCTCATGCTCCAGCTGTCTGAGTCCAACCCCCCTGCAGGGATTCCAGGATGGCCGTGCTTCTAGCTCAAGCAGTTGCCTGGGTGGTCCAATCTACATCAGGCATATTGAGATCACCCATCTGGAACCTTGTTTCCCAGACTGCGGGCATTTGTGAGCATGACCTTCCATGTTTTATACCTGCCGTCCATCTGTTCTTGTTCTCTCTCCTTTGCCTGTTTCCCCCACCCTGGTTTTCTTGTTCATGTGCTCCTGCCCCCTTCCTTTATTCCCAGCTTTACACATTTAGTCTGCCTGCACCTCCCTGTCCACTTCAATTGTTCCTGTTATCAATTTGGGTTTTTGCATGCTTCCATGGGGAGCCATCCTAAGCCACCTGTCCCTCCTGACTCTTCACCCTTGGCCAGTTTAAATGCTCTGTGCTAAAGCATTCTGACTTCTCACCAAGGAGTGAGATCCCCTTCCCAGACAGATGATGGCCATTCTGCTAGGTGTCCCTAACTTCTCACCCTGGACAATGGAGTCCCCCACTAGGAGAAGCTTCCCCCCGCTCCGGGATCCACTGTCCCCCTTCTCTGGATCTCCAGCTTTGAGGTCCTGACCATCCTCCCTGGACCAGATACACCCATGGTTTTCATGTGTTATAGCATACTTAACATACTTAGAATGTAAGTAGTTATATTGCTATATTGTTATTAGAATGTTTATTCTTCAAGGACTAAATATACTCATTCAAAATGTAACTGTTTAATTTACTTATCTATTGTAGGAATTGTGATGGATAGCTTGCCTGGTATTGTACATCCACCAATATTTATTTAAATTCACAGAGTATGTAAGAGATCTCTTTACTGAGGTGATGGCACTTTGACATGAATTTCCAAGTTATCAATTTGCAAAGGAGGGTTTGCTGACAAAGGCTATTTCTAAGCCTATAGCTGCCAAGTTTGTTAAACCAGATAAGCAAGATTTGGTTGAGAAACACAGTAGTCATTTCAACCAGGGTGGACAAAATACCAGGTATGCAAGTTAACACCTAACTCAGGATTCGTTTACATACAATGAATAATTAAGCAACATGGCATGACCATGGATTACATTAACAGTCCTCAGGATCACATGCTCACTGTGGTCCAAGTATCTTGCATAGATATCATGAGTGGATGTACACTGTGACTTTGTTATTGAATTAAAAAATATTTTGAATTAATTTTTTTACAAATGTCTTGTATAACTGCGATTATAAAAAGGGTCTCAGAAATGCTGCAATCTGATTGTCTGTTAGGATTCCAACAGCCTTACATTAATCCATGTTATACTGTCATGTACAGCCTGTTAACCATGGCACATGGATTCTTCCTGTCAGCATTCCATCTCCTATCACTGCTGAATGACTGGAATGATGCTTTCTGATTTTGAACCAGCATTCTTAAACTGTTAGTGGAAGAACTATTTTATTAAAAATCTCCCTCTAAATGAAGAAAGCATTCAAAAAGTATACTTTTAACACTTTTCTTTTTGGAATATTTTTTTATAATATCAATAAGGCACTCCCGTGGTTAGATTAAGAGTGGCAATATGGCACTCGGCTGTGCCTCATGCCACATTACACCCTGAGGGGCAATTAACAGACTGTTAATCTAACCCATGGTCATGCCTTATTGCTTAATAATTGAATCCTGGGCCATGGGTATACAAGGCAATAATGCAATTCACAGGTGGCTGCACTCACTCAGGCATTCACTCATGGATCACAATGGTATACTCAAGCCCTATAATAGATTATGATTTACAGAATACATCATGAACTACAGTGGAATAACACATTTATCTTCACTGGTGAGTGGTAAAACCAATAATTCATGAATAGATAAGTCACAAGATTGTTATACAATGTTTTCAGCTTGCAGGCACAGATAAATGTGATACCGTAATGCAACCCACTATGTATTGAATATTCACTGCATCATTTTTAAATCCCTGGCCCTTGCATAGCCCTGGTGTTTCATATAGCAATTTTATAAAATGGGCATTAATGAAAGGTCAAGTGATGACTGGCAATTGGGTAGATGGTGTCACATGACCATTCATTAATGCCACTGTACAGCAAGCGTAGGCGTGCAAATTGAAAAAAAAGTCCAAACAAACGTTTTACAATCAGCTAGCCCATTTTATAAGTGTGCTAACACACACACCAGTCGATGGGTGTATCAGGGCATTAATGCACTTCCTTGCTGGTTCCAGAAACGCAGTCAAGCCCTCGTGCATCACAACGAACACAGGACATGCATTACTGCACCAATATACCCATGGTCTGTTGTGGTTTAAAACATACCAAACAGATGACTGTGTGTTATACATTATGCAATTCATATGAATAACTGTCAATGAAGCCTATTGATTCAAGCCATTAGCACAGTCTGTAAATACAAGCATTATTAGAACAAATGGTTATAATAATATTTTAAGAGATATTAATAATACATGACTTATTTAGTAGTCAATTTCCTGTTTGGAAGTACAAGAACATCACTGTTGATGTCATTGTCATCAATTTTCTTATTACAGTGCCAGTTCTTCTGATGGTGGAATACAGGGACTGGTAGCAGAAGAAGAAGAATAGGTATTCAATATACAGACCACCAGACAATGTGTTAGAAGGAAATGTTGAACGGTACTGTATAAATGAGTACATGAATGAAGCAAACAAAAACTGTTTTATTACATTAACTGTTATACTTGATTGTGACTAAATAAGTTGTGACTTCATTCGGTATATAGTACTGTTTTTATTAGCCAGTGGTGCTTCATACAATTAAACAGTTATCATTCCTGAATTTAAGCATATTTCTTTTGATCTTTCTGTGCTACTATAAAGGTATTCTGTGTTTCTATGAAGAAACCAACTGTCGAAAAAGAGTAAGTCAGTAAATGAAAGATGACAACAGTAATACATTTAATAAGATTTATTGTTTTTAAAGGCAAATAACATAACTTTAAATAGATTTTTTTTGCATTAGAATGCCATATAGTTGTTGCAATATATAGGAAATACCTGTTAATACTTACTGTTGTTATTTAAAATAAAACTGTTCATTACTTGCAATGTTGAATGAATATATGTACACCACATCCTTATAAAACACGAATAACACTGTATAATTAGTTAATTCCAATGTCCCCATATTGGGAGGAAGGGGTTAAAAACAAATGGGTCAGTGAAAGTGCAGAATACATAAAAGAGTACCTTTGCTTGATAATAAGTCTGATGGTGTTACATTCCCCGCCCCCACCTGCAGTGGATTGTGTCCTCCTTTGTCCTCACCTCCTACTGACATAATTACTAGTGGATTTTCCTCCTGTTCTCCTGCTCCTGTTTCACTCCCCACCACCCTTCCATCCCTCTTCACCACTGGATATACTTACCCATGTTTGATTTGTTTTTCACTCCCCTCCTTCCAACCATGTCATTTCCATCTTCATCCTAGAAACCTCTCCTTTTAGCCATTGAACCTCCTTTTCCTGCCTTCTTAACATTTGACAGATGGGGCATTTCCCCATCCTCCATAGGGTGCCCATTGATACAGCCACCCCACAGATATTACATCCCACAACCCTCCCTCCCCCACATTCCCTGTTCCCCAACTTTCTTAGGACCCCTTGATCCCTGCATTCCCATCGACCTCCCCAAGGCTGCCACCCCATCATTCCCCTTTCTCTGTCCAACCCAGTCAGTCTTCCCAGAGCATTTACCCTTGCCCACTTTTTAGTCCTTATGCTCAATTTACTCACTTCTTAATCCACTTTTCCACTGGGTTATCCCTTGACCCACCTAGCCCCTCACAAAGCACTCAGTGCCCACACACCTATTGAATTATTAAATTACACAAAATTACAGCACTTTTGGCTTTAAAACAATTGCCACACATTTCCCTTTGATCACAGATATATCATGTGCTTTTTCAAAGCATATACTGTTCCCATTCAGCTTGTCTCATGGAGGAATGGAACATGCTGATGTACAACAAATAGCTCAATCAATAATCAGTAAAACACTGTGGACATACATACTTTGCATACGTCTTTTGAAAATTTATATTATCAGTATATGTTACAAAAATAAGTGCAATGATGAAGAACATTACACAAACTCATAACCTAATTTCAACATTTAAGATCAAAACAGTGTGGATCAATGACAGCCCAGGCTGTGTAATATTTTTTTTTTAATTTGTTTTTTATTTTAGTCTTTGGTAACTGGATAAGGCCCACTAGGCACAAGTGCCTGTTTTCAGGGGTGACCTGGGAGCACTGGATGATTAAGTAACTTGCTCAGTATCACACAATATGTAAGTGGAGGTTGTGAGAATCAACGCAGGTCTGGTCTTGTTGGATGTACGAAGCTTGTTCACAGGTCGTTACTCTAACCTCTAGGCTATACTGACATGATGTTCATTAACTACAATACATTAATGGCCAGCTTCTTTGAACTCAGTGCAGTGCTGTGCTGTGATGGAAATCTTGTTCATATTCTGCACACTGCACACGAAGGTATCACTTTTCGATTCCTGAATCCAAGATGCCACCAAAACCAGAAGGGTGTACTGCCTGCACGGCATTAGCCGATCCAGCCTGAAAGAAAACAGCAAAAAAAAAATAAAAAAATCAAGTAAGTCTTGAATAAACGTTGATACTATGCATATCACAAATGAGTAATATCAATCAGCAATACTACGGAATCCAATCTACTTATCAAGCTTTTAACTAAGTAAACCTCGATATGAATACATATATACATAACATATTTACTGAGGATACTCAAATTACAGTTCATACTATCTGGCAGGATGTGATGCAATATAACACTTCAGAATCATGTTGCCACACCAATCCAAACTCCCCGAACATTTGTTAATTCATCTTTTCTCATCAGCAGCACACAAAATGTGATGGTGATCAATACAGTGGAGGTACAAATACTTTCACAAATACTAACATTGATTACATATACAATAACTTGATAAGCATAACATAGAAACATGGAATTTCATGGCTGATAAGGACCGCTTGGCCTACCTAGTCTGCCCATTTTCCTACCTGATGGATAAGCTGCAGATTCTAGTTAACCAACAGCTTACTTCCTCCTACCCCCAACTAGAATTGCTGTATGTCTGTCCCATGCTTTCTTGGATTCCCCCCTGTTCTTGACTCCACAACCTCCTCAAGAAGGCTGTTCCATACATCCACAACCCTCTCAGTAAAAAAATACTTTCTAACATTGCCACTAAGCCTTCCCCCCTTTATCTTCAAATTGTGCCCCCTTGTTCTTGCACATCTCTTTTTCTGAAAGATGCTACCCTCTTGGACTTTAATTCCCTTGAGATACTTGAAAGTTTCTATCATGTTCCCCCTCTCCCTTCTTTCTTCAAGGGTATACATATTAAGCTGCTTTAGTCTCTCTTCATATGACTTCTGGTGTAGACCCTGCACCATTTTGGTTGCCCTCGTCTGAACAGCCTCCACTCTGTCTATGTCTTTGTGGAGAGGGGGTCTCCAGAACTTCACACAGTACTCCAAATAGGGTCTCTCCAACTGTCTGTACAGAGGAATAACAACTTCCTGTTTTCTACTGTTGATGCCTCTCCCTATGCATCCCAATATCCCTCCAGCCATCCTTACTGCCTTCTCACATTGCATGCCTACCTTTAGGTCATCTAATATAATTACTCCCAAGTTCCTTTCGATTTTTGTTGTTAGTATCTCACCCCCCATTGTGTACTCTTCCCCTGGGTTTTTGTTTCCAAGGTGCATTACCTTGTACTTCTTTGCATTGAATCTGAGCTGCCATACATTTCACCATTCCTCCAACCTTGCCAAGTCCCTTTTTATCCTTTCCACCCAACCTCATGTATCAAACCTGTTGCAGATCTTTGTGTCATCTGCAAAGAGACATCTGTTTCCTTCCAGGTGCTCTCCAATGTCATTTATAAAGACATTAAAGAGGACCGGTCACAGTATTGAACTCTACAGTACCCCACTAGTTACCCTCCTTTCTTCACTGTGGACTTTGTTTACTAATACCTTTTGCGTCCTGTTAGTCCAGCCAGTTTTTTATCTAGGCAACCACCTTGGGACCCACTCCAAGGCTGGCTAACTTGTGTATTAATATTTTGTGTGGGACTGTGTCAAATGCCTTGCAAAAATCTAGGTAGGCCATATCCACAGCTCCTCCCTGGTCTACTACTTTGGTCACCCAGTCAAAGAAATCTATTAGATTTGTCTGACACGACCTTCCCACTGTGAATCCATGCTGCCTTGGGCTCTGTACCCCACTGGCCTCTAGGTACTCAACAATTTTTTCCTTCAGAAGTGATTCCATCATTTTCCCTACCACTGAGGCCACACTAACCAGTCTGTTGTTTCCTGCCTCTGCCCTGCTACCACTTTTGTGAAGTGGAATTATATCTGCTCTCCTCCAGTCCTCAGGTACCACCCCATCCTCCCATGATTTGTTAAAGAGAGTAGTCAGTGATGTCATTAGTTCTTTTAGAATTCTGGGGTGAATCCCATCAGGCCCCATTGCTTTGTCCGCTTTCGGTTTCAAGAGTTCTTTCAAAACCCTTTCTTCTGTGAAAGGACTGGTATTGCCCCCCATCCAGAATGTTCTCTTGT
Source organism: Neoceratodus forsteri (assembly GCA_016271365.2). Classification (NCBI taxonomy): domain Eukaryota; kingdom Metazoa; phylum Chordata; order Ceratodontiformes; family Ceratodontidae; genus Neoceratodus; species Neoceratodus forsteri. The sequence continues at coordinate 584,936,936 of CM028132.1, read as the reverse complement.
TTGGTTTAGGTACCTCCCCACCCTCTTCTGTTGTGAATACTGAGCAGAAATATTGGTTCAGTATCCTGTTTTCACTATCACCCTCTGTCCACATTACCTCCCCTTTATTAAATCTCTGTATCCCTCCCTTGGTCTTTCTTCACTCCCTAATGTACCTATAAAATGTTTTATCCCCCTTCATAACATAATTGGCTATCTTTTCCTCAGTTTGGGCATTTGCTATTCTGACTGCCTTCCCTGCTTCCTTCTGTCTTAACTGATACAGTTCTCTGTCCTGCTCCTTCTGTGTTTCCTTATATTTCCTAAATGCTGTCCTTTTCTCCTTAATCTTCCCTGCCACCTCTTTTGAGAACCATAGTGTTTTTTTCCTTCATTTTGTTTTATTGATTCGCTTCACATAAAGGCTCATTGCCTCTGTGATGGCTGTTTTGATTATTGCCCATTGTTCCTCCACCCCCCCCCTTCTTTCCCATATGCTAGTGCTTTTCTGAGGCACTCTCATTTTCCCAAAGTCAGCCCTCCTAAAGTCCAATACTCTTACTTTTGTATGGCTTGACTGTATGGCTGCATTTATTGTGAACCACACTGTTTGGCGGTCGCTTGTTCCCAGATGGCTACCCACTTCTAAATCTGAGATCTTTTCTCTGCCCTCATTTGAGAGTACTAGGTCTAAGATGTTCCCTCCGAGTCGGTTCAAACATTAGCTGTCTGAGGCATGCCCAGGTGCTCCAGTTAACATCGGGCATATTCAGGTCCTCCATCAACAATATCTCCCCATTTTCTGCCATTTTAAGGATGCCTTCTATCATTTCCTTGTCCATTTCATCCCCCTGAGATGGGGGTCTGTACACAACTTCCATGCGGATTGTGGTGCCATTTCCTGTCTCCAGGGTTTCCCATAGTGACTCATCTACTTCATGTTTACTCTTTGGTTCTGTTGCTTTAATCCCTTCCCTTCCCTTACAAGGAGAGCTACTCCTCCTCCTCTTCTTTTACCCTCCCTGTCCCTTCTGTAGGTTGTATATCCTGGTATGTTGACATCCCAGTCATGGATTTCTATATACCATGTTTCAGTGACTGCCACAATATCCAGGCATCCCTCTTCCATCAAGGTCACTAGTTCAGGGAGCTTGTTACACAGACTACGGGCTTTGGTACTCATCACCCTCCATTTTTTGATGGTCTTATCCCTTTTAGCCCCATCCCTGTCCTTACTGCCTTTGCCTTTTTTTGCATTTACCCCATCCTGCTCCTGAATGCCTTCTGTACCTTGGTGTTTACCTCACTAATTACTGTGTTTTGGCTAGTTTAAATGCATGCCAATGAAGCATTTAAACCTATCACCTAGGATCCTGGTCCCCCCCCCAGACAGATGCAGACCATCACACCTGTATAGGTCTGCATCCCTCCAGATGGCTCCCCAGTCCCCAATGAAGCCAAAACCCTGAGTTCCACACCAGTTTTTCAACCATTCATTGAATCCCATGGTGCAGAGTACCCTAGAATCATCCTTGCCACAGACAGGAAGCACCTCTCAGAAGGTTACCGTACATGCTACTTGTCTAAGGCCCCTCCCCAACTCTACAAATTCCTCTTACATTGCTCTGATCCCATTCCCAGCCAGGTCATTTGTCCCTAGGTGGACAATGACCCAGCTCCCTCCATTCTGCAGCTGGTCTCATGATATTGAGGAATCGCTTCCAGTCTCTCCGAGCTGTGGTGCCAGGTAGGCACTTTACCTCCCTTTCCCCTTCCTCCCCCACTTCTACCCCCTAATGATTGAGTCCCTCACCAGGAGTTGTTTCCTTCCCTGTGGGGTCTCGTGCCACCCTCCTGTGGGTCTCCTTTGTGGAGGTTCTCAGCATCCTCCTTGGTCTCCACTGCACGTGCCTCCATAGAGGAACCACTCTTCACCAGATACAGCATATGACTTGTGGAGAGGTACAGCTGGAGGGATGTACCTCTGTTCCACCACCTTCTCCCTCCCTGAGCCACCTTGGTCCAACCACTCCTCTTTCTTGGCAACCTCTGAGGAAGCAGTGATGGCCCTGGTGGTCCCTGGGTGGGGGAAGAGGTTTCATGAACCCTAGCCAGGTCAGCTTGGAGACAGGCACCCTCCTCCCTCAGACCAGAGAGGTGCCTGCAAATAGGGCAGCTTTGCAGCCTCCAGATTGTCTCCCAAACACTGCTGCTCCATAGCTGTTGCACCACACCACTCCCATCATGATTTATTTTGTGTCCCCTCTCCTGTTGCTTTGTATGCTTACTCTCTCCTCCCACTAAGTATTTTTCCACCTACTTTCCTATTGCCTATGTACCCCTACTACTCTCGCCCTTCCTGTTCTGGGACAGGAAGTTCCTATAGTCTTCAGTAGTCTCCTTCCTCCTTACTTGGACTCAGACCTCCGCAGCTAGGGGAGGAGAAAGAGATATTTTGTCCTTCAAGGTTTATGAAACTAACGTGTCTCAGTGATCCTTCCCTTCCTACTGCCAAACAGAAAGTTCCTGTTGTGAGTCAAATCCAGTGGCTATAAAAGTAGAACTGGCTTAGGGTGGAGGGGTGGGAAGGAGGGCAATTAGTAAGAAAATCTGTAGCTTTTTAGTCAGCTGCTTGCTTTGAAAGTAATATTCCCTCTGCCAGAAACTAGCAGCAGGAAGCTGTAATTGGAGACACCTGCTTTTCTACTGCTCAAGCAACACCCCTAATTAACTCCTCTACTCCTGATTTAGCAAACTAAGTTGATACAGCCCCTTCTCCAAACAGAGAAACACACAGTGACTTTCTTTTTCCTTTTTTAATTAAATGAGATCCCCTGCTTCTAATAAAGTATCTGCTTGCTTAATCCCAACAGGCACTGACTCCTGCTGAGATAGAAGTGATTTATCTAAGAGAAAAACTGTAGCTTTTTTACACATAACAAACATATATTGTTTGTTATGATGTATGGAGCTTTTTGGGCTGGTGCCATAGTGTTGTGTGTTGGGGAGGTGACAGTAAAGTCAGACAGGCATACCTATGTAACAAATTTTGTATAAGGAGATGATGTTATGACATACTAACATTTAAATAGGTCATTTCATGTTTCCACTTCATGTGTAGTTTGGAGTTGCAGCGACAAGCATGCTTCTGTAAACATATATAATATTCATGCACTGTAGCCAGATCAGTAAATAAACATTACTGGTTATAAACTCAGCATCAATATTATCATCTACTGATCCAGCAAGCCAAATATAACCAGCCAATGTGGTGTCCAATACATATTTTTCCAAGCAATTGCTGCGGAATGCACATACTTCCGTAATACAGGTGGCATTATTTGCTACATCCAATTTTGCATGAACAAGTGGGTAAGAATGACAGCACCAGTTTTCTTCTTCTGTGGGCATTATCCTACAGTTCCCACATGTACACCTTGAAATTGTAAACAGAGATAATATTTTTACATTAACAACTTAAAATATAGGGGATATGACAATTAAAATATCTGTGCATCTGACAACCATGGTCATGCAATCATTTATCAGATACGTTGTTCAAAAGTAGTGGGTGATGTCGGATGAGAACACACTCCACAACATTGGCAGAATGGAAAGTACATTACATTTGGGGGGTTGTGAAGTTCACAGTTAATACATGTCAAAAATGTCATCACTATGGGTCCATGTGTTTATAGGTAACACAACTGTACAACGTATGTGTGTGTGAGTAGACGAAAAATGTCTGGGTACAGTCAGAAAGTGCTGACAAGCTGCATTCCCTAGTGTGTTACAACTGTTATCTCCCATTATAAATACAGTGCCCTGAAAGGAAGGTTACATCAGGACACTCCTTACAGGACTCTGGAGTGATAGTGGATGATCAGGTTTGTAACAAACTAGATAAGGCAGCTTCTCAGCACTTCTAGAAACAGAAACATAGACTTTGATGGGAGATAATGAACCACTTGTCCCAACCAGTCTGCCCATTTCCCTACCTACTGGATAAGCTGCAGATTTTAGTTAACCAATAGCCTACTTCCTGCCACCCCCCCACTATAATTGCCTTATGTCTGTCCCATGCATGTTTGAATTCCTCCACTGTTTTAGACTCCACAGCTTCTCCAGGAAGACAGTTCCATGTGTCCACCACTCTCTCTGTGAAAAAAAATTTCCTCACATTACCCCTGAGCCGTCCCCCCTCTATCTTTAAATTGTGCCCCCTTGTTCTTACACATCTCTTTTTCTGAAAGATGCTACCCTCCTGGACTTTGTTGATTCCTTTGAGGTACTTGAATATTTCTATCATGCCACCCTGTCCCTCCTTTCATCAAGGGTATACATATTAAGCTCTCTCAGTCTCTCTTCATATGGTTTCTGATGCAGACCCTGCACCATTTTAGTTGCCCTCCTCTGGACTGCTTCCATCCTGTCTATGTCCTTGCGTAGATGAGGTCTCCAAAACTGCACACAGTACTCTAGATAGGGTCTCACCAACTGTCTGTACAGAGGGATAACCACTTCCCTTTTTCTACTTGTGATGCCCCTTTCCTATGCATCCCAGTATCCCCCTGGCTCTCCTTACTGACTTCTCACATTGCTTACCCACCTTTAGACCATCTGATATGACTACCTCCAGGTCCCTTTCCATTTTTGTTGTTGTTAGTACCTCCCCTGCTATTGTGTACTCTTCTCCTGGGTATTTGTTTCCCAGGTGCATTACTTTGCACTTCTTTGCTTTGAATGTAAGTTGCCATATGTCCAACCATTCCTCCAACCTTGCCAAGTCCCTTCTCATCCTTTCTACCCCCCCTTGTGTATCAACTCTGTTACAGATCTTTGTGTCATCAGCAAAGAGGCATACCTTTCCCTCCAGACCCTCTGCAATGTCACCTATAAAGATGTTAAAGAGGACTGGACCTAGTACTGAGCCCTGAGGTACTCCACTAGTGACCCCCCTTTCTTTGGAATGTGTTCCATTCACTATTACCTTCTGTATCCTGTTGTACAGCCAGTTTGCTACCCAGGCTACCACCCTGGGACCCAGTCCCAGGCTGGCTAACTTGATTATCAATCTTTTGTGCGGGACTGTGTCAAATGCCTTGCTAAAGTCTAGGTAGACCATATCCACAGCTGCTCCCTGGTCTATTACTTTGGTCACCCAGTCAAAGAAATTTATTAGATTCATATGACATGAACTTCCTGCTGTAAATCTATACTGCTTTTGGTCCTGTGCCCTGCTGGCCTGTAGGTACTCAACAATTCTTTCTTTCAGAAGTGATTCCATCATTTTCCCTACCACTGAGATCAAACTTACAGGTCTATAGTTTCCTGCTTCTGCCTTGCTCCCACTTTTGTGTAGGGGAATCACATCTGCCCTCCTCCAGTCCTCAGGTATCACCCCATCCTCCCATGATTTGTTAAAAAGTGTGGTTAGTGGTGTCAATCAATCAATCAATCAATCAAAATCTTTATTTAATCAGGCGAACATCATTGAGCATAGCTCATTTACAAGATGGACCTGAGTGGTCAAGAAGTGCAAGTGTTAATACATTGACAAGGGTAGCATAAACAGTAATACAATGACAGGGGTAACATAAACAGTAAAACAATGACATAAGTGCTAATATATAACAATATACATATGTACACGGCACATTAAAACTTTTTAATCTGTGAGACAGAAGGCAATGGGCACATCAGGAGTAATATGTAGATTATAGGACCCAGCAGGCATTTTGAGGGTGAATCTTGGGACTGGAAACGGGAGTTTTATCAGCATATAGGAACATGAAAAAAGAAAGGGGGGGTAGGTAGGGCCGGGGTTTAGGCCTTGTGGAAGCAGTTGCAGAGTTCTGGGAATAGGGTGGTGAATAGTCTTTTGAAGGATATTAAGGGTAGGAGGTTATTTAGCTTCATGGTTTTTTGGAGTGAATTCCAAACAATTGCTAGTGAGTAGCTGATAGCAGCCCTCCCAAACTGGGTGCAGACATTGGGGACCTTAAGAAAGATAATTTTGCTGATCCTTAGGTTGTATGGCCTAGAAGTAATTTGAGTAAAACAGTCTGAGATATAGGTAGGTAGCTTGCCTGATAAGGCTTTGAATATCCAAATTGCAGCATTCCTATTTCTTCTGTGTTGTAATGATGTCCAGTTAACTGCCTTATAAAGGGAGCAATGTTGGGTGCTGAAGGGAAGGTCAGTAATGAATCTGATGGACCTGTGGTATAGGGTGTCCAGTTTATTTAAGAGGGGGAGTGAACAATGTCCGTACAGAAATTCAGCATAGTTAATGAGGGATAGGAATAAAGCCTGGATTAATCTTTTTTTGTAGTCTCTGTTGAGGTAGTGCTTTATTCTAAAAAATAAACCAAACCTTTGTCTCAGTTTCTTTAGTAGCTCCTCAATATGGACAGAATAGTCAAGCTTGTTATCAATCCAGACTCCAAGGTATTTGAAGTTATCAGCAATTCCAGCTTCTCTCCAAGTAAGGTGGTTAGTTGTAGGGTGGTGGATGGTGGGGTAGTGGCAGAGCAACTCTTTGAGGTAAAGAACATAGCTTTGTTTTTTGGCATTTAGAAGTAGTTTTTTATCCAGTAGGTTGTGTTGTAGGATGGAAAATTCAGATTGTAGCAGTTCACAGGCTTTAGATAATGAAGGATTGCTAACATATAATACAGTATCATCAGCAAACAGATGGATGTTGGATTGAGTGAGGTTAGCATCAATATTATTAATATAGATGGCAAGAGGATGGGGCCAAGAATAGAGCCTTGCGGTACACCTCTTAACAGTGGTTTTAAGGTGGATAGGTAGTTTCCATTTTTACCAGTTGTGACCTATCTGATAGATAGCACTTGAACCAATTGAGTGAGGGAATCCAACCCTAGTGAGCCAAGGGAGGTGATTAATGATTCATGATCCACTGTGTCAAATGCTTTGCTCAAATCTAGGAACACAGCACAGGTACTGTTCTTCTTATCCATAGCAATCTGCCAGTCGTTGGTTACTTTGGCTAGGGCCAAAATGGTGCTATGTCTTGATCTAAATCCTGATTGTGCTGTATTTAGGAGGTTATTGTTATCCAGGTAGTCCCTTAATTGTGAGTTTACTAACTTTTCGAGCATCTTGGATAGAACTGATAGGATGGAAATGGGCCTGTAATTATTGAGGTCCATGGGATCACCAGATTTGAGTAAAGGAACTACTTGAGCTGTTTTCCAAGTGGAGGGAATGGATCCAGTGGTGAGGAAAATATTGAAGAGATGAGTGGGGGCAGATAAGACTTGAGATGCAATCTTGAGGAAGTAGGGGTCCAGGAGTCTGTACCTGCACTTTTGAAGTATCTAAATTGGAGGAGATCTTCCACTTCTTTCAAGGATATTGGGTTGAAGGAGAAGGTTGATGTAGCCTTTTGACCCACGGTGGATTGAAGGTTCAAGGAAGATCTCAGGAGATTTTCAGGTGAAGAGTCAAATGCTAGTCCAGCTGTGGTGAAGTGGTCATTGAAGGTATTTAGGATTTCTTGTTTGTCCGTAATGTCTGTGTTATTTAGTAGCAGTTTGCAGGTTAAGGCAGGAGTAGAGTTTTGGCCCAAGATACCCTTTATAGTTCCCCAGAGCCTGGTTGGGTTATTATAGGAGGCTAGGTCACTAGGTCCTCCCTTAGTTCTTTTAGGATTCTGGGGTGAATCCTGTCAGGCCCCATTGCTTTGTCCACCTTGAGTTTTAGGAGTTCTTTCAGGACTCTTTCTTCTGTAAATGGACTGGTGTCAACCCCCCTACCCAGAGTGCTTCCATTGTCTGGTTTAGGTAACTCCTCATCATCTTCTTTTGTGAATACTGAACAAAGTATTCTTTTAGTAACTCTGCCTTTTCACTGTCTCCCTCTGTCTACCTCCCCTCTCCCTTATTAATCTTCACTATTCCTCCCTTAACCTCTCTATGCTCCCTAATGTACCTAAAAAAGGTTTTATCCCCGTTCTTAACTGAATTGGCTATTTTTTCCTTGGTTTGGGCTTTTGCTATTCTGACTGCCTTCCCCACTTCTTTCTGCTTTAATTGATACAGTTCTCTGTCGTGCTCCTTCTGTGATTCCTTATACTTTTTGAATGCAGCCTTTTTCTCCTTAACCTTCCCTGCCACCTCTTTTGAGAACCATAGTGTTTTTACTCCGCTTTGTTTTCTTTATCTGTTTCACACAAAGGCTTGTTGCCTCTATGATGGCAGTTTTGATTTTTCTCCATTGTTCTTCTACCCCTCCTTTTTGGCCATTTGCTAGTGTATTCCTCAGGTATTCACCCATTTTGCCAAAGTCAGCCCTTCTAAAGTCCAGTATGCTTGTTTTTGTATAGCTCATCTCCATGGTTGTGCTTATTGTGAGGCACACTGTGCAGTGGTCGCTTGTTCCCAGATGTCTACTGACTTCTAAATTTGTGATGCTCTCTCCATTTGAGAGTACCAGGTCTAGTATTGCTCCCTCCCGAGTGGGTTTCAACACTAGCTGTCTAAGGCCTGCCCCCTGCAGGGCATCGAGAATGACCCTGCTCTTGGATGTGGCTGCAGTACATGTTATCCAGTTAACATCTGGCATATTCAGGTCCCCCATCAACAGTATCTCCCCTTCTTCAGCCATTTTGAGAATGTCCTATATCATTTTCTTGTCCATTTCCTCTCCTTGAGATGGGGGTCTGTATACAACCCCTGTGCGGATTGTGATGCCATTCCCTGTCTCCAAGGTTATCCAGAGTGCCTCTTGTCCTCCTCCTTTACTTTTTAGTTCGGTAGCTTTGATCCCTTCCCTTATGTATAGAGCTACTCCACCTCCTTTTTTCCCCTCCCTGTCCCTTCTGTAGACTGTGTACTCCGGTATGTTGACATCCCAGTCATGGCTCTCCATGTACCATGTTTCTGTGACTGCCACAATATTCAATTGTTCATCTTCCATCAAAGCTACTAGCTCAGGAAGCTTGGTTCCCAGACTACGGGCATTGGTACTCATCGCCCTCCATTTAATGTTGACTTTATCCTCTCTACATCTGATACCTTGTAGTTTTGATAATCCTCACACACAGACATACATTGTATATGTTTATTTATTTAACAGACTTTAGGATTACATCCTTTGAGTCAGGGACTCATTTACAATGGCTCCGCATCAGAGAAAACAAACATAAACATTTAATACATATGGACATAGAATGGCAGCTAAAGATTACAGTTTTTTTAGTTATACAATATTGCAGAATCAAGAACAGCTGTACATTGCATTGAATGTGTTACTGAGAGCTGAATTTTACAATTGTCAAGAGAACAATAAGTTTGCTGATAGAGGGAGGGAGTAACAGGTTTGATATATACAGAGAAGTAGAGAATTAGACAGATATCTTGTGAGCACAGCCAAAGGAGGCATTGTTAATAGGTAATGTTTGGTAGTGCTATCAGTAGGAGCCCAGTGGTGGGGTGGTCCTGTAAGATGATAGATAGAAGACCCAACACTAGCTGGTACATTGGCATCACCGTGAAGTGAGAATGTGCTCTTTGAGGGCTGACTTGAAAGGACCTAATTTGGAGATGGAAGAGACATCAGAGGGGAGTTTGTTGTACCAGGCTGGGACCCTGTATGGGAATTACCTTTGGGCTAAGGAGGTTTTAACCCTCAGGATGGACCACACCTGTTGGTTGGCAGTGTGAGTGTTCAACTGAGGTGTGGAAGGATAGGAGAGAGGCATAAACCCCCAAGGGGGTAAGCCCCAGGTGTATTTTCTTTGTGAGGAGACATGTTTGATAAAATAGCCTTTCATACAGTGTGAAGAGATTTGTCAGGGCATATAGGGTACAACTATGGGGTACACTTGTCTTCCCTGGAGAGGAGTTTGCACACTTTGTTTATGGCCAGGTGGATTTTGTTAAGGGTTTCTGGAGGTAGGCAATCCTTGTGCCGATACAACAGGCTTATACGGACATTTAAGGCTGATGATAGATTGTCAATGTGTGAATGGAAGGAGAGGCTGGAATCAAATGTAAGGCCCAAGTATTTATATGTATGGACCTGTTCTAGAGGAAGGAGAGAGTGGGAGATGATTGTTAGCTGCACATTCTTGGACTTATTCTGTTGGTTGGCAAAGAGCATGGTCTTTGTCTTTTTTACATTGACCACAAGTCTTTGGTCTATGAACCAGTTTTCAATCTGGTTAAATGTGTGTTGGAGGGAGGACTGCAATACTGTGGGACCTGGTGTGAGGCAAAAAGAACGGTGTCATCCGCATAGAGTAGTAGGTTGCTAGAGCAGGAATTGGGCAAGGTGTTTAGGTAGATGCTGAATAATGTAGGGCCAAGAATGGAGTCCTTGGGAACCCAGAGTGGACTGACAGGGTGGTTGAGAGGGTGTTGTTTATTTTGACACATTGTGATTTAGCTGTGAGGTAACTGGTAAACCAGGAGATGGGTCCTTGGGACAGACCTGTGTGGCGGAGTGTGCTTAAGAGTAAGGGGTAGAAGACTGTATCAAAGACCTTTGACAAGTTGATGAAGACAGCTCCAGCTAGGTGTTTTCTATCCAGAGCAGAAGGAATAAAACTAGAGAACTCAGAGAGAGCTGTAGTTGTACTGTGCCCAGATCTGAAGCCATGCTGCTCCCTGCAAAGTAGGTTATGAGCAAGCAGGTACTCAGTGAGTTGGGTGGATATAATTTTTTTGAGGGCTTTTGAGAGTGGTGAGAGAATGGATATGGGACAATACTTATTGGGGGAGGTACTGACTCCACTCTTCAGCACTGGGGTGACTGTTGTAGTCTTCCAGGTTGCAGGGAACTGCCCCAGACTTAGGGAGCGGTTAATGAGGTTAGTCAGTGGAGAGAGGACTGTATCTAGTACTAGTTGCAGGATTCTCATTTCAAAAGAATCTTTGCAATAGCAAGAATCCACTGAGTGCTTTAATGAGATAAGGCCTTGCCTCATTCGTAGAGATCACCCTGAGATGAAGGTGGATGCTGGGTGTTAGGGGGCGGGGTGGCAGGAGTAGGGTCAAAGAAGTTATTTGGGAGTACTGCACTAAGGTCAGAGAATGATGAGTTGAGGCAGTTGGCGATGGCCAGCAGGTCGGTGGTAGGGACTTTGTTAACAGTTAGTAGGGAGGGGGGAAGCCAGGATTTGCCATTGAGTTCCTTGATATTGTCCCAGAACAACCGAGCATTCCCCCAGGAAGAGACAAGGGTCATTTTGTAGTAGCCCGATTTGGCCCATTTTATGGCCCAAGTGCATCTGTTATGAGCCACTTTATAGGCTTGCCTGTCCAAATGCATGCCGGATGTGACTGCTTCATGCTTGAGATCATCTCTGTGCTTTAGCAGTGCAGGCATGACACAAGGGGCATTACATTTCTTGGATTGTACTTTTGCTAGTAGGGCATAGATGTCACATACTTTATTAAAAGAACAGGTGAAATAATCAAGGGCTTCATCTATAGTAGTGGCCCTGGAGATGGGGGCCAGTCCCATTGAGTTAAGTATTTTCTTAGTTTTGTGAGGCCTCCAGGTCAGAGATGATGCCAGGCAATATAGTTTGGTTTGAGTTTCTGCTGAAGACACGACCAAGAAAAGAGGATGGGTGAGTGATTGCTTAGGGAGTCCAGAAGGACCACCACATCAGAGATTCTGTGGGGATGATTGGTGAGGAGAAGGTCGATCAGGGTGCTAGAGCCATTAGTGGGGTTCACCCTGATAGGTTGGCTGACCAGCTGGGTCAGGTCCAGTGCAGCAAAGGTGTTCTTGGCATGGGAAGCCAAACTGGCAAGCCAGTTCACATTAAAGTCTCCAACTATGATGTGTTCCATTTTGGAGGGAAAGCCAGAGATTTAGTTAGCAAGGGATTGTATAACAGGAGCTTTGTTTCTTGGGGGGACATATGTGGCAGTAAGAGTTACAGGGACTCTGGAGGAATCTGGAGTAAGTTTTAATGATAAGGCTTGGGCACCATGGTCTAATGGAGATGTTGGAAGGGCATGGCATATCAAGGAGTCACGAATGTACACAGCACACCCCCCACCACATTTGCCCACTCTGTTGGCTCTGTGTAGGGTGAAACCAGGGAGGACGACCAAAGAGTCAGGTGTTTGTTTGGAGAGCCAGGTTTCTGTGAGGGCTAGCACATCTGGCTGATTTTGCAGTATCCAGCAATGGAGACATGACATCTTTTTGGTTAAGCTGCAAATGTTAATTGTAGCTATTCTAAGCCCGTGGTGCGAGAGACTAGGGCTGGGCGAGATGGGGCTCAGGTTAGGATGAACATTTCCTGAAATTAGTAGGAATATGGCAAAGATTGAGCAGAGCAAAACATCTTTGCCTTATTGTCAAGGGATAGCTGCCGCCTAGTTATAGTGATTGTAGTACATGGGATGGCCAGGGTGATAAGGATTGGAAAGGATAGGAATGTGATCCAGCATGGAGGTTGATGGTGGTGCATGACTGCAGGGAGATATGTGGGGGGATGGGGGATGCATGACAGGCAATGGCAGTGTGGGTGGCAGTCGGTGATGGTTCGTGGGGGTGGGAGGTGTGGGAAGAAGACCCTTGAGGGGAGGGCTAAGATGTCCAAGAAGTAGGATAGTAACAGTGATCAGTAGGAGCCTGGGTGGTCCGCTTGAGAATGGGTGTCCAGCAAGTGGCAATAAGGGGGCAGTGGACCAGTGTCAGTATAAGGGGGCACTCTGATACCCATAATTGTGGTGGTCTCTAGGGCACAGCGGTAGGGTGATAGACTGTGGTTTGTTAGGGTGTAGTAATTTGCTTTAGGGAAGAAGGACCTTGGACAGGAAGTGCTTAGGGGAGAGCAGTGGGAAGAGGAATACAACCTCCAAGAGTTGTTGCCCTCTAGTGGCTTTGCAGTATAATTTACAAATGGGAAAGTAGTTCTTGTATTAAAAAAGAGACAGCTCAGGAAGGGTAGAGTCAAGAGCCAATGAGAGAAGGGGGAATAACGTTATGCCTAATCAGAGCTCAGGAGCAGTACTAGTGCAGCCAAATGGCCTGAAAGGAAAAAAGCGCCAAGTTCAATCTCGTTGGTAGCTGTGGGCTGCTTTTCAAAATGTGTATCTGGTTGTAGGCCAAGAGGCAGGTGGGTCAGTGAAGAACAGCTGCTGGGTTCAGAGCAGCTCCTGTGGCTTGCAGGAGTAGGCAGCCACCCGTAACAGGCAATAGGCCTGGTTGTAGGCCGAGAGGCAGGTGGGTCAGCACAGAACAGCTGCTGGGTTCAGAGCAGCTCCTGCAACTTGCAGGAGGAAGCAGTCACCCACACCAGGCAGGATGCCTGGTTGTAGGCTGAGAGGCAGGCGGGTCAGCGCAGAACAGCTGCTGGGTTCACAGCAGCTCCTGCAGCTTGCAGAAGGAGGCAGTCACCTGTACCGGGCATGATGCCTGGTTGTAGGCCGAGAGGCAGGCGGGTCAGCACAGAACATCCGCTGGGTACAGAGCAGCTCCTGTGGGTTGCAGGAGGAGGCAGTCACCCGTAGCGGGCAGGATGCCTGGTTGTAGGCTGAGAGGCAGGTGGGTCAGCGCAGAACAGCTGCTGGATACAGAGCAGCTCCTGCAGCTTGCAGGAAGAGGCAGTTACCCGTACCAGGCAGGATGCTTGGTTGTAGGCCAAGAGGCAGGCGGGTCAGCGCAGAACAGCCACTGGGTTCAGAGCAGCTCCTGCAGATTACAGGAGGAGGCAGTCACCCATACCGGGCATGTGTGACTTACTGACAAACAGATGGGAACATACTGCTGACATTATGACATGCAATAGTTGTGAACTCAACCCCCACCCAAACACATAACACAGGTCCAAGGCTGTTTCAGCTAGAAATGTTCATACTGTTGCTACTTCATTATGCACCACTATCATCCATAAACAAATGTGATGCATAATGAAAAAAAAACACTACAAAGCATATATCTTAATGGATTAATATGAGTGAATAAAGCAGTTCACTGACTTGCTTATGGAAGACAACTTATACCTAATAAGGGAAAGTACATTAAATTCAGAACACTATGAACAGTTCTTGGTGAAACAGCTTTGACCGGTGTATTTGAGTGTGTGTGTGTGTGTGTGTGCGTGGTTGTGTGTGTGGGTACGGGGGTAGGGGAAAGGGAGAAGTCACAATTAATACATGTCAAAATGTCATCCCTATGGGTACATGTGTTTATAAGTAACACAATCATACTGGGTATGTGTGTGAGTAGTCTAAAAACATCCAAGTGCAGACTGAAAAAGTGGTGATAAACTGACTTGCACAGTGTGTTACTGCCATTATCTCCCATTATAAATACAGTACACTGTAAGAATTGTTACTTCAGGACGCCAAAAAAGTACCATGTAGATCCATATAGAACTTCTGACTAAAGGAAAACAACATGCAAATCCCAGAACTTGTATGCTGCAGATGAAAGGTGACCGTCACAGGTGTGACGCTCTGTCCTACTTACACCATCAAGCAAACTATAAATTACTAAATTTGTTTGTGAAACATTTCAATGCCATGTTCACAACAGATGCACTGTTATTAGCAGTCTGAATGCAAGAATGTCAGTGGTTGTTAGTTTGCCAGTTTGTGTAATTAGGATACAGCATCCAACCTGTGAGTGGCACCGTGCATCAGCATCATACAAGATGGCATCTTTTCATAACTATGCCATGAAGCACGTTGACATTTTGGCATGCAGCACACAGGCAAACATGGTATATTAGCTGAGAACTCACCAACACCATCGCCATCACCCATAGCCAGTATTGTGCTGTGTGGTGGAAATAAACACTACGAAGCAAATAATATCAGAACACTCCTACAATTTCTAGCTAAAACATCTTTGACCAGGGTGTGTGTGTGGATGGGGCTGAGGGGGTCGGGGGAAGGAGTTGGTTTGTGTGTGGAGGGGAGATTGTGTGGTGAAATTCAACTTTAATGCATTTCATGATATCATCAGTATGGGTCTGTCTAACACAACCATGCCATGCATGTGTGTGCTGAGTCAAAAAACATCTGGGTTCAGACAGAAAAAGTGATGACAAACTACATTCCATACTGTGTTACTGCCATTATCTTCTGATAAGAATACAGTGGCTTGCAAAAGAGTTTACATCAGGAACATACTAATGACCTTATGACATGCATTATGTGTGGACTCCCCTCTCCCAAACATTACTTTCAGAACACTATAAACATTTTTCAATAAAAAAGCTTTTGTCAGGGGTGTGTGGGGATGGGGCGCTTAATGTTAATGCATTTTATAAGGTCACCAGCACGTGCGCATCTCTTTATCATGTAACACACATAACAGTTATGTCTGCTTGTGGAGTATAAACGTGCCTGTTCAATGGATAATACAGTGCTGACAAGATGACTTCCATAAATCAATATTGGCAGGATCTTGCATTATCATAACAGTGCAGTGTAATCAGTGTTATACAGAAACAGTCCACTACAGCGATATTCACCCTAGGAGAAATGGAAGACAACATGTACATCCCAGAACTTGTAAGCTGCAAATGCAAGGCAGCAATCACAGGTGTGACACTCTAGCCTACCTACAACAGCAGGCAAATTAAAACTTACTATATTTGCTTTTGTGATAATTTAATGCCATATTGACAGCAGTCACACTGTCATTATCAGTCTAAATCCGTGACAGAACGTGATTGTTAGTTTCAGTTTTTGTGTAATTGGGGTAGAGCAATGCATAGCTGTGAGTGTCACCTTTCATCTTCACCGTACAAGCTCTCAGATGAACATGTTGCTTTCCATTTCTCCTACAGTGAATATGGCTGCAATGGACCCTGTTTCGGAAATACTGATTACAGTACACTGTACTGATAATACAAGATCCTTCCACGATGACACCATGGTAGGCATCTTGTCAGCACTTTATCATCCAGCAAACAGACTTTTTTAATCTCTGCTCCAAGACATAACTATTCTGTGTCATGCTAGCAACAAAGAAGAGAAGGCATCTTGTCAGCACTTTTTGAATATGAACCTGGACGTTTTGAACTTGACATTCCTGCAGTCAGTATGCTAATTAAAATGCAACTGTTGCAATGATGACATAAAAGTGGCATAAAATAATGTGACATATTTAAAAAATACATGTTAGCTGTTATCTGAGGACTATGTGTATACTCATTTGGAATAAACAAACCATTGGCAGCAATTATGAATGGATTATGAAAAGCACTCACATCATGATAATGATAGCTAGGACATGTGTACAATAAGTTGATAATGTCCTGAGCTTACATCAGATATAGTCACAGTGTATGCAATAATAAAATACAACTTATAAACATCACAAGTAGTGGTACAACAATATCTTTATAGCGCTACACTGACCACCCCTCTGCAGGGATTAATTTATCCCATTGTCCCTGTCAACATCTGCAGTGTCAAGGGCAACAGAAGGAGCAGAGGGCTCAAACATATATGGCTCAACTGGTGGAAATACCAATAATGAATCTTTCAGGGCGATGTGGCCAAAATTCACTCCATGAAGTGATTCATGGAGTAATGCAGAATCCGCTAAGTAATCCACAACGCGAAGTGGGATACTTTATGTCATAATGAAGAATACAAAGTCCATTGAAACCAATGACTTAGCATTATTCCGCCTTCCCAAACCACTTCCCTACCAATTTTAAGGCGAAGTACACTTTGCCCTGTTATTAAGATCCAAGCTGAATTTTGCAGTGATTCATGCGATTGCAGGTCACATGTGCTCTAGATTGTTCTGCACAGCCTCAGTTCTGTGTAGTGTGTCTGTAGTGGAAGATGGAGACAGTTTCCACTCAGAGTTTTATGATTCAAATCCTCTAAAAGCTGTTAAAAAAGCCTTTTTAAGTCATTTTGTTTCTCATAATTTAGTACCTCGATTGTAGGAAACCCTCCTGTGCTCATGTCATTGAGTGTTTATTGTTTGAGTGTGGATTTTGACTGTTAATTTAGAACACTCAGTCTGTGTACTGACAGACACTTGACGTGTGCTTTGCAGTAGGGGCGTATCTGTGGTGGAGATAGGTTAAAATTGGGAGAAAAAGGCAGTCTCTGTTTTGGTTATATTTTTCTTGTATAACTGTGTTAATGTACACACAGTAATATTTTCAGTAATTCTTGACTTTTTGTGTTGATTGTTGTGGTGCAGCAGTGCGTAATTTAAGTTTGTTTAAAAGATTTGATTATATTACTGAAGTTTTCAATTTGCTACATATTACTTGTAGTGTAGTGTGTGTGTGACGTGTGCCATCAAATCAGACACATTTTATTGTGCCACAGAGTAATTGCAGGAGTGTGAATCTGCTATCCACCGCACCTGCATGAACATTTTGTACTGCTTTGTGGTATCTTTCTGGTAGTGGACTGTTACTGCTGTGCACTACCCTACAACTGACAAAAGATATTCTTTTCCAGATTTGAATTTGTGACTTGTGAGCACCGGTTAGGTGTTTCTGTGCATTTGCATCTGCATCTCTTGAGTGCGCACTGCAATCTTAATCTGTCTGTGCATTTGCATCTCCTTAGGGCCCAATCTCCATCCGTAACTTTAAGTCACAGTTGTTTGTTTGGCTTCCCTTCAGAGTACTGGCATGGTGAATATCTCTGCATGAACATTGTACTCATTGATGTGCATTATTAAGTCAGGGCGATCATCACTAGTCACTCATGATACAAATCATGTTCTTCATCTACACGGTCACAATTTATGAATCACAAAACTGTACTTTTTTTGTAGTTAGTTCCATGTAAGACTGTTTCGTAGTATCACGGGTCTCGGCTTCAATCACCATTGGACTTGTTGATATGAGTTTTCTAATCAGGTAGTTTTGGGTGGTACAGGTCAGTGAAGTACAGCAATAAGTATTCGTGTTACCGTACAGTTTATTATTATTGGTCATGTCACACCAGACACTCATCATGAGACAAATCACCTTCTTCACGAATCACAACAGTTAATTTTTTTTCAGTTCTGATGATACACTGGAGATCTGTAAAGATGACCAAAACATTGATGAATCTTTTTTAACTTTTTTTAAAATAATGCCCCCCCCACCAAAAAAAAATACTTACCTTCACTGGCATGACAGTATTCCAACGCCAAAAATTCCTCATCAAGCCAAGAAATGTACACCCAAATTTGACTATATGATCTGTGATGCAAAAAAAAGCTATGATTATATGTATGTGTATATATATATATATATATATATATATATATATGTATATATATATATATATATATATATATATATATATATATATATATATATATATATATATATATATATATATATATATATATTTTTAATATGAACATTTAAGGTCAACTCGGGTTCTGTGGAAAACCATGATGGTGCCAGGTACATGAACTTACCAAGGGTAGTATTAGTGTACACACAGAGGGCATCCTTCCTGTTGGGGGTCAGTGCAGCAGACTTTGGGCTACCAACAGCATTATCACGTCATCATGGACAGTTAACTCAATGGTCGGGTCATCCTTCTAGCACATCATTTGGAAAGACACTGTGCAGCAGCCCAGTCAGGTCAAGAAGCACTACATGAAATTCCAAAAGCAGCAGCAGGGGACTTACTGTAGTTCTTATTGTTTGTTTGTTTGTTTGTTGTTTATTGAATTTTGTTGACCAGGTAAGCCCACTGGGCCTAGAAGTCCCTTTTTCAGGGACAACTGGGGGGGGGAGGGCTATACAGATGGTAAGCAACTGAAACTGAACCAGGTTAAGCTGTTGGTGGTATTTTTAGTGAATGAGGGAAATTTGACCAGGACACCCAGGAAATTCCTCTACTCTTTTATTTTGTTTATTTCAGATAATCAGTTTTACAACCTTTGAGTCAGAGACTCATTTACAAAGGTACCTCATCGCAGGGAGGGTGGACAAACAATCATGTGAAGTTTAGACAATGGTAACAATACAAGTGTGATACAGGCGTAAATAGGCAAACACAAGTTGCTTTAACTATACAAGTCATAATCATACTCTGCAATAGAGACCAGTGCTTAGTAGTCTGTGAGATCCCAGGGTACTCTGGGAGGTACTATTTGGGACAGAATACAGCTCTGATTATTGGCAGTTACAGTTCCAATTATCAATAAGGTATTTTTGAAGGGCTATTTTGAACTGGCCAATTCTGGGAATGTCAGTGACGTGCACAGGGAAGGAGTTATACCAGGCATGTGCTCTATGGTGAAAGGATCTTTGGCAGAGTGAAGTTCTAGCTCTAGGTACTTGGAAGGTGGCTTTAGTGGAGTTATGGGTGAGTGCCGGCTGGGTGGCCTGTTGCTGGGATGTAGTGACCCCTGGAGGGCATAGTCCAGATAGGGTCTTTTTTGCCAGCAGGCAGGTGTGGTATTTCAGCCGTTCCTCAAAGGTGAGTATGTTTGAGGCAGAATATAGTAGACATGTGTGGGTTCTGCTATGGGCACAGGTCAGGAGCCTGCAGGCTTTGTTAATTGACGTTTGGACTTTAGTAAGGGTGGTAGGGTCTGCAGCTGCATAGGTCGGGAGTCCATAGTCTGCCAGAGACAACATGGATGAGGTGATGGCAAGTTTTAAGGCAAACTCAAGGAGGCTGTCTTTGTGGCGATAGAGGAGACCAATCCTGGAGTTCATGGCCGATGACAGAGCTTTTAAATGTGCATGGAAGGTAAAGCCTGAGTCGAAAGTGATGCCCAGGTACTTGTAGGTTGCTACCTGTTCAAGGGGATGGAGAGTGCTGGGGGTGATGAGAAGGGTAAAATCACTGGAGTTGTTTTGTTGGTGTGCAAAAAGCATCGATTTTGTTTTTTCAGGTTTAGGACTAGTCGATGGCTGATGAACCATTTTTCTGCTTGGCTGAAGGTGCGTTGCAGGGCGCTTTGGAGCAAGAGTGGGTCTGAATGTGAGGTGATGATGACAGCATCATCAGCATATAGAAGAACTTTATCAGTGCAGGAGCTGGGGAGAGTGTTTAGGAAGAGACTGAAAAGGGTAGGCCCAAGGATGGAGCCTTGAGGGACCCGGGAGCATACTGGTAGGTTTGTAGACAAGGTCCCATTCAGTTTGACCCTTTGGGATCTATTCTGTAGGTAGCTTGAGAACCAGTTCAGAGGGCCAGATGAGAATCCCAGTTGGCTAAGGGAGTTTAGCAGTAGAGGGTGACACACAGTGTCAAAGGCCTTAGATAGGTCAATGAATACTGTACCCACAATTTTCCCAGCATCAAGTGCTGTGTGTATTTGGTGGGAGAATTCCAAAAGGGCTGTGAAGAAGCTGTGACCTGGGTGGAAACCATGTTGCTCAGGGCATAGTATGTCATATTTAGATAGGTAGTCCATGAGCTGCGTGGATACTATTTTCTCCAGCGCTTTTGAGGGGGGATGGAGATGGGCCTATAGTTATTTGGTAGTGTTCGGTCTCTGGACTTAAGGATAGGGGTGATTTCAGCCTGTTTCCATGCATCTGGGAATTGACCAAGGCATAGGGATAGGTTGAGGACATCCATGAGGGGGATTAGCATGACATCCAACGTGAGGCGGAGTATCCTGGAGTCAAGGGGGTCACTGCTCGGGTTGTGGGAAGTGAGGGCTTTTAAGAGGAAAGGTTTGGCATCACGGGGTGAGAGTGTCCTGAAGTGGAATAGGGGCCGGGAGGTAGTGGTGTGGATGGAAGGGAGGATGGGATCAAAGAATTGGGCAGGAAGAACCGCACTTAGGTCAGAGAAAGTTTTGTTTAGGCAGTCTGCAATGCATGTTTGGTCCGTAGTAACTGCCCCATTGATAACGATCTGAGAGGTGGGAGGGGAGCGGGTATTCCCATTCAGTTCTTTTATATTATCCCAGAATGCTCTGGCTGAGCTCCAAGAAGATGTTAAAGCTGCCTGATAGTGTTTGGCTTTTGTTTGTTTAATTGCCCAGGTGCATTGGTTACGGGCTGTTCTATAGGCTTGCCTATCCACCGTACTGCCAGATTCAACTGCAATGTGCCATAGATTGTCCCTTTGTTTTAGTTGCTGGATCAGTGTGGGGGAAATCCATGCAGCAGCCCATCTCTTTGGGCGAGATTCGGTGATGGGAGCAAATACGCCTTGCTGAAGGCACTGGTGAGGTAGGTTAAGGCAGTATCTATGTCTGGTGCAAGGGTGATAGGGGACCAGTCGAGCTGGGCAAGGTGCCGCTTGAGATTGTCAAGGCCCCTGGGGTGGAAACGATGATGGGGGATGCTATTATACTCAGAGCTGAGTTTGGGGGAGGACCAGAAACATAAAACAGGAGAGTGGTCACTGAGTGAGTCTGCTAGGACGTTAACCGATTTTAATTTGTGTGGTCGAGAGAGTACTATGTCTAGGAGGGAGCTGGTCCCCCTAGCTTGGTTAAGTCTAGTGGGCTGTGTGACCAATTGAGATAGGTCAAGGGCTGCGAGGTCGTCCTTTATGTATTCTAATGTGGGGCTGAGCCAATTGGTGTTAAGATCTCTTAGAATAAGCTGTTCAGCCTTGTGTGGCAAGGTGGAGAGATAGTCTATGAGGGAGTGGATGGCTACTCTTTGCACTCGTGGGGTATGTAGGCAGTGGTAAGGTATAGGGGGCCATGACTGGGGTGCGGAGTGATTTTCAGGGTAATAGCTTGTGCCCCATGGCCAAGCTCAGGGGTTGGTAACGCGTGGCCTAGGATGGAGTCGCACAGGTAGATTGCACACCCACCTCCACGCTTACCCACCCGATCGGCCCTGAACAGTGTAAAACCTGGGAGGGAGACAGCTGAGTCTGGGGTAGACTGGGAGAGCCAGGTTTCCACTATCATAAGAATGTCCAGTGCTTGCTGTGCAACCCAGCATTGGAGGGCTGCAGTTTTCTTAAGAAGATTACATATGTTCATAAATGCAATGTGGAGTCCATTGCCAGGGTTGGGCGGTGGCATTGCAGTAACTCCCGGCCC